>OW052226.1:41594866-44428200 GCA_932527175.1 Operophtera brumata | reverse complement strand
TAAAATATTTATTTTATTCTCTTTTTTAGTATCTATTGGTATAGCGGTAAAATAAATACATCATCTGTAAAAAATTCAACTGTCTAACTACCACGGTTCATGAGATTCAGCCTGGTGACATACGGACAGCGGAGTCTTAGTAATAGGGTCCCGTTTTACCCTTTGGGTACGGAACCCTAAAAATCACTTTAAGGAACTCACTTTTTGTTTACAAATATATTATTTAGAATTAAAAAAAAAACATAATATTTTTCCCGGGTCTGGTTGGTACCATGGTACTCGTACTTCCTGATATCCATGACACAGAGGATCCTAGTGTGGAATCAGCACTATGTACGTGGCTGTTGGGTGATACGTCATATATCTATGGTTCTCAAAGACTTTCTAATAACTTTACTAGGACTTAGCATTCCATACACTAAACGCCAAAACATGGCACCTTTGAAAATTCGAACTGACAAATGAGTTAGATACACTGCCGGTTCACACTCCAGTCCTTCAAATGTGTTCAATAATCAAGCAAAACTAAACTTGACATAATCGGTTCTTTTTATGCGTTTTGTTTCTCTTATGGTTCGGACACTTTTTGATCGCTGACCCGCTAGCTTATTACGTATCTTGCAATAGCAATGCGATATCAAGAATCGCTCGAGAATTGCGCAATCATCGCATCCAAATTGCAAATTCGTATTACGGATCGCTGATACGTAATACGATTTTGCGATTTGGATGCGATAATCGCGCAATTATTGCTATCGCATTGCTATTGCAAGATTCGTAATAAGCTAGCCGAAGCCCATTTAGAGGTCTATCAATCAATATCTTTATTTCAGGCTTAATCAGAAATTTACTAAACCTAAACAATAAGCCCATGGCAACATAAATACCTTAAAAACTAACACTTCATATAAAAAAACACGTGTAGACGGCGATATATGGCGCAACTGCGCGGTGTCTCGTATCAGGCGTCCGAAGAACCTCCTGAACTTGACACCTTTCGGCCAGAACTCTCCATTCATGAAGGTCGATAGACGGTCAGTCAGCACCCTCAACATAAAGGAAATAAAATTGACATCATGGCGAGATTCCAACAGCTCGACCCAATGATGGTTTTACTTACTTTTTCGACAGCGCAGAGGTTCTTCTGCAGATACGCAATCCCCTGATGCAGGGAGGGGGAGCGGTGGTGCGAGAGAGGGTTGAGGTAGGGCGGCTCGCAAGTCACTTCGTACGCGTAGATCGTTGAGTCACCCTGCAAGTTAATTTGTATTTAGTTATGCCGGACTTGAACCGGCTAAAACCACCACTGTGTTCATCCGGTCGCCTTTTGTCGCACTCTTGCGCTGTCCTGACAGCGTTGGTCTCCTGAGGGCACGCAGGAACACTACGCGCGCCACCTCGGGGCCTAAACCACCATCGGCAACAGACGCCCCGTGTCAGCTGCCTAGGACCCGGGGCAGCGTTTAAAAAAACCTATTTGACTCTTGACAGCCTCTTAAAATGCAATAGTTACCCGTCCTGTTAGGAAGATAGTGGCCGAATCGTGGTCGATATGTGTGTGTAGGATTGCTGGCGAGACGTCCAACCCCACTGTGCACACAGCCGCGGAGAGGTCCGACGCTTTGTACAGCAGAATCTGACGCTCCGACACCCTGGAAACAATCGGTTAATCATCTATAACTGATACAACTTCTTTAGGGTTCCTCACCTCAAAAGGGACCAACGGAATCATTATAGGATCACTCTCGTGTCTGTCTGTTGCAGCATATTTTAATTGAAAGCATGGTCGTTTGATGAATAAACTGGCACAAAATTAACACGCGTTCTCAATAATGATTTAGTAATTAAGTCTATGTTACCTACCACCCGAGCCACTAACAAGTCGTCCGTCCGTCCTCCTGTTTTCTTTATTTGTAATTTAGTTTGTCTGAAAACTTTAAAAGTTGGTCTTTTGTTGTTACATTCTTTTTAATGATTACTGACAAGTAGCCCTATCCGTGTGTTCATTTAATACCGCTATTGTGGTTCCACGCTGTGTAGTTCTGACGCCTAAGACAATGGAATGTTACACAGTGTGATAGAATTATGTATGAAATGATCGAGTTATTTCGTGTAATTTTGGTGGCATTTTAACCGGTGTAACTTGGATAAATAGCACACGTGTGATGTAGTGGAAATTTAAGTGTAATGCGTGTGTTTTCGAAATGGTGGACTTTTCCCTGTAAAAACTCTGCTTTTCTGCCTATTTTTTCGTAAAAACTACTGGATGGATTTAGATGAAATTTGGAATGGAGATAACTGGACTCCCGGAATAACACATAGGCACATTTTAATCTCGATATTCCCACGGGATCGAGACTTACGCGGGTGAAACCGCGGGGCGCTGCTTGTTAAAAATATAATTATATCACTTAACATTGGCGAAATTGTTTGGAGCACTCCTCAGAAGCCATTATATGAAAAAGAAGAAAAAATGTTCGTACTTATCGAAACCGGTGACGACGAGGTGCGTAGCGCCGAGCGCCCACACGACGCGCGCGCCGCGACTGCCGGCCGGGCCGGGGCCTTGCCGGAGCGGCTCAGGGGACGAACGAGGTTTGTATATCTGGAACAAATTGGATCTTATGCGTACGGTTCTTGAGACACTTCAAGTTAATAATTACTCTTTTAAAATGGTTTAAAATAAAATACACTTGTTTTAAACGATTCTTGAGACAAACTTCACAATTAATTATTTTAAATGGACCAATATACGAGTGCACTTAAAGTGAACCTTTAAAATGGTCCACTGAAGAATTACGCTTTTAAATGGACCATGATAAAAAAAAAAAAAAAAAAATGCTGGACAGTTCACAAAACATTATCTAGCCCCCAAGCTATGCAGAGCTTGTGTTATGGGTACTAGATAACTGATATACTTAATACCTACCATACATTACATAGATAGATATTTTTCATTGTACATTCAAACAAAACAGAACATCCTTTACAAATATCTGCAGATGGTACAAAAATTTGTTCCGAGGTTTGGATGTTATGCGTACGGTTCTTGAGACACTTGAGACAAGTGAGTAATTACTCTTTTAAAATGGTATATAAGATACTTGTTTTAAACGATTCTTGAGACACTTAAAACTGCACAATTAATTCTTTTAAATGGACCATGTTACAAGTACACTTAAAGTGAAGCTTTAAAATGGACAACTGAAGAATTACGCTTTTAAATGGACTGTGACACACTTAAAGTGACGCTTTGAAATGGTCCAATTAAAAATTACGCTTTTGAATGGACCATGAGACACTTAAAGTGAAGGTTTGATAATGGTCCACTAAAGAATTAGACTTCTAAATGGACTATGGTACACTTAAAGTGAAGCTTTGAGATGGTCCTCTTCAGAATTAAAGTTTTAAATAGACCATGAGAAACTATTATTAAGTGACGCTTTTAAATAATTAATAAATGAGATATTTAAACGGCCCACTGCACACCACAGCGGGCCAGATTCTTCAACATGCATACATAGACACACGCCTTTTTCCCGTAAGGGTAGACAGAGCCTTAATGGGCCTCTTTTCACTGTGGGTTGCACCATCACAGATGACAAATATCAGCCATCTTAACACCAATAACAGAAATTACAGGCACATGAGACTTTTCATCTTTATGTCTCAGGATAGCGGGCGCGGTGAAATACCACATAGGGTGCGTACTACGTGGACGTGACCTATATGACAATGCACTGTTCATAGGAAGAGGGTACCGCTTAACATCAGGTGGGCCATCTGCTTGATCCGACATACCATCTATATATATAAAACAAAGTTGTGTTAGTTACACCACTATAACTCAAGAACGGGTGAACCGATTTGGCTGAAAATTGGTGAGGAGGTAGCTTAGAACCAGGAGATTGACATAGGGGGGAGGGTAGGAGGGGGGGGGGGTTCATCGGGGGCTACTCGTGCGAAGTATAAAAAAGGAAAAAAAAAACAGTACAAGACAATAACTTACCCTGACCAGTCCATCCTTGCAAACAGTAGCCAAATACTCCCCACACGGCGACCAGTCCATAGCAAATATCTGTTCCGTGTGACCAGTCAGTGTGATCTTAGCAACTGGAGTCTCTTCGGTCAGCTCCCACAGCTTGATGGTGAGGTCGTGCGCCGCGGTCGTCAGCAGGTCAGCGGCGGTCGGGTGGAAACGGACCAGGTATATCTTATCCGGATGCGCAGAGAATGACCGGTTCGGCTCGTTTGTGGATTCCGTTAGACCTGGGGAAGAAAGATCAGTTTAGTTAATGCACGGCTGTGATTGGTAGAATGCGCTTTTTATTTATGTATTTATAATAGAATAGAATAGAAAATACTTTACTGCACATACACATTAACACACTATTTATAAAAAAAAATATAATAACGTAATTATAATAGATTTCTAATATCTCTACGATGGACTTAGCATTCCATACAATACCAACGTCAAAAAATTGCCTCTTTGAAAATTCGAACTGACAAATGAGTTCGATACACTGCCGATTCAAACTCTAGTCCTTCAAATGTGTTCAATAATCAAGCAGCAATGGACGGATAAAACTTGGCAGAATTGTTCCTTTTATGCGTTGTTTCTCTTTCGGTTCGAACACTTTTTGAGCCGAAGTGAATGTACTTTGAGGTCTATAGTCGGTGAATAAAAGGTTCTCGAGGACGACGCAGAAGAGAAAGGCCCCCAAGGTCTCGATAGACCAAATATATTATAAGGGTCTTATAAAGTGGGGGGATGGTTGCTCAAGATCGTTCGACGTTGCATTCTATGTCCAGCAGTGGACTTCTGGAGGCTGATGATGATGTAAACTCACCATTCTCTGGAATGATCCACTCCCTCACGACTCCGTCATCGCACGCGACCATCAGCCGGTCGTCTCTGAAGGGGTCCCAGGTCCAGTCCTGCAGCGGCGCGGAGTGCAGCAGCGCGGGGGGGTGCGTGCCGGCGGGGTGCGTGGGGGGCGCGCGCGCGCGGGGCGACGCGCCCACGGGTAGCTCCACGATGCCGAGGCGACCCCCACCGCCTGACAGTGGCACGGCTGCTCTCACCCCGTTGGCTAAGGAAACACATTCAAAAGTTTAGACGTGAAAGCATTCTGTTCCTTTCTCTCAATGGTTAAGGAAAATCCCGCCTCCACTATTTTTAACCCCCGACGAAAAACGAAGGGGTGTTATAAGTTGGACATGTCTGTGTGAGTGTGTGTGTGTGTGTGTGTGTGTGTGTGTGTGTGTGTGTGTGTGTGTGTGTGTCTGTCTGTCTGTCTGTGGCATCGTAGCTCCCGAACGGATGAACCGTTTTATTTTTTATTTATTTTTGTTTTAAAGTTGAATTAGTCGGGAGTGTTCTTAGCTATGTTTGATCAAAATTGGTTCAGCCGTTTCATTACGTTGAGGTTTTTTTTTTATTTTTACAAAATTAATTACTTGTAGTAGTAGTAGTAGTAGAGCTTTTTTGTGAAAGAGTTCGTCCGGGCAATGGCGGCGATGAGCTCACCACTTGTCACGTCTATATTCCACGATCGTGCAACCCACTGTGAAAAGAGGCCTATTGTGGCTCTGCCTACCCCTTCGGGAAAAAGGCGTGTGTCTATGTATGTAGTTCGTCCGGGGTAGTACTACTTACATACCTATTTCTCCCGCAAAGCAGTAGTGCTCGCATCTGGTTTGAAGGGTATGGGTACCGGTGAAATTACAGGCACATGAGACTTTTGATCTTTATGTCTCAGGGTGGTGGGCGCAGTGCAATGCGACATAGGGAGCGTCCTAGGTGGACGTGACATGTGGTAATGCGTTGTTAAAGGCAGAGGTTACCGCTTAACATCAGGTGGGCCATCTGCTAGTTCCCTCATTCAACTAGTAAAAAAACCAAAACCAAAACAACCAACTCAGCTCACTTGTACCATTATGTATTATTAAAGACAATATAAGAAAGGCATTCCCAGTGTAAATTCTATAACATTGAATACTTTTTTCTAACTTTTTTGCGGGTTCGATTCCCGCCTCGGAACAAATATTTGTGCAATCTGCAGATATTTGTTCAGGGTGTTCTGGGTATTTTCTATGCATAATAAAAAATATCTATATATGTAATGTATATTGTATTAAATATATCAGTTATCTAGTATCTATATAGTTATAACACAAGCTCGGCTTAGCTTGGGGCTAGATAATGTTGTGTGAACTGTCCAGCATTATTTATTCATTTATTTATTTATAATATTAAAAGAAAGTACAAGATAAACTCACCATAAAATCCATTGCATTCCCCAGAAATCTGTCTGCTGATGTTCTTGATATTTTCGACGTGCGTCGACTTGTGTCCGGGCGTTCCCTTCAAATGACGGAATTTTGATACTTTACCTGAAACAGGCATTTGTTTACATGTTATTGATTGATCAGACTTTTATCAAGTTTAATGAAGAGTGTGGTGTGTGATGTGTCCGGCCTGAGAATAGACCCCTCCTTCTCCTCCCGTGGATGTCTAGGGATTACCTGGACTTGTTGATAAGATTCGTTGGTATAAGATTTGTAATGGCTGCTAGCTTATTATGTTAATGTGTTATTACTGGAAGAAAGCGTTAGTCAAGTCAGTCGTGCGTAGCAATGGCGGCGATGAGCTCACCACTTGTCACGTCTATATTCCGCGATGGTGGAACCCACTGTGAAAAGAGGCCCATTGAGGCTCTGCCTATTCCTTCGGGGATAAAGGCGTGTGTACCAATTTCATTTTATTTTTTATTTTGCTGTGTAGTTACAGTTGTAAAAGGATCAAAACGGAACACACGCGCTATTGCATCGCCCACTAAACAAAAAAGGTAAATAACGTTCCGCCATTTTCGAAAAGAGACGTCGACTACTTTTATTTTATTTTATTTCCTGGTGTTTTTTTGAGTTATTTTGTGTAACTTTGGTGACATTTAAACCAATGTAGCTCGTCTATAAGACACAAGTGAAGTGTATTGAGTGACTTTTCAAATTGGTGGAAATTGTCTACCAATTTTTTTGTAAAACGGCCACCTTTTTACTACACATTACTTGACTGTGCATTTGACGACATGGAAGGATTGTAACGTTGCAAATTATATTGGAAATACAATAAATATACTTGAAAATGGCAAATGCATAAGCCGTGCGACGCCATTTAAAAAAACCAGCCAAGTATTTTTATTGTTAAATGAAATCATCATGAGGAAAGGGGGGTAGTAAGTTTAAAATTATTAAAAATATTTTTATTATATGATGTAACTAACATTTATATGCTTTTCGCAATTTTTCCTTTATCTGTGCTATAAGACGTTGCTTCGTACCAAATTTCAAGATTCTGAGTTCACGGTACCCTGTACGTTTTGATTCCCTTGCGAGTGTCGAAATTTCGCAGTATAAACGGCTGTATCTTTTGATTGCGTTGGCTTAGAAGTTTGATTTTTTCACAGCTTCAAGGGGCAGTAGACCTGAGCATTTGATATGAATTTCAGCTTGATACCTCCCCACACGTTCCTGAGAAAAAGGGTCTTGACAGACAGGCAGACGGACAACAAAGTGATCCTATAACGGTTCCGTTTTTCCTCTTGAGGTACGGAACCCTTAAGGTGAATGTTCAAGTTTCCTTGCCCATACAAAATACTTTAGGCCGTTACTCAAACCACAGATTGTCATTTTATAAATTGACTTATTTTGTAGGATTCCTAATGATAATAGTTATCGCGAATGGTCGTTCCAAACAAAAATATACAATAGGGAATTTTTAAAACAGGTTTGAAATACGACAATTTTTACAAATGTGTGAGTTTATTTTGCACGGACATCTATTATCGTAGCGAGATACTTTTACGCAGCAGAGCACCCAGTTTAATTAAAGATGACAGTGATGGCGCTAAATTGACCTTCAAACATAAGAGTTTTGTGTAAGATAGTAAGTAAACATGATAGAGATGGCGCTAAATAATAAAAGTGATGTTTTAGTCGGCAGGTCGTAAAAAGTGGGGTAAAGTAGTGGAAAAAGGTCAAAAGTTAATGAAACTTCAGGATGTTGTTCAGGGATGGTTAAATAAAAAAAACAAGTTTTGGACCTCGAGGACCCTGTGCGAAAAGAGGAGGGGGCGGGAAACTGCACCTTCCGCCGGTTTTTTCTCAATAACTTTTTTCCCTTACATCCTACGGCAAAAGTACTAATTATTTTTTGTAGAACGTTAAATTTACTATAATTTTGATTATTCAAACTTGATTGTATGTTGATAAGTTACCGAGATATGGCGCTTCGATAAAAGATTTTTTTAGAATTTGCTAAAATGTGCCGAAAAATGCTAAATTCCACCTTATTTCTTCTGTTATACCATGGTTATACCCAAATAATGATGGAATGTTATTATAATTATGGTTCCTGGTTACAATCACCTACTTTGGAAACCCCTCCACCCAAACCAGATCTCAAAAGCTGATTTTCTTCTCTGATGAAAACCAAACATTCACATCATCATGTTGGTATTCATATTATAGTGCAGTCAAGTTAAACATGAAAAAGGGGTCGTGCTTACAAAAGTTCCGGTCACGCTGATTTTTTATATGTTGTTAATACCTTAACCACTATTAAAAAACCATATTTTCCAAGTGCTGAGCGAGCGGCTCAAAAAATCATGAAATTTTATATATTTTTTCAGTTTTTGCTCAATATCTTAGTCAAGGAAGGGTCTGACCGGTATAGTCAACAGGCATATTTTTAAAGTAGACTAAATTTTCTACAATTTGACACTAAGGCGAGATCTATACAGCCATTGGTTTCCAAGATAAAGTTCTTCGAAAATAGGCAATTTTTCTCCTAAGTGTTTTTTTAAGAAATTTTTACTTATTTTGTGAAATATATTCTAAAATATGCATCCCACGTCAAAAATTATTTTAATGAAGTTGTAGTAAATTATTGTAGCTTTCATTTGAATCCAAACTGGTACCTTAAGGCCCGGCGGTTCTCTCAAAAACGACAGATAATCAAAACCAGACATAAAGAAGATGCCACAGGCCACCATGCAGCAAGATAAATACATAAATAAATAATGCTGGACAGTTCACACAACATTATCTAGCCCCAAGCTAAGCAGAGCTTGTGTTATGGATACTAGATAACTGATATACTTAATACAATATATTACATAGATAGATATTTTTTATTATGCATAGAAAATACCCAGAACACCCTGAACAAATATCTGCGATCGCACAAATATTTGTTCCGATGAACAAAATGAACAAATGTTCCGGGAATCGCACCCGCAACCTCCTGCGTCGCAGGCCAACCTTCGCCCGCCGCGCCACAGAGGTCGTCAATATGCTACCTCCAAGCAATTGCTGAACTGGCGGGAAGTCAACTTGTATCCCACTAATTGGGGGTGGAAGCAGTCTTCTGCAGGGACTCAGTCTTCTCTTCTCAACCCCATCCCCACCACCATGATCACGGCGTCCTCAAATGCCTGCTTCACTTCGATGCTAGCATCCACCATTTGTGTCATCAACATCGAAATGAATGCTCCCATATTGTGATCTTTTGCCAGAACTTTTCTTGTGCTATTGTGACCATAGTAGATGAGGAGAACACGACTTTGGTTGGTGCTTGTAATGCAGACTGGCGAGCTCGTTCTGCTGCTTTGGTGCTTTGATAGCCGGATTTAGTGGGGTATCCATCAAAGACAACAATCACATTGCTACCAAAGTGTCTCTGCACGTAGTTGATGTACTTAGAAAAAAACACACATCGCCATATCTCGATAATCTATTGACATAGAAACATGTTTTATTAGTCCAAATTATAGTAAATTTAACGTTCTACAAAAAAGTAGCTGGTACTTTTGCCGTGGGATGTAAGAGAAAAAAGTTATTGAGAAAAAACCGGAGGAAGGTGCAGTTCCCCTTCCCCTCCACTTTTCGCACATGGTCCTCGAGGTCCAAAACTTGGGAAAATGTTAATTAACTATCCCTGAACAACCTCCCAAAGTTTCATTAGCTTTTGACCTTTTTCCATCTGAAACCACCTGCCGACTGGACTGTAATATGTGTTATTTATGAGTATATCAAGCGTAGAGTGTGCTGCCTTATGAACTTTTGCTGATTTTCTCTATCATCTTACTTTTGACTGCCTACCTAAGGAAGGCTTTTAAGTTGATTTTCCTTTTTTTCTTTGAATCAGCTTCCACTTGTTCTCGAGGCTCTACACAGGGGCTCCCCACCTAATAGTAAGCAGGATCATCAAAAGAAAAACAGACCTTGTTTGTTGCCTGATTCTTCTAGGTCTGGTTGCGTTGGAACAGGAGTAAATGTAAATTTATTTTTTAAGACGATTCAAAATGATCCTTGTGATTTCAATGAATAAAATACTTTTTGACTTTTACTTTGATATGTTGCCGCTCCGTCAGCAAAAGTTTAAAAGCGACGTTGCCAAACCGTTACTAGTGTGAACACACAATACTTTTTATAAGTTGGCCGTAATTTCTACTATAGCGAGCTAGTTCTGATAGGGTTGCCAAGTGTACTTATAATAATGTATTCTAATTTATTTTACAACTACGTTCTTTAAACTTTGCAATAGCATTATAGTGCGAGAAAATACTTTATTTCAATTTAGGTAGCCTACCCAAGTTTTAAGTTACTATGTGAGGTGTTAAAAATAAAACAACGAAAGAATACGTGAAAACTTGGCCAGAATCAATGATAGTATGTATGATGCACGATTCTACGAATTTTGAATAGTCTTATATTTCAAAATGAGTGAAAGTACAACATGGATTTAAAACACTAGAGAACAGTGATCACCACGAAAGCTGCGAGCGAGCCGAAGGCGAGCGTGGCTCAGTAGTCAGCAGGGCCTGCAGCGAACCAGAACCAACACCTGAACGCCAATACCCTAGATGATGATGATGATGATGATGACGATGATGTTGTTAATGTTCATCACCACCACCATCATCATCACCATCACCATCATCATCCTCATCTAGGGTATACGCGTGCAGGTGATGATGATGATGATGATCATGATGTTTTTAATGTTCATCACCACCGCCTTCATCACCATCACCACCACTAACATCATCATCATCTTCATCTAGAGTATTGGCGTGCAGGTGATGATGATGATGATGGTGAATCATCATCATCATCATCATCTAGGATATTAGCGTGCAGGTGATTATGATGATGATGATGATGATGATGATGGTGGTGATGATGATGATGATGGTGGTGGTGATGAACATTAACAACATCATCAT
Organism: Operophtera brumata; assembly: GCA_932527175.1. Lineage (NCBI taxonomy): Eukaryota > Metazoa > Arthropoda > Insecta > Lepidoptera > Geometridae > Operophtera > Operophtera brumata. Next base: position 44,416,906 of record OW052226.1, on the reverse strand, counting down.
CATCATCATCATCATCTAGGGTATTGGTGTTCAGGTGATGATGATGATGATGGTGGTGATGTTGATGGTCACCACCATCATCACCATCTTCATGATGTTAATATTCATCACCACCTCCATCATCATCACCACCACCACCATCATCATCATCATCATCATCTAGGATATTAGCGTGCAGGTGATTATGATGATGATGATGGCGGTGATGGTCATCACCATCATCATCACCACCACAACCATCATCATCATCATCATCATCATAATCATCATCATCATCACATGCACGACAATACTTTAGATGATGATGATGATGATGGTGGTGGTGATGATGATGATGATGGCGGTGGTGATGAACATTAACAACGACGTAGTCATTATCATCATCATCTAAGGTACTGGTGTGCAGGTATATAGATCATCTAAGAGTACGCTCGGAAATTTGGAGATTGGAGTTGCTCGCGTCCATAGGAAAATACCCTCGCGTCCCTACACGTGATCTCTGGGTGGTGTCAAACGGGTAACAACATTTCTGGTGGTAGGCTTCGGCCGTGGCTTATCACCACCCCATGGACATAGCCAGTCCGTGAAGCGACATTGTCGTGTTTCGGACTGATGTCCAGTGTAGCCATCGTGGAAGTGACGGGTTTGAGCAGCTATGGTATTCGGGGTACCGCACAGTGGGGCGATTTTGAAAAAAGGTGGACGTAGGAACAAATTTCGTAATTTCGGTCTGAAAAAATTGCAACTGATAGGAAATTGTATGGTGATTAAAATATATTGTATTCAATTTGCAAAAAAAGGCACTTCTTCATGGGTTAAAAAAATAGTTTAGAAAAAAATGTATGGAAAGATTTATATTATATTGTTTTTCTCAAAAATAAGAAGTTTGTTAAAAAAAAAACAACAATAGCTTAAAGTAGCTGCCGTCTTCTACAAATGGGTCATATAGGGTTCTGTTAACCCTGCAGCATTGGCAGTTAAGGGGGTTAAACTCTTGAAAAAAAAATTTATTTTGATAGGAAATGTAGTGCTTGTTAAAAGTTATTCAATACAATTTTCCATAACAATGAGTCTGTGATATTATAAAAACATATTTCTGAAAAATGCGATGAAATATAAATCAACATATTTTTTCTCGGAATTTTAAAAGGTTTTCATAAGAAACTTACACTACTTAAGTTCTTTACAAAAAATAAATAATCGTTTTTGGCTTAACGCTGTTGCAGCGGTATTTAAATGGGATCAAACTTTAAAAATATATGATTTAATGTTAAATGTTAATGGAAAATGGTTCAATTTCTGTCATTCGCTCAGTCTTATCTAAGTAAAATTAATAAATCATAATAAAATCTAGTGTAAAAAACTTCTAAGTCTAACTACTGGCTTAGTAATTATCTCCAAATAACTTGCCAATTTTTCCGATACTCGACATTTCTGACCTTGTAGGTAGGTACCAGATATTTTTCATTGCTACAGTACTTTCACTGAGTATTACGTTCATAATAGTAATAAATCAAAATAAAATCTAGTGTCAAAAAGTACAAAGATCGCTATAGTCTTAATAATTATCTCCAAATAACTTGCCAATTTTTCCGATACCTGAGCCTAATGACTGACCTTGTAGGTTAAGTACCAGATACCTTTCATTGTTACAGTACTTCCACTGAGTATTACTTTCATAAAAGTAAATCACCATATCATCTAGACTCTAGAGTCACTAGAGACAAAAACTACAAAGTTAGCGATTGTCGTATGGGGCCATTCAAGTATTACGTAAGCAGATTTTTTACAACTATTTATAATGCGCGTCATGTAAAAAGAACGCTGGCGGTCAAGCATCTTCAGGCGTTCCAGCGTTCTTTTTAAGAGATTACTTACTTTTCTACTTATTTAAGAGATGTATACCTATACATTGAATGAGTGCCTGCCTAGTTTACTACAAATAATGTACCATTATAGTACGCGTCATGTAAAAAGAACGCTGGAACGCCTGTAGAAGCTTGACCGCCAGCGTTCTTTTTACATGACGCGCACTATGCCCACCCCTTCTGTGTAAGCTGTGTAAGCAAAAGTAAGCAAACCTCTTCCCCCCCTCCCATGCTTACTTAATCATTGGTACCTATATGCATTTTTCTTTTAATGTATTCTGTTTTTTTATTGATTCGTGAGCAGTAGTTAGCAAATAGGCTTAACTAACTTCTGTACATTTTGTACTTTTGTATTTGTATGAGATTTTTTAAAACTTTCGAATAATTTTTGATATTACTTGGATTTGTTTATTTGAAACGACATGTTAAACAGTTAAGCTTGGGCGAAAAAGGATCACCGGTTAAAACAAACATTAACTTGCTTTGATTTGCTTACAATACGTCAAATCGTCATTCGAATCGAAACGAAACAATAGATTGACGGAAGAAATTTAGACGTGACAAGTGCGCGCGGTAATCCCCACTCGCTTCTAGGTGAGTACCTATAACGTATTCTTTATTTGTGGGAATCCCCGACATGTGAGTTTTATTTTCAAGCATAGACAATTTGTGGGTTGCCATTTGTGTAAAATAAGTAAATAATAACTGCTGACGTAATCACGATATCGACCATGTCATCAAAAATAAGCAAAACAAAGACCCCCCCGCCCCCCTCAAGCGCTTACATAATACTTGAACGCCCCCTATTACTTATCTTGAAATAATTTGCCACGTATTATTAATAATGGTCCCGATACTTGAGCCTAATGACTGACCTTGTAGGAAGGTACTAGATTCCTTTCATTGTTAGAGACCCACCAACTTATCTGTAGAATTTAATGTATGTAGATGATAGAAAAATGTAGGTAAGTAAATGGTTCTACTGATAATTTGGTGGATCTTTCCAGTAAGTGATTACTAGTTTTACGAAGGTTGCTTCTAGTTTTAAGGGGATTTTTGTCATTATTAACTTTATTTGGGAAATATTTTAGTTACATCGATACTAAAATATCTATCATATGTTTTATGAAAAATGGCTGCTGGGAATTCCGGACTATTTTAAAATGGTAAGAGGGTAAATCATATTAACAGATCTGTAAAGTTTTGTTGTGATGCTCTGATTTTATTCATTGGATGCGATGATTTCTCTGATGAAGATAGTGCTCTTGCTCTTTCAACTTCGCTGAATCTAACGAAATGAAAATACTTATCCCTGAGGACAATGTTATCAGATTCCAGCATATCTGTATTGCCCTTCTACTACAAGATATTAGAAGCCAAAAAAAGATACTACCCTACAGAAGGTGTTGAAATAACGGAGGCAAAGATTAAGTTACAAGTCCTTTCGGATATAACAACACAATTGGCAAGTTATTTAAGTTATTTGGAGATAATTAATAAGACAATCTCTTAATCTCTTAGATCTTTGTACTTTTTGACACTAGATTGTATATTGATTTATTACTTTTATGAATGTAATGCTCAGTGGAAGAACTGTAGCAATGAAAAGTATCGGGTACCTACCTATAAGGTCAGAAATGTCGAGTATCGGAAAAATTGGCAAATTATTTGGAGATAATTACGAAGCCAATAGTTAGACTTAGAAGTTTTTTACACTAGATTTTATTATGATTTATTCATTTTACTTAGATAAGACTGAGCGAATGACAGAAATTGAACCATTTTCCATTAACATTTAACATTAAATCATATATTTGTAAAGTTTGATCCCATTTAAACACCACTGCAACAGCGTTTAGCCAAAAACGAATATTTCGTTGTTGTATAGAACTTAAGTAGTGTAAGTTTCTTATGATTTAAAATTCCGAGAAAAAATATGTTGATTTATATTTCATTGCATTTTTTCAGAAATACATTTTTATAATATCACAGACTCATTTTTATGGAAAATTGTATAGAATAACTTTTAACAAGCACTACATTTCCTATCAGATGCTCGTATCAAAATAAACAATATTTTTTAAGAGTTTAATTCCCCTTAACTGCCAATGCTGCAGGGTTAAACCGTCCAGAACCCTATATGCCCATTTGTAGAAGACGGTAGCTACTTTAAGCTATTATAGGTTTTTTCTTGAACAAACTTCTTATTTCTGAGAAAAACAATATAATATAAATCTTTCCATACATTTTTTCTGAACTATTATTTTAACCTATAAAGGAGTGTCTTTTTTTGAAAATTTAATAGAATATCTTTTAATCACCATACAATTTCCTATCAGTTGCAATTTTTTTTAGACAGAAATTACGAAACTTGTTCCTACGTCCACCTTTTTTCAAAATCGTTCCACTGTGTACCGTGATTTGAGCCAATTCACTTCCTATTTGTGTCATCTAATTCACGCGTTGCGCGATACGCGTTACACGCCGAACTTTACAGAGTGCAGATTTCTTACTGCGCAAATCGTGAATATTCACGTGAGGCTTCATGCGGCCCCGAATACCACGGCAGTTCGTGCACTGGATTCAGCATGTGCGTTTTAGAGACCGCAGCAGTGCAAGTGTGCCGGTTGGCTAGGCTTGGAAGGTAGCGGGATCCGAAGCACGGTTCTCCGCTGGCTGACTGCAGGTTGTAGGGGGCCCAACTAGTAAGCTAGCCCGCCGCCTTGCGAAAAATCCCAGAATGCTCCATCGTGCCGGTTGGCGACCGGATTAGAGGACCCGATGGCCATTCCTGGAGGGAGGTCTCAGTCTCCAGTCTAGTCTCCCACTGGCGCAGGAGCCTGCTGTTTGTCTCTAGGCTTTCACTGACCAGTGCCTCACTCAACAGCCGTTTTTCCCACAAACCTAATCACTCCAAAAACCAAACCATGAAAAAGTCAACATATAATAAGTTGCGCTCACAGCGGAAGCACTTCCTACACAACCTATCATCTTACCAACGGTTATAACAGTTTTTTTTTTTTTTTTTTCAATTCTCTAAGATCTTGTAGTACCTATACCTATACTTAGTAGATTTTTGTTTTTGTCTTCTTGTTTTATGTGAGTGTTGTGCGTGTGGTAAAATAAATAAATTTTCTTTCTTTCTTTCTTTCTTTCTTTCCTCTCGCTTCAAGCGCACCTCTGAAACATTAGAGGACTGCACTCCAATCTCGATCCGGTCCACCACCACCTAGGGACAGCTAAGCCACACTTATTATTTAATCCTCACGGAGACGCAGATTCAATGAACCCGATTTCTCAGTTTTATGTACTTTGGTGGACACCGGCTTAGATAAAATTATCTATGCTGGTTTATATCATTGTCACTCTGAAGACCACGAGACAACCAGGTTGTTCAACTACATCAGTGAAGCGGCGGATGTGGCCCAGCAACGTTATCCTGATGCCCAACTGGTGATTCTGGGGGACTTTAACGCCCACCACCAACAGTGGCTGTTCCCTTACCAGTTGTTCGACTATGCTGGGAGAGAGGCGTGCAAACTTGCACTCACTTTAATCTCACTCAGCTCGTCAATGCGGCAACCAGAATTCTGGACGTTGAGGACCACACAGCCAACTGCCTGGACCTTCTGCTGACGAACGAGCCGGATCGCCACTCGGTATCAGTGATGCTTCCTTTGGGAACATCAGATCACTGTGTGGTGAGGTCTGTATCTTCATACTCGCCACCCGATCCCTCGCCCAGAGGTAGTAGGCGAGTGTGGTGTTACAAGTCGGCAGATTGGGATGAGATGCGACACTTCTTCGCTTCTTATCCTTGGCGGCAAACTTGCTTTTCTTCATGTGATCCAACGGTCAGTGCTGATGCCGTTACGGAGGTGATAAATAGAGCAATGGAGTATTTTTTTCCATTCTCCGATGCTTCACCTGCAAGCAATGCTCGCCCATGGTTTAGTCCCGCGTGTGCTAGCGCGGAAGCGCAAAAACGTGTTGCATACCTAGCTTGCGTTGACGCAAGAAACGGTTAAACCTCGGATGCACGGATTATGAAGAAAGCCTATAACAAAGCCACCAAGTCCTGCAAGAAGGTGTTACAGAAGGCTCGCTTCAATCGGATTGGCTATCTGGGGGCTAAGTTTGCCGCATACCCTGCGGGAAGTAAAGCTTTCTGGTCTCTGGCTAAGTCGGTGGAAGCGAACTTCAGCCGCCCTTCACTAAACCCAACTACTGAAACCGGACGGGTCCCAAACTCACGCTGCGGTTGAGAAAGCAAATTTATTTGCCACTCAATTTGCGGAGGCTTCGCGTCTTGACGCCTCTGGCGAAACTCCACCCAGCCTTCCTCGGTGCGAAGCTTCAATGCAAGAATTCGCATCCAGCAAAAGGAAGTGCTCAAAACGCTACGTAGTCTCGACGTGAATAAAGCTAGCGGTCCGGATGGTATCTCGGCCGTAGTATTAAAAACCTGTGAACCTGAGTTGTCTTCAATATTAACGCAACTTTTCCGCCTCTCTTTGAATACTGGTGAAGTCCCCAAGTCTTGGAAGCTCGCTAACGTGCAACCTGTGCCCAAGAAAGGCAGTCGTGCTGACCCTTTGAACTACCGCCCTATCTAGGTCACCTCCCTACTATGTAAATGTATGGAGCGTGTACATTATAGGAAGGTCCTTGCATACCTCGACGGATCGAGGATATTTCGCCGAAATCGGTCTACCGGGGACCTTCTTGTGTATGCCACGCACATTTGGAGAGAGGCCATCGAGATCATGGTGAAGCACTGGCTGTTTCATTAGACGTCTCGAAGGCCTTTGACAGGTTTGGCACGCTAGCCTTATTGACAAGCTTCCTGCTTACGGACTGCCAGTTCAATTCTGCGCCTGCCTCGCAGACTTTCTGAGGGAAAGATCCATTCGAGTAAGTTGTTGACGGGTGCTCGTCGGATCAAATGGCTATAAACGCCGGGGTACCTCAGGGGTCAGTGCTACCTGCCACACTGTTTCTGCTGCATATAAATGATCTGCTAATGCCCAGTATCATTGGGTATGCAGACGACAGCACAGTTGTGGAGAGATACGTTTCCAATGCGCGTGCTAGGCAGAATTAAATTCTGGAGTTAAGAGATGAGATGCTGCAGCGTCTGAATTTGATTCTCAAGGCTGTTTCCGATTGGGGTGATGCCAATCTAGTCAAGTTCAACGCCTCTAAAACGCAGGCTTGTCTCTTCTCCGCGAAAAAAGTAAGTTTCTCCAAGTTCCTGTCTTCCGAGATATACCTGTAGCTATAGGAGATCACCTCGAGCTCTTAGGCGTTTCACTCACGCCTACTCTCAACTTGGCTCCTACATCGAGTCTAAGGCAAAAACTGCCTCCATGAAGCCTTCTAAGTCTGTACAAAGCACAAGTCCGGGCTGGTATGAAGTACTCCTACCACGTTTGGGATGGCTGGCTCGGCCAAACACCAGCTTGCTGCCTTGGACTCGATCGAACGTTCAGAGAGCAGAGCGTTCAGGCTTATAGGTGGGCAACATATGGCGGAGACTAGAGTCTCTCGAGCACCGCCGTAAGGTTGCGTGCCTTTCGATCTTCTATATATAGGTTACATTTTGGGGAATTCTCCCAGGAACTTCATGATCTGATCCCACTATCTCCTTTTCATCATGGACGAGCTGGCGCACGGCTTGGTACCACCCTTACCTCATTAGTATACCCTCTTTTCGTACTAAACGTTTCAATTCTACCTTTATAATGCGAACTGCTAAGGAGTGGAATACACTACCGTCGTCTGTCTTTCCTGAAAACTATAATCTGGGTATCTTCAAGACTAGAGTGAATAGGTTCCTTCTAGACCTTTGTGCTCCATCTTCGGCCACATCGTCACTTACCAACAGGTGAGATCGTGGTCAAACAAAAGTCTATCAAAGTTAAAAAATAAATAAAAAAAATGGATTTATAGTTCGCAGAACTAACAACCATATTATGTGAATAAAGGTTCTCGAGTGGTACCTACAAACCTGATGAAGGTAGAGGAAGACCCCTCTTTCCATGCACCAAAGATATTATAATCAGCAGAAAGTTGGTAGATGCAGGCTCAAGAGAGTTCGTCGTGGCATTTTAGAGAGGAAACCGTTGTCCAGCAGTGGACTTCTGTAGACTGATGATGATGATGATCAACCGTCTACATTGGCTTGAAGTCAGTAAAATGGTTATATATTAGACTAGCTGAACAATGTCCGTGCGTAGAATAGTTAGTAGGTACCTACCTAGAGTAGGTACCTATCTATTCGTACTACGCATTCTAAATGGATGGTGGTACAAACATCAGCCTGTAGATCCAAGTCCACCGGCTCACTGACATAGGTCTCTAAATTAGCAAGTTGAAGTGGCAATGGGCTAGACATAAAGCTATATGATCCTGGTTCTTTTACGGATGTTTCGGATTTAGGTACGGGTACAGAATCTTCGAGCAATGAATACAAAAAACGAAGGCAAAATGTATTTAGTTATTGATGATGTTTTTTTACTGTATACCTAATATTTCTAGTGTAAGCAGAAGTTGTAATATAAAACAATTTATAATCTTTTTTTCTTTTTTTTGTTCATTTCTGTAAAACGAAACATTCTTATGCAACATCCTATCTTGCCGGACACGCCACAGAAGGGGTTGCGGAAAGGCGGTAGATGGAGGCTGCTCAAGACCGTTTGTCTTGACATTCTATGGGGAGGTCCATGTCCAGCAGTGGACTTCTGTAGGCTGATGATAATGAAAAACCGTCATGGGTTCACGGGGCAAACTATGATAATTATGGGTACCTACCTACCTACTGCAATGATGAAGGTCAGTTACTTACATTCGTGTACATTTTGGACATTAGAAAAATAAGTTTTATTCTTGTAAACAATAATTTTCCGAGTTTTTCCCTGAAATACCTTTTATCATTCTAACAATTTTATTCAACGCGATCTATAAACAGATACCAAGCTATTTATTTAACGCCATCTATCTAACGTCCATGCCAATGCTCTTGGACAATAACAACGCCATCTAATGAAAACCAAAACAGTGAATATGTATGTGTGCGTGCGTGTAATTACATCAGAAAAGTGAACGATCTTATTTCTAGGTAATTTGAACTTTCAAATGACTGTTTAAAGGAAATTCATACTGAATTAAATTCTTACAACTACAACTTAGCCGCGAACGATAAAATAAAACACGAAAGACGCCCGAATTTAGCACAAAAAATAAAAAAGTAATATTATAAGTTTCCACGCCATCTACCGTGAACCGAGCTTTTAGTAATCAAGACGATTATCCTTAAAATAAGTAAATAAGCACAGCTGCGCCCTCACATCCCACAACGGGTCTCTTTCTGAACAGACTCTACGAGAATTCACCTCCAGGATTGTATGTGAGTGTTGGTTGTTCTTGAACTCACCAAACACGGTAGATGTCCTCTTGGTGGTGACGTTAGGCACGGAGGCGCGTTTGTCCTCCCGTTCGGGACTCTTGCGTGACTTCAACGAATCCCTGCGCCTATAACAACAAACACATACTACGATTAAATAAATAAATAAAATAATAAATAAGGCTGGACAGTTCACACAACATTATCTAGCCCCAAGTTAAGCATAGCTTGTGTCATGGGTACTGGATAACTGATATATTTAATACAATACATTACATAGATAGATATATTTTATTATACATAGAAAATACCTAGAACAAATATCTGCAGATCGTACAAATATTTGTTCCCAGGCGGGAATCGAACCCGCAACCTCCTGAATCGCAGGCGAAACTTCACCCGGCGCGCCACAGAGGTCGTCAAAACTCTTTTAGGAATAGAAGAAGCTTTTTTTGTGGAAGAGTGTCCAGGGAAGTACTACCACCATACCTATTCCTGCCGCAAAGCAGCAGTGCTTGCATTGTGTTCAGGTTTGAAGGGTACGGTTGCCGGTGAAACTACAGGCACATGAGACTTCATCTTTATGTCTCAGGGTGGCGGGCGCAGTGCAATATAACGTAGGACTTGACCTATGAGGTAATGCATTGTTTAAAGGCAGAGGTACCGCTTAACGTAAGGTGGGCCATCTGATTGCTCCGTCATTCTCAAAGTTAATAAAAAAAATCGTCCCAGTAAAACTTTTTCATAAAAAAAACTCTAATAAAAAAAAATACTCTACTTTCATAGAGAAAACTAGGGTATCCATGATTCATAGGCCATTATTTATTTTTTTGTTAAAACTTCACTTTAAGTGTCTCATGGACCATTTGGAAGCGTCATCATTATCCACTTATAGTGTCAAGAGTTCACTATTCAGTTCGTGTCTCAAGAACCGTTTAAAAAAGTGTCCGACACCCATACCCTTCAAACCGGAACACAGCAATGCCAGCACTACTGCTTTGCGGCAGAAATGGGTATGGTGGTTTATACTACACATTGCTGTTTTTGACTTGAATCGTAGACAAGAACACTTTTGTAAGGACATATGTCTATAGAAATTCATTCATTCATTTCCATTCATTTATTTAAATGGTTTAGTTTACCTCAAGGGAGCGGGCGACGGTGGCGTTTCAGACTCGACGGCGACGCTCACTGAGCGCATTTCGTACGCGCGGCGACGATCCGCGATGGACTGGTTACCGCTGAAATAAACATTTTTGATGCACAATAACTTTTGCATAACAAGCTTTTATAAAATTAGTGATCGGTGTGCTGATCAAAATGAGCCCAAACACGGCCAGTATACTATTATCCATCGAGGAGTGCCGTTGTCCATCATCAGATCAGCTCGCTGTCACCATCATATTGTATTGTCATCGGAACTTGGCAGGTATGCAAAAATTCAGTTCAGTTGGATAACGGGAAGTGGATGAAAATTCGATCACCAGATTTGTCCCACACATAAACTAAGTAAAGTGGTCATTATGGGAATGTACACATTTGGGGCTGACGGCAGTAGTAATTTTGGTAAAGTTAACATTATGTACCTAATCGAACTAACAGGTGAAGTAAAAAGAAAGCTTTTAACAAATACCATATAAATATAATACAAACATTTGTTCCGAGGCGGGAATAGAACCCGCAACCTCCTGCGTCGCAGGCGCACCTTCGCCCGCCGCACCACTGAGGTCGTCAATTATGATCCAGATCGAGACACAGGCTACTATCCCGGTACGACGCGAACGAAGCCGCAGGCGGATACCAGTAGAACTTACTCAGTGCTCTCGAACACCTTCCGTCTCTCAGCAGTACTGGGAGTCTTCGGCCGGTAGCCGGAGTCTGACGAGTTCACCTCTTCCTCCAGGCTCGTATCCGACTTGCCGTTCGTGTAATCATCTGAGGAAATATTTGGAAATAAATTATCAAGTAGTAGGAAGTACACACCGGTATAATCATAAACAATGGTGGATGCGAGTCGGGTGTTTGACTCGGAACAAGTACCTAAGTGAGTTATTACCGGTTTTTTCAATAATGGTGGATGCGTTGGCGAAATTAAGCGGCGTATGGCGATGTCTAGGTCTGACATGGATAAGCTGAGGAAGATATGAAAAAACCGTAGCATAACAAAATCCACAAAGATCCGTCTCGTTCGAGCGTTAGCTTTTCCCATATTCCTCTATGCTGCAGAAACATGGACTCTTAGGGAAAGCGAGAAAAGGAGGATAGATGCTCTCGAGATGTGGTGCTGGAGAAAAATGCTTGGGGCGAGTTTTGTACCAATCAGTCTATACTCCAAGAACTCGGCATCAAGCAGCGACTATCACAGCTACTATGCAATCTCGCACCCTCACTTTCTTCGGGCACGTATCGCGACGCGGAGAGGTGTACATTGAACGCCTTGTTGTACAGGGCAGAGTTGAGGGCACATAAGCACGGGGCAGATCGCCCATAAGATGGACTGACCAAATCAAGGCAGCTTTGGACGGTCCACTGCATGAATGCACCAGGAAAGCTGCAGTGCGAGATGACTTGCGAAGGATTGTGACCCTGAAGTGACGAGCACGACCACTCTGCCAAGAGTGTAACGACGTAAAAGAGTACATCCACATAGGAAACGCCCTACGCGGCATTGCACTGCGCCCACCACCCTGAGACCAGGATGAAAAGTCTCATGTGCCTGTAAGTTCACTTCGCCCATACCCTTCAGTTTACCTTTATTAGGAGCTTCCACGTCGCTTGTGGGAGATAAGGACTTGTCTTTTTCTTCAGAAGCTTCTCGCGCCAGTGGGGTGGATGTCACCAGACTTGAGGGTTGCAGCCCCGAGAGCGGTGACGTGGCTACACAAAAAACACTATGACTTACTGAGCACGAAAATGGGTGTTAAAAGTTTATGTTTCCAAAACAAGTTTTCTGGCTCCTTTCGGCGGTTAAGCAACGTTTTGCTGGGTGGCGCGAAATTCAAATATTATTGTGTTTTTTGCTCATCACAGCTCTTCAACACATCTTGACTCTTGAGAAAGCGAAACCGGATTTTGCGAAAGTTAGAAGAACTTACACACATGCTTTTTTTTATAGTCTCATAAATATGATTAGTTTAGGCTACGAATGTCATTCAATGATATCTACAGTGTTTTTTTTTGTTCATTGACATTCGTATCTAAACTAATTATAGTTATGAGACGCATCAATCAAAACATGTAGAATAGAATAGAATAGAATATTTTTTTATTTGTAACAACACATATAGGTAAACAAAAGAAAACATGAAAAAAACACAAAATGATAGTTAGATACGCTGTTACAAAAAGGTCTCTAACTCTAACCTGTGCTGGTCTTCCGTTATGTGTGTTAGGTATCCTAGTTTCCGCAAAATCAGGTTTCGATATCTTAAGATGTGTTGATGAGCTGTGCTTAGCAGAAAACACAATCAAATTTGAATTTTGCGCCACAAGCGAAACGTTGCTCCTTAAGAAGAGGACACTTCGTTCTTGTGTTCTTATTAGCTAGCACTATTATAGTTTGCACTGAATTACACTATAGTTTACACTACACTAGCTCACAAGGTTTAGTTCTTTGAGTGTTCTCTTCCGTGTTGTCGAGAAGCTGGATTGCCTCGACGTTCACATGACGATGAAGTCTACGTTCGTGAGCTTCTGCATAGTTTTTAATGACTTTATCGACGAACTCTATTGACCACGTAAATGACGGAACAAGCAGATGGCCCACCTGATGTTAAGCGGTAACCTCTGCCTATGAACAGTGCATTACCTCATAGGTCATGTCCACCTAGGCCGCACCCTATATGGCACTGCACTGCGCCCGCCACCCTGAGACATAAAGATGATAAGTCTCATGTGTCTGTAATTTCACCGGCATACCCTTCAAACCAGCCGGCCTAGCCAAGTGGCATTCGCTTCGAAGCGATTCCATTTCTATAGTCGTAATACAATACAATAGACCACATGATATTTCGATAGCTTACGTCAATCTCATACATTGTTGGCTTTTCGACAAGCGACATCGCTAGTAAAATGTTACTTTGTCTACGGCCTCAGAACACAGCAATGCGAGCAATACTGCTTTGCGGCAAGAATAGCTGTATGGAGGAAGTACTTCCCCGGACGAACTCTTTTCACAAAAAAGCTCTACTACTACTAAACTTTCTCGTTGTTTGTCGTTTCTTACGTACCAGGGTGGAGCCTGTAATTACCTGATTCAGATTTCGTTAGTCCCGGCACAGAGGGCACGGAGAAAACCTTGTCGAACGAGAACTCGTCACTGCCTTGCGTCGTGGAGAACGGTTTGGGGCCTAGTCGGGGCTGAAAAACAGAAATGTATATGATAGATAGATACACACTTTACTGCACACCAAACAGAAAAAGGTAAAAGAACAAACAACAATAACAGTAACGTACAATGGGCGGTCTTATCGCTAAATGCGATCTCTTCCAGACAACCTTTGGACGGACAGGATAAAACAAAATCAAAAGTCGGCGGTTCGGTATATAAATAAAATAAATAAATAATGCTGGATAGTTCACACAACATTATCTAGCCTCATAAGCAGAGCTTGTGTTATGGGTACTAGATAACTGATATACTTAATACAATATAATACATAGATAGATATTTTTTATTATACATAGAAAATACCGAGAATACCCTGAACAAATATCTACGATCGCAAAAATATTTGTTCCGAGGCGGGAATCGAACCCGCAACCTCCTGCGTCGTAGGCCAACCTACGCCCGCCGCACCACAGAGGTCGTCATATGTTACTGTAAGAGCCCGAGGAGTGGTCAATGAGCCTAACAAACTGGTAATCGCTTTCATTTGTCCACCTTCTTCTTCTTTTTTTTGGCGTGTTCAGCGGACCGGTTGTGGTGCCACAAGAGTTTGCCAATGACAGGTGATTAACTTGACATATAACCAAAAAAGTGCTGGGAGTTTGAGGAAAGATAAAGGTACGGTTTAAAGGGAGAATCGTACGTGATTATGCTTCAGATCAGCTCGCTGTCACCATAATATTGTATTGTCATATCAGTTGACAGGTATGTCAAATTTCGGCTCAATCGGTTGTCGGGCAGTGGTCGAAAATTCGATAACCAGATTTGGTATATAGCGATTAGGATCAGTTGAGCTACTTTTAGATCGTTAGCAGCGGTTTTCAGGTAGCACAACTGTTACATAGGTATGTATTTTTTAACCCCCGACGACGGGGTGTTATAAGTTTGACGTGTCTGTTTGTGTGTATGTGTGTGTGTGTATGTGTGTGTGTGTGTTTTTGTGTCTGTCTGTCTGTGGCATCGTAGCTCCCGAACGGATGAACCGTTTTATTTTTTATTTATTTTTGTTTTAAAGTTGAATTAGTCGGGAGTGTTCTTAGCTATGTTTGATCAAAATTGGTTCAGCCGTTTCATTACGTTGAGGGTTTTTTTTTTAATTTTTACAAAATTAATTACTTGTTTAATTTTGTACGTACCTAGTTGTATTATTAGAAATAAAATAAATTCACATAAAAATATCGGCCAAACAATGGCAACACATCTCTCATCATCACATCAACTCATCTCTCGGCATTCTCACAAATATACTTTTGTAAGAAGAACGTAATTTATATTATTATAAACACACGCAAACCGATCACGCACGTGAGGGCCGAAACCTAAACCTAGGGCGACGGGACGCCACTCGTCATAAGGCTATGACGAGTGGCGTTCCGTCGCCCTAGGTTTAGGTTAGACATACATACCTATGTAACAGTTATAAGGTTATGACGAGTGGAGTTCCGTCGCCCTAGGTTTAGGTTAGACATACATACCTATGTAACAGTTATAAGGTTATGACGAGTGGCGTTCCGTCGCCCTAGGTTTAGGTTTCGACGCCTCACTACAATCTATCGTCTCGCTTCGGAAATCGACGAACGCACATTAGCAACGGTCTTCAGGTAGCACAATTGTTTCATATGTTTTTTTTTTTTTTACATACCTGCTTGTATTGGTTGTATTAAGGTCGTTGCTATCGCTTGTGGCGCGAAATTCAAATTTGAAAAAAAAACACCGTAAAAACCATTGAAGCACAATCGTAGGTTCATTCCTCTCAATAACATAGATTTCTAACTACTTAATGATATTTATGTGATACTTTAAATTAAAACTTGCGTATTAGGTCATATAATTACCGGCAACATAGTTTTCGCTATCTGAAGAAGTGTTGATGAGCTGTGACGAGCAAAAAACACGTAAATATTTGAATTTCGCACCACAAGCGAAAGTAACCACCTTAAATGTGTTTTATAAATCACATCAATAATTAAACTCCGAGGAAACAGTTATTTGGACCGCTTAAAAATACACTCTAATCCGCAATCTAATATCTCACTAGCTAAGTACCTTTAAGTACCTCCTCCCGCGAACGCTCAGGTTGTGGAATGATCTCCCTGCTGAGGCTTTCCCGAGCGACTACAGTATGGGGTTCTTCAAAAGGGGTGTTTGGAAATTTTTAAAGGGTCGGCAACGCGCGTGTGATGCCTCTGGTATTGCAGGCGTTCATAGGCTACGGTAACCGCTTACCAACAGGTAAGCGTAGGTAAGGTAAGCTTGTTTGCTACCTTGGTAGTATAAAAAATAAAAAATAAAATGTAAAACGATTAAGAAATCCGTGTTAAACGGTGTAAACACAATTACTTGTACTTTTTATATATTTGAGCCTTATTTAGTTTATTGTGTCACTGTTTGTTTACCCAAATAAATAAAATAAAATATTAAATGTCAGATAAAAAATACCTTATACCCTGACGAGTGGGTACTTGTCCTGGGTTTAGGTTTGGGCGCCTCGCTGTCATCTATCGTCCCGCCCTCGGAGATCGATGAACGCGGTAACGGCTTGGGCGCCGTTATCTGAGACCCATTGATGATGCTGCTGCTACGAGATAGGTTAGATTCAGTGGAATCACAACTATCCATCTTCTCTATTCCTCGTTCGATGCCATCTTCCGTGCTTTTTCCATTATCTACTTTGTCAGCATCACTCTTCACTTTGTCAGCATCATTCTTCACTTGGCCAGCATCATTCTTCACTTGGCCAGCATCATTCTTCACTTTGTCAGCATCATTCTTCACTTTGCTAGCATCATTCTTCACTTTGTCAGCATCATTCTTCACTTTGCTAGCATCATTCTCGGAGATGTCAGCATCGTTCTCGGAAATATCATGGCCGTTGTCAGTGATTTTCTTATGAAATCCGTTGGTTTCTTTCTGGGTCTCCATGCCCTTTATGAGGTCTTTTACATTGACAAAGTCGATGCGGTCTTCGTCTTTTTCGGTATACTGGGTTTTTTCAGTTGTTTTGGGTTTTTCTTCGGTTTTAATGGATTTTTTGGTTTCAGTCTTTTTGGGTGGAGTCATGGTGAGAATCGCTTTGACGATGTCTTCTAACTTGCCACGATGAATCTAAAATAGATATAACTTGGTTCACGATAACAAATTTAAGACTTTTACCGTCTGAATTATTTATATAAAAACTTAAAAATACACAAAAAATTATCAATTACAATTTCATGCCAAACTTAAACATTCATTCGAACCCAAAACTATTGAATAACAACGCAAATAAAATACCTACTAAATGTAACTCAAGCACCTTTGTAAATAAAATAAAACATGTTCTCATTAGGCAAGCAAAAAACAACTTAAAACTATAATAATATAAAGCATAAAATAGAAATATTAATTTACTTACTCAAAACCACGTTCACCCACTAACTAATAATCAAACTACACAGCACCACACAAATTAAAACGAAAATGACACAAAGAAACACAAACTCAAATAATATTAGCTCAATAATAAAATAAAGGCAGTAAAAGTAAAATCTAAAAAAGGAAAAATCAGTACAAATCTAGAACAGGCTAGGTCTCAATCACAAGCAAGGTATTCACCAAACCGCATTTTCCTAAAATAAAAGTTGCCTACGCGTTCATTCTGTAATTTTGATTAAAAACTGTACCGCTACCATACAAAACGAAGACGTTAGTCGTTCATAACGAAACTTTAAAAATTCAAATTACAGCCACATTTCGATATAATCACATTCTGCGTTGTATTGTCAGGTGAGCAGAATACTACTTTTGCCGTTTGTGACATCGACACTAGGTCGTAACATGAACTTTAATTTGACTATTTTTATTACGAGAATTGGTGTCCTGACATCAAGACGAATGGTTCAAAAGTGTAAAAACTTAGTTGCTGCTTTTACGATTGTCTAATTCCAGGCATTAATTATGTATCCCACTTCATTTAAGTAAAGTTCATTTTGTGAGCAGTTAAACACAAAAAACGAGCGAGCCTTACAGTAGTAGCATATGATGTGTAACATCTGACATCTCACCTCCTTGGTAATAAGCAACATGGCTGATAGTGCCAACCTCTCGGAAAAATGCGCGCTTCCTGTAACACACTTCCGTCCCTTTTCACTTACTTGTGTCGAGTTGTTGGCGCTCGGGTTCAATGATATATTGGGTACAGGATGGTCTTGTTTCTCGAGCCACATCGGAGCGCTGAGGTACGTGACTGGCCCGGCCGTGTCCGGGTACAAGTCGGCGTGGAAATCGCGATAGCTCTGAAACATAGGGAATATCTTATCATATTTGTTTTTTGTAAAAAATATATTTTTCTTTACTTTCTTTTATAAAATTAGTGATCGTAACCGTGTGCTGATCACAATAAGCTTAAACACGGCCAGTCTACTATTATCCATCAAGGAGTTCTGTTGTCCACCTTCCGTCTCCATCATCAGATCAGCTCGCTGTCACCATCATATTGTATTGTCATCGGAACTGTCAAGTTCCCAGAAAAATGTCTGGCCACAAATAGCTCAGGATGGGAATGTTTGGAAGAGGGAAGGGAGGCCTTTGCCCAGCAGTAGGAAACTTCCGGCTTATAAATAAATAAATAAATATGTGATTGATGGAACAATCGGATGGGCCACCAATGCATTACCTCATAGGCCACGTCCACCTAGGACGCGCCCTATGCGGCATTGGACTGCGCCCGTCACCCTGAGACATAAAGATGAAAAGTCTCATGTGCCTGTAATTTCACTGTTCAAGTTTAAACAAATGGAGAATGATCGGCGGTTATAAAGATGGCCGGTGAAAGATTATGGACGCCTCAATGGATTATTTTAGGTTGATAGATGACATCTTAGGAGATAGATGACATCTTAGGAGATAGAAGACATCTTAGGAGGTAGATGACATCTTAGGAGATAGATGACATCTTAGGAGATAGATGACATCTTAGGAAATAGAAGACATCTTAGGAGATAGATGACATCTTAAGCTGATAGATGACCTTTCCTAAGATATGTTATTTATTTGCCTACAAATAGATGACTTAGGCTGATAGATACTTACTTTTCTGGGAACTTGATACATGATCGGCACGACGGTGGAACCAGCCAGTTGTAGCACTCGATTGACCTCTCCCTCCATGACGCGCAGTGCGCGCTTCGGCACCAGGCAAGCACCCTTGGTTTGTTCACCTGAAGACACATTTATACAACATACATAGACACACGCCTCCCTCCCCGAAGGGGTAGGCAGAGCCTCAATGAGCCTCTTTTCACAGTGGGTTGCACCATCGTGAAATATAGACACATTTATATTTACAAATAAATTGATTATTCTGATTATACTGACATTTCAAACAGTGAGCCACAATTTATTATCAGCCGGACAGTACTGTAACAGTGAATGGACAGTCCAGTTCAAGTATCTCACCAGAATGCCTGGGATTAAGATCAAGTATCTCACTGGCATACCTGGGATTATATAAGTTCAAGTATCTTACCAGAATGCCTGGGATTAGATAAGTTCAAGTATCTCACCAGAATGCCTGGGATTAGATTCAAATATCTCACTAGAATGCCTGGGATTAGATTCAAGTATCTCACCAGAATGCCTGGGATTAGATAAGGTCAAGTATCTCACCAGAATGCCTGGGATTAGATACAAGTATCTCACCAGAATGCCTGGGATTAGATTCAAGTATCTCACCAGAATGCCTGGGATTACATAAGGTCAAGTATCTCACCAGAATGACTGAGACCATCTATTTTTTTTTTTTTTTTTTTAACTTTGATAGACCTTTGTTTGACAACGATCTCACCTGTTGGAAAGTGACAATGTGGCCGAAGATGGAGCACAAAGGTCTAGAAGGCACCTATTCACTCTAGCCTTGAACCCAGATTATAGTTTTCAGGAAAGACAGACGACGGTAGTGTATTCCATTCCTTAGCAGTTCGCATTATAAAGGTGGAACTGAAACGTTTAGTACGAATAGAGGGTATACTAATGAGGTAAGGGTGGTACCGAGCCGTGCGCCTGCTCGTCCTATGATGAAAAGGAGATGGTGGGATCAGATCATGACGTTCCTGGGAGCATTCCCCAAAATGTAACCTATAGAAGATCGAAAGGCACGCGACCTTACGGCGGTGCTCGAGACTCTGGATCTTAGTCTCCGCCATATGTTGCTCACCTATAAGCCTAAAAGCTCTGCGTTCGATCGAGTCCAAGGCAGCAAGCTGGTGTTTGGCCGAGCCATTCCAAACGTGGCAGCAATACTCCATACAAGCCCGGACTTGTGCTTTGTACAGACTTAGAAGCTGTCCTGGTGTGAAGTAACGCTTTACCTTATTCAGGATACCCAACTTCATGGAAGCAGTTCAAATATAAAATCCTATTTGATATAGCCTCTATCAAATAGGTTCAAGTACCTTGCCAGAATGCTAGAGACCTTTGATCAAATACGTTCAAGTTCTTACCAGAATGCCTGAGACCCTCGATCAGATACGGTTCCCGATCAGTCAGCTCCATGTACAGGATGGTGGTGTCTCCCTTGCCCGCTAGGAACAGCATGTTGGTGTCAGGGTCGAACAGCGGCATCAGCACCCCGGTGGAACAGTCCAGCTCCAGGGTCTTCTGCGTTTGAGAGAGGTTGCGTACGTCGCGGATCATGATCTGTCGGAGACGAGCAGAGTCGAATCCTGGAAAGAAAACGGTGTTTAAATTAATTGATCGAAAAACCAGGAGTTTTAACCATTGTGTCGCCTGACATGTATATTATCGATTGACCTCTCCCGTCACGACGCGCAGTTCAGACATACAGTCTTGGTCATCATCGTCATTCTGTAGAAATCCACTGCGGGATATAGGATCCCTCATAGAATGCCACGACGAATAGTCTTGAGCCACATTGCAAGTGAAATAAAAATATGTTTGACTGGGTCGAATCCGGGTGGAATCTTGCAACTGAATTTTAAAGCTATCCTCAACCTGATAAACCTCGAGCTGAAATTTGGCATATGTCAAGTTCCGATGACAATATAATATGTTGGTGACAGAAGAGAGCTGATCTGATGATGGAGACGGAAGGTGGCGAGTAGTTAGCCCCTTCTACGAGTAGTAAAGGAGCAAAAACAAACCCTAAATCGAGCGCAAATAGCCTACTACTGCACAATAATATATCTGCAGATGTTTACCAGTAGTAAGTATCCTGTCCTGGTCTCCGAGCCACACGACCCTGCTGTCCTTGATGTTCTGGTGGCTGCCGGCCGCGTCCAGCACGGAGCCCGGCACCCTGGGGTCCAGCACTCGCAGCTTCTTGTCCTTGCACTGGGTGGCGAGGAGTTTACCGTCCTTCTTCCAGGATGTCGACTGGATCACTTCCGGGTGGTCTCGGTTTACTGACAAAAAAAATGGTAACATTGGCATCATTTATTCTTACTAGCTTTTGCCCGCAGCTTCGCACGCGTTGTGTCGGGATAAAAATAAGTCCCCCTCCTCCTCCACTTCCCAGCATCAATCCACACAACAGATGTCATCAAAATCTGCTTAACCATTGACGCAACAGACCAATTCTCTCAAGTTCATAAAAAAGCACCTTCGGGTTTTCCCGAATTGTACAATTTACCAACAAACAGCATTTCATTTTTAGGGTTCCGTAGCCAAATGGCAAAGAACGGAAACCTTATGTCTGTCTGTCTGTCTGTCCGTCCATATGTCACAGCCACTTTTTTAAAACCTATAAGAACTATGCTGTTGAAACTTGGTAAGTAGATGTATTCTGTGAATCGCATTAAGATTACCACACAAAAAACTAAAAAAAAAACAATAAATTTGTGGGGTTCCCCATACTTAGAAATGAAACTCTTTTTTTTTTCATCAATCCCATACTTGTGGTGTGTCTATGGATACATACATACATACATAGACACACGCCATTTTCCCCGAAAGGGTAGGCAGAGCCTTAAATGGGCCTCTTTCCACCTTGGGTTTCACCTTCGTGGGAAATAGACGTAACAAGTGGTGAGCTCATCGCCGCCATTGCTTCCCACGACTGATTCTGCTAACGCTTTCTTCCAGACTAGCAACTCGCCCGGCTTCGCACAACCAGCCACCCCTTCCCAGCTCCCCCTCATATATCCACACACCAAATGCCATCGAAATCTGTGAAAACAGTTCCCCCAGCGATTTTGAGACTTCATTGACACTGCATCGTATTTTGAGACTTCATTGACACTGCATCGTATTTTGCGTCGTTTGTGTTGTTTTGCCTGCGTCAGATCGCTGTATCGAAACCGCACGATTTTTTCGATGCTGCATCGCGTTATGGTGACTTGTCACAGTCGCACGTTTAGCAGCAATAAATAATGCTGGACAGTTCACACAACACTATCTAGCCCCAAGCTAAGCAGAGCTTGTGTTATGGGTTACTAGATAACTGATACACTTAATACAATACATTACATAGATAGATATTTTTTTATTATACATAGAAAATGCCCAGAACACCCTGAACAAATATCTGCTGATCGTACAAATATTTGTTCCGAGGCGGGAATCGAACCCGCAACCTTGGTCCGCCTCGCCACAGAGGTCGACAAAGTCGGATAGGAGCGTTCGGTCGCGGCATCTAGCTTGCAAACAGCTATGCCGTCGGCCGAGGTTAATGCTAACCCGTTTTGTATATCGGCTCTTTGATGTTCGCGATACAGGCTTGCCTAGTGCGAACACCACAAGATAGTTTTAAGTGATTGTAAAAAAAAAATCGGCTAAGAAACTTATTTTTTTTTTCATGCCAAAGGTAAAGGGCGTGCTCAGGCCCTTAAATAAAAAAAAATAGTATAATAATTACCAAAAGCTTCTTTCTGCGTGGTGAGATCCCAGAGGGCCAGTTCATGGCCAGACGCCACATGTATGAGTCCATCAGCCACAGGATGGAAGCCGACATTCTCCACCCTCCTCTGCTTGTGGTACAGCGAGCATTCTGGAGTGGAGAGGGATTCCTTCAGCCCTTCCGATGGGATGTGCCACACTTTTACCTGAAGAGATGAATAAATTGGTGAAGGTTTTGCTTGGATTTTGGCCTCATCATAAGACAAGCGCTGTACAATTGAAATGTAGTGATGGGCTCTTTCACAACCACACAGAGTTGTTAATTATATTGCCCATTTACACCACAATTTACACTACTTTTTAGGGTTCCGTAAAAAAACTACGGAACCCTTATAGATTCGTCATGTCTGTCTGTCTGTCTGTCCGTGTATGTCACAGCCTTTTTTTTCCGAAACTATAAGAGCTATACTGTTGAAACTTGGTAGGTAGATGTATTCTGTGAACCGCATTAAGATTTTTACAGAAAAATTTAAAAAAAACAATAATTTTTGGGGTTCCCCATACTTAGAACTGATCCTCAAAAATTTTTTTTTCATCAAACCTATACGTGTGGGGTATCTATGGATAGGTCTTCAAAAATGATGTTGAGGTTTCTAATATAATTTTTTTCTAAACTGAATAGTTTGCGCGAGAGACACTTCCAAAGTGGTAAAAAGTGTGTCCCCCCCGTAACTTCTAAAATAAGAGAATGATAAAACTAAAAAAAATATATGATGTACATTACCATATAAACTTTCACTCAAAATTGGTTTGAACGAGATCTAGTAAGTAGTTTTTTTATTTTTGGGGTTCCCCATACTTAGAATTGAAACTCAAAAATTTTTTTTCATCAAACCTATACGTGCGGGGTATCTATGGATAGGTCTTCAAAAATGATATTGAGGTTTCTAATATCATTTTTTTCTAAACTGAATAGTTTGCACGAGAGACGCTTCCAAAGTGGTAAAAAGTGTGTCATAACTTCTAAATGAAGAGAATGATAAAACTAAAAAAAATATATAATGTACATTACCATGTAAACTTTCACTCAAAATTGGTTTGAACGAGATCTAGTAAGTAGTTTTTTATTTTTGGGGTTCCACATACTTAGAACTGAAACTCAAAAAAAAAAAATCATCAAACCTATACGTGTGGGGTATCTATGGATAGGTCTTCAAAAATGATATTGAGGTTTCTAATATCATTTTTTTCTAAACTGAATAGTTTGCGCGAGAGACGCTTCCAAGGTGGTAAAAAGTGTGTGTCCCCCCCCCCATAACATCTAAAATAAGAGAATGATAAAACTAAAAAAAAAATATAATGTACATTAACCATGTAAACTTTCACTCAAAATTGGTTTGAACGAAATCTAGTAAGTAGTTTTTTTTTTAATACGTCATTAATCGTAATCCATCCAAGAACTTTTATATTATGTTACTTGCTGCTACGGAACCCTTCATGGGCGAGTCCGACACGCACTTGGCCGCTTTTTTTTTTTTGCTTCGCACGGCTTGTGCTTTTACACTTTTGCCACCGAAATACTGATAATCGTTTATCAAGTCAACCGCCTTGTCCTTTTCAGCTAGTAATATACAGGATGTATCATAATATCCCTATAAAGGGAGGCATAATATCCCTGGGAGGGGGTATTCTGTCCAGTCCAGAATCTGTCCTACACCGAACAAGCGTTCTACACATTATGGCGAATAACTATAACAGTACTACGACTTTTTAAACATCAAAGTTTTTAATTCATGTAATGCCTAAAAAACCCTGAAAGTCCTCCAAAAATGTACCTAACACAACATGAGGACGTTAAGGTACTTTACATGGGGCTGCCTGATGTTGTGTTCAATTGAATTTCAGGCATTTCTGGAGCAATTTCAGGATTATTACGAGGCATTTCATGAATGAAAAGCTTCGAAATTTAAAAAGAAGTAGAACTAAAGTTATTTGCCATTGAAGAATCCCGCCCCCCCGCGATTATAGGGGTATATGATACATCCTGATATGTCTAGAACTAAAGTTATTTGCCATTAAGTGTAGAATACCCCCTCCCCGTGCTTATAGGGCTATTATGATTACATCATGATATATCTATGTTTACTAACGAAATTCGATGTGTTTATCTAAAGGAAGTGATGCCTAAAAGTGCTCTATTTGTTTGTTCCCTAATTGTTCAAAGTGCATAGATAAACACGTGACACTGATATGCATTTTATCTTTTATTTTGTGAATGTTGTTGACTATATTTGGTAAATGTTATTGACACAATGTGCAAGGATCCAGTTTCATGTCACTGGTTCTTTCTTAGTCACTCTGCGGTAGTTTAGAGACCACTTTTATACTACTGGGTAAGCAAACAAGGATACGGTCCACCTGATGGAAAAAAATTACGTGAACCTATTGTAACAACCTCTGTAACGCGCTGGGGGAGTAGCCGGTTGGGATGCGAAATGTTGCTGGTTCGGTTCCCGCTGCGGGACAAATGTCTGTATGATCTGGAAATATTTGTTCCTGGTCTGGGTGTTATGTTACCATGGTACTTTGTACCATGGTTTATGGTTTGTTTCTAATACCCAATAAACAGGGAATCCTAGTGTGGAGTCAGGACTATGTATGTGACTGTTGGGTATTACGTTATGTTAATCAAACGCGCGTTGCCGACTCTAACGCCGTTTTTGACGAACGCCATACTTCAGTCTCTTGAGGTCAGCTTAAGGTATGGTGGCACTCAAAATTGCCACAGACCAATGGTGAAAAAACCAGTGTGATTGGTGAAAGGATTTAATGTCCCTCTTCCGAGACTCCTTTTAAAGGACTAGTAATTATTTTAGTGCAGTATTGAATGTGGCAAATAAGTTGTGCCCCGGACAGATAGAACGGAGAGCCCTATTCTTGGTCCACAAACACCACAGAAGTGATTTTTAGTACCTATTTAATTCTTTCAAGGTAGCAACTTTGTAACAATATCCCAATTTGTTGATTCTAATGTTGTACAATGTAGTGCAGCAATATAAATGCAAATGGGAATGTTTACGTCATTATGACTGCAAAAAGTTTTATGCTTCAGGGCACATTGAGAGCAGCATACATTAAGATGGCAAAATTTTTATAGTTGTTGGTAGGTGTTAGATTCTAGATGAAATTTTCAAGTTTTCAGTATTCTGTTGATGCCTTCACTGACATACCAGTAATATAAATATTTATATTACTGAATTTATAGTTATAAATATTTATAAATAAAGTATAAGTATTTATTTTCGCTCACAAAGGTTTCTTGATACATGTTTTTCTTGTCTTAAAATTATGTTACATCAATTGTTAACCTATTTTGTAAGAGACTGGTGCCTGACGAAGGTTTAAAAAGCGTGTATTACAGGTTACCAGTTCATTAGAACTTCCTACTGTTACTTGTCTATGAGATCTATCTATCTATCTATCCCTGTGTGCACCCACTGCTGGGTATAGGCCTCCTCTCTAATACGCCACTCTCTCTGGTCCTGTGCTGTTCACATCCATTCTTGTCCAACTACTTTACCAATGTCATCTGACCATCGGCCATCTGACCATCCGCCTATGTGATAGAATAATAAAAACCTTTTTAAAACTAAAATTACAAGACATCCACCAGTATTCTAAGCATAAAATATATCATACTACTAGAATTATATACTTATGCGAAAATTTGGATGTTTCTTTGAACAATTTTACTTTTTAATGAAGTTGTGACCATATTTTTTGTTGATTTTTTTATTGGCTGCTCGAACTGGCTGCTATCTTAGTTAAGGAATGTGTTATTACTGAAATAAAGCATTAGCAGAGTCAGTCGTGGGAGCGATGAGCAATGGCAGCGATGAGCTCACCACTTGTCACGTCTATTTCGCACAATGGTGCAACCCCTGTGAAAACAAACCCATTTGATGCTCTGCCTACCCTTTAGGGGAAAAACGCGTGTGTCTATGTATATGTATACATATATGTGTGTATGTATTTAAAGACTAGCAGCTTCTGTTGATATGTCTACATGGTCCTAGTGAGGAATGTTTAATTTTAGGCCCCTTTTTTTAAATACTGAATTATTGTCTTTTCTTAGCCAGTTGTTGAGCTTGTTTTTTAATGCATTGTCAGATGTGGCAGAAACAACATCGCCTGGTAATATGTGAAATAAATATTTTAATTAGATAATAAAAAAATATTTAAAAGCTACACCACACCTCTACATTAACTCTTTTGTATACTTACAAAAGAGTCCTGTGATCCAGTAAGCAGCAATCCATCATGAAACGGAGAAAACTCCATATCTGTTATGGTATCCGAGTGCGCGTGCAGCAATGGCATTATTTTGCTCTTCCGGCCACAATCATCCAGCGGCAAGACCGCCATACTTGATCCGACATGCTCCCAATTGAATGCCATGAATGCTGCCGATGCACAAATATTGTTCCCGTATGTCTGGTACGAACCCACGCAGATATCGCGGACGCATGCTTCAGGCTTAGGCACGATTGGTGCCGCGTTTTTGTACTTAGAGGCTTTGAATCGCCAAGCCATCGTTACCCAATTGTAAAATTCAGTCTTTTAAATTTGGAATGTATGAATGGTAATTAGCCTGAAAAGAAACAACAATTATATTTTGATAGGTAGAAAGTAAATGCAACTGAAAAAATGATAGCAACCATTTATTTATAGTTTATCATTGACCAAGTAACACCTGCAAGAGAGAGCAAGGTTTTAAGCCTAATCATGTATTAAAGAAGTACGCTCTGACACAGAAATGATGATACAACTCCAGGTTTATACGCACAAATAAATTTAAGGACCAAACCAATTACAATCAGCAGAAAAATGCAAAAAACGTATGCAAGTCTATTGTTTTGAATTATTCGGCCGGGTTCGACACCGGAAATGCATTAATTTAGCACATACGCAACACGTAGGCTTCTAGAAGGATGATATATTGATTCTGCTATTAATAAATACGCAAAATAGATATAATTTACTCACCTTATCAGGTAAAAACTACTCTGAAATTATATTTTACGAAGAAGACACTCCCCCTAGACGTCGGCCATTTCAAAGCGACATTAGGGTTGTAGACAAACGGATCGATAAATAAACAACAACTTAGTCGATTTTTCAAAAGCGACTGTTGTATCGATTTAATTCGCTATAAAACTATTTCACGGCGCCTTCTATGTAAAAAAAGATTGCTGAATCAGATTTTCACCAAAAGCTTTTAGTTTTTCCACATTAATTAATTATCTCAAAAACGTATCGTGCAGATAGCTGCATTCATTCCTACATTAATTAGGTAGGCCACTCAATAACTCTTAGATAATATTGTGATGTGATACATCTATTGGTGTGCATTGGCAGTAAAACCGACTCGTATGTCGTGACGGCAAATGGCATGAATGACGCTGTCATGTTGTTTCCATAACATACATGTTTCATGATGTTTCACATCTGCCGGATGTCGCATGACGGCCAACTTTTTTTTAATACTTATAAGCTGTTTGTAAGTCCCAGCCACGGTGTGACCGGCCAGAGAATACCGGCCCTTCATCTCCTGGATGTCGTAAAAGCCGACTAAGGGAGTACATTAAGAGATGGGCAGCAGAATCCACCTGAATACTAACACCAATACCGATTTTAACTACTTCACCATATACACACATTCACAGTCTATAGCTAGCACGAGAGGTAAGGGTCTCGACTCGAACTATATATTTCCTTCATTTTTATTGTAAAATGCTAATCGGATGATTATTGAGCATCTAGCAAATAAATTTATTTTTATTCTTATTTTATTGCGACCACGAATCCCCCCCCATTGTATATTAACACGTACATTTCGAACTAATTGGATACAAGTGGAGTATAACTAAGATAGTAGGTATTAAAACTAGTAGTTCTGCGAACAGAACTAACCAGAACAGAACCTAGACCTAGACCTCGTGAGCATAAACTTGTATAAAACTGTGCATCGTGTAGATCCACAATGTGATCAAATAAAGAAACAAGGACAAGGCATTTTTTTTTTCAGAATATCTAAAAGTTAATTCATTTTAATGCATAACTTGTTAATTTCAAACGCGAGCCAACATACATTACGTAGATCCGGACAAGTGTTAGCTAATTTTGCCAGTTTTTGCAAGGACGCTTCGCTCGGTTGTTCAAGTACCTACAAAGACAATTTAGACGAGCGCAACAATCTCCCGTTGCACATTGGGTTACGGAACCCTAAACAACTAACCGCTTCGCTATTTAACTTTTATGTTATTATGTCGATTCAACCATCGAGTCAGTACAACACTACAACTCTCTACGTTTCATTGCACGCAGAATTGATCAAGGAACTTAGCGACAACCGACGCAGTGTCATCTACTATTTTTTATTCTGTGGTGTAACAGAAATAGGGAAACTATTCCATGGAAGAATGTATTTTTTTCACCATGGGATATTCATAGTTCGACTCTATTACTACGGTTCAAAAGATACAGCCGATAGACCACTAAAACACAATAAAGTTTACTTTTTGTTACTCCTAGAGCACTTGGCATAATTTTCGCCACACAAAAATCACAAAAGTTTGAAAGTGAAATTCAAAACTGCAACCTGCCAACAGAAACTGGTGCAAATATGTTTTTGACATTGACTTTCACTGACAGGTGAAAGTAAAAAGTAAAAGGTTGCCAGTTTATAGATAGCAAAAACATCCTAAAATACTATTACTTTGTAATTAAAATGTTGCCCACCACAAGAAAATGTATTTTTTTGTTCTCAAACTAAGTGGTACATATATGACTTTTATTTGATTAAGATCGAGCAAGCACAAAAGTTTATTATATGGTGACCCCTTTAATTTCAACCAAATCAAATACCTATTATGTTTTTGAGAAAACTCGAAAAAAACATTTTCTATACATTTTCTATTCAGTGACCTTTTTATCCATACCAAGTACCTAATGAAAATTTGAGGCATTAATCTGAATTTTAACTTAAATTTTCGAGAACCTATTTTCATTTCGATATCTTGCAAGGTTCAAAATATTAAATAAATAATTTAAAAAACGCGCGAACGAAGTCGCGCACATACATACATACATAGACACACGCCTTTTTCCCCGAAGGGGTAGGCAGAGCCTCAATGGGCCGCTTTTCACAGTGGGTTGCTCCATCGTGGAATATAGACGTGACAAGTGGTGAGCTCATCGCCGCACAGCTAGTCAAAAATAAAACAAATCACTGTAATCCAAAGTGATATTATTTATTACGCGTATTACAATAATCAATGTCTTTGGTGAGAATTAATAATGAATTATTATTCCCCAATTGCGCATACCGTGGTTATCATCATAACATAACACCCAACAGTCACATACATAGTCCTGACCCCACACTAGGATTCCCTGTGTCGTAGGTATCAGGAACTACGAGGACCATGGTACCAAATATTTGTTCCGCAGCGGGAATCGAACCCGCAACCTCTCGCGCTTCAGCCGGCTACTCAACCCCCGCGCCACGGAGGTCGTCCGGTATCAGAGTACGTACCTACCTACTTCGCATTAATTTTGTACTGCACCAGGGTTGACCATCATCAAAAGTACTGGCAATCGCTTACAATTACAATTTTACAATACATTACGCAGTATGTTTTGAATATTACTGCTCTTGAAAAGACACTAAAATATGCTGCGCAATGTATTGTGAAATCGTGATAGAATGCCATAGTCAGTTCGTTAGACGAAAGCGGTTTGCGCAATCGAGCCGTAGCTTTGATGTAAAAAATATTCTCAGATCCAATAAACACCTCAGCCATATACATTATACTGCCGAATTAATAAGTACCTACTTAATTGACAAATCATTTAAATAGAGTATAGGTACATATGGCCGCACCCGAAGTCCTAAATTAGAGTTAAATGTTCATTAAACACAACTCATCATTTCTGTATTCTGAATTGTCCCGCCCGACGCAAAATCGAAGGGGTGTTATAAGTTTGACGTATTTATTCTACTTGGATGACTGAACAAGCAAGAGGCCCGCCTGATGTTAAGCGGTAACCTCTGCCTATGAACAGTGCATTACCTCATAGGTCACGTCCACCTAGGACGCACCCTATGTGGCATTGCACTGCGCCCGCCACCCTGAGACATAGATGGAATGTCTCCATGTGCCTGTAATTTCACCGGCACCCTTACCCTTCAAACCGGAACACAGCAATGCGAGCACTACTGCTTTGCGGCAGAAATAGGTATGGTGGTAGTACTTCCCCGGACGAACTCTCACAAAAAAAGCTCTACTACTACTAAACGTGTCTGTGTGTGTGTGTCTTTCTGTCCCATCATAGGTCCCGAACGGATGAACGGATTTAGTTTTTTTTTTTGTTTGAAAGTTGAATTTGTCGGGAGTGTTCTTAGCTATGTTTGATCAAAATCGGTTCAGCTGTTTCATTGCGTCGAGGGTTTTTTTAATTTTTACAAAATTATTTACTTTTATATGTATATTTTACGAGATATTCAATAAAAACTGCTTTTTCGTGTGGCGTTTTTTTTTGTATGACGATTTCTGCCTGGGGTTAGCGCAACCTGCAATGTTCTGGTCTCGGAGCGACAGAGACGTTGGAAGATTTCGTATGTAGCCGTATTTTGCTGCTTCTATTTGAAATTACGTTTTTGCGAGTAGGGGCGACTTACACGCAATCTATTGCAGTCAAACTTTGAACGCAAACTGTAATTTGGGTAATCGCAACATAGTATTTCGGTAAAAATAACTGAAGGCGATCTGAGGATATCCTCGTGAGCCGATATTAATGAATGAAGACTACCTAAACAAATGGTTTCTCGGTGAAGATGAGAAGTACCTTTACAGAATTTTGACTAAGGAATAATTTTTAGTAGGAAAACCAGCTGCTATCTATATCATTGGTATCTCCTCTTTGGTGGAAAACCGGGCCTTAGTAAGTGACCAAGTTGAGGTATTTTTGTCATCAATCTAAAGTGTAGTGATCTCGTAAACTGGTGGATACAAGCGCCATATTGTCATCAATCTAAAGTGTAGTGATCTCGTAAATTGGTGGATACAAGCGCCATATTGCTTTCACTACTTGTG
This sequence comes from Operophtera brumata, assembly GCA_932527175.1. Lineage (NCBI taxonomy): Eukaryota > Metazoa > Arthropoda > Insecta > Lepidoptera > Geometridae > Operophtera > Operophtera brumata. Next base: position 44,385,256 of record OW052226.1, on the reverse strand, counting down.
AACATGGCCTAGAAAATTTTATCCGAAGGAAATTGGGGAATCTGAGTACGGAACGTAGATCAGGTAGGTGAGCAAAAAAAATATTGTGGCTGATTAAAATTCAATTATTGCATAATTAACTTTTTATAAATTTAACTATTATTAACAAAGTCTCACGTTAAGGTGCGATAAAGTTAAGTAAAAAATAAAAATATATAAATCCCAAAATAGACACCTTAGGGTAAATAAATACGTACATCGTAATAATATAACAGATTGCTAAAACACTATGGTGCAGATTCAAAAGGATTATTTATTTTATTTTGTTTGTTGTTCACAAACAATACTCAGATAACGAATGCCATAGTAATTATGTACTAGGTACCTGATGGGTATCACACTTTCGGGCCCACTTTGTATCTACTTATTGTTTGTGAACGCAGTTTCACCCGTCAATACACTATAGTCAACACAAGACTATTGAAAATGTTTATTTAAAGAACTTTGATATACATTTGTTTGACCACTATCTCACCTGTTGGTAAGCGAAAATGTTGGCGAATATTGAGCACACAGGTCTAGAAGGCACCTTATTCACTCTAGCCCTGAAGAGACCCAGATTATAGTTTTCAGGAAAGACATACGACTGTGGTGTATTCCACTCCTTAGCAGTTCGCATTATAAATGTAGAACTGAAACGTTTAGTACGAATAGGTAATACTAATGTGGTAAGGATGGTACCGCGAGCAGTGCGTCTGCTCGTCCTATGATGAAAAGGAAATGGTGGGATCAGATCGTTAAGTTCCTGGGAGCATTCCCCGAAATGTAACCAATGTAAATGTATGAAAGGCATGCGACTTTCAAAAAGAACAAATTTTATTGAATTTCGTAATACGTGTGTAAGATTGTTTTGACTATAGTGTGAGGTCGGCCTAAGAACGATTAGAAGAGTAACTTAAACAGAACTTAAACTTATATTTAGGTTTCATACTTATGTTATTATAATTATGTATTCTACAGTATCTACAGATATCTGTTTAGATATAAACTACATCTAGTCGTCCCCATAAAATATTAAAGCGATGGAAACCATAATTTCATGCAAATCATTCCAGATTGATACCCAATCGCACCAACCAATACTCAGCTTGCCGCTAAACGCTTATCGAACCAAAGAATTCTAAGTATCGAAAAGTTATAACTTTTGAAACTATCATGGTTATATTCATACTTTTCACTAGAAACGGGATATTTACCATGATTTTTGAGTTTTGAATGTTCCCGATATTTCGGCACAGTTGCATGCGCCATGATCACGGGAGAACTAACTAAAGTCTTTGCGAGTAGATGTTATTGGCAAATATATCGATCTACCCTCTTTCTCACTCTTTTATTACGAACGATAGATTAGACTTTAGTTAGTTCTCCCGTGATCATGGCGCATGCAACTGCGCCGAAATATCGGGAACATTCAAAACTCAAAAATCATTGTAAATATCCCGTTTCTAGTGAAAAGTATCGAAAAGTTTTCTTCAAAAAGACACTAAATCAAAAAGCATAAATTAATGCGTTAGGTACAACTTAGGCTAGGAATTTATTGGAGAAAGCAGCCCAGTCTTGGTACTACAAAATAGTATTTCAGCAATAAAACAAAGTATGTAACTACAAAAATTCTAATCCTAACGATTCCACAAAACAACGTCTATAATATATTAACACTAGAATTTAAAATTTATAAAAAAAAAAGCAACAGCCAAATTCTTTAATCGATTCAAATTTTCACCAACCAATACATGTATTAAATAAAATTAACGTCTAAAGTAAAATTCTAAATTCATTTAAATCACAAGGATAGTTCTGAATCATTTTAAAACACGATGCGTTAAGTGTGTCATGCGGATTAGGTAGGTGCTCCGTATAATAGGTTGGTAAAAATTAGAATTAGTGTTGGTACAATGTCATGTCAGGTTAATTCTTCGTAGTACTTTTACTACGAACGTCTTTACTTGGTTCTTTAATATGAGAATACAGGTAATCACCAAATTAAATAAATAAATAAATAATGCTGGACAAGTTCACACAACATTATCTAGCCCCAAGCTTAGCCAGAGCTTGTGTTATGGGTACTAGATAACTGATATACTTAATATAATATATTACATAGATATATATTTTTTATTATACATAGAAAACACCCAGAACACCCTGAACAAATATCTGCAGAACGCACAAATATTTGTTCCGGGGCGGAAATCGAACCCCCAAGCTCGTGCGTCGCAGGCAAACCATCGCCAGCCGCGCCACAGATATCGTCACACAAGTTAAATTAGAATACAATTAGTTTTTTACTATTTGACACACAGGGCACAAAAACCCAGAACATTTTTGAATACGGTCGTAACTACACGTATTTACGCGAAAAATTTCGAAAATTTGTTTGTACGTATGAGGCGAAGAAGCTAGCGCAAGTTCTGACACCGTGTTTACCAATTAACCTACTCTGCTATTTGTATTAATTTACGTTCGTATTGCGTGATCTGTCTGCAATGTACGATTCTTTGCGATTTTAGTTCATTCTCGCGAATCAATTCCATTTAATTTTTAATTGTATTTGCTAGCTTTCTTTATTTATGTACTTACTAGTGTAATATTTAGCTTAGTTTTGATTGCTAATATGATGCTGTATGATATAATATTTGTATTTTATTATCCACTAGCAGCGCCCCGCGGTTTCACCCGCGTAAGTCACGATCCCGTGGGAATATCGGGATAAAAATGTGCCTACGTGTTATTCCGGGAGTCCAGTTATATCCATTCCAAATTTCATGCAAATCCGTTTAGCCGTTTCAGCGTGAAGAAGTAACAAACACACTACACACACACACACACACAAACTTTCGCCTTTATAATAATAGTGTGATATAGTGTGATGTGATGTGATGTGATTCTCACACAGTTGTTTCGTATGTATTTTTAATTTGTTTACCTGTAAGCCTGTTATTTGTAACGTGACGTCACCCAGTCTAGGTTCAGGCTGAAAACCAGCGTCCATATCGTCCTCGGTCGGTATCGTCATTAAGCTGAGGCTGGACCTGTTTAGCCGCACACGTAGGGAAAGACCAATTTTACCCATTCCATCACGTAGGGTCTAGTTTTATGTTTAAAACCCTATGGGTATTTTTTGTGTTTTGTTCTTTTTAGGGTTCCGTAGTCAAAGACAAGGAACCCTTATGGATTCGTCATGTCTGTCTGTCTCTCTGTCTGTCTGTCCGTGTATGTCACAGCCCTTTTTTTTCGAAACTATATGAGCAATACTGTTTAAACTTCGTAGATAGATGTATTCTGTGAACCGCATTAAGATTTTTACACAAAAATTGAAAAAAAACAATTATTTTTGGGGTTAGACAATACTTAGAACTGAAACTCAATTTTTTTTTTCATCATACCTATATGTGTGGGTTATCTATGGATAGGTCTTCAAAAATGATGTTGAGGTTTCTAATATAATTTTTTTCTAAACTGAATAGTTTGCGCGAGTGACACTTCCAAAGTGGTAAAAAGTGTGTCCCCCCCCCCCCCCCCCCCCCCGTAACTTCTAAAATAAGAGAACTAAAAAAAATATATGATGTACATTACCATGTAAACTTCCACTGAAAATTGGTTTGAACGAGATCTAGTAAGTAGTTTTTTTTTAATTTGTCATAAATCGTAATCCTTCCAGGATTTTTTATATTATGTTACTTGCTGCTACGGAACCCTTCATAGGCGAGTCCGACTCGCACTTGGCCGCTTTTTTTTGTTAACATTCTATTATTTTTTAATTGTTATAAAAAAAAGTTGAGAGTGTGTGTGCTAAAAAATTAAATTTTCTTTCTGTACCCGCTTGATATCGTTACCTAGCTGTTATATACTATCTGTTGTATACTAAAGATATAAGATAAGATCATTTATTTATCCTAAAACCTTTCTCGTTATTTACCCCTACAATATTATATACACACGATAGTGATCCGCATTTTTTTTTTTTTAGTTTTGATTGTTCCCGTATGTGTGTTCGTAATAAAATAGTGTGAAAGAGGGTAGATCGATATACCTGCAAATAACATCTACTCGCAAAGACTTTGGTTAGTTCTCCCGTGATCATGGCGCATGCAACTGTGCCGAAATATCGGGAACAATCAAAACTCAAAAATCATGGTAAATATCCCGATCCTAGTGAAAAGTATTACCGACAAAAGTAAGTAAAGTAGTACTGACATGGCATTTACCAACTATTTACCACTTAAAGCGAGTGGAATGTCATTTAATACAAATTAGAATAATTTAAAATGGTATTTTTATAAAGAGATCCTCTCCTTAAAACTATGCAAAATATACAAATAACAATACAATAAACTTTGCGCAACTCTCACTGTTGGCAATATAGTACAACTGGCAACAATCAGCTTTTCTTTCACATTCACGAAATTAAATAGTAATTTCCATATAACAATACAATAAAGAACAAATATTTAAAATCACAACATTTTTTAGATTACAACATCCTGTTAACAGTCTTTTAGGACAAAGTATTGCACCTGGCACTTCCTTCAAAACTAAATTACGCTTTCTCCTCTATCACTGCGACTTGTGATGAGCTTTCAATGCTCTGTGATTTATGTCAGTACATTGATTACTTGCTTTCTAGATATGTTATTAGCATTTAAAATAGCTTTAAAATAATCGAACTATTAACGAACTATAAAATGAAATATAAAATAATATTTTAGATACTAAGTTAACATAGAATTACTTACTTTGCACCATTATAACAGGTATTTATTAAAAAAATATTGCAAAATATAATATCATCAATAAGCTATTCATAGACAAAAATAATGATGTATAAGTAGATAGATAAGTACTGTGTAAATAATTTAGGTACCTACTTAATTACTCTAAAATTCTTCAATCTGAAAACTTAGACCATAGAATAAACCAGAACCCGCGTCGCGCAAAAAAATTGACACCACTTAAACTAGTCTCAATGGGAATAGCTTCACCCAGTCTGTCTGTGGTCGGCCGCGCGGCTATTCGTGTCGAACACAAAATATTTTCTTGTGAATATGCCGCCGTGTGTCGTACATGTGAGAATTTGAACATGTGAACAAATTCTGCTAGACGTAAAAAGAAAAAGGATAGAATCACATTTTATACGCAAGTATTACATTTAAATATCTATTTGGTTTAAATAATTAATTTTGTTTACTATTCATTCTTTGGAAAAAGTGTCCATTTTGTCATTGTTGTCAACATCCCCAAAATATTACCCCTACTGGTGGGAAGTATGATAGGCGCGGGGGGAGGCATTGTGTTTTGGCGACACAGCGCCCCGTACTAATAGCATCGTACACGCCTTCCGCTAGCTTATTACGTATCTTGCAATAGCAATGCGATAGCAAAAATTGCGCGATTATCGCATCCAAATCGCAAATTCGTATTAGGAATCGCAGATACGTAATACGAATTTGCGATTTGGATGCGAGAATCGCGCAATTCTTGCTATCGCATTGCCATTGCAAGATACGTAATAAGCTAGCTGGTTTATTCTATATTCTAAGTCTCAAGTGTCTCAACATAGAACATAGTTTTCGTTTATGAAATACTGCATAAAAATACAAATAATACTACTTAACTTTATAAAAACACCTTTATCTGCTCGACCTCTAAAAATAATATTAAGTAATAGTTAACCAATCCCAAGCTTATCAACGTATGAATAACTTTACAATAAAATATACAAAATTCACATAAACACATCATGACCCTTTATAAAAATACCAAAGTGCACTCAAAGGAAAAATACTACAGAGCGCGTCTCAAGTATGAACTGAGCATTGAGCAGTAAGCACAGATACGAACTATGAACACAAATAACACCTGCCAATGCTATTTTAAGGCGATATGTTAAAATACCGAATGGGCGGAGTCTAGCAAGAAATCAATATCTGCAAGAAAGTGACACATTGCTCACTTGAACCCGGGAAGAGATGAGGTAGGTATAGATTTCTTCAGCTCGGAAGTAACTGACGTAAGCGACAAATGATAAAACTTCGTCACTGAATAGTATAAAAATGTACACTTAATAATTTCGCTAATCGAAGGAGGGACCTAAAACGGGTTTTAGGAGGGCCAATTTCAAAAGATAAAGCTATCGAGTAAAGTTTCACCAATCGTGTTTCTTGTCTATGATTTATTTAGATTACTTCCTCAAGTAATTACTGTATTAAAATCAAGTTTGTAACTTTACTGTAACTGAGTGAGCATGTAACGCAACGGCTCCAAAATTTTAACATATCGTCTTAATTACTAGAGACAAAATATTAATGTATCAAACACCGGAAGAACGAGGTTACGATAGCTTTAAATAAAACCGTCAATGTACAACACGATCCACGGTCCTCACGATACAGGCTAGTGTGAGGGCCGTCGATAACACTTAACTTTAGAATAAGCAGTCACCTTTAGCATTGTCCGGTTTTTATAGAACTATCGTTATAAATGTAATAGCTTAGTTTAGGTATAGGTAACCTATATTGTTGATGCTGTAAATAAATAAAAAAACTTTCTTTCTTTCCAACAGGTTAGAGATTCTAATAAGTAATACACTAAAAGCCATAAAGATTCCAAATACAAAAACACACGACCATTTAGACCCTGCGCATACTGTAGACTTTCTATCGGCCGATAGTTCGCCGACAGATCAGTTTGAAGGCATTATCGGCCGATACCGAATCGTTATAATGTGCGCACTTGCATAGTACCCTACTGAACTATCAGCCGATAGAAAATCTGCTGTATGCGCAGGGTCTTAGTGGATGCTCTAGCTTAAGGCGCGAAATTCATTTTTTTTGGTGTTTTTAAATCATTACAGCTCATGAACTCTTCTTCAGATAGCGAAAGTTGATTTCGCGAGAACTAGGAGACTTAAAACACATGTTTTAATTGACAGTATCTCATAAATATCATCAGTTTAGCTGCGATCACCCTAAACACATTTCTACAGTGTTTTATTTTTTGTTTTAAAACACTAACCAAAAAAAACGCGCAACGAGCGATAGCATCCACGTTAAAGTCTGATTTGAGTTTGCCGGATTGGTCCGTTGCTCGACTGGTTTTCATAAAACTCATTTATAAATGCGATACTCCATTGCATCTGTCAAATACTTTCAGACGCCTGCCGCGCCGCCACCGGCCGGTTCCGGTACTTGGTAACGCCGTGCGCGCTGTGTAGTATCTTCCCTCCGTTGCACAATATCGTTGAGATAAATTCGTACAGTTAGCGTGAGCAGCACGAGTTGTCGCCGACCGAACTCGTCTTACCATTGATCGGTCCCAAGCTGCCGTCGTATTTTGGCAGCTCCTTGCATTTTGCTTGCTGAAAATGAATGCCGTTACTTATAAACACTGTCAGCTTTTAGACTTCTAATGCCGGGCGACTCCTCGCCCATACATGCAATGAGGGAATCTGCCATAATCACCACGCTTGGCATGCAGATCGGTGATCGCAGTATAAGTCAATTCTCCAATTACGATACGCACAGGCGATTCAAGTATCCTGCAAGTCTCGGAGATTTGCAGTATACTAGTCGCCGCCAAGTATCTCACTCATGTGCCTGTAATTTCACCGGCAATCATACCCTTCAAACCGGAACACAGCAATGCTAGCACTACTGCTTTGCGGCAGAAATAGGTATGGTGGTAGTACTACCCCAGGGTAACTCGTCCGGACGAACTCTTTCACAAAAAAAAGCTCTACTACTAGGTACTATTACTACCTATTACTAGGTATTAAAATACCTGTAGTATCCTACTAATATTATAAATGCGAAAGTGTGCGTGTGTGTGTGCGTGTGTTTGTTACTTCTTCACGCTGAAACGGCTCGACGGATTTGGTTGAAATTCGGAATGGGGATAGCTTGACTCCCGGGATAACAAATAGGCACGTTTTTACCCCGGTATTCCAACGGGATCAAGACCTATGCGGGTAACACCGCGGGCGCTGCTAATATGTGTATATATGTGTACCTAGTAGAGTTTTTTGTGAAAGAGTTCGTCCGTGGAAGTACTACCTCCACATATATTTATGCCGCAAAGCAGTAGTGCTCGCATTGCTGTGTTCCGGTTTAGAGGGTATGGGCGCCGCGGCCGCGCCGGTGAAATTACAGTCGCATGAGACTTTTAATCTTTATGTCTCAGAGTGGCGGGCGCAGTGTAGCGTCACATAGGGCGCGTCCTAGGTGGACGTGACCTATGGAGGTAGTACATTGTTAAAGGGAGAGGGTTCCGCTTAACATCAGGTGGGCCATCTGCTTGATCCGCCACTAAAGCAGTTAAAAAAAACAAGTTAAGGTGGATGCTGCTGCCCATCGCCTAGTGTAATCCCTTAGGCGGGTTTTTCATCAACGGGAGGAGACGGAGGGTTATATTCTGAGGCTAGATACACCATGTTAATTAAATTAAATGGAAGTACCTTGCCTTTCATTATCTACCATTCTGAGAGGGTTTAGCACAGTTTTTTTTTTTGTTAACGTTGATAGACCTTTTTTTGACCAAGATCTCACCTGTTGGTAAGTGACGATGTGGCCGAAGATGGAGCACAAAGGTCTAGAAGGCACCTATTCACTCTAGACTTGAAGAGACCCAGATTATAGTTTTCAGGAAAGACAGACGAAGGTAGTGTATTCCACTCCTTAGCAGTTCGCATTATAAAGGTTGAACCGAAACGTGAACTATGAACTATGGCGTGTATTGTACTTTGTCCTCCTGTTAACCCTTCCTCAGTCAGCCTAGCTCGATCCTTACAGGAATGCTGGTTGATGACAGCATTGGGAAAGCAAGATCCAAGCAGCTCCCTCAAACCTGCCCTTGGAACAACATCCAATTCACAGTAGATGCTATGAGATGCCGTACCTCCATCAATTCCACGGCGATCTCCATGAACAGCCGCTCCACATTCTCCGCTTCCTTGGCTGATGTCTCGAGGAAGTACATGCCATGTCTTCCAGCGAAGTCTTCACCGATATGTCTGGGGATCTCCCGGTCTTCCCGGTCAGTTTTGTTACCTGAAATAGCTTTGGGCTTACTCTACATTCATTGTACTGCAAGATAGAACCAGTAGGCCTAGTAGTGTTATGGTGGTTGCTTTCGCTTTGCGGCGCTAAATTCAATTTTTTTCGTGTGTTTTGCTCATCACCGCTCATCAACACTTCTTGAGCTAGCGAAAACTATGTTGCCGGTAATTATATGACCTGACACACAAGTTTTAATTTATAGTATTTCATAAATATTATTAGTCTGGCTACGATTGTGCTTCAATGGTTTTTACAGTGTTTTTTTGTTTCAAGCACAATCATAGCCTAACTAATGATATTTATGTGATAGGTACTTTAAATTAAAATTGTGTGTTAGTTAGTTCATATAATTACCGGCAACCGCTATCTTAAGAAGTGTTGACGAGATGTGATGAGCAAAACACACGAAAAAAAATGAATTTTTACAAAAATCTACGTACTTTTCACTGTTATGAGAGAGCAGAACACCAATTTTTTAGTCAATTCACAATACAGTCTTGAATTGGTCAACTTTCAGTGTGGTTATAAAATAATTAAGAGAATTGGGCTTTTTGCTGTAGGACTTTTATAAATATAGTTTAATTAGTAACAAAAATCATGTTATTGTTTAAGACTACAAAATGTAATAAGGACACACAACTCACCAACTAATATCCTAAGCACCTTATTATTAGCATACTCCTCTATTTCCCTGAGCCAGTCGGGCAGACAGTCAAATGTCGGCTGGCAAGATATGTCGTACACCAGTATCAGGGCATGGGCCGATCGGTAGTAGCTTTGGGTTATAGACCGGAACCTTTCCTGGCCAGCTGTGTCCCATATTTGTAGCTAAAAAGGAGTGAAGGACTTTTATTATCAATTGTTACAATCAACAAAAATCTTTTATTCAATTAGTGATTGGAACCATGTGCTGATCAAAATAAGCCTTAAAATGGCCAGTCTACTATTATCCACCAAAAAGTTCCGTTGTCCACCTTCTGTCTCCATCATTAGATCAGCTCGCTGCCACTGTAATATTGTATTGTCATTAGAACTTGACAGGTATGCCATATTTCAGCTCAATAGGACGTCAAGAAGTGGTTCTAATTCAGCTTGCAAGATTCCAAGACATACATACAGTGAATTCTTTCAGAAATAGACTTGTCAAACATTTTTTTTTTTTTTTTTTTTAATCTATTTTTTTTTCGGAACTTTTGTCGTTTGACGACTATGCCAGTTCCATTGGTCTCTCTCCTAAATCACTCATCAAATATATTGAACCAGCCCATATATGGACTGGTAGAGCATGATGGCTGCGTCTGATGTTTGCGCAGACAACATGCTCTGAAACAGACCCACATCGAGCTGTACAACATCTTTACACTGGTACATTTGCACTCTCATAGCTGCACTCCGAAGACACTCCATTAAAAGGTGGTATACATCTTCTTTTACGCCACATACTTCACAATTAGGGCTATCAACTTTCCTCATCAAATATTTGAAGCTATTTAATGGCATATGTCCGGAGCACAGTCTATGGGCGACTATGATAAATTTCCTATTTAATGTAATGTTGGCAAACCATGGTATATGAGGTGGCTCACTTTGCATCGTTCGGTACCAGATGCCTTTCTCCCGAGAGGCAATATCAAAGTATTCCTTCCACTTAGATCTTAAACATCTCTTATATTTATGTAACACTTCTGAATAATCAGGTTTAATAAACACTTCCGTACCATTTGATATTGCCTCTCTGGCCAGTGTATCTGCCACCTCATTGCCCCGTAAGCCAACATGTGATGGAATCCATTGCAATCTCAGGGACGCCCCCTGAGATATCAGCACTAGGACTTTATTTAATATTGTGTAAGCAATCGATGCACCTCTGAAGCCAGAGGCACATCGAGTCACATGCTGTAAGGCGCTTCTGATGTCAGACAGAATTACAACCTTCTTAAGTCCTGCACCAATAACATGAGACATCGCCTCTGAGATTGCAAAAAGTTCCACTGCCATACTACAACTATGAGACTCGTTTACATTTATAATTTGAAAACTTTCCCTTAAATTATGCCTGGGATCATAATAAGCAGCACCACTACCATTTCTTGTTTGGGACCCGTCAGTATATATTCTGTGCCAGCCATCATATTTATTATTTAACATATGTAGTGTATTGTATTTCAAAATTCTATTATCGTAGCTACTTTTTGGCTGTATTATATCATCAACCTTAGTTATAATAAAATCCATATTTATGTTTGAAACCCATGTATCTAAATTAAACATATTTAATGGGTTACTAGTGTTAACTATCTCAACCCTGGTCTGATCGTAAATTGAGGGTAATAAAGAATTGACAAATAGACTTGTCAAACATTTAAAGTGCACTGATAAGGACTAAGATATACAAGCATCAGTTCCGAGAGCTGCCTATGTATCACATCACATAACATCACACTAATATTATAAATTAGAAAGTTTGTGTGTGAGTGTGTTAGCGTGTTTGTTACTTCTTCACACTGAAACGGCTCAACATATTTGGATGAAATTTGGAATGGAGATAACTGGACTCCCAGAATAACATATAGGCACATTTATATCCCGATATTCCCATGGGATCGAGACTTACGCGGGTGAAACCGCGGGGTGCTGCTAGTTATAAATAAATAAAACATACAAGTAAAGTCAAATAAAAACTTGTAAAAGCTTGTTAAAAAGTCAAAATCTCTAAATATTTATTTATTTGTGTCACATAGCTTCCTAGCATTCCAAATTGAATTGCGAGGTCACTGGAAGAACGCTATTATATGTTTTTCATTATTGAGATTTCCATACTAAAATTAGACATTAATTGCTTATCTTTTTATTATATTGAGTCAGAAGCATGATTTTTTAAGGGCACTTTAGACCTTTGAATTTGGTAGAAATTTCAATTCGGGTCAAACAGACAGACAAACAGAAACAAAGTGATCTAATATTGATTCCATTGGTACCTTTTCAGGTACGGAACCCTTAAAAGAACTGCAGAACCATGTCTACAAATGTTATTACACATATGGCAGAACAGATAAACCACCGTTTTATTTTCAAACAGTCTTTAGATAGATAAATTCCAAAACAAAACAGAAAAACAAATGGGAAAGAAACATAGTAGGTATTAAACAAGTTGTATTGCTAGCAGCTGGAGCTCGTAGCTAATTACTACAATACACAGCGCGTGCTTGCCAAACACATGAACATTTTAAAGCAAAATGATGCAATTATCTCGCCAAAAATGGTGTTTCAGCCCACTCACCTTCACTTTTTCGCCGTCAACTTCAACAGTTTTGATCATGAAATCCACTCCAATGGTGGCACCTTGACCTGGAGGAAACAGACCTTGGGTAAAACGTCTCACCAGGCACGTTTTCCCAACACCAGCGTTCCCAACCAACACTACTTTGAACAAAAACTTATAGTCCTCCATGGTGATCTCAACAAAACATTTAGATGAGAAAATTATGTTTCAGTCACACTTCCCACTTTGCTATCGCGATAACTAGGTAACAGATATTTTATCTGAGTGATCATTTTACAATTTCAAATGCATTATAGATAAGATAAGCGTAGATATTCGATCGCAGAATCAAAACAATGGCAATAAAATTATGATGAGAAAAATAACCAGCGATCAACCCACAACCATTTTTTTTTCTGTCTAGCTTCTAGCTACTAAAATTACTATAATCACAGAATAAATATTAGTACAAGTATAATGGCTAGCCTACCTAGGGTACGTTCGATGTGTACAGACCATTCACCGTAAGTTGGCACCTGCCATGGAATATGGAGTATTTACAGGTGCCATCTTACGGTGAACATGCTGTAGTCCTATGTAGGTACATACCTAGTATATTCTTTGGTAGCAGTTGTTTTTTAACCACGCTCTGAGGCTCTGAGCCCTGCCCCCCTATTCCCTAACTGAAAGTCACTCGGTGACTAACGTTTGACAGGAAGAATGATCATCAATTAAAAAAAAATACTATTAAGAATTGTCAATTGATGGTAATTTTACTTGTCAAACGTTGGTCACTGAGTGACTTTCAAGATAGGGAATAGGGGGGCTGATCATCAATAATCTTCTTCTAGGTACCCACTTGGGGGTGTTAGGAGAGGGCCTTGAAACATCTTTCTCTACCCTAGCTTCAAATCCAGGGGCGGCTGCCCCTGGGTCAGTGGGTTTTGCCGTAACACGGCGGTACGCACCATGTGCGGTGGTTCTCTAAATCTGAGCCTTTCATTGAGTTTCTGAGCAAAGCCGTTGATCATTTTCTGCATACAATAACGACATTTCGACTCACAATTCGGTTGTCGTTATTCAGAGTGGTTCCAAATGACGCTTTTAATTTTCGAATAAAAAAAAGTAGTTCAATTTGGCTCGATAGATGGCGCAGACTCTATAGAGTAGTATGCTTGTCAAAATTAACAAATGCATTGACTGTGCTTTTGTGTGATGGTAACAAAATACCACGAAATATATATATAAATATATCACTACGTTGTTGACTTTGACATTTCACTTTATTTTGAAAGCTAGGTTCAAAGCAGCGCCACCTATTAGCACATGATATGAAACGTCCGTGAAAACCCCTCAACCTGTAATAAGCCCTCATGTTAGCAGAGAGGCAATGCACATTACACCCAAATGCATTGTCTGTCAGTGCAGATCATAACCCACCCGTTTACAAAACAAAGAAACAAAATAAAACTTTCACATTTACAATATGAATACTGGGATGGAATCATTGGGTTTAGATAAAATATTTCTTCACCGGATGGGATTTTTGGGGAGGATGGGTAGAATAGATTTGACTTTGACAGACATCTCACGTCAAAATCATGCGTATTTTACAACCACCGTTTGAGGTGGTTGTTCGGTTAGGGTCACGTGATGCTAACCGAACCCTCTAACCAAACTTACGAATGGAACAACCATACGCTCAGAGGGTTTGTTATTTGGGACCACTCCGAAAAACGAAAACTGACTTGCGAGTCGAAATGTCGTTTTTGCATGCAGAAAATGATACGCGGACTTGTTGAGAAACTCATTAAAATATCGTTTTCGTTATTCCAAGTGGTTCCAAATTAAAAAAACTTAGGTAATGGCTTCTGTGCATTATTTGCAACAATTTAGCCAAATTAAAAACCTGTACCTCTTATGACAAACACGATTTGACATTGTCAGACGTCAGAATCGTTAGAGGTTCTTGTTCGGTTACGGTCACGTGACGCTAATCGAACGCTCTAACCGAGTCTGTGAATGGAACAACCGTCAGTTTTGGTTGGCGACACAACCGGAGTGTAACCATTGAACGCACCCCAACCAAGTCAGACTCAAAAATCAAGTCCATGTCAAAAACGAACTCGTAGAGAAAATGCAATTTTTTTTTAATTCCTCAAGTTATCTATTTTTTTCTCTAATCTATAATAATGCGAGAAAGAATGTATGTATTGTCCTTTTTGAATTAGCAAGGCATGCTGGCTGGGAACCAGAGGTCACATCACTCACAGGAACGATGCTCGCATAATATGGTAAACTTAGGTATGTTTGGCAAATACTTAAACTTTGTGCCTGTTGTGGTACGTCTAGTTACTCTAAAGGCGAGTCAAGTATACCAGCAACCACAAATGTGTGAACTATCATAGAATACATGAACTTGTAACAGAATAAAGATTAGTAGGTAATACAGTTCTGCTAAAAGAACTAGGCCTCCCTAAAGTTGGTTGTTTAGCTGCGCAATAGATTTTTAAGAAACTTAATTGTCTACACATCCAAAAAAGTAATATTGGCAGAACTGTATATACATTACCGATGTAATATTTTGTTAGGTAGGTACATTGGAAATTTTAGTTAATAATTTTTATAAAAAATGTATTTAATTTCAAGTATCAATTCCACTCTCACTGTCACTATCACTAGATTCACTATCATAAGTTATCACTTTCCTATTAGTGTTCACAAATAACTCGTCATCATCATTCTTAATGTCCTCTTTATCATCATCGAACTGCTTAGGCCACACATTGTTCTCTTTATAATATTTTATTGAGTCCTTATTCATTATTTTGACAATTTCTGCCTTGACTTTATCACCCTCTGCGATTGGTTCAACAAGTATGTAATCACCTCGTTTTACCCAAATATTTTTCCGGAACTTTGTTGGCATTGATACTAGGTACTCTTCACCAGTAGATGTGCAAACCTGTAAAAAAGCATGATATTACTGGTTAATAACACTAAAAGAACAATACATCAAGCAAGACAGAGTGATGTGTTTAGGTTAAGTACTAAACCATAGAACCTTCGAAACAGATCAAATTTACAAATGTTCTCTAGAAGGGTCTTTGAACTAACCTCGTGTAAGTTATTTCCTTTACTTTTTAGCACTTTCACGACAGTCTGGTTCTCTTTTGGGAGCTCATAGTCATCCCACAGTGCTTCGTTCATTACATGTTTTCTCTTGGTTACTTTAGACATATTGATGGACAACGTTTACCTCATAGGGTTCTTTTTTATGGTTTACTTATCATGAATGAAATAAAGAAACACAATTGTAATGAATTGTACGAAATAAATGTTAAACAGCGAACCGTGTTTTTTCTACGAAAACAATTAATTTTAGAAGTGGAAGAAAACTTACAACCACAGACTAATTGAAAAAATAAATACTACGTTTACAAATCAACATGGGTGTACATTTTCTGTGCAAATCATGGCAAATCATGTGCAAATCAACTCTTTTAGCAACCAATCAAAAACCACAGACAACGCCTGCATGAATTATTATTTTAATTTGACATTGGCATTAATTGACAAACTGTTGTGGTACGTTTTGGCAAAATTGTCTAGCTAGAGCAAGCACTCCTCAGAAGCCATTACAAGAAGAGAAGAAGAAGAACTTCAATGGGTGTTTTTTAGGGTTCCGTAACCAAAAATTACGGAACCCTTATAGATTGGTCATGCCTTGCTGTCTGTCTGTCTGTCCGTGTATGTCACAGTCACTTTTTTCCGAAACTATAAGAGCTAGATGCTAAATCTAAAAGATTCAGCGTTTACAGAACCGATCATATTTTTAATTTTTTAAATAATTTTTTGAAGTTTTCGGCACTCCTTGACGTTGACACTGGCAGAGTCGTAGCAAAAAGCAAGCGCGGCGCCATAAAAACAAGAAGTTGAAGTTGAGCTAGGCTGTTGAAACTTGGTAAGTAGATGTATTCTGTGAACCGCATTAAGAATTTTACAAAAAAATAGAAAAAAAACAGTAAATTTTTGGGGTTCCCCGTACTTAGAACTGAAACTCAAAAAAAAAAAAAAAAAAAGTGTATCTTCAAAAATGATATTGAGGTTTCTAATATAATTTTTTTCTAAACTTAATAGTTTGCGCGAGAGACACTTCCAAAGTGGTAAAAAGTGTCCCCCCCCCCCCCCAAAAAAAACAAGAGAAAATTAATAACAATAATTAATTGATAATAATTTTTATTTATTTATAAAAAAAAAAAAAATTGTGTGTGTTCTGGGTGTGTGTTAGAAGTTATCTTCTAAAATAAGAGCACGATAAAACTAAAAAAAATATATGATGTAAGTACATTACCATGTAAACTTCCTGCGAAAATTGGTTTGAACGAGATCTAGTAAGTAGTTTTTTTTGAATACGTCATAAATCGTATCATCCAAGAACTTTTATATTATGTTACTTGCTGCTACGGAACCCTTCATGGGCGAGTCTGACTCGCACTTAGCCGCTTTTTTCTTGATACTAAGTCCATACAGAATGAATCTTAGAGCATTGCAGGCCTCCAAGTCCATGCAGAACAATGACTTGTTGCATCGAGCAATACGGAAGGTTGCAATCTTAGAGCTTTGCAGGCCTCCGCACCGGAGTACGGAGGCCTATGATGCTCTAAGATGGGGTACGGAGGCCTGCAATGCTCTAAGATTGCAACCTTCCGTGTTGCTCGATGTGGGTCCTATTTTTTTTACGATGTGAAAATGTATTACGCATGTCCATCAGCTCGGGGAGAGCTGAGGGGTCTGTCGGGCTCTCCGTTGGCTAGCACCCAACGGTATACCGACTAAAAACCCATCGATATTCCTTCCTTCACCCTAATGCTAGTGCATCATCAAACCACTCAGCATCTGACGAGTGGTTTAGAGATGCACTGACACTTGACAGGGTCACGGGGTCCCGGTTGGATTCTACAGCGGCCCTGTCGGTGATTGTTAGCATAAAGCGAACCCCTCGTTCCCCCCCATGTGGGGAGGGGAATATTCTGGAATACGAAGGACATTTCCCGGTGTAGGAGACCTGTGCAATGCCATATTGGGGCTCCCCGCACCCAAAACTGGCTGGCCACCATCGAGCAGAAGAAGGCGGTTGGTGCCACACCGTCCTGTCGTGAGCGTGTCACGGGCGCATCCGATGCGTGCCGGTA
Organism: Operophtera brumata; assembly: GCA_932527175.1. Classification (NCBI taxonomy): domain Eukaryota; kingdom Metazoa; phylum Arthropoda; class Insecta; order Lepidoptera; family Geometridae; genus Operophtera; species Operophtera brumata. The sequence continues at coordinate 44,367,707 of OW052226.1, read as the reverse complement.
GCGCACCAGTTATTTTTTATTCTTTTTTTTTTTTTTATATTCCTTTGTTTGACCACGATGCGTGCTTTACACCGTTTCTATCAAAAACTACAATATATAAGTTTATATCTGGCTTGCGCGCGAGCCACTGACCCCCTGAGTGGAATGATGGTCTCGATAGCTCGATAACCCGCAGCAAAGTTAATTTGAAGATAGAAAACTAACGTAACATTCGTAAGAAAATTTCTACCATATTGCTCTCTTGTCAGTTACTTAGTTAAAACCTTTTTTCTTAGATTGAAATTGACGTTGATACCTTAACGAACGAATAGATTCAAGATTACATCACCAAGACAACAGTTTTCTAAATAAAAACAAGTTTTGGAGATAAGTAATTTTGAATTCTAAGAACTTCTGGAAATGAATCGTTTGCGATTCCTTCTAGCCAGTACCGTCCGCGCCAGGCCTGTTCTGAGCAAAATCCAGACTCCAGCCAAGATGCAGAAATTCAGCCACCATGAAGAAGGACCACCTCAGCCGTTCGACAATATGCCCTTTTCTATACCCAATCGGTAGGTGGTTTTTACCTTCACTAATCCCTAGGGTTCTGTCTGATCATTAGTCTATAATACATGTTCCCTGTGTAGTTATCACGAACCTATAATACATAGGTAATTATTCACAGAGTCCGGGTGTCCAGTTAAAGCAATTTAACTCACTTCTCAGTGTGCTCTATAAAGAAAGACGCAGAAGCCGTTTAAGGATCCTGCTATAGATTAATTAAACTTCTTGCATGTCAAATTTAAAATATTGTCATAGTAGGTACTACATGGTGTCACTAGTTCTGTCTTGGTCACCAATAGGCCAGTGACCAGCTTGAGAGGTACACTGGCGACCTTGAAAAGGGGCGACTGGCCAATGTTGGAAGCACCAGTGTAGTGAAAGGATTTTGTGCGCCTTGAAGATAATTTTTTCATGCACATGTCACATGTCTTCGAATTTTGTCATGCCTACTTCCTCAAGATGTTTCCGTATGAGAGCACGTACCTAATATTGTGCAGTATGGTAGGTATATTGTCTCCCACACACAAAGGCAGAGGAGTCAAGAACATTTAAAATGAACAACATAACATTTTTTATTTTTTTATTTTGTCTCTCCCGCCCGGGCGAGACCACTCAGAGAGCAAAGACCACTCGCATAACATCCTTGCTCTTTGTGCCAAGACACCGTAGCAAATTTTGAGAGTGAAAAAATCAATTGGTGCACAACCGGGAATTGAACCCACCCAAGATCTTAGGATCGAAAGTTGGGGTCCACCCCACTAGTTACACCATCAAGGAAGATTTCTGTTCTATCTTGTACATGTTTCCTTGCCTCACTGTTTACCTTCCAAGCTTGGTCAAGACAGATTTCAGTGAATGGATGATACCTAAAACCACGATTTACTAGATTTAGACCAGCTTTCACTGTGCTTTCGTGAGAACTTAAATTTCCTGTTTCAGGTTTGTTGCAACGGCGTTTTTCTGCTGTTTCTTCGGTGTGGGATTCTGGGCGCCATTTTTAATTCTCTGGTACTCTATGGCTAAGCGTACCATGTGAGATTCATGTTACCTAAATAAATATTACCATTTATGTTTATATAACTTGGTTTAATGGTATTAAATTATAGTTGAATTTGCACTAGTCCTTTATGTTAACAAATAATACTTAGTCCTTTAGGAATAATAAATAAATAATGCTGGAAAGTTCACACAACATTATCTAGCCCCAAGCTAAGCAGAGCTTGTGCTAACTGATATATTACAATACATTGCATGGATAGAACACATTTAATATTATACTTAGAAAATACCCAGATCACCCTGAAAAAAAAAACAGCAGATCCTACAAATATTTGTTTGAGGTGGGAATCGAACCAGCAACCTCCAGCTTCGCAGGCGAACCTTCACCCGCCGTGTGCCACAGAGGTCGTCGCGAATAGCGTCATGACATATATTCTGTGGTCGTGATCCAAGAAAACTTAGAACTTGGTCTGCCTTATAATAAAAAAAAAAAGTTTATTTGTTTATTTACGTACAAATGATGAAATGATTTCATTCAAACATGAAAAGACTTTCAATGTGTAGCAAAAAGCTTAATATTCGAATAATTTCTCGTAGATGTTACTGTGATATTTTCCCTTCTAGTGAAATCAAAATAATAAGGCGTAAGGATGCAAAACAAAGTGATAACCTCAAAGAGAAAAATAAATCGAAAGAAAACGTTGAAAATGTTTCAAAAGAATTTAGAGTTAACGAAGTTAACATACAGATGATATCCCGGAATATTTATGATCAACTATTCAAGAACACAACCCCTTCAGTGGATGATAATATTGTCAAAAGGTTGCCTGTATGAATTACTATCAGCGCCCCGCGGTGTTATCCGCATATTTCTCGTTCCCGTGGGATTATCGGGATAAAAATGTGCCTATGTGTTATTCCGGGAGACAAGCTATCTCTATTTCAAATTTCATCCAAATCCGTCTAGCTGTTTCAGCGTGAAGAAGTATCAAACACACGCACACACTCACACACAAACTTTCGCATTTATAATATTAGTAGGATAGGATAGGATTTCTACTGAGTTTTTTTTTTGCACCTGATTGCACACATAATGTTTAAATTGCCTTTAATATAGGATATATTTGCAGATAGAATATAAATAAAGATGAATAAACAAGAGTCTAAAACATTGCGCAAAAAGTAGTCTAACATAGGTATGATTAATCTGCTAAGAGTTAACTACATAACTTTTCTTAAGAAATGTAAAGATAATCTCTGTCTCCTACAATTAGGTCCGTTACCTAAAAAGAGTGATTGACAGCATTGAAGGGATGTGTCTGTCCATCAATAGTGCAACAGTACAAACATTTTGGGAAGAGTAGAAGATCTAATAATCTAATAATAGTAGTAATGTAGTTTATGTATGTTTAAAATTTGTTATATATATTTTTTTTGGTTATTATTAGGTATAATTAGGTATATTAGTTAGTCATAGTTTAGTTATTGTATATAGGTATAGTTAGCTCTAGGTATATATTTATGTTGGTATGTTTTATTTGCGCACCGCCGTCTTTTGATTTTGTTTTATCCTGTCCATCCAAAGGTTGTCTGTAAGAGATCGCTTTTAGCGATAAGACCGCCCATTGTACGTTACTGTTATTGTTTTTGTTATTTAATCTTTTAATTTTTATATTTGGTGTGCAATAAAGTGTTAATCTATCTATCTATCTATGTATCTAAACATAGATTATTTGTTGTTGAAAATAAACTTTTTTGATTCTATTCTCTAACTATATCGTGTCCTGTACATGTTAACATGTGCTCGTTTTATATGACGCAAGCTGTACCTTGGTTGAGCCACTTATTTATATTTGTTTTAGTTGCCAGAAAAGCCTTATAAAGCTCGGTATTGACTACAACAAGTGTAGCCATTTACCCGATGTTGAGCTTGCCCTGCCTGAACTGGCTGGTAACGATGTTGTGGAACATTTCTACAATATTGCTGAGGAGCAGTGTGCTCCATACAGAGCACTACTGAAAGAACTGGCTGAATGTACTCTACCACAGTTGCCAAAGGTATAAAATTATGGAATATAATAAATTAGAACCAAGCAGGATAAAAACTGAATTGAATACAATAGGTATTCTAACCGCACATAACTGACACATGACGACCTCTGTGACACGGCGGGCGAAGGTTCGCTTGCGACGCAGGAAGAAGCGGGTTCGATTCCCGCCTCGGAACAAATATTTGTACGGTCTGCAGATATTGTTCAGGGTGTTCTGGGTATTTTCTATATATAATAAAACATATCTATCTATGTAATGTATTGTATTCAGTATATCAGTTATCTGATACCCATAACACAAGCTCTGCTTAGCTTGGGGCTAGATAATATTGTGTGAACTATCCAGCATTATTTATTTTTTTACTACTTATATGTTTTGGTTCTGGGACATGCCAGTTTTTTCACAATGTTTTTCTTCACTGTTTAAGAGCATGCAACCTTGCGCACACATTTTTCGAGTGGTTCACCAGAATTCGAACCCACGGCTTAGGGATCGGAAGTTAGGTCACTAGACCCTACACCAGCAGTGCACTCTATTCAATCTGCATTTAATTACAAGGAAAGGAAGAAAATACAAAAAACAAACCTTTATTTCGCTTCCTCCTCTTGCTCCTACTAACTACTCCAACTGATAGGAGCACTGGATATGGGCCTTGGGTCTAACAAAATGTCAGTTTTGGTTTATTGTATCGTAATAATATACATACATAAACTCATGCCTGTTTCCCTGAAAGGGTAGGTAGAGCTTCAATGGGCCTCTTCACGGTGGGTTGCCCCATTGTGGGAATATAGACTGACAGGTGGTGAGCTTATAACCACTATTGCTATCTATGATTGAGTCGGCTAACACTTTCTTCCAGTAATAACACATTCCTTAATAAGCTAGCAGCCAGGACAAATCTTATACCAACGAGTCGTACTAACAAGTCCGGGTAATATTATTAACCCCCGACGCAAAAACAAAGGGGTGTTATAAGTTTGACGTATCTGTCTGTTTGTGTGTGTGTGTATGTGTTATGTGTGTGTTTGTAGTGTGTATGTGTTGTGTGTATGTGTGTGGGTGTGTGCGTGTGTGTGTGTGTCTCTTTGTGAGTGTCTGTCAGTGGCATCGAAGCTCCCGCACGGATGAACAGATTTAGTTTTTTTTTGTTTGAAAGGTGGATTTGTCGGGAGTGTTTTTAGCTATGTTTGATCAAAATCGGTTCAGCCGATTCATTGAGTTGAGGGTTTTCTTAATTTTTTCAAAATTTATTACTTATTTTCAATATTGCTTTTCAGCAATGGTCAAAGACAGCTGGCTGGACAAAGTACGCGGGCAACGAAGCAGTTCCTGTGCCGTATCCGCCTGACGATGCTCTGGTTTTTGACGTGGAAGTTCTCATGTCTGCCGGCAGACGGCCCACGCTAGCCTGCGCCGCTTCTCCAGAAGCCTGGTAAGCAGAGACTTGAATCTTCAATTATCTTCAGCCGGTATAAGTCCTCTGCTCCCTGGGGCCCCTGGCGACCTTTGTAGTGCGTCGAGCGAGTAGCCGGCTGAGATGCGAAAGGTTACGGGTTCAATTCCCGCTGCGGGACAAGTGTTTGTATGGTCTGCAAATTGTTCCGGGGGCTGGGTGTTATGGTAGCATGGTACTCGTAGTTCCTGATATCCTGGGCAGTACTAATGTATGTGACTGTTGGGTGTTACGTTATGTTATAATAACATGTTGAGTAGAACACCATTTGTGACATTTATGACATTGATACGAGTACCTACTAGATTGGAGATGGGACTTTTGACTATTTTTAATTACGAGAATTGTGCTTCTGCTCTGAAGTAATACTAAACGTTTACGTAAAACCGCATTCAAATAGTTTATGCCGTTTTGGAGCTAGATAACAAACAAACGCTTTTGTTAGTAGTAGAGCTTTTTTTGTGAAAGAGTTCGTCCGGGGAAGTACTACCACCATACATACCTATTTCTGCCGCAAAGCAGTAGTGCTCGCATTGCTGTGTTCCGGTTTGAAGGGGTATGGGTGCCAGTGAAATTACAGGCACATGAGGCTTTTCATCTTTATGTCTCAGGGCGCAGTTCAATGCCACATAGGGTGCGTCCTAGGTGGACGTGACCTATCAGGTAACGCACAGTTACAGGTAGAGGTTACAGCTCAACATCAGGTGGGCCATCTGCTCGTCCTGTCATTAATATAATTAAAAAAAAACAACCCAACCACAAACATCTTTCTTATAAGTTTAGATCCTCTCCATCCATGCGTTACCGGGCTTTTGGTGAGCGCGGATGGCGCTCAACCTGCAAAGTTAGGTTGGGGCAACTAGCACAAGGGCACCACTTAGGTACGGACCTCGGCTTGGGCTGTTGCCGGTTGGGGAGGAACGGGCAAAACGCCCCGGAACATGCTTGTACCGGTTTAGGCGTAGGGTACAGAAGGTACTTAGAAGGTTCGTCGACCTCGCCGGCGAGGTCGGTGCAAAGGTAGAGTGTTGTCTCTGTCTTGACTGGATGACGTCACTACCGCATTAGCGGTAGTGATAGGGTCATCAGGATCACCAAGAACATGTCTTGGTCTACGGAGGGAGTTAGTTTTTGTTTAATTTTTGTGTGTTTATTTTAACTAGTTTGTAAGGTGTGCAATAAAGTATTTTCATTCATTCATTCATTCATTCAAACATATTTACGGGTTCTGAAGCCCAATTCTCGTAATAAAATATAGTCAAATTAAAGTTCGGATCATGTTACGATCTAGTGTTGATGTCACTAACGTCAAAAATGGTATTCTGCTCACCTCACAATAAACGCGGAATGTGATTATATCGAAACGTGACTGTAGCTTGAATGTTTCAAAGTTCTGAGAATTCTCTCTTTCACTCTTTACAATTATTATATAGCACTATCCTACTCTAATATATGGTTGCAAGAATTGAAAGTCGATAATACTGTTGTTATGAGGGAGCAGAATACAAATTTTTCAGTCAATTCACAATACAGTCTCGATTCGGTCAACTTGCAGTGTGCCGTTAAAATAATTAAGAGAATTGGCCTTTTGTTCCAGGTATGGCTGGGTAAGCAAACCCGTAGCCAACAACGAGTCTCACAAGACCTACGACCAACTGGACTACCATGAGCTGATTCCACTGGAGACCGATGGTGACCACCCGGGGGAGCACAGCGCCCCTAGACTGGTCGTGGGGCACAACGTCTCGTACGACAGGGCTAAGATTAAGGAGCAGTACTGGTTGGAGCGGACAGGTTTGTAAAAAGTCAATTTACATACATACATACATAGACACACGCCTTTTTCCCCGAAAGGGTAGGCAGAGCCTCAAATAGGCCTCTTTTCACTGTGGGTTGCACCATCGTGGAATATAGACGTGACGAGTGGTGAGCTCATCGCCGCCATTGCTTCCCACGACTGACTCAGCTAACGCTTTCTTCCAGTATTGTCTAAAACATTCCATAAATAAGCTAGCAGCCAGGACAAATCTTATGCAAACGAATCTTACAAACAAGTCCGGGTAATCCCTTAGTTGGCTTTGACGACATCCACGGGAGGAGATGGATAGAGGGGTCTATTCGTGGGCCGGACACAACACGCCATCTTTTTAATTTTAATATTAAAGATTTTTGTTGAAAAATACCTTTTTCAACGCAAACTTTTATGAAATTAGTGATCGGAACCGTGAGTTGATCACAATGAGCCTAAACACGGCCTGTCTACTATTATCCATCGAGGAGTTCCGTAGTCCACCTTCCGTCTCCATCATCAGGTAGCTCGCTGTCAACATAACATAACACCCAACAGTCACATACATAGTCCTTATCCCACACTAAGACACCCTGTGTCGTGCGTATCAGAAACTACGAGTACCATGGTACCACAACACCCAGACTAGGAACAAACATTTGCAGATCATACAAACACTTGTCCCGCAGCGGGAATTGAACTCGTAACCTCTCGCATCTCAGCCGGCTGCTCGCCCGCCGCGCCACAGACGACCTCCAATAGTAAGGGGTGGCAATATTTTAAGTATTGCTTAACTTTGACAGATATTACAAAGTAAGCCCATTTGATTGTTGTTGTAAACTGTGAACCTATAGAGCCGTGGTGAGTCCGGCCTAAGAATCCCCTCCGTCTCCTCCCATGGATATCGTAAAAGCCGACTAAGGTATTACCCGGACTTGTTGATAAGATTCGTTGGTATAAGATTTGTCCTGGCTGCTAGCTTATTATGGAATGTGTTATTACTGGATGAAAGCGTTAGCCGAGTCAGTCGTGGGAAGCAATGGCGGCGATGAGCTCACCACTTGTCACGCCTATATTCCGAAATGGTGCAACCCCCTGTGAAAAGAGGCCTATTGAGGCTCTGCCTTCCCTTCTTCGGGGAAAAAGGCGTGTGCCTATGTATGTATGTAATCTGTTTGTTTACAGGTGTGCGTTTCATGGACACGATGTCAATGCACACATGCGTGAGCGGCGTGACGAGCTACCAGAGGACCGTCCTCAAGTCCAAGAATAAGGAGCCGCACCCTTCAGACGATGAATGGATGGAGATCAGCTCTCTGAACAACCTTAGTGAGGTAACTATGAGGCTCAATTCGAACCGTGGTGGTTTTTTAACCCCCGACGAAAAACGAAGGGGTGTTATAAGTTTGTCGTGTCTGTGTGTGTGTGTCTGTCTGTCCCATCGTAGCTCCCGAACGGATGAACCGATTTCGTATTTGTTTTTTTTGTTTGAAAGGTGTATATTTCGGGAATGTTCTTAGCTTTGTTTGATCAAAATCGGTTCAGCCGTTCAGCATTGGTTTTTTTTTAAAAAATTACAAAATTTATTACTTGTTTACATTTGTGATGGCCCACCTGATGTTAAGCGGTAACCTCTGCCTTTAACAATCCATTACCTCATAGGTCACGTCCACCTAGGACGCACCCTATGTGGCATTGTACTGCGCCCGCCACTCTGAGACATAAAGATGTCTCATGTGCCTGTAATTTCACCGGCAACCCTTCAAACCGGAACACAGCAATGCGAGTATTACTGCTTTGCGGCAGAATAGGTATGGTGGTAGTACTTCCCCGGACGAACTTTTTCCCACAAAAGCTCTGCTACTACTAAAACGATAGACTAATAAAATATGGACAGATAAGTAATATTTTCAAGTAAATTCCTCATAGAGACATAAAATCCTAACCTACGAATACAACCTGTCAGACCTACATTATAACTTTGTGTTGGAAGAAAGATAATCTCATGGCCTCCAATTTAAACTGGCTCTAGCTCCTTCCAACGCACTTGTTGCACATCACTTCTTCAGTAACAGACACAACACAATCAGTCCACAATTGGAACATACTACCCGATGTTGTTTCTGCCACGTCTGTAAATGCATTCAAAGACAAGCTCGACAACTGGCTACGGAAGGACAATTCAGAACATAAAAAAGTGAACCAAAATTAGACATTCCACACTGTTTTGATGTAGACATATTAGCGAAAGCTGCTCGTCTATAAATTAATAAATAAATTCAAGTAGATTATCCTAATAGAAAAACAATTAAGGATACGGACGCACTATAAAAGAATAATAAAACTATTATTAATTCCGAAAAAGTTTTCCTCAAAAAAGTTTAAACGGCGGAAGCAGCAGAAATACGCCTAAAGCCTACGCCTTGTATATTCAGGCGCAATAGCTGGGCCAACTGTTGGGCCAGCATTGGAGATACCGTTTATACTTTAAATAATAATAATAAATAAATAATGCTGGACCGTTCACACAACACTATCTAGCCCCAAGCTAAGCAAAGCTTGTGTTATGGGTACTAGATAACTGATATAGTACTTATTATAATACATTACATAGATAGATATTTTTTATTATTCATAGAAAATACCCAGAAAACCCTTAACAAATATCTGCAGATCGTACAATTATTTGTTGCGAGGCAGGAATCGAACTCGCAACTCGTTCGCGTCGCAGGCGAACCTTCGCTCGCCGCGCCACTGAGGTCGTGAAATAACTGTGTAGATTTTGTAAAAAATACGTTTAAGAGATAAGATAAGATAAGATTGGTATAACATTTGTCCTGGCTGCTGGCTTATTAAGGAGTATGTTATTTATTACTGGAAGAAAGTGTTAGCCGAATCAGTCGCGGGAAGCAATGGCGGCGATGAGCTCAACACTTTTCACGTTTATATTCCCACGATGGTGCAACCGATGGGGAAAAGAGGCCCATTGAGGCTCTGCCTACCCCTTTGGTGTCGGAAAACGGCGTGTGTCTATGTTATGTACGTTTAAGAGAAGTAGAGTATTTAAGTGCGTTCTGGCTATACGGAGCCACTCTACCAAGAGAAGCCTATTTGACTCTACAAGATATCTTTCCAGGTCCACAATCTGTACTGCGGCTCGCGAATCGACAAGGCGACCCGCGACGTGTTCGTAGAGGGAGGCATGGATGACGTGCAGCGGCAGTTCCAGTCGCTGATGCAGTACTGCGCGGCTGACGTCACGGCCACGCACGCCGTGCTGAGGGACCTACTGCCGCTGTTCCTGGACAGGTTTCCGCACCCGGTCACACTTGCCGGGATGTTAGAGCTAGGTAACACATAGTACTAAGGCAGGAGGCATGGATGACGTGCAGCGACACTTCCAGGCTCTGATGCAGTACTGCGCGGCTGACGTCACGGCCACGCACGCCGTGCTGAGGGACCTACTGCTGCTGTTCCTGGACAGGTTTCCGCACCCGGTCACACTTGCCGGGATGTTAGAGCTAGGTAACACTTAGTACTAAGGCAGGAGGCATGGATGACGTGCAGCGACAGTTCCAGTCGCTGATGCAGTACTGCGCGGCTGACGTCACCGCCACGCACGCCGTGCTGAGGGACCTACTACCGCTGTTCCTGGACAGGTTTCCGCACCCGGTCACACTCGCCGGGATGTTAGAGCTAGGTAAAACTTAGTACTAAGGCAGCGAGGCAAGCCGAGGTAGATGAGCGGTGCGAGGATGCGTGGCGAGGCTGTGGAAAGATGTGAGTGTTTCCACCAGAGATGTGCGAGGTAGATGAGCGGTGCGAAGATGTGTAGCGATGCTGTGAAACGGTGCGTAGCTGAGCGGTGTGAAGATGCGTAGCGACGCTGTGAAACGGTGCGTAGCTGAGCGGTGTGAAGATGCGTAGCGACGCTGTGAAACGGTGCGCAGCTGAGCGGTGTGAAAATGCGTAGCGACGCTGTGAAACGGTGCGCAGCTGAGCGGTGTGAAGATGCGTAGCGACGCTGTGAAACGGTGCGCAGCTGAGCGGTGCGAGGATGCGTAGCGGGCTCTTTTAAGATGCGAGCGAAAACTCCAAACGCGAATGCTCGCGTCCATCCTTTGCACACATTCCTCGCGTACATCTCTCGCACATAACCCTCGCACACATCCCTTGCACACATCCCTGACGCACATCTCTCTCACACATCCCTTGCACACATTCCTCGCTTACATTCCTTGCACACGTTCCTTGCACACATCCCTCGCACACATCCCTCGCATGCATTCCTCGCACACATTCCTCGCACTCATTCCTCGCACACATCCCTCGCACACATCCGTCGCGTACATCTATCGCACAAATTCCTCGCACACATCCCTCGCACACATTCCTCGCACACATCCTACGCACACATCTCTCGCACAAATTCCTCGCACACATCCCTCGCACACATCTCTCGCACATATCCCTTGCACACATCCCTCGCTTGTACTGTACGTATGAAAACCTCGCTCTGCTAAGCCGTTTCCACCAGAGCTGCGCTGAGCGAGCCAAGGTAATTGAAGTAATTCTATTGGTTCTCAACAAACACATCCCTCGCTACGCATCCTCGCTCATCTCTGAAGGAAACGCATTCAATACTAGTTCTGCGAACAGAACCTCGCGAACACAAAACTTTATCTCCCTTGGGAGTTTCATACAACTATGCTTTACTTTACGTTGAGGTTGCACATTGGACATTGTAGAGCAGGTGGTGTGAAAAGTTTAATACTCTCGTAAACTATTAAACTTAGCTATGATAATTTTCCTTGTAATTTCATTAATTATTAAGATATTGTCCTTAGATACTATTTTTTTTTAAAGGTATTCCCGATTAGAGGTTTTGTCAGTAGGGGGTGTCGCGGTCGCCACTCGTCATTCGATTGGCTGACCAAATTGTAACGTTCGAAGGCCAGGTGAGATGCAATAAATAAATAACCGCAGAGGTTACTGCTTAACATCAGGTGGGCCATCTCCTTGTTCCGACAATAAAGCAGTTCAAACAAAATTCTAAAAAGTCACGGTTGGTCATTGCGAATAAGGGCCCAGGTCACTGATCTAACGTAGAGTAACCAAGAAATAACCATGACATATGTCCTTACTGTTTCAGGCTCTGCCTATCTACCAGTAAATTCAAACTGGCCGCAATATATAGACTCTGCCGAAACAGTCTTCGAAGATTTGAAACTCGAGTCGAGACAATTGCTATCCCTGAAAGCAGACGAAGCTTGCAAACTCATGGTCAACGAAGCTTATAAGCAAGACCTCTGGATGTGGGACCAAGACTGGTCGACACAAGCCTTAAAGTTAAAAAAACAAATTAAAAAGAAAACGGGGGTAGTTTCCGATTCGCAATTCATACTAGCCAATACAGAAAATATAGAAACAAAAACCAAAGAAACTGACGTTCTAGATTCAAAAACTACCAAAGAGTTTGAAATACTATCTGACGATTACATAGATTCTATAGAAGGTGTCAAAAAACCAGTAATTACCAAAGAGGTTGAAGATTTAAGCAAAAAGTTTGCGTATCTCTATGACTTGGGGACACAGTTGCCGGTAAAAAGGCCGTATTTGGCCGGATATCCTGCTTGGTACAGGAAGCTTTGCACTAAACCGGGAAAGGACCCGGATTGGGCGCCGGGGGCGAATAGTATTACTACCAGTATGCAGGTAACTTGTTTTTTTAAAGCTTGAGCAAAGACGAGGAAGCTATGTTCTACTTCATCATAACTCCGAAATGGGTGAACTGATTCTGATGCGGTTAATTTTGTTTGAAAGCGGTTTTATGCGAGATGATTTTTTGCTTTGTTTGATCAAAATCGGTTCAGTCATATCCAAGCCATTCGTGATAATTCCATCAATAACCCCCGACGCAAAAACGACGTGGTGTTATAAGTTTGACGTGTCTGTGTGTGTGTGTGTGTCTGTCTGTCTGTGGCATCGTAGCTCCCGAACGGATGAACCGATTTAGATTTTTGTTTGTTTGAAAGGTGAATTTGTCGGAGTGTTCTTAGCTATGTTTGATCAAAATCGGTTCAGCCGTTTCATTGCGTTGAGGGTTTTTTTAATTTTTACAAAATTAATTACTTGTAATTAATTACAAAATTAAGTTCTAATCTTCTCTTTCCAGATAACCCCAAAGCTTCTCCGGCTATCCTGGGAGGGTTATCCCCTCCACCACATAAAATCCGAAGGGTGGGGGTTTCTAGTACCCTTTAGCAGGCAGCAAGGGGATTCAGAAGACGCCAAACTACCCTTAGAGCAGCTGTTACAGGCGTGTCCTATGAAACATTGCAAGGAGGCTGTAGACACCGACGGCTATATTCTGTCGAAGACTGTTGAGGTTAGTATCATACGTACAGTAGGCAAAGGGGCACAGAAGACCCCATAATGGTGCTCAGATGACCCCAAGTAGCCTTTGTAACTGTTAGAGGTGACTGTAGGCACCGAGCGACTTTATATATTGGCGAAGACTGTTGAAGTTAGTACTTACTATCTTACAAACAGTAGTCAAGGGGACATCAATAGTTTAATCCTATAGTTGATCAAAGAACGGCTTTGACGGCTTATCATGGGTATGTTGCCTCTACGCTATGCTATGGTGTTGTACTATGGGGCAACTCAGTAGAAGTCCCAAGCTTATTCATGTTACGAAAAAAATTTATTCGAGCGATTTGTGGCGCTAGCCCGCTGGATTCATGTAGACCTTTATTTTATAATCACATGCCAAACGAAAAAAAGAACTCCCGGAATGTAAATTCAAAAGAAAAATATAATTGGTTAGTTATTGGTTGTTTTTATAATTTAAATGTTGTTTTTTTTTACCTGCAATTGTGTGATTATGATGTCAAATATTTCGTGACATTAAGTATAATTTATTTGACATGGTGCTTTATTAATTACTAATTTGTTTACAGCGTTTAATAATGTGACTTGAACTAGGTACCTATTTTTATATTCAGTTAATATCGTTATAATAATAATTGCATGCTAAGCTTAAGCGGAATGTGTCGGACATTATATAATTATTTAGTACTAGCAGCGCCCCGCGGTTTCACCCGCGTAAGTCTCGATCCCGTGGGAATATCGGGATAAAAATGTGCCTATGTGTTATTCCGGGAGTCCAGTTATCTCCATTCCAAATTACATCCAAATCCGTTCAGCCGTTTCAGCTTGAAGAAGTAACAAACACACACACACACTCACAAACTTTCGTATTTATAATATTAGTGTGATCTTTAATTTAACCACATTTTATGCAATAAATAAATTTCATTTCATTTCAATTTAATTTCATAGTGGGATCGTAGTTGACCCCATAGTGGGTTCTCAGATGACCCAATAATGTGGTCTTAGATGACCCCAAGCTTTAGAAATCAAGCGGTGTATCTCTGCCTATAACAAACATCTGCAGTACTTCTTAGGTCACGTCCACGCACAGAATACAGAATAGTACAGGTACAGAAGGTACCAAAAAAACATTTAAATAAGTTTTTTGTGAAAAATATATTTTTCAATACAATACAAGCTTTTATAAAATTAGTGGTCGTAACCGTGTGCTGAAGCCCAATTCTCGTAACACAAAATAGTCAAATTAAAGTTCGGATCATGTTACGATCTAGTGTCGATGTCACTAACGTCGAAAATGGTATTCTGCTCACCTGAGAATACAACGCGGATATGTGATTATATCGAAATGTGACTGTATCTTGAATGTTTCAAAGGTCTGAGAATTGTCTCCTTTCACTCTTTATAATTATTATATAGCACTATCCTACTCTAATATATGGTTGCAAAAACCGACAGCAGATTATATTGTTGTTATAAGGGAGCAGAATACCATTTCTCAGTCAATTTACAATACAATCTCGTTTCGGTCAACTTGCAGTATGGTTATAAAATAAATAAGAGAATTGGGCTTCTGATCAAAATGAGCCTAAACATGGCCAGTCTACTATTATCCATCGAGGAGTTCCATTGTCCATCTTCCGTCTTCATCATCATATCAGCTCGCTGTCACCATCATATTGTATTGTCATCAGAACTTGACAGATATGCCAAATTTCGGCTCAATCGGTTGAGGATAACTGCTTAAAAATTCAGTTGCGAGATTCCATCCGGATTCCACCCAGGCAAACATACATAGATTGCAAGTTAAATAAAAGCTTGTAATAAATTTAATTTATTTGAACCCCAACACAGCATTGCTTATGCCTGCCGGCAGAAATATGGCTCGTGGTAGTAATTCCCCGGAAGAACTCTTTCACAATCTATTTATCTGGGCTTAAATTAGTAATTTTTGCTGATGACACCAATGCAATAATCTCTGCCAGTACGCTAGCTGAACTTACTGATAAAATAAATTTAGCTTTAAAAGGGTTTACTGAATGGTTTGGAATTAATAATTTAATTTTAAATGTGAAGAAGACAAATGTAATGCTATTTAAGACAACATCAAAGAATCATGAAAGACTATGTGTGAATTATAATGACATAATAATCCAATCAGTTGACGTTGCAAAATTTTTAGGTATAAATATTGACATGCTATTAAATTGAAAAAATTAATTAATATCTATTGAAAATTATATAAGCTCGGCATGCTATGCCATTAGAACACTAAGAGATGAAGTCACCATGAAGCATTTAAAATTAGTTTATTACGCGTTGGTCGAATCGAAACTTCGCTACAGCATAATGTTTTGGGGTAATAGTTATAAGTACAATGTTAATTCAGCTTTCGTTATTCAAAAAAGGGCGATAAGGACCATGGTACGTATACCACAGATTGAATCCTGTAGGGAACATTTTATTAAGCTTAGGATACTAACTGTCCCTTGTCTGTACATTCTAGTTCTTCTTACGGATTTAGTAAAGCGCTTATACAGTATCGAGTCATTAGAAGAAAGGACATTAAGAGAAAGTACTAGAAGAAAGGATATTAAAAGTGACTTTATTCCGAATCTTAGTGTAACATTACAAAATTATTATAAAACTTCTAGAAGCTTCCATACTCACACAAGTAGCTTGTTGACAAAAAAACTAACGGACAATCGTTACCCACACAGCCATCAGCCATCAGTTACATCTCACGCACACATAGAAACTATTTACGCTAGATGCACCTATAAATTGGCATGCGCCCTACGCACAGACATTCCACACTTAGACGGAGCAATCAATAATATCTCTATACTTCCACTACGCCCAATTTTGGGTCCAACTCTACGGGTCGAACCTTACGGTTGGTGGCTTCACAGCCACCAACCGGACTCACCAGCTACCTGCTGTCTACCAGCTGTCTCCAGCCCTACCTGCTGCTACCAGCCTGCAACGAGCCACCTCGCAGACAAGAGGCGCGCTCTTCACCATGACGTCTAGACCACGTGCTTCCGATCTGCAGCTCACAGGACAGTACCGTGGAGAGTCCACACCTGTTCTTGGGTTCCGTACTACGCGTGTGTCCAAGTGTTCTTTCCTACAAGCGTGACCTTTTGAGACCTATTCTACTGCTGAGATTGAGACCCTTGATCATACCCCGGCCCATAGCCGTCTGGCCTTCTGCCTGCTACTCTGGCCCTCTGCCTGCACTTCTGCCTTCAGCATAACACTAAAGACTCTAAGTTTAACAATCTATTCAGTGATCTTATTGTTAGCATTTTAAGTTTAATATATGTATAAAAATGTCCTAATCGTTTTTCTACCTACCCCTAGCTCTTCTATCAGGTAGGATAGGAACCTAAAACCTAGACTACCTACCTGTCCACGGCAGCACCGTGACAGTGGCGCCCAACGTGGGGCCAGCTAGACGTCAAAATGGGAACAATAAAGTTCAGTTATCTACGAAAGACCGAGTTAGAATATGAAATTACTATCAGAGGGGAAGAGCCTATGTCCACAGTCGCTGAACAATGTAAGCAAATAAACAAGCTATACAAACTTTATCCACACGATAGTATTGAAGACTCATCAATTGAAATTACAGACGACATGGCAGGGGCAAAAGCCACTTTGTGTGACCTATCCATTATGCCACTAGTATCTGACACAGATCTCGATAGAGCTGCAACCATCCTTTGTCATCTAGAAAATAGATATAAAAGAATACACCCAGCTTCCGGTAGTGCAAAAGATAAAATTGCGAAAGATCTTGCAGAATTAGGAAAAATCGCGGAAAAAATTAACACAATTACATACAAGCCACAGCCGGCTATTACTACTCCAACGACAGAAAAAACAGACCCGTTTGATAAACAAGATACAAACGCACACACACTAGCAGACACCACGCTGTCATTACAATGCTCGGAGAATAGGATTACTAACGACTTATTCAAACATCGCTACGATGGCACATCTTGCGTACGATCCTTCCTACAAAAACTAGAAGAATTTAGGTTATCTAGAGGACTATCAAAGACTAAATTACTGAATTCGGCATACGAAATTTTTACGGGAAATGCTCTGCACTGGCTCCGAAACATCAGACAAACTATAGATACTTGGGAAAATCTTGTACTCAGACTTAAAGAGGATTTTGACTCAGACGACTACGACTATAGACTAATGTCAGAAATAAGACAACGTACTCAAGGGGAAACAGAATCAATTACAATCTATACCTCAATAATGAGTGGAATGTTCAGCCAGCTATCAAAAGAACCAACTACAGAGGACAAGTTAGAAATTATATCTCATAATATAAAGCCTTGTTATGCAGAAGTCTTAGCGGTGTCTAACACGAAAACACTGGACGATTTAATAGCAGCATGTAAAAATTATGAAAAATACAAAAGCCGTTCAAAACTATACCATGAACCACCTCGTTCTAATGCAAATACACTAGCACCGGATTACGCCTACGTGAGAAAACCTAGTACATCCAACAATACACCTAATACATACAAGCAGGGATATAACTCAAACTGTAACATTACAAAATTATTATAAAACTTCTAGAAGCTTCCATACTCACACAAGTAGCTTGTTGACAAAAAAACTAACGGACAATCGTTACCCACACAGCCATCAGCCATCAGTTACATCTCACGCACACATAGAAACTATTTACGCTAGATGCACCTATAAATTGGCATGCGCCCTACGCACAGACATTCCACACTTAGACGGAGCAATCAATAATACCTCTCTATACACATCCACTACGCCCAATTTTGGTGAGTTTGTTTAAATATACTACACTCTAACTAGCACTGTTTAATCTACTGTTTAATCTACTGTTTAATCTATTGTTTAATCTGATGTACTTCTTATCTTTCTTAATGTTGTAAAACTAGCATCACACTTGAAGCACGTCCACTTAGGAACATCTTCGTTCGTCCTAAATGGTTTCTAAAACCGCTACTACTATGTCTGTCCTTCTGACTTACTAGTTCTTAATCTCTGTTGTAAACCCTACGGTGTAATAAGGTTGAAAGCCACGTACTGCCTACCCCTGCGAGCCACGTCTGCGGCACCTAGAGGCGACTTTCAACCAAGTTACACCAGGGGGAAGAATCAAGCCTGTCACTACAACTACGTGATCTTTACAGGGCCCAACTCTCTTTAAAACTCTCTTTCCAACTCTCTTTACAATTCTCTCTTTACTACCTAAAGAGATATATTCACTATTCATTCTCAATCTCAGTCTCAAACTTGTGTCTCATAACTATTTTTGTCAATAACGCTTAGTAAAACTTGGAACAACCTACCTACAAGAACAGAGGTGTAAGCTCGCCTTTATTGCATCGTGGCGGTATCATAATAATAGCTACTAGAAATTATTATTGTACCAAAGCTAATAATCTATTGTCTAATTGTGTATAATTCTTTACAGCTATATCTATCTGTGTATACCTATCTGTGTATTACTGTGTAATTCTAACCATTTCTGTGTACCTACCTACATTATTGCGTAAACAGTGCTAGTTCGTCGTAACAATGGAAACTAAATATCTAAAATGTAGAATCTCACTCAAACGTTCATCTGGTCTACAAACTAGTAGATATGAACGGAAACTATCATAAAGGATATTAAACTCATTCACTATAAAGAATAATATTTGCCTACTTATCTACCTAACTAACAATCTATATATCTATGTATCTATCATGCAATTTCATTGATTCACTAAGCTTGACTTACAACTGACCTTGACACTAGAATGTTGGAAATAGTAAACAACACTAGAACAATCTACCTACTTATAGAATACTAATACTATCAACGCGTGTGCGTGTGTGTGTGTGTGTGAGAAACACTGAACTTAAATACTTCTTTTACCTACTTAAACTAAACGTGCACCTAGAAACATAACTTAAAATCTAAATCGTACCTACCTACGAGTTCCCTAAAATCTAAACTTAACTAAACGTAAACTTGTAACGAACCAATCTTTACTGGATTCATTAGTATCTCACAAATGCTCAAATAAAATTATTATATCTTGTTATCAAATAAATCGAGCGATACTTGAATAATGAGGTCGGAAACAATAGAGGGTTTGTTCTGTCGTTTTTTTCAGAGAAATGGGCTGTGAGAATGTTTATTTACAAAAAATATAAACATCCGATTTTCAGAATACTTTGAAGGAACACACCAATTCCTATTTAGGAATCGTATGAATAAGATTCAAAATTGAATGAAATGTTTTATCTTGGTTGGCGACTTTAAATAGAGATGTAACAGCTGAAGGGAGATCAGTGCTGGATAATTCTGGAAGTAGTATCACGTTTGCGTGGTAACGCTGGGTTAAAATATTAAATTGTGTTAATTAATTACGAAGTGATTTTAAAGTTCGTTTAAAAGCTAGAAATTTATACCTTGAAATATTAGGATTGATTCTATAAAGTGGAATAGTCCATAATAAGTGAAATTAAATATAATTTAGTGAAAGTTTAAATTTTGTGAAATATAAAAATAATTTGAAAGACCGCCCAAAATTAGAGAAATTAACTAGTTTCTTTTTGGTGATGTTTTTCAAGTGTTCTTAAATATTCAAAGTCAATGGGGAAGAAGTGTTTAGACTTGTGACAAAGTGAACGATTTTCGAAGGAAGATATTTGTTAGACTGTCGTAGTCTATAGAATATCTTCTATTTTAATGTTTTCAGGTTCCGATTTCTTGTTTGACAGGAATTCCTTTATCAGCCTGAAAGGGTTGTCTCGTGAGTCCGCGGGACAGACAAGATCTTACCCCCCCCCCTTAAACCTTATTCCTAACCCCTAGGCTCCGTCTGTCGCTTTAGGTTACACAGCGATAGATATCCTATCCTTAATAGTTCAATCTAGGTATTCTGACCTTGCACCTCGTCAGAAGACATACACATTTAACTGCACATTTAAAACAAAATGAGAACGGTTTTCTCAAAGTTTGAATCACACACACCCAATTTAGCCAGGTAATTAGGCACACTTATATAGGCATTGTATTAGTGCGTATGTAGACCAATCTTACAAATTGGCATTTTCTAAAATTTAACCGGTGATTTAATTTAGTTTACTATTATTCTTTCATAAAGGAACGGGCAAAATAATTATCAAACGTATTAAAATACTAGATAAAAGGAGAATCTTGTAATTGAATATTATCATTCTCGGAAGGAAAATTTCATTTAAATATAGTCTAGAATTTTCACAAGCGATTATTCCTACCTGGATAATCCAACTAGGAATTCTATTTATCCTACAGAGAATATTTAGAATTATTTGTAAGTAGGGGTATGAATCAAGTAGGGATTTTCCTAGGCTTCAGGAAGCCTAGATAAATCCCAAAGTTAACCAAAGGTGAAGGTTGTATGTGGTTGATTTTGCGTTATTGATTAAATGTAAAATTCCCTGGAATGTTTGAAAATGACTAACAAACTTACTCCGACGGAAATAGGTTCGCGATCCTCTAAAATCCCTTGTATTAAAGTAAAAAGGAATTGATTTGAATTAGAATATCATTTGGATAAAATTCTCGGACAATATTAGGTAATCTACCTATGTCCAAGCGAGGGAGGTTTGACCAAAAGCATTGGAAGAAATCCACCGAGGGCAGCGCGGACGGGGCTGTTCTCCAAAAAGTCGCTTATCTCTGGATATGAACCTTATCAAATTTGGTTCATCCTTCAAATAATTAAAGAAATAACTTAAAAATTCTATCTGAGAAGCAAATAATTTATACAAGTAATTTCTTGTCATTTCCCTAATGGATCTATTACAGATGTAAATCTGTCACGTAAAAGTATCTTGAAATAGCACCAGACAAACATGTCTGTATCGAAGCTAGAGTCAAAATCAATAAACCTCAGAAATTGTAAAATCAGAATGTTCAAAATATTACTAGGAACTTTAATTGTAGCTTATTCTTTTACAAAGGAATAACAAACTATAATGGAAATAAATCTCTGGAGTAATCTTTTAATTAATTGTTCCGATGTGTACTGAAGTAAAATAAAATTTAAGTAGGTATCTTTCCTATTAAAATTAGCAGCAACTATTACGAGGATATCGATAAAAAGGAAAAATATTTTATGTAGTTAGGATATGTTAAGACTTGACAATATTAACAAAAAAAGAATCGAGTTATTACAAGACACAACGTAGGTATATATCTAGACGATCATATGGCCAATTTATAGTGTTTAAAGAAGTAGGTAAGATTAAAGTTATCGTAACTCCACAGAGTAAAGTAGGAAGTCGGTGAGTGCGCGCGGTATAATAGGTAGTTAGATTATTAGGTACAATAGAGTAGGTATTAGGGGGGGTGTTACAATTTGGTGCCTACGCCAGGATTAATTTTGGTTGTTAAGGATACTGCTAAGAAATAATTAATTAATGTAACGATAACTTTCTTATTTTTTAAAGCCATAGTAAAACTTGGCATTTGATGTCTGTGGTATGGAATCTGTTGTATTGTCGAGTCTTATTCACGGTATAATTTAGCTTTTTATTGTTGGTAGTTTCTTTCTAGTAGAGTTTTCGATATAAACAAAATATGTGGGTTATTAGGTCATTCTTTAACCCACCTACTTAGGAAACAAAGGATTATTGTTGCGAGAGTACTCCACTCAAATCGTGAGTGATTAGTTTCACTAAACAAAGCGTTGTTGTGTGATTGTTGTCGAGTGATCGTTACACTTGAGACGTGAGAACTTTCATTTCACTGAACAGGACATTGATTGTTGATTGCTATTGACGCGTGGGTATTTTATGTCATTAAGTGGGTAGTGTGAACTACTCACTTTTAAGTAGCAGCAATTGAGTGGGTTGACAGATTGGTAATATTTATAAGTTGTTTATAGAAGTTCTTTTGATTTGGGGGTAATATTTATCTTAGTAACTGGTGGTCCGCCCCGAACTGGGACTTCGTAGGCACGCGTGGTTTAAGTGAATTTGGTTAATCGTTATTTAGGAGAGGTGTGAACCTAAGTACTATCGAATTCGGAACACGGAACGGTCTGCTAGCGATGCGCGACTATGAATAAAAGTATTCGACTTATTCAACTAACAAAAATATTCAACTAGTGCGACTGAAGTCGGTAAACACTGAATGAATTCATTCTTCCAATGCAGTACCACTAATTTTTTTCGTTACCTAGCCGACTCGCGGTTTTCCATTGCGAATCGGGTGTCTCCGCCTGTTCTTCCTCTATTTATTTCGGTACTTAACCGACTCGCAGTTTTCCGTCGCGAATCGGCTGCCTTCGCCGGCTCAGTGCTAGGCCCTTCATGTTGCGTGAAAGGGACACTACCTAGATACTATCAGCTGCGCTCGTTACACATGCATAACAGTCTGTCTGGACTCTGGAGTTGTGCTTTTGATTTGAACTAGGTACCTGCATACTATACGTGACTCGTGCAGTCGACCACATGGGCAAGCCTATATTCATTGAAATGTTCCTTGTTCCGTGTACACAGAGATCATTTTGAGGCGCCGCGGTTCGTCTTCGTACTATTATTACCTACTGAATTAAAATAGTATTCGTTTATTCGACTAACTTTTTAGTATAGCACTATTTTTTAATTCAACTTAACAATTAAATAGTGGCTAGTTGTTCGACTGTTCAATTTAGTTAAAGTCGCGCATCACTACGGTCTGCCATACCGCTGGGCCTTTTAAAGTAATCAATTATTATCTAAAAATGAACAGGGCATTATTGTGGATGCGTGTGAGAGAGACGGACTCCACATGTTAGAGTAGTACAGATTAGTTGAGTATTCTAATCTTCAGCTCGGAACGCAATGAGCGACGCGAAGTTGCCGATTCGTGTGATACTGGCTGTTATGAGACGTTGCCGCTCCATCCATCCGTACCGTCGAACAAGATGTCATCATTAGTATGGAAGCGTTCTGAATAGTTAGTAGTGGAGCAAGCAATGGAAACTGGGTTCAGAATTGTTAAAAATGTACCAAATAGTACTGCCTCGTACATTTTCCATTATCTGACTAATGTTTTATAATAGGTATCTTAGCATGCATAATGATAATCGTTTACGATTCAAAAAATAGAAATTTTGTTCGGAAATTAATTACAAATAAGTCAAAACGTTACGATAAATACATCCTAATCCTTCCAGTAGCGACATCTAGGTGAAACTATGCGAAGCTAGTACATATAACTATTGGATCGATTTTTCGGTCCGGGCTGCTGATTAAGCTAAGGGGAGGCGATGGCGGAATTGACAGAATTTGACGCCAGAGGTCGACACCGCCTCATACGAACCTACGATTTAGTTGCGAAATAGAACGGTGAACATTTATCGTTGAGTAGGTGAACTAACACGGGATTTAACGATTTTCTCTTAGAGTTAAAATTCGACAACACTAGGCGCGTTTATCAATGTGACTCTGGGTGTTTTGAAATAATAATTACTTTGTCATTTATAAAGTTCACAGAAATCTAGGACAAAAATTAACACTAGGACTAATATCTTTTCGAATCTTTATACAAAGTAAATCGCGATTAACAAAAGTTTTGAGTAGGTTCTGTGCTGACATCTGGTGCCCAGAGGAGGAACTCGGTTGGTTGCTTGTATGAGGTTCGTTTCACGCGTTCTACACGATTGGAATTTGAAAGCATTTCTTTGCGAAGGCCGGAAGATGTCACTAGCCGCATGGTTAGCAGTAATTAGTTTAGAATGAGTACCTACCTATTATAAGTAACCCATACAGTTATCTTTGTTCTGTATATACAAGGATAATTTTTGAGACACCGCGGTTCATTTTCGTATTATGATTGTCTACTACATCAAGGTAATATTAGTTTCTCAAACCATAATTTATTTGGATCTTCTGACAATTAATATTGGAAAGCAACGATTAATATGATGTCGCAGAGCAAATCTCAACATAAATAGAGACAACACACTCGTGAACTTTCACTTTTTGAACGCCGTGGTAAAGTCAGATCAAATTGTCACAGAGTAAAAATTATTGTCATTTGGCAGATCGAATTAGGGAGGCCGGTCTAAGAAGGTACGGTTAGATTTGGCGTAATATTTGGAACGTTGGACCCATTTTTCTGGCGCAAAATATCTTAAGACTGATCGAATTTGGCTAGGATAGGTAGCACAGTTTGATTACGTGGGGCTGCTTATTCAACTAATTTTTTAGTATGGAACTGTTTCCCTTAAGTCGGCTTAAAAAAAATTAAAATAATGGTTTGTTGTTCGACTGTCCGATTTAATTAAAGTCACGCGTTGCTAAAAGGAGCTGTTGGCAACAATTCCATCCAAAGCTCCAACCAATTCATCCGCAGTAACTCACAGATATTAGAAGCGAATGCACGCTCGTTTGGGCTCTGACTAACTTGCGTAAAATTACGTAACATCATAAAGAAATGTATGAATTTAAACATTAGAACGTTATAGTGATATTACATATGTAAGAAAATATGTATGATTGAACAATACCAATAATAATTTGCTTAATGATTTTATCTGGGGGGGGTTCACATTATAGATTGAATTCGCAAAAGTCAGGATATTTTAATAAAAATCGTGGGTTACTTTAACAGACAGATAGGAATATGACGGGTGGCGACTTAGGTTACACAATTGCTAAGTCTAGTCTATAAAACTTGGAAGATTAATGGTTTCTTTGATAAACACGAGAGTTTAAAAATATTACGATTGTTTGACGGAAAATGGATTTTAAAATTTATTCTTAAAATAATTAAGTTTTAACAAACTAAATAAAATAATTAAAAAAACATTGGAGAGCGATTGCTGATTTCAAAAGTATAAAACTTGGGGGGGCGTTAATATGATATAAAAAAAAAAAAAAAACGGAAATAGTTCTTCGATGACAGTGATAATAAAAAATGAATAATAATTATGATAGATAAATAATAAAAAAAAAAAATATATATAAAAATAAATTTAAAACTTTGTATTTATTTTGTAACCTTAATTTAAACTTTGAATAATTTTAATTAATTTTGATTGATTTCGATTAAAAATATTATATAAAAATAAATTTAAACCTTTGTATTTATTTTGTAACTTTAATTTAAACTTTGAATAATTATAATTAATTTTGATTGATTTCGATTAAAAATATTATATAAAAAATAAATTTAAACCTCTGCTTTATTTTATAACTTTAATTTAAACTTTGAATAACTTTGATTAATTTTAATTCGTTTTGAATAGATTTGATTATTTTTAATTTGACTTTGAATTAATTTAATTGACTTGATTACTTTTCAGTAACCTTGTTTTAAGCATAATTTACTTATTTAGTTATTTTATTTATCAAAGTTAAAACATGGTTAGAGATTAGGGAAGCTATATTATTTTGATTTCAGGAGGAAACCAGAATTGAAAAAAAAAGGTTATAATTAAATAAACTTTGGGCAAGTTTATTTATTTATAAAAAAAAAAAAAAAAAAGGGGAGTGAAGTCTAACCGAAAAACGAAAAAGCTCAGAACGCTTTAAAAACAAAGAAACGGAAACAAATCGTAACCAATCAAACAAAAAAAAATGAAGCCTATACGAAAGCGTAAAAGGCCAGAGCGCCTTGGAAGTAAAGAGACGGAAACAAATCAAAATCAAGAAATCTTGGAGTCGGAAAGTTTTCAAAATTTGGAAAAGGAGGATAAATCTACATCAAAACGTAAAAAAAAAACAAATTCTACAATCAAGGAAAAACCAAAAAGTGGAAAATCCACGGGGGCCTTTTTAAGAACATTGAAACAGACCATGATGTCCTTAGCTACTAAAGTGGATGCCTTAAGCGAAGAAGTCAAAACATATAAAATTCAAGCGTCTAACGGATTGGAAGCGGAATCAGGTGGCAGAAAGTGGAGAGGAACACTGTAAAATAACCAATACGGAAACAACAGAACAAAATTTAAAAATATTAAAATAAGAGATTTTGTTAAATTAATAAATAAAAATAAAAATAAAAATAAAAAATTGTAACTGGAGGCTTGGGGGAGAGTTTACTTATAGATATAAAGTTCTGGTTGACCCTAGTTTTGAATTCAGAAAACAATTTGACCTGTAAAAGAAAACAGGATTATAAAAATATAAAGTAAAATTAATGTGGATCAATTGGGATTAGTATCCATAGGTAAAGGGGTGTGTCGGCGACTTTCCTCTTTTCAATCAAAATATTTTTTTATATTTTGAGATGTACAACGATTACGATCTTTAAACAGGAATTAAGAAGTCATTTTGATTTATATATAATAATAATAAAAAAAAAAATATAAAGTGAAACAAAATAATGTGTAATAAATACTATAACACAAACCACCATGAGTGGTAGAATAATAATTGTACAACAACAAACTGACAAATAATAAAATATTATTAAAAATATTTGGTTGACAGCTTTTACGGATGAATTGTTCTCTATTAAATTCATTAACATACTAGAATTTGGATTTGAAAAGGGAAGGGTATTTAATTCAGAATTATAAAAATTTCTTTTTGGAGACTTAGTTTCAATTTACAAAAGAAACCTTAGGTTCATAGAGAAGAAATGAAAGTGAGAAAGGAGAAATGAAACAGAGGGAAAATTTGAGTAATGGAGTGAATAAAAAACAAAAAAATAATTTGTATGAAAGAATATGGAATGAATTACGTACAATGAGAAGTATTATGAGTAAATGTGTGAATGTTTTAAAATCAGAATGAGGGCTCTGGGAAACTAAGGATCTGTAGAGTGAAACACTTTACTAAGGTTGTATTCAACAGACATCACATTTCACAAAGGACGGTTGACTAAAGAGGGGTTTGGTGTTAGGTTAAGGTCAATAGACTATGATTCCCTGTCACAGAGTGCTTTAGTTAGCAGTTCTATTTATACGTGCGGCAAAATCGGTTTTTTTTTGCCCGGATTAAGCACACGGACAACTCCAATGGTTAAATAAATGCATCGAATTATTGAGGTTGGTTTAGACATGTTATACGTGCTTGTCTGAGGATTGAAGACATTGGGAGGAGTAGATTGTAGTTGGCAAAGGAGCGCTCTCCAGGGAAACGTAATGTTGGTTGTTCCTAGGACTGTGCCGGCCTTAGTTCTACTAGGGATGAGATGGATCCACAACCCATTTTCCTTCGTGCAGTCTTTTCCAAGCTGGGATAATGAATCAGATAAACTAGCGACAACATGTAGTTGATGTCAATATTGGTATGAAGATGTACGTTATTGATTATTGGTCTAAATTACACTAATCAGCTAGGTACTCACGCACACAGGTGAAACACACATATCGATACTGTTTGAATTTGACCTTAGTAAATTGTAAAGAATTTTATTTTGCAATGGAGAACAAGACTTCTGAGAGTTGTTGTAGCCAAGTGGCTTAAGAATAAAATAAAAATAAAAGAATATATAATAATAAATATACAAATATATATATCGTAAGAATAAAAAAAAAAAAAAATACATTCAGAATATAAAGGAAACTGATTCCAAAATAAAAAAAAAAAAAACACTGTCGAAAAGGGGTTTTGTAAATAAAAACCAAAAGGAGAAGATAAATTGATTCTGAAATTAATATACATATTTGTGAAGAGATGAGAAAGGATTTAGAGATTCTTGCCTTTTCTTCACTCGTGGTTAGAATTAACTAGTAAGTTTAGTACATACTTTGGCCAAGCAAAGCAGTGCCTATAATTAATTCATACTGATACGGGTGAATAATTATTCTTCAAAAGTCCCTGTCTGAATTTACTCAGTTTTAAGGTATGAAGAACCATGCCTAAAATTTATCTATGCTAATACCGGTAGATAAATTTTCTTCAGAGATTCCTGAGCTATGTGATAGCAAATATTTTACAAATTTATAGTATATGGAATTGATTTCAGAATTAATCAACATAAATAAATAAAGGTTGGGGTGTAAATAATATTCTAGTTGAATTGTTGAATTAACAGAGGCAGAATGACTGAATGAAAGTGTGGAAACCAGATGATTTGAAAAAAATATTTTGGGGTTGGGAATTAAATTAATAATGAAATAAAAAGCTTATGTTGATTCAACATGGATCTAGATGAGGATTAATTTTAATAAAGAATAGGGTAATAATAAAAAAAAAAAAAATATTTTGGAAGATATGGTATACAAATATCATAATTATGATTGTACTAAACAATATTTGTGAGATTAATAGGCGAGGAAAATTTTCTCCGGACACAAAGTTGAGTGTCTGCGTAAATTTTGAGGGGCGACTGTAACGAACCAATCTTTACTGGATTCATTAGTATCTCACAAATGCTCAAATAAAATTATTATATCTTGTTATCAAATAAATCGAGCGATACTTGAATAATGAGGTCGGAAACAATAGAGGGTTTGTTCTGTCGTTTTTTTCAGAGAAATGGGCTGTGAGAATGTTTATTTACAAAAAATATAAACATCCGATTTTCAGAATACTTTGAAGGAACACACCAATTCCTTTTTAGGAATCGTATGAATAAGATTCAAAATTGAATGAAATGTTTTATCTTGGTTGGCGACTTTAAATAGAGATGTAACAGCTGAAGGGAGATCAGTGCTGGATAATTCTGGAAGTAGTATCACGTTTGCGTGGTAACGCTGGGTTAAAATATTAAATTGTGTTAATTAATTACGAAGTGATTTTAAAGTTCGTTTAAAAGCTAGAAATTTATACCTTGAAATATTAGGATTGATTCTATAAAGTGGAATAGTCCATAATAAGTGAAATTAAATATAATTTAGTGAAAGTTTAAATTTTGTGAAATATAAAAATAATTTGAAAGACCGCCCAAAATTAGAGAAATTAACTAGTTTCTTTTTGGTGATGTTTTTCAAGTGTTCTTAAATATTCAAAGTCAATGGGGAAGAAGTGTTTAGACTTGTGACAAAGTGAACGATTTTCGAAGGAAGATATTTGTTAGACTGTCGTAGTCTATAGAATATCTTCTATTTTAATGTTTTCAGGTTCCGATTTCTTGTTTGACAGGAATTCCTTTATCAGCCTGAAAGGGTTGTCTCGTGAGTCCGCGGGACAGACAAGATCTTACCCCCCCCCCTTAAACCTTATTCCTAACCCCTAGGCTCCGTCTGTCGCTTTAGGTTACACAGCGATAGATATCCTATCCTTAATAGTTCAATCTAGGTATTCTGACCTTGCACCTCGTCAGAAGACATACACATTTAACTGCACATTTAAAACAAAATGAGAACGGTTTTCTCAAAGTTTGAATCACACACACCCAATTTAGCCAGGTAATTAGGCACACTTATATAGGCATTGTATTAGTGCGTATGTAGACCAATCTTACAAATTGGCATTTTCTAAAATTTAACCGGTGATTTAATTTAGTTTACTATTATTCTTTCATAAAGGAACGGGCAAAATAATTATCAAACGTATTAAAATACTAGATAAAAGGAGAATCTTGTAATTGAATATTATCATTCTCGGAAGGAAAATTTCATTTAAATATAGTCTAGAATTTTCACAAGCGATTATTCCTACCTGGATAATCCAACTAGGAATTCTATTTATCCTACAGAGAATATTTAGAATTATTTGTAAGTAGGGGTATGAATCAAGTAGGGATTTTCCTAGGCTTCAGGAAGCCTAGATAAATCCCAAAGTTAACCAAAGGTGAAGGTTGTATGTGGTTGATTTTGCGTTATTGATTAAATGTAAAATTCCCTGGAATGTTTGAAAATGACTAACAAACTTACTCCGACGGAAATAGGTTCGCGATCCTCTAAAATCCCTTGTATTAAAGTAAAAAGGAATTGATTTGAATTAGAATATCATTTGGATAAAATTCTCGGACAATATTAGGTAATCTACCTATGTCCAAGCGAGGGAGGTTTGACCAAAAGCATTGGAAGAAATCCACCGAGGGCAGCGCGGACGGGGCTGTTCTCCAAAAAGTCGCTTATCTCTGGATATGAACCTTATCAAATTTGGTTCATCCTTCAAATAATTAAAGAAATAACTTAAAAATTCTATCTGAGAAGCAAATAATTTATACAAGTAATTTCTTGTCATTTCCCTAATGGATCTATTACAGATGTAAATCTGTCACGTAAAAGTATCTTGAAATAGCACCAGACAAACATGTCTGTATCGAAGCTAGAGTCAAAATCAATAAACCTCAGAAATTGTAAAATCAGAATGTTCAAAATATTACTAGGAACTTTAATTGTAGCTTATTCTTTTACAAAGGAATAACAAACTATAATGGAAATAAATCTCTGGAGTAATCTTTTAATTAATTGTTCCGATGTGTACTGAAGTAAAATAAAATTTAAGTAGGTATCTTTCCTATTAAAATTAGCAGCAACTATTACGAGGATATCGATAAAAAGGAAAAATATTTTATGTAGTTAGGATATGTTAAGACTTGACAATATTAACAAAAAAAGAATCGAGTTATTACAAGACACAACGTAGGTATATATCTAGACGATCATATGGCCAATTTATAGTGTTTAAAGAAGTAGGTAAGATTAAAGTTATCGTAACTCCACAGAGTAAAGTAGGAAGTCGGTGAGTGCGCGCGGTATAATAGGTAGTTAGATTATTAGGTACAATAGAGTAGGTATTAGGGGGGGTGTTACAAACTTAAACGTAAACTTAAAATCTATACTATTCCTTTTACTAAAACTAAAACTTGAAACTAGAAACGTAAAATCTACATCGTAGCTACCTACGTAAACACTAAAATCATAAAATCTATACTAAACTAAACATAACTATAATCTACACTAATCGTAATTCGTAAACTATACAAATACTTTTACCTAAACTAGCTATGAAACTATAAACAACTTTGAACGTACCTACCAACGAATCATCTAGAAACTAAACTACCTGCTATCTACTTGATAAAACTAATCCTACGTGTGAGTGTGGGTCGACTAAAGACTTATTACCTATAACCTAGTTAACTTTGAACTAGAAAATAACTTTACCTACATTCTAAAGACTAAACTATAACCAAATAAAACTATACTACCTACTTAATAAATGCTTATTCAATCTATGTGCGAGGCGGTCTTGAGTATGTTATTCACAAAAACTACAGTTATTTCCAACGCAACAGAGGTCAACAAACCTAAAATGTTGCGAAATATACTTTCTTGCCGAGACCCTACATCTCTGGCGGGATATCTGCATTTTTCTCCCAAGGGACTAAACCTTCGGTGGAACAAACGGAGCGGGTCGTGACTCCGATATAAAAAAAGCCATCACTAAATGCTAGCTTACTATTACCTATAGTAATCTATTTTATAACATACTCATTTCAAACCTCACGCAAGAATAAAATCTAAGAAAAACAACTAACTAGCTAACTAACTATGTATCTATATCTATATTAAGTATGTATGAGTATCTATATCTAAAATCTATAATTCTGAAAGCTCATTAAAAACCAGCAAACTATGTTACTACTATGTAAATACTAATAATCTATAAACCTACAAAACTGCTATAAAGCTAGCTACTAGAAAAACAGAATACAATATGTTGATGACTACAACATCACATTACGTCACAGGCATCGTCACTGATGACCGGTAGAATCTTCTAGAAAAATACCTACTATAAACTGTTTGTCAAAACAACACGCTGTCTACATACCTACCTACCAAACATCTTACTATTCATTACAAACACATTCAAATAGGTACTTGAGCGAACATGCCTGACCTACTTACCTTATTGTCTGTCAAGAATGCATAGTTCGTAAACAACTCACGCGTGTCTTATTTAACAGAAACAAAATTGTTAGAATACTAATAAAAATATTTATGAGAAATCAAACTTAAACAAATTAATTAATGCTATTTATTTAAATATTTAATCATTACTTAAAATCACAAATTATTATCTACTTATTCATCTACATTCAAACCCTATTAGTACTAATACAAACAGATAACTAAAATATTCCTGCCTACCCCTATGATATCTTGTTGCAGTGAATTAATCTACAGCTACTAAAAGTGACTATTCGATACTATTACTGCCATCTATGATTTCCAACAGGAAACTAAAGACATTAATACTAAACCTTCCCAACAGATGGCGGTTAAACAATATTGCTATCGCCATCTATATTAGTAATAATGAACTAGAGATAACTTAGAAACTTTCTCAACAGATGTCACCATAAGTTCAGTACAAACAATAACTTCGTAAAAATAATTTTTTTTAATCCCATTGATAAAAGTAATAAACATAAACAATTAGAATAAATTCAATAAATAATATGAAGACAAGTAAACACAAAATAAAATAAACTTGACTTAATAATAGAAAACACTTAGAACTATTTAAGAACTTGCATTTACTTAATACTATTTTTATTATATGGATGACTTTAAACTTCCTTAATTTTTTTTTGTATTTTAGATTAGCCTTTAAACTGAAACTCCAACACATAGAGCTTACACTTAATTTTTTTTTATAGAGTTAACACTTATAATTTTTATTACGTAGATCTAACACTTTAATTTTTTTTTTACATAGAGCAGATACTTCAAAAAAAAATTTTTTTTTCCTTTTCACTTCACATAGAGACAGAGTCAACACTTAAAAAAAAAATATTTGTTTTGCTACTTCATCTACAAATAGAGACATAGAATCAACTCTTAATTTATCTTATACTCATACAACTTCAACTACAAATAGAACTATAGAGTTAACACTAAATATTTTCTTATCATAACTGTTATATTTAATAATTAACTTTAACTAATAATTACTTAAACTAAACCTATTAGAACACTCTAAGAAGCAATATGAGCGGTGAAAACTCATTTAAAAATAAGCCTCTAACAACAGAGCGGATTGCTTCAAAACTCTTTAAACAAGCCAATTCTGACTAGGATGCGGATTATGGCAAACATCTAAAATAAGCCTAAAAAGCCAGCTTCTCTAAATTAATACTAATCTACACTTAAAAACTTAAACTTAAACAACTCTACAATGATAGAGACACTTAGAATTTATATTAGAACATTAACTTACAGACAGACTAGTACTAAATAACACTTGCCCTTCTAAATGATAAAGCCTCTACTACACTAACAACTAAAACTCTTGTTGATATGAGTATATTTACACACTAAAGTAAATATATTCTAGTTGTAGCTTCTTAAGCCTTCTATGACTTGAGGCTAATGCGGGATGAATAAAAGATTGAAGTATGAAAGACAGTATGAATGTAGAGTCATCAAGAGATAGGTTGCAGTTCTAGCGGGTTTTATCAGGAAAAACCCTTTCTCTGGGAGGGGCGATACTGTAACATTACAAAATTATTATAAAACTTCTAGAAGCTTCCATACTCACACAAGTAGCTTGTTGACAAAAAAACTAACGGACAATCGTTACCCACACAGCCATCAGCCATCAGTTACATCTCACGCACACATAGAAACTATTTACGCTAGATGCACCTATAAATTGGCATGCGCCCTACGCACAGACATTCCACACTTAGACGGAGCAATCAATAATATCTCTATACTTCCACTACGCCCAATTTTGGGTCCAACTTTACGGTGACCACTACCACCATCTCATCTCGCAAGCTGCCAGCTGTCCACTACCACGGCAACCTACCTGCTGCTGCCTGCCACGATCTACCTCGCAGACAAGGGGCGCACTTATCATCCCGGCGTCCAGACCACGTGGCTCCGATCTGCAGCTCACAGGACAGTACCGTAGAGAGTCCACACCTGTTCTTGGGTTCCGTACTACGCGTGTGTCCAAGTGTTCTTTCCTACAAGCGTGACCTTTTGAGACCTATTCTACTGCTGAGATTGAGACCCTTGATCATACCCCGGCCCATAGCCGTCTGGCCTTCTGCCTGCTACTCTGGCCCTCTGCCTGCACTTCTGCCTTCAGCATAACACTAAAGACTCTAAGTTTAACAATCTATTCAGTGATCTTATTGTTAGCATTTTAAGTTTAATATATGTATAAAAATGTCCTAATCGTTTTTCTACCTACCCCTAGCTCTTCTATCAGGTAGGATAGGAACCTAAAACCTAGACTACCTACCTGTCCACGGCAGCACCGTGACATTAGGATAGCAACACATAGTGTTCAGTACCAGGCCATCAAGCTGTACAATGACTTGCCTATTAGCTTCAAATCCATCTACAGCACACATATGTTTAAAAATAATCTGAAGGAATTCTTGTTGAAAAGGTGCTACTACTCTGTACGTGAATTTTATAATGATAAACCCTCATGTTTTTTTTTTTTTGGTAATTCTTTTGGTATCTGATTCTTTTTTAATTTGACATTTTCTGTTTTATGTTGACATTACTATTTTGACTAGGTACTATTTATAATTTTATCTGATGTTGTATTTTTATCTTAGTGACATTTAATCTTGTACCTATCGGACCCAAGTAGATGTACCTATATGATTATTTTGTACTTTATTCCTATATTATGTTACTATGTTCCGACACAATTTTACATTGTTTGCGAAATAAATGAAATGAATGAAATGAATGAAACAAGGAGTTCTACTGCTAAAACTTTTATTCCTTCACTCACTGTATTGCTTTGTTGAGGGTTTTTTGACTACTTATTGATAGCCCTTCGCTCACCTGTCTTGCTATTATTAAGTAATAACCCAGTTTTAAGTTATTTTACAAAAAAGTTGGCCTCTTGTTGTCTGAATAAATAAATATTCTATTCTATTCTATTCATGTAGGAAGACCTTGGCAGAAGGGCCTACTACGCCAGGAAGAAAGTAGACGAGCAAGCGGCGGCCAACCAGTATCATGGATTAGGCGTGTGGAGCGGGATACAAATTCAAGGTACAGTTATTGTGCATAAACACAAGGTTCAGTTTGCAATTGTGCATAGACTCAATTCATGTTTCAGTTTAAAATTATGCATGAAATCAAGTCAAGGTTAAATAAACAATGAGGGGTTTTCACGGCCTTCTCGATACATTATTTCAGTATAACTTTTGAAACTATCATGGTTTTGTTACTTTTCACTAAAAAGATTTACCATTTACCATCAGTATTTACCATGATGAACGAAACTCAAAAAAGCGGCCAAGTGCGAGTTGGACTCGCCCATGAAGGGTTCCGTAGCAGCAAGTAACATAATAAAGTTCTTGGATGGATTACGATTAATGACGTATTAAAAAAAACTACTTACTAGATCTCGTTCAAACCAATTTTGGTTGGAAGTTTACATGGTAATGTACATCATATTTTGTTTTTTGTTTTATAATTCTCTTATTTTAGAAGTTATGGGGGGGGGGGGGGGGGGGCACACTTTTTACCACTTTGGAAGTGTCTCTCGCGCAAACTATTCAGTTTAGAAAAAATATATATTAGAAACCTCAATATCATGTTTGAAGACCTATCCTTAGATACCCCACACGTATGGGTTTGATGTTTTTTTTTTGAGTTTCAGTTCTAAGTATGGGGAATCCCAAAAATAAAAAACCACTTACTAGATCTCTTTCAAACCAATTTTCAGTGGAAGTTTACATGGTAATGTACATCATCTATTTTTATCATTCTCATAATCTAGAAGTTACGGGGGGGGGGGGGGGCACACTTTTTACCACTTTGGAAGTGTCTCTCGCGCAAACTATTAAGTTTAGAAAAAAATTATATTAGAAACCTCAACATCATTTTTGAAGATCTATCCTATATTTATTTTTTCATCAATTCTATACGTGTTGGTTATCTATATACCCAACACGTACAGGATTGATGAAAAAAACAAAATTGAGTTTCAGTTCTAAGTACGGGGAACCCCAAAAATAATTGTTTTTTTTCAATTTTTGTGTAAAAATCTTAATGCGGTTCACAGAATACATCTACCTACCAAGTTTCAACAGTATAGCTCTTATAGTTTCGGAAAAAAAAGGCTGTGACATACACGGACAGACAGACAGACAGACATGACGAATCCATAACGGTTCCTTGTCTTTGACTACGGAACCTTAAAAAGAGCATTTTGAGTCAGCGCCATCATTCTAGACAATTGTAACAATTTTTCTTTTTAGTTAAAATTAATAGCCGCATTGTGTTTAAACTCAACGTTCAGTTTACAATTGTGCATAAACTCGAGGTTAAATTAGTTCGCGCGACCATAAGAAATAAATAAATAATGCTGGACAGTTCACACAACAACATCTAGCCCCAAGCTAAGCAAACAATAACAAAGGTATCTTTCCAGGGTGCTGTCATTTTCTCCGCCTGCCTCACAAAGACGGGCCGAAGTATAAAGTTGGAAATCCCTTAGCGAAAGACTTTTTGGATATGTTCAGTCAAAACGTGCTGACCGCCCAGGGGAATGAAGCCGAGAAGGTAATTACTGATGCCAGACATTACTGACTAGGTATGCATTAATTGATACGGCAAAACGAACCTTCGCCCGCCGCGCCACAGAGGTCGATTGTTGTGTTATAATTAAAAAAAATTTGACGACCTCTGTGGCGCGGCGGGCGAAGGTTCGCCTGCGACGCAGGAGGTTGCGGGTTCGATTCCCGCCCCGGAAAAAATATTTTGTGATCTGCGGATATTTGTTCAGGGTGTTCTGGGTATTTTCTATGTATTAAAAAATATCTATCTATGTAATGTATTGTATTAAGTATATCAGTTATCTAGTACCCATAACACAAGCTCTGTCTAGCTTGGGGCTAGATAATGTTGTGTGAACTTTCCAGCATTAATTATTTATTTATTTAATTTGCAGGTTTTGTCGTTCGGCCGTATGATGTCATACTGGCGAAACAATCGCGAGAGGATAATGTCGCAGCAAGTGGTGTGGCTGCCGCGCGACAAGTCGCCGCGTGACGCGCGACGTTGCGGCGCGATACTACCGCAGGTGGTCGTCTGCGGAACCCTCACTAGGCGGTAAACAACACTATAATTTTAATTTATTTAATAATATCATAGCATTAGTATAGTCGGGTTTACTATTTGCTGCCCAGTTTAGGGCTACGCAAACCCAGGCAGATGTTCATGCAAAGACGACGACCTCGACTGACGACCTCTGTGGCGCGGCGGGCGAACGTTCGCCTGCGACGCAGGAGGTTGCGGGTTCGATCCCTGCCTCGGAACAAATATTTGTGCGATCCGTAGATATTTGTTCAGGGTGTTCTGGGTATTTTCTATACATAATAAAAAATATATATCTATGTAATATATTGTATTAAGTATATCAGTTGTCTAGTACCCATAACACAAGCTCTGCTTAGTTTGGGGCTAGATAATGTTGTGTGAAATGTCCAGTAATATTTATTTATTATTATTTATTTATTTTTAAAGAAAACGCCTCGCGCTGCTCGGAAAAGCAGTTGACGTGGATAATTGGATATTAAATGAAATGTGGTGCATTAAAACCTTTTTCCTCCACGATCTTTGTAGAAAAATCTACAAAAAATATATGTTTATCTTAATCACTATAAAGCATGCCCTCACATTTTCAAAAACGTGAAAAAAATAACTTAAATTGTAAGAAATACATTTGCAAAGCATAATTTGTTTTCGTAGTTACAACCATTTGTCTCCTAAACTATCAATCATAAGATGATTTTATAGCCTTCAGTATATAAATAACACAACGCGAAGACGTTTCGCGAGCGCTATTCTCAACTTCACTTTCTAACTTACCTGAACTTTAATGAGCTAGCTAGATAGTGACAGAATTTAGCGTCCATCGACACCTTAATTGAATATCTCCTAAAATATAGATAATGCATATAATATAATAAATGCAGTGGAGATGAGAGCTTTGAGATGTATGTGTGGTGTGTAATTGAAGAAAACGTAGTGACTAGGATTGAGAAAGGTATGCTTAGATGGTTTGTGCATTTATAAAGGATGGACGATAGTAGATTGACGAAACGGGTACATAAGACGAGCGTGAATGGGACATAGGGAAGGGAAAGACCTCGGCGAACGTATTCAGACCTGATCGGAGACGTTCTGGAAAAAGGCCTCTGAGTTCCCTTAAGGTAATTAGTTATCCGTATGCGTTGTAGAAGGAGTTTAAATCGTCCATTAGACTCAGAAATACGTATGTGTGTTTCAGTGCCAGCGAGCCGACTTGGATGACAGCTAGCAACGCGCACGAGGAACGAGTGGGCTCCGAACTGCGGGCGATGGTGCAAGCTCCCGTCGGGTACAAGTTCGTAGGCGCCGATGTGGACTCACAGGTCAGTACGCTACATCGTCGCACGAGGCGAGTGGGCGTCCAGCTGCGGGCGATGGTGCAAGCTCCCGTCGGGTACAAGTTCGTAGGCGCCGATGTGGACTCACAGGTCAGTACGCTATATCGTCGCACGAGGCGCGAGTGGGCGTCGAGCTGCGGGCGATGGTGCAAGCTCCCGTCGGGTACAAGTTCGTAGGCGCCGATGTGGACTCACAGGTCAGTACGCTATATCGTCGCACGAGGCGCGAGTGGGCGTCGAGCTGCGGGCGATGGTGCAAGCTCCCGTCGGGTACAAGTTCGTAGGCGCCGATGTGGACTCACAGGTCAGTACACTATATCGTCGCACGAGGCGCGAGTGGGCGTCGAGCTGCGGGCGATGGTGCAAGCTCCCGTCGGGTACAAGTTCGTAGGCGCCGATGTGGACTCACAGGTCAGTACGCTATATCGTCGCACGAGGCGCGAGTGGGCGCCGAGCTGCGGGCGATGGTGCAAGCTCCCGTCGGGTACAAGTTCGTAGGCGCCGATGTGGGGAATGAAGTTGGACTCTCGTCATAATGTGAGCTTTAGCTCATTTATGGTGAGGATCCTTACGGAAAGTGTGAAGACCTACTTGAGCCCTGACTTCTGACCGAAAGAGGTGAAGTTCCGGCAGTTCAAGAGCCGCCTGTCACGTGATCCCCCGGGCCGCAACGCTTCGTCGCTGACGTGACAAACACACGTGTGTTAGAAAATAAAGTGTTTTTATTTGTACTTCGATAAAGTATGTATGTTAGTTTCTAGTATTTATGTTGCTATGGGCTTATTGTTTAGGTTTAGTGCATTTCTCAATAAGCTTGAAATAAATATAAATTGCAGGAGCTTTGGATAGCAGCATTACTGGGCGACAGTACGAGTGGAATTTGTGGGGGGACCCCGTTCGGGTGGTCTGTGCTGGCGGGCGACAAGAGCAGGCTGACCGACCTGCACTCGCTGACCGCACGCGCCGCCGACATCCACAGGAACCACGCCAAGATCATCAACTACGCCAGGATATATGGTGCGTCAACTATCTGCTATTATAGACATACACAACCACGCCAAGATCATCAACTACGCCAGGATATATGGTGCGTCAACTATCTGCTATTATAGACATACACAACCACGCCAAGATCATCAACTACGCCAGGATATATGGTGCGTCAGACTACCTGCTACTATAGACATACACAGGAACCAGGCCAAGATCATCGACTACGCCAGGATATATGGTGCGTCAGACTACCTGCTACTATAGACATACACAGGAACCAGGCCAAGATCATCAACTACGCCAGGATATATGGTGCGTCAGACTACCTGCTACTATAGACATACACAGGAACCAGGCCAAGATCATCGACTACGCCAGGATATATGGTGCGTCAGACTACCTGCTACTATAGACATACACAGGAACCACGCCAAGATCATCAACTACGCCAGGATATATGGTGCGTCAAACTACCTGCTACTATAGACATACACAGGAACCACGCCAAGATCATCAACTACGCCAGGATATATGGTGCGTCACACTATCTGCTATTATAGACATACACAGGAACCACGCCAAGATCATCAACTACGCCAGGATATATGGTGCGTCACACTACCTGCTACTATAGACATACACAGGAACCACGCCAAGATCATCAACTACGCCAGGATATATGGTGCGTCACACTATCTGCTATTATAGACATACACAACCACGCCAAGATCATCAACTACGCCAGGATATATGGTGCGTCACACTATCTGCTACTATAGACATACACAGGAACCACGCCAAGATCATCAACTATGCCAGGATATATGGTGCGTCAGACTACCTGCTATTATAGACATACACAACCACGCCAAGATCATCAACTACGCCAGGATATATGGTGCGTCACACTATCTGCTACTATAGACATACACAGGAACCACGCCAAGATCATCAACTACGCCAGGATATATGGTGCGTCACACTATCTGCTACTATAGACATACACAGGAACCACGCCAAGATCATCAACTACGCCAGGATATATGGTGCGTCAGACTACCTGCTACTATAGACATACACAGGAACCACGCCAAGATCATCAACTACGCCAGGATATATGGTGCGTCACACTACCTGCTACAGTTTTAACCAAAATATAAGTGGCCCCGATCACAGAATATATAACCCGATGTACCTGCGCCGTAAACCAATTTCTATAGCGCTGGAGCTATCTTTCTACTAATAGCAATCGCGCGATTTAGATTTTATCTGGCGCTGTTATTGGATAATCGATTTCGCGGCAAAATCGCGGCTGGTCGACTCTTAAATGTGAGCGGGTCAGAGCTAAACTATACGTTCGGCTACTGTCGGATATCAGTCTGCGCTTTTCTGCGCAAACGAAAACAGTCGATCGGACTTATATTTTGGGTAAAACTGTACTATAAAGACGACGTCCAGCTGATTAGTCTTATTTGGAGGCTTTCTCCTCATAGAGGAGTCAATGATATGTGCTGAAAAAATACATGCCATTCATGCTTTTTACAAGCTTTTATTTATCTTACAATGTGTGTATGTTTGTCCGGGTGGAATCTTGCAACTGAAGTTTAAAGCAGTTATCCTCAACCGATTAGCCGAGTAGCCTGGCAGTGTTACGGCTCATTTTGATCCACTCCCGGTTCCTATTTCTAGTTTTAGAACAGCGTGTTTCGTAAAAAACTTTCTGTGAAAGATTTCGTCTTGGGAGTTCCCGGGAAGGTATATTCCAAAATAAAGCTAAAACGTTTCAAATGATTAACACTATACGAAATAATCATTTGATCGTAAAAGTTTTAGCCTTGTTTTGCGGCAGAAATAGGTATGAATGAATTAATGAATGAATGAATGAAAATACTTTATTGCACACCTTACAAACTAGGTAAAATCAACACATAACAATTTAAAAAAAACTAAATGTACAATGGGCGGTCTTATCGCTAAAAAGCGATCTCTTCTTATATGGAAGATTGGTAATATTTTCAATAAATAAACTTACATTTTAATACAAAAAAAAAACAGAATGAGGTATGATGGTAGTACTTCCCCGGACGAACTCTTTCACAAAAAAGCTCTACTACTATTGTATAGTACAACATTAACTTGTTTTCCATAATATTTGTTCAGGTGCCGGGCAGAACTTCGCGGAAAGACTACTGAAGCAGTTCAACCCGACCATGACGATGTCGGAAGCTAAAAGCAAGGCCGCCAAGATGTTCGCAACCACTAAGGGCAAGAGAGTTTACACGCTCAAGAAGCAATACATGGAGGGATTCATGGAAGAACAATTGGACGAACAGGTAGCTATATAGGTAGTTAGGGTGTTTAGTCACCCCTAACTCTGTCACTATCTAACTCAGTAAAGTTCAGGTAAGTAAGGAAGGGACAGAAAAGAGCACGCGAAACAAAACGCACCAAAAACAGCAACTGTCTAGATCAGGGGTTCCCAAACTTATTTTGTCTACTGCCCTCCTTGGGAATAAATTATTTTTTAACGCCCCCATAATTATTTTTTAGCGCCCCCATTTTTTGTGAGCTATGTTAGCGGAGATTAATCATGCGCAAATCGGGTTATTTAACAAAAACTATAACAAGTTTACCCGCGGTCTATTATTTACGAAAATTACCTATCTAGGAATACTAATAACTATTAAAATGCGAAAGTGTGTCTGATTTGACTCCCCCATTTTTTTCCTGGTTCTCTTACCGCCCCCCTTTAGGCATGCAGCGCCCACAAGGGGGCGTTATCGCCCACTTTGGGAAAGGCTGGTCTAGATCAAGTACAATATTCAATCTATTGCTTTGCGGCAGAAATAGGTATGGTGGTAGTAATTCCCCGGACAAACTCTTTCACAAAAAAGCTCTACTACTACTAAAACTATACTCAATAAAACCGGCTTTTAAGCGGCGCGAGTCGTTTTTTTTTTGTATGAAGATTTCTGCCTTTAGTTGGCACAGCTTATTAAGTTTCTATAATTCAATAAGCAACATATTAAATGCTGTTTCAGATGTAATTGTTGATTTGTCCAGGTGGTAGAGATGTCCAGCTACCAAGCGATGCGACTGGCGAAGCTCAGCGGTAAAAGAACCGAAGAGATGTTCGAGCGGCCGCGATGGGTCGGCGGGACAGAGTCGGAGATGTTCAACAAATTGGAGGAAATCGCAGGTACAACCTTCGACCAACATAAAAAGTATGGACGGGCCTTACACATACAAAGCGTCCGTGAAGTAATTTTTTTTTTTTTTTACTACTTTAATGGCGGAACAAGCAGATGGCCCACCTGATGTTAAGCGGTAACCTCTGCCTATGAACAGTGCATTACCTCATAGGTCACGTCCACCTAGGACGCGCCCTATGTGGCATTGCACTGCGCCCGCCACCCTGAGACATAAAGATGAAAAGTCTCATGTG
Source organism: Operophtera brumata (assembly GCA_932527175.1). Lineage (NCBI taxonomy): Eukaryota > Metazoa > Arthropoda > Insecta > Lepidoptera > Geometridae > Operophtera > Operophtera brumata. The sequence goes on along the minus strand of OW052226.1, from coordinate 44,324,731 downwards.
CCTGTAATTTCACCGACACCCTTAACCTTCAAACCAGAACACAGCAATGCGAGCACTACTGCTTTGCGGCAGAAATAGGTATGGCGGTAGTACTTCCCCGGACGAACTCTTTCACAAAAAAGCTCTACTACTAATATATTTTTCAAAGCAAGCTTTTATACAATTTGTGATTCTAACCAAGTGCTGATTAAAATGAGCCTAAACACGACCAAACCTAAACAGTCTACTATTATCCATCGAGGAGTTCCGTTGTCCACCTTCCGTCTCCATCATCAGATCAGCTCGCTGTCACCATCATATTGTATTGTCATCGGAACTTGACAGGTATGCCAAATTTACATCGACATTTAAAATTACATCTGTAACAGCATTTAATAACTACCGAGTATAATGGCAGCTGTGACGACAGCAGCATTCTAAGGCGAGGCTGAAAAACAGCGTGACGACCTCTGTGGCGCGGCGGGCGAAGCTTGGCCTGCGATGCAGGAGGTTGCGGGTTCGATTCCCTGCTCGGAACAAATATTTGTGCGATCGCAGATACTTGTTCAGGGTGTTCTGCCGAGCGATTAGCTATCTCCTGTTTCTATCAGCAGTGCGCTGTTTCAATGCTGTTTCTATTGAAAATGACGTTTTAGCGATCATGCAACTCACCCTGTTGCTAACAAAGCTTGATTGCAACAAAAAGCCTTTTGACATGTAGTGTTTCTATCGATAGTATGAAGTAGCGATTATGTACCGCTGTTTCAATGAATAATGACAGCATTTGATCGCAACACAACCTATTGCAATAGAAACAAGTAAATGGTTGTTTCAAACCATAGAAATCTAAAAGGTAAGCCATAAAAGTGGATTTTTTAATTGTTTGAACATGGTTTTAATTACAGTCCAAATCAAATAAAAACATTCAGTAGGTACAAAACACTTTACTATATTTAGCGGTATTGCGCTATTTTGTTAAAAATATTAAATTGTAGTCGAACGAATCAACACAACTTGGGTCCATAGGTTCAGCACTTCAATGTGGTTACTTACTCTCCTTCCAAACCTTAAGTATACATTATTTAAAATAAAAATAAGTATTTGTTAAAATGTAAACAAACTTTTCTCACAAGGATTGACTAATAGGATACTACGCATAGCACAATTCGCACAAGTCACACAGCACAGAGTAAAAATATGTTTCTATCATAGACAAAGCATAAAAGAGTCGTATTATACGGTTGATTAAAAATGGTTAGTACGTTGATACACGGTTCATAGCGTAATCGTACTTTGTAAAGTGGTCGGGTTATTCATAATTCGTACAAACTTCAGATTGTAACACATCGATAGAAGTCCATAGAAATCGGAGCAAAAAAGATAGCTGATCGGAAAACATCGATAGAAATATTATTTTGTTAGCATCAAGCGGACGATAGAAATCGTTTGCAACATATTTAGCTGATCGCACCGGGTATTTTCTATGTATAATAAAAAATATCTATCTATTTAATGTATTGTATTAAGTATATCAGTTATCTAGTACCCATAACACAAGCTCTGCTTAGCTTGGGGCTAGATAATGTTGTGTGAACTGTCCAGCATTATTTATTTTATTTATTTCAGTTCAATCGGTTGATGATAATTGCTTTAAAATTCAGTTGCAAGATTCCACCCGGAAAATACATTGCAAGTTAAATAAAAGTTTGTAAAATAAGTCACAATTACAACACACGTACGTTACGTCACTCGTTGCCGTCACATAGACCGACTGAAGTGAAGTGAGTTAGCTCACTCTATAAGCTTCAAAACAATCGTTCCCTGGCCCGTCCCAACTTTTTTATTTTGGTTGAAGGGCACAACCACCTTTCCTTTTTTTTTATACTACCAAGGTAGCAAACAAGCATACGGCCCACCTGTTGGTAAGCGGTTACCGTAGCCTATGAACGCCTGCAATACCAGAGGCATCACACGCGCGTTGCTGACCCTTTAAAAATTTCCAAACACCCCTTTTAAAGAACCCGATACTGTAGTCGCTCGGGAAAGCCTCAGCAGGGAGACCTTAGGGGCTGCTGGTCCTATTACTAATGATATAAATGCGCATGTTCCTGAATGACTGCACAAGCTTGACTTGTTGCTGAAATACCGAAATCGCTAGGTATATGTATAAATAAGGAGTACCCTCAATTCCTCATGGATCCCATTACCAGAACCAGATTTTGTTTTAAATGGGATAAACATGGATGAGTATAATTAAAAAAAAAAAAAAAAACTGGACAGTTCACTCAACATTATCTAGCCCCAAGCTAAACAGAGCTTGTGTTATGATGGGTACTAGATAACTAATAACAACAACAACAAACAAATAATGCTGGACAGTTTACACAACATTATCTAGCCCCAAGCTAAGCAGAGCTTGTGTTATGGGTACTAGATAACTGATATACTTAATACAATATATAACATAGATAGATATTTTTTATTATACATAGAAAATACCCAGAACACCCTGAACAAATATCTGCATATCGCACAAATATTTGTTCTGAGGCGGGAATCGAACCCGCAACCTCCGGCGTCGCAGGCGAACGTTCGCCCGCCCCGCCACAGAGGTCGTCATAAATGACGGAAATATCAGGTAACAAAACAGGAGTTGAGACCTTCTTTTTTAAAGTCTGTTAAAAATAGGAACTCTCCGTAGCCCCAAGTATGCCTTGTCTAAAGTAGGTATTTATGTTCAGATTCGGCAGCCCCGTCAACGGCGTTCCTGTCGGGTCGCCTCTCCCGCGCCCTGGAGCACGCGGCGGGCCGCTGGGCCGGCACGCGGCTCAACTGGGCCGTGCAGAGCGCCGCCGCTGACTTCTTGCACCTCATGCTGGTCAGCATGGCGCATCTAGCGCCCCGCGCCAGGTACATTGTGTGTGGTGGCGCTGTCGGTCCTGTCGGGCGCCTCTCCCGCGCCCTGGAACACGCGGCTCAGCTGGGAACTAATAAATTGAATCACTATGTTACAAGCTTCATAGAGATGAAAGAATTCTTTAAATCGGTTAAGAAGATTTTGTGTTTATCCATTAGCTACAATTAAACAAAGTTTGCCACATTATAATATTAGTGTAGATAAAGGGGTTGGTATACTTGATCCTGTATTATTTTGATATTTACATCAAACAAACATTGTGAAGTGGGCAGACTCATACTCGAGCATGTACAGGTTGGAATGCGGGGTGAGGCAGGGGGGGGTCTCTTCTCCTAGTCTTTTCAATCTGTGCATGAATCGTTTGATTGAGGAGCTCAGTGGCACCAAGGTCGGCTGTCACATAGATGGGGTCTGTGTCAATAACTTTAGCTACGCCGACGATATGGTGTTACTGAGCCCTTCGATTGGAGCCCTGCGCAAGCTGCTGAAATTATGTGAGTCCTATGCGGGGGCCCATGGGCTCAGATATAACGCAAAAAAGAGTGAGTTCATGGTGTTTAAGGCTGGCTCTAAGAGTTATCAGAGTGTACCACCCATAGTCCTTGACGGATCTCCTCTTAATCGCGTCTCAAAATTTAAGTATCTGGGCCACTGGGTCACTGAGGATCTACAGGACAATGAGGACATAGAGAGAGAGCGCAGGGCGTTGGCCGTCCGATGTAACATGGTGGCTCGCAGGTTTGCTCGCAGTTCTAGAGAGGTGAAAGTGACGCTTTTTAAAGCATACTGTCAAACACTTTACACCAGCAGCCTGTGGGTTGCCTATACGCAGAGGGCGTACAACGTGCTGCGCGTTCAGTATAATAATGGGTTTAGAGTGCTGATGGGGTTGCCACGTTTCTGCAGTGCGTCAGGTATGTTCAGTGAGGCGCACACTGATGGCTTTCACGCCATCATAAGAAAGCGCTGTGCGTCTCTCATGGAACGCCTGCGTGGCAGCCCCAACACCATTCTAAACACCTTAGCGGATAGGTGGGACTCTCCGATTTTGGGGCACTGGATAAGCCTGCATACAACACTTTTTAAGGGGCGGTGCCCCGGTATCTGAGGGTAGATCCGGTGTCTGTGTAGGTAGGTACTTATTTGTTGTGTTGTTTGTGCCTAGTTGTTGTAATTATACTTAAATAATAATTTGTAATTTGTGTGTATTGAAAATGTATTAATGTGTCTTTGTTATGTCTGTGTGTAATTATGCGCTACCAGCCTGAAATAAATGAATTTGAATTTGATAATTGTTCTGTTGTGTAGATTCTGCCTGAGTTTCCACGATGAAGTGAGGTATCTGGTGCCGGACGAGCATCGATACGAGACAGCACTAGCGCTGCAGACGACCAACCTGCTCACACGAGCGTTCTGCTCACAGCGGTAAACACCACCATATTCAGTATAGCTTTATTTTATCATTTTTGTCACTGGCCATTCTGTATTAGGGGAAGCAGGTGATACCCCCGAAGAGAACCTAAACGATACTGAGAGAATCAATGGGGTGATAGGTAGGTATGGTAGGTGGCAGGTCTTCGAAGTTTTGGCCCTAGGATAATATGTGGATAAGTACCTAGTATTGAGCATATCAATATGTACCTACTGACTGAGGTTTTCAGGGTATTTAAAACAAACTATCAGACGCGACCAAAGCCGCGACTTATACAGTGTGCAGTCTTAGAATACGGACATCCGAGCGCTCAATTTTATCAATTGGTATTCGTTATCCCGTCTCTCGAATTACGATTAGAAATGTCGTTTTTGTATTGTAAAAATGATGAGCGTTCCTAGTTGCGAATCTAAATTGTGTTGTCGTGAATGAATGGCAAACCAGACCAGAAGGCCTTTAGTCATAAGTCAGCATAAGTCGCGAAGGTTGGTCGCGTCCTATAATATATTTGAGGCTTTACTCTGCATAATTTACCTTTACTGCTCATTGAATATAATAAGTTTTTTTTTTATAATTCTTGGATGTCGGAACAAGCATGTGGCCCACCTGACGTTAAGCGGTAACCTCTGCCTATCGGTGCATTACCTCATAGGTCACGTCCACCTACGACGCACCCTATGTGGCATTGCACTGCGCCCGCCACCCTGAGACATAGATGAAAAGTATCATGTGCCTGTAATTTCACCGGCACCCTTACCCTTCAAACCGGAACACAGTAATGCGAGCACTACTGCTTTGCGGCAGAAATAGGTATGGTGGTAGTACTTCCCTGGACGAACTCTTTCACAAAAAAGCTCTACTACTACTAACTACTAATATTTACTACTAGTATTCATTACAGACAACTAATAAGCCTAGAGTATTCTACTTCATGTGTTTCTTTTTGTTGTAGTGTGGGTATGTACGATCTACCACTCTCAGTAGCATTCTTCACCTCAGTGGAAGTGGATCAAGTGCTCCGGAAGGAGTCACATCAGACATGCACCACTCCATCCAACCCCCACGGAATGGAGAGGGGGTACGGCATACCGGATGGAGAGTCACTCGATATATTCCATGTTATAGATAAGTGTAATAAAGACTGATTTGAGAAACTGAAGTTTTGTTCTTTATATGTTTTGATTTGGTCAAGTTGGTATTGGTGGTGGAAATTACAGGTGGTCAAGCTGATATTAATAAACCCTGCCTCTTAAAACCAAGCAATAATCGCTTCGTGCGCACTTGGAACCGGCTACCAGACTCAGAGATCAGTGCCTCAGTGAATTCTTTCAAAAATAGACTTGACAAATATTTAAAGTGTACTAATAAGGACTAAGATATACACGCATCAGCTCCGAGAGCTGTCTGTGTATTAGAAATAAATAATAATAATAATAATACCTTGGGCGGATTTGCAGTCTTGGCCGCTCTAGGCCCCAAGCCATGTGCCGCCCCTTTCTCAGCACCCATCATATAGACTAGTACCTACATAATTAATTTACTTTATTGCCAACTTTTACCTAAATTGAAATCAGAAATTTAATAGAATTTGTAATATATTCCGATGTTTAAGGGTACTTTATTAATTGAAATCACAAGGATCACTTTAAATCGTCTTATAAACTTCATTTACCCCTGTTCCATTCCAACGCAAACTTAATTGATTGCGATCTAAAAATTCAATATTTTTAGCTCGAGGAGAAGTACTAAAGATATGTATTACTAGAACATATAACGGCAAGCGGAGCGAGCCGCGAAAATTTCTGTATATTTAGCTCAAGGGGAGTGCAGTAATAAAGATATCCATTAGGTATCAAAACATATAGCGATATTATTTGTATTTTTTGCTTGAGGAAAGTGCAGTAATAAATATAGGTATCATCAGAACAAATTAAGGCGAGCGGAGCGAGCCGCGAAAAATTCCGTGTATTTAGCTCGAGGAGAGTGCAGTTATAACATGCGCAGCCTTCTAAATATTTAGTTACTTTGCATTATTTTTTTTTTCATCAGTTATTATTTGGCACGATTTGCCGCCCTAGGCCCGGGCCTACTGGGCCTTAGGGCAAATCCGCCACTGCATACCCTTCAAACCGGAACATAGCAATTTGTGCATTACTGCATGGTGGCAGAAATAGGAATGGTATTTGAATTAGGCCTCTCTCTAGCCTCAAAAGTCTTTTTAGGGTTAAGCTCGCCTCTGTACATGTTCGCTACCTCTTACTGTTTGTTTTGTGTTTTCTTGTGTGCAAAAAAGAATAAAGAATAGTTTAGTAAAAGTCAAATTCAAGAAAATTTATTTATTACATAGTCAAATACATAATTTTATGATTATATCCATTACTCTTCCTAATTAAATAATTAACAACTTGCAAAATACTCATAATAATACATAAGTGCGCACTTATCCTAAGGAATGTTATAGCTCAGTTAGTTCTCAGCTGGTAATCTCCGTTCTGGGTAATGTATCTCACCCAGGGTAAAGCCTGGTATCCACTTTTTTCAATGATCTTCAAATAACGGACCTGGATGCCAGAAGTTGTGAAGTAAGGGATTTCAAATTTCACTTGAATCGGTGGCTTGCCATCTAAGTCCTCACATTCAACAGATGGCAGACCGAAGTGGGCTCGCATTAAGTACTCCTTTCCTCCGGGGAATGATTTGATAGACCATGTGACAGCATTTTGTTCTGGAGTGTACTTCACACTGCCAATAGTGGTCTTGAATTTCGGAGAGTCCGCATCAGCTGGGACGGGAATAATTATTTCAACATTATTAGCAGTGGAACGTCTCTTGAACTGAGACTTGGCTTTGATCATGTATTCCACTCGGGAATGGGCATGGCGTTCGATGACAGACTCAATCCAAATCAGAGGCTTCACATGAGTGTTCAGTCGGTACGACATAAGCTCGAACTCACCATCAGGTGGAATAAAAGAAATAGTCCTATCGTTTTCGAAACGAGAGAGCCTCACACACTGATGAAACTTGACATCCTCTAATTCAACAGACTTGGACTTTCCCCTACCTGTGCTTTCAAAGAGGACCTTATCGTTGAGCCCTAAACGCAGCTCCGGCATGCCTGATAGGTATACTCTCATCTTTATAGCCCCCACAATCTCACTCCTCAATACATTGCCATTTGAATTGGCCAGCAGGTTGACGGATTCAATAACATCTAGGAATACTTCGTTTTTCCTATACTTTATTCCCTCTGATCTCCAAGAGACAGCATTGGTGACCGCCATGGGGATACGTGGCTGCATTTCAAGCTTGTGGCCTTCCTGGGTAATATACTCCTGCAGTATCTTGCTGTCCGTGGTCTGAGGGTAGCCAAAATCGAGCAACTCATCCATCAGCTCGTAAATCACCACAAAATTGTCCCGAATACTCTCTTCTTCTAGCTCTTTGAAGTACTCGGTCATGACCTCAACGATTTTGTACAAAAATACGAATACTAGAGCTATGTTAGCGTTTTTCTTCGTCGTCGACACTATGTACAAGTTGTTGGTCTTGATATACGCGAAGGTACACTCGCTTGTTTGCAGTAAGGGGGTCAGCATTCCTTCTTCCTCTTTATCCATAAGTAGAGGCATGAACTTATCAATGATCGCCAGGTCGACATCTCCTCGGTAATTCCTCGATATGAGGACTTTACCCTTCACGTCCAATATGTAAATACCGGAACATGACATTTTTAGGCTGAAACAACCGTGGAGATTAGCAATCTTTGTCGTGAAACTAGTTTGATTGAGTGCAGCTGCAGGAAATTTATTTAAAATAAATGCCACATAGAAATAGCTAAGCGAATATGAGGAATACGGTTCATGATAATTGAAAAGGTGTAACTTACGTGAATTTATCACTATTGACCTAAAACTAAGAACATTATCATTGGCAAATAAAAGACGTGAAATACGTGTGAATTTGTGAAAAAGTAGGAAACGTAGTACCTTTTTATTAAAAAAAAAACTATGAGTATTCTTCTTCTTCTTTTCGTATGAGGTAAGCGCTGGCCTCTGGTGTCAGAGATTGTCAAGCCGCCAGAGGGCCTCTGACATGGCTTATCGACTGCTATTAATCAATAACAGCCGGGACCGACAGCTTAACGTGCCCTCCGAAGCACAGAGCGATGGAAATCCACACATAACTTAGAAAAGTCATTGGTGCGGAGCCTAGGATCGATCCCGGTATCGTTGGATTCTGAGTTGCACTATTGAACCGTTAGGCTACCATCGCTCTAATGAACCGTTAGGCTACCATCGCTCTATATCTCGCTATGAGTATTGAGTAGTACACACACAGCACACACTGTCACACAAACACAGTACAGAGCCACCACTTATCTGTGAAGTGGCTGAAAATATAAAAAAATAGGCACATCAGCGAAAGCTGCTCGTCTATAATTTTAAATAATAATAATAATAATAAATGGAACTACAGCCGCCATGATGAAAATGTCGTTCGGTTGTCAGTTGCTCTCTGAGTGTTTTCTATTTACTTTTGGATATTAAATATTTTGCGCTTTCAATCATGCCGAAAGCTATAAAAAGTGATGCCCGGAATATTATTCTGAAGGTAAAAGCATTTTTTGAAGAGGAAGCTCGCCAAAAAGCTCCGATTATCCCATTTAATCAAATAACCAAACGAGTTTCTGTCGCTACAGGTGAGTGTGACCAGTCGTATCCCATAAATTTTGCTCATGAAACATGTACTTCGACTCGAGTAGACTCTGAAATCTTCGCTCGCATCGCTTGCCAGATAACTCTGTAAGTATGCATTAGTACTTGACTTAGCTTTCATCGTCACTTCTAGTTTATATGGTTAATTCTTTAGTTTTTTATTTTGTCTTTCAGGTGTAAGTGAAGGTTTGGTTTCGAAAATAGTCAAAGAAGGAAAGGTAGCAGAACAAACCGGTACTAAAGTAAGAACGCCTGGAAAATCAAGAAAACGAAGTACTGGTTTTATTGTTGTCGATGACGTTATATGGGCGTTATACGACGAAAACAACATGAATTTTATGATGATCATACATATTGTAAAAATATTTAAAAATACACATTATATATAATTAGAGTTTTATTCACATACTTACTTCAATGTCTTATATTATTAACTAGCAGTAGGCGCACGTGCAGTTTGACTCGCTTCATACAACCCGTTAGTACAGAGTTTTTATAAACATACATTTTTGATCCTTAATTTTGTATTATATAGGTAAGAGTCAGATACATTGGTCTGTGAAGACTAAACATAGTAGATTAGATGTAGGAATCCCAAATTGTGGTTAATTATTCGTAGAATGGCAACACCAGAGCGATTAGAGCGACGCTCTTCAATTCACAGAGTCTGAGTTTTGCAAACACCATCGTAACGGTGAACGTAACACGATCGTACGTGTATAACCTAATAACTAGCTATTAATATGTGCCAAAAACGTCACAGATTAATGGCTAGTTACTACGCAATACACGTACACTCGCCGTTACGATCATCGTTACGATGGTGTGTGTAAACTCGGACTTGCCCCTCTGATAAGTTGGTGGGTCAGAGGGTGAGTCTGAGTTTTGCAAACACCATCGTAACGGTGAACGTAACACGATCGTACGTGTATAACATAATAACTAACTATTAATCTGTGCCAAAAACGTCACAGATTAATGGCTAGTTACTACCCAATACACGTACACTCGCCGTTACGATCATCGTTACGATGGTATGTGTAAACTCGGACTTGCTCCTCTGTACACTCTTGGTCTCTGGGGTAGAAAGAGTCATGGCGACCGCGTACCTGCGCTGCGACATTCCATAAAAACAATACCCTTGGATAGTATGAGAATAGCCAATGAAATTCCCATCATTACATTTTTTATAAAACTACGTGAAAAAATCAAATAATTTTTTGAAAATATTGATCTGATCTAGTAAAAACAGCCCGGCATCCATTAGAGCATTGTCGATCGGTGCATTTGAAATTGACATCCTATGCTTTGCGCTGTCACTGTCATTTTTATAGTTATTCTGTGCTCGGTCAACGCAGCGCAGTGTACGTACAGAACAGACCTACAAGGATCGTTTGGCACGAGGCCGAAATCAGAACTAACGCCGCCATCTTGTAAATCTAATATCAAACTGCACCACAATGGCGGCTACAAGACGTGCCAAATGATCCTTGTAGGTCTGTATAAGTGAAGAAACGTAAACAAAAAAATGTGATATAAAAATATTTTCAGATTATCGACAATTGTTTTTGTTAAAAATTGCATGCCTTGACAGTTTTGTATAGTATTTAGCCAGAACTCTCAACTCAATGCGTGCGACCTCCTCATTTTCCAACAAAACAAACCAATTTTGGATTGGAATGAATCAGTTCCATGAGAAGTCTTTGCGGTTCTAATGTGAGTATTGTACTTCTTTCAATGTAAGTGCCTTGATATGGTAGCTCCTTACGAACAGTGGTAGGTACCTATTTATATTTAAATACCTATATTGGTACACTAACCGAAAACCTACAGCTATCCTGCTCAGTCAATTCCTTAGAAAACCTACCTACAGCCTGGTTACTATCTTTTATCTCCCTACAAACTGGGCTATTATTGGTATTTAATGTAGGAATCATTTATCCATGCTGCTGATATATTTCTGAGATTTGTTACCATGCAATGGTTTATATTAAGTATATCAGTTATCTAGTACCCATAACACAAGCTCTGGCTTAGCTTGGGGCTAGATAATGTTGTGTGAACTTGTCCAGCATTATTTATTTATATGCTAATTTCTGTTTGGGCAGATATTTTAAACTCCACTTTGGGCTATGTAGTATGTGAACATAAGTTTGGGTCAGGCTCATGGTACCTTCTAATGAGTCAGAATAATTGAAAGATAATTTGACAGTAATTTGGATGTAAATTGAAGGATTACATAACTATAATACCTTTATTATATTAGCCTACTCGTTTACAGAAAATGTAGAGTACCTATATTATTATGTCTACAATATCTGAATCGGTCCCCTGGACACTCCAAATCCCATTTGCACTGATGCTATTGCTAGTAGCCGAGTGTATGTATACTCATACTTTTTATGTCCCCCAGGTCTCAGATGGAAGAAATGTACTATGACTAGTAACTAGACAGCAAACATAGATGTTGGCCGAACACACTATGCTGAGAACATTAGTTAACCAAACATGATTATGGCACCAAAATAACTTGCAAAACTTATGATGTATTTTTTCATACCAACCATGTGTACAAGCTGGATCACTTTGGAATACGTGAAAAGTTGCTCAAATGGATAGAGAACTATTTAATAGGCAGAACGTTCCAAGTTCGTGTCCTATCTCAACAGAAGCGGGTGGCAAGCGGGGTACCGCAGGGATCGGTGCTCGCTCCCCAATGGTTCGGCATATTTATCACGGACTTGGTTGATTTGATAGGTTATGAAACTACATTTTTTGCAGAAGATGGTAAGTTTTTTGCAAACCCACTTATGAACTCTGAACAACTACAAGAAGATCTAAACCGTATACAAGACTGATCTAAATGCAATATACTGCACGTAGGCATTAATAATCTCAGAGTCACATATAGCCTGGATGGAAACACCAAAGATCCAGTCAACCTTCAAAAAGATCTAGGGATCAACATTGCATCTCATTTAAAATGGCAGGAGCACATCACGTGTATGGTCAAGAAAGCTAATTCCTTTATCTATGTCATACACAGATCCTTTCAACCAATGACAGTGGATGTCTTCCGCAAGATCTACAAATCTTACATCAGGCCTCTTTTGGAGTCTGGATTTCAAGTGTGGAGCCCGTATTTCCGAAAAGATATTAAGTTACTTGAAAGCAGAGAAAGGCAACCAGGATACCACAGGCTCTACGTCGCAAATCTTATGAAGAGAGATTACATGCCTTAGGCCTTACTACCCTTGAAGAATGACGCCTTCGCGGTGACCTCATAAAGACATATAAAATCCTGACCTACCAATACAACCTGCCAGACCCACATGATAACTTTGTGAAGAAAGAAAGATCATCTCGTGGCCACCAATTTAAACTGGGTCGAGATCCTGCCAACACACATGTTGCACATCACTTCTTCAATAACAGAGTGGTCCACCATTGGAACATACTACCAGACGATGTTGTTTCTGCTGAGTCTGTACCTACCTAATGCATTCAAAAACAAGCTCCACAAACCAGCTACGAAAGGACAATTCAGAATTTTAAAAAAGTGACTTAAAATTGGACATTCCACACAGTTTTGATGTAGACATATCAGCGAAAGCTGATCGTCTATAAATAAATAAATGTTATTGTTTATTTAATCAAATGAATACAAATAAAAATGTTTTTATTTACAAATACCTAATAATGGCTACCTATATGATAACATTACAATGGGCTCCGCACTAGGACAAGCATGTATCGCGGATACCCGGACTAAGATTGTCAAAAAAAGTTTAGTAAATGACCAATGTGTATGATACCTGCATGCATGCAACATTCAACACAGTGTTAAGCAGATAAGTAGGTAGTTAGGATGATACCTACTTACTAATAAAACAAAATAATACATATACAAATGTTTTTATTTACAAATAATAGAGGCTATATGATAACATTACAATGGGCTCCGCACTAGGACAAGCCTGTATCGCGGATACCCGGATTAAGATTGACCAAAAAAGTTTTAGTAAATGACCAATGTGTATGATACTTACATCCTTGCACGCTTGCAACAATCAACGCAGTCTTAAGCAGATTGGTAGGTAGTTAGGAAGATACTTACTAAAAAGCGGCTAAGTGCGAGTCAGACTCGCCCATGAAGGGTTCCGTAGCAGCAAGTAACATAATATAAAAGTTCCTGGATGGATTACGATTTATGACGTATTAAAAAAAATCTACTTGCTAGATCTCGTTCAAACCAATTTTGGTTGGAAGTTTACATAGTAACGTACATCATGTATTTTTTTAGTTAAATAATTCTCTTATTTTAGAAGTTATGGGGGAGGGACACACTTTGGATGTGCCTCACGCGCAAACTATTCAGTTTAGAAAAAAAAAATATTAGAAACATCAATATCATTTTTGAAGACCTATCCATAGATACCCCACACGTATGGGTTTGATGTTTTTAGTTTAAGTTCTAAGTATGGGGAACCCCAAAAATAAGAAACTACTTACTAGATCTCGTTCAAAACAATTTTGAGTGGAAGTTTACATAGTAATGTACATCATATAATGTACATCATATATTTTTTTTACTTTTATCATTCTCTTATTTTAGTAGTTACGGGGGGGGGACACTCTTTTTACCACTTTGGAAATGACTCTCGCGCAAACTATTCAGTTTAGAAAAAAAAAATATTAGAAACCTCAACATCATTTTTGAAGACCTACACAGAGATCCACCACACGTATACGTTTAATGAAAAAAAAAAATTGGGTTTCATTTCTAAGTATGGGGAACCCCAAAAATAATTGTTTTTTTTTAATTTTTGTGTAATAATCTTAATGCGGTTCAGAGAATACATCTACCTTCCAAGTTTCAACAGTATAGATCTTATAGTTTCGGTAAAAAAGGGCTGTGACATACACGGACAGACAGACAGACAGACAGACAGACATGACGAATCCATAAGGGTTCCTTGTCTTTGACTACAGAACCCTAATAAAAGAAAGCAATAAAATAGTGGTTTCACAAAGTTATATGATTCAGTACCTATCATTTAATAGTTACATTTTAACTATTAAATGACAACCTCTGTGGCGCGGCGGGCGACGGTTCGCCTGCGAAGCACGAGGTTGCGGGTTCGATTCCCGCCTCGGAACAAATATTTGTTCTGCAGATCTGCAGATATTTGTTCCGGGTGTTCTGGGTATTTTCTATGTATAATAAAAAATATCTATCTATGTAATATATTGTAGGAAGAGTATATCAATTGTCTAGTACCCATAACACAAGCTTTGCTTAGCTTGATGCTAGTTTTTTTTTTTTATTTATTTATAATACACAGGCAGCTCTCGGAGCTGATGCGTGTATATCTTAGTCCTTATCAGTGCACTTTAAATGTTTGTCAAGTCTATTTTTGAAAGAATTCACTGAGGGGGCACTGATCACTGAGTCTGGTAGCCGGTTCCAAGTGCGCACGACGCGATTAGGCAATATGTGCATCCTCGGGTTGCTGGTACTTGGCCCGCGTTGCAGCTTCAGCGAGTGTCCTCTGAGTCCTATATTATTGTTGTTGTATATAGTGTCTGTGATAAATCTGGTATACTGTAGTGGTTGTTTAGGATCTTGTAGGTCTCTATTAGGTCTCCACGCTCTCTACGTTGCTGAAGGGTAGTTAATCCAATGTTGTGTGAACTGTCCAGCATTATTTATTTATTTATTTAAACATTTCAAACAATATGAGATTAAGGTCCGGGTGTCATGGAGAATTGGTCAAGGTTGGTCATCTTGCTGGTGTGTATCATGGAGAATTGGTTCAGGTTGGTCATCTTGCTGGTGTGCGTCATGGAGAGTTGGTTCAGGTTGGTCATATTGCTGGTGTGCGTCATGGAGAATTGGTTTAGCTTGGTCATCTTGCTTGTGGGTGTCACGGAGAATAGGTTCAGGTTGATCATCTTGCTGGTGGGTATCAGAAAAGATAGGCTGTTTTTTTTCTTATTCTTCGGGCTCGCAACCACCACGGCTGACACACTTTATCTTGGACAGTGACCTCTCGTGGTCTTAAAAAATCCCATATGTATGACATTAAGTAATTGTTCTTGAATTAGTGTTGGATTATCACGTAGGACGACAAAGCTCGGTCTCCTCAATATGGACCGTCCACACACAGGCAATACACTAGGGTGTGACCAAGTGGACGAGTTACACTTGCCGTCTGAGTTAGCCCACTTGTACTTATTTGCGAAACAGCAAGGGCGCAGCATACCCGGCAAATGTAGTCAGTTTCTGTTATCTACAAAATAATTTTACTGGTTAGCAAAATATTCAGATGTCAGCCAGCTACTCGCCTGCCATGCGTAAACATTATAACAACATAGAAACAGATAACTAGGTAGACCATGGGTACACCTTGATTTTCTGAATAATATTGGAAAATTGTAGGTAGGTACTTACAATTTGAGAAGAAACCCATTGAGCAAATGGAGATTATATTTGTACTTTCTTCGAATACAAGGCTTCCCACATCTTGTCTAAACATATTTCACAATTTATACAATGCAGAGATCCTGCCATTATCCGAGAATAAACGATGAAATGCTCCGTAATTAATGTTTTTAGTTTGTAAGTATTATAGAAAAAATAATCACTACGTTTTACCGCCACTTATTGCTCTGATGCCGCACAGGCTGTAAATCACCTACGAAAACGTAGTATTCTTTTTTCTACTATTACGACTACGACCACAGATCACGGTACTGCCGTAATCGGTGCAGACCATGGACTTAGTATACAAGTATACTTAGTATACAAGTCCATGGTGCAGCCAAGGATGAATGTAATGAATGAATTTATCATGCTTATGTCGGCATGATAAATTCAGCCAAAAATATAAAAAAAAAAATTACTTCTTAAAAATCTATAAAAGTGGCTTAGCACGGATACGTATTCTGCAAACCTGAAAGTTTTAAAAAATAATTTGATTTTTTTACGTAGTGTTGAACAAAAACTGGTGATGGACAACCATTAAGATAATCTCAAAGTACCTGATCAGCAGTGGTGTACTCTATGTCGAATTTTGGGTACACCAATGTTCGTCGTTTCGCCACCATCCTTTTTAAACTTTGAAACTTTAGCATGATGTACAGAGCAGGACAAGAAACATTATTATACAAGTGTAATAGAGACAGATAGAATTTAATCTATAATTATGCTAAAGATTAGAAACCATGCAAAAATGACTATTGAAAATGTTCCATATTTCACAGATTGTTTACCAACATGGATGTAGTAGTTTGCCAACGTAACCATAAATAGACAATTGTGGTTTTTTTTACGCTCTAGCCTAGGAAGATGGCTACTATTATGCCTCCATGGCACGCTCTACAAAAATAGATCGTTCTTTAGTGAAGTTATGTTCTGTATCAGTGATCGAAGAGAATATAATTTCTTGCGGCTTGACGCTTGACCTCAGAGGCCCTAGTCGGAGTTTTGCATACACCATCGTAACGATGAACGTAACGACGATCGTACGTGTATAACCTAATAACTAGCTATTAATCTGTGCCAAAAACGTCACAGATTAATGGCTAGTTACAACGCAATACACGTACGCTCGTCGTTATGATCATCGTTACGATGGTGTGTGTAAACTCGGACTTGCCATTCAAAAAACAAGACAATGGTAAATGTACAAAGCGTGCGATGCCAAAAAAACAATTTAAAAAAACAAACCTTACCAAACCAAACCATTCAACTAACTCACTCCCAAAAACTACAATATCTATACTCACTCCACCCACTCACTCTCATTCATCACTCGTTCATTTCAGATTGTATTGTGGTGATTTGCGGTTGGAAATTTTTGTTTCTCCCGTTTTCTATGGTTTATAATTTTGATTTTGTTAAATTACAGCTCTAAACACCACAATACAAATGTCCCTAGCGTCTATGTAGTATTTACTTTGATCCCTCTGGTACCATACAGCCTATCCACATGTAGTGGTCTGCCTGGCCCGCCCGCATTCCTTCCATGAAAATAAAATGACCACCGATAGTACCTCACAAAGAAATCCTCTCGTTTACTTGGACATAAATATCAACGGGGAGCAAGGTAAACCATTTTTATTCTTTGTACTACTGTGTCATTTTATCGGCAGCTAAGGCTTCTACAATCCTATTATTATAACTTAGATGTTTCTTTGGTATGTACATATTGCCCTATGTTAACCGATTTCGATAAAAATTGTAGTCTAGTCTATGATGGCTCTTGCTGTATGCTATTATGCTGTATGCTGTATTCATAGATCTTAATATACTGCGAGCGAAGCTGTGGGCGGACACAGTCACACTAGTAACAACAATGATGCCGCTAAATTACCTTTAGACCTAGCGATCTACCTTTCGCCTTCTGGGCGATATTTCAGCATAAACCTCAATTGATTCAAAACCTTTGAAATTTCACAACTAAACAGTTTTCTAGATGGTTTAACAAACACAGCATAGTGGCAAGGTCAGTTTCACTTGCTGTAATCCATTATGAATAAAAGATGTTTAGTCTGCATGACCTTATTTACATTGTATCAAGTTCATGTTATTCAATAGGTAATAGGTATGTTGTTTGTACCTACTTAGGTATGAGGATTAATGTGTGTTCTGTGAGAGATGCCTTTTTTCCATACAGCTACTTGATTTTTTTTTCAGAGTTCTTATCTCAAAAACTGTAAGTCGTATGTAAAAAATGCATTAAATATTAATTGATGGCTAAGAAAAAGGCTACAAGTAAGGCTAAAAAAAAAACGAAATTCTGGTCTATTTCCCTCAGTGCCCCCTTATAGACACTCTGACTTGCTAGGTACTGGTTTGCGGGTGGGGCATGGGGTAACATGCCATCCCAGACATTCCCGTTACAATAGATCAGATTATCCAAATAGAAATGCCTCCATACCATCTGTGTATTTTAAAAAGACGTCTGCACCTCGTTTCCTCCCTGTCTACAATACATCCTTACCATACATCTCTTCTATCTGGCTTGAGCCTTAGGCCTGGAATCTATTGATGAAATACTCCCAGACTCAGTGATCAGTGCCACTCAGTGAATTTTTTCAAAAATAGACGACAAATATTTAAATTGCTCTGATAAGGACTAAGATATACAGGAATCAGCTCCGAGAGCTACCTATGTATTATAAATAAATAAAATCAGGCATAAAGAACTTGTCTTTTCAGCTGGCCGAATCGTGATACAGCTCAGAAAGGATGTTGTGCCAAAGACAGCCGAAAACTTCAGGGCTCTGTGCACGGGTGAAATGGGCATCGGCATTCAAGGAAAACCTCTGCATTACAAGGGTGTCCGGTTTCATAAAGGTAATTCAATTAAATTGGTTTCATAAGGACCATTTAGTACTTAAAAAAGTTGTCCCAAAATTAAGGCATTCCATGAGAAATATCAATGAAAGCTGCTTGTCTACTAAACCAACCAATATAGGTAATATAATAGAAGTGTTTGTATGTGATTTCAAAATAAATGCCAAAATTAAGATGCTTTATCATAAATTACCATTTTTAGAATTGTGTGACTGTCTGTTTGAAAGTTTGGCTTGAATATGCACCAAAACAGCTCAATGGATTTCAATGAAAATTTTAAGGATGTTCTATTTTGATATCTACCAGGGAATGTACAGCTCAAACGAATTTGTGGGCACAGCTACTAAATAAATAAATAATTACCAAGTCATTTATAGTAAGTAGCAGAGCCGCTACCGACTCCTATGAGTATACTAGAACTCATTAAATGGCTCAGCTAGTGACTCAAACTAAAACTAGCTGAATCAAAACATCCTGTTCAAATACATTCATTGCTTTCTGAGATTAAAACGCTAAAAGCAATTCTCTTTTATAAGTAGGAGTGATTTTTATATCTGCATGCTCATGATGAGTGAACAACTTCTAATCACTTTCCTACCTCAAAGGCATCTTATCACACTGTTGCCTCATTCGGGTGGCCAATAAACAAACAAATATTTATCACAATATAAGTTATCAGTTGATTGAACTCAAAATATCCAAGTGTTAAGTACATATTTTTACATTAATATTACTTCAAATATCTCTTCAGGGTTACCTAAAGAGTGCCAAACGGGACCTGATACTCGTATGAAGCCACCACATAACTTTTTTTTTTCTCTGACAAAACTCTTGCTTGTTCTCCCGACTGTTGTTTCATCCACTCAATCTTCTCTACGCTAGCTTCTGGCTATTTATCCGTGTTTTTTATTTTTTACCTAACTTACTCATGTCGGAGTACATTATCGTCTTCCTGACCATAGCGTAGGTCAAGCAATAATCTAGGTCTCAGAGGACACTCGCTGAAGCTGCAACGCGGGCCAAGTACCACAATCTGAGGATGCACATATTGCCCAAAAGCATTGTGCACACTTGGAACCAGATTCCAGACTCAGTTATAAGTGCGCTTCAGTGAATTCTTTTAAAAATAGACTTGACGAACATTTAAAGTGAACTGATAAGGACTAAGATAAACATGCATCAGCTCTGAGAGCTTCTGTATATTATGAATAAATAAATAATTAGTAGGTTGAATTTAAATTTTGCATACCTGTCAGTTTACATTGACAATATAATTATACTAGTGGAATGCCCGCGACTTCGTCCGCGTGTACTTTTCCATACAAACTTCAATACCCCGCTGCGCCTACTTAGGGTTTGAATTTCGGGAATTCCTTTCTTAGTGCACCCCTAGACCACAAAAGGAACGTACTCTCAAAATTTCAGGTCTCTAGGACTTACGGTTTAGGCTGTGCATTGATAGTCAGTTAGTCAGTCAGTAACGCAACGTTTTTATATATTATTATATTGATGATGGTGACAGTGGGCTGATGTCATGATTACATGTTTGGATTTATTTTGATAATCTCACACACAGTTCTGATGACTTATTACATCATCAGTACAACATATTTAGTTGTTATGACTACATTTCAGCCATATCACAGTTCATGGTTCAAGCCGGTGACTTGATAAACGGCGACGGTACCGGAGGGGAGAGCATTTATGGACCCACATTCCCGGATGAGAACTTCAAATTACTAGTAAGTGATGATTACCTTTAATAAGAGTATCACTTTTGCGTTTAGTTTTCCCAAACACTGATCTACAGGATGTGGCAAGATAATTACTATTAGGGTAAATTATCTTTTTTGTTGTAGTTAGAGAGGTTAGCTCTGAGGAAATATGTGAATTTGGAAGCAAATTATAACAGCTCTTTTAGATTAAAAAAAATGAAAGACTACAGCCAGTCTCAAAAGTCTACATCTGTGGCGCGACGGGCGAAGGTTCGCCTGCGACACAGGAGGTTGCGGGTTCGATTCCCGCGTCGGTACAAATATGTGTACGATCTGCAGATATTTGTTCAGGGTGTTCTGGGTATTTTCTATATATAATAAAAAATGTCTTATCAGTTATATATCAGTTATCTAGTACCCATAACACAAGCTCTGCTTAGCTTGGGGCTAGATAATGTTGTCTGAACTGTACAGCAATATTTACACAAAATTAAATTTAAAAAAAAAAAAAATGGGCGCTATCAACTCTCTACCTTCATATACCATGGTTTGCCAACATTACATTAAATAGGAAATTTATCATAGTCGCCCATAGACTGCGCTCCGGACATATGCCATTAAATAGCTTCAAATATTTGATGAGGAAAGTTGATAGCCCTAATTGTGAAGTATGTGGCGTAAAAGAATATGTATACCACCTTTTAATGGAGTGTCTTCGGAGTGCAGCTATGAGAGTGCAAATGTACCAGTGTAAAGATGTTGTACAGCTCGATGTGGGTCTGTTTCAGAGCATGTTGTCTGCGCAAACATCAGACGCAGCCATCATGCTCTATCAGTCCATATATGGGCTGGTTCAATAAATTTGATGAGTGATTTAGGAGAGAGACCAATGGAACTGGCATAGTCGTCAATCGACAAAAGTTCCGAAAAAAAAAATAGTATAAAAAAAAAAAAAAAACTATCTTATCAGGAATACCTTTCGAAAGTAACCTGGCAAGTCAAATCGTGAGACGTCATCCACGGGAGGAGTTGGAGGAGTTCCTTTTCACAGGCCGAGAACACGAAGGCTGTAAAAAAACCCAATTTAAACTTAATTGTCTAAGGGTTAATTTACATTGCAGCGGAAGAGAAGGGAGGTTTCAAACACCATACCCTTTAACTTTATTCTCATTGTGTAAGATCTCTTGAAGATGACAGTCTCGAGAATTCTCGTGTCTCTGGAAAACGCGCTTCCCTTTTTACAAGCTTTTATTTAACTTGTAATATATGTAAGTTTGTCCGGGTGAAATCTTGCAACTGAATTTTAAAGCAGTTATCCTCAACCGATTGAGATGATATTTTGCATACCTGTCAAGTTCCGATGACAATGCAATATTATGGTGACAGGGAGCTGATCTGATGATGGAGACGTCAGCTGGACAATGGAATTCCTCAAGGGATAATAGTAGACTGGCCGTGTTTAGGCTCATTTTCATCAGCACACGGTTACAATCACTAATTTTATACAAGTTTGTATTGAAAAATATTTTTTTTACAAAAAACTTATATCAATATAGACATCAATTTGTACGTTACCCAATGGACAGAAAGTTCATAATGTGTATGTGCGTATGTGTATGTGTGCGGAAATTATCTTCTCTTCTGCGGCAATATCAATTGACTTATGACCAAATTGATGTGAAATGTTCTACACATGTAATGTAAGTACAGTTTACGTATTCCAGCACGTGCCGGGCGCGCTGAGCATGGCCAACAAGGGACGGAAGCACACAAACGGCTCACAGTTCTGCATAGCAACCGTTCTGTGCCCGCATTTAGGTGGGTTACTGGTATTCTGTGCAACATTCTCTAAGGCTTGAGATACATGGATGTTACTTAGCACGTACTTTAGTATTGACCCTGTCCCTCTCTAGCTCGTTGTGATTTGACATGTGTGTAAAAGTGACGGATAATACTTAGAGCTTGTCCAGATGAGTATTCTGTGCAACATTTTCTAAGGATGAGATACATGGATGTTACTTAGCACGTACTTTAGTATTGATCCTGTCCCTCTCTAGATCGTATGATTTGACATGTGTGTGAAAGTGAAAGGGATAATGCTTAGAGCTTGTCCAGACGAGGCGAAATACGCGCGATTTGACTCGAGCGATTCGAGTCGCGCGATCGTCTGATACTAGAACTTCATACACTCCGTTCATATACAGTCGCGCGTTTTGCAATACGCGAGACTCTCGACTCGCGCGTCAAACGCGTTTCAGACGCGATACTAGGGACCCCATTGATCCGTCCAGTACGCGCGCGATAGTTGTCGCGAGTGGACGTACGCAGAATTACAATAAATAATAATAGTGAATAAGTTTAAGAAAACTAACAAAAAATAATAATAATACTTCAATTACTGCCTAAAATATAAAATAAACTAATACCATATCATTAATATTATAATACATTAATTAATATAATTCTAAAATGATATTATGTGTCACAATCTCACTTTCAACCTCATCACCTGACACAACTGGTAACTATTGTTCTAGATGGGACCAATGTGGTGTTTGGTGAAGTGTTGGCCGGACTTGGGGTGGTGGAAGAAATCCAGCGCTGTGGGAACCAAGACGATGGACGCCCCTCGGTGGTATGTTGGTAAATTGAACTTGTATGGTTTTTTATACATAGATATTACGTAATACTGGGCTAGTACGCTAAGAACATGGGCAACTCCCCATACATTGTTTGACCCAACTTTTTTGACTGACGTAACGTACAGTTGAGATACTTTTGGTTATTCGTTTCGTTTCGTATGAGGTAGTGCTGGCCTCTGGTGTCGGAGTTTGTTAAGCCGCCCGAGGGCCTCTGACATGGCTTATCGACTGCTATTAATCAATAACAGCCGGGACCGACAGCTGTTATTGATAATATATGTTAAGATAATGAAAAAGCTTATTTAATTTCTTGCGTAGAAGTTGTGGGAAAGTAATGAAGCTTGTTGCGTTTTGTTTCACGCAAATGCAATGAATTGATTTATCTAACTATTTAGAAATACAACTCTTGCTTCCCAACTTGATTGATTTTTATAAGGCACATTTATTTTATTATTTCAAAGAATTTTGGATAATTCAGATAAACTTTAAATGTTAAGTTCCATTAAAAAATGTTCCACTTTTCTTTTTTTCTTTTTTTTAAGTGTTTCATGTTGTTCATTTTCGCGTTAGTCCTCAACGCCTAGTTTGCCGGCCGCGGTAGTAATGCACAATTTTCTGTCTTCTAGGAATGCGTAATAGAAGACTGTGGTGAGATAAAGACGGATGGCTGGGATGTCTGCTGTCACGATGGAACTGCTGATAACCTACCAGAGTACCCGGCCGACTGTAGGAACCCATTAACGGTAAGTATCTATTATTTAAAAAAAGTAGTTAAGTGTGTGGTGTCCAGTAGACACTATAAATATTAATTTAATAAAAAAAATATCATAAATATTAAGTTGATTGCATTTTCATGTTAACGTATTTTACCAAATATGGGCGATCAAAGTATAATTTTACACTGAAATGACTGCTGTTGGCTTTTATATTGGTCATTATTTGCGTCAAATCATATTTGGTTGAAGAAAACACTGGATGAATAGCGAAAATAACATCGAAATGACTTGTATGGACTAAAATTTCGATGTTTTTGCGTTATTAATCCACTGTTTTCTTCAACAGCAAAGACTTAAGTTAGTTGTCCCGTGATCATGGCGCATGCACCTGTGCCGAAATATCGGGAACAATTAAAACTCTAAAATCATGGGAAATATCCCGTTTCTAGTGAAAAAATAATGATTATCTTTGTTTCAGCTGGAAATACTAATGAGCAGTATTAAAACTGTGAAGTCCACTGGCAACATGCACTTCGTCGCGGGCCGGTACCTGGCGGCCATCCGCAAGTACACCAAGTGTAGCCGCTACCTGAAGCTCGCGTCCCAGCTCATACAGGACACGGGCCAGCTGGACACTTGTGAGTTTGTATTCTTAGTCGTGCCAGAAGTACTAATGAGCAGTATTAAAACTGTGAAGTCCACTGGCAACATGCACTTCGTCGCGGGCCGGTACCTGGCGGCCATCCGCAAGTACACCAAGTGTAGCCGCTACCTGAAGCTCGCGTCCCAGCTCATACAGGACACGGGCCAGCTGGACACTTGTGAGTTTGTATTCTTAGTCGTGCCAGAAGTACTAATGAGCAGTATTAAAACTGTGAAGTCCACTGGCAACATGCACTTCGTCGCGGGGCGGTACCTGGCGGCCATCCGCAAGTACACCAAGTGTCGCCGCTACCTGAAGCTCGCGTCCCAACTCGTACAGGACACGGGCCAGCTGGACACTTGTGAGTTTGTATTCTTAGTCGTGCCAGAAGTACTAATGAGCAGTATTAAAACTGTGAAGTCCACTGGCAACATGCACTTCGTCGCGGGCCGGTACCTGGCGGCCATCCGCAAGTACACCAAGTGTCGCCGCTACCTGAAGCTCGCGTCCCAACTCGTACAGGACACGGGCCAGCTGGACACTTGTGAGTTTGTATTCGTAGTCGTGCCAGAAGTACTAATGAGCAGTATTAAAACTGTGAAGTCCACTGGCATCATGCACTTCGTCGCGGGGCGGTACCTGGCGGCCATCCGCAAGTTCACCAAGTGTCGCCGCTACCTGAAGCTCGCGTCCCAACTCATACAGGACACGGACCAGTTCGACACTTGTGAGTTTGCATTCTTCGACGTGCCATTGTAAGTGTTGCAAAAACAGTTTGCGTGTTCATAGGCAGAGGGTAATGTTTTTTTTGTTTTTTTTTTTACATTGATAGACCTTTGTTTGACCGCGAACTCACCTGTTGTGTAACCCGTCACCGTAAGTGACGATGTGGCCGAAGATGGAGCACAAAGGTCTAGAAGGCACCTATTCACTCTAGCCTTGAAGATACCCAGATTATAGTTTTTAGGAAAGCCAGACGACGGTAGTTTATTCCACTCCTTAGCAATTCGCATTATAAAGGTAGAGCTGAAACGTTTCGCTTAACATCAGGTGGGCCATCTGCTTGATACGTAATAACAAGTAGTATAAAAAAAAAGAAAAAAAAAGAAGTACATTATTATCAGAACGTTAAAAGAATTCTCACTATGTAACTTTATTTACAAAATTTATAGAAAGAAGAAAGAAAGATTATATTTTTTAGCACACACACACACACACTTATGTAATAGAAATAACAAATAAAAATAATAATAATAATAGAATGTAAACAAAAACAAAAGAAATATTTCATAAAAAAAGAATAAAACACGAAAAATACCTATAGTTTCACGTGGCGATATTTTTACAAATCGGAAACAGGCACGCGGCACGCAGAGACTAGACTAAATTTTTTTTTCTAGCTTTCGTCGATTGTCGGCTATGTTAGTTCCATTGTTAGTTGAAGAGGCTGAGATGCGAGAGTTTGCGGTATGGATTCCTGCTACGGGACAAACGTTTGTATGATCTGCAAATTTTTGTTCGGTCTGGGTGTAACTTACCGTGGTACTCGTAGTTCCTGATATCCACGACACAGGGGATCCTAGTGTGGGATCTGCTTACCGTGATCTCTTATAGCCATTCAGTACAAAATATGGGTTCCGTGATGTCTGTTACTATATAAAGGCACAGTCGCAGAGGGTCTATGGATTTTTACGAGTAAGGTGGTGGTTTTTTTGGTGTTTTTTACAGTGTTTTGTTTTGTTTATGTTAGGGGTATCGTAGCTAAACTGATGATATTTATGAGAAGTTACTATCAAGTATTACTATCAATTAAAACATGAGTGTTAAGTCTCCTAGTTCTCGCGAACTCAACTTTCGCTATCTGAAGAAGTGTTGATGAGCTGTAATGGGCAAAGAACACTAAAAAATTTGAATCTCGCGCCGTAAGCGTGAGCATTCACCTTAAAATTATTACACGATGGAGAATGTCAATGACAAACCGATATTTTGTACTGAATGGCTATAAGAGCTCGTGGTAACCCCCAGGACTATGTATGTGACTGGGTGTGTGTTATGTTATGGTTCTCTCTCCCAAGTCACTCGACTCCAAGAGATGCACTGCTTTGAAGACTCGATGCAGCGGTGACCCGGAGCTAAGGATGATTCTTCCCAGCAGTGGGAGTGATATCTGACGGTGTGATATGTTTTCAGTGGGTGAGACGGCGAGAATATACAAGATACAGTGCCAACTGAACCTCGCGGCGTGCTATACCAAGACTAAGGACTACAGATCTTGCGTCAAATTATGTACTGCGGTGAGTCAAGTACTTGGTTCCACCCAAATTGTGTAAATAGGACTCTATTCCTAAGCCTACACAGTCCATCCGTCTATGTGGATTCTGTCATAGGGGTATATCTCGGCAGCCGTAAGAGGCAGCCCGGTGAAACTATCAAAGGTTATGTATTGTTGGTAATAAGATATCATGATATAACCGTCTGTAGGTACAAAACCAAGCGATACGTTGTAGTAGAGCATTTTTGTGTAAGAGTTCGTCCGGGGAAGTACTACCACCATACCTATTTCTGCCGCAAAGCAATAGTGCTCACATTACTGTGTTACGGTTTGAAGGGTAAGGGTGCCGGTGAAATTACAGGCACATGAGACTTTAATCTTTGTGTCTCAGGGTGGCGGACGCAGTGCAATGCCACATAGGGCGCGTCCTAGGTGGACGTGACCTATGAGGTAATGCACTGTTAAAAGGCAGAGGTTACCGCTTAACATCAGGTGGGCCATCTGATTGATCCGTCATGCAAGTCGTATTAAAAAAAAAACTTGCGGGTTTGCCTTTACGCGAAGCGGGCTCGTATGGCAGAGGCGAGGTAAACTGGATGGCGCCAGTACATGAAGTAGTGGCGAGCGCGTCATCGCTGCTCTGAATCGCCTGCCAGCGGTATAGGGCCGTATCGGCTGATAATATAATTAAGTTTATGTGAAACATATATTTTTCAAAACCAGGTTTTTTTAAATTAGTGATCGTAACCGTGTGCTGATCAAAATGAGCCTAAACACGGCAAGTCTACTATTATCCTTCGAGGAGTTCCGTTATCCACCTTCCGTCTCCATCATCAGATCAGCTCGCTGTAACCATAATATTTTGTTGTCATTGGTACTTGACAGGTAAGCAAAATATCATCTTAATCGGTTGCTTTAAAAATTCAGTTGCAAGATTCCACCCAGACAAACATACATACATTGCAAGTTAAATAAAAGCTTGTAATTACATCGAGTAGATATTTGTGTGGGATTAACGATGGACCCCATATTATATGCTAAAAAACAAATCTTATGCCAACGAATCTTACCAACAAGACCGATGTGCCAGATTTAGTTATAAAATAAATAAATAAAATAAATAAATAATGCTGGACAGTTCACACAACATTATCTAGCCCCAAGCTAAGCAGAGCTTGTGTTATGGATAACTGATATACTTAATACAATACATTACATGACATAGATAGTTATTTTTTATCATACATAGAAAATACCCAGAACACCCTGTACAAATATCTGCAGATCGTACAAATATTTGTTCCGAGGCGGGAATCGAACCCGCAACCTCCTGCGTTGCAGGCGAACCTTCGCCCGCCGCGCCACAGAGGTCGTCAAAATATAAAAGTCAATTT
Organism: Operophtera brumata; assembly: GCA_932527175.1. Lineage (NCBI taxonomy): Eukaryota > Metazoa > Arthropoda > Insecta > Lepidoptera > Geometridae > Operophtera > Operophtera brumata. Next base: position 44,296,939 of record OW052226.1, on the reverse strand, counting down.
CCCTCCGCAGGTTCTGGACACGGACCCTCGTAACGAGAAGGCTTTGTACCGGCGCGGCCAAGCGAACTTCGCCCTTAAGAACTACGACACAGCACTGTCAGACCTGAGGCAGGCGGACAAGGTGTCGCCCAACAACAGAGCGGTCCTCAACCTATTGCGACAAGTGAGGGCTTGCAACAAAAGCTATAACGACCAGCAGAAACAGAGATTGTCTAAGTTTTTTCGTGAACAAAAGCAGTGTGTCCTCGCGAAAGACTGAGCTAAGGCTGAAAGTAGTCATACGCAGGATTTTTTAAGTTTGGAGTGGATTTGGTGAGATGGCTTGTTTTCCAATGCGACATACAAGGAATGGAGTTGGCGAGACAAATGGGTTTTCTATTTGTATTCCAATGCGCCATACAACTTTGGAATGGATTTGGCGAGACAGATTGGTGTTCTGTTAGTATTCCAATGAGCCATATAACATTGGAATGGATTTGGCGAGCCAGATGGGTTTTCTGTTAGTATTACAATGAGCCATTTGACTTGGGAATAAATTTGGTGAGACTAATGGGTCTTCGGTTTGTGTTCCAATGCGCCATATAACTTGGACATGATTGGCGAGACACTGGCTTTCTGTTAGTATTCGAATGAGCCATATAACATTGGAATGGATTTGGCGAGCCAGATGGGTTTTCTGTTAGTATTCCAATGAGCCATATAACATTGGAATGGATTTGGCGAGACAGATGCCGTTTAACTTTGGCATGAACCGGTGATATTTGTACGGTCCTAGGAAGTCGGTGGATGTAGGCGGCTTTAGACCGTACATTGTGGGAAGAGAAGACCTATGTAAATTAGACCACGTCTACTGGCTGATGATGGGCTTGCAATCTATCACATGGAATACTACAGGTCTAGCGCTTAACTGAGTCAGTCCCTGAGGTATGGGAGCGGTACTGGAGGGGTATTTTCGTCGTCGTCATTATGTCACATGTCATCTGATACATTTGAGAGACGAAAACAACCCTCCCGTACCGCTCCCATACCTCAGGGACTGACTTGGTTAAGAGCTAGACATGTAGCGAATGTTTGTTAGTTACTAAATGAAGGCGTAACGGCTGAACCAATTTCGATGAAATTTGGAACATAGGCCCTGGCTGGCCTGTGTCAAGGCTAGTTTATATCCTGGAACATCGCAGACGAAACTGCGGGCGGAAGTGTAAAATGTGTACCTTTTTCACATGAGACTTTTCATCATTGTCTCAGGGTGGCTGGCGCAGTGCAATGCTACATAGGGCGCGTCCTAGGTGGACGTGACCTATGAGGTAATGCATTGTTAGATGCAGAGGTTACCGCTTAACAGGGTCATGCTTGTTACGTCATTAACAAAATTAAAAAATAAAAATGTGTTAAGTGATATATATTGTATCAAAAGCCATAACTCTGTCCAATGTATATAGCATGACAGACAGACAGATTATGGCTTTAAACTTAGCTCAATTCTTGGTCGGCAGTTTTAAATTACCGTGATATGTCCGTACTCAGAGATTTCACTTACCTTTAAAGGGCATTCAATGGTTCCATAGTATTTTTACAGAAGTTAGGAATTATTTAATGAATCTTTAAGCCAATTGGGATCTCTGTGCGCGGGCGATAGTTTTAAGTCAAGATCTCAAGTAGTTTTGGGTGCTTTTTAATGAAAATGTGACAACTTAGCTTTATAAGAATCTACAGACTGAAGTGTGTTTATTGCGGAGTAGCTAGGATGAATGCTATGTATTGTTGAGAGAACTTTATCGCTATAGATATACCTCATAATTTTGCAGAGCTTATGTTTGATAAAGTTCAATAAAAATAAGTCTAATGTATTTTTATAATTTTTTAACCACCAATGGTATTCCTGCGATTGTGTGAACCACAAAAACGTGGCCGATTGAGGCTGCCTACGCCTTTGACGGAGAAGACTTACTTATGGTATGTAACATAAGGTACAGGTTTACCCAAAATATAAGCCCGATCGACTGTTTTCGTTTGCGCAGAATAGCGCAGACTGATATCCGACAGTAGCCGAACGTATAGTATAGCTCTGTCCCGCTGTATAGCTCTTTCCCGCTCACATCTATGAGTCGACTGATGGACAAGATGCCGCTATTTTGCCGCGAAATCGATTAACCAATAACAGCGCAAGATTTTAGCGCGCGATTGCTATTAGTAGAAACAAGGTTCCCGCGCTCTAGAAATTGGTCTACGGCGCAGGTACATCGGGACGACTGAAATTTTGGGTAAAACTGTATGTTACTTATGTTCCGTTTTATACCATCAATTTGAGAGTTTTTTATTTAATAATTTTTATTTTACAAGTCCCTGTTTTATAGTAGTAGAGCTTTTATGTGAAAGAGCTCGTCCGGGGAAGTACTACCTGCATACCTATTTCTGCCGCAAAGTAGTAGTGCTCGCATTGCTGTGTTTCGGTTTGAAGGGTATGGGTGCCGGTGAAATTACAGGTTCTTGATAATTTTCATCTTTATGTCTCAGGGTGGCGGGCGCAGTGCAGTGCCACATAGGGTGCGTCCTAGGTGGCCGTGACCTATGAGGTAATGCATTGTTAATGTCAGAGGTTACCGCTTAATATCAGGTGGGCAATCTGCTTGTTCCGTCATTCAAATAATTAAAAAAAAAACACCTGTGTCTAGATTATGCGTATGATGAGGATTATCTCGAAGTTCTTAACTCTACAGCAGCTGATTGGTCTTATTTGGAGGCTTTCTCCTCATAGACGACCTCTGTTTCGCGGCGGGCGAAGCTCGGCCTGCGACGCAGAAGGTTGCGGGTTCGATTCCCGCACTCTGAACAAATATTTGTGCGATCGCAGATATTTGTTTAGGGTGTTCTGGGTATTTTCTATGTATAATAAAAAATATCTATCTATGTAATATATTGTATTAAGTATATCAGTTATCTAGTACCCATAACACAAGCTCTGCTTAGCTTAGGGCTAGATAATGTTGTGTGAACTGTCCAGAATTATTTATTATTTATTTATAGAGGAGTCAACGTTGTGTGCTGAAAAAAAAATGTGTCATTCGTTGACCTTTTACCTATAAAGTTAACGTTAAAAAGTGTTCTACCTGTTCAATAACCATGTGAAAAATAAAAATAACAAAGTGCAATACTGTTTTCGACTGAAAATTTTATTCAACTTCTAATCGACTTAGAATTTTGTACTTTTTCTTTCACCTTAACTTCGGGAAAGAATTTATCTTCAAGTTGAACTTATGATTCTATGATGCGACGGTTTTTCACGTGGCAAATAATTGCTTTTCGTGATTTTCACTTGCTTTTCGTTCCGCGAGCACTTTCTAACTAATCTGAACTTCAATGGGTTAGAAAGTGAAGGAATTTTGCTGTTTTTGAGTGGTACCTCCTTGCGTCGATATCCTGATTGCTGAGGATCGTGACTTTTATGTAGGGCTTTGGTCTGCACTGTCTCCATCGGGGTGATGGCGTCGCTCACGCTGAAGTCGAGACCTGAGCTAATCTGATCGCTCCAACACATGGGGCTTCGTCCCCGCGGCCTCTTACCTTGCCAGTGAATACTAGTTTTGTCAAGATTCCTTCTTCCTGGCAATGTGGCCGAAGAACTCGAAGATTCTGTGAAGGCATATAGTGGATTGTCTGGTTTTAATATTGAGCTCTTTCTGAATTTATGCGTGTGTCGGTTGTGCCGTCCATGGAACATGGAAGTATTTTCCACACCACATTCCAAATCGAGTCATTCAACGTTAAAAACATTGGCTTCAAAGTAAATGGACTTCGGCGCAAAAAGTGTCCGAATCAAAAGAGAGACAAAACACATAAAGAGGGGCAATTCTGGCAAGTTTTATCCGTCCATTGCTGCTTGATTATTGAACACATTTGAAGGACTAAAGTGTGAACCGGCGGTGTATATAACTCATTTGTCATCGTTCGAATTTTTAGAGGTGTCGTATTTTGGCGTTCTTGTATGCGTGTATGGTTGCTAATTCCATCGTAGAGTTATTAGAAAGTCTGGTTAAAAATATCTTGTTAAGTGAGGCAGTGATTTCGTACGCCATTTTTGTAATAAACCTATCTTCGAGTTATACCCCTCCAGTTGTTTGAGTACCTACCTACATGTGACAGAAAAAGGTAATTTATCGCAATAAAATATGTTTCCTACATGTGAAAGAAAAAGGTAATTTATCGCAATAAAGTATGTTTCCTACATGTGAAAGAAAAAGGTAATTTATCGCAATAAAGTATGTTTCCTTCATGTGAAAGAAAAAGGTAATTTATGGCAATAAAATATATTTCGGTTTTCATCACACTATCTGAAAATACTATCACCCTCATTATTTATATGATCCCTTTTACCTATTTTATTTATGTTAACTATACCTACACAAAGTACTAAAATTCTTCTCCTTAAACGTATTCTGCATCACCTACATATGTACATATTTTATCCAATACCCAAAGCTTAGCTAGTAGAGAATACTTCCTAGCATCTTGTGTTTTTGTGAAATATGGTTTATTTGTGTTGTTTTTGTGCTATCTATTCTATGAACATTTGCAATAAAAAAACTCTGGGTCTCATCAGTCATCTTTCTCGAAATATAATCGAATCGGATACCATAACGGCAAATGGTTCCTGAACGTGATACCAGAAACATTGAATTACTTCTATCGCTAAGTAAGCCAAGGGCGGTATGCACTCCAGCGCCTTCCTGGGGCTGCAGAAAGCCTACTAAGGCGTCAGCATTGCGAGCTACGAATAAATCTATGGGGTTTCGACTACCTACCTACGAATCTACGCATATTATTACCAATTCTGCGGACATTTAACGGCTTTTATCATCTTACCATTATTTTGCTCTCTTCAGAGTTTAAAACGCTGATTTTTTTGCGGGTAGCTCCGCTCGCCGGCATTTTCTGTTTACTGTTTTGCTGCTCTCTGTGAGTTAAAAGTAATGAATATTCGCGGCTCGCTCTACGTGCCGGTATCTAATAGATGCTTTTTCTGCTGTTCTGGCGGCAATAAAACTTTCATCGCGACTCGCTCCGTTCACCGGTATCTTCTACGTGCAGTTTTGCTGCACTCTTCGACCTCAAAACACATAGTTAACGTTCTTGCAGCATACGCTGAGTGACGACCTTTTTTGCCGTCACTTTAAGACGTTACTTTATTTGTGCATTAATTTAGGTTGGTGTTGCAAAATAAATATTTTTGCATTGTTGCCAGACGGTTATTTCGGTTTAAAAAATAAATTCGAGGTGATTTCTTGGTATACCCTGAAATCCCTTCAAAATTCAGGTTTTGAAGAAAAAACCCACCAGTAAAGGCTAAATATTTATTTATTAATTAAATACATACTTAATACAATACATATTCAGCAATAGCTTCCATCACTGGATCAGCATCTTCACACGCGTCGTCTGCAGTTCCGTAAATTATTTCTGAGTTTAATCTCATTAATATATTTAAACTTGGTTTAAAATGAACACATCCTTCTAGCGAAGTAGGTACCTATGTCTTATTCTCAAGATTGATTAAGCAGTGTGCATGGCCATTCTGTTTCGAAGTTTGTCCTTAATAATAGCTACTGGGGAGAAGGCTCTTTCCACAACTGCGTTAGAAAATAGCAACGACAAAATTCCTAATGCCAATTTGCTAACATGTCCGTAAGTTCTACCGCAATACCGTGCTTCTTAGCAAGTTAGTCGTACGTATACGTACGTGTACATCTGACGTCCAAATACTATACGGACTTTAAAACACGTTCGTGCGTAAAAATGGTTGAAATTCACCGAAATTGTGTCTTTATAAATATATTTCACGGACCCATTCGATTCTACGACAACGACGACGCCGCCGCAGTCTGAGTTATAACAGAATTATCTTGAAGATACAGATTTAGATTATTCATTGTGCTCCAACCAAGATGGCTTCACTTCACGAATGCGATATCTGTAACCTACCTATTTAACGGAGAAAAACGTATGCAGTGTGTGCACTCAATTCGTACGATCACGAGCGTACGTTTACGTACGATGCTAATTCGTGTCCAAAGTGCTCACAGCCTAACGGATCATTTTTAACATTTGTTGATGATGTTGATTTATTGGTAGGCTTTGGTAAGCTCTTGTCTAGTTTGTTTTCTGGGCGTTGGAAGAATGGGTTCTTCCTACCCTGTGCTAGAGATGGTTGTGATGTGGAGTTCCGCTGCGCGGTTTTAATGACCCTGTTTGAAATGGGCATTGCTGATACCCACTTCGCCAGGACAGTCTCTGTCATCCCTACCAGTTTTTTTTCTTAACCTTTACATACTTTAAATGATCAGAGTTTCTCATAGGACGCATCGTTTATAAGACGGTTGTACAAGAGAAGGTGCCGTATGTCCGACTTGGGAGATTGATGGGCCGTGAGAAATACTTGCTAGTTGAATATAAATCTCCCGTCCAGTATGTATATTTGACAGTCATAGAATTGTAGCGATTGTATCATTTTTTCCAATCTACTCATCATTGTAGTCATATCTTTGTTCTGAGATAATAATCCCTTATCTTGGTGCCTGTTTGAAATTGACGTATTCTCTGAACACTCAAGAGTTCTTGTCCAGAGTTGCTGTAATCGTATCTACTATCTCTTTCTTTAATGTGTAAATACTGTAATGGTCAACAGGGGTCTCTGTTTCTCCTAATTCTATCCCTTCTTTTTGATATTCACCATTTAGGTATTTTACTACAGTGTGGTTCAATGAATTCCAAGCTTGAAGGGGATCGGATCTACCCCAATTTGTCGGATATGATCGAGGGACACTATTATTAAGATCATTCAGATATTTAGGTCTCAACGTAGCAAATAAATTCCTAGGACATCTTACAGGCGGTAAATTAGGGAACTTCTCATTAAATGTTGGTTCACTCCCTTGGTATCTTCCGAAACGATCTCTATGACCTACTGTATCATTATCGTCATCACCTGAATTGTAAACTTATTCGTCCTCCAGCTTTCCGTTGTAAGGCCACCTGGCGATTTGAGGGTTCTCGTTAGAGTTTACTCTATTAGTCAAATCGCTCCACAACCCAGACCAAAAACGGTCAAATCTTCTGATTGTAAAGTATCTTTTTTTTTGTGAATTTTTCATATTCTTCTGGTGTCATTACTCATATCTTGCAGATATAGTTGGGCTGACTTCGTTTAATTATAGTGACCAGCGGCACCAACGAATTGAATCAGTTTTGCAATCGTGTCTAAATGCAACTTCCAGTTTCCTGTACGTTCAGCTTCTATAAACTGTCGCATCAAAGTCACGAGTTCAATATATTGTATGTACCCATAATTGAGCCGTTGGTCCGCTTTGAATCCAAAGAAGTTTTTTTCGATGTTGTCAACTCGTCACCTATATATGTGACAAAACATTTTTTAACATAGATGGAAAGATATCCTTTGATACTGTATCCCTATTTTGTAGCTTCCAACTCCAGTCCGTCAATTTATTCCTCCATGCTTGTTTTAGAGCTCTGAAGAATGATATATCCTTGTAGACCTTATAGCTCTGCTGGTTTTTTGGTTTTCGAGTGGTGGTGTGCATTATTTTCTCGAAAGTCGACTTGACCGACGCATTTTGATTGGAATTATAAGAGGGTAGGAATGCGTGTGGAAGGGGGATTTTTATTTGTTTTCTTAAAATAATGTAAAAACACTACCGTAATGCATAAGAATTGCGTCGTCAATCCCTTTTTCATTTGATGAAAATTCTTATATCTACTCGGCGTCGTCACCGGTCTACTGGCTCTGGTTAATCTTGAGGCCCAGTAGGCAAAGTGCATGTTCCAGAAACTTCTTGTGAAGGCAGAGGTGGTGATGGTTGAGCTTCTGCCTGGAAATCTTCCTCAATACCCATGATACTCCATATCATGATCCTTTAAAAGATAAATATAATTAAGACTTATTGAAAACTGCCTAGCTAGGTACCTATAGTAGTAGGTACCTACTTCTATTACCTATACTTCTAAATTCATTCAAATACTCATACATAACACAGTCGGGCCTGGGACTGTAAGTGAATATTGTGCGTGTAGTATGGAATTCCAAATTAAATCAATCGTGCTAAGCTGTGTTTTACGCCGGCGGCTGTTGCTTTACAAAGCACAAGTACGTTGAGTGCTGTTCCTATCTATAGTACGGGGCACCCAAGTTGCTGCTCTGCCCTCCCGAGACTAAAGTGCAGTATCAGCAAAATAACGATTGCGAGAAAACGGCATTTAAAGTTAAGAATTTGATTTAAAAAATAAGTGGATGCATAAACAAAACAAAAAAAATGTAGAACGGTTGTAAACGTGTAGGTTCACTCGTCTTATTGACAAAAACAAATATTTAATAATAAATGAATTTATTATGGCCATTTATAATTTATGGTACCTATTACTGCAACACCCTTTTTATAAAAATAAACATTTAAAACTGAGTAAAACGCAGTAAAAAGTCCTATTACTGCGTTTGGATTCGTTTTTTTAACAAGAAACCCAACTAACATGCAGTAAGGTGAAAATAATACTGCATGTTAGTTGGTTTTATAGGGCAAAGGTGCTTGTTTTACTAGTGCAGTAAGAAAAACAGCTAGTTTATATGTAGTAGAATGTTTATTTTTGCATAATTAATAACAATATTTCTACTCAGTGAAGAAAATTATCAAAACAAAACATGTTATCTAACAAATTCTTGTCAGTTTTCTCATAATAATAACATTAAAGTATTTTTTTTAAACAATTTATCTTGGAATTTAGGAGTCCTACTTTAATGCTTAATAATAAAATATAGTCAATGTAGTTGCGTATTATTAAAAGGTGGACATAATATTGAGATCAACATTACAGTAAAACTAAATCAAACATTTTGGTAAACCTTACATAATTAGTTTCTAGAAGTAATTTGCTATTTTTAACTATCAACCAATGCTATGTTTAAGCCTGTGAAACACACGCTTAAAAATAGCATTGGTGGAGTTTAGCTTTTGAAGCCTCTAAGTACCTACTTTACTACTAGGTTAAAGTTATAAAAATGTATGTAACAACAGTTAATGCACAGCCAGTATCAACCTTGTATCATTGCATCATGTATCATTATAAAACAGTCTCACAAGGTGTAGTACTTTTATTGAAGTACAATCTAATTAAACTTACCTTCCAACATGCAATTATAAAAAAAAAAAATAGTTTTTTCGTTGTACATAATAATCAGTCTTATACAGTTAACTATAAGGCACATTATTTCTTAGAATAAATACGGCAAATCCTTTAAACATAAACCGAAATCAAAAATCACAATCTTTTCAAAATTCAACATTATTCATCAATATCAAAAAATGATTCTTCTGGTTCTTGTGGTGTAGAACTAACAGAAAGGTTTTTCCAGAAGCTCAATCTACTTTGTGGAATAAGTGGCCCTAGTATCTTTAAGATGTTTCGTTTCCTTTCACCATCAACACCTTTATGAACAGTTTTTGCAGTAAAGTTAGGCAACGTCTTTGATTTGAGACAAGATAGTCCCTTGAATTCTATCTCATCAAAGCTCTTTTTGTAAAATAAACAGTAACTTCCCCTCTTTACCATGAGATGCACAATATCTTTGATGTATACCCGGTTTCCATTACTATCCTTGTTTTTTTTTTGTGAAATATGAGATTTGTAATTAATAAAATCATTTATTTCCATGCTTTTGACTTCAACTTTCCCCGATTTCAATGAATTTTTAACTGCTTCTAAAAAGTCTTGATAATGATAAAGCTTACCCTTTTTGTCCATCGACTGCTCCACAAAATGATGAAAGGAATCAGCGGACATAAAAGTATGACCTGGTTCGAAAAACTTGACTTCAATTAATTTTCACTAGAAACGGGATATTTACCATGATTTTTGAGTTTTATATTGACTATTATTATTTATTTTATTTGACTTCAATTGTTATGGCTGAAATCTCTAAGTTGTTAACTATACTTACCAGGAATGTAAATAAACACCAGTTTTTATTTTATGCCGAGCAATTGTCAAGCCACAAAATGATGTGCTCTGCATCACGATTACTTAGTAAGAACGCTCTAAATGTACTGGTGATGTCCTCTTGCTTTCTACCAGACACCGCTTCATGCCAAACTGCTGCAAATACATGACCTTTCTTGAAGTTTCCCAGGGGTACAAATGTTTCATTGTATGCCACAAGTCTGGGGCAAAACAAAGCTGACTTAAAAGTATCAATGCGAGGTAACATTATTACTTTTTGTAGATCGACGGACACAATTACAGTATTAGGGTGATTAATCGCCTTTGTGTCTGCATCGTATATCTTTCGGGCCAGTCCATACTTCATTTTGTGCTGAGCGTAGGTCTTACATATTTCGCAATCAGTACACGGTTCCTTTACATGATCAAGGTTGTGGAGGTTGAAGGTTTCACAAGTCTCGCATTGTTCGTGGCCGAGTTTAGCGAAAGATATATTCATTTCGTTTGTTAAGTGATCTCTGTAAGTTTCTAAACTGCATTTGAATTCGGGGTACTGTTCTTTGAAATTTTCATACATATCTGTTATTGTAAGGTCACTTGGCAAATATCTCTTGTTGGGTGCATGCACTCGCCTATAATGATGTACACATGGATTGAATGATTCGATATGAGCCGTGATCAAAGTCCGATCTATAGCATGAGAATTTCTCAAATTACGGCCATCTCTTCTATCATTCTGTTCTACAATTGACTTTTTCAGAACAGCATTTACACGTCTGTCATTTTTTATGTTATATCCCAAAGTACTTAAGAAAAACACTTTGCATACTTCATAAGAATGTTGTTCTGCTTCTCTTTTTGTTAAACGGTACTTGTAAGTTACATTTCGTGGTCGTTTCAAATTCTTTTTACTTTTCTTGCATTCTTCCTCCGTCACGAGATTTTTGATAAATATGCCTTGATGCTCCCAATCCAAAGACCAATAATATTTGTGAATTTTACTTCTATCTTCTTCAGTGAAATTTACAGAACATAGTTTTTTGCACAAGTTTGGACAGGGTTCTCGCATCGGATATTTCTGTAATTTTTTGGTATATTGAAGTTCACTTTTCCGTTTCTTACATGTTTTATTGTGGGGTTTCACATTAGGTAATTGTACTGCCTGGGTGTTGACATTATTGTTCTGAATTTCGGCTGGATCGTTTGTGATATCTAAATCACTTAAACTCGACAATGTTGACGACGACGATAGATCAGGGACGTAGTTTTTATCCTTTACAGAATCATCTGAATCTTCCATGAAGAAATCATGGAATGGTGTTGAAGGCACCATTGTTTAATTACATAATAGATCAATGGCCGTTGTTTCTACGAAATCATCATGAATCAGGTTGGTATCTTGAGCTTTTGATGGATTCAAGTGGTGTTGTGTTGGAAATATTTCAAAGAATTTACTCAAATCAAAATTTTGTACAACAGGGTCGTTGTATAGGTTTTTATGGGCGAATGCACTGTTTTCTACATTGGAATTTTTTTCCAGTGACCCGTAGTATGAATCGCCAAACTGATATTTTTGAATTTCAGAGGGGTCCCTTAGTATTCCTTTTGGAGGCGAATTATAGTTGTTGTCAGGAAGTACAGGTGATATAGCTCTATCCGGTGGTAGCACGTCATTTTCAGATTGTTTACTTAAGAGTGAAAATTTTTTTTTTGATCTCTCATTCATATTGATGAACCTGCAAGAAAACGAGAATTGGTAAGTTGAATAGTGGAAATCAGAACTACTTTCAATTTTATAATATAAAAAAAACTTAGGATGATAGGTAATCTTTTAAAAGTAGTTAAATAATGAATGCTGGACAATCCACAAAGCATTATCTAACCCCAAGGTAAGAAGAGCTTGTGTTATGAGTACTAGATAACTGATATACTTAATTACATATATATAAATATAATTGAGACTTATTGAAAACTGCCTAGCTACAAGTAGGTAGCTCACTATCTTAAGTACCTACTTCTAGGTATACCTATACTTCTTGTACTTCTCAAATTAATAAACATCACTTACCATGTAAAATATTGGAGTCAACCGTTTGTGCTTCGAGAGAGTCCCGGTGATATCTGCGCTATGTCCGAGTCGATTCCCGCATCGGGGCATGGACCACCACCACCAGTGGCCAATCTGTACTGCCGCTCCTTGGTGAGGGCATCTCAATGGCGCGTTTTTAAATTGTGCCACATGTGGAGCAATTGGCCTCCCGATGCCTGAAAACAATAGGTACATTGGAAAACATTGGATTTTAAACTAACCATGTATATAAGCGACACATTAAGTACGAGAGTGGAGTCTGGTAAAAATGAAACAAGGAGCCAATTTTATTTAAAATTTTTGATTTATTTTTCAACTTAGTTTTCTTCTAATTCAATGCACTTCATCCAGCGTTTCTCTAACTTTTTGATCCCTTCCATAAAATACGACTTAGGCAACCCTTCGAAATGATGACACGTCATAATATCCCACGGTGTAATATATTGTTTGGGTTCGTTGGATGCGTCTCGACCAGAGAGGCATTCTTGTCATGTTGTTTTCGAGTATTTTCAACTCAATAACTACTTTTTCAAACAAATACAAGCGTGGTTGATTGTAAGGAAACTCTAAGCGAGTCAAAAAAAAAACGAAAATGACTGCTTTAGATTTTGACATTGTCAGAAACTCAGAACACAAGTGCAATCATTGTGGGAAACAAAGAGTGAAGAGAATAAATGAAAACAAAATATTTTTAATTTCGTCTTTAATCTATAAATTCCAAACTGCGCATTATGAATTCCTCAAGAACACACCATCTTAATATAATAATATATTGAGCCGAGGTGACGACACTTGAGCGACGCATCTGCCGAACATATTTCACCACACTTTCGACGTCATAGTGGTTGTCCTTAATCCACCAGATCATACATATGTACATTGCGCAAAAAGTACACGTGCGACCAACACCTGCATTGCCATGCACGACAATTGGACCCACAGGCTTCTCTTGGGACTCCGATTTGACTGTCTTCTCGTAATTTACTGTCTTGATTCATTCAATTAATAGCCCATTGTCTCTCGATACACCGTGATTCGGCCATTCGGTATAATTGTAGAGGCTAATCTTGCGACTTCTTTCCCGAACTAAGATCCGTGTGAGTTGAGTTCCAAGAGATATTTCACATAGTGCCCCTTTCGATCACTTTTTGTGTCGATACAACGTATTTATATTTTATTTGTAAATGATCCTTACTGGTAGACCAATAAGGATAACATTTCTGCTTATTGTCCTCTTTGATATTTGTCAATACCACGATAATTTCGCTCTCATTCTGCCAAACATGTCCCAAAAGTCATCCATCGTCCAGTACAACGGTGCTTGAGTAGCGATGAATTTCTTCTGACTTTCCCAGCCGTTCACGTAATTGGCATTAATGTAGTCCGATTTGGTAGAGTTCGATCTTGATAACTTCACACGGGAATAATCCCAGCATGGGACATGCTTGATCCTGTTCTTGTTTTTATGTTTCGGTTTATCGACGATATCAAATAATGGCCAAAAGATCGATGCTGCCTCCTCGTCAATCCCAAACAGATCACGGTCAGATAATTTGCATATCTCTTCATATTGGAATCGCAGTCTCGAAAAAATTCTAACCTTTGGATTTATGGATGAAGTCACTGTTATTATGTAAATCCTAGAAGTATTCATTGATAATTTTAATCAGTATTCCATATAGGCATACTCATTGATGACCAAAATTCAATAATCCTAGCCAAAATGGAAGAAAAAATCCTTCACAACCAAATTTTACGCGTGTGACCGTTATTTCACTCCTGCTAGGAGTATTTGTCTTAAATACAGTTGACACCACTTTAAAATTGTTCCATGTCTAATCGTCTACTTTTACAGAGGCCTGATGTCGTAGGTTCTCATGTAGGCAGCCTTTTTGCCATCTTTACTCCTAGGTTAATAAAACCCTCACTTCCGTCTCTCTCTTTCCGTAGTGCGGCAATTTCTACTATAGAAGTATTATCAATGAGTCAACTGAATTTGTATTGACGAAACTTTGCCATTACTCATCACTGCCAATGCTGTTGTTCGTGGAAGATCACTGAATTCACACACTGTCCACATATCAACTATTCATTATTGCAATATACTATATAGACACTTCACTATCGTAAATTGTTGTCTACTTTAACGTCACATGTGTACTAAATTGTTATCCCCAGAAGCTATAATAATTGTATAAATATTTTGAAGATATATACATACAAGTATACTACACAGGTAAAAAAAAATGTTTGCAGACACTGGTACTGTTATAACCATTTTTTTACTATCAGCATATCGGTGTGGATGATATTTCACAAAGTCATGTAAATCATCTGCTGGGAGGCCGCCACTCTCTGGCTTTTTTGGATCACCGAGATCCACTCTCAAGTTTTCTTGACCTTCCAAATTTTATTTTTTGTTCTGCTTTCTTGATAAATCTGTTTCTACTTCCACGCGTTTTTTTATCTTCATTATTCTCGATTAGAACTGGAAGAACACTTCTCGTATTGTTGAGACTGTCCTCGTTTCTCACATGCAACGTTTGTGATGCGACGGTCGGAATTTTATATTTGCTGATGTCTGTCAGCGGATCCTCTGCTGAAGTTCATGCGTACACGACGGAAGTCTTCATCGTTAGAATATAATTTCAACGGTCGACTATCCTGCCGTCCTTATTTAAAGTGCAATAACTAGGTCCAAGCTACTTTCGAGAAAAACGCGGTCAAAGATTTTATTTTTGTTTTGTTTGTGTCTCCATCCCCATACAAGGTATGGACTCGAAACTTTTACTAGATTATAGTTAAAATTGTATAGACTATTATGTTGTACCTAAAATTGGTAAATATATTGATTAAGCTATATTAAATCACTGTGTTGTACTGATGTTTAGAACTGTTTCACAAATAGACAGAATGTTTACTAGTGATAACTGCAATAAGAAGTATATTTATTGCACTTATCTTCAGTATTGCAGTTTTAAGTAGCAGGTATTTACTGTATGTTAAAGCATGTTCTTACCTAAAGTGAAATAAGTCTCTGACCTATTGCGGTTTTCATTAGAAAGACAAGCTAATCTTACACAATAAGATGTCAGTTATTAGGTATCTGTAAAAATATAACAATGTCTTACTAAATTCTATATATAAATGAAACGAGTTGGTACGTTTTAAAAAAAAATTTAGTACGAAATAATGTGTATTTATTGCAAAACATTACAAAAGTCTTAATCTTAATACTAAATAAAAGTAACCTAATCAGATACTAGTAAGTAATAACAACTTAGAAACTTTGGAAGTACAACACTTAGGACACTTACAACACTAAAAGAACAAAACTTAACATTAATATGAATCTTACTTTGAATACTTAACTATTTTTGTAACAATCAGCAAAACTATCTAAGTATTAAGTTAAATGTTTATGTAAGGCACAACGAGATCAATGTTTTAATCAGTCTGAAAAACTTAACCCTAAAATTATTTTGAATAATGTTCATTGAACTAGCTTAGATTGAACTTCGCTCAATCCAAGTTTGGCACCCGCGAGGACTCAGGTAAATTTAACCAGAAATCTCTCCTGTTTACAGGCATTAAAGGTAACAAATCTGCTATGATTCTTTCTTTGCGCTCCTTGGTTATCCCTCTCACAGAACTTTTATTTGCAACAATTGGAAATGATTTGTTTTTTTTTTATTTTCACTTGAAGGAAATCCAATTCTTTCCAGTCGCAATTGTCATGTTTCTCTTTATGCTTTATTGTGAAAGCCCCCCTTTCGACCCTGACCGCCATGATGTTTTTTAAATAAACCCTTGGTACCATGTTTCTGATCTTATGTTGAGATGAAAGATCTTCATAGCCATAAAAATCAGATGCTGCCATGACTTTTACGGTATTCTTTTTTGAATTGGACATTTTTACAGAATCTATGAAGTCATCAAAGTCGTAAACTTTCTTTTTCTTCTTCAATGACATTTCCACTTGGTGGTGAAAATGGTCAGCTGACATAAAGGTATGTCCAGGCTCAAAGTATTTAATTGTGATTGAATCAGCAGCAATCAGCTGACTATTTATTATATCTACCAGAAAACACAAGAATGCCCAGTTTTTGTTTTGAGCCGCACAGTTATCAACCCATAAGACTACATTTTTTACGTCACGTTTATGTACTAAAAATGATCTGAATGTAGATATAATATCTTCTTGGCTTCGTCCAGAGACAGTTTCGTTCCAAAGGACCGCGTAAGGTACGTTCGTATCGCTGGTTTTTCCTAGTGGAACGAAACTTTCATTGAACGTAATTATGCGTGGACAAAATATGGCACTTTTAAACTGATCCATTCGGGGAAGCATGATCACTTTCTGTAAATCTACAGAAAAGTAAATATTATCTTTGTCGGTAGAAGCATGCTCTTTATCTCTTTGGTATTCTTATCTGGATTCTGTGTATCGTGATTCATGTTCTTTTTTTTTTATACAAAGTTCGCATTGTTCCTGTGTACATTCTGTATGAGACTCAAACAGAGCACATTGCTCACACTCTTCATGGCCCAGACTAGCGAAGGAAATATTCATTTCCTTTACAACTTTGCGATATGTCTCGAAAGATATCTTCGTGTTGGGATATTTCTCCATGAAGGACTGGTGCATTATAGTTATATTTATGTCGCTAGGCAGATACAGCTTATTTGGTGCATGTTCACGACGATAATGCGAGATCGTTGGGTTAAAGTCTTGAATATGCTCTTTGATTACGTTTTTGTCAATAACATTTTTACGTTCATAGCTACCGCGTTTGTCTTTCTGGTCATCGATTTCTTTAGTAAGCGCCAGGTGAATGCGCCTATTATTTTTCGAGTCGTAACCAAGTGTAGTTAAAAAAAAAGTTTTACAAACATTAATTTTTACATTTTTGACAAAAAAATGATAACGGTATGCAACATCTCTTTTTTTATTTTGTCTTGTCCCTTTAGTCCTTGTTTTCACGTCATGCGGTTCGACCATACCTTTTATGAACAATCCTCTCGACTCCCAATTTAAATTTACATACCGATCATGTATATTTTGGCGATCTTCTGGTGTTAACTTTTCAGTACAATTTTTACGACAGGTGTTGGTACATGGTGGTTTTAATGCCAGTTTATCATCAGCATTTTCTTTTTTTTGCTTCAATCGTTCAGAAATTGGTGTATCAAACATCCGTCTTTTCCTAGGTAAACCCGATTTTGTGAAACCTTTTGCATTTACAGCTGCTTCTTCATCATGTACTGTTTCTGGTCTAACATCATTGGAGCATTCAGTTAAACTATTTTCAATTACTCCACTAATAGCAGCTTCAGTCTCCACATGTTGATTGATTATAGACAAATTAATTGTTTCGTCTCTTAGTTGTATAGTCTCTATTACGTCAGATACTTCTATAACTTCTCTACATCCATGGTGATCTGTAGACGTTGTTGTCTGATGAAATTCAGTTAAGCTTTTTTCGATTACTCCACTAGTTTCGGCGTCAGTCTCTACGTTATGTTGATTGGTTATAGACAAACCAATTGTTTCGTCTCTTAGTTGTATGGTCTCAATGACGTCAGCTGCTTCTATAACTTTTCTACATCCATGGTGATCTGTAGACGTTGTTGTCTGATGAAATTCAGTTAAGCTTTTTTCGATTACTCCACTAGTTTCGGCGTCAGTCTCTACGTTATGTTGATTGGTTATAGACAAACCAAATGTTTCGTCTCTTAGTTGTATGGTCTCAATGACGTCAGCTGCTTCTATAACTTTTCTACATCCATGATGATTTTTAGACGTTGTTTTCTGATGAATTATAGCAGTAACGATTTTACTTGTTGTAATTATTTCATTGCAGATGGATGAGTCATTGTCAGAGTCTATGGTCAAATCTGGGCAATAATCCTTGTCTTTCACGCTATCATCCGAATCATCAAACATGTGAACTTCTACAGCATTGTCACATTCATCTTCGTCGGACGACGGAAGTTTTTCATAACACTTTAAGGAAAGACGAGTACACGGCGCTGTCTTCTCTTGAGCTTCGAGATTAAATGTTGCAATATCAATGTCTTTAGCTATTTGCGAAGAGTTTCTGTATTCGTTTTGGAAATCAAAAATTGTTTCAAAATCTTTATAATCAAGTGGACGCGACCAAAGTTCATTTACATCTGTGACAATTGGACCTCTTTGGATAGCAGGCGATTCAATTGCAGGCACGCAATCCCTTTTAGAAGTTGGAGTTGTGGTCGAAGGTTTGACTTTCTTCGAAATTGCCAAAGCAATAATTTTGTCTCGCCTGGACATTTTGCTACCTGAAATAAAACATTTTAGGTAAAAAAATACCCTCTTCGCGATTCTTACCTAAATAAACATTCTTATTGAAATAGGTAATTCATATAAGCAAATGTTTTAATTCGATCAGAAATCGGTATTCAGTGACATAACATAACACATCAACAGTCACATACATACATAGTCCTAAACCCACACTAGGATCCCCTGTGTCGTAGGTTTTAGTAATTACAAGTATAGCTCGCGCGATAAGAGTTTGGCTTTGACCGTTATTTCTCAACGGGCAATTAGGGGGTGCGGGGTCCCCCCTCCCCTCCCCTCCACCCGAAGGTCAAAGCCAAACTCTCGCCGCGCGATCTGTACCATGGTACCTTACCCAGACCCAGTGCAAATATTTGCTGATCATACAAACATTTGTGCCGCTACGGGAATTGAATCCGCAACCTCTTGAACCTAAGCCAGCTACTGCCCGCCGCGCAAAAAACAAGCAAAAAGTAGATAGGTACTTACGTGTAAATTTTCTCGCACAGGCGCCAGTCGTGGCCGACGTGCGGCCTTTCGGCGTGGTGGTAATGCCGCGGCTGACTAGCTAGCTAATAAGCGTGTGTGAGACAACTTCGTTTCCCCCCGCACCCCTTGCCACGTCCAAAAAATATTATTTGCTTGGTATAAATGCAATAACTTGTCAATATGTTGCTATTTTACTGTGCGTAGGTTTGTTGTTCATGTCTGATTTTCCTTAAAATAAATGCAATAACTCTACTAGTTACTCTATATAGTAGTGAGCTTTTAATTGAAGTTGATGTCATTCCTTAACATAACTGAAATAACTCAACTTGTTGCACTTTTGACTAGTAGAAAGAGCTGCAATAAATATAGTTGTTGCACTTATGTCTAGTAAATGGGGCATTCAAATTTTGAATGTACTTATTAAAAATAAAATAGGCATATTATTGCAGTTATCGTTAGTAATATTACATAGTATTTTAGCTTACCTTGCCACAAGTCAAATTATTGCACTCTTGTTAAGTAAACGTAGACCAAATCCCTATTTATTGCGGTAATGTTTAGTAATAAAACTGGATAGTCGATAGATACATAAAAACTGTCTGAGAACAAAATGTAGAGCTCATTTTGCTGATCACGAATATGTATAAAACTCTGTTAGGCCCAAAAACCGAGTTATTGCACTTTTCATAAGGACGGCAGTATCCTAAACCAAGCTTATTGAAGTACTGAAGTATTGTTTATTTAATCATCGGTTTTATACTCGTCTTATCGCGATGTTTTAAAATACGACCGAAATAACAGGAACAGGATTTGATAACTGGATTCTAAGAAGTCCGGCGGTAAAATACGATCGCTTATTTGTAGGTACGCATGTTAATTAATGCTTCTTTTATTGACAGTTTTCCAAGAATTTGTATGCTCAATAATAGATAATATACTATCTTGTACTAATAAAAGTTGATTTTGGTAAGGAAGTGAAAATGAAGACACACAACGTGTGATAATGTCCGATAACACATAGTTTCCAAGGAGACAAATATGGCGTTTAAAAAAAAAAAAAAAAAAATAGGCTTGCGTTTGGCTACATCTCACCTGATGGGAAGCGACGATGAGGCCTATTTAAGCACGCTCACCTAGAAGATGCCTAGGAACTCTTCGTTTGAAGAATATGGAGGGTCAGACATCAACTCATGGAATTTGGCCGTGGCAATCGCGCAGGTGTGCACTCGTGCGTTGTCTTGATGGAAGAGGATTTTCTTCTTAACCAAATGCGGTCGTTTGTCAAATAATTTTTTGTTAAATTGGTCCAATAAATTGGCATAATATGCGCCATTAATAGTTTTACCTTTCTCTAAGGTAGTCAATATGAACTACCCCACTTGCATCCCAAAAAACTGTAGCCATTTATTGGCTGATAAAACTGCTTTGGCCTTCTTGGGAACTGGTTCGCCCGTAGCAATCCACTATTTCAATTCTTGCTTGGTTTCTGGTGTATGGTGGTTCTGTTACAAGACGTTTTCTACATGAGCTGCATGCCATTATTGATTCTGAAAACATCCACTTTTCTGGTAATTTGTTAGTAATTAGTCGAATATCTTTTGTTTTATGATGGTTCGCAAGATGAAACGGATTAAAGCACCTATTACTAAAAAAATACATTATTTTTAAAGTTATTACGTATTATGTAGGTGTGTGGTACCCCTATTTTGTAGCTTCCACTCCGTCAATTTATTCCTCCATGCTTGTTTCAGAGCTCTGAAGAATGAAACATCCAGAGGCTGTATTGGCATTGGGGGGTATAATGAATACAAATCTTATGCCATGTTCTTCACCTTTTTTAATAATACTGAATGACAAATGTGAGCTCAAATTATCTCTGATTATTAATTTTAGGTGAATCAAAAAGAAACTTCAAAAGTATACTATCAAACCACCCTGAACGTGACCGGTTATAGCGTGTGTCGGGCCGTCCTCCTTTCGTCCAGGTTGTATGCATATGCTCTGCCTTATAGACCACATAGAGCGGTTACAGCACTCCAGTCGCAGTACCTGCAAACTTGACAAAGGTGCTGCTTTTTGAAGAGTCGATGATCATATCTGATCGTTTGCTGCCTCGTTTTATTTGAACTTTTTTTCTGCCTGCACCGTCAGACATATTGTTCTCATCATTATTGATAATTGGTTGATAGTCACTTTTTTCCTCAGGATGTAATGACAGTGCCAACAGATTAATTTTCTCTGTCAGCTCATACAATTCTGAATTTAATTTTCAATTTTTTTTACCCGCACTAGAAAGGAGGAAACACTAGTCGTGCATGTCTGAACTACCTTTGCCATATCGTGCATAATATTGACTGAATCAAATACATGTTCCCTCTTTGCGAGTAGCACTTTGCACTCAGCTTCTTTTTTAGTAGCCATTTTGACAACCGAAACCTAATTCAGCCGAATAATATGCTTACGATATATTATGTAAGTATAACTATAAAGTAAAATATAAAACAATAAGTATACACAAATATCCTAGTACGATTTTCCCTAGAACCCAGGAAGAGAAACCCACTCGATGTTGTAACCCTAATACCTTTGATAAGACATGTACCGGCGCGGTTGTAATCCGGCTCGTACGGACCAAACAATGGTCGAGACTATGGGATGAGTTCTCTTCGACTTAGTTAGGGGTAGATTACTTTGGATGTGGAAAACGGGCTGACTCGTAGAAGAAGGGAATGAACGCAACTACGGGGCTCACCTTGACATTATGGAGCCGGAAAGTCCACTGGTACCAGCTGTAGTGTAGCACAACACGGGTAAATGGTAGATATTTTTCACACCACAGTTTTATAATTTTGCTTCTTGGCGAAAAGATTTACGTTACCTATGCACCGATTGACATAGAAATAGGACAGTTTTTTTTTTGACATTCTTCCTTTTCTGCAGCGGCCAAGGAGGCTCGCCACCATAGGGTTGCACGTATACTATAATAACAATCGACCATAACAATATGCCAACCGAAGGCATAATAAAAAGGAAACAGCTAGATCAGAGAGAACAAAAAACCAAGGTTTGGAAGAAATCGCTGCTAAGCGATAAGACCGCCCATTGTACTTTTGAATAGTTAAGTTTGTTTCTTTTTGTTCGTATTATTAAGGTGTACAATAAAGTATTTTCTATCTATCTATCTAACCAAAGTGAAGTGAATACCTACGTACTCCTGCTCTAATTACCACTTCTTCCTCAGAACCATTGGAGTATCTAATCATAAGCTTTTTCTTATGAATGTATAATTTTTTTGAGACTTTCTGCCGCTCATTTGGTTCTTCATATTCTATAATTTCATTGACGTCCTCTTCTATTGATATTTCGTTTTGTATTTCCTGTCCATTCTCATTATGATAATTCTTGACTGGAACACTCCTCGCCTTGTGGAGACTGTCTTTGCCAGTCTCATTCGAGGTTTGTGATCCACCTGGAATTTGAGCTTCGTTGATGTTTCCCATCGAGTCCTTTACTGCAGTCATTTCGTACATGTTTCCAGTTTCCATCGTTAAAATAAAATTACGAGGCAAAATGACCGTTGATAAATTAAGGCTTGTGAAGTTGTGACTGTGTTGGCAACATTCATCTCGATTGCTGCTCTATATTGTCGTGCTGCGAATGCTAGCATCGTACATCCAGTCCCAATTGCTCTAGTAGTTATACGTAATATTTTTGGCTTTTTGGTGACATTCTCAGTTAATTTGGCAATCTGAGCCTCGTCCATGTTCACGAACAACTCTTTCTTTATCTCTTCTTGTCGATTCCGCATGGTTTGCATGCTAGTCTTGAATCGATGTTGCTCTATCCGATTTTTCTTCTTAATTAATGTTATTTAGTTGATTTTTTATTTGCTCCGCAGCGTGACATATGTCAATAGCTTTTTGCAGATTGATTTCTTCTTCTGTGAGTAGTTAACGAAAACTGACCACTCATCACGAATTAAGATATAAAGGCCGAGGCTGTTTAAGGTAGCTCGATCAAAAGGGGTAAATCCCTCATTCCTGGCGTAACCTAAGTAGGTACCAAACAATGGATATAATATGAGCACGACCGCGCGGCGTACCCTCGCTGCCAAGTTATGTTCGAGAGAGTGACGCGCTCGTATCCCTGCCCGGGCTTTCTTCTTCTTCATTTCCAGAAATTTCATTTCCAGCTGTAGTATTCGCCATCATTTCCTCCGCTCGACTTGCCTGTTGGCTTGATGACTTCACTGGCTAAAAGTAATCTGAGGGCTTTTCGTCCAGCTCGCGCTACAAAACTGCTCCCACAGCACCGTAGAGCTAGACTTGCCTCTGCGCTAGAATATGCTGACTTTACTTTGGAGGAATCGAAGAACGTACTGTTCTCAGATGAGAACAGAATAGCCTTAAGAGGTCCAGATGGACGCCAACGTGTATACGAGTACAGGCGCCAAAATAAACGGTTTGCTCCATGCGCAATTACTGAAACCGTGGGTTATCAGGGAGGGTCAATAACATATAGAATAAAGAGGTATAAAAGTATTGAAGATTGACGATTATAATAAAACACAATGATAACATATCGAAGGTTGTCGTTTATTCATTCAAAAAAAACATTTTACATCTACTTAATACTGTTACTATGACATAATTAAGATATAAGGGCCCGGGCTGTAAGTGTTTAAGGTAACTCGATCAATACGGGTAAATCATAATAGTCATAATAGTTATTTATTGATAATTTAAATTATTATAAGTCAAGGCGTGAGAACTACTTAAAAGTAGCAAACAATTAGTACAAATTACATAATTACAAAAAAAAAACTATTCTAGTGTAAATAGCTTACATTCTGAACAATTACAATTTTAATAAAAATTAATGTTACAATACGATAAGTACCTACTGTTTAACATTTATACATTTATGCGCTATGAACTCGTCATTGGTATAGAAGTTTTGCACGATAAGCCAGCGTTTTAACCTATTCTTAAAAATAGTCATGCCCGGAATCTCTGTGATAGTGTCAGGAAGTTTGTTATACAAAGCTGGGCCCATAACATGCGTCATTTTTTTTTTTTTTTTTTTTTTTTTTATATTATATCTTAAAAAATTATGACTTCACAAGTTTCCGCGGCAGTGATGCTAGTCTGTGCCGATTGCGAGTGTGGTAAGCGTGCACGTGGTCGTGCCTTACAAGAGTCCAGATTTATCCTCACGTAAATAGCCACTTGATATATGACTGTACAAGGCAACGTGAGAATACCTAGACTCCTAAAGTACGGCCTCGCAGAAATGTCATTCCGGATTCGCACAATCGCTCGTACGGCCCCTTTTTGCATCCGGAACGCGCCAGCGCGCGCCCACAGCTCGGCGCCCACAGCTCGGCGCCGTACAGTAACAGCGAGTGCACCGTAGCGAAATAGCAAGCGCGGACCACATCGGCGGACACCACCCACGACAACCGCCACAGGGCGTAGCATGCACTACCGAGCTTGCCACACAATTTATGTATGTGGTTCGCCCATCGTAGCCCCCTGTCGATCTGGAACCCCAGGAAAGTGGTGCTTTCCACTTGGTCGATCGGCATACCGTTGACCGACAGCGGTCGTACTATATGGCCCGACAAGCAGAAGTGGATAAAATGTGTCTTGCTCAGGTTTAGAGCTAGACCATTTACCTTAAACCATTCCGCCAGTTGAGTCGCCGCGGCGTTTAGGTTACCCTCCAACCGGTCTATTGAAGGTGCGGTGACTATTGCGGCCACGTCGTCGGCGCACATAAATACCTCAGCCCTCGTGACAGCTTCTGGTAAATCGTTTAAAAGAGAACAGAATGTTTGAAACTGAGGACCCTTGAGCCACTCCCATTTTCGACTCCAAAGGGTCGGATGTGATTCCGTTCCCAAAAACTACCTGACTTCGGTCCCTCATCAGATCTGTCAAAAGGGCGTATGCTGGGCCATCTATCCCATAGTATCGCAGCTTGAATCCCTCATGCCTGGTGTACGCTAGGTACCAAACATTGGATATAATATGAGCACGCGCGGCGTACCCTCGTTCGCAAGTTATGTTCGAGAGCGTGACGCGCTCGTAGCCCTGCTCGGGCTTTCTTCTTCATTGGCATTTCCAGAATCGCTTTAGTATTCGCCGTCATTTCCTCCGCTCGACTTGCCTGTTGACTTGTTGACTTCACTGGCTGAAAGTAATCTGAGGGCTTTTCGTCCAGCTCGCGCTACACAACTGCTCCCGCAGCACCGTAGAGCTAGCCTTGCCTCTGCGCGAGAATATGCTGACTTTACTATGGAGGAATCGAAGAACGTACTGTTCTCAGATGAGAGCAGAATAGCCTTAAGAGGTCCAGATGGACGCCAACGTGTATACAGGTGCCAAAATAAACGGTTTGCTCCATGCGCAATAACTGAAACCGTGGGTTATCAGGGATGGTCAATAACATATAACAATAAAGAGGTATAAAAGGATTTACAATTGACGATTATAATAAAACACAATGATAACATATCGAAGGTTGTCGTTTATTAATTAAAATAAAACATTTTACATAAAGGCCGGGGCTGTAAGCGTTTAAGGTAACTCGATCAATAGGGTAATAAATCCCTCATGCCTGGTGTACCCTAGGTACTAAACAATGGATATAATATGAGCACGATATCCCCGCGCGGCGTACCCTCGCTCGCAAGTTATGTTCGAGAGCGTGACGCCTCTGCTCGTAGCCCAGCCTGGGCTTTCTTCTTCTTCATTGGCATTTCCAGAATCGCTTTAGTATTCGCCATCATTTCCTCCGCTCGACTTGCCTGTTGACTTGTTGACTTCACTGGCTGAAAGTAATCTGAGGGCTTTTCGTCCAGCTCGCGCTACACAACGGCTCCCGCAGCACCGTAGAGCTAGCCTTGCCTCTGCGCGAGAATATGCTGACTTTACTATGGAGGAATCGAAGAACGTACTGTTCTCAGATGAGAGCAGAATAAACGTGCCAAAATAAACGGTTTGCTCCATGCGCAATTACTGAAACCGTGGGTTATCAGGGATGGTCAATAACATATAACAATAAAGAGGTATAAAAGGATTTAAGATTGACGATTATAATAAAACACAATGATAACATATCGAAGGTTGTCGTTTATTAATTAAAATAAAACATTTTACATAAAGGCCGGGGCTGTAAGCGTTTAAGGTAACTCGATCAATAGGGTAATAAATCCCTCATGCCTGGTGTACCCTAGGTACTAAACAATGGATATAATATGAGCACGATATCCCCGCGCGGCGTACCCTCGCTCGCAAGTTATGTTCGAGAGCGTGACGCCTCTGCTCGTAGCCCAGCCCGGGCTTTCTTCTTCTTCATTGGCATTTCCAGAATCGCTTTAGTATTCGCCATCATTTCCTCCGCTCGACTTGCCTGTTGACTTGTTGACTTCACTGGCTGAAAGTAATCTGAGGGCTTTTCGTCCAGCTCGCGCTACACAACGGCTCCCGCAGCACCGTAGAGCTAGCCTTGCCTCTGCGCGAGAATATGCTGACTTTACTATGGAGGAATCGAAGAACGTACTGTTCTCAGATGAGAGCAGAATAAACGTGCCAAAATAAACGGTTTGCTCCATGCGCAATTACTGAAACCGTGGGTTATCAGGGATGGTCAATAACATATAACAATAAAGAGGTATAAAAGGATTTAAGATTGACGATTATAATAAAACACAATGATAACATATCGAAGGTTGTCGTTTATTAATTAAAATAAAACATTTTACATAAAGGCCGGGGCTGTAAGCGTTTAAGGTAACTCGATCAATAGGGGTAAATCCCTCATGCCTGGTGTACCCTAGGTACCATACAATGGATATAATATGAGCACGATATCCCCGCGCGGCGTACCCTCGCTCGCAAGTTATGTTCGAGAGCGTGACGCGCTCGTAGCTCAGCCCGGGCTTTCTTCTTCTTCATTGGCATTTCCAGAATCGCTTTAGTATTCGCCATCATTTCCTCCGCTGGACTTGCCTGTTGACTTGTTGACTTCACTGGCTGAAAATAATCTGAGGGCTTTTCGTCCAGCTCGCGCTACACAACGGCTCCCGCAGCACCGTAGAGCTAGCCTTGCCTCTGCGCGAGAATATGCTGACTTTACTATGGAGGAATCGAAGAACGTACTGTTCTCAGATGAGAGCAGAATAAACGTGCCAAAATAAACGGTTTGCTCCATGCGCAATTACTGAAATCGTGGGTTATCAGGGATGGTCAATAACATATAACAATAAAGAGGTATAAAAGGATTTACAATTGACGATTATAATAAAACACAATGATAACATATCGAAGGTTGTCGTTTATTAATTAAAATAAAACATTTTACATAAAGGCCGGGGCTGTAAGCGTTTAAGGTAACTCGATCAATAGGGTAATAAATCCCTCATGCCTGGTGTACCCTAGGTACTAAACAATGGATATAATATGAGCACGATATCCCCGCGCGGCGTACCCTCGCTCGCAAGTTATGTTCGAGAGCGTGACGCCTCTGCTCGTAGCCCAGCCCGGGCTTTCTTCTTCTTCATTGGCATTTCCAGAATCGCTTTAGCATTCGCCATCATTTCCTCCGCTCGACTTGCCTGTTGACTTGTTGACTTCACTGGCTGAAAGTAATCTGAGGGCTTTTCGTCCAGCTCGCGCTACACAACGGCTCCCGCAGCACCGTAGAGCTAGCCTTGCCTCTGCGCGAGAATATGCTGACTTTACTATGGAGGAATCGAAGAACGTACTGTTCTCAGATGAGAGCAGAATAAACGTGCCAAAATAAACGGTTTGCTCCATGCGCAATTACTGAAACCGTGGGTTATCAGGGATGGTCAATAACATATAACAATAAAGAGGTATAAAAGGATTTAAGATTGACGATTATAATAAAACACAATGATAACATATCGAAGGTTGTCGTTTATTAATTAAAATAAAACATTTTACATAAAGGCCGGGGCTGTAAGCGTTTAAGGTAACTCGATCAATAGGGGTAAATCCCTCATGCCTGGTGTACCCTAGGTACCATACAATGGATATAATATGAGCACGATATCCCCGCGCGGCGTACCCTCGCTCGCAAGTTATGTTCGAGAGCGTGACGCGCTCGTAGCCCTGCTCGGGCTTTCTTCTTCATTGGCATTTCCAGAATCGCTTTAGTATTCGCCGTCATTTCCTCCGCTCGACTTGCCTGTTGACTTGTTGACTTCACTGGCTGAAAGTAATCTGAGGGCTTTTCGTCCAGCTCGCGCTACACAACTGCTCCCGCAGCACCGTAGAGCTAGCCTTGCCTCTGCGCGAGAATATGCTGACTTTACTATGGAGGAATCGAAGAACGTACTGTTCTCAGATGAGAGCAGAATAGCCTTAAGAGGTCCAGATGGACGCCAACGTGTATACAGGTGCCAAAATAAACGGTTTGCTCCATGCGCAATAACTGAAACCGTGGGTTATCAGGGATGGTCAATAACATATAACAATAAAGAGGTATAAAAGGATTTACAATTGACGATTATAATAAAACACAATGATAACATATCGAAGGTTGTCGTTTATTAATTAAAATAAAACATTTTACATAAAGGCCGGGGCTGTAAGCGTTTAAGGTAACTCGATCAATAGGGGTAAATCCCTCATGCCTGGTGTACCCTAGGTACTAAACAATGGATATAATATGAGCACGATATCCCCGCGCGGCGTACCCTCGCTCGCAAGTTATGTTCGAGAGCGTGACGCCTCTGCTCGTAGCCCAGCCCGGGCTTTCTTCTTCTTCATTGGCATTTCCAGAATCGCTTTAGTATTCGCCATCAATTCCTCCGCTCGACTTGCCTGTTGGCTTGTTGACTTCACTGGCTGAAAGTATTCTGAGGGCTTTTCGTCCAGCTCGCGCTACACAACGGCTCCCGCAGCACCGTAGAGCTAGCCTTGCCTCTGCGCCAGAATATGCTGACTTTACTATGGAGGAATCGAAGAACGTACTTTTCTCAGATGAGAGCAGAATAAACGTGCCAAAATAAACGGTTTGCTCCATGCGCAATTACTGAAACCGTGGGTTATCAGGGATGGTCAATAACATATAACAATAAAGAGGTATAAAAGGATTTAAGATTGACGATTATAATAAAACACAATGATAACATATCGAAGGTTGTCGTTTATTAATTAAAATAAAACATTTTACATAAAGGCCGGGGCTGTAAGCGTTTAAGGTAACTCGATCAATAGGGGTAAATCCCTCATGCCTGGTGTACCCTAGGTACCAAACAATGAATATAATATGAGCACGATATCCCCGCGCGGCGTACCCTCGCTCGCAAGTTATGTTCGAGAGCGTGACGCGCTTGTAACCCTGCCCGGGCTTTCTTCTTCTTCATTGGCATTTCCAGAAACGCTTTAGTATTCGCCATCATTTCCTCCGCTCGACTTGCCTGTTGGCTTATTGACTTCATTGGCTAAAAGTAATCTGAGGGCTTGTCGTCCAGCTCGCGCTCCACAACTGCTCCCACAGCACCGTAGAGCTAGACTTGCCTCTGCGCGAGAATATGCTGACTTTACTATGGAGGAATGGAAGAACGTACTGTTTACAGATGAGAGCAGAATAGCCTTCAGAGGTCCACATGGACGCCAACGTGTATACAGGCGCCAAAATTAACGGTTTGCTCCATGCGCAATAACTGAAACCGTGGGTTATCAAGGAGGGCCAATAACATATAACAATAAAGAGGTACAAAAGTATTGAAGTTTGACGATTATTATAAAACACATTAATAACATATTGAAGGTTGTCGTTAATTCATTAAAAAAAAATGCTTTACATGTACTTTCTACTGTTACTATGACATAATTAAGATATAAAGGCCGGGGCTGTTTAAGGTAACTCGATCAATAGGAGTAAATGCCTCATGCCTGGCGTACCCTAGGTACCAAACAATGGATATAATGAGCACGATATCCCCGCGCGGCGTACCCTCGCTGGCAAGTTATGTTCGAGAGCGTGACGCGCTCGTAGCCCTGCCCGGGCTTTCTTCTTCTTCATTGGGATTTCCAGAATCGCTTGAGTATTCAACATCAATTCCTCCGCTCGACTTGCCTGTTGGCTTGTTGACTTCACTGGCTGAAAGTAATCTGAGGGCTTTTCGTCCAGCTCGCGCTCCACAACTGCTCCCACAGCATCGTTGAGCTGGACTTGCCTTTGCGCGAGAATATGCTGACTTTACTATGGAGGAATGGAAGAACGTGCTGTTTTCAGATGAGAGCAGAATAGCCTTCACAGGGGTAGCACGTCAAAATATCTGAAGAAAAAATATTTCGGAAATGTTTTCCCGCTTATCGTTATCTAGAATATATTCCTCGTAGTTTCTTTATTCTTGCATTTTAATTCCATACAAATAATACCTGTACTTATGATACGTTTGATATCTTTGATAGTATTTAAGGAGTAATAAATAAACAACGAATATATTGTTAGTTATTTTTTATTTAAAAATTTATTTTATTGCAGTATATGCTTATTGTATATGAGCATGTACCAGCGGTGATATTTCTGTAAGAGTATCTGCCAGTGCTCGAAGTTTTTCGATATAATATATCCGTACCCTGTCGAATGCCCATATTTGTTCATACATGTTCATCGGTGGTGTACTGATAAAAGTGGTGCACTGCAGGCGGTTGCACTCATGGATGAGCTGGACGAGCTGGTTCATCGCCTTCATGTCCTTTTCAGTAGGAACGTGACGCCTTTCCTTAGGGTTCATGATGTCTGCAGATAAAAAAAAATACAAATTGAAAAAGAGACAGTGTCGCGACAATAGATCATCCCAGTTAAGCAGGACTGGTTCAACTTTTGAATTGACTAAGATAGATAGAGACCTACTGAATTTCATCAAACCCGTTAGATATCTATTGAAATTTACATGACATTTATCGCTGAATCTATGAAATACTAGGAGGATTCTATCGGATTTTTTTTTAACACGAACAAATCAACCACTTGTTTACTTAATTTTGATCACTATGTTAACTTAGACGTTAAAGTAAAGAGAAATAAAGCGCGTGAAAAAAAAATAGTAAAAATGTACCAACTAACCTGATTCCTTGAAGCAAACTGAAGACTGGTTAGTTTTATCACGCAAGTCCCACTTTTATACCGTCCACTCCAGATGTTATTGTATTTATGAATCACTGGGAATTTGACTGTATGAAATAACAACTGACGTCAGACGATAAGTGTTGTTTATAAAACCAAATGAACTGACCTTGATAAATAAATGTCAGGCCATGCATATGTTTGCCGCAGCTCACCGCGTGCATGGAGTCTTAGCTTAAGAACTTTTGATAAAATAATACTATAAATTAAAAAGCATAACGAAGTTCCTGAAGTCGAGGGAAATCCAACGAATACCAACACGTGGGGTCTGTTTTCATTTTTCAATTATGTGATATTTGGAGGTTATGTGAAACAACCCTGAGTCGCAATTGACTCGAGACTCGATTTAGTATTGATGCAGATTCGGATACGTTGACCGAGATCATTAATTGCGATTGAGGGAATACATTTTTTGAAAAAAATTACCTGCTACTCATGTTGATTATTTTCGTGGTTGTAGAAAGTTACCCTTCAAGGTCACCCTCCCGTGATTAGGCTCATCGGATTCCTCGCGTCAAGACGAATCCAACGGGTCCATGGTCGACCAAAAATGGCTACTGGAAGTCCCCGATTGGAAATTGGTGGCGGGTGTGGCAGCCCAGATCATCTCACCTCAGCTTATGCTATACTATATTTTCATATAACTTTTATTGGCTATGCCCTATAGCAATACATTTCTAGCTGTTAGCTTATACTATATGCTATTTATACCTCTTTAAGATATATAAACGTATGTAAAGAGTTACATATAAAATACCACAGCCACGGGAAATAATATAGAGCTATGGTAAGTCTAGTACTAGAATTGGCAGCCACGTTTGCCACATCAGCGTCTTCGGTCTGTCCTGCTTGTCCAGAATATTTTCGTATGGATATTGCGTCATGGGATATTTTGACGTGTATTCTTCACAGGTACACATGGACGCCAACGTGTATACAGGCGCCAAAATGAACGGTTTGCTTCATGCGCAATAACTGAAACCGTGGGTTATCAGGGATGGCCAATAACATATAACAATAAAGAGGTATAAAAGTATTGAAGTTTGACTATTATAATAAAACACAATAATAACATACTGAAGGTTAGAATTGAAACTATCGTGGTTGGGAATCATATTAAAAGATAAACGGCTAATTACCACTATTATTCGTCACTTTGCTGACGTTTCGAGACTGAGTTCAGAAGCCTCTTCATCATGAGCACCGCCCGCGACCGCGTTCGACGGTGGACCAGCGAATACACAATAATATAATATACTGAAGGTTGTCGTTTATTCATTAAAATAAAACATTTTACATTAACTTACTACTGTTACTATGACATAATTAAGATATGAAGGCCGGGGCTGTAAGCGTTTAGGGTAACTCGATCAAAAGGGGTAAATCCCTCATGCCTGGCGTACCCTAGATACCAAACAATGAATATAATATGACCTCGATATCCCCGCGCGGCGTACCCTCGCTGGCAAGTTATGTTCGAGAGCGTGACGCGCTCGTAGCTCTGCCCGGGCTCCGCCCCCGCAATGTTGGTGGTGTATGCGCCGCGTTACGGGTACAGCGGCAGGATGCACGAGACGGCTTCTGATCTAGAAATGAGTAAAGTATATTAGAATTATAAGAAAAGGACGAACAATTTTAGTTGCGCTGATGTAGGTACATATAGTTACTTATTGGTGGTGATCTCTCCACACAGTGTAGCAGCTTCGCTAGAGCAGTCTGCGCAGTCCTGCACCTGCATATTATTTTTATTAATTATTTATTACTTGTGCCCGCCCGCGGCTTCGCTCGCTTTTTACCAGAATAACAAGTACATTCATTAAAATTATTGAAAAACACGACTGCCATGGTTTTAAAGTTAAATGTAGTTTTAACGTTTTTTCGTGACAACTAAAGATATAAAGGCCGGGGCTGTAAGCGTTTAAGGTAACTCGATCAAAAGATGTAAATCCCTCATGCCTGGCGTACCCAAGGTACCAATCAATGAATATAATATGAGCACGATAACCCCGCGCGGCGTACCCTCGCTGGCAAGTTATGTTCGAGAGCGTGACGCGCTCGTAGCCCTGCCCGGGCTCCGCCCCCGCAATGTTGGTGGTGTATGCGCCGTGTTACGGGTACAGCGGCAGGATGCACGAGACGGCTTCTGATCTAGAAATGAGTAAAGTATATTAGAATTATAAGAAAAGGACGAACAATTTTAGTAGCGCTGATGTAGGTACATATACTTACTTATTGGTGGTGATCTCTGCACACAGTGTAGCAGCTTCGCTAGAGCAGTCTGCGCAGTCCTGCACCTGCATATTTATTACTTTTATTAAATATTTATTACTTGTGACCGCCCGCGGCTTCGCTCGTTTTTTACCAGAATAACAAGTACATTCATTAAAATTATTGAAAAACACGACTGCCATGGTTTTAAAGTTAAATGTAGTTTTAACGTTTTTTCGTGATAACTAAAGATATAAAGGCCGGGGCTGTAAGCGTTTAAGGTAACTCGATCAAAAGATGTAAATCCCTCATGCCTGGCGTACCCTAGGTACCAATCAATGAATATAATATGAGCACGATATCCCCGCGCGGCGTACCCTCGCTGGCAAGTTATGTTCGAGAGCGTGACGCGCTCGTAGCCCTGCCCGGGCTCCACCCCCGCAATGTTGGTGGTGTATGCGCCGTGTTACGGGTACAGCGGCAGGATGCACGAGACGGCTTCTGATCTAGAAATGAGTAAAGTATATTAGAATTATAAGAAAAGGACGAACAACTTTAGTTGCTCTGATGTAGGTACATATACTTACTTATTGGTGGTGATCTCTCCACACAGTGTAGCAGCTTCGCTAGAGCCGTCTGCGCAGTCCTGCACCTGCATATTACTTTTATTAAATATTTATTACTTGTGTCCGCCCGCGGCTTCGCTCGCTATTTGCAGGAATAACAAGATCATTCATTAAAATTATTGAAAAACATGACTGCCATGGTTTTAAAGTTAAATGTAGTTTTAACGTTTTTTCGTGATAACTAAGGATATAAAGGCCGGGGCTGTAAGCGTTTAAGGTAACTCGATCAAAAGATGTAAATCCCTCATGCCTGGCGTACCCTAGGTACCAAACAATGAATATAATATGAGCACGATATCCCCGCGCGGCGTACCCTCGCTGGCAGGTTATGTTCGAGAGCGTGACGCGCTCGTAGCCATGCCCGGGCTCCGCCCCCGCAATGTTGGTGGTGTATGCGCCGTGTTACGGGTACAGCGGCAGGATGCACGAAACGGCTTCTGATCTAGAAATGAGTAAAGTATATTAGATTTATAAGAAAAGGACGAACAATTTTAGTTGCTCTGATGTAGGTACATATACTTACTTATTGGTGGTGATCTCTCCACACAGTGTAGCAGCTTCGCTAGAGCCGTCTGCGCAGTCCTGCACCTGCATATTACTTTTTTAAAATATTTATTACTTGTGTCCGCCCGCGGCTTCGCTCGCTTTTTACCAGAATAACAAGTACATTCATTAAAATTATTGAAAAACACGACTGCCATGGTTTTAAAGTTAAATGTAGTTTTAACGTTTTTTCGTGATAACTAAAGATATAAAGGCCGGGGCTGTAAGCGTTTAAGGTAACTCGATCAAAAGATGTAAATTCCTCATGCCTGGCGTACACTAGGTACCAAACAATTTATATAATATGAGCACGATATCCCCGCGCGGCGTAACCTCGCTGGCAAGTTACGTTTGAGAGCGTGACGCACTCGTAGTATTGGAACCTACCTACTTTCCAAGTTCTACACATTGATTACAAACACGATTAGCTTCAGATATTTTTTCAAAATTTGGTCCCCTTATTTGGACATCATGGTTGGTCGCCCTAGCTGCTGTTTTTTAGGGTTCCGTACCCTAAGGGTAAAACGGGACCCTATTACTAAGACTCCGCTGTCCGTCCGTCTGTCTGTCTGTCCGATGACAATGACTTACTTTATACAATATATTTCTCTCCTCGCGTTGTGTTGGCCATTTTATATACTTATTATAGAGTTTGTTAAGTGCCTCTTCTCACACTTCTAGATACAGTAGTCTGCGAGACGTAGTGAAAGGCATTTTGTCCTACTAGAGTCTGGTAGGACCCTGAGGCATAAAAGGCCAGTGTGATCAAGATCTGCAAAGGAAATATTTTTTTTCTGTAGGTACTTAGTCTATTAGGTTCAATAGGAGGCCAAATTCTAGGACTGTTTGTGTATAGTAGGTAGTACCTACTAGGTACCATTAATTATTCAATAACGACTTGAAATCGTCAAAAAAGGCTAAATATATGTTTTTTGACCCTTAGCAAAAC
This sequence comes from Operophtera brumata, assembly GCA_932527175.1. NCBI lineage: Eukaryota > Metazoa > Arthropoda > Insecta > Lepidoptera > Geometridae > Operophtera > Operophtera brumata. The sequence goes on along the minus strand of OW052226.1, from coordinate 44,261,540 downwards.
TGTGGATACTCTTTGGATACTGGAAATCTTCTTTGGGCAGCCGCTATAATACATTTCACCAGTAAATCCTCTTCTGCTTTTGTGAGCACGGTAGTAGGACCTATACCACATTGCATGGGGTTTTTTTTTTTTTTGGGGTGTAATTGTCGCTTGCCGCCGCAATTACACCGAACGCGTGCCCTCGGCCCGCCGCCAGCATCTCTCGCACCGCAGAGAAGCCAACACCGGTCACGCTGGTTCCTCCCCAACGGCATGATTACGCTTCTGCAGTGGCTAGCAACTCGGCTGCCTCTCAGAAAAAGGGGAAGAAGCGGAGCTGTGAACCAGTTCATAGCGCTGCAACCGCTAGGGCTCCAAGGAAGGAGACCTGTGATGCAGAGGGCCTTATCGAGGTAATAAGGAAGAAACGGAAGCCCTCTAGCCGGAACCAGTGTGGTACTCATGTATCCAGTGAGCAGCACTTCCGAGCGGAGGTACCCACTACGCAGATCTACGTGTCCCGCGTCTACTTCGACGTGAAGGCCGTAGTGGTGGTGGAATGCATCAGGAAGAAAGCCGGAGTGGGTTTGAGGGTCATGAAGTTGGACTCTCGTCATAATGTGAGCTTTAGCTCATATATGGTGAGGGTCCCTACGGAAAATGTGATGACTTACTTGAGCCCTGACTTCTGGCCGAAAGGGGTGAAGTTCCGGCGGTTCAGGGGACGCCTGTCACGTGATCCCCCGGGCCGCGACGCGTCGGCGATCACACGTGTGTTAGATTAAGTAATAAATAAAGTGTTTTTTTTTATGTATATTAGGGTGTCCCTTATATACGTGAATTTTTTTTTTTTTGGATATCGAAATGCATACCCCGTAATTCTTTTTAAACTACCCAGATCTACTTAAATACAAAATTTTATCTTCCTATGTCAACATTAACCCGTGCCGACAAGGCCGTAAAGATTTTGAAAATAGCTGCCTTTGACCCTTTTCGATATTCAACTAAACAAAATGAAACATTTATTTTTTATAAAAACAATAATAAAAATTTAGTAAGAAAATAGGTATTTATTTATTAAAAGAACATAAAATTACAGATTAGCAAGGATATTTTCTTTTAAGGGTCTCTTTGTTACAGTCTGGATAAAGATTTCTGTGCTCTTGTACACAGCGTAGTAAAAATTGTTTCTGTTCTTCCTTTGCAGTAATTAAACCATGAAAATCTTGCATAAGTTTTACAGCTCTTTCAGCTGTATCATTCACTGCCCTTAAAGAAAAAACCTTTCTTTTTGCCTGTAAATAGGCAACATCTTCCCACGTAGAAACAGGTTTCTCCAAGAAATTATCATCAATTTTTAAACGAGAAAATAATTTTCTGCTCTTGATAGACACAAAATCACTCAATGATTTTCCTGTAACAATAGACAAGACAGTATTATTATCAGTTTATTAAAACAATTTAAGACATAGTAAAGTAAGCTTAGCGTTAGATCCTTTTATATGTTTTTTTTTTAATTAATGATTAATAGCTAACTTTAACATAAAATTAAGTATTCCCACTTACCATGCAAATAATCAGACATATCTTCCTTCGATGGAATGTATCTCTTCCCAGAATCATACAAACTCTCTTTTTGTAAGTTCTCTACGATACTTCTCTTGGTTGCTTCATCAACTTCATCATCAAAGAGTGACAAAACAGTAATTTCTTCTGACAAGTACCAAAGATGTTGACTAAACTTTTTCAAAGCTGCTTGGGAGATCTCTTTGTTAATAGTTTCGTATTCCTTAAGCCTTTTTAAAAAGGACAAATCTTGATTTGGTGCCTTCACCGCCAGACTACATCCCAGCCATGATTTCACATATACAACTGCAATGAATAAACAAATGTCTTGGAGTGCTCGTTTATCTTTGGCGCTAATTTTGAATTGAGATTGCAGCAAACATATTTTCAAACAGTAAATAGCTCTTGCCATCCACCTTGCTTGATGCATTGCTCCAGGAGGTCTTATTTTAATTTTTTTCTCACTATCGCCTCCTAAGAAAATAATAGACAGTTCAATCAGTTCTCGATAATCGTCACGTACAATAGATTTTTGCAGTTCTTCATTATAAAATGTCAACAGTTCTTTAATTTTTGTATTACAAAAATGTTGTGTGACGATGTGGCTGTGTGTTTCAATAGCAGCAGAATTAATAGTATTCCAGTTGTCTCTAAACACTCAATTTAACTTCACGAATGTTAAAAAAGAGGACTGCAAGAACTTGACGGTTAGACGGTAACTTTGCCCCAGTTATTTGATAGTTCAAGTCACCTACTAAGAAAATACTTTTTTTATTGCTTCTTAATTCCACTGCCATTTTTTAACGTAAAACAATATGTGTTCATCACGAGATTAACTAATAACAAATGACAAATACGGCGAGTACGCGCCGCTATTTCCGCGTAACTTGTATGAACATGATTCGATGCAAGTCGGCACGGGTTTCCGTTCTCCAAATAAGGTAAAAATTAATTCCCGAGTGTTTTAGGTACTAATGAACAAAACTAAGACCTATGCGTTAAAAAATATAAACTTTGAAAAATAAGGGACACCCTAATGTATATGTTAGTTTCTAAGGTATTTATGTTGATATGGGCTTACTGTTTAGGTTTAGTGCCTAAGTAAGCCTGAAATAAAGATTTTGAATTTGAATTTGTATTTTGATTTTTTTCCTGATATTTTTTTGTAAAGAGTGATTCATGGCACTCCGACACGCTTTGCTGCAGTTGCTACAGGTTCACGGCCTTGTACTGCCGCAATGGCATCGCCCATTTGCTTGGGCGTGTAATCCTTTCTTGGCGCCATCTAATCAAAATGAGGGATCCGGTTATGGACACCCAGTTATGGACATGGTGTACATTACTGAAACAGTTTTTTTTTTAAGTTTAAATATGGCCCCCATATCCGTGAACGTTCTAAAGATAATTTCCATTTAAAAACTCGTTATGAACTCAAAAGCATTAGTTTGGACAGATGTCCAACACTGGTTTAATTGAAAACATAAATACCAGTGATGGACACCCCCCCGTCTTAGATGAATCGGCGAGAAAATGAAATAAAAAAAAACAATATAAAATAAACTAACTAAAACTGGTGATGATGAAGAAGATTGTGGATGCATTGTAATACTTACTGCGGACTGGGGGGCGATGAAGAAAACACGTCTCGCTCCACCGTGGCGTCTACAAGACGAAGCAGTTTAGCCCTGCGGGCGGCCGCTTCCGGGTTGCGAGTCCGGCGGTCAGGCGACGGAGTAACCGACCGCCGACCGCCGAAGGCCGGCAACAACGAACGAAATAAACTGAAAAAAGAAAAAAAAACATGTCTGGCCGCCTAAAAAAATTACCACAAGCCAGTGTTGCCAGGTAAATTTTTTACAATACCCTATGGCTGGGTTTCAATTTACCCTAGATTCAGTAAAATTTCGAAAAAATACCCTGAATATAATTTCCTTCAGTGTTTTCTTCCTTTGCAAATAAAATTACAATAAATATGTTTTATTATTTATTATTGACACATGACAATAAAAGTATCCTCTGCAGCCTCTGCATCACCATCTTTTTTGTCATACATGTTATTATTAAACTTATCTAACATTGTTTTTGTAGGAGCAAAGTTAACACAAGAACTGTGAAATATTTTTACGTTGTATCTTACAGTCATGATACTCTGTATCATGGGCAATGATAGCCTATTTCTGAGTTTAGTCTTAACGACTGAATACAGAGAAATTGCCCTTTCTACAGCTGCATTGGATATAGGCGCCGACAAAAGGACAAAGCTAATTTAGAAATATTAAGGAATCTTTTATTACCACCAGCATCTGTGTCCCGTTGAACCTCAGCCCAAAAATCAATACAACGCGTTTTATTTTGCCAAGCCTTGTTTTGCAAATTATTCCATTCTAATTCTACCTCTTGCTTACAACCATATACATCAACCCTTTGAACACTTTGTAGCATATCAACGAGTGTAGGTTTTACTTGAGACGTGGCTATTTCTGGAGTCAGCGTCGCTACGGATTTAAGGAAAGCCATATTTTTTGGCAATCTTTTCTGTAATTCAGAACACAACAAGACAAGGAAGGTTTTACATCTCTCACGTACGTTTTCTTTTTCCGGTCTGACTAGTTTCGATAACGCCTCTTCAACTGTGTAGCCAAAATGCATTGCTGATACATGCATTAAATGAGCTTGAAATTGAAATGTTGCGTATTCTCCTTCTTTAACTCTTCTGCAAGGCGGTGCAACCCGTGAGCTAAGCAGGTAATGTGCAGTAAATTTGGATAAAAAGTTTGCAGGGATTGGCCAGCTTTTACCATATATGGCGCAGCATCCGAAACAAATATGCAGATTTTTTCATCAGCGGAGGAATCGGGGAACAATGATTTTATGGAATCATTTATAAAACGTGCAACAGTTGAATAATTGTTTTTTTCCAGGATTTTACAGGCCACCAAGTGGGGAACAGCGGGTTCCTTTGTTAGTTTTCCAACTATCAAATTCGCTATATATCGTCCACATGAATCCGTAGTTTCATCTGCTGATATCCAGAGTAAATTGTTCTGAAGATCTGCACGAATTTCACTTAATACGTCTTCGTGGATAGGGGGCAGGTAGTTCTTTCGAATCGTAGACTCTTCAGGTATTACCTGATTCGAACAATATTTATTTAAGAAATTTTGGCATACTGAGTTATTCAGTTGATGGAACGGAATAATGCAAGCAACAAACAACTCACATAAATCTTTATTAAACCCTGTCTTCTTTGCCGAATCCGAAGTTAAAGGTGTAACCTGTGTCAGCAATCGCTGGCGGCTTGTTGATGGTTTATTTCTTGCTGCTATGTGAGAACCTGTGTTTACTTGTTGATCGATCTGATACTTTTTCGAACAAGGTATACGTTTGTCACAAATCTTGCAGAAAATTACATCGCCATCAGTCGTAAACTCATTCTGGTAACCTTTAATCCAAGATTCCAGTAAAATTCTGTTATTTTTCTTTACTGGCGGCATTGTTTAAACGTTTGTAAACAAACACTTGCGTTTAAAGTGGCTGATTGAATAAATTTATCATGCGCGAACCGCGAACTGATTACCTGCGCATGCGCGTGGATGGCGACTAGCTCCGCTCGCGCGGGAGGCCGCAATCAACTGACGGGCAAGCACACTAGCGCTTAGCGGAAAACTTTGTAAACTAGCTTTAGCTACATATACTTGATCTGTGATCGGGCCGCGCGCGGCGCGACTCGCGAGCCGCACTGTCAGTCATTCAGCCACTGCGCTCGCGCTTACGCGTCATTGTCACACATGCCTCCCGCTCCCGCTACTTAACGAAATATGCACGATTGGGGAAAAAGGCTAAAATATGCACTAACGCCGTAATTAGAGAGTTTTATGCATTTGCATATGTTGCTTTACATAGCACAAGTACGTTGAGTGCTGTTCCTGTCTATAGTACGGGGCACCCAAGTGCCAGCTGCTTCGCTTTGACTCCCTTAAGAGAAGAGCCGTTAGAATCATCGACGACACTAAGCTCCCAGATACTCTACGGAGCCATTGGCTCTCTTTGCGTGTTCTACCGCCTCTACAACGGGAACGAGCTTTCCGATCTCATCCCCGCATCGGGGTTTTGCCATCGCTCTTTCTGGCACCGTGACGGGGCTCATCCGCGCATCATAGAGACCTGGGTTTCTCGTGCGGCTCATTTCTCGAGATCGTTTCTTCTCCATACCTACAAACTATGGAATAGGCTTCCATCTGAGGTTATACAGCTTAGTAGCGACATGTGTCGCTTCAAAAAAAGACGTTCATGGGTTCCCTCGTGGTGGTCAGCGACGGTACCGTAAGGTGTTGCCGTAAGCGACGGTGACCACTTAACATCGGGTCGGACGTGAGCTGGTCTGCCTATTGGTTTCACAAAAAAATAAACTATTGACCTGTAGACATGGAAAAAAAAACTTAGCGCTTGATAGGTTTTAATTTGATGGATTTATTTATTATAATAATTATTAACGAGAAGACACCTGCAAGGTCCCCATTTATGGAGGGGATTGACTGTTTTGCTTCACTGAATAGTCTGGATATTCTCTTCTTTATTTTCTATGTATAATAAAAAATATCTATCTATGTTATATATTGTGTATTAAGTATATCAGTTATGTAGTACCCATAACACAAGCTCTGCTTAGCTTGGGGCTAGATAATGTTGTGTTAACTGTCCAGCATTATTATGATTATTATCTATTTGTTTGATCTGATCAGCTCGGCTCAGGAGAGCCGGAGATATGACCGACGTGCACGGGCCTAAGCCAAGTGCACACCGGTTGATAAACTACATATTTTGATGTCTTGAATTTGATGGTAAAATACCGGCGGAAGGGTCAATTTGTAGAAATTTCCTAACTATTCTGCACGTATTTAGAATGACCGCTTTTTGCTGTAGAACATAGGTGTACTTAGGTAAATCTAACAGAGTAAGAGACTGAAACAATTGTTTAGGGATGACGCCTGTAGTGGATAAAACAATAGGAATAATCGAAACCTTCTCTAATCTCCACATCCGAGTGATCTCATCCTTCAACTCTATGTATTTGGAAAGCTTTTCTGCTATTGTATTCTGTACATTGTGGGTGTTAGGTACGGCTATATCGATAATTAGTGCTGTTTTGTTGGTTTTGTTAATAAGGGTCAAATCTGGTCTATTGTAGTGAGTAGTTTTATCTGTGAGGGATGGCTCTATCAAAATAGAGTTTATGAGAATGATTTTCAAGCACGGTTTCTGGGGTGTACTTGTAGTAAGGTGTTGGGCCTACAGACGCATCAATAAGGTTATATTTTGCTGCTAGTCTTTGGTGGATGATGTTCGCCACCTGATCATGCCTGTACTTGTAATCTGTCTGGGCGATGGCTTTGCATGCTCCTGTTATGTGCTGGATCGTTTCGGATGAACTATTACAACGACGGCACAGATCAGTTGGTAAGTTGTGTACTTTCATTATATGTTTTTTATAGTTCCGTGTCTCAACTACTTGGTCCTGTATCGCAATCATGAAGCCCTCGGTCTCTGGGAAGAGTTCCCCTCGACTGAGCCATTCGTTCGACGCTTCCTTGTCGACGTTGGGCTGACTCAGGTCGTGGCGATGTCTTCCATGAAGAGACTGAAGGGTCCACTCGTTTATTAGTGTCTGTCTGTCTGTTATTGCTTCATTCTTCTGCTTATTTTGATCTCTTATTTTGATCTTTTAAATTTAATGGTGTTAATTTGCGATCATGTTGTACTATTGCTTTATGTAATTTGGACAAATCAGATTTCGAATGAAAATATGCTCTTAAATTAGAAATCTGCCTGTTGTGTAAGTTTGGGATGTCAATAAGCCCCCTGCCTCCTTCCAATCGCGGTAAGACCTGTCTTTGTATGCAGGCTCGTGGGTGGTGTTTCCTACTTTTGTCATGGATACATTAATTGTTCGTTGTAATTTCTTAAGCTCATTCTTAGTCCAATTTATAATTCCGAAGGAATAGGTAAGAACAGGAATAGCATAGGTATTAATAGCTTTTACTGTGTTTTTGGAGTTTAACTGTGTCTTTAAGATTGAACTAATTCTGTGTTTGAAGTTAAGGGAAAGTTTGTTTTTTATTTCCTTGTGAAGGATCTGTTTGGATTGGTGGTACCCTAAGTACTTATACGCGTCGTTTTCATTCAGGGGGTCAATCGTCTCACCATTTTGCATGTGATAGCTATGCTGATAGTTATGCCCTGCTGTGATTGATTTGATTTTACATTTATCAATGCCGAATTTCATACGTATATCTAGGGAAAATTCTTCTGTAATATGTAACAACTGCTCTAAATCAGTCTGTGTGGAAGCATATATTTTTATGTCATCCATATAAAGCAAATGGCTTAATTGAAAGTCTAGTCTGTTTGTCTGTTCGTCAGTTGGTGTCTCAATAATGTCCAGAGAATATCCAATTTTAGTGGAATTTAAAATATTTGAAAGGGGATTTAGGGCAAGGCAGAACCATAGAGGGCTAAGAGAATCTCCTTGGAATATTCCACGTTGGATCTTAATTGGGTCGGTTTCTATGATTCTACTAGATGACTGTGCATGCAATCGTGTTTTATTATTATTATTATTATCAATGAGGAGCTTACCTGTGATCCTTTTATAAAGAACTCTTTCACATACTCTATGGGGATACTTGACACTAGTTGACACCCATGTCTCCTCCAGTTTCATGGTTATACCGGCTGTTGTGCATAAATCAACGAGCACTGTTTGAAACCACCTTATATACTGGGCTTCTGTCATTTTCAAATCTGACAGGGTTCTTATGGAGGGTATTCTGAGGTAAATCACTTGATTGTCTCCTTGACCTGTCAGAGTGGCCACTGTGTTGCATCTCCAAGATGCTATTAAGATCAGTAATATTGTCAACAGTGTCCACCCTTTCTGTCTCAACCCTTCTGTTGCGGACCAAATCAAACCGCACATCATTTCTTTCAAGAGTTTATTTCAGACTGACAAGTCAAAATCATTTATTTTTAAACATCACAGAAAAAGGAACATATTTTAAAATATCTGCTATTTTCTCACTAGCCAGCCTCCCTCAAGTTCTGAAGGAGGCTGTTGTGGTAGGTGCGGAAGGTTGGTTGCCAACACCTTCCATCCAGGCTTCTGGCCCTATTACACATCTTGGCCCGTTCTCTGGGTCTCCATCCTCATTCTATCTATGTGGGTTAAACCTGTCTTGAAATATTAGGATGCTCTGAATGGGGAACAATTGGGTGTACGCCAACACATTGTTAACACCCATTTAGCCTTTCAAGTTCTTCATAGAGAGGTGAATAGAATAGAATAGAATAGAATAATATTTATTAAAAAAGAAGAATACATTAACATTAATTAAACTTAATTAATTGTGCTAGTACGACATCTGTCTCTCGTCATTTACAAAAATTTCATCATTACTTGACTAGGTAATTAAAAAGTCCTAATTAATAAATATACAGCACGTTATGCAGTACACAGTAAATGCCCATCAAGAAAAAATTAAACATAATCATAAAGTGTCCGCTGTAAAGAGGCGTAATATAATAATAAATAACTGTAAATAGATAAATGAGAATGATACAAAAATACAAGTCTTAGTTTAATCTGCTCTAAAAAGGCATCGTCATTTATAAAACCAATCCGGTACTATCAATTAGTCTTCATTCCACATCAGCATTATAATTACTGTAGTCATTTCCTAAATATTCACTTACAGTGTAAATAGTTTGACAGAGAAGAAGTAGTTTGAGCTTTTTACAAAAAAAAAACCCCATGACCCCGTGACCCCTTCATGTCTAAAGCTTGTACACGAGGATGAGAAGTCTATAGACATGAATACATGACTCCCCTCATTGTCTCCTTGTGAGTTGGCCATTCGAATGAGATATTTCATTAAGCTGTCCTCAGACTAGGTCATGGTCTGGTGGGGGATGAATTTGAATATGTTCTTTATATTGTTATTGTGGCTACCTGGTGTAATCTAATTTCTAGGTTCAATTTCCCAAAGAACCTAGCCTTTCTTTTCTTCATCTCCCTCTAGCTGAACCCGCGACTTCGTACGCGTAATATTATTTTATCCATAACTTTGCGTAATAGCACAGACTATATTATGTTTTTACACCGTGGTAATAGTATTTTCTAGTTGTTGTAGTAGTAGAATGTTTGGTTTAGTTTATAAGTTTATAGGTCTTTACTTGAGGACTCAATCCACCATTGCGTAGCAGTCGCAGCGGTACCTGAATTTTTAGTATGTTTTTTTGCACTTCGCCAGGACGTTCTCTGTCATGCCTCGACCAGTTGTAAGGCCACCTGGCGATTTGAGGTTTCTCGTTAGAGTTTGCTCTATAATCAAATCGCTCCACAACCCAGACCAAAAACGGTCAAATATTCTGATTGTAAAGTATCCTTTTTTTGAGAATTTTTCATATTCTTCTGGTGTCATTACTCATATCTTGCAGATATAGTTGTGCGGACTTGGTTTAATTATAGTGACCAGCGGCACCTAAGAATGGCATCATTTTTGCAATCGTGTCTAAATGCAACTTCCAGTTTACTGTACGTTCAGCTTCTTTAAACTGTCACATCAAAGTCACGAGCTCAATATATTGTTATATGTGACAAAGCATTTTTTAACATGGATGAAAATATATCCTTTGATACTGTAACCCTATTTTGTAGCTTCCACTTCGTCAATTTATTCCTCCATGCTTGTTTCAGAGCTCTGAAGAATGAAACATCCACAGGCTGACACAAGGGTGTATTCGGGGCATAAATACAAATGTTATGTCATGTTCTTCACAAATTTGTATAATGCTCTTTGACAAATGTGAGCTCAAATTATTTCCAATTATTATTTAATGTAATGCATAAGAATTGCGTCGTCAATCCCTTTTTCATTTGATAAGAATTCCTCTATCGACTCTGCGTCGTTATCCGGTAAATCTTGAGGCCCAGTAGCAGTAGCCTGTGGCAAAGTTCATGTTCCAGAAACTTTTGTAAAGGGGCAGAGGTGGCTTGTGATGGTTGAGCTTCTGTCTGGAAATCTTCCTTAATGGAGTATGATGATCCTTTAAAAGATAAATATAATTGAGACTTATTGAAAACTGCCTAGCTACAAGTAGGTAGCTCACTATCTTAAGTACCTACTTCTAGGTATACCTATACTTCTTGTACTTCTCAAATTAATAAACATCACTTACCATGTAAACTATTGAAGTCAACCGTTTGTGCTTCGAGAGATTCCCGGTGATATCTGCGCTATGTCCGAGTCGATTCCCGCATCGGGGCATGGACCACCACCACCAGTGGCCAATCTGTACTGCCGCTCCTTGGTGAGGGCATCTCAATGGCGCGTTTTTAAATTTTGCCACAGGTGGAGCAATTGGCCTCCCGATGCCTGAAAACAATAGGTACATTGGAAAACATTGGATTTTAAACTAACCATGTATATAAGCGACACATTAAGTACGAGAGTGGAGTCTGGTAAAAATGAAACAAGGAGTCAATTTTATTTAAAAATTTTGATTTATTTTTCAACTTATTTTTCTTCTAATTCAATGCACTTCATCCAGCGTTTCTCTAACTTTTTGATCCCTTCCATAAAATACGACTTAGGCAACCCTTCGAAATGATGACACGTCATAATATCCCACGGTGTAATATATTGTTTGGGTTCGTTGGATGCGTCTCGACCAGAGAGGCATTCTTGTCATGTTGTTTTCGAGTATTTTCAACTCAATAACTACTTTTTCAAACAAATACAAGCGTGGTTGATTGTAAGGAAACTCTAAGTGAGTCAAAAAAAAAAAAATGACTGCTTTAGATTTTGACATTGTCAGAAACTCAGAACACAAGTGCAATCATTGTGGGAAACAAAGAGTGAAGAGATATATGAAAAACAAAATATTTTTAATTTCGTCTTTAATCTATAAATTCCAAACTGCGCATTATGAATTCCTCAAGAACACACCATATATTGAGCCGAGGTGACGACACTTGAGCGACGCATCTGTCGAACATATTTCACCACACTTTCGACGTCATAGTGGTTGTCCTTAATCCACCAGCTCATACATATGTACATTGCGCAAAAAGTACACGTCCGACCAACACCTGCATTGCCATGCACGACAATTGGACCCACAGGCTTCTCTTGGGACTCCGATTTGACTGTCTTCTCGTAATTTACTGTCTTGATTCATTCAATTAATTGCCCATTTTTGTCTCTCGATACACCGTGATTCGGCCATTCGGTATAATGGTAGAGGCTAATCTTGCGACTTCTTTCCCGAACGAAGATCCGTGTGAGTTGAGTTCCAAGAGATATTTCACATAGTGCCCCTTTCGATCACTTTTTGTGTCGATACAACGTATTTTTTTTTTTTTGTAAATGATCCTTGCTGGTAGACCAATAAGGATAACATTTCTGCTTATTGTCCTCTTTGATATTTGTCAATACCACGATAATTTCGCTCTCATTCTGCCAAACATGTCCCAAAAGTCATCCATCGTCCAGTACAACGGTGCTTAAGTAGCGATGAATTTCTTCTGACTTTCCCAGCCGTTCACGTAATTGGCATTAATGTAGTCCGATTGGGTAGAGTTCGATCTTGATAACTTCACACGGGAATAATCCCAGCATAGGACATGCTTGAACCTGTTCTTGTTTTTATGTTTCGGTTTATCGGCGATATCAAATAATGGCCAAAAGATCGATGCTGCCTCCTCGTCAATCCCAAACAGATCACGGTCAGATAATTTGCATATCTCTTCATATTGGAATCGCAGTCTCGAAAAAATTCTAACCTTTGAATTTATGGATGAAGTCACTGTTATTATGTAAATCCTAGAAGTATTCATTGATAATTTTAATCAGTATTCCATATAGGCATACTCATTGATGACCAAAATTACAATAATCCTAGCCAAAATGGAAGAAAAAATCCTTCACAACCAAATTTTACGCGTGTGACCGTTATTTCACTCCTGCTAGGCGTATTTGTCTTAAATACAGTTACACCACTTTAAAATTGTTACATGTCTAATCGTCTACCTTTACAGAGGCCTGATGTCGTAGGTTCTCATGTAGGCAGCGTTTTGCCATCTTTACTTCTAGGTTAATAAAATCCTCACTTCCGTCTCTCTCTTTCCGTAGTGCGGCAATTTCTACTATAGAAGTATCAATGAGTCAACTGAATTTGTATTGACGAAACTTTGCTCGATAAGCGATAACCTTTGCCATTACTCATCACTGCCAATGCTGTTGTTCGTGGAAGATCACTGAATTCACACACTGTCCACATATCAACTATTCATTATTACAATATACTATATAGACACTTCACTATCGTAAATTGTTGTCTACTTTAACGTCACATGTGTACTAAATTGTTATCCCCAGAAGCTATAATAATTGTATAAATATTTTGAAGATATATACATACAAGTATACTACACAGGTAAAACAAAATGTTTGCAGACACTGGTACTGTTATAACCATTTTTTTACTATCAGCATATCGGTGTGGATGATATTTCACAAAGTCATGTAAATCATCTGCTGGGAGGCCGCCACTCTCTGGCTTTTTTGGATCACCGAGATCCACTCGTCAAGTTTTCTTGACCTTCCAAATTGTATTTTTTGTTCTGCTTTCTTGATATATCTGTTTCTACTTCCACGCGTTTTTTATCTTCATTATTCTCGATTAGAACTGGAAGAACACTTCTCGTATTGTTGAGACTGTCCTCGTTACTCACATGCAACGTTTGTGATGCGACGGTCGGAATTTTATATTTGCTGATGTCTGTCAGCGGATCCTCTGCTGAAGTTGATGCGTACACGACGGAAGTCTTCATCGTTAGAATATAATTTCAACGGTCGACTATCCTAAACCAAGCTTATTGAAGTACTGAAGTATTGTTTATTTAATCATCGGTTTTATACTCGTCTTATCGCGATGTTTTTAAATACGACCGAAATAACAGGAACAGGATTTGATAACTGGATTCTAAGAAGTCCGGCGGTAAAATACGATCGCTTATTTGTAGGTACGCATGTTAATTAATGATTCCTTTATTGACAGTTTTCCAAGAATTTGTATGCTCAATAATAGATAATATACTATCTTGTACTAATAAAAGTTGATTTTGGTAAGGAAGTGAAAATGAAGGCACACAACGTGTGATAATGTCCGATAAAACATAGTTTCCAAGGAGATAAATATGGCGTTTTTAAAAAGAAAAATAAAATAGACTTGCGTTTGGCTACATCTCACCTGATGGGAAGCGACGATGAGGCCTATTTTAGCACGCTCACCTAGAAGATGCCTAGGAACTCTTCGTTTGAAGAATATGGAGGGTCAGACATCAACTCATGGAATTTGGCAATGACAATCGTGCAGGTGTGCACTCGTGCGTTGTCTTGATGTAAGAGGATTTTCTTCTTAACCAAATGCGGTCGATTGTCAAATAATTTTTTGTTAAATTGGTCCAATAAATTGGCATAATATGCGCCATTAATAGTTTTACCTTTCTCTAAGGTAGTTAATATGAACTACCCCACGTGCATCCCAAAAAACTGTAGCCATTTATTGGCTGATAAAACTGCTTTGGCCTTCTTGGGAACTGGTTCGCCCGTAGCAATCCACTATTTCAATTCTTGCTTGGTTTCTGGTGTATGGTGGTTCTGTTACAAGACGTTTTCTACATGAGCTGTATGCCATTATTGATTCTGAAAACATCCACTTTTCTGGTAATTTGTTAGTAATTAGTCGAATATCTTTTGTTTTATGATGGTTCGCAAGACGAAACGGATTAAAGCACCTATTACTAAAAAAATACATTATTTTTAAAGTTATTACGTATTATGTAGGTGTGTGGTACCCCTATTTTGTAGCTTCCACTCCGTCAATTTATTCCTCCATGCTTGTTTCAGAGCTCTGAAGAATGAAACATCCAGAGGCTGTATTGGCATTGGGGGGTATAATGAATACAAATCTTATGCCATGTTCTTCACCTTTTTTAATAATACTGAATGACAAATGTGAGCTCAAATTATCTCTGATTATTAATTTTAGGTGAATCAAAAAGAAACTTCAAAAGTATACTATCAAACCACCCTGAACGTGACCGGTTATAGCGTGTGTCGGGCCGTCCTCCTTTCGTCCAGGTTGTATGCATATGTTCTGCCTTATAGACCACATAGAGCGGTTACAGCACTCCAGACGCAGTACCTGCAAACTTGACAAAGGTGCTGCTTTTTGAAGAGTCGATGATCATATCTGATCGTTTGCTGCCTCGTTTTATTTGAACTTTTTTTCTGCCTGGATCGTCAGACATATTGTTCTCATCATTATTGATAATTGGTTGATAATCACTTTTTTCCTCAGGATGTATAATGACAGTGCCAACAGATTAATTTTCTCTGTCAGCTCATACAATTCTGAATTTAATTTTCTAAATTTTTTACCCGCACTAGAAAGGAGGAAACGCTAGTCTTGGATGTCTGAACTACCTTTGCCATATCGTGCATAATATTGACTGAAACAAATACAAGTTCCCTCTTTGCGAGTAGCACTTTGCACTCAGCTTCTTTTTTAGTAGCCATTTTGACAACCGAAACCTAATTCAGCCGAATAATATGCTTACGATATATTATGTAAGTATAACTATAAAGTAAAATATAAAACAATAAGTATACACAAATATCCTAGTACGATTTTCCCTAGAACCCAGGAAGAGAAACCCACTCGATGTTGTAACCCTAATACCTTTGATAAGACATGTACCGGCGCGGTTGTAATCCGGCTCGTACGGACCAAACAATGGTCGAGACTATGGGATGAGTTCTCTTCGACTTAGTTAGGGGTAGATTACTTTGGATGTGGAAAACGGGCCGACTCGTAGAAGAAGGGAATGAACGCAACTGTGGGGCTCACCTTGACATTATGGAGCCGCAAAGTCCACTGGTACCAGCTGTAGTGTAGCACAACACGGGTAAATGCACAGCGCGTTTGCAATACCGTGGGTGGTGCAGATGTCCATAGGCGGCGGTGACTGCTTTACATCAGGCGGGCCGTCTGCTTGTTTGTCACCTTATTACATAAAAAAAAAAAAAAAAAAAAATGGTAGATATTTTTCACACCACTGTTTTATAATTTTGCTTCTTGGCGAAAAGATTTACGTTACCTATGCGCACCGATTGACATAGAAATAGGACAGTTTTTTTTTTTGTCATTCTTCCTTTTCTGCAGCGGCCAAGGAGGCTCGCCACCATAGAGTTGCACGTATACTATAATAACAATCGACCATAACAATATGCCAACCCAAAGCATAATAAAAAGGAAACAGCTAGACCAGAGAGAACAAAAAACCAAGGTTGTCTGGAAGAAATCGCTGCTAAGCGATAAGACCGCCCATTGTACTTTTAATTATATAGTTAAGTTTGTTTCTTTTTGTTCGTATTATTAAGGTGTACAATAAAGTATTTTCTATCTATCTATCTAACCAAAGTGAAGTGAATACGTACTCCTGCTCTAATTACCACTTCTTCCTCAGAACCATTGGAGTATCTAATTATAAGCTTTTTCTTATGAATGTATAATTTTTTTGAGACTTTCTGCCGCTCATTTGATTCTTCATATTCTATAATTTCATTGACGTCCTCTTCTATTGATATTTCGTTTTGTATGTCCTCTCCATTCTCATTATGATAATTCTTGACTGGAACACTCCTCGCCTTGTGGAGACTGTCTTTGCCAGTCTCATTCGAGGTTTGTGATCCACCTGGATTTTGTGCTTCGTTGATGTTTCCCATCGAGTCCTTTACTGCAGTCATTTCGTACATGTTTCCAGTTTCCATCGTTAAAATAAAATTACGAGGCAAAATGACCGTTGATAAATTAAGGCTTGTGAAGTTGTGACTGTGTTGGCAACATTCATCTCGATTGCTGCTCTATATTGTCGTGCTGCGAATGCTAGCATCGTACATCCAGTCCCAATTGCTCTAGTAGTTATACGTAATAAAGTTGGCTTTTTGGTGACATTCTCAGTTAACTTGGCAATCTGAGCCTCGTCCATGTTCACGAACAACTCTTTCTTTATCACTTCTTGTCGATTCCGCATGGTTTGCATGCTAGTCTTGAATCGAT
Organism: Operophtera brumata; assembly: GCA_932527175.1. NCBI lineage: Eukaryota > Metazoa > Arthropoda > Insecta > Lepidoptera > Geometridae > Operophtera > Operophtera brumata. The sequence continues at coordinate 44,244,812 of OW052226.1, read as the reverse complement.
GTTGCTCTATCCGATTTTTCTTCTAAATTAATGTTATTTAGTTGATTTTTTATTTGCTCCGCAGCGTGACATATGTCAATAGCTTTTTGCAGATTGATTTCTTCTTCTGTGAGTAGTTAACGAAAACTGACCACTCGTCAGAATTAAGATATAAAAGGCGAGGCTGTTTAAGGTAGCTCGATCAAAAGGGGTAAATCCCTCATTCCTGGCGTAACCTAAGTCGGTACCAAACAATGGATATAATATGAGCACGACCGCGCGGCGTACCCTCGCTGGCAAGTTATGTTCGAGAGAGTGACGCGCTCGTATCCCTGCCCCGGGCTTTCTTCTTCTTCATTTCCAGAATCGCTGTAGTATTCGCCATCATTTCCTCCGCTCGAGTTGCCTGTTGGCTTGATGACTTCACTGGCTAAAAGTAATCTGAGGGCTTTTCGTCCAGCTCGCGCTACACAACTGCTCCCACAGCACCGTAGAGCTAGACTTGCCTCTGCGCTAGAATATGCTGACTTTACTATGGAGGAATCTAAGAACGTACTGTTCTCAGATGAGAACAGAATAGCCTTAAGAGGTCCAGATGGACGCCAACGTGTATACGAGTACAGGCGCCAAAATAAACGGTTTGCTCCATGCGCAATTACTGAAACCGTGGGTTATCAGGGAGGGTCAATAACATATAAGAATAAAGAGGTATAAAAGTATTGAAGATTGACGATTATAATAAAACACAATGATAACATATCGAAGGTTGTCGTTTATTCATTAAAATAAAACATTTTACATCTACTTAATACTGTTACTATGACATAATTAAGATATAAAGGCCCGGGCTGTAAGTGTTTAAGGTAACTCGATCAATGGGGGTAAATCATAATAGTCATAATAGTTATTTATTGATAATTTAAATTATTATAAGTCAAGGCGTGAGAACTACTTAAAAGTAGCACACAATTAGTACAAATTACATAATTACAAAAAAAAAACTATTCTAGTTTAAATAGCTTACATTCTGAACAATTACAATTTTAATAAAAATTAATGTTACAATACGATAAGTACCTAACTACTGTTAAAACTCCCGTGAGTAATATTCATAATTGAAAAAACCGGTAATAACTCACGTAGGTACTTGTTCGGAGTCAAACACCCGACTCGAGTTTCTGGGACTTAATACCCCCTTCCTCAAGGAGTATACGCGACGGCTTCCCGGCGATCACTGCGGGCGCGCGCCCGGAGCTCACGACTGGTAGGTGCCGGAACTTCGGCAACGCTCGCACTCCCGTCATCACCCGAATGACATGAATCATCGCCCGTACTGCGCCGATCATCGTAAAGGCGGGAACACACGTAACTCACAGTGTCCGGATTATTGACTATCGCTGTCAAAGACTTTGCAGGTCCAGTGTCAAGAATTGGTTTCCAAGCATGCGGCAACATCCATCCCTGGTCTCTGTTGAAATTAGAATGGCGGTGAATTTCTATAGTCTCGCGTATTTTCCTTGGCACCCAAAACTTCTCTCTTGCCAGTACAGAAGCTTGGTCAAACCTAATAAAATGAACCGCATCCGGGAGACACGCATGTTCAGCTACAGCCGATTTTACCACATCCACATTCTTGACACTACGTATATGTTCGGCGAGTCGGATCTTAACATTACGACGTGTTTCCCCTATATAGGATTTGCCGCAATCACATGGTATTTTATACACCCCAGGCACATTTAATGGGTCCTTATCCTTTGGTGACCGCAGCATATTCCTCAGTTGCCCCGGGGGACGAAACACTGTTTTAATATCGTACCGCCGTCTTAATAGGTATCCGATTCTGTCCGTTACTCCTTTAACATACGGCAGATAAACAGGACATCGTTCCACTCTAGCTGGTCGTCTTTGTTCACTACCACTAGCCCAACGGGAACATTGGCGCCAGTTGTACCCATTAGCCTCCAGTACCGATCTCACATGTTCCAGCTCAGTCGTTACATGTCGTTCGTCACACAACGCCAACGCCCTATTTATAAGTGATCTGGGCACTGCAGATAGCTGTGACGGATGGTGATGAGAGTCTGCCTTCAAATACCTGTCTCTGTGAGTTGGCTTACGATATACTGCATGGGATAGTCTGCCACTGGCCTCCCTAATAACCTTTACATCCAGAAAAGGTAAGACACCGTTCTGTTCCTCCTCAACCGTAAACTGTATCTTACTATGTACCGTGTTTAGGTATGAAACAAAGTCTACCAGGGCGTCCCTCTCTATAATGGCAAAAATATCATCTACGTAGCGCCACCAGTATCGCGACTTCTGTTCACCATTTCTTGACACCTCCTCCTCAAACCATTCCATAAAGATATTCGCCGCCACCGGAGCTATTGGGGACCCCATAGCCACTCCATCCACCTGGAGATAAAACTCACCTTGCCAAGCAAAATAACAACTACGAAGGCAATAAGCTGTCCATTCCGCATATTCAGTAGGCAATGTAGAACTGTTAATCAAATCAGCGATAATACCGATCGTCTCATCAACCGGCACATTCGTAAATAAAGAGTCACATCAAAACTGACCATGATCTCGGAATCAGCTATTCTCACATCGGCCAGAACCTGAATAAAATGCCTTGAATCCTTAATATAACTGCTCGACTTGCCCGTGAACGGCGCAGTACGGGCGATGATTCATGCCATTCGGGTGATGACGGGAGTGCGAGCGTTGCCGAAGTTCCGGCACCTACCAGTCGTGAGCTCCGGGCGCGCGCCCGCAGTGATCGCCGGGAAGCCGTCGCGTATACTCCTTGAGGAAGGGGGTATTAAGTCCCAGAAACTCGAGTCGGGTGTTTGACTCGGAACAAGTACCTACGTGAGTTATTACCGGTTTTTTCAATTAAGTACCTACTGTTTAACATTTATACGCTATGAACACGTCATTGGTATAGAAGTTTTGCACGATAAGCCAGCGTTTTAACCTATTCTTAAAAATAGTCATGCCCGGAATCTCTGTGATAGTGTCAGGAAGTTTGTTATACACAGCTGGGCCCATAACATGCGTCAGCTTAGATGACTTCACAAGTTTCCACGGCAGTGATGCTAGTCTGTGCCGATTGCGAGTGTGGTATGCGTGCACGTGGTCGTGCCTTACAAGAGTCCAGATTTATCCTCACGTAAATAGCCACTTGATATATGACTATACAAGGCAACGTGAGAATACCTAGACTCATAAATCATAAATCATTTATTTGTTTATGAATCTAGGTACAATACAAAATGCATTAGATGTTCGGTTGTAGGTAAGATCGCTAGATTCTGCTTTTCAGCGTACAAACATTATACAGATAAGTCGAATTGGCCAATTTATACAAACAGATCGGCAAATTTATAATTAAGAGCATGCACGAATTTCAAAAAAATGTAACAATCTACTCAGTTTTCTACTTACTAAAGATAATCAAACATGTCAACAAATAAAAGTAACTAATTAAAAATAAAAATAAAATTCACACATGTCGAGTCTGAAATACTCAGAAATTATTTGTATAATACCTACCTACCCAGAAATTAAGTTGAAATACTGGTGTCACACAAAAACTCATCTACAGTATAATAAGCTTTTTCAACCAAAATGTCATTAAGTTTGCGCTTAAATACATGTAAACTTGACAATGATCGAACAGATAATGGTATCTTGTTGAAGATTATAGGCGCCATGCAGAAAATACTTTTGCGTAATAGCTGTGTTCGACATGAGACATTGCGTAATTTACCCTCTAGGCGGCTTCCAACTGCAAACCATTCAAATAGCTCAGGGTTGCTTTTGACAAAAACAGCAACCTCACTTATGTATAGTGCAGGCAGTGTTAGAAAATTTAGTCTAATAAAATGGGACTTACACGAGTCCCTCCTTTTAAGACCACAAATGGCTCTGACACAACGCTTTTGTGCCCTACAAATTCTCAGCTTTGCTAAGCTTTGCGAGTTATCCCAAAATATTGTGCCGTAACGTAGGATTGACGCTACATGGCCATGATAGGCTGTAATAACTGCAGACATGTTCGTTACTCGACTCAGTTTGAAAAGAGCGTACGCGAACTGATGCAATCTATTACAAATATTGTCAATATGCAGTTTCCAATTTAGTTCATTATCTATAGTGAGTCCCAAAAATTTTGTACTGTTAACTTCTTTTATCTTTATACCCAAGTAGTTTATATTCATGTCAATATTAATATTATTTCTTTGTCTGAAATTCATTATATATGTCTTCGTCAAGTTTATATTCAGATTATTCAATGTCAGCCATGTAATTACAGAGGTCAAAGTACAATTTATTTCATATTCAAAATTATGCGATTTATCATTTATAAATAAAATGGTACTATCATCGGCAAACAATGTCATAGGATGGTTAGTAGCTTGTGGTAAGTCATTAATGTAAATTAAAAATAGAAGAGGACCTAACACGCTACCTTGAGGAACACCGTGAGATACATTCCTAACGTCTGATACGTAACCAGTGTCGGTATGTGTTTTTGAACAAATCTTCTTAATTTGCGTGACCTGAGTCCTGTTATTAAGGTATGATTTAATTAATTGATTAGCGGTGCCTCTCACTCCATATATATCCAGTTTGCGCAGGAGTGTATCGTGGTGAACATGGTCAAAAGCCTTAGTCATATCCATGTACAGGGCCATAGCTGTTTTCTTTCTGTCTCTACTTGTCATTACCTTATACAGACAATCATAAATTGCCCTGTTAATTGACATATTTTTCCTAAATCCATATTGAAATTTGCTAAGGATTTTACTGTCCTCGAAGTAATCGTATAGTTTTCTGTGAATAACCTTTTCAACGACTTTAGAAAAAACCGGAATCAACGCTACCGGCCTGTAGTTGCTGATATCCTCTTTAAGCCCCTTTTTAAATAAAGGTTTGACAATTGTCAGTTTTAGTATATCTGGAAAGATACCTTGTACTATTCATAGATTAATTATGTGACTCAAAACCGGTGAAATGTAAATTGCTACATCTTTAATAATTTTAGTAGCAATGCCGTCGAAACCAACACTATTAGTATTTTTCAATGAGTTAATAATATTAAAAATGTCAATAGGACTAGTAGGAGATATAAATAAGGAATTCGATTTATTATAATTAATTGTGTATGTCCTGTCAACATTATCGTCTATGTTTACAATGTCAATAAAGTAATTATTAAAAGCATTCGCCATGTCAATAGGACTCGTTATTTCATTACCATTTAAAGTTAATTTACAAATATTTTCTCGCGGTTGATTGCCGTTGTATTTATTTATAATATTCCATGTCGCCTTTGATTTGTTAGATGCATTATTTATGAAATGCTCATTTTGGGCTTTTTGGGTTAATCTTATAACTTTATTGTACCTTTTTGTATATGTTTTGAAGACATCCTTATTTATTGAGTTCGGACATAGCCTGTATTTCCAAAGTAAGGCTCTTTTTTTCTTACTGCTTATTTTTATTCCCTTTGAAATCCATTTAGGTTTTCTTTGCGTTGGTATCTTTACCTTCGCCATTGGGAAGCAAAGATTATAAAACAATGCGAAAGTATCATGAAAAATCGTAAATGCCTTGTCGGGATCATCAGTTTCAAAAACTTCTTGAAATGATAAACGCCCAGTGTGTTCCTTAAACATCGCCCTATTTTCCTCGCAGTAATTTTGTTTCATTGTGTACCAATGTTTGAGTGCACATGTTTTTTTTACCAGAATCTTTACCAATTGTGCTAAATGGTCAGACAACGCAAAGTCTATTATTTCACCCGAAGATCCTCGAATATTATGTGCTACGTTATCTAAACCAGTACCACTGTCAGGTCGCGTGATTTGATTGAATTCGAGCTTAAGGTTATATACTGCCAGTACATTTTTGAAATCGTTAGATACTTTATTATTCTTTAATACATCAATGTTAAAATCTCCACATAATATAATTTTAAAATTAGAATTCAGAGATAATTTTAAAAGCATGTCATTAAGTTTGGAAAGAAACAGTTCTATAAGTTCTAACTTATTTCTTGGTGGTCTATAAATACATACTATGTACAATTTGTGCTGCGTTAGTTTTATTGCGGAGAATTCTATAATACTAGGTATCGACAGACCAACAATGCTATGCATACTTTCAAAATCATGTAGATGGTTACGCACCAATATACAGGAACCACCTCTGCGACCAGATCTACAAAAAACTGAAGCTAATCTAAAATTTACAATTGCAAGCCGTACCAAATCGTCGTTTGTCATGTTGTGCTCAGTTACGCATATAATACCCACGTTTTTACCCATCTGTTCGAGATTATCCAAATTTACCATCAGATTGTCAGCTTTATTGATGAGACCGTTAATATTTTGGTGTAGTATATAAATACAGTTATACACGAAATAAACTATTGCTACCTGCAGGACATTCGCTGTTTTTAGCACTACTGTTATTCTCAGCAGCATTATCTTTGTTGTTTTAATTAGAGGATACAATACTACCCCCTACGTTACAATCACTACTGTTATTCTCAGCAGCATTATCTTTGTTGTTTTCATTAGAGGATACAATACTACCCCCTACGTTACAATCATCTGTTTGTGTCTGGTTATCTACATAGAGTTTTGGTATAATTTGCACATTGATGATCTTATTCAAATACTCATTGTTATAATTGATAAAGTTGTTCTTATAATTTATATGTAGTATTTCCCTAAGAAAAGATCGGGACAGATTCAGTGCAAAATATTTCCTAGTTGGTCTAATTTTACTATAATTCATGTCTAGGAACGTAACATTAATATATTTACTGCATATGAATCTTAGCTGGTTGTTAAGTTTCTTTTCATTTAGGTAGTTATTATACGGAATTTCGCTTATTATTACATTAGTATGGGTAAATGATTTTAACCACAGATTAATGCTATTCTGAAAATCGAATGGGTTAGAGTCGTTAGACCCCCCTGCTAACACAATAAAATCATTATGTGTAAAGCCTGTCACTGCTTGATTCGTAAAGTCAAGAATGTCGCATAACTGAGCTCCAGGTTTACTTACACATCTCACTATATAATCGTGGCCCAATAAATTCTGTAAGACGATTCTCGTACCCCTAACCTGCTCATCTCCTATAATAAACACTTTCTTCTTTTCTATATTTGGTGTTCCAACTTTCGCTGTTTCCTTAAAAGTTGACTTAGGCTGTTCGATTGACTGTACATCTATTATATTACTTGCATTTGTATTTATATTAGTCTCTTGTTTGCTTTCCTCCTGGCCAATAACATCTATACTTTCTTCGAAAACATCCTCATTGACCATTGAACTATTATTACTAGCATCGACTATGTTCCTGTAGTGTAACTGTAAAGCTTTATCCGGCGGGGTGAAGGCAGAACTGGTTCTCCTATGCTTCTTTCTTTTTCCTGATACCGGTGTTATACACTTTATTTCCGACGAGCCAACCTTTTTGTAGAGGTCGATTATTTTGTGACATTTTTCTAACTCAGATTTTATCCGGATATTCTCAGAATTTAAATTATCAATTTCATGGTTCGCACTTTGCAGTTGGGTTGAGAGACTATGAATTTTTTCATGTAACTCGTTATTAATGATGCTTTCCTCCAATGATGTGTTGGGAAGACTCATAACGGTGGTGTCAAATAAAGTCGAACTGTCGTTTGATGTTTCAGACAGGGAATTTGATAACTGCTGCGGTTTTCGTATTGTTATGTTATCCGTATCCGTATCCATTTTTTCTAGATAATTATTCCTCTGAAAATCATCCAGCACTTATTCGATTTATGACCTAAATCGATTATATTACAGAATGGCAGAATCGTAGTTTTAGAATGGCAGCACTCACTCATTCATGTGGCTGTCAGTGTCATTGATGATTGACTGCGTGCGCCAGTTATTGTCGGCGCCGGTCTTCAGTAAATATTTATAACCAAACAAAAATAAACAGTGAGACGGTATTTCAAGTCAAAATAATTTATTAGATTCTTGCAATTGGCTAAAATTTTACCAAAATTCAAAGTTCTCTATGTGTGTGTGATAATTTGAAACAGAACGTATCATATGTTTAACTTTTCGAAGTGGATTTTTTGATTAGAAAACCGTTCTTCAGATTAGTGGATACCTGTTTTGGATGACTTCTTCAATGATCTTCAAAATACTTCCATTTCCATCAAGGTTTTTCACTTTTATCTATTATTTACTCTCAAATAATGTACAGAGATGTTAAAAATTATGCTTACTTTTCCACTCACACACACACGTACGCGCCTAAAGTACGGCCTCGCAGAAATGTCATTCCGGATTCGCACAATCGCTCGTACGGCCCTTTTTTGCATCCGGAACGCGCGCTCCCAGTCGGCAGCGCGCGCCCACAGCTCGGCGCCGTACAGTAACAGCGAGTGCACCGTAGCGAAATAGCAAGCGCGGACCACATCGGCGGACACCACCCACGACAACCGCCACAGGGCGTAGCATGCACTACCGATCTTGCCACACAATTTATGTATGTGGTTCGCCCATCGTAGCCCCCTGTCGATCTGGAACCCCAGGAAAGTGGTGCTTTCCACTTGGTCGATCGGCATACCGTTGATGGTCACCGACAGCGGTCGTACTATATGGCCCGACAAGCAGAAGTGGATAAAATGTGTCTTGCTCAGGTTTAGAGCTAGACCATTTACCTTAAACCATTCCGCCAGTTGCGTCGCCGCGGCGTTTAGGTTACCTTTCAACCGGTCTATTGAAGGTGCGGTGACTATTGCGGCCACGTCGTCGGCGCACATAAAAACCTCAGCCCTCGTGACAGCTTCTGGTAAATCGTTTAAAAGCATCGAGAACAGAATGTTTGAAACTGAGGACCCTTGAGCCACTCCCATTTTCGACTCCAAAGGGTCGGATGTGATTCCGTTCCAAAAAACTACCTGACTTCGGTCCCTCATCAGATCTGTCAAAAGGGCGTAAGCTGGGCCATCTACCCCATAGTATCGCAGCTTGAATCCCTCATGCCTGGTGTACCCTAGGTGTGTTTCTTCTTCTTCATTGGCATTTCCAGAATCGCTTTAGTATTCGCCGTCATTTCCTCCGCTCGACTTGCCTGTTGACTTGTTGACTTCACTGGCTGAAAGTAATCTGAGGGCTTTTCGTCCAGCTCGCGCTACACAACGGCTCCCGCAGCACCGTAGAGCTAGCCTTGCCTCTGCGCGAGAATATGCTGACTTTACTATGGAGGAATCGAAGAACGTACTGTTCTCATATCGAAGGTTGTCGTTTATTAATTAAAATAAAACATTTTACATAAAGGCCGGGGCTGTAAGCGTTTAAGGTAACTCGCTCAATAGGGGTAAATCCCTCATGCCTGGTGTACCCTAGGTACCAAACAATGGATATAATATGAGCATGATATCCCCGCGCGGCGTACCCTCGCTCGCAAGTTATGTTCGAGAGCGTGACGCGCTCGTAGCCCAGCCCGGACTTTCTTCTTCTTCATTGGCATTTCCAGAATCGCTTTAGTATTCGCCATCATTTCCTCCGCTCGACTTGCCTGTTGACTTGTTGACTTCACTGGCTGAAAGTAATCTGAGGGGCTTTTCGTCCAGCTCGCGCTACACAACTGCTCCCGCAGCACCGTAGAGCTAGCCTTGCCTCTGCGCTAGAATATGCTGACTTTACTATGGAGGAATCGAAGAACGTACTGTTCTCAGATGAGAGCAGAATAGCCTTAAGAGGTCCAGATGGACGCCAACGTGTATACAGGTGCCAAAATAAACGGTTTGCTCCATGCGCAATAACTGAAACCGTGGGTTATCAGGGATGGTCAATAACATATTACAATAAAGAGGTATAAAAGGATTTAAGATTGACGATTATAATAAAACACAATGATAACATATCGAAGGTTGTCGTTTATTAATTAAAATAAAACATTTTACATAAAGGCCGGGGCTGTAAGCGTTTAAGGTAACTCGCTCAATAGGGGAAAATGCCTCATGCCTGGTGTACCCTAGGTACCGAACAAGGGATATAATATGAGCACGATATCCCCGCGCGGCGTACCCTCGCTCGCAAGTTATGTTCGAGAGCGTGACGCGCTCGTAGCCCAGCCCGGGCTTTCTCTTCATTGGCATTTCCAGAATCGCTTTAGTATTCGCCATCATTTCCTCCGCTCGACTTGCCTGTTGACTTGTTGACTTCACTGGCTGAAAGTAATCTGAGGGGCTTTTCGTCCAGCTCGCGCTACACAACGGCTCCCGCAGCACCGTAGAGCTAGCCTTGCCTCTGCGCGAGAATATGCTGACTTTACTATGGAGGAATCGAAGAACGTGCTGTTCTCAGATGAGAGCAGAATAAACGTGCCAAAATAAACGGTTTGCTCCATGCGCAATTACTGAAACCGTGGGTTATCAGGGATGGTCAATAACATATAACAATAAAGAGGTATAAAAGGATTTAAGATTGACGATTATAATAAAACACAATGATAACATATCGAAGGTTGTCGTTTATTAATTAAAATAAAACATTTTACATAAAGGCCGGGGCTGTAAGCGTTTAAGGTAACTCGATCTATAGGGGTAAATCCCTCATGCCTGGTGTACCCTAGGTACCAAACAATGGATATAATATGAGCACGATATCCCCGCGCGGCGTACCCTCGCTCGCAAGTTATGTTCGAGAGCGTGACGCGCTCGTAGCCCAGCCCGGCCTTTCTTCTTCTTCATTGGCATTTCCAGAATCGCTTTAGTATTCGCCATCATTTCCTCCGCTTGACTTGCCTGTTGACTTAATGACTTCATTGGCTAAAAGTAATCTGAGGGCTTGTCGTCCAGCTCGCGCTACACAACTGCTCCCACAGCACCGTAGAGCTAGACTTGCCTCTGCGCGAGAATATGCTGACTTTACTATGGAGGAATGGAAGAACGTACTGTTCTCAGATGAGAGCAGAATAGCCTTCAGAGGTCCACATGGACGCCAACGTGTATACAGGCGCCAAAATTAACGGTTTGCTCCATGCGCAATAACTGAAACCGTGGGTTATCAAGGAGGGCCAATAACATATAACAATAAAGAGGTACAAAAGTATTGAAGTTTGACGATTATAATAAAACACATTAATAACATATTGAATGTTGTCGTTTATTCATTAAAAAAAAATTGCTTTACATGTACTTTCTACTGTTACTATGACATAATTAAGATATAAAGGCCGGGGCTGTTTAAGGTAACTCGATCAATAGGATTAAATGCCTCATGCCTGGCGTACCCTAGGTACCAAACAATGGGTATAATGAGCACGATATCCCCGCGCGGCGTACCCTCGCTGGCAAGTTATGTTTGAGAGCGTGACGCGCTCGTAGCCCTGCCCGGGCTTTCTTCTTCTTCATTGGCATTTCCAGAATCGCTTGAGTATTCACCATCAATTCCTCCGCTCGACTTGCCTGTTGGCTTGTTGACTTCACTGGCTGAAAGTAATCTGAGGGCTTTTCGTCCAGCTCGCGCTCCACAACTGCTCCCACAGCATCGTTGAGCTAGACTTGCCTTTGCGCGAGAATATGCTGACTTTACTATGGAGGAATGGAAGAACGTGCTGTTTTCAGATGAGAGCAGAATAGCCTTCAGAGGTACACATGGACGCCAACGTGTATACAGGCGCCAAAATGAACGGTTTGCTTCATGCGCAATAACTGAAACCGTGTGTTATCAGGGATGGCCAATAACATACAACAATAAAGAGGTATAAAAGTATTGAAGTTTGACTATTATAATAAAACACAATAATAACATATTGAAGGTTGTCGTTTATTCATTAAAATCAAACATTTTACATTAAATTACTACTGTTACTATGACATAATTAAGATATGAAGGCCGGGGCTGTAAGCGTTTAGGGTAACTCGATCAAAAGGGGTAAATCCCTCATGCCTGGCGTACCCTAGGTACCAAACAATGAATATAATATGACCTCGATACCCTCGCTGGCAAGTTATGTTCGAGAGCGTGACGCGCTCGTAGCCCTGCCCGGGCTCCGCCCCCGCAATGTTGGTGGTGTATGCGCCGTGTTACGGGTACAGCGGCAGGATGCACGAGACGGCTTCTGATCTAGAAATGAGTAAAGTATTTTAGAATTATAAGAAAAGGACGAACAATTTTAGTTGCGCTGATGTAGGTACATATACTTACTTATTGGTGTTGATCTCTCCACACAGTGTAGCAGCTTCGCTAGAGCAGTCTGTGCAGTCCTGCAACTGCATATTACTTTTATTAAATATTTATTACTTGTGTCCGCCCGCGGCTTCGCTCGCTTTTTACCAGAATAACAAGTACATTCATTAAAATTATTGAAAAACACGACTGCCATGGTTTTAAAGTTAAATGTAGTTTTAACGTTTTTTCGTGATAACTAAAGATATAAAGGCCGGGGCTGTAAGCGTTTAAGGTAACTCGATCAAAAGATTTGAATCCCTCATGCCTGGCGTACCCTAGGTACCAAACAATGAATATAATATGAGCACGATATCCCCGCGCGGCGTACCTTCGCTGGCAAGTTATGTTCGAGAGCGTGACGCGCTCGTAGCCCTGCCCGGGCTCCGCCCCCGCAATGTTGGTGGTGTATGCGCCGTGTTACGGGTACAGCGGCAGGATGCACGAGACGGCTTCTGATCTAGAAAGAGTAAAGTATATTAGAATCATAAGAAAAGGACGAACAACTTTAGTTGCTCTGATGTAGGTACATATACTTACTTATTGGTGGTGATCTCTCCACACAGTGTAGCAGCTTCGCTAGAGCCGTCTGCGCAGTCCTGCACCTGCATATTACTTTTATTAAATATTTATTACTTGTGTCCGCCCGCGGCTTCGCTCGCTATTTACTGGAATAACAAGTACATTCATTAAAATTATTGAAAAACACGACTGCCATGGTTTTAAAGTTAAATGTAGTTTTAACGTTTTTTCGTGATAACTAAAGATATAAAGGCCGGGGCTGTAAGCGTTTAAGGTAACTCGATCAAAAGATGTAAATCCCTCATGCCTGGCGTACCCTAGGTACCAAACAATGAATATAATATGAGCACGATATCCCCGCGCGGCGTACCCTCGCTGGCAAGTTATGTTCGAGAGCGTGACGCGCTCGTAGCCCTGCCCGGGCTCCGCCCCCGCAATGTTGGTGGTGTATGCGCCGTGTTACGGGTACAGCGGCAGGATGCACGAGACGGCTTCTGATCTAGAAATGAGTAAAGTATATTAGAATTATAAGAAAAGGACGAACAATTTTAGTTGCTCTGATGTAGGTACATATACTTACTTATTGGTGGTGATCTCTCCACACAGTGTAGCAGCTTCGCTAGAGCCGTCTGCGCAGTCCTGCACCTGCATATTACTTTTTTTAAATATTTATTACTTGTGTCCGCCCGCGGCTTCGCTCGCTTTTTACCAGAATAACAAGTACATTCATTAAAATTATTGAAAAACACGACTGCCATGGTTTTAAAGTTAAATGTAGTTTTAACGTTTTTTCGTGATAACTAAAGATATAAAGGCCGGGGCTGTAAGCGTTTAAGGTAACTCGATCAAAAGATGTAAATCCCTCATGCCTGGCGTACACTAGGTACCAAACAATTTATATAATATGAGCACGATATCACCGCGCGGCGTAACCTCGCTGGCAAGTTACGTTTGAGAGCGTGACGCACTCGTAGTATTGGAACCTACCTACTCTCCAAGTTCTACACATTGATTACAAACACGATTAGCTTCAGATATTTTTTCAAAATTTGGCCCTCTTATTTGGACATCATGGTTGGTCGCCCTAGCTGCTGTTTTTTAGGGTTCCGTACCCTAAGGGTAAAACGGGACCCTAGTACTAAGACTCCGCTGTTCGTCCGTCTGTCTGTCTGTCCGATGACAATGACTTACTTTATACAATATATATCTCTCCTCGCGTTGTGTTGGCCATTTTATATACTTATTATAGAGTTTATTAAGTGCCTCTTCTCACACTTCTAGATACAGTAGTCTGCGAGACGTAGTGAAAGGCATTTTGTCCTACTAGAGTCTGGTAGGACCCTGAGGCATAAAAGGCCAGTGTGATCAAGATCTGCAAAGGAAATATTTTTTTTCTGTAGGTACTTAGTCTATTAGGTTCAATAGCAGGCCAAATTCTAGGACTGTTTGTGTATAGTAGGTAGTACCTACTAGGTACCATTAATTATTCAATAACGACTTGAAATCGTCAAAAAAGGCTAAATATATGTTTTTTGACCCTTAGCAAAACTGTGGATACTCTTTGGATACTGGAAATCTTCTTTGGGCAGCCGCTATAATACATTTCACCAGTAAATCCTCTTCTGCATTTGTGAGCACGGTAGTAGGACCCATACCACATTGCATGGGGTTTTTTTTTTTTTTTGGTGTGTAATTGTCGCTTGCCGCCGCAATTACACCGAACGCGTGCCCTCGGCCCGCCGCCAGCATCACTCGCACCGCAGAGAAGCAAACACCGGTCACGCTGGTTCCTCCCCCAACGGCATGATTACGCTTCTGCAGTGGCTAGCAACTCGGCTGCCTCTCAGAAAAAGGGGAAGAAGCGGAGCTGTGATCCAGTTCATAGCGCTGCAACCGCTAGGGCTCCAAGGAAGGAGGGAGCCCTGTGATGCAGAGGGCCTTATCGAGGTAATAAGGAAGAAACGGAAGCCCTCTAGCCGGAACCAGTGTGGTACTCATGTATCCAGTGAGCAGCCTATGCGGATATTTTCGCACTTCTTCTATCAACTTTTCTTTCTGCATGATTTACGAAAAATATCACCGTGTACCGCTTATCAACGTGCACTCCGTCCTTCGATTCTATAGCGAATGATGGCGGGCGGGGGAAGGCACGGGGCGAACGGGTGGGCTGGCAAATGGTTGCCCGTCACGCGTCAGTCGCAAACGCATAGTCGTTGCGTAGACAACGTGTGGTCATTGCGTGACAAACGTGTCGGGGTTGACCATTAGTGTACGATGCGTAGGCCACTCGTCGTACACTACTTTAATATCATTTTTTGAAATTAAACCTTGAACATATGACACAGGGCTTTAATTTCAATATTTGGCATAGAGTCGAGTCGCCGTTGAGTTGTTTTAATGTGCGAAGACCTTTATGGTGATTGCTTCTTTAGAAAAAACAATGGAAAAAAATAAAAGTTGTGTTAAATCTACAAGGGAAGTAATAATAAAACTTCGCCGGAAGAATTGGTCTTATAAAAAGATAGCCGACCATCTGCAATGTTCAAAAACTATGGTTTTCCACGCTGTAAAGCATTTTGCTACGTATCAAACTACTTCGAATGTTCCACGTGTACCTAAACAGAGAAAAACAACTCCTCGAGATGACCGAAACATCGTTCGTATGGCAAAACAAAATCCTTTTAAAGGGTCCAATGAGCTTAGAAAACAATATTTTGGTGAAAACAACCCTTCAGCAATCTCAGCACGCACTATTCGAAGACGTTTGGTAGAAGAAAAATTGCACGGTAGGATAGCAAGAAAGGTACCCATGTTAAAACTTTGCCACAGGCAAGCCCGGCTTGCATTTGCGAGAAAGTATGAAAACTGGACTGTGCAACAGTGGAAAAATTAACTTTTTTCTGACGAGACGAAAATAAACAGAGTATGTTCTGATGGAAAACGATATGTACGACGTCCCCCAAATACAGCATTCGACCCAAAGTACACGAAAGTTACATTAAAGCACGGTGGTGGAAATGTGAAAATTTGGGGTTGCTTTTCTGGACATTGTGTAGGACCTGTAAAGTTGATAGAAGGTAACATGGATCAGTTCCATTCCAATACAAAAATATACTGGAAGAAACAATGTTACCATACGCTGAAGACGTTCTACCGGTCATTTGGACATTCCAGCATGACAATGATCCTAAGCACAATGCACGCACCGTAAAGGAATTTCTTACAGCGCAATTAGTTTCTGTCTTAGACTGGCCTGCTAACAGTCCAGATCTAAACCCAATAGAGAATCTGTGGTTTGAAGTAAAGAAAAAGGTTTCAAATACAAAGTGTGGAAATTTAAGAGAGCTGTATGACGTTTTTTTAGAAGAATGGAACTCTATTTCTCTTGCGAAATGTCAAAAATTAATAGAGTCAATGCCTCGCCGGTGTAAAGCTGTAATTAAAAGCTGTGGAAATGCTATTAACTATTAATTTTAGTTAAATATTTATTAAATTTCTTTTTATGTTTCCTGTGCTACATAATATTGTGATTTTTTAAATCTAAGTGTCATACAAAACGATTCCCGAGCAGTTAAATAAATCGTTCTTAATTATTTGTCCAGTTTCAGTACTATTTGAATGTGTTACTTTGATAAAATCAATAAAATGTGCAAAAAATAGTTAGCGATTTCATACTTTATTCTTAAGTCAGGTTGCTCTATTAATGTGACTATTATATAACATAACTAGTTGCTTCTCAGAAGGTACACATCTCTGTGTATGATACGATTTAAATAAAAAACTTCTAGAACTTCAAATCGTTCTTAATTATATGACCACAACTGTATATCTAACTAAATAAAAGTTAATAAGCGATAAGCTATGTCAGAGGCCCTCGGGCGGTTTGACAAACTCTGACACCAGAGGCCAGCACTACGTCACTACGAATAAAAGCGGTCTGAAAGGAACTGCAATACTTAAAAAGAAAAAAAAAGAACCTAAAAATAACAGAAAAAAGTACAAAAAAAAGAACTGCCTATAAAATAAGAACTGTCTTGTACCTACCTAAAATTCTGACGAAATAAATATATTTGTATTTGTATTTGTAAATAATTTGATCTTTGGCTGTCTGAAAGGTAATCAAATAAATAAACTGGATAAGGTATTTGTGAGTTGTTTTGTACTGTACACTAATTGCTGTCGCTAATTTACTGAGAAGATTCTGTAGAGAACTGTTAACTTGTAACTGATCTTTTGGCTTTTATAACTTTTAACTTTTGAGCTAGGAGCGGTAATCAGGAAAACTCCAAAAAAAAAAACAAGCCAATGCTCCTACAGGGCGGTGTAATGGTAACCCTACAATAAGCCTTAAACCATTTGCTCATCTAAATTTCCTTTTATTATAGCATTTTGAGCGGTTAGCAACTCCTAAAAAAAAATAGCCCTAGCTCGAGGCGGTTAACAGGAAACCACGTTAAAAATAAGCCCTGTTCCTGAAATGCTATCAAAATTCTAGTAACTTTAATTTCTATTAATATTATAATAGCGATAATACTTTATTACAAATAGTGGTTCTGTAACAGCCCGTTCACAGTAGTCGTAAGTCGCATATTACCGAAAGTCGAAAGTCTGATGTACCTGTTCACACTGCATCGCGAGTCGTATAGGTCGTAGTTTCGCGCCATTCGGTACGTAGCGAACTCGCGAGATGGACGCCGACGAAGAACTTGTTGTGCTCTACTACTTACGAAGAAAATTAATAAAGTTGAAAATAAAGTCAATTCCAAGAAAATACTGGATGCACCCAATCCTAACACAAAGATCGACTTTGGGAAGTCATCAAAATTTAATACATGAATTAAAAAATAACGAACGAAAATTCTTTAATTATTTTAGAATGTCACAAGCAACTTTCAACGACCTACTGTCAAGAGTTTCTGCGAGCATCACGTATCGGAATACGACATTTACACTCGTATTTATAGACAAGTCAAAGTAATTACTTAAGCAAAAGTAATTACTTGAGCAACTATTTTTATTGCATAGTTAAGAAATCGGTCGAAGTAAGAACTGTCAAAAGTTAGAATTCTTAATCAAGTAATAGTAACCACTTTCGTTACTTAAGCAACGCTTATTATTCGGTTCGGAGCTTTTTGACAGTGTTTTGTACTTTGTTACCTCAAAATTTTACAGAAAATAATTATGGAAGATATCGAGCATTTATTTTTCAATTTGGACAATATTATAAGTGATCCATTGGAAGAAGTTGAAAACAGTGTTAACATTAATGAACCTAGAAAAACAAAAGTATATTTCCGTAATGACCCTCTTCGCGAAAATACTGAAAATGATTTTAGGATGAGATATCGATTCAGTAAAAGTGTTGTACTCAATGTTATTTTGCCATTAATAATTGATGACTTGCGGTCAGATACACAAAGAGGACTCCCAATCAGCCCTGTGTGCCAGTTACTAACAGCTTTAAGGTTTTATGCAACTGCAAGTTTTCA
This sequence comes from Operophtera brumata, assembly GCA_932527175.1. Classification (NCBI taxonomy): domain Eukaryota; kingdom Metazoa; phylum Arthropoda; class Insecta; order Lepidoptera; family Geometridae; genus Operophtera; species Operophtera brumata. The sequence continues at coordinate 44,226,573 of OW052226.1, read as the reverse complement.
AATGGTTTGTGGAGATCTGTTAAATATATCGCAATCCACTGTATGTCATATAGTTCAGAAGGTGAGCTGTGGATTAGCCGTTCATTTGCCTGACTATGTAAAATTTCCCAATCCTGCAGAATTAAGAAAAGTGAAAGAAGATTTTGAAAACCTTGGAAGCATCGGTAGGTCAAATGGACTTAAAAATATAATTGGAGCAATAGATTGCACACATGTCAGAATAAATATGCCTCGTGGTATTGAGAATACTGAACAGTATCGAAACCGTAAGGGTTATTTTTCCTTGAATGTTCAAGTTGTTGGTGGCCCAAATTTACAGATATTGGATATAGTAGTCAGATGGGCTGGAAGTACTCATGACAGCCGAATATTCAGAAATTTAAGATTGAATATTAGATTGCAGATAAATGAGATAAATGGAGTACTGGTAGCAGATGCAGGATACCCATGTACCAGATATTTACTGACACCAATATCAAATCCTCGTACTCCTGCTGGAGAACGATTTAATAAATGCCAAATAAAGACGAGAAACAGTGTGGAAAGATTGTTTGGAGTCTGGAAGCGTAGATTTCCTTGTCTGCAAAGAAGTCTAGGAACAAAGTTACGGACCACAGCCAATATTATACTAGCTTGTGCAGTGTTACATAATATATCATTACAAGCTAATGATATGGTTGATTATGTGGAGCCCAGGCTACCAGAAAATCAAGCTATATTCAGCTCATCATCAGAAACCTTTACCAATGATACGGTTTAATCATTTATTTCCTCAAAAGAATTTAAAAATTCACTTACTGAGAAAATACAATTTAGTAAAATAAAGTAAAGTAAAGTAGGTATGTGCCATTAAGCGTAGCTAACTTAATCGAACAGTTACACATTATTAGCTTTCTATAACATAGGTAGGTACATTCCAAACGACAGCTATGCATTTACTTATTACAGTTGTTGCTCGAAAAATGATGGTATGGTTCTCCGTGCCAATATCATAGCAAGAGACTTTATGTGAAAAACAAATTTACATACTTACCTGTAACATTAATACATAATAATAAATAATATCTAAAATGAGTCTTTGAGTTTGTTTTATCTAACTTGGAAATAGTTATCATTTAATATAATATTTTATGTATGTGTCAAGAGGATAAGGACAGGCATGCCTGTAGCTCGCATGCCACTCATCTAGCACTTTTCATTTTGTCTAGCTGGCTAGCATGACCTCCCCTCCTGCTTTCCCCACAAAGGGAAAAAATTAAATGAGTTGTGATCTACTGGCATACTTAGCACTAGCATAAGAGCTATTGGCAGAACCTCTATACACAGTGTCCCTTATCATGGCGTTCATGTTCAAACAAATCTTAAAAATTCGACCATGATCACGCCAAAATAAAAGACACACACATGCTAGTAGCTCTCATTCGCCAGTAATTTGCATGCTTTCGTGCGAGCTACTGGCAAGTGTATTCTCAGCATTAGGCAAAGAAGAACGAGCACCAAAGATGATGAGAACTGTGACGAAAATAAAACAAGAAACAATATTTTGTTCTTCCCTTTTTTTATTCGAATTATGTTAATTATTTTTGGCTATCTATAGTTCGATTTCTAAAAATTTTTGTTTGTACTCCCTCTCCATGATTTTAATTTGAATTTCTTCTTCATGGATTCGCTGCTTGTATAATAGCTCTTCTTCTAAAAATTTTATCTTAATTAAATCAATTTTGTTGGTGTATAACCCAACCTGTTTTTTTTCTCCAACCATTTTTTTGGAGTTTTAGGAATGCTGTTTCCAATTTGTGATGGTGGAGAAGGCGGAGGTACTATTATTACCTCATCTGAAAAAACATCTGCGCCCTTGCTCCAAGCATTATCGTTGCTGTCACCTAAAAATGTTGCAGTTCCTGTGAAATGAAATTTTATTTTAATGCATAAATATTATTTTCATACAAAAACTGACCAATTGCAATTGCTCTGAGCACTAGTTCTATATGTTAAATTAATCATCCCGCTCATGGACCTATTGTGTTAAGACCACATGTGGTTTTGGTTAGCGTGGGAATGAACATTTAATTAAGTTAATTTTTTAGGGTTCCGTACCCAAAGGGTACCAACGGGACCCTATGACTGTCACTCCGCTGTCTGTCTGTCACCAGGCTGTATCTCATGAACCGTAATAGCTAGACAGTTGAAATTTGCACACAGTATGTATTTATATTGCCCTTATAATAACATATAACTTAAAAAACTTTTTTTTTAAATGTATGAAATAATTTTTCATTTCCATTACAGTGACGTCTATTGGTGAATAGGTAGTACCTAACGAATAAATTGGTCGTCGCTATAACGTAACAATGGTAGGACATACAAGAATCAAGCTTAGCGTGATTATTACTTGCAAACTTTCAAAGTAAAACCACATAAAAAACAGGTCAAATGTGAGTCGGGCTTGCGATAAGGATTCCGAACGGAATAAAAGAAAACTAATTTTGTAACGATGGTACGGAACCTTTCCTTTGCGAGTCCAACTCGCACTTGGACGGTTTTTTTAGATTACTCTTGAAACTAAATGAAATTTGACAATCCATATTTTGTTAACTTTATTTATAATTCAAATTGGGAATGCACTTACCATTAACATCACTGTCAATATCCACCTCAATATTTGTTAAAATATTTTTATCTATGTCCATTACTTTGACATCTACAGGGTCCATATCGGCTACTGAGGGTCCCACACCGGTCATGTATCGAACATTTTGTTTAGTTTTAGCTTCCCTGGCCTTGGCTTTCATGTTATACCAAAGCTTCGTCAATTGCTTTGTTGATGTCTGAAAATAAACATGAGGCACTGTTTAGGCGGCTGATGAAAGTCACTAGGGTTGGCCACTAACCTTACTAAACTTTCAAAATAACTAACTGAATTGGTTATTTTGAAAAGGGCACGAGTCACACATTTTGTGACTGGCTTGACTTTCGCCCAGCAATGGGATATGGGCTGTTACTTTACTTTTACTTTATATTCCTTGTCTGCCTCTGTGGTCTAGTGGTTAGAGCGTTGGTCTCTCGAGCCAGAGGTCGTGGGTTCTATCCCCGCGGAAGGAACATCTTTGTGTTGTTGTTTCTAGTTTGGTTAGGACATTGCAGGTTGATCACCTGATTGTCTGATAATGAAGATGATCCGTGCTTCGGAAGGCACGTTAAGCTGTTGGTCCTGCGCCTGATCTTTCTCCGGTCGTGTCGGTCTGCCGTCCCATCGGAATTAGAGAGTGAAGGAAGAGAGAGTGCACTTTTGTAATACGCATACACTCGAACACTGAAAACAAGTCCTGCGCAGTTGTTTGATCTCAATGAGATCGGCCGCCTTGACCGAAAAGTCGGTCGGAAGGATCATTATTATTATATTCCTTGAATTGAGCAAGTAAACTATGTAAGTACTACTTTAATACCACGCGACCTGCGCGGGATGTTTGACAGGACAACGCTACTTGCTATGCCAGCAATGCTATTCAGAAAATATGTAAGTATTTACTTTCTGCGTGACAATATCCGATGCATTAAATTCGGTAGTAATTTGTTCCCAACATTGCTTCTTCTTTATTACGCTTGAAGCATTGGTTTTCTTGCATGTCAGTATATCGTCATACTTTTGAATAATATTCAACAAAAGGTCTTTCTCAAGACGAGAAAGGCTTTTTACGTTCAATTTCGGAAATAGATATATTATTTATGTAGTAATACTCGCACAATTAAATAGAGACAGCACAGTTTTACCAGCAGAACAGACAAGACAAACAACAGACATTGCCTGCCTGACATTTTGACATCGCACTCAACTACAAAATAATGTTTTCAAGTTATAAATCACGTGTCAGCTAATATTCCAAGTATAAAAATCATACTTTTAAATTTGGTAGGGTTATATCGTGTGTCAAACGTTTCGATTCTCCAAACATTTTGTTTGTTCAAAGATAAAATTGTATGATTAAAAAATATCTTCTACGACTCATTTCTCTTTTTATACAGATAACTTTATCAAATTATATATTATAAATTTTTATTAGGCATTATAATGCAAGACTTTGTAAAAAAAACTAGACCTCACGTTTACCCTCTCATGAAACAAAACGCAGCAACGTAGTGTTGCCAGTGAGAAACAACCAGCAAGCATCAACTCTAACTTAAGCAATTGCTTAAGTAAGTAACGTGCATTACTCAACTATAGAATAAAATTTTGTACTGAAGAATTCTAGCTTCAAGTAATGACTTCATTAAGAAATTACTTAGCAACAAGTAATTACTTGTTTATAAATACGAGTGTTAGAGACTGCATTTGTCCTGAAGAAAGACTGTCGATATTTCTTAGGTAAGTGTTTTTTTTTAGAATCACACTACAACTGCTACAAATATTCAGATTGTATTTGTAGTATAGTAGTCTGATTGTAGCAGTTGTAGTGTGATTTCTGAGGTGTATTGAAATTGAAACAAAAGTTATTTTAACTTGTTTATTTTAAGTAGGTAAACAGCGCAACATATTACAATAATTAAAAAATCGGAGAAATTTAAGTCAGTACATTCCGACCAAGTAGATGCAGCAGGCGATCCTTCCTCATACGTTTGACGTCTTGCATATCCAGACCCATGTGGGGTAAGAACAGCCTGGTTTTGAGAGGAATATCCGGATTAATCGGTAGATAAATAATTATAGTTCTGTGTCGAATACCCCGATCGCCGTGTGCTATCACGCGCGTAATTTATTTGCATAAAGTCTGTTTTCACGTTTCTTTTTGATTTGTTGTATCAGTGATAATACACCTGATTGAAGCTCCAACGTTTCCGTCATCGTCGAAAGACGTAACAGAGGGTAGGATACCTTTAAAAAATGATAAAATTGGGGGATCAGTTTGTTGTGATAGCCTGCTGTCTAAAAACTCGCTCATTTTGACATCTAAGTCCATTATATGTTGCTCTGGTGGCATGGTCTTTTGTCTTTTAGAAGTGCTTGGTTGCGAATTCTCAGACAACTGAGTACTGCCTTCTGTCCCTGGTTGAGATATACGCGACGCAACAGACTCTTGAGGAGGATTAAGTCTAGCAACTTTACGCAAAAAATCCATTTGCTCTTTATATACATATGACTTTGACGACTTTGCCCCTGATCCTGATTTTTTTTCATCATTTTTGTTTGTTCGGATCCAGACATTCCGTAAGTTCGTCCACTTGGTCAATACTAATTTACCTAAAATTATATTGCAACATTATTTTCAGATATTGTGCGTCAGGATGTTCCTTCAAAGACCTGCACTACAATTTCAGAGTCGGGGTATCAACTGTTAGTAAAATTATCAAAGAAATGAGTTGCATTATCTGGGATACATTAAAAGAAGAGTTTATGAAGTTGCCCGACGATGAAAATAAATGGGAAAACATCGCAAATGGTTTTGATATTAAAGCTAACTTCCCACACTGTATTGGAGCCGTCGACGGCAAGCATATTAGAGTAGTGAAACCAAATCAAAGCGGCTCGATGTATTTCAATTACAAAGGTTATTTTTCATTTGTTTTACTAGCTGTTGTTGATGCAGAATACCGTTTCATTTATATAAGTGTTGGTTCATATGGGAAAGAATGCGATTCTTCCATATTCAAGGAGACTACCTTTTGGAAGAAACTGAATGATGGTAGTTTAAACATACCAAAGCCAAGGCCTCTTCATGAAACAATCGAAAAGGATATGCCCTATGTACTAGTTGGCGATGAAGCTTTCCCCCTGACGACAAATTTAATGAGACTTTTAGGAGGCAATCATTTGGATGATACGAAAAGAATATTTAATTATCGATTATGCCGTGCAAGATGATTTGTTGAGTGTGCTTTTGGAATTTTAGCTAATAAATGGAGAATACTGCATCGACCATTGGATGTCCACCCAGACACCGCTATCCATATTTTGAAAGCCTGTGCAGTATTGCATAATTATTTAAGAGAAAGGGATGGTCTAAACTTTGAAGATATTCAACTTGCACTAGAACAATCGATACAAGAACAAGATCAACAACAGAGAGTACATAATCCTCGTGGTGGTCCGATTGCAAATGTTATACGATCGGACTTTGCAGACTATTTTACTTCCCCGATTGGTTCGCTGCCTTGGCAAACTAATGCGCGATACGCATAATATAAATGAGTTAAAAATTAATAATACAACTGTAAATACATAACTATGTAGTATAATAGTTAATAAACTTTACTGGCACTTAATGTTGTCTTACTTTTTCTTCCATGTTTTCAAAATTAGAGTATGGTACAAATTTCGCGCCAGGCCAATAGTTTCAGATTATTATTTTTGTAGTCATTTAAAGTTTTATCCCAAAGGACTGCTCTTTCGTGAACTAATGGAATTAGTTCTTCGGGTTTTATTTCTTTCTCCGTTTTCACACAACACACAAAAACAGCGCGCGCGCAACCAACACGACGAATAAAACACGAATGGAGTGAGCAAGCAATGTGTAGCGATCTAGGAAGCGGGGCGGGGAGAGAGGTAACAACGCGCTCGAGTCGATTAGATGCACGACTAGTGTGAACAGCAACAAGCAGGCACCTATGCGAGCACGATTCTACGCGTTTTTTAGTCTTACAACGGGTGCTGGCCCGTCGGATGGTTTTTTGAGTCGTATTAGACTAAAAATCGCATCTCATCCAATTTGAACAGCTCCATATAAAGTGTATGGTGACCAGAGCATTCGACTTTTAGTCATATGCGACTTACGACTAGTGTGAACTTGCTCGGCGCGCTTTACTTGCTTGGCGCGCTCCACATGCTCGGCACGCTCCACATGCTCTGCGTGCTCGACTTGCTCGGCGCGCTTGACTTGCTCGGCGCGCTCCACATGCTCGGCTTGCTCCACATGCTCGGCGAGCTAGTTTATTTTTGCCCAATATTACCTTATACATTTTACCTTGTTTTTTACGTTTAATAAACCGTTTAACTGTTTACGCATGTATTCGGCGCCAACATAACATAATAACTGGCGACTGGCAAGCCGATTGCGGCGGTCGTCGCGGCGCGGCGCGCGGAGACTTCGTTCGTTGTCTGGCAGCGGCGAGTCAAGGTGTGTGACCTTGAATCGCCGCTTGGCTCAAACTACACGCCGCTTTTCGGTTTAGAAATAGCGCGTTTGTCGTAAAAATAAATACACTTGTACCCTCTCCCCCTTGTAATATTTCGTGTTTTTTTTACCAACATCCCCTCTCCCCTCCCCTCCCCTCCCCTCCCCTCCCCTCCCCTTTGAGCCTCCCGTGATAAATACACGGCCCCCAAGATGTACGAACAGATTGAATCATAACTGAGTTCTATATATTCAAGCAATTACGTTTAACATACCTCTCCTGCCTGTGTAATTTGGAGTGTCTTGTAGTGAGGGTGGATGCCCCAACTGGGCATGTTGGACAGAGGATGTTAGCACTGCTGATGGTAGTACATATTTAGGCTGAAAGTCAGTCTCGTTTATATTTAAACAGTAGGAATACTTACGGGTTGATTGATCCCGATTTTAGTAGTATAATTTCATTTTAATAAAAACGCAATCTAAATTTCAGTATTTTTTTTGCTGAGATATTTTAGGTTAAACCCTACGTAACTACCATGCTATCTAATATCCGATAATTCTCCATTTAGTTATTAAGTACTGAGGAGACACCGCACTTCATTACGATGTCCCATTCAATATCGGCGTATGTACCGCACTTCATTTTGTTACTTGAGGAATTTCGCGGTTTTCCTTTAGTTTTTTTTTTGGTAAGAACTATTAGAGCATGCTGCCTCCGTTCGGAGTGTTAATGTGAGTCCCGTGTTGCTCTATGCAGGAACTTGTCGAGGTGTAAATTTGGATTCGGACCGGAATGTCCCTTTCGCAAAATAGGGTATGGATAATGAAGTCTTTTGCCTTGCTACATTTAAATTCCTTGGTTCGAGACAAATACCTACGCAATTTACCATTGGGTTTTTCGAGTGCTTCTTTCTACGCATTTAGGTATTTTATCGTTTCAACCCATTTTCGACTGAGACAATTAATTCCATTTATACATTTTGTAGGTTTGGTGATTTTCTCAATGACTTTTAATTGTTCCATGTTATTTAATTCTTGTTTTAACCTATCAAATACGCAAACGTGCAAATGGAATTTTGCGAACTGGACATACCTTTAGTGTGACGCTTGAGTCAATATCTATGTGTGCCTGTGAAGGTAAACAACCTAGACCTTCAAAAGTTGTTGAATACTTATAAACTATATATTTTACGGATAAAGATATCGAATATCAAAGATATTCAAGATTTGTTTCTAGACCTTCAAAAGTTGTTGAATACTTATAATAAATAATAAATAAAATGATAATGAGCGATGGTAGCCTAACGGTTCAATAGTGCAACTCAGAATCCAACGATACCGGGTTCGATCCTAGGCTCCGCACCAATGACTTTTCTATGTTATGTGCGGATTTCCATCGCTCTGTGCTTCGGAGGGCACGTTAAGCTGTCGGTCCCGGCTGTTACTGATTAATAGCAGTCGATAAGCCATGTCAGAGGCCCTCGGGCGGCTTGAAAAACTCTTGACACCAGAGGCCAGCACTACCTCATACGAAATGAAACGATAATAAATAAAAATAAAAAGCCTTTTATTCCTTAACCCTAAATTGCATACAAAACATTTCACATTTTCACATAACATTTTTTTTATATTAGAAATTTACAATTTTAAATGCCCATTTATCTAAATTATATTATATTCATTATGTAATTACTTAAATTATTATTTGGGTAAGGACCCCTCTCGGGTATAGGCCTCCTCCAGTTTTTTCCAGCGGTCACGGTCTGAAGCCAGCTCGGTCCAATTATTTGTCTTAGCTCCTTTTAGTATCTCATCTGACCATCTAGCATTTGGCCTGCCTGGTATCCTCCTCATACCTGTAGGACCTTTACACATTGTTACTATTTTAGTCCATTTGTCATTTTTCATCCTGGCTATGTGGCCTGCCCACAGTGGCGGATTAAGAGTATCCGAGGCCCTAAGCACAGAGCCTGTGTAGGCCCTCTATTGCTTAAATGGAAATGGAAGGAATGGAATGGAAGGTAGAAAGTATAAAATGAAAGTTCATCAAAATAGAAAGTGTAGTAGGTATAATTTAAAACTTAAAACATTTTTTTCCTTGCCTTAATCAGAGCAAACTCCGAGATTACATCGTCGAAATTTATCTGACGAAGTATGTCTGCCTCAATACACATTAATGTTAAAGAATTAAGCTTGTCTGGACGGATTTTTGTTCTTTGCGGGTTTTTTAATCTTTTTAGTTGTGAGAAGGATCGTTCAGCAGAGCAGTTAGTAATCATTAAGCTGTGAAAGATTCTAAACGCCACTTCTATATTTGGGAAAACGCACTTTACTTTATCTTTAATAATCATTTCATATAGATCGGAATGGGTGACCTTTGTTTCTGAAAATTCATATTTTATTCATACATATTTGTGAAAATGATTAAATTCGCCGAGGAAGTTTTCATTGAAGTCTTATGGGTAAGATTCCAAGAGCAATTGGATATCTTTTTCATATTCTGAACATGACTTATTTAGATCCGCAAGAAATGAAAACTTTTGTACAACTTCGTGGTATACATCACCTCTTCTTTGCATTTGAGCATTAAGTGTGTCAATTATTACATTGAAAGTCTCAATGCGGAATTTGTCTCTAGGATTCAAATCAAGTTCCTCTGCATTTCCATCATTTACTTGTTTCTTCCTAATTCGTCTTCGAGTTTCCTTATATTCCCCATTAGGCAAAAAATTTCTTGTCTCGCCTTCAAATTTTTCAAATTGATTCCTCATTTCAACGAAATGACCCGATAAAGAATGATACAAATTGGAACACGTTTTAAGATCTATTCCTTCTTCTTGGAGTCCTTTACTGGTGCGATGAAAAACTTGTAGAATATCATTCCACAAAGTGAACATAAATATAAACTCAAACTCTTGCATTTTGTTTGAAATATTTTGTGATTCTAACCTGGTATCACCTTTCTGGTTTGTGTCTTCAGCAATTTCATCTAAAGCATACAAATTTTTTGGATAGGATTGTAATATTGCACTCGTAGCTACAGCGTGAGCTTCCCAACGAGTGTCCGACAGCGACTTCAGAACGCTATCGTTGCCTATTAATTCTTTTAAAACTGCCCAACGATGAGTAGAAGCCGAAAAAAAATTGTATAACATCTGCACAATTGAAAAAAAAATCACTGCGATCGTACAACAATCAACAGCACTGCGACCAATCAAGTTTAGAGTATGTGCAGCGCATGGTATAAATACAGCATATTTATTATGCTCTAAAAATTTTTGCTGCATCCCTTTGTATCGTTCTGATATATTAGCAGCATTGTCATATGATTGTCCTCTGCACTTTGCAATATCTATTTTGCAACCCTCTAGATAACTGAGTACTATATTTGCCATCTCTTCTCCGGTATGACTTTTTAAATTTAAAAACGTCAGGAATCGTTCCACGGGCATACCATCAGACGGCGATACGTATCTCAAAATAATACTTAGTTGATCCGTATGTGATAGGTCAGGCGTGGAGTCCACTGAGAGGCTGAAGTACCCAGCTGATTGTATTTCTTCGACAATCACTTTTTGAACTTTATCACTCATTAAATCGATAAGTTCGTCGCATACTGTTTTCGATAATATGATGGGTTGCCTTTCCCTTTATTTCCATATCTTGCAATATGGCTTGCTAAAAATGGATCAAATTGAGCCACAAGTTCAAGTAAACCCAAAAAATTCTCATTATGTATAGATCCAAAAGACTCATCATGTCCCCTAAAGGCCAAACCACGTTTTGCAAGCGTTTGTATAACTGCAATAACTCGTTGCAATACATTTTTCCAATATTTTCTTTCTTCTTTCACTTGTGCCTCTAGATTTTTGGTGATTCCTAGACCTTGTCTTCGACTCAAATATGTTAGCATAAAGTCCTTATGAGCTGAACTATTTTCATGGTGCTCAATTGCAATTACGTTGCGCCAATCACTAAATCCGTCAGCTGCAAATTGGCTCGGCGCTGTGGCGATGGATTTGTTACCAAACAACTTGCAAACAAAGCAATACAAAGATCCTTTTGTTTTTTAATACAGTAACCATTCCCGTTTATATGTTTCACCGTTGGCTTTTTTACCGAAAAATAGTCGTGGTGTGCAAAAACGGACACTTTTACCACTAGTATATGTACGGCGCGATTCATGAAATGGACCCTGATGGTGCTGACAATTTTCTGGACCGTGGTCAATCCAATAACAAATATCTTCCTCAGAAAATTCCGTCCACAGCCCAGCATCTGTCTTTTTACAGGAATTGACGAGTTCAATTTTTGAAACTTCAGGAATCGCAAAAATAACAGGTTCAGATTTATCGGGAACAGGAACAGGTGTTTTAATTTCGCTATTTATTTCATCGTCATCAAAATGATCATCTGAGGTGCCTGTAGTACTGTTTTTATCAATTTGTGTTCTAACAGATGATAAAGATTGAGATTCTTGACATACATTATTATCTTTACCAGATTCTAACTGATTGGTTGGAAAAAACGATGTCATTTTTGGGAGTGCATCTGTTTTTTTCTTCTTCAGCTCTGCCTGTTTGCGTATTTGTGCGCCACTGAGATGATGGCGTTTCATTTTTAATATAGATGATTAGTATCAATAACAAATATCACCTTCTGTATACGTACGGTGCCCTCAGGAACCTGAAATAAATTAGTCATAGTTTAAAAAAAAAAAAACGGGCTTTTATTGCGTATGTGTCGGCAGTGTAGGTTATTACAAAGTAATAAACAAAGTGCAAAAGACATCGAACCTTTTTGTATGAAGCCAAACATACCTTAACTTGGAAGTACATGAAATGTATTTTTTTTGGTGTACAGGTCAATCGAAACCTAGGCCAATCGATAGAAAATATTATCTAAAACAATAATTACTCTTTGAAAAAATTACGTAAATCTCATAATTTCCGAGATATTTCAGTGTGAAGTTATAAAACCAAGTAATACGATACTCGGTAGTTAGATAGTAGTCGGTACTTATTGCGCCGGCGACTGACTGACGGAGCGAGGCGCGGGAAGTGCGCGGCGCGCGCTGTCAACTGTTGGTTGCTGTTTTATTTTACGACTTCAAACTGCAATGTCTCAGAAAGTATGAGATTTACGACAGTTTTTCAAACAATAATTGTTGTTTTAAATAATATTTTCTATGGATTGGCATAGGTTTCATACCTGTACATCAAAAAGTGACATTTCATATACTTCCAAGTTTAGGTATGTTCAAGAGGTTCCATGCTTTTGAATTTTTATTGGTGAATTACGGTGTTTTTGTGAATTTGTTATTTTAGTAAAAATGTAAAAAAGCTGTGAAAAGTGTGGTTACTGTTGTTCGTCAAAGTTGAGGGACTTTTCGAAGTTTAGTTATGAAACAAAGTTAGAATTATTGTTGAAAAAGGCCATATTCTTTATACGTGTACGTAATCAATAGTGAAAGCATAAATATAGTATAGTACTTACCTGAAAACTTTGTGTGGGGTAACGATAAGTGTAGTTTCAATCAATCACAAAGCCACTCCGTAAATAAAGTAGGTAAGTACGTGCGGTAATGCGTATGGGCGCTATCATTTGCAATGCAAAGACAACTCACTCACTCGGTCTCGCGGCGCGACGCGACGTGCGGGCGGGGCGCGCAGGGGGCAGGGCCATGCGGGGGAGTATGAAGGGTCATTCCCGGACTGCTCGCGCGGCGCGATCACGCGCCTTGTGATTTCGGACGTATTGTGGATGAATCTCGATAAAATGTAGGTATAAAATGAAACGCCAGCAGAGGATGGAGGCCCCTGGAGAACAGGGGCCCCAAGCACGTTCTTGTAGTGCTTATACGTTAATCTGCCACTGCCTGCCCATTGCCATTTCATTTTTAAAGATAAAAATAAAATTTATATATGTCAAAAAGCAATGGAAAGAAGCATAATGAAAATAAGGCTCAAGGATAAAATACGACATACAAAGATAAAAGAAAAAACTAAGATCATAGATGCCTTAGAACACTCTTTTAAATTTTGAATACTTATAAACAATATGGACCTTTGATATTCAAGATTTGTTTCTTCAGACAATGCAAATATTCATTTACATTACTTTGTTTTTCACAGATTTTCAAACATAAAATTGTTTGACACTGGGCTATGACAACAACAAAGCATATATTTGCCGTAGTTCCAGTTTCAGTTAAATTTCGGGAAACAAGAACCTGTGTTTGGAATCAGTTTTCCTGAAAAAGAGAAAACTTTATTATTTGTTCTAAAAATGTTGATGTTTTGAGCAGTTTTTCCCTAATTTCATCAAATTGCATAGAATGCAAGCATATAGGAATGCACAAAGATTCTGGATCGTTGTATAATAATAACAAAAAAAAATACTGTATTAGGTAGGTACTGTTGGCACTTTGTTACAATCAATCAATCAATAATTTTATTTTTATTTCAGGGTTATTGGGAAATGTACAAAACCTAAACAATAAGCCCATAGCAACATCAATACCTTAAAAACTAACTAAATTACTACATATAAAAACACTTTATTATACTTTAATATAAACGTGTAGACGGCGACGTATGACGCAACTGCGCGGTGTCTCGTGTAAGGCGTCCGAAGAACCTTCTAAACTTGACACGTCTTCAGCTTCACTTCAGTTTCCATACTCATCGCATCGGCACTACAAGTGTCTCTTTAACTCCTGTAATCTGTTTAAGTACTTCTTCGGGTACGTTATATGAATGGCAAGATTTACCTGATCTTTTCAGGCCATATCTAACGTGTAGAATGGAGTTTCGAGTACGTAGTGCAATACGATTCAATATTTTATTAACCACATTCATTTGGCTGAATACTCTTACTATCTCCGCAATGGAGTGTGGCAGAGAAAGAATGGACATGGCCGAAGGGGCTAATTCAGAAAATGGATTGTTACCCGCTGAATCTTTGTAATCGTAAACCTCTGTCCAAAATTCGAAAGTTGAAGATTTATTTTTCCGATCGATGTGTCCAATATTTCTCTGTATTGAAAAATACAGAGAACAATTTACAATTTTGCAATTGTACAATTGGACATATGTATACAATTTTTTTTTGAAAGGAAAATCCGAAAAAGCGGTTATTAGTGTGAGGTTTACTTACCTGTTGCAAGGACACTTGAAATGAAATACACGATAAGATTATCTTAATTGTAACTTATCAAATAAGACTTAGTTATGTTATGTAATATGAATAAATACTTTCATAGGTACGTGGAAGTCCTTACGTCACATCTCTATGGTGGTCCGAAGTGGGCAGGACCCTACTTTAGCGCCATAATAAGAGGAAACGACTCACAACGGCTGATTTGTATTTATAATTGTTGTAATTGTGAATTTTGTCATAAAAACAATAAGACTCACAGTATTTCTCTCCGATTGCTTGGTATATTTCTTCATCCTCGAGTTGAATTGTGAGTATAGGTCTACTCTATAGGTGAGTGAGTACTACTTTTTATTTTTTGCCTCTGCTTTGATTTCCCTTGGTTATCAACTGAAAAATAAATTATAAAATCTCTAACCAATCTACAAAAATAATGCAGTAGATACAAAAATAATGCAGTAGTTACAAAATTAATCTTGAGTAGGTTCTCTTCACCAGATTGTCAGAGTGAAACTAGTTTGTCTATATGAGGAATTCACTGGGGAGCCACTTCAATATTCTCTCCACTTACAAGCTCAGAGGCAGGCGGTGGACCACCACCAGTTTGGAGCCTCTCCCTCCGCTCATAATATTTTTGTTTTTTTGTGAGCATTTTTATTAAACCACATTTTGCCTTTAGTTGTCCTAAGGTTCGCGGGGTTATAGCAATGTCATTAAAGCTGAAAAACAAATCTTTGTTAGAAGAGGTACCAACCTACAAAAATAATGCAGTAGTTTCAAAATTAATCTTGAGTAGGTTCTCTTTACCAATTCACTGGGGAGCCACTTCAATATTATCTCCACTTACAAGCTCAGAGGCAGGCGGTGGACCACCACCAGTTCGGAGCCTCTCCCTCCGCTCATACAATTTTTGTTTTTTTGTGAGCATTTTTATTTAACCACATTGTGCCTTTAGTTGTCCTAAGGTTCGCTGGGTTATAGCAATATCATTAAAGCTGAGAAAAAAATCTTTGTTAGAAGAGGTACCAACCTACAAAAATAATGCAGTAGTTTCAAAATTAATCTTGAGTAGGTTCTCTTTACCAATTCACTGGGGAGCCACTTCAATATTATCTCCACTTACAAGCTCAGAGGCAGGCGGTGAACCACCACCAGTTCGGAGCCTCTCCCTCCGCTCATACAATTTTTGATTTTTTGTGAGCATTTTTATTTAACCACATTGTGCCTTTAGTTGTCCTAAGGTTCGCTGGGCTATAGCAATATCATTAAATCTTAAAAACAAATCACATGCTTTGTTAGAAGAGGTACGTACGTACTTTAGAAGTGGCTAGTCTACCAGAGGCCCATTTACACGATGCAAGTTTCCATGCAATTCTTGCTGGTTTATTGCTTACTTCTTTTTCCAAGTGTTATCTAAATGGAATAAATGAAAGTATTGTGAACAAGATAAGAACGTTTATTATGCAGCTAATTCATACATTAAAACAGCTAAATGAGGTTACACAAATGGAAGTTACTTAGTAAATTAACTTATATTATAACACGGGGTTTGGGCGCCTTGATATTGAAGTTATTTGCTATTACGCCTCCTCTACACGTCAGCAGATGCGTCTGCAGACGCTGACAGATGCATCCGCAGATGGATCACCTCGAGTTGTCCACACGTCTGCAGGTCGATCAGTCTATGTTTATTCTCGACAGACGCAACGTTTAAATTTAAATATGGATATTGAGACCGTAGCTGCAGCAGCTATTTATTTATGTAGTACTTTTAACTACTACGTGAATGTGCATCGCAATAACAGAACAAAGTGAGCGGAATTTTTATTCAGGCTCAAATCAAATCAAATTTACGTTATTGCACATTACACATGTTATAACATGTTTTTGCAGAACTTTACTTGGAGCCATCTGGAGAATTCAATAATTTTGTTCGAATGTCTAGCAGCGATTTTGAATACCTTCTACAAAAAATATCTCCAATGGTTGTTAAAAAAGATACCGATTGGACGGATGCAATATCAGTGAAAGTGCGCTTGGCAGTAACATTAAGATATTTAGCTACTGGAGACAGCTACAGAAGCTTGCATTACCTGTTTAAAATTTCAAGCCAAATTATATCTATTATTGTCCCTGAAGTATGTTTGGCGCTCAATGACGTGTTAAAGGATTTAGTGAAGGTAAACTACATTATTTTAATACAAATTATTTTTTATTAATGAAAATCAACAAGTTTGTTGTTTACAAAAAAGTTTACATAAGACATTAAATGAAAAAGTAACATAGCTAAAATGATAAGAATGTAGTTTTGCAAAATTAATATGTCTCTGTATTATCATCCACCACATTTTCGAAGTTTGTGGTTGAATAATGTTTTGTGATATAATGTTCACCACTTCGGATTGTTGGTAGCCCGTATTTTGTGGCTCAGATTGAACTGAATAGGGAGAGTTAATTCCATAATTCGGTGACGGTGATGATAAATGTACACTATTGCTAGTGCTAGGACGATTTAGTATGAGTTGAGAAGGAGAAGAAACAGTGTATGGTCTGCCCGGCATCATGCTGTTGTACCGACGTCTGTTCATCATAATACCGTGGAGTTCGTACATTATTTCTTCCCTTTCAATTTTTGGATATTCCTTGATTTGTTTTGCCAACATTTTACAAAATAAATCGCATTCATCTTCTTCTTTTGGACTTTTTGTACTGGTCAATACGTTATTTAGAGTGGTTAAAGCAGTATTCATTTTTTTACTGGCTTCCTGCAATTCAGGCGGATTTTTTTGTGCTTGAGTGCTTGGGTTCTTTTGAGGGGTAGCAGAGATTTCTGCGCCGTCGTCGTTGCCTATTTTAGGTTCTGGTGGGTTGTCACTAGCCTGTATCTTGGAAGGGCTAGCCTCTTCACCAGGTTGTGTCTGTGAAAAAGCCTGTATCTTGGAAGGGCTAGCCTCTTCACCAGGTTGTGTCTGGGAAAAAGCAAATACAAGTTTAAAAAATGTAAAGAAATTACAGTTAAGAGCTAACTAGCAAGGTTAAAATTAATTTGCTCAAAATAAAGTGTAAAATACCTATAATACTTTTACTTCATTTTCAGATGCCTAAAACTACGGCTGAATGGATTTCAAAGGCAAGAGGATTTAATTTTCCTCATTGTATCGGCGCTTTGGATGGGAAACATGTAATGATTCTACCGCCACCTCATACCGGGACGGAGTACTTTAATTTTAAAAGACATTTCAACATTGTACTCTTAGCGCTAGTTCATAGTGACTACAGTTTTATGTTTGCCGATATAGGTTGCCAAGGACGGATTAGCGACAGTGGAGTAATCAAAGTGTACTAAACAAATAATTGACACAAATGCGATCAACTTGCCACCTCCTAGTTGCTTACCCAATAGTAACACTGAATTACCATATATATTTTTAGCTGATGCTGCATTTGCCATGAGTACACATATTATGAAGCCATTTCCTGGGCATCATGCTGTTGGAACTCCACAGAGAGTATTCAATCAAAAACTATCTAGTTCACGTGTAGCAGTCGAAAATACTTTTGGAATAATGTCTAGCGTATTTAGAATTTTTAAGAAGCCTATACCACTAAATATCGCCAAATCATCTTTAATTACAATGACATGTCTTGTTGCACAACTTCTTAAGAAATAGTCAAACATCTCGACATGTGTACACTCCCCCAAATTCAGTAGATAAGTATATCAATGGAGAATTAACCCAACCAGGATCGTGGAGACAAAATTACACGGGAACATTTGATCCATTGCAACCTGTAGCTCGAAAAACTCCCTATAAGTGCAGTTGAAACAAGATTAAATTTTATGAAATATATTCAAGAGAATAACAATCAATAGTTATAAAAGTAAGTAGTTAGTTAAGTATTCTGAAATAAATAATGTTACAGAAATTTGATATTCGTTTTACTTACTTTATCTTCCGAATTCATGATGCTTGCCGGTTCATACACATCCATCAAAAATGCCGCCATTACGTCGTAAAAAATCCAGACGGGACGGTAAACATCTTCAGCACCAGCCCCCGACCTAATAGAAGCTATGGTTTTTTTTAAATTTGTTCTGAATGTAGTCAGAAGATTTTCTTTTTTCTTTTTTAGTTCGTGTACTGGCACACCCATCGTGTCAGCGATACGATTCCACGCATCATTAACCTGAAACAATATAAAAATCATCATCATAATGTCATGTACAAATAAAGATTTTTTATTTCAATTGAAATAAAAAAATACTTACATAGACTACTGTTAAATGTCTAATTACTTTTACAGTATCCATTAAAAGTAGCCCCTTGACTATACATACATAGATTATTAAATTATATTAATACTTTAGGTACTTACAACATTTTGATTTTTGTGATATTTGTTTTTAGGGTTCCACAAACAGTTTTCAGCTTGATATAGGTCAAGAAACTTAAAAGTTTCGTCAGCGCTCATATTGTTAGCCATTTCAAGCGTTTTCACGAGTGCTGCGCAAAGTAAATTAAACCGCAGGCACGCGTGCACTCTCGATCGCAACTCCGATCAAACTGATGCGTCGGCAGACGTGTGGACAGGACGACGCACGTTCGAGACAAAATCCTTTGATCCGTGCCACAAAGACCGACAACAAGCGGATAAGTTGCAGACGCATCTGCGGACGTTAAATACCTACAACAGACGTACAAATTACCCCCTCTACACGTCGGCGGACGCATCCGCAGATGACGTCTGCAGATGCATCTGCTGACGTGTAGAGGAGGCTTTAGAAATACAGTGGGTCGTGGAGAATCGATAGCCTACATATCCTAAAGGTCCGTAGAAACCATGTACCTACCACTTATTCACTTAAATGGTACCTACGTAGGGGTCGACGGGTTAGTGGACGGAACGTTAAATTTCAAAGGCTAGCCGCAAGCGGCTTTCCAATACCGCTTTGATCAGAAGGGTGTCGCGTTTGGTCCCTTTAGAGAGAGCCAACGGTTCTATGCGGGACTCTGGGTAGACAGAGTCACCGTTAAGTTGAGAATTTACCTGCCTAGCGGGTGGTAAAATATAGTAGACAAGTCAGTATACAATAGTTATTTTATTTAAATAAGCTCCTATCACAAAGTCAGCTATATTCCTACCTACGGCTTGAAGAGCCAGAAAAGAAGGTGCCAGATGGGCCAGTTATTTGAAGTCCGAAGCACGAGGTAGCAGGTGGACACGTGGCAGCTTGGTCAGCCGGCGCGGCCAGGATTGGCGGCTTCGTGGCAGGCACCGTGGCGTTCGGCGTGTTCGCCGAAGGTGTAGAGCACGCGGCTTGCCTCAAGAAGGCAGCGGCGCGCTATGAAGAGTGCTATGGGCACTAAATGGTTGGCGCGGCTCAGGGCAGCGGCGCCCCCGTGATATGGCGTGCAGCCGCACGTGGCTGGTCGTCCCTCGTTGGGTAGACGACGGGATCCTTGCAGAAAGGTCCTGTAGTATGCGTCGGGCGATATGACCTCGGTGAGCGCGTAGTTATAGGCCGCTAACTAGCTGCCGTTTGACTTGCTAGGTGGTGACGTGGTCCCTGTAATCAGGTAGGCCGGGTCAGGCAGGCTTCTCGCGAGTACTGTGCGTGTGTCCGGGTAGCTTGGCGATGTCGAGAAGGTTCCAGGTTCCAGTTGGGTGAAATTACGGGACAGCACGAGGCCGCAGATGGGCACGCGGACACACACACATACGTCACAGTTTTACAGTTTATAATTTCCTAAGGATACAAGTAATAATGATAGCTTGAGGAACAAACAGACACGCTCACCTGTACACGTCAACACGGCTGTGAGAATGTCTTCGGCAGCTAGGAGTCTACTTGTGTAGCGGGCTTGGCGTACACGATGGAAAGGACTGGATGTTTTTCCGTATTTAGTTTTATTGAAGGATGAACCTCAATGAAGGGTGAACGACCCGAATCTGTAGTACGTTCATTGACTTATACAGCAATTGTTTAGTGTCCCTTATGTTTAAGATCTTAAGGTGCATAGTGGCGTACGGATTTATTACATTGCTCCATGCGTCTTGAAAGAGAACTAATATTTCATCAAACAGAAAATCTATAGGCATTCATTAATGTCAGTGTCACTCCCCAGGGCTACGACCGTGTGCCATTAGTGAAGGAAGAAGAAGCATTACTTGCCCTTCGTTCTTTTTGCTGTCAGTGTCAGATAAACATCTAATGTCATTGTCTGTGTGACCCCTACTGTGTTGTTTGTTTACTTTTTGTTAGATGCTGTGATAATGTTATTTATTTAGAAATTACGTTACAAGGGGCTCGGAGATTGAAGCCAGAAGTGGGGTGTAGTTGTCCCGGACAGGCCGGGGACAGGTCGGCACGTGGCCCGGCCCCAGTGTTGTTATCTTAAAAATCTGGGTTGCCGTATGTCACATTCTGATTTGCCGTATTTTAGGGGAAAAAATACTAAAGTGCCGTATATATTTTTTATTTATTCCTCATTTATTTCTACTTCGCCGTATAAGTTTCTTATGGTATCTGTTACATCAGTTTCATGTTTGTCCAGTGTGTACTTGTCTTTGCTACGCATTTTTTCACAAATGTCGCGCGACACCTTAAACTTAGTACAGTTCCCTTGGTTTTGAATGAGTTGTCTTGCTAATAGAGTTTTATTTACAGTCGATGTTATTAGCTTATTTCGCATCTTGGTCTTCATATTGTTGACTTGACTAAATATTCTTTCACAATCTGCGTTACTGTGAGGAAGGCATAGAACATCTAAAGCTAACTTCGCTAGAGTTTTGCAGTCGGTTGTGCTATGGATCTTTTCCCAAAATTCGTGTGCTTTCCAGGTGCCGATGTCCAAGGTCGAAAATTTGTTGACATCAGGTAAAAGTCTCCACTCGTCATCGATTTTTTGTAGGTCATTTTCATTTTTGACTATACGTGGTAGTTTCTGGGTTAGTGGCAACATTGACGGAAAACTCTCTCTCTATTACTGTGGCGCACAGCCTCTTCAGGTGACAGATGTTTGAGGAGTGGAAGTATTTCATTGGAAAAATCATAACGCTTCCGAATTTCTTTGCAGCCTGTTACTAGGAAGTCGCGGCAACGAGAATAAAATTCAGTCAGGAGCACTTTTTGCTGCACGATATTGGTTTTTTGAACTTCTTGCATGATTTTAACACCTAAATACATTTGAGGTAGTAAAAATCGTGTATTTTCTGGGTCAATCAAGCATATTTCAGTTTGATTAACGTAGTCTCTAGTCATGTAACACTGCAATAGATCTTTGTAAAGCAGTTTCATACTATCGTCCAGTTCTATTAATCTAGAATCTGTTCCTTGGAAATACTCATTCATCTTCACAAATTTGGGTAATATCCATTGTAGAAATAGGATGTAGAGTTTTACAAAGTCGTCTTTTAACTCACGATGGATCAGCTCAGCAGCGACGGTGCGTTCTTCTAGCCACTGGTGGCTAAAAAATAATTTCAGGCTCTCCCATTGCTCTAGCAGCCTATTTATTACTGATAACAGTGATAGCCATCTGGTTTGCGACGGGTGTAGTAATTTATGGATTTTTGTATTCATAAATTCTTGAAATTCAATGTATTCCGATTGTCTTTTGGCACTATGTTTGAAAAATGCGTACACATTTCTTGCTAAATCCTCACAACGTCTTGGAAGTTTTTTGCAAGCTTCATTGGCGCATAAATGCATAGAGTGACATATGCACTTAAATATTTGTATTCCTGGCAATTCGGCACGTAAACGACTGGCAACTGAGTTGTGAGGACCCATCATGACATTGCAGCCATCCGATGCAAAGCCGATTATATTATCTAATGGCACACCACGTTGAGTAAACGTTTCTATGATTGTTGTATATAGCGCTTCAGCTGTACATCCTCGTAAAGATGACGCCCCATCAGTTGTTTTTTTGTCATGCAAAGGCTCCAATTGCCATAAGCAAGCAATAACTTTTTTGCAATCTTTGTCGTAATATCTGACAAGGATGCATATTGTCTTAGTAGTGGAAATGTCTGTGGATTCATCGGCAAGTACGCTGAATTTTTGCTGTTTTAAAATATTTTCTAGGATTTCTTTCTGGCTTTCTCCTATGACATTTTTTACATTTGCCTCTTTTTATCGCCAAATCAGCTGCTATTTTAGAGTCTGGGAAACAAGATTTTAGTACCTCTGTTAAATGATCCATTGCCAGGAAAGAAATGTTGTGCTCGGCCACAAATGCAACGAGTTTTATTTCGGCTTCCACAACAAGGGTGTTGGTGTCCTTTTCACGCGGTTTAAAATAAGCACTTACAGATTTTGTAGACGACGAAGCGAGTGTCTTTTTTTTTATGTTGATTATTTGCCACATGTCGTCGCAAAGTTGAAAGTTCACACGATAATTTAACGTCACATACGGTGCACTTTGCTCTATATAGATCAACATCAACAGGAGCAATCCAGTCATTGAAAAAATCTTCACTCTCCCATTGTTGTCGATATTTTTGTTTTATGTGTTTACCTTTTTTAGTCTTTTTTGGCGTAGATGGTCCTTCAGAATCACTCATTTTGCCAATTCAAACACAAATAAACACTAGTTAGAATTTATTTCTTAACGAAACCGTAAGCAACGAATGCGCTCGAGCATTGTGTACCTTGCGAATGAGCTATTCGATAATTCGACTCTAGATAGACAAACCCAATTTACTTTAGTTCAGTACTTTGTCTCAGTCATTTTAACCTAAGACGAAAGAGATGGCACGATGCGGCGATATGAACTCTGTTTTTAGTCGTTGGTCGGGATCTCCCCGGCTGTGAGTGGTACGTTTCGTTCGCTGCGCTATCGCTAATTAAAATACGTTTCGTTTCACTTACAGCCAGTTGCCGTATTTTTTGATACAGCATTGAAAGGCCTGCCGTATACCGTATTTTCAGAAAAAAATACGTGGATTACCGTATATTACGGCAATTGCCGTATCAATAACAACACTGCCCGGCTCCCTCGGAACGGGCGGACGGACGACTGACGACCAGAATTAGGTTGTCGCCGAGCGCGAATTGTAGTTAGTTCTAATGATGGGTGATGGAGCCAGATAAACTCTCAGCTAGCCTTGGATGGGTCCGGGGTGTGCGCTGAGCGGGCTGTAAGACAGCTAGACAGACGGCCCCAAGCGAGGTCAAGCTCAAAAGAAGATTATGTAGAATATCTTCATTTGTATCAATCCGACTCTTTTTTCTAGAATGGTGCTCTCTTAGTACGAGTCCTTAACTTAAAATACGGTCCCATCCTGAAGAACGCATGAAACTTGGCATGAATGTAGCTGTCATATATGTGCTTCAATGTAGATATGGAAGCACTTCAAGAAATTATTTTTCCCCCCACTCCCCCCCCTTTTTATCTCCCTCATTCTGGTTTTTCGAATTTTCTACAAAAACCATAAGACTGAGGAGTTTACTCTTTAGAGACCAAATCATCGTCGATAAATTACCTACAAAACGATACTACATTTTATAGTGGTAAGATTAATATATTTCTGTATACAGCCACCAACGTATTATGAAATTGTAAAAACAGGCACACTTTTTTCTTTCTTGCTCCATTTATAGGAAAACGATAAGAGTGGTGATAAAATAGTCTAAAGAAGTTATATACCTTATACATTAAGCTACAAAATGACACTTATTTCATAGTCGTAGAGGCATTATTTCCCGAGTTACAGCTTACCGCGTCTGACTCAAGTACTCTTTTTTTTTCTTTTTACAATACTATCTTTCCAGATTTAAAGCTAGGGTCTAGGGTTTCAAGCAATTTATTAAAAACACAGTAAATTACAGTTTTAATCATATATATATTTATATCAATGTATATCACAAGAATCTCCCACACACTTACAGAGACCAGTACAGGGAAGACCAGACTTCCTACAAATGCATCGTCCTTTAATGCAGCTGCGGCATGAACACTTCGTCAATTCCTTTACAGATGATGACGTTTCTTTGTTTGTACTCCAAAATGGAATCCAAATACCGTCTTCTTTCATCCAACCCCATTTCTCAAAGTTCGGATATTCAGGATTTGGTATCAGACTTTGACCCCAGATCAATCCTGCTTGCAAATAAGCTGGCTTTGTATGCTGCTCAAGTGCACCGAGTGTTGGTGGCAGCCTGTCCATTGCCCGTCCCTTGATGAATAACGCTTTTCTAGCTTGGTTAATGTCTTCTACCTCGCTAGTTTTGTCGTAAGTCAGAATGACATATCTTGCCAAAGCATCCAATTGATAGGTTTCAATTTCATTTTGAGGTCGTGACAAGGTTTCAAATACTCTGGTAACTTCAGGGAAGGAATTCCAAGTTTTCCAAAAGGACTTCTTTCCCTTTCCACAAAATCCAGCTACTGTATCGCACCCTGTGAATGCGTGGAAAAATAACATGCCACTGCATTTTTCTGGGCCGAGTTTATTCACGAGTTGGTGAATAGCAATAGTACGTAAAGCTTTCCCTGTTCCGAATGATATCCAACATTAGTTCAAACCCATTTCTTTAAGCCCGCTGTATAAGGCAATAGCTACAACCACCACATCTGTATCAACCGTTCTAATTAATATTTCTGTCTGACCATGCTGCACGGCGTGCGAAACATGGAGGAAGAGTCTGGTATCAGCTTCTTCTTGTTTTGAATTAAGGGAGGACGTATCTACGGTGGCATCGTTACACAAAACTTGTTCCCCTTTGGTTGCGACAATCGTTTTCGCATGTTGAACCTGCTGGATTCCATCAGCCAGGAAGTTGAAAAGTTCAACTTTGTTCTGCGACGAACGAAGAAATTGTTGCCAGTTTTTTGGTAATTTACCTGCTGGTGTGACTTTTTGACGAAATCCTGTACCCCTCTTCTCCCGTGTATGATTCTTGAGACTGTCTTCATGATAAGCATCAAAAACGACATCAACTCGATTTCCATTCTGGTTCGTAACATAATTAATAAATGTTTTGCGATAATCGTCAAATTTAACGTTAGTGCCCGGTCTTATCATTTGAACTACAGCAGGCCCATCTAGAAACGATGAAGTGCAGTCTACGGGATCTTCGTTAAATGACTCAGTGACAGTACTTTCATTTTCCTCTTCATCTTCTTCGTCTTCATATTTGTCTTCAAAACATTTCAGTAGTTCTCAACACTTCTAAACTGAGAATCATATTCCAGAAGTGAAACGCAGCGGAATCTATCGATTGTTGTTGTTTCCATGTCTCAAAGCCAGAGTGCGTTTCTGGGTTTTCAATTTTGTATGTATCATAGGCGCGCACAGAAAGAATATGTAATGCAGCAGAGAGTACTTCGTGAACGTATCGGGCTCGTCTCGGATGCGAGGCTTTTAAAAATGACTGAGCCTTTTCCTCGCCACACACTTCAGCACGTGTCAAGGCTGATATTATTCCAGATTTTCCTAATAAATCACCAATCAACGTCATAAAGTTCATTTCTATGTGAAAAGCACCCATCATGAGAACAATGTTTTTTTCTCCAAACTGCTCCTGATTGTTCCATTGGAAGATCTTTCCAAGAGCGTATAGAGGTTGATCCATAGCAATGACTGCTGCTTGATTTGGGTTTAAAGACATAATGGTTTTTTGCACGTTATTAATGATATGTTTGACAACAGCTATTGAATGTGAAGGATCTGGAAGAAGGGGGCAAAAGGACAGAACGCGACAATCCTTTCTGTTCACTTGGCTGTTGACATGCGTGATAGGCAGCCCATGAAATAGATTCTGGGTTCTGTTCTGTTCTATCTATAGTATCTCGAACTCGCTCAAGCCATGCCTCTTCAATCCGTTTTTCAGCATTCAGATCTACAGTCAGATCAAACGAACAATTTTCATGAACGGGAGGAATCCTTGGTTCCTTTTCCTTGAGACTGTAGGGAGCAACTTCAGTGTAAAAAGTTGGTAATGGTTTAACCCGAAGTGATGAAGAGGGACCAGGTTTTGATATTGGGAGCATTCGACGAGGTAATCTTTCCGAGTCGTGATCAAGATGCTGAGCAATGCTGATTGATGTTCCATGAAGAGCACCTTCGGCTGTGACAGATGACGGATTATAATCAATATTGTCAAAAGCAGCTGTATAGAACACATTTTTTTGCAAAGCTATAGGAGAAACAATCCCTTCGTCTTCGTAAAGTTGACATGCAGCTTCAGAGACTTGTTTCGAGCATTCCAAGACTCCTTTGTATGTTACTGACAAACCATGATGGGCTAATTTGTCTATTATTTTTCTCTGTCTAGTGTGTGTATGAACAAGAAGTCCAATGTACAGCGGCAACGTGGGCTCTTGTTTGGTTGTATGACCTATATTTGTGTGTGAAGGCGTTTTTTTTGTTGCATTGAACATAACAAGTTGAGCTATCGAATTCGCAGCAACTAATCCTACATCTTCACTCTGGTCTATGATGCTTGGTCCGTGAAGAAGCATTTTTATAAGCGTTAACAGTGAAAGCGGAATTTCTGGAACATCTTTGATTAGGCTTCCACTTAATGGAGTGTCTTTCAAATTAAACATTTCAGATCGACAAGTATTAGCAACGTTCGCCATGTCCATGAAATGGTTGTTAGCTTCATGATCTACTGCAGAACGAACAATCCTACCAACATCTTGCTCAAAAGCAAGAAAAGTTGGCTTAGGTGGATCCGAATAACATCGAAGGCCAGGAAAGTGTTTCAATAGCCTCTCTTGTAGACGATGCGATGAAATGGACAATGCTTCATCTCCCTGCAGTTGTTTAAGTCTATCATTGATTATCTTTCTTAATTCAGACAGTTTGAAAACATTTTCTGAGCTAGACTCCATATACATCACAAGTTCTGTAAATGCAAGCTTTATAAAATCAGGTTCACATTCCGTTTCTTTAGTCTTACTTTTATAAGATCTAACTTCGTTGTAAAAAAGTGTAAGACAGTTCTTATGATACGATGCTTCCTGAGCCATTAAGTCTTTCGTTGCCATTTTCACTAATAAATCCTGTCGATCAAGTGTAGTTACTCCATTTCGAATACGCTTTTCGATCTCTTTTGTTACGACAGTATGGAGGGTTTCCTTATCAGTCTCAGGATTATTGCAGAAAAAACAAGCTTTAACTACTTTGGAGCCTGTAGCCCTTGGCAGGCGGCTTGAGGTACATGGTGCGTCGCCCGTCGATGTATTCTCCACTTTAGAGATGATTTTTTTCATCCGGTCAATGGTAGTCTTATTATAATTAGCACGACATCTTTTGTGAAATTTTGCTTGTGTGGTTGCTGAAGTGCTAGCTACTTCAGGAGTAGAGGGAGCTATCTCGTGTACCTTATCTGCCAGGTCGGCCAGCTTGTCTAATTCCAGGTCTGCCTGAGAAGCGATTATCGTTTGGATGTTCCTAGATAGACGGCTGGTCCAGATAGTGGAATGAAAATCCTTAGCAGGGCCAGCAAGACTTTGTAGGTGGCGTAGGAACTGTGATAGCTTCCTGTCGCCCAGCTTCTCATGCATCAGCAGTTGCTTTACGCGTTTTTCCTGCGAAGCTGAAAGGCGTTTAACTAGCTCCGTTTTTGGTTTGTCGTATTTATTAGTGGCAGGTGAAGAAGTGATTATATCCTTTACTTCTGCGGCATATTGGTGATCGAGCTGCGAGACCTAGTAACAGAATTTGATTTTATCCGTAGTTATTTTGGACAGGGCAAAATGGCTTTCAACCTGTGCGAACCATAGTGATGGCTCCTCTGGCCAAAATGGCGGTATTCTGACCCCTATACGCAGCACTTCTGTACTTCGTGTCTGCGCTAGGAGTGGTCATTATTCCCTTTCTTAGACGAAAAAGAGAAAAAAAGCCTTTCTTAGTATAAAAAAATCTCTCACCGCTCGTCGCTTGTTCAACTTCAACTTGAACTTTATAGGTTCACTTGCAATAGGTTCCGTTTTCGTATCACGTCGTGGTCACTAACGTAGTTGTAGTTATAAGTATACAACCAACAGTTCCGTAAATCAAACACGCTGTAGTTTTAACATAGTTTTACTTGGAATTTAGATATAAGTAATTACACGTCAAACACTCCGATCATAATATGCGCGCACCTTAGCCGAATGCAGGCCGGTAGACTGTTCTATTTTTAGCCGGTCAGTCTGTCAAATAACCGGCTCGCGGCAGCAGAGCGCTGCCTTGTAAGTATTAGTAGGTTCGCCACAAGTACTTAGTTTAATAGCACACCCAAAATATTAATGAGAATGAACAGACTAAATTAGACATAAAATAAAATAATATAAATATTTGAGCAAGCATTCCAGTTTGGTCCACTTATAACTTTTAGGTTAGTACGAACTTTAAGAACTTAAATTACACAATTAGAGATAAATTACATTCAAAGTTATGAAGAATAACCAAATAGACTATGGTTTGGTTTTAATAAAATTATATTATATTTGAGGTAGCATTCCTATTTGGTCCACTAATAACTTTTAGTTTAGTAGGAACTTTAAAGAACTTAAATTGCACAATTAAAGAGATCAATTACACTGAAAGTTATGAAGATTAACAAATTACAGACTATGTTGTAGGTACTTAAAATAAAATAAAACATACATATAGCTAGCAAAATAACTTAAGTGATATTATACATATAATATTTAGTTAAAGCAATATGTTTAAATTTTGGTGTTGCTGCGTTACATGCTCACACTCAGTAACGGTGACGGTTACAAATACGATTTATTCAACGCAAATGAGCCAGTGAACTTGGCTTTAGCATAGGTACATACACATTTTTTAATTATAGCTTCGTTGGGAGTCTGGCGAGATATACTGTATGCCGACTCCCAGCTTCCTCCTTCGGACTACAATGTGAAATCAATTTATTACGAAGTGAATTCAACCTCGTCTGGGGTATTTTATTTAAATTTAAATGACATACATTTATATATTGATAATTAAATTACATTATTAAACTTAAAGTTACAATACTTGGTTATGGCTTTGTTAGACTCATACTATTGGGTTTCTTTTAAGTAGGTAGAAACATAATTTCATAATTTGATAATAAGGTGATTGAGCCATTAATTAATTACAAAAATCTAAATTATACAAAATTTAATTAGGCTAAATTCTACTTACTAGACATAATAAGTATGGATAGTAATGGTTAAGGAGTGAATTAGTAGCCACTTGGTTACCTTACATTTACAATTATGTTTGTTGAGGAAATAAATTGTAAGGTTTTTATTTAGTTTGTCATAAAGAAATGATGATAATTTTGAATATAATACAAGGAATACAATATAATGTAATGTGATGAAATATTGTATAACATGTATACAATATAATATATAGTAATTCACATAAATTTTGTACATCCAACCCCGACGAGATGAACAGTAGATACCAATAAAAACTAATGTAGGTAGGTATAGCATTTGTGTAGTAACCTACGATGAGAGGCAAAGCTAATGTCAAACTATGACATAATTTTTGTAATAGTAAACAATGTATCATGCAAGTACAAACTATGAAAAATTAATTGCTGAATAAGTTGTTAAAAATTCGAGAGCGTGGAGTGAGCCTGCTGTGTGCGACTACGCCATCGCGATCAGCAGTGCTACCCGCCAATGAGCCAATAAGCACCACCATCATTGCGTTAAGGCACTGGGGATCAGATAGCAGTCCGACAGACACACATAGACAGGTCAGCGCGCACTTCATAGTCCCCAATAAGTATATCAAAACAATGTAAATAAACCAAAATCGACTCATTGATAACAAAAATATTACTAGGTGCGAATTATGCTCTGGGAGTATGATCACATCAAAACGGATAATTATTTTGAGTGAGATATCTGAGTATAATATTTTTTTATAGGAAATCATGATATATAGCTAGTTCGGTTTATGAGTAATTCCTCCCAGAAACAATCATCCATCAAAAAACAAAATCCACCGAGATGTAAAACAGCATAGGTGAATAATAAAAAGTAGGTATTTCATTTTGCACATTATTTTAATGCTATTTTGCAAATAGGAAGGAAAAAGATCCACTGAAAAAAAAGTAAAGACATACAAATACAAAGATATGATAAGATACATTAGGAATATCGGTATCGCAAGAATATGCAGATGAGCACCACATACCGTAACAAATAAGCCTTTACGAGGAGGGATCAAAAAGTAGTGAGAATGACATATAATATAATGACTATTGATAACTTAATAATTTATTTTTCTACATATTCTCAGAGTCTCTCTACACACCGAGTCCAGCGGTTACCGAGGCTTCAACCCCTTTAAAAAAAAGATTTGTCTTGGTCCTGCAGAAAGCACTCCACGGCATCCATCACCTCGTTATCGTCTTCGTACCGGTTTCCCCTTAAGTATTCTTTCAATATGGGGAACAGATAAAAATCGCTAGGCGCCAGATCTAGTGAATAAGGGGGGTGGTCAACCAATTCGAAGTCAGCTTGCTGAATGGCATCCATCGCAACTGCAGACCTGTGCGCGGGTGCGTTGTCGTGATGAAACAGCACGCCCCTTCGAAGTTTCCCTGTCCTTTTCTCTTTGATGGCATTCCTCAACTTGGGAATTAAAGCTGCATAATATTGGCCTGTAATAGTGGTTCCACGCTCCAGGTAATCAATCAACAATATCCCTTCTGACGACGATATATGTTATATATATGTTTTTTGAAAATCGGCATTTGATTATTGACAATTTTCACAAGATCTTGTACTGTGCCTTCCATTTCCGTTTTAGTCATTCTGTTTGTATATTTAACTTTATCATCTTTATTATGCTCGTGCTATTCTACAGTCCAAACAGGCCATTTAATTTTTTCCATCAATTTCACCCGATCCTCGTTTCCTTGAAATTTGTTTTCCGAACAAGTCGAGCACCTACTATACATACAATCCTTTGATTTAGGATCACATACTAATTCGGACACTATGGAGTTTAAATCATCGTTGTCAAGGTATCCTAAAGATTTTAGTTTTTGTACCATGAATTTCATATTAGAATGTTTCAAGCAAGCACAAGTGTCACGATTTTCTAGTTTCGGCGCAACAACATAGAATGGTCTGAACATTTTGGAAGCACTCAAAGATATTTTACCAACCTCTTGCACATACTTTTTATGTAGGTTTTTCATTGAGTCTAGCAGGTACCTTTTTTGTTTCTTTTCCTTTTTAAAAGTTTTGCATTCCTTTTTTCCAGCAGATGCTCGACTTACATAAAATGCTCTTACTTTGTGCATCAATACCGTTTTCTTGAGTTTTTTATCTCTTTATTTTCTCATATTCGTTTTTAGTTCAATAGTTGCTGTCATCTTACCTTTGAGGTTATATTTCTTTACTATGTCGTTGTTAACAATATTATTAAATATCCTTTTTTGTTCGTTTGATTTAGATGTTACATATTCATCCTTTAAAGCTTCTTTCAACAAATTTGAAATTTCATCTGCTTCATAAATACGTTCTGGTGTATTTTGTTTTACAAAACATAGCAGTTCTGCTTTGGTGAGGTTTTCTTCAAATGCAACACCATTCAACGTAAGCCATTCTCTTATATCTGGTTTGCGGGTTTGAGCGGTAGGTGCTCTGTTATTAATGACCGAATGATATGACGCATTATCCATTACTATCAGACTTGGCCCATTCGAATTTGGCAGGAGCTTTTCTTGTAGCCATTTATTGAAATTCGCAGCATTCATATCGTGATGGTAGTCCGCCATTTTCGATTTAGTGCTAAACACTAACAATGAATTCGGAACAGGGCCTCTCTCCGATCCAGCATGGACAATGATGTAGCGTTTCCCCGATTAAATATTTTCAACTACACCGCTTGTTGATGGGCCTTGCCAACACTTCTTGGGTTTGTACGATTTTTGGATATAAGTCTCATCTAAATAAATGATGGGTTTTCCTTCCAAACGCTTTGAAGCTATTGTCCGTAAAAATCGATGTCTCCACGCAGAGATATCATAACGCTCGATCAACAACGAACGTTCATTTTTGTTTTTCTTGAATTCCTAGCCAATAGTAGTATTTGACGAAGAGTCTCATGAGATCCACTGAATCCAATGCTTTCTTTTAGCTCCGCCAACAAAGTTCTTAATGTGGGGACTTGTTTCTTACAATTTAGAACTCATTTAGTTTATTCCGGATAACATCCATGTCAAAACTATCCAGGTTTGACACTGTGGACTGGTGAGGTCTTTTTTACCCGGAGTACTCCAGACACCTTCATTCACCACACCTTCATTTTTAATCCTCTTTAATGTTCTGACACTTGCTTCTGCAAATACAATAAAATAAATGTATGAAAGTGGTCAGGCAGATCTGAGCAACATATTTTCCATTTGAAAACACAACAGTAGGTAGGTACAGTTGGAGCTAAGTGAAAACTTACCAGTGAGTGAAGATATTTCATACAAGAACTCGTTCTGGGATTTTATCCTTACTTTTTGTTCCAAATCAGTTAGCTTCTCAATTGTAAGCATTATTTCGGTAACTCCTGCTACTTCCTTCAGATTAGCTGTAAAATAACAATAATACATAAATTAGTATAACATAATGCAATGTTTATTTTTCCAAATGTGTAGTATGCTATAAATGTTATTAGGATATCATAAAAGAAGACAACAGTATTTTAATAAAAGAAAATAAGTGAAAAAAATGGTATCAAAGTATCAAAATATTCGTGCAATACAAACTTATGAAATCGACCACAATACGTAAACAATCCTGTTTCTGCAGGAATACAGCTTCTTTTTCCTGCTGCTTCTCCTGATACTTGGATATCATACAGAATAATAACTTTCGCACGCCACTCTTGATTGTTTTAGGCACGCAAAAAACTCAAAATGTATTCTCAAACAAACCACACCAAAAATGCCATATATGCCGCCATCTTATAAACATTGAGAGGAACAGTACTGCCACACACCGATACCGATTTTCCCTAATGTTTTGGAAAAGTCTAGGTACTTGAATATGTATGTACCCCACGTATTTGCGTATTTTTCCGATTCAGGATAAAAAAATAAATAAAAAGGTTTATTTCATAAGTTCATTAGAGTGAGTTAAAATTTGTTATTAACAATTATTATTTTATTATTATTATTTTTATGTCTTTACCCCGTTATAGAACATAGTGTCCGTAGGTGGAAACACATTAGTATTGCCATGTAAAAAGTTACGTAAAAAATCGAGTGCCTTCTTTCGCTTGACAGACTCTAAACTAACTTCGTTTAGCCGGCGGTGGACGTTCGGCTTTATAGTTGTACGCCAAATAGGAAGAAACCGCCCGAAAGCAAATCGCCAGTACAAAACTTGTAAGTGTGAGTGCGCAAAGATATAAAGACTTTCACATGATACAGAATAAATATGACATGAATGAGAAACTTCTGTGTCAGTCTGTGTGCATGCGCGCATGTGATCCGCGCGGCGCGGCGCACACACACAGGATACCGGTTCTGCTTCACTAGTGTGTAACACAATACACAAGCATAGATGGAGGTGTGGAACGCTGTCACAAAATAATAGAGTATTCACTCACTCTGCGGCAGTATCCAGGAAGTTTGTCTCACTCTTACACAATTGAAGTTGAATTTTCGTAAAAAAAAAAAAAAATGGGTTCAAGACTTGTGCTCTCACTGAGCGTCCAAGGAAAGAGGACATTGTTTCAGACATTGTTGCGTTATTTTTAACTTAGCATAAGACTAGGATACTCGTATTATAGTTTTATTTTCATTTTAAATCAATCACATAACTACATCAACGACATGCAATATAAAAAAAAAGGTTTGGTGCCTACAGTTGGATCATTGTTCCTCCAGGAAACAGTATATTGTATGTAAAGCATCCATACAATTTTGTACTATTTCATAAGAAAAAAAGACCATTTAAATGGTTTCTAATATATTACTAATATATTTTACATTATACCATAACTACAAACATACATACGACATTATAATACTACAAACGTTTTAACTAACTAAGCTTCATCGGCACAGAATATAGAATAGTACAACACATCGGTTAAAATGCCACCAAAATAACAAGTTATTTAAAAAGCACAATAAAATAGAAGTAACAAAAATTACATATTTTACGTGTCAACGTCTCATTTCAGTCAACGAAGCACCAATCATCATTATTTTCTACCCTAGCTGATTCTTTTCGTCTCGAGGGTACTAGCTGAAAATCAGTGTTTGCTCTTTGAGCAAGTTAATTCGCTGAGCTATGACCCATTTGTGATGCTGCAACACACACGTACTTTTAGTTATAGTTTTTATATGGTTTAAATGTTTATTTTAGTCCACTGCATTGTTTTTGTGTATGATGGTTTTATTATCTAGTTTTTAGTGAACTGTCTTTTATTTGTTTGAATGTACGTGTGTGATTGGAGATACAAATAAACGTTATCTATCTATCTACATTAATTATTGGTTTAGAATAGTCAATTATAAAAAAAACACATTTAAATTGTTTTTGGTTCCATTTTGAACATCACGAGATGGAGTATAAAACAATAGTGTTAAATCGAGATTCAGGGGAAACTTCATTTGGAATAGAGTTCATACTATTATTTGACTAAGGTGGAATGGAATCATTATTTTTGTGCCTTAAAATGTTGTAAGTATCAAAATAGTTTCACTTGCAGACGATTCAGAATCAGAAGTAGGAATTGACCTATGACCATGAACACGGTTTTGCTTCTCGGGGACGTATTCATCGCCTCTTTGATACGGTGGAAAATCTTCGTAATTTATATAATCTGGAATAATGGTAAATATACTATTCTAGCGAAAAGTTTGTAGAATTGTAGAATCTGGAATAATGGTAAATATCCCTTTTATAGTGAAATTTTGTAGAATCTGATTGCTTTGTCGAGTCAAATTTAAATGTATTTAGTTGCAGAATGGGTTCATCATGAACTGTAACAGGTTGGAGGCCATTTTATTTTTGCCTCTGGACGACACTGAACTCTATTTGTTGCCTATAATTATGACTTTCTCAACTACCCATTTTACACTTTACACCCATTGTAAACTTTACTTTCATCAGATTAATTTAAAAATACTTGTTCAATGTTACAAAACAATGGCAGATTTAGATCATATCTACACAAGACACGCTATTAATCTCTATAAAATTAACACAATTATATACATCATCATCTATGTTGAACATATTATTAAATTTTAATACTTTGCCATGACCATAGCGATCAGCGAGTTCAGTGTTAGTTAATTTATGCCTAGTCGTCAGTTGGTGCCTAGTAGCAAGTGTAAGTGGCAAGTTTTTACGGCTAGCTATTGATTCTGCATTTTTTTAACTCTTTATGCTTAGCCTCGAGTTTAAAGGCACTTATCAATATTGGTGTACCAATTTTTTATCATTCTCGGGTAATTTAGAAACAAATGACGTTTTGGCTTTAGAGTGCAATTAAATAATTGTATAAAATTTTCCATATAACTTTCTATTGAAGTTTTGAAATAGTCTATTAATTGAAAAGTGAAAAAGTATTGTTTCCATACTGGATCATGCTCTGTAATTAAGTCGCCAACTATATACCTACAATTTCGACCAAAACACAACATCTCGTGGACTGAAAACATTATTTTGTAATAAAAATTGTGCTGTTTTGTTACAGGCGGAGGATAAAAAAGAGTAGTAAAGCCACTGTGCTGCTCATATGGCAACCCGCTGTGACCGTATAGCGTACCAACCTATAGTCTTGATACTTTATTACTATTTTTTTATACATATAGTTTATTTATTAAAATCAGTAAGTATCATTTAATTAAACAATAATTTATTACCTAAAAATAAATATATTATGCTAGTAGGTACTACTGTGTTTTTAAAATTTTCTCTATTTTTTTCTGGGTTATAATAAGACGCAGATACAATGTTATTGTAATTAATCTAATATATTTTCCTCCAAATACTCCAACCCCTCCATTTCATCCAAGTCTTGGCTAGAGTTAGCCGCATATTCGTCTGAATCGTTCTCCGATTCAGAGGAACTACTATCGTCTTCGAGGTTTATTATAATTCGCTCCATGTCTTCGTACATAGTTAGTTCCCGCTCGTAATAATCTTTTTCTATTTTGATTAAATGCTGGCATGAATTCTTCCAATCTTCCTCCGTAATTGATTGGAATGCGTGCTCAGCTGCTTCCTATAAAGATGAAACATTTTGATTAAACCTCTATCAACATTAAAAGTAAAACATCAATATAATCTCTCTCAATATCATACTTTAATAAGTCAAACTGTATCTTTATGTCGATCGAGCCTACATTTTGGGCTGCAATTTTATGTTTCGCTATTTCCCAAATCAGCTTAATCGGATTCAGATCACAGTGGTAAGGTGGAAGTCTTACCACTGTATGTCCATGTTCTCCTAACAGCTCGTCTATTTCAAATTTCGGCTCGGGCTTGTGCCGTTTGACCAGCATCAACAGCTGTGGCTTTGTCAACGACACATCAAATGGAATTCAATTTTTGTATAACCATTCCTTTATATTGGCTACTATAGTAGCAGAGGTAGGCGCTTTGTTCAATACCACGGAATGATACGGCGCATTATCCATTACCACAATAGATGCAGGTTGTAAATTTGGAATCAACCTATCTTCAACCCATTTTTGAAAATTGGTTTTATTCATTTCCGAATGGTAGTCGGCATTTTTATTTGTTCCAGTAAATATGAGCAAAGCATTAGGAATAAACCATTTTTCACTGCCAGCATGAACAATAATATAGCGTTTACCCTTTGAAACATTTTGCATTACTCCACTTACATCAATCGACTGCCAGCACTTTTTTAATTTATACGATTGGTGAACGTAGCTTTCATCGAGGTAAACTATGGGCTTTCTAAGCTCTTCGGGCAAATTTCTATTGCTGATAATTTTATTTAAATACGCTGCCCGTTTCGCTGCTATATTCAGCCATTCAATTAATGCAGTTCTTTCTGACTGACATCTTTTATATTTGAATCCTAGGGCGATAAGTATTTTCCGTAAATGCTCACGGCTTCCGTCATATCCCAAATCTTCTCTTACTACTCGCAGTAAGTTTCGTAAGGTTGGTACCTGAAAATAAAATAACTATGTAAAAATTTGAAATTTGAAAAAAATTGAAAGTTGCAGTGACGTGTCAAACGAATGAACACTGCTAGTACGTATTATTTATTCAGTTAAATTTTAATACCAATAATAATAATGATAAATGTACCTGTTTTCTCACAGTGTAAAAAAATTTAACTTTTTGTCTGATGGCACCATAAGTCAAAGTTATCCAACTGTTTTTTAGGACGAGCTTTTCTATTTTTTCTGGGTGTAGAAAATACGCATTTGTTTCGATCTCCTTCCAGCACGACTCTTCTTACAGTTCTTACTGATTTACCTGAGGTGAATAAATAAATATACAAACAAAATAATAATAATAATACATTTTTGGTAAATTTCGAATTGTAATGATTTTCATTCAACAATAAAGTTATGTAGAAATCGAATTTAAATTTACATATTGCAAAGTACGCCAGTCAAGTATCAACACTGATCTGTCGCACTATACCAAAGTAATGTTAGACAAAATGTAAACATAACCTATGTGCTCGATGATTATTGTTCAAAATTCCACTTATTTCGTATGCAAGCTATTCAAAACAGAATAGGATTCATCAATTTACACTTAATTCATCTAAAAACAACAATACAAACAGTTACATACCTGTCATATCAGCGGTTCTTTGGTAAACATCGTTGAGATCGGTAAGAATGGTTTTGACCTCTTTTTCTGCCAAACATCGCCTATAAACCTTATAAATAATTTGTCTGCCAGCACTTCGGATGGTTTTATTCATTTTTAAGTTCGTTTTATCACGCTTTTATGGCACAAATTATAAATTGTATAAACTTGCGAACTTTGTTTACATCAAACAATTCAAACGTCATCATTTTTTTAATGTTGCCAGCAAACAAAAAAATTCGTTCCGTTTCTACCCTTTTTTGCCAAGCTGTAAAGTACTTTATTCTGGAATTTAAGTTGCTCAAATCAAAAGTATTATTGTCAACGAAATGTTTGACTATCAAGCACATGTCGTATCGGTGCACGCCCTCACAAAAGTCGTGCATAACATCGCACGTGACGTTGTTGTAACTGTAAGCATGAAAATAAGCATGTTAATACACGCCAAATGCATTTTTCTTTAATGCCAATACCGTCATTACGATGTGCATAATAATCATTGTCTTTGCGAATGTGTTTGCATCGCTCTTTGGTGTCAGTTTTTATTTGCTCTTTTCGTAGTGTGCAAAATCTACAGAAATAGTTGGATGATAAACTTTCGTGATAACCTAAAATTGAGTGAAGCCCTAAATTGTCTCCAGAAATGTTAGCTACGCAGAAAACAACAGATATAGTAGAATTCTTAAGTATCCATTTCACCTGTAAAAACTTTAATTCCTCGAGTAAAGGTTTGAAAACGGGTTCGTTACCAAAAGTGGTTCTGTCTTGAGAATAAAAGCACTAGTATGACATTATCTAAACGACTACTGAACTGTGGTGGTTCTGTACAAATAGTAGTAACATATACCTAAAGGACCAGATTCAAAATCATCATAATACACAGTCAAGGGTAAAATGGTTCCGTGATTAAATTTTTCTATAGTATCCTGGAAAGAAGTGCCATTAACTATGTTCCTAAGGACATCTGTCTCTTCGTTTACTTTTTTCTGGTAATTATGTATCGTTTCAAACGTGTTTGCAATCTCAAGGAGACTGTAGCGGTTAATCCCCCGAAATTAATTTTCTCTAGTATATTATTTTCCGGTCCCGGTACTCGAAACGTCAACACGTACCATTGTTGTGCTCCGACAAACATCGCGAAACTGTGGCATGTCGGCTGTATTCAGTGCATAAACATTTAAATCACGCAGCTAACAACATAAAGTGCAATCTAAAATAATAGACTCAGTGATTTAGAAGCTACGAACTGTGATTTCTCGACCGAAAGTTATTACCAATTTTCGAGGTTATTTGTCAAAACAACATTTTGTGCAAGATAGATGTCAGTCAAACTGTCAGTTGTATTGTACCAACTTGACAACCCGAAAGCTGAGTTTACGCAAATTACGTTCCGTTCAACGCTAATAAGGTGTTGTGTCAGTTATAGAAGCTTGACTTGAAATTGTGAAAGCTGCGTCCAAGTGTACGTCCCGTTCTACGCTAAAGAAAGATAGACAAGAAATATGAACAATTTCGAGGACTTTTTTAGCATGATGAAAATTGAAATGAGTAAACAGACCACAGAAATTATTTCACAAATGGATGAAAAGTTAGTGCCATTCAAGCGCGAAATAGAAGAACTAAAGTCAGAAAATCAAAAATTAAAAGATAAAATTGCAGGCATAGAGAAGAGTAAAAGATTCAATAATATAATTATTTTTGGAATTAAAGAGACTGAACACTCTCCAACAGAGCTCATGGCATCAACCAAAGAAAAAATCAGATATGACTTGAAAATCTCTCTCGACGATAATGATATAAATACGATTTACCGTGTTGGGAAGAAAAATGATAAGAACGAAAAAGACAGACCAATACTGATTTCTTTTGTTAACGGGTGGAAGAAAATCGAAATAATGAAAAATAGAAACAAATTCAAAGATGTTTTTGCCTCCGAAGATTACCCCAGGGAGATCTTAGACAAAAGGAAGGAACTGCAAACAAAACTTATTGAAGAGAGAAAAAAGGGCAATTATGCTGTCATAAAATACGACAAACTGATTGTTAGAGAGGGGATGTTTGGGAAAGAAAATCGGAAAAGAGACGCATCGCGACTATCACCAGAATCCACAGCCAGCCATCAGCCTCGGAAACAACATGCCACATCGAAAACAAATAGAATCAACGCATTTGATGCAATGAGAGCGAGGAGCAACTCCCTCTCATCATCTGCAACTCCAGGACACAGCAAATAGGATAACGCCATCAGCCACCGGAAAAAAACGCAAGTGAATCTAGAACAAAATATTGAAAAAAAGACATTTCCCAAGCCGACTGGTCCTCGTGGGAAATTAGACCACCACCCTCCACCTACAAACAACAACAAACTATCTAATGTCACTAATAAAATCAACACATTGAAAATATGCACTTATAACGTGAGATCATTGTTGTCAACTGAGAGGTACTTCGAACTGGTAAACGCTCTTGAAAGCATAAACTGTGACATAATAGGACTGTCAGAAGTGCGGAGAAGGGGATGCAATATTGAAGAATATCAAGATTTCATACTATGTTATATTGGACAGAATAAAGGATTACATGGAGTGGGTTTCTTAATCAAGAAAACATTAAAAGATAAAATAACTAACTTTACTGGAATATCA
This sequence comes from Operophtera brumata, assembly GCA_932527175.1. Lineage (NCBI taxonomy): Eukaryota > Metazoa > Arthropoda > Insecta > Lepidoptera > Geometridae > Operophtera > Operophtera brumata. The sequence continues at coordinate 44,185,884 of OW052226.1, read as the reverse complement.
GAAAGAGTAGCCCTACTTCAGTTGAAATTTCAAGAATTCTGCATCTCAATAATTCAGACGTATGCACCAACAGAGAGCTCAAGTGACGACGAAATTAATTTTTTTTTATAATGATATCAAGAAAGCTCACCAGCTAGCAGACCACACTGTACTCGTAATAGGCGACTTTAATGCAAAAATAGGGCAACCCAGAATTGAAGAAAGTCTTATAATGGGCAAATATGGTTATGGCCACCGAAACGATAGGGGTGAACGGCTTATAGACTATGCCTTTGAATACAAGCTGTCAATTATGAATACCTTCTTTAAGAAAAGAGCAAACCAAAAGTGGACTTGGAAATCACCAGACTACAGAACGAAAAATGAAATTGACTATATAATGACAAATAAACCTAAACTAATAAGCAACGTGGAAGTCCTAAACAATGTGAAATTTCCATCTGATCATAGAATGGTGCGAGCAACATGCCTAATAAGACACCCAAGGATAAGCAGAAATAATTTTTCAACTATACCGAAAAATCCTCTTACAGAAGATGAAATCAAGAGCTACCTTAGTCACCTCAAATCTCACATCGATTTTAACACTAAAGAGACCAAAAATATCCAAGACTATTACTATGGTATAGAAGAAGCTATTAAAAATAGCTTATCAATTGAAAATAAAACAAGCACAAAGAAAAAACACAAAGTATTTAGTGAAAACACCGAAAATTTCATCAAAAGACGCACGGAAATAATAAATTTAAAGAATAAGGACAAAAACGCAAGGAAAATGTTAAGCAAACTATTTAAAGAAACAAATAAAGCAATAAAAAAGGACTACAAGAAACATAGGCAAGACATAATACAAAGAAACCTGCAGAAATTTAGAAGCACAAAAAGAGCTGTTAAGGAATTAAATCTTCATAAAACATGGATACAAACACTAGAAAACAAATCAACAAAAACAAAAACAAGGAAAGAGATCTTAGATTTTGCAACTACTTTCTGCCAGAGAACTTTATAAGAAAAGACGAGAAGATGACAACACAGAACAACAAAACACAGATGAAACCGAATATATTAATACCACTGAACCAATAAACGAGAAGGAAGTATACAACCACATCAGACAACTAAAGACTGGGAAAACTCCAGGCCCAGACGGGGTAAGTAATGAAGCTCTTAAAATAGGGGCACCTATTCTTCTGAACCCCCTAACTCAACTATTTAATATGGTATTAGACACCGAGACAGTACCTAAAGAATGGTGTACATCAGACATCATACTACTTTATAAAAAAGGAAACTCACTAGATATTGGAAACTATCGACCTATTAGTCTACTAGCAAGCATTTATAAACTCTTCACGTCAATATTATTGAAAAGAATAACACAGGATATTGAAAACGCTCTACCAATAGAACAAGCAGGCTTCCGTTCAGGGTTTAGCACTACTGACCACTTACATACCATAGAACAGGTTATAAGCAAATATAAGGAATTCAACAAGCCTCTATTCGTAGCCTTCATAGACTACAGCAAAGCGTTTGACAGCATAAGCCATAAGTCAATCTGGAATGTGCTGCAACTCTTTAATATTGACCGAAAGTACGTTAATATCATCAAATATATATATGCTAACAGTACAAGTAAGGTGAAACTTGAAATTAGAGGTGATGATATCAAAATAGAAAGAGGAGTAAGACAAGGAGACCCTATGTCACCGAAATTGTTTACTGCCGTACTTGAAAATATATTTAGAAATCTAGATTGGAAACACAAAGGAATAAAAATTTGTGGCTCTTACCTAAGTCATCTTCAATTTGCTGACGACATAGTTGTTTTAGCCGAAAAACCAGAAGAACTACAGGAAATGTTATGCTCACTGGGACAAGAGAGTTCTAAGGTAGGATTAGAGATGAATTTAACCAAAACTAAGTTAATGACAAATAGTGATGAAAGACCTATCAACGTGGATGGAAACAACATACAATATGTGAAGAACTACATATACTTGGGCAAGCAAGTCTCGTTTGATAAACAAAGCAACGAAGAGGAAGTAGAACGCAGAGCTAACATAACCTGGAAGAAATACTGGTCACAGAAAGAAATACTGAAAGGAGATTACCCTCTAAATTTGAAGAAAGTGGTAATAGATACTTGCCTCTTGCCCTGCCTGTTGTATGGTTGCCAAACGTGGGTCTTCACAAACAAAGTCAAACACAAGATCAAATGTACACAGAGGGCAATGGAAAGAAGTATCCTCAAGATTCGAAAAATACACAAGGTCAGAAGCAGCTTAATTAGGGAAAAGACCAAGCTAACTGATGCGCTTACGCAAGCTCTTAAATTAAAATGGAATTGGGCCGGCCACGTTTCACGACGCACAGACAAAAGGTGGACTATACAGACTACACGATGGTCAGGGCCATTTGGCAAAAGGAATGTTGGCAGACCATATAAACGGTGGGCTGATGATGTTATCCAGATCGCTGGAAAAGACTGGATGAGGAAAGCAAACAACAGAGAGTCGTGGAAGAAGATGGAGGAGACCTTTACCCAAGAAGGGATCCATTACTCATAACAATTTAAAAAAAAAACATTAGTATATTATTATTTCTATATAGGTACTAACAATTTAGATAAGTAAAACTACTAATAATCAATGTTTATACTTTTAGAGTTTTGGAATAAAAAGGTTTTTATTTATTTATTTATTTTTATATTATTTTCCATTCCTTTTTTTCCCCATTTTTTATTTTTAATATGCAGTAATTTTTCCATACCAGTTTGGCCCCATGCCCATAAATTCTTAGTCTATTTTCACACCGAATGTTATTTTAACCAGTGCATTATATTGTCAGTCACTTTTCACGTCATTGGTCGTTACTTTAAAAAAAACATTGTAATAAAGAAAGGATATCTATTATTTCCTATATGTATTTTAACATTTTTTTCCGCCGTTTTAACATAACTTAAAAATAACTGCCAAAGATTTATTTCCACTTACACTAATTAATCGTATTCAGTATATTCAGGAAATATGTTTGATTTTTAATTATATATCAGAACAGATAGAAGGTAGAGAATTTTTTCTAGTGTGGTGATTCCTTGTAAATAATTGTTAACGATTATTAGTATTTTACTATCCATTGTGGTATATTTGCTGTTTCTTTTGCGGCAAATATCTGAAGCCCAATTCTCGTAATAAAAAATAGTCAAATTAAAGTGTTGGGATCATATTACGGATCTAGTGCTGATGTCACAAATGTCAAAAATGGTATTCTGCTCACTTCACATGTATTTCCAGTTCTGTTGCTCTTTTGTAGAGAGCCTGGGCATAATGAAAGTAACATCCGTTACCGTGGGGTATACAGGTTTCAATGCATTCATTGCTGCGGTTTTAAAATCTATTTTCATAAGTACTGGTTGAAAGTTAGGAATGTTTTGTTTAATACAATTAAACAACCGTTCGTACGTTTGTTGTTGCTTAATAGCCGCGTACCCACCTAGCGCACAGGCTCGCGCGGCAGCCTCGGTGTCCAGATCGCGAGCGATGGCTCCCGCGGCAGCCTCAGTAGTTTTGTTCAATTTACACGAGGCCGCCTCGCGAGGCAGGCTGAGCCATCATAAGTCCGCGAGTATTCGTAATGGCTGGTTTACACGGGCTTAGTAGCTAAGCGCTTAGTACTTGTCACTATACTAAGCCTCAATATGACAAGTGAAAAGTAACCGTTTACACGTTGGAGCCAGTAGAAGTCATTAGTGACCAGACATTCGAAATGGAACGACGCCGCCTGATTTTGCGCAGTGTGTTTAAACAATATTCAAACATTATTATTTCAAGCATGATCGAAGAGCTTGAAAGACAAACACTAAAAAGAAAACATTTGTGGACAAGACAGTGGTTACTGCGCAGAGATGAACGGGGCCATTCTGCTCTTCTATTAAAAGAGCTAGCAACCGAAGATCCAGGAGAGTATAGAGTAACTATGAGAATGTCAACGGCACAATTTGATATTTTATTAGAAAAAGTTGCACCAGCAATTCAAAGACAAGACACAAATATGAGGAGTGCCATACCAGCTAAACACGCACAAAAAACGTGTTCTGTTTGTGTTATTATTGTCTTGTATTCCATTATTGTGTGTGTATTTGCTGTTCAAAATAAACTATTTCTATTCTATTCTATTCTTCTATTCTAAAATAAAATTGGAGGTTACTTTGTCATTTTTGGCAACAGGAAGCAGCTACCGTGTGTTATCACACGTGTTCAGAGTTTCTAAACCAGCGATTTCAAAATTCATACCCGAAGTCTTGGATGAAATTTATAATCAACTTTCGGATTACATGAAGGTAAAAAAAAAACAATGTTTGTTTATTGTTATCATTAGTGTAATCATTTGAAATAACATAAGTACACGAAATATTATTGTGTGAAGTCTTCACCGTCAAGTGTCATTGTTATGGCCTGTGATAGGATATTTTCATCAGAAATTGAAGCAGGTGGACCCGCAGATGAGATGGTTTCCAATGTTTCAATGGAAGCAGATGTATTATTGTACATGTAGTTCTCGATCGCTAGTTCACTCAAAATATTTTGTATTCTTGTTTGTGCAATCATACTTCTCTCGAATGATAATTCTCTTAACTGCACTGCTACGTTCTTTGCAAACACATAGAATCTGTCTTCTTTTTCAGGTACATCCCTATTGACAGCTTCTTGTAATTTTTTTAGTTCTCCAATCGCACTAAATATTCCTTTCCGCTGCGACATATTTTTACTGGAGGTACTTTGACGTTGTTCCCCCCTTGGTTCCGAAATAGATTCAACCTCTGAAGTGGAAGCCATAGAGATATCTTGCTCGCTACTTATAGGATTATGTTGCTCGCTGCTTGTAGATCCGCTATCCTGAAAAATAAAATTGCATTTCAGGTTCCTGCTACAGAGGATGAATGGAAGAAAATAGAAAGAGGTTTCAATACACGTTGGAACTTTCCAGGGGCTCACGGTGCTATAGATGGCAAGCATATATGTATTCAAGCACCTCCTGTCTGTGGCAGTGATTATTTTAATTATAAAGGAAGCAACAGCATCGTGCTAATGGCCGTCGTAGATGATGATTACTGTTTTATATATGCTAATATTGGCGCAAACGGCCGGTGCTCAGATGGTGGTGTTTTTCAGAACTGTTCGATTTTTCGTGATCTCGAAAACAACATGTTGCCAAACAATGGATTTTTTGTTGGAGATGACGCATTTCCCCTGAAATCATATTTATTGAAACCTTACAAGCATAGTCCTTTGACCTACGAACAGAAAATTTTTAATTATAGATTGTCAAGGGCCCGAAGAATCGTCAAGAATGCTTTTGGCATCTTAGCCAGTCGCTTTAGAATTTTTAGAACATCTATATCTACGAATCTCACAGTTACTGATCGCATTGTTCGTACAACATGCACTATACATAACTGGCTCAGAAAAACTTCAAGGACATACCTAACCACGAGATGTTTTGACTATGAAAATTTGGAAACTGGGGAAATTATTCCAGGATTATGAAGGGACGCCAACTTTGATTTGCAAAATGTTCAGCCAGTGGGTAGTAATCACTCGTCAAGAATGGCCCGACAATTGAGAGAAAGATATACGAATTACTTCGTAAACGAAGGTGCCGTATCATGGCAATCTAGAATGATCTATTAGTTTAAAATGTACAACTTTATTAATTAAATTAAATCTATTGTTAAATAAGTACATACCTACTAATACCTGTGTTATATTATAACACAGGTTTATAACCTAGCTTAGGCTTCAGTCTCCCACAAAATATATACCTGCAAGTATATGATAAATAATCATGGTTCGAGACTTATTATTATTGAATATAATACCTACTTCAAAATAAATCTAATACCTACCCTATGAAAATTTTTGTTTTATTACTTACATTTTCTATAGTTGTGCGCCTTTCGTCTATATCTTTCAACAAACTATGCATTTCTTTGTACCAATGCAGATTTGGCACATAGACAGTATGAGTCCCACTTCCTGATCGCATTGAATTTTAAATTTTTTTCTTTTCCTGGTAATAGGTTGACCAAAGTGTTCTCATTTTCTTTTTTGCCTCAGGTACTCCGAAACCAGCAATATTCATCTCTTCAACGATTTTCTGATAAGCAGCATCTTTTGCGAGTTTATTTTTATATAAAGCCGATTTGTGGTTCCATAAACATTCATAGGATTTAAATTCCTGAATGAACTTGATTGTTTTTTCCGAATTCCACCTTTCCGCAGCCATGATCACAAAAAAATACGTAAGTAAATAAACACGTGTTTTCACTTCCCGGTACAACTTGTCACTACCTAACTTGTCGAGCTGTTTACATGCGGTCAGCACGCGACAAGTGCTTAGTAAATCGTGGTGGGGGTATCGACTTGTCGCTTAGTAAATAGGATCGATCTCTATTCACTTGCACTAATCACAAACACTAATACTAAGCACTAATCAGCGTGTTTACACACGAGGACTTAGTATTAGTGACAAGTACTAAGCGCTTAGCTACGAAGCCCGTGTAAACTAGGCATAATGGACAGTCGTGTATTTTCAGCTGCAGCTATTTTCCTAGCTGCTTATTGTTTAAAGTAACGAAAACAGTCACGTTTCAATTAAAAACCTAGACGCTTCTGGATTAGAAAAATTTATGAGGGTCGCCACCAATATGGAAATAGATTACTCGGAGATTTAGTATATGATAGTTTGATAGTTTGATAAAGATGTTCATTGAGAATAGGATTCTCAGCGAGTCTGTTTCGCTCCAGATTCTCAATGACGGGAGCCTCATCATAGGGCGCCAAAACTTGAGGGTTGTTATGAACATCTATACGGTACCTGAAAGCCGATGCAAAAAAGGCAATTGAGCCTGAAACGGAGAAAGGACCACGGACTGATACTTCGTTCTGATTGTTAAGAACGGCGGTAGTGGTCTGTGCAACTGAACCAAGTTTACTTTTAGGCATAACGCCTTCGACGAACCCACGAACCTCAGAAAGCTGATAATGAATATAAGTCATCAGCCTCGTATTCAAAGGGAGAGACGGGTTATCCGAATGGAACGCCTCAGGAGCTACTCGTGCATGACCTAATGCGATCATCATCTCCTGACGTAGACGTTCTCGGGGTGACCACCCGATACAACGGCCATTTGGTTGTGGGGCGGGAAGCGGTTCATCTGCATCCACATCCGGCTGATCAATCTCGAGCTGCCAGTTTTCACCTGGATCGTCGGCGACCGGAACGGCGGTGCGAGCCATATCCTCGACAACTCTCTGGGCCAAAACCCCAGGACAAACATAGGTTGCGTAATCGACTGCATTTGCGGCAATTGGACCGAAGAACCCTGAAATATTTTCGCCGGCGGCTAAGACCGGTTTGTCGAAAATAAAATCGCATTCAGTTGATCCAGGAATGCTGGTATTACCAAAGCCGGCAAGATACTGCTCGGCGAGTTTTGTCATCGTGTAATTTCCAACCTCGAGCTGACCGACATAGTCGGCCTCGTCGGGACTGATGACAGCGCCGCATTGGCGACGGACATCTAACATACGTCCATATAAATGCATACCTATGTAATAGGAGTGCATGGACTCTGAGACGTTTTTAGCATAGACATGTGATCTAGCTGTCACGGACTTGATCAGACTGAACACTGACTTTACACGAATGTCCGTACAAGAGTTCGAAAATTTGTGCTCATTGTTGTGTGACAAAATCAAAAAGTGCGATACAAAATATAGAGAAGCAATCACTGTGAATGAACGAGTTTTAATTACTTTAAGAGTTTTAGCAACCGGAGATTCTTATAGCAGCTTGCAATATTTATTTCGAGTATCGAAACAGAGTATCTCAAGAATAGTTCCAGAAGTTTGTGACGCTATTATTGAAGCCTTAAGTGATTATGTAAAGGTAAATAAAAATAATTTGACAAATTTAAAAATCAATTGTTTATTTAAATTACAATTCTGTGATAGTTTCGAATCCAACATTGGCATTAGGTGATGGTGTAATGGCATGAGAAGACGTAGCGGTATGTGATGCTGATGATGAAGTGCCAGATGAGTCCATTGTAGAGGAATTACTGTACTGCTGTGCATAGTATCCTGTATTAATTTGTTGTTGTGTGTATTTCCCTATATCGGCTTCAAAAATTATATTATTTATAGCGTTCTTAACATACGCTAATGTGTGCGGGTCATATTTTCTTAGCTCGTTGGCTATGTGTCTTCCAAATCAAGAGTATGGATCGGTGATGTCGGTCGAAGACTTTTGCAAGCATTCAAGGGCTTCTGCGAGCATGATATCTGCCGAATCTTCCTGTGGCTGCGTTTTCTTCGGATTATGTCGTTTTTTTTTACGAGCAGGTTCTGATGGTGAAGGCATGCTAGCTTCCGAGGCTAGGTCTTGTTGTTGTTGTCGTGGCGCTTCCTCGATGCTCTCTGTGTGTCTCTCTACGTCAGAAGTTTGTGAAGATTCCGGTATTGCCTCCTGAAAACATAATTTTAATTAATAGATCAATTTGTGGTGCAGTGTGAATGTGTATATAATGTGGCAGGACCCTACGTTTAATCATGTCCTGTCATGCTGAGTAATCTATAATTTTTTTTGCAGATCCCATCTACAGAAGAAGAGTGGCTTGCTATATCAAAAGAATTTGAATATAAATGGAATTTTCCCCACGCTATTGGAGCGATGGATGGAAAACATGTTATGTTGCAGGCACCGATTAACAGTGGCACTGATTATGATAATTACAAACAATTTCCAAGCATCGTGCTTTTTGGATTAGTTGATGCTAGCTACAATTTTTTGTATGTAAATGTTGGTAGCAAAGGGCGAATATCTGATGGTGGTGTTTTTAAAAACACAACGTTGTATAAAAAACTAGAATATAAAGAATTGAACGTGCTTAAAAAGAAGATATTGGAAATACCATATGTAACAAAAGTTCTTATTTTATTTTATCCGATAAAGCCTTTGTACTCAACGAATATACCATGAGACCATTTGAGGGCAACCCAGAAAATGGTTCTAAAGAAAGAATATTTAATTATCGCCTAGCCGAGCTCGACGTGTCGTTGAGAATGCATTTGGTATATTAAGTGCCATATTTCGCGTTTTTAGAAAACCTATCTTACTAGAGCCAAATAAAGCAACAAAGGTCGTCTTAGCAGCTGTATATTTGTACAACTACATCCGAAAAAATACTTCAACTAATTTTATTTCACCGAAATTGTTTGACAGAGAACTTGATGGCGCACTGATACCTGGCCAATGGAGAAATGAAATAGTACGTCCGTGAGTACTTTTAATGAAATGTAACTTACACGAACCCAAGGAACAACCTGGCGATTCTTCACTGGGTTCCATCATTTTGGTTATAAAATAATAATATAAAATAATACGACTACACGGATATTTCTTCGGTGACAAGCTCCTAGTTGATAGTATATTGTTTGTTACTGTCACCGTCATTGAAAAGCAATAGACCTCTTCAGTATTAATTGTCATTGTAATCTAAAGAGGTTTCACTACCATTGGACAACCAGTAATCAGAAGAAAACCAATCAGTAGATAAGGTCCTATTTAACGATAATTTCATAGACTGACAATATAATGCAGTGGTTAAAATAACATTCGGTGTGAAAATCGACTAAGAATTTATGGGCATGGGACCAAACTGGTATGGACAAATTTCTGCATAGTAAAAAGAAAAAATGGGGAAAAAAAGGAAATGAAATTAAAATACTAGAGAAAATTAATTTCGGGGGATTAACCGCTACAGTCCTCAAGGAACTCCTTAAGACTTTCACGCAGAGGAATGAAATAAGAATGTCTATTCTTTATTACCATTTCAACACCCATTCGTCACTTACCAACAGGTGAGATCGCGGTCAAAGATAAATCAATTTATTCTTTCGATTGCTATCTTCGGAAACACCAATAGTTTTTGGGACTGGTTTAACATATGTTCTTAATTGTTTATAATGTTGTATGTTATAATTAGTATCAATTTTTGAAACCTATTCTTTGGTATGGATAACATTAGCAAACTATCTGTATTAAAATCATTCATAGATTCTCTAAGAATATTTAACGGCTCCGATAAAAACAGCAATATAGTTAATATATGTGGGGTCTTTACATCAGACAACAAAGAGATCCTATAAGGGTTCCATCTTTTTGTTTTGACTTTCGTAGCTGTACAGTCAATGTACATTTTTATGCCGACGCGGCGTTAACATGGCGCTCGCAAACATGTACCTAAAATAAATCAGTTTACGTTTAACACCGGACTCGTGTGGTTGTCATTTTATACCCCATCCTTATTATCAATATCATCTATCAAATGTGTAAGGGAGTTTACCCATGTTTTTTGATACTTCGAGCCGGATGTGCACGGTTTACCATTGTTCTTATAAAGGCAGTTTTTGCAAACCTGTAGAGTGTGTTTTCTTTTGAGCCGTGCATTAGGTGTCATTTCAATAAATTGTTTACATGCAAGTAAATCTTGATCCATTTTACATAAAGAACATCGTGTGATGTTTGTAGCGACTACTTGATAGTTCCTGTCTGTTTGAGAATAAGGTTGCTTGTTGTATCGCGTTTTTGTTTGATACGGATTTTCTCGATGCTTGATCTGATGATTACGTGAAAAGGTAGATGGTGACGAATTATGAATTGGCTCTTGAATTATGTCTTCACTCTCCCAGTATTTCGATATCTTGAATAGCTTGCCAGTAAGTTGTTAGGTTATAGTAGGTAAGTAAAACCCATTCATCATGAATTAGCTGCATTTTTCCAATCGTGTCGGCGGAAAAATGTAGTCATCGGAGAGGACTACATATTTGCGCCGCTTAGCATTTTCTGCTGCCTCCGCCGCGGCTCCAGCCTTGGTGATTATATACATTTACTTTACATTATATATTATTTTTGCGAAAGCATGACGCGCGTTACAAGTCAGCCGGGCACTCTCCTTGTTGCTCAATATACAAGATGGCCGCTGAGTTTAGGTCGGCCGCACACATATTTTGCAAGAACGAATTATTTCACAAAAAAACAATAATGTGCAGGTTTTACCAGGCCTCTTTCACTACATGTCCTTGCGCGCGATAATTACCTACCGGCCGCCGGGCAGCTAGCTTCCCATTTCTCAGTTGGTTGCCGACATCCGCGTGGAGCGTCCGTTCGTACCTACGCAAATATTTTGAGTTACCTGACGTACATTATTTTTGTCGCGTCGTGAGTCGTGTCGTGTCTACAGTTGCTCGCGGGAAAACTTTCGAAATATTCCCTGGGAATAATTCGTACATATTCGAAAGTTTTGAGAAATATTGCGAATACCTACTTCGATGGCTGACATAGACATAGGTAGGTAGGTACCTAACTACCTACCTACCTAGCTCTATCTAAGTAGAAAAATTACCTTGATTCCTTAGTACCTAGCTTAGTAAAGATCAATGGACGCGTTTCTGTTGACATTAGACTATAAAGAAACAGAAAATTTCAGAGTTGTTTTTCTTCTCTGTTTGTGTGTACAATATAGAATAAAGAATAAAATTTGTTGATGAGCAATAATTAATTAATAATTCTAATTAATATATTGATAATACTATCAAGCGAAAGGGTATGTATTCTGTCACACGAGAGCTGTAAGAAGTATTTTCACCATGAATGTAGTAGTACATGGATTGAGTGCTAAAATAGCATAGAGTGTTCCTTCTTTTTCTAGAAGATAGCTTGCTATCCTATGTTAGAGAGAAACAAATATATTGTCACACGACAGTCGTTTTTCCGTTCCGTACCCTGAATATTGGTACCATGCATATACATCTTCCTAGATTGGTACCATGAATGTAGTAGTAGTTTGACATTTGGCCTGGTACGAGTTACACAAATAAAAACAGATAGATATATGCTGGTCTCATTCCAACACATGAATACATTCAAGTAAAAGAATGAGACTGGTATAATCGATACCGGTTTGTTTTTAGCCTTAGTTCCATGCTTTAGTTCTTCTTCTAAGATTTTCACGCACTGCACTTGCACGCCCCAATATAAAATACACACCCACACAGACGAACACAGACACACACATACACGCACACACTCACACACACAAACACACTCGCATTCACGTAAACACGCACATATTTCAGGGAATTGTATATTGGTAAATAGTTAATAATTATTAATAAGTTGAGAGTCTTTATTTACGGAAAGAAAATAACTACAACTAAAGAGCCATTTAGACGGGGAGAGTTGTCTCAAATGTCCGGCCCGCCGCGCGGCCAACCCGGTAACTGTCCGGCGTATTTCGGTATTTCCGCGCCGCGCGTCGGCGCGTCAGAAAATCCAAGATTTCTCGCGTTTTTTCTATGAAACCTTTGCTAAACCTGAATATATTCCTAATGCGGATGAAATTGTCTATCTGACTCACTAAATTTATTTTGCTTTTTTGTACTAATGAATATGCTGTCGTCAGTGAAACGCAAGAATGTGTTTATTTTAGTAAGATGTGCGAAATAAAATGCTACTGTTGATAAATTAAACCAGTTTAGTATCAAGAATTATGTTTTATTTATACTTTACAACTAATACACAAGAAATTTGTACACGTATTCATACAAAAATAATATCTGATCTCAATATTCTCGAGCTTACAATGGGTGCGCTTCCGCGCGTCACAACAAAGTTAATTTATCTAGTAAATACGAGGATTCTGTGTCTTCATTTTCAGGCTAAAATACACGTAAATATATGTTGTTTTATGTGTAAATGTAAGGGCTACCCCTCCCCCCACAAAGCAAGTTTAGGTTAAGTATGGCTAAGTAAGTCTGCATTGTTGGATGATGGGAGGGGTGAGTGGAGTCCGGAGGGGTCTCCCCCTCCCTGCCCCTCACTCACCCTCCTACCTTCTCAGATTAAAAAAATTACCATCGCTGCAAAAATACATTAGCTCGCTCGGTTCTTTGTATTATTTTTTTCAAAAATAGGGCTTGATTGGTGTGTTGATGAGCACCGTCAGTGGACTTGCAGGTGAGACGTCTGTCCCGAATCCTCGCACATTACCAGATTTAGAAAACTAAAAAATTAACAATTCTTTGGTTAGCCCGGGACAATTTTTAATATTTTTCAAAAATAGGGCTAGATTGGTGTGGTGATGAGCACCGTCAGTGGACATGCAGGTGAGGCAAGTGAAAAGTGGTAGAAGGGTATGGCCGCAAAAAATTGTACAAATAACTTACATGACATCGTTACGCTTGTTACGTACATGACTGAATGTAACATACATGACCATTATAAAGCTTAGGTCATAATACAATCTAGTTTTATGCAGAAGCTAAGGAAAAAGAAAACAAAATGTGTAGAGAGATCACAATCTGTGGTTTAATCATCAAACTCTTAGAAATAGCAACCATCTTCACCATTTTTCAAATAATAGTCTTTTGAGTTTATTGACATAATTTCAACTTTTTTTACTATACACACTGCGGGTACAACATCATATTCTACTTTTCTGGTAACAATGAATTTTAGCGTTGGTTTTTTTATGGTTTTTAAAAACCTTATCTTAAAAAAATTTTCATTATCTTTCTGAAAATTTTCGACAATAAAACCTATGTAGTACGTCCACTTATTTTTGGTGTAATATCTTACAATCACACTGTCATTAATATTCATTGGAATTTCTTTGGTTTCATTATTTATTTCTGTCTCAGTTTCTTTGGTTTCATTATTTATTTCTGTCTCAGTACTATACTGAATATTACGTTCCATCCCTGTAAATAAACATTTCGATTAACATTAGTCATTAACAAATAAATTCGAAAAGCAAATACTTATAAATCTTTTATTAATAGCATAGATACATTTAATAGATAAATGTTTTTGTTTTTGTAAATAAAATATTGAATATAACTTAAATTAACTGGCCGAAATTAGTTAATAATAATTAAAATACCTTCAGTGGAATTGTTTTCATCAATGTTTTCTTTATTTGTGTAAAGATTCTCATTTTCGTAGTTATTTTTATTATTATTTAATATCCCTGTAATTAAGAATTACAATTAATAAATATACTTTGTAAGTACTGATTTACCATAAGTATGGTAATTGTCCGTCTTTAAAACTTTCTGTTTACCTATGGCAGTATTATCAGTATGAGTATTGTCATCGATTTTTTTTTCAGTGTTTTGTTTCTCCGTGTTATTTTTGCTGTCATTTCTTATGTTTTTATTCTCTTCTTCAGATGTCGCTTCTATTTCTGTAACAAAAGATATTGTTTATATGTATACTGTATATTTGAAACAAACGACACTTGAAATTTGATATAGGTACCTCCATCATCGTCAGATAATTTTTCCTCACAATAACCTTCTTCTGAAGAATCATGTAATGAATACGTATCGTCATCGTCTGAGCTTTCAACGAGATTCCTTGCCGTTCTTTGCGTGCATTTAGTCGGTTTTCGTACACCCGAAATTGATGGCGTAGGGTGGTCATAAATGTTTTCCTTATAGGATTTTCTACACAGATTAAAGTCTTTGCTTATTTTCTGCATATTTTCAATTTGCAGCGCTTCAAAGTCTTCAAAACTTTCATATCTCATATTTTCTGGCCGGTATCTGATTTCTGAAAGAACAGTTACTTTTGCTTTCTTTTTTTCTGTTTGTTGTATAAGTATATTATTATCATCTTCACTTATTTTCCTTTTTGACTGAGATGAATTTATTAGTTTTTTATCACATTGATTAGTTTTAGTTTTCTTTACCAGTATATGTTTCTTTATGTCAAAGCATTCGCAGTAACCACGCAAATCTCCACAAAAGCAACTTAAACTTCTGAACCGTATTTCATTATTCATTTGACTGTTACTTATTTGGTGTAAGTTCATTGTCTGAGGAACAGGCGTCAGATCTTCTTCGACTGCAGAAATATCAGCCGCATTGACATAAAAAGTCATTACAGTTGTGTCAGAGTTTTTAAGACATGTATAGGCTGTGTATGCGTCTGGTATGTCAGTGCCGTGTTTAACGTTGTCGTCTAGTCTGCGTTTAAGTCCTCCTCCTACTCCGTCCGCAGCTCCCTTTCCATGAGCAGATTCACTGAAGTTCCATGTTGAAAGTGGGAATCCCATGCTCTTTGTGTATTTCGTAAACAAAAAAAAGTTCTTTTTTTGTTTGTATTGCGTCGCTGGCCCATCGGAGAAGAAATGCACTGCATTAACAAGTGGATAATGTTCTCTAACGTAACTTAATATAGGCTTTAAATGTGCCCAAATTGCCTCAGGACCATGTTCATTACAGGCCGATAGTGACGCAAATGATTGTGCCTTTTTTTCTTTGGCATACACAACGCCTGTATGGATAGTCACCTGTGACTTTGATGCTCCGAAGTGCATAGATTGCACTTCTGTTGCAAGCTTGCATACGTAATTTTCACTAAAGTCAATGTGAATGGCCACTTCCGTGTCCTTTAAGTTTTTAATACATGACAAATATTGTGAGTATTGGTGCTTTATGTTAAATACGTGTTTTTTCATAACATTAAGTTCCTGATTAAAGGATTCTGTGAGTGTTTTCAAATTGTCTTCAACAACTTTTTTTACCATCTTCTTAGTAGTCATAGTTTTGCCATCGCTTTTGTTTATGTATGTATGTGTCTGCATTGAAAATTCGGTCCAAGTAACAATATCCTCCATGTTTCTATTATCTTCGTCAAAATTGATACGCTTATTGACACACGTGGAACATTCACCATAGGCGCATGCTTTAAAATCCAAGTCACACACGACGTTCAATAAGATTTCATTCAAACTAGTAGTTTCAATCATTCCCAAAGCGTTTAACTTCTCAATTTTCATGGAGAAATTTTCGTGTTTTACGCACCCACATGTTTCACGATTAGAAAGTTTTGGTTTTAGCACGTAAAATGGCCTGTACTTCTTGAATGCAGTCAATTTTGCAGTGCCTCCTTCTGCTCTGTACTTTTTGTAAAGCTCCTTTAAGGTATTTAGTAAGTAACGTCTTTGTTTTTTAATTTTACCTTTAGTCTTGAATTCTTTTCTTCCAGCGGTCGCCCGACTTACATCGTCTCTTTCGTAAAATTGGATTATTTTATTGATTATAATTCTGTTCTTTCTGATAGTATTTTTTTGTTGACGAGCCCGTCCTTTTAACCCAAATATCTTGCTCGTTATCTCACTCTTCTTGTTATATTTTTGTACGTATTTGTTCCCAATTATTTGTTTAAGTGTATTTCGTTCTGTATTATTTTCAGTATTCTCATATGTATCTTTAATTGCATTCACTAAAACATGATGAGTCAAAAGCTGTCTCTTGACTTTGTCCTTTTGTTCTTGAGAAATGTCTGGCAGGTTTTGTTCTAGAAAACTGTTAGATTTTGTTAATGGTGTCATATCTCTCTCATCTTGAATCTGTGGTTGTGCTTCATCATCAATCAGTGGTTGTGATATACATTTCAGTTCGTCAACAAGCGTAACCAATTTTTTATTTTTTTGCATGTATCGTTTACACTTTTTTTTAATAGATTTAAGTTCTTTCGCCAATTTATCTATTTTTTCTTCATATAGAGATCTTTGTCTAGCCCATCTTCTTCGTAGTCTTCGAACCAAGGTAGTGTTTTCCTGTGTTTTAGCTTTAGCATCGTTTTCATTTGTGGTGTCATCATTTTTCTCAGTTTCTTTTGACTTCATTCTGTGGCGGTTTTGACTTTCTCTCCACTCTTTTCTTTTCTTTCTTTTTAATTCTTCGGGACATTCCATAATTTTTGCTCTTTTTCTATTTCTCTCTGCATTTTTGGATTTGATCTCTTCATACTTCGCAGGATTTTCATTTCGTAACTTTTCACGATATTTTTTTTGCCTTTCGGCATTTGTCAAAGGCATCTGAAAAATTAATATTTTTTTACCGAATTTTATGGTTCATTTGTTATTTTAGGAAAAGTAGTGTAATCTCCGCCTTACAATTGGTCATGTATGTAACGTTACACATTTCGTTACACATTGTAACATTCATGACATACGAAATCGTGGGACATAACCTAGAATTCAAATAATCATTGATTGCAAACTACTATTGATTGTGACGTAGGTTGACCGTATTCTATGATAATTAAACCTTTTAGACAAGTTAACAGAAAAACATAATAAGCGGTACTTACCTTGCAATCACACACTTAAAACAATAGTATTTTGAGCGACAAGTCAGACGTCAACACAAAATCACCATTGACATTCAAACAAACATGGCCGACTTTTTTTTCTGAATGTTGGCGTCTTGCTCAGTAGTGTTGCCATATGAAAATACCAAACATAACCAAATAACACACCGGAAACCTAAAGAAACAAACGTTACATCCATGACGTTACACACTCAAAAAAAAAGTGGACACTTTTTTAAAAATGATTAAATGGGTGACAAAAACGATATTTTTCTTTTGCACGTTTAGAAATAGATTGAAAATATATCGTAAAGCTAAAGTTAAATTTAATATTTTGAGAAAAAACACTCCTTTTCCAAGTGTTGGCAGTTTTTGATACAAAGGGTGCAGTTGGACAAAAAAAAACTAGTATGTGGGGAAAATCAGCAATATTTTATATAATACATTTTTATTTTTTTTCATTAGGGTAGGTAGATATATTTCATGAAAATAATCATAACAGAAGTTCATCGTTCAGAACAATGTTCAACAAAACTCATTTATCAAATAACTTGGACATCACGACAATTTTAAAATGGGGACAAAACAAAAATAACGTTGTACAATTTTTTGCGGCCATACCCAGAAACAAAGCTGGATTTTAATTTAGTCACATCAATGTCAGCATTAGCAATGTTAACACGTAACAAAAATGTTAACAGTACTAGTCTAACATTCAACACCCTAATAGAATAAGACTATACGAGTTATTTTTTGAAAAGTTAACATTTAACAACTCATAAATAAAACAACTTTTTCTGTTTAAAACTAAAAAGTGGTAGAAACAAAGCAGGATTCAAATTTAGTCACATCAATGTCAGCATTAGCAATGTTAACACGTAACAAAAATGTTAACAGTACTAGTCTAACATTCAACACCCTAAAAGAATAAGACTAGACGACTTTTTTTTTAAAGTTAACATTTAACAACTCAAAAATAAAACTAGTCGAGTTTTTAAAACTGTTTTGTCCAAAGAAAAACGAAACAAAAACGCTTTGTAAAATACTGCACATTTGTAAAAGTGCGTAAAATACATGTTAATATATGTAGTTTTAACAGGTATTACCGCCCCGCCCCCCCCCACGAAGTAAGTTAAATCAAAAGTAGCAGTTTGACTATGTCGTTCTTTTTCGTTAGTTAGGGGGTTACATTTTGTACGACGTGTCTTGACACGTCGTACAAAATGTAACCCCCTCCACTCACCCCTAACTGAACAACATGTGGACACCACAGGTACTGATCATTCAACATCAATGTTAACAGCACCAATGTTAACATTCAACATCAATGTTAACTGCAAACAAACATTCAAACTAGGGATCGTTCACAAATTAAGCAACTCAAAATTCTCTAACTTTTTACACCACACCAACCCCCCATGCGAGACGTATTAGTGCCGTAACACTTGGCTAGGATGTTGCCGCGCCAAAGGTATGAAGTGAGCGGTGGTCCACTGCAGCTGACTTCATTGATAACTTGTAAAAACACTGTGCTGTGCACAGCTCTCAAAATTACACGAATTAAATAGAAATCATTAATTCCCCAAATAAAGGGTTTTATTACGATAATTTCCTAAAGATTAACATTGGCGACCGTGACAATTGAAGAAGATCGAAAGGAATCTGCAAATTACAATAAATACATCGCGCGTCATCCACCATTTTGCTCGCTGGCCCGTGACCGGCCGGCAGAGGAATCGAAGCAATCTTCCATTGAAGAAATCGTATCTACTAAATCTGGATCCATACCATCACCAAACACGGATTTCTGGAGGTTCTACAATCGAAATCCACTGCTATTGTCACCTTTTTGGGCCCGGAAGGACTGGATATAAATCTAACCAAATTAGGTTACTGGATATCACTGGACATTTGGACTTGGACATTGTTTCGTTGGCTCAGTGGAGCACCTAAAACTTCACGCCTGCAGGATAACATTCCACGAAAGTTAAGTGCCCTTCCTATAGTTTGTACCCTTTTAATTATCCTACTTTGATCCTACATCTACCTAAATTCATCTACCTGTTACCTGAATCAAAAGTTTATAAGATCTTTGGTGCAAAGTAATCATTAAAAATCCATAATTTAATATTAAAATACCTACGTACCTTTGCAAGCGCTAACTATAATCATAATCAATTTCAAAATATGGAATAACTTGCTTACAATAATAGACTAGGTTAATAAATTGATTCTAAATAAATACCTACTAACAAAAGTGGACCTTAAATCACCTATTCCTTCCTAAATCTTACAAAATTAAACTTAAAAACACCTACTATTACGATTTTACCTATAACCTAAATCCGCCGCTTGCTAAGTAATAGGTATAATACTAAATTAGTAAATAATACATATAAAACGTACTCAAAACAACGTAAAGCCTTTGTGGATAGTTTGTGTCACCAAACAAAGCTATAACGTTAGGTAGGTTATCTAGCAGTAACTGAGTAATAGACAGCTGATAATTGCATACCTACCTACCAAACGTACAAACATAATCTGTTTGGTAATACACATTATTGATTCGTCATAATTTACAGTTTCACTTGCATCATTTTCCATAATTGGCTTCAATTAACAACTTAATTGTTCTTTGATAAATAATTGTCATTATTTTGCGAAAATTAACGTGATTTGACTGAATAATTCCAGGATTCGTGCGCTCACCTGGCGCAGTAAGGTGCATTGAACTTGAACTCGCATGGGCTATTTTTAGCACTCACCTATCGCTGCGACACAAAGTCAGGCAGCTGTTCTGTGCTTACTACTCGGGTCCGCCGGCTTCCGTACGATACCTACCTACCTACTACAGATTCCGCCAGATAAGGAGCGTGAGAATAAATCTATTTTATACTATCCTACTCATCTCGTACCATTTTTCGAGCTTTATCTAGTTATTGGGTTATTTTTAAATAGGTTTGGGTTATTCTAAAAATCCTACCTATTTTCTAAAGCAAGTAAACTACTAAATTCTGCAAAATGGCGCAAAAACCTGATTTTTTAAAGACATTGACTCTCAGACGAAGCTCGATAAAGGGTCAAATAACCAAGTTTAAGAAGTACCTTGATGAATTATTAGAGAAAAATAATGATTTCGAGCAGTTAGAGTGCGCAGAGCTAACTCTTAAACTTGGAAAATTCGAGATGTTGTCTTCTAGATTCGAAGAGGTGCAAAGTGAGATAGAAATATTGAATCCTGATTGCATTGATGAGGAAATTGATGAACGTGATCTCATTGAGCGTGACATAATTCGGTTAATAGCCATGGCTAAGAATCTGCTAGAACAAAATAAACAATATTTGGAGCTTTCCCGAAGGGACTCTCACGCTCAGTGCGGTCATGGACATCAAGAAATAGGCATTAAACTACCAAAAATAGAAATAGTAAAATTCGATGGTGCTTACTTTCGCTGGCTGCAGTTCCGCGATACATTTACATCTCTAGTACACAAAAATGAACGTTTATCGTCAATTCAAAAGTTTCATTATTTGATCTCATATCTCGAGGGTGATTCGGCTAGGATAATCTCTAATTTGGAAGTGTCCTCAGATAATTACGCCACTGCGTGGAGTTTGTTATTGGAGCGATATGACAATAAGAGGTTATTGGTAAACCATCACTTAAAATCATTATTTAACATACAACCGATTACTCGCGAGTCTGAAAAATCGTTGCGTTTCCTCGTTGACCACTGACAAAGAATTTGCGAGCTTTATCAAGCTTAGGTCAACCCACTACTCACTGGGACGTACTTGTAATATTTATGTTGACCTCAAAATTGGATAGTCGTTCTCTTGAGAAGTGGGAAGAGATGCGTAACAGTCTCTCTGACATACCTACGTTGAAAAACTTCAATAAGTTTTTAAGTGATCGCGCGGATGTGCTTGAGGCGTTAAATAGTACTAAATACGATCATAATAATACAAAATCATTAAATAGTAACAGTAATAAACCAAATTCAACCAGTCAAGCACAATCAGCATCTAGCAACACTCAACAAAATCGCTACAATAATAATCGCCCTCATAATCAAACCAACTCATATGCGACTGCAACTACTCAAGACACAAGCGTTTTCATGTGTATTATTTGTAGTGCTAATCACAAAATTTATGATTGCCCAACATTTAAAGCAAAAAATGTTGAAGAGCGAATGACTGACGTATGTACATACAAATTGTGTGTCAATTGTCTCAGGCAGGGTCATCCAGCGAGCGACTGCCGTATGGGATCCTGTCGAGAGCAAGACTGCAAGGAACGGCACAACTCGTTACTTCACAAGCCAGCTCAAACGCAACAAACAGTAGTAAACTTTTCAAAAGAATGCGGTACCAATATGGTTACTCGCCAGGTAATTTTATCTACAGCCATTATCGAGGTTTTAAATCCAAACACGAATCGGTGCGAGAAGGTGCGCGCATTGTTGGATTGCGGCAGCCAATCATCATTCGTGACTAAATCGCTACAAAAAAGATTGGGTTTAAAAACCAGTCCAATCAATACGATTAATATAATCGGAATTGGAAATAACTCAAACAACAAGGTGACCGAAAGTTGTGTTACTCAGCTAAATTCAATGACCACTCAATATAGCGTAACTGAGTCATGTTTCATTCTTGATGAATTGACAGGAGAAATTCCAAAATCTCCGATTGACATCAATAATCTAAAAATCCCTCAAACAATAAGGCTAGCCGATCCTAAATTCGACCAGCCTGCACCTATTGACATTTTGATTGGTGCTGATATCTTTTGGGATATTCTCGGTTGTGATCAGCGTTCGTTAGGTCCCAACAATCCAAAACTCAGGTTATCTAAATTCGGCTGGTTGATAGCTGGCCCTACTTACACCACAAAATCGAAATCGCATAAAACCATCCATTGTAATCATGCAGCTGTTTCAGATGGTTTCCAAAATGATAATTTTGACGAAATGCTAACGAAATTCTGGTCACTTGAAGAGCTACCTCAACGGTCCTTTTTAAACCCAGAAGACACGAAGTGCGAAGAGTTTTTCAACTCTACCACGTCTCGGTTAGAGTCGGGCAGATTCTGTGTAAAGCTACCACTAAAGGACTCTCCTGACTGCCTGGGCGATTCGTACAGCTTGGCTAAAAAACGGTTTTTCTATTTAGAAAAACGATTTCAGAAAAATCCTGAACTAAAATCGAAATATGTGGAGTTTATGCGAGAATATGGCTCGCTTGGTCATTTATCGCAATCACCCATCACTAGGCCAGACCCATCATATTTTTTATGCCACCACGCTGTTATCAAAGAATGCAGCGAGTCTACCAAATTGCGTGTAGTATTTAATGGCTCCGAACCCACCTCCTCTGGCTATTCAGTTAATGACATTTTACTAAAAGGCCCTCATGTACAAGACTCTCTTTTCTCTATTTTAGTCCGAGCTCGGCAGTATCAATACGTTATAACCGGAGATATTGACAAATTTTATCGTCAAGTGTATATTGGCTCGAACCAAGATCGAAATCTGCAGCTAATTCTGTGGAGGGAAGAAGAGTCTTTGCCTCTTAAAACTTTACAACTGAATACTCTCACTTACGGTACAGCAAGTGCGAGCTATTTAAGTACAAGATGCCTTTGGCAAGTGGGGGAAGAGTGTGAGAATCCATTAATTAAGAATATTATTCAACACGATTTTTACGTGGATGATTTATACACTGGTTGTGATGACGAGAAACAATTACAACATATACTAAAATCAGTTACAGATATACTAAAATCTGCATGCTTCAAATTGAGAAAATTCAAAACAAATGCTCCTCATTTGCTTAAAGAAATAATATCAGGTAATGATGAGTCACTTTATCTCAGTGAGTCCAACAGCACTCTCGGTCTTGGATGGAATCCCACTAGTGATTCATTACATTTTCCGTTCAAAATGCCACTTAGAGGTAAAGAAATAACTAAACGTTACATAATGTCAAATGCTTTTAAAATTTTTGATCCTTTGGGCTTGCTTAGCCCTTGCATAATACAGCCCAAAATGATACTCCAAAGGCTATGGCAACTTAAAATTGATTGGGATGAACCTGTCCCACAAGAAATTAAGGAATTATGGTTAGGGTTTGCTAATAATATGCCTTCTCTTTCTACATTACGAATTCCTAGAAAGGTTCTATGTAAAACACCAAAAATTCTAGAAATGCACGTGTTTAGTGACGCATCACAGTGCGCCTATGGCGCATGCGTTTATATGCGAACGATTGATGAGAATGATGACGTGAGAGTGAATTTGTTGTGCGCAAAATCGAAAGTAAGTCCGCTTAAACCAACAACAATTCCCCGCTTGGAGCTTTGCGCTGCGTTGCTGGCCGCCAGGCTATCCAAGAGCGTCGTTGACTCTATAAGACACAAGCCTTCTCGTATCGTTCACTGGTGTGATTCTAGTGTCGTGTTGTTGTGGCTGACCAGCGACGCTAGTAAACTAAAGACGTTTGTGGCTAATAGAGTCGGAGAAATCATTGAAATTTCAGCTCAGTCCTCATGGCGATATGTTCCAACTGATGTAAATCCTGCTGACATGATCTCTAGAGGGGTAAATGCCAGTCAGCTTTGCGACCTAGAGATGTGGTGGTCGGGTCCTAACTTTCTAAATGAAGATGAGTCGAAATGGCCTACTCTGCGTCAGCCTGTCTATCAGGATCTACCCGAAATTAAGTCAATGCATCTATCCATGCCAGAGTCTATTGTTGATTTCAATAAATATTCTACATTAAATAAACTTCAAAGAACGTTCGCGTATGTCAAAAGGTTTGTACGTAATTTAAAAAATCCTGAATCTAAATTATCAGGTCATTTATCTGTAAAAGAACTAAATGATTCATTTCACTATTTGTGCTCTGTTGCTCAACGGGAATCATTCCCTGATGAATGTAACTTGCTATCTAAAGGCAGTTCACTGAATCATAAGTCTAAATTGCTATCTATGTCCCCGTTTGTGGATGACAATAATTTGATAAGAGTTGGTGGTCGAATTGACTCGTCTAAATATGCTTTCGAGACCAAGCACCCTATAGTACTTAATTCGTCGCATAATCTAACAAAACTTCTATTTGAGCGAGAACACTTGCGTAATTTTCATGCTGGGCCTCAGCTTCTCCTAGCTTCTGTTCGTCAGTCTGTTTGGCCCATTAATGGGCGTGGCCTTGCTCGCCAAATTCTCTATCGATGTGTTAGATGTAGACGTGTGCAGGGTAAAGTCTTACAGCCAAAAATGGGAGATTTACCCTCACAACGTGTAAATTCAGATTTCCCTTTCATATCAGTAGGAGTGGACTTTGCCGGTCCCTTTCACATTCTAAATCGTAAAGGACGTGGTGCCAGGTTACTAAAGGCATACTTGTGTTTATTCGTGTGCTTGAGATATAAATGTATCCACCTGGAGGCCGTATCAGATCTTTCTAAAAATGCTTTCATGATGACTCTGCGCAGATTCGTCGCCCGACGGGGTAAGCCTGTAGAAATATTTAGTGACAATGGAGGCAACTTCACAGCAGCATCTAAAGAGCTGGGAGCCTTCCTAAAACACAACGCTGATAGTCTATCTGACCTTGCATCTCACGAAGGACTTAATTTTGTTTTCTCTCCAAGCTACGCTCCTCATTTTGGCGGAATCTGGGAAGCCGGTGTCAAATCCGCTAAGTATCACATACGCAGAATTATGGGAAATAGTCATCTAACCTTTGAAGAGATAGGTACTTTGTTCACGCAAGTGGAGGCCATCTTAAATAGCCGTCCTTTGTGTCCTCTCTCTTCCTCACCAAATGATCTCCTTTTCCTCTCCCCAGGGCATTTTCTGATTGGGAGACAATTGACTGCGATGCCGTCGCAAAATTTGTTAGACGCTAAAGAAAGCAATCTCCAACGATATGCTCGAGTAGAAAAGCTGAGACAGCATTTTTGGCAACGGTGGCAGAAGGAATATATTGCCGAGCTACAACTTCGCAAAAAATGGAAAAGCAACACAGGCAGTCTAAATGTCGGAGATTTGGTTTTACTTCACGAAGACCACGTTCCTGCTCTTAGTTGGCGTCTCGGGAGAGTATCCAGACTATATACCGGACTTGATGGAATAAGTCGCGTCGCTGATGTCAATACTACCCGAGGCTGTGTAAGAAGAGCACTTGTTCGTCTCTGCCCGCTTTTGAATGAAGAATGTTGAAATCAGGCTTTCAACGGGGGGCAGGATGTTGCCGCGCCAAAAGTATGAAGTGAGCGGTGGTCCACTGCAGCTGACTTCACTGATAACTTGTAAAAACACTGTGCTGTGCACAGCTCTCAAAATTACACGAATTAAATAGAAATCATTAATTCCCCAAATAAAGGGTTTTATTACGATAATTTCCTAAAGATTAACGTCCATCCGACGAGATCCGTCTCATCCATTGCGTTACCTAAAGAGCGTTTTGTATTTTAAACAGTTGGCAAACGGTGTGGCGTTATACAGAAATAAAAGTACCTAGTTCAAAACAAAGTTTGCCAATTATTCCGGAATAAAAGAAGTTCAGTTTTTAAAATAAGTTTTTTACTTTTACAAACAAAAAAGTGTGGCGTTATTCCGGAATACAACTACATCAAGTGTTTCTGTTTAAAATAAAAGGTGTGGCGTTACAATGCAAATGAACAAAAGTAGGATTCTATTTCAATCAGTTAGTTTAGTATCATCATCTATGAACATTTCTGTTCCATTTCTTCACACATTCTGGAAAAATCTCATCATAATCGGCAAATATTGCTGGTTCAAAAGAAAAACGTAACAAAATCTCCATTCGGCTATGCTAAAAATGTGACGTAACGCACACCTTACCCCGTCCCCCTCCAAATTGAGTTACGTTATTTGTGAACGACCCTATGTTAACATTCAACAACAATGTCAACTAAACACACACAAAATACGTTAACATTCAACAACAATGTCAACTACACACACACAAAATACGTTAACATTCAACATAGTTAGGGAGGTGAGGTAGCTAAATGGCGTAATTCAACGGCGCCGTCGAGACCTATCAAAATCGAAAGATAAAATAATTTCGAAAAGAAAAGCTCGTATGGCAAAAACCATTTTAGCGGTGGGTTTGGCGTGTACGGTTTTTCAAAAATGTTAAAAAAAACAGTTACTTGGGCATTCTCGAGCGCGTCAGATATTCATACTACGTATGCCCCGAGTGCCTCTGATAACAACGGTATACTAATCTGCCGGTTTGCGTGGTGGGGGTAGGCATATAAAGTAGTCAAAAATGCAAAAAAAAAAAATTACTCGAGCGCGTCAGATTTTCGGAAGGGGTGTTAAGTAGGCCCCAAGGAAGCTCACTTTAAAAAAACTGACGATTTCGGCGTGACGAGAAGTTACGATGAATTTTTGAAAATGCAAAAAAAAAAAGTTTTTTTGAAATACTCGAGCGCGTCAGATTTTCATAGGGGAGGTTTATCTCGGTATCCTGAAAGCATATTTTTTTAATCTGACAAAAATGTTGGTGGGTTCTCTTAATCTGACCAAAAAAAGTTTTTTGGTTTTTTTTTTTTCCTTTCTTTCTCCTTGATAAAATGGGGAATTTAAGAATGACAATAAAGCGATAGATACAACCAACGTAAATGTAGATGAAATGTAGTACGAAGTGTATTATTTATTGTATAAAAAAATGAAATGATATAAAAATTGGATTAGAATTGTATTGTTATGTATGATCTTTACATTTTTGGTCAATACAATTCATCTTCTTCTTCTTCTTCACTGGAACTTTCATATTGTGGCTCCTCATCCACAATTCTTTCCTGCTGAGTGCCTGCAACATCCGTAACAATTATTTCTATTCAGTAATTTTGTTGAAAGAATATTATAGAAGTACAAAAATTTACCTGAATCAAGCGTTTCGTCATTGCTGTCCTCAGTGTCATTCTCGTTGCCCAGAATATCCGGCGATACAACAACATTTTCATACGCATCGGGCAATTGATTCCCGATAAACCACGTGAACTCGAATTTATTATTATTTTCATTCCACCCATGATCGGTTGGTGCAAGGTCAGTGATGTCGGATTTGTGAGCATTCCTCCACAAATTGGCGATGTACCGAGTTCTGAGGCAATGTTGGTATAGCTCTGACTGGCATGGGGGTAAATTGCAAGCGTCGTAGTTGCGTACATCCAACGAGAACGGCTTCGATGTGTCGTGCACCTTGTATGTTTTATTAAAAATGTCGAATCGAGCTTCGTTGACATCAGCGAGTTTCTTCAGTCCGTACATGTGACATAAAAGATTGAAGCGTGGGGAAAATTGTTTGGATATCACAATGATCGGACCCTACATCAGCGAGCGCTTTTTGAAAGATCTCAGATTTTCTCAAAATATCAAAAGGTCTCTTTTTGCCTCGTTTATACAATGCTGGATTAAAATCGCATCCTGTTAAAGCGTGGAAAGCAGGCAGTGCGCGTGAAAGCATTGAGCCTAACTGAACTGACAGTGCCGAAACATCTATATAGCGACGTGCATTACCGACTCCGAGATCCATCCACACTCTAACCGATTCGTTCAAATGCTCCACATTGGCCAACATAATGACCAGAATATCTGTGTCTGATGTTCGAATGATTGTTGTCGAACCTTGTGGCAATTGACAGGCAAGGAAAACTGTCTTCATGTCGGCTTCTTCGTGACTTGAGCATGAGAGCTTATCATCGATTGTTCTCTGCACTGTTCCATCGACGACTTTGAAGACGTAACACAAGTCGTGGTTCAAATAGATCGTTTTGTTGCGAATAATAACGGTAATAATAATGCGCATGGTATGCTGCATCTCCCGATGCATCATCGGGAAGTTTCAGATTGTCATACGTCGTACGTGATTTTCTGACGCTCGGTTTGTTTTGGCGATATTCAAACACTGTCTTACATTTTTTCAAAGTTTCTGTAGTAAACGTCGCAAATTTAGCAGTCAATAGTTCCGAACAAAACACACACTTCCTTTGATTATCACTCATCACGAAAATCTTACCACAAAAGTCGATAAACTACAAAAACATATTGAATAAACTGTGCGCTCGAAATACGCAAGTGTATAGTACACGTGTGCCGGATGCCGGCTGACTGAGGAATGGCCGAGGAACAAGATAGATACAGCGAGTGCGGGGCGGGGCTACAGGGGAGAAAGTTTCCAGCACATTCGAGAAATATACCGTCGGGTCTTTTCTCTCTCTTCAATCGGCGTCATACTGAGGGCACATAGGTCTACGTTAGGGGACCATAAATATATATTTATATATATATATATATATTGTACCGAAAATTTATTCCCTTCTACCGCTTCTTTCCCCACCATCAATGTTGCGAAATAAAGGAAAAATACTGGTAGGACGGCATATTTCCGCGAAGCGCTCAGTCTGTATTACATGTTTATGGCAAATTCCTCTTTTTTGCTTCAATTCTTGACTTCGTTTTGCTTACGGTACATCCAAAAAACAATTTGAGGATCAACAGGCTATTGAATAATATAAATATATGAAACTGTACATGTTAATAATACTTTTGTATACAGATACCCGTAACTTTTTCCGAGTCCATGAAAATTGTCGAGAAGCTTTAGAATTTTTTTTTTTGAGATATAATAAAAGTCACATAATTTAATCATCGTTATTTCATATCAATTTTTTTTAACACGCTCAGTTTTCGAGATATACTCAAAAAACCGGGAGTTTGAGTTTTTATGATGCTTCAAGTCAAAAAGTTTTAACTTTGGACAAAAATGTAAAGAGACCTTTTTTGTGTAAAATAAAATTACCTTTTTTGTTTATTTAAACTTTTTTTTTGTAAAATGTATCGTTCGCGACTTATATGCCGTAGCGCTTTCTTAGGAAGACGAAATGGCTCCTCCACACTTCCGGTCATGCGGAAACCGGCAGATTTTGTATTTTTAGTAAGTTTTAGAAAATATTCTTCAAAATAAAAATAAAAAAAATCGCGCTCGAGAATGCCGGATTAACGTTTTTTTTTACAAGTTCGCGACGCTATAACTCGGCGGCGTCAAGGACTTATCGTCAGATTAGTTAAATTTAGTCTTTAAACACTAAAATCAACCCCCAATATCTTAATCTGACGCGCTCGAGTATTTCAGACTATCCATTTTTTTTTACTAATCTGATCGTCTATCCTAGGCGCGCGTCACTACATATAGAGCTAAATACTTTACAAGGTTGTTCTATTAGGTCTAAGGTATCTCTCATATCTTAAACTGCCACGCTCGAGTATTGCCGAAAATTCCCCTATTCGCCTCCCTAACTAACAACAATGTCAACTACACACACACAAAATACGTTAACATTCAACAACAATGTCAACTAAACACACACAAAATACGTTAACATTCAACAACAATGTCAACTACACACACAAAATACGTTAACATTCAACAACAATGATAACACACACAAACTATGTTAACAATCAACAACAATGTTAACATTTGAGGTACTTTATGGTTAACATTCAACAACAATGTTAACTATTGCCATAGTTGCTTGGTTTACAAACATACAAACAATAGGAACTTCTCATTGTGCTTACGTCGCCATCATATGCACAATGGTGTGGCATGATCTACAGAAACCCTTTGAACACTCGACGCACTCCCAATATGAGCGTTTCCTACACCGCACACATAACCTCCAGCGTTGATCTGGTAACTGACGCAGTGTGTGCTGTTCTGCGGTGATGGGTTCACTGGCCATGTGGTTTTGTATGAATACTGGCGTTCTTACATGCCGCGGCTGGTGAAGTGCCAACATTCGCAGAATTAGCTCCGTGCGATATTCCCGATGTAACATGTTCCTATTTTCGCTTCTCTGGTGAGTGTACAGAATGTAACTGTTCAGTACACTGACATTCAGAAGCCTCCGAAAGAATTTCTTGTACCATACCTTCGTACGTCTCCTTTCTAACGGATACATTGCCAGCATTTGATCCTTCTTATCTACGCCCCCCATGCAAAGATAATAGTCGTAGATCACAGTGGGCAAACGCCTACGTCCGACCTCCGTCATTGTGGCCCCATGATATGTCGAGATAAGAACCACGCGACTCTTATCTCGCCATGCCACGAGGTCCACATCACCAGATGTACACCCGTAAACGTCCCCCTTGACCATGCGCCCTTTGCTCAGCTCCGTTAATTCAACAGGCACGAGCTGACGATTCACCCTCAGCGTTCCAACGCAGTCTAACCCGAAGGTTTTCAGCGTCCGCGCGAGGGCAGGGGAGTTGTAGTAATTGTCCATCCACAATGTCCTGCCCGAGTATATTAGGTCATCTGTTATTGAAAAGACTAAGCTCGGTATTGCGCCTGATACCGGGCCGGCGACGGTGATAGGTTGGGGTTCGTTCGTGGTATGGACCTTGAACTTCCACAAGTATCCCGTTTGGGACTCGCAGATTTCATAGGTCTTAATACCTACACCAGCCGCCTTCTTTCCAATGAACTGATTAATGTCCAAGAGGCCCTTCCACATGGTGAGTGACTCGTCAAGAGCCACATTTGGACCTAATACATATAGGCTTTGGAACTTAGCATTAAGGTGGTCTAAGACCGGCTGCAACTTGTGT
The DNA here is from genome assembly GCA_932527175.1 of Operophtera brumata. Lineage (NCBI taxonomy): Eukaryota > Metazoa > Arthropoda > Insecta > Lepidoptera > Geometridae > Operophtera > Operophtera brumata. The sequence goes on along the minus strand of OW052226.1, from coordinate 44,154,991 downwards.
AGCTTAACCTCCGTATAGCTGGCCCCAGGACTAAGAGTGGAGTTATCGTTAAAATGTTAACACCGGCTCAGTAGAAGGAATCGGTTGTAGGACATCTCGACAGCGAATCCGGGTGTGGCGAAGATGTTCTGCTGCGAGTTCCATTAATCTTCTAACCGCATTATGGCCAAGAACCTCATCAGCTCATTAGTGTCAGTATCAACCCACCTGGTGATACGACTATGGGGACCTAGCTTGCCCGCTGCGCACAACTGTTCCACATATTGTTCAGCATAAGTATTCGTCTCTCTTGCTATGCGCTCAAGCATGGGCAGGTCCCATATGGCAGTGAATGCTTCATATGGACCTGCGTACGTCCCTTCACTTTGAATGGAGAAGGTTTCCCTTCTCTCAGATGGGGGCACCGGAGATGCAGGAAAACTTCTCCATTCAAAGTCGTACTGGTCGTACGGCTTGTAGCACATAGCAAGAGGTGCTGGCGAAGGAGAGGCGGCGATTACCGGCGGAGGCGAGGCGGCTGTCAGAGAGGCGGCAGCGACCACCGGCGGAGGCGAGGCGGCTGTCGGAGAGGCGGCAGCGACCACCGGCGGAGGCGAGGCGTCTGTCGGAGAGGCGGCAGCGACCACCGGCGGAGGCGAGAGGCGGGTCTTAGCAATCTAGGTACGAGCCACTGCAAATTCATGCACCCGTGATGAGCCTCGTCCTCCTCGTCCGACTCTACGGGTGCATGAAATGGAATGACCCGCGACCTTGAGTGCGCGATCAGCACCTCGTCCTCCATCTCCGACTCGTCCTCACTGCTGCCTGCAAAACGGAAAAACATCTATGCTCGAAGGTTCTCGAAAAAATATACCAAGCATTTTTAGAGCAAATATTCATACCAGGGTTGAGCGCCGCTGCAACCTCATCGTCACCCAGGTGCATCGTCCGCCGCTGCCGACGCCGGGACGGTGGAGTGGATGGGGGGATGGGCACCGGGCTGCTCCCCGCACTGCCACCAAGCTCGTAAAATCTGTAGGGCAAATAAAAAACATTATATTACAGTGTAGGGTAGGTTGGTTTGGTTGAGAAGTTGTAAAGACATAGATTGATATTTTGTTACTTGCAGACCCGCCGAGCGATTAGCTATCTCCTGTTTCTATCAGCATGGCGCTGTTTCAATGCTGTTTCTATTGAAAATGACGTTTTTGCGATCATGCAACTCACCCTGTTGCTAACAAAGCTTGATTGCAACAAAAAGCCTTTTGACATGTAGTGTTTCTATCGATAGTATGAAGTAGCGATTATGTACCGCTGTTTCAATGAATAATGACAGCATTTGATCGCAACACAACCTATTGCAATAGAAACAAGTAGATGGTTGTTTCAAACCATATAAATCTAAAAGGTAAGCCATAAAAGTGGATTTTTTAATTGTTTGAACATGGTTTGTTTACATTCCAAATCAAATAAAAACATTCAGTACGTACAAAACACTTTTACTACTATTTAGCGGTATTGCGCTATTTTGTTAAAAATATTAAATTGGAGTCGAACGAATCCACACAACTTGGGTCTATATGTATATATTTATTTCATTTCAATGTGGTTATTTACTTTCCTTCCAAACCTTAAGTATTTGATAATTCGTATATTTGTTAAAATGTAAACAAACTTTTCTCACAAGGATTGACTAATAGGATACTACGCATCGCACAAGTAACACAGCACAGAGTAAAAATATGTTTCTATCATAGACAAAGCATAAAAGAGTCGTATTATACGGTTGATTAAAAATGGTTAGTACGTTGATACACGGTTCATAGCGAAATCGTACTTTGTAAAGTGGTCGGGTTATCCATAATTCGTAAAAACTTCAGATTGTAACACATCGATACAAGTCCATAGAAATCGGAGCAAGAAAAGATAGCTGATCGGAAAACATCGATAGAAATATTATTTTGTTAGCATCAAGCGGACAATAGAAATCGTTTGCAACATATTTAGCTGATCGCACCACCGGAGACGGTGGCTGTGGCGATGGTGGTTGCGGAGGTGGCGACGGTGCGAAGGGCACCGGGTTGCTCCTCGCACTGCCACCAAGCTCGTAAAATCTGTAGGGCAAATAAAAAACATTATATTACAGTGTAGGGTAGGTTGGTTTGGTTGAGAAGTCGTAAAGACATAGATTGATTTGTTGTTACTTACAGACCCGGAGACGGTGGCTGTGGCGATGGTGGTTGCGGAGGTGGCGACGGTGCCAAGGGCACCGGGTTGCTCCTCACACTGCCACCAAGCTCGTAAAATCTGTAGGGCAAATAAAAAACATTATATTACAGTGTAGGGTAGGTTGGTTTGGTTGAGAAGTTGTAAAGACATAGATTGATTTTTTGTTACTTACAGACCCGGAGACGGTGGCTGTGGCGATGGTGGTTGCGGAGGTGGCGACGGTGCGAAGGGCACCTGGTTGCTCCTCGCACTGCCACCAAGCTCGTAAAATCTGTAGGGCAAATAAAAAACATTATATTACAGTGTAGGGTAGGTTGGTTTGATTGAGAAGTTGTAAAGACATAGATTGATTTTTTGTTACTTACAGATCAGGAGACGGTGGTTGCGGTGGTGGCGACGGAGCAATCAGATCGGCCACCTGGCCACTTAAAAACAAACAAAAACATTATATCACAGTGTAAGGGGTAGGTTGGTAGATATAGATTGATAGACATAGATTGTTTTTTTGTTTTTTTTTTTTTACTTACAGACTGGGTGATGTTTCTCCATCTGGTGGTATTGGTCTAATGTACACACAAACAAAAAAATTAGCAATTTACAAACTAATTCTAAACATAACAGACTGGGTGATGTTTCTCCATCTGGTGGTATTGGTCTAATGTACACACAAACAAAAAAATTAGCAATTTACAAACTAATTCTAAACATAAAAGAAAAATAGCCAGTTTAACTTACAACACAGACCGGAATACCCTGGGTCTGTATACGTGGAGGGGCCGCTCAAGTGGAGGGCCATCTTGGAGATCCTCCAGCGGTCCAAGATGTATGCTACAATAATAATTAAAAATGTTAAATGTTAATTAATATGAAAAAGATAAAGACTGAAGTGTGTACCATACAAGCAACGAACCTATGTCCCACCACCACAGATGGCAGCCGTACCCCGACCCCAGGCCGTGCTGATTGTGACGGGTCTACCTCCATGCTTTAACAAAAAACAAAACAAAATCTGAAATGTTCTCCTGTGTGTATTCAATGGCGCGCCTAGATAGAAGACAAAGAGACTCGAGTCTAGGATCTAGGCGCGCCACGAAAAAAAAGGCCATAAATATTTTAACAACCAAAATTAAGTTCATAGTACCTTTCAGCATCCACAGTGGCTCACCCCCTTCCTCTCCCTCTCCTGGCCCCTCTGGCAACTTCAACCACCATGCTATTTCATAAAATAAAATTAAACAAAATTAAAACCTGAAATGTTCTCCTGTGCGCTATTCTATGGCGCGCCTAGATAGAAGACAAAGAGACTCGCGTCTAGGATCTAGGCGCGCCACGACAAAGAAGGCCATAAATATTTTAACAACCAAAATTAAGTTCATAGTACCTTGCAGCATCAACAACAGCAAGCCCCCTTCCTCTCCCTCTACCACCGCTGGCACGTCGCCTCGCTCCGCTCCTCGTTCCACTCCTCGCCCGACTCCTCCCTCCCATATCACCTGTTACACGTGGCCTAAAATAAAACAATCAAAAAAAATAAAAGTCCATCACTGTGCTCATCACCACACCAATCTAGCCCTATTTTTGAAAAATATTAAAAATTGTCCCGGGCTAACCAAAGAATTGTTAATTTTTTAGTTTTCTAAATCTGGCAATGTGCGAGGATTGGGGACAGACGTCTCACTTCATGTCCACTGACGGTGCTCAACACCACACCAATCTAGCCCTATTTTTGAAAAAATTAATACAAAGAACCGAGCGAGCTAATGTATTTTTGCAGCGATGGTAATTTTTTTAATCTGGTAAGGTAGGAGGGTGAGTAGGGTGAGCGAGGGGGGGGGGGGACACCTCTAAACTCCACTCACCCCTCCCATCATCCAGAAATGCAGACTTACTTAGCCATACTTAACCTAAAAATATCTCAAAAACTCAAAAAACATCTCAATAACGGGGGAAAAGGGGGAAAAGGGGAAATGACACGGAGACAATATTTTTCTAAAAAAATGAATTTTTACCGCTGCTCGGAACCAGTAGATTGTAATTCATGATACATTACGAACTAAATCAAAGTTTTGCATCTATGCATGTGCATTTTAGTTCATTTTTACACAAAAAATACTCAATACAATTCCATGTACGCCATAAAATAGTGAATGACGCCAAGAAAAATTTACAAAATCTAAAGTTTCAGGAGTTAAAAACTTGTACAAACTACGTTAAATCCTTGCAAGATAAATATATGATGTATTTATTACTTACATGTCTTTCACAAATCACTTGAACTTCCACTTTTTATTTCACAATTCACAACACCGCACGGTCACTGCACACAGAAAATGGCGGATGAATTTTAGGCGCCGAACGCCGCAGTTATTTATTTTTTGCAAAGTGAAGAGGTCAATCTCTCATACAAAAATGTGCATCTATACCTGTCTTATTTCAACCCAAAGCTATTCTCGGCATCTATCCTACTCTTCCACCTTATTATGTTGGCACAAAAGACGCGATTATGAACACATGTCAAAATCGTCCTATTTAGGATGCCGGACCAAATAAAAATCGTCCTAAAAAGGCGTTTGGACAGTTGAGACGGAATATAAAACATATTTTTCGTCTAAACAATCGCTCTCCTCGCTCGTTGCCTTAGGCGACAATTGCCTTGCAATGGAATATTATTATGTCCGTGTAAACAGAATTTCAAAGCAATAATCGTATTTCAAGATTTTATGCCAGTTGCTACCATGAGTGCAGTGCGCAAGGGTGTTTTAATTATATCTTTGCAGTGATTTCTTTAGGGCAAAATTCCTTAATACCCAATTCTTTAGCAAAATCATTCAGGGCTGCATTTCTTGCATCACGGTTTTTATAATTGTCATTCTCCGTGTTCCACAAACACTCGTAACTTCTATACAGTTCAATGAACTTAATGTTGCCGGCAGAACCGAATTTAAAAGATTTTTGTGTCATTTTTACGTACAATATACTAGTAATCACTTAAAACTCGACTGACAAATCTCGCACTAAAAACGATTCAAACTGATTTGTACGATACTCGTATCAACTTGAAAATATGTCACAAGAGATCGTGTTTATACAAGTCGAGACTCTCATAAGCAAGAATCTGCTTACTATACTTTTGTTGTATAAACAAACATAGGCAATTATCGCATAGCGATAAGTCATATGCGAATCCCGTATGACATAATCGTAGGCGAGATTTTAGTTCTTGCCTGTATGTAAAAATTTTGATACGATTGTGTTATGGCGATTATTGCTTGTGATAGTAGCGTATGGTTTCTCGTAAGGAAACGTACGAGTAACTCTCCCAGTCTAAATGGGCCTTAATACAAGTAAATCTTATAGCGATATCATCTTTCAAATTTATAAAAAGAATTATAGAGAGTCCGAAGCGAGTCGCTATGACCCTACAATTACAGGCTCAGTGGAGACCTAGTGTGGGGAATAGAGCTTAAATTGGTACAAACTTAATTTTTGTTAGTAACGCTGTATGAATTAATGTAAAGCTACTTAATTAAGCTATTTGTATTTGTGTTTATGTAAACCTTACTAATGTACCGAAATACGTAGGACGCTCCGTAGGGTTGCTTTTAAAAAAGATACTTTAATCTTATCTGTAGATATTTAATTATAAAAGACAAATTACAAATGATACTCGTTCGAATTATGAACAAAGAATGCAAGCTTAAAACTAATAACTTTCCATGAAACGTGCTGTTGTCGTAATCGGCCCACGTAACTGCTGACGCCGCCCGATGTACCTCTGCTCTGTATCTAGGTCAGTGCAAGCGCAGCGTTCCTCATACGTTAGCCTTGCGTAACACCTCCACCCGAAGAACAGCGAGTATTGAAGCTTGTCGTAAATTGAGCTGGGGGTTGAGTGGGATCAACCCTTTTTGTAGTCGGAACGGCGTAAACTCCTTGTAGTTCAGCTTGGCTATCTTCAGAAACTTTCATGTTTCAGTTGATATTTTCTGTACAGTAGGCCACTAACGAGTGCGCATGCACCGGTTATTACCACGTACATAGGTATAGTAGTGTGGTATAGGCCATAATCGATGTTGCTTCTGAGAGGCAGCGGCGACTGTAACGAGATTTCCTTATTAGTGCCATGAAGATGGTTTAAGTTGATGGAGTTCAATTTGAATGCTGGAGCTGAAGATCAGGTCACGAAGTCGTCGCTGGGTAGATCTATTATCTTCAAATTCAATGCTTGTCCCTTCAAACGATCGTTAGTGTTAGAGATCGTAAATTCCGGCGTTTCCAAGAAGCAGTTTTGTGGAATTACTGCGAGGTAGCTGCCCTGAAGAGTTTTATAGAGATCTTGCCCGCAGGAGAGATGTACTTTTGTAGAAACAGGAAAGCTGATGCTGTAATGTTTCTCGTCGAGTTCTTCATATGCTGGTTTTTCCAAAGCAACAGTGATAGGGTTGCACATCTTGTTCCGCTACTGTGTGGAGATGAGATGCAGTATGTAGTCATCTGATGATCGGCTCTGGAGACTCCTCTTCTCCTCACAAATGTACCATTTACTGGTCTTCGGGCATTCAGCCTCTATGTACTTGAAATCTTTCCCATGGATAGCTAGGTATGGGAAAGGAGGAGAAAGGATCTCGTGATTCTTATTAGGGATGATAGATAATTTATACATATCATAGATGGATGTGAGCACGATTGGAAACTTATAGAGTATAACTATTTCATTACCTACATAATAAGAGCCTTATCTAATTATATCGAAATACTCTCTAGTATCTAAATCTACTACTTTCTCACTGCCATACAGTAAGTTCGATTTACGAATGATATCGCGAATTGCATACAAATTTAAAACCGAGTGATGCGTAGCAGAAGCTCTGATAAAGGCAAGGACATTCTGTAATTTAAGTAGTTCTTGAGAGATAGAATCTACGTTATCCGTCAGAACTATGAGTACTTGGGCTAAATGCGCATATTTCACTAGATCATAATCTCTTGAAGCTTCGGCTTCCTCAATTTTATTCACTAAAATCTCTATCTTATTCTGATTATCTACGATACTGTCCAAAATATTTGAATACTGGGAAGTCCAATTTTTAGATAAACTTACGTGATTGTTTAATTCGGTTATTAATCTATTTTCGGTATTTTCTAGACTTTTCATAGCTTGATTATAATGTAACGCATCTGTATCATCAAGATTTCCCGTAATACTTTTAACAACTGATCCGAGACCATCTATGAGTCCCCTCTTTACACGACCCATCTCTAAGGTCTGCAGCTGGTCTAGTACCCTCGCAAGCTTACTTTTTAGGTACGCCATGTGAGGATCGAATAAAGAATTAGTTTTATTGTTTAGCTGAGGGCTAAAACGGTCTATTTGATTATCTATAGAATTTACTTTATCCTGTAATTGTTAAAGGTTCACGTATTGTAGAAAAGAATGGTAATGAGAAATGATTTTAGCTGGACCTAACTTAAATGGTAAAATACCAGGTCCATTATCGAGGTTTTCAAGTTTAATCTCCTGCATTAGAACTGGTGCCAGGAGCAGGTGAAATATCAGGAGCATCCTGTAACAATGGCGCTTTTAGGGAGACGCTTTAGCCTAGACTTGGCAATAGGACCTCGTTTTTTCTTAGTATAAATATGAATAGGGAGGTCTGCCATTACAACGTCGTGAGTGTAACGAGGGGCTAATTTTTGCCTGGAAGCAAACGGATTTTTTACGAAAATCTGTTGCTCGGGTGAGTAATCAGCCTCTGGTTCCCGTTCCTTGTTTCGGTTATCTGTGAGGTCTTTACGAGTCGCGCTACACATGTCATGAATAGTTTTGTAGGCTTTAGTCATTCTGTCTTTATGATTAGTCATGTACTGTTGTAACAAATGAGCTGAGAGGTCCACGTCGAAAGGATCGCGAGGATCGTAATGTCCTGTAACTACTTCCAGTGGTTTGCACTTAGTAAAACTGTGAATACTACTATTATAAGCCAAGAGGGCGTAGGGCATTAAATTAATTACGGATTCTGATTTCTGACCCAATTTTAGAACACGGAGATGTTCCAGTATTGTTGAGTGAAATCTCTCAACTATGCCATTTTCGTTAGGTGTATGGGGGGCAACTCTATGATGCTGGATTTTATGCATCTCCTTACAAATTCCGCAACAAGCTGGTCAGTGAACTCGGTTCCGTTATCCGTTACTATAGTAATTGGTATTCCATGATGAGTACAGAATTTTAATAAGGATTGTACTACGCTAATAGCAGTGCCATCTCTTAAATGATAGGCCTGTGCATATTTCAAGAATGCATCTACGATGGTTAGAAATTTCTCACTTTGAATAGTCAGGAGATCCAAATGAACCAGTTCAAAGGGCTTACTAGCGGGTGAAACTACTTTGAACTGTTGCTTTATCGGATTACGATCGTATTTCGCTTGGCCACATATAGTACATTCATTTATAAATTTAGTAATTTGCTCTCTCATTTTAGGCCAGTAGTATCTATGGGATAACGCTAAATAGCACTCATTGATACCGCGATGATTAGTCTTACCATCATGGGATTTGTTAATAATTTCCTGTTGTCTTAAGTATTCCCTAAACTTCTCCAATTCTGTCTTAGTCAATGTCATATTCATAGCCGAATTTTTAAATGTTTTCTGTATTATAGGTATGATGGTGTACAGAGCCAAATAGGGATTTATCAGTAGCCCGGTTTTAATCTTAGGATGGACATACTCTTTTATCGCGTTGATAACATCCTCTTCCATATTAGATTCAGATATTTGGACTGATATTCGCGTGTGCGTCTCAAAGGGCTTGGTGACATCCGGTCTTCCTTTAATGTCACCAACGACATTAAAAATTAGCTGTTTCGTAAATCTATTTAAGGGATAATCTGAGATTGGGACTTCTAAGATAGGGTTTTCGTGGTAAGTATGAACAGTGGCTGTTTTTGAACTAGCCGCAGTTTCTGTAGCTGTCATAGTTCTACATTCATCTAGCGCGGGGTTTGTTTCGGATGGATTTACTGCGATTGACATAAGTTCTTCATTATTAACTTCAATACGCGATAGTGCATCAGCATTTGTGTTGCACTTACCTTCTAGGTATTCGACTCTATAATCATACTCGCTTAGTTTTAAACGCCATCTCGTTAGTCGTGAGCTAGGGTCCTTTAGGTTTACTACCCATTGCAAGGGCCTATGATCCGTCAGGATCAAAAAAATTCGCCCGTAAAGGTACGGTCTAAAGTATTTAGTTGCCCTAACAATAGCCAGAAGCTCCTTTTCGATAGTACTATAATTTAGTTCGTTAGAGTTAAGGGTTCGCGATGCGTACGCGATATGTTTATTTGAGATTTTGGTACCTTGAGATAAAATAACGCCGATAGCTACATTTGAGGCATCCGTAGTTAAGATGAACTCTCGTGTGAAATCTGGGTATTGCAAAATAGGATCGTTTGTTAAGAGCGTCTTACAATATTCAAAACAGTTGTTGTAATTTTGATCTAGCCTGATTTTAGAACCTTTTTTTAAACATTGTGTTAGTGGCTTTGTAATACGTGCAAAATCTGGAATACATTTTCTGTAGTAGCCGAGTAGCCCGAGAAAACGTTTGATTTCAGTGAGAGTTTTTGGAATGGGGTAGCTTTCTATGGCTTTGATTTTGTTAGGGTTAGGTTTTACACCCTCTTTGCAAATTATATGCCCAAGAAACTCAGTTTCCAGCTTCAAAAATTCAGATTTATCCATTTGAATTTTGAAGTTAGATTCTCTTAACCGGTTAAAAACTTTGTCTAAATTAATGATATGTTCCTGAAGGGAGGTACTGGAAACGATGATATCGTCATGATAGACTAGATAGCTTTCATTTTGCAGGCCTCTCAAGACATTATCCATCACGCGCTGGATGGTTGATGGAGAATTCTTAAGTTCCATAGCCATCCTCAAGAACTCATAATGGCCATTTTCTACAGAGAAGGCAGTCTTGTGCACATCAGCTGAGTCCATTTCTACGTGATAAAATCCGCTGGCCAAGTCAAGTGTTGTAAAGTATTGGCATTTGCCTAGTTTGTCTAATACATCTATATCTATACTAATATTATAAAGAGGAAAGATTTGTACCTATTTTTGTATGTTTGTAATGAATAGGCTCAAAAAGTACTGGGCCGATTTAAAAAATTCTTTTACCATTGGAAAGCTACGTTCACCCTGAGTTACATAGGCTACCAGGGGGGGGGGGGGATACGAGGGGGGGGCTGTTTTTCATCTGAAACTACCCGTGCGAAGCCGGGACGAGTCGCTAGTCTGTTATATTCGGAATTGGGTATTCGTCATCAATCGTTTTTTCATTAACCTTTCTGAAATCAACGACAAGACGCCATTTGATTTTACCAGAAGCATCAGCCTTTTTGGGTACAATCCAAATCGGAGAGCTCCATGCAGACTCTGAGGGCCTTATAATATATTGATCAAGCATCTTACTTATTTGCTCCCTGATCTCTTGTCTGTGAACGTAAGGATAGCGATAACTCTTAGTATGTACTGGAATTTCATCAGTAGTTCTAATCTTATGTTTGATCTTGTTGGTGAATGTAAGTGGTTCACTTTCAAGATAAATACGTCCGCGTAGTTAATACATAAGCGTTTTAAATTCGCGAGTTCTTCCGGATTAAGATGTCCTATACGGAGACGAGATAAAATATCTTTCGCGCGATCCGATACAATATCAGTATTGTTACATTCAATGTTAAAAATGACAGCTTCAACGGGACGATCCATAGAAAATATTACGTCATTAGATGATGGGTTAGTAATTTATACCCACCCGCGGTTATTTTGGACTGTCGTCATTCAGTCTGAAATGAGACAGTTACAAATCTTCTGGTTTTCTACAAAAACATCACCGTCTTTTGAGTTTACAGGCAACCTAACTAGCTTCGTTGACTTAGCTGGAATAATTTCTTCGTACAGATTTACGTTCCTGGAATCATACATCTGAATAGGGATCTGTGTGTTACGGGTAATCAGTAATTTATTTTTCAGATCGATGTTAGAGTCCCACACGTCAAGTAAATCAAAACCTCAAAGTCCATCGAAATAATTATGAAATTTATAAACGTATAAATTCATATCATGTTGATCGCTAAATTCCTCGAAACAAGGTAATGTGATCGAATAGTCATTCTTACTAGTCGCGTGCACATTCGTCACTTCAAACGGATCATAATTCAAAGGAATGTGATTAAAAAATTTTTCTATAGCATCAAGGCTGGTAAAAGATTGGTTAGCTCAATTAAAAATTTTAAGGGTGGATTCGCGATCTGAATGTAGCCAAGTTGCCTTTGAATGTGGAAATTAACTTCTATTTTGGCTTTTCTGGCTTCGACTCCTGTTGAAAATTTTCTTTGGAAGCCTGAACTACTTGGGTAGGAGTACTGTTCGCAGCTGTAAACCTCAGGGTACTGTTCGCCTGGATACAAATCCTGATAGTATTCGGAGTAGCTGTTGTAGTCGTCACAGTAATAATTATCGTAGCCGTCAAACTCGTTGAAGTTAACCTCGCGAGTTTTAAAATAGTTAGTCGGGGGTGGATTTCCCTGTTTTTGCCAGTCGTGTCCTGTCAGTGGTAGTCGTTTTTCGACAAAGTGGCTAACACCACTCATGGGAGTAGGACGCGAGACATTGCCGAAATTATTTGATTGCTGTGGCTGAGGTCTATAAGGCATCCTAAAAACGTTACTTTGTGGGTTGTAATTTTGAGAAGGGGCGCGGAACATCTGCTGGGTGCGAGTAAGACCACGAGGTGGTTGCTGTTGAAGCATTGGGTTAGGACTCGTTGCTTGATATGGCTGAACCTGCATAGGGGGTAGCCTTGATGGACCAGGCATGCTAAATATAGGTTGTTTCATTGGTCCGAGTCCGTCAGTATGTCTAGGGACAAAGCTATTAAACCTCCGTGCGCCCGAGATTGGCTGCTGCCAATCCCTTCTGTTAGGCGTCCCACCACTACGCTCTTGCTGTAGATCGTGTTGATTTCCTCCTGGACAAATTGGCTTTTTGCATTGTCTCAGGCCGCATGCAACGTATCCTGGAACCTAGGAAATCCTTGAGGCCCCGTAAATAAGCCTGAAGGGTCAGTTTCTGGTATAACGAGCGCTTTGCTTCTATGGTGGTGCCTATTGTTTCGTGAAGCGAGATATATGTCATAGTTGTGCTAAACAAATTCTGACATCGTTCATAAAATTCCTACGGGGTACTTGATCCTTGCGTCTCTAAAGACAAATCGCTATAAAGAGCGGTCTCGTCGCGATAGTCTGCGAAATTATTTATCAGTGCATTCCTAACACCCTGCCAAGTTCCTGGAATCCCGTTTGAGTTTATGAGCCTAGCCGCGGGCCCTGACACTTTGTTCAAAATCCCATTAAGCAGAGTAAGATTCCTTAACTCACTTCCCGGCTCGGTTGAAAAAAAAGTCAGGACAAGTTGATCACACAAATTAATAAATCGCGTGAGGATGTGCGGATTGCCGTCAAAATCCGGCACAACTCGTAGGGACTTATATATTATATCTATCGCGTTTTGCTCACCCTTTGGTGTCGGTGTCGCGGTAGGAGTAGCCATTGGTCCGGAATTAAATTCTAATTCCTCTAAATTCCTATACTCGTCTACTAAACTAAGCCTACTATTAACTAATCTACCGCCTAACCTACTGTTCCGCGATTCTCTCGGACGGAAAATCTTGGAAGTTAAACTAACACGCAATAAATGAAATAGGTACACATAAAATTACACAAAATGCACTGAATAAAGGATTAGAATTAGGGATAAGAAAGGACTTGAAAGATTCAAGGACTTACTGCATTACACGTCGTCTGGTACCTTCGCGGAATCGATATCTGGATTCACCCTCAGAAAGCGGCACTAGTAGGTTCTTTAACTTTTCCGTGAGGCTGCGCCAAATACGTAGGCCGCTCCGTAGGGTTGCTTTTCAAAAAGATACTTTAATCTTATCTGTAGATATTTAATTAAAATAAATAAAAAGAGCTTTATTACTACACAAAATAAAAAATAAAAAATATATACACTTTTTTAACTAACTTTAGTGTAGACCGCCCTTGGCGGTATAAGCCTCCTCCAAGGCTCGCCAGTCTTCCCTAACTCTTGCTCTTCTCGACCAGAGTTTTCCAGCTACCTGAATGATGTCATCATTCCACCTTGTGTTTGGTCTTCCTCCTTTCCTTTTTATGCTTAGGGGTATCCAGTTAGAAATAATGTAATGCCATCTATTATGTATTATTTAATTCTTTATTGCAGAAAACACAAGGAAGGCCATCTATTCTGCTTCATTCTTTGTATGTGTCCTGCCCATTTCCACTTTAGGCACATTACCCTTTTGACCACATCCTTAGTTTTGGGTTTCCGTCGAATAACAGTATTTTTGACTCGGTCTTTGAGTTTGATGCCTAAAAAACTACTGGCAAATTCTGAGCCTCTCTAGCATCTTCTTTGTAGTTGCCCAGGTTTGACATCTATAGGTTAGGCAGGGTATTAAACAGATCTCCATAGCTTTACTTTTCAGTTTTATGGGTAGTTTGCTCTTGAAGATTTCTTTCATGGCCCAGTATTTACCCCATGTTGATTTTATTCGTCTGTTTATTTCTCTTTCGTTACATGTATCAAATGCAATAAGGTGGCCGAGGTATACATATTCTTCAACATATTTCAGAGTAGTTGAGTGGACCATGATTGGTGTTTTGGATTTATTGGTCATCACCTTTGTTTTGTCCTGGTTTAGCTCTAGCCCAGACTTTTTACTTTGCAAATTTAGAGACTCTACCATGTATTGAAGTTCAGTTGGGTTATCAGAAAGAAGCACAATATCGTCTGCAAATCTCAAGTGCGTTAAATATTTTCCATAGATTTTAATTCCCATTCCCGTCCACTCCAGTGATCTGAATATATTTTCTAGGATGGCAATAAAAATATTCGGAGCGGGTCGCCCTGTTTCACACCTCGTTCAATACAGAAAGATGGGCCTGCTGTGTCAAGTTTTACCTTTGCAGTGCTTTTACTGTAAATCTCTCTGATCAAATTTATATAGTCATTGTTTATGCCTTGTACTTCAAGTGCTTGCCATATAGATGTATGGGATATCGAGTCGAATGCTTTAGAATAGTCGATAAAGCAAGTATACAGCGGTTGATCGTACTCTACATACTTTTCTATGACCTGTTTCAAAGTATGAATATGGTCCACTGTTGAGTAGTTTTTTCTAAAACTTGCTTGCTCTACCGGCTGATTCTCTTCTATTGGGTTCGATATTCTTCGGAGCAGCGTTGATGCAAACACTTTATATAAGCACGACATTAAGCTAATGGGTCTGTAATTCGTGATTTGTTTTGGGTCTCCCTTTTTGTAGAGCAGTACTATCTCTGAACCTGTCCATTGGTGCGGTATTTTGTTCTCATCCAGAATAAGGTTGAATAACCTAGTAAGAGGTTTAATTAGTATTTGCTTGCCTTTTATTATCATGTCGTTGGTTATTCCGTCTGGACCAGGACACTTTCCTGACTTGAGCCTCTTTATAGAAAGTTCTACTTCACTTTCCAAGAATGGTGGAGCTGGGTCCATATTAATCGACTGGCTTGTATATGTCTCCGTGCTGCCACTGTTTCTGCTGTAGAGTTGTTGGTAGAAATTAGTCGCAATGTTCAGTATGTCTTTCCTGTTAGTAACTGCCTGCCCAGCGGAGTTACAAAGGTGACATTAATTGTTTTATTGTGTTTAGCTTTTTGTATGCTTTTTTCACTCCACCTGTTTTGTCCAAAAAGTCGTGCAATGTCTGAATTCTGTAGTTTTGTAAGTTTTGTTTCGTTTTCTTGTTTATGGTTCTAAATAGTTTACTAAGTTTCAGTTTTTATTTCCTTGTTCTGTTTGTTTTGTTTCTAAGTATCTGTCTTAATCTGTATAGCTCTATTATTTCTTCAGTAATAATAAACTCCGATACTTTTGTTTTCTTAATTGAATATGTCTGTTTTAAACAGTTTGTAAGGCTATTTTCAATATTGTCATAGAATGCTTGGGTTGTTTTTGATTCTGAGGAAATTGTAAGTTCTTTGTCTAAATTACTGAAGTCTATGTTCTGCATGGGGCGCTTTCCATAGTTAGCCCTTGATAGCTTTTGGGGTTGTACAGTTATGGTCATTCTGACCATTCTATGATCGCTGGAATGTATAAATCTGCTGAGTACGCCAATGTTTTCTACATATTTCGGCTGGTTTGTGGTTATGAAATCTATTTCGTATTTAGTTAAGCCGTTAGGCGATAGCCATGTCCATCTGAGCTTGTCAGACTTCTGAAATAAGGTGTTTGCGATCTTCAGTTTATGTTGAAGACAAAAATCGATGAATCTTTGGCCTCTTGCGTTACGATTACCATATCCATATCGTCCCATAACCATACTCTCATCGCATTCTGGTTTACCTATTTTAGCATTCATATCGCCCATGACTATTGAATTTCTCGTGCATTTATTCATCGCTCTCTCAAGCTCTTTATAGAAGGATTTAATTTCTACTTTTTTAGCTGTTATAGTGAACTTGTGTAGTATACTTGTACTATGGAGTATATTGTAGTTTGAATTTTTATTTGCAGTAAGGCGACTCTCTCGGATATTGCAGTGAAATCTTGTACTTCGATATTTCTTTGTTTTCGTACCAAGAAGCCGACTCCTTTCTCTCCTTGTTTTTCCCATAGTAATAAAGAATATAGTCCCCTCTGTCTTCAATTTTATATCCTTCTCGTCTTACTTCGGAGATACCAATGATGTCCCATTTTATGTGAGATAGTGCATGTTCAAGTTCTATGACCTTAGTTTCATTCAAAAGTGAACGCACGTTGAACGTTGAAATGTAATATTTCTTGGCCTTTGGAGGGTGATAGTCTACTACCCCCGCGGTGACTAGTCGTACTGGGGGTGACTAGTCGTACTAATTATAAAAGACAAATTACAAATGATACTCGTTCGAATTATGAACTAAGAATGCAAGCTTAAAACTAATAACTTTCCATGAAACGTGCTGTTGTCGTCATCGGCCCACGTAACTGCTGACGCCGCCCGATGTACCTCTGCTCTGTATCTAGGTCAGTGCAAGCGCAGCGTTCCTCATACGTTAGCCTTGCGAAACAACCGCCATCTATTTGAGAAAATAAACATTACTTTACTTTACCTACTTAGTACCTACCTATAGCCGTACCTATACCTATGCAGCAGGTAGGTAGGTACTAGATCAGCGACGATATATTTTAGCCTTTATTTTATATTTTGTCCTTTTTATTTTATTTTGTATTTGAATCAGAATTACATACACAAAGAAAGTTTCAAATCGATACGACAGTTAAAAGTAGGAAAAATCTGAGTTTTAAGATTTCAAAATACAGAATAGTACATAGTTATACTTATTACCGAGCAACAGAGACACGCTAATAAGACACACCGCGCACGCGCACGATTCCGCTATTGCTTACCACGACACGACTGAGTCGGCTAACGCTAAGTGCTTATTCACAGTGCACGGGCGGGGACGGGGGCGGGTGCGGGCGCGCGGGTCTTGGCGTCTTTATGTTCATAGTGACAGAGCGGCTGAGAGACTGAACGCACGCGTGTGTATAAGGTTCTAAAACTTCGTGCTACCTGCGTCATAACATGGATGAAGATCTTATTTTATTATTGGAAAATTCATATTTCAAATGGAAAGTAAATTATGTGAAGTTTGCTATACATGAAATAAACAAAGGACGAGAAGAATTGGGAGAATTTAATGTGCTATACGCCGATTTACGGAGTCACCCAGACAAGTTCTTCGAATACACCAGAATGTCAATAAATACATTTGATTATATATTAAGTAAGATCTCAACACATTTGATCAAGGCTGACAGTAATTTCAGAAAAAGCATTAAGCCTGAAGAAAAACTACTTATAACAATAAGGTAAGTGACGTTTCATATCAAAAAAATATTTTTTATATATTGAAATTCGTTTATTCAAATAATCAGATACATTTGTAGCATATTAATTAAGAGGTAGGTAATTATTGTTGTGTGTTAGACTCAGGGTAATTGTAAGTATTAAAATCCGTGTTTCCATGAGTATTAAAATCCGTGTTTCCATGAGTATTAAAATCCGTGTTTCCATGAGTACTATAGCCATACGAGTCATATCTTCTCCCATACTCCAATTTTTCTGTCTCCTCCATTAATAATTGTATAATTTTGTTCTTGACACGCAATTTTTGTAATGGCGGAAACGCTTTCATTTGTGGAATTAGACTTTTAAAAAAATAGTAATCTTCACATTTATTATCGTCTGCATCTGAGGGTGAAGGTGCTTGTGAAAGTTTCTTCTCAAGTAACTTAATTTTTTTATTTTCGTGTTCAATAAATTGCTCTCTGTAATCAGAAGCGCACCTGCGTTTTCTGCTTGCTGAGCTGGATTGAGAAGTTGTCTCCACACCATCATTGACATCAAAAGTATCATCATCTGCATTATCGGTGGAGACATTTGTAGCCTCGTTAACGGTATCTAAATTTCCAGATGATTCTTCAGCAGTTAAATCATCTCTAATAAATGATATATGTTGGAAATAGGACCAAGTCGACTGTAGGTTATCCCCAGGATCACCGGAACGCGGCGGTGGATATCTTTTTAATTATATTAAAAGATAAACGGCTAATTACCACTATTATTCGTCACTTTGCTGACGTTTCGAGACTGAGTTCAGAAGCCTCTTCATCATGAGCACCGCCCGCGACCGCGTTCGACGGTGGACCACCAACGCGGTCGCGGGCGGTGCTCATGATGAAGAGGCTTCTGAACTCAGTCTCGAAACGTCAGCAAAGTGACGAATAATAGTGGTAATTAGCCGTTTATCTTTTAATATGATTCCCAACCACGATAGTTTCAATTCTATCTTTTTAATTCTTTACGAAAATGATCCCTTAAGTTTTTCCATTTTTTTCGCAGCTGTTTATCTGAAAATTAAATTAACTTTGTTACAGATTTTTGTCTACTGGAATGTCATTCACAGCATTGTCACACTGCTTCAGAATGGGTATAAGTACTATTTCAACATTAGTCCGAGAGACATGTACGACAATATGGAATGAGTTAGTAAGCATTCATAAGCCTCCTCCTACAGAAGCACAGTTAAAAAAAATAGCAGATGATTATTATACATTATGGAATTTTCCTAACTGTATCGGAAGTCTCGACGGAAAACATTGTCGAATTAAGAAACAACCAAATAGCGGATCACTAGACTACAATTATAAGAAATATTATTCAGTAGTACTTCAAGGAGTAGCTGATGCAAAAAAGAAATTTATTGCAATCGAAGTAGGTGGACGAGGAAAACAAAGTGATGGTGGCACATTTCACGCTTCTACTTTGCGACGTTTAATAGAAGAAAATAAATTCAACATTCCTAAGCCCGTCAAATTACCACATTCTAATATAGTTGTTCCTTATGTACTCGTAGCTGACGAGGCATATTCATTGAAACATTATTTGTTGAGACCCTTTCCTCGAAACACATTAAACGCGCAAAGAAGAATATTTAACACCAGGTTATCTACAGCGAGGCAAACCATTGAATGTGCTTTTGGTATTTTAAGTGCGAAATGGAGAATATTACAAAAGCCTATTGAAACCAGTCGAGAGAATGCTTGTTTAATTATTAAAACAACATGTTTATTGCATAATATTGTACTAGATTTAGACGGTAACTTAGACCTAGATTATCGTGCTGGGGTTTCATCAGAAATTAACCACAGTAACAGTCGACATGTCATAGGTAACCCGGATATAAATCCTTCTACACGAGCAAAAATCATACGTGACAGATTTATGAATTACTTTTGTGAACAAAACTAAGTAATAAAGCTTTTAGCACATGAAAAAAGCAAGTTTTTATAAGTTTAAAATAAACTTACCGTTACTTCCAGGGAAAAGGTTTTTTATTTCATCCCATAATTTACTTATTACAGCTCTATTCAAGTGTTGTGGATGTTTGCTTTGCCAAATAGCAGTGCGACGTTGCACGGCAGATATAAATTCTTCTGTATCAATTTCCATGATGCTGCGGGTGGTTCAAAAAGTTTAGAAACAGACGCGCGAGGCACTAACAGACGCAAGAACACTGTGAAAGCCACAGGCGGACTGAGCCAATAGAATCACCCGCGCGATAGTCACGCCACCCGCGCCCGCGCCCGCGCCGATGCAGACGCGCATACGCGCGACCACTGTGAAAGCGAGAGGCGTCTAGATACATTTGATCTACCCGTACCCGCACCCGCGCCCGCACTCGCCTTAACTCTGAAAGAGCACTAAGTAGGTACCTACATAGTAGGTACACTATGTCGTGACACCGTGGTGCAGCCGTGGACAGGTACGTAGTCTAGGTTTTAGATTCCTATCCTAGCTGATAGAAGAGCTAGGAGTAGGTAGATAAACGAAGAAGGGTAGTTTTATACATATATTGACTTATAATACTAACAGGAAAATCACTTAAAGTTCGTTATATCACTTAGAGTCTTTAGTAGTTGATGCTGTTTGATGCTGAAGTGCAGGCAGAAGGCCAGAGTAGCAGGCAGAAGGCCAGACGGCTATGGGCCGGGGTTTGATTAAGGGTCTCAATCTCAGAAGTAGTAAGAGTCTCAAAAGGTCACGCTTGAATGAAAGAACACTTGGACAAGAGTGGAACGTGCGTAGTACGGAACCCAAGAACAGGTGTGGACTCTCCACGGTACTGTCCTGTGAGTTGTAGATAGGAGCCACGTGGACTAGACGCCGTGATGACGAGCGCGTCCCTCGTCTGCAAGGTAGTTCTGTGGCTGGCTGGTAGCAGCAGGTAGGTAGCCGTGGCTGGAGACAGTAGGCAGCTTGTGAGACCGGTTGGTGGCTTCACAGTTGGACCCGTAGTTATTTTTTTTATTTTACTTTTGTTGATCCAATATGTATCTCCATTAACTAATGTGGCTCCAACAGGATCAACATGTGCGATCATGTGGCACTGAAATCACGTAGCCACTTGTTGATCCAATATACAAATCCACCTTGCGGTGATTACGTAATATGTTGATCTGATTCAAATGGGCCAATCAGGTTGCAGCAAACTCTGTGATTGGCTAATGACGGCTGCGACGTTGCCGCTCTGAACCTTTCTAGGTGCGCTATTACAAATTAATCATTTAAATGGGTTTTAGTCCGACAAGTTGTACGTAATGTGTTTTGCTCATTTTTTCAAAGAGATTGATTTCACTTAGTTTTTAAAAAAAACGTAGGGACTTACTAACTTTCCTACTTGATGAAGATCCAGAAATGATATAGCACTCAGTATTTCTAGCTTTCAATTCAAAGAATATTCCTGTTTAAGGTGAGAAGTGGTTATTTTTTTAAAAAGGAGTTGTTATTATTTGTAATTTAAATTTCAAACCCTGGTTAAATCTAGGTTAAGGTCTAAGGTTAGATAATGTTATCTTGTTTAGGTTAGGGTTTAGGTCAATTTGAAATCTATAATAGTTACAGCCTTCTCGGGCCATTACACATGTTGCTAGGGGTAGTTGCTTTTTAAACATTGCCACGCCTCTATTTAGCATAGTGCTTATTTGTACCTACGCGCATCCTTAGCTAATTAAGGATTTATTTTAGTAACTTGCTAGCTAGGCTATATTATATTTAGTATTTGCATGTTTTTATGTTTTTGTATCTATCTACCTGGTAGACGTCCAGACGTAAACAGAAAAACATCCTGCAAAATAAAACGGCAGACCATACAAAGTTTTTAATACTTTAGGTATTTGTAATTATTGATATGTGTACCATTTCATTTATAAAATCGTGAATCATCTAGGAGCCACATTTGTTAATAGATCAACATATTGGATCAACAAAAGTCGCCTGGATAAATTTGTTTTTTTGGATCAACAAAGTGTACGCGTGAAGTCGCGCCTGATCAACAATTACCGTAATAAATAATAATAATAATAAATAATGCTGGACAGTTCACACAACATTATCTAGCCCCAAGTTAAGCAGAGCTTGTGTTATGGGTACTAGATAACTGATATATTTAATACAATATACTACATAGGTTTTTTTTATTAAACATAGAAAAAACCCAGAACACCCTGAACAAATATCTGCGATCGCACAAATATTTGTTCCGAGGCGGGAATCGAACCCGCAACCTCCTGCGTCGCAGGCCAACCTTCGCCCGCCGCGCCACAGAGGTCGTCCTAGAACTCCTAGACCGTAAAGGGATCGATGTTATGGAACATGTTAATTTGGTTTAAATGGGCCATTTTTAAATTTACTATAAAATACAGAGACAAAAACATTTTAATTATTGCATGGCTACCGAAACTTTGAAACAAAATTACTTTCGTCAACAAACATAGCACATAAAATCAAACATAGAGGTGGGTAGCCAATGTAAACAAATTCATTTAAAAAATCGTAAATCATCTAAGATCCACATATATATTTTTTATACTACCGATTGCCGAAACAAGAAGATGGCCCACCTGATGCTAAGCAGTAACCTCTGCCTATGAACAGTGCATTACCTCATAGGTCACGTCCACCTAGGACACACCCTATGTGGTATTGCACTGCGACCGCCACCCTGAGACATAAAGATGAAAAATCTCTTGTGCCTTTAATTTCACCGGCACCCTTACCCTTCAAACCGGAACACAGCAATGCGAGCACTACTGCTTTACGGCAGAAATAGGTATGGTGCTAGTACTTCCTT
The DNA here is from genome assembly GCA_932527175.1 of Operophtera brumata. Classification (NCBI taxonomy): domain Eukaryota; kingdom Metazoa; phylum Arthropoda; class Insecta; order Lepidoptera; family Geometridae; genus Operophtera; species Operophtera brumata. The sequence goes on along the minus strand of OW052226.1, from coordinate 44,132,970 downwards.
GGACGAACTCTTTTACAAAAAAGCTCTACTACTACTAAAACACATACACATTACATTAGTTAATGGAGATACATATTGGATCGACAAAAGTCGCCTGGATCAACTTGTGTTTTTGGATCAACAAAGTGCTCGCGTGAAGTCGCGCCTGATCAACATTTACCGTAAAGGGATCGATGTTATGGAATATGTTAATTTGGTTTAAATGGGACATTTTTTTAATTTACTATAAAATACAGAGACAAAAACCATCTTAATTATTGCATGGCTACTGAAACTTTGTAACTAAATCACTTTCGTCACCAAACATAACACATAAAATCAAACATAGAGGTAGGTAGCCAATGTAATCAATTTCATTTAAAAAATCGTGAATCATCTAGAAGCCACATTAGTTAATGGAGATACATATTGGATCAACAAAAGTCACCTGGATCAACTTGTGTTTTTGGATCAACTTGTGTTTTTGGATCAACAAAGTGCTCGCGTGAAGTCACGCCAGATCAACATTTACCGTAAAGGGATCGATGTTATGTAATATGTTAATTTGGTTTAAATGGGCCATTTTTAAATTTATTTTAAAATACAGAGACAAAAACCATCTTAATTATTGCATAGCTACCGAAACTTTGTAACAAAATTACTTTCGTCAACAAACATAACACATAAAGTCAAACATACGGGTGGGTAGCCAATGTAATCAATTTCATTTAAAAAATCGTGAATCATATAGAAGCCACATTAGTTAATGGAGATACATATTGGATCAACAAAAGTCACCTGGATCAACTTGTGTTTTTGGATCAACAAAGTGCTCGCGTGAAGTCGCGCCTGATCAACATTTACCGTAAAGTGATCGATGTTATGGAACATGTTAATTTGGTTTAAATAAGCCATTTTTAAATAACATCACACTAATATTATAAAGGCGAAAGTTTGTGTGTGAGTGTGTTAGTGTGTTTGTTGTGACACCGATATTACATAGGTTATTGGGTATTGGCGTGCAGGTGTCGGTTCAGGTTCTTGGTGATCACTCACGTGGTGATCACTGTTCTCAAGTGTTATAAATCCATGTCGGACTGTCACTCATTTTGAAGTATGAGACACCGATATTACATAGGCTTATATAGGCTTACGATGACAACAAAACCCCCCTTTCTTATCACGGCAGACAGAGGGAGTAGTGGGAAACAACGTTTGTATAGACTATTTTTGTGTCAAACAACCCCTTCCCACCACTTAATATGTTAAAGGAATTTTAATTTTATCTTTCATAAAATTCTGGAGCGGAGTTTCACAAAAAAATTGTCTATGAAAACGTTGTTCTCCTCCACCTCTTCTGTCTAATGCCACGATAAAAAAGAGGGGTCATGTTCATATTGCATAATGAAAACATTTTCTTGTTTTTAGATCAACAAAGTGCTCGCGTGAAGTCACGCCAGATCAACATTTACCGTAAAGGTATCGATGTTATGGAATATATTAATTTGGTTCAAATGGGCCATTTTTAAATAATCTATAAAATCTATCTATCTATCTATCTATTCAGCCGGTAACACCCACTGCTGAGTAAAGGCCTCTTCTCTAGAACGCCACTCCTGGCGATCTTGTGCCAGCCGGATCCACTGCTCTCCTACTGCCTGCACAATATCGTCTGACCATCGGACAGGTGGTCTGCCTCGAGGCCGCCGCATATATCTCTCTTATAGCCTTTCGTGGTAGAGAACCTGGGTCCGTGGGGTACTGGGGCCCATCGGCGGTCGTCTGCTTCTTAACCAAAATTACCTAACCAAAACTTGCATCGCAAAAAGGCAAAATAACATAGGTATCAGTATCTTTGTATGATAAACGACATGTCTGAATATTAATTTGTGGTCTCTGTCGCAAAAAATAACAAAATAACAATATATCTATTATAGATAAACAAGATATCATTATCATTTTTCAGGTCACATTTAAGTTTTATTTTGGAGGCATATATCTCAAAAAGGTAATGAATTGGGTAAAAATGAGTTTGGGAAAAACGTAGTGAATGGGGGGGGGGGGGGGGGGGGGGGGGGGGGAACTGAGAAAATGGGGGCAATCAAAGTAAACCCATTGTCATTATAAAATGGAAAGGCCACTTTTATTATTTTTCTCTGAAAGTATGTGTCCTTTTTTTTCTGACTATGCCAAATTAATTACCACTACAAGTCGTCATTATGGTGTTTTCATATTTTTTACTTTAAAGCTAAAAAAGTTACATGCCATTGAATTTCAATACCAATCAATCTAACCCTGTTAGACGGTAGGTGGTACATGCCTGAAATATATGAACCGAGCTAGAACTTTTAGAGAAAATAGGCTGTGAAAGATGTACAAACAGACAGCCAGACAGACATAAGAGTGATCCTATATTGGTTCCGTTGGTAACTTTTGAGGTAGGTACGGTATCCTAAAACTTACCCTTTAGAATCGGATCAACATGTTTCGTAACATTGGCAAGTTGATGACTTTTGTTGATCCAATATGTACTCGTATTTCCATTAACTAAGTTACCCCCTGTGTGAGGTAGGATTCTGTAGATATTTTTCAAATAGGTACCTAACATAATAGTAGGAATAGAAATAGCCCAATGTAATGATACGGTATGATCTGCCGTTTTGTGTTGAAGTTTATAATAACTTAATATATTTGAACTCCACATTACAAGCAACAAGCACTTTTATTTGATTTGTCACACGATACATTTACAATTTGCACCCAAAATCAGAATTTGTTATTGACGCTATAGTAAGTTATTGGTTCATTTAGGAGCAGCCAACCCGGTCATTCTTGACCCACTGTTCTTGTAACCTCTGCTTTTAACAATGCATTAAATCACAGGTTACGCCTACCTAGGATTTACCTATTTGGCACCCACCTCCCTGAGACATAAAGATGAAAAGTCTCATGTACCTATAATTTCACCGGCACCTTTAACCAAAACACAGCACTGCTTCTTGGCAGAAATATGTATTTTGGTTGGACTAGGATTTAATGCACCGTGGTAGTACTTACCCGGACAAACATTTTCAAAAAAGCTATTGAATCTATTTGAAGCAAAATGACATTTTGCCTGAATGCGTACACTAAGCCTCAAATACCTAACTAACCCAAGCACACCGCAGTAGAAAAATACTACCCTTAGCGTCAGCTGTCTTTATCCACAGTAGAACCCTAGCGTCAGCCGTCTTTATCCACAGTAGAACCCTAGCGTCAGCAGTCTTTATCCACAGTAGAACCCTAGCGTCAGCAGTCTTTATCCACAGTAGAACCCTAGCTCGACATGCACCAGAAGCGGTCAGACCCAGTCGCCAACCCCAGTAGTACCCCCCAGTAGTACATTCATATCATCTTAGTTAGTATGATTACTTAATTCATCATCATCATCATCATCATCAGCCTGCAGAAGTCCACTGCTGGACACAGGCATCCTCCATAGAATGCCACGACGAATGGTATTGTGCTGCCTTATCCATCGACTTCCTGCGACTTTTTTAATATATGTGATGCCATGAGCTTCCACTTTTCCTTCGGGTTTTTGGTTGCCACTCCAGAACGTTTATCCCCCTCTGGTTGACAGTTCTGCGTGCTATAAGGCTTGCCCATTACCTATTCAACTTGATTATTCTGATAGCTATGTCGGTGATCTTGATTCTTCTATGGATCTCCTCATTTCATATTATATCACGTAGATCATTTAAACCCGCCCTTCACTCACCCCTCTTTTCTTATAAGCTAGAGTTACGGGCAGAAACTGATAGTAATTATTTACTATTCTACTATGAGGATATAAAACACACATTTGATGAGGTGACAAGAGTATTTTTAATTTCAGTTTCAAGCGAGTCTATTTCTCTCCTACAAGATTCATAATTATTTTTCACAATCATCAAACATAACAAATAAAAATCAAACATATGTAGGAAGGTAACCTAATAGCAAGAAACAAATGTGGCTCGAACTAGATGGACTTGTATTTTCAGTCTCAAGTGAATCTATTTCTCTCGTACAAGAACTAAGATTCATAATAATTTTTCACAATCATCAAACATAACAAATAAAAATCAGACATAAGTAGGAAGGTAACCTAATAGCAAAAAACAAGTGTGCCATAACTAGATGGACTTGTATTTTCAGTCTCAAGTGAGTCTATTTCTCTCCTACAAGAACTAAGATTCATAATAATTTTTCACAATCATCAAACATAACAAATAAAAATCAAACATAAGTAGGAAGGTAACCTAATAGCAAAAAACAAGTGTGCCATAACTAGATGGACTTGTATTTTCAGTCTCAAGTGAATCTATTTCTCTCGTACAAGAACTAAGATTCATAATTATTTTTCACAATCATCAAACATAACAAATAAAAATCAAACATATGTAGGACGGTAACCTAATAGAAAAAAACAAGTGTGCCATAACTAGATGGACTTGTATTTTCAGTCTCAAGTGAGTCTATTTCTCTCCTACAAGATTCATAATTATTTTTCACAATCATCAAACATAACAAATAAAAATCAAACATATGTAGGAAGGTAACCTAATAGCAAGAAACAAATGTGGCTCCAACTAGATGGACTTGTATTTTCAGTCTCAAGTGAATCTATTTCTCTCGTACAAGAACTAAGATTCATAATAATTTTTCACAATCATCAAACATAACAAATAAAAATCAAACATAAGTAGGAAGGTAACCTAATAGCAAATAACAAGTGTGCCATAACTAGATGGACTGTATTTTCAGTCTCAAGTGAGTCTATTTCTCTCCTACAAGAACTAAGATTCATAATTATTTTTCACAATCATCAAACATAACAAATAAAAATCAAACATATGTAGGACGGTAACCTAATAGAAAAAAACAAGTATGCCATAACTAGATGGACTTGTATTTTCAGTTTCAAGCGAGTCTATTTCTCTCGTACAAGAACTAAGATTCATAATTATTTTTCACAATCATCAAACATAACAAATAAAAATCAAACATATGTAGGAAGGTAACCTAATAGCAAGAAACAAATGTGGCTCCAACTAGATGGACTTGTATTTTCAGTCTCAAGTGAATCTATTTCTCTCGTACAAGAACTAAGATTCATAATATTTTTTCACAATCATCAAACATAACAAATAAAAATCAAACATAAGTAGGAAGGTAACCTAATAGCAAAAAACAAGTGTGCCATAACTAGATGGACTTGTATTTTCAGTCTCAAGTGAGTCTATTTCTCTCCTACAAGAATTAAGATTCATAATTATTTTTCACAATCATCAAACATAACAAATAAAAATCAAACATATGTAGGACGGTAACCTAATAGAAAAAAACAAGTGTGCCATAACTAGATGGACTTGTATTTTCAGTCTCAAGTGAGTCTATTTCTCTCCTACAAGATTCATAATTATTTTTCACAATCATCAAACATAACAAATAAAAATCAAACATATGTAGGAAGGTAACCTAATAGCAAGAAACAAATGTGGCTCCAACTAGATGGACTTGTATTTTCAGTCTCAAGTGAATCTATTTCTCTCGTACAAGAACTAAGATTCATAATAATTTTTCACAATCATCAAACATAACAAATAAAAATCAAACATAAGTAGGAAGGTAACCTAATAGCAAAAAACAAGTGTGCCATAACTAGATGGACTTGTATTTTCAGTCTCAAGTGAGTCTATTTCTCTCCTACAAGAACTAAGATTCATAATTATTTTTCACAATCATCAAACATAACAAATAAAAATCAAACATATGTAGGACGGTAACCTAATAGAAAAAAACAAGTGTGCCATAACTAGATGGACTTGTATTTTCAGTTTCAAGCGAGTTAATATATGGTAGCAACTGGGAAGAGACTAAGCAGCTAGCAGAAAATGCAATGAACGTTATTATGGCCTGGCTTGACAATAATTTACTTACATTAAACGTCGATAAAACCAAATATATGACCTTCTCACTAACATCAGCCGGTCAACCATCAAGAGCTAACTTCAACATCAAAGGACACAACTGTCAGAACCCGACCGTTAACTGCACCTGTTCATCTCTGACCAGAACGGATAACATGAAATATCTCGGCGTGTACATTGATCAGTTATTAAACAATGAAAAATCAAACATATGTAGGAAGGTAACCTAATAGCAAGAAACAAATGTGGCTCCAACTAGATGGACTTGTATTTTCAGTCTCAAGTGAATCTATTTCTCTCGTACAAGAACTAAGATTCATAATAATTTTTCACAATCATCAAACATAACAAATAAAAATCAAACATAAGTAGGAAGGTAACCTAATAGCAAAAAACAAGTGTGCCATAACTAGATGGACTTGTATTTTCAGTCTCAAGTGAGTCTATTTCTCTCCTACAAGAACTAAGATTCATAATTATTTTTCACAATCATCAAACATAACAAATAAAAATCAAACATATGTAGGACGGTAACCTAATAGAAAAAAACAAGTGTGCCATAACTAGATGGACTTGTATTTTCAGTTTCAAGCGAGTTAATATATGGTAGCAACTGGGAAGAGACTAAGCAGCTAGCAGAAAATGCAATGAACGTTATTATGGCCTGGCTTGACAATAATTTACTTACATTAAACGTCGATAAAACCAAATATATGACCTTCTCACTAACATCAGCCGGTCAACCATCAAGAGCTAACTTCAACATCAAAGGACACAACTGTCAGAACCCGACCGTTAACTGCACCTGTTCATCTCTGACCAGAACGGATAACATGAAATATCTCGGCGTGTACATTGATCAGTTATTAAACTGGAAAATTCACATAGACTCCTTGACATCTCGCGTACGAAAGCTCATCTATATCTTTAGAAATCTCAGATCTTCTGCCAATATTAAAACACTAAAGATAGTTTACTCGGCCCTTAGCGAATCTCTTCTAAGATATTGTATCTCTGTATGGGGTGGTTCTGCAAAGACTAAAATGCTGCAGCTGGAGAGAGCTCAGAGAGCCGTGCTAAAGGTGATGCTAAAGAAGCCTTTTCGCTATCCCACAGTATCCCTTTACAACGACTCTAAAGTCCTCACAGTAAGACAGCTGTTTGTGCTTCAAACAATTCTGCGCGTACACTCTTCTATAACATATGACCCTAAGCTAAAAGAGAGAAAACGTAGGTCCGACCGAGTTTGTGTAGTAGACAAGCACAGATCAGCATTTTACAGTCGCTTCTTCCCTATTATGGCACCTCAATTATATAATCGATTAAATAAAATCCTCTACGTTTATCATTTAAATAACCATAAATTGTGTAACGCTAGGGTTTTTGTGCCGGAGTAAAATAAATACAATTTCAGACTTATATATGAGTTTTATTAAAAAGAGTGAGTTTACACAGAAAAATACAGATCCAAGAAGGTAACAAAAGGGAAGTTATTAGGTAACTTAGATTATAGTTTTACACGGGGTTTGGGCGCCTTGATATTTAACATTCTTTACTAGGAGCAATGAGACCTACAGTGGGTCGTGGAGATCTATAACCTACAGATCCTAACTGTCCGTGGAAACCATGCACGTACTAGCACTTCACTGTTTGAGTAGGTCGAGAGACTAGAGGGGTCGACGGGTTAGTGGACGGAACTTGATAGAACAAGGGCTTGCCGCAAGCGGCTCGCCAATACCGCTTGGTTCCAGAGGGCTCGGTGCTTGCCCGAAGGTAGGTTGGAGACGTCCCGGCTTGGCCGGGGACAGGCTGCTACGTGGCCCAGTTCTCTTAGAACGGGCGGACGGACAGCAGGCCACCCGTAGTGGCGGTGGCGCCGAGCGCGACTTGTAGGGTAGTTACTTGAGCCAGCTGTACTGTTAGCAAGCCTTGACTGGGCCCGGGGTTGCTCTGAGCGGGCGGTAACACAGCCGGACGGCCCCTCGCTCAAGCGTGGTGTCTGGATAGGTAGGATTCCACAGTAGTTCGGCGAGGACCGGCCGGGTGCTGGCGGCGACCAATATACCACGCGGACCCTAAAACATTTTCGGGTGATAATTGATCTGTATCGCAGCCACGGCGTAGTGCCAGTGGGCGATTGAAGTAACCAGTATGTTATTTACTTACCAGTCAAGGAAAAATATTGTATTTTCTAAAGCGACTAGGTTCGTCGAGTTGTCCGAGCCAAAAATAATTCTAGGTTGGCTGTCAGCCGCGACTTAGCGTGCGGACTGACATGAGCCTGACAATGACGTTTAATCCGGCAGCTGTCACTGTCGAAAATTGGGCTGAGGCCCTGACTTAGAGATAGTACGTGTGTTGCCTCACACCGTTACAATTGAAAAAAGAGCTTTTGACGTGGCTGCTGCAATTAAACTACCAAAGCACTGAAGAACTAATATGCTTTAACAAATCGTAGTATAATCTATAGGTATCTACATAATCTTATCTTTATATGTCTGTTATTTTATTTTAACACTCATTATACATTTTTATATATTATATTAGTGTCCACCCGAGCCTTCGCTCGCAATCTACCAGGGTTAAGGGTAGCGTATAGCTCAATCCAGGTCATAATAATATCTGAGTACCAAATTTCATCGAAATTATGTCAGTCATTTCGGTGTGATTGATTTAAAAAACATCCAAACATCATAACTTTAACTTAACCAACTTATCAATAACTTTACCACACCTTATCATCAACACCACTTGTTTTTAAAGTCAAGCTGAGACCTACATACACTTACACACCCACACACTTACTCACATATATACACACACCTACACAGACTCACACACACTCACACACATACCCACACATTAGGCATATTTCTTACAAATAATTTATCTTGTGTTAGTTATTAGTAACCTACATTAGTTATCCAGATTTTTATATTTTTCTTTAAGTTTGGGAATGTATCCTAATCTTACGTAGTATCCATTTGGCACGTCCTTTAAAATTTTATCAAATTTGTGCCGAATATAAACAATAGCTATGCTTATGACACCTGAATGGGCGCTGAGGACGGACACTGCCCCCCGAGATACAGTTTACACTAGTTCGAGGGACGGTGAATGTCCAAAGCATGCACCAAGCACTGTGGTCAAAAGCATAGCTTTTGTCTTCCCTTAGGATAGTCAGGTCGTCTGGAAGAAATCGTTTCATCGATAAGACCGCCTTTTGTAACATATTATACTGTAATTGTTATTTACATAAGGTTGCAATAAAGAACTTTTGAATTTGAATTTTTAATTTCTCTCCTACAAGATTCATAATTATTTTTCACAATCATCAAACATAACAAATAAAAATCAAACATATGTAGGAAGGTAACCTAATAGCAAAAAACAAATGTGGCTCCAACTAAGATGGACTTGTATTTTCAGTCTCTAGCGAGTCTAGACATTGATCAAATATGATATTTAAAAAAAACATTTGAATCCGATCAACGTGCTCTGTAACAATCGCAAGATAAAAGTCAAGTTATTTTTCTATTCCAATATGTACTAACTTATGTGGCTCCATCAGTCAATGGAGATGCAATATATTGGATTAACAACAGTCCATGCCTTTTACCTTGCGGTTTAACAGAAAATGTTGATCCGATTCAAATTTTTATTTATATCAAGAGTTCACTGTTTCTTATACTTACAATAAAAAGTAAATATACAATAATATTTACTTTTCTTGTAGATATTATTGACGTATGTATTAAGTTGCATCCAGGTCCTATTTTTCAAAATAGGTTCTTTTTTTAGAACCTCTATACATTTAGCTTTCCCAGGGTTTACTTTATTTTTGATATAGGTTTGTAAATTACTCTTGACTGCCTTAATTTCTTCATCTGACCATTTTTTGTGCGTCTTTTTTATTCTACGAAGTGGTTTGTCTTCTTCTTCACTTTCGCTGGAACTGGATACCCTCCTTTGTTCCATTTTCTTCCGTTTTGCTTTGGTTTTAGGCTTCTCTTTATCATCACTTTTGCTGGAACTGGATACCCTCCTATGTTCCATTTTCTTCCGATTTGCTTTGGTTTTAGGCTTCTCTTTATCATCACTTTGGCTTGCGCTAGACACTTTCCTTTTCGCCTTATCATCACTTTCGCTAGAACTACAAACCTTAAATAATTGCTTGCGTCTTACAAATCTTTTTGTTTTTTGTTTCATTGTAACATCGGTGATATTTTTATCTTTACTTCTGTCGGGGCTTATAGGTTCGCTTCTAGATTGTTCTTTGTTATTCAAGGGTTGGTCTGAATTTTCATTTTCTTGTGCTGTTCTGTTTTCATACTCAATCAGTTGTGTTCCAACAACTGCTTTTTGTAGGACTTGCATGGGCAATCTGTAATTTTTTGCGTGTACTGCTACATCATGTCCCAAAAATCCAGCCAAGTGCTCAGTATATTGATCATTTTGTTTTGCATGAATTTGTGACATGGTTGCTATGTGATGTCTCATGCCAGTAGAAGTCAGCATTTCGGGTTTTTTCAAATTGCATTGCTTTTTTATCATATTCAGGCATTTGCCACCATCAAAGGGTTCTTCTGTGCATGGTCTAGCAATTAAATATCGGTTAGAGCTTGGAATTTTCATATCCTCACGGCAAGCAATAATCAAATCAATATTTTCTCTCATTGTTTTTGTTAACAAAATTGGTACCGCACGTGTTCTTTTTCCTGGAATCTGGAATACATCTAGGTCTTTAATGTTTTTTTTTTGAAGTTTTGTCAGAGTTTCCAACACCTTTTCTGGTACTTCTTCATTTTTCCTATTGATGTAAAAAGTCAGTTCAGCTTCAGCTACGTCCCCTGCTCTTTTTCTATCCAGCATTATAATGTGAGCTATAGTAACAATGCATAATGAGTCGTAATTCGGCACGTCTCTATCTTTCTTTAATTTTTTCGCATATATAGCTTCCAGCTTATGTATTTTCTCCATTACAGTCGCAATGTCTTCATCCAATGGCATTACAGTTTCTTTCGTCATGTTAGATCTCTTCCTTGATTTCTCAGCATTGGAAGATATTTCCCATTGCCAGTTTATTTCAATCAAATGTTTAAAATCATCCAATTTCTTTTTATGAGCATCTTTATAACCTGTAGATTCAGTTGACATAATACACTGAGTATAGAGTATTTCAACACATCCCAATATAGCTGGCCGCATTCGAGCTGGAATGCTGGTAACTTTAACGAACCCTGTTTCTTCATCAAACTCGCACATGATTTTGATGGCTTCAATTAATGTTTCATATTGGCGGGTTCCAGAGCATCTGTAAGAGTTTGAATATTTTCGTCTCTCTTACGCAGTATCGTTAATAAGGTAGCCAAGTCCCTCATTTTGGAACAGATCGCTTTTCTGCTGCGTCTTTCTTTTTTCTTTTTTAGAAGCCTTTGGCCGTATTTTAGTATCAGTGGATCATTTTTAACCACGAGAGAAATTTCATCAGCACGGAGATGAGATAAAATGTTGTTCTTGAGTTCGCCAGACACTGATTCGGTATTGGGGATAATCGTGATACTCTGACTGTACAAAACTCTTTTTTTGAGAGACGGGAGCTCATTTTCTTTACTTTCACCTCCACAGTTCTTATAATGTCTGAAAAACGTCGATCTTTTAAATGTACCTAAACAAACCTTGCATGTTGCAAAACTTGAAGGGCTTGAAGTTCCTTGGATATTTCTTTTACTTGGTAGTAATGTAGATTCTCCATCTCTGTCAAAACATACTTTGGAGTTGTGTATATAGTTTCCCTTATTTCTTAATTTATTTGTAATTTCTTGCCGTTTTAGTTTTCTCATTTTACGATCACTGTCATTAATAGATTTGTATTGCATAACTTTAATTTCGTTAGCGTGGTGTCTTAAAAGGTGCCTCGTAAAGTTGGTAACAAGTACTTGACAGTAAAAACAGGCATTTCTTCTATTCCAAATACGTTTTTTCTTTTTTCCTTGATCATATTATGCTGTGTCAGTTATTTCTTCACAATCATGTTTTCCTTTTCGTTGATACGATTTCCTCGTCTTCAATCACTTGCTTTTCGTTTGATTTGTACTGACGTTGCATATTTATGTCCTCCTCTTTCTGAAGCTTTTCACACCTTTTTTTACGATTTTTCGATATTTTGTTGACCAAGGCGTCATCATAGTACTCGTCTTCTGTAATCTGAAATAAGACAGTTTAATGTCGACAGCCATAATAAATAAAATAAAACATTTCGCGATGATGCATGCGATCAGTTTATATTTTACCCATACATTTTCGTCGCTAATGTATGCCGTCCTTGGATCAAAATCAGATCCATCAGTTGGCGAGAAGTCTTCATTTTCCATTGGCATAATCTGTAACAAAACAAATAGTTTATACTCAATAACTAACACACACACACACATACACACACACACACACACACCACAGCCTCTACCTACGAAAGATAAGGATAAATCTCAAGATAAATAGAACAATTTTGACATTAACGACATTCATTATAGTCAACTTTTTAAATGTAAAATCTCAGGATAAATCGAACAATTTGGACATAAAAGACATCAACTTTTTAAATGTAGGGTTCCCATTTTGATCCAAGAAATATTTTATTTTCAACTACACCGTGAAAATTACTTTTACTATGTTAAAATACACCGATAACCAGCTAAACCACATTTTTTTTCATTCAATTCAGACCATTATTGTTTTACAATGTACCCCATTCTTCAGAGAGGAAATTTCCCAGATTCCTTATATAGCTCACTCAAAACAACACCTTTAAACAAAATGTCTTTACTACTTAACTTGAAAAACTCCTCTGTGGCGCGGCGGGCGAAGGTAACTCTGCGATGCAGACGGTTGCGGGTTCGATTCCCGCGTCGGGACAAATATTTGTACAATCTGCAGATAATTGTTCAGGTGTTCTGGGTATTTTCTATGTATAATACAAAAATACTTAATATAATGTGAATGTAACGTGTATGTAATGTATTGTATTATGTATATCAGTTATCTATAGTACTCATAAAACAAGCTCTGCTTAGCTTGAGGCTAGATAATGTTGTGTGGACTGTCAATCATTATTTATTTAATTATTTATAAACTGAGTTTAAAGTCTCTAGGTCCGGCGACTTAGGCTGTGCTGCGTCTATCAGTCAGTCAGTCATTCAGAACTTTAGTAATACCTATAGGTAGATGATAGAATTAGACCAGACTGGTTCAATCGAAAAACACGAACAGATCAGTAAAACTGTTCAAAAATGTTGTCATACCTGATTAATGTTTTGAATCTCAATGTTTCGTAGTTCATAAAAACTTGTGTTTTCTGTTGCACTTGTAAAATTTAAATATGATGATAATCCTTCTACGCTTGAATCTGGTGGCTCGCAACCGATAAAATCAGTTGCATTTCGTTTTACGGCGCTTAACATTTTCACAACACCAGTGTGTTGTTCTTCACAAGCCTGTAAAATAGTAAATTTAATAACAATATTCATGCGATTGTGCGGACCACGGCAGCGAGAGGCCTATTCAAGCTCTGCCTACCCCTTCGAGAAAAAAAGCGTGGCTATGCATTTAGTCAGATAAGCCCCAGATCTTGATTTTTTTTAATGGTGAGGAAAATATCTGAAAAATGCTGCCCGCCTATATTTTTACCTCAGTGGGGGCTTAGCATGGGCTCAACCTCAAAGAAAACAACAAATAGGTACTAAAAGTGTATAACGCTTTTTGTTTGCTAAAATATTCAATTACTTTATCAAAGCCAATCTCCTTAACGGGTACGTTAACAGTAGCCAAGCAAATTTAAATAGGTTTTTTTTGCGGATATATCTCATTGCTTTTAACTCAAATATTGTGCAGCGAAAATTATATTCTAGTATTACATCTTATAAAACCAGGTGAGCGAACTGCGAAAAATTCAGTGCTTTTAGCTCAAGGAGAGTGTGTTTTTTCTGTGCTACGCTGCGGACGTTTTTCTGATTTCCTTAGTCAAAGTGCGTGAAAGTGGCTCTCCGCGGGCCCTTTACACCGCCACTTCAAAGTAGAACATTGTGTACAGTAGTATTGTTGTGGTCGAAGTTGTCAATGATGAGTTGTGTGATCGTCTGCCAAGTTTGAATTTGCTGCCTTCTGAATTTGGCGCCCGGGGCATAGGACCCGGTTTCAACGTGGAATTGACTTTAACCTTTATATCAAGTGGCTTTAAAATTAAAATAAACTTAATTAAAATTAATTTCATTTCAATGAAATTAACCTAATATTATTTGTAATTTATTTTATATTTTATTGGGAGAACCTCTCCTTCATCAGATGAGCTCGATGTCAACAAAGCTAATAATAAAATGTATTGTATGTTCACTGGAACTTAATTCAGTGCCAAATTTAAACTAATTAAAAAACGATTATGTAGGGTACCATGGTACTACATAATCGATTTTTTTATGAGAGAATGAAGGATTTGTTAGTTGGGTGGTACTACCAACCTACAACCTACAAATCGATCAAGAATTATCGTAAAAAATTGATATTCGTAGATACTTACGGTAACGTACTCATTACTCATACAAGTACTCCCCTCGACCGTACCGAGGCTTAGTAACGATGGTGACTCTCGGCCACCATTGGAATAATCATTTATAATTCCTACTGGATCTGTAAGTAAAATTCTTTAACATTAACAAGCAATAAACCAGACACACGTTTTCTCTCGGACACATATTGAGTAATCTAGTGTAGCCTTCCGAAGTCAAGTCACAGTCCCGCCATAACTCGAAAAGCATTCACACATTCATGATTCAATCAAATCAATAATTTGTTTTCTCACTGGCAGTAGGTAAGTTTTTTTTTTGTTTATACTTCTGAATGTCGAAACAAGCAGATAGCCCACCTGATATTAAGCGGTAAGCTCTGCCTATGAACAGTGCATTACCTCATAGGTCCATGCACTCACAGGTAACCTCATAGGTTACGTCCACCTAGGACGCACCCTATGTGGCATTGCACTGCGCCCGCCGCCCTGAGACATAAAGATGAAAAGTCTCATGTGCCTGTAATTTCACCGGCACCCTTACCCTTCAAACCGGAACACAGCAATGCGAGCACTACTGTTTTGCGACAGAAATAGGTATTGTGGTAGTACTTCCCCGCACCAACTCTTTCACAGAAAAGCTCTACTACTACTACTAAGTTCATCAAAATAAGTTTTTTATTATAAAATATTTTTTTCTAGGCAACCTTAAATGATTCAAATGATTCGGAATGAATTCGATTTGAAGACAGTTAATAGAAAGGTAAAGAAAATAGGCAAAATAAGCAGGTTGTATTTGGGTTCGTTGGATTTGTCTTGACAATTTACTAGTCCTGGGTGGTGTAGCCCTAGGTGGTGTCCAGGATATGAAGTCAGAAGGTGGACAAAAGAACTCTTTGATAATTAATAGTAGCCTGGCAATGTTAGGGCTCATTTTTGATTATCTCACGGTTCCGACCACTAATTTAAATACTACATACTTCGTAGGCACATAGCTGACGAACTAAATAATAATTAATTTCCTTTTTTGAAGTCGGTTAACATCTGAAATTATACTAGCATGTTTATCGTGATGGAAGTGTTTCAGGAAAACTAAGTACAGGCACAGAATAACTAGTGGCTCGCTCCGAACTTAAACCTCGCGAATACACGCGAGATAGGTAGGTTATCTACTTTATTTACCTTTCTAACCAACTTATACAAACATTTAATTAGGTAAAATTTAACCGGGACCACCACGAGATAATTTTCTACGATAGGAGTAAGCAACTGCTAGTTCGTGGCAATGGGTTGTAAATACTATATACCTATTATAATAATTTTAAGTAACAGACTTTCATCTTGAGGCTCCGCAGTGTAGGTACTTGACGTGTGCTGACGATCAAAATGAGCCTACACACAGCCAGTCTACTATTATAACTATTATTTAATATGTTATTTTTATACCTATAAGTATCCTTTGTTATTTTTATGTTTAGTGTACAGAATAAAAGACCATTTTTTTTTTTTTTATCTATCGAGGAGTTCCGTTGTCCACCTTCCGTCGCCATCATCAGATCAGCTCGCTGTAAAAGTAGTGATCGTACCCGTGTGCTGATCAAAATGAGCCTAAACACGGCCAGACTACTGTTATCCATCGAGGAGTTCCGTTGTCCACCTTCCGTCTCCATCATCAGATCAGCTCGCTGTTAAATTAGTGATCGGAACCGTGAGCTGATCAAAATGAGCCTAAACACGGCCAGTCTACTGTTATCCATCGAGGAGTTCCGTTGTCCACCTTCCGTCTCCATCATCAGATCAGCTCGCTGTAAAATTAGTGATCGGAACCGTGAGCTGATCAAAATGAGCCTAAACACGGCCAGTCTACTGTTATCCATCGAGGAGTTCCGTTGTCCACCTTCCGTCTCCATCATCAGATCAGCTCGCTGTAAAATTAGTGATCGGAACCGTGAGCTGATCAAAATGAGCCTAAACACGGCCAGTCTACTGTTATCCATCGAGGAGTTCCGTTGTCCACCTTCCGTCTCCATCATCAGATCAGCTCGCTGTAAAATTAGTGATCGTGACCGTGTGCTGATCACAATGAGCCTAAACACGGCCAGTCTACTATTATCCATCGAGGAGTTCCGTTGTCCACCTTCCGTCTCCATCATCAGATCAGCTCTCTGTTACCATAATATTGTACTGTCATTGGAACTTGACATGAATGCCAAATTTCAGCTCTTTTGGATCACGTGTTAATGAATTACAACTAAGTACACATTTGGACTTTCATCCCCTCTCCTAAGGGAACCGTGCTGAATTTCGGGATAAAAGTATCCAATATTTTTTAACTCGTAGTATGAACTCAAATCGTGCCAAGTTTCATTCGAATCCATTCAATTTTAGTTTTAGCTTTTTAGTGAAAAAGTTCGTCTGGGGAAGTACTACCACCATACCTATTTCTGCCGAAAAGCAGTAGTGCTCGCATTGCTGTGTTCCGGTTTGAAGGGTAAGGGTGCCGGTGAAATTACAGGCACATTAGACTTTTCATCTTTATGTCTCAGGGTGGCGGAAGCAGTGCAATGCCACATAGGACGCGTCCTAGGTGGACGTGACCTATGAGGTAATGCACTGTTCATAGGCAGAGGTTACCGCTTAACATCAGGTGGGCCATCTGCTTGTTCCGTGATTCAAGTAGCATTAAAAAAAACAGTAGTTTCGTCTTGATGCGCGGCCATGATACAAACAGACAGACAGACAGACGTCCGGCCGTAGGGCGTTGGCTTATTAATAAAGTTCCTATATTGCCCTTCCGGTACAGAAACCTAAAGAGGTACAAAAATATACAATTTGCCGCTAAGGACGCGTTGTAACTTGGTATTACGTAAGTAGGAAGTACTTACAACACAAGTACCTACTTACAATTTATTTACTTAACTGAGATCAATAACTTATTATTTATCTCAGTTAAATAAATTATAGGTAGGTACCTACTAGGACAGAAAGCTTCCGTGCTCGGAAGCATGGAAGCGCTCAGTCTGTTTTGTGGCTCAGTGCTAATGCTAGGTCGAAGTACCTACCTTACCTACCTACTTAATTTTATTACCTAGTTTAGTGTTTTTCAACCTGTGGGGTCGCGAAGATTCTGAGGTCGCCAGAGGTCAAGAGACCTTTACTAAAAAAGCGGCCAAGTGCGAGTCGGACTCGCCCACGAAGGGTTCCGTAGCAGCAAGTAATATAATATATAAGTTCTTGGATGGTCTACGATTTATGACGTATTAAAAAAAAAACTTACTAGATCTGGTTGAAACCAATTTTTGTTGAAAGTTTACAGGGTAATGTACATCATATTTTTTTTTTAGTTTATCATTCTTTTATTTTAGAAGTTACGGGGGGGGGGTACACACATTTTACCACCAAACTATTCAGTTTAGAAAAAAATGATATGAGAAACCTCAATATAATTTTTGAAGACCTATCCATAGATACCCCACACGTATGGGTTTGATGTTTTTTTTTTTTGAGTTTCAGTACTATGTATGGGGAACCCCAAAAATGTACAATTTTTTTCTATTTTTGTGTAAAATCTTTATGCGGTTCACAGAATACATCTACTTACCATTTTTCAACAGCATAGCTCTTATAGTTTCGGAAAACAAAAGTGGCTGTGACATACACGGACAGACACAGACAGACAGACAGACAGACAAACAGGCAGGCAGACATGAGTCCATAAGGGTTCCGTAATTTTGTTACGGAACCCTAAAAAACGATAAAGATTAAAAATCGTTTACATACAACCAAATAAAAAAAATAAAAAAAACAAAGACTCATGTTAATAATTTTCCCAATTTAAATTATTACAAATCACAAAAAAGCGAAGGGTCGGGGGGTCGCGAAATATTATTTCATACCATCGAAAAAAAAAACATGAAAAAGGTTGAAAAAAACTGACCTAGTTGATCTGGCAACAACCAGGCAAGCAAGCAGTAACACTTTCAGCAGACTTTCAGGCTTATAATGACTGTATTATTTTATCTGTGGTGCTGTGAAGGAAAATTGCATGAGGAAACCAGCACATCCAATATAACCAAAAAATCGAAGACGTGTGGCATGATGCATGAAAAGATTCTCCGCGAGGTGGACTGAATCCTTTTACCACACTGGTTTTTTCACCGACGGTCATAAGGTATCTACCTACTGCGCTCTCTTCTGAGTTACCATCAAGTTACCATACCTAAAGCTGGTTATGAGATAGCTCAGGGTGATCAAGAAAGAACCAGTGATACGAAATAGTAGTAGGTACTTACTGTGGGTTGTAGCAATAACGTACTTACCTACCATTTCAGCCTGCAGGCTTTCTGGTACTTAAAACAAATGGAAAGCTGGGCATCTAAAACTCTCTCTCTATTTTCAATCACTCGTAGCGAAATCGTTGCTCGTAGTACCTAGGTACCTACGTTACGTTCGTTCAACAAGACGCGAATAAAGACGGCCCGCGCGCGGCTTGTTGATTGATGTCTGTCCGTCCATTATGCTATCTCTTTTTATCAAGTTTTGTACTTGTCACACAAAATGCGACGTTGCCGCTTTGCCTTTTAGCACCCACAATGCATTTGTGGCTCCAGATCAACTTTATATAGGCCAACTTCGCGTATAAATTATATATGATATGGATCTAAAAATGACGCTTCAGTATAATTTTTTTGGCCGTTAGTGGATCAACGATAGTTGGACAATTCGAAAACGAGTATCTTGAAAACCAATCAATTCAGATCCAGTGTTTCCTCGCGCACTATAACGTCAGATCAAAGTATATCCGTTAGCTCGATAGGGAGTAAAGTATACATGAGAAATATGTGGATCAACATTTGTTCAGACTTCATACTGGATCAACATTTACCGTAAAGGGTTCAATGTATATATACAGTTGTGGTCATATAATTAAGAACGATTTGAAGTTCTAGAAGTTTTTTATTTAAATCGTATCATACACAGAGATGTGTACCTTCTGAGAAGCAACTAGTTATGTTATATAATAGTCACATTAATAGAGCAACCTGACTTAAGAATAAAGTATGAAATCCCTAACTATTTTTTGCACATTTTATTGATTTTATCAAAGTAACACATTCAAATAGTACTGAAACTGGACAAATAATTAAGAACGATTTATTTAACTGCTCGGGAATTGTTTTGTATGACACTTAAATTTAAAAAATCACAATATTATGTAGCACAGGAAACATAAAAAGAAATGTAATAAATATTTAACTAAAATTAATAGTTAATAGCATATCCACGGCTTTTAATTACAGCTTTACACCGGCGAGGCATTGACTCTATTAATTTTTGACATTTCGCAAGAGAAATAGAGTTCCATTCTTCTAAAAAAACGTCATACAGCTCTCTTAAATTTCCACACTTTGTATTTGAAACCTTTTTCTTTACTTCAAACCACAGATTCTCTATTGGGTTTAGATCTGGACTGTTAGCAGGCCAGTCTAAGACAGAAACTAATTGCGCTGTAAGAAATTCCTTTACGGTGCGTGCAGTGTGCTTTGGATCATTGTCATGCTGGAATGTCCAAATGACCGGTAGAACGTCTTCAGCGTATGGTAACATTGTTTCTTCCAGTATATTTTTGTATTGGAACTGATCCATGTTACCTTCTATCAACTTTACAGGTCCTACACCATGCCCAGAAAAGCAACCCCAAATTTTCACATTTCCACCACCGTGCTTTAATGTAACTTTCGTGTACTTTGGGTCGAATGCTGTATTCGGGGGACGTCGTACATATCGTTTTCCATCAGAACATACTCTGTTTATTTTCGTCTCGTCAGAAAAAAGTACATTTTTCCACTGTTGCACAGTCCAGTTTTCATACTTTCTCGCAAATGCAAGCCGGGCTTGCCTGTGGCAAAGTTTTAACATGGGTACCTTTCTTGCTATCCTACCGTGCAATTTTTCTTCTACCAAACGTCTTCGAATAGAGCGTGCTGAGATTGCTGAAGGGTTGTTTTCACCAAAATATTATTTTCTAAGCTCATTGGACCCTTTAAAAGGATTTTGTTTTGCCATACGAACGATGTTTCGGTCATCTCGAGGAGTTGTTTTTCTCTGTTTAGGTACACGTGGAACATTCAAAGTAGTTTGATACGTAGCAAAATGCTTTACAGCGTGGAAAACCATCGTTTTTGAACGTTGCAGATGGTCGGCTATCTTTTTATAGGACCAATTCTTCCGGCGAAGTTTTATTATTACTTCCCTTGTAGATTTATCACAACTTTTATTTTTTCCCATTGTTTTTTCTAAAGAAGCAATCACCTTTAATCTTTTACAGCACGTAATGGCGCCAAAATTATACAAACAGTAACAAATCGACTGAGTGTTCTCTATTTAAATTTGAATAAAGGTATAAACTACTTAGCGTTCTTAATTACGTGACCAGCCAGTAATAAGGAATACTTTGTTTAAAAGTAGTGTAAAAAGTTTGCCTATTGATTTTTAGCCAATCATGTGTATCAATGAATACAGTGGTAATATGGAAATGTTTTACGATACCGAGAGAAATAAAAACAAATGCATACAATTAGTTTTGCATCTTAGTTGGAAAAAATCTTCCCTTTATATCAGCGTTCTTAATTATATGGCCACCACTGTATATATATATATATATATATATATATATATATATGTACAAGGCATGATTTGGGACTTGATAATTAGGGGTGGTAAATTTAAAGCCTACAACCCCCCACGTTAGGGGATGATGATATTTTCATTTATATGATCCATTTTCCAAAGTTATAGCAGTTTTAGTATACAAAGCATGTATTGAAACTTCATATGTGTAACGTGTAGTGTGAGGTACATGTCCTCAAACTAATCGTTGAATCCAATTACCACTCACACATATGTAATTATTCGTATCTAAAGTTTGTTATGGGGACAAGACTTCAAAAAAGGCGTTGCTCAGGTAAGTGCCCAAAATGCCAATGAATTGAACATAATTATTTCATTATCATCACATATTTGTATGCATTTTCTCTAGTTACGCTATTTTCCGTTTCCCCGTATATGGAGGGGATAGGAGGTAGCATATATTTTCCTTATACCAGACCTACCCCACTGAACTATGAGTCTATGTAGGTATACGTACCTACTTGATAAATAAATAAATAATTAAATAGTGCTGGACAGTTCACACAACATTATCTAGCCCCAAGCTAAGCAGAGCTTGTGTTATGGGTACTAGATAACTGATATACTTAATACAATATATTACATAGAAAGATATTTTTTATTATACAATAGAAAATACCCAGAACACCCTGAACAAATATCTGCGATCGCACAAATATTTGTTCCGAAGCGGGAATCTAACCCTCCAGGTTGCCTCCTGTGTCGCAGGCCAAGCTTCGCCCGCCGCGCCACAGAGGTCGTCATAAATATTGTTGTAATGCTATCATACCAACAATCCGACAAGTGAGGCACTCGCGACCTATATAACTAGTGGTTCGCCCCGAACTGAGACCTCGCGAATGCACGCGATGGCTTCCTACGACGTTTTTTTTAGCTTTGTCCATGGCGGAAGTAGTAGATGGCCCACCATGTTAAGCGGTAACTACTGCCTTGAACAATGCATTGCCTCATAGGTCACTTCCACCTAGGACGCATCCTATGAGACATTGCACTGCGCCCGCCATCCTGAGGCATAAAGATGAAAAGTTGTGGGACGCATACAGGTTGGAATGCGGGGTGAGCCACCCCTCGGGGGGGGGGGGGGGGTTAAGTACACCCTTAATTTTCAACCTGGACGTGAATACACTGCTTGAGAGACTAGAAAATGAGTAGTTATTAGGTATATTTGGTCCCACGTGGACCCCCCCCCCCGCTTCCGATAGTATGGTTTGGCGTACATTTTTTGTAAAAAAAAAAGTCAAGGTCACGGTTGTCCTTCACCTTAATACTCCCACATCCCTCCCACCGCTCCCGATAGTATGGTTTAGCGTACATTTGTTTCATAATTAAAATTTACTGATGCCGCTGCTGTCCCGTATCAGTCAGGCGCTGAAGTCTGGTCTGATTTCAGAGTTTTCCTTTAAGTATTTAGGTATGTAGGTACAAACCGGACGACGTAATAGAGGAATGCCCCCCTTTCGATTTACCAAAGACAGAGCTTGCATAATCTACATCGTATATGTACCTACATTCAACGTTTACTTTGGGAACAATATTATATTTGTAGCGCAAGCATAGTTTGAGTAGGTAGGTAGTAGGTTTAGTAGTAGTAGAGCTTTTTAGTGAAAGAGCTCGTCCGTGGAAGTACTACCACCATACCTATTTCTGCCGCAAAGCAAGTAGTGCTCGCATTGCTGTGTTCCGGTTTGGTTGCCGGTGAAATTACAGGCACATGAGACTTTTCATCTTTATGTCTCTGGGTGGCGGGCGCAGTGCAATGCCACATAGGGTGCGTCCTGGGTGGTAATGCATTGTTAAAGGCAGAGGTTAGCGCTTAACATCAGATGGGCCATCTGCTTGATCCGTCAATCACAAGAAGTTAAAAAAAGGTAAGTTTTGCATAGTTAGGGGACAGGTACCTACTCTTCATACCTACTATGTAAGAAACCATTTTTTTTATTTTATCTATTATATATCATATAAAGCTCGATTACCACTCACTGACTAACTGACATGCTTGTTTTCCTAATCATACAAAATAAAACTAATACAGTACTTGTATCATTAACTTTTAATTCAGTAATCTCAGAACAAACTTAGTATATTTTTAGTTTATAAATTCAATAGGAAAAACGTCAAGTAAGTAATTAAATTAAGCATGAACAATGAACTTACTCAGGTACTAAAAAGTCAAATACTTAGATGTATAGTACTAAGAAGATACATAGTAACATAGGCAATAAGTTTGTTACAGATGTTTAATGAATGTTCTACATTCCAGTACAAAACACAAAAATGAAAGTTATTGTTCAATAGTCAAAGATCTCTGATAAAAGAACAACAAAGAAATACTGTTGCCCATTTTGTAAAAAACTTCAAAGCAAATTTGCAAGACATCTAGAACTTATACATAGTTCTGAAACAGAAGTTCAAAAGTTTACAACACTACAGAAAGGAAATAATAATAAAAAAAAAAATAATTGAAACAATACGCAACAAGTAATTAATTTAAAAAAAGAAACCCCTCAACGCAATGAAACGGCTGAGCCGATTTTTAACCCCCGACGAAAAACGAAGGGGTGTTATAAGTTTGACGTGTCTGTGTGTGTGTGTGTACCTATGTCTGTCCGTCCCATCGTAGCTCCCGAATCAGGAGATGGAGATCGAAGTTACCCGCGTCCGTAGGAAAATACCCTTGCGTCCCTACACGTGATCTCTGGGTGGTGCCAAACGGGTAACAACATTTCTGGTGGTAGGCTTCGGCCGTGGCTTGTCACCACCCACTGGACAAAGCCAGTGCGTGAAGCGACATTGTCGTGTTTCGGACTGATGTCCAGTGTAGCCATCGTGGAAGTGACGGGTTTGAGCAGTTCGTGCACTGGTTTTAGCATGTGCGGTTTAGAGACCGCAGTGGTGCAAGTGTGCCGGGTGGCTAGACTTGGAGGGTAGCGGGATCCGAAGCACGGTTCTCCGCTGGCCGACCGCAGGTTGTAGGGGGCCCAACTAGTGAGTTAGCCACTCATGAAAGGCTGCCCCACCGCCTCGCGAAAAATCCCAGAGTGCTCCATCGTGCCGGTTGGCGACCGGATGAGAGGACCCGATGGCCATTCCTGGGGGGGTTCGGGCGTCCCCGCAGTCTCCAGTCTAGTCTCCCACTGTCGCAGGAGCCTGCTGTTATCTCTAGGTTTTCGCTGACTAGTGCCTCGCTCAACAGCCGTTTTTCCCACTTACCTTATCACTCAAAACCAAATATGAAAAAGCCAAAATATAATAAGTTGTGCTCACAGCGGAAGCACTTCCTCTCGCTTCAAGTGCACCTCTCAAACATTCGAGGTCTGCACTCCAATCTCGATCCGGTCCACCACCACCTAGAGACCGCCAAGCCACACTTATTATTCCTCATGGAGACGCAGATTCAATGTCCTCCCAATACAGCATACCTCACATACCCAGGCTATGCTCTGGAGTACAACTTTAAATCCAAAGCTGGTATCTGTTTATTTGTCCGCGAGGACATTTGCTGTCTGCGTCTTCGTGACCTTGAAGAACCCGATTTCTCCGTTTTATGGACTTTGGTGGACACCGGCATGGATAAAATTATCTATGCTGGTTTATATCGATCGCACTCTGGAGACCACGAGACAACCAGGTTATTCAACTACATCTGTGAAGCGGCGGATGTGGCCCAACAACGTTATCCTGATGCCCAACTGGTGATTCTGGGGGATTTTAACGCCCACCACCAACAGTGGCTGTTCCCTTACCAGTTGTCCGACCATGCTGGGAGAGAGGCGTGCAAACTTGCACTTACGCTAAATCTCACTCAGCTGGTCGGTGAGGCAACCAGAATTCCGGACGTTGAGGACCACACAGCCAACTGCCTGGACCTTCTGCTGACGAACGAGCCGGATCGCCACTCGGTATCAGTGTTGCCTCCTTTGGGAACATCAGATCACTGTGTGGTGAGGTCTGTATCTTCATACTCGCCTCCCGATCCCTCACCTAGAGGTAGTAGGCGAGTGTGGCGTTACAAGTCAGCAGATTGGGATGAGATGCGACACTTCTTCGCGTCTTATCCTTGGCGGCAAACCTGTTTTTCTTCTTGTGACCCGACGGTTTGTGCTGATGCCGTTACGGAAGTGATCAAAAGAGCAATGGAGTATTTTATTCCATTCTCCGATGCATCACCTTCAAGCAATGCTCGCCCATGGTTCAGTCCCACGTGTGCTAGCGCGGAAGCGTTAAAACGTGCGGCTTATCTAGCCTGGGTTGACGCGAGAAACGGAAAAACCTCGGATGCACGGATGAAGAAGAAAGACTATAACAAAGCCGCCAAGTCCTGCAAGAAGGTGTTACGGAAGGCTCGCTTCAATCGGATTGGCCGTCTGGGGGCTAAGCTTGCCGCATACCCTGCGGGAAGTAAAGCTTTCTGGTCTCTGGCTAAGTCGGTGGAAGCGAACTTCAGCCGCCCTTCACTCCCCCCACTACTGAAACCGGACGGGTCCCTAGCTCACGCTGCGGTTGAGAAAGCAAATTTATTTGCCACTCAATTTGCGGAGGCTTCGCGTCTTGACACCTCTGGCGAAACTCCACCCAGCCTTCCTCGGTGCGAAGCTTAAATGCAAGAAATTCGCATTCAGCAAAAGGAAGTGCTCAAAACGCTACGTAGTCTTGACGTGAATAAAGCTAGCGGTCCTGATGGTATCTCGGCCGTAGTGTTAAAAACCTGTGCCCCTGAGTTGTCTCCAATATTAACGCGACTTTTCCGCCTCTCTTTGAAAACTGGTGTAGTCCCCAAGTCTTGGAAGCTCGCTAACGTGCAACCTGTGCCCAAGAAAGGCAGTCGTGCTGACCCTTCGAACTACCGCCCTATCTCGGTCACCTCCCTACTATGTAAATGTATGGAGCGTGTACTGAATAGGAAACTCCTTGCATACCTCGAAGGTAACGATCTCCTCAGTGATCGTCAATACGGATTTCGCCGTAATCGGTCTACTGGGGACCTTCTTGTGTATGCCACGCACATTTGGAGTGAGGCCATCGAGAAATATGGTGAAGCGTTGGCTGTTTCATTAGACGTCTCGAAGGCCTTTGACAGGGTTTGGCACGCTAGCCTTATTGGCAAGCTTCCTGCTTACGGACTGCCAGTTCAATTCTGTTCCTGGCTCGCAGACTTTCTGAGGGAAAGATCCATTCGAGTAGTTGTTGATGGCTGCTCGTCGGATCAAATGGCTATAAATGCCGGGGTACCTCAGGGGTCAGTGCTATCTGCCACACTGTTTCTGCTGCATATTAATGATCTGCTAATGCCCGGTATCATTGGGTACGCAGACGACAGCACAGTTGTGGAGAGATACGTTTCCACTGCGCGTGCTAGGCAGAATGAAATTCTGGAGTTAAGAGATGAGATGCTGCAGCGTCTGAATTTGACTCTAAAGGCTGTATCCGATTGGGGCGATGCCAACCTAGTCAAGTTCAACGCCTCGAAAACGCAGGCTTGTCTCTTCTCGGCGAAAAAAAGTCAGTTTCTCCAATTTCCTGTCTTTCGGGTTGTACCTGTAGCTATAGGAGATCACCTCGAGCTCTTAGGCGTTTCACTCACGCCTACTCTCAACTTTGGCTCCTACATCGAGTCTAAGGCAAAAACTGCTTCCATGAAGCTGGGTATCCTGAATAAGGTAAAGCGTTACTTCACACCAGGACAGCTTTTAAGTCTGTACAAAGCACAAGTCCGGGCTGGTATGGAGTACTGCTGCCACGTTTGGGATGGCTCGGCCAAACACCAGCTTGCTGCCTTGGACTCGATCGAACGCAGAGCTTTCAGGCTTATTGGTGAGCAACATATGGCGGAGACTAAGATCCAGAGTCTCGAGCACCGCCGTAAGGTAGCGTGCCTTTCGATCTTCTATAGGTTACATTTCGGGGAATGCTCCCAGGAACTTCATGATCTGATCCCACCATCTCCTTTTCATCATAGGACGAGCAGGCGCACAGCTCGGTACCACCCTTACCTCATTAGTATACCCTCTATTCGTACTAAACGTTTCAGTTCTACCTTTATAATGAGAACTGCTAAGGAGTGGAATACACTACCGTCGTCTGTCTTTCCTGAAAACTATAATCTGGGTCTCTTCAAGGCTAGAGTGAATAGGCGCCTTCTAGACCTTTGTGCTCCATCTTCGGCCGCATCGTCACTTACCAACAGGTGAGATCGTGGTCAAACAAAGGTCTATCATTGTTAAAAAAAAAAAAAAAAAAAAAAGAATGGATGAACCGATTTAGTTTTTTTGTTTGTTTGAAAGGTGTATTTGTCGGGAGTGTTCTTAGCTTTGTTTGATCAAAATCGGTACAGCTGTTCAGCTTTGGGGTTTTTTTTAATTTTTACAAAATTAATTACTTGTGATCAAACATAGCTAAGAAACTCCCGACATAATCACCTTTCTAACAAAAAAAAACGGAATCGGTTCATGCATTCGGGAGCTACGATGCCACAGACAGATACACACACACACACACACACACACACACACACACACACACGTCAAAATTATAACACCCCGTCGTTTTTGCGTCGGGAGTTATGGGGGGGTCTGGTTGGAAATTATATTCATAATACTCAACC
This sequence comes from Operophtera brumata, assembly GCA_932527175.1. Lineage (NCBI taxonomy): Eukaryota > Metazoa > Arthropoda > Insecta > Lepidoptera > Geometridae > Operophtera > Operophtera brumata. The sequence goes on along the minus strand of OW052226.1, from coordinate 44,105,189 downwards.
AGAACACAACACAGGTATACTTATTACATGTAGACTACAAGTGATAAGTAAAAATTCTGCAGAAGACTATGTATGCAGTAAAAGCTGCAAAAGTTTATTTTCATTAAAACAAACTTCAAAACTCTTCTATCGTACTTGCTGCAAAATAGATTAGAGTCTAAGGCCTAGACCATTAACATGATATGATTAGAAGTAACCTTAGGCTATTGTGGGTCGCTTTAATAGCTGTGAAAGATTAACCTCTGTGTTTCAACCAAAATATTTTGACACTGAGTTAGATGCCTTGCTATAACAGATTTAACAAATTGTATCAAAAAACAGATTGGAACAAATACGAAATATAAAGATAATTAAGAAAATACAGTGTCTTACAAAAATCTGTTTAAGGTGGTTGCTTTTTCATACAAACGTATTTGCACAAATATGGGCGAACAGAGTATAATTTTACACTGAAATGACTGTTGTTGGCTTTTATATTGGTCATTATTTGCGGCAAATTATATTTGGTTGAAGAAAACAGTGGATTAATAGCGAAAACAACATCAAAATTTTAGTTTATACAAGTCATTCCGATGTTATTTTCGCTCATGTTTTCTTCAACCAAATATGATTTGCGGCAAATAATGACAAATATCATAGGCAACAACAGGCATTTCAGTGTAAAATTATACTCTGTTCGCCCATATTTGTGTAATTACGTTTGTATGAAAAATCAACCACCTTAACTAGTACTTAATCGCTAGTAGCGTAAGAACATTAACGTTTTTGAGATTTAGATTTATAAGCTTGCAAGCGACTTTTAGCTTTCCTCTGGTTGTCGATCCAGGTCTTAATTTGTTGTGGTGTTCTTCTATTCAAAGCTTTGTGCTTTCTTGTGGCTTCAAAGCACTGATTTAAAGAAGGCAATTTGGAACATTTGACGGGATCACCAAAATAATCGCTGATTGCAGCTCTTTCCTCGCTGTTCCATCTGATTCGCTTCGTTTTACCAAAAGGAGAAGCTGAAAAAAATAAAAAAAATATTACACCTTATAATGAGGAATTTGTGCTTTCTTGTGGCTTCAAAGCACTGATTTAAAGAAGGCAATTTGGAACATTTGACGGGATCACCAAAATAATCGCTGATTGCAGCTCTTTCCTCGCTGTTCCATCTGATTCGCTTCGTTTTACCAAAAGGAGAAGCTGAAAAAAATAAAAAAAATATTACACCTTATAATGAGGAATTGACTCTTACTACTACTGCTTCATGTCACCAGTTCTTTTCTGGTCACCCTGCGTTAGGTCAGTGACTAGCTTGAGGGATAGTGGCCTGAAAAGGATGATATGTTGAAGGAACCAGTGTGGTGAAAAGATTCACTGCACCTCGCAGAGTCTCCTTTCATGCACATGTAACATGTCATGTCGCCGAATTTTTGTTTCTAGAACATGCCGGTTGCCTCACGATGTTTTCCTTCATCATGAGAGCACTAATATTGCGCAAATACAAAGCAATTGACTCTTAAATTAGATGAATTAAACAAGAAAAGTAATGATATGTCACACTTACTACTGCGACGATGATGTGCAGATACATAGTTCTCCAGATTTGGTTCCGCAGAAGAAAGTGTATCGTTTGAACTTAAACGTTGTCTTCGGTCTAGACATTTCTTTATTGGCTTATCTTTACCGACAATATTTTCTTCGCTAAGTTCGTCAGACTCCTGTAGTTCATTTGAAAGTGAATCGTCAGAGTTAAAGCGTCGACTACGGCTTACAGATTTTTTTCTATGCTTGTCTTCATTGTTATTTTTCTTGGTTAATTTGATTAGACTCCTGTGGTTCATTTAAAAGTGAATCGTCAGAGTTAAAGCGTCGACTACGCCCTAGAGATTTATTTAGAGGCTTATCTTCATTGTTATAATTTTCTTGGCCAAGTTCATCAGACTCCTTTGGTTCTTTGAAAGTGAATCGTCAGAGTTGAAACGTCGACTGCGCTTTAGATATGTCCTTATAGGTTGATCTTTACGTTTATTTTCTGTTAAAGTGGAACGTTTTGTAGTTTGACCAGTTATTTCCATGTTGCGCGATTTATCTTCATATTCGTCTTCATCATTAATACCCATGGCATTTTCTAGTATTTTTGACACATTAGCCAAATCTCGCAATGGTACTGGGACTCTATAAACACTTTTATGGATATCTTTGTGATGTCCCATAAAATTAGCAAGATCTGAAACCTCACGCTCTTCCATGCCTTGCATCGCTGTGTGAGTCGCTACGTGTTTTCTAAGAGTAGTTCCTCGAAGGGAGCATGGTATCTTTGCACCACAGTTCTCTGTAAATTTTCGCATAAGGGGACATGCCCGTAAATTTTTTTTTTTACCACCTTTTGCTGCGAAAACATACTCGTTTGTGGAACTTATGCCAGCTTTCCTGCGGAATGCAATAACATTTGACAATAAAACTGTCCAGTAAAACTGGCACGATCCTGCCAAGTTTTCCACGTATGGTGATCCTTATGAATTTTTTGGCGCGATTTCGTGTCTCTGGTGATATGTTACTATACAAGTCTGAATTCGCATTACTGTCGATAGTTTCTTGGTTTTTATAATCTGATATTAGAAGTCTTTCTATTTCCCCCGCTCGGCGTCTGTTGAATGTTTGAAGCAAAACTAATGAACACTCTACTAAGGTAGTATATGATTCAAAATTGAATCGTTTTTCAAGAGCATCATGGGCTTTTGACATATTCGCTTTCAAGAAGGAGGATAAACATGATATGTCTTCTCTTGTTGGTAGCTTAGTAACTTCTTTATCTCTTTTCTTTTTTTGTTGGTCTTCCATAACTTTTCTATTTATTGTGGTAGGAATATCTTCCTCAAATAAGATGAGAAAATTTTCTGCCGCTTTTTTTGCAGTTTCATTTTTGGTTTTAATGCATTCAGCCATATGCATTTTGATGCATTTCTTTAACAATGTTCCAATTGTAGTTGCTACTGATGGTGCTCCAAACATCATCTTTTCTGGATCATAGCTCGCGCATGTTTTTATGCCATCTAACACCGTGTCAAAATATTTTGGTTGAAACACCGAGGTTAAATCGGTGATGTTTTTGTCTTTTTTTTTCACAGCTATCAAAAAGCGACCCAATAGCCTGAGGTTACTTCTAATCATATCATGTTGAAGGTATATTTTTCGCATAATTTATTTCCAAATATGATCATTAAATTATCATATTTGATTATCCTTGTTATCACATCATCCCGTAACACTGGAAACACTTTCCTTCTGAGAGTTATATTTGCTCGAGGATGAATGTATCCTGCTAGTTTTCTTCCCATTACCATCATCTGCTTCGCACCTTTTGTGTAATCTTTTTTGCAGCAAGTACGATAGTGGAGTCTTAAAGTTTTTTTTGAAAAGAAACCTTTGCAGCTTTTACAGCATACATAGTCTTCTGCAGAATTTTTAACATCTATTTGTTGTCTACATGTAATAAGAATACCTGTGTTGTGTTCTGGTTGAGTATTATTCATAATACTCAACTCAATAATTTCCATTTTTGCGTATGGTTTCAATAATTTTCTTTCGTTCATAATTTCCTTTCGGTAGTGTTGTAAACTTTTGAACTTCTGTTTCAGAACTATGTATAAGTTCTAGATGTCTTGCAAATTTGGTTTGAAGTTTTTTACAAAATGGGCAACAGTATTTCTTTGTTGTTCTTTTATCAGAGTTCTTTGACTGTAGAACAATAATTTTTCTGACATCTACGGGTGTACAGTCGTCAAAAACTTCAGATTTATTCGAAATTCGGGAAACCTCATTTACAGATATTGTAGTCTGATCTGGTACGTAAGTGGAATCATTGTTTAATGTTGCACAATCACTCTCATCAATTAAAGACAATGTTCTATTACTAGCTTCCTTTTCTGCATATATCTTTGGTTCCATTTCAGGGTCAACTGTTGTGAACTTGGTGTGAGCAGCATATATCTTTGGTTCCATTTCAGGGTCAACTGGTGTGAACTTAGCGTGAGCAGCATATATCTTTGGTTCCATTTCAGGGTCAACTGGTGTGAACTTGGCGTGAGCAGCATATATCTTTGGTTCCATTTCAGGGTCAACTGGTGTGAACTTGGCGTGAGCAGCATATATCTTTTGTTCCATTTCAGGGTCAACTGGTGTGAACTTGGCGTGAGCAGCATATATCTTTGGTTCCATTTCAGGGTCAACTGGTGTGAACTTGGCGTGAGCAGCATATATCTTTGGTTCCGTTTCAGGGTCAACTGGTGTGAACTTGGCGTGAGCAGCATATATCTTTGGTTCCATTTCAGGGTCAACTGGTGTGAACTTGGCGTGAGCAGCATATATCTTTGGTTCCATTTCAGGGTCAACTGGTGTGAACTTGGCGTGAGCAGCATATATCTTTGGTTCCGTTTCAGGGTCAACTGGTGTGAACTTGGCGTGAGCAGCATATATCTTTGGTCCCATTTCAGGGTCAACTGGTGTGAACTTAGCGTGAGCAGCATATATCTTTGGTTCCATTTCAGGGTCAACTGGTGTGAACTTGGCGTGAGCAGCATATATCTTTGGTTCCATTTCAGGGCCAACTGGTGCTAAGTCGGCTCGAGCAGCATATATCTTTGGTTCCATTTCAGGGCCAACTGGTGCTATGTCGGCTCGAGCAGCATATATCTTTGGTTCCATTTCAGGGTCAACTGGTGTGAACTTGGCGTGAGCAGCATATATCTTTGGTTCCATTTCAGGGTCAACTGGTGTGAACTTGGCGTGAGCAGCATATATCTTTGGTTCCATTTCAGGGTCAACTGGTGTGAACTTGGCGTGAGCAGCATATATCTTTGGTTCCGTTTCAGGGTCAACTGGTGTGAACTTGGCGTGAGCAGCATATATCTTTGGTTCCATTTCAGGGTCAACTGGTGTGAACTTGGCGTGAGCAGCATATATCTTTGGTTCCATTTCAGGGTCAACTGGTGTGAACTTAGCGTGAGCAGCATATATCTTTGGTTCCATTTCAGGGTCAACTGGTGTGAACTTGGCGTGAGCAGCATATATCTTTGGTTCCATTTCAGGGCCAACTGGTGCTAAGTCGGCTCGAGCAGCATATATCTTTGGTTCCATTTCAGGGCCAACTGGTGCTATGTCGGCTCGAGCAGCATATATCTTTGGTTCCATTTCAGGGTCAACCGTTGTAAACTCAACGAGGGCAGCAGATATCTGTGCTTCCAGTTCAGGGTTAACGTGTGTAAACTCAACGAGAGCAGCACATACCTTTGCTTCCATATCAGGATCAATTGGTGTTAACTCAGACAGTGAAGTACTGGGATTGAAGTTTTCATTTTTATTCTTTATAACGACTTCTTTGTTGCATATTATTTGAACACCCGAACTGTGTTGGGCTTTCTTAATATCAAGAGTATCTCCGAGCTCTATTCTGCGAAGATCATTTTTTGTTGTTTTTGAGATACTGTGTTTCTGTTTTTTTGTTTGGGTCTCGAACTTTTTTGCCACATTTTATTTTCCAATTTTTTTGTGTAATACCTCTTTCGAATCTGGAAATATAGTTAGATAGAATATAGAATATAGATAATAGAGTGGAATAATAGATAGACCCTTGAAATATTCACAGAATATTTAGTTATATATTCACTTTAAAAATAAGTAATTAAATTAAATAAAACAAATATTTAAGGGGGCTCCCATCACGATGGTTGTTTTAAGGACGCAATGTCCTTGGGCACAATTAATAAGCACTTCACTGCGTAATGTTGTCCACCTACCAAGGAAATGTCTTACCATGTGATTTCAGTAGCACTGCACCATATTTCGAGCCTTTGCAGTTTACTGTGCATTTTTTGTTTTTTCCAATTTTAATACGTTTTGTGGGCACTACTAGGAGCTCGTCGTTGTCAAACTTTACCAAAGAAAACATTTTTCTGAAAATACAACATAAGAATAATTATTATTATACACATAGGTACCCACATAATGTATTTATGTTTATAATAAAGGTCTTGTATTGAATTAAAATCCCTACAAATGCTACTGTACCTATATTAACTTCTAAGGCTTTTTCACCCATGCTATTTTACGTAAAGGACAGACAAATTTTCGACAAAAAAAGACTAGTTTTTATATGCGCAACGTATCCAGTTGCTTTTCGTCGTAGGTAGGAAAATGGGTAGGAATTTACTTTACCGACCGTCGATTTTTGGGAGGGGAAGGGGTGGGGGGAGGGGTTAAACACCCTCTTTGAAGTAAAATTTGCAGAACCCCCCCACTTTTCGAGAAAAAAAAATAAAGAACATTTTGAGGTTAAGTATGGAATTTATAAAAAAAGGGGCTTTTTTATGTAGGAATTTACTTTACTTGCCATCGATTTAAGGGGGGTGTGGTAAAACACCACCCGTGAGTGGGAGTTGCGGAAACCTCGCAAAATACTGTAAAATACTTAAATACTGTAGATATAAATACATAGTTAAGATACTGTTGGCCGTTCAAGTTAAGGTAGATAGGATATTACAAAGGCTATTGGGTATTGGCGTGCAAATGTTGGTTCTGGTTCGCTGCGGGCCCTACCGGGCCACGCTCGCCTTCGGCTCGCTCGCAGCTCACGTGCTGATCATATTCTAACCGAACCTAAACACTTTCTTTATTTTTTTTCTCTAAAACTATGAGTTTCTACATTTCCCCACCTATAGGGCAGAGGTCTCCCTCTGCCTCCCACTCCTCCCCTAACTCATTCGGCTCGCTCGCAGCTCACGTGGTGATCCCTTTTTTATAAATTCCATACTTAACCTCAAAATGTTCTTTTTTTTCTCGAAAAGTGGGGGGTTCCGCAACTTTTCCTTCAAAGGGGGTGCTTTACCCCTCCCCCCCCGAAAATCGACGGTCGGTAAAGTCGGTAAGTGTCTTAAGACTTTTTCCCGTACTACCTACTGGTTTTTTTTTCTGTGTATATCTCAGGTAAGTCGTATGGAAAAAATTTATTTCACATTAATTGATTGCTAAGAGAAACGCTACACGATAGGCAAAAAAAACGTTATTTAGGTAGGTATTCTTTTTGTCTAAAATTTATTTTTTCCTCACTCCTTATTACTGCTACGTTCACAATGTCAGTGCCTGCCATCGCATCGCCACCTTCGGATTGGAAGTCGGTATATGCCTACCTACATCCCGACTAGGGTTTCCGATTTCTCGAGGTTTTTTAGTTCTCGGGTGTCGAGACTTCTCGAGCCTGATTTCTCGGGTCTTCTCGGGTTGTCGAGAAAAAATAAAATACGTCTAAATTTTTGTTTAATTAATAAAAAGAGTCTTTAATTTAACTGTGTTTATTTAACATGAAAAAAATCAACATAATTTTTAACAAAAAAAACAAGTTCTCAATAAAAAATCAGCTCAAAACAAAATTGCTAACTAAAAACAATCATACTTCTTCTCCTTATCATAACTAATCTCATCTCACTAATCTGTAATAAAAAACAAAATCTCTGTTTAACAATCAGCTTAAAACAAACATCTTAACTAAAAACAATCATAATTTTTCTCATCATAACTAAAGATCACTCACTAATCTCACTATGTGGGTGGTATGGTATCACAATTTTTGGCAGTTTTAATGTAATTAAATAAGAGATATCTATCTACTATTAATACGAAAAAATAACTGTCTTTAAGCCTGCTTATTAATTCTTATGAAATATGCCTTAAGATAAACCAAAGCATTAATAGATTTATCAGACAGCCGGCTCCTAATCTTACTGACCACATTTCCCGATATGGAAAATACCCCTTTCATTTTCTTTTGAAGTCGGCTTGACTGAAATTAATGCTTTGTATAGTGTTTCCAGATTAGGGGTCCTCTTGCCTGTTTTTTCAAATAGCAAAAACTCTTTTTTTATAATTGATTTGGAAAGCACCACAGCATTAGTTGATTCACCTATTCTCGAAATACCTTTTATTGCTCTCTCTAATTGAGCTGCAAAGCTGTCTTGTTCAGTTTCTGATTCGCTTACGCCTGCTTCGACAACTTCTGAATTATTTCCTGTCGAAGGTTCTGTAGTAGTGGGAACAGTGGGGTATAGACGATTGAATAAGTCTTCAGCGTATCCAATTAAAAATGTCTTGCTATTATCGGTAAAATAAGCACTCTTTTTGAGAATAAAATTATCGGGGCTGTTCAGGTAGCGTAGCAGCGATATTAGAGGTGTATTCCGACGATCTGATATTTTCATTTTAAGAGATTCTACTAACTGAAGAGCCAAAGGGTCGTCGATACTTTCTAATTGTTTTAGCAACACATCTGTTATAGCCTCTGCAGTTAGTAAATTGGCATCTTGTCTGCTCAATGCTTCAACTGCAAGTTTAGTTGGCGTCAATATCAACCGCAATTTTTGTAGTATAGGAATATTTTCCTCGTTCCATTTAAATGAGCTATCTAAATCAATCAAGGCTTTTTGAATGGAATTTTTTAACTTCAGGAAACGCTCAATCATTGTTAGCATTGAATTCCACCTAGTTCTGACACCCTGTAATAAGACTAGTTCGGCCCCGAATTCAGTCTTCACATGTTTTTGTAGTGTGATATTTCTAAGGGGACTCTTTCTGAAAAATCTTATGATCGAACGGGTCTCATTTAGCACTTTGTTTATGTCGTCAATAGGCTGCAATGCCTGCAATATAGATTCATCATCAGATTCTTCGTCATCGTTATCAGTGCTGGCTTCATCAGAGCTGCTGTGTTCATCGTCGCTAACAGGTGTGTTTCTTCTAGCAACTGTAGTTACTGTTTTTTTTTTGCAAAAGGTATCAAGAATAGCCAAATGGATGGCATGGTTTACACAGAGGACCATCTCACAGGGGCTCTCTCTGCCAAATTTTTTCATAACATTTGGCCCGTCGCTTGTTACGGCCAAGACATAATGCTCGAAGTTTACCCCAAAGTATTTCAAACGCTCCTCTACTATTTCTCTAACCTCTGCGGCACCGCATTTTCCGGGTATGTAAACTAGCCCCAAATTGTAAACTTTTGCCTCTGCTGTATGAACACAGACGCTAAAATATCGTCTGTTTCGTATGCTCGTCCACTCGTCAATTGTCACACTTAGCCGGTTTCCTGATGTGCAAAGCTGAGAAAGCTCTTTTATCATCTCTTTCTCCTTTTCATCATAAAACTTCAATATTAGGTTCATAACTTCGGTTTGGGTCTTTGGAAGTTTATACCACTTGGCAGCAAGTGATTCACGGATAAATTCACTTTTAGTAATGCCTCTTATAGTAAAACCATCTTGGGCTGAAAGTTTAGCTAAAATTTCACCTAACGATTTTCTGGGTTAAACGTCAAATTTCAGTGTTTGCTGTACGTGCATAGTTTCAAAATCACTTCTTAATTTTTTTGGTGCCGTCACCCCGGAACTAGACGAACTGGTAGATGCTTCTTCTGTGTCCATTTGAACCTCGGTGGATCTTACATCAATTTTGTGTACATGAGCTAAATGCCTCACTAGTCCGCTTGTGTTTGATCCTTTACAGGCTATGGTTTTAGGACATTTTAGACATTGCGCATTTGAGGCGTCCTTATTTTTCTTGAAATATTTCCAAACTTTGGAAGTTTCCATTTTGGTTCATTAGTTGTAAAATCCGGTAAATCTGTTGTACAAACAGTTCAAGAATTAGTAAGTATTTATTTTAGTACCGACAAAATAGCTGACGCAACAGTGGGGAGGCCTATGCCCAGCAGGGGGTTGATGTGGTTAGGTTAGGCTGATGATGATGATGAAAAAATAGCTGTGTCCTTTTGTATACTACGTTTGGTAGGATTGGTTGGATACGTTTTGTGTTATTTGTAGTAGATAAATTGCCATAAAACAACGTCTTAATATTATGTGTTTAGTTTAGAACTTTAGGCTTTTGTGGGATTATTACAACATCTGCAATACAAATGCAATTAATGAAATCGGTAAATATTTATGGACTAACAATTCTCTTATTTGATTAAAAACAAAAGTTTTATTTCTTTAACATACCTATTCATTTTAAACAAAAATATTATTTTGGTTTTAATACAAAAGTACTTACAAAACAAAACAAACACTTGAACTATTTAAATAAATAATAACAATACTTACCTGTTTGTTCTGCGATTCTATTACTCGTGCGTGCGTCACTAAATAGTAAATACACTCACTATGCTGGGTTTATGATCCGTCCGACCGATCCGAACACGGCGGGAGTTGAAACACGAATGAACAAAATACAACTGGGGCCGCGTCGCGCTTGCGTTTGTCGGCAAAAACAAAGGATACCGACTATTACCGACAGACACGAGCCGTGCTGTCAAAGGATGCCGCTGCCGCCTCGCATTTACAAAGAAAGCTAAGCGTAAAAATGTTTATTTAAACTTCTCGATGTCTCGACTTTTCTCGAGCTGAATTTCCCGGGTACGAGACCGACCGATTTCCCGGGAATTCCCGGGACGAGAATTCCCGGGAACAAACCCTAATCCCAACTTGCTACCTCAATCCCAGCCGTGCGTGCACCGACGGATTTTTCCACTTGAAATTCTTGTAGGTACGTAGGTACCTAGTAGTATGCTCAAAACGGTAAAAGAAAACACCGTGAGAAAACCAGTGAGAAAAATTATTTTACCTACTAGTTGGTAGGTACATAATATGCTGATCAATAGTTATTAGGGCCCGTAATAACAATATCAGTTTAACCCATGATTCTAAACCGACTATTTTTGTCAATGGACTGAAGGATGCAACTAACATTTACAGATTAAACTGCTATTTTATATTACGGGCCTTAGATAAGTACCTAAATACTAACTTAGTTTAGGTAGGTAGGAATAGTGCGCGTCATGTAAAAAGAACGCTGGAACGCGTACTAGGTAGGTACTTGAGTGACGGAACAAGCTGAATGAATGGCCCACCTGATGTTAAGTGGTAACCTCTGCCTATGAACAGTGCATTACCTCATAGGTCACGTCCACCTAGGACGCGCCCTATGTGGCAATGCACTGCGCCCGCCACCCTGAGACATAAAGATGAAAAGTTTCATGTGCCTGCGACAGCGTTCTTTTTACTTGACGCGTACTATAGGTACCTAGTACTTATAATAGGTAGTTAGATAGGTTACTAGTATAATAATTAGTCAGTAGGTTTTATGTAGGTACTTACCGAACTATGTAGGTAGGTAGTTTACCTACTTTGTATTTTCCAGAAAAGGCATCATAGGATGCAGGCACAAAATATATACCTAGTAGGTAATGCAGGCAGGAGGCACGAGGCATCACAGAAAAATCCACACGTTAATTACTTAGTAGATCTAATAATAGTAGACTCTTAGGGACTAGGCACTACTACTAGGGTACCTACAGTAATTAGTCTTTGTAAAACCAACACGGATAAGATCCAAAAATTACTATAATTGTAGGTACCAGGAAAATTCGCAATTAACAGTAACAAAACAAACAACAGCCCCGACCGAACCGATGGAAGGACAGACGGAAAGTAAGAACGGACGGAGCTACGCCGAAGACCACAGAACATAAATATTTTAACGGCGGGATGGACGGACGGTTGGAACTAGGGATTGCAATCGAATACCTATTCGAATTATTAAAATATCCGTTTGAAATTCATATTTGAATAGTAATTTATAAAAATTTCGAATATTACCACAGCAATAAAATTACAGCATTATTTTGTAGATTACGAACTCGGCGTTGTACCGTATGACCCCTGATTTTACTTCTACCTATCTAAGGTGGCAGTTGAATAAAAACCAAAGGTACATCGAAAACTGTTACATTTTTAAAATTTATCACATCTGATAAGACGGACGCACACAAATTAGTAGAACGTGGGTGAACGGCCTAATTAACAGTACGGTTGCGTTTATCATCTATAATCACTGATTATTCCAAATATTTTAACTTCGGACTGTTTGTTTGAATAAGACAGACAGCGCGGAAGTCAGAACAGAACAGAGTTTGACAAAACAAATATTGATGACTTTAAAATGATGCTAATGAAAAAAATACGTCCATGTAACGGTCATAGCTTTGAAAAATGAGGCATTCAATTTAGTAGTATTATAATGTTACCTTACCATTATTGGATGTCGTTTGGGTAATAGCAAATTTTAGCGGAAGCATTGCCATCTTGACTTAGTAATGTTATACCATTCGATCATTTTCAACTCATTCATTCGAAAACGTTCCGTTTACTAACCGTTGTTTAAAAATAAATGATGAACTCGAAAAAAACGTTGCTTGCTTAAACAACTGTTAAATTGTAACTAAACTTGTAAAAACTAATTGTAAAATTAAAGCGGTTACGTAATCAATGATTATGTTGTAGTTGGCGAACTTGCCCCTTAGTACTTCGTTCCGCATCCACAAACAAACAAATCAAATATCGATCAATCAAAACAGTTAACTTTTATTTAAATTGTTTCCATTGCTTGCTTTCCTCTTAACTATTTAGGCAGTTTTCATACATATGATGACGTCCACACTACGCATGCATGTGATTGTATTGCGTCACGCCATGCACGCAATTTGAGTACATTGTGTTTACTCATTCTTTAATGTACGTCCTGTTATATTAGCCGTCTCAGTCAGTGCCTTTTCACACGTCCCGGCGCCGACTGTCCGGTATCACACTCAGCTTTCAAACTAGCCGATTTTATATACAGTACCGTTTACTATCGACGCGAGTACTGTCGCGTAGTGACTACGCACACATAATTAAATTTTCACTGTTCTCTAAAAATGGAACGTTAGATTTTGGTATGCTAGATGCGGTTGGGGATGTAATGTTTGCTATATTGGTTGCGATTAGGGACGTAAAGATTGGTGTTTTGGTTGCGATTGGGGACATAAGTCAAGCCAAAGTCAAAGTCAAAAGTATTATATTCATTGAAATCACAAGGATCATTTTGAATCGTCTTAAAAAATAAATTTACATTTACTCCTGTTCCAACGCAACCAGACCTAGAAGAATCAGGCAACAAACACGGTCTGTTTTTCTTTTGATAATCCTTCTTACTACTAGGTGGGGAGCGCCTGTGTGGTGCCTCGAGAACAAGTGGAAGCTGATTCAAGGAAAAAAAGGAAAACCAAAGTAAAAGCCTTACTTAGGTAGGCAGTCAAAAGTAAGATGATAGAGAGAATCAGCAAAAGTTCATAAGGCAGCACACACTACGCTTGATATACTTATAAATAACACATCAGTAATAAATTATATGCAGGTACAGACATTGCAAATTGACAAATTAGGTGTCGAGGGGCAGAGCGACATCAGGCCACGCGGCTTTATCATTAACATAGTCATGTAGTGTGTAATACGCTTTCTTAATTAAATTATTTTTTATGTAAGATCGAATCGAATCGAAAGATTAGAAGCACTTTCTGGAAGTTTATTATAGAACCGAACAGAATTCCCCATAAAAGACCCACTTACTTTTTTTAATCTAAATTTGGGAATACTCAGTTTATTTTTATTTCTCGTGTTAAAACAATGCACGTCACTTTTTTTCATAAATCTACCTAAGTGTTTATGTGTATATAATAAGGTTTCGTAGATGTATTGCGATATTACCGTGAGAATGTTAATTTCCTTAAAACGCTCCCTCAAGGAGTCACGTGGCTTCATTTTATAAATGGCACGTATTGCCCGTTTTTGTAAAACAAATATTGCTTGGATGTCTGCTGCTTTCCCCCACAGAATGATGCCATATGACATAACACTATGGAAGTAGCCAAAATAAACTAGCCTAGCTGTAGCTTCATCAGTAAGCTGCCTTATCGTACGAACTGCATATGCAGCGGAACTAAGTCTACCCGCAAGTACCTCAATTTGTGGTCCCCACTGCAAACTTGCATCAATATTAAGTCCTAAGAAAACAGTAGAGTTTACAAGATTGAGTGTCTCGCCATTTACTTTAATATTAGTTGGGTAATGTTTTACATTTGGCAAAGTGAATTTAATGCATTTAGTTTTTTTAGCATTAAGCAACAGATTATTTACAGTGAACCAATCAAGAACTCGCGATAGTGATTTATTTACATTATCGTAATTAGCTTTTGACCTATCAACTTTGAAAATTAACGACGTATCGTCAGCAAATAAAACTATATCACATATGTCTTTTACATAAAAAGGGAGATCGTTAATGTATACTAAAAATAGAAATGGGCCTAGTATTGAACCCTGGGGCACTCCCATAACAATAGACGATCCTGAAGACCTTTCACCACCAACGTCATTTTTTTTTTTTTCCCTAATCTACTTAACCTAATTAATTTAAAATAATGAACGCTAAAATAAACCCATATAAATTGATACAATTGTTAGTCACTAAGTTGTTAAATCACTAAATCTACATAACACTATGGAAGAATACATGCTCTAATACTAGGATATAACCTTATTGTAAAATTATCATGATAACTAAAGAGAATATAACTTAATACTATGAGAATACAACAGCTTACATTATTATTATTATTACTCCTATCGTTAATATTACTATTGTTATTATGACCACTAATACTATGCTTATTTATACATTAATACTATTGTTATTATTACTATTATGCTCAGTACGGTGTAAGAGAAGTCGACCCATGAGAAGGCTTGAGAGGATTTCCTTCTAGTCAGAAAGAGACCGAGTACTCCTTTTCTAAGGCAGCCTTAGCTTTATCAGCTGCCCCCAACCAAGTGCCATGGTACTCACCTTTCCTAGAGATTATTGAAAACCTCACGCACCAAGAATTGCGCTCTTCCTCTGAGAATAGAGGAGAATTTAGAGCATTGATCAAATACACTTTAGAGGTATTAGCACGTTCCAATTTCGTGAACCTCTGCCAATCCTCTTTTTTCATATTGATTACCTCAGAAAGCATCATGTTCGGGAGGAAGAACACATTCAGGATGTGTTCTGTCTTTTCGTTGTCCCTGGGGAGAAGACATGCAAGTCCAGATGACCTAGCCAGAGCTGGATATCCCGTATAACCGGTCTTTGACTCGATCATTTCTCTCGAGATAGCGCCTGGAATATCCGGGATTTCGGCGTAGATGGCTGCTACTACCTCCGGATAACAGATCATTATCCTGGAGAGAGTGGTGTTCTTGGTCTTTCCTTCGGCTTTCTTCTTCAATGACACCTTTGATCTGATCTCTTTTAATTTATTAACTGCCTCCACAGAGTTGTTCGATTCGATTATCCTATCAATGTTGTTCCCTCTCATTAGTCCAAAGATGCAGGAGATAGTGACCTCGCCGAGATCCAGATTCTCGCTCAAGTACTTCCTATGTTCAAGGACGTTGAAACCAGAGTATCCGAACACCTCAAGTATCCAGCTCTCTTTGGTAGTACCAAGGGAGGATAAGCTTTCTTGACTTCTTCATAGATGTCTTTAGGCCTCAACCCTGTTGGGAACTTTAGGACGGATAAGCCTTCCAGAGCGTCAATCTGTTCTTGAGTCAGAGGGACCCTAGACATCTTGGAGTCTGATGGATAATAGGACCACAGAAGACCCGCGGAAAACCTCTTGCTGAGTAATGGATGAGACTATTAGTCTGTGCTTGTCCTTCACTAGTTTGGTTCTCTTTATTTGGTCCAATCTATCCTTACTCAGAGCGACTTTCTGGTAGATATGCAGAAGTATCCCACTCCTTTTGCTGGCTACTCTCTTATATTCTGGTCCCTTGGACTCGAAAACTTCTGTATCTAGCACCTCGAGCACCTGTCCTTGACCTAGAGTCAGTCTCTGCAGAATGAATTCAGATATAGCCTTCTTACCACCAAGCTTATGAGACATCCACGACAATGACAGTACCTCCTGCCCTAGTCTCCAGCACAAGTGTCACTTTTGAGTTTAGTTCTCTGCAGATTGCAGACGATAAGGATCTGAATGCGGAGATTGGTTGTCCTTCGACTCTCTTGAACCTGACTTCCAAAACTCCTGGACCACAATCTGAGAAGACAATGTCTTCCACACTGCTATCTACGGGAGAAACGGCTGTCAAGTTCAAGATCTTAGTTTTTAATTCACTATTCATTTATCGCGTACAAAATCACTTTTTTCCTCCGACTTTGTGTGTATTTAAGTTTGGTATACTGGCTGATGCTGGTACATCCTGTGACGATAAACTGAACGTTTTTGTTCCTTAATCTTTGTAATTAGTTGCATGACTTCCAACTGAAATTGTACAACTTCATCGACAGTAAAATTGTTTAATGTTGGAATAATTCCTTTAAAAAAAGATAAATGACTGTCTGATGGCTCTTCCAATGCTTTCAACATTTTTAATTCAATTTCATCCAATTTTTTTCGTTTTCTAGATCCTACTTGTTTAGCAGGTTTTTTAAATGTTTCGTGATCCTCTTTTTCTTTTTCATTCGCTTAATGATCTCTTATCGATTCAGATTTTTCTGTTTCTTGTGTCAGACTATCAAATTTTGCCCTTTCTTCAAACACTATTTAGAAATTGCAACTGATCGTTAAATTTATATATTTTAATATTTGTAGCTCCAGCACCAGATTTTCTAGCATCTTTATCTTATTTACAAGATTTTTTAAACGTGTCTCTAAGGTTTCCCCATCGCTTTATCACTTGTTTACCTGTAAAATAGAAACATAACATAATTTTATTGTTTCAGATACTTGGCGAATAAAGATACTTACCATACTTTTACAGATCTGAGCTTCGAATACAGACTTGGTATATCAACAGTTTGCACGATAGTTAAAGAAGTGTGTCAAGTTATCTGGTCCATCATGAAATCTGAATGTATACCTATACCTGGAAAAGAAATGTGGGAATCGATTGCTTTAAAATTTGAACAAAGGGCAATCTTCAAATTATTAGATTCGGTATCTCTTTCAACTAACTTGTCTTTAAGTTTACACAATAGCTTGGGAAATGCACTATCGACTAATGTTTTGTGTTTTCTTCCCTCGGTAAGTTTCCACTTAACTAAATTTAACAATCGAATAACTTGCCACTATTGAATTTCTAAGTCGACTTAAAAAATAGAGTAATTTCGCTAGTTCTCGACCAATTAGTGGAGTTGTCATGTATGGGAACCGAAACAAAAAAATTCTAGTACCTAACATTTTTGGACTAAAATCTATGAAAGTCTACTTCTATTATACTCTTATATAGTAAAAAGTAAAGATTTTTGTGTTAAAGCCTATATAGTTTATTTAATATTGTGATAATAAGTTGAAAATAGCGATTTTACCAGTTCTCTACCGCAAAATCGCTATGTTCTATGTTTATAAGAACAGTCTTTAATTTCAAATAATTACTATAATTTTAAGTCATAAACGTAACACTGACCTTGATTAGATACTTTCCGTATTTCCGTTTATCTTTATCATCAAAATAAGCGTTTTAAACATAGCAATCATATGAATAATATTTTGGTATCACTATTAGTTATATTTTTTATAACTGTCTTAATATTTTAAGAATGTGGGAGAGGACATGAATGACCTCATCAAGTATGGGTACCAACATATTGCGACTAATGCTGTCATTGCCAACTGCATTGGATGTTATGGATGTCACACTCCTCTTAACATCACAATCTGAAAATTGACAAAAAAGAAAAGGAATAGAGTCTAGGGGAGGCAGTGATGAGATATTTTTAATGGTGTTCGATTTTGTTAATCCATCAATATTGGAAGAAGAAGAGAAATGACATTATGTAGGCAATGTAGGCATTATGTAGGCATTCTTAGACATTATGTAGGCAATGTATATGCAGACGAATGCAAGAAAAGAAGTATTTCTAAATAAAACTCACAGAAGTATAACCAACAACAATTTTACACAACATTGACAACTCAAAACAAACGAAATATTTGACATTTTAACCGATAAACTAAAAATCACCTCGCAATCGTTTGATTGACAAAAGAAAAATTACATTTCATTTTAGAGGAATTATTATAATACGCCTTGTTCGAGTGACGTATTGTTTACGGGACGCTTTCATCTGGCGACATGACATTTTGTTTTGGTTGCTTAATGAACAAACCGAACCACCTCACTGTGACTCACTCTCATTCACTTGATGTTTGATTTAGAAACGAGCCGTTAATTTGTCACCACAGAACGTAAACGCATTTAACATCGACGTCAATTATGACAAAGGATTTCGTAATGTAAGATTATTGTAAGATTAACAGAGTATGGTGAAATCAGGTCTAAATCTACCTTAAATCTACTTTTTTCTTTCGTTTTCTTTATTGTTATATGTCTTATTTTTCTTATTCTGAGTAGTTTTTCTGACTTTCTGACCTTTTTGAAATAATTTCTCCAAGCTGTGGAAGAAATAGCATTAGGAGTTTTTTCTTCTAATGTTCTTGTTTCATTAAAGACTTCCGGACACATCATATGTTTCTCAAAAGGTCTTCTTAAATGATTTGATGTTGAAAGAATCGATAATCCTGGTGGTTTTTCCTTGGTTGCTTGATCATCTCCGTCTTCCGTCCTGGACGATCATCTCTGAAATAACTTTTTTTGTCGCTGTCACGAATTATTTTCTGTGTGGTGTCCAAAAGTTCTTGCTTTTTTACTGGAAATCCATATTTGGAAATGTTTATAAGCCATTCCACTACCTTATTTTCACCATGCATTCTCAGTACTGGGTCTGGTCCAGGTTGCTTGATGTTGTCTGTACATTCCACTACCTTCTTTTCACCATCCATTCCGAGTACTGGGTCTGGTCCAGGTTTCTTGATGTTGTCTGTAGAGCGTCCACTAATTCTGCCTCAAATTGTGGACTTTGGAAAATTAAAACTAACCTTACACTGGCTTATTCTTGGCACTGGCTTATTATTTTCCCGGATTTCCACCAGAGCCTTTTTTAAGTCCTCGGCTGTGTATGTAGCAATTTTTTTCTTTGACTCTGAAGGCTCATCTAAAAATTAAAGTTTCTTTATTAAAAAATAACCATAACTAAAACTTTTTTAACCCTATTAAGACCACTAATAACTACAATTAATATCCAAAATAAACAGTCTGCTCACTATTCAGAGACAACTTTTCAACCGGTTGATAAACAAAACGAATAGAAGTTACTTAGAGACACCCAGTTTCCGACCACCAGTTTCATAATTTCTTAATGAATGTGTAACAGCTTATAATTATAAAATCTGCAGAGAATAATAGAATTGACGTTACGAAATATTTCTACATCAACAAATTTGTTGTTTTACAATTTTCGCTATAATTTTCTTCTGAGACATGTAATTGGTCAAGAACTGGCGTGCTTTCCACGGCTAGTTTAGTTCTCGACCACGAGTAAAATTGTACGATCTGTAGTTTTAAATAGAATGCGATTTACTTGGACGAAAACTTGGCATTCAAATGTAGGCAGTCATAAGGTTCAAAGTCATAAATGGTTTTAGTAAGTTTTCTCATATTATGTGTTACATACAAAACACAACTTACTCTGACATGGATAAGCCAATCCTCGACCACCCAGTCGGAATTCTAATAAAACGATTGTCTAGTTCTCGTCCACCTCAATTTACCAATTTATTAATGAAGAATAAAATTGAAGAATAAAAGTTGTTAAACATGTTTTCTAGGTCATAACAAGGTTTTACAAGGAAAACTAACCCCGAAAATGTTAACAAACTAAGTAAAACTTACCGTGAAAGTCGCGGCTCGGCACTATTTTTTTTTTGCACGAATTGACGCGTCCGGACTAAAACTTTGTTCCGGGTCTGGGTGTTATGATACCTACCATGGTTCTCGTAGTTCCTGATACCCACGACACAGGTAGTCCTAGTGTGGGATCAGGACTATATAATATGTGACTGTTTGGTGTTATGTTATGTTATGTTACATATTAAAAATATATATATACCGAGATTTATCTTTAGTACCTTCATTCTTACATAACACTTGTTTGATTTATAATTGTTTGCTACCTATAGTGTTTTAAATCTAAAAACAGACTTTAATCTACTTGCTCACATACAATGTAAATACTTTTAGGTATGCTGTAGTTTTATTATAATTTGATTGACTATACCTACTTGCTTGCTACCTATATATTCCAATCTAAAACTGCACGCCCCTCACTTGACAACACAAGCTTGACGTTTCAAAATGATCCTGTGTATAAGGAACAAGGAATATTGAACAATGAACATAGGTCTGCTTAGGTGGTCACTATATGAGTTTATGTAGGTAGGTACTTAGTACAAAAACACAACTCCAAGAGGGTTAGTACGAGTTTTGATAGTTTTCGAAACTATATGAGGGGTCTAAGTGCAAATCCGCCACTATCCAGTTTCTAGAAATTTTCACGGCGGTTAAAAAACATGTTGTGGCATTTCAAATCTTTATTATTATGAGTTTATTTTATAGGGTTATTGCAAATATAGCTTTTTCCAGCTCATAATTTTATTTATTTTATTTTTGTTTATTGAAAAGACCAACAGCTACAATAATAAAACAAAATCACTTAATTATATAAGTTATACAGCCAATTATAGGTCTCTCTAAATATTAAACTAAAACTATGATAATTTCCTACAATAATTATAGTAAAATACATATATAGATAAACAATAAAAACAAAAAAATAAGGTTCACTACATTAAATTATTATATAAGAATATCTAATAAGTACATAAAAACAAATAGTTAAGGTTCACTACATTCAATTAATAAATAAGAATATCTAAAAAGTACAAAGAAACAAATATTTGGTTTCACATTGCTAGGGCGTGTTTAAGGGTTTATCCACTACAACTGAAAATTATTGTTCTGGATTATAAAGTAAGTTTATTATCGCTTTTTTGAAGGAATTTTTACTGGTGTTGAACATGTCAACACCCGAGAAGCGCTTGTTATAATTGGAACAAATTCGATTGATTGGTGCATTCTTGGCATAATTAGTGCTATGATAAGGGAGTGAAAAAAGCTTCGTATGACGCGTCCGCGTTGAAGGCACATTTAAATTGATACAGGCGAGTAACGTCGGGGAATCCAAATTGCAATTTAATAAATTGTACAATAGCATATTGTCTAATAAGGTACGTCTATCTTCTAAAGACATTAAATTGTGACATATGCAACCATCATTGTAATTGTAGAATACTCGTTTGCGGTAATTTAGATGTTTTATAAATTTCTTTTGAATTCTCTCAATTTTATGATTGTAAATAATATACTGAGGAGCCCAGATACTGCTAGCGTATTCCAAGACACTGCGGACATAAGCGTAATAAACTGTTTTAATGCAGGTAAGATCAGAGAAAGGTTTACAAGTACGGATAACGAAGCCAAGGTTCCTATAAGCTTTATCTGTAATATAGTCTACGTGTTCAGCCATGGTAAGTTTACAGTCTAGGATTACCCCAAGATCTCTTATAACACTGACTTTTTCAATAGGGATATTGTTTAATGTATATGTGAATGTTAACGGTTTGAGCTTGCGAGTAAACGAAATTTGCTGACATTTAGGTACGTTTACAGTAATTTTGTTGTTAGCATAGTAATTTGACAGAACATTGAGAGTATTCTGAAGATTGGCACAGTCTTGAACACTTTTAATTTTACAAAAAATCTTTTTATCATCTGCATATAACAGGTGATTACTAGAAGTGAAGCATTTATATATGTCAAATATGTAAGCATTATATAAAAGAGGCCCCAAATGGGATCCTTGAGGAATTCCTGAGGGAATGTCCACGAAGTCCGACCTAAATCCACCAATTACAACCGCTTGAGCCCTATTTGTAAGGTAAGATTTAACCCACCGCAAGAGATCGCCATGGATGCCAAGTCTATCAAGTTTAGCAAGAAGGATGATATGGTCTACACGATCAAAAGCTTTTTCAAAGTCTGTGTACACCACATCAACCTGTCCTCCACCCTCCATACTTTCTAGGACGAACTGCATGAACTCGGCAAGATTAGTAATGGTAGACCTTCGTCTCAAGAAACCGTGCTGAGTATGACTGACCCCATTCACAATAGTGCTATAGATTTGGTCATAAACAATTTTTTCAAAAATCTTACTGAATATATTTAGAATCGATATGGGTCTATAATTTTCAATCTTTGATTTCGACGACTTTTTATAAATTGGTATAACATTAGCCTCTTTCCATTTTGAAGGGAATGTTCCCTCAGATAAAGATCTATTAAATATAATTTTTAGAGGCTCTACAAGAGATTCAGCACAGTTGTGAATGAAGATAGGGGGAATGTTATCAGTTCCGGCTGATTTATTAATGTCAATTTCCTTAAGCAACTTTAGTAATTGTTTTTCACAGACAACAACTTTACCAATGACATTGGACTCACTACAAGCTGGCAAGTCGAGATCTAATAAGTTATAGCTAGTTGAGGGTTTCATAAATACACTCTCGAAAAACTTATTAAAACCATTACAAATGTCTGGGCCGGTGTCGTAAGTATCAGAGCCCAATGATAAACATTTGGGATAATTCGATTTCCCTCTCATTAATTTTACATAAGTCCACATTTTTTTAGGACAAATTTTAATATCTTCCTGAATATGTGTAATGAAACTATTGTACAGTTCACCGTCTAACTTTTTAGCCCTTGCTCGTAATATAGAGAATTCTTTATAATCTAAGTAATTTTTAAACAGTTTCCATTTAGCGTGTGCTTTTAATTTATCACGAATTATATTGTTAAGAGTTTTATTGTACCATAGCGGAAAGTATTTACCATTTTTAATTTTGCATTTAGTCACAAATAAATCAATACATATTTGTAGTTCATTATTAAAACAATTAACTGCACAATTTACAGAATCACACGACTCAAATGTTGTTTTCCAATCAAATTTATTTAGATAATCAGTAATTTTATCATACCTACAACTTCTAAAGTTGTATTTTGTTCGAGGGCATTCTTCAAATGGAACAAGGGAAATATTGGTTGAATCAATAAATAAAGTAGGGTGAGCTGTATCTTCTTTTACTAGCGAGGTTTGTGTTATATCTGCTGAAGCGGAGAAGTTGCTAAATATCAAGTCTAAAGTGTTACCGTACGAATTTCTCGAATAATTACTTTGTTCAAAACCCAATAGATTGAATTCATCTAGTAACAACTGACCTGCCACTTGTGTTTCTACAGGGCCGCGCCTCAATTGTAACGGACCCAGATGGGGACTCCACTGAATATTTGGCAAGTTGAAATCGCCTAGTATCAGAAAATTATCATTTTTATATAAGTTAAAAACATGCAAAACACTTTCAATCACACTATTAACATATTGAGGTAAGCTAATATTGTCAGGTGAGATATAGACTAATGCTATGTGTAAGTTCTTACCAACAGAAGTATTTTATTTTTATTTTATTTTATTTTATTTATTGGATTTACAAAACAGATTACAATCACCTTAGCTTACACTTTTATGCATATTTAGTTCTATTCTAGATTCGTAATCAAATATGTAAATGTATTAAAAGATTTAGCCGGTATAGTAATCCAAATCATATCTGTAGGGGGAGTTACATAACTATTTACTAGTAGAAAGGCTCCCAGTTCCCTTCGCGCAAGTACCATAACACCGCCCCCCCTAGTTGTATTAGTGAGTGCATAATTCCTGTCGAGCCGAAAAAGATCGTAACGTGGGTCAGAGACTTCACCATCCAAAATTCCACTATGTAACCAAGTCTCCGTTATTAAAACTATGTCAAAGTTATTTTTCAATAAATTCCTGTAAAATTCTATAGTTTTGGTACGGAGACCTCTTACATTTTGATAAAAAATATCTAAGGTTTTTACAGCCATGACGACAGAACAACGACAATTACTATAAATACAACTGCTAATAACATAACACAACAATTATTAACATCCTTATTTGTGCCAAAAAGGCGGAACGTCGTCAAACAAAACTTTATGTAGGTAGAAACGAAACAAGTTCTCGAGTGTGGATTACTATGAGCCAAGCGATGATAGGTGCATTCTTGTTTTGTAATATAGGCGTAAATAGATATATAGGGCATGAACAATATATAGCAGTGTTTAATATAATCATAATAAATATAATAATATAATATCGTAATAGTCTTTATCTTTGTAAATCTAGTATTAAAAAATTGTGTTTGTGTAGTGAGTAAGTAGTTAGGTTGAAGTAAAAAATACCACAAGCAATGTGAAAACAAAGGGAAGCTATCAGCACAACGGATAGGTACAATCAAATCCCCCCGCGGCAAGAAGACGACAAGTCATTTAATTTTAATGAGATCTTCTTCTTTGTTTATCGCAATTTTTGGCGACTTGTCATCTTTACGCACAAAAATCTTACAGTTACGTATCCAAATAAACTTATATGAAATCGAAGTAGCCAATTCACGACACTTTTTATACAAGTTTTTGTTTTCCAACGTAAGGTGTTCATTTACGAAGATGCGCTGAGTACCTTGCATACCGATGTCGCTGCGGGTGATACCGTGAAAGCGCCGGATGCCCGCCAGTAAGTTGTCCTTCACCACTCGGTTTCTCAATTTCACGATTATAGTACGTGGGGCACCTGGTTTCGGCTGCTTCGGTTGAATCCTGTTTGCGAACTCAATGTCGGTCGCTGTTAAGTTGACATCAAGAAACTTTGCTATAATGGCGAGTACTTTCACGAGGTCCTCATTGTTAGTCTCAGGAACTCCAATCACTTCCAGATTGAGTAATCTATCCCATTGCTGTCTTGCTTTCAATTCCGCACTTACGGTTGTATATTTGTTTCTTAACTCAGCAATATCACTCTCATACTGTTCGAAGTTTTTAGTGCGCTGCTCAGTTAAGCACAGGCGCGAATCAAATTGATCTTGACGATTAGTTGCAAAGTTAGTTGATGCCTCAATCTCGTTCAGACGTCCTTTTATCTCAGTTACGGAAGCCGTGATAGCCGCGTTGTCTTTGGTGATTTTCTTCATTTCTATATTGATGTTGTCCAGATCAGTCGAAAATTTATCCATCTTTTCAGTAATTACACTCTCGACCGTTGACTTGATCGTACGTGTAATATTTTCCATTATATCATTATGAAATTTAGTCATCGACGATTCGCAATGGCAACTATCCATCTCCTCCTCTCTCCTTTTACGATGTTTCATCAGGTTAAATTGATGTCTTGACAGGTCAGAATCAGAGCCATAACTAGATGGTGGAGTACGTTCGAGAGTATTCATTAGTAAATAGGTATTCAACGCTGGGTAGGTGATGCTTAAGCGATACGAATACTTTTGTGGTAGGACCCTCGGCCGGCCGGCGAGCAGTTCGTCAGGTAAACAATATAGGATACTCTGGATACGGTGTCTCGTTCACTCACCGCTGGGCATACGCCGCGATCGACTGCGACAAATATATAATACAATAATTAATTGGATATCATTAATATTAATGTATGATGCATAAAATTCAATTAAAAACTGGATAGAGGCGATTTTGCAACTAAACCCTGTATAGAGGCGGTTTTGAACTTCATTCATAGGCACAGAGGCGGTTTTGCACGAAACTTGTCTGGGTTTAGCACGGTTTTAGCACCTAATAAAACTTGCCTCTCTTGTTTTTTCTGGTTGCGTTTCCAGTGATATTCGTTGCGAGATAGCTTCCTTGCCTTTTTTCCTGGCACAGTAGTAACATTTCCTTCCATTTTTCACAGTAAAATACACTGAAAACTAATTA
The DNA here is from genome assembly GCA_932527175.1 of Operophtera brumata. Lineage (NCBI taxonomy): Eukaryota > Metazoa > Arthropoda > Insecta > Lepidoptera > Geometridae > Operophtera > Operophtera brumata. Next base: position 44,079,483 of record OW052226.1, on the reverse strand, counting down.
AAACCACGCACGTAATTATCATAAAAACACTGACGGCCATAATGATGGTTGCTGCTCGGTGATTGGTCGAAACGGGACAGTGGCGGTTATGCATCTTCGCGTTTGGATAGTGTAGGTTTTGAAACTCACTTGATTATTGTAATGGTTTTTTGTATGGGATAGAGGTGGTTTTGACTTCAACTGGTTTTACAGAACTATAGACAATAAGCTTGAGTGTTGCCTGACAATAAAAATCATTTATTTATTTTTTATGGACAGTGGCGGGTTTGCACTTAGACCCCTCATATGAAGTTTCCTTTACATCCCTACATTTTTTGACAGCGCCCCTTAGTTCCTAGACGTTTTCGCTAGGGGCGATGCAAGTAAATGTATGGAAGGAAACGAAACTTCATACAGTTTCGAAAACTATCCAAACTCGTACTAAGGGTACAGATAGATTGTTATGCATGTGTAACGAGCGCAGGTGATCTTACCTAGGTAGCGTCCCTTTCACGCAACATGGAGGGCCAAGCACTGAGCAGGCCAAGGCAGCCGATTCGCGACGGAAAACCGCGAGTCGGTTAGGTGACGAATCAAATATTGGAAGAACAGGCGGAGGCACCCGATTCGCGACGGAAAACCGCGAGTCGGTTCGCATAAGTGGTACTGCATTGATGAATGAATTAATTCGGTGTTACCGACTTCAGTCGTACTAGTTGAATGAAATTGTAAGTCGAATACTTGAGTAGTTCCTGTATGATCCATTGAGATTGATTCATTGGAGTTTGATCGTTCTGTTTGATCCATTAACATTTGTAGTCAGTTTTCAAATTCCTGTTGAATCCCTTGTCGATTTTGTTAGTGAAGTAGAGTCGGCGTAAAAATAATAAATATCTATAGGCAGGCCAATAAAAACTTTGATGAAATTATTTTGATGAAAAATCGCGAGCAAAATATCATGAAAGAAAACTGTCGATTGAAAATCTCGAATTAAATATCTCGATTGAAAAATCTTACCAACAGGTGAGATCGTGGTCAAACAAAGGTCTATCAATGTTAAAAAAAAAAAACTAATGAAAAATGTCGAATGATTAATCTCTTATGAAAAATCATGAACGAAAAATCTTTAATGAAAAATCTCGAATTAAAAATGTCGAACGAAAAATCTCTAATGAAAAATCTCGAACGATAAATCTTAAAAGAAAAATCTCGAACGAAAAATCTTTAATGAAAAATCTAGAATGAAAAATTTCGAATGAAAAATCATGAACAAGTAATCTTTAATGAAATATTTTGAATGAAAAATGCCGAACAAATAATCTGAAATTAAAAATCTCGAACGAAAAACCTTTAATTAAAATGTCAAACGATAAATATCGAATGAAAAATCTCGAACGAAAAATCTTGAATGAAAAATATTTAATAAAAAACATAGAATGAAAAATGTCGAACGAAAAATCTCGAATGAAAAATCTCAAATGAAAATCTTGAAAGAAAATTCTCGAATGATATATCTAGAAAGACAAATCACGAATAAAAAATCGAGAATGAAAAATTAATTCAAAATGTCGAACGAAAAATCTCTCATGAAAAATCTCGAACGAAAAATCGAATGATATAACTGGAATAACAAATTTCAAACAAAAAATCTCGAATGAAAAATCTTTAATTGAAAGTCTCGAATGAATAATGTTGAACGATAAATCTCGAATTAAAAATCTCATACGAAAAATCTTTAAAGAAAAATATTTAATAAAAAACATAGAATGAAAAAAGTCGAACGAAAAATCTCGAATGAAAGATCTCGAACGAAAAATCAAATTATGTAACTGGAATAAAAAAAAAAAAAAAAAAAAAAAAAAAAAAAACGCGAATGAAATATCTGGATTGAAAAATCTCGATAATGCAAAATCTCGAATTAAAAATCTCGAATGATTTATCGAGCATGAAAAATCTCGAACAAAATTTCACAAATAAAAAAATCTCGAACGTAAAATTTTTAATGAAAAATCTTGAATTAAAATTAATTAATTAATCTCAAATGATAAATAAATAATAAATAAATAATGCTGCACAGTTCACACAACATTATCTAGCCCCAAGCTAAGCAGAGCTTGTGTTATGGGTACTAGACAACTGATATACTTAATACAATAAATTACATAGATACATATTTTTTATTATGCATAGAAAATACCCAGAACACCCTGAACAAATATCTGCGATCGCACAAATATTTTTTCCGAGGCGGGAATCGAACCCACAACCTCCTGCGTCGCAGGACAAACTTCGCCTGCCGCGCCTCTGAGGTTGTAAGGAACAAGACCTACGATTTTTAATTTGAGAAATTTCGTTTCAGGTTTTTTAATCTAGATGTATCATTGACGACCTCTGTGACGCGGCGGGCGAAGCTTGGCCTGCGAAGCAGGAGGTTGTGGGTTCGATTGCCGCCTCGGAACAAATATTTGTGCGATCGCAGATATTTGTTCAGGGTGTTCTGGGTATTTTCTATGCATAATAAAAAATATCTATCTATGTAATATATTGTATTAACTTTTGAAACTATCATGGTTATGTACATAATTTTCACTAGAAACGGGATATTTACCATGATTTTTGAGTTTTATATGTTCCCGATATTTCTGATTTTTATTTTTTTTCTGTGCCGAAATATCGGGAACATATAAAACTCAAAAATCATGGTAAATATCCCGTTTCTAGTGAAAATAATATTGTATTAAGTATATCAGTTATCTAGTACCCATAACACAAGCTCTGCTTAGCTTGGGGCTAGATAATGTTGTGTGAACTGTCCAGCATTATTTAGTTGTTTACAAGATGTTTCTGTGATACGTGCAATTTTGTAACTATGAGAGAATAATATCTACCCCTCAATCAAATTTCATGAAGATCGGATTAACGGTTTGGAAGTTATGCTTGGTCAAACATACATACATACATACATACATAAATACATACATACATGCAAATGCCGATTCTTCCAAGTTGACTCAGAGAACACGCTTTACTCGTTCAATAACCCTAACTAGGGAGATAATTTAGAAAGAAAACAAAGAAAATGCTCTATTTTCGTAATTTTGTCTGTAAAATATTTAAAACTATGCATTTCAAAGTAATACAAATCACCTAAGTGTATGTCGCACTACGCAGAGTAAAGGGATATGTAGTTGGGATCATCATCATTATCATTATCATCATCCTCGTCCTCATTCCTGAAATTTTCGAAATCGCCTGAGTTTTAGACCAATTCAAGCAAGGATCCCTCAATTCATACTTAGGTAAGTACGATAGATTGCTGCACCAACGTATCTTCTACAAAAAAAGTAAATCGTTTACCAATGAAAATTATGAGCGCGATTCAAAAATGTGACGTAACAATTTTGGTTGTTGTTTTGTTTTAGTATTATCGTTCAAACTTAGCGCAATTGGGGCCAAGTTGGACATTTAAGCGTCATCAGACCGGACGGATCGGTGTCGCGTGATCAGGTGGGATAGACCCATTATAAATGTAGGTATAAGTATTATATAGTGCTATGTTCAGACTCCTGGTGGTGGTGATGATGATGAAAACACTTTACGATGGAATTACTGATTTAATTAAATAAAGGTTACAAAATGTATTATCTAAGTGGCGGTACGAACGTGACTGGTTGTACCGACGGCGCGGGGCGCGGGGCGTAGTGAATTTGCTAACATTGCATTCTGAGCCCCTACAGTCATCCCCTTCTTAAAAAATTTTTTTTTTACAAACCAAAAAAATATCATTCATACAATTTAAAAGTATTACAAACGTGCCAAAAGCTTCACAAATGCAGATTACAATGTAGTTGTTTCTCTTACTAAGCATACGCACGCTAGCTCGCCGTAACGTATCTAATTACGAGCGCTGCGAGTCATAACAAAACAATGGAAAATTTTAGGAATTGTACTTATAATTGAACAGTTCTTACTAACAATTTTGAAACACGTTAGTTATATAAAAAAAAATGCAATAAAATATGACATGAGCTATCCTCTGTGTTCATACATGGTTCATACTTGATTTATTGTACATTTAATTCACACATTTTACTTTACACATTATGTATGTAAAATTAATTTTGAAATACACTCATCAAATCACTAAAAAAACTGTTTCATTTTTAACTGACTCTACTCTAAACTGAATGTTAAAACAAAATTTCCTTACTATAAAATAATATAAACCTGTTGTTGCACTAACAAATATTCGATACGATGCGATGCGATGCTACTTTTCGTTCTACCAAATGCTACGAGATGCATTGTGAACTAATTACGACGAGCATTATATCGCAACGCTACGAAATATGATTGCTACACGTGGAACATTGCCTTACAATAAAAATCGTACAGGTTGTTTAACAATGCGACCGCTCCTTGTTTGGCGTAACGGTGGCATACTTTGGGTAGTGGGTTCAGAAACCACACTATTGCTTTTACATAAATTGTTATCTACATTACTGTCTGAACACTTTTCATTCAATACATAAGCTGGTTTTAATCTGTCTATAGATACCAAACTTATTCTATTCGGCAATTGAATTTCGAATACCTTTTTTTTTCTGCTTAATACGCGATATGGACCATCGTAGGTAGGACAAAGTGATTTTTTTAACATGTCATTACGAATAAAAATATGAGAACAATCTTTTAAATCCTGATGCACGAATATTTTGCGGGAATTGCTACATGTTCGTGTCTGAGGCTGTAAACTTTGTATCACGCTACGTAACTGATTGACGTAGGTATACATATCACAGGTTCTCGGTCTATTCTGATCATAAAAATCACATGGTAACTTTATCGTATGACCTAGTGTCATTTCGGCTGCGCTTATGCCGCTGTCACTTCTACTAGCTGCCCTAAGCCCTAGCAAAACCGATGGTAATTCATCTACCCATGATGTGTTATCTTTCAAACGACACGTTATCGCGACTGTCATAGATCTGTGCCATCTCTCGATCATTCCATTTCCCTGCGGATGATAACTACTAAATCTAATTCTAGTCACTCCTAGTAACTTCATTAGGTTGTTAAAAAGTTCGCTCTCAAACTGTCTACCTTGATCACTTGTAATCCTAATAGGACAACCGAATCTACAGATCCAATTCTCGTAGAAAGCTTTGGCTACTGTCTCAGCTGTTATATCTAGTACGGGTATCGCTTCCGGCCAACGCGTAAAACGATCTATCATTGTGAGACAATATCGATATCCTTTTTTTTTTTTTACCTAAAATAGGCTTGCGTTTGGCTACATCTCACCTGATGGGAAGTGACGATGAGGCCTATTTAAACACGCTCGCCTAGAAGATGCCTATTAACTCTTCTTTTGAAGACGCCCAAGTTGTATGATAAGGGGAACAAAGAAGCCGGAAGAGAGTTCCAGGCCTTTGATGTCCGCATGATGAAAGAGTTTGAGAAACGGTTTGTACGCGACGGTGGTCCTTGCTGCGATGTTGCTAAAGGACCAACTAAATCGATATGTATATGTTCAAATCTGATACTGTATGACGCGTGTCTTTAACTTTTTGACAAGGAATGAAAATTTTAACCCAATTGTTTATGTCTTTGTTCATCCCTGGCCAAAAATATCTTTGCGCTATCATTTTCCTGGAAGTCCGTTTACCTGGATGGCTTAAGCTATGAATCGTTTCGAAAGCCAATCTCCTATACTTTTCTGGAAGATATGGTCTTGCATTATCTGTTGAAGTTTCGCAAATAATTGATGCATTATTACTAGGTACAATTATTCTTCTAAACTGTAACCTACTGTTAGAATTGTTTTTCCACGATGTAACCTGAGAATCGTTCTCCTGTTCCTTCGCTAATTCCTCGAAGTCAATGCTTATCGGGCATTCTACTGACTCGACACGTGATAAAGCGTCTGCAACTTGATTCTCGCTACCTCCAATGTACTGTATGTCGCTGGTAAATTCGCTAATATACAATAACTGACGGGTTCTTCGCGAAGTTTCTTTGTCTGAGCCTACCTTAATAAACGCGAAAGTTAATGGTTTATGATCCGTGAAAATAGTTAGCCCTTCTATCATATTACGAAAATGCATTAAAGCCATATAAATCGCTAATAATTCTCTGTCATATGTACTGTACTTTTTCTGTGCGTCTGTTATTTTCTTAGAAAAATAACCAAGAGGTTTCCATTCGCTGCCTACTTTCTGTTGTAGTACAGCGCCTACACAAAAATTTGACGCGTCTGACATGAGTGATAAGGGTACGTCGGCGACAGGATGTGACAACGTAACTGCGCTTTTAAGGCTGAGCTTACATTGTTCAAACGCTGTCTCTGCTTCCGGCGTCCATACGATTTTAGTCTTATCTTTTCTCTTAGAGTTGTGTAAAAACCTATTGAGTTCCATTTGGTAATAAGCTGCTTTAGCTATATGAGATCTATAAAAATTCGACATACCAAGGAATCGCCTTAACTGCTCAACGGTTTCCGGTTTGGGGTATTCGTTGATTGCTTGCACTTTGTCTTCAAGTGGGCGGATGCCTTCTGATGTCACTCTGAAACCTAAAAAATCTATTTCAGTCTGACCAAATAAACATTTAGTCAAGTTAATGGTTATACCTAACTCTTCAAATCGCTCGAATAATTTTTCAACATGTTTTCTACTTATGCGTTCGGAATCGGCGGCTATAATGACGTCATCAATGTAACAAAAAATGTATGACTCTTCACCGTTCTCTCTCACATACTCTAAATCCTTTAAAACTGTGTTATTCATAAATCTCTGAAAGGTTTGTGCTGCATTGCGTAGTCCGAAACTCAACCTTTCCCATTCGAATAAACCAAAAGGGCATATTATAGCTGTTTTTTCGATGTCATCAGGATAAACTGGTATTAGGTGATAAGCTCTGTTAATATCAATACGACTAAAAAAATTCTTACCTGCCAATCCGTATGTGAAGTCTTGTAGTCTCGGTACTGGGTATCTTTCCAGCTTGGTTACTGCATTTAACCGTCTGTAGTCGCCACATGGTCGAATTGATCCATCCTTTTTGGGGACTACATGTAAAGGACTGGCCCATGGACTCTTTGAAGGCCTACAAATACCTATTTCCTGCATAAATGAAAACTCGTCTTTGACTCTCTTGTACCTATCTGGCGGTAAAGGTCTTGACTTAGCAAAAACAGGTGGTCCTGTTGTTTCGATATGGTGAAAAACTGAATGCGACGGCTTATCCTTGTAAGACATAGGCTTGGTAATTTCCGGGTATTTCTCTAATAAGTCTCTATAAGGATTATCTACTTGTATACTCGTTATCGAAGGTTCGTCGTACCTAACGATGATTCCATTCGCTTGTAACTTGGTAACTGCGTCTAATAGTTTCCTATTATATAAATCTACAATTAACTTATGAGTCCTTAGAAAGTCTGCGCCTAGTATGGCGGTTTTCACGTCACTGATGATAAATGTCCACTTGAACGATCTACGGAGACCTAAATTTAATTCTAGAACACTTGTGCCGTAAGTTTTTATTTCCGAATTATTGGCGGCAAACAATTTATATTTACACTCACGACGGTTTTTAACGTTCACTTTATTCACGGGTATGACCGAAACATTTGCACCCGTGTCGATTAAAAAACTTATACCACTTTTCCTATCTGTTACACATAGGCGATGGTTATCCGTTGGGGCGATGCATTCCTCCACCGCTTGGGAGTGCACCGAGTTTAGTTTTCCTGGTGTTTCTTTTTCCAGTTACATGGTTCTTCGCAGGTATTCGCTGCATCTTTCCACCGATAATGGTGTCTGCAGAGCCAATTCGGGTTATTTGACGCTCTTCGCGACGTCCTTGAACGTGATCTGGACCTGAAATTCTTTCGGTTCCCATGATTACCATTTCTTTGACTACGGCCTCGAATTTCTTTGACCTCTGCTCGCAGGTTCGAAAGTTCTAATGTCAATTTGCTCAACTGCTGTAAAAGTTCAGTATTACTCGCGTTCGATGTGGATTCCACCGCTGCTACCTCTCCGCTCCTTATATTATCCATTATTTTATCTGCCATCACTGCCATGTCGTCGATCTTAGTATCCTTACATACGATTAGTACGGCTCTCGCCGAGGACGGTAAACGAGCTAACCAAAGTTTTTTTAAAGCCTCGTCTGATACTTGCGTATTCTGTGCAAGTTCTCTCATTCTACGAAGTAGTTGTGATGGGCGTTGCAGTCCTAGGTCCATTTCACCTACTAATTTCTGGAACTGACGTTCTGCGCTTTCCTCAAAAACGGCTAATAAACGCTCTTTCAACTTGTCATATTTATCATCGTCCGGCGGTAGAGATATTAAATCGCTCACCTGTTGTAATGCTTCTTTTCCCAATTTAGCTACTACAAGGTTGTATTTGGTTGAGTCACCTTGTTTCTGTGGTGCGAGGACCGACTCGAATTGCGCGAACCACATTCGCGGCATATCCGTCCAAAATTCTGGCAATTTCGTTGACAGGCTTATCGCTGCTAAATCGTTAGTAGCCATCTCCTCTGTCTGTTGAGCTGGGGTTTTTTGAGCTGGAGCTGGAGCTGGATTCATCATCTTGTTTAACCTTGACTAACCTGTCCGAAAAAATGTGATCGGACAGGGAATCACATTCGCACTTCACTAAAGTTCACATTTAGTCCTCCACCAGAAGCGTCGAGGGTCACCAATGTAGGTGTAAGTATTATATTAGTTCTATGTTCAGACTTCTGGTGGCGGTGATGATGATGAAAACACTTTACGATGGAATTACTGATTTAATTAAATAAAGGTTTCAAAATGTATTATCTAAGTGGCGGTACGAACGTGACTGGTTGTACCGACGGCGCGGGGCGTAGTGAATTTGCTAACATTGCATTCTGAGCCCCTACATAAATCTAAAAACATTCACCATATATTATGGATACCTGGTCAAAATCAAAATATAATACTGTAATTAAATACCTAAATAACGTACGTACTCTCACTCATTAAATCACAGGTTGTACAATATTTATGTCCATAAGATAAAATATTTATTGATATTTCAGGTCGCAATCAACTCTTATACCTCGTATCTTTAAAAATCCTTAAGAATAAAAACGTTAAATCTTTAAAAACAAAACAAAGTCAGTCAGTTTAAATTTAATTTTGATACTCCAAGCGCCTGGTTCTGGCTGTTGTATAACCCTGTCTTCAAGTTTTTACATGTAGGCACTTTGACGATGATATCCAAAATCTTTATAGATGGCGGGAACAGGTTTGTTTTCTTGCAATATAACAATTTGTCTGCATTTTTCTATGTCTATCGCTACTTCGTTTTTGATGTGATCTTGTTTGCAGGTGTGTGGATTTGATTTTTCTACTGTTTTACAGTTTTACCAACGGACCAAAGACATTATAGACTTCGCAGGAAGGCTGTGGATGGAGACGACTCATAACCATTCGTCGTGGCATTCTGTGGGGGAAGTCCAGCAGTGGACTTCTGTAATCTGATAGTTCTGGTATTGCAAATGCCCGAACCAACGTATGTCTACTACCTAATTATCTCTAGATGGACCGAAATGTTATTTCCCTAGTTAGAGATATTATTCATCATCATCATCATAATTTATCAGCATCTTTCCGTCCAATATTGGATATATGCCTCCCCTAATTTCTTCCAGTCGGCTCTGTTCCCAGTATCACGAGTCCACTGGCGGCCAGCTACGTTGTTGATGTCATCGGTCCATCGTGCATTCGGCCTGCCTGGTCTTCAGCCTCCTACCCAAGGTCTCCACTCGGTTATTCTGCGGCTCCATCTATTATCCGTGCAGCGCATGAGGTATCCTGCCCATTGCCACTTCAACTGTGAGATGCGTTTCCCAATGTCCGTGACTTTGGACCGTCTGCGAATCTCCTGATTTCACACTTCATCTCGCAGGGATAGCCGTAGCATCGACCTCTCCATTGCTCTCTGCGCTACCTTTAACCTATACATGTTCGTGTCGGTAATAGCCCACGTTTCGCAACCGTACGTTAACTTTGGCAGTGTGCACTGGTCAAAAGTTCGCTGTTTTAGGTGTTGCGGCATACTTGATTTAAATATGTGCTTCGTAATGCCAAAAGTAACCCACCCAAGCTTCACTCGTCGCCCAATCTCAGTTTTTATGTCATTTTCCATACCGATTGATTGTCCCAAGTATATGTATTCCAAAACTGTTTCTAGATATATTATTAGGTACCTAGTAGGAAATTTAAAATTTGAGATTAGAATTTAAAAAAAACATTAGTTTTTTCATTCGAAATTTTTCATTATAGTTTTTTTTGTCGAGATTTTTCGTCTGAGATTATTCATTCAAAATTTTTCGTTCAAGATATTTCGTTCGTGGTTTTTCATTCGAGATTTTACATCCCGAGATTTTTCATTTCATATTTTTCACTTGAGATTTTTCATTTAAGATTTTTATTGAGATTATTTGTTTGAGATTTTTCATTCGAGATATATCGTTCGAGATTTTTCATTAGATATTTTTCATGTGAGATTTTTCGTTCGAGTTTTTTCTTTTGAGATTTTTTTTTTCGAGATTTGTCTTTTGAGATTTTACATTCCAAATTTTTTAGTCGAGATTTTTGGTTCGCAATTATTCATTCGAGATTTTGAATTCGAGTGGTATTAATTTGAGATTTTTCATTCGAATTCAATGAATCAATGTTTTTTGGTTTAAATACTTAATAATAACACTGTATACAAGTAGATATTTGTTGCTTGACTGTACCAAAGTTCTTTGAAAAATCCTTAATGGATCATACAGGAATAAAAAACTAATTAAAATAATCATTTTAAATTGATCCATTGGACAATGGATCAGTCAGGAACAAATTTATAGGTATAATGGATCAAACAGGACAATGGATCAATCTCAATAGATCAAACAGGAACTACTCGAATACTTTCATTCATAGTCGTGCATCGCTAGGGCATGTTCTCGAGAGCTGTTTTAAACTCGTGCATCAACACACTGTGATCATGCAGGGCTTTTTGTATTTTCAGTACAGTCAATCGTTCAACTCCCTGAATAATTTGACACCGTCTTCCAGTACACGCCTCGTCTCTCATAAATAAAACTTGCATTAATTTTGCTTGACCGATGGACGGAGGTAAAAGTGACCCTATTTTATGGTGCTGCCCCTGTACCGTAAAGTTCGGTGAAATCTCACAATGGTGAGAATTATATCTACCCCAAAGGAGGTCATGTGAAAATATGAATTAAATTTTTTGATACGGTTAATGAAGTCACTCATCGGGCCAGAAAATAATTCTTTTAAAGGATTGACTGGCTCCGCTGATGTGGGAATGCCCCACAGAGCAACATTCTCACCGTTTCACCACAAAAACGGCATGGCTTGTTCATACGGACAATTTTGATGAGCATTTGGTTACTGTAATCTAAAGTTGGATCAGTCGTAAGCACATTTTGGAATTCAGACATCAGAATGTTGGCATGTCTACAAACTCCAACAGTTTTACCCTCGAGAATGCGTCTACTAGGATGGGCTGTGAAATAAATAAGTAAAAACGGATAATACTCATCTTGTATATACTTCTTGTGTTTCACAAATACAGGACACTTCATCCCTTTTTCTATGAGACAACTTGCTCTTTCCAAATTCAACGATCGTCTCTCTTGCTACGGTCGGAATGTAAACTCCATCGTCGTAATTAACAATGCCAACTGCATTGATGAGCCTCTTCACTGGCTCAGGTGCTACCACGACGGTTTGTGCTACATGTAGTAGATCAGCGCTTACTCGGTAGTTATAAGCTAGCTCTGCATCTCGAGTAGCTAATGGGTACGCATGTTTCAAGCTTTCTAGCTTAGCTTCCAGGACTGCGGTGAATACACGGTACTGAGCATAAATGCTGGGGACGGTAATCTCATGGTACGAGATAGCGATAAATGCGAGATGACTCAGGCCAAACCATATTGCTCTAGTTGTTATTGAAAGTGTTATCGCTTTGTTATTGAAAGTGTTATCGCTTTAAGGGTGTGGGCCTCACCAATCCGGGCTACCAAATTTTCGCCGGATTTCATGCCAGGATGAAGAGTTTGTTTTACAAGATCTTGAACTTTATCAAGAGTCTTCGCGCCTTCTTTGCGCCTCTTATCTTCCATACGCGCATTTTGAAATCCTTGTCGGGATTTCGTCTGTCCTCTTCCCCGCACATTGGGTGGGATCAATAAGACAGCTAAAACTCAAAGATGATGCAATGTGGCCCATCGTTATTTAACGCAAAGTAATGTAATCAGGGTAGAAAAAAAAAAAGTTTATCGGTAATATCTAATATTTCTTTGTTCGAATCCCACTTCTGAAATGTGGGAATCAATAAAAAATTGAATCCAAATGATCTATCGTAGGCAAACCTACTGCAAATTCAGTCACGGAAACCACTGAGCACTGACACTGTTTTGCGTGATTACGTATGCACAGTGGTGGAATGAAAATGTTCGTCACCTTAGGGCCTATTTTTGGTTGTTCAATGCAAAAAGCATAGGTACTGCTTTACCGACATAGTATTGCAGTGGTACTGTTTTACCGACACAGTATTGTCAATATTACGAAAATAACCTTCAGTTACCATGACAACAGATAATAGCAGCGATCTAATAACAGATAGTCTAACTCAATAAAAAACTGGCCAAGTGCGCATCGGACCTCGCGCATTCAGGTTTCCGTCGTAGAAACTATTATATAATTTGTGGTTCCGTAACAAATGTAGAAGTTATAATTTGCCTAAGTTTAGTTAATCCACACGCAAAATTAAATCTGTTTGTAATAGAAATATGAGAAAATTCTCAAAATGTTTCTATTTTCTAAAATATTATATTTTTTTGGTAAAATATTCATACTAAGTATGTAGAATATTTTAAAAAAACTAGTTCGTGGGTTAAATGGAAATTAAATTGAACTTAGTAACAAAAATACAGTATTATTCTACATGCTAGGGTACGACAGATTTATTTTTCCCTCCCCACTTTAAATTGTACGGGAAACATTACTTCAAAATAATTGTTGGTTATTATTTTTGGGTTTGGGTCAGTAAGATACATATATAATACAAATATGAATACTTCAATGGTTTAGCCGCTATAGCACCGTGTGATAGAGAGATGGACAGACGGATGAGCGAGGGCAATAGGGCTTCGTTTGGCCTCTTTGGGTATGGGACCCTAAAAAAGTCGTTCCAAACTTAAACAAGCAACTGATCAAAGGTGTGCGAATTTGATCTTTATAATAAAAATTTAAATTATGGTTTTCTATACAGCAGTCTGCTACGTAGAATAGTTGGAAAAGGTAATATGTGCTCGCGACAAGCTAAGGGGATTCCTTTGAAAACTGACGAACGTTTTCATTCCGCCACTGTACAACAAGTAGAAAATTTAAATGTTTGGGACGTTCGGAGAAATACTGAGTTGACATTCCGGTAATAGGACGTATAGTGCCAGAAGGGTTTGGAGTTACATTATATACTAGGTATATTACAAAGCAGGACGTGCACAAGAAATATCGGAAAAAATTACTTGTAAATATTGTCTCTCTGCCATATTCAAACCAGGAATATATGAATTATCGGCATCCTGATCAGGAAGTCTAATTTCCAAAATGCCTAGGAAGTAAAATGCCTTATGATAATGCTTAATGATTATTTTGCAGAGTTTTAACAGAAAATTACTAAAGTTCAATTGTGCCTAAAATATAAAAGGTCTAAAATGTGTGATGCCTTAACTGCCAAAGGTCTAAGAAGGAGTATACCTAAAAAGATTTTTGCCAAACTTATTATAAGTACCTAGAAAGCAAATTGCCTTAAGGCGCTATAGGGCCAACGAAAATTTTTATGTCAGGGTGTGAAGCACGCGGGGTCGCCCCGCCCACTGAGCGGGACGCAGGATGCGCCGAGTTCAATGACCCGAATTCTATCGGCGGGTAAGAGCGTTTCCACACTTTCCGATCCGATATCCTTATCGGAACACATTTTCATACATTTTGTCGGTATCTGATATTGGAGACCGATAAAATGTATGAAAATTACGGCCGATAACGGTATCGCATCGGATAGTGTGGAAACTCTCTAAGGCGCCTTGCTATTATTTTCGCACATACGGTCATAAAGTAGTACAATATGCACACAAAAAATAATAAGTTTTAGTGCTAGTAATAAATAAATAATAAAGAATTTTTACGTAAGTTTTTTTATTATTTCTGTTGGATATTTGGATAATCACATTACCTATAAAAATGGATCGTCTGGAAGGTATCTAATTGTGGCAGAAAATCAGATGTTCCATAAACAAAATAAGTACCTCATGATTCGATCCTAAGAAATAACCTCTCCGTCTCCTCCAGTGGATGTGTGCAGTGGTCTGTCCGACCTAAGAGCAGGCCCTCCGTCTCTTTCTGAGAAAGAGTGCAGGGGTGTGTGTCCGGCCTAAGAAATTACCTCTCCGTCTACTCCAGTGGATGTGTGCAGTGGTCTGTCCGACCTAACAGTATACCCTCTATCTCTTCCCGTGGAAGAGTGTCGTGGTGTCTAGCCTAAAAAATTACCTCTCCGTCTCCTCCAGTGGATGTTTACAGTGGTCTGTCCAAACAAAGAGTAGCACCTACGTCTCTTCCTGTGAAAGAATGCCGTGATGTGTTTCCGGCCCCAGAAAATACTTCTCCGTCTCCTCACGTGGATGTGTGAAGTGGTATGTCCGGCCTAAGAGTTACCCTCCGGTTTTTCCTATGGAAGAGTGCTGTGGTGTTTGTCGGGCCTAAGAAAATACCTGTACGTCACCTCACGTGGATGTGTGCAGTGGTCTGTCTGGCCTAAGAGTAGACCCTCCATTAGTTCCCGTGGAAGAGTGCCGTGATGTGTGTCCGCCCTAAGAAAATACCTGTCCGTCTCCTCAAGTGGATGTGTGAAGTGGTATGTCCGGCCTAAGAGTAACCCTCCGTTTTTTCCTATGGAAGAGTGCTGTGGTGTTTGTCCGGCCTAAGAAAATACCTGTGCGTCACCTCACGTGGATGTTTGCAGTGGTCTGTCTGGCCTAAGGGAAGACTCTCCGTGTCTTTCCATGAAAGTGTGCCGAGGTGTGTGTCCGGCCTAAGAAAATACCTGTCCGTCACCTCACGTGGATGTGTACAGTGGTCTGTCTGGCCTAAGGGAAGACCCTTCATGTCTTCCCGTGGAAGAGTGTCGTGGTGTGTGTCCGACCTAAGAAAATACCTGTGCGTCACCTCACGTGGATGTGTGCAGTGGTCTGTCTTGCCTAAGAGTAGACCCTCCGTCTGTTCCCGTGGAATAGTGCCGTGATGTGTGTCCGGCCTAAGAAATTACCTCTCCGTCTACTCCAGTGGATGTGTGCAGTGGTCTGTCCGACCTAACAGTATACCCTCTATCTCTTCCCGTGGAAGAGTGTCGTGGTGTCTAGCCTAAAAAATTACCTCTCCGTCTCCTCCAGTGGATGTTTACAGTGGTCTGTCCAAACAAAGAGTAGCACCTACGTCTCTTCCTGTGAAAGAATGCCGTGATGTGTTTCCGGCCTCAGAAAATACTTCTCCGTCTCCTCACGTGGATGTGTGAAGTGGTATGTCCGGCCTAAGAGTTACTCTCCGGTTTTTCCTATGGAAGAGTGCTGTGGTGTTTGTCGGGCCTAAGAAAATACCTGTACGTCACCTCACGTGGATGTGTGCAGTGGTCTGTCTGGCCTAAGAGTAGACCCTCCATTAGTTCCCGTGGAAGAGTGCCGTGATGTGTGTCCGCCCTAAGAAAATACCTGTCCGTCTCCTCAAGTGGATGTGTGAAGTGGTATGTCCGGCCTAAGAGTAACCCTCCGTTTTTTCCTATGGAAGAGTGCTGTGGTGGTATGTCCGGCCTAAGAAAATACCTGTGCGTCACCTCACGTGGATGTTTGCAGTGGTCTGTCTGGCCTAAGGGAAGACTCTCCGTGTATTTCCATGAAAGTGTGCCGAGGTGTGTGTCCGGCCTAAGAAAATACCTGTCCGTCACCTCACGTGGATGTGTACAGTGGTCTGTCTGGCCTAAGGGAAGACCCTTCATGTCTTCCCGTGGAAGAGTGTCGTGGTGTGTGTCCGACCTAAGAAAATACCTGTGCGTCACCTCACGTGGATGTGTGCAGTGGTCTGTCTTGCCTAAGAGTAGACCCTCCGTCTGTTCCCGTGGAATAGTGCCGTGATGTGTGTCCGGCCTAAGAAAATACCTGTCCGTCTCCTTCCGTGGATGCATTGAGCATCAGATCAATCTACAAATTCTACCTATATCATTCTACAATTTTTAATGTAATAACTACTCATTTTGATTTCTAGCACAGATAATGTATGGTAGTAAATGTGTTACTACCATACATAACATACATACCATACCACCATCCAAAGGGCGTCGACGATTTTGGCATAGTCGTCAGCCGCCATTTAGTTTTATTTTTAAGTTAGAGGCGCACTTTAAAAAAATTACATTTTCTAGACAGTCATTCGCAAAACATCCACTTCTCATAATGTACACCGCACTTTTCCAACTATATTTTTTTTTCAAAAAAGCTGGATATGGGTTACTGGCTCACTGACTCATTGACATCGTTATTCTCCTAGGAGTCGTTTTAGTGATGGGTCATGTTCTAGGAAAGTGTTTAGTTTTTTAATCAGACTCGGGAAAAAATCTGTCATTTCAAAAATCCAAGCTGACCAAAACCTTTCTTCGAAATGGTGACCGATCCGATCCGTTCAAACGACGCATCCTACTGTTTTTTGGGATAGATTAAAGAATAAAATAAAAAAAATAAAAAAATTGATTGCTGCTCTAAAATGGGTTTTTTAAACAGACTTGTCCGACTAGACTTTGGTGAATTAAAGTTTTTTACCAAAGTTAACACTCGAAAATTTGGTTTATATAGAAATGTTGTAAACATATTGGTGTATATAGGGTGCAAAATCAAAACTTTTTTAAAAACCATGATGGTGCATGGCGGATTGTTTGGTGGTCATTTAGTAGAATCGTAAAGTTTTCAATTTTCAAATTGAAAAAAGAGACTGCGGGCAACACCGGAGCTTGATGACTAGTAAAGGGCTATCGTGTGGGAGAACAAGTGGTGTTGCCTGGTGGAAATTGCAACTTTTTTACTTTTCGTTACATTTTACTTGTATTTATATTTTACTTTTAAAACCAAGAAGTAAAAATGTAATCATATGAAAAAAGTAAAAAGTCTAAAATAAATAAACTCAAAAAAAAAAAATTGAAGTCATTTTATGAAAAGTCCAGTGTACATATTGCGAATAAAGGAGATGTCCAGAAGTGGTATAATATTCTGAGAAAATTTCAGAAGTTATGAAATATATCTAAAAAAAGCTTATTTATTGGGCTACTCGATTATATAAATTTTATATATTATAAAACCTTTGTTTCCGAGAAAATAATAAAATTGTTCTTGAAGGGAAAACATAATGAAACAAACATGCCAAAACCACACGTGTGTAATAAATAAATAAATAAATAATGCTGGACAGTTCACATTACACATTTCACATTTTTTATCTAGCCCCAAGCTAAGCAGAGATTGTGTTATGTGTACTAGATAACTGATATACTTAATACAATATATTACATAGATAGATATTTTTTATTATACATAAAAATACCCAAAACACCCTTAACAAATATCTGCGATCGCACATAAAATACATTATTCTATTTCGTCTTCTTCTGCCTGTACCCAAAGATATGATGACTAAAATATTATCTAACACGAAAATATGCTATTTCGTCTTCTTCTGCCTGTGCCCAAAGATATGATGACTAAAATATTCTTCTTGAATGGAATACGTGCTAACACACAATTTACAATAAATTTATCTGTGCCCTGAGCTACCTGAAAAATACATATGTTTATAAGGAGGCGAGGAATGTAGGTACCTATGCATATTGCTAAAGGTACTATTATCATTACAGGCAGCTCCTATCTATTAGTGAACTCTCCAACAGTGTAGGTAGGTATCTACTTAGAATGTATCCTGAACCTACACAGAACAGATAAACTAATAAGTGAAGTATTAGTAATAACGCGACAACATGGAACGAAGGTAGGATAGTCGTATGAAAAGTTCTTTGTGGTTGTCTGTCTGCGGCCTGTCTCGCTAGCTAGAGAGTATCAAAATTCCTTAGTCTGCCTTCCAAAGAGCGTCAAGTTCACCTTTTGGGAGTGTTACAAGTTCTAACTTTATTTTGAAAAACACAATATTTGAATCAAGTTTAAAAAAATTGAGGTACATTTATTATTTTTCATTAGCTGAAAAATAGCCAAATAAATGCCCTTTATCCGTAAATAACTATTATGTTGCTTAGAATTTCTAGTTATTTTTATACCGGCCTTCATATATTTTTTGGACATCTCCTTTAGTCTATTTGAGCAAAAAAATTGAGTGTATATTTTGCGAAGTGGAGGTTATGCGAAGTGGTCATATTGAGAATAAGTGCGGTGTACATTACAAGAAGTGGACGTTTTGCGAATGAGTTGTATCCTCTAGCCATAGCACAATAACTAGTGGGTCGGTGGTGCGTGAGGTGCGAGCAGCTGGCGTACAGTTTTCCTTTACCGCTTACTCGCGTGTATGCACAAACCTCTACAAACCCCTGCAAACCCTACCAACACTACAAACCCCTACAAAATCCTACAAACCCTACAAACTCCTTCCAACGCCTACGAACCTCTATAAATCTACTTTGATTTTGACCCTTAACCTTGACCTTGACCTGTACCTGTACCTGTACCTGTACCTGTACCTGTACCTGTACCTGTACCTGTACCTGTGTCTGTACCTGTACCTGTAATTATACCTGTACCTGTACATGCTCCTGCACTAATTAATACGAATGTCGCCTCTTCGTTTATCTCACTCACTCGACCATCGTTCCACTCAGTGGAATCGTTCCACTTCGTGTCACGCTGGTCTCGTTAGCTCGATAAGCTACAGCAAAGTTAATTTGAAGAGAGAAAACTAACGTAATATTCGTAATCAGCACCCACAAATTACTTGAAAACGACACCCATATTAGTTTTTTCTGATCTTACCATTTTATAGGGTTACCAGCTAACCTACTAACTTACCCACGTAACCGAAAAATTTAAGTAATATTCGTAATCAGCAACTACAAATTACTCAAAAACGACACCCATATTAGTTTTTACTTATATTACCTTTACGCAGGGTTGCCAGGTTACCTTCCTACTCACTTACATACGTACCTGACTGCAAATTTGATGATTTATTCGCAATCAGCACCTCCAAATTTCTCGAAAACGCCACCCATATCGTTTTTTTCAGTCTCTCGATTATACAAGCACCGTTTCCTCCCAGGGTTACCAACAATATACAAATTTATATAGGCAAAGGTTATTTTTAAGGGTTTCCTTCATAATACCACATACATTTTATTATCAAAAACTTAATTTTTTTATATATTTAAAATTTAAAAAATTGCCCTAAAAACGGGGAAAATATTTCCACCTGGCAACACCACTTGTCCTCCCACTCAACAGCCCTATACAAGTCATCAAGCTAAGTGTTGCACACAGTCTCTTTTTTTCAATTTGTAAATTTTATATTCCACCATTTAACAAAATGGCCGCCACACCATCTGCCATCTTGGTTTTGTAAAAAGTTAGGATTTTCGTATATTCACCGAGATGCTGGCAACATTTCTGCATAAACAAAATTTTCGAGTGTTAACTTTGGTACAAGACTTTAATTAACCAAAGTCTAGTCGGACAAGTCTGTTTAAAAAAGCCATTATAGAGCAGCCTTCTATTTTTTTTTGTTTGTAACATTTTTCTTTAATCTTTCCCATAAAACAGTAGGACGCGTCGTTTGAACGGATCCGATCGGTCACCGTTTCAAAGAACTGTTTTGGTCAGGACCAAAAGTGCGGTGTACATTATGAAAAGTAGACGTTTTGCGAATAAGCCGTATCCTCTAGCCATTTATGTACAGTTTTCAAAGTGCGCCACTAACTTGAAAATAAAACTAAATGGTGGCTGACGACTATGCCAAAATCGTCGACGCCCTTTGGATGGTGGTATGGTATGTATGTTATGTATGGTAGTAACACATTTACTACCATACATTTTCTGTCCTAGTAATCAAAATGTAGTTAACATTGAAAATCGTATCCTAATGCAATAGGTGGAATTGGTACATTGATGTGATGCTCATTGCATCCACGGGAGGAGACGTAGAGGTTTTTTTTTTGGCTGGACACACACCACAACCCTCTTCCATGGGAAAAAACGGAGGGTTACTCTTAGGCCGGACATACCACGTTACATATCCACGTGAGGTGACGGACAGGTATTTTCTTAGGCCGGACAAACACCACAGCACTCTTCCATAGGAAAAAACGGAGGGTTACTCTGAGGCCGGACATACCACTTCACATATCCACGTGAGGTGACGGACATGTATTTTCTTAGGCCGGACAAACACCACAGCACTCTTCCATAGGAAAACACGGAGAGTTACTCTTAGGCCGGACATACCACTTCACACATCCACTTGAGGAGACGGAGAGGTATTTTCTTAGGCCGGACACACATCACGGCACTCTTCCACGGGAACAGACGGAGGGTCTACTCCTAGGCCAGATAGACCACTGCACACATTCACGTGAGGTGATGCACAGGTATTTTCTTAGGCTGGACAAACAACACAGCACTCTTCCATAGGAAAAAATGGAGGGTTACTCTTAGGCTGGACATACCACTTCACACATCCACTTGAGGAGACGGAGAGGTATTTTCTTAGGCCAGACAAACACCACAACACTCTTCCATAGGAAAAAACGGGGGGTTACTCTTAGGCTGGACATACCACTTCACATATCCACGTGAGGTGACGGACATGTATTTTCTTAGGCCGGACAAACACCACAGCACTCTTCCATAGGAAAACACGGAGAGTTACTCTTAGGCCGGACATACCACTTCACACATCCACTTGAGGAGACGGAGAGGTATTTTCTTAGGCCGGACACACATCACGGCACTCTTCCACGGGAACAGACGGAGGGTCTACTCCTAGGCCAGATAGACCACTGCACACATTCACGTGAGGTGATGCACAGGTATTTTCTTAGGCTGGACAAACAACACAGCACTCTTCCATAGGAAAAAATGGAGGGTTACTCTTAGGCTGGACATACCACTTCACACATCCACTTGAGGAGACGGAGAGGTATTTTCTTAGGCCAGACAAACACCACAACACTCTTCCATAGGAAAAAACGGGGGGTTACTCTTAGGCTGGACATACCACTTCACACATCCACTTGAGGAGACGGAGAGGTATTTTCTTAGGCCAGACAAACACCACAACACTCTTCCATAGGAAAAAACGGAGGGTTACTCTTAGGCCGGACATACCACTTCACACATCCACTTGAGGAGACGGAGAGATATTTTCGTAGGCCGGACACACATCACGGCACTCTTCCACGGGAACAGACGGAGGGTCTACTCCTAGGCCAGATAGACCATTGCACACATCCACGTGAGGTGACGCACAGGTATTTTCTTAGGCTGGACAAACAACACAGCACTCTTCCATAGGAAAAAACGGAGGGTTACTCTTAGGCCGGACATACCACTTCATACATCCACTTGATGAGACGGAGAGGTATTTTCTTAGGCCAGACAAACACCACAATACTCTTCCATAGGAAAAAACGGAGGGTTACTCTTAGGCCGGACATACCACTTCACACATCCACTTGAGGAGACGGAGAGGTATTTTCTTTGGCCAGACAAACACCACAGCACTCTTCCATAGGAAAAAACGGAGGGTTACTCTTAGGCCGGACATACCACTTCACACATCCACTTGAGGAGACGGAGAGGTATTTTCTTAGGCCGGACACACATCACGGCACTCTTCCACGGGAACAGACGGAGGGTCTACTCCTAGGCCAGATAGACCATTGCACACATCCACGTGAGGTGACGCACAGGTATTTTCTTAGGCTGGACAAACAACACAGCACTCTTCCATAGGAAAAAACGGAGGGTTACTCTTAGGCCGGACATACCACTTCATACATCCACTTGATGAGACGGAGAGGTATTTTCTTAGGCCAGACAAACACCACAATACTCTTCCATAGGAAAAAACGGAGGGTTACTCTTAGGCTGGACATACCACTTCACACATCCACTTGAGGAGACGGAGAGGTATTTTCTTTGGCCAGACAAACACCACAGCACTCTTCCATAGGAAAAAACGGAGGGTTACTCTTAGGCCGGACATACCACTTCACACATCCACTTGAGGAGACGGAGAGGTATTTTCTTAGGCCGGACACACATCACGGCACTCTTCCACGGGAACAGACGGAGGGTCTACTCCTAGGCCAGATAGACCATTGCACACATCCACGTGAGGTGACGCACAGGTATTTTCTTAGGCTGGACAAACAACACAGCACTCTTCCATAGGAAAAAACGGAGGGTTACTCTTAGGCCGGACATACCACTTCATACATCCACTTGATGAGACGGAGAGGTATTTTCTTAGGCCAGACAAACACCACAATACTCTTCCATAGGAAAAAACGGAGGGTTACTCTTAGGCCGGACATACCACTTCACACATCCACTTGAGGAGACGGAGAGGTATTTTCTTTGGCCAGACAAACACCACAGCACTCTTCCATAGGAAAAAACGGAGGGTTACTCTTAGGCCGGACATACCACTTCACACATCCACTTGAGGAGACGGAGAGGTATTTTCTTAGGCCGGACACACATCACGGCACTCTTCCACGGGAACAGACGGAGGGTCTACTCCTAGGCCAGATAGACCATTGCACACATCCACGTGAGGTGACGCACAGGTATTTTCTTAGGCTGGACAAACAACACAGCACTCTTCCATAGGAAAAAACGGAGGGTTACTCTTAGGCCGGACATACCACTTCATACATCCACTTGAGGAGACGGAGAGGTATTTTCTTAGGCCAGACAAACACCACAACACTCTTCCATAGGAAAAAACGGAGGGTTACTCTTAGGCCGGACATACCACTTCACACATCCACTTGAGGAGACGGAGAGGTATTTTCGTAGGCCGGACACACATCACGGCACTCTTCCACGGGAACAGACGGAGGGTCTACTCCTAGGCCAGATAGACCACTGCACACATCCACGTGAGGTGACGCACAGGTATTTTCTTAGGCTGGACAAACAGCACAGCACTCTTCCATAGGAAAAAACGGAGGGTTACTCTTATGCCGGACATACCACTTCACACATCCACTTGAGGAGACGGAGAGGTATTTTCTTAGGCCGGACACACATCACGACACTCTTCCACGCGAACAGACGGAGGGTCTACTCCTAGGCCAGATAGACCATTGCACACATCCACGTGAGGTGACGCACAGGTATTTTCTTAGGCTGGACAAACAACACAGCACTCTTCCATAGGAAAAAACGGAGGGTTACTCTTAGGCCGGACATACCACTTCACACATCCACTTGAGGAGACGGAGAGGTATTTTCTTAGGCCGGACACACATCACGGCACTCTTCCACGGGAACAGACGGAGGGTCTACTCCTAGGCCAGATAGACCATTGCACACATCCACGTGAGGTGACGCACAGGTATTTTTTTAGGCTGGACAAACAACACAGCACTCTTCCATAGGAAAAAACGGAGGGTTACTCTTAGGCCGGACATACCACTTCATACATCCACTTGAGGAGACGGAGAGGTATTTTCTTAGGCCAGACAAACACCACAATACTCTTCCATAGGAAAAAACGGAGGGTTACTCTTAGGCCGGACATACCACTTCACACATCCACTTGAGGAGACGGAGAGGTATTTTCTTTGGCCAGACAAACACCACAGCACTCTTCCATAGGAAAAAACGGAGGGTTACTCTTAGGCCGGACATACCACTTCACACATCCACTTGAGGAGACGGAGAGGTATTTTCTTAGGCCAGACAAACACCACAACACTTTTCCATAGGAAAAAACGGAGGGTTACTCTTAGGCCGGACATACCACTTCACACATCCACTTGAGGAGACGGAGAGGTATTTTCTTAGGCCAGACAAACACCACAGCTCTCTTCCACGGGAAGAAACGGAGGGTCAACTCTTTGGTCAGACAGACCACAGCACATCCCACATCCACTAGAGGGGACGGAGAGGTAATTTCTTAGGCCAGATCTCTACTCCTACTAGGTATGTAGCTATCTAAAGTAACAGTATGAAGTCAGAGTTTATTCGCAAAACAAATCGGATAATGTATTTGTTACCTAGGTTTACTTTTACTTACCTTTGTCACAGAATAAATAATAGTACAAGTACCTATGTTGGCTCTTTTCATAATTATGATTTGCGAGTAGCCTGACTTGATAGTTTCCATTTCATCCGTAGTCACGTGACCGATGGCGGGAAAATTGACACAGATCCTGCCTCGATGCGGTCTGCGACCGGTCTGAGCAAGCCGAGCGCACGCTCTGGTACTCATATATGTGTTTAAAAAATTATATAAAAAAATACCATTTGGTTTTGCTAAATTTTGTTAATGACTTCACTAATTTAAATAAAAATGAACATGACACCAAGTGTTTCATAAGTTAAAACGTGAAAGAAGTAAGTCAAAAATATGATTTCAATTTTAAAAAGGTGGTATCTTTGTGTTTTTTTTTTATTGAGTGAAGTAATCCAAATAGTGTATTGAATTAATGATTTCACTAGATAAAATGATCAAGAATATCATATATTTTTTTCTTCATAGAAAACTATAAGAATTCTTATCAAAAACTTTAAAATTCTAGAGACATTTGAGAACCTATGGCGTCTTAACTGTCGAAGCTCTCTCTCTATTAGGTACGAGTATGTTTAAGAAGCAGGTATATAAACGCCTACAATTTTTTTCCACGAGTTATACATTATAGCGGGTTAAAAATACTCTCCTACTATTAATATTACGAGTATTACTAGTATAAAGAGGATGTTTGTTACTCTTTCACGGCTAAACGGTTGAACCTATTTGCGTGAAACTTTGAATGTTCATAGTTAGTGACCCACTACAACATATAAGCTACATTTGGACGCTTGTAGGTACAATAAAACAAAGGAATTATTTTTAAAATTTTATTCTTTTATTCATGCCCTTTTCTTCTACTTAGCGAAACATACGCTTCTTTAAAACATGAACATTATTTAGAAGTTCTAGTGGCGTTATAATGTTGTTATTAAGTTTTTCTAATTGCTGTCGGGTACCTGTTATTAAACAACAATATAATATTACATTTGGCCCTGTTATTTTTATAAAATAAATGGTATTTCAATCGACGGGCCTGTCAGGCAGCCTCCTTTTCCAATTTCTGTAATAAAAGGATTAAAGTATAGTTCGGTGGGACACGAGCATTGAGGCGTCGATGCCACCCCTATAGGCCATTATTAGATCGATGTGTCTCTCCAGCACAGCTAGTCATCGTAAGCATCAGTTTAATCCACTGTCTTTCGAAGTAAAGTTGAAACATTGTCATTTCTTCGCTCTTATTCGACTCTTGCACTATTGCTCATGAACATCTATCCCTCATTTAGAGAGCTCCCAGTAGTAGAGGAAAATTTGCAGCATTAGTAGTAGTGATTCGTCCTTCAGCTGTATCAGCGAGAATCGCCGTGGAGGTACAGAGGGGGTCCAAAATGAATCTGAGACAACAGCGCGCAAAGATTTTTGCCTACTAAAAAGTAAAATTTTTGTTTGTAATTGTTTTGTTATTCATGGTAGTGGATTGAAACTTTGAAATTAGCTAGTTTGTAGTATCATCTAAATAAATTAAACTAGAAATAACTAAAAAAGTAAGTATTCCAATAGTTATGTGTCATAACTCTCTTGACCACTAAAAATGAAATGTAGGTTTGATACAATTCATTAGTAGTCAAAAGATCTGGGCCTATTGACCACTGTTGCCACTGAGTTTGCGGAAAGAACTGTCACCATTGTAACTGTGGGATAATTAGCATTAAGTTAAAACTAAAATGCTTCGTATTTCGGAAACCGTTGGTAGTAGATACTTGAAAATTCACAGGTAGATTCCTTATATAAAAATAGAAAAAATATCTTTCAGCAGTACCTGAAATTTTGCTGATTAAAGCCACTGGAACGTTTTGTTTGTAAATAAATACACTTTACGTTTTAGCAGATTTCAGCGTATTTTGACGATTTAAAAGTTAGTTTCACGGTGTAGTTATTGAAATCAAAATATTTTCAGGACCTCAAGGTTCAAATGGGACCCCTAAATTGAAAAACTTGAATATGGTGTCGTTTCAAAGGTCATTTCACGGTGTCGTTGTTGAAATCAAAATATTTTCAGGACCTCAAGGTTCAAATGGGACCCCTAAATTGAAAAACTTGAGTATGGTGTCATTTCAGAGGTCGTTTCACGGAGTCGTTGTTGAAACCAAAATAATTTCAGGACCTCAGGGTTAAAATGGGACCCCTAAATTGAAAAACTTGAGTATTGTGTCATTTCAAAGGTCGTTTCACGGTGCCGTTGTTAAGATTCAAAATTTACAGGACCTCAAGGTTAAATGGGACCCCTAAATTGAAAGACTTGAGTTCGGTGTCATTCCAAAGGTCGTCTCACAGTGTCGTTGTTAAGATTAAAATATTTTAAGGAAATCAAATGTGACCGCTAAATTGAAAAACTTGAGTGTGGTGTTGTTTCAAAAGTCGTTTCACGGGGTGGTTGTTGATGTTTAAGTTGTTGTCTGCACGCCGCTGCGCCGGAGATGTTTTCAAACTACGCGCGGACGAAGTCGCGCGCGGGTCATCTAGTACAACATAAAGCTTGTACATCATTAACTATTGTATGTACCTACTAGTTGTGTATTAACTGAGTGGTAATTTTTTCTACTTACATAACTCCTTTCGTCAAATGATGTTGAGTCCGGGGATACAATGGCAATATGTGTGCAATCGATGGCACCTATTATACCCGGAAACTGGTACTTGCTATAGAACCTATAAAAAATACATAGACACAAAAAAAACTTGGCAGCAAATTGTTAGTCCCAATTATAGTTTTTTTTACATACAATTAATGAAATTTACTGTCTCACAATTTGGTTCATTTCCACAAATGTATTTGGAAATCGAACCCACTGACCGAATACACTCGGGTGGTTCAGTGCCTCAACCACCTCCTCAATGCATCTAGACACTGAAGATTGTGACATATTTATGGTTAGATGCTGACCAACCGGCGTTTGGTAAGAGCCATGCCCAAAGAAGTGCAGTGCACTCAAAACCTGAATTACAATAGGTAATGAGTATGAAGGTATTGCTATAAAACCAAAATATAGGTTGTTTGTTCAATATCTACTAGGCATTGTAAATTAGACATGAGCTTACTTTGGCCAGCACATCATATTGCGTTATAGTGCGCATAACTGGTGCCAGTATTTTGACCAATTCAATGGTTAGTGTCTTCGTTAAACGATAATTTTTGCAAAAAGCACTGTCGCTTAATTCCATTGCTTCCTGTCGCCAGAGGGCTTGTCGGCGTGGAACCTCGGCCGCCGCAAATACCGGAATATCGTACAAATAATCCGATATTTAAAAACCGGTATTTGGCTGGACTAATACCGGTATTTCGATAGTAAATTAGAAAAATATGAGATACAAATACCGGCGCTACGTGACCAACACTAGCTAGGCTAAGGTTTAATTTTACATTTCTTGTTTCAATTATGCTGCAGAACCATAAATATAGTATCACAAGGTGTCATAATTACTTTTGCCCACTTATTACTTAATATTAATAGGTTTTAATTAGATAGGTCACCTTCCGAATTTACCTATCTAACTCCCGAAAGACGTCTTAGCATTGCAACCATTTTATAAAACCTTTATTATCATGAAACATATATCAGTGAGTGAAGTTGCTACCCATGAGTTCCCAAAATTAACCAACCAAGAAATTATAGAATTGAAACTATCGTGGTTGGGAATCATATTAAAAGATAAACGGCTAATTACCACTATTATTCGTCACTTTGCTGACGTTTCGAGACTGAGTTCAGAAGCCTCTTCATCATGAGCACCGCCCGCGACCGCGTTCGACGGTGGACCAGCGAATACTGCGTGCAACCGCGCGCTCAGCTCGCTGGGACAGCGGCGGCGGCGGCGGCGGCGGTAGGTTCGTTGCGCGCGCGTCGAGAATTAGTTCATCTTCGTCACTAGCACTACCTACGTCGTCGGTATAAGGCTGCGTACACACTGCACTCACGGTATCACTCTCCAGACCGATTACAGTACTACAAACAGTAGTGACGGAGTGGAGTAAAGGTTGCCATGCCGGCGAAATACCCCATCCCCGATCGCGATTGAAATTTGGATGTCGGCTAATCTCAATTGCTTCCCGTATCTTGCGAGGAACAAAAAACTTCTCTTTCGCAAGAACTGAAATTTTGTCAAACCGTAGGTAGTGGGACGATTCCGAGATCATTGCATGCTCTGCAACCGCCGACTTTTCTACGTCCAGATTTCTAACACTCCTGATGTGTTCCGTCAATCTAGCCGATATGTTACGCCGGGTTTCACCTATGTAACTCTTGCCACAGTCACATGGTATACTGTATACACCGGGCATACCCAGAGGATCCCTGTCTTTTGGCGAGCGCAGAAATTGTCTCAGCTGACCTGGCGGTCGGAAGACCGGTTTGATATTATATCTACCACGTAAGTAGTATCCTATCTTGTCTGTTACCCCCTTTATGAAAGGCAGGTAGACCGGAGACCGTTCCACGACAGATAGTCTTCTACGTTCATTCGCCATCATCACTCGAGAACACTGACGCCAACTATAACCATTCCTTTCCAATACCGTTCTCACGTGCTCCAACTCAGACTCCACATGTAGATGATCACACAAGCTGAGAGCCCGATTAATCAGTGTTCTGGGCACAGACAAAAGATGCATTGGGTGATGATGCGAGTTCGCGTGCAGATACTGATCCGTATGCGTGGGTTTCCTGTATACAGCGTGTGAAAGACTACCACATGCATCACGTATTACCCGCACATCTAAGAAGGGCAAGGTTCCATTTGTTTCCCTTTCCGTGGTAAACTGTATATTTGGATGAACCGAGTTCAAATGGTTCAAAAAGTCTTCAAGTCCACTCTCCGTAATAATGGCAAACACATCATCAACATACCGCCACCAATATCGAGGCTTCAAAGGGGCTGTATATATTGCCTCCTCTTCAAAACACTCCATAAAAATGTTGGCCACAACTGGCGCCATTGGAGAACCCATTGCCACACCATAGTGACGTAGATGAACTAATTCTCGACGCGCGCGCAACGAACCTACCGCCGCCGCCGCCGCCGCCGCTGTCCCAGCGAGCTGAGCGCGCGGTTGCACGCAGTATTCGCTGGTCCACCGTCGAACGCGGTCGCGGGCGGTGCTCATGATGAAGAGGCTTCTGAACTCAGTCTCGAAACGTCAGCAAAGTGACGAATAATAGTGGTAATTAGCCGTTTATCTTTTAATACAACCAAGAAATGGTAGAGGAAATTGGCTCGGTAACTCGGTAGGACCTCTGCTGCAATTTATCTCAATTTGGTCGCAGATAGCGTAAGAACTGTCTACCTAGTAAAGTATTTAAAATGAGAATGAGAGAAGACTTACAATAAATGAAAGGGAAGATGAGGCTGACTGTGGCAGTGATGGTGATGAGAATGAAAATTCATACGGATTGAGATGGAGCTATTTTAAAACGGTGGTAAGCGTGGCTTCACAATGCGTATAGATATTTATTGACAGTAAGTACCACCAACAAATGTGGAATCAGAAAGGGCTTTCTCCTCTCCTGCCTACACATGCAATAAGATGAGATCGCCCCTGGGATGGCCTCTGTTTTTTGCGGTCGTTGTTCCAACAAGCTCGATCTAGTCAATTAGGTACCGTCGTCATCACCGTCGAAGCCATTATAGTTTAGCATGCCGTTGCTTTACCACCATGACATAACCACCCAGTGTACTTAAATTTTGTTTAGATTTCAGTTATTTATTTTAATTTTTAAATCCATTCACATAATAAAATTTAAGTACATTAGTTATCAGCCAATAATAATCATTTTTTGTTAGTAGTACCATGATTTAAAACACTATCAATCACGCTTAGTAAGTGGAATGGCGGCAAAGATTGGAGAGTGTTGGCCTGAAAGTCAGCAGAACTAAAACCGAGTACATGTTCTGCGATTTCGGCGATCTCTCCAATCCTGTGACATTAACACTTGCTGAAATGTCCTTACCGGTCTACTCCGATTTTTGTTACTACTATTATTTATTCTGTGCCTAGCAGAACTAAAACCGACACTCACACACTCACTCACCGTCACTCTTACAGGGGGATAGTGGGATTGACCGGGATGTAACGCATCGGAATAACTCAGGGTGAATGAAATGGCGACAGATAACAGCAACAACATGTGACCCACGGATGCCACTCAAGTTGAAGGATAACATTTACAAATCTGTAATTAGACCTGTTGTTAGGTAGGTATGGATCGGAATGCTGGGCCATGAAGAATAAGGTTGAAAGAAGATTGCATGCAGCAGAGATGAGAATGTTGTGATGGCTTTGTGGAGTGACAAGAATGGATAAAATAAGGAATGAGTAAGAGGCAAAAGAGGAAGTTTGAAAAAAGCACCAGTGACGGAAAAGTTGAAAGGAAATCGTTTAGTTTGGTATGGGCATGTTATGAGGAGGGTGAAACGCATGTAACTAAAAAAGTTATGAAAATGAATGTAATTGGTTCGAAGGGAAGAGGAAGACCTAAGAAAAGATGGATGGGTTGCGCGAGAGATATCATCTCTCGCGCAACCCATCCATCAAGCAATCAATGAGAAGGGAGTGAATGAGGTGAAGGCTGACAGGGGAGAGTGGAAGAAAAAGATGTACTGCGCCGACCCCAAATGAATTGGGAGAAGGGCAAGACAATGAATGAATGAATCACGCTTAGTGAGTAGGTACGTACACGTATGCTATTTCATTATTCTGAAATTACACCATTTTTTAGTATTATTTTTAATATAATAGTACCTACCTGATTGAAATATTCAAATCTTTGTTCTATAAATAATGCAATTTAATTTAAAAAAGTAAATTCAATAAAAAAGTGAATTACATAATATACTTATATACTATTGCTTTTGGTAAAAAGGTACTTATATTTTTTTAACTCCAAATAATGTTATCTATTTTCTTTGATTATATATCCAGCCGACAATTTTTTTTAATTCTCTTAGTGTTTGTATTATTTTATGTTGTGTGTAGCTATATATATTATAATGTAATGGTAGTATAATGTAATGTATGTGGTAGTAATGTTGATTTTGTGTTCCTTTAGATGATAGTTAGTGCGTTCATATCATCTTTTACAGATAAAAAGATAAGATAACTTACTGAATTCATATTTGCATGAATATCGAAAAAAAAACGAAAAACCGGTATTCCGGTATTTGAAATTTTGATATCGAAAAAATACCGGTATTAGAAAAATGCTCCGATAGTCCATGCTCTAGTAGGATCTTTATTAAAAATAATCAAATGCAAAAACAATTCGGTCTTACACTTTTCGATACAAACGAAGTAAATTATATAAATAAATAAATAAATAATGCTGGACTGTTCACACAACATTATCTAGCCCCAAGCTTGTGTTATGGTTACTAGATAATTGATATACTTAATACAATATATTACAATATAGAAAATACCCAGAACACCCTGAACAAATATCTGCGATCGCACAAATATTTGTTCCGAGGCGGGAATCGAACCCGCAACCTCCTGCGTCGCAGGCCAAGCTTTGCCCGCCGCGCCACAGGGGTCGTCTTGGGATGTTGCCTTCTCTGGACCATAGGCACCTTCATTGAACCACCAGGTTGCCATCAATGGACTTCGAGAAGTTTGTTCTAGTGGTTCAATCAAGGCAACTTATTATAATTATCAATATTTCTAAATTATGACATACGAGGAGAGACAAACAATACTCGATGTACATACGACAAGCAAAGAAACTATAGCTGTAGGCTACTTAGTTACTAATAAATTTTTAGATATGGCACATTTAATGAGATCAACAAGTCATCAAAATTAAGATACAGTCTAAGGGCGCCACACGGGCGTTGCAGCAGCGCTACGTCGGCGCAGCCGCAACGCCCGTATGGAAGTGCTCTAAAGGTCACATTAAGAATAATTAAATCACATTTTTTACTTAGTATGAAATCACAAATATAAAATCTAAAATAAAGTAATTCAGTCTCTTATGACAAGATCAACAAGCTGAATCAAAAATCACATTTTAAAAAGGCACAATAGCTAATACAATGTAATATCTCAAAGATTTTAGTTATAATGGCAAGTGATGTCTATGCTGCGCAATGAGGGCACAGGTACTTTTTGACATGTTTCTTAAAGCAAGCACAATCAACATGTACCCAGGCTTTGCAGATCATGCATTGAATCATGTCTTCTATTTCACATTTTAGGCAGATTTTGCAAAACCATTTTTCTACATTCTCATAAACTTTTTTATTGGTTGACGGTTGTGGTTCTTTTGTGGACAGTTTTGGCTTCTTCTGCTTAGGAACCTTTGCCTTCTCTTCTAGGACAGCTTTGTACGGCGATGAAGTCAATTCTATGCTGCTTTGTGCTTTACGACTCCTTTTCCTTAATTCTTGTACTATCTTCTTGGCTCCAGGAGATATCAGCTGAATATGAAATTCAAAATTGGTACAAGCTGTTCGGTCATTTTCATTTCGTCTTACTTGCATTGAAGCTGCAAGTGGAAATCCAATATTTATGTTGCTTGCCTCTGCATTTGCAGGTGAGGCATCGTCAGTCTGTTCTAGCATTGACGCTGCAGGTAAAGGTGGCTCTGCATCAGAAATCGGTTCATCATCGATTGTTTCTATGGCATCATCTCGTGATGATGCATTCACAGACAATGGATCTATCGGATATTGGACTTGAAAACCGTTCCAAAAGAATCTTCTTCGTTTTCTTGTTCAACTGCTTCAATAAATTCGTAATCAGCAAACACATCTTTATTGAGAGGATGAATGCCTGTTTTCAGAAACCCATTTGCAGCCGTGCCTACAGAAGCAGTTCGAAAATAGGCCTTTCCGAAGAGCATAGACACCTGGAAAGTAGTCACCATTCTTCCAGGATTTATACGCAACCATTTTTCTGTTTCGTCTATGTAATAAAGACTCAACGGCTTGAAAAATGACACATCAAGGGGTTGCAGCCGGTGCGTTGTGTGTGCTGGAAACGAAATCTTCGAACTACAAGAACTTTTATATTAAGTTACTTGCTGCTACGGAACCCTTCATGGGCGAGTCTGACTCGCACTTAGCCGCTTTTTATTACCTCCTTCTGGGCGGTCGATTTATAAATAAATAGACTCTTATCTTGAAATCTGTGACTTTTATAGTAATCAAACAAATTTCCGCGACATGGTGGTCTCGGCCTATGAATAGGACTCCTCCAACTCCTCCCGAGGATGTCGTAAAAGGTGTCAAAGGGATTACTATAGCCCAATTGCCAAATCGCCTGCCAAAGTTGGTGATAATGGCAAACTCCTATGTTCGTGATAGGGAACAAACTTTAAAGATATATTGCAGTTTTAAATAGTTTACTAGACTTTTGATATAGGTTACAATTTCCAACAGTAAAAAACAGTAGTGTTCGTCGACCGAAGGCCTCGCCTAGTTTGGGACCCACTGTATAATGTCTCAAATTTGCATGTTTTTACTTTCTATTGTTATTTTTTAAAGATCACTGTTTGTTACTAAATATCAACCTGTGTTTGTTTCGAAATAAATTTATCTTATCTTATCTTACCCAATTGATTTCTTCTTAGCGTCCTTTTACCGGCTTCCCATTGGTTAGTTCTTTTGGCATCTGTCATTGCGTTCGGAAACTGTGTTACGGCGCTGCGCGGCGTAGACATCCTATTCTGAGAGGGAGGCCTCGTCCAGCAGTGGCCGTCTACCGGCTTATGATAAAAATGATTCATTACCTTCTATATCATGGTTCTGATCGAGCTCTTCATCAGTGCAGTGGCAGCTGCGACCTCCTTTTCCGATGAAGTCTTAATGTACAAATTTTCTCAAAATCTTCACTGTCAGGTTCCTCTGTAGCACTGGGTTGGGTGTTTGAGTGGTCTGTATCGTCACTGGCAGATGCCTTTGTAGCACTAGATGAGGCTATCGGGTGAATGGTCTTCCTTACTAACCCTCTGCTCTCGTGCCAAATTTCTTGCCTTTTTGCGTATCTTCATCCGAACATGAAATCAATGCAGATACTTAGAAACGATTATAACTTACTTGAACAGAATTTAATAAAATTTAAGGGTGAAGTCCAAAATATTGACGCATGTGACACAATAGTGACACAAAATGTTGTGCGATAGTGACACAAAAGTAGAGTACAGCAATTTGTACCACAGTGACACAATAGTGGCACATAATGGTAGCATACAACTATAAAGTTGAGGTTACATCAGGAGATACAGTGATAAACCAAATAATGTGTCGGCGCGGTAACTAAGCTGTATAGTCACACGCGACTCCACTCGCGGGAGTAAGAGAACAGGGTGGAATTAAAAAGACTGACCTTCGTCTGCTGCTTGAAAGCACTGCACTATGCAATTTATGCATAGCAAGACATTCTTCATGAGAGACTTCGTACGTTTCAACAACAATGCCTCCCTTCACGAGTGAGTTATGGCTGTTCATTCCACAATATTGGATGGTTTAATGTAAATTGATTAGACATGACACGGTTGCATACATCGATCCCTTGGATTGCAGAAGCTGAATTGTTGTGCTCTCCTCCACAAAGTCATCATCATCGAAGGTACATTCGTCTACTTCAATTAAAGAAATCGTCGTATAATTGGACTGATCTGAGGCACAATCATAGCCAATATTTTGACTGAGGACGAGATTCGGGAGAAATAGGAACGCGAACGCGAGAACGCGTAGAGCGGCCATAACAGGAAATATTTTTTCGACGAACAATTAGGTTTCCGAAAAAACAAATGTATTAATATGGCTATTTACAAATTGCTTAAGCCTATTATATACAATAGTGACAGAAAAATTCCAGTATGTGCCATGTTTATGGACTTAACGAAAGCGTTTGACTATGTAGATCATTCAATGTTGGTAAATAAACTTAACACATACGGACCACCCAGCTGTTGTCCACTACGACGTCCTGCGCGGTACCTCTAAACTTAATTGTGACCGTACGTCCCCCGTCCTCGGGCGCTCTGTGTCTGTACAACGGATACCCATTCTCTTTCGTTTGAGTCTCTTTTAGCAGCGCTCGAGGATACTTTTTGGTGCATTTCCTATCCTTCATGCACGGGGACGTAGGGTTCAGCGCTCCGCAAAGACCGTGGATCATGCTTTTAGTGACCGTGTCATATAGCTGTTTGTCCATGTTGGGGTCGGGCAGCTCCGTAGTTTTTCTTTTAACCATAGCAGCAAGTGTACGTGGGGCAAGCCGCCAGTGTGACCATCTCAAAAATGGCGAATCTGCCACACACGGACCCAAAAATCTGCCACTATTTCCACTCGACGTTAAAAAATGCCAAAAATATGCCAACATGAAAATAAGAAAAAAACGTATTTTCATATATTTTTTTAATCAACTTTATAACTACGTTAAACATACAAAAAAAATACACCTAATCAACATTGGCTTCAAAATTTTCGCCTTCCTTTTCTTTATACATAGATTTTGTCGACATATTTTTTAACATTTCCTTGCTTGGTTTAAAGGAGACTCAGTAGTCAGTCTCCGTGTTCCTTTATTCCCTCTTTTGTAGTAATGATTGCTGAGACATGTTTATTCAAAAACCTGTTCCTTATTTTTGTTTTATTTAAATTAACTTGAGAAAATATCCTTTCGCACGATGAATTTGACATCGGCAAACATAATAGAGCTTTTGCAAAGTTTGCAATATTTGGATATTTTGCTGTCCCATTTGCGTCCCTGATTTTTCCCACCGCTCCCCAAAACTTGTCCACGCTCAAAATTGTCCCGGCGCTATTTCCACTTCCGCCTGCTTCTAACAAATCGCTTACACTTCTGTCAAACTTCATCTGTCGGAGTTCGTCATCAACTTTTTGAATATTGTCTCCGTCTACAATGTTGGGAAATGACTTCGCAACGCTTAAAATTGACGTAAATTCTTTGTATACGACATGTTGTGGATCCAAAAACTGTAAATCTTTGAAAATGTTTGTAAGTGGCAGACGGGTTTTCAATTGACTACATAGTTCAGTTAAAAATGATTGGATTCGTTGAAGAAACGTCTGGATTCCAGGTTTCAGACTCACGTCTGTGGATAAGCGATCGATTTCTGTACTCACGTTAACACCCAAATACATATCTTTTAGAGGCAAAAAGTTTACGGTAGATTTTGGGTCAATTGCAAGTGGGTCTGCGGTTTTTAAATAATTTCCCTTGATATAACAACTCAATAGGCACACGTACACTTCAGAAATGTCTTTGAATGCTGTGTGGACTGTTGTATAATCTCCTTGAAATATAATGTTTAGTTTGTTGACTGACTGCAATATATAATCCAATGCATAAAAATAAAGTTTGTGTATCTTGTCATTCAAACTGTTAAACAAGAACTCTGATGAAATATTTCTGTCTTCCAAAAACTGCGACTGAAAAAAAAGTTTTAGGGCATCCGATTGCTCTAAAACTCTTTTAATGCAAGCGTGCAAGCAAAGCCAACGAATTTCATAATGTCTTAATATTTTATGCTTTTCAGTACCAATAAAATCTTGATATTCAACAAACTCCCTTTGTCTTTTACTGCTATGGGCAAAATATCCGTAAACCTCTTGTATCATTTGGTTAATAGCTCGTGGTATGGTGTTTTTACTAGCGTGAGATACACACAATGCAGTGGAATGACACACACACTTAATGAACATGCAGTGAGGATTGACGTGCCTTATTTTTGCAATGATACCACCATGCTCTCCAAACATAACGTTAGTAGTGTCAGCCCCAAAACCAATAGCATCTTTAATATTAAGGTTAGAATTAGTTAAAGACGTGGATAATGCATCAAACAATGATTGGGCATCAGCCCCGTTCAAGTCAACCAAGGTAAAAAATTTTGTTTTTACCTGCAGGTCTTTTTCTGAATAATATTTGGTTACAATAGCAAGCGTTGATGTGGTTGTAACATCTGTAGTCTCATCTATAACCAACGAAAACATAGGTGTACGTGTTTTAATATTTTCACAGGAT
Source organism: Operophtera brumata (assembly GCA_932527175.1). NCBI lineage: Eukaryota > Metazoa > Arthropoda > Insecta > Lepidoptera > Geometridae > Operophtera > Operophtera brumata. Next base: position 44,042,062 of record OW052226.1, on the reverse strand, counting down.
TTTAAATCAGCAAGCATCTCTGCTTCTAAATTTGGTTTTAAAACATTATATGTTACCGCTGCCGCTTTGGTTCTCTTGCAAGAAAATTGCTTGGCGATTTCAGAATCATGGAAGCTTTTTGAGATGACTTCGCTCAAATGATCCATTAAACGGAATGGCAAATTGTGTTCCACTATCGTGGCACAAAAATTAAGTTCGGCTTTTTTTACTTCCTCTTCTAATGGAGATGTTTTGAAAAACTGTTGCACCTAAAACAAATTAAATGTGATTTGTCACAAATCCCTAACAAAATACGTGGATAAAATATCTATTTCTTACAGCATAATATTTATAACAACTAAATGTAAAATACTTACCGAAGATTGGCCACTAAACCCGATTATGTTTTTTTTGTGTTTCTGGGATGAAACATGTTCCTTTAAAGAAGATAACCTGGTAACTAATTTGCAGTTACAGGCTTTACAAAATGCAACGTCCTGCTCATCCTTAGCTCGACTGATCCAGGACGAGAGCAAAGGATCTTGCTCCCATTCCGGTCGATAGGACCGCTCGTATTTTCTTTTCATTATGTATTTGCTTTTCAAGTTTAGAACTGCACTTCACATACACGCTAAGCGACGTAAGAGAATGAAATGAAATGAAGTAAAAACAAAGATTTGATTGAAAACACAATCAAGAAACGTTATAAGAATATGAACCTTAAGACTTATGACTTACAGCCCACAATCAAATGACAATACCTATGTATGAACAGATCAAGCGGGAAATCCCCGTGTAATCTAGGCTGGGTATCAAACAAAGGCGTAGGTTGCCAGATTGTGAAATAATTTTCTACTAAATATTTTTATATATTAACCTTATTTAAATTTGTATTACTTATATATGATGTAATGTAATTTAAAATTAGCATGATTTTCATTTTAACCTTTGAAATCTGCCAAAATCTGCCACATTTGTAAATCGTCAGCATAATATGCCACAGCTAAAATTTTGGATCCAAATCTGCCAAAATGGTAGAAATCTGCCACAAATGGTCACACTGCAAGCCGCGCTTTTGCCACTCAATCGAAGACATGAAGCACTGCGTCTCACCAAACACGTGCCCTTTGGTGAGGAAGGCCACCAGTTTTTGAACTTTAATCTTAAAAACTCGTGGTATGATATCGTAGCGGTCCGACAGTTTCTGACCGACCATCAGTTCTTCCTTGATCTCGGTCCAGGCTGGGTTGCACGTTAAAGTGATGATTAAGTCCGGCCGCCCATAGTTCCGGACGTAGCAAAACGCGTCCTGGGTGTATTCGTGGAGGACCGTGGACTGTTCACGAATGTCAAAGTCAAAGTCAAAAGTATTTTATTCATTGAAATCACAAGGATCATTTTGAATCGTCTTAAAAAAAAAATTACATTTACTCCTGTTCCAACGCAACCAGACCTAGAAGAATCAGGCAACAAACACGGTCTGTTTTTCTTTTGATGATCCTTCTTACTACTAGGTGGGGAGCGCCTGTGTGGTGCCTCGAGAACAAGTGGAAGCTGATTCAAGGAAAAAAGGAAAACCAAATTAAAAGCCTTACTTAGGTAGGCAGTCAAAAGTAAGATGATAGAGAGAATCAGCAAAAGTTCATAAGGCAGCACACACTACGCTTAATATATTCATAAATAACACATCAGTAATAAATTATATGCAGGTACAGACATTGCAAATTGACAAATTAGGTGTCGAGGGGCAGAGCGACATCAGGCCACGCGGCTTTATCATTAACATAGTCATGTAGTAAGTAATACGCTTTCTTAATTAAATTATTCTTTATGTAAGATTTAAATCTTCGAATCGAAAGTTTAGAAGCACTTTCTGGAAGTTTATTATAGAACCGAACAGAATTCCCCATAAAAGACCCACTTACTTTTTTTAATCTAAGTTTGGGAATACTCAGTTTATTTTTATTTCTCGTGTTAAAACAATGCACGTCACTTTTTTTCATAAATCTATCTTAGTGTTTATGTGTATATAATAAGGTTTCGTAGATGTATTGCGATATTACCGTGAGAATGTTAATTTCCTTAAAACGCTCCCTCAAGGAGTCACGTGGCTTCATTTTATAAATGGCACGTATTGCTCGTTTTTGTAAAACAAATATTGCTTGGATGTCTGCTGCTTTCCCCCACAGAATGATGCCATATGACATAACACTAGGGAAGTAGCCAAAATAAACTAGCCTAGCTGTAGCTTCATCAGTAAGCTGCCTTATCGTACGAACTGCATATGCAGCGGAACTAAGTCTACCCGCAAGTGCCTCAATTTGTGGTCCCCACTGCAAACTTGCATCAATATTAAGTCCTAAGAAAACAGTAGAGTTTACAAGATTGAGTGTCTCGCCATTTACTTTAATATTAGTTGGGTAATGTTTTACATTTGGCAAAGTGAATTTAATGCATTTAGTTTTTTTAGCATTAAGCAACAGATTATTTACAGTGAACCAATCAAGAACTCGCGATAGTGATTTATTTACATCATCGTAATTAGATTTTGACCTATCAACTTTTAAAATTAAAGACGTATCGTCAGCAAATAAAACTATATCACATATGTCTTTTGCATAAAAAGGGAGATCGTTAATGTATACTAAAAATAGAAATGGGCCTAGTATTGAACCCTGGGGCACTCCCATAACAATAGACGACCCTGAAGACCTTTCACCACCAACGTCAACTTTTTGTACTCTATTGGATAAGTAAGAATTTTTAAGGTTAATTGCCTGATTTTGGATGCCATAATGTTTTAACTTCAAAATTAGAGTAGCATGACTCACGCAGTCGAATGCTTTGGATAGGTCGCAGAATACTCCGATCGCGTCTTGCGAGTTTTCCCATGCTTGAAATATGTGTTCCAAAAGCATGGTACCAGCATCAGCTGTTGATCGACCCTTGGTAAATCCAAATTGATGACTATGAAGTAGTCTGTGGAAGTTAAAGTGTGACAATAATTGAGTAAGAATAAGTTTTTCAAAGATTTTACTTAACGCGGGCAATATAGAAATCGGCCTATAATTAGCTGGATCTTTTGCATTTCCAGACTTGAACAAAGGAATTAATTTACCATGTTTCTTAAGATCTGGAAAGATTCCGTCGTCAACACATCTATTAAAAATGTAGGCTAAGCATGGAGCAATATCAATAATTATAATACCTAACACCTTTGTGGATATTCCCCAAAGATCTTCAGTATTTTTAATATTAAGTGACTTAAATGTCTTAACAATACTATCGGCATTTACGTATCTAAAGCTAAACGCGATCTCACATTTAGCAACACTTAGTTCCAATAAAGTAGATGCTCCAGAGGCAGATGATTGTAATGACTGGGTTACAATAACTGGTATATTAGAGAAAAAATTGTCAAAGGCATTCGCGACATCAATCTTTTTTGTCAATATTGTATTGTTTATGTTTAATTTGATCTGCTTATTGCGTGGCTTAGATTGCCTGTTTCATTATTAATTAATTTCCAAGTTGCCTTAATTTTATTCGATGATTTTTCTATTTTTTTTCTCAAATGTAATGATTTAGCTGCACGACAAACTTTTTTAAAAGTATTTGAATAGTTCTTTATATACAAAATAAACTTTGGGTCATGCAACATTGATTCCCTAGCCGCATAGAGATCATATAATTTATTCCTACTTCTATAGATACCGGGTGTCGCCCAATCAGCTAACCCGACATTAGATTTAGCTATACATGTTTTTAACTGAAATATCTCAGTATGTTGCTCATTTATCAAATTAGACAAGGAGGTAAAAAGTTCATTTGGATCATCTACGCATGGTAAAAGGGGTATTTTAAGTTCAATACTGCTCTGAAACTTCATAATTCGACTTCCTGTGATAGGCCGATAAGTGAATTCCTTAGGTTCATCTACCAAATTACAAGTAAATATAGCACTGTGACCGTAATGATCCGAGGTGAAATGTTTAATTACTGCTTTATCAATTGGAACACTACTGCAATATATATTATCCAAACAGGTGGCTGATGTAAATGTCACCCTTGTAGGTTCTTCGAAAAGGTGACGTAAATTAAAACATTTAAATAAGTTAAGAATTCTCTCAGATAGAGGATTCACAGGAATATCTATATTGAAATCTCCGCAGACTATTAACATTTTACTACGTCCAAAAGTTTTAAGCAGTACTTCTTCCATAGTGGATTCAAATAACGCGAAGTCCGCGTCAGGGGGACGGTAAACACTCACAATGATATGCCGCTCAAGCTCAACACACGACAGCTCAATAGTCCTCTCAATAGTGAGATTTGCAACATCTTTACGTTCTTTGCATTTTAAATTATTTCGAGCAACAATTAAGGAACCGCCACGTATGGCGTTCTTGCGTTTGAATGAACTTACAATATTATAATTCTCATAATAAGGGAGTAAATCAAATTGTAATAACCAGTGTTCAGTAACACATATGATATCTATATTAAACATGTTTAAAAATAATTCTAATTCTAATATTTTGCTGGGAAGGCCTTGCACATTTTGATGTACTACTACATGTAATGTGCCAGGCTTTCTCATTGTCGGACTCGTCAGTTTAAACAAATATTGTCAGCTGACCCTCCTGCTTGTGTGCCCCCATTAGTAATACTACTAACTACAGGCTCGTCGGTTAACTGCGTTATATTACTTATAACGGGATCAAAAATATTAAATGCTAACAATTTAGCAATTATCAGTTTACTATGTCTACTAAGAAGCACAGTATCTCTGGTCAAAATAAAAATACTAATAAAATTATTAGTATCAAAAAACAAAACGTCTCTATGACGACAAGTCAAATTATACAATATTAAATTAAGATTCCAAATTGCTTGATTGTCTTTGGAACTCAAAGATTTTGAGTACGGGAATGCACATAAAATTAATTTTCCCAAACCTGAATCTAGCTTATGTAGCAAAGTCTCAACTAGCTTAATTATATCTAGTCGCATGACACCACTACTCTCACCTAATTGAACTATCAGAGTGGTGTCATTGTCAAAGCGATCTTCGCTCTTTATACAATCTATAAACTCATGAATTGGGGCATTTTCAAAGCAATTATTAGTGACAACTTGCCCTAACTGATCACTTAGTAGCAAACCCATGCCAACGCCTATCTTATCAGAATACACCACAGTCTTCCGGGTCTGCCGACAGGATTTTCCCTGTCTAACCGGAGACTGCGCACCAGGTGTATGAATTACTTCAGTCTGTAAAGTAGATGTAGCTTGACTCTGTGATGTAAGTGGTGCCATCTGTATCAAAGAATCCAAAGATGATATGGAAACCAACTGGTCTGACACGGGATGGTCAGTCTGTGAGCTACTATTACATACTTGTACATATATGCTATCATTATTCACTATCTCTACAATATTGTTCATTTTCTGAACATTGTTAGCTGCAAATTGTTCAGCTTTTTTATATTTATGTGTTACATCAAGAAGTGATGTTTCTAAACACTTAATTTCTTCTGACATATCATCTAATTCCTTTGAATTACGTCCAATTAAATTATAGCAGGAATTAAGTTCCTCATTTAAATTACATTTCTGCTTAATATGCTTTGCATAATTAAAGACATTTTTATGCTTCTTTAGCTTTTTCTCCGACTTTTTTATGAAATTACTAAGTTTTACATATTTTTTTTATACTGTTACTCCCTTTCATTTGTTGAGATTTACTTTTACAACTTGGTGTACTAAGATCTATCAGTGAAAAGTTAGACCCACTGTTCATGAGTTCCGTCTGTAGATCTAAACTCCTATAATTATTCACTGAGGGCACATGTATTGATTCTGATAGTTCAAATTGTTCAAGTTTATATCTACACTCAGATAGCTCCTGTTGCAAGTCCTCATTATGCTGAAGCATCTCCTCGTAGGTTTCATGGCAGCTGTCCACGGACGGAAGGATCACCATCTACCCTAACTCGTTCGGATTCACATTGCCGTCGTTCGCAATGGCATCTCGCAGGTGGATGTAATTCTCTGCACGCAACTTGCTTTGGTTTAGCACTATGAACCTCAGACGTTCACTCTCCATCTTCACGAACATGTCTACTAAAAATTGGGACAAAACTACCCTACAGCGCAGCGGCAATTTAAAGTCATGTTCGCGGAACAACAGAAGAAATGCGTAGAAATCCATACACGATACTTTTTTGTTCAAATTCGGTCGTCCAGTTGGCGGATTCGTGTGAGGGATATAGAAGTGATATCCCTCTTGCCCTTTCCAGAACATAACGGGATACTGTAGAGCATCGTAGAAGCGGTGCGTGTTGGCGATCCTAGTGAGGGAGTCGTCGTGCTTGTGCAGGACGATGTCCCTCGGGGCGGTGGGGTCGGGACCTGCGACTACAGCCGCGACCTCAGTGACGGCCGACGCGTTGTAGCGGCGCGCGTGCTGACCGCTCGGCACGCGGTCCGCGTGTATAACTACCTTGCAGCTCTCGTCGGGCATGTTCTCGAGAGCTGTTTTGAACTCGTGCACCAACACATTGTGATCGTGTAGGACTTTTTGTATTTTAAGTACGGTCCCTCGATCAACTCCCTGAATAATTTGACACCGTCTATCAGTCTCCGCCTCGCCGTCTCCCATAAAAAAGACTTGCATAAATTGTGCTTGACAGATGGACGGAGGTAAAAGTGACCCTATTTTATGGTGCACTTGCCCCTGCACCGTAAAGGTTGATGAAAACCCAGGCATGGCGAGAATTCTATCTGCCCCAAAAGAGGTCATTTAAAAACATGAATTGTATTTTTTGATACGGCTAAGGAAGCGCCGTTTTCTGGCGCCGTGTCTCACCAGAAAATAATTCTTTTAACGGAGCGACTGGCTCCGCTAATGTAGGAATGGCTACCTTGCCCCCAGAGCAACACATACCCACCGTTTCCTCTTTCCATTTTAGTGCCCCACAAAAACTGCATGCCCTGTCCATACGGTAAATTTTGATGAGCCTATGGTTACCATAATCTAATGTTGGATCATAGTCAAAAGCACATTTTTTTTAAACTCCCCAGTTATTTCTTGCAAATATTTGCCGACGTTCAGCTTGTCGCTGAGCAACAGCGAGTCGGCGCGTGTCTGCCTCTTCGACTGTTGCAGAGACACGCTGTGAAGCCATGCGGTCTGCATTCTCTTGACGTCGAGAAGCAGTCTCATCTGCGGTCTCAGAGGCACGTTGTGCAGCCATGCGGTCTAAATTATCTTGACGTCGAGAAGCCGTCTCATCTGCGGTCTCAGAGGCACGCTGAGAAGCCATGCGCTCTGCATTCTCTTGACGTCGAGAAGCTGTCTCATCTGCAGTCTCAGAGGCACGCTGAGACGCTATGCATGCTGCGAACTGCTGATGTCGAAAAGCCGTCGCTTCTGCAGTCTCAGAGGCGCGCTGAGAATCCATACGCTCTGCGTTCAGCTGACGTCGAGCATCAGCCTGCGATGAGGTTTCAGACGCTCGAACATTTGCCTGGCGCTCCGCCTGCTCAATTCTCCGCTGTTCAGCATGAACTGATTATTCTTGCTGTCTAGCTATCTTCATAGCTCGAGCTATTTGTGAGCTCTGTGAATGATTCGACTTGCGTTTGCGAGTCATGATTTTAAGAATTTAATTATTTTAATATCACTATCAATACGTGAACAACCTAACTAAACTAACCGTGAAACAATATAATTAATCCAAGAAGAAGTAGTAGAACAAGTACAAAGTCAAACAAACAAACAAAACCAAATCAACAAATCAAGTCAACAAATACATGTAAGTACGAAACAAACAACAAAACAAACATATCCCAAAAAACACTACCTATCGATATCCCAAAAAAAAAACAAATCGGAAAACAAACTATGCACATATAATAATTCTACAATCCAAAAAGAAAAGCCAAGTCAATGTTTAAGAATCCCGATATCTAAGTAATCCAATAGGTACTGCAAAGAGTTGTTAAGATACAAACAATATGAACATTGATTATGTAGGTTTAATTACGTTCGTTCTTATATTGCCCATCCGTGCGTTTTCGTAAGCGCGATCTAGGAACGGTACACTGTTACTGGTGCCGTCTAGGTACCTACATAAATGTTGCAAAAAGTACTTAGTTAAACAAATAGACTTCCGCAAACCAAGTTCTCAACAGTAATTTAAAGTTAAACGGGAATATTTAGTTTAGGTCTATTATGTATGGTACTGAGAATAAATCTTGCGTGTTTTAAGGTAAATCAGCGCCATAATCGACCTGCAAGAAAATCACACCACCCTGCAACAACTTCATAGTTCAATTCAAGCCAAATATTTTCATGCGCAAGTGATATAAAGTGATGACGTTATCCTACAGGAATATTCACGTTATTGGATTTACGTACCCACCAACTTATTTTATTAGTAAACACAGCACACACAAAGTCATAGCATTGCTGCTGCGCCTCGCGGTGTTATCCGCATAAGTCTCGATCCCGTGGGAATATTGGGTACCCCTAAAATGGTAAATATTTCCAAATTCCTTTATTAGTATACCTTTACACCTTAAAAGAAATACACTGTCCAACTTTCAAGTCTACGACCAGTGGTTTAGGCAATGCGTTGTAAAAACTAAAGTGTTTTTTCTTTTACAAAGTAAACGATTCCCTGCCGTTTTTCAGGAAAATTTCAGGTGCCGCTGAAATACGTGTTAGTTAGTTTTATTTGAGGAATCTCCTATAAAATTTTCAGGGTTCTACTACCGACGGTTTCAGAAATACAGAGCTTTTTTGTTGTTTATTACAAGCCCATCTTGGACCCCTTAGGGAGCTAATATCTGAAATTCCTTTCTTAGTGCACACCTAGACCATAAAAGGAACATAGCCCCCAAATTTCAGGTCCCTAGGACTTACAGTTTAGGCTGTACGTTGATAGTCAGTCAGTCAGTCACGCAACGCCCGGTTTCACCCGCATAAATCTCGATCCCGTGGGAATATCGGGATAAAAATGTGCCTATGTGTTATTCCGGGAGTCCAGTTATCTCCATTCCAAATTTCATGCAAATCCGTCCAGCCGTTTCAGCGTGAAGAAGTAACAAACACACCACACACACACACACACACAAACTTTCGCCTTTATAATATTAGTGTGATGAAAGTTTCCCAGAGATTCTACCTAATGACCCAAGAACAATTCTTTGTACACCAGTGGACATGTCCCCATAAAATACATGGAACCGGGTCAATATTGGCATAATGGTGTCATTGATTCGCTTACTAAAATACTGGAAAATGCCGATACTGTTCCAGAAACCATAAAATTAAATATTAATTTGGACGGCCTACCGATTTTCAATAGTTCCAAGCATGAATTTTGGCCAATACTTTGCAATATTTTTGAAAAGAATGAGCCACCGTTTGTGATTGGCATATATTTTGGAGTCCGAAAGCCAAAGGATCTGAATAACTATTTGGAAGATTTCGTAGCTGAAATGAAAATATTACTTGCAGAAGCTGATACAATAAAACAAAAAAACATAAAAGTTGCAATAAGATTCTTTATTTGTGACTCTCCTGCCAGGGCATATATTAAAGGTAACTATCGTGACTTTATTTTTAATTTTGTAGTTGACCTGAAATTAAAAAAAAAATACCTTCTTTATAATCATGGTAGGTAATTAGGTTTGTATTCATTGAGTAAGCCAGAATTATTATCATCATCAGCCTTATAGCCTACTGCTGAGGCCTCCCCCATAGAAGGATTTCCCACACAACGCTCCGTAGGCTGATTGGTGATCACAGTATTGGTGTAGAGTAATCTGGTGGATGCTGCTGCCCATCTCCTAGCCCTTGTCATCTATGGGAGGAGACGGCCCTCCATCTACGCCCATGATTCTCCTCTATTCTAATTAGTCTGGACACACCATGGCCAGCAAGTGATATCGAAAGCCCTAAAAAGGCTCAAAGAAACCAGAGCTGAGTAAAGTACCTAAATAACAACTGCATTCAAACATTTGAGAAGCTTTTTTTATCTACATTGATTGGGAGTTGTTCTTTACTATCTTACATTTTGTTATTTGGAATATAGTAGTTTTTCAGTACTATAAGGTACCTCGTCTGCCTTTCTGTTTATCTTAGTCAAAAACAAACTGTCTCCTGCAGATCTAATAAAAATAAAATATGAAACTATGGGCCAATAGAAAATAGGTATTCAATCAGAACTGTTTACATAAAATAATATTCCCTAATTATTATCCTTTTTATTTACAGGCGTGTGTAATTTCAACGGAAAACACGGTTGTTTAAAATGTGTAACAGTTGGTGAATATTCGCATAATTCTCACACTGTGGTTTTTCCTGATGGTAGATGCCTTAGTAGAAACGACGACCAGTTTCGGAACAAATTATACGGACAACATCATAAAGCAGATTCCCCCTTGCTGCAACTGCCTATAGACATGATCCAACACATTCCGGTTGGAGACTCATTACATTTAATAGATTTGGGTGTTATGAAGAGACTTTTAGTTGGATGGCGTGATGGCAACTTTGGTAAATATGTAACTAAATGGCGTCCAAAAGAAATTGATGCCGTCACGATTTTCTTAAATAAAATAAAATTGCCGTCGGAAATACACATGTCTATGAGAGGTTTGGATCACCTAGCTCACTGGAAAGCCTCCGAGTATAGAACTTTCTTCTATTATTTGAGCATTATTATACTGCCACATATGCTAAATGAAAATGCTTTCTCACATTTTTTATCATTATTCTGTGGTATAACGATTTGTTTCAATAATACGTACCAAAACCTATTGCACATAGCTAAAAAACTCTTACTTTACTTTGTTGAACACTATAAAGATTATTATGGTGCAGATTATGTCACTAGTAATGTGCATAACTTAGTACATGTGGTTGACGAAGTCCTAAAATTTGAACCACTTCAGACTTTTAATGCGTATCCGTTCGAAAACAAATTGTACTTGATCAAAAGAATGCTAAGAGAAGGAAAAAATCCATTAGCACAAGTAGCAAAGAGGCTAAGTGAAGAGGTTCTAGCAAAGAAAAATGATACCAGTAACAAACAAAACAAAAAAAGTGATTATGAAATAATAAGCACTAAATGTAACACATACACTCGCTTCCTGATCAGAAAGTCTAATTTTTAAGTTGGCTAGGTAGGAAAATGCCTAAATGTCTTGTCTAAAAAGCAAAATGCCTGAGATTCAGGATACCTAAACCAGTATTATGCCTAAAATGCAAATTGTATAAAATGTGAAACTTCCTAAGAAGCAAATAGTCTAAAATGCAATACACCGACATAGGAACATGACTAAACCTAGCGTAAAAAAAAATTGTAGGCGTAAATATACCTACTTCTTAAACATACTCTTAATAGAGAGAGCTTTGACAGTTTAGGCAATTTGCTTTCCGGGCATAATAAGTTTGGCAAAAATCTTTTAAGGTATACTTCTTCTTAGACCTTTGGCAGTTAAGGCATCACACATTTTAGACCTTTTATATTTTAGGCACAATGGAACTTTAGTCATTTTTCTGTTTAGGTTTTCTGCAAAATAATCATTTTCGTTTTAGGCATTTTACTTCCTAGGCATTTTGAAAATTAGACTTCCTGATCAGGATGCATACACTCAAGTACAATTCAAAGGATTTAAACTGTCGAACTAACAAGGATAAATATTCTATGACAAAGACAAAATAAATTATTGAGATAAGGCAGATACTTCATGAAAACAATAAAATATCTATAAATGGTTGTAAATTTACGGAATTGGGCAATGTTTTTAACTATCCAGTAGAATCGTCATTCTTTTAATCTTAATTACCAAATGAAACACGTCCTTTATTGTGTTTCTCTCCTCAAGATGTCCAATTAAAATTAGTGTGTATTGAATATCGGAATGAGTTGTATTTCATACCTCTTTTGTATACTTTATAGAATAGGTTAATACCTAATAAAATTAAAATGGACAAAATTAATCAAAAGTTTTTTATTTAAGTATAACTTAAGAATAAGACAAATTTGTGAAAAAAATAGTTTTTACCTTAACAAAATGTTTGTAATACTTAGAAATAATCGACAACCACGAAATTTAGTTTTTTTACTTATATAGTATGTACTAATAATTGCACCCTTCCAAACTTACAATGTCAAATACTTAATTGAAACACGAAACGAGATATCGTACCTACCTATACTAAACACAGCAAGAAATTCTTAATTAACACTTTTGACATCTACGTCTAAATCTTCTCTTCTCTCTAGCCAGGCCAAAACACTGGCTCCTATTTTTGTAGGTTAGAAAAGAATATTGTACCTTAACAAAATGTTTGTAATAGGTACTTAGAAATAATCGACAACCACGAGTTTTTTTTTTATATAGTATGTACTAATAATTGCACCCTTCCAAACTTACAATGTCAAATACTTAATTGAAACACGAAACGAGATATCGTACCTACCTATACTAAACACAGCAAGAAATTCTTAATTAACACTTTTGACATCTACGTCTAAATCTTCTCTTCTCTCTAGCCAGGCCAAAACACTGGCTCCTATTTTTGTAGGTTAGAAAAGAATATTGTACCTTAACAAAATGTTTGTAATAGGTACTTAGAAATAATCGACAACCACGAGTTTTTTTTTTACCTATGTACCATATAAGCCATGTCAGAGGCCCTCGGGCGGCTTGACAAACTCCGACACCAGAGGCCAGCACTACCTCATACGAAACGAAACGAAACCTATGTACCCCTTCAAGCTGCCAATGTAAAATACTTAATTGAAACACGTACACAAACGAGATAACGTACCTACCTATACTAAACACAGCAAGAATTTCTTAATTAACACTTTTGACATCTCCGTCTAAATCTTCTCTTCTCTCTAGCCAGGCCAAAACACTGGCTCCTATTTTTGTAGGTTAGAAAAGAATATTGTACCTTAACAAAATGTTTGTAATAGGTACTTAGAAATAATCGACTACCACGAGTTTTTTTTTACCCCTTCAAGCTTCCAATGTAAAATACTTTAAACACAGCAAGAATTTCTTAATTAACACTTTAGATAATCTACGTCTTAATCTTCTCTTCTTTCTAGCCAGGCCTATTCACTGACCCTCCTTTTTTTTCTTAGGTTATTTTCTACCTTATTAGTTCCATTTTCCGTACCTTTATCATTTTGGATGTTAGGCTGTCCTTGGTACTGATCAATTGGGAAATTCTTTTTAGTATGAACTCTCACGTGTTTAGTTTTTGATTTGATGGCAGTATTTTCATTTTGTTGATGCGTATTCATTAATATATCATTAATATACCACTTGTAGCTCTGCGTATAAACTCCAAAATAACCCTTTCACAAGGACATAAGGGTATTTAGGTAGGATAAGGGTAGTGAGGTCAGTGACTCTATTATAGACAGGTAAGGGAATCAATTTAAAATAGTTGAAAACTTCATTTCTAATCAATGGAATATCCGTTATTTTTTTTATCTGATTTTGCTTTATGTACACCTTTATTTCTATACACTGTTCTATTTTTACAATATTTTCCAACTTTACTCGATACACTATAACCTTTCAGTTTTCTCAATTTCCTTTAACAATAATATTAACTCATCGGTGTCTATGATTGATTGATGTAACAATTTAGTTTTAGCAAAAGCAATAGCCTTTTCAATCTCATTCAGCCTTATGTAGAGCGTTTGAAAGTTATGCATAAAAATGTTATAAATGTGAATAATTTTATTACTGCTTTGAGATACCTTTGATTGATTTAAACTACCATTAATATCTTGAATGCTTTCCTCAATCTGAATGCAATTGCTTGTGGTAGAGTTAGCTATTTTGGTGAACGTACCCACCTTTTCGGCAATGATTGTCATTTTCTTAGATAGTGCATCCTGTTTTGTCTTTAACTCATGAATTAACTTTTCGTACATTACAGCGTCGTCACTGTCAGGGTTACCTGTAATCGTCTTGATCAAAGAACCAAGAGGGTTTATTAAACCACGTTTAGATCTTACCGATGGAATCAATTGCTTGTACTTTTCTATATATAACAAGAATCTTTTTGAATATAACATGGTATAATCCATTTGTGATTCTATTGCAATGAAGTCTGAATCGAAAGCTTTGATATTAAAACAGTTTTGAATTTCTTCTCACGAAGGAAAGGTAGGTCGGCTCGGCAGGTCTCTCTGGATAGTGGCATTGCGAACGTATCTCGGCGCGTCCGGAATGGAATCCGGTTCTTACCCACTGCCCACCTCCCTGAGCCCACCTGGGTGAACCGTATAAAGTATTTTTTACTACGGCTCACCTCTCACATTAAACTTGAACGCGCTTAACTTTATATTGGTGACGGTACACTTCAGAAATTTGGTACTGGCCGTTATAATATCTATGATGTAATTTTTCTCATCAGCAAATTGACAGTAAAGCATATGACTTATTATACAGTTAAGCAGAAAATCTACGTTCCTGAACCTATTTTATGTAATTAGCCATTCATCTCACTTTTCTTATTATAAATCATTGTTTTAGGTATTACTAATTTATTTATTAATAAAATATCAAATAGTAATTAGAATCCGTTGCTGGCTTAGGATACAAACTCAGCATCCGCTACAAAATACAACAATACCTAAAACTTAAAATGTTTATTTAGGTAACATAAATTGAAATAAAAAAAAAACGCAATTTTTCTAAAGTGTATCCTACTGTTATTTCATTATTTAGAAGTTGTAGTAGATAGTACATTATATCATCATCATTTTCAATATACATTTTCCTTCTCTTCTTAGTTGAGGCCATGAGGAAAATTACAAAAAGCCGTGTCGAAGACGCTCCGACTGGCGTGCTTGTAAACACCTGGAGCTGCTTGTACACTGGTACACTTGCAAATTATGTCATCCATAGACACATTTCATTTTTACCTGAATCTGTTGAAGTAAATGTTCTTTCGTTTCTTTCACTCTCCTTATTAATTGACGTTTACCTACAATTTGTTTTCTTAGATGTTTAATTGAATCTGACATTTTTGGGTTGCAAAAATACTACGTTACATGGTGTAAAATATGGCAAGCCATCACTTAACATTCTAATACTTAAGGTTATACTTGCTTATCTTGATTTTTCTGTTTGATTTTCATCCTCTCTGGAGCGTGTTTAAGCCAAACTTTAATTACGTCTTCTATTTCTTTGTCTGTTTTGCGGGTCGTTTCCTTTACTGCTTCTAAAAACAGAAAAGATAGAAATACAATTATTATTTTATAAAAAATATAATACCACAAACATAACACGGGCCTGGCCTTATTACAAAAAACTAAACTAGTCCTGGTTTAAACCTGAACGACGTAGTCTAGGTTTGTAGCGTTATTTAAGTTAGATACAACTTTAATACAAAGGGAGATGGTTTGTTTTCCGAAGTCAACTCTAGAGCTAGATAGTTCGATTTCATGTCAAAAATGTCAAAGCCTTGGACTATCTCTGGTTTTTCTTAAACCAGGCAGCCCCCTAGTTTAACAATGGTCTAAAAATGTACAGTTGATTGCTTGTTGGATAGAAGTTCGTCATATCGATTGTGATGTGACACTCTGATACAAGATCCGTCAGTTTGATACGTCGGAAATATGTGTAGTTTAGAAAACAAACCATCTGCCTTTGTATTAAATTAAAGTTGTATATAACTTAAATACCGCTACAAACCTAGACTAAGTAGTTCGGGTTTAAACCAGGACTAATTTAGTTTTTTGTAATAAGGCCAAACAGGTTAGGTACATACAAAATACTATTGCACAAATTGTAAAAAATGGATCCAGTTGTGTGTAGCTAGCAAAACTTCATTATTAAATTGACCCGTGGCGGTCGCGGCTGAAAAATCGACCGCTCCATCTCATCCCACGTATGTCCTAAAAGCCGATTAAGGGATGTCACCAGAAAAAGTGCAGCAGCTTTCTTCTGTGTATTAACACATTCACTCCGATCACCATATCACCTGCCAAGCGTGGTTATTATGGCAAAATCTCATTTAGGAGGCTCTGTCAAGCAGTGGACATTAAGGGCCTATTGTAGTTGTAGTAGTACCTAAGTAGTCTCATATTATGCTAAAGAAATTCAATAAAAGAGAATTAAACAAACCTGTAATACAACTTCGAAGTCTTAGTGAAGAAAAGAAAAATTTTCAATTTCAGCATCAGTCTCGTCATCACTTGAACAATTAATCTTGGATTTTTGGAAAACACTTTTCTCTTCGGCCTTAATGATAACATAACATAACATAATATCTATCAAGACGATGAATAATCTTAGTTTCTAAGCGGAGTTCAATCCTAGTATTTGCCTCAGCCGAATGTTTTCTTTCTCTATTCTCTTCCTCTGATATTGAGTAAGGACAAACAGCATTTCTTTATTGATATTATCATGATGATAAGGAATAATATTATTAATGCAAATACCATTAAGTTGATTTGTGTCTGATAAGATTGGGAATCTTTTAGTAGCTGAGAAGATTTCTCTTTAATTTCGGATTCATCCTTAATCATAAAATTGATTTGATCCATTAAGAAAGAGAGTTTATCCGATTGATCTTTAACGCTGTTTATGTTTTTCATTGTGTTATTTATCAATTGAGTTATATCATAAGAGGGATTTTGAGCCATATAAAACAAACCTTGTTCAGAGTGCTTTCTTCTGATTAACATATTTCTCCTTCTTTTCTCACAGATAGAGTTTTCTCCGGGGAGTGGGATTTCAGTTAAAAGGGAATCCGATTCACATATGATGAAACCTTTATCAAGGCAAGAGTCCGGGTCTTAAAGTAGAGGGTTGTTAATAGTATTCTAATGGATGTAATTGGGGTAAGCTAGGTAAAGGTATTTTCTAGGAGAAGAGTAACATTTCCCGCCCAATTCAATAATAGGTTCCCACTTGACATAATTCAAGATCTGATAACTTGTATCAATTAAGGGGACCTCAATGGATATAAGTTGGTTGTTTTTCTCGTCGATTGTTTTTAGAACTACAGGGAGATGTGGTGTAATAGTGCTCAGACGATTGACCAATGCACTAGGGACATTGTTTTCTATCCATTCTCTTTGAAGAGCTAAGGACATGAGAGAAGGTGATATTTTACCTTGTGTCAACAGCATCAGAGATAAGCTTAAGGATGAGATAAAGGAGTTCATAACATTTGACGCTTTAAGATAGATATCCAATTGTGAAGTGGAAGTGGATATTATATTATTGATATCATTAACAATGTCTCCCAACTGATGATTTAATGAAGTAGTCATTAAAGTTATGTTTTTCATAAATAAAAGATCTTTTGTTCTCATTTCGTGTAAGACTCTTAATTGTTCGGTCACTTCCAAATACTTAACATCAGGTATTGCGCCAAATATGTCAGCCATTTCATAAGCAAAGACAGCTGTTTAGAACAGATAACCTGTGTATTTGAGGCCTTTCATGAATCTTCCATATTTCGTGATCTTTCCTGCAACTCTCATTGCAGGTCTAGCCACACGTAAGAATGAGAAAATAGCACCCCAAATCCCTCTTTTGTCTCTTTTATTATGAAAAGATGTAATATTAAAGAATCTGTGATTATCATTGTCATAAAGGATCTTCCTCTTCCGTTTGTAAATCAGAATTGTCCTCCACCAATTTCAGTTTCTTTTTTGCATTTTCTAAATCATCTAAACAGACAAAGGTGAGGCCTTTCATGAATCTTCCATATTTCGTGATCTTTCCTGCAACTCTCATTGCAGGTCTAGCCACACGTAAGAATGAGAAAATAGCACCCCAAATCCCTCTTTTGTCTCTTTTATTATGAAAAGATGTAATATTAAAGAATCTGT
This sequence comes from Operophtera brumata, assembly GCA_932527175.1. NCBI lineage: Eukaryota > Metazoa > Arthropoda > Insecta > Lepidoptera > Geometridae > Operophtera > Operophtera brumata. Next base: position 44,024,186 of record OW052226.1, on the reverse strand, counting down.
GATTATCATTGTCATAAAGGATCTTCCTCTTCCGTTTGTAAATCAGAAGTGTCCTGCACCAATTTCAGTTTCTTTTTTGCATTTTCTTAATCATCTAAACAGACAAAGGTACACACTTAACAGTCAAGAAACCCCATGCAGTAGCAAACATAATAAATGAAACCACAATAAATTAGAGTAGGGGAAAAAAGGCATCTCTGAAAATAAACAATATCGAGCGAGCCCAGCAAGAGAGATCTCCAACTTTAGAAGGTCCCGGAGTACCGCTAAATTTTGCACCTACTAAACAGAGATATTGTGGTATACATGCATATAATATAAAACTAACCTTAACATGGGGTGTTCACCAGGTTTGGAAAAATAATGATATTTAATTTTAATCAAATCACACAGTTTTTTAGTTTTATTACCTAGTATGTTTTATAGAATCATTATTTAAATCACTGACCGTGGTGTTCACTAGTGCTATAACGACAGTGACCAAAAAAGTACCCAACATTGTCAGCAACCTTCCTTAAAATATAATGTTTACCGTGACAAGAAACACTCAAAAAGAAAGTATTAAACAGTAAAACTCTGAGATTACTTGTCCCACAATATCAGGTCGGTGTTGCTATCAGACCCAGTGACAGTAATAGAATCTGTTAAAGATTGTTTAGTAAGTACAGCAACTTTATTTTCAATCAATTTAAACTAATTCGCAAGATGATGAATAATTTGTCATCTAAACCAAATCAGACCCTCATTAGCAACCTCAAGCAGAAGACAGGGCTAACCATGAGGGTCGAGCAGTTGGAGTCTCGCCATGATGTAAATTTTATTTACTTTATGGTGAGGGTGCCGACTGACCGTCTATCGACTTTCATGAATGGAGAGTTCTGGCCGAGAGGTGTCAAATTCAGGAGGTTCTTCGGGCGCTTGACACGAGACACCGCGCAGGTGTGTCATGCGTCACCGTCTAAACGTCTGCAAGTCTAAAGTGTTTTTTTTATATGTATGTTAGTTTTTAAGGTATTTATGTTGGGCTTATTGTTGACGACCTCTGAGGCGCGGCGGGCGAAGCTTGGCCTGTGACGCAAGAGGTTGCGGGTTCGATTCCCGCCTCGGAACAAATATTTGTGCGATCGCAGATATTTGTTCAGGGTGTTCTGGGTATTTTCTATGTATAATAAAAAATATCTATCTATGTAATATATTGTATTAAGTATATCAGTTATCTAGTACCCATAGCACAAGCTCTGCTTAGCTTGGGGCTAGATAATGTTCATTTCAGACCCACGGTACCCCTGGCCATACCCCTGGTGGTACCGTAGGTCTTTTAAAGTTAAACGGTACCACCGATTAATAGTGATGTAATGAGTCCGGACTACCCCGGACCCGTGCTTCACCTAAGTTCTCCACCTTAGGTACCAACTCCCACTATATTTTTTATTATTCTAAATGATTAAAAATACATTTTGTATAACAAATCAAAGCACAACTTGGCGGTAAATAAAATGAAACAAAACGGAAAATAGTAAATTTTTGAAAGCACTCACTCAAAAACAAACATAATTATGTCACACTACTAACGCAATTTCTCTAGTCCGTAGCCTACAGATATGACATTATTTACAATTTGGAGCTGTACGCTTAAAATGTGATCATTGTTGATGATTTGATCTTTGTATCTTTTTTTTGGGACCATCTCCAAAGTGTCAACTTGCTCCAGTAGGTGTTTGTAGCAAGCACGGTAGTCACCACGGAGAAGGGCGGTTCCACCATTTATTTTGATGGATAAACAAAATAAATGATGAATGGAAATCGATTTCCAATTGACTTCTCTATATCTCCGTCTTCCATAGTATTTTCCAACAAGAACAGTAACTACTCGCAACATATTCTTTCAATTCCCTTTTTTTTCTTTTTTTTTTGTGACGTCGCACGGCTTGTGCATTTGCCATTTTTATTTTATTGAGTTTTTAAGTCAAAATTAGGGATACATTATATTTTACAAAACGCGGAAATGGGAAAAAAAGAATCAGGAGAGTGGATTGGAGTATAAATAATAATATGAGGATTGGTGGGAATATATTAATTAAATTTTTATATTATTGTTACAAATAAAGGATTCTAAAGTTTTATATATATCGGGCTCTAAGGATGCAAGAAGGACTATTATACTAGAAGGAAGCGGAACATCGAGTGAAATCAATTCATTATAAAAATTAAGATGGTCGTAGTTACTGCAGGAAAAAAATATATGATTAACATCTCCAAAATCATCTCCACAGACGCAAGATGGGTTACTAACTATTTTCATTTTAGCCAAATGGGCTGGCGTGCACGTGTGCCCCAGCCGCATTCTTATTAGAACTGTGGTGGCACGTTTGCTCAATTTAAGTTTAAAAAACCATGGCTTAATAGGTATTGCCGATTGTATGTGTCTATAGTATCTGCCTTTAATGTTGCTGGAATGATCCCAATCTTTATCCCAAGATTCTTTGAGATAAACTTTGGGCAGTGCAACAAGATCATGCGAAAAGTTTTTGTACGGAAAAATGTCTCCACACTCCACAGCCTGATTAGCTAGTTTATCTACTTGCTCATTGCCTATTATACCGCAATGACTTGGTATCCATGCAAAATTTACGTTAAAGCCATGAGAAATACAGCAAAAAAGTTTGAGTCTAGCTTCTAGTATTTCAATTCCCTTGTATTGATTTTAAATTAGATGACCTTTGAAGCACAAAAAATAATGTGTCATTATTTTTTCTTCTTTGAAAAAGCAAGAGTTTAGGTAAACAAAAAAAAGGTTTCACTATTTAATCGTAAATATCACAAAATGTGTTCTCTGTTCCGTGGTAAAGATGCATCAATGGTAGATAGTATATAATATGGATATGCATTTTCTATTACTTACCTAATTACCCAATCATCATACGAGAGATAGCTAGGTCAACACATCACTAGGGTCACTTACTCGGTGGTACCGTTTAACTTTAAAAGACCTACGGTACCACCAAGGGTATTGTCAGGGGTACTGTGGGTCTGAAATGATAATGTTGTGTGAATTGTCCAGTATTATTTATTTATTTATTGTTTAGGTTTTTGTACATTTTCCAATAAGCCTGAAATAAAGATATTTGATTTGATTTGATTAGCTTTCTAGTAAGTATTTACACAAAGCCATTCCAGCCATTCTAACTCATTACATTGTAGTATGAAAAACTTCAGACCTAACCTCTCAAGTTAGGTAGGTACATTTCGGTTTCAGTAATAGGCTCCTTCATTCTACTTACACAGTTAAGTAAGTAACACACAGTTTAAGTTCTCAGGTGAATAAGTGGACTACCTAACATGCAGGCACAAAACATAAACAGATTAAAAATGCGTTGGTAACTACGACGGCAACGAAAATAAAATTTTACAAAATGCGGATCGTTATCGAATCTACTTACTGAAAAACTTACCAGTCTCAAGAAATATTCTGTGTACGTTTTCCATATAGATAAACCATTGTGGAGATAAACCATTTTTAATCATTCGATATAGTGTTTTAGCATCTTTAATGGGAGGCCATTGGACCTCACTTTTGCAAGGATTCGTCCATCGCGAATCTATCAACGCTACCGCCCCAGCGTCTACAGCTTCAAATTGTATAATGAAATACATTACATTCCCCCACTTATACTAACATAAGTATTATTTTCCAAGATATGTAACAATAAAACAAAACGGCAAGCAACGCAACTCCTTCCGAACAGAGCAAAAAGCGGGAAAAGAAAGAAGGAAGTAAAACGCTACTCAGTACGTACACTCGTACGTTTACAGGGGTGTCGAGACATCAACTCGAAAATTACCCCAAGATCGACAAAATATTTCCCCAAAAAGATACTATTTTCACAGTTTTTCCCGTTTCGTTTTTATGTTATGTCCTGTAGTATTTTCAACTATAGTATAGTTACTACAGTTCAGCCATTTTGAGATGAAGTTAGCAGTTTGTCAGCACGGTAGACAATTAACAACATTAAGCTGTGTCAAAAAGTTAGTTTTGTGTTATGTCGAACGCTGTCTGTTATGAGATCAGACTGTTCAGCTGTTTTCGTATAAATTAAATAAATACCTATAATATTGGGGGACTCTTCTAAGTTGGCAACATTTACTACTAAGAGCCAGAAATATCAACCGGAAGCACAGATCAAAACACATTTCTATTATAAAAATTTGCTATTATAATTATATACAATGTGTGCCCATTTACTATTAGTTATTATTAAATTAATTGTTTCGTTTCGAACCGTTAAAAGATCAATGTATTATTGCTTTAGTTCTATTGCTAATAAACAGTATTTGAATGACTTCAAATTACATTTCGTTTTATTTTGCCAATGAAAATTATGCCAGTGCCAGTGCCAGTTTAATAAAACAAATGTTTTGATTTTTAGTGTCTTTATGAAGTTATTTAGATACACAGGGATGTTGATCAGTAAGAAGATAGTCAGAGAAGAGAATTAAGCTACGATTTGAGAAGTTCGATCAGCGATGCGACCCAATAAATACGACTTTAGTATTCTTTGTACTTCCATTGATAACGAAACGCGCAACGTCTGTTACAGATCCACCAACTTATCTGTAGAATGAAATGTATGTAGTTTTCTATCATCTACATACATTTCATTCTACAGATATGTTGGTGGATGTCTAAAATAAAAATAACTGTGTGTGTCTAAAAAGTAAAAACATATCTTGAATTGTATAGTCTCACAAACTTATGTGACCCAGTGACGGCGTCGCTGTTGTCGAATTTAGTGTTGCTGCTAAATGAAATTTACCACGGTTTTAGGACTTTAAGGGTAAGGTAGGGTAGAGTAAAATAATATTGACTAATTTTTATCTTTAAAATGTAAGTCATTACAACATGAAGCAATTGAAACACAATAATATACGTATGTATACGAATTATATTTTAATGCAATAATTATGATCATGTAGATAATCGTCTTTGTAATTTAAAGTGTGAATTCCAGGAATTCCTGTAGTCGAACCATCAAACTCAGTCATTTCATCGTCAGAATCACTGCTTTCACTTTCACTATCACTTCCTACATTTATGATAAATGGTTCATCTAAATATGCATCCTTTTTTAAGTACTCTTTTACAATGTTTTTTACATGAGCACAATGTTTTTGCCATTCTGCAACTGATATTTTATTAAACGCGTCTGCGACTAGCTGCGGCATTTCAGCAGCCGACTTCCCAATATTATGCTCTGCAATAAGACGTTTCATAGAACTCCAGATCATTTCTATGGCGTTTAAATCGCAATGATACGGAGGCAATCTGAGTACAGTGTGCCCATTGTCTTTTAATAAATTATCAATTTCATATTTTGGTGCTGGTTTGTGCCTCTTTATTAATTCATAAAGCTGGGGTTTAGTGTAACTTTCACTGAACTCCACATTATTCTCAGTAAGCCAATTCTGCATATCAGTTTTTTTATAATTACTATTAGGGCATTTATTAATACAAATGCTATGATAAGGGGCGTTATCCATCACAATTATAGTCTCTTCATGTAAATTAGGAAGCAGTTTTTCAGTTACCTATTTTTTGAAGTTGGTATTATTCATTTCATCATGATAATCGCCGCTTTTCGTGTTTGATTTAAAAACGAGTAAGGCATTCTGAACAAATCCGGTTTCTCCTCCCGCATGAACGATTATCCACCTGTTTCCTTTTGAAACAGGATTCAAAACACCGTCTTCATCATTACTTTGCCAACAACGTCCAGCAGTGTGTGATGAATGGATATAAGTCTCATCCAAATATATTACTGGCTTTTTTCACCACATTCGTTGTGCCTAATTTTTTGGAGATATGTTGCCCGCCATGCCGATATATCATTGCGCTCAATGAGGACTTTTCTATTAGATTGCGTTTTCTTGTATCTAAATCCCATTTTATGTAACAGTTTTTTTAGGGTTTCGCGACTCCCTTTAAAATGAATTTCATCTTGTAAAACATTAAGCAACTTTGGAATGGTAGGTATTTCCTTCTTCATGGTGACGTATAGAATTCGTGATTTTTTCTCCTAATGACGCCGATGTCAAAATCGTCAATTTCGATCTTTCCCTTCGTTCTTTCCCTTTTTTTTCCTGGAGTAGAAATCTTTGAGCCTGTCGCATCAGCCTGTTCTTTTTCTTTGACTAATTTTCGTACGAACCGCTCACCAACACCTGCAAAACATATGTTATGATATGAAACCACTTACTTGAAATTCCAAACAAGAGAAATCTGATTCCTGAAATAAATGCATTTTTTACTTTCACTTCGATTTTCGTAAAAATTTTTTTGCACAATTATCAATATATAAATCTGTATATGTGCATTAAAGTTTTATGTTCGTTAAATGTATGTTCGTTTCTAAGGGCTATTATTGAACGTTGAAGGAAAAACATTGTGAGGAAACCAACATGTTCTAGAACCAAAAAATTTGAAATTAACATTCTCACGGTAATATCGCAATACCACATAAACGCTTAGATAAGTTTATGAAACAAAGTGACGTTCATTATTTTGACACGAGAAACAAAAATAAACTGAATACTCTGAAATTTCGATTACTTAAAGTAAGTGGGTCTTTTATGGGGAATTCTGTTCGGTTCTATAATAAACTTCAAGAAAGTGCTTCTTCGATTCGAAGATTTAAATCCTACATAAAGAATAATCTAATTATGAAAGCGTATTTACTCTACACGACTATTTTAATGATAAAGCCGCGTTGCCTGGTGTCGCTCTGCCACTCGACACCTATATTGTCAATTCGCAATGTCTGTACCTACATATAATTTATTATTGATGTGTTATTTATGAGTATATCAAGCGTAGAGTGTGCTGTCTTATGAACTTTTGCTGATTCTCTCTAGCATCTTACTTTTGACTGCCTACCTAAGGCTCTTAAGTTTTAACGGATTGACAAAATAGTATTATGATGTTGTTTTTAAGATACCTTTCAATCCTTTGCAAGGTGTTTTGTATGTTTTCGAGAGCATGACTACTTCTCACGGCAGCCTCGGCTCTCAACCTTGACGAGTCGACGAGAGCACGTCTTGCTGCCACCTGCGAAATCACCGGCTCTCGAGTGCGGCGCCAGCGCCGTGGGGAGCGCGCTGCTCGTGCTGATGGCGGGGAGCGCGCTGCTCGTGCTGGTGGCGGGGAGCGCGCTGCATGTGCTGGTGGCGGGGAGCTCGCTGCTCGTGCTGATGGCGGGGAGCGCGCTGCTCATGCTGGTGGCGGGGAGCGCGCTGCTCGTGCTGATGGCGGGGAGCGCGCTGCTCGTGCTGGTGGCGGGGAGCGCGTTGCATGTGCCGGTGGCGGGGAGTGCGCTGCTCGTGCTGGTGGCGGGGAGCGCGCTGCTCGTGCTGATGGCGGGGAGCACGCTGCTCGTGCTGGTGGCGGGGAGCGCGCTGACGATGATGGTGAGGATTGCGGGGAGCGCGCTGCTCGTGCTGGTGGCGCGGAGCGCGCTGCTCGAGCTGGTGGCGGGGAGCTCGCTGCTCGTGCTGATGGCGGGGAGCGCGCTGCTTATGCTGGTGACGGGGAGCGCGCTGATGATGGTGAGGATGGCGGGGAGCGCGCTGACGATGCTGGTGGGGGGGCGAGAAGGGGGAGGACTCATGCTTGTAGCAGGATGTTGGGAAGGTTCCCACTCATATAACTCTGCCAGAGGTGCCTCCAGGGGCTCCAGGATCAGTTGTTGTATAGGCTCCAGTGGTAAAACTGATACAGGGGCCGTAGTAGCATCAGAGTTCTGTAGCAAAATAATGTTGCATTGATATTAATTGAATAAACAAAGTTTAGCTTTTTATAATATTATTTTCTCTTACTTCTGGAAACGGTTCCACTCGGACACCTGCCAACCCTTGTCCGAAATCCTATCCAAGTATTTGAAGTTTTTTTTTTCAAAGTCTGACAGCGTTTGCTCAGATGCTGACTGATCTGAGCGTAAGGTGCTCGCCTTTTTATTTATCTTTGCCTTAGAATCCATCCAGTACTGAAAAAGTATTATTGTTATGTTAAAATACTTTTTGAATAATCTAAGACACGGCTCACGTGGTATTGCATTGCATCCATCACCCCGAAACATTCGCTGGTAAGTATCATGACTGTAATTTCACCAAAAGAAGTACTTTTAAAAATTTGCAAGCATTACTGATTGTACGGTGACATTACTTTCTCGGACGGACTATGTATGAAGAGCCCTACTAATTTTAATACGAATATCATTATACTGCTAGACATAGGCCTTCCCCATAGAATGCCACGCACGATGAACGGTATTGAGCCTGCACAGTAGAGGAAGGCCTACCTCTCGATGGATCCTTACCATCTGTTCTACTATTTGTTCTGCAAATAGAAACCGAACTCGTGCATCGAAGGCATAATAATACGGATATAGACGAACAAAAATATGGACAAGTGACTACACAAAAGAACTTTACAACATTAACAATTTAGATAGTTAATTTAGACCACCCGTTCCACTCCTTGTGAGCTCCATCGCCTTAAGCATTCAGCACTTCTGCAATCTCTGTCCACTTTCTTTTAGAATGCTCCTTCGCTTGCAGAGACCAGTTATAGCCGGTAGCTATATCCCTATTCGTATTTAGGAATTCCCATAATATATCCAGCTGTCGCACGTAAACCCCACTTGCTCTGATGCTGTAAAATATCAAACACACCTTGAAATTCACACCACTTGAAATTCCACTAGGTAAGGTAGGTAACTATAGCAATGAGAATTTTCTTGGTTCATAAACTCAAACCACTAAAACGCATTTTTTACTCGTATGTAGGTAGGTACGTACTTTATGTTCATTTATTTTATTGGTTAAACTCAAGGTCAAAATTTACGCTAAGTAATCCAATTTGAAAATTTCAAGAGATCGCCGCGGTAAATTTTCTCTGACCTATAAACCATTCCGTTCTATGAAAACATAATTGTACCATTGGCACAGAATAAATAATAGTAAATTAACCATTGGTATCTTTGACATTTTTAACGATGTTATTATGAAAAACAAGATGCATTTTTTGGTTTTTAATTGAACCTTAAATTGTTTGTGATTAAAGTTATTTATTCTCAAAGAACAGAGTTCACTTACAGAGAAAAATATTATATATAACAATAATGTACTGGTTAAGTCCAGTGATACAACAGCTACAGTACAGTGCTTTGATAGAATTAAATATTATATAATGTTGATATGTTTCAATACATAGTCTTTTAATAGCTTTTTAAATATAAAGTAACTTGTGGCTTCTTTAACACTTTTTTTTCTTCTTTAAATTGTTACACGCATAATTATGCATACATCTTATATAATTAAATAAACTGATAAGTTCACAAAATGTCAGAAAACGATTTGCTAAATGCGTATATAGGAAAACGTGTTCCGATGTTGTGCGAAAGTGATAACGCTAAACGAATATAGAGCGTTGTTTAGTTCTATCTTATAGCAGTAATAGATTATCATTCGGTCTTTTTTATTTCTTTTACATCACTAGGCAGGAATAAAACAATATTGTTTTAAAACTTCATGGTACGAATCGAAGTAATGTTACAATAAGCTTGAAACAGAAGGCTCTGGAAACATGATAGTTTTTAAATTGTTGGTGGTTCGGCCCCAGGAGGTGGACATAAGAAAGTTTGAATGTTTCTGAAAGGCTATCTGGAAACGTAAAACGCCTCATATTATGGAGCGATTCCTGCGGTGGCCAAAATAGAAACATTAAACTTACACTAATGCTCAAAGCTATATTCAATGAGCACGCTACTCTCGAAGAAATAAATATAAGATTCCTCGAATCAGCCCTGATTCGAGGAATCTTATATTTATTTCAACATATTTATTTTATACAGCTTCCTGCCAAATGATTCCAGTTTAAAAAAAATTGAGTATGCCCTTAAACGCCAACAGAGGCTATATACCCCAGAAGACTATGTACAGGTAATGAAAACTTGCAAAAAACTAATGTAATTCATGTACATAGAATCAAGACTTTTTATCATCTTGAAACCTAGAAAAAAAATATAACAAATAGAAAAAAAAACAATAGATTGAGAAAAAGTTTCATGGCTCAATACCAAGGAAATCGTGCTCTAAAAGAAGGAAATGTTCAAAATATTTATGAGATCCAGATTTGACGAGGACATAAAAAAAGCACGTAGAAGAAACCATAATAATATAATTACGAAAGATTTAATGGGGCCACTTTGACCCAGAGGAAAGCCTGTCCCAGACGCTAATTTAAAGGACCTTAAAAGTATGCTTCATCTGATTCCGCAAGATTCACATAGTTTTTTTGAACCTGGAGTTGGCTATAGGTTCAACGAAAATATATGTATGAGGAGCAGGAGGCAAGCTAGTATTCTATTTAGTAATAGTAGAGCTTTTTTGTGAAAGAGTTCGTCCGGGGAAGTACTACCACCATACCTATTTCTGCCGCAAAGCAGTAGTGCTCGCATTGCTGTGTTCCGGTTTGAAGGGTAAGGGTGCCGGTGAAATTACAGGCACATGAGACTATTCATCTTTATGTCTCAGGATGGCGGGCGCAGTGCAATGCCACATAGGGCGCGTCCTAGGTGGACGTGACCAGTGAGGTAATGCACTGTTCATAGGCAGAGGTTACCGCTTAACATCAGGTGGGCCATCAGCTTATTCCGTCATTCAAGTAGTATAAAAAAAAAAAAAAAAAACATTTATTAGTTGTTGAAAAGATGTTGCTTGACCTCCCTGATGTGATTTCCGTCACATCTGAAGGGAAGTCGTTGGAGAAATTACTTCTACCTGTTCAAGGCGTCGGTGGCTGGCGGCTTAGGTAGAGTAATTTGTTATGGAGAATGGGCCACCAGTTATGTTTTAAGCCTGTATGCACTTGTAGATCATGAGTAAAAGTACTGAAGTAATTTTAACACTGTTTATTTTAATAAAAGACAGATTTCACTATTATCGACTTTGATTAACTTATAAATTTTTACAAGAATGTCTTAATGAATTTGAGAAGCTCTCCGAGCTTCTATTGAACTGAATTATTGAAATTGACAAATATTATGTAAACTTATGACTGTTCGCCATCTTGGCTGACGCTTGAGAGAGATCGTTGAAACTTCTGAATTCCGGATATCAAAAAATAGATAATCTGACCGGAAACTATAGATTTTCCATAAACAAAACATAGAATGAACTCTATCATTGACAATGAGTGGATATTAGACTATAGATTATTAAATTAATAACCATAGCTTATAAAATAGTAAAAACATGTGAATTTTCAATTAACATTAGTTATATTTACCAATGGAACTCTTCTCGATTAGGACACCGGGCGACATCCACAGCTGCTGCACTGGCTGGAGATATCTTGCGTTTCTGCACCTTAGCTTTTGAAGTCACCGACTTCTTGATTGGTTGAGCTACTAGCATTGATGTAGCTGAGCTTTCGTATTCTGAATCATAATCCGACCTGTAATTAATAAAATACATTATTGTCCACTCCGGACACCTTGAGTTATTATTGTCGCATCAAACAAAACCCGAACGTTCAATAAGTGTTTTCTATTCTAAAAAGGTATAAATTACAAAGAAATGTTTACACGGTTAGTGACATCAGCCTAGTGTCTTTTTTAGTTAGGTATCCTTTCCAGTTTGGTTTATCGTTCGGCTTGGCTGCGGCTTACTATGCTAAGTTTGGTTGGCGTTGTGACAAAGCTGAGCCGCGACAATTATAATTTAAGAATACTTATCGCTGCACTTGCTTTAGTAGTAGCAGGTCTGGTTAATTCCATACATTTTAGAATTAGTTCACACAAAATATCGATAGATGGCAGTACTGGTATCGCTATGAATATTAAACACATTAATTAGATTATTTTTTCACTTTTTTTGTCGGCATTGCGTAAATAGTACCTCTAGAAGACTTTTTATGTGATTTTAACTAATAAAATAACAAAAATCGTTATAAAATAGTTTTTTTTTCAATGTTTTTACTGACATCTAGCAATTTCTAACCGAAACATTTTGATTGGGTTCTAAGGTTCTAAGTTTGGTCAAGAAAAACATAGATGGCGTTGAAATAAAACCATGTTTCGGAGCAGTATTTTCGTATAAAATTATACGATAATATTTCGATAGTTACTCCACAGAGTAGTAAGAATACTAACGTGTTACTCTATGATATGATGTGATGAAATACGCTTGATTTCTCAAGTATCATCTAGTGCGCTGTAAAGAAGGCAAGAGAGAAGCGCCATCTAGTACGCTGTTAAGAAAACAAGTAAGAATGCATATTAGTACGTTAGTACCGAGCGCGCGCCACGGGCGCTGCTCTTGCGCGACTTATCGTGGCAACGATCGTAGTACTAAGATTGTCTCTCTGTTGTACGTTAGTATTATTCCTTACTCTGTGGTAGTAGTAGAGCTTTTTCTGAAAGAGCTCGTCCGGGGAAGTACTACCACCATACCTATTTCTGCTGCAAAGCAGTAGTGCTCGCATTGCTGTGTTCCGGTTTGAAGGGTAAGGGTGCCGGTGAAATTACAGGCACATGAGACTTTTCATCTTTATGTCTCAGGGTGGCGGGCGCAGTGCAATGCCACATAAGGTGCGTCCTAGGTGGACGTGACCTTTGAGGTAATGCACTGTTCATAGGCAGAGGTTACCGCTTAACATCAGGTGGGCCTCCTGCTTCTTCCGTCATCCAAGTAGTATAAAAAAAAAAAAAACAACTTGCATGTGCACATGGGTGTGCGGTCGCACTCGCCTAAACACACATTCTCTAGAACTATGCTTAATTATGAGAGAAGACTGAAATAATATGGAAACAGTTTTTTATTGAAAAAAAAACTATTAAGTTTCGATTCAGTTTGAATTAATTTCTAGAATACAAGTATTAGTAATAGAGTAAACTTACGAACATTTTCGTTGATGGTGTTGATATTACAGTGGGTAGGCAGCGGTACTTAAAGTTGTGGTGACTGCGTCGTGGTCTGAAGTAGGCACTAGCAGCGTTGATGTTTGCAGCGAGCAGCAGAGCAGTGATAGTGGTGAGGAGTGTTCTTGGTGCACAATCGATATTTCCCGATTTTTCACCCATTTGATATTGCATTAATCGTTGTGTCAGCAATAATACTTCATTTTTAATAATAGCAACAATCATTTGAACGAACTAAACAAATTTAAACCTTATTTTTTTTACATATAAAGGGCTCAGGGGGAAAACATGTAATGTCACAAAGACAATGAATAGAGAAAATAGCATTTCAAACCTCTCATCCGTGAAAAAGTTACATTAAAGCTTGAAATAAAAGAATAATATATCTATTAATAAAGAAAATATATTTGTTTTGGCTATGTAGTACAAAAAACCCTTTTATTTCCTATACTTATTGAGTAAGCTGAAAAAATATGAGCAAAGTCAGAAAATACAGGCAAAAAATATGCAATGTCCATGATAAAATGGAAAAAAACAGGCTATGTCACAAAGGCAATGAACCGAGATCATTGAATAAAGGTACAATAAGGTTTGAAATAAAAATAAAAAATGTTCATTTATAGAAAATATATTGGTTGAATTGTTACATATTGTTTACGCATCATTATATTTTATCTGTGAGAAGTATTCCTTAGCTTTCGGTCCACAAAACTTTGACAGGGCCTGGATATCCTGGATATCACCAACACGATGAGACTCATTACGGGATCTAGACTTTTTTTAGGTGCCATGAGAACAGCTGATGTCCAAGAAGCATTGTAATGGTCTCGGTGACAAAATTTATCTTAGATGATCTTTTTCAACCCGGATATATCTTATGGGTCGAGATAAAAAAGGACATGCCTTCAAATACATTGGTGTCAGAAAGCTCGTCCATTTTCTGACAAGTGGTAGGTCAACTTCAATCACATCAAAGAGGCATGGTTTCTGTCTAGCATCACGAATCACTTTTACCCATGCATCAGGCATTTCACAGGGTGATTTCTGGTTTATGCAACCCACTTTTTTTTTATGAAATAAATAGGCAAACTAGCATACGGGCCCACCTGATGTGAAGTCGTCACCGTCGCTTATAGACACCGGCAACACCCAGGGTATTGTCGATGCGCTGCCTATCCTAAAGGAATTTATGAACATTTTTCTTGATGCGACACATGACGTAACCAAGCGGGAAAACCTCAGATGGAAGCTCATTCCATAGTTTGTAGGTATGGGGAAGAAATTATCTCGAGAATCGAGTCGTTCTAGAAACCCAGGAATCTATGATGTGCGGATGAGCCTTGTCACGGTATCGGGAAGAGCGACGGTAAAATCTCGATGCCGGGATGAGATCAAAAAGCTCGTCGGAACATTCCCCGTTGTCGAGGCGGTAGAACACGCAAAAAGATCCGATGGCTCTGCGTTGGCTAAGCGGTTCTAGAGTATCAGAGAGTTTTGGGTCGCCGATGATTCTAATGGCACTTCTCTGTAGGGAATCAAAACAAAGCAGCTGGTACTTGGGTGCCCCATGCCATAGATGGGAACAGTATTCTACGTGCGGCCTAACTTGTGCTTTGTTAAGCAATAGCCGTTGATTCGGCGTAAAATACTGTTTAGCACGGTTTAGCACTCCAAGCTTTTTGGAAGTCAGTGCATATTTAGCTTCGAGATGACTCCCATATTGGACCTCATTAGATATCTCGACCCCGAGAATCCCAATACATGCCGAGATGGATAAGTCTTGGAATGTCTTGGAATCGCGGCGACACATCGAACGGGGCCTTTTCACACGAGAACGCACAAACCTGGGTCTTCGTAGGGTTAAAAGTGACTAAGTTCCGGTCACCCCAATCGGAAACTTGCTCTAAGGAGTTCGTAACTTCGGACACAAGTTTTCGCATGTTCTCATCAACCTCAGAACGAGAGGCATTAGCACGGCCAGAATAAAAGATGTCACCCGTGCTATCATGTGCATAACAATGAAGACCGCTAATTTTCAGCATGTCATTGATGTGCATAACGAATATCGTGGATCTTGCTTGTTTTTGCACTGTTCCAATATTTTTGGATGAAGATTACTCCGTGTCAAAGTCAAGTCAAAGTCAAAAAGTATTTTATTCATTGAAATCACAAGGATCATTTTGGATCGTCTTAAAAAATCAATTTACATTTACTCCTGTTCCAACGCAACCAGACCTAGAAGAATCAGGCAGCAAACACGGTCTGTTTTTCTTTTGATGATCCTTCTTGCTACTAGGTGGGGAGCGCCTGTGTAGTGCCTCGAGAACAAATGGAAATGGAAAATCAATTTAAAAGCCTTACTTAGGTAGGCAGTCAAAAGTAAGATGATACAGAAAATCAGCAAAAGTTCATAAGGCAGCACACTTTAAGCTTGATATACTCATAAACAACGATTTCAATACCGTAGATATGCCCTTACCGTTGAGTGACCGCGCCGAAATGTTTCCACGTGAAATAAGATAGCTCGCTCATTTGGACTCAGTGCACATCTAGACACAGTGCCAGCTGGTCGTGTTGTAATGTTGACGATTTTCTATGAGATGTGTCACAAAATGCCATCGTGTGCATTTCGCAAGTGCAACAACAACTCCAAAAACACAAATAAAGCCAAAGGTGTAACATTTCACTTCTAAGTATTGTGATTTAATTAAATAACTATTTTTTCTTTCCGGTGTGTAAATTATTCAAGTTAATATGGCGATTGCACGCAAATTGCATGAAAGAGACAGTAGTATGAACAACCACTTCAGGAGAAAAAGATACGACACTATTTTCTCGGTGCATTCTAAAACAGACACAGTGCAATATAAAACCAATATATACAGACACGCGGGTGTACTGAGGCTGCGCTTTATAAGGGATCATCTACCAATGGATATAGAGATATGCTCGGTAGCGTCAGCCGATTCAAGAGCGTAGTCACCGCCTGCGCCGCGTCCGCGTCCGCGTCATTGAATTTTAATTTATTGCATGCAATATTGGTAGTGGTAGTAACCACTAAATAAATACGTAATATATTTAAAAAAAAACTCATATTTTAGAAGATAAATAATTTAAATATTTTATACATTTGTTTTAATTTAATATTTTAGATTTCCGCTAGATAATTTTACTAAAGGCGGCGTGTCTTTTTTTCTTTTTTTTTCGAATGGATTTAAATTCAGTTGACCTCCTGGGGTCATGACTGAGTTAACGGGCTTTTGGTGAGCGCAGAAGCCGCTTGAGCAAATTTTTTTTTTTTGCTATCTTTGCAGGTTCCTACATAGTTAGTATAGGGCAACTAGCACAAAGACACCACTTAGGCACGGAGGTAGCGTGTCTTACTGCTATTCTCTCATTTATATATTTTTCTTTGAGCGCAAAAAGTTTAACCTCTTAGAGATTGGAACTAGGGGCCCAAGATCGACATACAATTATTTATTTTTTAAAGTAGGTAGGTATTTGCGCGCAGTCAACAGTATTTTTAAGCACAACAAAAATATTGTTATCTGTTAATTTGATGCACTTTTTCACTGATATAAAGTTTATGTATATTTAGCACACTATTTACTACGTTCACTGTCCGCGCAGTCAACAGTATTTTTAAGCACAACAAAAATATTGTTATCTGTTAATTTGATGCACTTTTTCACTGATATAAAGTTTATGTATATTTAGCACACTATTTACTACGTTCACTGTCTTTTGTGTTAAGAAGACATAAATCAAATAAGTTTTTCATTGTTCAACATCACTTTGTTGTCTTTATCTGTACAAAATCTTTGTTTATCAGTAAAGTTAGTATAAAATAACGTTTGTACACTCGATACACGTTACTATTTCTCGATTATAATGAGTTTAATGGTAAAAAAGGCATTTTTTATATTTATTTGTAACGAAAATAACGGAGCTCAATGTTTACACGTATGGCAGCGCCATTTCTCTGCCAATTAATAGGCATTCTTTGTAAATAACGTGTTTTAATTTATTTACCACTCCACAACTTTTAACAGTTTAATTACTATTATTTTGCTTGTAATCTGATGAGTTTGCTGACCATACATAGATTGCACACTTTCTAGACAACAACACATATTTTCAATTTCAGGACTTAGAGGACGTTTATTTGTTCTCAAAAGTGTGTGCAATATGATTGCACATAAAATGGTAATATCAACAGTTAAGTTAATAGACAAAATCACGATTTTTAAGTATGTGTGCGTCTACTAGTGCGTCAGCACTTTGTTAACGCACACATTCAAATACAATGCAACAGTTTTCGGGGTCTGGGCATATCTACGATATTGAAATCTTTGCTCATAAATAACACATCAATAATAAATTATATGTAGGTACAGACATTGCAAATTGACAAATTAGGTGTCGAGGGGCAGAGCGACATCAGGCCACGCGGCTTTATCATTTACATAGTCATGTAGTGTGTAATACGCTTTCTTAATTAAACTATTCTTTATGTAGGATTTAAATCTACGAATCGAAAGTTTAGAAGCACTTTCTGGAAGTTTATTATATAACCGAACAGAATTCCCCATAAAAGACCCATTTACTTTTTTTAATCTAAATTTGGGAATGTTCAGTTTATTTACATTTCTCGTGTTAATTTACAATGCACGTCACTTTTTTTCATAAACCTATCTAAGTGTTTATGTGTATATAATAAGGTTTCGTAGATGTATTGCGATATTACCGTGAGAATGTTAATTTCCTTAAAACGCTCCCTCAAGGAGTCACGTGGCTTCATTTTATAAATGGCACGTATTGCCCGTTTTTGTAAAACAAATATTGCTTGGATGTCTGCTGCTTTCCCACACAGTATTATGCCATATGACATAACACTATGGAAGTAGCCAAAATAAACTAGCCTAGCTGTAGCTTCATCAGTAAGCTGCCTTATCGTACGAACTGCATATGCAGCGGAACTAAGTCTACCCGCAAGTGCCTCAATTTGTGGTCCGCACTGCAAACTTGCATCAATATTAAGTCCTAAGAAAACTGTAGAGTTTAGAAGATTGAGTGTCTCACCATTTACTTTAATATTAGTTGGGTAATGTTTTACATTTGGCAAAGTGAATTGAATACATTTAGTTTTTTTAGCATTAAGCAACAGATTATTTACAGTGAACCAATCAAGAACTCGCGATAGTGATTCATTTACATCATGGTGATTAGCTTTTGACCTATCAACTTTAAGAATTAAAGACGTATCGTCAGCAAATAAAACTATATCACATATGTCTTTTACATAAAAAGGGAGATCGTTAATGTATACCAAAAATAGAAAAGGGCCTAGTTTTGAACCCTGGGACCCTCCCATGTCAATAGACGATCCTGAAGACCTTTCACCACCAACGTCAACTTTTTGTACTCTATTGGATAAGTAAGAATTGACAAGGTTAATTGCCTGATTTTGGATGCCATAATGTTTTAACTTCAAAATTAGAGTATCATGCCTCACGCAGTCGAATGCTTTTGATAGGTCGCAGAATATTCCGATCGCGTCTTGAGAGTTTTCCATTATTTTTTCATTAGGTAGTTTGATAGAATTGCTATTAAGCGCATTGCAAAGAGTAGTATTTTAAAAAATGGTTGAATCAGCATTACTTCCCGGGGCTCCAATGTCTACAAAAACAAAGCAGTAATCCGCATCAACTACGGCCATTAACACAAATGAAAAAAAAAACATATTATTGTAGTAAGTTGAAGCACTGTTATCTGGTTTAATTATTCTTATATGTTTGCCGTCTATTGCTCCGACACAGTTAGGAAAATTTGCGTACTTGTAAAATTTTTGGCTGATTTCTTCTAAAAGTTCTGTAGTGATTACCGGAAAACATTCAAACATTAACACCTTCCATAATTTTTCACATGTCATTCTTATAATTGTTGATATAGTTGTGTGCCCAATTCTGAATGTGTAGTGCAAATCGTGCATTGAAGTCCCACTTGCTAGGTATCTGAAATAAATAAATTTACTTAATTACGTATATATTTTTCAGGTAACATGATTATTAAAAAATGGAAAAATATTAAAGATTTCTGGTTGAAAACCAACAAAAATGTTGTAACGGAAACAAAATCTGGATCGGGAGCTAAAAAAACTAAAAAGTACATATATGATGATCAGTTACAGTTTTTGAAGAAAAATATACGTATTGAAAATACCTCCTCAACCTTAACAAGCGGTGCTACAACTGAACAAACTACTACTAACACTACTACTGTTGCATCAACATCAGAAGGTTTTGCTACACCTACCACCTCAGATTCTTCTCAAGCAGGTGTTAAAAGAAAAAAAAAGACGACGCTGAAAAAGCAATAATAGAGATGTTGTCTCAACGCGAAGATAGACATTTGTCATTTTTTCGAGGAGTTTTGCCTTCATTGCAAAATTTTGATGAAGCAAAAACAAGACGATTTCAAATAGCAGTTCTACAAATTATTGATAATCTTGATAATAATCTTCCAGCATTGCCATCTTATCAATATCCACCATTTAATTATAGTCAAGAAAATATCGGCTATCGTACCTATTCTACTTCTGAAAGCAATACTACCCAAAGTCCACAAAATATTCCATCAGTTTCTTCAGTCAATACTAATTTGTCAGATGATGTGTATTTTCAATCGTCGTCGTCGTCGTTTCGTATGAGGTAGTGCTGGCCTCTGGTGTCAGAGTTTGTCAAGCCGCCCGAGGGCCTCTGACATGGCTTATCGACTGCTATTAATCAATAACAGCCGGGACCGACAGTTTAACGTGCCCTCCGAAGCACAGAGCGATAGAAATCCGCACATAACTTAGAAAAGTCATTGGTTGCACTATTGAACCGTTAGGCTACCATCGCTTAATAATAGTTTCAATAAAGAAACATTTTCAATATTACCACTTATTTCATTAGCACCTGACGCAAAAACTGGGGTACCCCCTATGTGTATGTGTGTGAGTGAGTGTGTATGTTCGTACGTGCGTGCGTACGTGCGTGCGAGTTATTAAAAGAAACTTAAATACCTTAATGTCACTGCCAACATTTCCTCTGGTGATATGGGATCTCGCATATTAGTATGTTGTTTTTGAAGAGCAGTTTCTGTTTTTCTTAAAAGTTCTAAATAACTACATACGGACATTCGAAAATAATTAAAGAACTTTTCTTCATCCTTCTTTAAGTCATTAATAAGAGTAACAAATAATCCATAACGATCTCTTTCCGCAATCAGTGGATGTATCCAGAACCTTTTAAACCTTCTTTTTTTAATTCTTCTGTGAAGGAAGTATAACGCAACAGCTCGTTTCTGGTGTGTGTCCATGACGGTCTGGAACTCAACTGATCGTTTAACCGCCCGTCTTGCAACCGCCCGTTTTGCGATTATCAACCGCCAAGTTTGCGAGCGATAATCGCAACCGCGACGGCTGCGTAACCGCACAAAACTCCGGTCTCGTGAGTTTTGAAAATAAAACTCCAACTCCGGCGGGCACGGGTGAAAACCGCTTCGTGAGTCCTTAGCCTTAGTTCAATACTGCTCCGAAACTTAATAATTCGACGCCCTGTGATAGGACGATAAGTGAATTCCTTAGGTTCAACTACCAAATTACAAGTAAATCTAGCACTGTGACCGTAATTATCCGAGGTGAAATGTTTAATTACTGCTTTATCAATTGGAACACTACTGCAATATATATTATCCAAACAGGTGGCTGACGTAAGTGTCACCCTTGTAGGTTCTTCGAAAAGGTGACGTAAATGAAAACATTTAAATAAGTTATGAATTCTCTCAGATAGAGGATTCACAGGAATATCTATATTGAAATCTCCGCAGACTATTAACATTTTACTACATCCAAAAGTTTTGAGCAATACTTCTTCCATAGTGGATTCAAATAACGGGAAGTCCGCGTCAGGGGGACGGTAAACACTCACAATGATATGCCGCTCAAGCTCAACACACGACAGCTCAATAGTCCTCTCAATAGTGAGATTTGCAACATCTTTACGTTCTTGGCATTTTAAATTATTTCGAGCAATAATTAAGGATCCGCCACGTATGGCGTTCTTGCGTTTGAATGAACTTACAATATTATAATTCTCATAATAAGGGAGTAAATCAAATTGTAATAACCAGTGTTCAGTAACACACATGATATCTACATTAAACATATTTAAAAATAATTCTAATTCTAATATTTTGCTGGGAAGGCCTTGCACATTTAGATGTAATACATGTAATGTGCCTGGCTTTCTCATTGTCGAACTCGTCAGTTTAAACAAATGTTGTCAGCTGACCCTCCTGCTTGTGTGCCCGCATTAGTAATACTACTAACTATAGGCTCGTCGGTTAACTGCGTTATAGTACTTTTAACGGGATCAAAAATATTAAATACTAACAATTTAGCAATTATCAGTTTACTATGTCTACTAAGATGCACAGTAGCACTGGTCAAAATAAAATTACTAATAAAATTATTAGTATCAAAAAACAAAACGTCTCTATGACGACAAGTCAAATTATACAATATTAAATTAAGATTCCAAATTGCTTGATTGTCTTTGGAACTCAAAGATTTTGAGTACCAGAGAGGCACCTGCGTTATACTCCTAGTCTGTGTTGGGATGTGCCTCGGGAATAGTGCGATAAAAAAAAAAACCTTGGCAGGTGCCGTCTTATGGTGAACGGTATGTACGTAGTGATGTTTTCCTCTGTGCTCGTCTGTAGGAATTTTCAAATCCCAATTGAATCAATAAAATCTTTCGTTACAAAAAATACTTTATATGCATTGGTGTTTACGTGTGTATGATAATCCATGTATTTATAAAAATTAGAGCTCCAAAATCTCAAACCCCTTAGTTAGTGACGCAAGCAAACAGCTAACAAGTTTGCTGGAATTACATTTGTAGGAACTTTAACTTCTACGATCGTATTGAACATCGCTTACCCGCTTCTCCGACAGTCGGTCGTCCGTCAAGTCTCAACGTATTCGATAACAGGGAACATGCGTCAGCGGCAATCATGTGCATACAAAAATTACTTTATGTACTTATTTGTTAAATTAAAAGTTCTAACCGTGGTGTGTCCGGCCTAAGAATAGACCCCTTCATCTCTTCCCGTGGATGTCGTAAAAGCCGACTAAGGGATTATTCGGACTGTTAGTGAGATTCGTTGGTATAATTTGTCCTGGCTTCAGCCTTATTTAAGGAAGGTGTTATTACTGGAAGAAAGCGATAGCACATAAAATTAATTTTCCCAAACCTGAATCTAGCTTATGTAGCACTATTTGCGTGACTAGCGTGACTATGCATGTTGCTGCAAAGTGCGTTCTGGCGTTTCAAGTATAAAATGAAGTACCACATTTGAAGTATACAATGGCATTGCCAGTTTAAAAAACATAAAAATTTGACATCGCATGTTATTCCCCTGTGCCCTTCGTGCTAAATGTTTACATTGAAAATATTACGTTTTGATACTGGCTCATGAATATGCATTTCTCTTTATATAATTAATACAAGGAATAGTTGAACAAACTAAACAAATTTGGACATGTGCTAAATGTTAGCATTGGAAATATTACCTTTTGATACTAGCTCCTAAAATATGCTTTGCTCTTCATTTAATTAATACAAAGAATTTTGTTGCAGGGTATTGCTATTCGCTTAGCTTTTGTCAATTATATCATTCATGTGGGCTACAACTTCGAAGAATACGTCTTCAAACTTACCTACATCCTCAGTCATTCTCATCTAGAATTTGTATCTGCAGGCAAAGCCTAGACTCTAGGCTCTAGAGTATTCCTCGAATGCCGAGATTATAGATAGATAGATAGATAGATAGATAGATTAACTCATTATTGTACTTTCACGACAAAATAACACACAGAAATACAAAACACAACTAAATTACAAAAATATCAGAAATGTACAATGGGCGGTATTATCGCTCAAAGCGATTTCTTCCAGACAACCTTAGGATGGAGAGGACTATATGGAAGAATGGGACAGTGGTGTTATCACCTTGACAAATACACATATCATTCAATAAATACAAACCTACATATAATATATACATGCTGGGGCAAATTTTTGGCCCCTTAAGGGTAGCTACCTTTTCTTTTGTAGTTAGAAGGTTTTTATTTCGAAGTTTTTTTTTTCCATTTTTAGATTTTTGAACAAAGTACGGTTTGCATAAAAAATTCAATTTGTCAAAAAAAACAAGTTTATCTGAATTGACTCTATTTTCAACCAAGAACACTTTTCCCAAAGTAACTTACCAAATCAAATCGTACGTTTTGGCAATAATTAATAAATCAATTTTCATACATTTTTCTAAGAAGCTCCATTCGCCGCCACAAAGTCATGCATACCATTCGAACACGGAAAGCAATTTGTCCTAAATTCAAATTATTTATTGATATTTGTTATTAATCCTTATTGGTAGAATGATATACCACCTCTTTGAATGACAATACCGCTAGAAAAAATAATCGGAAAATATTTTTTTCAAATTTTCAATCCAAAATGTCTCTTACGGATCAACAGTGGAAAAACTTAGTAAGGACCCTTTTTTTTCTATGGGGTTATCTGAAAGATAAAGTATACGCTGGGAATTTCGAAAGTCCCGCCAAACCTCGGATGAAGAACTAAAGCATGGATGTAAGGCTAAAAACAAACCGGTATCGATTATACCAGTCTCATTCTTTTATATGAATGTATTCATGTGTTGGAATGAGACAAGCATATATCTATCTGTTTTTATTTGTGTAAATCGTACCAGGCCAAATGTCAAATTTCTACTACATTCATGGTAACAATCTAAGAAGATGTATATGCATGGTGCCAATATTCAGGGTACGGAACGGAAAAACGACTGTCGTGTGACAATATATTTGTTTCTCTCTAACATAGGATAGCAAGCTATCTTCTTGGATAGGAGTAAGAAGGAACACTCTATGCTATTTTAGCACTCACTCCATACTATTATACCTCCATGCGCCGAAATGAAAGACGGCATTTTGTGCATTGCAAAATATGCATTACATGAAGGTAAGGGCTGCTACGCAAAGTATGTTAACACGTACCAATCTGTGTAGTCAAGTACATGGTCTACACTTTCAACATCTCAGGAATTAAATTTTTACTTATTTTTTTTTATTAAAAAGCAATTTATTTAATTACCAAACATGTATTTTTTTATTTAAATTCAATAAAGTGTATGTAGGTATGTTTCTTATTTTGGTCTGGAGACATTTTTACGTATTGTCGTTAGAGCGAACATGGGTAGGGACATAAGCCTTCAAAATTAGCCTACCAACTTAAAAAAGTAGTTACATATGAATTTAAATTAAGAACCATTGAATGAGTGACATTGTTGTTTTCACTTACTCGTTTTTCCATAGAATATGTATGGGAATGTTTTTTTTATTATTGCCAAAACTTACGATTTGATTTGGTATGTTACTTTCGGAAAAGTGTTCCTGGTGGGAAATAGAGTCGATTAAGAAAAACTAGTTTTTTTTGACAAATGTAATTTGTTGACAATAAATATATGCTTCTCTTAGTAATTTTTAGTTAAAAAAAAACGCTATAAGTTTGGGGGCGTGCGGGCCGTACTTATTGACCGACTCGCTCATTTGCTTTGCGTTTTGCGTAGCGATAGCGAAGCCATCTTGCTTGAGCAGTGAGCCGTGATAAAGAATAGAATTCAACACAACTGCCCTGCATTGTGATAATGCAAGTGGCGGTGTATGTCCGGTCAAACCTAGGAGGGTTCAAGAAGAACGGTGACATCCACTCGTGCGGGACGCGGAACGCAGAGAAGCTCGCGACTATCGGCCGGTCCCTCACGAAGTCCTCAAAGTTAACTCACGTAATGGGTCCGGCAGTGTATAACAAACTACCAGACTCTGTCACATCGGATGGCAGTTTATCCAGTTTTAAGTTTCGTCTGAAGCGTTGGCTTATCGAGCAGAATTTCTATTCTGTGAGCGAACTTCTCGAAAGAAGGTTACTTGTGTAGTCATTATTAGTGTAGGTAATTGTTTTGTCTTGTGCCTACCTTGACTTGATATTGTGTTATGCTTTATAATTGTGATTTTTATTTATATAGGAATTATTTTTTTTACATGTAAATTGGTTATACAAATAAATTGTATTTCTGTATTTCTGAATTTGTTTATTAAAAGTGAAAAGTAATCGGCGCCGGCGTGGTGTACCGGTTTTGTGTTCGAAGTAACCTCCAGAAGCTGCTATCCAGTTATCCTCCAGGCTAAAGCATCTTCCGTGAAGGATTTATCAGTTTTACCTACTGGAACTAAAAAGTTTTTTGCGCAACGAACAAGACGTACTAGGTACCTACTTATTGCGGCGGATTTCTATAGGTGTGAATTTGAGAAATGCGATAATGGATAAGCTTACCAGGGATCTATTACTGAACTGGGGTTTGGCCGACTACGTAAACACATTCAAAGGTAAGTCATATTTTTATACACAACATTTCAACTTATTGTAAGATAAGTTTAAGTGTAGTACCTACAGCTTGATAAACGTTGTACTGAATACTGAATCCACTCCGATCACTGTTGCTATAGACAAAGTACCGTCCAATAGCAGTCATTAAATCTAAGTGGCACGGACTTTCATGTCTCGCTTCAATGACATTTTGTAGATACCTATGTCAGCACATATTATTATGTACCACACCGAAGTAACACCTGAAGTAACCACAACCAACAATATTGATGTCAAATTATTTTAGTACATGTAGTCTCCTAGTAGTCTGTGAACTTTATACGTATAAAGTTCACAAAGGGGAATTCTATATTTCCTTTAGGTATATTAGTATATACCTAAAGGAAATATTAATTGTATTAGTTAATATTAATACTAATTGTATTAGTATACAATTAATCAATCCATTCCTGCAACATACCCACCCAACCTACCACATCCACTGTTTAATTTCTAGAAAAATGAATGAAATAAATGAAATGTCATATTTGTCAAGAAATAATTGAATAAACCTCTTTTTTATATTCTTGTAAATTCCTTAAGATGGCAGAGTTGACGCCGGGACTTTAAGATTGCTTTCTTACGATGAAATCGCCCAATTGCTGCCTATTCCTGGTGATAGGGGTTTCGCGCTAATCTAGAAAACTGGAAGAAAGAAGTTTCTACTTTAAATTCCCCACAACAATGCAATAGTGAAGTTCAAGAGGTGTGTTCCATATTACTTTATATTCATCCATTCCTATGACCCAAGCATGATTGTACCAGGCCCTTTATTAAATTTATTTTTACACAATCAAGTTTCTTACTAGGTATTTTTAAGGCCCGTAGTTTTTGGCCTAATTATATGGAAATTATGGTATAGACTGGGCGGTTTGACGACTCTCTAGGGTGACTTGATCAACATACCTGCTTACGAACTCCCGACTGTATGCCTGAAACATATTATCGGACAAGCCCGTCAGTAGCACTAACAGTTGTACCTTATGCCGTGTTTGGCTAATAAAAATATACACCACTTTGTGCACATTATCTACAATCTAGTGTGACACATTGTAGTGTCACATCTGTAACTTATTACTTATATAGTGTGCACACATTGGTGTATTTTATTGGCTGGATACATAAAACACAACACGACTGTCAGTTGCAGCTGTCGGACACATCTGATAATATGTTTTAGGCTTAAGGGTTAAAAGTGACTGATATTGTTTTTAGGTGCTTAATACATCATTTTCTCTGCTTGGAAATGAACTGGACACATCCCTTGGTATTATCGGCAGACTGTTGAAAGAGACTACTAGCTACTTTGAGCCCACCACAACAAGTAATTTTCCAACCAGAGAAGTAAACAATTCGGACATAACTTTAACTCAGTTGGTGGATGGTCCAACGCCTGATACAGTGAGGCCAATTCTACCACTACGGGAAGCTGATGAGAGAACATTTAACCAACAAGCAACATATAATCAAGAAGCCATTCAGAGTTAATTCCATGCAGCCGAGATATGTAAGCAAAATTGATATTTTATAATCTTTAGATATCCCCTGCTGTATGAGGCCCCTCATAGAATGCAATGGGAGGCTTTGGCATAGCCACCAATCTTGGCAGGTAGATTGGTGATTGCAGTATTGGTGTTGAGTACTCTTAGTCGGCTTTTATACATATATGGGAAGAGACGGAGGGTTCTATTATTAGGCTGGACAAGATTATGTTTGTATGTAATGTATGTTCTGTTTGGGTCAAATAATGGAATCCAAATTGACACAGTTCCCTTTATCAGATTCAGTTGAAATATTGCATACCTAAATAAATATATAATTTACTAGTGGCCGCCCGCGGCTTCGCTCGCGTTTTACCGGGATAAAAAGTAGCCTATATCTCCATCCAGGTCATAATGTATATGTGTACCTACCAAATTTCATCGAAATTGGTTCAGCCGTTTTGGCGTGATTGAGTAACAAACATCCAAACATCTAAACTTTCACATTTATAATATTATGTGATTTTCTTAATTTCAGGTTTTAAATACTTTGAACTCGACACTAGATGGAAAATCAATATTCGTGCAGGGACAGAATTTGGGAAAATTAACTGACACTCAAAGAAACATACTGGTGCGGCTGTTGATCCTTACTATTTTGGAAACCAATCCAAAAATTATAATCAGTAATACACAGCTACTTGGTTGGTCATTAGAGATCCAAAAAATCTTCAAAAAAGAATCCTCAGCAGTCTATTATGCTCCATATATATCGGCCAATGTGAAAACACTGCGCGAAACGCCTCGGGAAAACTACGGTTCATTAACAACAGACGTCGCATATTAAGCGAGGAATACTTGAGAATCGTTCCCGTTCTTCTTCGAGGGCTTCGTCAATAGTTTCTGATACCAATCCTCCTATTGCACTGGCCATAGATTCTGATGAAGAATCAACTGAAAAGCTCGACTGGCTACGCAATTCCCTTGAACCATGGCATCTTGTTGAAGAGAACTGGAATGAGACTGCTGTGTACGGGTTGCGTGCTAATTACTGTGGGAGCGGCAGCGTGCAACAATATTTTTCTGAATACCCTATCTTGAAGCGCCCTACCGGCTTTCAACTGTTTTGAATGATTTTATGGTGCTACATCAAGACAAGTCTGATGCCCTATTTACCAGTATTGTTCCTCTGCGTAAGAAGATTCTTGAGGTTGCCTTGAAAAAAGTCAACAGTGTACGTGATAAAGACTTTAAGCAGACAATGCAAAAATATTTGCAAATAGCTAACGGTAAGTCTTACTTTTTCATCTATACTAATATTATGAAGAGGTAAACTTTATTGTAATAGATAAAACAGAAAACTACTTAAACGAATTTAAAAAAAAAACACCTATAGAAAGCTACATTATCAGTGAGTAACATAGAGTATGTTTTATTAGCTTTAAAGGTTTAGCGGATTTTGATGGTAATTGATGTGTGGATGGATGCTGAGGGAAGTGAGGGGGGAGGCTGCTTTTTATCCCAACATTATCCCGTGCGAAGCCGGGGCAAGCCACTAGTATTAATCTACAATTTTTTTAGGACACTCCTTATAAATTATCTTTAGTGCACCCAACACATGCATGGATCCTGCATAAATATTTGTATTATTTCTGTTTGTATACAGACTCCAATATAATGGTTGAAGTCTTAACTTTTTTATTTTATTTCAGAGCAAAACCGTCCGGAGGCGATTAGTAACGCAGCCCTTCTACTTTTGCCGTGCTTGACATCCAGCGAACCGATAAAGGAGAAGCGCAAGACAACCTGGAAACCCTCCAAGTCAGAAGTAAGAGACGGCTGGCTTCCTTACACAAATTGCTTCAGACTCTGAACTAGAGACAACAATAGCAACCCGAAAAAGAAAATTAGAAAGATTTGGAAAAACCCTTCAACCTTTGGTAATTTATGTTGGGGAAAATGTTGCAGATGTAACGCACGCATACGTTCCTGTGGCAGTCACATTTTATAAATTCGATACAATACTATCAGCGGTTGACGCGTGTTTCAAAATCATTCAAGCCACTGGTGCCCGTTATCAAGATGAAGCGTTGGTAGTGTGGATGATAATACAGAAAGCATTTTATCGCATCACAACTGAACATGACAAGGAATATACGACGGTAAATAGCCTTTTAGTCGAATTAGGTATTCATTAGGGAAGCAAGCCACAGGCCATGTTCAAGTGTTTTGAGTGTAAGAGTGAATTTGAAACTGTGAAAGATCTGTCACATCATATCCGAACATCATGTTACCTTAGCAGAAATAAAATAAAACAACTTTAAGCTGTAGCCAAGAAGGTTGTTTGAGACATTTTAGTAGTATGGCTTCTCTTAAGAAACATTTGAATAATACTCATTCATGTAGAGTACAGATTGAATTTGGTAATGCATCAAGTTCTGTTGACCAAGAAATAAGTACTAACATTCTTATAGAATCAAGTTTAAGTCCTGAAAACTTCCAAGAAATTTGAAATAATTAATCAACGGAAATGCCTGATTACTTGAATGCTGAAAGCAACCCAATCAATAACACTGCTTTGTTTGTTTCTTTTTTGAATGCTAACTCATTGATCCCTCGTTAAAATGTGCAAGTGCTCATGGAATCTTTGCAAACATTTTTAGGTGATTCATTAGAGTATGCATTGCGCTTACGCTTGGTGCCATTATTTAACCAATTAGGTAATACCAATGAACCGTCAGAACTTAATAATATACTATCGATTGTGAAAAACACAGCAAAAGATTTTCAGTCGGAGCATATGCGGTTGCAATATTTTACAAAACTAGGTATATACATTGCACCTACACAAGTAGTTGTAGGTCAACAAATGGAGCAAAAACGCATCCAAACGAGTCTTGTTTATATGCCTACTGACAGCACTATGCAAGTTATACCATTACATAAGGTGTTGAAAAACTTTTTATCTGTATCAGGAGTCCTGAGAGATACCTTGACATATAGATTATCTTACAACATCTTCAGCTGCTGGTGCTATTCATAACTTTGTCCAGGGCTCAGTCTGGTCAGAAATATCCCAGCAACATATTAAAAGTAATCAATTATTACCACTAATACTTTATTACGATGATTTTGAGATTGGTAATCCTCTCGGTAGTCATGCTGGTATCCACAAACTAGGGGGTGTGTACGTTTCATGTCCATGTTTACCACCACACTATGTTTCTCAGTTAAACCAAATATTCATATTAGCATTATTTCATTCCTCCGATAGGGTAATGTTTGGGAACAGAATGATTTTTCGTAAGGTAATTGTGGAAATTAACTATTGTACAAATCTGGTATAATTGTTAATACTGATATTTTTAGCGGTATTATCAAATTCCGAATTGGTGCAATAACTGGGGATAATCTGGGTCTTAATTCAATGCTAGGTTTTGTTGAAAGTTTTACAGAAGTAAAACGAATAGTAGTAAGTAGTAGTAGTAGTAGTAAGTGTGTTTTTTTGAAGTTTTTTGTTGTTTTTGTTTTAACAGTTTTACCCCTGCAGAATATGTAACGCAGATCGGCAACAAATTCAAGCTATGTGTTCCGAAGACAGTTTTTTATTACGAAATGAATCTAATTATGAAAGCATGCTAGCACTAAATGGTACATATAGAACTGGTATTAAAGAAAATTGCATTTGGTTTTCTCTTGAAAATTTCAACTTATTTAACAATGTAGTTTTAGATTTGCTTCATGATATGCTAGAAAGTTGTTGTAAATATGTAATGTCATTCATTATATCATACTATGTAAGGCAAGTAAATCTGATAAGTATTAATACCATTCAACAGCGTATTGCTGCTTTTGATTTCGGTCCGGATTCTAGATCTAAACCAACCACTGGACTGACGTTTGAGGGATCAACTCTAAAATTAAGAATGTCAGCATCAGAAATGTTAACATTTGTTCGGAATTTGGTCTCCTAATTGGATATAACATACCGAGGGAAGATGATGTTTGGAAATTATATTTTTGTTAAGAACAATACTAGATAGATTATTGGCACACCGGATTTATGAAGACACATGTGAATAGCTGGCTGGTTTAATTTTTGAATTTAATTCTTTATATCAAAAACTACGCAAGGAGCCATTGAAGCCTAAATTTCACTTTCTTGTACAACAATGTTAAGGCAATTCGGACCTGCTGCTCATCTTTGGACAATGAGGTTTGAAGCCAAGCATTGTGTTGCCAAAAAAATTGCACGTTCTTCTGCAAGCAGTATCAATATTTGCAAAACAATATTAATTAGGAACCAACTTCAAATAAGTTTTTTTTTGTAGAATATAGGAGTAAAGCATTTGCTACATGGCAAAAAAAAAAAACAAATTAATTCTGCAGAACTTAAAAATAACTTTGATTCACATGTTGATAGTTCTGTGTCCACGCCATTCACATTTACCCAAGAAATATGTTCTGTTTCTTGGATAAAAGTAAATGGAGTTCAATTTAATAAAGCAGCTGTTCTGACTGTGAACTTGTCCAAGGTTACTTTCTTACCTTCCTTTGCTGTTGTTGATGCGATATACCTTGATATCAATTATAATGTTTTGTTTTCTTGCCGATCATTAGATACAATTAACTTTGATGAACACTTTTCTGCCTTCGAAGTTATATCTACAGATTTACCATTGTTCATTACATATGATAAATTGCTAGCTCCGTTTCCGAACGCTATTAATGTAATGCCTGATTTGACCACTTACGTGGCTGCTCGTTCGTCTCTAGATTAGTATGATAAATTAGTCTAAGTTATATTAAGTTATTAGTAGGTAATTATAAAACAAACTCTTGAGAGTTGTCAAAATGAAAATTCTCCATTGACTGTGTAACTTTAATTTGGTTAAATAAATGATTTATGATTATGATTATGATTATATCAATAATAATGTTTTGTTTTCTTGCCGATCATTAGATACAATTAACTTTGATAAACACTTTTCTGCCTTCGAAGTTATATCTACAGATTTACCATTGTTCATTACATATGATAAATTGCTAGCTCCGTTTCCGAACGCTATTAATGTAATGCCTGATTTGACCACTTACGTGGCTGCTCGTTCGTCTCTAGATTAGTATGATAAATTAGTCTAAGTTATATTAAGTTATTAGTAGGTAATTATAAAACAAACTCTTGAGAGTTGTCAAAATGAAAATTCTCCATTGACTGTGTAACTTTAATTTGGTTAAATAAATGATTTATGATTATGATTATGATTATATCAATAATAATGTTTTGTTTTCTTGCCGATCATTAGATACAATTAACTTTGATAAACACTTTTCTGCCTTCGAAGTTATATCTACAGATTTACCATTGTTCATTACATATGATAAATTGCTAGCTCCGTTTCCGAACGCTATTAATGTAATGCCTGATTTGACCACTTACGTGACTGCTCGTTCGTCTCTAGATTAGTATGATAAATTAGTCTAAGTTATATTAAGTTATTAGTAGGTATTTATAAAACAAACTCTTGGGAGTTTCAAAATGAAAATTCTCCATTGAAAATTATATTATACTAGCGACTCGCCCCGGCTTCGCACGGGCGTTACTTCACATTTTTCTTAATTTTCCCGTGCAAAACCGGGGCGAGTCGCTGGTAATAATATAGCTTTCTTATTTCATGTCTCCCTTGTTTAAGGTGAAACTCCGTCTATTACATTATGCCAGTCTAAGAGGACAGACCATATTTTAGAGACTAATACTGATTATTGTTGTAACTTGATTAGCGCAGAATGCTCTGTCTATTATTTTATTTTGGTCGGGCGAGACAGACCATATTCAAGAGATTGTAATACTGAACATCGAAGCTTGAAATTACGATGTACTGTACATACCTACCTGTGTGGTTTGATGTGTATAAGTGTATAGCGTACCTTTGAAGAAGCTTTGCAAAATCAAAATGTGAGTTATGTTGCTTTTGCAGTACATAGGAATTCCGAACAGGCGGAGTTCACTATTAAGCTGCGATTTCGCTGACGTGTAGAGAAGCGACACATTCTAAAAATCACAGAAAGGATTACTAGGAGTTGCAAAACTATTCCTGTACATTACAAAGAATTAGTAAAAACAGAGGTAGGAATTACAAGATGCTTGCAGGAATTACAAATCAATTAGTAAAAATCACAGAAACTATTACAAAGAATTGCAAAACTCCTGCTGAAGTTAAGTTGAAAACAATTAGTAAAAACACAGATAGGAATTACAAGATTTTTGCAGAAATTTCAAAGCTATTTGTAGGAATCACATAAACGATTACTAGGAATTGCAAAACTCCTCCTGAAGTTACAAAACAATTCCTAAAAACACTGGTAGGATTACAAAGCTAATAGTTAAAATCCCAGCAAGGAAAACTAGGAGTTAGAAAGCTGTTATTAATAACTATAAAATGGAATTGTAAGTTTAATAGTTATTACAAAAACATATTACTAGCAATTACAAAAGCATTCGCCATTCGGATCTCAACTTCCACTGAGATTTGTGGTTTGTGATGGTTTGAAGAACACCCAAATCCTCGTTTTTTGTTCCAAAGATCGCATGGTAGACGACTTGGCCAGCGGAAATATCATCCATAGCCGTTTCCATTGACCAGCTGATGCCTTGACGGATTTTGTATATCAGCCACATCCCCTTACCTAAAAAGTCAACCGCTTCAAGAGACACAACTTCATCATCTTCAAGAAGTCCCAAAGCCTTCCTCTTGGTTTTGTGCAAACAGGCAGCCATGAGGAAATTTATCGGGAAGAAGGCCATTTGTGCGTTCCTAGCACCGGTTATCAGCAAACAATCTGCGAACGAACCCAGAGCGGGTGCAACGTCTTCTGCTCTTCTCCCATACATCGCGTTTGCTAAATTCAAAGCATTGGGTATATGAGACATATCTCTTTTTACTGCCTCCAGCCATTTGGACCTGTAAGGATCCTTGGATCTGTAGCTCAAAATCACAGCAGTCAGAGGTCCCAATGTCTGAGCCATGGCAGATCTCCTCTCAGGTTTGTAGGTAGAACCTTCCATCAATATATGGTGAGCAGGAGTTATACCATACTGAGATACGTCAATGTTGGTAGTGACCTCACCCGTTTTTGCGACTGGCATCTTCCCTACTCCTAGTCTTATTTCATCAAAACGCAGCTTGAAAGCGGAGATGAGGTTGAATATTGGGTTAGCAATGCCATACCAGTGTGATCATTATTTGTCCTATTAGACGCCGTGTAAAAAAGCTCCAAGGTATCAGCGTTCGCTTTCATCACATCTATGACCTCCTTAAAAGTCTTTATATGGTTGGCCTTTCCAACGGAGATGGTAGCATTCAAATCCAATTGGGGGCTTGTCACAGTTCTGCTGTTTGCCATGCGCCTCATTATGTTGCGTGCACCCTGTAAAATACTAGCCATCTGGTGTGCAACAGTGATATTGTGGAGGCTTGATTCAAGTTTGTAGAGAGCATACAGATCAAAAGCGGAGCTCAATATGTATTGTAGAATTTTCGATTTCATAGGCTTATTTAGATTTATTCTAGGCCTCTTGGCGTCACTCATTTCCCTATTTTCATCATTTGCATCCACTGTTCTTTTAGTTGGTGCCATCTTTATCTATGTAGTTGTTCTTCTTAGTTGTGGTGTTTTATCTCTATATTTATATTTCAAGAGTCTGTTTATACACAACACAAACTCTTAAAATTAAATCTGGAGGCCCCACTGTGTACTTTATGTTGAAGCAAAGTACATTGACCATTCGTTGGACTCCTGTGATGCTATCTCAGAAATCTAAATTCGCCTTTTCTTTACCTTTAAATTAAAATTTTCATGGTTAAGACAAAGAATTCCTTAGTTGGTAATTTAATTTGGCGAATAATTATTACAACCTATAAGTAATTTGTAACATAATATTTAACTGATCTAGCAACCGATTTCCAGCCGGTGGGATTTGTGGAACATTCGAATTAGCATTGCTCCCTGAAAAATATAACCCGCACATTAGAATAGGCATATGTTTATGCAACGGTGTCATTTACTACATACATAGACACACGCCTTTCCCCCGAAAGGGTAGGCAGAGCCACAACGGGCTTCTTACAATAGGGTTCTTACACCAAGGGGGGTGGGCAGCAGCATCTTTCCGAGTGCTCAACACCGAATAGGTACTTTTTGATGTCGTTGTTAGATTGAGTATTTTCATATTTATTTGTAGTAAACTTGATAATACTGGTTCCCCCAGCCGAAGTTTGTGGTAGGGTATGGAGGCCAAAATCAGGGAAACATCTTGTAATGACAAAGTCTGTGATGTGGGATGACTGAGATGGTTTATTTGCCTCTAGAAATATAGATGTGGTTGTTTCTGTTGGTATTCCATCAGTTTTTTGGGATGTTTCACTGGTCGGTGTTTCTAGTAGAAATCTTTCTTTTTCAGATGTAAATGATTCTGTCCCTGCCTGTAATATAACATATTATTACCTACTAAGTAAATAGTTTATATTGCAAGGTATGGAAGATCTTTAGAACCTAGATTGAATTTTGGTGCTGTAATTTAATATGTTTACAATCATTATCTTAATATTCATCTCTGCAGTTTAACATTAACATTATATGTACTCCCTAGCAGTCGATACAAAGTGGGCAGAGAAACAATAAGAAGCCTTTGCCAAGCAGTGGGGAAGGAGATACTCCATGTACCTACATGTATTATAACGATGAATGCATAGGTTTAAGTACCTACCATGTATTGACTGGCTTGAAGATTTCATATATCTGTTCAAAACAGATAGGTACCAAAATGAATGAAATTAATTTGGGACAAATTTTAAAACTGAATTTTGAATCTCGACGGATTAAGCTGAAATCTATCTGATCTATGAAGTTCCGATGAAAATACAATATAATGGTAAGGGCGAGCTGGTTCGGTGGTGGAGAAGAGTCCCTACTGGCGAGCTGGTTCGGTGGTGGAGAAGAGACCCTACTGGCGAGCTGGTTCGGTGGTGGAGAAGAAACCCTACTTGTAGCAAATAAACTATTTGATTTAAGGTAGACAACGGAACTTGTTGATGGATAATTGCAGACCGGCCGTGCTGAGGCTCATTTTGATCAGCACACTGTACCCATCACTATTTTTTTAAAAGCTTGTTTTGTAACATATATTTTTCAACAATAACATATTTCAAACATAATAACAAATTTACTTACAGTTGCAGTAATTATCTCAGACAGTTTTATTCTCGTTGCTATATGCGGACAAAGTTCTTTCATCAAATCTGGCGTTATTTTGTAGAGTATTTCTTTAGTTATCCCATTAGCTTCAAATGAAAATACTTCTTTCATGCACTGTTTGTGTGCGAGATATATGAACTAAAAGAGTAGAAAATGCAACAGAAAACAGGGCACTACAATAACTGTTGTACTTTGAACTAAGTGTAAACTTTCTTACTTCATGTGGCAAGCATAAGGGCGGCCATACACGGGCAGCTCCAACACTTAGTCATTGAACAACATACATGGGCCGCTTGAGCAACTGTTTGAGCAGACACTGTCAACTGCAGTTGCAATATTATTTTTTAGGAATAAGCACTACTGTTGCTGCTTTTGCTTAGCTATTAGTGCGTCACTATCACACACGCCGTTCAATATCAACAAAAACGGTGGCAGACGCGACGCCGGGCGAAGAGACTACGCTAGAGCAGACGACTCGACCAACCCCGACTGACTCGAGAAGTCAGTGTATTTCTAGCAACTGCTTGACCGCATGACGGAATTTTGTCATGTGCTCACCGCCCGGAACGGTTACGACTGTTCAAATCGTGTATGTATTCCAATGAATAGAAGATTGTAATTTTAAAAAATTGGGTTATATACACCTAGGTTGTTTAGTTTTAGATTATTTAGGTTTGTTAACAATTTAGTGCTTAGTTTTTTTGAAGGTAAAATTACTTTTTGAGTCTTTAATATCTTTGGGTAATTTGTTATATATTTGAGCACCTTATACATAATATTCCGTTTTCCGTAATTCGTCCGCGGTGCGTGCAATTTAATGTCATTTGCTCGTCTAAGCCTCATTTTTTGAAATTGCTGCTTTTTTGTAAAAGTAATTTGGGTGTGTATGTCCTTATTTAATATTTTCCGTACTAATATACACGTATTATAAGTATAGCTTTGTAATATATTCATTATTTTGGTTTCTTTATATATTTTTGGTGTAGAAGTTAAAAAGTCGTAATTAAACAGTCTTCGTTCATTTGTTTTGAGCAGTTTGTAGGGGTGCTAAGTTAGTTTTCGCAGCTGAGCCCCATATCTCTATTAAATACTCAAAGTGTGGGTTAACAAGCGAATTATACAAATTATAACGTATATGTCGTGGAATACATTTGACTATGCCTCGTAGAGCTCCCGTTAGTGATATTATCTTAGTCTTGATTTTATGAATATGCGGTTTCCACGTCATGTACTTATCTAAAATTAAACCAAGGTATTTTTCTTGAGTAACCATATTTATTTCTTGATTGCTAATTCTAAGTTGCGAATAATTATAAATTTTCTTATTTTTGGTTGTAAAAAGAATGTAGTTTGTTATAGAAATATTAATTGTCAAGAGATTCACTTGAAACCACATATTTAAAAGATCAAGATCGTTTTGGGCCTCAGCTACGATAGTATCAATGGAGTTGCCAAAGTAGAATAAGCTTGTGTCGTCGGCATAGAGAGTTATATCACCTTTGAGACCGATTTTATCAATGCTATTTATATATATAAGGAAAAGTAGTGGTCCAAGGATTGACCCCTGCGGTACCCCGTATGTTATGACCTTAGGAGTGCTCTTTATTTGGCCTATTTTTACTACTTGGCATCGATTTGAAAGATAGGATTTGAAAATATTAAGTGCAACTCCAGTTATTCCAATATCATTCAGTTTTTTTAACAACAAGTTATGGCTGACAGTGTCAAAAGCTTTTTTAAGGTCTATAAAGACACCAAGTACGATTTGTTTTTGGTCTATACCAAGTTTTATTTTAGTTATAAGGTCTACTGTTGCTGATAATGTGCTTGATTTCGGCCTGAAACCTTATTGTTTTTCATAAATAAAGTTTTTTGTTGTTAAAAAT
Source organism: Operophtera brumata (assembly GCA_932527175.1). Lineage (NCBI taxonomy): Eukaryota > Metazoa > Arthropoda > Insecta > Lepidoptera > Geometridae > Operophtera > Operophtera brumata. The sequence goes on along the minus strand of OW052226.1, from coordinate 43,986,039 downwards.
CGTTCTAAACGGTTGTATAGTATTTTTTCAAAAACTTTTGATAATATTGGAAGGAAAGATATTGGACGACAGTTTCCCAGGTCTGATTTGCTACCTGATTTGTAGATTGGAGTAACCTTTGCAACTTTTAAGGTGTCGGGAAAAATCCCTAGGTCAAGGCATTTATTTATGCAATTAGTTAATTCTTGGAGAATTAGTTCTTTTATACATTTAATAGATTTTGTGTTTATGCCATCTAGTCCTGAGCTGGTGTTATTGTTTAGTTTATTAATTATTTTGGAAACTTCGTCTGTAGTTACATGTTCAAACTCATTTAGTGAAGAAGTGTTGGTTTCAGTTACGCCTGTGTCTGCTTTATGACTAATATTATGATATTTTTTAGGGATCTGCTCTGCAAGAATCAAACCGACATTTACGAAAAAATCATTAAAACAATCACATATTTCATTTACATCGGTGATACACCCATCTCGGGTTTGTATTTTATGAGGGACTGGAGTTTCTTTGACTTTGTTATTAGAAAGAGTATTTATGAGACTCCATATTTTTGCTGGCTTGCTCTTACAGACACTAAACGCCTTCAAGTAATATTTGCTCTTAGTTTGTTGTATTTTTTCAGAAACTTCATTTCTTAATTTATTTTCCAAAACGCTATACTTGTTGTCTTCATTAGAACTTTTATCCTCTTCCAGTACCTTATACAATTTATTGTAGTTTACGCATTCATATTTAACTTTCTTCAGGGGTTTAGGTTGATATCTTTTCAGCTCAAAATATATTTGTTTGTGGTCTGACATCGGTGTTTCTATGATTGCTAGGTGAACTTCATTATCTTTTAGGTTCGTGCATACGTGGTCTATTATAGTTTTTGCCGAAGAAGTTTCTCGAGTGCAATATTTTTCTTCAGTTTTGTTAAGGATCTTGTAGCCCACTTGGCGTAGCATTTCTTTGTATAGTTTGGTTGATTGGTCTGCCTTAAGCAGGTTAATATTAAAATCTCACTAAAATATTAAACTTAAATCGATTTTTTTATACTTATACAGGGTGTAACATAATATCCCTAGAAGCACGGGGAGGGAGTATTCTACACATCATGGCGAATAACTTTAGCTCTACGACTTTTTAAATTTCAAAGTTTTTCATTCATGAAGTGCCTCGTAAAAATCCTGAAGTTCCTCTAGAAATTCCTGAAACTCCTCCAGAAAATGTACTTACAAGAACATGAGGCAGCCCCACGCAAGGTACCCCTAGCGTACTGTGACGTCCTCATGTTGTTTTACGTACGTTTTTGGAGGAATTTCAAGATTCTTACGAGGCATATCATGAATGAAAAACTTTGAAATTTAAAAAGTCGTAAAATTAAAGTTATTCACCATGATGTGTAGAATACCCCCTCCCCGGGCTTATAGGGATATTATGTTACCCCTGTTTACTATAATTTAAATTTAAATTTGTGAAACTGAAATTTTATTAAAATGTTTATGTAACTTGCCTAGTGTGACAAACGATGTTATAAGGTGAAATAAATAAATAAATAAAATGAAATGAAAATGTTCGCTATGCAGTCGCAGCTTGAAGCGGTCGCTCATAATTGCTTAAAACTGCCCGTGTAAGGCAGCGGCAGCACTGAGTATTAAAAAAGGGATAAAAGAAAACAATTACTTACATGTAAAATTTTGTATGATGACGTCACACGGAAGAAGGAAATCTGCCATTTTTCGTAGGAACTGCACTTGTAGATTACAATAACTTGTAAAAGAAAATACTTGTCCGTTGGTGGGCACCGCAAAAGAAGGACAAGAACCTGCTAGTCTACCATGAAGATGACAATCCGCAATTTCGGAACGAAACGAAGCACGAACGAAAGACGTAGCTTTTGCTACCATGAAACATCATTGGATTTATTTCTTTCGTTCGGGAACCATAATGTATGTTCGTGAGTGAATGAAGGATGACAAGTCTGTTTTCGCTTACAATCTAACTCTGCTAAAAATGAATTGGTATAAAACGAATAAATTAAAAATACATTCGTTTGTGAAGTACACTGTAGCATTTATAAACCACTGAAATTTGTCGCATAAAAATGTTTACCACACTGACGTAGACATGGCGTATTCTCAGTATGGTATCTTTGGCGCGAGATACAAACAATTTTATTGTATTTCTCTTCCTCGTCCACAAAGTTACTTATTATGTTCGGTATATCATTGTGAAAGTGTCTATTGAAGGAAAACTATTATGGTAAGAAATTGCTTTGTTAATAAGTTGCATAAATCTGCAGGGACCAATAAATCAAACTCACAACATTTTATGTATTTAATATTTTAGATAAGTAGATATAGTAGTAGTAGAGCTTTTTTGTGAAAGAGTTCGTCCGGGGAAGTACTACCACCATACCTATTTCTGCCGCAAAGCAGTAGTGCTCGCATTGCTGTGTTCCGGTTTGAAGGGTAAGGGTGCCGGTGAAATTACAGGCACATGAGACTTTCCATCTTTATGTCTCAGGGTGGCGGGCGCAGTGCAATGCCACATAGGGCGCGTCCTAGGTGGACGTGACCTATGAGGTAATGCACTGTTCATAGGCAGAGTTTACCGCTTAACATCAGGTGGGCCATCTGCTTGTTCCGTCATTCAAGTAGAATAAAAAAAAAAAAAAGAAGATAAGTATCATTCCCACCACAGCTCAAATGGATGCCCTCCTGACATTCCTCGAAGCGCACCGGGAGTTAGCTCGCGTTCACTTACGGAATACAGAAGGGCGCAGCCGTTCGAAGAGCTTGTAGGCTCGGCTCACAGGCGAGCTGAATGCACTAGGCGGATGCAAACAAAATGTTAAGCAATGGCAGAAAGTAAGCAAATTTCATGTATTTCATAAGTTTGTGTCTATTATTAGTAACTATATGTAAAATAGGTCTCTATCTAACTTTTAACATTTTAAAATTGGGCTGCGATAACAAGAACTTAGCCAAAAAAGCTGCTCCCGCTGCTCGTCGATCTGCCTCGGCCACCGGGGGAGGACCGTCTACTGCCGGGCTACTGTCAGCACAGGATCTACGATCATATCGGTGATGGGAGAGGGTTACGGTGAACCAGAGTCAGATGCTCGTGTATCTATCTGCATTCCCACAGGTATAGTGCTACTTAAGTAATACAATTTACATAGTTTAGTGTCTGTCTATGTAAGTTAAACATACAATTTACTTTTTTAGAACCCTACTCTCCAAGAATATTTTCAAGAGGTGGAAGCACGCAGCTCACATCCCCTGGACCACCATCACCTGCATCAACGTCATCATCAGGAACTGTGTAGGGTTGTACAAGCCGGCTTACAAGAAATGTTGGCGGAAGTTAGAACTTGGCGTAGATAGTGTACCTAATAAATAATAAAATTGTTGTTAGTACCTAGGTAACTTTTGGAATAAATTTTACCTTAAATACCTATTAAATACATTTTAATTTTTTCTCCTCTTTTTCTATCATGGTGTTCAAGATATGAAACAAAAACTCAGTAAATAGTGGCTATACCTAAGTCTGCTTGCGTGATACAAATATGTTTTTTTGGGAATAATTATCTTTAAACTTAAGTAATACCCCAAGTAAGACCCCAGAGTCACTAACACACTGGATGGAAACATTTTGTCCCCAATCGGCCTTCAGCGAGATCTAGGGGTTAATACCTCATCTAATCTGAAGTGGGGAGAACACATTACTATCATAGTCAAGAAGGCGAATTCATTTCTGTATGTCATACGAAGGTCCTTTCTAGCAATGACTGTTGATGTTTTTCGCAAGATTTATAAAACATATACAGGGCGTCCCACGGATATGCCACATGGAGAGAAAGTACCTTGAATATTGTAGATGGAACATTTTACTGAAAGAAGACATTATTTGAATTTAAAAAACAATTTAAACTGCATTCATAGATATTTAAATAACTACATGGTTGAACCAGGAATCGAACCCGTTACACGAGAAAAATAATCATTCTGTAGCTTTATCATACCGATCGAAAGGCTTCATCATAAGGATTATTTTTTGCTGAATAACATAGTGTCAGAAATAAAAGAAAGACCAAGAATTTTAACATTTGCTGTGAAATTTTGTTCAGAAAAATGAAAAGCTGATATTGCCGTAAGGACATACAACATACAACTGACATTGTCATAAGTACCTATTACTAATAAATGAACCCACTTGAGAAGTACGCATCATTTCCCTATTAATAATTTAAGTTTATGATAAAATGATAAAGAGATACGTAATTAGTAGGTACTTACCTGGTTGTATGCAACAAATAGAGCCGTATCCTGAGCCGAAAGACGCGTAAAATATTTTGTCCATCGCAATGCGGCTGGCTGATTATAAAGAAATAATTCAAAAATGTGTTCCATTTTTAAACTTGTATTCTTTTGTATGTGATTTTCACTGTAGGATTTTTGCATTGTATTGTGAATTTTTTACATAACCATGGCGTATCAAAATAATTTTGATTTAATGGAAGCATACTTTTTGAACCACAAAAACATAACGTTAGCCTTACAATGGCACCGCGAAAGATATCCTGATAGAAATACACCATCTCGATTTATTATAAAACGGTTGGTGGACTTACCACAACCGCAGCACCAAATGATAAATACTGACGATGAACTCGACGTTTTGATATACTTTGAGGCAAATCCTAAAAGTTCAGTGAGGTAAAGTGAAGAAGTAATCGGAATTTCGAAAAGCAAAATACACCGTGTACTAAAAAAAAAAAAAAGTTTACACTGAAGGGCGATTGGTACAAAAAGTACTGCCTGGTGATGCTGAAAGACGACTTATTTTCTGCCATGAAATCGAGAGGCTTATCCTAGAGGATCAGTATTTTCTAAATAATATTATCTGGTCAGACGAGACAAATTTCAGCAATAATGGTATGCACAACCGATACAATAATCGCATTTGGTCCAGGGAGAATCCCTTACGTATCCGCGAGACTAATAATCAAGTGCGTTTTTCGTTCAACTGTTGGTGTGGGATTGTAAAAAACCGGGTCCTCTTAGTAAATTTTTACGAGGGGCATTTGAATACGGAAAGGTATTTAGAAATACTTGATATTTTGAGAAATGAGATAAATAATCTTCCGGTTGCTGAACGACAAAACCTAACTTTTCAGCAAAATGGGGCTTCGGCTCATAACAGTCACAGAACAAGGGACTATCTCAATGAACACTTTCATCCCTGGATCGGGACATATGGACAAATAAGATGGCCGCCGAGATCCCCAGATCTAACCCCTTTAGATTTTATTATATGGGGTTATGTAAAAAATTTAGTTTACAACAACCAGCATGAAAGTGTCCACGAGCTACAAGCAGAAGTTAAACGTATTATTCTAAATATCCACCACAACAAGATCAAAAAATCGACAGGGAGCGAAATAATCAAAAGAGTGCGACTTTGTATTCAACAGGAAGGGACTCATTTTAAGCATTTGATAAATTGATTAATTTTGTATTAAAAATGTTAAATTTCATGTACTTCCTTTTATTTCTGACACTATGTTATTAAGTAAAAAAAAACCTTATGATGAAGCCTGTCGATCGGTATGATAAAGCTACAGGGTGATTATTTTTCTCGTGTAACGGGTTCGATTCCCGGTTCAACCATGTAATTATTTAATTATCTATGAATGCAGTTTAAATTGTTTTTTTAAATTCAAATAATGTCTTCTTTCAGTAAAATGTTCCATCTACAATATTCAAGGTACTTTCCCTCCATGTGGCATACCCGTGGGACGCCCTGTATAAGGCCACTACTGGAGTACGGATTTCAGATATACTTCAAAAAAGACATAGACCTTCTTGAAAGTGTCCAAAGGAGGGCCAATAAGATACCGCAGGCTCTACGTCGAAAATCCTATTAGGACAGATTACTCACACTACGTCTCACTACTCTTGAGGATAGACGCCTTCGAGGAGATCTTATCGAAACTTAAAGATTATGACCAATCATTACAACCTGCCAAACTTTCATGACATTTTTATTAAAAAAGAAGATATAAGATCCACACGTGGTCACCAGCTGAAGTTAAACCGTGATCCCGTGCTACGCCATGACTTTCGGGCGTATGTGGCAACCGATCGAATATCAGTACAAGATAGATCGCAATCTCATAACAAGGTCCACCACCATCAAGGACCTGGGGGTAACCTTTGATCGAAGGTTAACGTTCCATGACCACATCACCACTGTTGCTAAGGAGTCATTTAGAAGGCTAGGTTTCGTGCTAAGAAACTCTCGAGACTTTCAGGGTGACCGCGTGATAAAGCTAATTTTTAGTGCTCTTGTCCGCTGCAAACTGGAAGCTAGCTCTTGTGTGTGGCATCCGCATGAGAGTACCTACGCTCTTTTAATTGAGAAGGTGCAAAAAGCTTTTCTCCGCTTTCTCTATAAGCGCTTGTATGGGTATTACCCATACATGTATCCGACAAAGTTTCTCCTGGGCTGCTTAGGGTATAATAGTTTAGAGGTAAGAAGGGCAAAAGACCAAATGATAACCATGTTTAAGGTTCTTCATGGAAAGATAGATGCCCCTGATCTCCATGATGAGCTGGCGCGGTTCTACGTCCCCAGCAACTATTGCAGCGGCAGGAGGCATAAGTTACTCTCGGTGCCGTTTTCCCGCACGGTGGCGCGCGCCCATTCTCCGATCCCGCGCACACTCACTGCGCTCAATGCCCTCCTGGACGCAAATCGTGATTGCGATGTGTTTGCGGATGGATGGAAGATGATCCTGTCGGAGTGCTTGGGGTTCTGCGAGGTGAATGTGTGAGAGGGATGTCTGACATTTTGACATTTATCTATTGCTTGCTTTTATGTTGTTATTGTTTAGGATTTAATATTACTAACTATTTTTTATTTTTGACATTTTATGTGATTGATTTATTAATTACCTAATTTTATGACTTAAATTTAGTGTAACTGGCCCAGGCCGTACTAAGTTGTTGTATAAATAAATAAATAATAAATAAATCCCGCCGTCTCACTTGCCGCTCATCACTTCTTCAGCAATAGAGTGGTTCACAATTGGAACGCGCTATCAGATGACGTCGTTACTGCTACTTCCGTCAATGCATTCAAAAATAAACTCGACATCTGGCTTCGAACAAATAAATCAGTGCTCAAAAAAATCTACCATAACTAAGAGACAATATTTCGACTAAATCTTAAATTCTAATACTGTGACGTAGACACATCAGCGAAAGCTGATCGTCTATAAATTAATAATAATAATATTAGTACCTAAATGGATGGGTTTCTCGAGGAATGTACCCTAAGACTCATTTAGCGTCAGTTTCAGCGACGTTCAACATTTTCTTCTGAGATTGCCTCAAGAATCAAAGCTAATCTTCCCATTGTAGCCTAAAATATAATTAAAATATAAAGCAAAGCAAGCTATGTTAAATCGTATGTCTATATTAAAAAAGTGCATTTACACCAAATAAGTTCACTTTTAACACTTTTAACACACAAAACATTATCACAATCATTAATCAACCACTTTTAGATGCATTGAAACTATTTTAACAATAAAATTAGTATTTACGAAGGTATAAAGTTACCTCTTGAGCTTTCGTGTAATTTGAGGTTAAAATCACGAAGAACGTGCTGTCAAAGTACCGTAACTTCGTTTGTCGGACCACTTCATGGTAGGGTTTAGGACGAACGAAACGTCAGGGGCCGTCATCGGGCCCGATTTCGGAATGAGTGTGTTTCATGGTACGAATTGCTCGAAATTTCGGTCCGAAACTTCGGATTTTTGCTTCATGGTAGACCTACTGGTTCTGGCACCTGCTGGGACCTGGCCTTATTCTATTGCTAATGGCTACAAAATGTCAATCGCTTACAGAATGTTCACAAAGACGAATTTAACGCACCTGCTACTAAGTATTGTAAAAATATACAATTATTTTCTTCTCGCTTCCCGCGTCACGTCACCAAGCCGGCCGGCCATGAAATGATTGCATGACATGCATGTGCCTGCCTGCATGCGGCGTACGTTTGTGGCTAGTGCCTGTCTTGTCTTGTCTGTGCCACAGACTACTAGGATGCTAACGCATGTCTGTGCGTGCGCTGCGCGAGCGAACGCCGAACTGCGTGAAACGACGCGAGAGTATTAAATATTGATAGTAAAGAGTATTTCTACAGTATTCTCAGGACCATGAAAAACGAATGACTCAAGTGTATGACGTAATTAATGAGGCTACTTTACATAATCGAACTGAGTTGACAGAAAGCAGGAACAAAGACCGTGAACCGGGAAAAAAATACACGCCCGAACAACAAGTGTTCGTACGGAACCCTATGGCGAATCGACAGAAACACGCACCACGTTACATACAGGACATAGTCCTAGCAGACCTCCCTATTCACATCTACACGAAAAAGAAACGTGGCCCAGTTGCCAAGTCCCGCCTTAAGCGAAGTCGTAAGAACCCTGTTTTGTTACGGGATACTTTTACAGCTGACTGTACTGCTACAGCTAACTTAAGGACGAGATGTAACGATTGACTCGCTACGAGACGGCCCAGGTTTACTCCCATTCAAGCTAGGCCCCAACTAAGGTCATATCCCACTACCATTTTTTTTTCTTCTAAATTACGTTAATCTTGATGCTATTTTTTCTCAAATTGTATTGGTAAAATTACAGTTATTTGAAATAAGACCTCGGTCAGATAAAAAAGACGTAATTTCTTTATGAGCGTATCAAATATCTCGACGATAAGCTAAAGCGAGTCTCCGATCAGTTGCGGACATTCGAACCCAACCGTAGGAAAAGCAGATTGTATAATCTGCTTTTCCTACGGTTGGGTTCGAATGTCCGCAACTGAAAAAGCAAATTGGAAAAGCAGATTGTATAATCTGCTTTTCCTACGGTTGGGTTCGAATGTCCGCAACTGATCGGAGACTCGCTTTAGCTTATCGTCGAGATATTTGATACGCTCATAAAGAAATTACGTCTTTTTTATCTGACCGAGGTCTTATTTCAAATAACTGTAACTGTGTCTGTGTGCTGTCCGTATGGACACGATTAAATATAATAATGCCATCAAGGTTCTGAAAAATAACGAACATAAATTAGAATCTGAAATAAAAAATCATATAAGTTTAAATAAAGAATGGATGTTGGAAAATTCCGAAATATTAAAGAATATAACATTAAATCAAGATAAAATAGGGAAAAATTTAAATTTAATATATGGCACAACATCTTGTAATTTTGGGTGATAACATTGATAAATTATCCGAAGAAATATTTAGGTTAGAAAATACACTAGCTTTTATTAGGATTTCAGGTACTCCTCATTCAACATTAAATACAGCTGATTTGAAAATATTTTAAGATAAGTTAAGGATTTTATATTCGAAGGACGAAATCCTTGACTTAGAAATTAGGTATTTTTACGATATAATTAAGTTAGGATATTTTTATATGGATAGCCAGATAGTTATAGTTTTTAGGGTACCAATTGCCTCTCCTAGGACTTACGACCTTTTTAAATTAGCCATTGTCCCTAACAAAAATCCACAAATCCTTATACCTACCCTACCTTTCATAGCAATCTCTGGAGAAGACTCTATGTACATGGAGACAGAATGTCCGAAGGTAAAACAATGGTATCTCTGCGAAAGGAAGTCCAACTACAAATTCCAAGAGGGTACTGACTGCATTCAACACCTCATCATAAAGCAAGAACTCAACCCATCTTGTAAGCTGACGTCTATCATCCTCATTAAAGAAGCAATGGAACAACTCGACGATAAGCACTACACCTTGAGTTTTCCTAACCAGACAAAGGTCAAGACATCATGTGAACCGGAACAGTATAGAATCCTTCAAGGAAGCTACTTGGCTGCCATTCCGCTCAACTGTTATCTCAAGACACCTTTTTTTTTTTTTTTTTTTTTAAATTTATTTATCATTTAAACTTACTATTACAACATATTACATAGATATAGCACTTTAAAAGCCACAAAGGTTTGCAAACAAATAATGCTATAAGCGAGTCTTACTGAACCGATACAATAAAACGAGTAAAGTAAACAACGTACGTACGTAGGTACGTTTAGATTAATAGAAACAATTATTTTAGTAAATAGGTACAAATATATATATAACATATACATTAAATACATCTTACTTCTGGAACTACGTAAATGCAATATTTTTATTGTTAGTAGCTTTCCATGTTAGCTAGAAAAAAGGATTTTAATTTATGCTTAATGTTTTTTTGCGTAATGCTATCGCGTAAGTCAGTAGGTAGTTCATTAATGAGCCGTGGAATCATGTAGCCAGCTGTTCTTTCGCCGTACGCATTCTTAGCGCGCGACGTGCACAACCGGTTTTGAGCAACTGCCCTCGTGTATACAGGGTGTTCGACCACTTTCTTAAATGTTTCATTAAAAATGTGTTCTTTTAATAACATATATTTAAACTGTATGTGAACGGGTAAAGTTTTACAATGCCTAAAAAGTGCAATGTCATCATTATTAAATTGAAGTTTAATTTTAGTAGAAACAATATTTTTTATAGTTCTTAATTGTAGCTTGTAGATTTGTTTAATATACGTAGTGTAAGTACGACCATAACTGCTGAGACCATATTGAATGTAAGATTCAGCCAGCGAGTTGTATAACATTAACTTGACCTTAAAAGGAATACGATCTTTGAGAATAATAATATTAGCTAAAAACTGCCTTAACTTGTTGCAGACGTGTTCGATGTGACTAGACCAGTTTAATTTATTATCAATTGATAAACCGAGGTATTTCTGACTGCTTACGACTTCTATGATGGGACAGGAGCATAAACTTATATCGATAGTATGCAAGCAACTGTGTTCGTGGGCCACAATACTTTTCAATGGAGAATATTTGATATATGGGGATTTAATTACAAGAAGTTTGGTTTTGCTTGCGTTTAGCACCAAGCCGGCATCGTGACACCATTTTGTCAAGACGTTCAAATCACACTGCAAAAGGTCACATGCTTTTTGTGGATCCTTATCAACTGCTACAAGACACGTATCATCCGCAAACTGATAACATTCACAGTAGTTTATGCAATTACTCATTTCATTGACATAAGATAGAAAATGAAGGGGACCTAAGACGGATCCTTGAGCCGTGCCCTCCGTTGCTGTAATGGGTTCACTGTACGCGTCATCAATTTTAACAGTAGAGGTTCTGTTTTTCAGGTAGTTTTCACACCATCTCAGCAAAGGACCCCGAACTCCACAGTTATCCAACTTATTTACCAGTTGCTTATGCTCTAAGGTATCAAATGCCCGAGAAAAGTCTATAAACAATGCAAGTACATGCTTTTTCTCATTTAAATATTCATTGACCTGATCAGTAAAACTTGTTAGAAGATCAGTTGTACCTTTACCCGATTGAAACCCAAATTGATTCCTGTATATTGCTTCATGTTTCCTATAAAACTTGTGTAACTGTTCACATACATACTTTTCCACAATTTTGTCTATAGAAGAAAGCAGTGTAATTGGGCGATAATTAGAGTAGTTGTCACGCTTCCCCTCTTTATAAACTGGTCTAACACATCCAATCTTCAATTCATCCGGGTACAGTACAGACTTGACGCTACAATTAATTAAGTTTGCAATAGCTGTTGATAAATCATCACCAATCATTTTAACATCAGATACTTTTATGTTGTCAGGGCCTGGAGCTTTATTTGAATTCAGTTTTGTTATGATTTTGTGCATATTATCACTTGAAGCTTTTTGGAACAATATACTGGAGTCAATTGGTCTAGAGTAGGCATTAGGGTCTACTAGTTTAACACTACAGTTGGGAATAATATCCTTCACTGCTTTGTCGAACCCAGACGCAAAATTGTCGGCGATGACTTTAGTGGTGATTCCTTGTGCATCAAACGCTTTGAGTATCGCGGTATCGATTGATAGTGTTACACGACCTAGCATTTGGTTGACAATTCGATACACTTTCCTAGTGTTTTTAAAATTATTGTTTATTTGATTGATATAGTATGTGTTTCTTTTATTTTCTAATATTTTGTGTGTTTTATTTCGAATCTTGTTATATGCAAGTTTTAACTTAGGATCATTTAAACTGTTTTTCCAACAATTATATAATTTATCGCGTTTTTCACATAACCGAGTAACATTACCATCAATCCAAGGTACTTTTGGACGGTTATTAGCTTTTTTCCTTAAATGTTTGTAAGTTTCAGTAGACGTAGCCAGCTTGTTTGCGTTATGAAACGAGTTTCTAATAAAACTATAAATATCACCAGGGCAATCCATGTCGTTTGTGTCAAACCATTTCACATTATTGAATTCATTGTATAAAATGTCATAGTTAATTGTTTGCTTAGAGCCACCCTGTATACGTGCGGGAGCCGCGTCCTCAACGCATGCAAAGACAACGGCTCGGTGATCAGCCAATACGACGTCTAGCACCGCCGAGTACGGATGTAATGTGGGGAAACGCGCAAAAATGTGATCAATGCACGACTTAGTGATAACATATTCGTTTGTTTTTTTATTTAGTTTTGATTCAATTCGGGTGAAATCAGAAATTCCACACATTAATCCGCGCTCGCTGAGTAATTCTAGGTATGTGTCTTTGCAAGACGAAATGCATTTTAGATCTATGTTCGTGTCACCGATCAAAATAAGGTTTTGTTTCAAATCAAACTTAGAAATGCAATTACCCAGCTCCATGACGAATATACTTTTATTCATTGACGGTGGTCTATAAATAGCACACACTACTACGTCTTGATTAGAGCTTAGCTTTAATGTTCCAATAAGGCTTTCAAATGTTGTTGTTTTGTGTTCAGACACGGTGAATTTTAAGTGATTTTTTATGTAAACAATGATACCGCCTCCCTTTCTGTTAGATCGTAGTTGCGAGTACATGTTATAGCCAGGTATATTAAACAAGTTAACAATACTAGCTGATATACCAGCTTCAGTAATAACTATCATATCCAGGGGGAAAATACAGTTATGAATTATTTGTAAGAGCTTAGTGAAGTTCCGGTAAAAATTTAGAATCGTTTGGCAGGAGGAGGAGGGGGAGATGGGGGGTGGTGGAGGGGGAGGGGTACCCCCTCACCCCTGGTACCAATCCCATAACAAGGTAACTTCTAGTTTTCGAGAAAAAAAATAAAGAAAATTTTGAGGTTAAGTATGAGATTGTGGTAAAACTTTACAATCGTTTGGCAGGAGGAGGATGGGAAAGGGGGGGGGGAGTGGGGGATTTGTACCCCCTCGCCCCTGGTACCACTCCTATGCAAAGGTAACTTACAGTTTTCGAGAAAAAAATAAAGTTTTTTTTTTTGTTAAGTATGGATATTTTAAATGTCGGACTCCGGTATGTGCTCCCGCCAGTACTCTCGCGAGGTCGCCCTTGAGTGTCGCTTCACCCACTCGACCTTTGCTACGCTACGGAGGTCACCGGCTCGCTTCGCTCGCCAGCTCCCCCCTTCACTCCGCTCGGCCTCGCGGGCTTGCTCCACTCAAGATCTCCCACGCGAGCTACTGGCTCCGCGTTTTTATATACACTCTAGGGGCGTGACGCACAGTACCACGTGGAGTCGGGTTGCTCCGTATCGGGTCTGCCACTCTTTTCGGACCTAACCAACTATTGTCGGGGTGCTCTGTGTCGAGTCACATAGTCAGTCAACAATAAAAAATCCATTATTTATAACATTAATTAATTCCTCAAAAGGATCTCTCTTATTTCTTTCAACATCCCTTCTCTACAGATAGAGTTACTCATAAATTAAATCATTAATATTATTATTTTACGTTCCGATTTTGTAAAATTTTCTTTATTATTTTTCTTTAAAAGCACAAGTTTCCTGGACAAGGGGACCGAGGCTGGAATTTCCTGCACCCTCCCTGCAAGTTGGCGATGACTCCCGTAACATCTGACACTTCCAATTCAAAAATTTCATACTTAACCTCAAAAATTTCTTTATTTTTTTTCTCGAAAACTATAAGTTACCTTGTTATGGGACTGGTACCAGGGGAAAAGGGGTACCCCTCCCCTTCCTCTCCCCCTACTCCCACCCTCCTCCTCCTGCCAAACGATTCTAAACCCAACCCGAAGTTCCTTATCAATGATCTAATATTAATATGTATACATGAAATACTTAGATGGCATTTAGGTGGTAACTGTTGAAAGAAATTGTTAACAGTTTTACAATTGAAAAATTCTTCAACTTGTGTATCCATATGAAAAAAAGAGATACACCAAAGTAAAAAAAGAAAAAATTACTATAATCCTAGAAAGTTCACAATGGGGTGTAGGACGCAATGGACCCCTTCTGTTGTTTTTCGATTTGGCTGATATCTAGCACGGAGCGAACATAATATATTTTACTATTACTAGATTTCCTAACACAAACTTTGCCATCATTACACCAGATAAATTGAAAAGACTTACTTAGCTGGGCTTTTGTATTGTACAAAATAGTTTTAACATTTTTGGTTAGGGCTTCTCTAATGAAGACGCGGCTGTCAGCTTTTTCGATGGGGACGGTCGGTACCAGAAGTCCTACGGTGAGGCATTTCTCCTTGCTAGCACCAACCCACTGCCGACGCGCCACCTTCGTCTTCATCTCCACGAGGATCACACCCGGTTTTTCCTTTGTCCCTGGCAAGCGTTGCGAAGATAGTATGTCGCTCTCATCTACGTTCAGTTTAGACGCTACCGTTTGCAGCATTTTGCCCACATCACTAGGGGGGATGTCAGGTAGACCAGCCACTTCCAAGGAGCTCGCGAGAGATTTTTGCTCGAAGTTGTTCATCCCTTGTTCCAAGACAGTCATTCTTAGTTCTAAATTTTTGTTTCTGTTTTGTAGATCTTCATTTTTATGTTCAAGATTTTTGATTAGTGTCTTGTTTCTTTAGGGACTGCTCCATAGTAGTGATTTGATCACTTAAAAACTCGAGCGAAGACTCCAGATTGCCTAGCTCCGCCCGAAAGGTCTTCTTTAGTTCACGGCTGATGTCTTGTACCAGTTTTCGTGTGTCCATGTTTTGTGCATTCACGACGGTACCTGAATCGGATTCCTCGTCATCACCGTCGTCCTCTGGAATCACAAATGACGACCTACGTGATAAATTTTGCAAGCATTCTTCACAGCTCCATTCAATGCCGGGTGAATTCCGAATTGTGTTCAGCTGCTTGTTGGAAAGCTTAGAACACGCAGGGTCAGCATGAACGACCTTGTCGCATCTGCTACACTCTATACCAGGTCCTTTCTTGGTAATATTCTTCTTGCATTTCACACACTTTTTATTAGGCATTGCGGGTAGATCGGGTATAATTTATCAACAATTGCACACACAACCTGTCGCGTCAGTGTATCGGCGAGGACTGAATTCACTATCTCAAATTCAAATGACCGCATCAAAGGACATCCGTTAAAGATCATGGATATACCCACACCTGAAGAACGACAACTTAGAAAAGATTCATCTGTAATACTGCATTTAATCGATCTTGGAGATCTTCATGACATCAACGAGAAAATATCTCTACAAACTCCACCAAACTTAGATGAAATCTCGAACGATAGTTTGTATCACACCACGATTCCAGTCTACATCATTCTGCTAAGTGCAGCCGCACTTGCCATTGGCCTGACGTATTGTCAATTTCGAGCAAAAATCATTAAAGAACACCCAATCGAAGAAGCAATTGCCCCTACACCTACAGGGATTTATTCTGAGATAGTAGATAAAGGAAAACGTCACCCCTAAGTAGGGGTTTATTGGGCATTATAGCTCATTATTTGCGTCACGCGACGCAAATAATAAGCTATAATGCCCAATAAACACATGAGATTTCGTTATAATTAAACTCACCAACGTTAGCAGAACGAAGTGTCACAATTCTACATTAAACAACTTGTATCAACGAACGAATCACTGGTATTGGTGTGAAAGATTGTTGATTTTGACAACACAATGTGGCCGATTGCTCAGAGAATATTTCGTTGAGTGTATCTACATATTAGATAATATCACTAACGATATGTTCCCTCACAAAGTATCATTAGAAGGTTACGTCATTGCGGCCGATTGCTCAGGGAAAATCGTATCACTAGGCCGTTTGCTCGTGCCAAATTATTGACACCTAGAGATGTTCATTCCCTCACAAGACGAACCCAAGTCAAATTTATCAATAAAACTAACACTTCAGTAAGTAGATGTGGTTCGTTGAACAGTAACACGGAACTAAATGAAATGATGGAAAATTAAGGTGACGTATAATGATCATATTCTGATCATTTTTTTGCAACATCGCATCGATATCGCATTCATATCGCAGTTTACCTACAGTGGAGCGTTCAAATGGTGCAAGTGTACAAGTGTACAAAACATTTACGTGCGCTAATGCGCTAAAGAAATGCTATGCTAAAAACCGTGAAGGCAAACAGTGAAAAACCTACGTGCCTTAGAACTAAAAATTCGTATACACGAACATCCACCACACCCTGAACTAGTTTGTAACCAATGTATGATGTATAATTTTATTTAAGGTGAATGCAAAAATGATTTATCTATCTATTTATCTACCACATCTACCTCGGGTAGCGTGGTGGTACCCATTCACTCTCTTTGAAAGTCGTTTCCGAATCCCAGTACTCCAGCAGTGAGATAATAATAATTAAACAGATTATGGTTAAGCGATACAGAATACGGATATGCATAAGGTTTCATGTTTATACTTAGGTAGTCGTTAAAATTGTGCTTCTTTGCTGAGTACACAATAACGTATGCTGTTATGGATACTCATATAATACCAAGCTTTACGTATTTTGCAGGACAGTCCGCTGTTCATTATTATTTTAAGATGAAACATGAAATGACGAATGAAAAAATATTAGATGATTATTCTGAAGAGTTAAACAGACATGAAAACAAGATCAGCGATCATAGTTTTTTTCTCAAAAACCATCGAGGCAGACGGAGCGTAATACTATGTTTTTTGACATCAAAGAGTAGGTACCTACCTAATATCCTGAAAATGCAAGCTTATGGTTAATCGTTACGTCCGCTGTTGGACGAGGCCTCCCCATATAATGCAATGGGAGGAATTGCCATGCGCTTGGCAGGCGGATTGGTGATCGTAGTATTGGTGTTGAGTACTCAGGTGGATGCTTCTGTCCATCTTCTGGGATAATCCCATAGTCAGCTTTTACGATATCCACGGGAGCAGACAGAGGGTGTATTCTTAGGCCGAACACACTACAACTTATGGTTACCCTATTTTAAACTAAGACTCCATACACACTGGCACTGCTGTATTAAGAACGATGCAACGTTCAACTAGTCTGTCTACATTTATTATATCCTCCAACGCAAGGTGTGGGTTCGAATCCAAGTAGGTGTGCACCAATAAATGTAACATGTCATCTCTTTTAACATTGAATGAAAATATAATGTGGCTTTAGTGGAATGTGGAATTCAGACCTAGTAGGTATTATACATAGAAATACTTAATTTGATATAGACTATAAGAAGGTAGAACCATTCTATCACTT
This sequence comes from Operophtera brumata, assembly GCA_932527175.1. Taxonomy (NCBI): domain Eukaryota; kingdom Metazoa; phylum Arthropoda; class Insecta; order Lepidoptera; family Geometridae; genus Operophtera; species Operophtera brumata. The sequence continues at coordinate 43,968,443 of OW052226.1, read as the reverse complement.
TAAATTTATCAAAACCTATTAACGAGTTAGAAAAGTCAATACTTTTTCGTTCATAACGCTCAAACAATAACAATAATATGAATTAGTGTGTACACTGCTTAAGCATGCAATATTGCGGCATTGTTTGAGGCGGCTTCCTCATGTCGTCGAATAACAATCAACGAATTTGATATATTTGTTATGATAACTAAAATCATAATTATTTTATAAAAACTTAGCAATATGGATTATAAACATTTTTATCAGAGGGCGGTAAATCAATATATATTTATTTAAAAAATGTGATAGCTGATGATAATGATTATGATTAATGAAAACGTGTGAATATAGGTCAGAAAACGTTTAATTCGTTTTTTAAATGTTCATTAGTCGTCAATTAGAACTGACAGTAATGATGATGTTACTTTATTTCAATATCATTATCATATTTAATTCTTATTTACAATAATTCGTAACGTGCAAAATCACACTAATATTATAAATGCAAAAGTTTGTGTGTTTGTGTGTGTAGTATGTTTGTTACCTCTTCACGCTGAAACGGCTGGACGGATATGGATGAAATTTGGAATGGAGATAACTGGACTCCTGGAATAACACATACGCATCTATATTTATCCCGATATTCCCACGGGATCGAGACTTACGCGGGTAACACCGCGGGGCTCAACTAGTAAAATATACTTTTGATTAAACATTATCGATAAAATGTTTACCACATATGATTAGAGTTTGTGCATGCATCGGCAAATTTTTCCATGTAACAAAAGTGACTGGATGGATTCGAATTAAAATCAGTCTATTCATCGAGCGATCAGAATCAAGTGCTGTCCGAGTGCCATCCCAGTGATTCTCCGCCCGCCCACTGCTGCCGCTCCGCCCTACCACCTGCCCTGCTGTACTCCGCACATCTTGTGCCACCATCACCAACCGTCTTGCTCGAGGTGAACGCTACGGTGCTCTATACATCAATATAAGATGTTCGTAAGTTTATTTAATTAATAACAACAGTGATAGGGATTCTGTGCAGTGTTACCTAAATTTAAAGTGCGCTTACACTATCGCGAGTTCTTTTAAATAAACTTAATAATAAGGGAACGTAATCATTTTAGTGCAGTTTAAATTTAAGGAATGATGCATATAATCGCTACCACTGACATACTTTATTAGTCTCTTTAAGTCTAGGATTAAGATCTTTTAAGTTGTTTATTAACACTTATTTATGTTTCAGGTCGGACACCGAATATTTCAATAATTTGAAGTCTAAGAAATTACGCCGAGCGCCCACCTCAAGCGTTTTTGACTCGGATGATGACGTTGATCCAATAACTAGGTGAATCACTTTCACATTTAATAAAAACATATGTTTTTGCTAATGATTTTCACTATTATTTATATTTATAAAATGTATCCTTGTTTCAGTGCGAAGAAAAATTTGAAAGGGAAAGCGTCAGCCAGGCAGTAGACCCACCAAGTACCAAGCCCAAGCGTTATTGATTCAGATGACGAGGTTGATGTGTCTACTAGGTAAATGTTCATCTTAATTTGATAGCAAATATGTTAACATTCTAGTTATTTTTACTATTATTATTTATTCACTCAAATATTTTTGTTACAGTGTGAAGAAAAGCGTGAAGCCTAAAGCCACTGTCAGGCGCAGTAAGGCTAAAAAATCAAAGAGTTCCAAAAAGGACATACTTGGGTGGGGCTGGGTGACTGTGACTCAGGGAGCGAATCTGACTCGGAGGTCGCTCGAAGAGCACGGAAGGCTCCGCCGGTATCATCCATCACCCGGCGCGTCGCAGGCGGCGTGGTGCGTCGCACGGCTCAACACCAAGGTGATCTATTCGTGGAGCTTCGGGTATACAACACCGAAGATATTAAGTTGGTTGAACCAAAAGACCGTTGGGAGAAGGCTTCGTTAAATCTTAAATTCTGTTGTGACAACGGCACACCTCATGTAGAATCTTTGAAAAAATTTATAAATATTTGTAAATTATATTTTAAGGAGGAGGGCACATTTTTCGCTGATAAAAAGAAAAATTAACAAGTAATGCGTTGATTAATAAAATAAATACCTATATACAGAGGATTTTTACTTTATTTAGATAGTAGATCTTTCATAATTTTTTTCAATATCTTATTGTACGATTTTCAATCATTATCTTGATCCAATTTAACCAGGCTTTTACTTGGTTTTTAGTCTTAGTATACCTAGATTAATTGAACATAGTAATCATGTCAAATAAAAATATATATTGTACAGTTTGCGACATTCAGGTTAAAAGTAAGAGCTTCTCATCTCATCTCAGAACTAATTTGCATAAAAATAACAGTGCTGTAGAAATCAGTGACGGCATAGAAAAAATAAGCAGTGCATTTCGTAGTCGAATAGCATCGTACAGAGTAGGAACACGCTCGTTATCTAGTGACGTAGAGGCAAACAGGCGTGAGCAGGCCGCGCCGCCAGCACAGTTCCTCAGCCAGCTTCGCAATCCCGTGCGCCGGCTTATAGATGCAAGGCAGGCTGTTCACGAAACCATTAAAGGTAATTTCGAATTATTACACAGCTAACGCTAGTTCAGGAGCCAGGGCTTCAACCTGCACTGTATTATGTGAATAATTCCAATAAAACATTATGATTATGATTATGATTATTCGCAGAGTTTACCTTGCCAAAAAATGATACTATAGAAGTAAAGTCCTTCGCTACGGAAAATATAGTATTTTACAAAAACTCTGATTTTAAAGAGATTTACTTAAAAGCGGTTCAAAATATATGTACAAAAATTTATCAATTTCAGGAAAAAGATAGTGGTTGGAGTTTCATTAGAAACTTGTATTTAGAAGTTAATATCAATAAGTACAATCCTTTAAGAGCCTCCAGTTTTATTGAGCTGCCGCGATGTTTGATGAATAGACGAGCATGTATTAATATACGCAACGTCGACAATTTCTGTTTCTTATGGTCAATTATGGCAGCGTTATTTCCTGACTTCTTCGTACCCTCATTTTAGTGAAATTTTATATACAAAAAATATGACTTTTCCTGTTGGTTTTTCTGACATTAAGGCTTTCGAAAAAAATAATCGAGACTTCAGTATTAATGTCTATGGTTTGAAAAATAATTCGAGTATTGTTGGCCCTCTTTACAAATCACATTGCAAAAAGAAACATCATATTAATTTGTTATTCTTGGAGAAGGGAAATCGAAACCATTATTGTTTGATAAAAAATTTAAGCAAACTACTTAGACCGCAACTTACAAAACATCATGGAAAAATATTTTTCTGTGACGAATGTATGTTATATTTTAGTAATGAAATTCAACTTAAGGCTCATATATGCAGTGGCGTCACGACAATTCTGCCTGAAAAGGGAAGTCTTTTGGAATTTAGGCACTACGAGAGGATGCAAGATTTACCATTTGTTATTTATGCGGACTTTGAATCAATGTTAGAGCCAGATAAAGACGGACCAAGTTCGAGTAAAACCAACACTTTAAACAAACACATTCCTGCTGCGTTTGGATATTATATTGTATGTTCATACGACAGCTCGTTCAATAAATACGTTTCTTATCGAGGTCACGATTGTGTTGATATATTCCTGAAATATCTTCAAGATGACGTATCTGAAATTCATAACCTTAGAAATACTGTTCCAATGATATTTAATGATGAAGACTCAAAGAATTTTTCACATTCAAAATATTGCTTTCTATGTAATAAGCTATTGTTGGACGATAAAGTTAGAGACCACTGTCACTTAACAGGACAATATCGCGGAGCTGCTCATTTTTACTGTAACGTACAGTTCCAGATACCAAAGTTTGTGCCAGTATTTTTTCATAATTTGTCTGGATACGACTCTCACTCATACGTCAGTTAGGAGAAATGCAAGGTAGAATCAAAGTTATTGCTAAAACTAAAGAAAATTAATTTTTTTTTACAAAATTCTTTATTACAGGTGATCAACAGTATATAGCAGTCCGTTTTGTAGACTCGTTTAAGTTTTTGGGTAGCAGTTTAGAAAAATTGGTAGCCAATTTGAATAAAAATGACTTTCTTCATTTATCTCGCTCATTTCCGCAAAAAACTAAATTAAATTTATTAAAACGTAAAGGTGTTTATCCATATGAACACGTGACTAGTTGGAGTTCTTATGAAGAAGAACAGTTGCCTCCAAAACACTTTTTTTAATGTTTTATGCGATCAAGGTATCTCACAAGCGGATTATGATCATGCAAAATGTGTTTGGAAAACTTTCAATATACAAAATTTAGGTGAATACACAGATTTAAATCTTAAATCAGACGTACTGCTGCTGGGAGATATATTTGAAAAATTTCGTCTCACATGTAAAAATAACTATCGCTTAGACCCAGCCTTTTATATGACAGCGCCAAGTCTAAGTTTTGACGCAATGTTACTTAAAACTAAAATAAAATTAGAACTTATCAATGACTTAGAGATAATAAGAATGATTCAAAAGGGCATTAGAGGGGGGGTTTGTTTATGCTCTACTAGGTACGCCAGCGCTAATAACAAATACCTGTTAAATTATGACAGATCTGCTCCAGATAATTATTTGATGTACATCGATTGTAACAATTTACATGGCTATGCTATGTGCGCATATATGCCATGTTCTGATTTTAAGCTTTTAACTGAATCCGAAATTGTTTTGCTTAACATTTCAAGCGTACCAAATGACTCTGACTATGGTTATATATTAGAAGTAGACTTGGAGTACCCTGATAATTTGCATAATTTACATAACGATATTCCATTTTGCCCCCAAAAATTTATACCTCCAGGTTCGAAGAATGCAAAGTTGATACCAAATTTGTACGATAAATTTCAGTACGTAATTCATTACGTTCATCTTTAAACTTGTTTGAAACATGGATTATTATTAAAAAAAGTTCATAGAGTCATTGAGTTTAAGCAAAGTCCATTCTTAAAACAATATATTGACCTAAATACAGAACTACGAACTAAAGCAAAATCTGTGTTTGAACAAGATTTTTTCAAGTTATTTAATAATTCAATTTTCGGTAAAACGTTAGAAGATACCGAAAAAAGACTTAATATAAAATTGGTTAATCAGTGGAATGATAGCAGAAACATAACTAAAAAGACATATAATGCCGAACAATTAATAGCCAGACCAAACTATCAAAGTTCAACAATTTTCACAGAAAACTTTGTAGCTATTCAAATGAAACCAGAATCAGTAGTACTTGACAACCCTTTTTTTTTTTTTTTTTTTTTTTTTTTTTAACATTGATAGACCTTTGTTTGACCACGATCTCACCTGTCTGTCTCTCTCTTTTTACATAGGATTTACGGTATTAGAAATTTCGAAAAGTCATATGTACGATTTTCATTATTCAGTAATGAAACCATTTTACGGACAGAATTTAAGACTATGTTACACAGACACTGATAGTTTCTTGTATTCAGTTCATACTAAAGATTTATATAGAGATATAAAATATAATTTCCTACCATATTTCGATACTAGTAATTATTCGGAAAACAATGATTATGAGATGGTGCGCTCTAATAAAAAGGTTCCCGGATTATTCAAAGATGAGTTTGGTGGTAAAGTTATTGTTGAGTTTGTGGGACTAAGGTCTAAACTATATTGTATTAAAACTATAGACGATGAATGTAAAAAAGCTAAGGGAGTCACGAAAAACGCAATTATAAAAATGAAATTTGAAGATTATGAGCAAGTCCTGTTGAATAACAGTATTGAATCAAAGAAAAACATTTTATTTAAATCCATTAAACATCAAATTTTTACACAAGAACTGAACAAAGTGGCACTATCCTCAAATGATGATAAACGCATCATTCTACGAGATAAAATATCTACTTTATCGTGGGGTCACCATAATTTTCTTATTTGACATGATTACTCGGTAATAAAATAAGTTGTAATTGGTAGTAGTTGTATACATGGTAAGCAGCGTCCTTAATAACTATATTGATAATATTTTAATGAAAAAATAGGATAATGCTAGACATAAGTATTGCTTTGTAATTTATACAATAAATATGGACAGTTAAAATATTTTACTGCTTTTTATTACTAAACCCTCACTACCAGGCTCATTACCTCCAATTGGCTGCTAAGCGTAGTGATTATGACATATCCCTCCATTGCATTCTATGGGAAAGGCATCGTCCAGCAGTGGACATCTAACGGCTGATGATGATGACCCGTCTCATACATAAAAGATAGATGGAAAATACTTTATTGAGCGATTCAATAGGTAGTGAAAAGTCTCTGTATGATAAACAATGGACGGTCTTATCGCTGAGTGGCGATCTCTACCAGAAAACTTTTCAGACACACTCATAGGTAAGTAGGTGTCTATATCAATTATTCAGATTAACTAACGAATTATAATATAATATTTTACTTTCAACATCCTAAGAACTATTGTTTCAAATTATTACAGTACAATCGTAGATAGATAATATAGATACCTACATAATATATAAAATTCATGCCAATAATGGTTTCCAGGTACATCCGCACGTGCCTTGCTCGATACAGAGTTTCAGATTACCTATTTTTATGCTAGCCGACACCGCACAGGTGTGTATGAAATCATATTCAAGTCAATACTTGTCTTTAAGCAGAATATGCTGATTTGCTATACAACTGAAGGGCTAGTCTAAGTTTTTTACCATTCATCGTGACGAAGACAATTACAACGATCGTTAGTTCTACCGCAATATCTATCAATTAATTTACATATGCTGTTTCCATTCTAGCGCACACAGTTTCATTGAAAGTTACTTGACTGAAGATTGTGGCATTAAAATAGTAAATAAATAAATATTGCTGAACAGTTCATACAACATTAACTAGGCGTAAGCTAAGCAGAGCTTGTGTTATGGGTACTAGATACTTAATACAATACATTACATACATAGATATTTTTTACTATACATATAAAATAACCAGAACTCCCTGAACCAATATTTGCAGATTGTACAAATATTTGTTCTGAGGCGGGAATCGAACCCGCAACCTCATGCATCACAGACCAACCTTCGCCCGCCGCACCACAGAGGTCGCATTCGTAATTGATATCATGAATGTAAAACTCAGACTAGGTCTCCTGCAAGGCAAAGGGGCATCATATTATATTGATGCTAGTCGACTTCTAAACGTAACTAACACCATCTGAGCAAGTTTCGACCTTGTTTTACGTACGTACGTATCAAATGTCTACCTTTTATGATAACATTCTACAAGGCACCTATTTCATTTTATTCTGCACCGCATTCGAGAGAAGACCTTCAAGGTAAGTTTTGTTTTTTATTTTAATATTATGATATAAAACATGTAAAGGAATGTACTGTATGCAAGATTAGTAACGTTATTTTTAATTTGTTTCAGAAAATGACTGACGACACCGTTGTTTGTTTTTCGCAATACGGCCAGGACCCCTTGCAAGGATTCGACGAAGAATATCCTGAGTTGTGTAAACGGAACAAAGCGACTGCAACATGCATACCGAGGTCAACTTTGCGGAAAAGTAAACAGAGACGTGATAATTCAAAAAATATGAAACTTCATGGAAAATCCTTCGTGATAACTAGAGAAACTGAAAAAGGAACGAGGTTAATCAAAATCAAAGTGATAGACTTAACCATACCCTCGCAGTTAGACAGCGAAGCAAATAGTGATACTGACTCGAACGTGGTACTGAGAGCACAGTACGTGGTAAAAGATCATAATGATGATATTTTGGCAGAGACTGAGAGTGTTATTCATAAGATATCGAAGAAATTATGTGATGGTTATTATGTTTAAGAGTAGGACTTCTATTATATTAAAATTGTATTTTTATGTTTTATACTTACCTACAAATTACTTAATAATTCAATTATTTGTTTTCTTAACGATCTACAACCTATATCTATACACCCGTGGTAGGCAAGCAGCTGACAGAGACGCGAAAGTTGTGGGTTCGATTCCCGCTGCAGGACAAATGTTGACATAATCTGCAAGATATATTTGTTCCGTCTACATTACTGCGTAACAGACTGAGTATTGGTTTTGATAACTATTCTGCTGTTCATTGCGCCGCCTGCTTTAGTTGTTTTCCATATTATAGCTGTAGCTACATGGAGCGCAGAGCGGTGCACTGCCACGTTTAGCCACAGTTACATATATTCAGATAGCGGTACTTATACTATTATATATCCTGTGATAGCGGATTAAAAGCAGAAATTTTTAAATTAAATCATACAACGCACACAGATTAATTGAAAGTTACTTCATAAGTTGAACTGTCATCCAAAAGCGATGCTCAGTCTATGTTATGAGGTAAGGTTGTGGTTCTAGGTTTTTGTACATGTAGTTACACCTCAAACTCTAAACACGGAATCCTAGTGTGGGATGAGGACTACATACATATAACGTGTGATTGTTGTATGGTATTTTATAAAAAAGTAAAATAAAACTCAGTTAAAAGTACTACATAATCCATTTATTTCATAACAAATTATTTGATGTTGATAAATATATAAAATAACTATATAATGTTTGAGTGTATATTACAATTATGTATGCACCAACTTTTTAAGCATTTTTCATTTTTTATTGCACATTCGTTCTTATGAAAAATACAATTTAAATTTACATCATCAGTAGAATATTCACTGAAGTTTCTTAAAATTACTACATTCTTTATCCTCCAAATCTACAACTGTACTAACGTTACAAAGTTCTTTGACCCACCCTCTTTTTTCAATTCCTTTTAGAATTACTATTTTATTAGACAAAACTCCTTTTATAATACGCTTAAACTCTTGGTAATCAATGTAGCCTTCACTCCAATAAATACCTAGTTTTTTTTCTATCCAACATACATGTCTTTTCTCTTCGTTTGATAATTTTGAGAATGGATACGGAGGTTTAACTAAAAACACTTGAGTATTTCCTGAAGTAGCCAAAGCAAACTCCTTAACAATAAAATTATTTTTGCTGTCTTTAAATCCTTGAACGTCGACAATTATAGAATTTTTATTCATGATATCTTTTTAACGATATTGCTCAAGGGGTTGTATTCAATAATGCAGTCGTTGAGAATGAGACAGTATGCCGAAGTATGGTCAGGTAATTCTACGTTACTCTCAAGCTCCACTTGTACGTTAACTACAGGACCTGTTTTCAAATTATCGTTTTGTCTTGAGCAGTCAATAACCAAAAGTGGTGCTTTCTCTTTAAATTCGTGTGAATTCAACAATGGCTCTGATCTACGTCCGTAATACGACTGTTGAAATCTAACATACTGCTCGTATAATAAAGAAAATTTTTCGTCAGTCATGTTAACATTAAGGTTTTCATAAGGAAATTATGTTGAATTAAGATACACTTTAACATTTCGTATGTCACAGTGATCGAATTCTGACATATCTTTCGCAGCGTTATTTTTTCTATTCGTTTGGAAGCCTATGATTACAAATCTAGGTTTTTCAATCTGTGACGAAGTTTTAATAGACCAAGTATGTTTTGTACTTTGCGGTAATAAAGGATATTCATACAAATCCCAATTTCTAAATGCTAATGGAATTGGTCTATCTTTTTCTAATATTTTAAGCAAGTTAATTCTCTCTTTGTCTGATACTTTGACATGAGGTAGGTACTCGCCAGACAATGTTATGAATAACTATATTGTCTATAATTTAATCGGTGTTTAGTTTTATTGCGTTTAGATTTGTATTGCTGCGCAAGAGTATTAGTTCATGTTTACAGTTTATTATTACTTTTTTATAATCTTCAGCGAAACCAATGATATGATTAAGAGGTATTGAAGCCGAAAAATTCCCTCCGTGTTGATTACTTGTGCCTTTAATATCCCAACCACAGGCTTTAGCAACTTTGGATTCATTTTCGTTCATCGATATCAATGATTTCATGGTTGTTGTAATACCAGCATTTTTTATTTTATCAATTTCAACTCCGTTCAACTCGTAGCGAATGTCTTGAAATAGGTAAAGTAAAGGGTTGTTTGTAAAGTGAATACTAGGAACTTTTTCCTTTAAATCATTTTTATAAACATTTACAACACCTTCCAGGTACAAAGTACTAGCTGACGGTAAAACGTATAAATCCTGTTGATTGATGGGGATGCGAATTTCATCATTTCTATTAAAAGTAGTTATGTACGGCTTGTATGAATGAAACTCAATACCTTCTATACTATTATCGAAGAGAGGGTTGGTTGCGATGTCCAAAATATTCATTTTAGTAATCCAATTAATTTCAGAAATTTCTTGTTTTCTATTGTTAATTTAGTACTTTTTCTAGCGTATGCTTCTTTGCGGATAGTTCGATGGAGACTGGTATTCATAAGCTGTAGAGACACGCTTTTATTGTAATTAATCATTTTCGTTTTAAATGAAAGTATAACTGTATTTCTTCGCCGCGTAGATTAACTAGATTGTCATTTACGTCCAGTATCCTTATATTTATACAATTTACTATATCCTGATTAACAGGAAAGTAGATAGCGTTCTTAGGTATTTCAATTATGCGATATCCCGGTGGTACGTTGGGTGCAAATTCATATATAATATGGCTAGATTTCCCGTTAATATAAGAGCCGCTCACAATGTCACATTCTATCCTCACTACAGTTGTTGATAAAATGTTCACTGGAAACTGTGACTCATGCATTATATTTGATTTGAGAATACTTTTGCCAAATCCTAGTAAATTACCAATGGAATCATTTTTTTCAAAATTTATATCTTTAGTGCAAAAAATTGATGTTTTTAGCGTGTTATTGTTGCAATGTAGTTTTAAAGTAGCTTTTTTTATTTGAGACTGCAAATAGTCACTTATATCTTGAAACTCATACGCTCCTTCTGGTATGTTGATAACATCACTTGATCCATAGTAAAATTTGTTTTTTTTGTCGATATTTGGAATAGAATTAAAAGAAGATAGATACAACAGAGCACATTCATATTCACCGTCAAGTTGTAGAGCAGGATAATAGTTTGTCGATAAAAGAGATGTTTTGCCTGTAACTGACAGAGTGAAACTCATTGTGGAAGTGATAAAAAACAGATTATTCTACTATATATATATATAAACTTTAGTTTTTATTCCAAAAATTTCTCAGGTAAGATAAACATAAATGACCACAATTCACTGTGTTAAACTTTTGGTAATTAGTGTAGTTGTAAAAAATATTTCTATAATTAAAATATTGCCTCAATTCTACCGGAGGTTTAAGATTACCATAACTATCAAAATACTCGATACGGTTATTTATTTTTATGTAGGCCACCCAATGAGTTCCTACACCAACAGAATTATCTGTTTACAACACCACATTCAATACGTTTTTGTGTCTTAGGTAATTTATCTTTCATATAAACTCCTCTGAAATATGGTATGTCGCTTGCATGCTCTAGAATATCCAGATTGGTAAGCGCACGTTTAGGTAGCCTCTTATTCAGTTTTTTGATTGTTTGATGATTAATCCCCCACCTTTTTTATAAAGTTTTATATACAAACCTTTTCCCAGTGCTATTGATTCCATAGTTTTGTTATGACGCTCCAATTCATTCAGATTTTGTTGAGCGGATTTATAATTGCTTACAGTTTTAGCTATACCAGCTGCACCTCCAGCCAAAGCGCCTAACGCTGACAGTCCAGCAAAAATTGGAATTAAAGGTAAAATACCTCCTTTTTTTGGCAGCGGTGTTACACGGGGTAAACGAATTTTGCATTTTTTGGGTAACAATTTCTTTGCTGCAGCGTATGCATGTTTTATGGTACTCTTTATGCCTTTAGACTTGTTTTTCTTAACTTGTGAATGAATTTTTGACACAACAGTTTTAAACTTTCTTTTCCTCAAACCTGCACCAACCTTTAGTTTAGCTTTAATTACCTTGCCAACTAACCATGAAGCAAGTTTTTCACCTTTGCTAGCATCTTTTGACTTAAATCTTTGGTTAGCCATGTTTACCAACTTTATATCAGCCTTGTGACGATGAGTTAAATCGGTATTTGAGTACGCTATGTCGTGTTGCATACAAGCGTTGTCTAACTGATTTATTCCTTTATCACCTCGTAGTAATCGTTTTTCGAGTTTGGTTCCAGGTCCACAATAATTATATCCAGGTAAGTGAACCTCGAACGGTAAATTATTTATTATATTATTAACCAGTCCTGTTCCTTTCATCACTCTTGCCGTAATGAGAAAAATCATAACACTAAAGCATTTTTATTGATCCAACTGTTTTCAGCATCACTCAGACCCAACCACTTTACAAAAAGTTTGTTACCACTTTTCTTAAGAATTTTCTCTATAAGATATACATCAGAACATCTACACCCGTTTGCACTAAACATAAGAATCGCCTAAGTTCTTTCCTAACTTTTTTAGTCTACTCCTAACGATAAATTTGCTTGCACTAACCCTAAGCCTTTCCTTAGTCCACTTAGGAGATTCTTAACTTTATGAGCCCGATTATGAAGCAACTAGAGCGTAGGCAATACCTAAGTTGTATTTTTTGTAATCTTTGGATTATTTGTTTGTCAATAAACGTAGTGATTATTTTTTCAATGAAATTTAAATTGTTAAAAAACCTCATTTTCTCCTCCGCCGCAAAGTTTCTTTTTCGTTTTAGCTTATTTTCCATGTTAACTTATAACAGACAAATTAATAGATTATACGATAAGAATCCAAGTTTTTTTTTTAAATATTATAAGGTGACAAACAAGCAGTCACCGCCGCCTATGGACATTTGCAACACCCACGGTATTGCAAACGCGCTGCCTACCATTAAGAGCCCTATTGATATTTCTCTTGAATTTACCCATATTGTAGCCCTGTGGGAAGACATCCAACGGGAGCTCATTCCACGCCTTGCAGGTGCGCGGGAGAAACGATCGCGTGAAACGCAATGTGCGTGACCTCCACGCATCCAAAATGTGCGGGTGAGCTCGCTCACGTTGGCGGGATGTGCGGTTAATAAAAGTGCGAATCTGGGATTCGTTCATGCAGCTCCTCTAAACATTCCCCGTTAAAAATCTTATAAAAGACGCTAAGCGCGCCAATATCTCGGCGCACGCTCAACGGTTCTAGACCCCTGGTAACTTTGGGTGCGTCGACAATCCTAACAGATCTGCGTTGTAGGGAGTCCAGAGGTTGCAGTTGGTAGGTACTTCGGTGCACCATTCCAGATGTGAGAACAATACTCCCAAGTATTTGTTTGTTTACAATCACAATCTGAGTTTTTGTCTATGAATTGTCATAAAAACTCGTATTTACCCGTACTCGTATTTGATATTGATTATCCTATAATTACCTAACCAAACAAAATAAACCTACGCCACATCTTTGGTCTCCTTTTAACTCATCACTAAACTAATGTGAAGATAATGATAAAAAATATTCCGTGGACTACATTACTTGGCCGGTTTAAAAAAACAATCGTTACATTCATTCAATCATTCTCTTAGCTAGGCAATGCCCAAGTTACGACGTAGTTATGAGAAGTCAGTTAGTGCAAACAATTTTTTTAGGTAGGCTGTTCCTATGCTTAGGTGTATCATAACTAGGACAAGCCTAACTTGTGTTTAGTGCAAATGGGTGTTAGTCTTTTGAAGCTCTTGTTCGTAAAAAGTTCCTAATATTGATTGTTTATGCAAATCCTCAATGTAATAAGTAACCGGCATTGTATTATTTACACACCTAATCCTGAACAATTCAGTAGACCAATTAGGAGAGTAACCCTTATGAAAATATGATTTATATTTGCTGATTCAAACATAGTCGTCCACGTTAAACTTATTATTTATTAGTTTACGACATTTGATACGTGAATGGTTTATATTCTTCATTACAACGTTCTCATTTTCTCGATTAACATCCATTGGTTTATGTTTAGTAACCCTATGTTTTGTTTCATTATATGAACAAATTACGACCTTAAGTGGTTCTCCAATCCATTTGTAACTACCATGTAAACTAAAATACTTAAACAAGTTATTTTTTAGTGTTCTAATCAATCTTTCAACTATGGAAGCTTTTTTAACAGAATAAGTTGAGTAATGGTTTATTTTGAATGATATCATTAGCGTTTGAAAGTTGTTGTTAAAAAACTCAGTCCCTTTGTCCGTTTGTAAGTGAGCAGGATGTCTTTTAGCTCCAATCATAACATTTTTAAAAGCATTCGTTACTTCAGATTTAGTTTTAGTTTTTAGAGGAACTACCCAAGCAAATTTTGAGAAACAGTCTATAATTACTAAAATGAATTTGAAACCTCTATTATATCTTTTCAAATTTTGTAAGTCAATCAGGTCTGCTTGCCACAAGTCATCGATTCCTTTTAAAACAACTGAACGCCGAATGAAGTTTTTTCGTGCTGCTTTGTGTATTTCATGAACCACTTCTTGTTTACTCATTTTTACTGTAATTTATTGGTTTTACGTGCAGCAGTTACAGACTTCAGTTGGTACTGATCCAATAATTTTAGAATTTCACTTTTTAAAGTATCAACCATATTTCGATTTTCTTTCTTACTCTTACTGTAAAAATCATTACTAATTTTATCTACGTATTCTTTGTTGACCACCTCATCAGCTGCTAAAGGTGTCTTAACACCTTTTAATCTTGACAACTTCAAGTCATATTCACCAGTTTCTGATTTAAGTAGTGTTTTATCGGTTAAGTCAAATAGTTCCGAAAAACGCATACGTTTATGTATATGATGACCAAATTTATCAATATTCATTATTGTAATATAAGGTTCAAAGGATAAAACTATAGTGAAAGAACTTTGTAAAGATTGGTGTATTTATTTACAATTTATGATTCCACACTCCCGCAACTCTTCAATAATTGATATTATTTCGTTATCCACTCCAGTGTTACCAGCATTCCGTGAAGCAATTAACAATTTTAACCTAGTAACTAACTCGTTTGGATCATCCCAATAGACAAAATCCACATTTTTCTTCCACGTTTTCATCAACGGTAGTCCTGAGCCCTCAGTACTCGAAGAAATTTGGTGTGAGTTAAATA
Source organism: Operophtera brumata (assembly GCA_932527175.1). NCBI lineage: Eukaryota > Metazoa > Arthropoda > Insecta > Lepidoptera > Geometridae > Operophtera > Operophtera brumata. Next base: position 43,953,367 of record OW052226.1, on the reverse strand, counting down.
ATGGTTTAATAACACTTAAGTATTTTCTACCCTTATTACTTTTGATAGGCTTACTCGGATCATAATCCCTTCGGTGAGCATTTGTTGCCATCAACATTATCTTATAGTTTTCGATATCTTCTGATGTTACGATATCTAAGTCTGGTATTTTTTTAAGCAACAGTTCTTTTAGGCCAGCTGTATTTTTATAGTTGCGTCCAGCTATACTAATTATTTCATCGGAAATATTCACTCGCTCTGAACCCATCATAAGTTTTCCTTTATTATTCCTTACACCAAAAGGAACATCAACATAAGCTTCAGAAGATAGAGACCAAGACGATATTTCACGACTTGGATTACTCACAGCTGATTCAATCGTTCTAAATGATTCATTGCTTAGATTACTTGAATTTTCAACCTCTTCTTCATCTTCATCGTCTGTGTTTTCATAACTAATATCATCATTATCGTTAGAAAGTATAGAGTTCCTCTTCAAAAGAGTTTTATTCATGCGTGAATCATTAAAAGTTTCATTTACATCATCATTTTTGAATTTGATCGGTGGTAAAGACGGTTCATTGAAATTATTATATTTACTAGTATCCAGAAGCTTATTTAGGGGATTTGTAATTGGCTCAAAAACATTTTCTAAAGCTTTTTTACTATCGGTCTCAATATTCCGTATTTTCTTAACTTTTCTTTTTACAGCTTCCGCAGCATCTACAACTTTACGCTTTAGAGATGATTCTTTTTCCATTTGAAAGCAGAAATAATGTAGTCACCTGATAGTTTACCGAAACAATAATGAAGATAAACTAGGTTTGTCATCATATTATATACTAGAAGTAGATACCATTAGTTAAACTCTACAAAAGTGTCAATTTTTTTTCTATAACAACCTTTATTTTTTACACAATCCTTATTTATAACTAAGTAGTTATAAGGTTCACTCCAAATTTGGGAACACATTTCCTTAAATTCTAACCAAGACATATCTGTACTAACATGTTCGTCATAGACGTGTTTCATGTTTGTATCATCTTGTTTGAAAAGGATAATAAGGTTAGCATTGTCCCTAACAAGTTGTTTAGGAACTTTGCTATATGTCTGGTTCAAATAGAAACAATCTATATACTTATGTCGACCCATGGCAAAGTAATCGCGCATACTATTTTGATTCTCACACGCTACATCATCAAAAACTATGATTGAATTGCATTTAGCTTCACTCGGACTGAGTACTGCTTCATTTTCATGAAACTTTTCAAATGATACGCTTGGAACTAATTTTAAAACATTTTCCAAAAATATATATTTGGCTTGGTGAAGAGTTTTGGAATACACGTATATATTTTTGTAACGCAATCCATTTTCATGTAGAATAAGACCAATCATCAAATTAGTTTTGCCACAATTAGATGGACCGCAAATAATACATCGGATTGTGTTGGGTAAAAGTCTGCCATGGCGGATTTCCTTATTTTTTGAGTCAGAACATATATTTCCAATATTTAATGTTAGTGGTTGTTTTACAAATTTCATTATTGATTGAACTTACATGAGCTATGTTACGAAAATAATAAAACATGTTCTATACCTCTGTTATATATATAGTATCACCATATACTCAGAAATATAATCTAATTACTTTTCTGTATACTGCTCTGCAAATTGGACATTTACTGTTCATGGATAAGACGCACTTTGCACAAGCTATGGCATGACCACAAGGTGTGAAGCAGGTATTTAACTTTTCTATTAGACAAATTTTGCAGGTTAATTGTAATGTTTCTGACAGTGTCTCACATTTTCGTTTTTCATCATCTTCTAAATCATTTGGTACAGATTGTTCATCCAATTCATTTATTTCACACTCCTTACTTATAATTCTTTGCACATATAAATACCCTTTAACCAATAAAACATATGGGCAAAACTGGTACCAGCGTGCATGCTCCTCCCATGGTTGGTTTTCGGGAAGCCAGTCCTTTAACCCTCCACCGCAGCAGAAGCAAACCACTTTATCACTAAATCCTATATAATAAAATCCAGCATCCACCATATCACATTTTCTTTGAGTTAAACCACGTGGCCAGTTATCGAAGCTTCTTAAGCGTGTGCTTTCAGTAGAATAAAGAGGATATTTGGGATTCAGTGACATATTTTGTTATTCAATTTGATAACAAATAACACGTTCAAACTCGACACACACTCCCAAATGAAAGTATTTTTTTATTGCTGCTCTTTAAATATAGAACAAACAGTCTAGTGATACAGTATTAGCTGAACAATCGATCGCAATAACGTGAAAGAACCATCGTCATCGAGTTGTTTAATGTAGAATTGTGACACTTCGTTCTGCTAACGTTGGTGAGTTTAATTATAACGAAATCTCATGTGTTTATTGGGCATTATAGCTTATTATTTGCGTCGCGTGACGCAAATAATGAGCTATAATGCCCAATAAACCCCTACTCCCCTATGAGATTAATGTTGACCACAGCAACATTTCAACGACTCTATCAAAAAACGTTTTGAAATAGTCGCTGAAGTATGGGGGGAGGTGTTACACATCTGTACTACATAAGGAATGCTGAATAGCATTTACCTAGATAGCGCGCCTCGTGGACAAGGCGCTCATGAAGCATGGCCTAATGACCTGACCTAAAGACATGATGAGCGCCCCAGTTCGCCCAGCACTGGATGGCACACTGAGACATCCCACACTCTTGGTTCTAACATCGAACATCAGACACACATAATTTTAGCTACCTATGATTTTGTAATGTAACTTTTAAACTGTAACCTTTTCTTAAAATATATACTTTAAATCAGTTGGCATTTTTGCATCTCCTCGGAGCACTCGTCATACACCAGGCATGAATGTACGCAATTCAAGTATATTGTGTTTGCTCATTCATTAATGGACGTTTGGTTCTATATATCCTTCTCAGTCACTCGCCTGATCGCCCGGTCGGGACGGAAGGAGCGGCAGCGCCGCGTAATATGTGGGCATAGCGCCTAGTGGCGAATACGACGAAAAGGAATTGTAATTTTTGATTGATAATAATATTAGGCAAACTACCTACCTACCTAGGTCCCGTTTTACCCTTTGGGTACGGAACCCTAATAAAAAGGGCATATTCCTTAATAATCCCAAATCCAAGAGTTTTTATGCAGTATTTTTTTATGTAGGTACAACTTTCTGCCGATGTAGATTTGACTTGTTTAACTACCTAACAAAGTAGTCGCCCCGAGGTTACAGCGGGACCAATTGGCGCATCAGCTGGGCAGCGCAGCAGAAGCAGAGGCCCTAATAGCGGTCGTCAAGCTGTGGGCTGAGCGCGATGCGCCCCTTCTAACGTCCGGCGCTGCAGGAGGAGCAGATACCCCCGAGGATAAGGGGGAAGAAAGGAGGGCTCTTGAGCAGCTGGCGGGTTTGCCCGCCGCTGCTGCCCTGGAGGTGGTCGCAGAGGCTGAACGCCCCGGGCGACGTGTGGAACTGGCTGTCGCGGCCCTCATAAGCAACGAGCCTCTGGCTTCCCGCGCAGTCGGTGAGCGCGTCTGTCTGGTGTGTCTGGCTGAGCAGGCGACCAACGACCGTTGGGAGGGGGAGACGGAGGCCCGGAATACGGGTAACTTACGTTTTGAGGAGATCCGCCGGGCAATCACGTCACCGCAGGGTGGAAGTGCTCGCGCCTTGGCATACACTTTCTCACCTCGGAGGGTGAGAGCAGGATCACCACGGTCACCAGGCTGAGAGACGAGGCCCACCGAGGAGACCGTGTGGTCCATTCAGCCGGCAGGCGAATCGAAGACGTCCTGAGGGAGGGAGAAAGCGAACTGCCGGTTCTCTCTGTCCGTACAGCGTATCTTTCCGGCGCTCAGAGCAGTAGCACGCCCCCCACTCAGCATTGTTACCTGGGCGATGCCGACGAGCTGTTAATCGGGCTCACGGCGGAGGAGGAGGCCGCCGTCACTCAGACGGCCGGTGCCGAAGCACAACCCGCCACGGAGGCCCGTAAGTGTGCAGGTGCGGCAGAGGGGGAGGCAGCAGCGGAACCAGTTGCTGAGGATACACCGGCTGCAGGGACATCGGGGGTGAGCGCTATCTTGCCCCGAGCCGCAAGAAAGGTGCTCGGGGCTTTGAAAAAGGCCACCGGATACAGGGGACGGGCGCGTAAGCTCGCGCCCAAAGATGTAAATGGCGATGGTAAAGCTGTTCTCGCCTGCCTCAGCGAATCTCTGGGTAGCAATGGGGTGAAAGATGAGTCTGTGTGCGGAGGACACCTGGCTGGGTCGGAAGAGGCCGTCAGGAGACAACGACGCCTCTACTGGGTGGGAGTAGGGTCGGACCCCGCATTGTCATGCGCTACACTGACCCCTACAGCCAAGTGCCAACAGGTCGTGGCATCGGAGCGCGACCCGGGATCGAGGGACGAGCGAGTTAACCCGTCTTATACTCGATCGGTCTGGAGTTATATCTCTGGCGGAGTACGGTTAGAGGCTGCAGTCGCCAACTCCGCCGCAACAATGAGAGGAGACTTGAGGATCCCGGCCCTTAAAGTGAGGCTACTGGATGGGTTGAAGGGGTACGCGGGGCCATTTCCTACAGGAGTGAATTGGTCCGTACGCCTGCGTGGCGACATACCGGCGGAGGTCGCCCTACGGGATGTGATCGACGACTGGGACTACAGATACGTGGCGATTACGCCCCAGGTTCTCGACCAGGCCATCCGCATGGGTTCAGAAGGCGACCTTGATTGCTTATGGCCCACGCCGAGCCGCTAACCACACTGTTTGACACCTGGGCATCAGAGCGTGTTTCTGGTAAACGAGTAAATTGGGCAGAGATCGACAATTTTGTCAACGTCCTAAGCTGTCGGTACCCACCGCAAGAAGAAGTGTCTGTAGATGCTGCGGGCGATCGGCTTACTAGGGGCCTGCCGGCGGCGTTCAGAGACGCGAGGCTCGGCACCGAGCGTATACCAACCACCGCGGGGGAGGTAGAGCCGGAGGACCTAGTGTATAGGAAGTTCGGCCACGAGAACGCGGTAACTTCCTTAGACCAGGTTGTTACCGACCGGGATACCGCAGACGATCACCCTGTCCTTCTTCTGGGCCAGTGGTCCAACGCCACCGAGCTAGCTACCGGCCTAGGGTTCGCCACGGTGGATCAGGATGTCGGTGGTTGCGACAGCGGGCGTATCGGGCGCGCTAGGCCGCTTGATTGTGTCAGCAGGTCACTCGCTCTTCGCAGAGGAGTTGAGGAGTTTAAGATGGCGGCGGTAATAGAAGAACAAAAAGATATAATTCTGAAATACCACACAGGAAAAACTTGTCATAGAGGAATAAATGAAACTTTAACTAGACTTAAAAGAAATTATTACTGGTCCGGTATGAAGGAAACCGTATCAGCCGTAATAAATTCATGCGAACTTTGTAAACGTATGAAATACGATAGACAACCCTTAAAACCCAAACTACAATTAACTCAAACCCAGAGTAAACCTTTTGAAGAATTATTCATAGATTTATTCTCTATTGAAGGAAAAATGTATTTAACAATCATAGATGCATTTTCAAAATTAGGACAAGCAATAGAAATACTAAATAGATCTACACCAGAAGTGGTTAAAGCTCTAATAAAATATTTTTCTTATTATGGAACACCCAATAAAATAAGTAGTGATCCTGGATCAGAATTTAATAATACGCTATTAAAAGAGTTGTTGTCTTTTTATAAAATTGAACTACACATAGGAACACCAAATAATCCAAATTCTATGGGAATCATTGAAAGATTTCATTCAACTTTAATAGAAATCTACAGATTAGCCAAATATGAACATGAAACAAGTGATGCTTCATCAGTGATAACATACGCCATCATGGCATATAATAACACCATTCATTCTGTAACTAATTTAACACCATTTGAAGTTGTATTTGGACATACTGACTCTAATAATACTTTCGATATAGATTTTCAAAGAAATTATATGCAACAACTAATAAAAGATCATGCGAAACGAACTTCATATTTATATAAACATATAACCGACAAGACAATTAAAGATAAAGTAAAACGTAATAGTAATCATACCGAAGACATCGTAACCTTTAAAGAAGGAGAAACAGTTTACAGTAAACTGGTTAACAAACGAAGAGCAAAGGATACGCCACGTTTTGAAAAAGCAACTGTAATAGGAGAAACCTCCAGAAATGTAGTTGCGGTTCAAATTAGAAACCGCGAAACTACTGTACCAGTTAAAAACATAAGAAATCCCACAAAAATTAATCTTACAAGTATAATTAATAAACTATTCAAAAATTCATCACAATATTCATTTAATCCATTCCGTGAAGCAATTAACAATTTTAACCTAGTAACTAACTCGTTTGGATCATCCCAATAGACAAAATCCACATTTTTCTTCCACGTTTTCATCAACGGTAGTCCTGAGCCCTCAGTACTCGAAGAAATTTGGTGTGAGTTAAATAATGGTTTAATAACACTTAAGTATTTTCTACCCTTATTACTTTTGATAGGCTTACTCGGATCATAATCCCTTCGGTGAGCATTTGTTGCCATCAACATTATCTTATAGTTTTCGATATCTTCTGATGTTACGATATCTAAGTCTGGTATTTTTTTAAGCAACAGTTCTTTTAGGCCAGCTATATTTTTATAGTTGCGTCCAGCTATACTAATTATTTCATCGGAAATATTCACTCGCTCTGAACCCATCATAAGTTTTCCTTTATTATTCCTTACACCAAAAGGAACATCAACATAAGCTTCAGAAGATAGAGACCAAGACGATATTTCACGACTTGGATTACTCACAGCTGATTCAATCGTTCTAAATGATTCATTGCTTAGATTACTTGAATTTTCAACCTCTTCTTCATCTTCATCGTCTGTGTTTTCATAACTAATATCATCATTATCGTTAGAAAGTATAGAGTTCCTCTTCAAAAGAGTTTTATTCATGCGTGAATCATTAAAAGTTTCATTTACATCATCATTTTTGAATTTGATCGGTGGTAAAGACGGTTCATTGAAATTATTATATTTACTAGTATCCAGAAGCTTATTTAGGGGATTTGTAATTGGCTCAAAAACATTTTCTAATGCTTTTTTACTATCGGTCTCAATATTCCGTATTTTCTTAACTTTTCTTTTTACAGCTTCCGCAGCATCTACAACTTTACGCTTTAGAGATGATTCTTTTTCCATTTGAAAGCAGAAATAATGTAGTCACCTGATAGTTTACCGAAACAATAATGAAGATAAACTAGGTTTGTCATCATATTATATACTAGAAGTAGATACCATTAGTTAAACTCTACAAAAGTGTAATTTTTTTTTCTATAACAACCTTTATTTTTTACACAATCCTTATTTATAACTAAGTAGTTATAAGGTTCACTCCAAATTTGGGAACACATTTCCTTAAATTCTAACCAAGACATATCTGTACTAACATGTTCGTCATAGACGTGTTTCATGTTTGTATCATCTTGTTTGAAAAGGATAATAAGGTTAGCATTGTCCCTAACAAGTTGTTTAGGAACTTTGCTATATGTCTGGTTCAAATAGAAACAATCTATATACTTATGTCGACCCATGGCAAAGTAATCGCGCATACTATTTTGATTCTCACACGCTACATCATCAAAAACTATGATTGAATTGCATTTAGCTTCACTCGGACTGAGTACTGCTTCATTTTCATGAAACTTTTCAAATGATACGCTTGGAACTAATTTTAAAACATTTTCCAAAAATATATATTTGGCTTGGTGAAGAGTTTTGGAATACACGTATATATTTTTGTAACGCAATCCATTTTCATGTAGAATAAGACCAATCATCAAATTAGTTTTGCCACAATTAGATGGACCGCAAATAATACATCGGATTGTGTTGGGTAAAAGTCTGCCATGGCGGATTTCCTTATTTTTTGAGTCAGAACATATATTTCCAATATTTAATGTTAGTGGTTGTTTTACAAATTTCATTATTGATTGAACTTACATGAGCTATGTTACGAAAATAATAAAACATGTTCTATACCTCTGTTATATATATAGTATCACCATATATATATATGATGTGGGGCGGCAGGGTAGCGCCGAGCTACGATACCTATATTGCTTGCCGTAGGTACGTGCTCCAGGCGTAGATGGTGATGGCGCCTGCCTAGTTTTGGCTGGTCCCGTTCCGCTGTCCGGAGTAGATGATGGGAGACAGGAAGGTAGATGACCTTCAGGGAGCCTGTATCGCCCCGAGCCGTGATGCCTCGTCCTGCCTACAGTCGATTGGGGTGTGGGATTCTTCCGAATTGAAACGATACTTCCGTTGGTTGAATGGTGCTTAGCGAGGCTGGCAGACCGTGCATTCGTCGGGTCCGTTCCTGTTCGTAGTACTGGATGACTTGTGGAAGCGTTCAATGGGCTGCACCTCATACTGTTTCGCTCTTCCAGACTATTTCTTTCTTCTTCTCGCATATAGGAAAACACTCATTGATGCTCCCACAAGCCAATTTACTTAGGAACCCCTGGGCGTTACCGCAACGAGAGCGGTGAAAGTTAAACGTAAACAGCCCTATTTTTGCTGTCGCTTGGACCTCAGTATGCCAACCTTTCTGCCCATATCTCTTTATTTTCTTACATCTAAGTACATTGGTTACTATTTCTACGTACCTATTAGGTATAGCTACCTACCATATGTTTTATCTTTGTACATAGGTCCCTCGTTAGGTGGCTATATCGATTCTTATCCGCTAGTTTTACATTGTTACATAGTAAATGTACTTAGAAAGCCTTATATTTCTTGTTGGCCGGACTTGCCTTTCGGTTTATCCGGTCAACAAGACGCTGCCTACTCTTGCGCACGCGTCGACACTAGCGTGACGCTGTCTAGACGATAATTGGCCTTGGTAGAAGGATTTTAATGATGCGACCTTAGTACAGTGGGCGCGCCGGACCGAGTTTATAAATATTAGCAGCGGTCCGCCGTGTCTCCGCTCAGTATGCGCCAGACCTTCGCGCGTGCCACTACTGACGGAGACCAGCTATCCTGGGCTTAGCAGCTCACCAGGTCTTTACCCTTGACGTGCCCACGTACCACCAGCTGAGAATCCTTTACCAAGTCTGTGCCAATTACCTTTAGTTACCTAAGTACCTACTTTACCTTTTACCTGCTGGTACCTGTGTACCAGTAGGTACTACCTGTGGTACTCTGGCACCTTGACCAGAACCTCGCCCCCAGACTTACCTCCAGACCTTCGCGTCTGGTTACCTGTCTGGTATACCGGGCGGTTCATACCCCTACAGGAAGGTGAGGTTAAAGAAACGCATCTACCTGCCTACCCCTAACCTATGGTGGCACCAACGTCCTTTATTCACAATGTTCTAAGTAACTAAAGCCTGCCTATTGCTAATAATAAAGAGAATTGTTTATTTCAGCCAACTATTTTTAAGTTATGATACCTATTCATGTTTGTCTTAAAATAACTTCTTAAGATCATCTAATCATCTTCGCGAGTCGCGGACATCCTCCCCCCGATGCGCGGCATTGTCCTCTGGCCGCTTACTCGCTGCTCGGTAGAGTCGTGGTGGGATGACCGTCGCTCTGGCTCTCGATATGTAGAGGCGTCGTTGTAGTGGGAAGACCGTCGCTCAGCCCCCCGGAGTGAAGTGAAGTCCTAGCTCGGGGTACACGATGACCGGTGTCTGCTGTCTCACTGGCTCCCTGAGAGACATGAGGGTTGTCTCCAGGGACCAGGAGTATCGCCTTGGAGCAGGGTCGCTTGAACGTCCCATGCGACGTGCGTGCCTCGATGTTCCTCGTTCGGCCATCGGGTCCAGGGTAGGTACGGACCACGATGCCTCGAGGCCAGGTGTTTCTTGGGAGTGTGGGGTCCACTATGAGGATCGTGTCCCCACACTGCAAGTCTCGTTCAGTGATGTTGTGGTTGTTTCGTCTAGGTACGAGAGTTGGTAGGTACTCTCGCACCCATCTAGCCCAAAAGTGGTCGGCTAGTCTCTGCGCCGTCCGCCATGAGCGCCGGCCGCTGAGGTCCGCTTCGGTGTAAGCCCCCATCTTTAGAGCTCCGCAGGATTTCCCCATGAGGAAGTGATTTGGTGTAGGCGCCTCCTCTTCTGTGTCATCAGTGGTGATGAGTGGTCGCGAATTGATCACGTGCTCGGCCTCTAGCAGTAGCGTATGTAAGACCTCTTCCTTGGGGTGACGCTCTCTCAGTGTCACCGCTAGAGCCGTCTTGACTGATCGAACAAGACGCTCCCATGCTCCCCCTTGATTCGGGGCCCCCGGGCTGATGTACTTCCAGCGCAGGCCCATGGTTTTGGCCTCTCCCGCGAGGCCGCTGTCGGAATTGAGTTCTTCGACAGCCCCCCGTAGCTCCCTGTCAGCGCCGACGAAGTTCGTCCCGTTGTCGCTGAACATGGTACGCGGCATCCCCCGTCTGGCCGCCATCCTTCGTGACTGTCCTGCGGTAACTAATTTATTGGACTTGTGTCCATTCATTCTTTGATGAACCTATCTGAAATAAAATAAATTAAACTGTGGACAGAGAAGCAGCCAGCTCCAAGTACACTGCCCTTGTAGCTAAGCAGGTAAACAAGGCCCCCCATCTCTTCTCGTGGCGGCGTCCCACCGTCACTGTCATGGGGCCGAAGTAGTCCACACCCGTATTAGTGAAGGGCGGCTCTCCCACCTTAAGTCGCTCTCTAGGCAAGTCCCCCGTCGGAAGTCGTTGAGGCCCCTCTCTATGGACTCGACACCATTGGCAGCCATGTCTCGTTGCTCTCACCGCCGACCGAAGCCCCAGCACCCAGTACCTTTGACGTACCTCGTTTATTACTGTGGCGTGATTTCCATGATTGAATTTTTCATGAAAATGAGTGATGAGCAATCGAGTTAAGTAGTTCTTACTATCCAGTATGATAGGTCGCTTGTAGTCGCGATCTAACCCCACCGCTGCGTCGATCCTCCCCCGTATTCGCAGGAGTCCCCCTTCCTTGACGATATCCAATTTCTTTAACTTGCCTGAGTCCTCAAGGCAGCTCTCTCGTTGACTTCTCATTAGAAGTTCCCGTTCGGCTCTCTCTACGTAGGTAGCGTCTAGAGACAGAAACTTCTTACCAGTTTTCTTTTCTGTAGGCCTCTTGTAGAGCTGCTCTCTCTTTTTCTTAGAGACCCTTTTCCAAGTAGGGTCCTGTTCCTTTGCAGCTTGCACGAGCTCTACCTTACAGCGGCATAAGTCGATAAACTGGTATATCCGGGCAGTCGCTCTCAGGAGTCTCGTCCACCTCGAGAATCTAGTAGGGTCAGGGGTAGAGTACTCACAGACCCGAGCTGCCGCAGTGATGTGCAGCTCTCTTTCCTCTCCTGATTGCTCTCGCTTGAACGAGCGTACTGCCGGCCATTCCTCTTCTTCCTTTCCTAAGAACTCCGGGCCAATGAACCATCGATGCCCCCCGTTGAAGTCCTTAGGGATGTCTCTAGTAGAGTCATCCGCTGGGTTCTGACCTGTAGGTACCCAGCGCCATTGTTGAGGTCTCGTCGTATCTTCGATTTCCGCCAGACGATGTGCCACGAAAGACTTGAAGGTTCTTGGATCCGTTTTGATCCAAGAGAGCACCGTGCTAGAGTCTGTCCAATAAGTCTTACTTGTCGCCTTTAAGTCCATTTCCCGGTCGATAGAGTGCGCTAACCTCGCTCCCAACAGTGCAGCCTGCAGCTCTAGTCGTGGTATAGAGACTGGTTTTAACGGAGTGACTCTAGCCTTCCCGGCTAGTAGAGTCACCGTATACTGACCTTCTTGGTTTCTCTGTCTCCAATAGACTGCACACGCGTAAGCTACCTCACTAGCGTCTGTGAAGACATGTAGCTCTCCCTCCGTTTGGTAAGGCGAGACGCATCTAGGGACTCGTAGATCGTCGAGTAGGTGTAAATTCTGAAGATACGTTTGCCATGAAGACTCGTCCGTCTGCTTTACCTTTTCGTCCCAACCGACGCCGCTCCTCCAGATGTCTTGAAGCAGTCTCTTCCCTTGGATTAGCACAGGCGACGCTAAGCCCAAGGGATCGAAGGTTGACATTACGGCGCTCGTGACTTGACGCTTCGTCGGAGTCTCCATTTGATCGACGACCTCTCTTACGTTTCTTAGATGGGTCCTGAATCCCATCTCGTCCTTTTCTGTGAACCAACGCAGCCCGAGGGTTCTTTCCTCTTTCGACCCGAGCTCTACCTGCGTGGTTACCTCTGTGGTGAGTCCTTTCTGGACTCTCTCTCTGTTCGATGCCCATCCCCTCAGCTGGAACCCGGCCTTTTGGTGGATGGTCTCTACCTCTTTCGATACTCGAAGCGCCTCTACCTCCGTTTCAAAGCAGTGAAGATAATCGTCCATGTAATGGTTTCTTACCACTGCTCTACCTGCTTCGGGGTATCTTTCCTGGAACTCTCGGGCGTTCAGGTTCTTCACGTAGATAGCTAGACTCGGTGAACAAGCGGCGCCGAAGATGACTGACGTCATACGATACTCTTTCGGCGCTCCGGTCCGCTCCGCTCCTCTCCAGAGGAAACGCAAGCTGTCTCTATCTTCATACCTGATTTTGACTTGAAGGAACATTTCTTTAATATCGGATACCACGGCGACCGGTCTCTGCCTGAAGCGAAGAAGCACTCCAAACAGTGACTGAAGCAAGTCCGGTCCCGCTAGTAGAGCGTCGTTGAGACTCTTCCCTTTGAACTTAGCCGCCGCATCAAAGACTAACCTTTTCTTTTTCTTAGTGGGATGCGTCACGGCGAAGTGAGGTAGGTACCATTTCCTTGTTGACGACGACTCGTGAGTCACCTCCTCGGCATATCCGCTGTTGAAGAGGTTCTCTACCTGCCTTTGGTACTCCGATTTCAGCTCTAGATCCTTGTCAAGTTTCCGCTCTATGTTCCGAAGTCTGCTGAGCGCGGACTCATAGTTGTCCGGCATCGACTCTAGATCGCTCTTCCAGAGCAAACCTGTTTCGAAGCGTCCGTTCTCTAACCTTCGAGTATTCTTCTGTAGTATCTGCACGGCTCGTTCTTCAGAGTCCGTGCTCGGTCGACGCGGTTGAACCCCCAATGATTCAATCGCGAAGTGTTCCTTGATGAGCTGGTCCAGCTCATCATCACGAGTAGAGACGTGTGCGCAGGTAAGGTAGTTCATCTTCTGAGCCGCTCCTCCGTCCAGACCGTGAAGCACCCATCCTAGGTGCGTCAGTGAGGCAGCTGGCTGATTACGTTTACCTTTACGTGTCGCTCGTGATACTATCAGCTCCCAGTTGTCCTGCCCGATGAGCAGTCTCGGAGCTTCCTCTGCGTAGTGTAGCCTGCTTACCAGTTTCTGCAGATGCATACACTCTTCTAACCTTGACTTGTCGATCCGTTGAGGCGTCAGTCGCAACCGATCTATAGTGCGAGCCCCGCAGATCTTACGCCGTTGACTCTGGTGGAGGCCTCTAAGCTTCAAGTTCACCCGCATAGAGTCGTCCTTCTTGATGACTCTACCGCCGACTGTCTCTATTGAGAGAGCTTCCTTGGGTCCGTGAAGTCCAATTTCCTCTGCCACCGCCGAGTCGAGAAGGGTCACTGTTGAACCCTCGTCCAAAAGGGCCATTACCTTGGCCGTCCCCTTGGGCCCGTATATCTCTACAGGCACCATCTTTAAATACGCTCTCGCGCCCTTCGTAGCGTTCACCTGGCTTAGATGAACGTTGTTGGCCACTTCCTTGGCCCCTTCCTTGCTATTATCTGAACTGCTCTGATCCTTGGGCCCATGGTCTGGCTGCTTACCCTCTTCGTGCAGTAGGTGATGATGCCATCTTCTACATTGCTTACACGGTGGCCTTCGACAGCTCTCCTTCCTGTGTCTGGTTCTCAGACACTTAAAGCACAGACTAGCTTTCTTCACTATGACCCACCTGTCATTCACGCTAGCTTGCCGGAACTTCTTACACTCCTCTAGTGAGTGACTTCCTTCGCAATGCGGGCACGTATGTAGCTGCGTCTCTCTTTCCTTAGCGGCATGTGCGCTTTGACGCTGAGGGTGTATTACCTTCTTAGCTGTGGCCTCCTGGGAGGCATACGGGCCGCATCTCTCAGCTTCCCTGTTCAGGAACTGTGATATCAGCGATAAGTCCGGGTCCTCGTGCTCTGCTGCGAAGTCGTACCACCGGTACTTCAGTACCATGGGTAATTTATCAATTATTACCTTGATCATTTCCGGTGATTTCAGATAATGCGGTTTCTTTAGCCCATTGATCGTCGCGACGGTGTTGCTGATCACGCTGGCAAACACACACACATCTCGCGCGTTCTCCGTTGTTCTTGGCAGGTTCTTTACCTTTTCCAATTCTGCTAGAACTAGGGCGTCCGGCCTCCCATACCTGCGGCGTAGTGACTCTAGCACCTCACTAGGTGCGCACTCAGAATATAAAATACTCCTTACCGCTTCTTTGGCCGGTCCTCTGATCGCCTTCCTCAGCCGTGCCATATTCTGCACGGAACTGAATAGCGGCGCGGTGTCTTCGTACACCGTTCTGAAGGCCAACCATTCCCCACAGCTGCCGTCAAAGACTGGAAGTTCATGCATGTACACCGGTTGATGTGCAGTCCCTGATCTCGGCGCGGATGTGATGGCCCTCACGATCGCTTCGGCTAGAGCATCAGTGCCACTAGCCTCCATACCTTTAGGTGCTGTGTCCTCTGGCTTCACGCCGGCGGTGGCAGTTGGATCCTGAAGTTTTATGGCGCACTCCTTCGCGAGTACGTCACCTGGTCGCCCCTCCGCGGACGTCCCTTCTTCCCCTAGATGTCCTCCACCAGACATCCTGCCTACCGTAGCTTCCACCCAATCTCGGACACCTTCAGATCTACCTTCAGGTTCGTCCACAGCAGAGTCCAAGTCTGCCGCGTCCTCCTCGTCCAATCTCAACAGCTCCATGTCCGTCCTCGCTAGGTCGGCGGCGGCCTGGGCTTGTCTAAGCACCTGGCGGTTGAGTTCTGCTCGCAGCTCTACCTCACGTCTCTTCCTCGCCTTCTCCGCCAGCGAGGCACTCTTTGAGGCAGGGCGGGCCTTGGACTTACCAACTGTTCTCGTTCTCCTCTCACTTGGCTGCGCTTCCATGGTGTTATCAGTAGTACCTGTCGTTTTTGTCATCGTACCTTTAGTAGTATCCGAGCTACTGGCTACCCCTGAGATTCTGAAGTCCGAGTCCTCGGACATCAGTCCCTGACCCACAGCTGGTCGGACCGGAACCTCCGGTCGGGCTGGTGTAGGCCTCGACGCCTCCGTCGGGGTTGGCTGGGGTACCACTGGCTCCTCCATCGGTGGTCGACGTGATGTTCCTGCTTGGCTCCTGGTTACTGGCATCCCGTGACTGGTGTGTCTGTATCAGCAACGACTTACATAAACGCCAGTACGTCAGTCCAGGTCCGATGTTCCGATGGCCCAGGTCGATGATCCGGTTCGGTCCGCTTTGATCCGGTTCGGTTCGATCCGCTTTGGCTTGATCCGCTTTGGCTTGATCCGCTTTGGCTCGATCCGCTTTGGCTCGATCCGCTTCAGGCTTGATCCGCTTCAGGCTTGATCCGCTTCAGTCCGATCCGCTTCGGTCCGATCCGGTTTGCTCCGTTGGTCCAGTGGTCCAGTGGTCCAGTGGTCCGCTATCAGGGAGCACCCGTAGGTAACTGAAATTGAACAGTAATCGAATGAGTTTCGATTAGATACGCAGCGCCAGTACTTCGGTCGTGGTATGATCCACTTGGACAGTACTGGCTGGTCAGAAGATCCGCTTCCCCTCGATGTGGTTGTCACAGCAGCTCCTGGTTCCGCTCTGGTTTCCAGCAGTACGGTATCCGGCGCTCGAAGGACCAGATATATATGATGTGGGGCGGCAGGGTAGCGCCGAGCTACGATACCTATATTGCTTGCCGTAGGTACGTGCTCCAGGCGTAGATGGTGATGGCGCCTGCCTAGTTTTGGCTGGTCCCGTTCCGCTGTCCGGAGTAGATGATGGGAGACAGGAAGGTAGATGACCTTCAGGGAGCCTGTATCGCCCCGAGCCGTGATGCCTCGTCCTGCCTACAGTCGATTGGGGTGTGGGATTCTTCCGAATTGAAACGATACTTCCGTTGGTTGAATGGTGCTTAGCGAGGCTGGCAGACCGTGCATTCGTCGGGTCCGTTCCTGTTCGTAGTACTGGATGACTTGTGGAAGCGTTCAATGGGCTGCACCTCATACTGTTTCGCTCTTCCAGACTATTTCTTTCTTCTTCTCGCATATAGGAAAACACTCATTGATGCTCCCACAAGCCAATTTACTTAGGAACCCCTGGGCGTTACCGCAACGAGAGCGGTGAAAGTTAAACGTAAACAGCCCTATTTTTGCTGTCGCTTGGACCTCAGTATGCCAACCTTTCTGCCCATATCTCTTTATTTTCTTACATCTAAGTACATTGGTTACTATTTCTACGTACCTATTAGGTATAGCTACCTACCATATGTTTTATCTTTGTACATAGGTCCCTCGTTAGGTGGCTATATCGATTCTTATCCGCTAGTTTTACATTGTTACATAGTAAATGTACTTAGAAAGCCTTATATTTCTTGTTGGCCGGACTTGCCTTTCGGTTTATCCGGTCAACAAGACGCTGCCTACTCTTGCGCACGCGTCGACACTAGCGTGACGCTGTCTAGACGATAATTGGCCTTGGTAGAAGGATTTTAATGATGCGACCTTAGTACAGTGGGCGCGCCGGACCGAGTTTATAAATATTAGCAGCGGTCCGCCGTGTCTCCGCTCAGTATGCGCCAGACCTTCGCGCGTGCCACTACTGACGGAGACCAGCTATCCTGGGCTTAGCAGCTCACCAGGTCTTTACCCTTGACGTGCCCACGTACCACCAGCTGAGAATCCTTTACCAAGTCTGTGCCAATTACCTTTAGTTACCTAAGTACCTACTTTACCTTTTACCTGCTGGTACCTGTGTACCAGTAGGTACTACCTGTGGTACTCTGGCACCTTGACCAGAACCTCGCCCCCAGACTTACCTCCAGACCTTCGCGTCTGGTTACCTGTCTGGTATACCGGGCGGTTCATACCCCTACAGGAAGGTGAGGTTAAAGAAACGCATCTACCTGCCTACCCCTAACCTATGGTGGCACCAACGTCCTTTATTCACAATGTTCTAAGTAACTAAAGCCTGCCTATTGCTAATAATAAAGAGAATTGTTTATTTCAGCCAACTATTTTTAAGTTATGATACCTATTCATGTTTGTCTTAAAATAACTTCTTAAGATCATCTAATCATCTTCGCGAGTCGCGGACATCCTCCCCCCGATGCGCGGCATTGTCCTCTGGCCGCTTACTCGCTGCTCGGTAGAGTCGTGGTGGGATGACCGTCGCTCTCGCTCTCGATATGTAGAGGCGTCGTTGTAGTGGGAAGACCGTCGCTCAGCCCCCCGGAGTGAAGTGAAGTCCTAGCTCGGGGTACACGATGACCGGTGTCTGCTGTCTCACTGGCTCCCTGAGAGACATGAGGGTTGTCTCCAGGGACCAGGAGTATCGCCTTGGAGCAGGGTCGCTTGAACGTCCCATGCGACGTGCGTGCCTCGATGTTCCTCGTTCGGCCATCGGGTCCAGGGTAGGTACGGACCACGATGCCTCGAGGCCAGGTGTTTCTTGGGAGTGTGGGGTCCACTATGAGGATCGTGTCCCCACACTGCAAGTCTCGTTCAGTGATGTTGTGGTTGTTTCGTCTAGGTACGAGAGTTGGTAGGTACTCTCGCACCCATCTAGCCCAAAAGTGGTCGGCTAGTCTCTGCGCCGTCCGCCATGAGCGCCGGCCGCTGAGGTCCGCTTCGGTGTAAGCCCCCATCTTTAGAGCTCCGCAGGATTTCCCCATGAGGAAGTGATTTGGTGTAGGCGCCTCCTCTTCTGTGTCATCAGTGGTGATGAGTGGTCGCGAATTGATCACGTGCTCGGCCTCTAGCAGTAGCGTATGTAAGACCTCTTCCTTGGGGTGACGCTCTCTCAGTGTCACCGCTAGAGCCGTCTTGACTGATCGAACAAGACGCTCCCATGCTCCCCCTTGATTCGGGGCCCCCGGGCTGATGTACTTCCAGCGCAGGCCCATGGTTTTGGCCTCTCCCGCGAGGCCGCTGTCGGAATTGAGTTCTTCGACAGCCCCCCGTAGCTCCCTGTCAGCGCCGACGAAGTTCGTCCCGTTGTCGCTGAACATGGTACGCGGCATCCCCCGTCTGGCCGCCATCCTTCGTGACTGTCCTGCGGTAACTAATTTATTGGACTTGTGTCCATTCATTCTTTGATGAACCTATCTGAAATAAAATAAATTAAACTGTGGACAGAGAAGCAGCCAGCTCCAAGTACACTGCCCTTGTAGCTAAGCAGGTAAACAAGGCCCCCCATCTCTTCTCGTGGCGGCGTCCCACCGTCACTGTCATGGGGCCGAAGTAGTCCACACCCGTATTAGTGAAGGGCGGCTCTCCCACCTTAAGTCGCTCTCTAGGCAAGTCCCCCGTCGGAAGTCGTTGAGGCCCCTCTCTATGGACTCGACACCATTGGCAGCCATGTCTCGTTGCTCTCACCGCCGACCGAAGCCCCAGCACCCAGTACCTTTGACGTACCTCGTTTATTACTGTGGCGTGATTTCCATGATTGAATTTTTCATGAAAATGAGTGATGAGCAATCGAGTTAAGTAGTTCTTACTATCCAGTATGATAGGTCGCTTGTAGTCGCGATCTAACCCCACCGCTGCGTCGATCCTCCCCCGTATTCGCAGGAGTCCCCCTTCCTTGACGATATCCAATTTCTTTAACTTGCCTGAGTCCTCAAGGCAGCTCTCTCGTTGACTTCTCATTAGAAGTTCCCGTTCGGCTCTCTCTACGTAGGTAGCGTCTAGAGACAGAAACTTCTTACCAGTTTTCTTTTCTGTAGGCCTCTTGTAGAGCTGCTCTCTCTTTTTCTTAGAGACCCTTTTCCAAGTAGGGTCCTGTTCCTTTGCAGCTTGCACGAGCTCTACCTTACAGCGGCATAAGTCGATAAACTGGTATATCCGGGCAGTCGCTCTCAGGAGTCTCGTCCACCTCGAGAATCTAGTAGGGTCAGGGGTAGAGTACTCACAGACCCGAGCTGCCGCAGTGATGTGCAGCTCTCTTTCCTCTCCTGATTGCTCTCGCTTGAACGAGCGTACTGCCGGCCATTCCTCTTCTTCCTTTCCTAAGAACTCCGGGCCAATGAACCATCGATGCCCCCCGTTGAAGTCCTTAGGGATGTCTCTAGTAGAGTCATCCGCTGGGTTCTGACCTGTAGGTACCCAGCGCCATTGTTGAGGTCTCGTCGTATCTTCGATTTCCGCCAGACGATGTGCCACGAAAGACTTGAAGGTTCTTGGATCCGTTTTGATCCAAGAGAGCACCGTGCTAGAGTCTGTCCAATAAGTCTTACTTGTCGCCTTTAAGTCCATTTCCCGGTCGATAGAGTGCGCTAACCTCGCTCCCAACAGTGCAGCCTGCAGCTCTAGTCGTGGTATAGAGACTGGTTTTAACGGAGTGACTCTAGCCTTCCCGGCTAGTAGAGTCACCGTATACTGACCTTCTTGGTTTCTCTGTCTCCAATAGACTGCACACGCGTAAGCTACCTCACTAGCGTCTGTGAAGACATGTAGCTCTCCCTCCGTTTGGTAAGGCGAGACGCATCTAGGGACTCGTAGATCGTCGAGTAGGTGTAAATTCTGAAGATACGTTTGCCATGAAGACTCGTCCGTCTGCTTTACCTTTTCGTCCCAACCGACGCCGCTCCTCCAGATGTCTTGAAGCAGTCTCTTCCCTTGGATTAGCACAGGCGACGCTAAGCCCAAGGGATCGAAGGTTGACATTACGGCGCTCGTGACTTGACGCTTCGTCGGAGTCTCCATTTGATCGACGACCTCTCTTACGTTTCTTAGATGGGTCCTGAATCCCATCTCGTCCTTTTCTGTGAACCAACGCAGCCCGAGGGTTCTTTCCTCTTTCGACCCGAGCTCTACCTGCGTGGTTACCTCTGTGGTGAGTCCTTTCTGGACTCTCTCTCTGTTCGATGCCCATCCCCTCAGCTGGAACCCGGCCTTTTGGTGGATGGTCTCTACCTCTTTCGATACTCGAAGCGCCTCTACCTCCGTTTCAAAGCAGTGAAGATAATCGTCCATGTAATGGTTTCTTACCACTGCTCTACCTGCTTCGGGGTATCTTTCCTGGAACTCTCGGGCGTTCAGGTTCTTCACGTAGATAGCTAGACTCGGTGAACAAGCGGCGCCGAAGATGACTGACGTCATACGATACTCTTTCGGCGCTCCGGTCCGCTCCGCTCCTCTCCAGAGGAAACGCAAGCTGTCTCTATCTTCATACCTGATTTTGACTTGAAGGAACATTTCTTTAATATCGGATACCACGGCGACCGGTCTCTGCCTGAAGCGAAGAAGCACTCCAAACAGTGACTGAAGCAAGTCCGGTCCCGCTAGTAGAGCGTCGTTGAGACTCTTCCCTTTGAACTTAGCCGCCGCATCAAAGACTAACCTTTTCTTTTTCTTAGTGGGATGCGTCACGGCGAAGTGAGGTAGGTACCATTTCCTTGTTGACGACGACTCGTGAGTCACCTCCTCGGCATATCCGCTGTTGAAGAGGTTCTCTACCTGCCTTTGGTACTCCGATTTCAGCTCTAGATCCTTGTCAAGTTTCCGCTCTATGTTCCGAAGTCTGCTGAGCGCGGACTCATAGTTGTCCGGCATCGACTCTAGATCGCTCTTCCAGAGCAAACCTGTTTCGAAGCGTCCGTTCTCTAACCTTCGAGTATTCTTCTGTAGTATCTGCACGGCTCGTTCTTCAGAGTCCGTGCTCGGTCGACGCGGTTGAACCCCCAATGATTCAATCGCGAAGTGTTCCTTGATGAGCTGGTCCAGCTCATCATCACGAGTAGAGACGTGTGCGCAGGTAAGGTAGTTCATCTTCTGAGCCGCTCCTCCGTCCAGACCGTGAAGCACCCATCCTAGGTGCGTCAGTGAGGCAGCTGGCTGATTACGTTTACCTTTACGTGTCGCTCGTGATACTATCAGCTCCCAGTTGTCCTGCCCGATGAGCAGTCTCGGAGCTTCCTCTGCGTAGTGTAGCCTGCTTACCAGTTTCTGCAGATGCATACACTCTTCTAACCTTGACTTGTCGATCCGTTGAGGCGTCAGTCGCAACCGATCTATAGTGCGAGCCCCGCAGATCTTACGCCGTTGACTCTGGTGGAGGCCTCTAAGCTTCAAGTTCACCCGCATAGAGTCGTCCTTCTTGATGACTCTACCGCCGACTGTCTCTATTGAGAGAGCTTCCTTGGGTCCGTGAAGTCCAATTTCCTCTGCCACCGCCGAGTCGAGAAGGGTCACTGTTGAACCCTCGTCCAAAAGGGCCATTACCTTGGCCGTCCCCTTGGGCCCGTATATCTCTACAGGCACCATCTTTAAATACGCTCTCGCGCCCTTCGTAGCGTTCACCTGGCTTAGATGAACGTTGTTGGCCACTTCCTTGGCCCCTTCCTTGCTATTATCTGAACTGCTCTGATCCTTGGGCCCATGGTCTGGCTGCTTACCCTCTTCGTGCAGTAGGTGATGATGCCATCTTCTACATTGCTTACACGGTGGCCTTCGACAGCTCTCCTTCCTGTGTCTGGTTCTCAGACACTTAAAGCACAGACTAGCTTTCTTCACTATGACCCACCTGTCATTCACGCTAGCTTGCCGGAACTTCTTACACTCCTCTAGTGAGTGACTTCCTTCGCAATGCGGGCACGTATGTAGCTGCGTCTCTCTTTCCTTAGCGGCATGTGCGCTTTGACGCTGAGGGTGTATTACCTTCTTAGCTGTGGCCTCCTGGGAGGCATACGGGCCGCATCTCTCAGCTTCCCTGTTCAGGAACTGTGATATCAGCGATAAGTCCGGGTCCTCGTGCTCTGCTGCGAAGTCGTACCACCGGTACTTCAGTACCATGGGTAATTTATCAATTATTACCTTGATCATTTCCGGTGATTTCAGATAATGCGGTTTCTTTAGCCCATTGATCGTCGCGACGGTGTTGCTGATCACGCTGGCAAACACACACACATCTCGCGCGTTCTCCGTTGTTCTTGGCAGGTTCTTTACCTTTTCCAATTCTGCTAGAACTAGGGCGTCCGGCCTCCCATACCTGCGGCGTAGTGACTCTAGCACCTCACTAGGTGCGCACTCAGAATATAAAATACTCCTTACCGCTTCTTTGGCCGGTCCTCTGATCGCCTTCCTCAGCCGTGCCATATTCTGCACGGAACTGAATAGCGGCGCGGTGTCTTCGTACACCGTTCTGAAGGCCAACCATTCCCCACAGCTGCCGTCAAAGACTGGAAGTTCATGCATGTACACCGGTTGATGTGCAGTCCCTGATCTCGGCGCGGATGTGATGGCCCTCACGATCGCTTCGGCTAGAGCATCAGTGCCACTAGCCTCCATACCTTTAGGTGCTGTGTCCTCTGGCTTCACGCCGGCGGTGGCAGTTGGATCCTGAAGTTTTATGGCGCACTCCTTCGCGAGTACGTCACCTGGTCGCCCCTCCGCGGACGTCCCTTCTTCCCCTAGATGTCCTCCACCAGACATCCTGCCTACCGTAGCTTCCACCCAATCTCGGACACCTTCAGATCTACCTTCAGGTTCGTCCACAGCAGAGTCCAAGTCTGCCGCGTCCTCCTCGTCCAATCTCAACAGCTCCATGTCCGTCCTCGCTAGGTCGGCGGCGGCCTGGGCTTGTCTAAGCACCTGGCGGTTGAGTTCTGCTCGCAGCTCTACCTCACGTCTCTTCCTCGCCTTCTCCGCCAGCGAGGCACTCTTTGAGGCAGGGCGGGCCTTGGACTTACCAACTGTTCTCGTTCTCCTCTCACTTGGCTGCGCTTCCATGGTGTTATCAGTAGTACCTGTCGTTTTTGTCATCGTACCTTTAGTAGTATCCGAGCTACTGGCTACCCCTGAGATTCTGAAGTCCGAGTCCTCGGACATCAGTCCCTGACCCACAGCTGGTCGGACCGGAACCTCCGGTCGGGCTGGTGTAGGCCTCGACGCCTCCGTCGGGGTTGGCTGGGGTACCACTGGCTCCTCCATCGGTGGTCGACGTGATGTTCCTGCTTGGCTCCTGGTTACTGGCATCCCGTGACTGGTGTGTCTGTATCAGCAACGACTTACATAAACGCCAGTACGTCAGTCCAGGTCCGATGTTCCGATGGCCCAGGTCGATGATCCGGTTCGGTCCGCTTTGATCCGGTTCGGTTCGATCCGCTTTGGCTTGATCCGCTTTGGCTTGATCCGCTTTGGCTCGATCCGCTTTGGCTCGATCCGCTTCAGGCTTGATCCGCTTCAGGCTTGATCCGCTTCAGTCCGATCCGCTTCGGTCCGATCCGGTTTGCTCCGTTGGTCCAGTGGTCCAGTGGTCCAGTGGTCCGCTATCAGGGAGCACCCGTAGGTAACTGAAATTGAACAGTAATCGAATGAGTTTCGATTAGATACGCAGCGCCAGTACTTCGGTCGTGGTATGATCCACTTGGACAGTACTGGCTGGTCAGAAGATCCGCTTCCCCTCGATGTGGTTGTCACAGCAGCTCCTGGTTCCGCTCTGGTTTCCAGCAGTACGGTATCCGGCGCTCGAAGGACCAGATATATATGATGTGGGGCGGCAGGGTAGCGCCGAGCTACGATACCTATATTGCTTGCCGTAGGTACGTGCTCCAGGCGTAGATGGTGATGGCGCCTGCCTAGTTTTGGCTGGTCCCGTTCCGCTGTCCGGAGTAGATGATGGGAGACAGGAAGGTAGATGACCTTCAGGGAGCCTGTATCGCCCCGAGCCGTGATGCCTCGTCCTGCCTACAGTCGATTGGGGTGTGGGATTCTTCCGAATTGAAACGATACTTCCGTTGGTTGAATGGTGCTTAGCGAGGCTGGCAGACCGTGCATTCGTCGGGTCCGTTCCTGTTCGTAGTACTGGATGACTTGTGGAAGCGTTCAATGGGCTGCACCTCATACTGTTTCGCTCTTCCAGACTATTTCTTTCTTCTTCTCGCATATAGGAAAACACTCATTGATGCTCCCACAAGCCAATTTACTTAGGAACCCCTGGGCGTTACCGCAACGAGAGCGGTGAAAGTTAAACGTAAACAGCCCTATTTTTGCTGTCGCTTGGACCTCAGTATGCCAACCTTTCTGCCCATATCTCTTTATTTTCTTACATCTAAGTACATTGGTTACTATTTCTACGTACCTATTAGGTATAGCTACCTACCATATGTTTTATCTTTGTACATAGGTCCCTCGTTAGGTGGCTATATCGATTCTTATCCGCTAGTTTTACATTGTTACATAGTAAATGTACTTAGAAAGCCTTATATTTCTTGTTGGCCGGACTTGCCTTTCGGTTTATCCGGTCAACAAGACGCTGCCTACTCTTGCGCACGCGTCGACACTAGCGTGACGCTGTCTAGACGATAATTGGCCTTGGTAGAAGGATTTTAATGATGCGACCTTAGTACAGTGGGCGCGCCGGACCGAGTTTATAAATATTAGCAGCGGTCCGCCGTGTCTCCGCTCAGTATGCGCCAGACCTTCGCGCGTGCCACTACTGACGGAGACCAGCTATCCTGGGCTTAGCAGCTCACCAGGTCTTTACCCTTGACGTGCCCACGTACCACCAGCTGAGAATCCTTTACCAAGTCTGTGCCAATTACCTTTAGTTACCTAAGTACCTACTTTACCTTTTACCTGCTGGTACCTGTGTACCAGTAGGTACTACCTGTGGTACTCTGGCACCTTGACCAGAACCTCGCCCCCAGACTTACCTCCAGACCTTCGCGTCTGGTTACCTGTCTGGTATACCGGGCGGTTCATACCCCTACAGGAAGGTGAGGTTAAAGAAACGCATCTACCTGCCTACCCCTAACCTATGGTGGCACCAACGTCCTTTATTCACAATGTTCTAAGTAACTAAAGCCTGCCTATTGCTAATAATAAAGAGAATTGTTTATTTCAGCCAACTATTTTTAAGTTATGATACCTATTCATGTTTGTCTTAAAATAACTTCTTAAGATCATCTAATCATCTTCGCGAGTCGCGGACAATATACTCAGAAATATAATCTAATTACTTTTCTGTATACTGCTCTGCAAATTGGACATTTACTGTTCATGGATAAGACGCACTTTGCACAAGCTATGGCATGACCACAAGGTGTGAAGCAGGTATTTAACTTTTCTATTAGACAAATTTTGCAGGTTAATTGTAATGTTTCTGACAGTGTCTCACATTTTCGTTTTTCATCATCTTCTAAATCATTTGGTACAGATTGTTCATCCAATTCATTTATTTCACACTCCTTACTTATAATTTTTTGCACATATAAATACCCTTTAACCAATAAAACATATGGGCAAAACTGGTACCAGCGTGCATGCTCCTCCCATGGTTGGTTTTCGGGAAGCCAGTCCTTTAACCCTCCACCGCAGCAGAAGCAAACCACTTTATCACTAAATCCTATATAATAAAATCCAGCATCCACCATATCACATTTTCTTTGAGTTAAACCACGTGGCCAGTTATCGAAGCTTCTTAAGCGTGTGCTTTCAGTAGAATAAAGAGGATATTTGGGATTCAGTGACATATTTTGTTATTCAATTTGATAACAAATAACACGTTCAAACTCGACACACACTCCCAAATGAAAGTATTTTTTTATTGCTGCTCTTTAAATATAGAACAAACAGTCTAGTGATACAGTATTAGCTGAACAATCGATCGCAATAACGTGAAAGAACCATCGTCATCGAGTTGTTTAATGTAGAATTGTGACACTTCGTTCTGCTAACGTTGGTGAGTTTAATTATAACGAAATCTCATGTGTTTATTGGGCATTATAGCTTATTATTTGCGTCGCGTGACGCAAATAATGAGCTATAATGCCCAATAAACCCCTACTCCCCTATGAGATTAATGTTGACCACAGCAACATTTCAACGACTCTATCAAAAAACGTTTTGAAATAGTCGCTGAAGTATGGGGGGAGGTGTTACACATCTGTACTACATAAGGAATGCTGAATAGCATTTACCTAGATAGCGCGCCTCGTGGACAAGGCGCTCATGAAGCATGGCCTAATGACCTGACCTAAAGACATGATGAGCGCCCCAGTTCGCCCAGCACTGGATGGCACACTGAGACATCCCACACTCTTGGTTCTAACATCGAACATCAGACACACATAATTTTAGCTACCTATGATTTTGTAATGTAACTTTTAAACTGTAACCTTTTCTTAAAATATATACTTTAAATCAGTTGGCATTTTTGCATCTCCTCGGAGCACTCGTCATAATTTGCTTTCATCCTACCTGTACAATAACACAGTACTACTAGCAAAATAATGTGCCTCGGTAGTTGTCGTTTGTGTCGTAATTGTCTCTTTTTCAACCACTTGCAGTCATAATTCAGTCGCAAAAATCCGATAATTGCCGAAGCCTATTACTTTCGCAATAGTAATGTATGCAGCTTTCATACAAATGATGACGTCTATACTACACCAGGCATGAATGTACGCAATTCAAGTATATTGTGTTTGCTCATTCATTAATGGACGTTTGGTTCTATATATCCTTCTCAGTCACTCGCCTGATCGCCCGGTCGGGACGGAAGGAGCGGCAGCGCCGCGTAATATGTGGGCATAGCGCCTAGTGGCGAATACGACGAAAAGGAATTGTAATTTTTGATTGATAATAATATTAGGCAAACTACCTACCTACCTAGGTCCCGTTTTACCCTTTGGGTACGGAACCCTAATAAAAAGGGCATATTCCTTAATAATCCCAAATCCAAGAGTTTTTATGCAGTATTTTTTTATGTAGGTACAACTTTCTGCCGATGTAGATTTGACTTGTTTAACTACCTAACAAAGTAGTCGCCCCGAGGTTACAGCGGGACCAATTGGCGCATCAGCTGGGCAGCGCAGCAGAAGCAGAGGCCCTAATAGCGGTCGTCAAGCTGTGGGCTGAGCGCGATGCGCCCCTTCTAACGTCCGGCGCTGCAGGAGGAGCAGATACCCCCGAGGATAAGGGGGAAGAAAGGAGGGCTCTTGAGCAGCTGGCGGGTTTGCCCGCCGCTGCTGCCCTGGAGGTGGTCGCAGAGGCTGAACGCCCCGGGCGACGTGTGGAACTGGCTGTCGCGGCCCTCATAAGCAACGAGCCTCTGGCTTCCCGCGCAGTCGGTGAGCGCGTCTGTCTGGTGTGTCTGGCTGAGCAGGCGACCAACGACCGTTGGGAGGGGGAGACGGAGGCCCGGAATACGGGTAACTTACGTTTTGAGGAGATCCGCCGGGCAATCACGTCACCGCAGGGTGGAAGTGCTCGCGCCTTGGCAGTAATGGCAGCCGTGCATAACAGAGAAATGCACGCGCTTAACGGTAACATACACTTTCTCACCTCGGAGGGTGAGAGCAGGATCACCACGGTCACCAGGCTGAGAGACGAGGCCCACCGAGGAGACCGTGTGGTCCATTCAGCCGGCAGGCGAATCGAAGACGTCCTGAGGGAGGGAGAAAGCGAACTGCCGGTTCTCTCTGTCCGTACAGCGTATCTTTCCGGCGCTCAGAGCAGTAGCACGCCCCCCACTCAGCATTGTTACCTGGGCGATGCCGACGAGCTGTTAATCGGGCTCACGGCGGAGGAGGAGGCCGCCGTCACTCAGACGGCCGGTGCCGAAGCACAACCCGCCACGGAGGCCCGTAAGTGTGCAGGTGCGGCAGAGGGGGAGGCAGCAGCGGAACCAGTTGCTGAGGATACACCGGCTGCAGGGACATCGGGGGTGAGCGCTATCTTGCCCCGAGCCGCAAGAAAGGTGCTCGGGGCTTTGAAAAAGGCCACCGGATACAGGGGACGGGCGCGTAAGCTCGCGCCCAAAGATGTAAATGGCGATGGTAAAGCTGTTCTCGCCTGCCTCAGCGAATCTCTGGGTAGCAATGGGGTGAAAGATGAGTCTGTGTGCGGAGGACACCTGGCTGGGTCGGAAGAGGCCGTCAGGAGACAACGACGCCTCTACTGGGTGGGAGTAGGGTCGGACCCCGCATTGTCATGCGCTACACTGACCCCTACAGCCAAGTGCCAACAGGTCGTGGCATCGGAGCGCGACCCGGGATCGAGGGACGAGCGAGTTAACCCGTCTTATACTCGATCGGTCTGGAGTTATATCTCTGGCGGAGTACGGTTAGAGGCTGCAGTCGCCAACTCCGCCGCAACAATGAGAGGAGACTTGAGGATCCCGGCCCTTAAAGTGAGGCTACTGGATGGGTTGAAGGGGTACGCGGGGCCATTTCCTACAGGAGTGAATTGGTCCGTACGCCTGCGTGGCGACATACCGGCGGAGGTCGCCCTACGGGATGTGATTGACGACTGGGACTACAGATACGTGGCGATTACGCCCCAGGTTCTCGACCAGGCCATCCGCATGGGTTCAGAAGGCGACCTTGACGTCGGAGGGGAGCTGTGGTCGTTGCAGGACCCTACCGTAGCGCTCGTCGTGCTAGACAGCTGCCGTTCGAACGCGGGGCCTATGTGGGCTATGCAGATAGCAATGGCCCTACCGCACCCTCTGGTGGTCCGGACGGAGTGGTTTATCACAAACAATTGGCAGGGACAGGATAATATGGGGGTGCACGGGTTCGTGCGCAACGAGGGGCTGGGTCACGATACAAAGCGCCGTAAATAAGATTGTCCTAGTGTCGCCCAGGGCAACAGCACGCATACACGTCGGTGGCCATAGAATAGACGTGGCGGAAGTAGCCCGGACCGGGGAGCGAGTAGTTTTGGCGGCCGCGGAGGGACGCGGGCTAGTGGGTGAGTGCGTACGATTGCTTATGGCCCACGCCGAGCCGCTAACCACACTGTTTGACACCTGGGCATCAGAGCGTGTTTCTGGTAAACGAGTAAATTGGGCAGAGATCGACAATTTTGTCAACGTCCTAAGCTGTCCGTACCCACCGCAAGAAGAAGTGTCTGTAGATGCTGCGGGCGATCGGCTTACTAGGGGCCTGCCGGCGGCGTTCAGAGACGCGAGGCTCGGCACCGAGCGTATACCAACCACCGCGGGGGAGGTAGAGCCGGAGGACCTAGTGTATAGGAAGTTCGGCCACGAGAACGCGGTAACTTCCTTAGACGAGGTTGTTACCGACCGGGATACCGCAGACGATCACCCTGTCCTTCTTCTGGGCCAGTGGTCCAACGCCACCGAGCTAGCTACCGGCCTAGGGTTCGCCACGGTGGATCAGGATGTCGGTGGTTGCGACAGCGGGCGTATCGGGCGCGCTAGGCCGCTTGATTGTGTCAGCAGGTCACTCGCTCTTCGCAGAGGAGTTGAGGAGTTTAAGATGGCGGCGGTAATAGAACAACAAAAAGATATAATTCTGAAATACCACACAGGAAAAACTTGTCATAGAGGAATAAATGAAACTTTAACTAGACTTAAAAGAAATTATTACTGGTCCGGTATGAAGGAAACCGTATCAGCCGTAATAAATTCATGCGAACTTTGTAAACGTATGAAATACACAACCCTTAAAACCCAAACTACAATTAACTCAAACCCAGAGTAAACCTTTTGAAGAATTATTCATAGATTTATTCTCTATTGAAGGAAAAATGTATTTAACAATCATAGATGCATTTTCAAAATTAGGACAAGCAATAGAAATACTAAATAGATCTACACCAGAAGTGGTTAAAGCTCTAATAAAATATTTTTCTTATTATGGAACACCCAATAAAATAAGTAGTGATCCTGGATCAGAATTTAATAATACGCTATTAAAAGAGTTGTTGTCTTTTTATAAAATTGAACTACACATAGGAACACCAAATAATCCAAATTCTATGGGAATCATTGAAAGATTTCATTCAACTTTAATAGAAATCTACAGATTAGCCAAATATGAACATAAAACAAGTGATGCTTCATCAGTGATAACATACGCCATCATGGCATATAATAACACCATTCATTCTGTAACTAATTTAACACCATTTGAAGTTGTATTTGGACATACTGACTCTAATAATACTTTCGATATAGATTTTCAAAGAAATTATATGCAACAACTAATAAAAGATCATGCGAAACGAACTTCATATTTATATAAACATATAACCGACAAGACAATTAAAGATAAAGAAAAACGTAATAGTAATCATACCGAAGACATCGTAACCTTTAAAGAAGGAGAAACAGTTTACAGTAAACTGGTTAACAAACGAAGAGCAAAGGATACGCCACGTTTTGAAAAAGCAACTGTAATAGGAGAAACCTCCAGAAATATAGTTGCGGTTCAAATTAGAAACCGCGAAACTACTGTACCAGTTAAAAACATAAGAAATCCCACAAAAATTAATCTTACAAGTATAATTAATAAACTATTCAAAAATTCATCACAATATTCATTTAATCCATTCCGTGAAGCAATTAACAATTTTAACCTAGTAACTAACTCGTTTGGATCATCCCAATAGACAAAATCCACATTTTTCTTCCACGTTTTCATCAACGGTAGTCCTGAGCCACGAGGAAGGCTACCCTCAGTACTCGAAGAATTTTGGTGTGAGTTAAATAATGGTTTAATAACACTTAAGTATTTTCTACCCTTATTACTTTTGATAGGCTTACTCGGATCATAATCCCTTCGGTGAGCATTTGTTGCCATCAACATTATCTTATAGTTTTCGATATCTTCTGATGTTACGATATCTAAGTCTGGTATTTTTTTAAGCAACAGTTCTTTTAGGCCAGCTGTATTTTTATAGTTGCGTCCAGCTATACTAATTATTTCATCGGAAATATTCACTCGCTCTGAACCCATCATAAGTTTTCCTTTATTATTCCTTACACCAAAAGGAACATCAACATAAGCTTCAGAAGATAGAGACCAAGACGATATTTCACGACTTGGATTACTCACAGCTGATTCAATCGTTCTAAATGATTCATTGCTTAGATTACTTGAATTTTCAACCTCTTCTTCATCTTCATCGTCTGTGTTTTCATAACTAATATCATCATTATCGTTAGAAAGTATAGAGTTCCTCTTCAAAAGAGTTTTATTCATGCGTGAATCATTAAAAGTTTCATTTACATCATCATTTTTGAATTTGATCGGTGGTAAAGACGGTTCATTGAAATTATTATATTTACTAGTATCCAGAAGCTTATTTAGGGGATTTGTAATTGGCTCAAAAACATTTTCTAATGCTTTTTTACTATCGGTCTCAATATTCCGTATTTTCTTAACTTTTCTTTTTACAGCTTCCGCAGCATCTACAACTTTACGCTTTAGAGATGATTCTTTTTCCATTTGAAAGCAGAAATAATGTAGTCACCTGATAGTTTACCGAAACAATAATGAAGATAAACTAGGTTTGTCATCATATTATATACTAGAAGTAGATACCATTAGTTAAACTCTACAAAAGTGTAATTTTTTTTTCTATAACAACCTTTATTTTTTACACAATCCTTATTTATAACTAAGTAGTTATAAGGTTCACTCCAAATTTGGGAACACATTTCCTTAAATTCTAACCAAGACATATCTGTACTAACATGTTCGTCATAGACGTGTTTCATGTTTGTATCATCTTGTTTGAAAAGGATAATAAGGTTAGCATTGTCCCTAACAAGTTGTTTAGGAACTTTGCTATATGTCTGGTTCAAATAGAAACAATCTATATACTTATGTCGACCCATGGCACAGTAATCGCGCATACTATTTTGATTCTCACACGCTACATCATCAAAAACTATGATTGAATTGCATTTAGCTTCACTCGGACTGAGTACTGCTTCATTTTCATGAAACTTTTCAAATGATACGCTTGGAACTAATTTTAAAACATTTTCCAAAAATATATATTTGGCTTGGTGAAGAGTTTTGGAATACACGTATATATTTTTGTAACGCAATCCATTTTCATGTAGAATAAGACCAATCATCAAATTAGTTTTGCCACAATTAGATGGACCGCAAATAATACATCGGATTGTGTTGGGTAAAAGTCTGCCATGGCGGATTTCCTTATTTTTTGAGTCAGAACATATATTTCCAATATTTAATGTTAGTGGTTGTTTTACAAATTTCATTATTGATTGAACTTACATGAGCTATGTTACGAAAATAATAAAACATGTTCTATACCTCTGTTATATATATAGTATCACCATATACTCAGAAATATAATCTAATTACTTTTCTGTATACTGCTCTGCAAATTGGACATTTACTGTTCATGGATAAGACGCACTTTGCACAAGCTATGGCATGACCACAAGGTGTGAAGCAGGTATTTAACTTTTCTATTAGACAAATTTTGCAGGTTAATTGTAATGTTTCTGACAGTGTCTCACATTTTCGTTTTTCATCATCTTCTAAATCATTTGGTACAGATTGTTCATCCAATTCATTTATTTCACACTCCTTACTTATAATTCTTTGCACATATAAATACCCTTTAACCAATAAAACATATGGGCAAAACTGGTACCTGCGTGCATGCTCCTCCCATGGTTGGTTTTCGGGAAGCCAGTCCTTTAACCCTCCACCGCAGCAGAAGCAAACCACTTTATCACTAAATCCTATATAATAAAATCCAGCATCCACCATATCACATTTTCTTTGAGTTAAACCACGTGGCCAGTTATCGAAGCTTCTTAAGCGTGTGCTTTCAGTAGAATAAAGAGGATATTTGGGATTCAGTGACATATTTTGTTATTCAATTTGATAACAAATAACACGTTCAAACTCGACACACACTCCCAAATGAAAGTATTTTTTTATTGCTGCTCTTTAAATATAGAACAAACAGTCTAGTGATACAGTATTAGCTGAACAATCGATCGCAATAACATACCGGCGGAGGTCGCCCTACGGGATATGATCGACGACTGGGACTACAGATACGTGGCGATTACGCCCCAGGTTCTCGACCAGGCCATCCGCATGGGTTCAGAAGGCGACCTTGACGTCGGAGGGGAGCTGTGGTCGTTGCAGGACCCTACCGTAGCGCTCGTCGTGCTAGAAAGCTGCCGTTCGAACGCGGGGCCTATGTGGGCTATGCAGATAGCAATGGCCCTACCGCACCCTCTGGTGGTCCGGACGGAGTGGTTTATCACAAACAATTGGCAGGGACAGGATAATATGGGGGTGCACGGGTTCGTGCGCAACGAGGGGCTGGTCACGATACAAAGCGCCGTAAATAAGATTGTCCTAGTGTCGCCCAGGGCAACAGCACGCATACACGTCGGTGGCCATAGAATAGACGTGGCGGAAGTAGCCCGGACCGGGGAGCGAGTAGTTTTGGCGGCCGCGGAGGGACGCGGGCTAGTGGGTGAGTGCGTACGATTGCTTATGGCCCACGCCGAGCCGCTAACCACACTGTTTGACACCTGGGCATCAGAGCGTGTTTCTGGTAAACGAGTAAATTGGGCAGAGATCGTCAATTTTGTCAACGTCCTAAGCTGTCGGTACCCACCGCAAGAAGAAGTGTCTGTAGATGCTGCGGGCGATCGGCTTACTAGGGGCCTGCCGGCGGCGTTCAGAGACGCGAGGCTCGGCACCGAGCGTATACCAACCACCGCGGGGGAGGTAGAGCCGGAGGACCTAGTGTATAGGAAGTTCGGCCACGAGAACGCGGTAACTTCCTTAGACCAGGTTGTTACCGACCGGGAAACCGCAGACGATCACCCTGTCCTTCTTCTGGGCCAGTGGTCCAACGCCACCGAGCTAGCTACCGGCCTAGGGTTCGCCACGGTGGATCAGGATGTCGGTGGTTGCGACAGCGGGCGTATCGGGCGCGCTAGGCCGCTTGATTGTGTCAGCAGGTCACTCGCTCTTCGCAGAGGAGTTGAGGAGTTTAAGATGGCGGCGGTAATAGAAGAACGAAACTATTATACAAAATACAACAGATGATTTCATAAATATCGAAATAATAAAACCTTTTAAAATTACCCAATTTGATGGAACTCTTTGTCATTTAAATTATTTAATGGAAAATAACGATAAATTACTCAGCGAAAATTTAAATAAATTACGTACGGAACATATGAATAACGAAGAAAGAGATGCCATATCCGAAATATGTTACGAATATAAGGATATTTTCTATCACGAAGAAATACCATTGACTTTCACTCACGAAATAAAACATCATATTAGATCGGAAAATGACAACCCAATTAATATTAAACCATATCGACAGTCACCCTCGCAAGCAGAAGAAATAAAAAATCAAGTAAATAAACTACTAAAGGATAATGTAATCAAACCAAGTTTTTCACCTTGGAGCGCACCCGTTCATCTAGTACCCAAGAAGTTAGATGCTTCAAATGAACAAAAATTCAGAATGGTTATAGATTACAGGAAATTAAACGAAATTACTACTGATGATAAATATCCACTTCCAAACATTTCCGATATTTTTGATAAATTAGGAAATAGTACTTATTTTACAACTTTAGACTTAGCTTCAGGATATCATCAAATAGAGATCTTTAAAAATGATCAAGCCAAAACCGCTTTTAGTACTCAATTTGGACATTATGAGTTTTTGAGAATGCCTTTTGGATTAAAGACAGCCCCTGCTACTTTCCAAAGAGCAATGGATAATATTCTAAAAGGATTACAAGGCATACACTGTATGATCTACCTTGATGACATCATCATTTTCTCGTCTACTCTACAAGAACATGTTAACAAGCTAATAAAAGTTTTCCAAATACTGAGAAAAGCTAACTTAAAAATCCAGCTAGATAAATCCGAATTTCTTAGAAAAGAAGTACTTTATTTAGGTCATACTATTACAAAAGAAGGACTCAAACCAAACGAAGATAAAATTATTTCAGTTTTACAATATCCTCTACCAACAAATCAGAAGGAAATAAAATCATTTTTAGGACTAGTGGGATACTATAGACGTTTTATACCAGACTTTGCAAAAATTACTAAATCAATGACAAATCTTTTAAAGAAAGATATAAAATTCGAAATTACACCAAATTATAAAGAAGCGTTCGAAACATGTAAAAGTTTATTAACAAACGCACCACTATTACAATATCCAGACTTTTCAAAACCATTTATCTTAACGACAGATGCATCAAACATTGCATTAGGAGCAGTTCTTTCACAAGGAGCTATAGGACAAGATAAGCCAATTGCTTATGCTAGTAGAACCTTATTAAAACCTGAAGAAAATTATAGTACAATCGAAAAAGAACTTCTAGCCGTCCTCTGGGCCGTTAGACATTTCAGACCATACTTATACGGAAAGAAATTTTTTATATACACTGATCATAGACCATTAGCATGGTTATATTCACTCAAAGAACCAAACAGTAAGTTAACTCGATGGAGACTTAGATTACAAGAATTTGATTTTAAAGTAATTTATAAAGAAGGAAAACAAAATTTAAATGCTGATGCTCTTTCACAAATTAAACTAAACACCTTAGCAACAAATGAAGCGCACTCATCAAATCAATTTAATCAATTAAACTATGATTCAGAAGAAACCATGACAGCTTCAGACTCTGAAGATATGAATATCGACGATTTAGAAGATGATAACATCTCAATCATTCCAACAATTGAAGAAGCCATTGACCATAAATCCAATCAAATAATTGTATACCAATGGTATAAAAATGAATAAAAAATAAAAAAGATACCAAATGAAAAAAGAAACATTACGGAAGTTTATACGCCAGCTGATCCGAAATTAATAAGATCATTTTTAAAGAATAATATTATAAATAAAAAGAAATATTATATTTATTTCGAAACACCAAAATTGAAAGAATTATTTAATGAAGTCGTTGCACAATTATTTGAAATAGAGTCTATCCAAATCATAGAATGCACTAAAAGAATAACAATTTTAGAAAATGAAGAAGAACAAAAAGATATAATTCTGAAATACCACACAGAAAAACTTGTCATAGAGGAATAAATGAAACTTTAACTAGACTTAAAAGAAATTATTACTGGTCCGGTATGAAGGAAACCGTATCAGCCGTAATAAATTCATGCGAACTTTGTAAACGTATGAAATACGATAGACAACCCTTAAAACCCAAACTACAATTAACTCAAACCCAGAGTAAACCTTTTGAAGAATTATTAATAGATTTATTCTCTACTGAAGGAAAAATGTATTTAACAATCATAGATGCATTTCCAAAATTAGGACAAGCAATAGAAATACTAAATAGATCACACCAGAAGTGGTTAAAGCTCTAATAAAATATTTTTCTTATTATGGAACACCCAATAAAATAAGTAGTGATCCTGGATCAGAATTTAATAATACGCTATTAAAAGAGTTGTTGTCTTTTTATAAAATTGAACTACACATAGGAACACCAAATAATCCAAATTCTATGTGAATCATTGAAAGATTTCATTCAACTTTAATAGAAATCTACAGATTAGCCAAATATGAACATAAAACAAGTGATGCTTCATCAGTGATGACATACGCCATCATGGCATATAATAACACCATTCATTCTGTAACTAATTTAACACCATTTGAAGTTGTATTTGGACATACTGACTCTAATAATACTTTCGATATAGATTTTCAAAGAAATTATATGCAACAACTAATAAAAGATCATGCGAAACGAACTTCATATTTATATAAACATATAACCGACAAGACAATTAAAGATAAAGAAAAACGTAATAGTAATCATACCGAAGACATCGTAACCTTTAAAGAAGGAGAAACAGTTTACAGTAAACTAGTTAACAAACGAAGAGCAAAGGATACGCCACGTTTTGAAAAAGCAACTGTAATAGGAGAAACCTCCAGAAATGTAGTTCCGGTTCAAATTAGAAACCGCGAAACTACTGTACCAGTTAAAAACATAAGAAATCCCACAAAAATTAATCTTACAAGTATAATTAATAAACTTGTAGCCGACTTAGCTACATATTCAGTATGGTTTACGTAGTTTATAATATACAACACATCACCTAACATTTAATATTTAAGTAGTTTACCCATCTTATCCCACTCCTGTAGAAACAGCTCTGGCCTGGAATCACCAAATAATATGTTGTGCTTATAAGCTGCACAAGGCACACGCGCGCATGGAGAGCCGCGGAGGTGAAGGCCGCGCGCGCGGGAGACACGAGGTACTCTTCCCCGTGCGGCCCTCGGCTCGCCCGCAAGCGCCCATGCGAGCATTCAGTCCGAGAGATAAATCCGCTCACAAGAGACTGGTTGAATGCGCGTTCGACTACGAGTTCACGCGATTGTAATTTGTATTGATTCGCGTTGTTGTTGCCTGTGACTGCCTACTCCTTTTGTATATATATTCTAAACTATAGTGTAAATATTCCGTATATAGACTGTACCAACATAAACAATTTATTTAGTTTTATTTATTACGGACGATACACTACGGTCGTCCGTAATAGTCATCTAGTTCACTAAAGTGGTGACCCCGAACTTAACACGAACTATTGCAGTAAGTGATTCGCAACAATATGAGTGACAGTGAAAAGTCGACGCAAAGCGACGACAGCCAGTCCACGCTTCGACAGGGCGCCGCTGCGCAAAACCAACCACCACCGCCGCCGCCGCTGCTGCAGAATAAGGATCGCGCGACGCCGATGCCGGGCGACGAGGCCGGGCCCTCCGACGTGTTCCGCGTCGGAGCAAAAATGCCCCCATTTAACGCAGATAAGCCCGCACTATGGTTCGCGCAAGTGGAAGGCCAGTTCCACATTGCCAAAATAACAACAGATGCAACTCGATACTACCATGTCATAGCCCAACTCGAGCCACAGTACGCCTCTGAGGTCGAAGACATCATCCTCTCCCCTCCCTCCACTGGCAAGTACGACAAGCTCAAGACCGAGCTCATCAAGCGATTGTCGGCATCGCGGGAAAAGAAAGTGCGGCAACTACTTACCCATGAAGAGTTGGGGGACCGGAAACCATCCCAGTTTCTGCGCCACCTGCTCCACCTTGCGGGCCCGGGGGTCCCTGAAGATTTCGTGCGCACCATCTGGACCAGCCGTCTACCTAGCGGGACGCAGACCATCATCGCCTCACAGACCGCCGCGTCTCTGGAGGCCTTAGCCGAGCTGGCAGACCGGATCCAGGACATCGTCCCGAGGGGACCGCAGGTATCTGCTGCAACCGCCCCCACCTCAGAGCCATCTAGACGCGATGATACCATAAACATTATGGCGCGACAAATAGATGAGCTCACCCGACAGGTCAGTGCCCTTACTTCTCACGTCCGCGACGGAAGACCACGCGAACGCAGCAACCAGCAGCGCCAGCGCCAGCGGTCCTCATCGACCCGGTCACAGTCGAGCTACCGACGCTACCCCATCTGCTACTACCACTTCAGATTCGGAGAAAAAGCTGAAAAATGCACACAACCGTGCGACTACAAGGCGGGAAACTCACAGGGCAGTCGGTAATGGCGACGGACGGTTGCCCTGTCTACACCGGTCGCCTTTTCGTTACGGATCGCAAGTCTAAAGTCCAGTTCCTGGTGGACACCGGAAGTGATTTATGCGTTTTTCCGCGATCCGCATTAAACGACCGACGTTCGAAAACG
This sequence comes from Operophtera brumata, assembly GCA_932527175.1. Classification (NCBI taxonomy): domain Eukaryota; kingdom Metazoa; phylum Arthropoda; class Insecta; order Lepidoptera; family Geometridae; genus Operophtera; species Operophtera brumata. Next base: position 43,914,601 of record OW052226.1, on the reverse strand, counting down.
AACTACGAACTCTGTGCCGCGAACGGGACTGTAATAAATACCTACGGTTTTGTAAATATGTGCTTAGATTTAGGCTTACGTAGAGACTTTAAGTGGAAATTCATAGTGGCCGACGTTACTAAGGCAATCATCGGCGTCGATTTTTTGTCTCACTATAATTTAGTGCCGGATTGTCGCAACCAGAGACTTTTGGACAATACTACAACATTGCACAGCACAGCGTGTGTGATAACTGCAGTGGACATCCACTCAGTCAAAGTGACTTCAGGTGAGGGCCGTTTCCACAGGATTTTGCAACAATTTCCCGAAATTACACGCCCTTCTGGCGTGCACACGCCCCCCAAACACCAAACAGTACACTATATCCGCACTACACCTGGCCCACCAGTAGCATGTACTCCCCGCAGATTAGCTCCTGATAAACTGGTAATAGCTAAACAGGAATTTCAGCTTATGTTGGACAACGGTACCGCTCGACCATCTGATAGTCCGTGGTCGTCACCGCTACACCTCGCACCTAAAAAAGGTGATGGTTGGCGCCCTTGCGGTGATTATAGAATGCTCAACGCCCGGACCATACCAGACCAGTACCCCATACGGCATATTCAGGATTTTTCCCACAGCATTTCTGGTTGTACCATCTTCACCACAATAGACCTGGTAAAAGCCTATAATCAAGTCCCAGTTTTTGGGGGGGATATTTCGAAAACTGCCATCACAACCCCCTTCGGTCTCTTTGAATTTCCCTACATGAGTTTCGGTTTGAGGAACGCGGGTCAAACCTTCCAGAGATTCGTCGATGAGATGACCCGTGGCCTGGAGTTCATCTATTGTTACCTAGATGATTTTCTGGTATTTTCACGTGATGCAGACGAGCACGAAGACCACCTGCACCAGCTGTTCACCCGGATGTCAAAATATGGCATATTGGTGAACACTTCTAAGTGCGTGTTTGGAGCCCCCGAGGTAACATTCCTGGGTTATCGGATATCGGCGCAAGGTACGAAACCCCTGGATACGAAGGTCCAAGCCATACGGGAGTTTCCGGAACCAAAAACAGTCAAACAATTGCGGCGGTTTTTGGGTATGCTCAATTTTTATAGGCGTTTTATTCCTAACGCTGCCCGAACACAAGGGCATTTGAACGACTTGCTTAAAGGTTCGGTAAAAGGTTCTCACCCAGTACACCTCGTTGGGGAAGCTCTGGAGGCTTTCAAGGCATGCAAAGAGGATCTTTGCAACGCTGCACTTCTGGCGCATCCTAACTGTCAGTCCCAACTTGCCCTGGTAACGGATGCCTCAGACAATTCCATCGGAGCAGTCTTGCAGCAAATGCACGAGGGGGTTTGGCAGCCGCTAGCTTTTTTCTCGCGAAAGCTTAATCCAGCACAGGTTAAATACTCCCCCTACGATCGTGAACTTCTTGCTATTTATGAAGCCGTTAAACACTTCAGGCACATGGTAGAAGCTAGACATTTTGTGATTTACACCGATCACAAGCCATTGTGCTACGCCTTCAGCGAACGCAAAAACGCTTGTTCCCCGCGCCAGTTCCGGCACCTCGACTTTATCTCGCAGTTTACAACAGATGTTCGTCATATTTCGGGCAAAGATAACGTCGTCGCCGACACTCTGTCACGCGTAGAAGAACTGCAGAAACCTATCGAGCTGGAGAACATTGCACAAGCCCAAAGTGCTGATCCCGAATTGGAGCTGTTACTCCAGGGTGATTCCTCTCTTCATCTGAAGAAAATGTTCTTACCTGGAAGTCGTATTGAACTTTACTGCGATGTCAGTACACCGACTGCCAGACCATTCGTTCCGAGGATCTGTCGGAAGAACATCTTCGACAGCCTCCATTCCCTCAGTCACCCCGGGGCCAATTCTTCAGCAAAATTAATCGCCCAGCGTTTCGTATGGCCCGGGGTAAGAAAGGATTGCCGCGAGTGGTCACGTCATTGCATTGCATGCCAGCGTGCCAAGGTAAATCGCCATGTCTCCGCACCTGTGGGAACGTTCGACTTACCTCGTGCACGTTTTAAGCACGTGCATATAGACCTAGTCGGTCCTCTTCCAGTATCCCAAGGATTTCGTTACTGCTTAACTGCTATCGATCGCTTTACGCGATGGCCGGAAGTGATCCCGATTGCCGACATCACTGCCGAGACAGTAGCCAAGGCACTCTTACAAGGCTGGATAGCTAGATTCGGTTGTCCCATTGAAATTGTTACAGACCGCGGACGACAATTCGAGTCGTCACTGTTTCAATTTCTTTCGCGCCTCGTTGGATTCCAGCACAAGAAGACCACCGCATATCATCCGGCGTGTAATGGCCTCGTCGAACGATTCCATCGCCAACTGAAAGGCGCTATTAAGTGTCATGCCACTGAAAATTGGGTCGAGTGTCTTCCTCTGATTCTTCTGGGCGTTAGAAGCTCGGTTAAGGAGGACATCCAGGCGTCTTCTGCAGAATTGTTGTATGGGGAACCACTCACGCTGCCAGGCGAATTCGTCGAAGAAAATACACAAACAGCAACCACAGACGTCACCGACTTTACCGCTCGCTTGCGAAACTATGTCAGACTGCTACGACCAGTCCCAGCATCCCGCCACGGTGGTGTGAAAGTTTTCGTTCACAAGGACCTCAGCACCTCCAGCCACGTTCTCCTAAGGGATGATGCGTTGCGAGGCGCCTTACAGCCGCCCTACACTGGACCGTATAAAGTCATAAGCAGAGGGGACAAAACCTTTAAAATCGATGTTAAGGGAAAATCGGTCACGGTATCAATAGACCGCCTGAAACCGGCCTACCTACTGTCTGATCCCCATCCAAGCATAGCTTTCCCTCCACCTCGCGCTAACACGGCAACCCCTACAGCCCCGACACCTCAAGCTCCGACTCTTACGGCTCCGGCATCCAAAACAACAACTATCCCAACAGTACCGGACAAAACGAGCAGATCAGGGAGGCGAGTCCGTTTTCCCAACTTTTATCGTCCGTAGTCACGGCCTCTTGGGGGGAGTGATGTAGCCGACTTAGCTACATATTCAGTATGGTTTACGTAGTTTATAATATACAACACATCACCTAACATTTAATATTTAAGTAGTTTACCCATCTTATCCCACTCCTGTAGAAACAGCTCTGGCCTGGAATCACCAAATAATATGTTGTGCTTATAAGCTGCACAAGGCACACGCGCGCATGGAGAGCCGCGGAGGTGAAGGCCGCGCGCGCGGGAGACACGAGGTACTCTTCCCCGTGCGGCCCTCGGCTCGCCCGCAAGCGCCCATGCGAGCATTCAGTCCGAGAGATAAATCCGCTCACAAGAGACTGGTTGAATGCGCGTTCGACTACGAGTTCACGCGATTGTAATTTGTATTGATTCGCGTTGTTGTTGCCTGTGACTGCCTACTCCTTTTGTATATATATTCTAAACTATAGTGTAAATATTCCGTATATAGACTGTACCAACATAAACAATTTATTTAGTTTTATTTATTACGGACGATACACTACGGTCGTCCGTAATAGTCATCTAGTTCACTAAAAACTATTCAAAAATTCATCACAATATTCATTTAATCATCAATGAAACTAATTAAGTATAATAAAATACTTCCCCAATTCCGTGTTACCCCCGGATTAAGAATAGGGTCTCTCCATTTATCTCCTTGGAAGTCGTAGGAGGCGACTATGAGATACGCAAACTATGACCACGATCATAGGAAATCTGTGATAATTCCCGGAGTAAGAATAGGATTATCTCCATTAATCTCCATGGATGTCGTAAGAGTCGACAAAGGGATTTAATTTTAAGATTCACTTTTTTTTTAACAAATATAATTAAATACGCTTGACACAATTAAGTTAGGAACATCTATAAGTAATTGTTAAATATATGTATAAATAATAGTTAAATATTTGTACCTTAATTTTAAGATATTACCATAATTTTATATAACAGTTCATGAACACACTAGTTTTATATTCCAAATTTTTACCTTATTACAAAATGTTTAATTTTCATTATATAATACTAGGAATAAACAAGATTATGTAACCTTATAAAACCCCACCTATCCCAATCCTTTTAAAATGACCAAAGGAAATACACACAGATTGTATGAAAGACAAAGAAAGCAGACCTCTACATAAAGCTACGAAAGCCTACGGAGCTACGGAAAGCTGTAGAAAAGCTACGAACTACAAAGTTCTACGAAACGCTACGAAACGTTATGAACAGTGTCTAAATACAGTGTTACAGTGAAAGTAAAGACTCTCGTAGTCTTAAAAACTAAAAAGTGTGTGTGTGTTACTAATGAGGACTACATTATCTTTAGAATTAGATTCATGTTATACTACTAACCACAAAGTTTAATCATTATATAATACTTTAACATACTGACTTTTGGAAAATCAAAATGAAAAGCTCTTGATTAATTAAAATCACTTATATGAACAGTTTTGTAAAGTGAAATTATATAAATTCACTTTAGTTCTTTAGATAATTTCACTCTTAAGGGGGATGAAGTTATGTATAACGCAACCAAACCTCATTAAAGTCAAAGTGATTTATGTGTTTCTTGGAGCTAAAGCAATCAACAACAATGTTAACATAATCCTTACTATTTTTCCACGAACAAATCGTAAATTATAGATTTTATGATCTTTTCATATGTAACTTTGAAAAGGTCGTAACCTAGATTTTATCACACAGTTTCTACGAAAGGCCCTTCCCTAAGCTTAGAAACCTCATGATATAAAAGCGGAGCTGCGTCTCCACAGATCCATTCGATTCCTAAGCCTGTTCAGTGCACGTCTTCCAAAAGTTGTATCTCTATAATTAAAATCACTAACACCAAGTGAAGTCTATTATTTCTTTTCAACCATTCAACTAAGTGGTGATAATCAGCGACGCCGCAGCTTCGGGTCACGCAGAGTCCACCCCAAAAACGAACCAAGATCTACCACCCAGTGGCAATCCAATTCAACCTGGATCTACCATCAAGTGGCAATCTAATTCTAAGTAGATAGATTAACACTTTATTGTACACTAAAAAAATATAATACAAAAAGGATCAAGGATTTGACGAACTCTGTGGCGGGGCGGGCGTACGTTCGCCTGCGACGCACGAGGTTGCGGGTTCGATTCCCGCCTCGGAACAAATATTTGTGCGATCCACAGATATTTGTTCAGGGTGTTCTGGGTATTTTCTATATATAATAAAAAATATCTATTTATGTAATAGTTAGGGCGCTGTTGAGCATTTCGGTATATGATTTAAACACGTTTCACGTCGAGGTGGATTGCAGTTTACATCATTACGAATTGATTTGGTCCAATCAATTAAGGTCCTATGTCGCTGCGTTTTCGCGTTACAACGGATTGAAGTTGCTTAAAAAAATCGGGGTGTTTGACATACAAGCGAGCGACACGGGAGCACACACCGCAGCTCATTCCCCAACGGACGGCGCCTTGACCAGCGCACGCGCCTTGATTTATATTAAGAACTGGATCCACTTGCTGTAACGCTCCAGGCAAAACGAGCATTCGTTAAGTCTGTCTGGGTGATCCCTCGGTATTATCACTAAACTAACTAACTAAACACAATAGACTGCTAATCTCATACAAGAAAACATGCATCGACGAATGATTGCCTACAATAACGCTAGATGTCGCTGTTTTGAATCTGCTATAAACGATTGAAATATTTTTTACATGTATTTCGAATAGATCGATAAAACATGTTAGGCGACCATAGTTTCATAATTAAAAAAAAATCATCAGTAAATTTATTTAAAAGGAAAGAAGTCTTTACAATACCAAACACGGGACATTTACGCCTCACGAGTTCATGGTCACAGCCATCTTGGAAACGAACAAAATCGAAGAGGTAGACGTTCAAGGCTCTGCATTATCATGGGACGGAGTTTATATGCATTATCTGCATTATCAAGTCATTTGCACACGGTTTTCATTGCGCCCCATTCGATTCATTATGACTCCGTGGATTTGAAAAAACATGTGGCAGACACTTTGCTCACTGATTTTCAGCTGTACAACTGTTTGAAATTCACTGAATCAAGGAACATAATTCACTGAAAATAATTTTTTACAAAAATCACGCAAATTCTTCCCTCTGGCCACGTGGTCATACTGCCTTTGTCCTACCGATCGGACCGCATGAACTTTTTTCCTATTAGTTCGATTAATCGGATTATAAGGATTTGTAATTCCGCTTCGTCCTACCGATCGGACCACATGAACTTTTTTTCCTATTAGTTCGATTAATCGGATTACAAGGAATTGTAATTCCGCTTCGTCCTACGGATCGGACCACATGAACTCATTTTGAATGGTGCTCAATTTATTACCTCTCATAAGTTAATAATTTTCTAATATGCATGAAAATGTACCCTTTATTATTTACAATATTATTTTTATTTAACGGAATCCCATTAATGTACCTTTGAACCTAAGTACCTCTTTTATTAGTATAAGACGTTACATACGACGATATAGATTAGGTAAAATATTTATTGGAAATTAATTTGACGATCTCTGTGGCTCGGCGGGCGTAGATTGGCCTCCGACGCAGGAGGTTGCGGGTTCGATTCCCGCCTCGGAACAAATATTTGTGCGATCACAGATATTTGTTCAGGGTGTTCTGGGTATTTTCTATGTATAATAAAAAATATCTATCTATGTATGATATTTTATTAAGTATAAAAGTTATCTAGTACCCATAACACAAGCTCTGCTTAGCTTGGGGCTAGATAATGTTGTGTGAACAGTCCAGCATTATTTATTTATTATTTATTTAATTACGGGTCCCTTGGGGCTAGATAATGTTGTGTGAACAGTCCAGCATTATTTATTTATTATTTATTTAATTACGGGTCCACAGCTCCACAAAATAATTCAAACTCAAATTAAAAATAATTACATTCTAATTTTGTAGATACTAGAGATGTGTGATCCAACGTTACATTTTAAAAAGCGAGCCTTTCCACGGTAATCTTTCCAAAAAGAATCCAACTTCCATATCTAACGAATGAGCATAGTGTTAGTATTTGAGATAAATTCATCACGTCGAATCACTTCTTTTCGTAGTATTTCTAGGAGGCTTCCTTTCATTTTGATCAGATAAAAGTCCGAATCTTTTTTCAAAACATTGAGAATGCTCACCTAATTTGGTTTCCTTCTCCCAACCAACTGATTTATTTTGGAGTGCCAACCTTCTAAACAATTTGTAGTTCGGATGATCTGCCCAAAGATTGACCACTTTGCTATGAAATCGTCGCTCTTCAACCAGTAACGCTCCATGTATAGCTCAAATTTAGCCAGGCCTACGTCATCATCTGGCATATCATTTAATATATAGGCACAACCATACTTTATTAAATACGATGGTCAGAATGGTAGTATAGTAGCCAAACCCACAATTATTTTTTGTCTTTGTGCTTTTGTCACTTTTAATTTCTGTGCTTGTCTCCAAAGTGCTCTCGCGTAGCGATAAAAGCAGCCTTTTATCACTGTTTGTGGTTTTTTTTCTTATAGCACGTATTGCTGCTAACTCATAGTCCGTCATGAACTGTTGAGGATTAAAGCCTGGTATCTGAGATTTAACCATGTTCAGCATTATTTCATAGAATGTTGCTTTTTGATCTGACATTAAGAAATAAATGACTGGAACAACGTTAACAAACTGTGTTGAAGAAACAATATCTGCATGTATCGTATACAATTGCTGAAATGACCGTGGGCAACTATGAAACGTTCCATCACCAAAAAAAGAGGTAAGGGTTGGTATGAGTTTTCTAGCTTCTTGTCTAGAATGCGTGATCCGATTAGCGGTACTACATGGTCAGAGAAAACGTCAGTTTCTATAGTCCGATTAGTTAATCGAACCAACAGGAAATCAAAAGTTCTCGTGATCCGATTAGTGGGACTACGTGGTCTAAGAAAACGTCAATTTCAATAGTCCGATTAGTTAATCGAACCAACCGGAAAAAAAGTTCATGTGGTCCGATCGGTAGGACAAAGGCAATAGGACCACGTGGCCAGAGGGAAATTCTTCGTCGGTATAAAATCACAGTTTATATTTTTAAGTAACATTTTCGTGCAAAATATAAAAATAAATTATTATTTTCATTGGAACGATGCAGTTTTCAGCAGCCGGGTTACCTAATTTTTGTAGCAAAATGACCCAGCATGACGCTTGTAGCCGGAACCAAGTCGCGTACGTAGCTATCATTAAGAACCCGGCACCAGTAATTTCGTCATGGACCGGCCACTCGTAAACTAGTAAAGCTTACGTAGCTGTGATAATGATATTAGACGACCCCTGTGGCGCGGCGGGCGATGCTTGGCCTTCGACGCAGGAGGTTGCGGGTTCGATTCCCGCCTCGGAACAAATATTTGTGCGATCGCAGATATTTGTTCAGGGTGTTCTGGGTATATTCTATGTATAATAAAAAATATCTATCTATGTATAATATTGTATTAAGTATATCAGTTATCTAGTACCCATAACACAAGCTATGCTTAGCTTGGGGCTAGATAATGTTGTGTGAACTGTCCAGCATTATTTATTTATTTATTTATTTATAATTGTTCTTGTAAATTGCATTATATGCTACTATGTATTTGAAATACTTTTAAGGTTTTCCCAATTAGCTGTTTACCCAGTAGAGGGTGGGCACTTGACCTTAACAATAATTACCACTTAAAAGCTTCATATTTATGTAACGATTTTATAAAGAATGTCTGAAGGTTTTCCGAAAGTTCTTGCACAGTTTGACGTGGTATTGTTGGACAAGCATGTAAAGATGATATTAGATGTGCAGCATTATGAATTAGAGAGTTTTCGACATTTTCTTGTGTTTGGTCTGTTTTGAATATATTCACTTGGTGCGGTTGTTTCTAAACTTGTTGATGGTGAATCTGACGTATCAATAGGCATAACTATGGTATTAAGATCTTGATGCAAATTTACTGTTAAAGATTGGTAGTTTCTTACCTTTTGCTTTTTAATAAGACTGCAATGAAATAATGACGATAGCATCCTTGTTCACCACACCGAAATTCAGAATTTTCTATAGAAGACTTACAAAATGTTCGTTTGTGAGTAACTAACAGTCGAATTTTTTCTTCATATGAATCAGAAATACGGGAAATTATTGCAGACTTTAGTGTGATATAAGGGTTGGTTCGGGGAGGAGAAATTATGATATCCTCAACCTCGCAAGCGCATTTTGTGTCTAATAGTGGGATTGCATAGCTGAACTTGGTTGTTTGTACTGTTATTTGGTTTATAGTAAACTGTGCTTATCAACTTGCAAACCTCAATGCGGGACGGTCTTTGCAGAAGGGAGGGGTACGGATGGTAACACTGTGCACCTGAAGAGGTGGATTTGACATGATTAAGGGCTTTATCGAGATCCTTCTTGTCATCATCAGCCCTTTTTAAGGTTCCGTAGCCAAATGTCAAAAAACGGAACCCTTATGGATTCGTCATGTCTGTCTGTCTGTCTGACCGTGTATGTCACAGCCACTTTTTACGAAACTATAAGAGCTATGCTGTTGAAACTTGGTAAGTAGATGTATTCTGTGAACCGCATTAAGATTTTCACACAAAATAGAAAAAAAAACAATAAATTTTTGGGGTTCCCAAATACTATACCCATACGTGTATGGATAGGTCTTCAAAAATGATATTGAGGTTACTAATATACATTTTTCTAAACTGAATAGTTTGCGTAAAAAACGTTTGAGACACTTCCAAAGTCCAAAGTCCACTTAAAATCTGGTAAAATTGGTTTGAACCAGATCTGGTAAGTAGTTTTTTTTTAAAACGTCATAAATCGTAAACGATCCAAGATCGTTTATATTATGTTACTTGCTGCTCCGGAAACCTTCGACCGGCCAAGTCCGACTCGCACTTGGCCGCTTTTTTTATAAAATGCTACGAACAAGACCTAATTTTTTTTCCGTATGGGGTTAGGTTAGTGGCCTGTAACTAGCACCCTAAAACTAATATTCTTTGCAATACAAACAATAACTTATGCACTAAACCAAAAATACACATAACAAAACGAACAATTAAAAATAACAATTTAAAATGCATAAACACATGTGCATCCTACTACATACACATTCAGTTGAAACTAAGCAGTACTAGGTAAACAACCTCAGCCGAAGGGTAAACTTATGGTAGGGTAAAAGTATTAGGTTATTTCAACTCATAAGGCTATGAACTTTTCTTCTGAACACATAGATACTCGCAGTCTTATATATTTACTTACTTAGCACACAATGTCACTTTACACAATCCTACGAGTCCACTTAGTTACTTATTTTGTTAAATGCTATGTTGAGTTGAAGAAAAGTTTAGTATTGATTGTTGTAGTGTTCGTTGTATCGTTGGTGGGTAGAGTATGTAATTAGGCCACAAGGAAAAAGTTCTCAATAAGATGGTATGTAACGCAGTGACCGTTGTTGATGATTGATACCTGTGCTGTGGATTTGACTATGTTGCCGCCGGACGGAAGCTGACTCATTGTACTGCTCACGGTGTCCTTCGCACCGCGACTGTGTGGCTTCAGTGTTTAACACTGTATTCCATGAAACCTGTAGTGTTGAGTTGATAAGCCGCTTTTCGTGCCACGAAAATGGCCAAAGGACTTGATAAACCAGGAGAAGGGCTCTGTTTGACGAGGTAGGTGCGTCGTATGTATGCGATGTGACTCTCGGCACTTTGAGTACTCAAAACGATTTGTTAGCCGTTCGTCCTACATGCAGTTAGTCCAAGTCGCGGTTTGTCCAGTAAGCGTTTGGTCCAATACGCAGTTAGTCCTAAAATCTGGACGAACTGCAAATTCACTTGGTAGCAGTTGGTCCAAATCGGAGTTCGTCATATTTGCAGTTTGACATTTTCATACTTTCTGAAGCAATGGGTACCTTTGTTTCCGATTTTAAGTGTCGCCTATGAAAAACATAGAACCACGAACTCCATAGAAGGATGGCAGAACAGGATCAATAAGAAGATACCAGTGAAGCCGAACTTACTGCTCTTAGTTCAGTATTTAAAAAAAGGAAGGGCGACATTTTGACGCTGCTATAAAACGCAAGTCATCTATCAGCAGAAAAAGAAGGTTGTGTGATTTGAAACAAAATGCTTAAAAAACATTAAGAAGGCTAGAAGAACATCAAATTTGAAAGAAAATTACATTTGCCAAGATGATTTATTAGCGAGCAGATATACATGACATGGGTATTGAGTATTTACACAACTATTTAGCCCTTGATACCTAACAAAAATGTTACTGTTCCGGTTCAGAATAGCTATTTGTCATTAGTAAACTGTGGTTAATTTATAAATCATAATATTATAATGTCTATGTTGTTATGTTGTGTGTCTTTAATGTATTATATATTCTGTTGAAATAAGTGGTATAAATTAGAAATTTAGTGTAACTTGCCCAGGCCGTACTAAGTTGTATAAATAAATAAATAAATGTCAAAGTGTGTTTTAGTAAAATAATAGTTTTTTGTTGTTTGTGAAGATACATCTTTAGTTTTGTTTTGTTAAAATAAGTAAACAGTTTTTGCCAAAATGAGAGTTTTCTTATAACGACACTTCCCATGCAGCACATTAGTGAATTTTGCAGCTTATCTTATAGCTTTATGTTCTAAATGAGTGGTTTAACAGTGTTTGATAAAACTTATAGCTTTAAACACAACTCAAAATTGTATACGAGTGCATCCTGTCACTTGTAGTTGCGAACGTTTTTAGGAACTTTTTTTGTTTCTACTTTATTACTTATGAGTTGCGTATGAGACTGGACTTAGGGTGGGCTGCCGGTATGTCAAACTGCAAATATGACGAACTCCGATTTGGACCAACTGCTACCAAGTGAATTTGCAGTTCGTCCAGATTTTAAGACTAACTGCGTATTGGACCAAACGCTTACTGGACAAAACGCGACTTGGACTAACTGCATGTAGGACGAACGGCTAACAAATCCTCAAAACTTCAGCACTATGCGTGTGATCACAGATAACATAAACATTAACCTAGTTCCGGGTGAACTGATAGAATAGACAGCTTATAAACCTAAGGTACATTTTACACCTTAACATTCTGATATCTCAATAATGCCCCTCAATTTATAGAGATTTTTATCAAGAAAGATCTCTATAAATTGAGGGTCTGTATTGAGATATTTTTTTAATCTTCGAAGTCTTTGAATATCTTCCCTATCACCTTCTTCACTCTTCTTTTCTTTATATTGAATTTGTGTTTCATCAAATTTCACATCTCTTGACACATTTATCTTGTTACTTTCAGGGTCCCCAGAGATGGTATCCATTTTGTTGGTATCCAACAAACTTCATTTATTTAGCTCTTTACAATAGTTTGTCCTGTTTCGGTAAAATATGAGCCCAAGCTTTTGATCCAAAAAGTCTTAGTTTCGATAAACTCTTGTCTCCAAACATATTTTCTGCTCGAGTTTGAAAATTTATGGCTGACGATGGGCATCTGTTTAATTGATAGACAGCACATCTGACTGCTTCACCCCACAGCACCTTTAGTAGACCTGTATCAATTAACAATGTACTTAGACAAGCCGACACAAGAGCAAGAACTGCGGGTAAAAGGGTCTTACGTTACCTCAAAGAAACTCAGGATCAGGGGCTGCTATATAAAAAGACAGGTGATAATACTCATTTCAGACCCGTGGTACCCCTGACCATACCCCTCCTGGTGGTACCGCAGGTCTGGTACCACCAGACCACAACCGCTTGTGCTTTTTCTGTCGTCTTTGTCAGCTGCCCAGTCTGCGTCTAAATATGCCTGAAGCTGAGAAGCCGACACAAGAGTTATGAACTGCGCAGGTCTGGTACCACCAGGGTGTGGCGAGCTCCCACAAATAATAATATAGTCTTGCCTGAGTACGACCCCGCGCAACGTCGCTTGCGCGGGGTGTAGTGGGGCGGGCGAACGACGGACGCCCGTTCGCGCGCGCCACCGCACGCGCCGCACCGAAAAGAGTGAAGAAATAATACTCGCGGCGTACGCACGCCCATTTCGCTCCGCGCGCGATCTAGTTAACTATATGATAACAATCTGTAACTACGAATACATCGCGTACAAAACATTTATGTGTTTCTTTGAACTACCTGTGCTGTGATAACCCGGTAAAATCGTACCTACATCAACACGAAACCCCCATATTGGTGACCCCTGCTGAAACTTTAAAACATGCAGACGGACAAAGATAACGTTCCAGACGCGAAGCCGGTGGAGTTATTCCGTGTAGGAATTCGGGTGCCCCCATTTTGGCCGGATGAACCAGAGATCTGGTTCGCCCAAGTTGAGGGCCAGTTCGCGATTTCAAACATCACTTCCGACAACACCAAGTTCAACTATGTTATTGGACAGCTTGACCACCAGTTCTCGAAGGAAGTGAAGGACATCATCGTAGCTCCCCCTCCAACAGATAAATACGAAAAGTTAAAGTCGGAGTTAATAAAGAGGTTGAGTGCATCACGCGAAAAGAAGGTAAAACAGCTTTTAAAGCACGAGGAGCTGGGCGATCGAAGACCCTCGCAGTTCCTCCGCCATCTTCAAAGCCTAGCTGGACCTAGTGTGCCCGAAGATTTTTTGAAGACCATATGGACCAGCCGCCTCCCGCGGAACATTCAGACTGTGATCGCCGCCCAGCCCACTGAGTCATTGGAGGTTCATGCTGAACTGGCAGATAAAATCCAAGATATTGCCACACCTACTCCTCAAGTTGCATCAGCTCAGACATCAGGACCCGGAAAAAGCATGGACGCCATGGCACGAAAAATCGCCGAGTTACGTAAGCAAATGCAAAATCTTACTTCTCACTTCAACTCTCAAAATCGGAGACCACGCTCTACTCAGAGGCGTGACCGTAGCCGATCAAAGACCCGATCCGCATCCAACTACAGAAAATTCTCCGTATTTTGGTATCATTCTAGCCACGGAAGCATCGCAAAAATGTGCGTCAAACCATGCGACTTTGTAGCAGAGAATTCCAGGGCCGGCTTCGAGGCCGAAAATTCCAGGGGCGGACTTAAGGCGGAAAACTACAGGGGCAGTCAATAATGGCGACAGATGATTGCCCCCAAACGTCTGGTAGCCTGTTTGTGACGGATCGTCGATCCAAGATACCGTTCCTGGTAGACACAGGTAGCGACGTATGTGTATATCCTCGATCTGCTCTTCAACAGCGACGTCCTAAATCGGATTTTCTACTATCCGCCGCTAACGGTACGCCTATAAACACGTACGGACACTCTCACCTAGATCTAGACCTCGGACTACGACGCGACTTCCCTTGGCGTTTCATGGTTGGAGATGTCACCAGGGCCATAATTGGAGCCGACTTTCTAAAGTACTACGGACTCATAGTCGATATTCGTAACCAGCGTCTAGGTATTCTGGACAGTAACACGACTCTTTTCGCCATCGGTACACCTGTCAACTCATCGTCTACTATATCTTCCATCAAGATACCCCTCGGCGAGTCCAGATACCACGAGATACTTCGCGAATTTCCAGAAATTACTCACCCATCCGGACGTCAACATGAGGTAAAGCATAATACCGTTCATTACATCAGGACAACGCCAGGCCCACCAGTCTCTTCTTCCCCCCGCCGACTTGCACCAGATAAGCTGAAAATAGCTAAAAAGGAATTTGAGTAGATGCTTAAAACCGTAATCGCCAAACCTTCGGAAAGACCTTGGGCCTCTCCACTTCATCTAGCCCCAAAGAAGGAAAACGAGTGGAGGCCATGTGGGGACTATCGCATGCTGAACGCCAGAACGATACCTGATAAATACCCGATACGTCATGTGCATGATTTTACTCACAGCATTAACGGTTGTAAGATATTCTCGACAATTGATCTAGTAAAGGCATTTAACCAAATACCAATATACAAGGAGGACATCCAGAAGAGCGCCATCTCGACGCCATTTGGCCTTTATGAGTTTCCCTACATGATGTTTGGCCTTCGCAACGCCTGCCAGACCTTCCAACGTTTTGTCGACGAGATGACGCGTGGGCTCGACTTTGTATATCCATACGTTGACGATTTTTTATGTTTTTCAAAAACTGAGCAAGAACATGAAGACCATCTCCGTCAGCTGTTCAGTAGGATGAGGGACTATGGAGTTGTCATCAACACTTCTAAATGCCATTTCGGATTATCTAAAGTCACGTTCCTGGGCTATTCAATATCAGCCGAAGGAGTCAAGCCCCTTGAATCCAAAGTAGAAGCGATCAAGTCATTTCCACTACCGAAACCCCCATATTGGTAATAATAATATCTGTTTTGAGCATCAAGAGAATGAAGGTGAACACTTTGATCTTGATGGTCATGGCCATTTTGTGGTCCTCACCACCCACCAAAGCTTGCCCTGTTGTGACTGCTTGGCACGGCCGCTTCATTGTTCACGGGAGCTTAGAAGGCTGCAGGGCGTTGATCAATGGGAGGAAGGTTGACCCAGGGGATCTGCAAGAAGTGAGGGCGTATGGCCTGCTGCAATTAAGCTGCGCTGATTGTTCTACCAGTGTGGTCTCCAACTTCCAATCTTGCGATGACTGTTTCATCTGTCAACATAATGAAGGAATTGAGGGGTGCAGATCCATTTTTTGGCCAATTGCGTTTGGGGTCACACTCGGATTGCTCACTATATTGACCCTGATTGTGATCTTCCTGTTCCTGCCTAAAAGGATGACAGATAGACCCCTGCACGGTTCAATTGACTTAGTCCACCAACTTCTGGAGAGGAGGAGAGCGGGTAGGAGAGCCAAACTTGATGGTAAGATACACGTCGCCCTTGAGAAGATGGTCGGATCCAGCCCCGCACCAGAAATCCCACCCCGACCCCAGCTGCCTGAACCACCTCTACCCAGACTTTACCCCGCTCTGCCCATGGAAGATGCTCTGTACACTGAATTGAAAGAAACTGTTCAGAAGAACCAGGTCAACAAGGATAACACCAAAACTAATTCGAATCGCAAAGCAACAGGGGTTTTAACGGGCATGGTTTCTTCTGCGTTAATACTGAGCTTGACAGGGGTTTCTGAAGCATGTGACGCTCAGCTGTACATGTCCACAACAGGTAGACTGTACGAGGACGATAGCTTAGCTAACATTGCAACCAGCCTGACAGCCATGCACGTGGGATCAACTGTGCGCCTCAGGCACCACAATGGTTCAGTGGAATCCCTGACACTCGAATCAGCAGAATTCGTAGAATATTACAAACCTGTATACAAGGCGTGTGACTTCAAACTCAACGTGCAGAGCTATTTCTCATGCTTAGGTGCTGGCATATGCTGGGACACAAGCACCTGTTTGAAGGGCAAAAGGCTTCAGGCTGTCGGGGATTTAGCTTACAAAGTACCGAGGTCTCAGGTGGGTTGCAAGTTGGTCAACAATCTATCTAATACAGCTTGTAATCACAAGCAGGTGTGTATCTGGTACGCGTGGGACTTAGAGGTTAAACCTGAATCATGTGACACCATATCAGAAAAGTCAGGCGATGACATTTTCATGCATTTCAGTTAATAAGGCCACGAATGGGGATGTTGTGCCCTTCACTCTGACCAGAAGTGATCCCTTGACCATCAGTCCGATGATAATCCACATTATGTCCTTAACGCCAGAATGGGTGACCTCATTCCAGAACATCCGTGAACATGGCAGATTCAGTATGAGGACCAGCGCTTCCAAGTTGAACATGGGCCAGCCTGGCGCGCTAGGGGACCTGCAAGATCCACTCATGAGCACTGAAGGAGCTGCTAACTGGAGTTACCCCACCTGGTCAATCCAATGTGACACTGACGGGTACGGGTACTCTTGTGAATCTAGCGAATCTGGATACAATAATTCATTCAAAACAGACATAAGCAATGTGATACCAACCAAGAAAACCGTACGAGAGCTACGAAGATTCTTAGGAATGATAAACTTCTACAGAAGATTTATACCTGGTGCCGCTGAATGTCAAACACCCCTGAATGCTCTTTTGATGGGTTCTGTTAAAGGTTCTCACCCAGTGCACTTATCTGGTGACACAATGAGAGCTTTTGAAGACTGCAAAGAAAGCCTCTGCCGTGCGGCACTTCTCGCGCATCCTGATTGCCAATGCAAGCTCGCCCTTGTGACTGACGCATCTGACACTGCAATAGGAGCAGTTGTACAACAGCTGAAGGATGACGCATGGCAACCACTTGCATTCTTTTCCCGCAAGCTTTCTCCAACTCAGAAGAAATATTCTCCATATGACCGAAAATTATTGGCTATTTATGAAGCTGCTGACCATAAACCGTTATGCTACGCGTTCCACACACGCAAAGATAAGTGTTCGCCCAGACAATTCCGACATCTTGATCTGATTTCCCAATTTACAACGGATATCATGGCAAAAATAATGTGGTCGCAGACACACTCTCACGAGTGGAAGAAATGGAGTTTTCGATTGACTTCGCCATGCTAGCTCAATCTCAAGACTCAGATCCAGGGCTGAAACTATTGATGGAAAGTGGAATATCGCTCCGTCTCGAAAAAGTCAAGATCCCTGGAACTCGATCACAACTGTACTGCGACGTTAGCACCAAGACACCAAGGCCTTACGTAACACCCGTCATGCGAAAGCAAGTGTTTGAAAGCCTGCATGGACTTAGCCACCCTGGTGCCAACACGACTATAAAACTGTACAGAACGGTACATATGGCCTTGAATCAAGAAAGACTGCCGAGAATGGACCCGCTCTTGCTTGGCGTGCCAGCGGTCGAAAATACACAGACACGTTTCTGCACCATTAGGAACCTACCACCTTCCAAAAGCACGATTCATGGACGTACATATTGATCTCATCGGGCCACTACCCATATGTAGTGGTAATCGCTATTGTCTCACCGCAATCGATCGGTTTACCAGATGGCCTGAGGTGATGCCCATACCTGATGCGACAGCTGAAACCGTAGCAAAAGCCCTACTTACCGGATGGATAGCAAGATTCGGATGTCCGACCACCATTGTAACGGACCGTTGACGCGTTTGGTCCCTTTAGAGAGAGCCAACGGTTCTATGCGGGACTCTGGGTAGACAGAGTCACCGTTCAGATGAGAATTTACCTGCCTAGCCGGTGGTAAAATAAAGTAGACAAGTCAGTTTACAATAGTTATTTTATTTAAAGAAGCTCCTATCACAAAGTCAGCTATATTCCTACCTACAGCTTGAAGAGCCAGAAAAGAAGGTGCCAGATGGGCCAAAAGGCTAGTAACGGCTAATGGGGTGGATTTCAATAGTTAGTTCTCTCAATTAGTAACGCAAGCACTGTGGGTCTACAGAAGGTAGCAATGATGGTGAATGTAGTCAATTGGCACTAGTACTGCCCTGTTATTTGAAGTCCGAAGCACGAGGTAGCAGGTGGACACGTGGCAGCTTGGTCAGCCGGCGCGGCCAGGATTGGCGGCTTCGTGGCAGGCTCCGTGGCGTTCGGCGGGTTCGCCGAAGGTGTAGGGCACGCCGCGTGCAAACCCGGTTTCCGGTTTTGCTGAAAACCGGAAAACCGCACCAAAACTAAGCATTTTTCAAAACCGGCGTTGAGAGACAAAACCGAAGTTAACTCCGGTTTTCCCGTTAGTGAATTAAATTTTGATTTAAATCCACTTTTTTCGAATACACTCAAGAAATGTGTAATTTTGAGTCATCAAATATATCTGAATGCAACCTATACCACAGGTTAAACATGTTACTTCGTATCAGATACCTTACTTACTCGTTTTCACCAATCAATTTTGATCATTATGCCCTTGGACATAAAGTTCCTAACGCTCTGCTCACTGTTAGCGAGGCGGCTCGTTCAAACAAAGCCACCCGCGCCCACCTACCGCACATTCCCCTCGCTGGCCCCTTGGCTCGCGCTAACTCGAAACCGAGCACGAGTGACGGAGCATTGCCTATCCACCTACACTCTTCCCTCCACGACCCCCGCACCCGCGACGCGTCTCCTGCGCCTCGCCTGCCTGCGTTGTCGCCCAAATAGGCAAATACACTTGCCGGGAGTGCACGTGCACAGCACTCGCGTGCGACGCTAGGACAAAATGTGAGTACCTACTACTTATCTATTTATTAATTACTAGCAGCGCCTCGCGGTTTCACCCGCGTAATTCCCGTTCCCGTGGGAATACCGGGATAAAATATAGCCTAGGTTACTCGTGGATAACGTAGCTTTCGAATCGTGAAAGAATTTTTAAAATCGGTCTAGTAGTTTTTGAGCCTATTCATTACAACCAAACAAACAAACAAACAAACAAACAAAGTTTTCCTCTTTATAATATTAGTATAGATGTTATATTTTGTGTATTCTCACCTACCTATAGATTTTTGAGCCGAGATGGTTAGTAGAATCAATCTAAAACTTATTTTACTTTTGTACCGTCCATCGTTGTTTTATTCCGTAAATAAACATGGTTTATCATTCCTAACGTAAGAGTAGAACTTACGTGTACCAATTTTCCCTAGTTTCAGAGAAATTAATGTTTTTAAGGTATAACCTCAAAAATATTGTATTATATGTATATTGCAAATCAAATTAGACCTATGTGTGTTAATCGCTCATTATTCGATTTTTGATTTTTGACCTGTTCGATCGCGAAATCACGACTCATTGGTGGGCTCTACACTACTCGCGAAGTTCCTCGGCGAAATACTCGGCCGAAGTTGCCTGAAGTCCGAAGTGACTATACACACTCTCGTTCAACTTCGCGAGGAGCTCATTAGCCCTTTGACTCGGGCCCAAAAACCGACAACAAACGGAAGTTGGCCGAGGCGAGGCGAGGTTAGACGAAGTAAGCCGAAGTGCCTCTCTACATTATTCTATTCGTCTAACCTCGTTCAACTTCGCGAGTAGTGTGGAGCTACCATTAGTCTTAGGTACTCCTAGTAAAATACGTAAACATCTTTTATATTACTGTGCTATTACTTACTATGGTGTCGCTTTGTCAAAATCTGACCAATCAGAAGCTGGCGTCGATAGAATCGACCAATCCTGATTGACATTTCAACTTCTCAAGCAACGCATTTTTAGTTTTTTTGCATAATTGTGATACATACATATGCTAAAAACGGGTGACGACGGGAGCGCCCGCGCGTTGCCTGGGCGCTTAAAATGTTTCAGTTTTTGCCACTAGGTCAGATAAGTTTGTAGCGCTGTGATTCAAATTCTTATTTTTTCTTTTAGGTCAACTCCAAAAAATGTTCAATACACTGAATTCCACAAGAGCAAGACACCAAATAATATATGGAAACATTTTCTTCGAGCAACTGATGGACAGTCCGCAAAGTGCAAAACTTGTGACAAAATCATTAAAACGGGTGGTGGTTCCACTTCCGCTTTACACACGCATTTTCGGTCAGTACACTCAAATATAGCTTCAACTGATTCTACACCATCAACATCTAGCGCGGCTGACATTTCAGGAACTTCGAAAGAAAATCAACTTGCAACAGAAACAAAGAAGCGAAAACTAATGTCGGACTATTACAAGTCAAGCGAATCTATGGAGGTGATTGTTTCTCGAATGACTGCATTAGACGGTTGTACCTTCAGATTATTTACAGAAAGCCAAGATCAACGAAACGTCTTCAAAAAAAGTGGCTTGGAACTACCTAAATCACCAAACACTATCGCGAAAATAGTTCTGACTCAAGCCGACGAAGTAAAAACAGAAACGAACAAAAAAATACTGGACATAAAACAGGCTGGACATAGATTCTCAATAACGTTAGATGAATGGACATCATTGAGGAACAAAAGATACATGAACGTAAATCTACATTCCATTGCTTTTGGAGCGTTTAATCATAAAAATCTGGGGATCGCGAAAATCACTGGCTCGATGTCAGCACTGGGAGCTCTAAACATAGCCTCTTAAATATTTTCGATTGGAGTAATTACTGACAACTCGGCAACCCCCTAGGGTCGATTAAGCTCATTGTATTTTTAATGTTATTTTAATGCTCACTTTTTTTTCAAAAATGTAAAAATTCTTTACTGCCTATAACCGAACCTTTCAGACAAATCCGCTCAATTGCGTGAAAAGATAACAGTTAGACAGAAAGTGTTACTTTTGCATTTAATTTTGTATATTGGTAGAAACTTTTAAACTTTAGAAAATTATTGTTTTTTTTTCCAGATACGGTCTATATTAAATAATACGCACAGAGGACGGGCTTTACTTACCAGCCAACAAGCTATTAATGGTCTCTTGGATTCCAACCAGAGGAAAGAATTGGCCCATTTGTTATTGGACTCGGTGCTAGAAGTAAATCCAAACACCCAACTTAAATGGAGTGATTTTCAATCATGGGCACGAGGGATTGCAGAACTTTTTAAAAAGGAATCGCCAGTCATTTATTATTCCGCATATATTGCTGTTAGTAAGCTTTAATTTTTAAAACTACTAGGGTATAAAAGATAATCATTTTCAATAAATTAAAGGTGATTAAAATTATAAATTAGATATAACTATGTCTAGGTTTGAAATGTGCTCCATAATTTTTTCACAATATTCCTTAAACTGCCGGTGGCTCTTAACTTATTGTTCTATTTGGTTGTTGCAGGGAGGCCCGTTTCAAGCCAAAATAAATGCTTCAGGTATATTATATAATACATACCTGAGGAAGAGGAAGAACCTAATTAAACGAAAAGTAACTACGCCCTTCCGGAAACGACGCGCTACCAGCGATTCAAGCGACTCCTCTGACGTGGAACCTGCCAGGCCGTCTGTCCGCGACTCGTCTAGATGATTATAAGGCCTACTCTTAGTTAGATACTAAAATAGGTATTATAATTTTAAATAGTTGGCTGAAGGAAAATAAACGATTTTCTTGATTTTTTTAACCATAGGCAGGCTTTAGTTACCTAGAACATTGTGAATAAAGGACGTTGGTGCCACCATAGGTTAGGGGTAGGCAGGTAGATGCGTTTCTTTAACCTCACCTTCCTGTAGGGGTATGAACCGCCCGGTAGACCAGACAGGTAACCAGACGCGAAGGTCTGGAGGTAAGTCTGGGGGCGAGGTTCTGGTCAAGGTGCCAGAGTACCACAGGTAATACCTACTGGTACACAGGTACCAGCAGGTAAAATAAGGTAAAAGTAGGTACAAAGGTAAACTAAAGGTAAAGACGCGAAGGTCTGGAGGTAAGTCTGGGGGCGAGGTTCTGGTCAAGGTGCCAGAGTACCACAGGTAATATCTACTGGTACACAGGTACCAGCAGGTAAAATAAGGCAAAAGTAGGTACAAAGGTAAACTAAAGGTAATTGGCACAGACTTGGTAAGGATTCTCAGCTGGTGGTACGTGGGCACGTCAAGGGTAAAGACCTGGTGAGCTGCTAAGCCCAGGATAGCTGGTCTCCGTCAGTAGTGGCACGCGCAAAGGTCTAGCGCATACTGAGCGGCCCTATCCAAGGCGATACTCCTGGTCCCTGGAGACAACCCTCATGTCTCTCAGGGAGCCAGTGAGACAACAGACACCGGTCATCGTGTACTCCGAGCTAGGACTTCACTTCACTCCGGGGGGCTGAGCGACGGTCTTCCCACTACAACGACGCCTCTACATATCGAGAGCCAGAGCGACGGTCATCCCACCACGACTCTACCGAGCAGCGAGTAAGCGGCCAGAGGACAATGCCGCGCATCGGAGGGAGGATGTCCGCGACTCGTCTAGATGATTATAAACAAGCTATAAGCGATAAGACCGCCCATTGTACATTTCTGTTATTTTTTGTTATTGAGTTATGTTTTGTGTTTCTGTGTGTTATTTGTGTACAATAAAGAGTTAATCTATCTATCTATCTATTATAAGGACTACTCTTAGTTAGATACTAAAATAGGTATTATAATTTTAAATAGTTGGCTGTAGGAAAATAAACGATTTTCTTTATTTTTTAACCATAGGCAGGCTTTAGTTACCTAGAACATTGTGAATAAAGGACATTGGTGCCACCATAGGTTAGGGGTAGGCAGGTAGATGCGTTTCTTTAACCTCACCTTCCTGTAGGGGTATGAACCGCCCGGTAGACCAGACAGGTAACCAGACGCGAAGGTCTGGAGGTAAGTCTGGGGGCGAGGTTCTGGTCAAGGTGCCAGAGTACCACAGGTAATACCTACTGGTACACAGGTACCAGCAGGTAAAATAATGTAAAAGTAGGTACAAAGGTAAACTAAAGGTAATTGGCACAGACTTGGTAAGGATTCTCAGCTGGTGGTACGTGGGCACGTCAAGGGTAAAGACCTGGTGAGCTGCTAAGCCCAGGATAGCTGGTCTCCGTCAGTAGTGGTCTAGCGCATACTGAGCGGAGACGCGACGGACCGCTGCTAATATTTATAAACTTGGTCTGGCGCGCCCACCGTACCAAGGTTACATCGTTGAAATCCTTCTACCAAGGCCAATTATCGTCGAGCCAGCGTCACGCTAGTGTCGACGCGTGCGCGAGAGTAGGCAGCGTCTTGTTGACCGGACAAACCGAAAGGCAAGTCCGGCCAACAAGAAATATAAGACTTTCTAAGTGCATTGACTATAGAAAAGTGTAAAAGTAACTATTAAGAATCGATATAGCCACCTAACGAGGGACATATGTACAAAGATTAAACATATAGTAGGTAGCTACACCTAATAGGTACGTAGAAATAGTAACCAATGTACTCAGATGTTAGACAATAAAAAGATATGGGCAGAAAGGTTGGCATACTGAGGTCCAAGGGACAGCATAAATAAGACTTTTTAGGTTCAACTTTCACCGCTCTCGTTGCGGTAACGCCCAGGGGTTCCTAAGCAAATTGGCTTGTGAAAGGATCAATGAGTGTTTTTCTATATGCGAGAAGAAGAAAGAAATTGTCTGGAAGAGCGAAACAGTATGAGGTGCAGCCCATTCAACACTTTCACATGTCATCCAGTACTACGAACAGGAACGGACCCGACGAATGCACGGTCTGCCAACCTCGCTAAGCACCATTCAGCCAACGGAAGTATCGTTTCATTTCGGAAGAATCCCACACCCCAATCGACTGTAGGCAGGACGAGGCATCACGGCTCGGGGCGATACAGGCTCCCTGAAGGTCATCTACCTTCCTGTCTCCCATCATCTACTCCGGACAGTGGAACGGGACCAGCCAAAACTAGGCAGGCGCCATCACCATCCACGCCTGGAGCTCGTACCTACGGCAAGCAATATAGGTATCGTAGCTCGGCGCTACCCTGCCGCCCCACAATACCGTCTATTATAGACCTGTCTATTATTGACGAAAGTAAGTTTTGTTAGATAAACACTATGCATACTCGTACTCATTACTATAATAGAATGCATTACTTAGATTACTTACATTGATTTTTGCGATAACTCTTTCCTAAACAAATACATTTTATTTCAGTTGAGAGCGATGTGGTTGAGGAGTCTTCACTAGCAATTACGGTTGCCGTTGAAGGAGCTACACCATGGAATGAAATTGCGAAGTTTTGGGCGATAACGGCAAAGGCGCGTCTTCAAAAACTATATAACGAAAAGGGCACTCTCCATGATTATTTGAATGAGTATCAGATACTCAAAGGGCCCAACGGTTACAAACTTCTTCTAGCAGACTTTGATCGACTTTATCCAGCTACGGGCACAGATTTATTGCACAATTCAATTCAAAATATCTGTGGCAATATTATCGACAAAGGAAAGACATTGCTGGCTTCAACCAAAAACCAATTTCTAAAATTGGCGCTCACGAAGCTACTCACCGATTCTATTGATGGTTAGTTTTATACCTCACATACCCTTAAAAGCATTTATTTTGGTTCAATTCTGTATACAGGCTTATTATCAATGCTCAGAGCAGAATTTATGTCATTAAAATTATCAACTTTTGTTTAACTTCTTGTTTATCTGAGTATTTATGGTTTTACAATACAATATTATGCAATATATTTATTAATTTAACGTAAAAATATGAACATGTTATTGAATCCAAAGGTTCCCGGCGAACTAGCTAGGCCTATGGTGTTTCAGTTCCAGTGGCTTCTCTGTGGTTTTCATATTTGTAAATTAATTCTCATAACAACCAAATAAGGTAGTTTGGCGGCATATAAATATTATTTTGCATTGTTTCAGAAGATTCAGAAAATGCCAAACTGGACGTGTCCTTGCTGCTGCTGCCTCTACTGATTAATATAACACCTTTAAAGGGAAAAGGCTTGAAAAAGACGTCCAAGGCGGTCATACGAGACAATTTTATTATCAGAGTCGCTTTTGTTGCCAACCTACAGTCTCGTTTAGCCGATCATAAA
Source organism: Operophtera brumata (assembly GCA_932527175.1). Lineage (NCBI taxonomy): Eukaryota > Metazoa > Arthropoda > Insecta > Lepidoptera > Geometridae > Operophtera > Operophtera brumata. Next base: position 43,889,205 of record OW052226.1, on the reverse strand, counting down.
GAAACGCTGAGTGCATGGAAGATGACATTTCAACCAACTGTGGTGTACATCGGTGAGTCCGTCACGTCCATCGAGAAATGTTATGTAGTTGTAGAAGATACATGCTATGAATTACCCAGTCTGATTGCTGCTGTTGACGTAGCATTCAGATTGTTTCCAGCTACTGCTGCACCAGTACCCCATACTAGTCTATGATATTTGGATTGTATGACATCGAAACGCGATACGATCGTATCTCCCAGTCAGTCAAAACATTGCTAGTTGACCTCGGACTAAAAGAAAGATGTTAACCTGTGACTCGTGTAAGAAACTGTTTCCGGATGTTAAAGATCTCATATCTCATATACGAAAACATTGTACACACTATTTGGAAAACTCCTTGTGTTATAGGTGTGGCGAACGTGAATGTTTCAAGCAATTCACTTCTTTGGACGCTTTCAGGCGTCATATAAAATCAAAACATATTGTAGCTCCTTCAATTTTAGAGGATTTAAGCCATATAAAATCAAAACATATTGTAGCTCCTTCAATTTTAGAGGATTTAAGCGAAATATCTTGTAATAATGCGGCTGAGACTACTCCAAATAATTATCTTCAAGATACTCCTTCAGATTTAGAAAAGGAGGAAATACCCTGCACGGCTACTGCTAATAAGCTGCTTGTTCAAAATACTACACAGTTTATTGCCTCATTATACAGGGCGTAAATGTTCCATCTACAATATTCAAGGTACTTTCCCTCCACGTGACATATCCGTGGGACGCCCTGTATAGTAACCCGACAATACCTCGATCAATGGTCCATGAAAATTTCTCGAATACATTAAGAGCCATTACGCACTGTCGACTAGTCGCCGGCGACTCAGTTGTCGACTACTACTAGTTTAAATAGGTGTTTACGCACTAGTCACCGGTTGCCCGGGCGACTCGGCGACTCGCCGCGCAGTGGCGACGCACAGGCAACTGCCGGTCGCCGGCGACCAATAGGAGCGCGGTTTCAAATGAAAGCATTCACACTGCGAGCAACTGTCGTAACGACCGGACGGCCGCGCACAATGAGTTTTGACACGGATAAATTTATATCGGAAATACAATCCCGAAAAGCTATTTGGGATTTACAAAGTGAGGAATATGCTAATCGGGATTTGAAGAAAAAACAGTGGGAAGAAATAGTGGAGTTATTTGGAGGTGAAGAATTATCAGACGAAGAAAAAAAAAACTCAGGTAAGTAAGAAATTCCATTTATTTTTTATTAATGAATACTGCTCATCTGCCAAGATAATTGACCCTCAGTTGTAAAGTAATCAGCAAATACATCTCTGTATGATGCACCACGTCGCGTAGCTCTTTGGAAATTGTTTGGGACTTCTTCAAAGCCAGGAATGCTCAGGGTATCTTCAAATTTATATCCGTCTCTTTCTCGGACATAGTTGTGAAGAGCGCAACATGTTTTGATGATGCATGATACTAGATCTAAATTCACGTTGATAGGTCTGTGAAAAATCTGCCACTTGTTTGCTAATATGCCGAATGAACATTCAATATGGCGTCGTGCACGAGAAAGCTTATAATTAAATATTTTTTTCTTTGTTGTTAAATTTGATCCACCGAACGATCGCATAATTTTGTCAGTTTGTCCAAATGCTTCGTCACCCACAATAACAAACGGTACTGGTATAGGGTTTGTCGATGAAATGGGCTTAGGTTCGGGTATTTGCAAATCATTGTTCATTAGCTTTTGATAAAACGTTGAATTTGTAAATATAGTTGAATCGCAATCCTTTCCATAGGAACCAACGTCTATGTATATGAACTTATAGTCAGAGTCACAAATGGCAAGCAAAATTACAGAAAAGAAGTGTTTGTAATTATAACACAATGATCCACTGTTGTATGGTTTTATAATTCTTACATGCTTACCATCTACGGCACCTATGCAATTTGGAAAATTGGCCCGTAAATGAAAATCTTTTGCGATTTTTAACCAATTTTCTTTTGTCGGTTGCGGTAAACACATGTCTTTTAGTACAACCCATATAAAATGACAAACTTCTCTTATTATTTCAGCTATAGTTGAAATCCCAAGTCTGTATGAGTAATGTAAATCTACAAATTTACAACCGCTTCAAAGATATCTGGAATTAAAAAATAATTTAAATATATACATTATTTACAGGTCATTCACTTCAAAGAAAATGGAAAAATATAAGAAGCTGCTTTTCGCGAGAAGTACGAAGATTAAAAAATACTAAAAGCGGATCTGCTGCTTCCCATGAAACTCCCTATATTTATTATAATCAGCTGTTATTTTTGAAGAATACCGTTGGTAATTTGAACACAGAGCGTAACATTGCTGAACAAGAAGATTTTACAAATGATCAAGAACCTTTAGGACCTTACTCGAGAGAAAATATAGTCGGAAGAAAAAAGAAAAAAAAAACGTCAGATGATGGCACAAGCGAACTGTTAACCACATTAAACAAGTGTATTGAAACTCGCAAAAATAAGGAGGATATTTTGGAACAAGATGAGGACAGAATGTTCCTGATGTCCCTATTAACATCATTTAGGGCAATTCCGGAGCACAAAAAGTCAGCTGCGAAAATTCAATTAATCAGTGTAATCGAATCATTCCGATCCTCTACTCAAAATAATATATATCCAAACACAATGTGGCGAAATTTTAATGAGTACGAGTATGAGCGTGGTTACTTCACACCGGAGGCCGGGCGTTCAACAGCACCAAGTCAACAATCACGCCCGGAAGCACAACATTATTATACGCTACCAACTTCAACTCCTTCAGAACGTGAACGCCCAGAGTCGCGATTTTCTACTGTCACTTCAAATACCTCGCAAGATTCTGACATTTTGGATCTATTTTGAATATTTCCTTTTGTTGTGCGTTCGTTTATAATATTGATTTCATTAAGTACTTTAAAAAAATACATGTTTTATAATTATTTACCGTATATTTACGTTTATTTAGTATATTTAAGAGTAGACTTACAGATAGTGCCATCCACGAAGACGCGCCCCACTCTTTGTTCAAATGCATGTGTGCTATCTTCCGCATGTGTTAAACATCTGTCGATACACGCTAATTATCGATGAATGCAAACGCACACTAATAGAAATTGACTAATTAGGAAAGAGTATTATGAACAGCACGAAAGATGCTCTATTTAAATTTAATCGCGCGTCTTCGTGGATGGCATTATCACTAAACACACTCCCGGACACATCTATCGGCCCACCTTGAGTTTTAAGTTTTGACTGGAGACCAGCTAAAAATAAATGTTAGGAGGACCAATAAGTTTTTGCAGGTGTGAAGCTGATTTACTGGCCATCGTTTTCGTAAAAAACTGCATAAAAACTTATTGCACCACTTAACATTTATTTTTAGCTAGGGATTGTCAACACTTTAAACACTAGGTTTGGCCGATAGATGTGTCCGGGAATGTAATGTAAATTGTGTTAAAATCCCGTAAAAAATAAATGTTAGGAATGAATTTTATTTGAATTGTCACTTACCTTAGTGTTATAAAAAGTTTTTCTTCCGGAGAAATACATGGTCGCATATTTGTATCTATGCCAGTTATATGTGGTTTTAGAAGACACAATAAGTCATCAAACGAACTCACAGACATTCTTGCATAATTAAAAAATTTACGAGGATATTTTCTAACGTCTTCATAAAATATTTTAAACATTCCCTTTGACCTCCATTCTTCTAACAAAGGATGCACCCAATACTCTTTTGATTTTTTTTTATTTTTCTTTCTTTTTATAATTAGTAGCGCCGCTACTATTGCAAGTTCTTCAACGTCCATTCTGCACGAATGTACTTGGAATACTGTCGCTCGGCTCGGTCTCCGGCCCTAGTTTCCCATGTTTCGGTCGCCGAGGGACTGAGTCGCCGGCGACTAGTCGACAGTGCGTAACGGCCCTAAGAAAGCAATTTCAAACTCACGAAACTACCGAAAATGATGCAAGCCTAGATGGGGCGTTGACTGCATTAAAAGATTGCATGTTGCCTTTTACTTCGGAATATAAGAGATTTAAACTATTCTCCTCAAATGGTACATACATACTTCCTTTTGAAGTAATTGTAGGTTATCGTAAGGATACTGAAATTAGGCGAGAACAACAGATATTTAAATCAAAACAGTGCACTGTGGAAGTGATACCATTGAGGGATGTTTTTAAGCAGTTTTTTGAAATCGAGACTGTCTGGAGAGAGACCATTGATTATTTGAAACACCTCGAGGGCAGTTGTAAAGAAGGTTCTAAGTCACAGGGATTACCTAATTGTGTCGAAAATGTTGTGCAAGGTTCAGTGTGGCAGAAAGTCGTAAGTGCTTCTTCAATGAGCGCAGATTCTTCTACTTTGACCTTGCCCCTCGTAGTTTATTATGATGATTTTGAAATCGGTAATCCACTGGGGAGTCACGCAGGTACTCACAAGTTAGGAGGACTTTACGTCTCAGTAGCTGCGTTACCGCCACATTTCGTTTCCCAGTTGAATAATATATTTATGTTAGCACTTTGCCATTCCTCTGATAAGAACACATTTACAAATGCAAATATATTTCGGGCTGCTATTGGTGAACTTAACTATTTGCAGAAGTCAGGGGTTGTTATTGACGCGCCATTTTTTAAAGGAATTCTTAAATTCAGAGTTGTATGTTTAACAGGTGACAATCTAGGACTAAATTCAATTCTGGGGTTCACTGAATGTTTCGCGGCAAATTACTACTGTAGAGTTTGTAATGCACACAAAAAGACAATGCAAAGCATGACGCTTGAGGATACTACGGTCTTAAGAAATAAAACCTCGTACGATGAACAGTTAAAGGTCAATGATGTCTCTAAGACTGGGATAATAGAGCGGTGTTGTTGGATGGAACTTGAGGGTTTTGATCCTTTTAATAATGTGGCTATGGATATTATGCACGATCTTTTAGAAGGTGTAGCTCATCCTGCCTTCTGTTAGATAATAAACCAAGAGCTATAAAGCTAAAAACATCTGCATCTGAAATGCAAACTCTGATCAGGTATTTCGGACTTATTGCAGGTTATCATGTTCCCGTCGGTGATGATGTTTGGGAACTGTACTTGTCTATGCGCCAAATATTTGAAAGGGTAATGAGCCATAGGGTGTATACCGACACAACTGAACAATTAAAGTACATGATCAGCGATTTCAATAGTTTATACTGTAAGGCCCTCCGCACATGGAGCTACTCAAAAGGAACTAATCACAAACTCAAATTACTAACGAGTTTTTTGAGCGTCACCGCCCATACATTGCCATACAGGTTCGCACACGACGCGACTAGTCACTAACCAGTTAGTAACGCGTTGGCAACTGATCGCGCGCGACGCGTCGTGCCGGTCGCCGAGCTACTAGGTTAACCGAGTTTACTGTGTTTTGATGTGAAAAATGAATGATCAAGCCTTAAATATTAAATTTGTGCAGAAAGTGGAAGAGTATCCATGTTTATATAATTATAAACTGACAGATTACTCACGAAAGGATGTAACAGAGAGAGCTTGGAGTGAAGTTGGAAAAGTATTTAATTTGACTGGTAAGTCAATTATATTTACTTATATTATTTAATTATAATTATATCACCTATATTTAATTATTTTATTACAAAATATGATTCCATTGCCACGGTAATGCTGCATGGTGTTTAATAAAATAATTTGCCAAATAATCTCTGAGATTATAAGCTGATGATGTTGGAGTCACTTGAAGATTTTGTGGAGCAGGTATTGATTCAGGAGTGAAGTCAGTTGTTTCGAAATGTTGTGGTTTATACTGAATACCTTCTCTGCTTCGTACGAAATTATGCAAAATACACACAGATTTTATAATATTTGTAACTTTTTGCGGATCTCGACAACGTATAGGCCTGTCTAGAACGGCAAATTTCTCAGCCATCATTCCAAATGTACATGCAATTGTCTTTCTACCTCGACTCAGTCTATAATTAAACACTCTTTTAATATTGTTCAAAGTTCGTTTTGGATATGGTCTCATCAGATAGCGTAATAATGGAAAAGCCTCATCACCTACGAAATAGTAGGGAAATTCTTGTTCGTCGTTTGGTAATCTTGAAGGCGCGGGAATATTAGCAGTGTTTTCTAGCCATTGTTTGATAGCTGAAGCATGAAATATTCCACCATCACTATTTCTCCCAGCGTAGCCACATTCAATTAATGTAAATAACCCGTCCGCATCACTACATGCCATCAAGACAACAGAATGAAATGACTTGTAGTTAAAATTTCTTGATCCTGAATTAGGGAATTTCTCTATTCGGATATGTTTTCCATCTAAGGAACCGATACAATTAGGCAAATTCCACAACAAACTATAACGCTCTGATATACTCTTCCATTTTCTTACATTAGGGATTGGCATATAAATATCTTTTAGAACATTCCAAATAATGACTGTAGTTTCAGCGATTATCTGTGCAAGTGTATTATCTCCTCTAGCAAAATAGTATCCGATGTTCACAAATGAATCGCCACTTGCCAAGTACCTGGAAACAAAAAAATTAGTTGTTAATTTTGTTTCAGAGGGCCAATGTAAAGAAAAATGGAAAAATTTGCGCGCAGTTTTCGTCCGGCACACAAAACCAGCTTTAAGTGGATCATCATCAAAAAACAAGAAACCTTATTATTTGGCCGATGCGATGCAATTTACCATTCCATTCATAAAAACTCTGAATAATACTGTATCAGGTAATCTCCCGCAGCAAGCAGTAGAAGAAGTGTTGGAACAAGAAGATAACGAAGAAGTAAATGAGTCGCAATCCATATAACATCAGAACATCCCATTATCATCTCAAAACATGACATCACCATCTCAAAGCACGCCATCACCATACCAAAACAATCCATCACCCATGTCATGCCCTTTGCCTGCATCTTCTCCTATAACCAATCAACCAGACCAATTATCCAGACCACCTGCTTCCAGTACTGGCAGCCGCTTTACTCGTCGTAAAGGGAAATCATTTTCAACAATCGATGATAGTATTATGGACTACTTTAAAGCCAGAAAGGCTAAACTTGATAAAAACACTATAGAAACAGAGGACCCTAAGCGAATGTTTCTTCTAAGCTTACTGCCAGACATGAAAGCAATGTCCGACAGTCAAACAAGAACCTTCAAGCGACGAGTGCTGGCTTTAGTGGACGAAATTTTAGAGGAACCTCAGAGACCTTTTTTGGCACCATCACAGCAAGCCACATCATCATATAATTTGGAAACACAAAGCGTATTTGTTTCGACACAAGAACTGCCCTCATTAAATGAGCAGCAATCCACGGCAGCATATAATTTTGAAACACAACACGTTTCTCTTTCCACGCAAGAGCAGCCTGTACCAAATGGACAGCGAGTCACACCAGCATATAATCAAATCCTGACATATTATGAATCAGTACCGAGTCTTATTAATACAAATGATGATTAAAATATGGTTTTAATAATAAAGTATGCTTTGTGGTATATCAGGGTGTTTCTTTATTTTAATAGTAGGTACTTACTTGTAATTACTGTAACATACTACCACGTTCCCACTACAGGGGTATAAGTCTCTTTCTAATGAAAGAAGGGCTTAACGGGTCTGGTCTGGTACTTCAAATCAACATTCAGTAGATCAAAACTTGTTATGTCAAAATCGCATAGTGAGCAACTCATTAGATCAGTGTTTAATTTAAATATGTAGGGAACCGCTGATCTAATGAATTGTTGACATAGCAAGTTTTTTTGTATTGAATGTTAATTTGAAGTACCAGACCCGGGCTCCCAGGGGGTAAATTCTAAGTTGGGTGGAAGCAAGGCCAGTTAACCTTGCTACTAATTAAATACATAGGTACATGCATATACTCTCGTCCGTGATCCCCAGAAGGGGGTGGACAGAGCCTTGGAATCACTAATAAATAAATAGAAATCTTACCTTAGCGTTATTAAAATTCTTTCTTCTGCGCCCACGCACTCCCGCATGTTAGTATTTTTTTTACAAATAGCAGGAGCTATTAACTGTACCAAATGTACGTAGCTATCTTTGGACATTCTATAGAATCCCACAAATTTATTATCTGTTTCACGCAGCTCTCGTGCTGCAACTGACAATCTGCAGTTCACATTATTTTGGATATATGGGTGAATCCAAAATCTGCGTCGATCCCTTCGGCGTCTGTTATGATGATAATATAGTATAGTGACATCGTCATCTTCGCTCGATCCACTCGACATTTTTATTGCTTCCAATATTTCCCCTTGCTAGGTTTTTCGCACGTTTATTTGGTAGTAGAAATAACAGGAGTGACTGAAACCTTGCAATGTGAGTAGCGTCGTGTGCGAAATACAGTTTATAACTAGTTTGTAATTCTAATTACTGATTAATTCCGTCATATTTGAGTAGCTCCATGTGCGGAGGGCCTAAGGTTACTGGCGAAAGATTAATACCCAAGTTTAATTTTTTTGTACACTATCCCCGAATGATTGATAAATTTGGTCCTTTACGTCATATCTGGTTGACGAGGTTTGAAAGTAAGCACAAGTTGTCGAAAATAGCTGCAGCGGCATCTTGTAATAGGTAAAACGTATGCAAGACATTAGCAATCAAGAATCAACTCATTTTGAATGACTTGTTTGTTAAGGAAAGTTTGTCACCAAGTTTTTCATGTGGTAAAAAAAACTTTTATTTGTTAATCATACGTTAGAAGGAGAACCCAATGTTTCCATTTCATTTTCGGTTCCCTGGGTGAAACAAAAAGGAGTTATGTGGAAAAAATCGGATGTGGCCACTCTAGATATTTGTGATGACACATGTTTACCAGTTTTTGCTTCGATCGAAAGCATACTTCTCACGAAAAACATTAAAGTGTACTTTTCATGTCTGTTATATGAAACAATACTGTTTGATGATCACTACTATGCGTACAAAGTTGCGCGTACTAGTGAGAAACGCTACTACTCATTAGAAAGTTTGCTGGCACCATACCCAAACACCCTTTCAGTGGGTATGGACAGCTGTTTGTTCGTAACGCTGACATGGTCACTTGATTAAATTCAAGCGTATAGATATCGGACACCATCCCACCTAGTGGGTCTTCTTTAAGATACCGCTCACAAGATGTAGATATTTCGTGGGACTAGGCTAGGCAGGAGGCAAGATATAGGACAGCATAATAATATAGTCGTTTAAAAACACATACACACACTATACATTTTAATGTCAATGATTGAGTTTTCAGAAATGTTGATTGTTAGAAGCAAATGATCGTTTTAAGTTATTTTAAACCGAAGCTTTGCTATTATTAATCATAACTTATTATTATTGGTTGTATTCGTTCCTAGAGATGCCTCTTACAGACAAGGGTTGTAAGGGAACCTCTGCCTTTGCATCTGCCTCCACAAGGTTTTATGCGGAGGAACGTTTCGCTTGAGGCACGAAATTAAAATGTTATTGTGTTTTATGCTAATCACAGCTCATCAGCACCTCTTAAGACAGCAAAACTTGATTTTGCTGAAACTAGGAGACCTTAACATGCATGTTTTGATTAAAAGTGTCTCATATCTTTGGTTTAGCTACGAAAATCAATGAACAAAAATATCATTGTAAAAATTATTGAATGACTAGTAGCTAAACTAATCATATTTATTAGACACTATCAATAAAACCATGCGTGTTAGGTTTTCTATTTTATGTTGCTATCATTTAATATTTACGACACGATAAGTTTTATTGTAAAACATAATACTAGATAAGCGTAGGTGCATTCGACTTGTGTAAATAATTAAATCACATGCTTTCCTTAAAAACAAATGTGTGCCTGTATTCGTAAATGTTAGTTATTACTTACAATATAAACTGTTTTTATTTTGTGTACCTATTTGATTTTATAATACTTATTTAGATTTTATTGAATGGTTTTATTGCAATGCCACTATCATTTCTATACGATAAAGGAGCCGAGAGTGAGGTATACATAATAGTTAGTTATAGTCATAGGTTATAGTTAGGCTGTTGGATGTACTAATTTATCTAGTATGTTTCTTTAGTATCCTGTTAATAGTTTTTATTGAAGTGCTTCATACATTTTTGTTCTATTGATTGCAGGAGTTTACAAAGACTGGGACAGCAGCTTTCTGAGAGCAGCAGGCTACGCTGTTCACTGAAGGCATGGTTGGCTGATCTACTATCATGAAGTTCATGTGAAGGATATTGGCCCGCGCTACCTTAGATTGAAGCGGCCCAATGCCCTTAAGGTGGTTGTTTTTTCCTACTAATGTATTTTACCAAATATGGGCGAACAAAGTATAATTTGACACTGAAATTACAGTTGTTGGCTTTTATATTGGTAATCAGCTTTATATAATGTAGATTATTTGCGGCAAAACATATTTGGTTGAAGAAAGAAAACACTGGATTAATAGCGAAAATGCAGCCCAATGCCTTGCTTTTTCATACTAATGTATTTTACCAAATATAGGCGAGCAGAGTATAATTTTATGTTTTAACATCGAAATTTTAGTCCATACAGTCATTTCGATGTAATTTTCGCTATTAATCCAGTGTTTTCTTCAAACAAATAATTACCAATATAAAAGCCAACAACAGTTATTTCAGAGTCCAATTATACTTTGTTCGCCCATATTTGGTAAAATACATTAGTATGGAAAAGCAACCACCTTAATATGAACTAAATGATAGTAAAGCAAGTCAATCATGCCCGTAGGGAAAAGCGTTACCAGCCGTTAGAAGGCTTTTTTCCGGTTTTCATAAACGTTTCTGCTCGTAAAGAAAGCATAAAGTAACTTACGATACGGTTGACATAACCGTATGGAACATTCTAAAACAACTTAGTAAAAGTTTAAAACGCTTAGTGGACAGGTTAAACCCACAGTAAATAAAGACGTAAAACGCTTTACTAGAAGTGAATTACGACTTAAGGAAACATCAAAACCGCTTACTGGACAGGTTAAACCACAGTAAGCAAAGACGTAAGACGTCTTACTAGAAGTCGATTACAACTTAAGAAACGTTCAAAACGCTTTGTGAACAGGCTAAACAACAGTAAGGTAAGACGTAAGACGCCTTACTAGAAGTCGATTACGACTTAAGAACCGTTTAAAAAGCTTAGTGAACAGGCTAAACAACAGTAAGGAAAACGTAAGACGCCTTACTAGAAGTCGATTACGACTTAAAAAACGTTTAAAACGCTTAGTGAACAGGCTAAACAACAGTAAGGTAAGACGTAAGACGCCTTACTAGAAGTCGATTACGACTTAAGAACCGTTCAAAACGCTTAGTGGACAGGTTAAACCCACAGTAAGTAAAGACGTAAGACGCCTTACTAGAAGTCGATTACGACTTAAGAACCGTTCAAAACGCTTAGTGAACAGGCTAAACAACAGTAAGGTAAGATGTAAGACGCCTTATTAGAAGTCGATTACGACTAATGAAATGTTCAAACGCTTAGTGAATAGGTTAAACTACGGTAAGGTAAGACGCCCTTATAGGAGTCGATTACGACTCAGGAAACGTTCAAAACGCTCAGTGGATAGGTTAAATAACTGTAAGCAAAGGCGTAAAACGCCTAACTAGAAGTCTGTTATGACTTAGAAAGCAGTAAATAAACGTTCAAACCACTTTGTGAACAGATTAAACCACAGTAAGGAAAGACGTATAACGCCTTACTATAAGTTAATGAAGACCTAAAAAGGATCAAAACGCTTTATGGTAAGGTTAAGAGTTTTTATCTTTATCTTATCTTATAGTAAACCACGGTAAAAAAAGACGTAAAACGCCTTACTAGAAGTCAATTATGACATGATACGTCGGATATTACCGTAGGAAAGTTTTATGTGTGTTACCCGAGCACTTTCTTTACCGTTTATACTGCCTTACCGGAAGTTAATTTTCATCGTCAGTCCGTCGATCCTAGATTCAAGATTCAAGATATTTATTTGCATTCCTATCTTACTTACCACGTTTATAACTTTTTAATTACGGCTAATCTGTCTAAAATTACGTCTAAAACACACATAAGAGAGCCATAATCAAGATATACTTGCGCCTTGCGCTTAAGGCAGAAAACGCCTACAACCTTAGAAGGCGTTTTTGTTCATATGACTCGTGGTAGTTTTTTCGCCTTCATTACGAATAAATCGGCCCTTATTACGAAAAATTCAACTTTACATTTTTATCAGTGTAGGGATGGGCAAAAAATATGGAAGGGGGGGGGGGGGGGAGAGGATATCGGGCTTGCGAGTGCTGCCAGACCCCTAAGAAGTCCTTACGATAATTTTATCAGGTACCTTACCTACAGTTTTCACACAACATTTTCATTCTTAAAAAAAAAAATTTTTGTTTTATTTATACCGGTACGGTACATAAATTATTTCCAAAGATACGAGAGAGAAATTTTGCGAACTTTTATAGATTGCCCATGCAATGACTTCAGATTGTATATTGGACAATACCGCGCATGCATCACGTACTTACTTACAATTTGATAGAATGGATACCAACCTGCTATTTTTATTTATGCTGCTTTATTTATTTTATACTAGCGACCAGCTCGCGACTTCATTCGCGTTGTCCCGGTGACCCGACTTCAGCGCCACCTGGCGGGTCCAGTTTTTTCTTTTATAATAACCTTCTCCTGACAAACACAACAAAAAAAGAATTAGCGAAATCTGGCCAGCCGTTCACGCGTGATGCCGTGAACAAGGGAAATAGGGATTCATTTTTATATATACAGATTATTTAACTTACCTACCTACTCGATAGACTGATGACATGAATACGGTCGGAGGCAATCGTTGGATGGCGGCGGCTAAAATATACCGTTTGTCATGTAATTTCATGGGAGAGACCTATACTCAGCATATAATATCTTCCAGTCGATGATGATGACATTCCTATTCCATACAAAATAAAAAAACAAATACAATTATTGAAAATAAAAAAATAAAACTTAACTGCATGAATAATTTTGATATAGTTACCCAGTGTCACTTTCACAATTAAGACGGATCTAACGAAACCTCTCGAGCTAAAATCCATCAAGCCATTTAGGCTACAGAGCGTGACAAAGAAATATAAATACATACAAACATTATACATAGACTCGAAAACCTTACCCTCCTGACGCAGTCGGGTAAAAAATAGCAAAGCTACTTGTTTTTTGGCGGTCACGACACTGAAATACTATATCTATCTTTCTCTGTCCGTAACAATTAAGTCAAGTGTCGAGCGAGCGCGCGCGCATTTTGATTGCTATAATATTGCTAATATTCATTTAGTTTTGTGCGTTCTTCGGTCGGTTGGGTTGGTAGTTACTTGTTTGTTCAGCAGCGGACTTCTTGAGTGAGGTGAGTAAACAGCGCGTGGGCAGTAAGAAGTGAAAAAGTGCAGTTTAATAAGTGACTAAAGTGTTCAAGAACAGTGAGATCAGGTAATGATGGAATCTCTTGAAATTTCCCAGCTTCTGGGTAGCTGGGGTTACGATGAAACCGTAATTTCTAGATTTAAAGGTCTTGAGTGAGGTGAGTAAACAGCGCGTGGGCAGTAAGAAGTGAAAAAGTGCAGTTTAATAAGTGACTAAAGTTTTCAAGAACGAGATCAGGTAATAATGGAATGTCTTGAAATTTCCCAGCTTCTGGGTAGCTGGGGTTACGATGAAAGCGTAATTTCTAGATTTAAAGGTTAGTACCTACCATAATTTACGAAGCCATTTCGTACGCACGCAGCGGGTCTAATTATAGCTTTTTTAATGGATAGCTGATAGGTACAGTTTACAATGTATCTAGGCGGTTTGTCAAAGTGTTGATAAGGGGCCACTGAGGAAAAATAGTTATTTGTTGTATGAGTGCTGCTTTTTAATCAATTTTCATGACCGGTCATGAAAATTGAGCACGCGGTTGCTCTCGTGATTCAATTTTAGAATCCTTGCGAGTGTTCAAAAATTAGAATCCATAAATACTCTTTCCGAGATGGGGGGATGAAAAGACTTGTTTTTTTTATTTTGCCTGTCATGTATTTAACTGGCCGTCTCCAGAGTAGGTACTTATGCTCCCTGTCTCAAACAAAATAGCAAATAGCTCAGCATTTCTAATTGACTATAAGCTAGATATAATAATTATTATTTTTCAGACGAAGGCATTGAAACATCCCACTTAAAAAATCTCACCGAATATTCCATTGAAAAACTGTTCCCAAAAATAGGGGAAAGAACAACGTTCATGACAAAAATAAAAAAATTGTATGACCAGGTAAAACATTGCATACATTATTTAACTTTCATTCCTCCAGATATTATCATCATAAGCTGCTAATGAAAATTGTTTGAATGCAGGAAACTCAAACAAAAAGAAGAAGGATGACCTGCGATACGGACACAATAAGTGTAGCCTCAGACACTACACATCTCTCAACAAGTAGTTTTACTATGGTAAGTATGCTGTGTTAAAGTTAATATTGTCGACATAGAGTTAAACAAAAGCCTTGTTTGCAGATTGGTGAGAGTGATTAATGCACCTGCTTAGTGATTGGTACTAAACAGTATTGGACACTACACTTACATTAAACATTCACACTTAATTAAATCGGCTAGCGACCCAACCCAGCTTCTCAAAGGTTAATTTAGAAAAAATGTTACTGCCCTTTTGGGAATGACCAATATTAAACTTATTAAAATCTCATTTTGAAGCTATGACCAATGATCTGGACTCTGCTAAGGAATGCAGAAATACAATCGCTGTTTCTAGAATTCCATGGTTCCTTTTGTCACTTAGTATTGAATCCTTAATTTTACCACTGATTGGCTTTAGTCAGCTTGGATGACATCCACGGGAGAGACGGGAAGGTGTATTTTCTTGGGTAAAACGGGAACACAATAGCACAATTAATAATTTTATGTTTATTTTTTCAGACGATTGAGGAACTTATGAATGATTGTGGAGCAGATGGAAAAATGATTTTATCATATTTCAAAACAGAAAATATACTGAACGACTTTTACCGGCAAAAGCTGGCTGACTTAATTGTCAGGCAGGAGTTACAAAAAAATATCAGAAAAAGGTTAGTTTATTTTTTACCTTATTTTTAGGGCTTGTACATAAGTACAATAAATTATACATGAAGTAATCCCTATGGTGATACTTGTTATGGTAACTGCCTGTCTTATGCCGCGTTTCCACGGCCCGTCTAGAGACAGGCGTCTGAAACCCGAGCATAGAATAAATAATAGTATATATGAGGACGACGCGCCGCGGGCCACTGTGGTCCCACGGCGCGCGTCTGCCCGCTAGGGAATGCAACAACGGTGTCCTAAAGAATCGGGATTTACGGTACTTAGGAACCGGGATTTGTTTTTGATAACACTGAGAGTCGAAAATGATAGACGAGAATTAATCATAAATATACTAAAACGATGTAGGTGTAATTGTGAACAATAACTAAATAATGAACATAAGTAATACTTTTGATAACTTCAAAAAATATGCCACAAAATCTCTCCATACAAATTATGCATGTCACAGTAAGGTCATTGCAACAAAGAAATACTCTGGGGAAATTTCGTCGGGAGTAGGTACAAGTTTCGAAATTCTTCAATTTTAGACTTTATCCAGTATTCGCATCATAAAAGCTACAACCATACCAAATTTCTGCGTTGTAGGATTAGTGGAAGTACCCTAGAGGTTTTGGTTTTTTACGTTTTTAGATTTACCTTAACATCTAAAAAACTTGATAAGTAAGTTACAAAATTCAAAAAAATTGTTTTGAAATGTCGTGTAAGGGACTTTCATATGACATCCCATTTGATCTGATATTCTCACTTTTTTTTTACCCCCTCTTGGACTCCAATATCTCAACAACCCCCCGACCGATATAGCTCGTAACCTTACCAACAAATTGTACCAATACTATCTACCTCCCAATCAAACATTAAGATCGGATTAACGGTTCGGAAGTTATTCTCGGACAAACATACATACAAACAAACAAACGCCGCTTCTTCCAAGTTGACTCAGAGAACTCGCTTCGCTCGTTCAAAAATATCTATCTATGTTATATATTGTATTAAGTATATCAGTAATCTAGTACCATTAACACAAGCTCTGCTTAGCTTGGGGCTAGATAATGTTGTTGCCCGCGGTTTCACCTGCGTTATTCTCCTTTAGAGTAGGTTTTGATCTATCTATATACCTACCAAATTTCATCAAAAGCAAGACTAATAAACATAACTACTCCGCAAGCAGCCTGCTGCTTGCCTGGTGTTGTATTGGATGAATTCCAGTATTGAGGCTACTATCCAGTAGGTATCCGACAAGCCGACTACTCTTGCAGCAGTACATATACTAGGCAAGCAGCAGACTGCAGGAGTCTTCTAGTTGCAGAATGTCTGGAATAACCTTGAAAATACTGGATTGCTGTTGCCCCCATTTCACCGGAATTCCAGATATTCTGTTGCCATATTGCTCCTGCATGCAGTCCTGCATTCAGCACATGCATTTTGGAATATTATAGGTAGGTACCTACCAATTCTGTGACACCTGTACACGGTGTACCTACCTTTCTACTCATAGTTGTATTATGTATGTAGGTATGTAGCTTACTACATACATTGCCTACCTAGCTATAGCTAGTTTTAGGCTTGTAGGTAAGTACCTACCTATAGCCAGTTAGAGGTAAGTACCTAGCTAGTTGTAGGCAGGTACTACGTAGTGTTGAATGCCCGCACTTGATGCACTGAAGAAAGTGTAAAAGGGCCATTTGCAAAAAAAGTGTACCTACATTACACAAAGTAGTATATACTGTCACAAGGTTTTTTTAAAAAATCTAAACTATCAGTAACCTCATTATTTCACTATCAACTTTATTTAGTTTAATCATTGTTTGATCCATTTAATTGTAAACAATAAGCAAATAATGAACTAAGTAGTACTTTGATAAATTCAAAAAATATGCCACAAAATCTCTCCATACAAATTGTGCATGTCACATCAAGGTCATTGCGACAAAGAAATACTCTGGGGAAATTCTTACTGAAATATTTTTGGAAACTACATAATCTGAGCAATCTAATTTCATTTTTATGAAGACCTATGTGGCGAGGCGTACGTTCGCCTGCGACGCCGGAGGTAGCCGGTTCGATTCCCGCCTCGGAACAAATATTTGTGCGATCTGCAGATATTTGTTCAGGGTGTTCTGAGTATTTTCTATATATAATAAACTAGTGGGTCACCCCGAACTGAGACCTCGCGAATACACGCGATTCAGATAGGTTACCTCATTTATTTCGATAAAATATCTATGCAAATAAATAATTAATAAATAGTACTGGACAGTTCACACAACATTATCTAACCCCAAGCTAAGCAGAGCTTGTGTTATGGGTACTAGATAACTGATATACTTAATACAATACATTAAATAGATAGATATTTTTTATTATTCATAGAAAATATCCAGAACTAACTCCCTGAACAAATATCTGCAGATCGCAAAAATATTTGTTCCGAGGCGGGAATCGAACCCGCAACCTCCTGCGCCGCAGGCGAACCTTCGCCCGCCGCCACAGAGGTCGTCAATGTACATTAGTACGTACAGAGTACGTGAGTACATCCACATAAAATTAACGTTCTTGTCGGTTCGAAGAGTTAGACCTACAACGTCGTTCAAATTCCTAGAAACGGTAGGTCAGCAATACTGGTTATTTTTTATGGAGTACCTACAAGTTTCGTACTACATAAGTCAAAAAATTATAAAAAATAGTTTTGAAATGTTGAAGCAAGGGACTTTCATATGACATCCCATTTGATCTTATAGTCTCACTTTTTTTTCTACCCCCTCTTGGACCCCAATGTCTCAACAACCCCCCGACCGATATACCTAGCTCGTAACCTTACCAACAAATACCAATACTATCTTCCCGCATCAAACATGAAGATCGGATTAACGGTTCGGAAGTTATGCTCGGACAAACATACATACATACATACAAACAAACACCGATTTTTCCAAGTTGATTCAGAGAACTCGCTTAGCTCGTTCAAAAATATCTATCTATGTAATATATTGTATTAAGTATATCAGTTATCTAGTACCTACCCATAACACAAGCTCTGCATAGCTTTGGGGCTAGATAATGCTGTGTAATTTAAACTGTCCAGCATTATTTATTTATTTATTTTATTTATAAACTAGCTGTCGCCCGCGGTTTCACCCGCGTTATTCTCCTTCAGAGTAGGTTTTGATCTATCTATATACCTTCCAAATTTCATTCAAATCTGTCCAGCTGTTTCAGCGTGAAGAAGTAACAAACACACTACACACACACACACACACCCACACACAAACTTTCACATTTATAATATTAGTGGGATTTAACATCTGCGTATCGAATCAATGGATGGAGGCGGAAAAAGTTTAAACTTTTCTGTGGCATTCTATGGAGAAGCCTGTTATCCATAAATTAACATCTATCGGCTGATGATGATGAAGTAAAAAATCCTCTCATTATGAGCAAGTCCTTATGTTTCCAGTTCGTCATAAGTTCGTTGCGTTCAATTTAGTTTCCATTTATTAACATATACACTATTTTTGCAAATGGCCCGGTTGGTTTTGGTTTTTTAACTAGGTACCTACCTACGTCAATGACGTATCAAGTAGATGGCCCACCTGATGTTAAGCGGTAACCTACCTCATAGGTCACGTCCACCTAGGACGCGCCTTATGTGGCATTGCACTGTGCCCGCCACCCTGAGACATATAAAGATGAAAAATCTCATGTGTTTGTAATTCTACTAGGTACCTTTATTGTATTTTGTTTTTTATATATTTCGTTTTTTTTTTTGTTGTAACTTCACCTCCTCTCACGTTCTTTACAATCCTGTCCATCTAAAGGTTGCCTGGAAGAGATCGCTCTTAGCGATAAGGCCGCCCATTGAATCACCTTGAACTAGTTTGTAAGATAATATAAGTATGTTGTTATTTAATTTTTTAAGGTGATTACAATAAAGAGTTTTCTTCTATCTATCTATCTATCTATTTCACCGGAACCTAGCCTTCAAACCGGAACACAGCAATGCGAGCACTACTGCATTGTGACATAAACAGGTATGGAGGTAGAACCTACTTCCCCAGACGAACTCTTTCACAAAAAAACTCTAGGCAACTAGGGACCACTAGTAACTACTAGGGTGGGTGCACCAGTAGTACACCATATAAAACTTCAACCATAAATAATAAGCTTCTTTTAAATTTCCCACTACTTTTTTACATTTACCTTTTTTTGTTGTTGTTAAAACCGAATGAGACGCCATCTGCAGAAATTATAATGATTTTTATGTAACAATCACTCGTTCATTATTGCCATATTGTAACGGGGTAAATTGGGGAGGTGGGAGGACAAACCTCGCAGATGTAGCTCCCTTAGCTCAGCGGTTTCGCTACTAAATGTTTTTTTTATTATCTTGCGATTTAAGGATGTGTGAATTAAGTGGATATGAGACGTGGACTAGGTGTTTTGGCTTTAACAATTAAAACGAGTCTTTCTTCTGTAGGATTGACTTTATTCTTATCTTATTTCTTCGACTCTAAAAAAAACTACTGAGGTCCCTTCATACAGGGGGCGACACGCGCTTGTCCTGTTTGTTCATCTGAGAAGTTATTACAATTTCTGAACCCACCTCTATTTTTTTATAACAAAGATAAAAACTGGGGTCCTTTCCTTAGGGACGACACGCACTTGTCCTGTGTTTATCTGAGAGATTATTACAATTTCTGACTTCACGCCTATTTTTTATAACAAAGATAGACACTGGGGTCCTTTTCCTTATGTTCATTTGGTTCTGGCGGCCATTACAATAAGCACGCGCATGAAGGTAAGTTTTTTAATCTACTTAAATCTCGGGTTGTATCTATTGTTATGAGCTCCTATTGTTTTAATTCGTTAATATAATGTGTTTACTAATGGTATTGCATACTATTTTTGAAAAATATATCTTTGTGAAGAGATAGTTTCGCTGGTAAACTACTGGTGGTCAAACTTTTTTATGGATAATTGTTATTTAACTTTATACAAATTTAAGGTTAAGTTAATTGATTACTTTCTATAGGAAACACTTCGGAAACTTACATTGTTCCAATAGTTGTCCAGTGGTTTAACTCTGGTAAAATCAGTACTATCAATTTGTTACAGTAGTTGACTATTTACATTTTCTTTAAACTCATCAACCTTCCGAAAAGTTTTCTGTTGTTATTTTATAAGTGTAGTGTTTGTTGTGAAAGTATGATCTCTTAAAATTTAAAATTAATCTCTTATAGTTATAACTTTCTAAGTGTCTAGTTATTAATTATAAATGTTGATTTCGTAATAATTATTTAATATTTCATTGATGACACGTAATAAAATAAGATAATAAAAAACACTACTCGTAAAGTAGCTTCTTTTCAATGAAAACACTAGTTTTATTACCTGGTCAAACATTGGTGCAATGCATGGTTAATAACTGGTACAAACTGGTCAACCTAAGGAACATAACACCTCGCGACGCATTTTTTTAGTGTAGGTAAACAGTGTAGTTCAACTAGTAGAGCTTTTTTGTGAAATAGTTCGTCCGGGGAAGTACTACCATCATACCTACTTCTGCCGCATAGCAGTAGTGCTCGCATTGCTGTGTTCTGGATTGAAGGGTATGGTTCCCGGTGAAATTAGAAATTGTTAAATGTGGTTACAAAATAAATATCTTTTTATCTTTTATCTACATTACAGGCACATGAGACTTTTCATCTTTATGTCTCAAGGTGGCGGGCGCAGTGCAATGCCATATAGGGTGCGACCTAGGTGGATGTGACCTATGTGATAATGCACTGTTCATAGTCAGAGGGTACTGATGGCCATCTGCTTGATATGTCACTGAAAGTTGTTTAAAAAATAGGATACAGACAGACACAGCTACACACCATATTCCAGAATAAAAAAGTGAAAGGCAATCAAAGGTTGAGTTGTAGGTTGTAGGTAGGTACATAAATTCTACTTCTCGCGACTACTGTATCTAGATACCTAAGTACCTGCCTACCTATACCTACGCACGAACGAAGGTATTTCATTTAAAAATCTCGGAAAATATGCGTCCTAGCGAAATTACCACGCTATACAAAATAAAAGCTTATTAAATTTTCTAAACGTTTTACTTTGTCAAGTTTTTCGAAATCTTGTATAGTTTTCGCGTTATCCGCTCTTGAAAGTCTGTAATTATGGAAAAAAAGCGGCCAAGTGCGAGTCGGACTCGCCCATGAAGGGTTCCGTAGCAGCACAGAATAAATATTATTACAGGTAGCAGCAAGTAACATAATATAAAAGTTCTTGTAGTTCGTTATAACTTTGATCGATGTTTTAATAATAGTGTATTTTTTAGGTTTCCGTAGCCAAATGGCAAAGAACGGAACCTTTATGGATTCATCATGTCTGTCTATCTGTTTGTCTGTCTGTCTGTTAGTCCGTTTGTCACAGCCACTTTTTTCCGAAACTATAAGAACTATGTTGTTGAAACTTGGTAATTAGATGTATTCTGTGAACCGCATTAAGATTTTCGCTTAAAAATAGAAAAACACAATAAATATTGGGGGTAGGTACTTAGAACCCCATAATTAGAACTGCAACAATTTTTTTTTTCATCTAACTTATACGTGTCTATGGATAGGACTTCAAAAATGATATTGAGGTTTTTTTTTTTCTAAACTGAATAGATTGCGCAAGGGACACTTACAAAGTGGTAAAATGTGTGAAACTTCTAAAATAAGAGAATTATAAAACTAAAAAAAATATATGATGTACATTTACCATGTAAACTTCCACCGAAAGTTGGTTTGAACGAGATCTAGTAAGTTTTTTTTAATACTTCATAAGTCATAAACCGCAATTTACCTTTCATTCAAGAACGATTGAGGCCCAGGCCACGTTCAATAGAGAAGTAAAACTTGTTTCATATATTAGCCTCATAGCTAACATTAGCTTTAATTCTGTATAGAGTGATTATCAACCCCCCCCCCCCCCCCCAGAGCCCCCCCCCCCCCCCCCCCCCCCCCCCCCCCCCGGCTCAAAGGCTTCGGTCAGGGACTTTTGATATGTTCACCTCCTAACTACGTACCTACCTAGTCCAAACAAAGTTAAGAAGTCAAAAATTGTGTTCCAAACATTTCCCACTATAAATATTACCATTAACTTTTTTCGAAGTAGTTTTATAAAGAATGAAGAGCTCTTCACATATCTTTACATAAAATGTTATATCGGTAGCAATTGTTTAAGTCCGCAGTTTTTCAGAATCGTGCCACAGATAAAATAATACTATAACTGTGCATAGCTCCTTTGAGGTTTTGCCGCCACGCGTTTCGAAACTCGTGTTCAGTGCTGCCACCTCTGAGGCCGATCGGCCCTAAAAGCGCTTGAAAATAGCGCTAGATTCCGCTAGATTGCATAAACAAAAAATAGCGCTAGAATCCGCTAGCTTGCATGAACAAAAAAAGGCATTACGAAATAAGAAGTTTTTATTTATTTCAATACAAATTGTATTTATCTTCTAAATTCTACTATAATCTTACTACCTACATAAAAAAGGCACATTGTAAACCAACGAGCAGAAACAATTTATATTATTCGGGGAATACCCTACCCTAAACATATGGAACGGAACGGAAGCTAAACGAATTGCGGCGTTGCTGCTTACTTCCTACTTTTTGCCGAGATTGCGACATGATTACTACCAAGATTGGTCAGCCAAAAAAATGCGCTACAAGTTAATATTAAAATTTCAGCGCTAAGTGTCCCAAAAAAGCGCCAGATCTAACTCCGAAAGCGTTGAGGTGGCAGCACTGCACGTGTTGTTTGGCTGTCGGTAAACTCAATACTTCACGTCGTCGGCGCGAGTCCGTCGCGCCGTCCGCGCCTTTGAAGTTTACCGACTCTCGATGGATTCGGCGCGCCGGCACAGGCGTGCACAGGCTTGCGTGGTCCCACGGCCCGTGGTCTGTGCCGGCGGGTACAAGAGTGCGGGGAGGGAGGGCGCGGACTCATGCTGATTGGACGATGACTACCAGACATCGGCAGGCGTCTGCCGACGGGGTGGTCCCACGGCGTGTTGCCTGTGACCTTGCGTCTGTGCCTGTGTGAAAACGGGCCGTGTAATTGCACCATTAGGTATGCGTTCTGCAAATGGATTTTAGCCGAGCTGAAGCTAGCTGCTTAGTTGCGCAATCCATTTTAATTGAGAATGAACATAATTTTTACTTTTCAGTTTTCCAAATTCTGTCATAGAATATTGGTCAGATCTGTGGTGCGATCAGCTAAATATGTTGCAAACGATTTCTATCGTCCGCTTGATGCTAACAAAATAATATTTCTATCGATGTTTTCCGATCAGCTATCTTTTCTTGCTCCGATTTCTATGGACTTCTATCGATGTGTTACAATCTGAAGTTTGTACGAATTATGGATAACCCGACCACTTTACAAAGTACGATTACGCTATGAACCGTGTATCAACGTACTAACCATTTTTAATCAAACGTAAAATACGACTATTATATGCTTTGTCTATGATAGAAACATATTTTTACTCTGTGCTGTGTGACTTGTGCGATGCGCAGTATCCTATTAGTATCCTTGTGAGAAAAGTTTGTTTACATTTTAACAAGTATACGAATTATCAAATAATAATGGTTTGGAAGGAAATTAAGTAACCACATTGAGGTGAAATGTATATATACCTATAGACCCAAGTTGTGTTGATTCGTTCGACTCCAATTTAATATTTTTTAACAAAATAGCGCAATACCGCTAAATAGTCGCAAAAGTGTTTTGTACGTACTGAATGTTTTTATTTGATTTGTATTGTAATTAAAACCATGTTCAAACAATTAAAAAATCCAC
Source organism: Operophtera brumata (assembly GCA_932527175.1). NCBI lineage: Eukaryota > Metazoa > Arthropoda > Insecta > Lepidoptera > Geometridae > Operophtera > Operophtera brumata. The sequence continues at coordinate 43,865,233 of OW052226.1, read as the reverse complement.
TTTAATGGCTTACCTTTTAGATTTCTATGGTTTGAAACAACCATATACTTGTTTCTATTGCAATAGGTTGTGTTGCGATCAAATGCTGTCATTATTCATTGAAACAGCGGTACATAATCGCTACTTCATACCATCGATAGAAACACTACATGTCAAAAGGCTTTTTGTTGCAATCAAGGTTTGTTAGCAACAGGGTGAGTTGCATGATCGCTAAAACGTAATTTTCCATAGAAACAGCATTGAAACAGCGCAATGCTGATAGAAACAGGAGATAGCTAATCGCTCGGCTGATAATTAAGTACTTCAGGGAGGAATCCTATGTAAGAACAAATTAGTAACTTTGTTTAGTTTTTGGTAATTTAGTATGTAGTTAGAACTCTCCATGGCATTTTCAATTAGGAGTTAAACACTATTATTATTAAAAATAAAATACAAATAAAATAAATTGCTTACTATGTATAATTATAAAGTAGAATTATATTAATACTATTAAAACTTCCGTGAGTAATATTCATAATTGAAAAAAAAAAAAAAAAAAAAACCGGTAATAACTCACGTAGGTACTTGTTACGAGTCAAACACCCGACTCGAGTTTCTGGGACTTAATACCCCCTTCCTCAAGGAGTATACGCGACAGCTTCCCGGCGATCACTGTGATCACTGTGATCGCCGGGAAGCCGTCGCGTCGTTTTTTTTTTTTTTTTTTTTTCAATTATGAATATTACTCACGGAAGTTTTAATAGTATTAATATAATTCTACTTTATAATTATACATAGTAAGCAATTTATTTTATTTGTATTTTTTTTTTTTTTTTTTTTTTTTTTTTTTCACAGTGATCACAGTGATCGCCGGGAAGCCGTCGCGTATACTCCTTGAGGAAGGGGGTATTAAGTCCCAGAAACTCGAGTCGGGTGTTTGACTCGTAACAAGTACCTACGTGAGTTATTACCGGTTTTTTTTTTTTTTTTTTTTTCAATTAGAATTATATTATTAAGTATAAGTATATGTACTTAGTGTTAGTAGTTAGATGGTACAAAAAAGCTATATACCTACCATCCACACACCAAAAATATTATCATACTCCGCTCAACTGGAATGGAAAACGGGACCGTAGTCGTGGCCAGAAGCTAATAAAACAGGCTATTATAGCACTAAGTGATAATGTAGCTACATGTTACAAAAACATTGTTCAGAATGGGATTAGTAGTTCTAGAAAAGACCACTACATGAAAACATAATATTAGTCTCTTTCTGTTTCCTTCTTCTTGTTTTCTGTTTTTTTTTTATATTAGTGTAGATTTATGTAGATAAGTAAATGTATAAATATTTTAAATACCATTTGATTAACAAACTAATTCATTAGAGATATAATTGTTTTTAGGAGGTTTGGGCAGGCTGTACCAAAGGTAAAAATAGACAATCTGCAGCTGGACGTGGCATACTATTAAACAGATACTATAACTTAAGAAGAAAGTTAATAAAAGTTGGAGCGATTACAAAAAATCATAATAAAATTGTCAATGAAAGCAAAGATAACAAACAAACTGATGAAGACACGGGTATGTACTTAGCATAATTGTTTACTAAAAAAACAGACTTCAAACTGGAACTGTGTGCTGATCAAAATAAGCCTAAACACGGCCAGTCTACTATTATCCATCGAGGAGTTCCATTATCCACCTTCATCAGATCAGCTTGCTGTCACTATAACACTATAAGGACAGGTATGCCAAAATTTAGCTCATTCGGATATCGGAAAGTAATCCATAGCGCCACCCGTGAAATACTTATCATTGATTTATATGTGGTTTTCTTCATCAGTTCCACTTAACCAAATGATATTTTCTTAATGCACATGCTTGACTTAAAATACCAAATTCGCTATATGTATGCTTCTATAATAATTGAGATGTTCCCTCAATTCGTCATGGATTCCATCATCAGAACCAGGTTTTGACGAAAATGGGACCAATCTGGAAGCGTATCCTTTCAAATATAAAAATATTTTTTCAAATCAGTCTAAACGACTGAGATATTTTATTTCTATTTTATTTTATTTATATAACAAAATCCACAGTTCTTAGGTATCTCTTAGATATGAGGTAACAAATTAAGAACTTCCTCCTTTTTCTTTGATTGATTAAAAACCATTTATGAAACCATTATTGGTTAATCAGGGTTTAAAAGAAGAGTCTCGGGTTATATTTGACGACCTCTGTGGCGCTGCAGGCGAAGGTTCGCCTGCGACGCAGGAGGTTGCGGGCTCGATTCCCGCCTCGGAACAAATATTTGTACAATCTGCAGATATTTGTTCAGGGTGTTCTGGGTATTTTCTATGCATAATAAAAAATATTTATGTATGTAACGTATTGTATTAAGTATATCAGTTATCTAGTACCCATAACACAAGCTCTGCTTAGCTTGGGGCTAGATAATGTTGTGTGAACTGTTCAGCATCATTATTTATTTTATTTATTTTTGTTGTATTTGAAACTCTTATACAATTGTCAATAGAAAGAGAGCAAAGATCTAAGAGTGGAAGAGTAAAGTTATTTCATTAGTTCCTCTATGAAAAATGCAATGCATGGACTAAGATCCAACCGCAAAATTGTGCACCTATCAGTTATTTTATCAAAATGTGATATGAATGATAGTTTACTTATTACTTTTGAAACTATCATGGTTATGTACATAATTTTCACTAGAAACGGGATATTTACCATGATTTTTGAGTTTTATATGTTCCCGATATATCGGCACAGTTGCATGCGCCATGATCACGGGAGAACCCCCCGTTCCCCGATGATGTTCTCCCGTGATCATGGCGCATGCAACTGTGCCGAAATATCGGGAACATATAAAACTCAAAAATCATGGTAAATATCCCGTTTCTAGTGAAAATTAAGTTTACTTATTGTTTGTACTTGTGCAAAGGATTTCCTAGCAACTCGGTGGCGTTTCCTATGAGTTAACTATCATCTAACTAAATCACATTTTGATTTAATAACTCATAGGTGCACAATTTTGCGGTGAGATCTCGGCCTAGTAATTTTTACCAAAAATTACCATTTTTTTTATGTCATAGGGATTTTATATGTTAACTATATTTTTAGATGATGAGCGCGAGGACTTGGTACGTTGGCTTCAAAACACCAAAACTGTAAATCTTGTCCTTGAAAACTGAGAACGTACAACGACAAAAAGATTGACACTGCTGAGAAAAGGGTCAATGGAAATTCACAAATACATGGACGATTTCCCAGCCCTCAAATGTTTCGATGGGTATAGATTGGTAAGTAGGAAAAAATACTACAAACGTTTATACTAAATTATGAATTGTCAATTAATTGTAATTATTTTACAAGCTTTTATTTAGCTTGCTTTGTATGTTGAAATCATTCCACGACGAGCACTCGTCCTGTTCATGAAGAAAACCTATCAATATTCTAGATTGGTGCTAGTCGTGGATTAGTTGAAGTGTAGAACATATATGAGATACAGCCTGGTGACAGACGGACAGAGGAGTCTTAGTAATAGGGTCCCGTTTTACCCTTGGGGATGGGGTATTTTATAACATAATATCCCTATAAGCCCAGGGAGTGGGTATTCTGGGTGGTAGTAAAAAATACCGGTATTAGAAAAATGTTCAGATAGTCCATGCTCTAGATGTTCATGATCCTAGCAAGGTCGCCATGTAAAGTGGGGGTTTTAGGAGTAATTAAACACGCAACCGCTTTCAGTAAAAGTCGTGTATTCTCTGCATAAGTATTAGCGTGAACAATCCGATCAAAGTACCTATGTCATCATTTTGTACACACTACCATATTAAGTATACACATAGGTCATTATTACACACTTCACTCAAACTGATATTGTGAACACCCTAGCGAAACTGCGAAACGGTCAACTGGAAAAGAAGTCAACCTGCCAACCGATCGTTGTTTGCGTCGGACCAAATCTTGAAGATTTGGCAGAATTTTATGTAAACTTTGGTGATGTGACCTACTCAAACTGATATTGAGAACACCCTAGCGAAACTGCAAAACGGTCAACTGGAAAAGAAGTCAACCTGCAAACCGATCGTTTGTTGCGTCGGACCAAATCTTGAAGATTTGGCAGAATTTTACTTAAACTTTGATGATGTGACCTACCGCGTTGAAGGACAAGCAGTGGATACCTGTTTTATAATCTTTCAGGTATTTGATGTTGAATACCCCAACGAATATCGTCAACAGTGGATGTTTATTCAACACTATTTTTACAATATAAAAACACCACAAGCCGTAAAGTTTCCAAACGTCACCTCTTTGATCGCTGACTTAATGTTATGTATAGTGGATGTTTATTCAACACTATTTTTACCATATAAAAATACCGCAAGACGTAAAGTTTCCAAACGTCGCCTCTTTGATGTAATGTATAATGACCTTATTTAGTAGGTCCTTCACACAGACGCAATATATAGATATAATGGACAACGCAATTACGTCTCGGCTGTGTTCTTGTATAATATAAAAATGGTATTAACGTAGCGCTGCTATATTTGTGATAGTGAGTTACAGTCAATAAAAAGTTTGTTCCTACACTTTAGACATAGACATGATGATTTGTTGGTATATGATTGTGCACAGCCTAAATGTCGTAGGCGATTTCAGAATGCAAAAAGCTTTAAGCGCCATCTGCTCGTACACTTAAAATGTCATCAGGAACGATCTGTCGTAAACATCGAATTTAAATCTAAGAACGATGGTGGCATTTATTCTGGCGAGTGCGTATTACAAGAAAATATTGAACTCCATTAACAAAATTACAACTATGTTGAACGACTTCAGTCATATGATGCAGATGTTCAACTTGAGTTTTTTTTTAGTACTCAAGTACAAAATATATCTTTACAACAATGTGGTGTTTCACAAGTTTAAAAACAGGTACCATTAAATAAAACAATACATAAACCTTCAGAAATCGTAGATGGATATTTGAAAGTTTTGCATGATTCAGCAACAGGTTTTGCTTTATCACTTTATAGCAACCCAAACTTAAACAGAGCTACTGCTACAGATATTTTACTTCAAGTTCCCCATAATATTACCAATGTGATTGGAAATACTATACGAGATTGTATTTCAAATACTCCACATGGTAGTTCTGCCATTGAAACTGTACTATTACAGTTTCAATGGCAGAACTACCATTTACCATTTACCATTTTATGGTGCATTATCCTCATATTATTCAGTGTGTAGGACCTTTAAAACACTTTTGGTGCATACGGTACGAAGCAAAGCACCAACAACTGAAACAAACAGCTCATAATACTGCATCGAAGCGCAACTTACCTTTACTTTACTAATCAAACAACACTTAATTGACTGTGGTGGTCCTGATAATAACGTCATGAACAAAGAGTTTTCTCTTCTGAGAGTGAATGGTGTGAGTATTGAAAACAGTCGTATAAAGTGGGTGAAAAATTGTGGGACAATGTTTAAAACCAGGGTTTATTGTGACTATTGTGAAAGAGAAAGAAATTCTATTTTATAAGATTATTTATGTACTCAAGTTAATCTAGGGTGAACTTGTGAACCCCTTACATGTATTGGCTTTAATCAACATTTACTATAGGCCTAGCGTTTAACTTAGCAACCTCCTGAGGTATGGCAGCGGCACGGTAGGGGTGACATTTGTATTTGTATTTATTTGTATTTGTATTTATTTATTCAACTAGAACGGCACAGGCCAATTACACTAATGAATTTACATAGGTATAAAAATTAACATAGGTAGGCAATCATATTAAATTAAAAATAAGAATTAAAAAAATATAAACAATGATTTGGTAAACATATTAAATTAAACAATAAGAATTTTAAAATATAACCAATTATTGGGTAATCATATTAAATAAACAATAACAATTTAAAAAAAGTATAAGTAAACAAAGATTAAAATAAAAAGCATTTCAAAGTTTTATCACAAAAAATTAGGTAAATCACATTCAAAAATAAAAACAGATGTCAAAAAGGTAAACAGAATTTCATGTCAACATTCAAGCACAAACAATCATACATTCTCCTCACAGAACGTCAAGCACTCAGACTGAATCACCTTCCATACATCCACAAACACATCACAATCAGACCTTGCGTCCAGGAGAGCATTGAGCGCACTGAGGGTTCGTGGAATGGTAGACTGGGCGCGCGCTACTGTTCTGTAAAAGGCACCGATAATAATTTATGTCTCCTGCCGCCACAGTAATTATTAGGGACATACAGTCGCAACAGTTCATTATGGATATCAGGGGTATCTATCCTACCACGAAGAACCTTAAACATGATAATAAATAAATTATTAGCTCTTCTGACTTCCAAACTGTTATAGCCTAAGCAGCCCAGGAGGAACTTTGTCGGGTACATGTATGGGTAATAGACATACATGCGCTTATAGAGGTAGCGAAGAAAAGCCTTTTGCACTTTTTCCAGCAAGAGCGCGTAAGTGCTTTCATGCGGGTGCCACACACACGAGCTTGCTTCAAGTTTACTGCGGACCAGCGCACTAAAAATTAGCTTTATGACATGGTCACCGCCAAAGTCTCTGCAAGTCCTTAAACAAAACCTAGTTTTTTATAGACATGTGACGTAAAGAACTGTCGGGCTACACACGTGATGAAAATTAGTGAAGATATCTTACGATATCTATCTTTGTTTGTTTGTTTGAACGCGCTAATCTCCGAAACTACTGGTTCGAATTGAATAATTCTTTTTGTGTTGGATAGTCCAGTTATCGAGGAAGGCTATAGGCTATATAACATCACGCTACGACCAATAGGAGCAAAGATATAGTGGTAAATGTGTAAAAAACGGGAGAAATTATAACTTATAACTCAAGAACGGTGAACCGAATTGGCTGAAAATTGGTGGGGAGGTAGCTTAGAACCAGGAGATTGATATAGGGGGGAGGGGTAGGAGGGGGGGGGGGGGGTCTCCGGGGGCTACCCGTGCGAAGCCGGGGCGAGTCGCTAGTTTACAAATAAGTACCTAAGTCATTGCGAAAGAGAATAAAATACTTGATCAAATAATTATTATATTTAATACTAATATCAATATTTTCAACTGAACTTTCAATTTATTAGCTCATGCCCATATCGCTACTCGAATCACTGTCAGTATGACTGGAATCACTTTCGTCATCTGAGTCGTTTATATCATTTTCATGCTCGGCAGAATTTGGATCAGATTTCCTAACCTTGAAAAAATTCTATACATTATAAACAACATCTTTAGTTTGAGCTCTAATCCGAGGACCCATCTTCGGTTGCTAATCTCGTGTGCGTCTTAACTAAAGCGGCCGGTCCAAATAACATGTATTGACGGCAGCGAGATCGCCGCCCGACTGACGTCAAGTGACGTCTCGCGACATTTGACATAAGAAAATCACCACTCCCGTGCCGCTGCCATACCTCAGGAGGCTTCTAAGTTAAACGCTATACCTATAGCCCATAATATTCTTTGTAAAAGTGTATATAATAGTCAACTTAAATGTATCAATCTTGATGATACGAGTATAGCATGTTTTCCAACGACTTGTCATACAATTAATAATGGGGATATGTACTGCCGTATAAAATATAAGTTTAGGTTAATCAATTTAAAAACTACTCGAATTATTTAATCTTATAAAACTGAGCTACTTACTACCCTAATCAATGTGTTTTTTTTTTTTATTTTTTTTTTTATTTATATGTTCATTTATTTTTTGACGACCTCTGTGGCGCGGTTGGCGAAGCTTGGCCTGCGACGCAGGAGGTTGCGGGTTCGATTCCCGCCTCGGAACAAATATTTGTGCGATCGCAGATATTTGTTCAGGGTGTTCTGGGTATTTTCTATGTATAATAAAAAATATCTATCTATGTAATATATTGTATTAAGTATATCAGTTATCTAGTACCCATAACACAAGCTCTGCTTAGCTTGGGGCTAGAAAATGTTGTGTGAACTGTCCAGCATTATTTATTTATTTAATTTTTATATTAAAGGTTTTTCAAATTATTTCAATTCACAGCAAGATGGATACATAAATACTAATGTTTTGATATTTTTTTTTGTTTTCATAGATGTTTTGTTATGTTTTGAAGATAGTTATTGAATTTAAAAATACCTACTGAACCGATATTTTTAATAAATGGTTTTGAACCTACCTATTTTTTTTCTGTAATAGTTTCAATTTCCCGAATACACTCCCGTGTTCTCGTAACCTTCCAAAATTATAATAAACTAGGTAAATAATAGTAGTGTATCTGTATGCAGCAATCACTAAACTTAAACCGCGCTAAAATGATCGCGGTCTCTTTTATTCGAGTCAAATACGCACAACCCACTTTAGCGTGATGCTGCATAGAATCGCTACCTTTTTACACACTTTCGACAAGCACAAATTGTCAGCCAGTTATTATGACGTGATTATGTGGTGTGGTAAAATAAATCGGCATTTTAATGTATACCCACTTTATAAAGTTAGGTGTGTAGAAGTGTAATAAAAAATTAGGTTCAAGGTAAACTCATTTACTCAATTTAATTTTGTACTAATAACTAAATAAATCAATAAATAATGCTGGACAGCTCACACATCATTATCTAGCCCCAAGCTAAGCAGAGCTTGTGTTATGGGTACTAGATAATAACCGATTCAGTAAGCCGATATTATCAAATGTGTTAGATTAAGTAAGCCTGATTTTTTTCATATTCTGTCAAGGTGCAATTTAGAATCAATGTTATGTTAATTAAGTGCTAGCCTCTGTATGTATTGCTGTTCTTGGCAGATGTGACATGGCTATAGAATAAATGTGTCAATAAATTAGATTCCTGAATTGTATAGTATGTTCAACGAGTATTTGTCGATGTTTCATAGAGATTTAACTGTATCAACATGTGACATTAGTAGTGGTATATTGGGCTACGTAACTCAGTTTTATACATCCCCGGAACCTTAGGTTCCGGGGCGGAACCTTAGGTTCCGGGGCGGAACCTTGCGGTTCCTGATGTATAAAAATTAGTTACGTTGACCAATATCTCTTAATCAGTTATACAGACTACCAAAACGGTACTCGATTCGATGCGATTGTATTTCTTAAAAATAGTATATAATAATTTGAAAACCTTTTTACATTAAAATAGAGTTTTAAAAGAAAAAAGAAAAATAAATATTATAGAAGAGAATAAAAAGTATGTATAAAACATAAAAACAGTTAATGCCACCAGGGTTTGAACATAGGTGCTTTGGATTGTAAAGCAGTACGAATAACGACCACACTACAAAGACATTTGATAGAACGATGAATTTTGTAATCAATTAATCATATCATAAAATAGCTGATCGTGTAACTAGCTATGCATAATTTGAAATAGCCGTAGGTAATTGTCAGCATAAATTATAATTTAGGTTTTTCAATGTAGGCAATTTTAAGTTCGTTGACATGATATACTTCGTACTGTGATGTAGACAATTTTAAGTTCGTTGACATGACATACTTCGTACTGTGATATAGGTACTTATACAAAATATAAATGTAAAAAAAACATTAAAATAATAATAATAATAATTAATGCTGGACAGTTCACACAACATTATCTAGCCCCAATCTAAGCAGAGCTTGTGTTATGGGTACTAGATAACTGATATACTTAATACAATATATTACATAGATAGATATTTTTTATTATACGTCGAAAATACCCAGAACACCCTGAACAAATATCTATGATCACACAAATATTTGTTCCTAGGCAGGAATAGAACCCACGACCTCCTGCATCATAGGCCAACCTTCGCCCGCCGCGCCACAGAGGTCGTCAAACATACATACATACATAAACACATACCGTTTTTTTCTCGACAGGGTATGCAGTGCCTCATTATACTTCTTTTCAACGTCTTTGTATAAAATTATATAAAAAATAAAAATAGTATATAACAATTTGGAAACCTTTTTACATTAAAGTAGAGATTTTAAAGAAAAAATAAAAATAAAAAGTATGTTTAAACATAAAATAAAAACGTTTATGCCACCAGGGTTTGAACTATGATGCTTTAAAAAGTATGTATAAAACATAAAAACAAAAAGTTACTGCCGCCAGGGTTTGAACTTAGATGCTTTGGATTGTAAAGCAATATGATTAACGACAACACCACGAAGACATTAGATTGAAGGATGAATTTGTATACAAGTATCATAACGTAAAATAGCTGATCGTGTAACTATCTTAGCCTAATTTTAAATACCTATAGGCAATTGTCAGCATAAATTATAATTTAGGCTATTCATTGTCAGCAATTAAAGGTTCGTTGGCACGATATACTTTGTACTGTGATATATTTATACTAAAAGGACTATAGTTTTTTTTCTTAATAATAATAGAATTTAATTTCTATATCAATCGTGTGATATTATGTTAAAATAAATAAGTTGTTATCGAAGCATTTTGATGCAATAAAATGACCGAATTTTGTCCAGTTCATTCATACCACAACATCGTGCTTGAAGTATCACAGTGAAGGAACCACCAGGACCAGCCAGAACCCCAAGCTTGAAGAGGACCAGACAGCAGCCCAAACTTTGGACTCCACCCGGAGTCAGTTTGAAGAGCTCCACAGCTATCAAGCCGGACAGCCTGATCAAAACCAGCCTCGGATCCAGCAACTCAGACACCAGCTCTGAAGTTCAGAACTAACCTGAAGAGGACCAAGCAGCAGCCCAAACTAGGACTCCACCCGGAGTCAGTTTGAAGAGCTCTACAGCTATCAAGCCAACCAGCCTGACCAAAACAAGCCTGGATCCATCAACTTACCACCAGCTCTGAAGTTCAGAACTAATCTGAAGAGGACCAGAATCCTGGCTGCTTCACAAGCTTGAACACTTTCTGAAGAGCCCCAATCATCATCACCACCAAAACAATGTACGTGAGTAATGATAAGTTAGTAATTAATATCTATTTAAGAGTCATACATTTTATTTTTCTTCTTTTGTTTCAGGAGTGATTCGGAGTCAGAATTTCCCATGACAGAACAATCAAAATTGTTGTTCAAGAAACCTCAATCCAAAAACAAGTTTCAGGGGCAAGTACCACTGTCTGGATCCGACTGCGATTCGGTAGTATCTAAACCCACAACATTGCGGGTCAAGAAATCTACAACAGCATCCAAACGCAAGTGTTTGGGTGAGACAACGAGGTAATTAATTAATTGATTTGAACTAAGTATGTAGTGTTTGCATAACATCATCTGTAATATCACAAGATTGTATAGAATGAGATGATCGATTAATATAGACTATGATCAAAATAGGTTATTTTTTTTTTCTTTTTTAGATTTCGTGAAAGTAAGAAGAAAATGGATATGAACGATATCTTCGGACTCTGCAGTGTAGATGACGAGGCGGTGCTGAGCGATGGGGTACAACAGCTACCATCGTTTCTAGCAAACAGAGTGGGTAAAGGGATGCAGCGAAGCTGCACACCCACAAACGGCTGTTTTTTTATCGAACTGAAGGTTCACAACCACACAGACGCTGTTTCCACAACTTCAGCAGATAGATGGAGGAAGGCTCTCCTTCGTTTGAGCTGCAGCTTTGACGAGGACAGTCAACAGTGGAAACTGCTACAACGATTCGTGATCGAATCGTCAAAGCTTTTCAAAGATGCAACCCCATCGTTCTTCTCAGACAAATGAACAATCAATATGCTATGCTCGATAAATGATAAACCACAGCGATTCTCAATACATTCTGGAAGCAGTTATACTCAGTAATTGCAAGAGCCACACTGAGTCTAAAGATGCTACTCAAACATTTTTTTCTCGGACAAATGAACAAACAATACGCTATGCCTGATAAATGATAAACCACATTGAATCTCGATGCATCTTGGAAGCAGCTAGACTCTGTAATTGTGAGAGCCACACTGAGTCTAAACTGACTAATTTCTTTACTATGATTGATAATATTGCTCGATGTTAATTATTTACAATGAAACACTATAAATGTTACCTAATTATAATGAGCCTTGATATTGATTGAAAATATTTAACAATAAAAAATAAATTAGTAAATGCTGTTAATATTTTTTTCTTGAACAATTGGTTTTACTTGAACAATGATAAATGATGATGATAACTCACAATGATAAATTACCTTGAAACTGAATTAGCCAGACTCGATACTTGCAAGAGCTATGTAGAGTCTAGGCTAACTAATTTCTTCACCATGATTGATAATATTACTCGATGATAATTATTGAAACGCTAAGCAAATATGATTGCACTGAACATTTCTAACTAATTTATTTACTATGATTGATAAATGATAAACCACAATGAATCTCAATGCATCCTGGAAGCAGTCAGACTCAGTAATTGCAAGAGCCACACTAACTGCTGCACTGCTGCTGAGGCTGACTGATTCTTTACTATGATTGATAAATAATAAAACACAATGAATCTCAATGCATCCTTGGAAGCAGTCAGACTCAGTAATTGCGAGGGCCACACTAACTGATGCACTGCTGCTGAGGCTGACTAATTCCTTTACTATGATTGATAAATGATAAACCACAATGAATCTCAATGCATCCTGGAAGCAGCCAGACTCGGTAATTGCAAGAGCCACACTAACTGCTGCACTGCTGCTGAGGCTGACTAATTCCTTTACTGTGATTGATAAATGATAAACCACAATGAATCTCAATGCATCCTGGAAACAGCCAGACTCGGTAATTGCAAGAGCCACACTAACTGCTGCACTGCTGCTGAGGCTGACCAATTCCTTTACTATGATTGATATATTTTTTCTCGAGTTTATGGGGTGCGCGAAGAAATCCTCCACGTGGTGCATTCTGGAAGCAGCTAGACTCGGTAACGCAGAGTCTAGGCTGACTAATTTCTTCACCATAATTGATAAAATTGTTCGATGATAATTAACTTATGAAACGTATGCATTTATTTTTCATGCATTTATTTTGCATGTTATTTTTGAATGAATAACTAAATATTTGATTTTGTTTGACTGATATTTTATACATTTTAATTTAGTGTGTATGAAAATATCCTACACGAGATAAAGCTCATCATGATGACTTTCTGTCAAGTTTGTTCACAACAAGTACGGAAAAAACATTGGATTGGGCACTTACGAAGTAAATCTCACAAAGATAAGTCACTACACATACTTGAAAACGGGGTAGATGAGATTTCATCTGCATTTCGAGGTAGAATAGTTTCTTATAGAATACAAGCCATCAATGATATGAAACATTGTTTGCCCGAAGTATTTATAAATCATGTTGGTTCTAAAATACAAAGAATTTTACATATCGCTTTAAAAAAACACACGTGCATCAAAGTAAACTTCGAATATTTTTCGAATTTCATATTGTTTAAAAATGACGTGGAGGAACTAAAATCATTTTTAACTAAAAACTTTGTAATTCATTCAAACTACAAGTTTGATCAGATCTTACATACAATGCTAGAAACTATAAAAAAAAGAATACAAGAGTTTGAGGAACGTGATAGTGGTTGGTCGTTCATTAGTAACATGTATCTTGTATAAACGTTTATGCTATCAAAAATAATCGTACGGTTGTGGGTTCAATTTATAGAACGGAGTTCAAACGAAAGGTAAAGATCAATTTACTTTTGATTGGGAGCGGGAATAAATCACACTATGTATTAATAAAAGACTTACCACGATTAGTTCATAATCAGATTACAAAACACCATGGTAAACTTTTCTTTTGTGATGATTGTCTGCTTTTTTTTTTCAACCGAAAATGAAGTAAGTTATCATCTCTGTAGTGGTGTGAGAACAGTAATACCCGAGGAAGGCACTTATTTGGAATTCCAAAATTTTGAACTTAAACAAGATGTTCCGTTTGTTGTATACGCTGATTTTGAAACTTTATTAAATCGTTTTCAAAGTTGTGAGCCCAACCCATCCTCAAGTTTTACAACAAATCGACAACACCATATCCCAGCCGCATTTGCTTATCATATTGTCTGTTCATTTGACTCTAAACTAAATAAATTTGAACAATATCGAGGATCTGATTGTGTAGAAAAGTTTATCAATTTTCTTCTAGAAGATGTAAAAGAATTATACAACATTTTATACAATGAGGTTCCTATAAAATTTACTGAAGAGGATGATGAGATTCATATAAATGCTAAATGTTGTCATATCTGTAGCAAACCACTATTTTTTGATAAAGTTAGAGACCATTGTCATCTTACAGGACGCTATCGTGGTGCAGCACACCAATATTGTAACTTACGATATAGAGTACCAAAATTTATTCCAATATTTTTCCACAATTTATCGGGCTATGATAGCCATTTATTTATAAAAGAACTCGCAGAACGTGATGGATCTTTAAAAATACTACCTAAAAGTAAAGAAAATTATATATCATTTACAAAATTCAATAAGGTTTCTGATGATCAATTTGCTCAAATAAGATTTGTGGATTCTTTTAAATTCTTAGGTACGAGTATCGAGAAATTGGCTAAAGGATTAGTTCGAACTGACTTCAAATATTTACAAAAGTATTTTATAAAATAAAACGAGTTTAAATTACTAACACGCAAAGGAGTATATCCATATGATTATATGTGTGATTGGAAGTCGTACTTATGTGACCACCTACCACATAAGAAATATTTTCACAATTCTATGACTGATGAAAACATCAGCGATGCTGATTACATACACGCTAAGAAAGTTAGGATGACATTTGAAATTCAAAACATGGGTGAATATACCGATCTCTACCTTAAAACAGACGTTTTGTTGTTATCAGATATCTTTGAAAATTTTCGACAGATTTGCAAATCTCCCTATCAGTTAGATCCTGCCTTTTATTTAACTGCTCCTAGTCTATCTGTCGATGCAATGTTATTCAAGACTGGTGTAAGGTTAGAGTTATTAAGTGATTTAGAAGTAATACGACTCATACAGAAAGGGATACGGGGAGGGATTTGTTTGTGTTCAAACAGATATGCAAAAGCTAATAATAAATATATGGATGAATATGATATTTCTAAACCAGATTCGTATCTTGTATACATCGATTGTAATAATTTATATGGATACAGCATGTGTCAATCATTACCAACGAGTGAATTTAGATTTTTAAATATAGATGAAATATTAAATTTAAATGTATTAGACATACCAGATGATAATGACTTCGGGTTCATTCTTGAAGTTGATTTATCATATCCAGAACAGTTACATTGTCGGCATAACGATTATCCTTTTTGTGCACAACAACTTATACCACCAGGGGGAAAAACATCTAAATTAATTCCCAATTTATATTCAAAATATTTTTATGTTATTCACTATGTTCATCTGAAAACATGTATTATCAACGGTTTGGTTCTTACCAAAGTTCATAGAGCAGTGACATTTAAGCAAAGACCATTTTTAAAAAAATATATTGACTTAAACACTGAACTTAGAAAAAAGGCTACAACACCGTTTCAACAAGACCTTTTTAAATTACTAAATAACTCTGTCTTTGGAAAAACCCTTGAAAATAGTGAAAACCGGGTTGATGTAAAACTAGTGAATCGGTGGTGTGATGAAAGTAATAAAACTAAAAAAAACAATGTGTGCTAATAATTTAATAGCCAGGCTAAATTTTCATAGCGCATCAGTATTTACAGAAAATCTTGTTGCAATTCAGATGAAACCGGAAAAAATTGATTTGAATAAACCAATTTACATTGGATTTACTGTTTTAGAACTTTCTAAAAGCCATATGTATCAGTTCCACTATTCAATAGTTAAACCTTTCTATGAAGACAACGTTCAACTTTGTTATACCGATACTGATAGTTTTGTATACAGTATCTCAACTGATGATTTTTATAACGATCTAAAATTACATTTGCTCGAATATTTTGATACAAGCAATTATGACTCCAAAAACATTTTTAAATTACCTATTATAAACAAAAAAGTGCCTGGATTGTTCAAAGACGAAATGAATGGAGAAATTATAACAGAATTTATTGGATTGCGATCTAAGTTGTACTGTATTAAAACTGAAAAAAGTATTATAAAAAAAGCAAAAGAGATTAAAAAATCAGTGGTTCGTGATTTATCTTCTTCTGATTATAATGATGTATTACTTAATGACAAAATAATTCGTAGAAAAAATATCTTATTTAAATCTATAAAACACGAAATTTTCACTCAAGCAGTAAGCAAAGTTGCACTTTCTAATACTAATGATAAAAGATTTATAAGATCAAACAAAATCTCTACTATTGCCTGGGGAAACAAATCACTGTTAATTTAGATTCAAACAGATTTCTCACTAACATTGTAAACACTATATTAGATTCACAAACACATTAAAGAAAACCTTATTTGAATGTATTAAAGTATTAATTAATATAAACTAATTTGATGATAAGTCTCTATTTTATAAAACTGATTACGTTTTAATTTATATATTAAGACTACTTGCTTATCATTGTGCATCATCTGTGCTATAACCTAGTTTCATAATAAAAGTACATTCGATGCATCTTATAAAACTGCAAACGTTTTAAAGTTACACACACATATAACATAGTAATTCATGAGGCGATTTGACCTCGTTTCCCAAAATAAATATCATTCGTTGTTTGTTAATCCAAGAAGTACTACATAATTGATGTATTTGAGATTTATATATTCTAATACTTTGTTGTAAAGTTGATTTTTTATAACCCTGGTAAGTTTATTTCTTAGACAGATATTAGACAGATTAATTTAATACAAACAATTTTTTTTGTAAATTATTTAAAATACTTACTTTTTTTGTTTTAAAGATATGGAGTCCTCTTATTCATTACAATGCGCACAAAGTTTTCCTGATTTTGACTTTACCGATGCAGAGGAGAAATCATCAAATCCTAAAAAAACGAAAACGTTTAAAAGAAAGTATCATAAAAATTCAACGTCGTTCGTTATGAGCAATACAACAAGAAAAGGACGTCGGTTAATTAAGATTGAAGTCAGAGGTATAACAGTTACAGATGATAATGTTGATAATACCATACTTAAAGCTCAGTATATTGTGATAGACCATCATGATGAAATAATGGATATGACTGAGTCGGTTGTTAATAAAATATCTAAAAACTTGTGTGAGAGTGATGATTAACATTATACATATTATGCTCACTCACTTTAATCCTATCTCATTTTAAACATTTTATTTTACTATGCTTCATATAAATATAGTTATTATATTGTATAATTTAATTAAGTAACTAATTTGTATTACATTTACTCCAGTTATTTTTAGTATTAAATAATTAATTAGTTGAATTATATCAGGTGTTTTTATTTTAATATTTATTAGAACTGCTAACACTAAAAACCTTCTACTTAGAAATTATGAAACTTTGAAAAACAATCTCATACACTGAATTTACAGAATATTTGTTTGGATGATAAAATCATTAATAATCGTCATGGAAAACTACTCCCTAATACAATACGTTGTTTAGTTTGTGGACCATCAAATTGTGGTAAAACAAATTTGGTAATTGGACTTCTTCTACATGAAAACGGGCTACGCTTTCAAAATATTTATGTTTATTCAAAAACTTTATACCAACCCAAATATAAGTTTTTAGATGAAATATTAAAAAGAATACCTGAAGTAACTTGCTGTAAGTATAACTCTAATGAAGATGTTATAAGCCCCGAAACTGCTAAACCAAATTCAATTATAATATTCGATGATGTAGCTTGTGAAAAGCAAAACAACATAAGAGATTTTTTTGCTATGGGTAGACATAAGTCTATAGATTGTTTCTACATCAATCAAACATATAGTAAAATTCCAAAACAACTAATACGAGATAATAAAACATATTTATGATGAACATGTTAATACAGATATGACTTGGTTAGAATTTCGTGAAATGTGTTCTAGAATATGGAATGGACCTTACAGCTATTTGGTTATAAATAAAGATTGTAATAGAAATGAAGGTTGCTATAGAAAAACATTTGATACTTTTGTGGTGTTAGATTAAAATCGAATATATACACACGTATTTAAGAAATCTATTCATTTTAACAAACTCGTGCTCACTACTAACGCCTGCTCAGAATTCGAGATGGGAGAATGTGAAAATAAGGAACAAATAATTAAGGCTTCTGTAGCTATCAAAAGAAAAATGAAACAGATTCGAAATATTGTTTCTAACAAAGAGAAGATTCTAGAATCTGTTTTTAAACCTATTACTATACCGCTCAACAAAATGCTAGATAAAAGTAAAAATTTAAATAGCTCATACGATTCTGAGGAAACAGATACTAAATCTAAAATTAAATACAAAAATCCTTTTGAAGAATCTGATTCAAACCACTCTATATTAGACAGTGATACTGAAGTCAAAGATTCAGACAGTAAGGACAATATGTCTTTTGAATCAACGGTCAGTCTGGAAAGACCTGAACCTACTTGCTCGCTTTCTTCAGAAGCTTTAAATGATGTTACGTTCGGCTTAAGACTTTATGATGGAAAATTGTATTTGGGTTCCACCCCCACAACTATTAAAAATGTAATAATAACAATAGGAAATCATGAATATAAAATAACACCATGCTTAAACGAACTATTGCTTAACAAAGATCCTAATTTCATATTGATTACTCAAGAGGACATCAACCATTACAAATCAATGCTTTTGAAAACAAACGCACATCGGAGAGATTTCGATCCTTCTAAACCAATTAAGAGCAATAAAGGTCAAAAATACTTAACTATCATTAAACCATTATTTCAACAACAAAATCAAATACAAAGTCCCAAAGTTAAAACAAATATTGTTCATGGTAAAGGTTTTCATAAACTGAAAAGGGTAAAGAAAAACACAGATTATGTGTATTGGGATGATCCTAATGAGTTGGTAGACAGATTAAAACTGTTGATGGCTTCAAAACAAGCTGGAAACACTGGTTTGGATGGTGAAATAATTTATTTAATTGAAGAACTACAAGAATGCGGAGTCATCAAGAAGGATATATATAATAAAAAAATGTTTTGACTGACACAGTACATTACAGCTACTCATAAAATCAACCTGAGATGAATATCGATAAATTTGGACATCATGTTCATAAACGATTACGTCTGACTGAACTTATTGATTTAGAAAATGTAGTGATCAAAACTGAAGATGGTGATATAGATTCCTGTGTGAGAGGTATAAAAACACCAACATTGTCTGACCATGCAGTGAATAAGGAATATGTCGACAGTTTGTATCAAAACTTGCATAAAGATATACAGTTAATAAAAGCTAATAAGAATGAAAATGGAGGGGGTGAATTGGTTACATTGAAAGTATCCAATTCAAAATCTTCATCAGAACTGACTGATGTTGCTAGCAAACAGTATATTAACCAAGTTCTAACAAATTTTTGCACTAATGAACAGCTAGTCTACCATGAAGATGACAATCCGCAACTTCGGAACGAAACGAAGCACGAACGAAAGACGTAGCTTTTGCTACCATGAAACATCATCGGATTTATTTCTTTCGTTCGGGAACCATAACGTATGTTCGTGAGTGAATGAAGGATGACAAGTCTGTTTTCGCTTACAATCTAACTCTGCTAAAAATGAATTTGTATAAAACGAATAAATTAAAAATACATTCGTTTGTGAAGTACACTGTAGCATTTATAAACCACTGAAATATGTCGCATAAAAATGTTTACCACACTGACGTAGACATGGCGTATTCTCAGTATGGTATCTTTGGCGCGAGATACAAACAATTTTATTGTATTTTTCTTCCTCGTCCACAAAGTTACTTATTATGTTCGGTATAACATTGTGAAAATGTCTATTGAAGGAAAACTCTTATGGTAAGTAATTGCTTTGTTAATAAGTTGCATAAATCTGCAGAGACCAATAAATCCAACTCACAACATTTTATGTATTCAATATATTAGATGAGTATCATTCCCACCACAGCTTAAATGGATGCCCTCCTGACATTCCTCGAAGAGCACCGGGAGTTAGCTCGCGTTCACTTACGCAATACAGAAGGGCGCAGCCGTTCAAAGAGCTTGTAGGCTCGGCTCACAGACGAGCTGAATGCACTAGGCGGATGCATACAAAATGTTAAGCAATGGCAGAAAGTAAGCAAATTTCATGTATTTCATTAGTGTCTATTATTAGTAACTATATGTAAAATAGGTGTTTATCTAACTTTTAACATTTTAGGTTTGGGCTGCGATAACAAGAACTTAGCCAAAAAAGCTGCTCCCGCTGCTCGACGATCTGCCTCGGCCACCGAGGGAGGACCGTCTACTGCCGGGCTACTGTCAGCACAGGATCTACGATCATATCGGTGATGGGAGAGGGTTACGGTGAACCAGTCAGATGCTCGTGTATCTATCTGCATTCCCACAGGTATAGTGCTACTTAAATAATACAATTTACATAGTTTAGTGACTGTCTATGTAAGTTAAACATACATTTTACTTTTTTAGAACCCTACTCTCCAAGAATATTTTCAAGAGGTGGAAGCACGCAGCTCACATCCCCTGGACCACCATCACCTGAATCACCGTCATCATCAGGAACTGTGTAGGGTTGTACAAGCCGGCTTACAAGAAATGTTGGCGGAAGTTAGAACTTGGCGTAGATAGTGTACCTAATAAATAATACAATTTTTGTTAGTACCTAGGTAACTTTTGAAATAAATTTTAGATAGGTACCTATTAAATACATTTTAATTTTTTCTCCTCTTAATCTATCATGGTGTTCAAGATATGAAACAAAAACTCAGTAAATAGTGGCTATACCTTCTTTAACCTTTACCTTGTTGCTTGCTGCTTGCTTGATACAAATGTGTACAAATATGTTTTTTTGGGAATAATTTTCTTTAAGCTCATGTAATAATATTAGTACCTAAATGGGTGTGTTTCTCGAAGAATGTACCTAAGACTCATTTAGCGTCAGTTTCTGCGACGTTCAACATTTCCTTCTTAGATTGCCTCAAGAATCAAAGCTGCTAATCTTTCCATTATAGCCTAAAATATAACTAAAATATAAAGCAAAGCAAGCTATGTTAAATCGTATGTCTATATTAAAAAAAGTGCATTTACACCAAATAAGTTCACTTTTAACACATTTATAACTTCAAAACATCATCACAATCATTAATCAACCACTTATAGATGCATTGAAACCATTTTAACAATAAAATTAGTATTTACGAAAGTAAAAAGTTACCTCTTGAGCTTTCGTGTAATTTGAGGTTAAAATCACGAAGAACGTGCTGTCAAAGTACCGTAACTTCGTTTGTCGGACCACTTCATGGTAGGGTTTGGGACGAACGAAACGTCACGGGCCGTCATCGGGCCCGATTTCGCAATGAGTGTGTTTCATGGTACGAATTGCCCGAAATTTCGGTCCGAAACTTCGGATTTTCGCTTCATGGTAGACCTACAGCTTCTACAAACAAGACTTAATTTCATCACGCTTTGGAATAGATATTTTAAAGAATATTATAAAAAGGGTGAAATATATTCGCTCATTAAAGCACCACCCCATCATGAGTAAGCAGCAAGTTGTTGAAGAAATTCATAAAGGAGCAAGAAAAAAATTTCATCGAAGACATGTTGTGCTCAGAGGTATAGATGAGCTATGGCAAGCAGATTTAATTGATATAAGAAATATGGGAGAGTTAAATAATGGTTATAACTATATATTAGTTATAATTGATTGTTTTTCAAAATATGTATGGACTTTCCCAACAAAAACAAAATGCAAAGAAGAAATCAGTAAAGCTTTTATTAAAGTATTCAAAACAAATCGTATTCCTAAAAATTTGCAGACTGATTTTGGTACTGAATTTTATAACAGTATATTAAAAAAGATACTTAAAATAAATGGTATTAATCATTATTCTACATATTCAACAAAAAAAGCTTCAATTGTGGAAAGAGTTATAAGAACATTAAAAAATAAAATGTATAAATACTTCAGCCTTGTTGGTAATTATAAATGGATAGGTAAACCGCTTGAGAGTGTTGTTATACCATATAACAATACTATTCATAGAACTACTAAACATAAGCCTGTCGATGTTAATCATCAAAATGAAATAAATGTGTTACATAATATAGAAAAGTTACATGTTCAGACTTGCAATCGAAAGCATCGATTCAAAGTTGGGGATTTCGTAAGGATAAGCAAATATAAAGGTTGTTTTGATAAAGGCTACACTCCTAATTGGTCTACAGAAATTTTTATTCATAAGAAAAGTGAACAAAAGTTATCCGGTTACTTATAACATAGAAGACCTAAGAAAGCATATTATATCTGGAACTTTCTACGAACAAGAGCTACAAAAGTCCAAATATCCTAATATTTATTTGATTGAAAAAGTTGTGAAAAAGAAAGGCAATAAGTTGTATGTTAAATGGTTAGGAATGAATGAAAGTGAAAATACTTGGATAGAAAAAAGCGCACTAGTTCTTTAAAAACATGAATTTATATTAATAGTAAAGTTGAATTGAAATATTTGAAATATTATATTGATAATGAAAGGAGAAGGACTTGTAAATAAAATAATAAATAATTTACCCATAGAGTTGCATTTACCAGGATATAATTATTGTGGGCCTGGTACTAAATTAGCAGAACGGCTTGCTCGTGGAGACAAAGGAGTGAATTTGTTGGACGAAGCGTGTAAGCAACACGATATAGCATATGGTCAATCTGAAAATATAGACAATAGACACAAAGCTGATTTAATTTTGATGAATATGGCCAAACAACGAACACAATCTCAAAATGCTGGTAGAGGAGAAAAATTAGCTTCTTGGCTAGTTAATAAAGTTATGAAAGTCAAACTAAAAACTGGAGCTGGGGTAAAGAAATTTAAAAGTATTATTTCACAAATACGTAAAGGTCTTAAGAAGTTAAAGCCTAAGAATAATAAAACAGCTATTAAATATGCATATTCAGCTGCAAATAAATTTTTAGCCAAGTCAAATCATATTCGTTTACCACGTGTGATACCAATTCCTAAAACGGGGGGTATTCTTCCTCTGATACCGATCTTTGCGGGCTTATCAGCTTTAGGCGCCTTAGCAGGAGGAGCATCTGCTATCGCAAAAACAGTAAACGATTACAAAGCCTCTCAGAATCAATTTAAAGAAACATCGCGTCATAACAAATCATTGGAAACCATTGCATTAGGTAGAGGAATGTACATAAAGCCATACAAAAATGGAAGAGGGCTATTTTTGAAGAATACAAAAAACTAATGAATAGGCTACCCAATCGTGCACTAACCAACATTGATATTAAAAAAAATTCAACAGAAATATGTAGGTATACCATTCTTTCGAGGAGTGTTTATGAGAAATAGTCTGCCTAAGAAGGTAAAATGTAACGAATGTGGTATACTTAATTTAGATGATTCTAAAAATGTTGGTACACATTGGGTGGCCTATGTTAAATTTAATAACTATTGTGAATACTTTGATAGTTTTGGTGATTTAAAACCACCTCTAGAGTTAGTAAAATATTTGTATGGTTATAATATTTTTTATAATTACACCAGATATCAATCATATAATACTATTAATTGTGGACATCTGTGTCTTCAATTTTCATGTAATTTTTGGAATAAATAATATTTGTATAAAATACGAAACATTTGTTTTATTTCATGCATTACTATAATGTCATTCACGCTGTCTATAACAGGCACCACATCTAATTTGAGTACTAATTATACACCAAGTTTGAATTTAGATGGTGAATATGAGTGTGCACTATTGTATATGTCTACTTTTAATTCAATAGGTACCCAATATTGATGAAACAAATAATAGATTTCATTATGGTTCTGATGAAATTATAAAAATACCTGAAGGAGCTTACGAATTACAAGACATATGCGACTACTTAAAAACTAAAATAAATGGATCGTTGAGATTGTTTTGTAACAATAACACTCTTAAAACATTTTTAAATTGTTCGAAAGATATTCACTTTGAGAAAGAAAACTCTATAGGAAATATTTTAGGATTTAATGGACAGATTCTGAAAAGTAATATATTACACGAGTCATCATCACCAATCAATATTCTATCTACAACCGTGGTGAGGGTTGAATGTGATATTATAAGTGGCTCCTTTATCAACGGAAAACCAAGCCATATAATTTACGAATTCGTGCCAAACGTACCACCTGGGTATAGAATTATTGAAATACCTAAAAATATTATTTATTTTCCTGTAAATCAATGTGATATCAACAACATAGGTATACGAATATTGGACTCAAGAAATAACTTAGTTAACTTGCGAGGTGAAGAGATTCAATTGTACATGCAACTTAGAAAAAAATGATTGATTACAAGAGTTCTACATCCAAATCAAGCATGACTTCACAAGAAGACAAACTTCACTTCCGTCAAGAAACAAAGATTTGTAATAAATACACTAACTACACCACGTTCTAATCCATTCATTACAAAATTAGGAATCGAGAAAAGAGCATCCTATAACAAAAAAATCAAATTAAGCATTAAAAATAAGAAATTTCTCAAACTCATTGGATTATCATAATGAACATCTTGAATATAACTCAATCACCAATTTATAATACATCTATTGAAAGCATAGAAATTCATTCGTATAAACCTTATGGAACAACCTTCAATACCAATGACGAAATTCGTATCCCAATAAACCAGCAAGATTTATATGTATTACCATCAGCTAGCACACTGTATTTAGAAGGAATTGTGTTTGTGAACAGTAGAGAATCATCACAGAAGGTTACGAGTATACAACTAACTAATAATGCATTACTCTATCTATTTCAAGATATTAGATATGAATTAAATGGAATAGAAATAGATAAGATCAAAAATGTTGGTATCACTACAAAAATTAAATCTCTACTATCTTTAAGTGAGAACGATGCTAAAATAGCCAAAGCATGGGGATGGGATATTTATGGAGTAAAAAGTGATGGTAGTTTTTCAGCATCTATTCCTCTGAATAATATCATTGGGTTTGCTGAAGATTATAAAAATATTATAATGAATTGTAAACATGAGCTTATTCTCCTGAGAAGCAATACTAATTTGAACGCAGTAAAATTAAATACTGGAGAGTATGTGCATGACATTGAACTACATAAAGTTGTATGGCGTGTTCCACATGTTAAAGTCTCTGAGAGAGAAAGAATCACTTTACTCAAGTTGCTGGAAAAGGATCGGTCTATTCATATGGCATATAGAAATTGGGATTTGTATGAATATCCACTGCTGCCTATGACTACTAAACATACTTGGTCTATAAAAACATCCTCGCAAGTAGAAAAACCAAGATATGTTATTATAGGTTTACAAACCAATAGAAAGAATAATGTTCAGAGAGATATGTCTCAATTTGATAACTGTGACTTGCGAGACGTCAAAGTTTATCTTAACTCTACATACTTCCCCTACGAAAGTCTTAACGTTAGTTTTTCAAACAATAAAATTGCTTTATTATACGAACAATATGTAAAATTTCAACAGTCATATTACGATCGTCGGCCAGAACCTTTACTGAGTGCGAAAGAATTCAAAGATTATGCACCACTTTTTGTAATTGATTGTTCAAGACAAAATGATAATATTAAATCAGGACCCGTTGTAAATATTCGCCTAGAATTCGAGAGCAATACAGAAATACCTGATCAAACATCTGCATATTATCTTATCTTGAACGATTGTGTTGTAGAATATAAACCACTAAGTGGTATTGTAAAAAAATATCATGAGTGAAGACAATCTGATCATTGATGTACAAGGATTTATAAGTTTGGATAACCAATTTATCCTCAAGGAGTTTTCGTTAGCATATATAAACAAAGATTGTTCACAAACTTTTTTGGTAAAACCCCCCTACCCATTTCATAAATTAACTAAGGATGAAAAAAGACATGTCGAATGGGTAGAAAAGAATCATGGACTACGCTGGAGCGATGGTTATGTTGATCATCGTGAATTTAGACGATTAATTGTATCATATCTAAACGGTTTTAAAATATTTATAAAAGGGTGTGAGATAAGAAAGCAGATTGAAGATTTGGGTGTTAACTGTTCAATAATAAATTTGGAAGACAGAGAATGTCCTAGTTATCTAAAATTATATAATCAATACTGTAAGGAAAATGAATTATGTTGTATTTTTCATACTAAAATGTGTACCTTAAAAATGTTATTTGTTTAAAGAACTGGTATTGCGATAATAATTAATATAAGGAATTATTTAGAACATAAGAAATCATGAGTTGAATAAACGATTATTTTCAACAACTTCTTTTATTATAACATGTCATAACAACTCCTCAACAAGACCGTAGACAAAGTAACATTCTATTAACGATTATGCTTGCAGAAAACCTACAATGTATGAGATTGACGTAAGCTATCAAAATTTTATGAGGTGATGAAGGTTATGATGTTGTACAGAGGATGTATGAAGAGATATTGGTCAACGTAACTAATTTTTATACATCAGGAACCGCAAGGTTCCGCCCCGGAACCGAAGGTTCCGGGGATGTATAAAACTGAGTTACGTTGTCCAATATACCACTACTGACATTTGTGATAGGTGGCAAATCGAGCGCAGCGGTGTTGCGTTTGATTGCCGTAAGCTGTAGGTAGTAAAACCAACCAACATGCGTCATATATATGTATAATATTATTAAGTATGTAAATACATGATAAGCGGAAATAGGAAAAAAAAAATGGACCAACCGTTCTTGTTTTTAAACAATAAACTTCAGTTATTACTTTACAATTCCTCAGTTTTATTTTAACTATACGTTTTGTATTTATTTTTTAATCTATTTTTTAAATATGCACGTTCAAATGCGTCACCTTGTATCATATAATTTCCGGTATTTATCTAACGAATAAAAATAACGTCATTTTTTCGACTACACGGTTAATTGTAATAAAATATATAAATACTGCATTACAAGACGACGCGTGAGCGCAAGTCGTGTTAAAATCAAAATTTGTAGACTTGTTGAATAAATACGTGGAATATAACTAAGAATTGGGAAAAGTACCAGATATCTCAATATTTATTGAGAGGTTTGTGCTGGGAAAAATATTTTTTCTGTTTTAGGTCCCCGAAACTTGAAGGGGCTCTAAATATCTCTTGAAATCAGAAAAAAAAACAAAATCGATTAGATATCTTATTGGCGAAATGTACCTATGATAAAAAAACGGCTCGAGTAAAGTTACCCGATGGAACATTAATTTCATGAGACACCTTCCTGTTAAGTCCTGTAGTATGCAATAATAGATACTTAGTGCCTAGTATTCCTGCCTGAGCGACAGGACGACAGTTTCAGTACCTACTTTCATGTTGCTCACAGCACCCGTTTCGCTACCTAGTGATTGGTTTTTACAGTGATGTTTAATGTTATGAATGTTGATCGTTTTTTTAACTAGATCTGACTTACGATACATGTTAATTCATGTAATAGTCTGGCCATGGAATGTGACGCATTTTATTTTAAGTTTGAAATGTTTTAATTTAATCCCAGTGAATGTTTCAATTCAGCCGCAACATTTTATTATAGATATGAATTTTGGGTACAACATAATTTTTTTATTCATTTATATTTTTTTTGTGGCAGTTACTGTACTTGTGCATTGTATGACCATTATACAGAAGATGAGTGTGACTATGGTCATTCTCAATAGATAGGTATTTATTTTGGGTTAAATATCCCATCCCTTTAAAGTAGGTAGACAGTTCACCTGAAGCGCAGGAAGCCCGGTTCGATTCCCGAATGAATTTCGTCATCATCATCACAATCACCATCATAAGGCTGTAGAAGTCCACTCATGTACATACCATTGTACATACATCTGCCCATTGCCACTTCAACTTGCTAATTCTGAATGCAATGTTTTTTTTTTTTCAGGGACTTGAATGTGTTTTATGTCAATAGGATGCCCAGTATGTACAGGGGGCCATAGTGGGGTGCTGTGAATGAATTGTTATCTTTACTTTTATTTTTTAATGTTTTATTTTTATTCATTATTTTTTACTAATTATTTTTATTTTAGGTCACCGGCGAGTTTATAATACGAGATGCAAAGCAAAATATGAAGACATTATCCAAGCGAACATTAATCACAAAAATAAAAGATTCATGCAAAAGCTCAGGTATGTTTATTATGGAGGGTGCGAATCTTTCAAGAATCATTATAAGACAATACACGTCAATTAGCTTTTTTTGCTTAAATTACGTCTTATTTGCTAACAGGAACAAAAAAAAAGCAGCTTAAAGGCGGAAGAAAAAACCAGCTCCTCAGCAAGCATCAAGGGTCGTGGCAGTACGATGAATACATCATCATTTACATCACGTGGATGGACAGTCCCCCCGCACCGCAGCGATCGTCGATGGTGACTTCTTCTGTGACCTGAAGTTCTATCGCGTTGAGGACGTTGAAAACACCAACCCGGAAAAAAGGTACAAAAAGGCTTTAACATCAACATCGGTTAACTTACGTACGACTAGGTGAACTCAGTCCTGAAGCCGTAGTGGGAAACTCTGCAAGAGTATTTTATTACATAACTTACGTACGAAAAAAAAAAAGATTCATGCAAAAGCTCAGGTATGTTTATTATGGAGGGTGCGAATCTTTCAAGAATCATTATAAGACAATATACGTCAATTAGCTTTTTTTGCTTAAATTACGTCTTATTTGCTAACAGGAACAAAATAAAACAGCTTAAAGGCGGAAGAAAAAACCAGCTCCTCAGCAAGCATCAAGGGTCGTGGCAGTACGATGAATACATCATCATTTACATCACGTGGATGGACAGTCCCCCCGCACCGCAGCGATCGTCGATGGTGACTTCTTCTGTGACCTGAAGTTCTATCGCGTTGAGGACGTTGAAAACACCAACCCGGAAAAAAGGTACAAAAAGGCTTTAACATCAACATCGGTTAACTTACGTACGACTAGGTGAACGCAGTCCTGAAACCGTAGTGGGAAATTCTGCAAGAGTATTTTACTACATAACTTACGGACGACTAGGTGAACGCATTCCTGAAACCGTAGTGGGAAACTCTGCAAGAGTATTTTACTACAGTATTTAAACGGTTTATTTAAAAGTTATTGGAATAAAATGTTGGTTCACAGTCCGTAAACCAACATTTTATTCCAACAGAATAACTTTTAATAAAAACAAATTTTAACGTTATTTAAAAAAAATGCTTGTGCTATCCAAAGCTTACAAATATACTTTGCAACATAGAAAGTTACACCCATAGATGTAACATCTATGGTTATATCTAGGATTTTAATGATGATTTTTATACATTTATATGAAACTTTTTTATAAAAAATGGTCATGAGAGCTACCAAAAACCCTTTGCAATAAAGATAGGTAGGATTTTAACAAGTAAGTACATTATCGAAATGCCCACACTGAAATAACTCAGTAAAACCGTGCTCGAAACCATCCTCTACAGGTAAGAATATAATGACAATAACAATAAATCCCATTTTCTAAATGTGAAAAGCTACTACGCTTATAATAAATTCTGTAAGACCCTGGATAGGGCAATTAATTTATTATCATGAATCCGAACAACTATTACTACGAACCTATTCCATTTATTCTATTTTATTCTATTCCTTGCATTCCATGTAGTATTTTTTCTTTCCACAAATAACTTTTTTGTCAAAGTTAACATTGTAGATAGGTACTATTGTATACATATATATACAGATACACATTTTTAATTTTCTTTTACATTTTAGCAAAAAAGAGGAAAATAGACTTTAGTCCCCAGGCTGGGACTTTAGGGGGCTACGTAGGTGAACAAGGTGTTAAACATATATATGGAATGACATCTATGTCTAAGCCCCTTTAAAGCAAAGGTAAAGTACTAATATTTTATATTAACAGAGTTTATATGTGAGGGTCTCCCATACAGTTTCAAGTTCTAATTATGTAATAGGTAATAATATAGCTACAAAATATTGTCTGACTTATGCATATTAGGTTGCATTAAAAAAAGTTCACTCATAATGAAATATTTTTTTTTGTATAGTATTAACACATGTAAACACGGTTTTTTTAATTATAGAATCCAAGTATTTTTGATATCGAAATCTAATATGAGCTTTCTTTATTACAACCAAACTTCGATAAATTATCAGCCAAGAGATTAAAAACTAACCAGGAGGTTGGATGGCTCCAACGAAATTTGGCAGTTGCGAAATACTACAAAAAGAGTATTAGAGTTAGCTAATAAGGAAAATATTTGTAATATTCATATTTAATTTGTATTGTATTATTAGAAAGTATATATTGTTAGACTTTAGTTGTTTTTCTTGTACCATAGTAGGGTGAGTTTCTTTTGCAAAATAAAACATACTTTATTTTGTTAATTTTATTACTTTTCATTACATTTTTCACAGAGAACTAATTTCACTTAGCAGTACATTTTTGCTCCTTAGGTACTCTTGATAGTGTAGACTGAAAATAAATTAAGAACTGATGTAGTGATATAAAACAAGAAAGGAAATGGTTTCTGGTAGTATATGTAGTCTACTACATGTACATCATTGGATGATAATGTAGTGACATAAGTACACCATCATTCAATAATTAACGATCGTCGTCGTTTCGTATGAGGTAGTGCTGGCCTCTGGTGTCAGAGTTTGTCAAGCCGCCCGAGGGCCTGTGACATGGCTTATCGACTGCTATTTATCAATAACAGCCGGGACCGACAGTTTAACGTGCCCTCCAAAGCACAGAGCGATGGAAATCCACACATAACTTAGAAAAGTCATTGGTGCGGAGCCTAGGATCGAACCCGGTATCGTTGGATTCTGAGTTGCGCTATTGAACCGTTCGGCTACCATCGCTCTTAACGATTATAAGTAATTATACTCACTTATTAAAATATTCTGCAATCAATATTTTTCTTTCCATTATATTATTCATGTCATCAGCATTATTGGCTACAGGCATTGGGATCGGGAATTTCCATCTCTGGTGGTACATCCACTAAACACTTTGAACGACAAATGTTGTGGAGCACTGCTGTAGCTATTATTACAGTGTGAGCTCGTTAGAGACTCAGACGCAAAGTCAAAGGCACAACAGAAACCGATTCCGAAACATCTAAAACCAAATAATTACTAATTAGTACTTGCTGTAGTTTAATAATTAAGTTATAAATAGTGACATCCAAATACAACACTCAAGGGGCTCCTAGACGGGCCATATTTTCACGAAAATGTATAGCTGCAATAGTGTGGCTGGCAGCTTCAGCCAGCATTTACGGCTAGACTATGCAACACTCTGCAATATTTTTAGTATGGCCGGGATATGTTGTCACATATTTTTAGTGTAGCCGATGAATGTTTAAGGTCCCAGCTATAATATTGCCGGAGTAATCGCTTCGCAATCGAAAATACTGCAATATTTCTCAGCCACTTTTATTGTTGTCTCGCTATACGGCATAAGTGCGTCCCTTTTCATGCTACGTGAAGTTTGCCGCGATTCGTTCGAGTAGAGTAGCTATGTTTCTGTTTGTTTCTGTTTAGTTTGGTTCGGGTGCGTGTTTAAAGTTTGAGGTTATAAATTAAAATACGGATCAAAATGACTGGTACATGGTCAAATTAAAAAATAATTGATTTCATCAATGAAGTGCATTTGTACGCTCAATTGTGGAATGTGGAATGCGGAACCTACAAAGACAGAAATGCTGAGAAAGATGGGTGGGCAGATGTTGCCCAAAAATTTAATACATCGACTGATGAGGCGTACAAAAAATTTAGAAGTTTAAGGACATACGCAAAGACTGAGGAAAGGAAAAAGAAAAGTGGCAGCGCTGGCAGTTAACCAGTAAAATGGTTTGCTTTTGACGCCATTTCATTTGACCTTACGCAAGATACTCCAAACACGGGACTGGACAGTGAAAACTCTTCAGTTAACGTAGTAAGTATCTTTATTATTTGTATTACACATTATTATATTATCATACAGACTAAGGATTAGAACTTGCTCCTGTTAAATATTTTCTTGCCATTCTACTCGACCCTGCTCTGACATAAAATAATGCATAAACTCGTCTCTCATTGCTTTTGCTTGAGTGTTTGCGTTCCTCCCCAGTGTTCTTAAATTTGTTAGACGATGATCATCAGCTCTCCATGACCCTAGTATTAATGTTCCAACATCAATATCTTCACAATCGAATGACCCTGGTGGTGAATACAAAGCTTGGGCTCTTGTGCTTCGTCGTAAAAAATTGTGTAAATACACACAAGCTAAAACTATATATTGAACATATTTCAATTCAACGTCAATAGTTGTATGCAATATACGAAAAACTGACTTATGACTGACAATATACTTAATGACTTAAGGAGTGAAGCATTGGTAAGTTTATCTTGATTATGTGTCGATTATCGTACTTAATGACTTAAGGAGTGAAGCATTGGTAAGTTTCTCTTGATTATGTTTCGATTATATACCTACCATACAACTGAAGTTTGGTTAAACTGAAGGGTATGTATACACTCATCCTTGTGAACATCTTTTGCTATGAGGCCAAACTAGAAAAAGTGAAAAAAAAAACAGCTGTTCAATACATTTTGTCGGAAGTCAATGAACTTTTTGTATGGAACATGGAACATGAATTTCAAGGTTGTCCATTGCTCATAATGATGAGTATACATACCGTTCAATGTTACCACACCTTTTTGATACACATAGTATAAAAAACCGGCCAAGTGCGTGTTGGAGTCACGCACCGAGGGTTCCGTACAAAAAATATATATCTATTTTCTTTCATTTAGATAGGAATGTTTAGCGCGGGCCTCACATGCACTTTGCCAGTTTTTTGTATTTGTTGTTATACTACAGAGTATAAATTACACTATAAATTATAGCAAGTTTGAGGCAAGTTTGTTTAAGTTATTACCGTTTGTGAGATATTAAAAAAAAAACATGTTTCATGTATGGGTCCCTAATTAGGGTTCCGTACCCAAAGGGTAATAATAATCGGACCCTATTACTTAGTCTCCGGAGTCTGTTTGTCTGTCCGTCCATTAGACTTATAAACAGCTGTATCTCTTGAACCGTAATAGGTAGCCGGCGAAA
Organism: Operophtera brumata; assembly: GCA_932527175.1. Classification (NCBI taxonomy): domain Eukaryota; kingdom Metazoa; phylum Arthropoda; class Insecta; order Lepidoptera; family Geometridae; genus Operophtera; species Operophtera brumata. The sequence continues at coordinate 43,831,993 of OW052226.1, read as the reverse complement.
TTTTAACAGAATTTGCGTTATTAGGTCGGACGACTGGAGATACATAGAGGCAGACCACCCTTCACTTTATATTTACTTATATGGGATTATAAGCTGGGGTGTCCTTTGCCGAAATGGGGTCATTATACTCATACGTATTGGACCTGAAAGACAAACACTGAAAACGAGAAAAAAGAAACTGATTCATACACTTTGATGAGGTCGAATGACATTTTTGTGTGGGCCATCAGATTTTTTCGATTTGGTACGGTTGGCCCCATTGTAAAATTTGTTCAAAATGGTGAGTACAATGATTTCCTTTCGGCTTAGTACATCCCAAGCTTATAAACCTGTAAAAGATTAATTGTGTATTCAAACACCTGTTTTAAGTTCTGAGATATTTTTATATTTTGTTTTTTATGTAGGTGAACCGAGGCTATTGTGACTATGGGGTGTATATGCAACTATACTAGAAACAGGAATAAGATTGCAGGTCCCACAACTAGAGTTCGTAAGTCGTTCATAGGACAAAGCTCTAAGTTCTTTAATAAACTACCTGACCATATTGTTAATTTGTCTGAGAATAAATTTAAGAAAATTGTGAAGACTGTTTTATTAAAAAAGGCTTACTACAAAGTAAAATATTACATAGATGACAAAAGAGCCTGGGAGCTCAGCACATGATTATTAAGACTGCTATATTTTTTATTGTACAACCTACTTGTTTTTTGTGTACCTAACCTAGGTAGGTACTGTATTTTATTTTGTAACTACCATTGTGTCTATTTTATATTTGTTATAAAATTAACTTCATGACATTGTAAAAATGTGCATTTACCTTTTATTTGTAAATCACTTACTTACGAGAAATAAATGATTGATTGATTCGATTTTTCTTTCATTCTAATGGTTTTTTGACTAGCACACCATCTATTAGTGAACAGATAAATAAGTTTTTGTCCCAAAAACTTACAGGTGACGCTACTACCTATGAAAGGGTTTGATCGACAGAGTATTCTCTGGAAGTCGCCGTTTTGGATTAGTGTTTGTTTACAACCAGCGCAAATGTTTTTGCGTAGGTTTTTGTTGTAAAATATTAAACGTAGTTTTTGTGCAGTTTTGAAAGAAGAAAAGAAGAAATACTAATCGTAAGTAGCTTTTAAGATATTATTTGTACTCTTATGTCATATATTTCATATGATATTCTCATAGTTACTTTTGCCTCATTTTTCGGTGTTGCGGGGTGTTTGTAGCTATTTTGATAAATTTGAGGTAGTTGCAATAGCCCGTTTGTTTTGTATGGAAAATGTGAATCGCTAGTGATGTTCCGTATCGATAGAATGGCATATCGATAATTTGTATCGTAAATAAATATCGGTGCCCTAAATAGGTACATACTTTTTACCTAATTAAGAATAAATGCCCTTTTATTTTATTTTACTTTCACATACATTTTTCTCAGTTTATTACTTTTCTATTCAGAAATGAAAAAATAAGTATATGGTATGAGTATAGGCCTGAAATTGAAAATGACGCGAGGGCAAAAAAAGTGGGGACACGCGAAAAATAATAATCACACTATCTATAAAAAAATATTTCTGCGCATTCAATGATAGACGCCAACGTCCGTGCCGCTACCTATACCTACTTACATAGTATACCTACCTAAATTAACAGTCTTAAGCCACCTCCATCCACCAATTTTCTGGAATCTTTTGATGTTATATCTCTGTTGATTTTGTATTTTTTTAGATGGTCCGGAATTACAAAAGAAAAAAAGAGAAGCTTTATTCTAACAACTTTTTGATGCCGTTGAAAAAGTGAAAACAAAGAAAATGAATAGCTAAGAGGCTGCGGAAAAGTTTGGAATTCCGAGATCTACAATAATTTCTTACATCTACGAAACTCGTGGTCAAAAACAGCTGAATGCAGGGTGTTTTCGGATAACATTGAACAAAAAATTGCTTCGCAATTGCACATTATGGAAAAGCATGGATTTCCAGTAAAGAAAAAGGAAGTCAAGACTTTAGTTTCCGAATACATCAGGAGAAATGGACTTGTAACCCCATTCAAGGACGGCGTACCGGGTGATGATTGGTTTATGCATTTTCGTAAAAGAAACCAATTGTCCTTAAAAAAGCAGCAATCAGTTGAAATTGCTCGAAAAAATGCATGTAACCCATTTACGGTGTACAAGTACTTCGACTTAATGGAAAAAGTTACAGAAGAATTGGGACTCACTGACAAGCCCAAACGTATCTACAATCTAGATGAAACCAGTTTATGCAAAGACCCTTCAAAAAGTAAAGTGGTTGGCCAGGGTACCAATCAACTAGAACAACCAGTTCCCCTGGTCGAGATAATACAACTGTCTTGTTGGCAACTAATGCACGTGGCGATAAGGTCCCGCTATTAGTTATTTTCCAAGTAAAGTAACTATGGAATGAATGGTGCTACAAAAACGAGATTGTGAAAACGGCTTACGCAGTCAGTCAGAAGGGCTGGATGGAAACATCTATTTTCGAAAAATACTACACATGTGTATTTTTACCTTTAATCGGAAACGAGCGACCAGTTTTATTGGTTTACGATGGCCACTCAACTCACGTTGATTTAAAGGTGATTGAGATTGCCGTTTCCGAAAATATTACCATTTTTAAGTTGCCACCGCATTTTTTACATATCCTGCAACCACTAGATTGCAGTGCTATGAAGCCGATGAAAGATCGATGGGAAGATGCTTTGGTAAAGTGGCAGAGACTTCACGTTGGAGCCAAATTACCTAAATATTAATTTTCACGAATCCTGAATGAAATATGGGATAATCTTAATCCGGTTATACTGGCCAACGGATTTAGAAAAACCGGTATTCATCCAGTTAATCGTCACGTGCTTCCCTTAAGAAAAGTTTGATCTCATAACTTGGTCAAAATGGGAACAACACGTACATGACCGAGATCAGCCTAACTGCGTTGAAGATAATAACGATTCAATTGCAAAAACACTAGATGAACAAAAAACACAAGGTTTACCTAACGAACAGTGAGATGTTACAGTACCAACGCTCTTGTCATTAGTACTTATGGTATAACCAAAAAACAGAGACGGGAGACCACGAACTACAAGAAATTAACTCAAAAGACACAATTGAAGTAGAACAAAAAAGTCCAGAAATGAGAAAAGAACTGAATGAAAGAGGAAAGCAAGATTATAATATTAAAGCAAAGAAAACAGATATATCAAGTAAAATAAAAGTGAAAAATTAAGGCACAAAAGGAGTAAGAATTTGCAAATAAAAAGAAATGCACAATAAAACAACGAAACTGGAAATATCTCAAAAAAGAAAAGTGACGAACGAAGACGCAGTTGAAAAAGAACAAAAAATACCAGCAATGAGAAAAGAACCGAATGAAAGAGTACAGCAAGAGTATAATACTAAAGCAAAGAAAACAGGTATATCAAGTAAAATAAAATTACGAAGAATTAACGAGGAAAAAGAAATTCACAATAAAACAAAGAAACTGGAAATATTTCAAAAAAGAAAAGTGACGAACGATGATAGAAAACTATCAGAAAATTCTAATAAAATAAAAGATGAAAGTAAAGAGCTGCGACCTTACCACAGACAAAAGCAAGACCAGAAAAAAACTTTAAAAGATTTGATAGAAAAAGACGAACACAATCCAGAAACAGAACAACGAAAGGGTACTCAAGAAATTACTTTTGCAAAAACTCTAAAAAATATTCTTACATCTAAGCTTCCTCTACCAAGTGGTAAAATTACAAACACATCTTCAAATAAAAATTAAATTTAAGGAAACATCCTGGTTAAGCCTGCTCATCCTGAACAAACAAACAAAGAAAGAAAATGAACTTAACAACATAAATGTATCATTTGAAGAACTTCTCTTAAAATAAATAGCTCGCAACGATCCTACAAAAAACAAAAAGAAGCATGGAGAGGAGCCGAAATACTAACGTACAAAGAAGTAGTTGATCGAATGAAGAATGAATAAAACGAGAAAAAAGATGTTACAAAAAAGGTATTACAAAATAAAAATATGAAAATGACCAAGAAGAAATAGCATGTTATCAAGAAAAAACACTATGACGCTGATATCAATGGCAGTTGTTCGTACAAGTCTGTTAATTATTTAGAAAACGAAGACGTAAGCATCTTTTTTGACAATTTATTGGCTGACGAATTAACACGTGAAACACTCGATGACGATTTTGAATCAACATTTAATTTAGAGATACCAGAAGAAATTTTACAGGAAATGCCAACAACTTCAAAGGAAACAGCAGATACTTCACATGATGCACTATTTACTCCAAAAGAAGTGTCATCCCTTTCGGAAGAAGCACACGTTCAAACAATTCAACAATGCAAATAAACGTTTTATCTATCTATCTATCAATTCCAAAAGAAGGGAATTTTGTTATGGCAAAATTTAGTTCTGCAAGAGGTAAAAAGACATACAAATAAGTATGCCTGATACATGATGTTTCTGATGACAAAATTGTAGTAAATGGGCTCAAGTCATATAAACGAAAAGATACGTTCCGTATAATTAAAGACGACATCTCGATTATTGATTTAACCGATGTTATTGCTCACCTTCCACAACCTGAATGCTTAGATGGAACATTTTATAAGTTTCAGAACAACATTGAGGTGGTAGAACTGTAATAAAGGTGCGGTATACTTAATATCTCGATTTACTTTTGAAGTGATATTGATTTAGTTCAAAGTTAAGTTGAATTGTATATTTTATACTAGATCTCAAAGTACTTAATTTTATTTTGATCTCTTAATTTACCTATGTTTCGAAGTGTCATTGATTTAGTCCAAAGTTATGCTGGTTAAGTTAAAATTCTTAGTTAGTTTTTACAGGTATTTAACGTGTTTATAGTTTTTGAATTCATATGTAATTGTTTGATACAGATATTAGTAATGTTTTTTACCTTGTTTACTAGAGCTAAAAGTACCTAATTTAGTTTGATCTCTTAATTTTAGTTTCGAAGTGCCATTGATTTAGTCCAAAGTTATGTTGGTTAATTTTAAGTTCTTAGTTAGTTTTACACAGGTATTTAACGTGTTTGTGGTTTTAGAATTGATATGTAATACACTCATCAACACGGTCTAGGGATATTTCATACTCAATTAAATAACTCGAAAAGTACCGGCCGCATTGGAATCTTTTATACACCGATTTGTTTGTAATTTATCTCAGTCTAATTACAAATTCAAATTTTTGAAAATTTTTTTGTTTTGGTGGCATAAAAATGTTTTGATGTGTAGGAGAAGGAATTTTCATTTGTGCGAAATTTAGAAAACAATACGAATTACGTTTAGTTACAGTTTTTTTTTCATTTTTAAACGAAAGATAAAGTTAAAATTGAGGTATTGTAGCCATGCAACGCCAACATTTGACGAGGGCGGAGATGTTACGAGCTGTGGGAATGCTGGAAGCTGGGTCTGTTCAGCGTAATGTTGCTGAGGCCATAGGGACCCACCAAAATGTAATTTCAAGATTGTGGACACGCTATCGTGCCACAGGTGAAGTAGCGGAGAGGCACCGGGGGCCAAGTCGCATCACTACCCCCAGACAAGACCGATTTTTGTAAATTACTGCGCGAGCTCAACCAAATGCAACGGCGACTCAATTGGTCCAAAGGCTGCGAGTGGAACACCAAGTGCTTGTGAGTGGCCAAACTGTAAGAAGGCGACTGCATGAAAGCAATCTACGCTCTCGTAGACCACTCCGGGTCCCACCTTTACGGAGAGGCAATCGTGGACTACGATTAGAATGGGTTCGGAACCACGTGGACTGGGGCCGTGAGCAATGGTCCAATGTGCTGTTCACGGATGAATCCAGGTTCGGCTTCCATCCAGATTCACGAAGGACGCGTGTTTGGCGAGTTCCTGTACGATGGAGCCGTCTTCAGAACCCTCAGGAAGTTCACCCATACCAAGGAGGAACAATTATGGTTTGGGCAGGAATTCGTCTTGGAGGACGGACAGATCTCGTTTGGTTGCGGGGCAATACGACGGCAGAACGATACATCCAACAGGTGCTGGGGCCCGTAATCTTGCCCCACAGAACACAAATGGGGCAAGATTTCCTGCTCATGCACGACAATGCCCGGGCACACACGGCGAGAACGGTTGCAGCTTGGTTACATACACACAATGTTAGGGCCTTAGACTGGCCTGCTCAATCGCCAGATCTAAATCCCATTGAGCATGCGTGGGATAAGCTGCAAAGAAGAGCTCTGAAGGAAGTTCCTGAAAATCTGGCTACAGAAGATCAACTTTTTGCGCACCTCAGAAGGACATGGGACAATATTCCGCAGCAAGACATTGACAACCTTGTTCTGAGTATGCCGAATCGTTGCCGATGTGTTATGAACATCATGGGCGCTTTCTCAGACTACTAACTTCAAGTTTATAAACACAAATTAAATGATTTTTCTATTTTTTTCAGTTTTTACTCTTAAATTAAAAGTTAATTCATGTACGGTTTCCGTCTATGCTTCATTTTTTTTCCATAAAATCCTGAAATTTTAATCGAAGTACCTTAACCATTATTAAAAAATGGTAGAATAATATAACGTATCTTTTAAATATATACATGTCACATAAATAATTAACACATTGATAGTAATTCGCTTTTTTAAAAATATGCCTAGACTGTGTTGATGTGTGTAGTTTGATAAGGACATGTTATGTTCTTTACCGTAACTACTAGAGCTAATTTAAAGTTCTTAGTTTTACACTCGCCTTTAACGCGTTTAAGGTTTTTTAATTAATAATAGTAGTAGAGTATTAATAGTAATTAATAGTGTAGTTTTTTAATAGACTTAACAAATGTTTTTTTTTTAATTTTTCTAAATAAAATTTAAAGATTCCATGTTTTATTTTCCGAACCCGTCGTTGCCGGTTTATCAGTCAAATAGGAAAAAGTTATCGATGAATGTAGACCCAACGCTAACTCTATGAAGCGTAGTTGCATTCGCCCCAGAAAAAACCAAAAGCATTGTTTGCAAATATTGGTTCAAAGTAGGTGCTATGTAAATATAAGCTTTAAAGCAATAAGCACAAAGAAGTTATACTAAAAAGTTACATTCAACCCAAAGTGAGGCCAATGTAACTTTTTCTTTTTCACAGTGATTATATTGTAAATTTATCTTAAATTTACTAATTATTCAACGTTATTTTAATGTGAAAACGTCCATAAATATATTCTTAACCATGTGCATTTAAAAGCATTGTTTGCAAATATTGGTTCAAAGTAGGTGCTATGTAAATATAAGCTTTAAAGCAATAAGCACAAAGAAGTTATACTAAAAAGTTACATTCAACCCAAAGTGAGGCCAATGTAACTTTTTCTTTTTCACAGTGATTATATTGTAAATTTATCTTAAATTTACTAATTATTCAACGTTATTTTAATGTGAAAACGTCCATAAATATATTCTTAACCATGTGCATTTATTAGAATGTCAATTTTATCTAACTGGACGATTTTAGCAAAAGGTAAAGTTAAAACTTGAAAGTTGATAGTCACAATAGCCTCGTTTCACCTAATCGTGTTTAGCTCTTTAGCTGTTTAGCAATTACGGTTACTAGTAAAATCCCTATAGACCATACCACTGCGTTGACTTATTGTTGGTTATTTTTGTTACAGATTAATCTAGATTTTGACCGTATGTATCCTGAAAGAAGCACAGCTTTCTACACAAAGTGGGTAATTTTTTTTGACAAGATACGTGCATACAAAAAAGACATTATCAGACGGAGTTGGCAAATTGCTTGATGAGGCTTTGGGAACAGACGCAAAAGACTCAGGGTTAGGTATGTGTTGTGTATAAGTTATGAATAGCCACGTAGTTTTGAAAACAGCCTTTAATAGATTTGTAGAAACATATTTTATGACGATGTAGTCTTAGTTTCGAATTAAATTGGTTAACAGTAGTAAAGTGCAGCAGGAGAGTATCAGAAACCATGAGTTAAAGTGCAGCAGGAGAGTATCAGAAACCATGAGTTATGGTTTTTTAGACAGGTAAAAGTTACTGAGTAAATAATATAGTGTGTGCTCTAATAGGTATAATCCTTACTGAAATGGCTGGGGTATCTGATGCTATGCTTATTCAATTTTATTAGAAGATGTACTAATAAAATTGATTAACAAGAGGTCTTGGTGCATGGTCCTTGCTTGGCTTTTTCTTTTTCAATGTGGTATTGGGTCAAGTGAACCCACACCAGGGCTCAGTTGCAATCGTTGATTTCTTTAATTATTGGTTAAGTGTGCGTCTTTTTTGTGTGTGTTTTTTACAAATACTAAATACTGGCAGAATGGCCAGAATGGTATATAATATTATTATGGGAAGTGGATGATCTGAACCTGGCCCATAAAGAGAACTCAAAAACCTGTTTTTGAGTTCACTTGGGCCACAATAAAAAAAAAAGATTTATTTGTTTAGCAGCCTTTCAGCCCCGCTTAACTTATGTTAAACGGGGCTGAAAGGGATCACAAATGAAACTTTTTTTTTAGTTTCAACTTTGTGAATGTGGTTTATTCTATCGATACGGGTCAAGTCGAGCGTCCCTTGGCTTCTACACTTTTCTCCACGACCATCCCATCCCCTCTCCCGACCTCCCGCAGTCAGTACCTCACCTCCGCGCGCTGTATCTTCGGAACCAGACGAGATAGAGCCCTCCAGATTGGGCTCGTTGAAATCGTCATGACCAGCTCTGCGAGTTGGCCCCGATTGGCGACAGATTCCTGATCCCGCCCTTCCCCCCACCAGTGATGGTGATTAGGATTTGTACCTCTATTTGCTACTGGTTCAGGGTGGTAAACAATTTTTGGCAATCGCGAAAAAAAACCATATTGTAAGATTTTTGTATCAGTTAACATTATCCTATAATTATCGACAGCACAGTTGTGGAGAGATATGTTTCTACTGCGCGAGCTAGGAAGAATGAAATTCAGGAGTTAAGAGATGAGATGCTGCAGCGTCTGAATTTGACTCTCAAGGCTGTATCCGACTGGGGTGATGCCAATCTAGTCAAGTTCAATGCCTCTAAAACGCAGGCTTGTCTCTTCTCGGCGAAAAAAAGTCCGTTTCTCCAAGTTCCTGTATTCCGCGATGTACCTGTAGCTATAGGAGATCACCTCGAGCTCTTAGGTGTTTCGCTCACGCCTACTCTCAACTTTGGCTCTTACATCGAGTCTAAGGCAAAAACAGCTGCCATGAAGCTAGGCATCCTGAATAAGGTAAAGCGTTACTTCACACCAGGACAGCTTCTCAGTTTGTATAAAGCACAAGTCCGGGCTGGTATGGAGTACTGCTGCCATGTTTGGGATGGTTCGGCCAAATACCAGCTTGCTGCCTTGGACTCGATCGAACGTAGAGCTTTCAGGCTTATAGGTGAGCAACATATGGCGGAGACTAAGATCCAGAGTCTCGAGCACCGCCGTAAGGTTGCATGCCTTTCAATCTTCTATAGGTTACATTTCGGGGAATGCTCCCAGGAACTGCACGATCTGATCCCACCATCTCCTTTTCATCATAGGACGAGCAGGCGTACGGCTCAGTACCATCCTTACCTCATTAGTATACCTTCTATTCGCACAAAACGTTTCGGTTCTACCTTTATAATGCGAACTGCTAAGGAGTGGAATACACTGCCGTCGTCTGTCTTTCCTGAAAACTATAATCTGGGTCTCTTCAAGTCTAGAGTGAATAGGTGCCTTCTAGACCTTTGTGCTCCATCTTCGGCCACATCGTCACTTACCAACAGGTGAGATCGTGGTCAAACAAAGGTCTATCAATGTTAAAAAAAAAAAAAAAAAAAAAATCCTCAATTTTTTTCACACTGCATGGTGCCCATGCAAATGACACTCTTGGGGCACTTAACCCCGCCAAAAGGACGTATTGGAAAAAAATGGAAGATTTCAACAGCTGAAGCCATTGAAGGCTTTCTGATACATGTCAAGGTAACAATCAAGTTATCAAAGACACATACGCCTATTAAACTTAACTCTAAAGTTCTCATATTTCCATTTTCATTCGTTCGCAGAAACCAAGCGAAATAGAAGACGCGATTACCTCACAGCAAAAAAAGGCACTTGCGAAAAAACAAACAGTACAACCATATGTTTTGGTACAGGGTGCGATGTTGGACAATGTGCAAACCACTTTCATAGTTGTGGATAAACTGAAATATTCTTTCACATCGACATGCAAAGCTTTTGATACTTTGTTCAAATTGTAGGTACCCAGCGCCTTCTGAACACTTGTATTTATTGATTCAACATTCAGTTTATGGAATCAAAACTCAGCACGATTAAGTAATTCCATACATTGTCGATGTAATGAATCTTATCTAAATCTATGTAAAGTGAAATATAAAATTTAGGTATAAGATTGACTAGTACAGAATGTGGTAAAACATTTTCTGAATTCAAAAAATATGTATTCTATATCGAAGTTGTTCATAAAATCTCTAATTTGTTTTCATGTCCCATTCAAGGTTGAGGTAGAATGTATCACACTGCTCCTTCCTTAAAATATCATTTACGCTCACAGCATACCTTGGGGGAACAAAAACCTAACAGTACATTTCTTTGTATTAGTACAGAATTGTCTGATACAAATTCAGACAAAGCTAATACAACAACGCCTGTTGATGTTGTTGATAACAAAGAAAAGCAACAAAATATGCCTCAAGCCTTTGTAGACGACATCAAAAACATGCTTGATATGTCAATATGTTCAACTTTTTATAGCAAACATGTATAACATTTTTAATTTAAGCCGCGATTTCATACAAAACATAGTCGTTAGTCTAGATTCGTTTTTAGCTACAACATTAGATACAATTATGCAATCTCTTAGTAATACGAGTGAATCGCGTTCTAATGAACTTTTTATAAAAGTCCTTGGTATGTTGTCTTCGTTAATGAATGCATTTAAAAACTTTGATACGGCCTTTGTGAATATTTAATTCCTTTTGTATTCAAAAGGAATTAAATATTCACTCTCGTAGAACCCACACAGGTGGAAGTAGGCGTCTCTCAAGAAGTGTCTAACCAAAAAGGCAAAGTCTGGTATCCTGCTGGTACAGCGTACGCAGCGACACCTACGTCTTTGCAAGGCTGGATGGAAACAGCTGTCTTTGAAGCCTTTTTTGAAAAGGTATTTCTACCATTCGTAGGAGAAAAACGCCCAATGCTCTTAGTGTATGACGGACATTCTACTCATGTGGGTATAAATATAATTGAAAAGGCACGTGCAGCTGATATAACGATTTATAAAATCCCACCACACACCAGTCATCTCTTATAACCTCTGGATCTGGCGGTAAATAAATCTTTTTAGGATAAGTGGGATGCTGCTTTAGTCAAAAGGTTTGGACTATAGATGAAATTTTGATTCAAGACTCATAATGTACACTTACAATAGCTAGCATCAATTTCAGAATACACCAAGCACAAAACTCTTATACCTGTAAACAAAAGGCGTCGCAAGCAAAATGCACTATTAGCTATGACCAAAGTAACAAAAGAACCAAATTAAACAACAACGAATACAAACATGTTTTGTTTGAAGACCGACATGTAACATTTAAAGAGCAATTAGACATTACTAAACAATGGGACCAATGCAACAGTGAAACTGTAAATTCTCAACATAAGGACATAACAGAAAGACCTAATCCGAAACCTAAAGTTCAAATTCTTGAAAATACTGTGGTAAAATATGATGTTACATTTGAAGAACTGCTGTTAACTGTTGCTGAAAAAATGATAGAGGCAGCAAATAATTTATTAACCAGCAAAACGGAAACTAATGCATTCAGAGTATATGTGGGCAAGAAAATGGAAGAAATACCCCTTGGTCAGCAGCGAGATCTAGCTGAGAAACTAATTTCAGAGATCATGTTTCTTGCTAAAACAAACAATTTAACTTTTGAAACAAGAATAGAAATTCCACAAAGAACACATCAATCATACTTCGCACACTCACCTCCTTCGATTTCTTCTAACTGCTATCAGTATATTCAAACTGAATCAAATCCTTCTCCGTCGCCGTCGCCTGCTTCATCTCATTCTTACATAATCTCTCAACCAGTAAATTCACCATCCCCAAGTTGTCCTATTCCCATTCAGTCACCCACTTTTCCTACCTCTCTTACACAACATTGTTCTCCGTCACCTACTTCATCTCATTCTAACCAAAACTTTCCAAATTTCTCACATATTACACATCCAAATTCTACGCTATCGTCACAAAACGCTGTCAACGTAAATGAGAATGCAGTGTTGTATGCAGAGGGTCCGGCGGGAGAAATATTGAAAGAATTGTTAGTTTTTAAAAAACACAAATAAATTTCGTAAATTACTTACATTTATTGTTTTTTTCAAAACCTTGTAGATGAGATATTATAGAGCTATATCTCAAATCTTTATAGTCTCTTCCAGTGGCTAGAAATCATAGCGTGGCGATAAGCCTTTCTTCAACAGATATAGCTGGTCTCATGTTTGTGTCTTTTTTAATTATATATGGCTTCACCTTGGACAATAATTCGTAAAAACTTTCTTTATCCATTCTTAGAAAGTTATGTATGTCATCAAAGTCCAGTAGGTTTATTAAGTTAATATGACTAAGGGTTAATCTCTCCTTTAACCATCGCTTCATCCATATTCTTTTTTTTCTTTCTTTTTTTTCTTCAATTGCATACAAAAGAGCTAGACACACCCCAACTCTTTGTTCTTTAGATAGGTAAGGCGCCATGACTTCGTTATAGTGAATATACGGTGCGAGCGTAGACGTCTTATTCACTCAACGTTCTATTAAACACTGATGTTTAAAACATGTTTTAAACCGTGTAGCCGGTAAAGCGCAAATCTGTTTTTTCTGTTTCAAACCGCCGTTTAAAACCGTTTAGCACATGCTTTAGTGGTACGTGTGTCGAAACATTTCTGATTTATATTTATATTCTTATATTTTAATTATTTACTTTCACTTAGTCATATTTTTCCTTTTTTTGAAATTAGCATAAGCATTTTTGTTAGTATCCATAATTTTTGTAATATTTGTGTAACCCTTTTTTGGCCTTATTGTTGTGTATTTTGTTATTTGGACTATATATATTGTAACGCTGTTGGTTTACCTCAATAAAATAAAATAAAATAAAGAGCATGCTAGTTTCGAGTTTGCTCAAAAATCGACGGTCGTGCGATTTTTGGGCATGCTACCTGCAGCACGTTTGGAAGGGGGCGTGCTTATAAGCGTGTGTGAACAGGTTTGCTTATTGAGCATGCTAGTATAGATCAGTCGTTAGCAGCAGGTGCGCGTGCACAATTTCGCGCTAAAAATGTCTCGCTGGGGCTATGAAAAATCGTTGAAATTTGTGATTTTATATCGGAACAGTGAATGCCTAAGGAATCCGCGCATATCAGAATACAAAAACAATATTGCAAGAAATAATGCATATCAAGATATATTAACCAACATGGACGATCCTGCTTTGCCTTTGAAAATTATAAAAACAAAAATAAAAAACTTGAGGTCTGTTTACCACAGCGAATTAAAAAAAAAATGAGAGTTCCAAGCGATCCAGTTCTGGTACCGCTACTGTGTACAACCCATCCACATCCTGGTTTCACGAAATGCATTCTTTTCTTGGAGACACTGGCGAGTACAGGGGACCCTATTTCTATGGAATTGGTGAGTTTTGATTTTTATTAAATAAAAATGCACTTAAATGTTAGTAAAACATAGTTATTTAATATCATAGAATAGGTACAGCATTTTCTATTCATTCATTTATGCACGCTATAAAATGGCATGTGTACCGGAGTGTTTGCTTTGAGCATGCTCTTTCAGGAGCATACTTAAAACTAGCATGCTTATATCTAGCAAATGTAGACAAGTGCAGAGCATGCTCGAAACAAGTATGCTAATGAGCATACTAAAAAGCATGCTACTAACTAGCATGTGTAACTGTTACCTTAAGTTTTTAGTTGAAAAATTTATTTTACAAAACAAGCTTTTGAGACGTGTAGGTACTCCGACTGATGATGTTAATGATGATATCGTGAGCTGATCAAAATTAGCCCAAAAATGGCCAGTGGCTAAAACGGTGGATGGAGACGGCTCAAAACCATTCGGAAGCCTATGTTCAGTAGTGGACATCTGTTGGCTGATGATGATGTCTATACTTACCAATGACAAACTAAGGGAGGGCCCTGCGTGCGTGGGCCTCCCTAATTTGTGCTCTCCACAACGATCATGCCCTATAATCTCAAGTATCTACGGCTTCGCAAAGCCCGCTCAACTCCATTTCAATTCGCCGATGTCTTTGGCCTTCGACTCGGATTTCGACATTACGACTTAAGGCGATATGTTAAAATACCGAATGGGCGGAGTCTAGCCAGAAAACAATAGCTGTAAGACAGTGACAGCGCTATTGCTCACTTGAACCCGGGAAAAGGTGAGGTATAGATTTTTGCCACTCGGAAGTAACTGACGTAAGCGACAAATGATAAAACTTCGTTTAGCTTCTAAAGTAGCAAATATAAAAATAAATTATCTATAATTAATGTAAGTAATGATTACCTACTGAATAATATAAAAAAATATGCTTAATACTTTCTCTAGTCGAAGGAGGGACCTAAAAAGGGCTTTAGAAGAGCCAATTTCAAAAAATAAAGGTATCGAGAAAAGTTTCGCGAATCGTGTTTCTAGTCTATAATTTATTTAGATTACATACTCAAGTAATTACTGTATTAACATCAAGTTTGTAACCTTTACTGTTACTGAGTGAGCATGAAACGAAACGACTCCAAAATTTTAACATAGCGTCTTAAACGTTGTTTTTTTAACAATGCATTAGGTAGGTACCTACCGTTGTGGGTTGTTTCTGTGTGGTAATCAATAAAGTGTTAATCTATCTATCTACCTCATATGTCACGTCCACCAAAGATGAAGAGTCTCATGTGCCTTAACTTCACCGGCACACATACCATACCCATCAAACCGGAACACAGCAATGCGAGCACTACTGCTTTGCGACAGAAATAGGTATTGTGGTAGTACCATGGACTTAGTCCAAGGGTATAGTACATATTTCCGCGGACGAACTCTTACCTATTTAAAAAAGCTCTAATACCAAGTTCAAAAAAATGCTTTGATGCTATTGCACGGCTAGTTACATGGTTATTTGCGCAACCCTCGTCGTTTAAATAGCCTCATTCAGCCAGAGGGCGTAGGGCGTAGGGTGGTCAAATCCCCGACTACCCCACAGAGCCTCCCTCTGAACGGTCCCTCCGTAGACCAAGACATGTTCGTGGTGATACCCATGACCCTATCACTACCGCTGATGAAGAAGTGACGTCATCCAGTCAAGACAACACTCCACCTTTGTACCGGCGGGGTCGACGAACCATTTAACCACCACACAAAGTACCTTCTGTACCTTATGCCTAAACCGGTACAAGCATATTCCGGGGCGTTTGGCCCGTTCCTCCGCAACCGGCAACAGCCCAAGCCGAGGTCCGTACCTAAGTGGTGCCCTTGTGCTCGTTGCCCCATCCTAACTTTGCAGGTTGAGCGCCATCTGCGCTCACCAAAAGCCCGGTAACGCAGTCATGACCCCAGGAGGTCAACTGCATCCCAACGAAACGAAACGAAATCCCAGATATTATACCTACGCGATGCTCATAGAAACCGCTGCTGAATTGTGTAGCTGTATAACTTTTGAAACTATCGTGGTTATGTAAATAATTTTCACTAGAAACGGGATATTTACCATGATTTTTAAAACATTTAAAACTCAAAAATCATGGTAAATATCCTGTTTCTAGTGAAAATTATGTGTAGCTGTGGTTATTGATACGATTATTTTATTTTCAAGCAATTAAATTCTGTTATAAAAAGTCCACTGGACTGCCTACCCGGTCCTAGTAAATCTTTGGTCCTAGTAGTCTGTGATCGCCGGTAGGTAACCAACACGCCATACTGGTTGCACGTGCGATTTAGTGGAGTTATAGTTTGTACCTATCCCCTTTGTTTTTGCTGAAAAGCTCTTTCTGTGTCAGATGACAGACATGAAGCCTGGCGCTAACGAGATAGACTGAGTAGTACACTGTTGAGAAGGTACTCGACCAAAGAACGCAAAATGGACAGGTAAGTACCTACCTACCAAACTTCAAGGTCTCAAGACTCTTAGGCTGCGGCTGCGGCCCCAGTAGGCAAACTGTGAGTCGGCTGCTCACTGAGACAGTAGGCGCGCGTAACGCTGCAAACTGCTTAGAGTGAGCACATAACTAGCAAACTGTGAACACTCCATTTCAAATATATGGAAGGGCGTACTAACCCGATACCCCGCTTAACTCAGGCGGCGGCAAACAGTTTACCTACTAGGGACGCAGCCACAGAATATATACAGTACCAATACTCATATTTGCTTTCGTGTAGAAGGGGGTGGTCCAATCCAAAACACCAATATCGACAATATCAAATTTGTCGGAGGCACTGACAAATTTGTCAAGCCGAAGGCAGGTTGCGCCAAACTGTTCGCCAATTCATGCGCCAATTCATGGTCCATCTCACAGAACCGATCTTCCGTGTTGGGATAGTGAAAAGGGGAAGTGCTCAAAATATTTCCCTAAGCGCGAAACGAACATTACACATCACGACGATAAAGGCTTCATATATCTCCGTCGAAATAGTAACAACGAGCCAGTCGTAAAATTCAGAAACCGCGATGTTATAGTAAACGATTTGTGGGTAGTTCCATACAACGCCGCCATCTTCCTCATGTTTGATAGTAATGCTAATTTGGAATCTTCCTCAAATCGAAAAATTTACAAATACTTTTTTAAATACATGACCAAAGGCAAAGATGAGGCACGTTACGGTTATTGCCTAGGAAAATCGTAATAATGAAATCGAACAGTACGTGACTAAAAGATACAAAAGTTCTTGTGATGTGGCGTGGAGAGTTTTTGAATTTGAAGTAACTGCTCGCGAACCCGCTGTCCAACAACTGCCAGACCACCTCTAAGGGTACCAAAGCGTTTTCTTTAGACAGGAATCGGTAAAGGAGGCGGTTCAGAATAGTTCTTCGAATTTATTGGTTTATTTTAACAGGCCAACTGGAGAAAACTACCGAGCCAAAAATAAGTTTGTAACAAAAAGACAAAAGACAAGAAGACAGAATATAATGAATCAGTATTTACAGAAGATGATTTTTTACCAAGCTCGGTGACAGACAGACCACGATCAGAAATAGAAAATGGTGAAACAAATGCAGAGCTTGAAATAGATGAAAACCGTACACCACGCATTACCTCTTCGCCTTATATTTAAGTCGAAGAAATAAACCAAACAAGCCATCACAACAAACCCAATCAGTTCCGACCAACACTCTACAGGAAGAATTGTCACAACAAGTTGATGATCTGGCTACTATCAACACTTCTTCAGGTTTCGAGGTTTCCGAGGAGCTGAAAAAGGTTGCAAGATAGATAGTAAGACGACTAGAAGAAACGAAACAGCAGGCGGAGATCGAGCAGCCGCAAAACTGAACAAAAACGGGCAGACACTGGAAAATAGATCTAATGCCTGAAACATGGACGGGAAAGTGATTCGTTAAAATCTTAATCATTTATCAATATTAAGTGTTTTCTTACAAGCAGCGCCCCGCAGTTTCACCCGCGTAAGTCTCGATCCCGTGGGAATATCGGGATAAAAATGTGCCTATGTGTGTTATTCCGGGAGTCCAGTTATCTCCATTCCAAATTTCATCCAAATCCATCTAGTAGTTTTTACGTCAAAGGGTAACAAAGATACATCCTTACAAACTTTCGCGTTTATAATATTATTAGGATAATTATTTCTTTCTTATACAAGGACCGCTGCTGTTCTCCCAGATATACATCGTAATTGATGATGTCAAATACCACATGCAGTCAGCTGCAAAGGCGTTCGACTTATTGTTTAAAATATACCGCGTCTTTCACGCTAAGTAGTGGCTAAGCACCTCCTCATAATCATTCAAAAAAGTGTACCAAGTCCATACAGCGTATGATACACTACCACCATATATCGCTGCCGTAGAAGGAGAATTAGATAATAACACTTTTTTCGAAATCGACTTTATTGCGTTTTCTTAAAGCCTAAATTATGCCGCGTCTTTTGGTCTCACCCACGCTTGATTATCTAAATTGTCACAAAGATATTTTAAAAAAAAACCTTGTTGGTTTCAGAAATACTTAGTAAAATAATAGATATGAAAATGGAGAGCAAAAAGTGAATAACAGAATAAATAATTGGATAACTTCAATCATCCCCCCCTGATGCCGAATAAATGCATAAAATACTTTATTCAGTTTTACCTCGACGCTTAATCGGAATGTGACAAAATGTGTTTCGTCAAAAATGAACAATTTTATTTTATCGTCTTTTTCCTATAGTCAGAGCCGACATACCAAGCGCGACTGAAGCCTAAGGCAGGTTGCGCCAAACTGTTGGCCAATTCATGCGCCAATTCATGGTCCATCTCACAGAACCGATCTTCCGTGTTGGGATAGTGAAAAGGGGAAGTGCTCAAAATATTTCCCTAAGCGCCAAACGAACATTACACATCACGACGATAAAAGCTTCATACAATCTGTAACATAATATCCCTATAAGGCCGGGGGGAGGGTATTCCGCATGTCATGGTGAAGACAGTTTGTTCTACGAGTTTTCCAATTTCGAAGTTTTTCATTCATGAAATGCCTCGTAAAGTTTCCTCCAGAAATGTACCTACCACAACATGAAGCAGCCCTATTACAGCTGTTTATTTGACCTTTAGAAGTGAACTCTAGATGAAATAACAGAACTGGCACCTATTAGAAAAGTGCCTAATTATTGAGAGAGATTGAGTGCCTCAGCGAGTAAATTATGTTTTTTTAAGATCTTATTAAAATGTAGGTGACATTATTATTTTGTTATCCAAATATTTTTTACTTGGATAATGAGAAGCAAATTATTAATGGCAAAAAAGTACATTTAGTTATTTTTGTGTTTCTCGAAATTAAATCACGTAGGTTTACCACCAAGATTGTTTCACTGTAATAATTTGACAGAGATAACAAATAAAATTAGGTATTAAAAATAATGAACTGTAATTTTGTAGGCACTAATATCAAAAGTTGTCTTGTCTGAGAACTTATCTACAAATCAAACAGAATGACGTACTTTCATTGGGTGCAATAAGCAAACAAACAACCAATCATTACCAAATGGGGTGATCTTTGATGATCCTTGTGATATGATTGGCTGGCGGCATTTCTTTCACAGTGTCGGCTTTTGCGAAGCCGGCGACTAAAAAGCAAGCCGCGCGCTGGTTAAAGCTATTTGACAAAAGCCCCTTTTTTTTAGTGGTTCCGTAGCTATTTTTTTTTCTACGCTCCACCGATTTGGTACATAGTTACCTTACAATCCACAACTAAGGTGCTTACCTAGTTAGTAAGACAGTGCTAAGCCAAGTGATTTAGTAGGTACCAAGTAAGTAAGTACCTAATCAGGTAGGTTAAGTAATAATGTTCGGTAGGTTCTAAACTACTTACTTAGGTAAGTAGGTACCTTTGATACGAGTAAGAAACAACATTGTGATTGTGCTCGAGTTGGTGTGATAGGTAGTAGGTAACGTACCTATTCTATCTTCCCATGCACACGAAGTAGGTGTGTAGGTAGGTACTTATTTTATTGCAGGTAGCTATTCTATCTTCCCATGCACACGAAGTAGGTGTGTAGGTAGGTACTTATTTTATTGCAGGTACACTACCTTGGTACTGATCTACCTACTTAACTAAGTACTAAGGTAAGTAAGTACCTAATCAGGTAGGTAAAGTAATAATGTTCGGTAGGTTCTAAACTACTTACTTAGGTAAGTAGGTACCTTTGATAAGAAACAACATTGTGATTGTGCTCGAGTTGGTGTTTTTAGGGAAAAAGAAAAGGAATAAGGAATATGTTTGCCTATGTGTAGCAGGTGAAATAATACGAGTCTTTACGTGAACCGAATATATTCCACGATTATAATACTACACAAGTTATTGGTATGGATGGCTGAAGGTGACTGGCTGGAGATGACTGAAGCTTGCTTGTGTGCGCCCGCTCGTAATGCAAATCACGATTCAGCATTTCTGTAGCAACGCACACTGCTACAGTAATCTCCCCCTTACAATTTTTTTTTTTTTTTAAATTCTTAGGTCTAGAACATAAAAGTCTTAACATAAAACATAACCTTCCTATTACAAAGTTGGCTAAATAACCACTTAGCTTACACTGCGTTCTAAGCACAATCGTATTTTCGCAACATTGATACCTTACGATGTGTGTGTTTTATTAGCAGATCAGATTACGCGCTTCGTACCGTAACCCAAACAATAAAAGAACAGTTCTAACTACAATTTATGAACTCATTAGATATAAACTGTAATTGAATCCCCCGAATAATCCAAAAATACAAAATTACAAAAATACATTACTCAAATCACTGAAAAAAAAACTGTAATGAAAAACGAAAATGAATTCTTCAAAATAAAATATATCTTATAACAAAAATTACGTTACTAAGAGTAATGTCCTTATGACATGAGCTATCCTCTACGTTCATACATTTAATTCATACATTTTTACTTTACACCATGATGATGATTACTTGAATTTACTTGATAAATTAAAAATCTTTCGAAAATACCTTAAACTGTTACATTTTTAACTGAATCTACTGAATATTAAAACAAAAGTATGTGTCTTCAAGTTATATCTAAGTGTAACTACGACTATTAAAATTATTTACTTTTCTTGTGTGTGCAACATTTCCTAACTTTAAGGGTAGTCTTTACCTGCGATATTAAATTAATCACCGAGACCGTGTGTAACGACGCCGACTAAATGACTGTGGGCCCAATTCGCCCACAGTAAACTTTGAGACAAAAAATAAAATAAAATATGTTGCATTCATGAAAACAAGTAAATAACTTTCTTATTCTAACACGTTTTTATTCTACGATACTGATTATACTTGCTACATTCAAAATATTTCAAAAATACAATGGATACTTTTACTTATTTCCTTACCTACGTTCATTCATCGCTTTGTCATTCTTCTATAATCGTGTGCAAAAGGCACACAGGAATGTGCATAGTTGCAAGATCGTGCACGACGCGACAGCTATGCCCCGGCGCCGTAACATGAGCTTGCATTACAAACTGACCTACTTTTATCTGAATTGATAAGACTTAGACTAATCCACAAGTGAAAATAAAATAAGGCATGTTATTAACATAGGTTATAAAAAAATTGATTTTACAAAAAAATCTCTCAAAAACTATAAAAAAATGTTCCAAAAATTAAAACTTACAATTCATTTACCACAAAATAAAATACCTTCTCGAATATGTTTGACGCGATGCGATGCAATGCGACGTTTCGTTTACCAAATGCTACGAGATGCATTGTAAACTAATTGCTACGTGCATAGTATCGCAACGCTATCAAATTAAAATTATAACACTGATTCACTGATTCTACGATTCACTGATTCTACGATTCACTGATTCTACGATTCACTGATTCTACGACGAAATCTTTCTTCTCATACGCTCACGTACGCCGACAATTATATCTTCTTCTACACCACAGCACCATAGGACCTTCTCTTCTGCGTTAAAAACTCTCATGGCCTCTAAATAGCGTGAACTCGATGCCAGTCACTCTCAGCAGTGGGACTGAGCCTCCTCGAAGTCCAGCACTGGTCCTCCGGTGAGCATCCTTCAACCGGGCATAATCCCTCCGGTGAGCATCCTTCAACCGGGCATAATTCATAGAGTGCAGCTGGATCATCTCGTTCCGCTCCTGAACCGCCAATACTCTTCACAAAAATACGCACTCTTACTCAGGTCTTCTAAATGGTAGCTGTGAGTGGATCATTTTACCGCGCCTTCCATGCGCTTCCGTTGTTCATGTGGCGTTACGTCATCGTGATGCAATTTTGAATCTTCTTTTGTTTTACCTCCCGAGGCGTGGCTTTCGTCGGGAGGGAGTCACCTCTGGCCCACCAAACGCGCGTTCAAAAATCACGTCGGGGTCACCACTTTTAGGGATATATTTCCCTACATGTAGAAGGTCAAATTATACGAGTCTTTACGTAAACCGAATGTATTCCGCGGTTATAATACTACACAAGTTATCGATATGAATGGCTGGAGATGACTGGCTGCTTGTGTGCGCCCGCTCGTAATGCAAATCACGATTCAGCATTTCTGTAGCAACGCACACTGCTACAGTGTGAAAGGTAGTAGGTAGGTACTTATTTTATTGCAGGTACACTACCTTGTTACTGAGCTACGTACTTTGAAGTTGGTGGGAAGGTGGAAGCAAGGTGATTTAATTAGGTACTTTATTGCTGGTTGGTTCATAAGTATGTACCTACCTAATTTAGTAGGTACCAAGTAAGTAAGTACCTAATCAGGTAGGCAAAGTAATAATGTTCGGTAGGTTCTAAACTACATACTTAGGTAAGTAGGTACCTTTGATAAGAAACAACATAGTGATTGTGCTCGAGTGGGTGTGAAAGGTACTTATTTTATTGCAGGTACACTACCTTGGTACTGATCTACGTACTTTGAAGTTGGTGGGAAGGTGTAAGCAAGGTGATTTAATTAGTTACTTTATTGCTAGTTGGTTCATAAGTATGTACCTACCTAATTAAGTAGGTACCAAGTAAGTAAGTACCTAATCAGGTAGGCAAAGTAATAATGTTCGGTAGGTTCTAAACTACTTACTTAGGTAAGTAGGTACCTTTGATAAGAAACAACATTGTGATTGTGCTCGAGTTGGTGTGAAAGGTAGTAGGTAGGTACTTATTTTATTGCAGGTACACTACCTTCGTACTGAGCTACCTACTTTGAAGTCTGTGGGAAGGTGGAAGCAAGGTGATTTAATTAGGTACTTTATTGCTGGTTGGTTCATAAGTATGTACCTACCTAATTTAGTAGGTACCAAGTAAGTAGGTACCTAATCAGGTAGGTAAAGTAATAATTTTCGGTAGGTTCTAAACTACTTACTTAGGTAAGTATGTACCTTTGATAAGAAACAACATTGTGATTGTGCTCGAGTTGGTGTGAAAGGTAGTATGTAGGTACTTATTTTATTGCAGGTACACTACCTTGGTACTGATCTACGTACTTTGAAGTTGGTGGGAAGGTGTAAGCAAGGTGATTTAATTAGTTACTTTATTGCTGGTTGGTTCATAAGTATGTACTTACCTAATTTAGTAGGTACCAAGTAGGGTAGCCAACCGTACTCTAAAATAGAGTATTGTACTCTATATCATGTAAGCGTACTCTATAATCTATAACACTAATAGAGTACGCTAAAATACTCTTTTTTACACAATTTTTACTAAACTAGTGCCAGTCATATAATATTATGCAAAAACCCATAATCAAAACCAAAAAGACCACTATTTACTATGTTGATATGATATGTTGGTATCCCCAATTCCTCAAACCACATTCGGACGTTCGTGAACGCAGCCATTAATGTCACTATGTCAAACGTGTCAATGTCATTGTTCTGAGTTGAGGCTTTGTTCTGAGCTTAGAGGTTAGTTTTTTTTCCACTGTGTTGAGATTGTGACTTTGTTTTTTGTTTGTTTGGAATACTTTTATCCAATTCGTAATGGATGACGTGATTGACGAACATGATAACGCAGATCAAGAATCCTGTGCTCATAATGATAACGCAAGCACCCCACCTAAAAAGCGAAAAGTTGTTACGAGGAAAAAAAGGTCACAGAAGTACACACAACTTTGGGAAAATGAGTTTTCATGGCTGAGAAAAGACCCAGAACGTGATACAAATGCAAAATGCATAATCTGTGGTGTAGTTTTCTCTATTTCATCAGCTGGAGTTGGACACGTACGTAAGACTTTTTATTACGATTTTCATATAGTTCGTTGAATGTAGTGTTTTTTTTTTCTGTATGCTATCTGTTGTGGTGGGTCAGCTGGTTGTGTGAACATGTGGATAGAATTGGGCTTATTATGGTGGCTGGCACTGGCACTGGTAGTCGTTTAATTGGACTTGTTATTGTTGACGAAAATGTTTTGTGTGTGTGTGTGCTTTTGTTGGTGAAGGTGTTGTTGGTGAAGGTGCATGCATCATCTATTTTAAATCTTTTCAGATAAAACAACATCAAGATACAAAACAGCACGAAGCCAAAACTGAATTAAAAATAACGTCAGGAGTCCTACAAAAGTTTTTGACTCCAGCTTCGACTTCAAGACCCGTATCTGAAAGTGACAATGTTACAGCTGCTGAATTAGCTTTATCATTCCACACAGTTAAACATAATTTATCATATAATAGTATAGATTGCTCCGTTAAACTTGATAAAATAATATATGTTGAATCCAAAACTGCTACTAACATCAAATTAGCTAGGACTAAAATGGAAGCTCTGGTAATGGAGGTTCTTGGACCTCATGCTCTTGAAAGTGTAGTTAATGATTTAAAGGTGAAAACATGTATTTCTGTCTGCAAACTGATGCATCCAATAAAAAAAACATCAAATTATTCCCTTTAGTAGTTCAATATTTTACTGTGGAAAAGGGAATACAAAACAAACTTTTAGATTTTTACGAAAATGCTAATGAGACTGCTGATGGCATGTTTGCTGCTATAAAAAAATCTATGGATATGTATAATATCCCTTTTAATCGAGTATCTGGCCTTAGAGCCGATAACACAAATTAAAATTTTGGTGTGCATCACTCATTATACACTAATATGATAGATGTAGTACCGGATATTGTAAAGGGTAATTGTCATGCACATATTGTGCACAACTGTGTGAAACACGGAATGGGTTTTCCAACTTATGATGTTGAAAATGTTATATTAAAAATATATAGCCATTTTTCCGTGTCAGCTTGTAGGAGAGAGGAATTAAAAAAGTTTGTTGCTATAGTTGAAGGAGACTTTCATGAGCTTAAGAGACATATTGGCACTAGGTGGTTATCATTACTCCCTTGTATTGATACTATATTATTGAATTGGCATCCAATATACGATTATTTTAAAAGTCTTGATGAGGATTGCCCTATGATAATTCAAAATCTATTGATGTTAGATTTATCTACATTTTGCCAGCCATATTTTAAATATATTTCACAAAACAATTAAATCTCTGGAAGGTAACTCTGTCACAATTGTAGATGTTTTTGGTTTAATGGAAAATTTAAAATCAGAATTACTGCAAAGACAGAAAGACAACTATTTTGGCTATACAACAAAACAGAAATTAAAACTTATTGAACAATCATCACCTGACTTGTTTAATAAAATTAACAGGAATTTTGCATTGTGTATAGACAAATGTTTAATTTATTTACAAAAATGGTTTGATTTTAGTAGTGATAACTGGCTATGTTCACTAAATACAATATCTCTAAGAACTAATATTGAATTTTATCATTTTGAAAAAATTATAGAAGGAAAACTTAATTTACAAAGACTAAAAATACACATGGACAGTTTATATTCAAAAGTTATAATTTTAAAAGAACTCCAAGCTGAATTGTGGAATAACACAGATTTTATGCAAAAATCCACTGCAGAAAAATGCCAATTTATTTTTAAAAAGTGTCCTGGAGAATTTTATTGTTTAAAAAAAAAAATTGGCTATATACTCTCTGTTCCCGCCACTTCAGCATTTACTGAAAGAGTCTTTTCGATCATGAATGTGAAGTGGCGAGAAGAGAGAAACAGAGCTTCATTGAAATTGATTAAAAATGAGCTCTTGATCTATATAAATTTAGAGTTAGAATGTTCGGACTCATACAATTCTTTTAAAAACAATGAAAAATTGTTATGTGCTGCAAAAAGTACAAAAAAATACCTTTTTAAAAATTTAAAATAAATGATACTCTTTTTTTTATGTCCATACTCTTTATTTACCTCCTTTGAAATCAGATATACTCTATTTCTTCTACAAAAAGTTGGCAACCCTAGTACCAAGTAAGTAAGTACCTAATCAGGTAGGTAAAGTAATAATGTTTGGTAGGTTCTAAACTACTTACTTAGGTAAGTAGGTACCTTTGATAAGAAAAAACATTGTGATTGTGCTCGAGTTGGTGTGAAAGGTAGTAGGTAGGTACTTATTTTATTGCAGGTACACTACCTTGGTACTGAGCTACCTACTTTGAAGTTGGTGGGAAGGTGGAAGCAAGGTGATTTAATTAGGTACTTTATTGCTGGTTGGTTCATAAGTATGTACCTACCTAATTGGGCAGGTAAAGGTTAACTACTCGTGTCATCAGTACCTAGGTAAATGCCTACCTACCTATTCACGTTTTGCATTCACTCTCATTCACTGACGAACCCTCCTGACTTTGAGCTGAAACCTAGTTGGTTATCGTGGGTTATCTAGGTAGTTACGGAACCCTAAAAATTTTTGATGCCTGAAGTATTTTTTAACGAGTTTTATTTAGATTTTCACGTCAGTTGCATCTAGCATTCGTTCGTGGCAAATTCGCAAGTTTGGTAAATCTTCCGACTATGTATTCAAACGCCGAATACTACGACATGATGTTGTGTGTTGGTGGAGCATCTAATAACAGTTTAGTAGCAGCTAGGGAGATGTACAGAGTGCGTCATCCAGGGCGAACAGTGCCTTCTTACGGCTGCTTCCTTGCGATGGTGAACCGTCTTCACTCGACGGGATCCTTCCACCGGCGCACCAGCGAGGGGAGACCTATCAATTTGAACCCGCAGGTTGAGCGGTCGATCCTGGATCATTTTGAGGAGGATCCAAGAAGGAGCACTCGGCGGCCGGCATTGGTTCTGGATGTACCGTCACACATGACCGTCTGGAGGACTCTAAATAAGGACGGTCAACACCCATACCACTACAGACGAACCACCGATCACGCATTCCCTAATAAGGTGTTGTGGAGTGACGAGGCTACATTCACCAGGAACGGGCTGTCCAACCTCCACAACGACCACGTTTGGGCCCACAAGAACCCACACGCCAGCACCCAGAGCAGCTTTCAGCACCGCTGGAAAGTAAATGTATGGGCTGGGTTGAAGGGCGACAGGCTGGTTGGCCCATTTTTTCTGCCGGACAGACTTAACGGCGAAAACTACATGGATTTCCTAACGGGGCCGCTAGAAGAGGCACTTGAAGATTTTCCCGTCAGGGAATACGGGGAAATCATATTTCAGCAGGATGGTGCTCCAGCGCACTACGCTCGCTTGGTGAGGGAATACCTAAACCAAAAGTTTGTGGAGTGGATCGGTCGCGCTGGTACTGTACCATGGCCCCCACGCTCCCCTGACCTGACGCCGCTGGACTTTTTCTTGTGGGGCTACCTCAAGGGAATCGTTTATCGCACCGAAAGCTCATCAGCGGAGGCTTTGAATGAAAAAATAATTTCGGCGTGTGCGGACCTAACGCCTGAAATGATCCGGAATGCGGCGCGTTCCGTGATACGCAGAGCGGAGATTTGCGTCCTTCGAGATGGAAGCCACGTCGAGCCGTTCCTTTAAAGTAGATATCCCTGATAAATACTGTCATCCTAAACAACAGTGATAAAATCGTGTCAAATATCAGTTGTTCGTGTTCCCTAAACAACAGCGATAAAATCGTGTCAAATGCAGTTGTTAATAACACAGTGATATACCCACCTACAATCAATTAGGTATGTCAAAACCCATTTGTGATTGTAAACAACCAGTGTAAGTGATAATACCAGCTCAAGGATTAGCCGTTTACCTTCTTACTGCCTAGGAGAGAAAAATGGTACGTACCTACTTAATTCATCATAAACCATAACTTATCTTCATACCTACCTAGGTAGGTAGGTACCTAGTTGTTTCTTTATGAGTGAAAACTTCAGTGATATTTTACTTCGACTTCGATAGGTACTAAGTGTGTATTATCAATCAACCTAAAAATGATAGAGGTACCTAGTTGTTTCTTTATGAGTTAAAACTTCAGTGATATTTTACTTTGACTTCGATAGGTTCTTTCATAGGTACTAAGTGTGTATTATCAACCTAAGAATGATAGATTTGATCGTGATTTCTTACCACTAATACCTACTTCCTTCGTGTCCACGGTGCTTTCCCGGTTACCCTGCATTAGGTCAGAAACCTGCTTGAAGTATGGTGTCCCTGACAAGCAGTATTATTACCTGATTTAGCAATAGTAGAGTGTAGCAGTGTGCGTTGCTACAGAAATGCTGAATCGTGATTTGCATTACGAGTGGGCGCACACAAGCAAGCTTCAGTCACTTCCAGCCATTCACAAAAAAAAAAGCACAAAAAAAGTATAGCACGTATGATCGCGAGTTATCTATTAGCTATATACAAATCTATACAACATTTTCGCAACATGATAGAAGGTAAGGAATTTATAGTATATACCGATCATAAACCATTGACCTATGCATTCTCAAAAAAGAATAGCGAGAAAGAACTACCAAGGAGGACACGTCAATTGTTATTTGTCAGTGAGTTCACTACAGACATACGTCATGTATCAGGCGAACAAAATGTAGTGGCAGATTGTTTATCAAGAATAGAAAGTATAGTATGTCAAGCGTCAATAGATTACGAGGAATTAGCAAAGGCTCAGAGCACAGACGGGGAATTAAAAGAAATGTTATGCAAGGACAATACGCAGCTCAGGGAAATATTTTTACCAACCTGCGGAAAGTCTATTGTTTGTAATATGTTAGAAAAAAAAGCTCGTCCTTATTTACCAAAACAATTTAGACAAACCGCATTCCGTATAATTCATGAGATAAGTCACCCGGGTATACGAACGACACGTAAAATGGTTACAGATAAATATTATTGGCCGGATATGAACAAACAAGTAGGACAGTGGGCAAAAACATGTATTAAGTGCCAACGCTCAAAGGTACAGCGTCATAACAAGTCAAGCTTAGGTAATTTTCCATGTTTTGATCACATACATGTTGATATAGTAGGACCATTACCGACAACACCTGAAGGGTATAGGTACTTAGTTACGGTAGTTGACCGCAAAACGGGGTGGCCGGAAGCTTTTCCTGTAGAAGATATTCATGCAGTAAAAATAGCTAAAGTCATATACGAAGGCTGGATAGTGAGATTCGGATGCCCGGTAAGATTAACTTCGGATCAAGGTACGCAATTTGAGAGTAAGCTCTTTAAGAATTTAATGCAATATTTAGGTATTTACAAACTAAGGACGACCAGTTTTCACCCGCAGGGTAATGGAATGGTGGAAAGGTGGCATAGGTCACTAAAATCATCCCTTATGGCTAGGATGAACCACACCAATTGGATACAGGAATTAAGCACGGTAATGTACGGATTACGCTTAGTACCTCGAACAGACACCAATGTAAGCGCAGCTGAAATGGTGTATGGTAGAAGTCTAAGAATTCCAGGGGAATTCTATGAAGAAACGGAAGAAGGAACATACGATGCACATGAATACGTTAAACAGCTTAGATGTGATCAAGAATTTAAGACCGAAGTCAACACAACATCGTGACACAAGATCAATTTTTGTACATCCTGATTTAAAAGAGTGTAGTCTAACGACGACACGGTCAGGAAGGCACTACAACCTCCTTACGACGGCCCATATAGCGTCATAAGCAGGGGCGATAAATCCTTTCTTATCCGAATGACAAACAGACGTTCACGGATTTCGGTAGACAGATTAAAACCCGCGTACATGCTAAACAACGAACATTCAGATCAGGAACCAATAAGAAAATGTAAAATAGTAAGTAAGGAAAATAATACATTTCCAAGGCAAATTTCACAAAAAAATACTGCGAGCGATCAGCTTATGACTCGCACCACACGTAGTGGCAGAGTGGTGAAACCGACCGTCAGATTTAATTGCTAAGCAGTTACAGTAGGTAACATAGTAACTGTTTAAGACATGTAAGCATAATGTATGTAGAACAATGAAATATAATGTAATTATACAAACGACCTAGAAAGTGTTAGGCAGAGAGAGTAAGAAAAGCATTCATTTTGCACTGTGACATTGCAAAGATCACATTTTTTTTTTTTGTTTTATACTACTTGGATGACGGATCAAGCAAGAGGCCCACCTGATGTTAAGCGGTAACCTCTGCCTATGAACAGTGCATTACCTCATAGGTCACGTCCACCTAGGACGCGCCCTATGTGGCATTGCACTGCGCCCGCCACCCTGAGACATAAAGATGAAAAGTCTCATGTGCCTGTAATTTCACCGGCACCCTTACCCTTTAAACCGGAACACAGCAATGCGAACACTACTGCTAATAAAAAACACAAATGTAAATATTTTTTTATTTTTATTCAAACTGATTATCAAAATGGGAAAAACCTACAGTAAAGAGGAAGAGATTATCATAGCTCAGACAGGAGCAGGCAATCAAGCCGATTATAGCTCATTGGAGGAGCATATTCAAACCTACGGTCTAATGATGTTAATCATTGTTTTACTATTGGTTTTTATCATCATGTATCTATGTTGCGGGACCTGTCATTCCCGAGTACGAGGCTGGCTGCGGAAAGAGATGGGGAGTACCATTCAACAAATTCAATCGCAGAACCAGCAAACTGTTTAAAAAACTAAAGTGAAAAGTTTTTTTTATATAAATTAAAGTAAGTACATAATGGACCACAGTGTAATCATAGAACGAGGCAAGGAAATAAGTAAAATATCCATTGTATTTTGGAAATATTTTTTGTAGCAAGTATAATCAGCATAGTATAAAGTAAAAACGTGTTAGAATAAGAAAGTTATTTACTTGTTTTCATGAATGCAACACATTTTTTTTTATTTTTTGTCTCTATGTTATCTGTGGGCGAATTGAGCCCACAGTCACGTAATTTAGTCGGCGTCGTTACACACGGTCTCGGTGATTAATTTAATATAGCAGGTAACGACTACCCTTAAAGTTAGGAAATGTTGCACACACAAGAAAAGTAAATAATTTTAATGGTCGTAGTTACACTTAGATATAACTCAGTTAAAAATGTAACAGATTAAGGTATTTTCGAAAGATTTTTAATTTATCAAGTAAATTCAAGTAATCGTCATCATGGTGTAAAGTAAAAATGTATGAATTAAATGTATGAAAGTAGAGGATAGCTCATGTCATTTATGGACATTACTCTTAGTAACGTAATTTTTGTTATATGATATATTTTATTTTGAAGAATTCTTTTTCGTATTTCATTAGTTTTTTTTCCAGTGATTTGGGTAATGTATTTTTGTAATTTTGTGTTTTTGGATTATTCGGGGGATTCAATTACAGTTTATATCTAATGAGTTCATAAATTGTAGTTAGAACTGTTCTTTTAGGCATTGTCCTAATAGAACGCGAATGCGCGATCATCGAAAGTTCGCGCGAATTTTACTCGTACGAACGCGCGATCAAACATATTGAACTCTAATAGGTGTCCTAACTGATAATCGCACGACGCGGTCGCGCGACTCAAATGTTCGAAACTCTATTCGCGCGAACTTAGTTCGTACGAACGCGCGATCAAACATATTGAATTTGAATAGGTGTCCTAATTGAAATTCGTGCGAAAACGTCGGAGTGGTACCGCGCCCGCACCCCTCTCGCCTCTCGCCTTGCCGGCCCAGCCATCCGGCCAGCCGCCATTTTGTAAACTTGACGTCAACGCAACGCACGTGTTTGATTGCGAGAATTGTTTAAAATGTCATTTGAAGATAAATTGATAATTGAGGTGCGTAATCGACCAATTCTTTGGGACAAACGCAAAGATGACTACAAAAACCGTCTAAAGAGTGACAGAGAGTGGAGTTTGGTTGCGAGAAGTCTAAATAAAACAAGTGAGTATATTTTTTATTAATTACTTATTTTCTTTACTACATTATTTGCGACGAATTTGAGAAATAATTAGTAAAATTCTGTCTTGCAATAATTGCAGCTTTGGAAGTGTTATTATTACGCCTGGTTCTGTTTAATGTCGTCAATGTGTTGTGCCGTAGATGATTTATAAGGTGTTGTCGAACGCTATAATATGTTTTGTCTATATCTATTAAAATATTGTGCAAGAGACAGATTGACATTACAATTTTAATAGCGTTTTCAACCGAGGTCTCTATAGCTTTATAAAGTATTCGAAATTTCGAGGCCATCATTCCAACTGTGCATTCTACGCCAACTCTCGTAGCAGATAATCTTTTATTGAATCTTATTTTTGTGACATCTGTCGCTTGCTTTCTTGGATAAGGTCGCATTATAAATGTTTTTAGTGGGAATGCGTCGTAATGTTAGAGTTCGGTAATGGTTCTGCGGGAGGAAGTTGAATATCTCCGTTTTCCAGCTTTTGATAGAAACTTGAATTACTGAGTACACCGCCATCACTGTCTTTTCCATATGCACCTACGTCAATAATTATAAACTTATTTTTTGAATCTGTGACAGCTAACAGTACAGTGGAGTTGTAAATTTTATAATTCGACGACCTCTGTGGCGCGGCGGGCGAAGCTTGGGCTGCGACGCAGGAGGCTGCGGGTTCGATTCCCGCCTCGGAACAAGTATTTGTGCGATCGCAGATATTTGTTCAGGGTGTTCTGGGTATTTTCTATGTATAATAAAAAATATCTATCTATGTAATATATTGTATGAAGTATATCAGTTATCTAGTACCCATAACACAAGCTCTGCTTAGCTTGGGGCTAGATAATGTTGTTTGAACTGTCCAGCATTATTTATTTATTTATTTATTTATAATTGTAGTACATGCTGCCACACTTCGCCGGCTTGTTGACACGAATGTGTTTGCCGTCCAAATTGCCACAACAATGTGGGAATTTATTTTTCATTGAAAAAGATTCTGCTATAGTTTTAAATTCTTCAGTACTGGGAAATTTCATGTGTTTGTTATGCATATTTTTCCAAATAGCAGTTAAAACTTCCAACACAATGCTTGCTATGGCTGTTTTTGAAATACGGAAAGGTACTGATAATTTCCAGAATGATGTTCCTGTTGTTAGGTACCTGTAAAAAGAGAAATATTTTTATTTTATTAAAATGTAATATTTTATAATTTATTTTGTATTTAACCTTGGTTGCTTATATAGAGAAAAATTATTTGTATATTCTTATCACATTAATATTTTTGATTGTTATAGAAGCCGACGTCAAAAACAAGTGGAAAAATTTGAGAGACGTCTTCATGAAGGAAGCCAAGAAAGTACGTCGTCCTCGATCGGGTGACCCAGGCAGTCCTAATAGCGATGAGACTTATATAGGTAAATGGTGTTTTTTAAGGAACTATCTTTTTTAAAAGATATAGTGAAACCTAGGCACACCCAAAGCAACTTTCAGGATTTAAATGCGGGATCTGATAACAATGAAACTCAAAATTCAGACACGGTTGAGATTCCAGAAATAGATCAAGTTGAAACTTCAGAAATGGATCAAGTTGAGACTCCAGAAATGGATCAAATTGAAGAAGTGGTGGAAAATGAAGAACCTGTTTCGGAATCTGTTAACGCAAGTTCTCTAGCTAGTGGTAATTTGATCCCCCGAAATAGATTCCCTACGACGACAGACGACAGCGAGTATGGTTCATCTAGAGCAAGCGAGTTCAGGCAAAGGCAAAGACAGGCAAAAAAACCAGAACTGACGCTTTTTCAACTAAAAATGATTGAAGTGGAAAAACAAAAAATACAAGCTTTTAATGAGAAAAACAAAGAACAAGACGATGAAGACATGTTGTTCTTAAAATCATTGGCGCCATATTTCAAGTATTTAACGCCAGTACAAAAACTAAGACTGAAAAGTAAAATTCAAACTTTTATTGCTGATGAAATTAGTCTCACTACCTCTTCAACATCATCTACGCCAATATCGCAATCTATATTACCCTCTCCGGTAAACGCGTCACATCATTCAATGTCGTCGGTGCGGAACTACTACGAAAATGATCCCCTAGGTCTACAAGAGTACGATACTTAGCTATCCGTAAATGATTACTAACTTTGCAGTTTGTTTGTTTCTTTTTACTTTGAACTTAAATAAACCTTCATAT
Source organism: Operophtera brumata (assembly GCA_932527175.1). Lineage (NCBI taxonomy): Eukaryota > Metazoa > Arthropoda > Insecta > Lepidoptera > Geometridae > Operophtera > Operophtera brumata. Next base: position 43,797,855 of record OW052226.1, on the reverse strand, counting down.
TAATTTATACCTACGTAATTTGTTTTCCTTTCCTTCAATAAATTAAATTAGTCAGCGAAATTTAAATCCAAAAGACTTGAAATCACAAATATAATTTATACAAAGTGCGTAGTTCCCAAATGTTCTGCAGAAATAGGCTGACTGATTTAAAGAAAAAAAAAAAACAATAAAATCGAAAAGGTACATAGTCAACAGCACATCAAGCGTAACACATTGTGTGACTTTTATACGCATGATGTAGTGTTAACTGTTCAAGTTTTATCAACTTCATCAAATAAAGAGGATTGATTCACATACAATCACTCGTTTTTTTTTTGTTTTTTTTTTTTTTTTCTTGGATTTCTTTTTCCTTGATTCCTTTATCGATACTGAGTCTACCCCTAAGCTATTGCACGCAATTACTTTAACACCCTGTATATTTGAACAAGTACCTAGTAAATTATTATAGAAATTACACTCACCTAATCGTCAGCACCAATCTTTCCTCCACACTTATAGGTATTCTGTAGTTGGTAACAACATGATTGCAATCGTCTCTGATCATATTGCATATGTAGTCAAATGCTTCTGGTGACATGGACATATAATCATAAAATGCAGACTCATCTTCTCGTAAGTCAAAATATTGATTGTGAAATTCACCACGAATTGGTCTCATTTTTAACAAAGCACTTTGCGTCCCACGTTGTTTTTTTTTCATTTCCATCTAAATCCGCACAAAACGTCATCCAAATATTTCCCGACAGCAAAAAATTTGCGTGTCTGACGTCCATGGTTGTTGGTATCGACCGTGCCACTGCCCGGTCACGCTCGCTCCCGTCGTCAAATCGCGCGAGCAAGATTCGCGTAATCGCTTATTCGCGTTCTATTAGGACACCCAGTTTTTGACGTCGCGCGAACACGCGATGGTCGCATCGCTCGCATCGCGCATTCGCGTTCTATTAGGACAATGCCTTATTGTTTGGGTTACGGTACGAAGCGTGTAATCAGATCTGCTAATAAAACACACACATCGTAAGGTAGCAATGTTGCGAAAATACGATTGTGCTTAGAACGCAGTGTAAGCTAAGTGGTTATTTAGCCAACTTTGTAATAGGAAGGTTATGTTTTATGTTAAGACTTTTATGTTCTAGACCTAAGATTTTTTTTAAAAAAAAAAATTGTAAGGGGGAGATTACTGTAGCAGTTTGCGTTGCTACAGAAATGCTGAATCGTGATTTGCATTACGAGTGGGCGCACACAAGCAAGCTTCAGTCACCTCCAGCCATTCACATTGATAACTTGTACTGAAATATAATCGTGGAATATATTCGGTTCACATAAAGGCTCGTATTATTTGACCTTCTACATATAGGGGAATAAATCCCTTAAAAGAGCTTTTTTGTATTAGTTCGTCCGGGGAAGTACTACCTCCATACCTATTTCTGCCGCAAAGCAGTAGTACTCGCATTGATGTGTTCCGGTTTGAAGGGTATGGGTGCCGGTGAAATTACAGGCACATGAGACGTTTCATCTTTGTCTCAGGGTGGCGGGCGCAGTGGATTGCCACATAGGGCGCGTCCTATGTGGACATGACCTATAAGACTTTTGAAACTATCATGGTTATGTACATAATTTACACTAGAAACGGGATATTTACCATGATTTTTGAGTTTTATATGTTCCCGATATTTCGGCACAGTTGCATGCGCCATGATAAGGAGCACATACGAGCGGTCAAGAACAGGAACATACATAAGTCAGCCATAGCAGAACACCTTTTGGAATCTGGCTCAAATCATTGGATCGAGCTACACAGTCCGCAGGTAATCTCGACAGAGCGACATTACATACCGAGAATGGTACAAGAGGCAATTGAGATTACTAAGTACAGAAACTTCAATAGAGAAGATGGTTTTCAATTATCTGGAGTATGGAAGCCTGTGGTAAGAATGTGTAAGAATCAAAAAAGTGTGGTACCTGCTACGCGTCCGGACACCGTTAGTGTTGTGTGTCGAGTTGGTGTGAATTGTGACAATGAAACCGATGGTAGTGGTATCGTTCGTAATAAAAGAGTGAGAAAGAGGGTAGATCGATATATCTGCCAATAACATCTACTCGCAAAGACTTTAGTCAGTTCTCCCGTGATCATGGCGCATGCAACTGTGCCGAAATATCGGGAACATATAAAACTCAAAAATCATGGTAAATATCCCGTTTCTAGTGAAAATTATGACCTATAAGGTAATGCGTTGTTAAAGGCAGAGGTTAAAAAAAGGGTCTAGCCACCACCAACCTTTTAAGTACCTTCTGTACCGTATGCCTAAACCGGTACAAGCATATTCCGGGGCGTTTGGCCCGTTCCTCCGCAACCGGCAACAGCCCAAGCCGAGGTCCGTACCTAAGTGGTGCCCTTGTGCTCGTTGCCCCATCCTAACTTTGCAGGTTGAGCGCCATCTGCGCTCACCAAAAGCCCGGTAACGCAGTCATGACCCCAGGAGGTCAACTGCATCCCAACGAAACGAAACGAAATCCCAGATATTATACCTACGCGATGCTCATAGAAACCGCTGCTGAATTGTGTAGCTGTGTAACTTTTGAAACTATTGTGGTTATGTTCATAATTTTCACTAGAAACGGGATATTTACCATGATTTTAAAAACATTTAAAACTCAAAAATCATGGTAAATATCCTGTTTCTAGTGAAAATTATGTGTAGCTGTGGTTATTGATACGATTATTTTATTTTCAAGCAATTAAATTCTGTTATAAAAAGTCCACTGGACTGCCTTCCCGGTCCTAGTAAATCTTTGTTCCTAGTAGTCTGTGATCGCCGGTAGGTAACCAACACGCCATACTGGTTGCACGTGCGATTTAGTGGAGTTATAGTTTGTACCTATCCCCTTTGTTTTTGCTGAAAAGCTCTTTCTGTGTCAGATGGCAGACATGAATACGGGTTGCAGACCAAGAGCTAAGCTAAGTTAGTTTAGCTTAGCTCGCATAGCTGACGCAGTTTTCCATACTTGTGTGCAGACCGCAAACTATGTGAACTAAGCTATGTGAGCTAACTAAAATATGCGAAGCTATGTTAGTTGTGTATGCCGATGCGCAGCTACGCGAGCTAAGTTATGTCCCTCCCGCCTTCCCCGTACGCCCTTCGCACATCCTTCGCCAGTGCTGTCCAGTGTCCTTTGTCGTACGCACGGTCGTTTCGTAGCGAATATGGAGCAATTTATCGAAGTTGTTAAACAATTTCCTGTGTTATGGAACACACAGTTAAAGGACTATCACAATTTAATTAAAAAGGATGTTGTATGGAAACAAATAGTGGAGGAAATAAGTAATCCAGACATACCAGACGGTGAGTTTAATTATTTTTTATTTCAAGTTTAATCTAATTTACATTATTAAAATAATTACAAAATAACTCTCTGACACGAAATGCTTCTCTAGTTGCTCGTAAGTTGTCGTATTGTACCGATCTTAAAGTTTACTGTTCTTCAATATTGACGGTATTGGCGTTACTAGTTGTCGTTCTTGAAGACATTAAATAATTGTGCAAGACACAGGTAGTCTTTGTAATGACGTCCACTAGTTCCAATTGACATTCAAATGGTCGACGAAACACACGAAATCGCGCTGTTAATATGCCGAACGCATTTTCTACTACATTTCGTGCTCTACTGAGACGATAGTTAAAGGTGTTTTTTGCTCTGTTATCTAAACATGTACGCCGTGGGTACGGCCTCATAAAGTGTTTTTGTAATGGGAATGCTTGATCACCTATAAACACAAAAGGTGTTGGATCGCCATCAGGCGTTAAAGGTTTATGATTGGGCAAGTTTAATTGCCCGTTTTGTAATTTGTGGCCAAATGCACTATCTGCAAAAATACCTCCGTCGCTAAATCGGCCCATTGAACCAACGTCTATTATAATAAATCTTTTGTGTGCATCAACGACTGCGAGAAGGACGACAGAATAAATTTTTTTATAACTAAAATAATTAGAACCCGACTGAGGAGGGCATTTTATTGAGATATGCTTCCCATCCACGGCACCAATGCAGTTAGGGAGTTGCCATTTATCATTAAAGTCTTCTGCAATTACTTCCCATTCACTTTCTGTCGGTAACTTCATATATATTGGTTGCAAATGAATCCATAGTGCATTGCACACATCTTTAACAATCAAAGAAACTGTATTATTACCCACTCTGTAATTGTATCCAATTGTTCTAAAGGAGTCGCCAGTAGCTAAAAACCTGAAACACATAAATATTTATTACTAAGTTTGACTTGGTGTTTCTTACAGTGAAAATTGCGAAGAATGAGTGGAAAAAATTACGAGATAGTCATCGAGAGTCACTCAAATGGATGAAAGCCAGTACAAGTGGTCAGGCTGCTTCTCCGGCAAATAACTGGAAATATGCCGAGTTACTCGAATTTCTTTTACCCCACATGAAAAACCGTAAGAGAACTGGTAACGTATCAATTAATGATAAAAATACTTTGGCCAGTACATCAACTCAAAGTCAAAATACTTTGCCCGGTACTTCGATCGAAAGTCAAAATACTTTGCCCAGTACATCAACCGAAAGTCAAAGTACTGAGATTTTCGAAGAAATTCCGAATGATGAAAATACTTCCGAACGACCAAGGATAAAAAAAAGAAAAGTTGCCGATGACGCATCATTAAAGTCGATAACGATTTTATGAAGCGATGTGAGCAAAGAGAGCAACGGAAGGCTGAGGAGGCAAAAGAGGCGGAGAAACACAGTTAAATTTATTTTTTTACAGTATGTGCGAGTCAACTAAAAAGCTTCCCGATTGGATACAAAGAGATGTAAAAAAAAAGCTTTTTCAAATTGTAAACGAAGCAGAGGAAAATTATGAAAGTTATTTGTCTAGGCAGACTTATCAATATGAGTACTCATCATCATCCACATTTTCGACGCCAACTCAAAACGATAACTTGGATAATTTGTAACCTTTTGGCATTTACCAATAACAAATATAAATAAATGTTTTTTTTATTAAAATAGTTTTGCTTACCTTAAACAAATAGCTAATCTTTCTTCTGGGGTTATAGCCTTCCGATAGTTAGTATCTTGTTTAGTAATATCTCCGATAATCAATGATAACAAATCATAAAACTGAACTCTTGTAACACGATAATATAACTGAAAATGTTCATCATCTAATTCGTAAAATAAAGTTCTAAACTCTCCACTTGCGTGCCGAGATTCAATGTGTTGACATATCCAAGGTCTAGAATGTCGTTTTCTTATATAATAATAATAAGTCAGTATTAATCTTCTTTTTCTATGTGTAACGTATTCATCATCGTAACTTTCTTCATCGATTATATTCATAGCAAGCGCCTGACGTCCGTCTAATTGAACTCCGCAACACTAACTGAGCTTTGGCTTAGCTCTTTGTGTGCACGCCATTTATTTCTATCTTAGCTTAGTTTGGCTTAGCCTAGCTTCCCTAGCTTAGCTTTGGAATAGCTTAGTTTACGGTCTGCAACCGGCTGAAGCCTGGCGCTAACGAGATAGACTGAGTAGTACACTGTTGAGAAGGTACTCGACCAAAGAACGCAAAATGGACAGGTAAGTACCTACCTACCAAACTTCAAGGTCTCAAGACTCTTAGGCTGCGGCTGCGGCCCCAGTAGGCAAACTCTGAGTCGGCTGCTCACTGAGACAGTAGGCGCGCGTAACGCTGCAAACTGCTTAGAGTGAGCACAAAACTAGCAAACTTTGAACACTCCATTTCAAATATATGGAAGGGCGTACTAACCCGATACCCCGCTTAACTCAGGCGGCGGCAAACAGTTTGCCTACTAGGGACGCAGCCACAGTAAATATACAGTACCAATACTCATATTTGCTTTCGTGTAGAAGGGGGTGGTCCAATCCAAAACATTAATATCGACAATATCAAATTTGTCGGAGGCTCTGACAAATTTGTCAAGCCGAAGGCAGGTTGCGCCAAACTGTTCGCCAATTCATGCGCCAATTCATGGTCCATGTGGTCCATCTCACAGAACCGATCTTCCGTGTTGGGATAGTGAAAAGGGGAAGTGCTCAAAATATTTCCCTAAGCGCGAAACGAACATTACACATCACGACGAGAAAGGCTTCATATATCTCCGTCGAAATAGTACCAACGAGGTAGTCATAAAAATCAGAAACCGCGAACGATTTGTGGGTAGTTCCATACAACGCCGCCATCTTCCTCATGTTTGATAGTCATGCTAATTTGGAATCTTCCTCAAATCGAAAAATTTACAAATACTTGTTAAAATACATGACCAAAGGCAAAGTGAGGCGCGTTACGCCGAGCCAGCACAAACCTTCTGAGTAGGTTTTTTATAATAGCAGTCACAGAAAAGAAATTGCTGAATAAGACTACCGTAATTAGCTGATTTGGCGCTTACTCAGACGTTACTCAAGCAATTTGGGCACAAAATTATACCGCTAATAGCGGAGTAATAGCAATATAACACATGAATAAGTTTTGAATAATTGTACGACAAGCTGAGTATCTTCTGCATAAAAGCATTTTGTTCTTTTATTCAAGTATTACAGCTCTGTTATCCAGAAGATGAATGAATGATGAATGAACTATATGCTTAGTCCTTCAAAGCTCAGATATTCAGATGATACACAGCTTTAAGCTTAGAGGAATAAAAAAGCATAAAGTGATTTGTCACAAAAAAAAAAAAAACACCTAATGATGGTATTCTACTGTCTATGTCAACTTAAATCATTTTCCGCCTTTCGTTTTGATCAAAAAGTGACTGCTCCCTTGTAAAAATGCTCGCAAAAAGTACCGTTAGATGCAAAATAAGTTTTGTCCTCTCTATTTTTTTAAGCAGATCGTATTTTGTCCATTCAACCAATCACTCATTTTCAAGCGCCATCTTATCTGTGGAGCTGTCATGTTTTGCATGTCAAAATCATTAATTACAGCAGATTTGGTGCGAATTGAATCGATCGATATGTTTACCGTTTTTTTATTTATATTCTGAAAAAATGGATGAGGTTGATGAGGAAACTGTAGAAGTTCGGACAGTGAATAACGGATCTCGAAAAAGAAGAGTGACAGGAGGAAAACGAGCTGCAAACAAAAAGGCAAAGTACTCTGCACCTAGGGTTTCGCTGTATTATCCTTGCCAGCACAACACCAAACAATTTCAGTGCTGTAAAATATCTCCAAATGATGTGAACTCCATGCGCCGCGAATTGTACAAAGAACCTGACAAATTACGTCAAGATTCAATGATAGCATCGTTAGTTACGACCACCAACATCAAAAGAAGAAGGCCCAGACCTGTGCATGGTAACAAGAGAAAAAAATCAGGAACGCAGCATGCATACAGCACTAAATTTTACCTGATGCATGGACCTAATCGAGTACCAGTCTGCAAGAAGTTCTTCATGAGCTTAACTCGATTCAAACGCACAAGATTAGCCAACGTGACTAAAAGTGTTTACAGTGGTAAACCCATTGAAGAACACAGAGGAGGTGACAGAGTAAGCTATAAAAATACCGAGAAGAAAAATTTTGTAAGAGATTTTATTGGAAAATTGAAAGGAACTGAAAGCCATTATAACAGGAATAAATCAAAAAGGATATATTTAAATTGTGATCTTTCCATGTCTAAGTTACACAAGATTTATAACTCTGAATGCCCTGAAAACTTGAAAGTTAAATACTCAATGTTTAGACTTATATTTGTGACTGAATAGGTACAATATTGGTTTTCGATCTCCAGCTTCTGATGTCTGCAGCTATTGCACTCTTTTAACTAACCAAATCAAACGAGCGACTGATCTTGCACAAAAAAGCTCCCGTATGATTGAAAAACGAATTCACAAGAAGCGGGCAAATGCTTTTTACCAACATTTAAAAGCTGATGTCCCAGACTCAAAAACTTTGTGCTTTGATTTACAGCAGATTCAGCCACTTCCCAAAACTCAAATTCAAGAAGCTTATTATGCTAGGCAAATTGGTTTCTACGCTTTATGTGTTGTGGATACCAAAACTAGTCTACCAGATTTTTATACTTGGACTGAAGAGCAGGCTGGGAAAGGGAGTGCAGAAGTGTCTTCAGCTTTATTGCAACATCTGGAAAAAATGGACCTAACAAACACTAAACTATTACGTTTGTTTAGTGATGGATGTGTTTCACAAAATAAGAACAATATTGTACTCCGGACATTAATGTACTTCTTGCATAAGAGACCTGAATTGGAAATAGTATTCATTACACCTGTTCGTGGCCACAGTTTTCTCCCCGCTGACCGTGTCTTCGGTAGAGTAGAACATTTGCTGAGAGTTCAACCAACAATTCTGTCGAAAGATCAGTATTACGAAATATACAAACAAATTGGTACTGTACACATACTAGGAGTGGATTGGAAGCTTCTGGATACAAAGTCATTGAATGTACTTTACAAAGACCTTCCCATGATAAGTGAGATGAAAAAAATACACATAAAACACAATCCAGATCCAACAAAAACTCTTCTAGTAAAGGCATCAAAGTACTTTAACGATGAAGATGAAACTGAATCCTTTGTAAACCTGGTAAAAAGAGGAGTGAAGAAAAATCGTCTGAGTACCTTTAATATTAAAGAAATGCCATTGAGTCACGGAATCACACAGGAGAAGAAAGATGATGTGAATAAATTACTAACAAATATGTTTGGGGAATGGCAATCACTGGATGATGATTATTTTCAGTGGTATAAGCAAATCATTTTCAGTACACCTTCTGTGATAGATAGCCAAAATGAGCCTTTATGTGATTGTTTGGAAGCAGAAACTGCTATCCATATTTAATTTGGATTCATTGTAATCATAAAAGAAAAATAAATAACGTTAAGTCTTATCTAAATTTGTTTTATTAATATAATATTCTCATACAGCTTTCCATTATAGTTACAAACAAAACATGATTAGTCCTAATTAAGTTTATGCATAACATGTAATGTCCAGTATATTCATGCAAAAGATGATTTGTCCAAATTTAATTGAAAAAAACAACTTAAAAATTGTTCATAGGACTATTACAGAAAACAAAAAAAGGGTATTATAATAGCAGAAACTTTAGATTAATAGCATAGAAGTTTAGTTTCATTTAGAAAAACATAGAAAATTAACTTTTCTTCTCATTACTATTGTTTACATCACAAGGACAAATCAGGTTTTGTTTTTTTGCTCCTCTAATATTTCAGAACATTTATCAAGAATTTATTCAAATTAAATTTGAAGTTGACATATATAATCGAACACAAAAATAAATTAAACGTGCCACGTTGTTTTGGTGAGTGACAGCAGCAGAAAATAAATGGCCAAATTTTAATGTCAGCGGTAAGTAAATAATTTTATACGCTTAATTTGTGCTTGAAATAATAAATTGTAGGTGCGCATGCAACTTTACCGTGTATTCATATATACATTTCGTGCAAAAGTTTTACGCGCTACCTGATAAGCCAGGTTTTTGAGAAATAAACAACATTTCGTCGTTGGTTTGTTTTTACGAGTGAAATATTTTTCATGTTCTTATACCATTTGAGGGTTCAAAAGTAATCTTGTAATACTTTTTACAAGAATATTATACCGATTTCGTTATCATAATTGAGTTTTCGAGTATACAATTTCTCATGATTTAATAGGTTATGTTATTCATTATGGCGACGCTCATTCTGAATAAAGTCTGCTTGCACAGCGGCTCCTCGTCTAATGTCTGCATAACAGACCTTATGTGTCCACTTATTCAGATGTTCTCTGGTTAAAAGTGGTCTGCCCCCATTATATTTTCGTATACTGTTCTATAATCATACTCACTCGTAATATAAATCAAACAATTAGGATTCAGTCATAAAATAAATGAAAACCCACAGTATAGACCTATTTGTTATTTGTTTTTTTTAGCTCTAATCATATTCAGATTTATTATTAGTTAATCGGTAATTATTTCATTTCGTGTAAATCGGTTGTCCGGCCCAATAAAACCATCTAAATGAAGTTAGATTTTTACCGTGTGTAAAAGGAAGTTGTAGTAAATTAAAAATGAATAGGGGATGCATCTTTTATTGTTTTATATATATGAAGTTATATGAAAGTTATTTCGTTCAAAAGGCTAAAAATTTTAGCCTTTTGTTTTTTAATGTCATTACCAACGGGTGTCCGCTTCCCATTTTAACGTAATTAATGTAGTACAGAATAAATAAGTAAGTATAGTAGGTTTTAACTACTTACTACACCTCTGTAGTGTTTAGGTACTCTCCTCGGTTCGGTCGGTGCGGGCGCGCGGCATAGTGTATTAACCCCCCCGCCTCCCCACTCGCTCCGCCGTAAAACACAGTATAGTCAGTCAGTCTGCCATCAGAGTGCATGCGTACGGCCGTTTGTGGAGTATAGCAGATAGCTGTCGCATTAATAAGTCAGAAAGAAGAGACATCGGGTTAAAAAGTTGATAAGTGGCAGACATAGGATAGGTAGTTTGAGCCGCTGCGCTACTAATGTAGATAGATGTAAGTTGTGCCTTGCAAAAAACATTTAGGTTATTTCAAGTGGCCAGATGTGCCTACTTAAAGTAAGTACGTACTAATTAAGTTATTGATATTTTTCAGGGAACATGCCGTTTAAAATTGTGTCGACTCGTCGAAAAGGCAAGGTAGAACTATGTACTGTGCCCGAAACATGGGAAGTCAAAGGAATATTGCGTTGGCCTAAGATGTACGGTGATATACTATCAAAAAATGATAGTACCCAGCCCCAGACAGATTGGTTGACCTATAATTGTGTAGTGAAAAGAAGAAACTATAGTACATACGAAGAAGCAGAGGATGAATTATCAAAAATGTTAGACAAAACAGACACGGACGATACCGATGACGATGAACGATCCTACAAACGTACTACTCCTCCTCAAAAAGTTCTAAATTTGAATGCTGCAGCTCAACGAATAATGGTAAATTAATACCTACCTACCTATTTATTTAAATCTCTATGTCCATATCCATTGTCGTTTTTTACATCATTTTGGTAGTTCAAGTAAAAATATGAACGACAAACTAAGAAAATTGAGGTTGTATCGAGCTGGCAGTCGCGTTTCCCATGTTTTACGCAACTGGTTAAAGCAATTATCTGAATTATTTGTTTTTAAATAATGAAATCCGTGGCTCGCTTCAGTTCCGTAAAATTCCCCAAACACTGTCATTTTTGGAAGGACGACACTGCGTTGGATCAGTTTGATACTATCGTGTGTTTACAGCTTTACAGTTGATTTTTCTAGGATAATTCGAAAAGGTTTTTATGCATTGTTGCAGATTAAACCTGGGAACCCAAACAAAAGAATGAAACAACCAACTTCAACCACACAAGCAGGTCCAACCATACCAACAAGTCAAGCTATACAAGCAGGTCCAATCACACAAGCAGGTCCAACCATACAAGCAAGTCAAACTATACAAGCAGGTCCAACCATACAAGCACGTCCATTCACACAAGCAGGTCCTATCACACAAGCAGGTCCAACCATACAAGCAAGTCCATTCACACAAGCAGATCCAACCATACAAATATTTCCAGAAACGTCAATTCAAACCAACCAGCATCCCTCCTATATTATCGATGAAACATTTTATACAGTATCCACCGGAGAGCAAGAAAATACACCTCAAGAAGTACATTATTATACAAATGATCAAAATATGACAAACCAAATTAATAATTTATACGAGATACAAACTGCAATTTTGGACAACCAAAATAAAATAATGAAAAAGCTTGGGGAAATGTCGGTTCAGTTACAAGAAATACAAGAACAAAGCACAGAAAATATTACAGTAACAACTTTAGCACAAGCCAAAGGAGCAGAAACTAAAAGGATGTGTATGGAAGTTGTCGATAACATCGAAAGCTTGGAAAAACTCGACAAAGAACTATCATGCCCTAAAATACTTAAAACATACTTAGAAAAGTATGCAATATTATGTTCTGTGGCACCAGGATCAGGCTCTAACTGTGCTTATAGACTTTTAGATTCAATTTTTACCAAAGACTTCCTTTGCCAGTGTTCCTGGACTGGAGGAAGTCGTGGAGATGATCTTAAAATAGTCTTCAAAAAATATAAAAACGTATTAAAATTCTTTTTCCAAATGGTCTATTATTGGGACAACACGTACACAGTGCAAGATAATGAAGAGTTTTTCAAAAACATATTGCGAAATGCTTTGAAAAGGAAAACATCCAAGAACATTCGTCAGTCCAGCAAGAAAAGAAGGAAATTCGACGAAAGAGTCCAACGTAAGCCTCAGAATCAAAGAAGTGCAGCTAATAATCATGACGACGAAGATGTTATGAATAATCATGATGAAGGTAATACTAATAATGACAGTGAAAACAATACTAATAATGATGGTGAAGGAAATATACAAAATGATGGTGAAGTTAATATAAATAAATAAATAAAATAAATAAATAATGCTGGACAGTTCACACAACATTATCTAGCCCCAAGCTAAGCCAGAGCTTGTGTTATGGGTACTAGAATAACTGATATACTTAATATAATACATTACATAGATAGATATTTTTATTATGCATAGAAAACACCCAGAACACCCTGAACAAATATCTGCAGAACGCACAAATTATTTGTTCCGAGGCGGGAATCGAACCCGCAACCTCCTGCGTCGCAGGCGAACCATCGCCAGCCGCGCCACAGAGGTCGTCAAAATAAATAATATAATATAAATAATAATGTAAATATAATATAAATGATAATGACGGTAACGATAATCCCAACGACGAAAATACTAATAATAATGGCATTAATAATAAAAACAATGATGAAGAAAATAATCCAAGTAATGAAAACGAAGCTATAATTGAAGAGAATGAATAGAGGTCTTGTTATTTTTATTATTTTTATTACTTTTTAGTATTTGTAAGGAAAGAAGATGTTTCCATATGAAAGTATTTCGTTCCTAATGCGTAACGCTATACGTTTACTTCTATTTTTTCAATTTTTTTATTACGATGTAACGCATTACGTTGAATTATATTTTGTTGATTTTTTTATGACGATGTAACGCTATACGTTTAATTCTATTTTGTTGATTTCTTTATGACAATTTAGATTTTTATAACTAGAATTTTATTAAGTGTTCTTTCAAACAGAATCCCGAGCAAAACACTTGCGTTTACTCAATAATCAGATTTATAACTTGCTTTTTTTTCGTACTTTGTTAAGTGTAATCGTTTAATAGGTAGTGATGTATCGGACAATTAAGTATTCTCAAGTGATTTTTGTACTGAAAATAAAAGGAAGACTGATTGACTTAAATAATTGTTTTATTACAATTCACATTAATATTACACATTTAGTCAAATATCCAACACTTTTTATAAATAGCATGAGATCAAGATAAGTATTCCTTCCTACTGTTCTTAGTTACTTAACAGCAGCGTGCCCAAGTAAATACATAGCAATTGGAATACGGTCTATACAGTTTAAATTGTTAATGTATGTAATAGAGGAATGAAATAAAGCTCATTTTTGTTTGTAGTTACTACAAACTTATAGCTAATGTTATTGAAACTTATGATTTCTGTTGTACGGTTTCCATTTTGTACACCTGTTTTAAACATATTAAGATATGAAGACTTAATAGGTAATTCGAAGATGTCAGATACATTTTCAATTCTGTACCCTTTGATATGTTCATCGGTTATTTCTGCCACTTCTATAATTTCTTCTTCTGTAGTCATAAAATACTTATCCTGTCTTTTGTTAGAAATTACGAACTTACCAAAATCTATTATTTTTCTATTTTTACTATTTGTTTTTATGACAGGATATTGGTTAGTTTCATTTTTCGCTTTACTTAATTTAGATTGAACATTCCAATCACTCTCTGTAAGCCTTTTAGCTATTTGTGATAATGGCTTGTTGCCAGCTCTAAGCATTTTTTTTATGCAGTACAGTTTGTTCTCAAAAGGGTAAGAATTAAAGGTGTTAAGTGGGCCGAATTTACGAACTTCATCAGTAATATGTACCAGATTATGAATGTTGCTAGTAATGTAGTTACCATAATATGTTTTAAAGTTTTCTACAAAATATAATAATAATTCGTGAGAAAGGTCCAATATTGAGCCGTACTTTAGGCTAGAGCAAATTGTTACCCCACAGAAAAGAGTCAAAAAATGTTCATAGGGTCCTTTCGACATAAAGTCAGGCAGAATAACAATACTCAAATAATAGAAAAATGACCGGAATTCAGATGCTTTCCAATGATGAAGCTCATCTAGACCTCTCATAGATCTATGAATTTCGGAGGGTAGTTTACAGGTGAGTAAAAACTGTGTTACTTTCAGCACATCGTCAGCTCGCCATTTTGTAGTAAGATTCTTAAAATTTCCATCACGCCATCCCACGAGTAATCGTTTCATGACTCCTAAGTCAATCAGATGTAATGAATCGGAAATAGGAAAATCTCTATGGGTAATTTTAAAAGGGGTGTATCAGATTTTAGATGATCTCTATATTTCTTATTTCTGAATTCTTCATTTGTTCTTTTAGGACATCTTGAGTTTGGAAAAACGACAGTATGATACTGATGCGAGTATTCTCCTTCAGTCGTACATTTTAAACATCCATGCTTAGAGTTGAAGTTGCAAACACCTGAAAATGTAAAATGTTTTCAATAAAGGATTGTAGTTTATTGTAGTAAGGATCTGCAAGACCTCTTTTATATATAAATTAACTAGCTGACCCGGCGAACTTCGTACCCCCAGTCAATGAATGTCGTGTAACGTACCCCCTACCCCTATCCTACCCCTAACCCACCCCTACCCTACCCCTACCCTACCGCTACCAAAACCCTAAAAAGTTTTTGCATGACGTCTGTAATGTAGGTAACAAGTTTAGTCATCACTTACCTTTTATAAATGCTCTAGCCGGAGAGTCACAGATGAAGCACCTTATTCTTACATTGACTATAATATTTTCTTTGCCTTCTCTAACTATAGGAATTCCATTTTCAAGAAGACTTTGAGTTTCTGCGACAAAATCTTCTAAATACTGACTAAGGTTCTTTGGTTTTCCTGATCCATAATAAATTCCAACTACAAGAGGCTCTATTTCTGGTTTTTCGCAGATATTGCAAAGAATTGGCCAAAATTCTTTTTTCGAACTGTTGAAAATAGGTAAGCCATCAAAATTCAAATTTAATTGTATAGATTCAGGGATTTCCAGCCATACAAAATTTATTATATCTTTTAAAGGTTCAATAAGTCCTTTGTGCCAGTATTCTCCACCTTAAATTTTTTTTATTACGACATTTCTCTTAGTCTGTAATAATGTTCTCGGGTCTACTGGCAAAACTCCTGGCAATCTGTGATTGACGACAGATAATAATTCCCTTAAGGCTTCTAGAGAAATGTTTTTATTTATGGCCCATTGTTTTAAGTTATTACGAAATATAATTTTTTTTTCATATTCCGTTTCACTTGTTTCAAAATTATTGGAACTCGCATCACTATCTTCAGACCTCTGAATTGATTCATAATCTTCACACAATGTAGATTCATAATTATTTATTACGGAACCCGTTTCTATGGATTGTGTTCGCACTTGATTTTTACTTGGATCAGATGAACTGGAAGAACTTCCTTCAGTCGTTTGTGGATTAGCACAAATAGTTTTTTTTATATTTTCATACTCGCGCAAGCACTTTCTTCGTATGCCTCCTGTTCTTTTTCTATTTTTCCATGAATTGGAGATGTTTTTAGCATTTTTTTTGATAGGCGGCATAATTTACACAACACCTAAAGCGCGCGCACGAAATCGAAATGTCACACTACTAGCCGCATAAATGCTGACAAATATTGCAAAATAGTTCTGCTAGCTTAAAAAATGTCTACTTTTCGTGAATACTCAGCCAACTTCTGCATAAGAATCTGTTACTTTTGCTTTTACCCCAGTTAGCTGCACATGACAGTAATTTCGTACTTAAAGCGGCATAGAGTAGTTATAACAGCTACCTTAAATTCTGTTAACTAACTATATGCTTCATAACAGGAACCTCACCCTACTTCATACAGCAGCTGTGTAACTGTCAAGATGTGGTGTGTAATACAGCTAAAAGAGAACAGAACCTCAATTATTCAGTACTCTACTGGATAATAGAATCTTATACCAGTGTTATACAAAAGGTTACACAAACTCTTGAGTAACAGGTCTATTTATGATGACTATTCAGCTTTAAGAAATAAAATCGGCAAATTACAGAACTAACTCAGCTAATAGCATTATCATAACAAAAAACAACTTTAATACAGAACTTGGCAATACACACAGCTTTTATACATATATAATAAAGCTTACCCCTGCATAAGGTTAAATTGTTGGCCAGTTATATGACTTGTGTGCTGCCTGGGCGGTTATTGCCTAGGATAATCGTAATAATGAAATCGAACAGTACGTGACTAAAAGATACAAAGGTTATTGTGATGTGGCGTGGAGAGTTTTTGAATTTGACGTAACTGCTCGCGAACCCACTGTCCAACAACTGCCAGACCACCTCTAAGGGTACCAAAGCGTTTTCTTTAGACAGGAATCGTTAAATGAGGCGGTTCAGAATAGTTCTTCGAATTTATTGGTTTATTTTGACAGGCCAACTGGAGAAGAGTTCGAAAACCTCACATATTTAGACTTTTACGAAAACTATATCGTACATTCAAAATGTCAAAGTACAAAAAATGCGGAAGTCCACCGAGCCAAAAATAAGATTGTAAAAAAAAGACAGAACATAATGAATCAGTATTTACAGAAGAGGATTTTTTACCAAGCTCGATGACAGACAGACCACGATCAGAAATAGAAAATGGTGAAACAGATGCAGAGGTTGAAATAGATGAAAACCGTTCACCTCGCATTACCTCCTCTCCTTCTATTTTAGTCGAAGAAACAAACAAACAAGCCATCACAACAAACCCAATCAGATCCGACCAACACTCAACAGGGAGAATTGTCACAACAAGTTGATGATCTGGCTACTATCAACACTTCTTCAACAGACAGGTTTCTTTCAATTATGTTCCTCAGCAACAACAATCTTCAACTTCTAAAGTAGTGACAACCCAGCTAGCAAAGTAGTGCTAAAAGAAAATTTATTAACACTAAAGAGTGATATAAATGTTATAAAAAAGCAACGCGGTGACTGCTTGACACAGCATTGCTGTATATTAGTGATTCGGGACATCATTTAGCTGTAAAAGCTTATATAGTTCAATGGTGATAATAAATGGTGATATAAACGTTTACTCAGTCGCTTTATACAGCACTAATAACACAGCTGTAAAGCAGCTTTCACTACCGCGATTTAGAGCAAATATAATGTACAACCAGTTTTGACGGTACATTTATACAGCATATTTGATACGAGTATTTCGGCTTCCAAGTAGCTGCATTAGCGCTGGTGATATCGAAACGCGCCGAGGAGACCTCTAGACTAACAACAGGGCTAATATGTCCACGCTACTTTTTACACAGCTGTGCCGTTGATTCGCATCAGGGCTAATATGTCCTGCGTTATATAGGTACGGAAAAATAGATCCTACGTATTAATTATACCACTACTACCAACCGTATTTTTTAATTATGGTCTCCCTGAATCATACTACCCATTGACAATAACATTTACTCTGTGCAACTCAGTTTGATTTTTATTATGAGAGTTTTGTTTCCCTATGTCACTTTGCTCCGCGGCATCGAGTCGAACTGATTCGCGTGTGTTGATTTATAGTGATTTTGTGAGTTTGTGCCCTGAAATCTGTGAAAAGGTATGTTATTTCCATAGAATAACTAATTATCTATGAGTATTAGATATAATTTGTATAAATATCGAAGTTTGAATGTAAAAACAACAAAAAATGAAATGCTGGTCGCTTGATCACAAGCGTTTGTGTGCTTGTTTTTTGGTATTTTATGCTAGTTTTTGGCACTAAAACCATAGTTGTCTTGTCATAAAGTAAAGTGTAACTATTTTCCATGCATAATCTGTAAAAACAATCCCATGTTTCAATGAATCTTTCACCTATAACCTCAGATTTGTAACGGTTATTACGTTGCACAAATTCAAAGTTCCGCGGGGTATGAGGTGGGGGAGGTTGCATGTGTTGCTCTGCTGTGTTTTGATGGGGTACTATCGATAAAAAGTTATCGATGTTTTCAGAACGAGGTCGATGAATTCTGAAATTGACTGCAAAGTGTCTTGTATGAAGTATTTTTATTTTAGGGTATTTTAGAGGAGTCTTGGTCCGCCTCCATCCACCGCCTTCATGCGACCGCTATAATGTCATTGGTTCATTGAAAATTTGGTAGAAATAACCAATGGTACTTTGAATTTTGTAGGAAGAGTGACCACTTAGGACGTATTTTAGAGGAGTCTTGAGCCGCCTCCATCCACCGCCTTCATGCGACCGCTATAATGTCTTTGGTTCATCGAACATTTGGTAACTAGAGTTACTAGAGGGAAGAGTGACCACTTATGACGTATTTTAGAGGAGTCTTGAGCCGCCTCCATCCACCGCCTTCATGCGACCGCTATAATGTCTTTGGTTCATCGAACATTTGGTAACTAGAGTTACTAGAGGGAAGAGTGACCACTTATGACGTATGTTAGAGGAGTCTTGATCCGCCTCCATCCACCGCCTTCATGCGACCGCTATAATGTCTTTGGTTCATCGAACATTTGGTAACTAGAGTTACTAGAGGGAAGAGTGACCACTTATGACGTATTTTAGAGGAGTCTTGAGCCGCCTCCATCCACCGCCTTCATGCGACCGCTATAATGTCTTTGGTTCATCGAACATTTGGTAACTAGAGTTACTAGAGGGAAGAGTGACCACTTATGACGTATTTTAGAGGAGTCTTGAGCCGCCTCCATCCACCGCCTTCATGCGACCGCTATAATGTCTTTGGTTCATCGAACATTTGGTAACTAGAGTTACTAGAGGGAAGAGTGACCACTTATGACGAGGAGTCTTGAGCCGCCTCCATCCACCGCCTTCATGCGACCGCTATAATGTCTTTGGTTCATCGAACATTTGGTAACTAGAGTTACTAGAGGGAAGATTGACCACTTATGACGTATTTTAGAGGAGTCTTGAGCCGCCTCCATCCACCGCCTTCATGCGACCGCTATAACGACTGAATTATTGGATACTTTATATATATTGATATTTATATTTTTTTAGATGTCGTCGTTTTGGAGACCCGGCAAACCAGGCTCAAGTCAAGAGGTGCCCGGTTGCTTCTTCGACGAACTCGAAGAAAGTGAGGGGGTTGAAGAAGAAGTGATCGTGTACACTCAAGGATCTGAGCCTGAGTGCGCCTCGGACGCGGAGGAGGATGTGGCGGACCGGACTGCGACCGACCGGACTGCGACCGACCGGACTGCGACCGACCGCAATGTCGTTTATGACATTGTGGATGGAGGGGTAGTTCGGACGACCACGTAAGTATACAAATCTTACATGCAAAGGATTTTGAAGCGAAGCGAGTACTCTGAGTCAACTTGGAAGAATCGGCGTTTGTATGTATGTGTGTATGTATGTATGTATGTATGTATGTATGTATGTATGTATGTATGTATGTATGTTTTTGATAAACATACATATAACATATGTAACCTATCTAAACTGCGTGTATTCGCGAGGTCTCAGTTCGTGGCGAACGACTAGTATATTATAAGTGTGTATAATTTGCCTTCTTTATTTTTTTTAGAGAAAGAATATTAGAACATAGTGAGCCCCACGAGGATGAGGAGGAGTACGAGGTCATGCCAAGGTAAAATGCAAAGGCAACATTTTTATTTTATATTTTAGTTGTTCATAATTTGCCATCTTTATTTTTTATAGAGAAATTGTGGCTATATAGGTACTGTGAGCCCGATTCAGCCGTGGTGGAGTATATTTTGAGACAAAGGTCTAACATGAAACATGAATTATATGGACATAGGCTTCCCCCATTTGCCGCGTCAATTCAAACAAGTTTTATTTTTATTTCTACAGATCACCGGCGGTTTCTGAAGAAAGTGGAAGAGAAAGGTATGACACAATAATTATTTTTTTCAAAAATCGTCATCATTAGCTGGTAGAATTCTCATCATCACCATCAGCCTACAGAAGTCCATTGCTGGACATAGGCTTCCCCCATTTGCCGCGTCAATTCAAACAAGAAAATTTTAATTTTTTTATTTCTACAGATCACCGCTTCCTTCGGTTTCCGAAGAGACTGGAAGAGAAAGGTAGAATTCTCATCATCACCATCAGCCTACAGAAGTCCATTGCTGGGCATAGGCTTCCCCCATTTTCCGCATCAATTCAAACAAGAAAATTAAAATTTTTTTTTTCTTTTTATAGATCACCGCTGCGTCTTCGTGAAGATTTGCCGTTGCCCAGCAGCCCAAGTTTTTCCCTCCACTCCGAAAGGTACTATTTACTTCTTAGTGTCAGTATGTATGTATGTATGTATGTATGCATGTTTCCTTGTTACCATATTTCTTGCGTTTTTTTTTTCTGATAACGCCATATCTTTTATCTGGAGCTGCCTTCATTCACCAAATTTCTGCGACCGTCCCAATGTCATCAGAACCTTCATTCTTCAGTCCACAGCAGTTAACGATTCTTTGAGTAAGATGATCTGCCCATTGCCCATAGTATATAATAGGATGTTTTTTTCTAGCTTTGTTGGTGACGACTCGGACTGGACGATGCCGCCTGCAGTTTCACCGTCTGTGTCGCCTTCATCATCAAGGTCAGGCAGTGGCCTGGCAGGCAGGAGAGTAGGTAGGGGTAGGGCGCGTAGCGGTGGAGTTAGGGGGAGGGGAGGTAGAGGTGGTGGAGTTAGGGGGCGGGGAGGCAGAGGTGCTGGAGCTAGGGGGAGGGGAGCTGTGCATAGGGGCAGAGGGCGTCGTGCTGCCACCAGGGGTGTGGAAGGTGAGGTCGAATGGGCGCTGGGTGATCCTATAAAGGAGTTGTGTGTGAACGATGAAGACGTTCCGCCGAGTTTGAGAGAGGTGGTCGTAAGAATGGAGGAAGCGCGTGTGATGAGGAATGCGCAGCGTGAGAGACGACAAGCTCGGCAGGCCGTCAGAGTGGTTGCAGACAGTCAGAATGATGAGGATGAATCGTCTGATGCTGAAATCTCCGGGGTGCAAGACCTTTTTGGCGGAGACAGGGATGCCATGAAATTCCAATGGTCACCCATGGCCACATTTAGTGGCCAGCCGGAGGAATTCCAGCCGGAAAACCCTGGCCCCACCCAAAATGTCTCGTGTCTGTACGGAGCTTTCAGGCAGTACTGGGACGACGATATTCTGCAGCATATTGTTCGGGAAACCAACAGATATGCTACAGAAATATCGACAATCTCAGTACGATTTGCAAGGGATTGGTAAGATACCAACGTGCACGAGATCCTAATATTATTTGCATTCTGGATGACGCTCGGAATCATCCGAATGCCAACAATTACTTCGTGTTACTCCAACCGAGCACTTCTGAAAACAGGCATATTCAGGACCCTGTTATCGCAGTCGCGTTACTGGATTCTAAATAGAGCCCTTCACTTTGCCGATAATTCACAGCGTACTCCGGGCTCATCGAAATTGTTTTGTCTTGGCCCATTGGTTGAGCACCTGAACCGAAAGTTCAAGGAGGCTTACACTCTGGGCCAAAACATAGCAATCGACGAGTCCTTGACTTTATGGAAAGGCAACTTATCGTTTAGGCAGTTCATTCGAACTAAGGCTGCAAGATTCGGCATCAAAACTTTTGAACTCTGCGAATCGAGCACAGGTTACCTGTGGTCATTCGAAATATACACAGGGAAAGACAGTCCTTCAGGATTAGGAGTTCTGAAAAGCACTCAAGTTGTAGCACGGATGATGATACCACTTCTCAACAAGGGACACCGGCTATTCATGGATAGCTGGTTTAATTCTCCTGTTTTGGCCAGGTATCTGAAAAGAAACAAGACGGATTGCGTAGGTACGTTGCGTAGAAATCGCTCAGATTTACCTCCGCTCATACAGCTGGTAACACTTCCACAGGGAACATGTGTTGCGCGGCACTCTGGGGACGTAGTTGTTATGGCTTACCACGACAAAAGACCGTTGATGACTATCTCGACGTTCCACGGGACCGAGTCTGTCAACTTCCCTGGTAAGCCTGGTAAGCCACAACACCACAAACCCGCTGTTATAGCAGCATACAACGTTGCCATGGGCGGAGTCGATAGAAAGGATCAAATGCTTGAACCTTACCTGGTGGAACGCAAAAGGAACAAAAAATGGTACAAAAAGATGTTCAAGAGGATGCTCAATGTGTCAATAAATAATAGTCGGATCCTTGTTGACCGCTCTTCTGATCCCACGAACAACGTAAAAAAACATCTGGCTACCCGCATCGAATTGGCGGAAGCCATCATCACCAATCATTTGCCTGGAGTGCCGCATCCACATAGGATACAGCAGCACTCCAACCGTGGCGCTGATTTGCCAGTCGGGCGCCTAATTGGCAGGGACCATTTCCGTTTCCGGAGACCAACTTTACGAAGGTCATACTTCGTTTGGTCGAAAAAATTGTATGTGGTGCACTGTCCGCGAAAAACGAAGGAAAAATACCGTGTATATTTGCAAAAAGTGTGATGTGGCTTTGTGTTTAGAAGGATGTTTCGAGAAATTTCACACTTTACATTAGATTAGAGTGTGATGTTTATCGAGACATCTTTTTATCTATCGCATTTTCTGCTACACGCTTTCTGCTTTGACACACAGATTTAATCTTTTTTTTTTTTTGCGAAAATGCATACATACAACTAGGGGCTTATGCACAGCAGTGTACGTCTTCTGATTGATGATTTACTATCGGTTCCGCACAATGTTTTCTTTCACCGTTTGTTTCCGTGCCTGGTCAATAATACAAAATAAATAAATAAATAATAAATAAATAAATAATCATATCCGACTAAATAAATAAATAAATAATACATAAAAAATAAAAAATAAATAAATAATCATATTCGACGTTTTGATAGCCGTGTGATAAGTTACCTTTTCATACTGTCTTTGGCATTTAGCGTAGCTTCCTTTCGGCGTAACTGCAGTTGGCGTAATTTGCATTTGGCGTAGCGTATGTATATGCGAGGATAGCAATGAGAACAGCTAAGTTATTACGGATGCCCATAATAACTCTGCAGTTTTTGCTTCTATATTTCTCATATATTATATGATATTAGGCATGGCGTAGTATGGATCTTGTGGACGCCAGTCTTATACTAATTGCGTGGATAAAATGAGTGAATGAGAAGGTAGATTTTGGGGTTCATAATTATAGTAAATGCAGTGAAGAATGAATGTGTGGGTAAATGAATGAAGATGATTATGTATTTATGTACCTACATAATTACATGTATATTGTGTGTTATTCTGATCGTATATTTCTGATGTGTATTTAGAGGTTGTCTGGAAGATGTTTCTTTGACCGTAAAACTACCCATTGTAAATACAATTTGTGAAACTGTATCTGTTTTTGTGTAGGGTGACTATGTATCTACTAGCAAAACTTTCTAGCTATACCTGCAGTAAAATGCAGGAACTTTACGTTATTCTCCTACCTACCCGTACTTACCCCTACTTACCCTGAACTACAATTTGTGAAACTGTAACTGTAACCGAGCAAGCGAAGCATCAGCTTAGATATAACATACAGATAGAAGATATAACTTCTATAATTATTCTAACATATGTGTGATAATGGATAAGTCTATCATTCTCCTCGCACTAAATTTCCTAGTGTGACCTAGATCAGGACTATGTTTATAACTGTTGCGTGTATGTACGTTTGTATTTAGAATGTTTATTCGTAATTTTTGTGTCTTCAAAATGTAACATGTTGAAAATTCTTCTAACATATGTGTGATAATGGATAAGTATCATTCTCCTCGCACTAAATTTCCTAGTGTGACCTAGATCAGGACTATGTTTATAACTGTTGCGTGTATGTATGTTTGTATTTAGAATGTTTATTCGTAATTTTTGTGTCTTCAAAATGTAACATATTGAAAATTCTTCTAAGATATATGTGATAATGGATAAGTCTATCATTCTCCTCGCACTAAATTTCCTAGTGTGACCTAGATCAGGACTATGTTTATAACTGTTGCGTGTATGAATGTTTGTATTTAGAATGTTTAGTCGCAATTTTTAGTGTCGTAATTTTACTGTTACATATTGAATACAACATTTATAAAAAATGACGTTTTATTTCGACCTACCTTTCTGTATTTCAGTTATAGGTCTATTTCGTAGGACAAATACAGGTAAAATAAGTCCGTAAGAGCTTCTGCGTACAGAAGTAGCAAATTCACAGTAGTCAGGTGAGTGGAGGCGGGCCAAAACCATCGTGACATACTATGGGGAGACTTCTACAGGTTGATGATGATGAAGATGGCTATGCTACTAGGAAAAATGCATTTGACCGGGATTTGAACCCACGACCTCAGAATTGATGTCACGGCCTTACTAGTCCTAGTACAGAAGTAGCAAATTCACAGTAGTCAGGTGAGTGGAGGCGGGCCAAAACCATCGTGACATACTATGGGGAGACTTCTACAGGCTGATGATGATGAAGATGGCTATGCAAAAGGAAAATCCATTAGTGTGCGCCCGAGATTTGATATCACGATCTATTGGACGTCGCGGCGACGGCTAATGGTAGTAAATTCACAGTAGTACATATAGATATATATTTGGTAAAACTAGGTACCTAAAAATAAATATATCCAAGCTAAAGATATATCTACTGAAACTCATGGTACATCATGAGTTATTCCGCCGTTATGCCGCGCGCCGCCCTGAGACAGCGTGGCGCGCGGCTGACTCGCTCTTGGCCGTACAATTTATCGATAGTCGTCGGCCGGCAGGGCACGTCACTAGTGTAAACATCAGTTTGTATGGGATTTTCGCGAAATGAAGATGATGTTTATTTGGCTTTGTGATGATAAAGTGGTGTTTTTTTGCCTGAATATTGTTATTCAACATTTATCGAATGTGTAATGAGCAATATCTTTTAGAAATACGTTTTGTGAATATGTGTATTGTGAGTGTAAACAAAGTGCTTCCTATTGGCGACTTGAGGTGAAAAATGTTGTTGTTTTGTGCTAAAACAACAAGAAGGTGTGTGAAATGCTATCAAACTACATAGTTTGATATATATTCTAATTAGAAACGCTATCATTTCAGGCTAAAAGAGGTCTCAGTACGAATAAATAATACACAAAAATATATTTACTAGCGGAAGGTCATTGACATTGACCTTCGATTTTATTTGCTACTATGCTAATAATTTTAGCTCTAGCGGAGTAAAACTAACTAATCATTCTGATACAGGATGTATTATACTAGTTCATAATGAAGACAATACAGTGAAATATTATTCCACTTTCAAATATCAAGCAATTAGGTTATAAGAGGTCGGTTTTCGTAACCGATCGTAATTTTCCATCAAGAATGTCAAAAGTTCTAATTAGATTACAACTTGTGATTACAAATACTCTTTTCTTCCAAAGGGACACAGTAGCACTTGACTAATACTATATATTGACATTGCTCTAATAGATGCCGTGAATAGCTTTGGGTTGAAATGGTTTTTTGTATGAGAGATGGGCCTCCTCGCTTTGCAAAAAAAAATAGCTGCGCCGGTCGGCGGCTAAAATTTATCCGCCATTTTCTGTGTGCCGTGTGCAATTTGTTGTTGTGTGTAAGTGAAAGTTTATAGTGTTTTAGTGTTTTGTGGATAACATGGTAAGTAATAAATACATCATATGTGGTGGACCTCATCATATTTATTGAAGTGAGGTTGAATTTAATTATTATAATTAATAAAAGATCGTGTCAAGCGCCCGTTGTCGTAACTACGTAGTATGGAAACGTGGATCGCACCGTTATCTAGGTCACATCCGTACTAACTACTAGAGAGACTGTGCCGCGCGCGCCGAGTGACAGCGATGCGTCGACCGGCGGCGGTCAGTCAGTCGGCCGCAGACCTTGATTTGAATACCCCACCGTGTCTGTGTATCTAAAGCTTTCTCTTCTTTTATATTCTGTTCTCCTTCTAAATATATGCGAGTGTTATTCCTGTATGTGCTTATGAACTATTATGCTGTGTGAATAATAAACTGTTAAACCAACTGGCGTGTGACTAAGTTACTTGTTGACGTATCTACGTGAGTACCTACTACCTACCTTATATAAAAGCAATACGAGGAGAACCCCATAACTGGTGACCCCGACGTGATTAAACAGTCTTATGTTGACTGGAAAGGAACCATTCTCGGATAGCCCTTTTTCCTTTTTTTTTTTTGAAAGAACTTTCACCCTTTAGAGTAATTTTGTAAGTCCTCGGAGAGGCTATTAATTAATTTCATCATGTACGAGCCTAACTACTATGCAGGAAGAGGAGGTCGCCAGTGGGGATACGGTGATTACAACCGTTACCCAGCACCGGAACTCGAAGTGCCTAGGAGAGGCAGAGGAGGAGGTTTCCGCGGTAGACCGCGAGCACAAACACCCGTCGTCGAAGTACCAACGCCAGCTCCAGTAACTGTGGAAAGGAAGGAGATACCACCTCTCCCACTGTTGTGTCATTCAGAAATGTACATGTGGGTATTTTAATAAATAAAGATTCAGTCGATCCTGAGCTGTTGGTCGTTTCACTTCATGGTGACAGCGGTGAATTAAATATTGTTTAATTGAATAGTAAATTGTGCATTATCGGAGTTAAAAGTAAAAAACAACAAAAAGTGTTCACAATTCAACTAAAACAATGGAACATGCGCGTCCCCCGGCTGAGCTATCGTTGGATGGAGGTCCAAATGGCTAAAACAATTTCAAGTATTTCTCAAAGCGTCGGGAGTTTATAAAGAAACGAAGGATGTGCAAGCCAGTTTGTTGATCAACCTTATTGGTCCCGAAGGTTACGACATATTCCTCACTTTCAAATTCAGTTCGGAAAGTGACCGTGATGACATTGAAAAACTCATTGAAAAATACAACGGCCATTTTGGAACGAAACCCAATACTACGATGGTGAGGTTCAAGTTTTTCACGAGAAACCAAGAAGACGGAGAAAGTATCGACGAGTACGTGACAGCTTTAAAACTTCTGAGTCAGCAATGCGAATTCGAACAGCTGGAGGATGGCTTGAATCGTGATCGCATCGTTTGTGGCGTTCGAGAAAGTAACGTTCGTGATCGGTTACTACGTAGTGAACAGCTCACACTCGAGAAGGCTGTAGTCATATGCCAATCGAATGAAATTTCCAATGAGGAAGGCCGTAAAATAGAAGGCGTTAAGTGCGAGTCGAAGAGTGCGTCGGTGGATGCCGTGGGGAGCTCGCGAGGAGCGTGGCGACGCACGCGAGGCGACGCACGCGAGGCGGCGCCGGCGGCTGGGCGCAGCAGCGCGGGCGCGGGGCCACTGGCGGCTGGAGCGGCCGCGGCGGCGGCGCCGGCGGCGCTGCTAGCAAGCGTGCGCAGCATGTTGGCAGCAGCAGCGGCGAAGGCGTCGGCACCTCGCAGCCTGCGCGTGATCAGGCGTGTGCGAACTGTTCGAATGCATATTGTGATGGTGGATTCCGTTGCCCGGCGAGAAATGTGACGTGTTTTTTGTGAAGTAATAGAGGTCACTATCGAAAAACGTGTGCAGTGAATAGATCCAATAGGGTGTTCCAGGTACAGGAAGAGAAGGAGGACGATCTATACTATATCTCCTCTGTGGGTGCTCCGAATGATTCGCGGTCCGTGGACAAATGGTATGAGACTTTAATCCTTATAAACAACATGACAAAATATCTGTTCAAGTTAGATACCGGCGCCGATTTGAATGTTATCTCTAAAGATAATTACCTAAAGTTAGGTTTTACATTGCATGACTTGAGTCCGGTCAAACCCAAAGCGATGTCTTACTGTGGGGGTTTGTTGCCTATTGTGGGATCGTGTGTTATGAAATGGATGTATAAAAATAAGGAGTACTGCATAAATTTTGTTGTATCGGATCATAATTGTGAAAGTATTTTAGGCAAACACGCCGTGGATGAAATTAAATTAGTGCAACGGGTATATTGTATAAATATAGATAACTATAGTGATTTGTTTGAAGGTCTCGGGCGGCTACCGGGGCATTATACAATTATTTATTATTACAATTATTTTCATCCTTACTTTCAATCATCTTTCGTGCTTTTGCTCTCGTAACTACATTATTATTATTCATTTTATCTAATAATATAATATAATGTCAAACAATTTTGCCTTTATTCGATTATTACTAATAATCTTTAATCGATTTACTTTCAATATCGATTCAGTATCCGAGTAATGTAGCAGAAATATAAATTATAAACTGGCAACACTTTATTGTATGTCAGTGCCAAACTGCTGAGTGTCAGTCAGTCAATCAATCAAGCAACCATCTCACAGCAATAATCCGGCCGGTTGTATACTTGTATTCACGATGTCAGAACATTTCAAATGTAAAATTAGCGACGGTATTTACAAAATCAAAATGCTTTATTTACTTGTGATTGGCTCAAGTTTTTGGCAAAAAATATTTGTTTATTTGTGTGTGTAATACTTAGAATGAGAACTTTCCTTGTCTTCAAATTTGAAAGTGCTTTATTTGTTTGGAAAACAGTTCTAGTGCCTAGTGAATACCTGGTTTTGCTGATTGCTTCTATGATCTTCGAGTTTCCTCTGGTTTTATGAAGGTTTTTCACTTAAATCTATTATTATCTCGCAAAAATATACGGCGACTTTACGGTTATAGTTTACTTGACAACACACACACAGTCACTACCGTACTAAATGAACCGTAATAAAATCACGGAAACGATCCAGAACACATGGATCGTTTTTGCTGTATTGTATTGATTTTAACTGAACTAAACTGAATTAAAATCACTAAAACAATCCAAAACACTAATAAAAAGGGATAAAAAAATATACTGTGTTCATGAAAATGGTAGATGAAGAACAATTTCAAGAGCTGGATATTCAGAAGAAGAGAAATATTAGACCTGTAGACTTCTGAAAGTGATTTGACTTTACTATGGCCAAATGGTAAAGAAATTGCACAAGCCAAAATCAATGATTTAAAATCGATGAACGACCTTATATCAACCTTATACGACCTGCATCTATTTTGATTGAACGAGCGAATCGAGTTCTCTTAGTCAACATGGAAGAATCGGTGTTTGTATGTATTTATGTGTGTATGTTTGTCCGAGCATAACTTCCGAAACGTTAATCCGATCTTCATGAAATTTGATTTCGGGGTAATTATTATTGATACAATTTATTGGTGAGGTTATGAGCTATATCGGTCGGGGGGTTGTTGAGATACTGGGGTCCAAAAGGGGGTAAAAAATAAAAGTGAGAATATCAGATCAAATGGGGTTTCATATGAAAGCCCCTCGCTTCGGCATTTCAAAACAATTTTTTATTTTTTTTTAGGGCTTATGTTATTCCAGGCCCCAGGAAGCGACTATGCAACCTGAGAAAGTTATACCGAATGGGACGGGGGCGTCAGCCAACACCCAGCCAAATACTTCAAAAGATAAAAGAAAACGACATCAGAAAGATAGAGCAACATCTTTTAGGGAGACTAAAAGTACCGCTTACTCCGACGAAAGGACTAAGAGTTGGACCTAATGGGATAAGATCGAAGCTGTTTGCCGGCGTCTCGAACGCCTCCGGCGCTATGGGTCATCTTGGTTCAACATCTGTACACCAAGCCATTCCCATCCCTGTAACATCTCGTGGGATTGGGTTTGCGACCTGTGCGTTCGCTCGAGCTCTTGCCGGTTACAGGGGATTCGACTCTCCCACTGTTCATTCTCTTTACCGAGCGTTTTTGGGTATTTTTGAAGCAAAGATGAGACAAACGAAACTGAAGTTTCCCGCTGTCAACACGCAGTATCCACATTGTCAGGAGTTCCACCATAGCCCTGAATGGAATGCTGTCCTCAACACGGCTACAGTTTTACCAGAGCCACTGTACAGCATAATCTGCAACGTTGGAGTGCTGAAGTTTGGAGACGACATCTACCTGCCAGTGATGTCTAAGGATTGGACCGACGCACATGGACTCTTCGTACCGGCACCACACACGGTCACGTTGTCTAATCTTAGGAGGACTGTTACGTCCTTGTCCTCTGGTGCAACACCACGAGCGGTTCGTGACGAATTTCTCAACTTGAACCCCATCCCTGGCTGCCGATGGAATGGGCGTTTGCTCGCCAATCCAGATGAGATCATCCCCGCTAACTATGGGTCTGATGACTTATTCCGTGACATTGCTGCGATGACGAATCTTCTTCCATTCGTCGAGAAACACTTACCCAAGATGGTAGGAGGACTAGTTGACTACGACTCTCCTGGCACCAATGCCTTGTTGCTGTCAAATGACTCTATGGACTTGAGGTGTCCACCAATGACCGGAGCTGTAGGGGCTTAAGGGGTGTACGTTAAGGGGTGCTTTCCCCCCCCCCTGTTGCTTTGGAAACATAATTGAGTTCTGGTCCACAGTACCTTTGGATCCATCTGCCGTATGCGCTGGCGTGCTAAGCTTGCTTGGTGAAACACCCACTTCCCTCCAGGCTAGCTATCCGCTATATCCAATATCCGGCGACGAACAAAGAGGGATATATCCTGTTATATCCGTCTTTGTTCGTCGCCAGAATGGTAGGCATCAACACCCTGGAGTTGAGACGCAAGTGTGCATTGTTGATGCACTATTATCTGCTGCTAAACAACAGGATTGATAACCCGACCGCGCTGGCTCGCTGTTCGTTGTCTGCGCCGGACCAGCGGCTGCGTGCGCCGCGCCTGTTTGCGACCCCGTTGGTTCGAACGCAAACCACCCGGTATGCTCCTACAGCTCATGCTCTAAATTTGCTCAACGCCCTGGTTGCTCAGAAACCAGAAACCGATGTATTTTTTTCAAATTTTGTTGTTTTCTTAAATTCTTCTATTAGTTTTCTTAGTTAAGTAGTTTTAATATTTGTACCTATTGTTTGGCTTTCGCGTTGGTGTATACTGTAAGTGCAGTAAGCAGTTGAATTTAAATAAAATAAAAAAATAAAAATAAACTTAGTTATACATAGAGATATTATTTTTGAGATATTAGGGTAAATCGAAAATGTAAAAAACCAAAACCTCTAGGGTACCTACTTCCACTTATCCTACAACGCTAAAATTTAGTATGATTGTAGCCTTTATGAGACAAATACTGGAAAAAGTCTAAAACTGAAGAATTTCGAAACTTGTACTCCATAAAACAATGACCAGTATAACATCCATTGTTGAGAAACGGGATTTCAAGGAATTTGAATTTGACGTTGTAGGTCTAACTTTTCGAACCGACAAGTAAGTTCATTTTATGTGGATTTACTCACGTACATAGATATTTTTTCAAAAGAAATAAGGTAACTTACCTACTTAAATCGCGTGTATTCACGAGGTCTCAGTTCGGGTCCGAACCACTAGTAAGTCCATAAAGGGGAATTACAGTTTTCAAGATGATATTGATGGCTACGGAGGAGATCTTGACTTTGTCATCGAGGACAGAGACTGAATTCTTAAGATTTTGCCATTGCGGGAGACTGATTATTTTGTAAGGCAAATTTCGTTTTATGTTAAATTGATTGTTTCTGTTTGCTACTACAAAGTTATATCTTTATAAAGATTAAAATAAACGCATAAATAATAATGTTAGTTTATTTATAAATTAGTTTTTTTCCTTAAGTACTTTAACAAATGGATCGTTAATGTAGCAATTAAAAGTAAATAAATAAATATTGCAATCACATTAAGCTTAATAGATCCAACTACATATATGCGCAATTAACCTGAGAAATATAAAAAAATACTCAAATATGCTATTATCAATAAAAATATATTACTATAGTCTATGCAGTAAAATAATAAAGGCTTTAAAAGCTTAACATCAATGAAAAAATATCCTTCAAACTTATGGATGAAGACATTGATATTATTGGCATATTTATGATGAGTCTCAAAATACTAAGCAAAAACTAAAAAACTGTTGTTGTTATAATAGTTAAGTGTTTTATTAAAACAAAAAAGTTTTTCTTTTTGTGAGATTATTACTTTTATCCTAAAAAATTAGGTTTTTTCTAACCAACCGTGAATGTGGTTCTTTATTGTGTTTTTTTTAACAAGTTCTATCTAAATCACAATTAGCAAAAGAGATCCAACCCCATATTTGCTCATTTATCTCGGCATATATGAATTTGCGCTCTAATGTTATATTTACAATAAAAAAATATGAATATTATCCACTTAATAGCTTAACATCAAGGAATTCAAAGCATGGCATCAATGAAGAAACACGTTCTAAACTTCAAGTGGCTGTATCTCAAAAGTGACTTTGTGTGGGTTGGGTCCTTCTCGTGTAACTACGTCCAATTGTGCCATCTCAACCTATGCAGGCGCCAAGTCTATCTCATGGCGAGTGCTGGCCAGTTTTAAAAAAGCCCCAAGAATTTCGATCTCACAAGCCCATGATGGAAACAGCCTGGACGGCTACTCCGAAGTGACACATCCGAATGTTCGGGCCCGACCGAAACACGACCGAAGTTTCGATTGTTGTGCTACCACGAATAATGTTCGGATTTGCTCAGCTGGGTCGGCACCATAGACAATCTCTAAACTAGTTTCTGACCGAACTAAATGAACACTAGAGTAGAACGTTTCATCGATTACTCATTTCGACGTAATTTAAATTATTATTATTTTTTATAAGAAAATTGAAGTTTGCATTTAGTTCAATAATTAAAACGGCGAAATACATAAATTGTGGCTCAATGATGACTGCCTATGCAGATTGCAAAAATTTAAAAAAAAACTTGTCAAAGTTAAACAAACATTGAGATTTTTTATACCCAAATGGCAGAATATACGGCAAAAAAATAATTATCCACACAAAAACTAGGCGCCGTATCGTCGTTTATCACTAACATCAGGTGCTGACTGAATTGGAGGCAATGTTCAAGTTGAAGTTGCGAGATGTGAACAAAAAACAAGCTAAATATACTTTTATCTACTTAAAATATTTACTTCACCCCTGTTCAAGTGCCCTTTGGGTTTATCGTTTTCTCATGATCGTGTTTTGGAAGTTAGGATAGGAAGTGAAATGAAACTTAGTTGAGAAGATACATTCAACACCGAAGGACATCATGTCTACACCGACAGCGGCACAAATTTATGCTCTCCTCAACTTCCTTGAGGAACATCGAGATTTGGCTCGAGGAAACTTGAGGAGCATCGAGGGTCGCACGCTGTCCCATCGGCTGTGGGACGAAAGGAATATCGAGATTTGGCTCGAGGAAACTTGAGGAGCATCGAGGGTCGCAAGCTGTCCCATCGGCTGTGGGACGAAATTACAATCACGTTGAACGCTATGGGCGGGTGCACTAAAACAACGAAGCAATGGCAAAAAGTAAGTTTTCTTATTATTTTATTTAGAAGTACTCAAAATTAAACAAACAACATAGTAAAAACTCATTTTGCAATTAAATAAAGTAATTCCCAATATATGTAACTGTCACTATTGAATCATGTTGGATGCAATTATAAATAATTATATTTCAGCTCTGTGCCTTCGGCTTGACCTTCGGAGATAGCCTACCTTACCTATACGTACTCATATGTCTCTACTCACCATCCTTTCATCTCTGTGTGCGTTCCCGGTGCAGTGCGGAGCGTAGCGACGCGCTTGCGCGAGGACGGCGGCTGACGCGTCACGAGAGGGCGCGTAATTTCCTCAGTACGCTTGTCATTTACCTAGCGTGCACATATGTTTCTATTTACTTATTAAATGCAATAATTTTTTAACGTTGTTGTAACGTATAGTGATGTAAAGTGATATTGGATTTACCTACCGTTGGAGGTAAGTCATAAGATTGCTTTAATTTTTGTTTCTGTGTGTTCAAAGGTGCGGATTAGTATGGGGAGATGTTTTTGACTGCGTAATGCAATTGCCTGTGTATAGAGTTTGTCGGACATCCCATCCACAAACCATGTACCTGTAGGTAGCTACTATAATTGTCGGACATTCCATCCACAATTAGTCTACCTACCTATCTTCCTACTCGAGCACGACGCTGCAATTGCGGTCGTATGACAGGTCGGCCAGGCAGCCACCTGTCATTCAAGGCCCGAGTATGGTTGCGCAGCTCAAAAATCAGACGGCGCCGCTCGAACAGTGAGCGGCGCAGCTCAGAATTCGGGCGGCGCCGCTCAAGATTCGGGCGGCGCCGCTCAAAATTCGGGCCGCGCCGCTCAAAGTTCGGGCGGCGCGGCTCGAAATTCGGGAGGCGCCGCTCGAAGGTTAGCGGCGCGGCTCAAAAATTGTGGCTTGGCTCGAATATTTCAGCCGCACACCTCAAGTTTGAGCGGCGCAGGTAGACTTTCTTGCTTCAGACTATCTGGTGGCCACTTTTCCTTTTGATTCAAATGACTCAACAAGGAAGCCCGATAACCCTTGGTGAGCTGTTAGATGAGCATGCTAAGAAAGACCAGGATGAAGAGATTTTGGAGCGTGTGAAGGTTTTGGCGCAGGAGCATCTCCCGGACGGTTGGAGTCAATGGGTAGTTACGACCGCTACGAAAGAAGAAGTTTTTGGGGAGAGCATCGAGTCGAGTGTGCTTAATAGACTTGTCTACGCCTTGCCTAACGTGGGCCTAGCCCGCGGGTTTGTATCATAGGCAGATCACCTTTCGGAGAAGGGATATCGGGAGATAAGATGCAAGCTGCTTGATTGGGCGTTCACGCGGACGCTTATCCTTGGCCCATCGGCCGTAGCAATCCACTTCCGAGGTGCAGTGCGCACTCAGCTCTTTAGACAATCAGTCGAGGCACTGCGACCACTGTTACATACTAGATCTGAAGCTGATAGAATCCTATCAGGTTGCCTTTCCGAAACAGAAGAACCCAACCGGAAGAGGAGGAGTGCTTCTTCTTCAACTTCTCGAATCCAAGAGCCCCCCGCAGGTAGGCGTAGACCTTCATCTACGTCGCAAGATGCAACTGCTGGAAAAACTTGAACAGCGGGAACTAGTTTGCTAAGAATCCGACAAGCAAAATGTTTATTCGGATGGTTGTGTAGAGACGGCTTCGAATGCGTCTTCTCCCCTTCATGGAAGGCGCC
The DNA here is from genome assembly GCA_932527175.1 of Operophtera brumata. Lineage (NCBI taxonomy): Eukaryota > Metazoa > Arthropoda > Insecta > Lepidoptera > Geometridae > Operophtera > Operophtera brumata. Next base: position 43,762,553 of record OW052226.1, on the reverse strand, counting down.
TGCTTTGGATCCATATTCAGACTGGCAAGACGAGGGAAGCGCGAAAGAATTTGAATTCTTGCCCGCAACTAAGGAAGCTAGCCCCCTCGTACCTGAGCCGTCGGTCCACGCTGTAGGCTGGAACCAGATTGTGGGATATAAGGAAGTGGAGAATCACTTGTACGAGGCTTCAGTCTTTAGCGCGTTTAAAGTGAACTCTTGAGATTGGGACCCTAGCTCCTCAACCTCCTCCATGTTTAACGAAATAAGAGGGGATGTTAGGTACTATTACGCATGGGTTGTTAATGCAGCGTAAGGCCTTTGCGGAGGTTTAAACCCCACAATTGAAAAGTGTCCGAGTGCCAGCACTATTAAGCCGGTTAGCGGCAGAAGACTCCAAATTAAAATTTATGTCTGACTAACTACTGCAGTTTGTTTGTGCTCGTCGGTCTGAGACGATTGATTTCCGTCGTAGGATTTTTGAGACTAGAAATGAGTTCCTCAATGATGCACTCCACGGCATTCCTCCGTCTCCGACGCACCGATTTGAAGAAATGCAACCGTCTTCTTTGGTTAGAGATGACAGTGGAGGGTCAGCTGTTTTTATTTCGAGCAGTAAGAGAGTCGCCGCGAATGCCTTTCGCCTTCTTACCACCCACTGGAATCAAAGCCAGAAATCCTACTTGGCGCTCCCGCCTCTCTGCCCAACATTCATCCAACTTCCGCTCATCGTCCCGTATCCCAGCTGTTAAACCATCATCTAACTTCGATCTACGCAAGGGTAGGGGTGGTGCCGCGGTTCATATTGTCAATTTTTGAGGGGGACAGTAGCTCGAGTTCCGGGCACAGTGGAAAAGATAAGGGGCACAATTCGTGATCTAAAAAGAAAAAAAAAACAGGTTATACAATACCCTTTGTGAAATAGCCGCCTTCCATCCCCCTACAAGAAAATTTAGAAAGATTCGCGACAAGACGGTCTGATGTAATGTCTAAGGAGTCAAAAAACTTCTAATCTAAGGAGTAGTTGAGAAATGCTGGTCCAAGACCGGTTTCTTGTCTCGGTTGTTTCTAATTCCAAAGTCAACGGAAAACTAAGGCAGGTCTTCGATCTTCGTCGCCTACATTTTTATCTCACCCTCGAAAGTTTCACCACATAAACTAGGCTCAGATCCCCAATTTTCTCATAAAGGCAGCCATCAAGACCCTGGTGTGCTGAGAGGCCAGATGAGTTATGCAGTAGGTCTTCTGCAAAGTCTGGGTTGGGGCGTGGATTTGGAAAGATCAGTGATGCAGCTTACAAGAAGCTTAGAGTTTCTAGGAATAGTGTGAGATACGAACACAAACAAAAGAAGCCTTCCGGAAGAGGACATAGCTTGATTACTGGCAGATTTAGAAAATGTTCTGCAGAAAGGTCGATGTTCGTGGCGGTTAGGAGCTTCGCTTATAGGTCGACTGGCGTTTGCAGCCATGGTGGTTCCTCTAGGTCACTTGCACACCAGGCAGATTCAGCATTGATTCATCTCGCCGGTCTAAATCTTCTGCAGAATCAGCCCAACCAGTTGCTGGTCTTGCCACCTGGGGGGGCCAGCGATTGTCGTTGGTGGACTCTCAACGCGAAAAAGTCAATGAAGGTCTTTGTTCCGGAGCCCATGATTTTTTGACGTAGGCTGAGGTGTTTGGATTTGAGATTGTCTTCTGTCGGGGAAATGGTCACAAGAGCAAGCTGTTTGGCGCATTAACAGGAAAAAGTTGTCCACCGTTTACATAGCTCTGAAGGAGTGCCAGAGCGTTGTGGCTGTCAATCAATTATGTTTAAATCCGATAACTGGGCGGTTGTTTCGTACCTGAGGAATCAGGGAGGATCAAGGTCTGTGGCACTGTTAGACGGGACCAGAAAGACCCAATTACTATAGCGGAGAGTTTAGGATTAACCATTCATCCTTTTTTATCTACAGAGTTGCTACAATTCCATAGTCGATTGTTTATCGAGGGGGAAGATTCTTTCAGATTGGCACGTCTTAGATGAGGTCACGACGACAATTTTCTTAAACTGGGGCATCCCTCAGATAGATCTGTTTGAGACCAGTCGATCGAAAGTAGTCCCAGCGTGTGCGTCGATAGAAGCGTGGGACTCTCAGGCAGCGTTCATCAATGCATTCAACCAGACTTGGCGTTATAATCTAGCGTGGATCTTTCCGCCTCCTCCTCTGATACCCAGAGTACTTCAGCACCAACTAGTCTTCAGGAACCTATCTTGTGATGGTTCCTAGATCCTGGAGTTTTGGATACTGGCGGTTTCGATCTTGTTCAGTCAGCATGGCGTGATTCTAAGTGGCACGCCTATGAGTCAGCCTGAAAGCAATAGGTATCGTGGTGCAGACAAAATGGGAAAAGTCCTGGTAGTCCTCGCCCTCAGGATGTTGCTTTCTATTTGGGGTTTCTATTCCTAGTTAGAAAACTCGCAGCTTCAACGATTTTAGTTCACAAGTCAGTGGTTTTGACTTTGGCTGATCCCACGAGGGAGAAACGGTTGACTATTCACCCTTTAGTTTCCGCAATAATCAAAGCCCTATGCATTAGACAGTGTACTTCCTCATCTTCCAAGGCACTGATTTGGTTTGTTGAGAATCTGTTACGATTGTTAAAATCTAACAGCCCAACATAGAACAAAATACAAAGTAGCATATTTCAAGTTTCTCGGCATTTAGCTTTGCTTTTATAACTGGCTTTAGGTCGGCGTATCCACAACCTTACACTGTTAAACATTGACGATCAACTTTACGATAGATCAATCAATATACCTATTTATTTTAGGCTTATTGGGAAATGTACAAAACCTAAACAATAAGCCCATAGCAGCATAAATACCTGAAAAACTCAAGTGTATACGGCGACGTATGACACAACCGCGCGGTGACTCGTGTCAAGCTTCCGAAGAACCTCCTGAACCTGTCACGTTTCGGTCAGAACTCCATTCATGAAGGTCGATAGACGGTCAGCCGGCACCCTCACCATAAAGGAAATAAAAATTACATTATGGCGAGATTCCAACTGCCAGGGATGATCAAGTTCCTCTATGATGTTTTGCCCTAGCTTTGGCTCTAAGACTGATAATATCTAGGTCCGGCAGTCGGGATAGCAGGTATCTTGCTTGGGAGACCCTGATTTAAGTTTGGTTAATTGACTGAATTGCTTGATAGAGTTGTCAGCGGCTAGAAGGAGTGCGCGACTTAATTTGCGTAGTTTATTTATCACTTCAAGTGATGAGGTCAAGGCCGCTCAAAACCGGTAATTGCTGGTTAGTTTAAGATTCCTTTTCGTGATTAAGGCATAAATTGTAGTCCAGGATCGATCAGATCAGCTGTGGCGTCAAATATTTATCAAAGTAGCCTTAAGATTATATTTTAAAAGGAGGGAACTGGAGAGGTTCAGTCAATTTCTTCAAACACTACTGCAGTTTGGTGGAGTGTCCTAGAACTGAAAACTTCAATGTTCTTAAACATTCATTCACTGCAGTTTGATTAAGTTCCTAGATTTTTGGGATGATTCTGTTGGTGTTTTAACCTATATTTGATGGACTGATGTAGTGCCCTATGAACTTACTAGTTTAAAAATCTCATAGTGATTCTTAATTTTAGTCTATGTATATATTATGTGCAACTGCATAGTTGTCCGGACAATTAGTTGTTATTATTGCTCAATTAATATTTTTGTTTAAACGCTGTTTAGTTTTTGAGTGTAAGAGTTTTACTCTAGTATTATTTTCATAATAGAGTTCAACATGACTTGATTTTATTTCATGGTTTATTTTCATGGCTGTTTTTCAACAACCTCTGTCACAGTACGCTATTATTTTGGGCGCCCGCAGAGGATAGACACGTCTCCGAAGGTCAAGCCGAAGCCACAGAGCTGAAATAGGACCGTTTTCCACCCCGGAGGGAAGAAAACGATTATTTCAGGTCTTGCCGAGGCTTGACCGGAGTAAGCCCTTGCCGGCTCTTCTTCGGAGTAAGGTACTGAGGAAATTACGCGCCCTCTCGTGACGCGTCAGCCGCCGCCCTCGCGCAAGCGCGTCGCTACGCTCCGCACTGCACCGGGAACGCACACAGAGATGAAAGGATGGTGAGTAGAGACATGTGAGTACGTATAGGTAAGGTAGGCTATCTCCGAAGGTCAAGCCTCGGCAAGACCTGAAATAATCGTTTTCTTCCCTCCGGAGTGGAAAACGGTCCTATTTTGATCTAGATATTATACAAAAATAGTAATTGTATTACCTGTATGTTAACATAAACATGCCGTTTTAGGTTTATGTGTAGGTATTTTCTTCTTTTTGTATGCATTTTGTATGAATTGATAAGATTTCTTTAATAGCACAATAATTTAATTTATTTCTTTTAGGTGTGGACAGATAAAAAATATCTAGCAAAGAAAGCAGCGGTGGCTGCACGGAGCTCTGCATCTGCCACAGGAGGTGGACCATCAACGGCTTGTTCACTTTCCCAGTGGGAAGAGAAAGTCGTATCCATTATGGGAGATGGATTTGGTGAACCTGAATCGCAGACTTCAGCAAGGGTGCCAGCTTTTGTTGAGAATGTATGTATTATCACAGAATAAATAATAGTACAACTATATGTGGTAAATGTAATATAATTCTATTTTTCAATAGAAAAGTGTCCCGTGGCTCAGGTACACCATAGGTCACGGCCACAATATAATATTATAGTGACAGCGAGCTGATTGATGATGGAGACAGAAGGTGGATGACGGATCTCCTAGATAGTTAATAGTAGACTATCGATGCTAATAGTAGCTCACGGTTCTGCTTACAAATTTCATCATCATTTACCTATTACCTAAATCTTACTAAGTAGGTACTACTTTTTTTTTATACTACTTGCAATTACGGATCAAGCAGATGGCCCACCTGATGTTAAGCAATACCCTCTCCCTATGAACAGTGCATTATCATATAGGTCACGTCCACCTAGGACGCATTCTATGTGCCACTGCACTGTGCCCGCCACCCTGAGATATATAGATGAAAAGTCTTATGTGCCTGTAATTTCACACAAATCGTAAGTGTAATAGTTTAATTTTATTGTAAAGCATAAATAATTCATTTTTATAATTTGTAACCCTTTTATTTTGATGTAGGCATGGAACGCATCTGGCATTCCGCTTTGAGATGCCATAAAATTTACAGTGACATGTTTATTTCATAGCGGTGCTTACATTTTCCATTTCTATTAAAATAGTAGTTTCATCTTTGTTTCAGATTACGGCTTGGTAAATTATTTTCCCTCGTTCCAGGATGAGAGCTGTTGTAATCTTTCCTAAATTTAACATGGAACGGCTACGTCACTTTTGCACGACCACTTTTATCTAAATAGTCTCACCATTTCAGAAGACTAATTCTACCAATATGCGTTTTGGTAGAATCTAAGTTTGCGACTGGCAAGAAGCAGCCATGTTGATTCGTTCTTTCTTGAGGTCATTGTCCTAGCGAAAACACTTATCTTGATAAATTGTGATTTTGTCTGGCTGGTAAGTGTTGAAAACGAGATTGGTCTGGAAACCATTTCCCAACGTTGTTCTCTATTAATGCGGTGGTTTTCAGTAGAGCTCCGAGCTGAACACGTGTGGGACTACCACGCAGTGGAAGCCACGTGAGGCCCTATTCATCTGCCCTGACTCAAACCACGCGTCGGTCGCAATCTATCTTGTGGCAGATTGGAGCGCTATCCCATCACGAAGCAGAGGCGGTTTCGTAGAGCCCACCAGGCCACCTGGCCTGTTGTTTTTCTCTGCCCTACCGAGAGAAAACTCATCTTTCGAAGAACCCCATTGTGGTAAGTAATAATGAGGTTAGGGATCTGTATTTCATGGAACATAGTCGAATGGATCCTTATGTTTAGAATATATATTCGACAGGTTCTTCAAAAGAGCTGTCAAAGCCTGCTGGAGGTCGGCGCTTCGGCGCATCGGCGGCGCGATTCCTGCGGTCCAGGCTCCAGGGCCAAGGCTGAGCCCCCTTCCTTCGAAGCTCGCTACCCTGGGCCTGTGATACGGGTATCGCGGTCAGGGAGTAACTCACTCCCCGGGCTGTGTTCACTTCCTATGTGTCTAGTCCGATCTACCGTACTGTTATATCCCTGTTTTGTATTTAAAAAGTAAAAGTAGTCAGCTAAAAATGCTTCGATTCTTTTTAAAAAGGGATTCTCAAAATCCACCAGTAACAGTACGCACCATAACATTCTACACACATCTTTGGTTTAAACTGAACTGGTTGCTAAGAACTTGATCGTAGGCCTTTACTCATGACCCTGATAGCTCTGCCCCTCTGGCAACACTAAAAGAGATGGCCAAAAGAAAACCCAGAGTCGACAAAAACTTCTCATGTACAGTTTAAGTAAGCTTCATATGTACATTAAAAAAATGCTTTCATTTTCTCCTTAACTACTGGGGTATCATAGGAAAAACACCCTGACTTAAACCTTTTTTTATACCTATTAATCTTTATTATTTAAATCAAAATACCGATATTACTACTGGTATTAAGTAGCATATTGCTACTATAATAGGCAGCGACCATTTAATCCGAATCTGTTTTTGATGCGTTAAGCCGCATTTATATTTATCTGACGTGTTGTGTTGTGATGCATCAGAACGGTATCAGTTTCATACATTTAAAATGGAAGCGTTCACATTTATTCAATGCGGTGTGTTATGACGGCTTCTGATGTGTCGTGTCACAGGCGATCCCGATCCGCGACAGAAAGGGTGAGGTGCGGGGGGCGGTGCCGTGAGACGTCATATCGCATCAGACTAGTGTGTACGCGCTAGTGTAGTGTTATTACGCGTCAGAAATGGACGAAGAGCAACTAATTGAAATTGTAAGACAATTTAAAGTGATTTATAATCCAAAATGTAAAGAATATAAAGATCAAGTTATGAGAGCAGCTATTTGGGAAGAGATAGGAGAAAAAATTAAACAACCTCGTAAGTAAAGTGCTTTTATTTAATTATACCGAGTTCTACTTTGTCTAATAGCTTGAATTTGCCATGGAATTTGCCCTTCTGGACTTACAAAATAGTTTTTAAACGCTTCGCGAACTTGAGTAGCTTCTTGTGTAGGATTTCTATGTAAAGGGCCAATGTCTACAAAGCCACTGTTGTGAAACTGAATTTCGTCCGTCAATATTTCTTCAGTTTCTTGTGTATTTTGAGTTAAAAAGTTATGGAGGCAGCAAGCAGCAAGTACAATCTTGTCCGCCATGTTCGGCTGTACTTGTAAAGGTCCTTGAAACACTCTAAATCTCGCTCGTAATATACCGAATGCATTTTCTACAGTGCGGCGAGCACGCGATAAACGATAATTAAAAATTTTGTTTGCATCATTGTTAACTAATTGTACTTTACTGTATGGTCTTAATAAATAGGTTTTTAATGGAAATGCCGCATCTGCCACAATAGTGTAAGGTAAAGGTTCAGTATTTTGGCTTAATAGTTTATTCGGTGGCACATTTAACTGACAATTTTCAAACATTTTCCCCATTAATGACTCTTGGTATATACCACCATCACTATTTCTTCCATATGCCCCTACATCTACTATAATAAATCTGTAATGGGCGTCAACAAGTCCTAGCAACACAATCGAATGCTCATTTTTGTAATTAAAATAAGTTGAGCCGGCATTTATTGGACATATTAAATTAATTTGCTTTCCGTCCAGTGATCCGAGACAATTTGGGAAATGCCATATCTTTTCAAAACCTTTTTCAATCTCTCTCCATGTTTGTTCAGTAGGTTTGGGCATTACAATAGGTGCCAAATTCTTCCATATTGCAGTACATACTTCTTCGACTATGATTTTAACTGTAGCAAAACCCATGCGATAACTGAACCCCAATGACCGATAGGAGTTTCCAGTTGCCAAAAATCTGTAATTAAAATAAAATATGTTATTTTTTGTTTCAGCGGATAAATGTAAAGATGAGTGGACAAAATTAAGAAATGCCTATGTAAACGCCATGAAACGTCGTAAAAATAAAAAAAGTGGTCAGGCCGCTAAATCAATAATACCATGGAAGTATGAAGAGCAGATGAATTTTTTACAGACGTATATAGAATCTCGGGCTACAGTAACTAGTCTTGAGTCACCGCCAAATTCAGTACAATCTGATATTAATTTAGAAGAATCTGAATCCGTTACCATTCAATCTCAATTAGATAACCGCTCACCAACACCACAATCCAGTTCTTCAAATTATAGCAGACCTGTACGCAATAAAACCAACTTACATGAATTATACGATTTGATGAAATCATCGCATGATTTGCGACTTCAAAAACAACAAAACAAGCTCCAGGATAAAGACATTGATGAAACTGACTTATTCTTTCTCAGCATGAGCAAAGCCATAAAAAAACTTCCTAAACTCGAACAATCCAAAATAAAATTAGATTTGCACACTGCAATATCACAAGCCGAAATACGCATCCTCGAAGCACAAGACCAAATCCGCAGAATGCTAATCAATGTGACTCGCCAGATTATTTCTCAGCCGCAACAACAGAGACTGCAATCACCCGTTCACACATCCACATCCACGCTGTCATTCCCCAGTACATCAACCTTCGCCTACCCACCGACATTCACAGCACCAATGGAAGCATCGACATTGGATTCGGAACAACAGGATTCTCGTCTCTCGGCATATTATTCAAACATACAATTTTCTGAGGATGATAATTGATTTATATGATAAAAATAAAAATCTTACCTCAAACATACAGCAAGTCTTTCTTTTGTTCCAATAGGTTTACGAAATTTTGTACGTATTTTTTTTATGTCTTCTTCAATCAAACGATGAATTTCGGCAAACTGTGCAATAGACATTCTAAAATACTGATGAAATTTTTCTGCATCACTCTCAAACTCTTTAACGAGACAATGAAACTCGCCTCTCTTCTCTCTTTTTCTATTAACGGGATGTATCCAATATCTTCTTCTCTTTCTTTGTTTAGTTATAAGCGTTGCCAACGCCAATAATTGCAACTCTTCTTCAAAATCTGAATCTGAATCGGATGATTCTTGAAAAAACATTGCAAATGTGTGAACTCTCTGGGAGTCAAGACGGAACTGATACAAAAAACCGTCATAATGCATCATAATACGTCATATCAATGTGAACAGTAGCCATCACGACAGAGAGCATCACAACACAACACGTCAGATAAATGTAAATGCGGCTTTAGCATCCTACTAGTTTGTGTGTTGATGTTATTCTCGCTAAGTTGCCGGCCGGCGTGGCGCGGCAACTTAGACCAATCGGGCTCTGGGCTCTAAAACAATGACGCTTGGCGCTTGTTTTCGGAACAAACCAGGCCGTAGACAAAGTAACATTCCAATAGCGATGTCGCTAGTAGAAAACCCAACAATGTATGAGATTGACGTAAGCTATCGAAATATCAAGTGGTCTATTGTATTAAGAATGTACAAATGGAATCGTTTCGAAGCGAATGGCACTTGGCTAGGCCGGCTGTTCTGTCAGATGGTGACGCTGTTAGTTGACAGGCACCCAGGTACTCGTGCTTCGTTCATTCGCATTCGTTCTCATCAGTGCTTTTCGTAATCATCCGTGGATTATTTTACTTTGACCTTTGCTTTTTGTATACTGGCACCGATTTTCCTCTCTTAATCTGATTAGACTTTAGCGTGTTATTCTGGACTTGGGACTTTTCTGAGATTGGACATTGTTTGAAATGGCTGAAGTTAACCGCTGTGTGATCTGTGTTCGTTCGGTTCTACGAAGAAGGCACCACGCCTTGTCCCTCGAGTTCTTGGCGTCACACCGAGATTTCGTCGAGTACATGTTTGGCACTTTGCAACAACAACAAGAAGTAAGTAGATATTACAATGATTTTAGAACTCCAGTTTTATCTGTAGGTACTATAAATATACTGACATATTTTGTTTTGTTGTGTGAATCTCGGTAATCTTAGTTTGTTGTTAAGTCTTAGAAATGAGATTGTATCACAGTAATCAGTGTTAAAAACTACTTTTGTATGAACAGGCAGGTTCGTCATTGTAAGGCAACATTGTACGACTTATGTTTTTAGGGTAAAAACCGTTAGTGTTTCAGCATTATGTGTAGACTGCAAAGTAAACTAAAAATAACGACCTTTGGTAATCATGTTAACGTCAAATATACGGTCAAGTATACGGTCTATAGATGAACAAGTTATAGTTACACGTGATAGGTGTGTCACTGTGTCCCCCGTTACCAACTAGCTCCTGTTCGTAGTTCATAACGAGAGTTCTTGTAGGTTACAAAAAGGTTAATAATAGTTACAATTATTCTTGTTTTACCTTTGTTTCAGATTATATTTGACGGATCCAGATCGATATGTCATCCGTGCTGGCAGCGTATTGATTACGGCTTAAGACATCCGCCTGAACAAGAGGCGCCACCAATGCCACCAACAGAAACGTTTTGTGTATCAGGCTTGACACGAGCGGCAAACACATCAAGAAGATGTATGATAGACGACTGCAATAACTTGGAACTTCGTTCCGTGTCCGGCACAATCAAGGCGTATCTTTTAAGCTACTATCGATTCTACATACCCCCTCTCGCTCGAATCTGTCAACATCATTTGAGGACCATGACTTGGGAGGACTTCTCGCAAAATGTCACCCAGCGGCAAGATAGTTTCAATGGCGGGAACATTCACGATATGTTAGACATATACACACAAGTGTTAGAGAGAAAAAAACTGCTTGATTTTGAACAGTTAGATGAATTGAGTCCAGATATCCTTCACTTTTGGACTGGCATAAGTCATCAGCAATTCATCAACATTAAGGACGAAACGCCTTCTTTACAAGAATACAGTAATGGAAAAACAATGCTTGGCATCTACTTGTGTAAACTGAGGAGCGGTGAACCTAACCGGAGGCTAGCATCAATCTTTGGCATGCCTAGGCAAACTCTGCAGTTAAAAATACAACAAACAAGACATTGTCTCGAGAATGATTTTCTCCCACGACACCACGGATTCGATCATATAACTCGAGACGAAATCATAGCGAGAAACAGGATTCTACCAAATAATATTTTCGGAACCCCAGACCAGACGAGAGCAATCATTATTTTAGACGGGACTTACTTATTCGTCCAGAAAAGCTCAAACTTTTTATTTCAGACCATGAGCTACAGCCTGCATAAGTATACCAATCTCATTAAGCCATTTATGATTGTATGTGGAGATGGTTATATCGTAGAAGTCACAGGACCCTACAACGCTAGAACATCAGATGCTAAAATATTGCGACAGATATTGGACAACCACACTGACGACATGGAAGAGGCTCCAATACGATGGTTTCTTGAAACTGATGACGTAATGGTTTTGGACAGAGGATTTCGGGATGCATTGACTTATGCCGAAGAATGTGGATTTACCGTCTGTACGCCACAGTCACTAGGTAGACACGAAAGACAACTGTCAACTATAGCTGCAAATAAATCAAGATTAGTGACATTGGTCAGATGGGTGGTAGAAACCATTAACGGGAGATTAAAACGGGACTTTAAAGTATTCCGACATAGATATTTTAATAATACTTTGCCCAATGCAATAGTTGATTTTAGAATAGCTGCAGCGCTTATCAACGCGACCCAAGAGAGTTACAGTGATAGCCGCCTAACAGAAAGTTTTTCAGATATGATCGAAAGAAATGTAAATAGGCCAAACCTACTAGCTGATTATGTAGACGAACAACGAATAAACGCACAAAGGAACATTTCATTTCGGAGGATAGAGGCAGCATTAGATGTCGTAGCAGATTTCCCAAGAATGACATTCGATGAGCTACTTATTTTCGCTATTGGAACATACCACGTTAAACTGGCAAGATCTTACTGGTACGAACATATTAGAGAAACCGGTGAGTATTCAATGGAGATATACCGACATCCCGGAAGAATCAATCTCAATGACGAGGAAGGTAATACGTTACTACGGTGCCGAATCAAATCCAGGCACGTCACTTCAAAAAAATATTATTGTTATGTATTATATAATCGCGACGCAATCTCCGAATACTGCTGTAACTGCATACATGGTCGACGCACACTGGGCTCCGAATACTGCTGTAACTGCATACATGGTCGACGCACACTGGGCAGTTGTGCCCATGTTATTTCAATAATATATTACCTTGCCTGGGCCGTACACGAAGGCGACTTGAATCAGCCTGCAGGATTTTTGGATGCAGTGTGTTTAGATTTAGAGAATTATTGATAAAATAGAGTATCTATTGTCATTGTTGTTTCTTTTTTACATCTTCCTTCCCCGTGTCTTGGTGGGAAAGAGTGGTGGGATTATACCTGTACTTACCTACCACTACTACTTTAAAATACATAAAATAATACTTTCTTCACAACCCAAAGGTTGGCAGGAGGAAAACGCTTTGAGTGATAAGCCCAATTTTTTATTTAACCGTGTACATTCATACATTATCATGTATTATCATTCATTCATGGTTATAACAGAATAATACTCAAAAAGTAGAAATAAAATACCAACCTTGTAAGAAATAATGAAATATTAGATCATTATTTTATCAATACCACCATAGCTTTTAGAGTCAGTGAGAACGTTTTTTGAATGAACGTAATAAGCCTACTCAAACGGCACATATGACGTTCTTGTCGACTCTGGGTTTTTTGTGTATGGGTTTTTGGCCATCTCCTTTAATGTAAGGCGCCCAACACTCTAGATTGTATATAGCTTTATCTTTATTACTTAAGGCCTAATGTGAATAGTGTAATAAACATCTTCATAGTTAACGCACACTTGTCATTTCCTGTATCTGCCCCATCCTGGTCAATCATAAGCGTTACAAATTGTCTGGATTAAGATTATAAGTGAATGAGGAGGGAAGTTCTATTCAAATTATAATATAAACAGAATCAAAAACTTGTTTGTTGTAGATATATAAAGCACACCCACCTATTTTTTTTACAACGGAGGCAACAACGACACCGGGGAGCTATCTTCATGTGCTGCGACTATGATGACCACTACCACGTCATCCACGATTGCACCTACAGCAATTATACCTGCCGTGGCATTAGCATCGACGAGTGGCGAAGCAATACCGGTAACGTCGGGCGTAGATATTCTCGACGAGTTATTGCCAATCACGAGTACTCAATTGAACACTGGATTAATACAGCAATCTATTTCGACAAACTGGACATCTACAGCTACGGCAAGATCTGCAACGTGGAAAAAAAGTCGTGGTGAAAAACAGCGGAGGTTCGCAGCACTTTCTTGACTGCAAGTCCGGTAGATCCGGTTCATATAGCGCTCCAGAATCTCATGGCCAAAGCAGCGAAGCAGGTGACGGCGATTCCGGGTGTGAAGGTAGAGGAAAGGGCGACAGGATCATCGTATTTCTCAAACAATTTCCAAAATCGCCAATAAGTCATGTGTTCAGCTTGTCTGTGTGGTTGCAATCGAAGTATAAGTTTTACAATCGTGCATCTTCTCTATTGCAAAATTTTGTTAAAATTTTGGGCAACTATTATTACGAGATGTTAATTGTTGAACAACCCACCGCCGCAGCTTTCAAGGGGAACACGTGCCTGTCGGGCCGAAGGCCCATGACTTTGGCATACGGTGGTTAAAAGTGGTGGTGTGCCCGGTGGTGGCAAAGACTGGCTAAAAATAACAGAATGCTTACACCAAATAATCTTTGATGAAACCAATTGAGAATGAGAATTTGAAGTTTTGGCGTATTCGAATATATGGCTGCGACCTACACAGCGACCTCAAGCTTGCAGTCGATTATTCATGTAAACACAACCGGACAAAATAGAAATTATTTTATTTAGAACTATTTATAATAGTAGGAATAATAGAAGTCGTACTTAAGTTTTTTATTTTAATTTTGGGTTATGGAGTAGAACGCCCGCGCACGTCGCGTATAGTGGCCATTTCCAGTAGTCTAAACAAATATTCTTACTAGTAAGTAGTACTACTGGGAATTTCCTACCCAGTATAGTAGGTCTACTGGAATGTTGCTTCCCATTGCACTCAATAGTATTACTATAGGGAATTTTCTTCGCTGAAGACTACGACCCAACCTACCCGCTGTTCGGTTTTAGGATGTGTGAACTGTGGTGAATAAGTGTCGTGTAATCCTGTTAAATAAAAATATCATGCGCTATAATGTGAATTCTTTATTAAATCATATTTGCATGCAGCAATTAATGTTTGTATTTTATTTATTGAAAATTTCTACCATAGGGTGATGAACCATGGCTGGGCGTCCTTGGCTGGACACCTTACGGCTTGGCAGGTGTTGTTGTAATGTCGTTGGGGTGTTTTCATCGAATTTTAGTCTTGCGGCCATACCTCCGATTTCTAATTCCATTGATTAATCTATCATTTGGTTCCAATTTTGAGTGATCATATTTTTCTCCCTCGGCTGCTCTTCTGCTCTTCAGTCCGCATCAGTCTGCGCTGCCCGCTCATTGAGTGCGTACGGTATTCATGCATAAATTATTGTAAATAATGACGTCGCTATCAGTTAATGTGCTTAAATTGCATTATTTGCAATCTCGTGGTCAATGAACTGTTAACGTTTGTGCAAAATAAACATGAAGTGATGGATTCTGAAAGTTTGGTCAGGATTTGTACCACAGCTTTCTTCACAAAAGACATCGAGAAAGCTAAGACGCTACTGTTTCAGTCAATTACTTCAGCAGATTTTCAAAGAATTAAGCGTCAAAATAAGGATGGCAAATCTAAAAAGGACCTGTTCGATATAATTGAGGTTTTCAACTCCTTAGATCCTGATACCTATTTTTGTCGCACATGATTTGAATAAACTACCCCCATTACTTTTTATCATGTGGATGTTAGTCGGCTTTTGAAAGATATAATTATCCTGCAAAATAAGATCACATTGATCAAGAGTAATTACGTTACGACGGATCAGCTGTTACAAACCAGAAATGAGATTATGGAGGTAAACAAGGAATGCAGTAGGGACGCCGGCGGCTGTGTCGAGCTCGAGCGTGCCGGTAGGTCGGATAGCATAGGCAAGGAGGATGTCCCGCGGAGCGCATACAGAAATATTAATATGCTGAGAGGTGCATACCTAGGTAGATTACACTATGATAGCGGACCTATGGAACCCATGCATAATTTGTCTGTTTTGTCCGCAGTCGGTCCAGAATGTATGGCAGGTAGTGTGATTCATAACACGATTGTGATTACGCACCTAGTCAATGCTCGATTAATAGCATTTCTTCTAAGCCGGATAAGTGAGAATTTATTATTTTTAGTGAGAGATTTAAATCCTACATATTTAGATAATTGAAGTTTATAAGATGATTCATAATGATTAACTTAAACATAAAAAAATGGAATAAAGTGACAATTGTACCACTTGCCAGTAATTTAAAATTATGAAAAGTTCACCTGTGCGTAATTGCTAAAAATTTAACTCGCCAGTTAACACAATGCGAAAATTCCATCAACAAATTTGCCTATAATGAATCAGTAGAAAGAAACGGTTTACTGACGTGTTCTGCTACTTAACCGACGACGACGACCAGGTGAATTACAAAGACTTTTGCTAAGTACTTATGTAGAGAACGATCAAAATTAATACCTGTACTAAGAGATTGATCGGACTTTGAGAAGAATAAGAACGTATTGTTATTCGGGGTAAACGATCTAGAGGGGTCCCTGTACTCGAGTAAGTACAGACGTTCAGGAAGACCTCGACCTATTGAATTCCTTGAGAACATTACCTAGAATACCTACATACATTATGTAAAGATGCAAACAATAAAAATTGTGCGAGTTGTACATAATTTAAGTTTTTAGTAGGACCCTAAAGCGATTTCGTCAACGTAATTAAGAAAACGTTTGGCTACTTTAAATCTTCTGTTCAACATGTCTGAAAATGACAACGAACAACTTTCGAACTTCATGGGACATACATGCTGTATACAGGAATAATAACCGACTGCCAGATGATACCGATGATGCCGATGCCATATATCAAATAGCTAAAATTTCAAAACTATTAATACTTATGGAGAATGGAAAAGCGGATGTCTATAAAGGTAAATCCTTAGATTAAATAAACTTGGATATGGATAAACAGCTACAAGGTGAAGAGATACAAAATGAAAACATCTTACAATATGTTGAGACAGAAAATACACTTCAAGAAATACAAACTGTTATGACCACAGACACATCGAATTCTACAACCATAAATCACGATACTCAATCCATCAATAATAATTAACCATGTCCACGTACATCCACGTCCCCCTACAGGCAACATATGCTACCACTTCAACAAAGTTAGACACACTATCCACCAGCAACGGCAACTTATCGTCGAAGAACTCAGGAAGCTAGTGAGAATACATTCACATACATACCAGAGAATGCAGTAGGTATTATTGAATCGCTAAATAAAATACAGTTGTAACTAAGAGACCAAAAAATTGGACACTATCCAACAGCAACGGCGACTTATCGTCGAAGAACTCAGGAAGCTGGTGAATACATTCACATACATACCAGAGAATGCAGTAGGTATTATTTAATCGCTAAATAAAATACAGTTGTAACTAAGAGACCAACAAATTGGACACTATCCAACAGCAACGGCGACTTATCGTCGAAGAACTCAGGAAGCTGGTGAATACATTCACATACATACCAGAGAATGCAGCACGTATTATTTAATCGCTAAATAAAATACAGTTGTAACTAAGAGACCAAAAAATTGGACACTATCCAACAGCAATGGCGACTTATCGTAGAAGAACTCAGGATGCTGGTGAATACATTCACATACATACCAGAGAATGCAGTAGGTATTATTTAATCGCTAAATAAAATACAGTTGTAACTAAGAGACCAAAAAAATTGGACACTATCCAACAGCAACGGCGACTTATCGTAGAAGAACTCAGGATGCTATGTGTATGTCACAGCCTTTTTTTTCCGAAACTATAAGAGCTATACTGTTGAAACTTGGTAGGTAGATGTATTCTGTGAACCGCATTAATATTTTTACACAAAAATTGAAAAAAAAACAATTATTTTTGGGGTTCCCCATACTTTCTTTTTAAGGGTTCCGTAGTCCAAGACAAGGAACCCTTATAGATTCGTCATGTCTGTCTGTATGTCTGTCTGTCTGTCTGTCTGTCCGTGTATGTCACAGCCTTTTTTTTTCCGAAACTATAAGAGCTATACTGTTGAAACTTGGTAGGTAGATGTATTCTCTGAACCGCATTAAGGTTTTTACACAAAAATTAGAAAAAAACAATTATTTTTGGGGTTCCCCATACTTAGAACTGAAACTCATTTTTTTTTTTTCATCAAACCTATACGTGGGGGGTATCTATAAATATATATATATATATATATCATATCATTTTTTATTTCGGTTTCACACCATATTATGTTATTAAAGAGTAAAATTATAAAAAAAAAATTGTTATAAATCGCTCTTCAAAAATGATGTTGAGGTTTCTAATATAATTTTTTTCTAAACTGAATAGTTTGCGCGAGAGACACTTCCAAAGTGGTAAAGTGTCCCCCCCCCCCCCATAACTTCTAAAATAAGAGAAATTTAAAACCAAAAAAAATATATAATGTACATTACCATGTAAACTTTCACTCAAAATTGGTTTGAACGAGATCTAGTAAGTAGTTTTTTTTTAATACGTCATTAATCGTATTCCATTCAAGAACTTTTATATTATGTTACTTGCTGCTACGGAACCCTTCATGGGCGAGCATGAAGGGTTCCAAAAAAGTTAGTTATCAAAAAGTTTAGGTTAAATAGCTAGAGATTCAAACAATGACTGTATATGTGTGAAAAGTGGTTTTATGGCAATGATAATAAAAGTAAAAATTGCATAGGTCTGCGACCTGTATTGACGTAATTTTATTAGTACCTAAAACGTCGTAAGTGCATTATACGCGATAGATCTTACAGTTTGAAAGTTTCAAACTAATTATAAGGCAAGTGGGTCATGATTCAATTGGTTCGATTGTACTTAGTTTATTATGTAAGGCCACAGTTCTAACCTAACCAATTTACATGATTTTTGATTAGTTCTCTACACGAAATACCGTCCACCGGTTAATACATGAGTTGCATTCAGATATATTTTTCTGCAGGTAAACGAATATGGAATATCCTTCTTCGAGTTCTCCGGAACCTGGACCATTAACTGCCATGGATCCTTTGAATCCATATATTATGGATAATTCAAGTTCGCCAATGCCTGGACCATCATCAGCCATGGATCCCATAAGCGTGGAGTTAGAAAGAATGATGTCTCCACAAGAAACTGAGCCATTTTATGATATACCAGGTTTAGATCTATTTGGTGACTATGAGTTATACGGAATTTTGAGTGTAAACAATGATAACATTTTGGATGAAATGAGTAGTGCAAATCCGGACGAGGAAACAATAAATATTGGCGATTCTCAGGCAAATCTACAGGACGAAGGGGAAGAAGGAACGGTCGGCTGGTTTTCTGGTAATCCCAGTAATATGCCTAACATTACCTTTACGGGAACCAGTGGTATATTGTCGCCACATGACATACACGTCCAAAGTCCTTTGAACTATTTCGTTTTATTTTTGAATGCCCAATTCATGAATTTAATATTGGATTGTACAAATAAGTACGGCAACAGACTGAAAGCAGCAGCGATTACTTCTCGAGCTCGATTTAGACAATGGACCGATGTAAGTGTCGCCGAATTTAAAACATTTCTAGGCATACTGTTGCTGATGGGAACAATAAATCTCAATAGAATGCTAGATTATTGGTCCACTCATTATCTGTTCCGCTTAAGTCCACATATATTTATGTCGAGGGACAGGTTTATTTTTATTTTGAGAGCCTTAAATGTTCAGAATAATGAAAGACCAGAGTATATTTAAAATTAAATCTTTAATTGATTTATTCAATGACACGGTTAATTCAGTATTAAGAGATCCATTAAGGGCCCCCGCGCACTAGGCAGCCTGGCTGCGGCAGCCAGGCTGCGGCAGCCCGTCAAACATATGACGTTGTACGGGAGCCCACGCACTAGGCAGCCACGAAATCTCGGCTGCGGCAGCCAATGAAACGCGCCTATATGCACGGCAGCCAGCTGGCTGCGCGCAGCCAGAACGTGTGTAGGCGAATGTATGTGGCTGACCCAGTCTCCGCGCACTAGTTGTAGCAGCCAGACGTATTTTGCGTTCCGAACTTTGAAAGATGACTTTCGATACAGAGAAATTTATTCGGGAAATTGAAAGCCGTAAAGCAATTTGGGATATAACATCGGAAGAATACAGTGATCGGGATTTAAAGAAAAGAAGATGGGAAGAAATCACGAACCAAATGTGCTCGGAAAGTTTATCAGAAAATGACAAAAAAGAATTTGGTAAGCATGTATTTTTATTATCTGGATTATACAGTATAATACAGGGTGATTCTGCAACACCAATCAATATTTTTGTAAAGTATCGCAGAATAACTATGTATTCGTTATTGTTCTTTTTTGGTACTTAACTAGGTATTTTCACTTCAATGTTTTATTTAGATAAATAGGTAGGCACTATTCTAATGCATATCTGTTTTGCCATTCTAACGGATTTGCATTAATAAAATAATCCGCAAATAAATCCCTATAGGATGCTGATGATCGGCTTCCTCTATTTGTGGGTCCACCGGTTATTTCCAGTTCTGGTGGAACGTACAGTGTGTCTTGAAACCTATACCCGTCTCTTTCGCGCACGTAGTTATGTAAGACACAGCAAGCTTGTACTATGGCTATTGCAAGTTCCTGTCGGACATCTAGTGGGCGGTGAAAAATTCTCCATTTGTTGGCTAATATCCCAAACGTACATTCTATGTACCGCCTTGCCCGAGACAGTCTATAGTTGAAGATTCTTTTCTCCGCTGTTAAACTCCTACCTCCATAGGGTCTCATTAAATTTTCACATAAGCCAAATGCCTCATCCCCCACTATGACGTATGGCATCGGTACTCCATTATTTGATATGGGGCGCTTCTCCGGAATTTGTAAATCTTTGTTGACAAGTTTTTGATACAAAATGGATTTTTTATATATCGATGAGTCACTACATTTTCCATAAGCCCCAACATCTATATATGTGAATTTGTAATCTGCATCGCATACAGCAAGTAAAACGATGGAAAAATAATTTTTATAATTATAGTACAGTGACCCTGAATCGTTGGGTTTTATCACTCTTATATGCTTGCCATCGATGGCACCAACGCAGTTGGGATAATTTGCATTTTCATTGAAACCTTTTGCTATTTCAAGCCACCTCTCTTCATTTAATTCTGGAAACGATGACTGTCTCATATTCTCCCAAATCGCCATACAAACTTCATGTATGATATCTCGGACAGTTGTATGTCCAATCCGATAATTATGACTCAATTCCATTAAAGAACATCCTGTAGCAAGATATCTGTAACCAAGAACAAATATAATTTTCAGGTAAATCTCTACAGAGCAAGTGGAAGAACATCAGGACTAGTTACAGCAGGGAAGTAAAACGCAGAGCTGGTATTAAAAGTGGATCAGCAGCTTCGCGTAAGAGTCCATACGTATATTTCGAACAACTTCATTTTCTTCGGCCTACCGTGGAAATTAATGAAACTCAAAATAGCATTGATGAAACACGCACTGCCGAAACCAACGCTAGCAGCGGTGGTACTCAAGGTGAACGACCTGTTTCCAAAAAGAAGAAGACAAGTGACGACGATAATTTGGTGCAGGTATTAAGGGAAAGTATTGTAATGAGAGAAGAGCGTGAAAGACAGCAAGAGTCTGATTCAGATAGACTGTTTATACTTTCACTTCTAGATGATTTGCGACGATACTCGGAGGAGCGGTAGCCTGGAATAGAGCGTCAAGTCACTACAAAATTCCGTAGAGAAATTGAATTACCAATTAGCCACTACCCAAAATAGGGAATCTCGTTCCCTAGAACAGAGGTCACAGATCAAAAAGATTCATAGCGCCAATGATACTCGGGAGGAGCAGTAGCATGGAACAGAGCGTCAATTTAGTCACTACAACATTCCGTAGCGGCATTGAATTACAAATTATCCAAAAATTTATTTGATTCAGATGGGCTTGTGAGTATACCTATTATTTGGTTTTCATGGTTTATTTTATTTTCTGGTGCATGATGCCACATTCTGGAGTACAATTAGAAAACAAAGTGATTGTCGATTTTTATTTTGTTATTAATTGGGTCTGATTATGGGCGCAAATTATTAACGTAATATATCTTCATAGATTGTTTGTTTGGAGCTGACTTTAAATTAGTTTTACTAATATACTTTATTTTTCACTTTTCAGTTTCTCTTTTCGTCGGTTGAAGTTTTTGTTAAAAAGTTTTTTTAATTAATTACTTCTTGATTCATATATGTAACTGACTGTCAATGACATTATGGCACATGTCCTCGTGACAATGTTATGGTTGCCTTACTTACTTCATTTTGTTTCACCATTTTTCAGGTTTTTGAACCAACTACATATGAAGTCAAAGGCCCGGCAACGAGTACGAGTAGTTTCATTTGAGGAAGTTAGTCAAGAATATGAGCAGCTATATGCTACAATTTAAATAAGTACCTACCTAATTATGTACTTACTCATACATTCGCAGCAAAAACAAGATAATTTTAGCAACATGTTCTATTAATAACTGTAGAAGATATTGACATAAACGTAGATGCACACTACATAGTACACACTAAGTAGTGTACAAAACTATAGTATACATATTTGAATCTATGTATACATCTACAAAATACCAATTTTACTATTTTATTACAGAACCCTAAAGATGATTTAATTATGGTTACTCCGCTCCGGACAAATATAGCCAAAATTAGCAGAGGTACCGAAAATAAGATGAAATTCGGCATTCAAGAAATATACCAATCGGAGAGAAATATTGTGAGAAATACTGACGTCAGCTTATTTTTATGCCAAAATTCACAATTACACCAGTTTACACACGGTACAAATCACCTGTTGTGAGTCGACCATGTTTTCTCTTATTATGGCGCTATAGTAGGGTCCTGCCTCCCATAACTTGCTCATATGTTATAATGCATCTAATGAACGTATTAGTGCTAAAATACGTTTATGAAGATTAAAAATCGCCCACTATACGATAGAGATCACAGATATCCGATAACTTTTTATGAATATGACTGTAATATTCGCCTGTTGCGGATTGATCACAGTAACCGAGCACTGAGCTATATGATGGACTATTTTAGAATTGCTGCAGCTCTTTTAAATGACTTGCACGTTTTGATCGATAATAATGTGCACGCCAATGAGTTTTTAAACATTATTAATGAAAGAATCAGTCAACCTAATAGATTGGCAGATCTTGTAATCAGAAATATTTTTTTCAGAAATCACATTTTCAGCCTATGGCAGCCAACATGCCGGAATTCGAACAGTTCCCTAGATTTTCTGAAGAACAAATGATATTGTTCGCCTTGGGTAGCTATCAAATAAAGCAGGCTCGAAGTTACTATCGGGAGCACCTTCAACCTGATGGTGAGTTCATCATAGAACTTGGCGGAGACGTTCCAGTTCAAGAAGTTCGGGAACTCGATGGAAGAGACCTTTGGCTCATACGAGGTCGCATGCAGTCCAGACATACTCGATCCAAAACATATTACGTCTACATAGCTGTAGAGCCTAGTTTAAGTGGAAGAGAAGCAGTTCCACATTATTACTGTAATAGCAATGCTGGAAAACGCACAGTGGGATGCTGCGCACACGTAATGGAGGCCATACACGTCAGGGTTTGCATGCTGGATTTAGCCTTGCATGCATAACCAACAGGTAAACCCTAGCGTGTATGTGATAAAACTGTACAGTTATCGGTGCATGTACATGCAACCGAGCAAATATCAAAATTGATATTTTATGCCGCTCGGTTATGTTTGCGCGGGAGCATAACCGAGCGTGTGTGGCGTCCGGCGAGCATGCCTGCCACAGTTCTCAGTATTAAATTGACTGTGACGGCGGAAAGTCGCGCGCGCACTAATTTGATCGCGTCGCTTCGGAAATGGCGAGTCGCAAGCGCAATGCCAAATTAGAAGAATTCATAGAAATTTATAAATCGGAACCATGTCTTTGGCGCGTAAAGTGCAAAGAGTATCACGACAGAGACAAACGGTCGGCAGCGTACGGGAAATTGATAGCTAAGCTCAAGGAATTGGAGCCTGATGCTACAAAAGAAGATGTGATTAAAAAAATTAATACGTTACGCAGTAACGTAAGACGAGAGAAAAAAAAATACGATGAATCTGTGAAGTCTGGAGCATCATCTGAAGACATTTATAAACCAACACTGTGGTACTTTGAATTATTCGATTTTATTGGAGATCAAGATGTTCCTCGTAGCTCGCGATCTAACATTTCGGATATTGATGAGAATGATTTCAATGTAAGTATAAATTAGTGAGTTATTTATTTTGTAATTTATAGATTAGGCACAGCCGACCACAAACATTTTTTCATAAGTACCGTTCATGTTTACAATGAGAGGTATGGGTAGGTACTCCCGAAGGCAACTTGTAACGCTTGATGTGTGGTCGTCTATATCGCCGTTTATAGCTTTACAAAATTTAGGCACATACATAGATTGTTACAGAAACAACTCTTAAGCGGTGAGGGAGGTTGCTCATTTATTCATCAAACAATAGGTACATATAATTACATCAAAAATTAATAAATACATCACATTTCAATGTAACTATCTTGCCTTGGTACTTTGCCATCATTGACAAAGTAAGTTTGGTATTCTAATCTGACTTTTTTTGCATCATTCAGGACATTTCCTCGATTTTGTACTTGTAAATTTTCTACGTTTGAACGTGTGGTATTTTTTCGATAAAAACATCTTGGAGGTGCATATGAATTAGGTGTGTGCTCCATTAGAAAGTTGTGCAAAACACATGAAGCCATCACCACTTTTTCTATATTGTTTGGTTCCAAATTCATCTGAGTATGGTAAATGCGAAATCTTGACGCCAGTATGCCAAAAGCGTTTTCAACTATTCTTCTTGCACGAGATAATCTATAATTAAATTTTTTTTTTCGTAGCTGCTCAAATCCGCTTGACGATATGGTTTCAGCATGTCAGGTCTCAACGGGAATGCATCATCAGCAACAAATACATATGGCAAACACCTTGAACTGTGTTGAATCTGTTCGGAGTTTGGAAGGTTTAAATGTTTCATTTGTAACTTTTCAAATAACGTTGTATTCTGCAAAACACCTCCATCGGAAACTCTTCCATTTGTAACAAAATCTGCTAATAGAAATCGGTATTTGGCATCAACTATTGCCATAAGAACCATGCTATGTCGTCCTTTGTAGTTGTAGTAATAAGATCCACTCTCAGCAGGTGGAACTATGTCAATGTGTTTTCCATCGATGGCACCCAAGCAGTGAGGAAAATTCCATCTCTCTTCAAAAAGTTGTGCGGTTTCCTTCCATTTATCCGATGAATCTGGAAACTAAAATAAATATCATTTTGTATTGTTATAGGATGCTGACAACTCTTCTGAAAATACCATAGTTATTAATACTACAGATAACGCTGCTGCAAATGCTAGTACAGGGAATACAGACGATATTACGACATCAAAGAAGACTCCATTAGCTGCTACTAGACCGGGAAGAAAGAAAATGACAGAGCAAGATCAGTTAACCACTGACATATTACTATCCGTGAAAGACCATTTTAAGCGTCCTGCTCCTGCTTCAGCAACAGAAGATCAGTACGATCTTTTGGGAAAATCTATCGCAATTAAATTAAGATCATTAGACAAGCGTCAACGCTTGATTGCGGAGAATATAATTAACGACACCTTGTTCGATGCCGAGATGGGCAATCTGAATACCGAAGCAATTCAGAACCGTCGAAGTTTAGCTTTTGTTTCTTCACCAACTCCTAGTCTCTCACCTTCAAGTCCTTCACCCTCACTAGTTCAACAATATTATACACAACCGTATACTCACACCGCTTCTGTTGCGCATCAAATACAACCCTGCGTATCACCGATACAACAGTACAACACCCAACAACAAAAGTACACGATTTATCCTGCACCGCAAAGTCAGCCCTGCGCATCTCCGATTCAACAATATAACACTCAACGACAAACTACTTCTCCTGCACCACAATCTCAGCCCTCACCAGTACAACAACAAGAATTTGACACTAAGTAGCCAAATTTTTTATTTTCGAGAAAACATTTATAGGCAATAAACATTTCTAATTGGACAACGCCTGTCTTATTATAGAATTGTAAATATCCGTTTTATTACCTTTTAATTTTAACCAGGGTGTAAGAATATTGTTGTGTCAATTATATTTACATACGAATGATGAGCACGTTTTTTGGGATGATATTCAAGATCATTACGAAGCGTGTTTTGATACATCAGGACAAATAGATTTTTATCTGTGGATAGCTGAACTGATGCGTGTTGACGAGAAATCATTTATAACTATGAAGTGTGATAAACGAATGGTTATCAAATTTATTAATGTGTTGTTTGTGTTATAGGTGAAATGTTAGGCAAGATTTAAATTTACCGCAACTTAGTTAATTTTTTACAGAACTCCATTCGTTTCATTATTGGATTCACGCTTGAAAATGAGGGATTCGTGTGGAGAGAAATGGGGGTAATGGACTGCAAAACGACTAATTCATTCAGTTAGATAGAAGAACAGCTAAATACTGCTTAGATTTCGTTCACGGGTTGTCATATAATGATGATGACCAATTCGAGGAACATGAGTTATTTCTGCAAGACAGATTATATTACATATTTCGAAACTTGAGTAAAGCTGAAGCGTGTTGACGAGGAATCATTTATAAACTATGAAGTGCGATAAACGAATGGTTATCAAATTTATTAATGTGTTGATTTGTGTAATAGGTGAAAAAAATAATGTTACGCAAGATTAAAATTTACTGCAACTTGGTTAATTTTTTACAGACCTCAATTCGCTTCATTATTGACATGGATGGATTCACGCTTGAAAATGAGGGATTCCTGTGTAGAGAAATGGGGGGTAATGGACTGCAAAACGACTAATTCAATCAGTTAGATAGAAGAACAGATAAATACTGCACAGATTTCGTTCACGGGTAATCATATAATGATGATGACCAATTCGAGGAACATTTGTTATTTCTGCAAGACAGATTATATTACATATTTCGAAACTTGAGTAAAGAGGCTGGTAAAACAAATCAGTTGGTTGGGTTTAAGGGGGGTAGTAGTGAGAGGAATTTATTTCAAAGATTAAATTTAAACAATTACATTGATGTTGAAGAGTGGGGTTGTCCAAAATTGGAAAATCTGTTGGAAGAGTATGGTGATGGGTTGTTGTTAATTTTTAACAGACCTCAATTCGCTTCATTATTGATATGGATGGATTCACGCTTGAAAATGAGGGATTCGTGTGTGGAGAAATGGGGGTAATGGACTGCAAAACGACTAATTCACTCATTTAGATAGAAGAACAGCTAAATACTGCACAGATTTCGTTCACGGGTATTTATATTACATATTTCGAAACTTGAGTAAAGCTGATGCGT
Source organism: Operophtera brumata (assembly GCA_932527175.1). Classification (NCBI taxonomy): domain Eukaryota; kingdom Metazoa; phylum Arthropoda; class Insecta; order Lepidoptera; family Geometridae; genus Operophtera; species Operophtera brumata. Next base: position 43,735,821 of record OW052226.1, on the reverse strand, counting down.
GTTGACGAGGAAGTAGTTAAGAAAGACAGGCTTTACTCCAAGACTCGCGTTTTGTATGTGGTTTGGTGTATCTAACGAGCCATTTTTTTTTTTTTTTTTTTTTAAACTACGTGGATGACGGTTCAAGCAAGAGGCCCATCTGATGTTAAGCGGTAACCTCTGCCTATGAACAGTGCATTACCTCATAGGTCACGTCCACTTAGGACGCAACCTATGTGGCATTGCACTGCGCCCGCCACCCTGAGACATAAAGATGAAAAGTCTCATGTGCCATTTTTTTTAAAATAGATGATGTGATTATTTTAATATGGAGTTGATTTTGTAAGCTGTGGTTTAGTGTAGGTGTGAATGCGTAGGTACGATGTTATTTTGCATTTAGTTTTCAAGGTTGTGGATAGATAAGAATAATTAGGTCGTGGCTATTAATAAAAAATTGTGATAATACATATGTTGCGGTGTAGTTTGACGTGGATGTTGTTGATTAGATTTAAGGTTGAGTTAAGCTCTTCAGAATATTTTCATCCACCTTGCAGTGATGTCGTATTATGCCCATTGTACAAAACATCTATTTCTCAGAGGGTATTTTCATCCACCTTGCAGTGATGTCGTATTATGCCCATTGTACAAAACATCTATTTCTCAGAGGGTATCACCCATTGAAGACCCTACCAGAGCTCAGTGGAGATGTTATACTAAGACAAGTTGTATTTTGGGCTCACATTCGTCCTAACAACCGAATCTTTAAAGATGCTGTTATTCATCTGACCTTGGGTGATGAAACCGTTTCTAAAGCAATAACATTGGGAGATATGGTGGTAATTAAAATTGAAAATCCAAGTGATAATTATTCAGATGAGCCAAATCATTTGTTTGGATTTATAGAAGTGTTTGTTGGTAAATTAGAGTGTATAATAATTTCATTTTATGAGCACAAACCAGAATTACTCAAGCCACGTCACGACAATGCTGCGCTGTGATTGGGCTCCTGACTCTGTGAGCTTGAACTCTCACAAATATAGAGTGTATAATAACTTTATTTTATGAGTACAAACCAGAATTAAATAAGTAATATGAGTAATCTCTCATCCTTTTTTTATTTCATAACCCTTGAAAAAAAACTTCACACACTAGAAGTACGTAGGTAGATATCTAGCTCATTCAAACTAGGTACCTATTTAAAAAATTGATATTACATTTAAAGTTGTGATAGTTACTTTGTAGTTTTAAAATTGATAGTTACATTGTTGGCAATATAATGTGCGTGGGTAGAGGAAGTTCGTATCTGGAGGACTGACCTATTTTTAATATATTACAAAACGCACGCGACTTTGCTCGTGTTAAAATATTATAAACCTTTGTGTGGAGAGTCAAATTCTAACTATTTTATGATGTATATTGAATGGTGATAAGAATTTAGAACGCCTGCATTCGCTCGAAAACAGATAATAGAGTGTAGAATAATTAATATTTCATAATTTTCACTAGAAACGGAATATTTACCATGATTTTTGAGTTTTATATGTTCCCGATATTTCGGCACAGTTGCATGCGCCATGATCACGGGAGAACTGACTAAAGTCTTTGCGAGTAGATGTTATTGGCAGATATATCGATCTACCCTCTTTCTCACTCTTTTATTACGAACGATACCACTACCATCGGTTTCATTGTCACAATTCACACCAACTCGACACACAACACTAACGGTGTCCGGACGCGTAGCAGGTACCACACTTTTTTGATTCTTACACATTCTTACCACAGGCTTCCATACTCCAGATAATTGAAAACCATCTTCTCTATTGAAGTTTCTGTACTTAGTAATCTCAATTGCCTCTTGTACCATTCTCGGTATGTAAAGTCGCTCTGTCGAGATTACCTGCGGACTGTGTAGCTCGATCCAATGATTTGAGCCAGATTCCAAAAGGTGTTCTGCTACGGCTGACTTATGTATGTCCCTGTTCTTGACCGCTGGTATGTGCTCCTTAACCCGACACGCTATCGTACGTTTCGTTTGGCCAATGTAGGAATTCCCACAGCTACAATCAATTTTATACACCCCTGGCTTTTCAAGTGGAAAACTGTCTTTTGGTGAACGCAAGTAGTGCGATATCTTCTTTAAGGGAGTGAAGATGGTCTTTACGGAAAACTTTTGCAGGACTTTCGCAATTTTGTCCGTCACCCCCTTAACATATGGCAGAAACGCTGGCCTACGTTCTACTCTGCATCTGTGGGGTCTTGGCCTAGGTCGGGATGGTAATGACCGAAGCTTATATCCATTCTTACGCAACACATGCTGGACATGAGCTAGCTCACTTTCAATGTGATTCTCATCACACAGGTCAACTGCTCGGTTGGTGAGAGATGTTACCACTGAATTGAGCTGCCGAGGGTGGTGGTGCGAATCAGCATGAAGATATCGGTCCGTGTGTGTAGGTTTTCTGTAAACAGAGTGGCCTAACCCACATACGAGCGGTCAAGAACAGGGACATACATAAGTCAGCCATAGCAGAACACCTTTTGGAATCTGGCTCAAATCATTGGATCGAGCTACACAGTCCGCAGGTAATCTCGACAGAGCGACATTACATACCGAGAATGGTACAAGAGGCAATTGAGATTACTAAGTACAGAAACTTCAATAGAGAAGATGCTTTTCAATTATCTGGAGTATGGAAGCCTGTGGTAAGATTAGATTTAGATTGAAAGTGTAGGTAAATTTTATGTTTGTATTTTAATAGTTTTTAGTGTTTTTTTTCTTTTGTCAACAGAGTCAGCAATAACGCCCCAGGTAATGAAATATCAAAAAACATATTGGATTCGTGAATTAAAGCTCAACCCTCTGATATTAAGTTGGTCCATCCCGATGAAATTAATAAATTTAATATTCTTTTTGTTTGAAAATAATAGATTTTTTATTTTTAAACGTAGCCTTAATATTTGGTGGAATTTTGCTATAAATATTGGTTAATTTTGAAAATACACATCATTTTGAATCAGCTCGATCGCGCGCTAGTTGGTTTTGTTCTTTGAATTCACATCATTTTGAACCAGTTCGCTTACGCACTAGTCAGTTCTGTTTTTGAATTTTTTTAAAGTAGTGCGCGTGTGTTTAAAAATGGCTCTTTCTATTGCGATTTTAAACGAGTTCGGTGATAAAGTGTGGCTCACTTTAGGGGATTTTTTGTCCTATCTTGTGCGTAATTTCAAACAAAGTCAGTCACAGTTTGATGCAAATACCACACAAACTGTGTTGGAATTGAATTGCGGATATGTGGCGCTGCCTTCAAGATTTAACAACATATCTCAAATACAATTAGATTCATTGCGATCACAAGAAATATGTGTGATTAAGGGTCCTCCAGTCGGGAAAACATGCAGAATCAAATTTGAGCTGAAAACGAACTGTCCTAATTACAAATAGGTAATGTATAGTTGTATTTTAACTATTTTTTTTCAGGTTTTTATATAAGTTTACTTATTTGAGAAGATAAAAAAAATGGAAGCTTTAAGTATGTATGTAGATTGAAAGTGTAGGTAATTTTATGTTTGTATTTTAATAATTAATGTGTTTTTTTTCTTTTGTCAACAGAGTCAACAATAACGCCCCAGGTAATGAAATATCAAAAAACATATTGGATTCGTGAATTAAAGCTCAACCCTCTGTTATTAAGTTGGTCCATCCCGATGATTTACAATCATTTCACTCAAGGTGTGAGAATATTGTTGTCAATTATATTTACATACAAATGATGAGCACTACTATCAAATAATCGTGTTTGGGACGATATCCAGGATCATTACGAAGCGTGTTTTGATACATCTGGACAAATCGATTTTTATCTGTGGATAGCGGAACTAATGCGCGTTAACGACGAATCATTTATAACAATGAAGTGTGATAAACGAATGGTTATGAAATTTATTAATGTGTTGATTTGTGTTATAGGCGAAAAAATTAATGTAACGCAAGATTTAAATTTTCCACAACTTGATTATTTTACAGACCTCAATTCGCTTCTTAATTGATATGGACGGCTTCACACTTGAAAATGAGGGGTTCGTGTGTCGAGAAATGGGAGTCATAGAGACTGTAAAACGTCAACATCATTTAGTTACTATTTTAAAATGCCTCCGTTTTGTACTCTAACTTGTAAAGATAAAAAAACAGTAAAATACTGCATAGATCGTGTTCATGGGTTGTCATATGACTATGATGACAATCAATTCAAGGAACATGAGCTATTTATGCAGGAGAGATTATACAGCATATTTCGAAACTTGAGTAAAGAGGCTGCTATAACAAATCAGTTGGTTGGGTTTAAGGGGGGGAGTTGTGAGAAAAAAATGTTTAAAATATTAAATTTGTACAATTACATTGACATTGAAGAGTCCCGGGGTTGCCCTAAATTTGAAAAACTATTAAAAGAGTATGGTGATGGATTGTTGAAGTCATGTTCCCACCACCTACCCTTAAGAAATTCAAAAAAGAAAGCTCACTGCCCACGTTCTGAAGTAATATATTTTAACAGGTGGTGCGATTTAAATTTGTGGTAGTCATAGTAAGATATTGTTATCCTGTCACAAAACACAGACACACTTTCAAGTATGTCTGTGTTAAGAATAGACCCCTCCGTCTCCTCCCATGGATGTCGTAAAAGGCGACTAAGGGAACATTTCTTAAAGTAGTTGCCTTCTATAAGAGTTCACTAATAGGTTGTGCGTGTGTGTGTGTAAAGTTTTACTAGTCATTATATAACTTTTCATTAGTAATTAAATATTTAATCACTAGGTATCTGTATAAGTCAGATAATTTATTTGCATTTATATTTATGAGCACCACAAGTTCAACTATACGGATATATACCACCTATATATATATATATATATAATGTTTTTAAGTTATGTTAAATAAAAACGAGATGTGTTTTTTTATTTATAGAGTCCCAATCATCACCATTGGATTCATCCCAGCATCCTACACTAAAAAACGTTAGTACTTATCCATCCATCCCACCACAATGTCGCGTTCAGATTACACAGAATTAATGTTATTTGAGGTGGAAGAAGGAGAAACTTGCTTATTGTTAACACCCAAGTTCCTTATAAACAAATATCATAGACTTGAGTGTTGTGTGATTGAACTATCTGTCAATGGACAAAAAGTTTCGAGAGTGTTAATTGATGTGTGGGATGAGGTAGATACTGTTGATGTCAACGATAGACCTGTTCAGAACATTTATCGCCGTGAACATACAAACATAACTTTTAGTTATGATAATAAACAGTGGATTGGAATTACATCAGTGGATGAAACAGTGGAAGTTAGATTAAAGTGGACTTCAATTAAGAGTCATATGGTGACAATTCTCCCCAAGATGATGGCTCTAACGATGAAACTTCTGAGCAATCCGCTGGGCCATACGATGACAATTCTACACTACCCGCTGACGCCAACGACGACTCTAACGTGTCTCCTGAGCAAAACGAAAATTCTAATGAGCAAAATTCCGAATCAGATAAAAACAATAATAATAGAGAAATTATTGATTCAAACACAAACACTAATGAGCAAAGCCCCGAACCAAACAACTATTATCTTCCACCCTCTAAGTTATCGGATGACTTCAGCTCTGATCAGAACAATTCTGGATCATCTGAAGACAAAGAGTCGGCTGATTTGGATGCATGTATGAGTATATTAAGTCGAGAATTATGTCTCGGTCAAATTCTCAGTGGTTTAGGTGAATCACAATAAGGTTTTACCCGCTAAAACTTTAATATATACTGTATTTCTGTAATTTTTTATATACAAAAATAAACTTTGTGTCAAAGATAATGTATTTCAATTTGTATATCCCCGTGCTCATATCCTGTGTTGGGACTTCCACTGGAATTGGAACAAACAACAGCTTATCAACGAAGGGTGACACTTGTTCTCATAATAGAGCCATAAAAATAAATTGCTCTTATGAGGAATGTAATGAACCACGATGTCACTAAAAAAATAGTGATCTTTTTGTGGGTTGTCATTTTGGGCGTTTCATGTAAGTACTAATTAAAATAAATTATTCATGAATTCACATGATGAAAATAAAATCTTCACACCGTTTGTTTATTTTTCTTTCAGGGATCGAGGCAAGGCCAGAAATGGATACGAAATCTCGCGATTTCGTAAGTTCATTATACGAAGAAGTGCATTTAGTAACTAATAAATTTAGATCATAGTCGCCGACGACTGCAACACCTGCTAAAAATCTAACGTCGGGAGTAGATTTTTCCGACGATATATCGCAATCTTTAACGCTTACTACGAAAGATAATTACACTGAAGAAACATCGCTGTACGTAACATCTACCATGGAAAATAGCTTTTCTGAAGTAACGTCGTCATCAACAACGCCATCTGATGAAGATTTCTACTCAGAGGAATCTGCATTATCATCAACTCTAACTCCTACAGAACAATCTACTTCGAAGAAAGATGAACCCACTGCAGAATCGATGTCAACTGAGCTAGTTATTGTCGGGTGTGTTAGTTTCATTATATAGCTCGTCGCACTTGCTTTTGTGGTTAAAAAATATCGTTCCTCACGTATATTACCATATCTACCTTGCGAAGTAGATCAAGCAAATACGGTACTCTGAAAAAAAAGTTTTCTGTTCAGCGCCATCTACTATATTGCACGAAAGTATCGTTACAGGTAGAATCCGTAGAACTACGAGTAACAGTCTGGATAGCGACCGTCGCGATCCATTCGGCTGCCATGTACGATACAATTGGTCCTGTTAGTATACAGTTTCTTAACCTAGTAAGGTTACCTATCCTTTAGATAGCAACGCGCGTATCGCTATAGTAGCATTATCGTATCGTACTGGTATCGTATCGTATCGTATCGTAGTCGGTCCACAGCCGCAAAAATAAAAGTGGAGAGCGGAGAGTAATAGTAGTAGTAGGATGAAAATAAAGAAAAAGTTACAGGAAAACTATTCCGTAAACCCGGTAATAGCTTGAAAAAGTATAGTCGGGTGGGACGTGCTAATAGGTTCAATACGGGTGGAGATAGTAGAATAGTTACAATCAGTCTTGTAAAAACCAGAAGGTATACAAGGAAAACTAATAAAATGAATAAAAAATTAAATACCGATTTATTGCTCTTATGAGGAATGTACTGGATTCGGTTAATCACAACACAAGACACGTGATTGACGAGTTGACGTAAGTGCCCTCTATGATACACTCGAAATAATTTACTGGTATATAATAGTTTACCGCTCTCAAACCGTCAGTAATCGTCAAAGCATCATGATGAACACACCGCTAGTGGCTTTTGTTGTCATCCTCGGCATCACATGTAAGTATTGACATTCTATAAGTGCTTAGTATAATAGGTTTTTTTTTTGGAAGCTTCTCACTTACTAACGAAATGTTCACTTGTTAATGTACTTTTTTCTTTTTTTTCTAGGGGCCGAGGCATTACCTTCAGAGGTAGACATTGTCCTCGGGTCAAAAAACACCCAGGCTCGCAATACTTTTCACCAAGGACAAGTGTCAAATAACACGAAGCCAACTAACGAATCTCGACTCACTTACGGATCCGTGACGAATCAACATGATAGCAGATATTTCCTTATGGGAAGAACCAACAAAACCGAGGTCTTGGTGCCTAAATGGTATAATGATTATAGTGCACTACCACGGTCGTTCATTGTATCAGCTGACCCAAGTCGTCCTGCAGATATCATAAATTCAAAAAGACAGCAGATTATACAACAAAATATTAACACTTTGACTAAATCATGCCAAGAATTGGAGGGAAAATTGTATCAGGTGCTCTGAGAAGGTATAAATGATCCAACTATAATAACTCTCATTCAAGATGTTATAAAGATTGAATTAGATCTTCAAAACCAGCAAAAACCTCTAGTTCAATTCAATTACGTATTGCCGTTGACTCAATCAAAACACGATGACTTTGATAGTGATTTACGTATGATACGTCTGGATATTGAAAATTTAATTCTAAAATCTTTGTTAATCATTAAGCCTAAAAATTAAGACACTATTGTATAGTAGAATTTGTAAGTATCTAAATGTATCATGTATATTTAACAATGGGGATAAATAAATAAATAGTGAAGTAAAAGTATTTGTTTCAATTGTATGAGTAAAACTGATATAACATATGGTGACAATTCTCCACAAGATGATGGCTCGAACGATAAAACTTCTGAACAATCCGCTGGGCCTTACGATGACACTTCTTTACAACCTGACGGCTTGAACAATGAAACTTCGGAACAATATACTGAGTCATCTAGTGAAACTTCCTTACAACCTGATGGCTCGAACGATAAAACTTCCGAACAATATGCTGAGTCACATGGTGACAATTCCTCACAAGATGATGGCTCGAACGATAAAACTTCTGAACAATCCGCTGGGCCACACGATGACACTTCTTTACAACCTGGTGGCTCGAACGATGAAACTTCTGAACAATATACTGAGTCATATGGTGACACTTCCTTACAACCTGATGGCTTGAACGATAAAACTTCTGAACAATATCCTGAGTCATATGGTGTCAATTCTCCCCAAGATGAAGGCTCGAACGATGAAACTTCTGAGCAATCCGCTGGGCCATACGATGACAATTCTACACTACCCGCTGACGCTAACGACGACTCTAACGTGTCTCCTGAGCAAAACGACAATTCTAATGAGCAAAATTCCGAATTAGATAAAAACAATAATAATAGAGAAATTATTGATTCAAACACAAACACTAATGAGCAAAGCCCCGAACCAAACAACTATTATCTTCCACCCTCTAAGTTATCGGATGACCTCAGCTCTGATCAGAACAATTCTGGATCATCTGAAGACAAAGTGTCTGCTGATTTGGATGCATGTATGAGTATATTATATTAGGTCGAGAATTATGTCTCGGTCAAATTCTCAGTGGTTTAGGTGAATCACAATAAGGTTTTACCCGCTAAAACTTTAATATGTACTGTATTTCTGTAATTTTTTATATACATAAATAAACTTAGTGTCAAAGATAATGTATTTCAAGATTTGTATATCCCCGTGCTCATATCCTGTGTTGGGACTTCCACTGGAATTGGAACAAACAACAGCTTATCAACGAAGGGTGACACTTGTTCTCAAAATAGAGCCATAAAAATAAATTGCTCTTATGAGGAATGTAATGAACCACGATGTCACTAAAAAAATAGTGATCTTTTTGTGGGTTGTCATTTTGGGCGTTTCATGTAAGTACTAATTAAAATAAATTATTCGTGAATTCACATGATGAAAATAAAATCTTCACACCGTTTGTTTATTTTTCTTTCAGGGATCGAGGCAAGGCCAGAAATGGATACGAAATCGCGAGATAAGTTAATTATACGAAGAAGTGCATTTAGTAACTAATAAATTTAGATCATAGTCGCCGACGACTGCAACACCTGCTAAAAATCTAACGTCGGGAGTAGATTTTTCCGACGATATATCGCAATCTTTAACGCTTACTACGAAAGATAATTACACTGAAGAAACATCGCTGTACGTAACATCTACCATGGAAAATAGCTTTTCTGAAGTAACGTCGTCATCAACAACGCCATCTGATGAAGATTTCTACTCAGAGGAATCTGCATTATCATCAACTCTAACTCCTACAGAACAATCTACTTCGAAGACAGATGAACCCACTGCAGAATCGATGACAACTGAGCTAGTTATTGTCGGGTGTGTTGGTTTCATTATATAGCTCGTCGCACTTGCTTTTGTGGTTAAAAAATATCGTTCCTCACGTATATTACCATATCTACCTTGCGAAGTAGATCAAGCAAATACGGTACTCTGAAAAAAAAGTTTTCTGTTCAGCGCCATCTACTGTATTGCAACGAAAGTATCGTTACAGGTAGAATCCGTAGAACTACGAGTAACAGTCTGGATAGCGACCGTCGCGATCCATTCGGCTGCCATGTACGATACAATTGGTCCTGTTAGTATACAGTTTCTTAACCTAGTAAGGTTACCTATCCTTTAGATAGCAACGCGCGTATCGCTATAGTAGCATTATCGTATCGTACTGGTATCGTATCGTATCGTATCGTAGTCGGTCCACAGCCGCAAAAATAAAAGTGGAGAGCGGAGAGTAATAGTAGTAGCAGGATGAAAATAAAGAAAAAGTTACAGGAAAACTATTCCGTAAACCGTTGTATTTTTAATAGCTTGAAAAAGTATAGTCGTGTGGGACGTGCTAATAGGTTCAATACGGGTGGAGATAGTAGAATAGTTACAATCAGTCTTGTAAAAACCAGAAGGTATACAAGGAAAACTAATAAAATGAATAAAAAATTAAATACCGATTTATTGCTCTTATGAGGAATGTACTGGATTCGGTTAATCACACCACAAGACACGTGATTGACGAGTTGACGTAAGTGCCCTCTATGATACACTCGAAATAATTTACTGGTATATAATAGATTACCGCTCTCAAACCGTCAGTAATCGTCAAAGCATCATGATGAACACACCGCTAGTGGCTTTTGTTGTCATCCTCGGCATCACATGTAAGTATTGACATTCTATAAGTGCTTAGTATAATAATTAATATTTCAATTGAATCTAGCTTATGCCATTGCAACCCAACAAACGGAGTAGTGTTTTGTGAAAATGTTGTCTAAGCTCTTACCATGGGTAATTTAGTTGTTGAGTTGAAATAGTGAAGAACGTTTGTGTTTACTACGATTTGTGAAGCAGGAAAATAATTTTAAATGAAAATACCCCATCAATGATGAAAATACCCCATCAGTGATGAAAATACCCCATCAATGATGAAAATACACTCGTTGAAATTTTATTTAACGAAGGTTGAAGATAATTCATCGACAGTAGTGTCAATTCATAGAGGCCAGTTCAATAATTTTCTGATTTGCGTAACCAATTGATGGTTAATGTTTAAAGTTGAAATTATTAATGAATATAGCAACCTGAAACCCAACTCCCGTCGTCATCAACGCGATATTAGTATGGAACAAACTTTGAAAGGAAATGAATTTATGCAGATTATAAGAGATGACATGAGTATTGAAATGACCCTTCGCGTGAATAATAAGATTAAAAGTAATTTATCCACCGTACAGCCATAAGATTAAAAGTAATTCATCCACCGTACAACCTACTGCCACAACACCTACTATAAAAACATCGGAGACATCCACTAGCACCCCATTAATAAACAATTCATCACCCGATGGTAAAAAAGCTTTTCCAGAGATGGATGGATATCAGCGTAGAATGCGAGCAATACAAGTATCTGTATCTATTAACACAAATCCATGGAGTCACAGTGAAATCGGAAAAATTTACAACTTGATTAGCGATCGGGAAAATTGTTATAATACGCTCCCTGCTGTAAATACGGTAAAAATAATTGAAAACCGTGATCTCATTCCAGCAATAAACAAACGAAATAAATAATGGCGAGTATTTTTCACTTCCTAAGTAGCCAAATTTTTTATTTTCGAGAAAACATTTACATTTATAGGCAATAAACATTTCTAATTGGACAACGCCTGTCTTATTATAGAATTGTAAATATCCGTTTTATTACCTTTTAATTTTAACCAGGGTGTAAGAATATTGTTGTGTCAATTATATTTACATACGAATGATGAGCACGTTTTTTGGGATGATATTCAAGATCATTACGAAGCGTGTTTTGATACATCAGGACAAATAGATTTTTATCTGTGGATAGCTGAACTGATGCGTGTTGACGAGAAATCATTTATAACTATGAAGTGTGATAAACGAATGGTTATCAAATTTATTAATGTGTTGATTTGTGTTATAGGTGAAATGTTAGGCAAGATTTAAATTTACCGCAACTTAGTTAATTTTTTACAGAACTCCATTAGTTTCATTATTGGATTCACGCTTTAAAATGAGGGATTCGTGTGTAGAGAAATGGGGGTAATGGACTGCAAAACGACTAATTCATTCAGTTAGATGAGGAACATGAGTTATTTCTTCAAGACAGATTATATTACATATTTCGAAACTTGAGTAAAGCTGAAGCGTGTTGACGAGGAATCATTTATAAACTATGAAGTGCGATAAACGAATGGTTATCAAATTTATTAATGTGTTGATTTGTGTAATAGGTGAAAAAATTAATGTTACGCAAGATTTAAATTTACTGCAACTTGGTTAATTTTTTACAGACCTCAATTCGCTTCATTATTGACATGGATGGATTCACGCTTGAAAATGAGGGATTCCTGTGTAGAGAAATGGGGGGTAACGGACTACAAAACGACTAATTCAATCAGTTAGATAGAAGAACAGCTAAATACTGCACAGATTTCGTTCACGGGTAATCATATAATGATGATGACCAATTCGAGGAACATGAGTTATTTCTGCAAGACAGATTATATTACATATTTCGAAACTTGAGTAAAGAGGCTGGTAAAACAAATCAGTTGGTTGGGTTTAACGGGGGTAGTAGTGAGAGGAATTTATTTCAAAGATTAAATTTAAACAATTACATTGATGTTGAAGAGTGGGGTTGTCCAAAATTGGAAAATCTGTTGGAAGAGTATGGTGATGGGTTGTTGTTAGTTTTTAACAGACCTCAATTCGCTTCATTATTGATATGGATGGATTCACGCTTGAAAATGAGGGATTCGTGTGTGGAGAAATGGGGGTAATGGACTGCAAAACGACTAATTCATTCATTTAGATAGAAGAACAGCTAAATAGTGCACAGATTTCGTTCACGGGTATTTATATTACATATTTCGAAACTTGAGTAAAGCTGATGCGTGTTGACGAGGAAGTAGTTAAGAAAGACAGGCTTTACTCCAAGGTGTTTGAGACCCGCGTTTTGTATATGGTTTGGTGTATTTAGAGAGCCATTTTTTTTTAAATAGATGATGTGATTATTTTAATATGGAGTTGTGTTAATAGAAGTAATTTTGTAAGCTGTGGATTAGTGTAGGTGTGAATGCGTAGGTACGATGTTATTTTGCATTTAGTTTTCAAGGTTGTGGATAGATAAGAATAATTAGGTCGTGGCTATTAATACAAAATTGTGATAATACATATGTTGCGTTGTAGTTTGACGTGGATGTTGTTGATTAGATTTAAGGTTGAGTAAAGCTCTTCAGAATATTTTCATCCACCTTGCAGTGATGTCGTATTATGCCCAATGTACAAAACGTCTATTTCTCAGAGGGTATCACCCATTGAAGACCCCACCAGAGCTCAGTGGAGATGTTATACTAAGACAAGTTGTATTTTGGGCTCACATTCGTCCTAACAACCGAATCTTTAAAGTTGCTGTTATTCATGTGACCTTGGGTGATGAAACCGTTTCTAAAGCAATAACATTGGGAGATATGGTGGTAATTAAAATTGAAAATCCAAGTGATAATTATTCAGATGAGCCAAATCATTTGTTTGGATTTATATAAGTGTTTGTTGGTAAATTAGAGTGTATAATAATTTCATTTTATGAGCACAAACCAGAATTACTCAAGCCACGTCACGACAATGCTGCGCTGTGATTGGGCTCCTGACTCTGTGAGCTTGAACTCTCACAAATATATTTATTTTATGAGTACAAACCAGAATTAAATAAGTAATATGAGTAATCTCTCATCCTTTTTTTATTTCATAACCCTTGAAAAAAAACTTCACACACTAGAAGTACGTAGGTAGATATCTAGCTCATTCAAACTAGGTACCTATTTAAAAAAATTATATTACATTTAAAGTTGTGATAGTTACTTTGTAGTTTTAAAATTGATAGTTACATTGTTGGCAATATAATGTGCGTGGGTAGAGGAAGTTCGTATCTGGAGGACTGACCTATTTTTAATATATTACAAAACGCACGCGACTTTGCTCGTGTTAAAATATTATAAACCTTTGTGTGGAGAGTCAAATTCTAACTATTTTATGATGTATATTGAATGGTGATAAGAATTTAGAACGCCTGCATTCGCTCGAAAACAGATAATAGAGTGTAGAATAATTAATATTTCAATTGAAACAAGTGGTTGTTATTCCATCATTGCTGCGTAGTGAGCCAACAAACAGAGTAGTGTTTTGTGAAAATGTTGTCTAAACTCTTACCATGGGTAATTTATTTAAGTCTCAATTCAATGGAAGGAGAAGTGAAGAACATTACTATTTACCCATTTGAAAATAACGTGTTTACTACAATTTGTGATGGAGGAAAATCATGGATATTGCGAGATGTACAAATTTTTAATTATAATACACCATCAATGATGAAAACACACTCGCTGAAATTGTATTTAACAAAGATTGAAGATAATTCTTCAAGAGTGCTGTCAATTTATAGAGATCAGTTCAATAATTTCCCGATTTGTGTAACCAATGGATGGTTAATGAGTAAAGTTGAAATCATTAATGATTACAACAGCAACCTGATGGTAAAGTCTCATCGTCATCAACGTGATATTAGTTTGGAACAATCGTTGAAAGGAAAAGAATTTATACAGATTATAAGAGATGACATGGGTATTGAAATGACTCTTCGCATGAATAAAAAGATTAAAAGTAATTCACCCATCGAACAACCTAGTGTTACTGCCACAACACCTACTGCTACAAAAACATTGGAGACGACCACCCCGTTAATATACAATACCACAATATATCCAGAGATGGATATTAGTGTGGAATGTGAACAATACAAATATCTATTAACACAAATGATAACATGGAGTCGTAATGAAATTGAGAAAATCGACAATTTGATTACAGACAGAGAGAATTGTTATGGTGCATTTCCCGCTATAAATACAGTAAAAATAATTCAAACCGTAATCAAATACCATCAGTAGTCGTATAAAACAATGGTAAGTATTTTTTTATCTCGTAGCTATAAGCCAATTATATTTTTTTTCGAGAAAACATCTCTAGACAATAATCATTTCATGTAGAACATTTCTGTCTCTTATTTATGATATAATATTTTAGAATTTTTTAGTACTTATTATTAATATAGTGGGCATTTATTAATATTTTATTGTTGTCTACGCGTACTGCGAAATTTAATATTCTTTTTGTTTGAAAATAATAGATTTTTTATTTTTAAACGTAGCCTTAATATTTGGTGGAATTTTGCTATAAATATTGGTTAGTTTTGAAAATACACATCATTTTGAATCAGCTCGCTCGCGCGCTGGTTGGTTTTGTTCTTTGAATTCACATCATTTTGAACCAGTTCGCTTACGCACTAGTCAGTTCTGTTTTTGAATTTTTTTGCGCGTGTGTTTATAAATTGCTCTTTCTATTGCGATTTTAAACGAGTTCGGTGATAAAGTGTGGCTCACTTTAGGGGATTTAGAAAGAGATCAACCCTATCTTGTGCGTAATTTCAAACAAAGACAGTCACAGTTTGATGCAAATACCACACAAACTGTGTTGGAATTGAATTGCGGATATGTGGCGCTGCCTTCAAGATTTAACAACATATCTCAAATACAATTAGATTCATTGCGATCACAAGAAATATGTGTGATTAAGGGTCCTCCAGTCGGGAAAACATGCAGAATCAAATTTGAGCTGAAAACGAACTGTCCTAATTACAAATAGGTAATGTATAGTTGTATTTTAACTATTATTTTTTTCAGGTTTTTATATAAGTTTACTTATTTGAGAAGATAAAAAAAATGGAAGCTTTAAGTATGTATGTAGATTGAAAGTGTAGGTAAATTTTATGTTTGTATTTTAATAATTAATGTGTTTTTTTTCTTTGGTCAACAGAGTCAACAATAACGCCCCAGGTAATGAAATATCAAAAAACATATTGGATTCGTGAATTAAAGCTCAACCCTCTGTTATTAAGTTGGTCCATCCCGATGATTTACAATCATTTCACTCAAGGTGTGAGAATATTGTTGTCAATTATATTTACATACAAATGATGAGCACTACTATCAAATAATCGTGTTTTGGGACGATATCCAGGATCATTACGAAGCGTGTTTTGATACATCTGGACAAATCGATTTTTATCTGTGGATAGCGGAACTAATGCGCGTTAACGACGAATCATTTATAACAATGAAGTGTGATAAACGAATGGTTATGAAATTTATTAATGTGTTGATTTGTGTTATAGGCGAAAAAATTAATGTAACGCAAGATTTAAATTTTCCACAACTTGATTATTTTACAGACCTCAATTCGCTTCTTAATTGATATGGACGGCTTCATACTTGAAAATGAGGGGTTCGTGTGTCGAGAAATGGGAGTCATAGAGACTGTAAAACGTCAACATCATTTAGTTACTATTTTAAAATGCCTCCGTTTTGTACTCTAACTTGTAAAGATAAAAAAACAGTAAAATACTGCATAGATCGTGTTCATGGGTTGTCATATGACTATGATGACAATCAATTCAAGGAACATGAGCTATTTATGCAGGAGAGATTATACAGCATATTTCGAAACTTGAGTAAAGAGGCTGCTATAACAAATCAGTTGGTTGGGTTTAAGGGGGGGAGTTGTGAGAAAAAAATGTTTAAAATATTAAATTTGTACAATTACATTGACATTGAAGAGTCCCGGGGTTGCCCTAAATTTGAAAAACTATTAAAAGAGTATGGTGATGGATTGTTGAAGTCATGTTCCCACCACCTACCCTTAAGAAATTCAAAAAAGAAAGCTCACTGCCCACGTTCTGAAGTAATATATTTTAACAGGTGGTGCGATTTAAATTTGTGGTAGTCATAGTAAGATATTGTTATCCTGTCACAAAACACAGACACACTTTCAAGTATGTCTGTGTTAAGAATAGACCCCTCCGTCTCCTCCCATGGATGTCGTAAAAGGCGACTAAGGGAACATTTCTTAAAGTAGTTGCCTTCTATAAGAGTTCACTAATAGGTTGTGCGTGTGTGTGTGTAAAGTTTTACTAGTCATTATATAACTTTTCATTAGTAATTAAATATTTAATCACTAGGTATCTGTATAAGTCAGATAATTTATTTGCATTTATATTTATGAGCACCACAAGTTCAACTATACGGATATATACCACCTATATATATATATATATATATAATGTTTTTAAGTTATGTTAAATAAAAACGAGATGTGTTTTTTTATTTATAGAGTCCCAATCATCACCATTGGATTCATCCCAGCATCCTACACTAAAAAACGTTAGTACTTATCCATCCATCCCACCACAATGTCGCGTTCAGATTACACAGAATTAATGTTATTTGAGGTGGAAGAAGGAGAAACTTGCTTATTGTTAACACCCAAGTTCCTTATAAACAAATATCATAGACTTGAGTGTTGTGTGATTGAACTATCTGTCAATGGACAAAAAGTTTCGAGAGTGTTAATTGATGTGTGGGATGAGGTAGATACTGTTGATGTCAACGATAGACCTGTTCAGAACATTTATCGCCGTGAACATACAAACATAACTTTTAGTTATGATAATAAACAGTGGATTGGAATTACATCAGTGGATGAAACAGTGGAAGTTAGATTAAAGTGGACTTCAATTAAGAGTCATATGGTGACAATTCTCCCCAAGATGATGGCTCTAACGATGAAACTTCTGAGCAATCCGCTGGGCCATACGATGACAATTCTACACTACCCGCTGACGCCAACGACGACTCTAACGTGTCTCCTGAGCAAAACGAAAATTCTAATGAGCAAAATTCCGAATCAGATAAAAACAATAATAATAGAGAAATTATTGATTCAAACACAAACACTAATGAGCAAAGCCCCGAACCAAACAACTATTATCTTCCACCCTCTAAGTTATCGGATGACTTCAGCTCTGATCAGAACAATTCTGGATCATCTGAAGACAAAGAGTCGGCTGATTTGGATGCATGTATGAGTATATTAAGTCGAGAATTATGTCTCGGTCAAATTCTCAGTGGTTTAGGTGAATCACAATAAGGTTTTACCCGCTAAAACTTTAATATATACTGTATTTCTGTAATTTTTTATATACAAAAATAAACTTAGTGTCAAAGATAATGTATTTCAATTTGTATATCCCCGTGCTCATATCCTGTGTTGGGACTTCCACTGGAATTGGAACAAACAACAGCTTATCAACGAAGGGTGACACTTGTTCTCATAATAGAGCCATAAAAATAAATTGCTCTTATGAGGAATGTAATGAACCACGATGTCACTAAAAAAATAGTGATCTTTTTGTGGGTTGTCATTTTGGGCGTTTCATGTAAGTACTAATTAAAATAAATTATTCATGAATTCACATGATGAAAATAAAATCTTCACACCGTTTGTTTATTTTTCTTTCAGGGATCGAGGCAAGGCCAGAAATGGATACGAAATCTCGCGATTTCGTAAGTTCATTATACGAAGAAGTGCATTTAGTAACTAATAAATTTAGATCATAGTCGCCGACGACTGCAACACCTGCTAAAAATCTAACGTCGGGAGTAGATTTTTCCGACGATATATCGCAATCTTTAACGCTTACTACGAAAGATAATTACACTGAAGAAACATCGCTGTACGTAACATCTACCATGGAAAATAGCTTTTCTGAAGTAACGTCGTCATCAACAACGCCATCTGATGAAGATTTCTACTCAGAGGAATCTGCATTATCATCAACTCTAACTCCTACAGAACAATCTACTTCGAAGAAAGATGAACCCACTGCAGAATCGATGTCAACTGAGCTAGTTATTGTCGGGTGTGTTAGTTTCATTATATAGCTCGTCGCACTTGCTTTTGTGGTTAAAAAATATCGTTCCTCACGTATATTACCATATCTACCTTGCGAAGTAGATCAAGCAAATACGGTACTCTGAAAAAAAAGTTTTCTGTTCAGCGCCATCTACTATATTGCACGAAAGTATCGTTACAGGTAGAATCCGTAGAACTACGAGTAACAGTCTGGATAGCGACCGTCGCGATCCATTCGGCTGCCATGTACGATACAATTGGTCCTGTTAGTATACAGTTTCTTAACCTAGTAAGGTTACCTATCCTTTAGATAGCAACGCGCGTATCGCTATAGTAGCATTATCGTATCGTACTGGTATCGTATCGTATCGTATCGTAGTCGGTCCACAGCCGCAAAAATAAAAGTGGAGAGCGGAGAGTAATAGTAGTAGTAGGATGAAAATAAAGAAAAAGTTACAGGAAAACTATTCCGTAAACCCGGTAATAGCTTGAAAAAGTATAGTCGGGTGGGACGTGCTAATAGGTTC
Source organism: Operophtera brumata (assembly GCA_932527175.1). Classification (NCBI taxonomy): domain Eukaryota; kingdom Metazoa; phylum Arthropoda; class Insecta; order Lepidoptera; family Geometridae; genus Operophtera; species Operophtera brumata. The sequence goes on along the minus strand of OW052226.1, from coordinate 43,716,534 downwards.
AATACGGGTGGAGATAGTAGAATAGTTACAATCAGTCTTGTAAAAACCAGAAGGTATACAAGGAAAACTAATAAAATGAATAAAAAATTAAATACCGATTTATTGCTCTTATGAGGAATGTACTGGATTCGGTTAATCACAACACAAGACACGTGATTGACGAGTTGACGTAAGTGCCCTCTATGATACACTCGAAATAATTTACTGGTATATAATAGTTTACCGCTCTCAAACCGTCAGTAATCGTCAAAGCATCATGATGAACACACCGCTAGTGGCTTTTGTTGTCATCCTCGGCATCACATGTAAGTATTGACATTCTATAAGTGCTTAGTATAATAGGTTTTTTTTTTGGAAGCTTCTCACTTACTAACGAAATGTTCACTTGTTAATGTACTTTTTTCTTTTTTTTCTAGGGGCCGAGGCATTACCTTCAGAGGTAGACATTGTCCTCGGGTCAAAAAACACCCAGGCTCGCAATACTTTTCACCAAGGACAAGTGTCAAATAACACGAAGCCAACTAACGAATCTCGACTCACTTACGGATCCGTGACGAATCAACATGATAGCAGATATTTCCTTATGGGAAGAACCAACAAAACCGAGGTCTTGGTGCCTAAATGGTATAATGATTATAGTGCACTACCACGGTCGTTCATTGTATCAGCTGACCCAAGTCGTCCTGCAGATATCATAAATTCAAAAAGACAGCAGATTATACAACAAAATATTAACACTTTGACTAAATCATGCCAAGAATTGGAGGGAAAATTGTATCAGGTGCTCTGAGAAGGTATAAATGATCCAACTATAATAACTCTCATTCAAGATGTTATAAAGATTGAATTAGATCTTCAAAACCAGCAAAAACCTCTAGTTCAATTCAATTACGTATTGCCGTTGACTCAATCAAAACACGATGACTTTGATAGTGATTTACGTATGATACGTCTGGATATTGAAAATTTAATTCTAAAATCTTTGTTAATCATTAAGCCTAAAAATTAAGACACTATTGTATAGTAGAATTTGTAAGTATCTAAATGTATCATGTATATTTAACAATGGGGATAAATAAATAAATAGTGAAGTAAAAGTATTTGTTTCAATTGTATGAGTAAAACTGATATAACATATGGTGACAATTCTCCACAAGATGATGGCTCGAACGATAAAACTTCTGAACAATCCGCTGGGCCTTACGATGACACTTCTTTACAACCTGACGGCTCGAACAATGAAACTTCGGAACAATATACTGAGTCATCTAGTGAAACTTCCTTACAACCTGATGGCTCGAACGATAAAACTTCCGAACAATATGCTGAGTCACATTGTGACAATTCCTCACAAGATGATGGCTCGAACGATAAAACTTCTGAACAATCCGCTGGGCCACACGATGACACTTCTTTACAACCTGGTGGCTCGAACGATGAAACTTCTGAACAATATACTGAGTCATATGGTGACACTTCCTTACAACCTGATGGCTTGAACGATAAAACTTCTGAACAATATCCTGAGTCATATGGTGTCAATTCTCCCCAAGATGAAGGCTCGAACGATGAAACTTCTGAGCAATCCGCTGGGCCATACGATGACAATTCTACACTACCCGCTGACGCTAACGACGACTCTAACGTGTCTCCTGAGCAAAACGACAATTCTAATGAGCAAAATTCCGAATTAGATAAAAACAATAATAATAGAGAAATTATTGATTCAAACACAAACACTAATGAGCAAAGCCCCGAACCAAACAACTATTATCTTCCACCCTCTAAGTTATCGGATGACCTCAGCTCTGATCAGAACAATTCTGGATCATCTGAAGACAAAGTGTCTGCTGATTTGGATGCATGTATGAGTATATTATATTAGGTCGAGAATTATGTCTCGGTCAAATTCTCAGTGGTTTAGGTGAATCACAATAAGGTTTTACCCGCTAAAACTTTAATATGTACTGTATTTCTGTAATTTTTTATATACATAAATAAACTTAGTGTCAAAGATAATGTATTTCAAGATTTGTATATCCCCGTGCTCATATCCTGTGTTGGGACTTCCACTGGAATTGGAACAAACAACAGCTTATCAACGAAGGGTGACATTTGTTCTCAAAATAGAGCCATAAAAATAAATTGCTCTTATGAGGAATGTAATGAACCACGATGTCACTAAAAAAATAGTGATCTTTTTGTGGGTTGTCATTTTGGGCGTTTCATGTAAGTACTAATTAAAATAAATTATTCGTGAATTCACATGATGAAAATAAAATCTTCACACCGTTTGTTTATTTTTCTTTCAGGGATCGAGGCAAGGCCAGAAATGGATACGAAATCGCGAGATAAGTTAATTATACGAAGAAGTGCATTTAGTAACTAATAAATTTAGATCATAGTCGCCGACGACTGCAACACCTGCTAAAAATCTAACGTCGGGAGTAGATTTTTCCGACGATATATCGCAATCTTTAACGCTTACTACGAAAGATAATTACACTGAAGAAACATCGCTGTACGTAACATCTACCATGGAAAATAGCTTTTCTGAAGTAACGTCGTCATCAACAACGCCATCTGATGAAGATTTCTACTCAGAGGAATCTGCATTATCATCAACTCTAACTCCTACAGAACAATCTACTTCGAAGACAGATGAACCCACTGCAGAATCGATGACAACTGAGCTAGTTATTGTCGGGTGTGTTGGTTTCATTATATAGCTCGTCGCACTTGCTTTTGTGGTTAAAAAATATCGTTCCTCACGTATATTACCATATCTACCTTGCGAAGTAGATCAAGCAAATACGGTACTCTGAAAAAAAAGTTTTCTGTTCAGCGCCATCTACTGTATTGCAACGAAAGTATCGTTACAGGTAGAATCCGTAGAACTACGAGTAACAGTCTGGATAGCGACCGTCGCGATCCATTCGGCTGCCATGTACGATACAATTGGTCCTGTTAGTATACAGTTTCTTAACCTAGTAAGGTTACCTATCCTTTAGATAGCAACGCGCGTATCGCTATAGTAGCATTATCGTATCGTACTGGTATCGTATCGTATCGTATCGTAGTCGGTCCACAGCCGCAAAAATAAAAGTGGAGAGCGGAGAGTAATAGTAGTAGCAGGATGAAAATAAAGAAAAAGTTACAGGAAAACTATTCCGTAAACCGTTGTATTTTTAATAGCTTGAAAAAGTATAGTCGTGTGGGACGTGCTAATAGGTTCAATACGGGTGGAGATAGTAGAATAGTTACAATCAGTCTTGTAAAAACCAGAAGGTATACAAGGAAAACTAATAAAATGAATAAAAAATTAAATACCGATTTATTGCTCTTATGAGGAATGTACTGGATTCGGTTAATCACACCACAAGACACGTGATTGACGAGTTGACGTAAGTGCCCTCTATGATACACTCGAAATAATTTACTGGTATATAATAGATTACCGCTCTCAAACCGTCAGTAATCGTCAAAGCATCATGATGAACACACCGCTAGTGGCTTTTGTTGTCATCCTCGGCATCACATGTAAGTATTGACATTCTATAAGTGCTTAGTATAATAATTAATATTTCAATTGAATCTAGCTTATGCCATTGCAACCCAACAAACGGAGTAGTGTTTTGTGAAAATGTTGTCTAAGCTCTTACCATGGGTAATTTAGTTGTTGAGTTGAAATAGTGAAGAACGTTTGTGTTTACTACGATTTGTGAAGCAGGAAAATAATTTTAAATGAAAATACCCCATCAATGATGAAAATACCCCATCAGTGATGAAAATACCCCATCAATGATGAAAATACACTCGTTGAAATTTTATTTAACGAAGGTTGAAGATAATTCATCGACAGTAGTGTCAATTCATAGAGGCCAGTTCAATAATTTTCTGATTTGCGTAACCAATTGATGGTTAATGTTTAAAGTTGAAATTATTAATGAATATAGCAACCTGAAACCCAACTCCCGTCGTCATCAACGCGATATTAGTATGGAACAAACTTTGAAAGGAAATGAATTTATGCAGATTATAAGAGATGACATGAGCATTGAAATGACCCTTCGCGTGAATAATAAGATTAAAAGTAATTTATCCACCGTACAGCCATAAGATTAAAAGTAATTCATCCACCGTACAACCTACTGCCACAACACCTACTATAAAAACATCGGAGACATCCACTAGCACCCCATTAATAAACAATTCATCACCCGATGGTAAAAAAGCTTTTCCAGAGATGGATGGATATCAGCGTAGAATGCGAGCAATACAAGTATCTGTATCTATTAACACAAATCCATGGAGTCACAGTGAAATCGGAAAAATTTACAACTTGATTAGCGATCGGGAAAATTGTTATAATACGCTCCCTGCTGTAAATACGGTAAAAATAATTGAAAACCGTGATCTCATTCCAGCAATAAACAAACGAAATAAATAATGGCGAGTATTTTTCACTTCCTAAGTAGCCAAATTTTTTATTTTCGAGAAAACATTTACATTTATAGGCAATAAACATTTCTAATTGGACAACGCCTGTCTTATTATAGAATTGTAAATATCCGTTTTATTACCTTTTAATTTTAACCAGGGTGTAAGAATATTGTTGTGTCAATTATATTTACATACGAATGATGAGCACGTTTTTTGGGATGATATTCAAGATCATTACGAAGCGTGTTTTGATACATCAGGACAAATAGATTTTTATCTGTGGATAGCTGAACTGATGCGTGTTGACGAGAAATCATTTATAACTATGAAGTGTGATAAACGAATGGTTATCAAATTTATTAATGTGTTGATTTGTGTTATAGGTGAAATGTTAGGCAAGATTTAAATTTACCGCAACTTAGTTAATTTTTTACAGAACTCCATTAGTTTCATTATTGGATTCACGCTTTAAAATGAGGGATTCGTGTGTAGAGAAATGGGGGTAATGGACTGCAAAACGACTAATTCATTCAGTTAGATGAGGAACATGAGTTATTTCTGCAAGACAGATTATATTACATATTTCGAAACTTGAGTAAAGCTGAAGCGTGTTGACGAGGAATCATTTATAAACTATGAAGTGCGATAAACGAATGGTTATCAAATTTATTAATGTGTTGATTTGTGTAATAGGTGAAAAAATTAATGTTACGCAAGATTTAAATTTACTGCAACTTGGTTAATTTTTTACAGACCTCAATTCGCTTCATTATTGACATGGATGGATTCACGCTTGAAAATGAGGGATTCCTGTGTAGAGAAATGGGGGGTAACGGACTACAAAACGACTAATTCAATCAGTTAGATAGAAGAACAGCTAAATACTGCACAGATTTCGTTCACGGGTAATCATATAATGATGATGACCAATTCGAGGAACATGAGTTATTTCTGCAAGACAGATTATATTACATATTTCGAAACTTGAGTAAAGAGCCTGGTAAAACAAATCAGTTGGTTGGGTTTAACGGGGGTAGTAGTGAGAGGAATTTATTTCAAAGATTAAATTTAAACAATTACATTGATGTTGAAGAGTGGGGTTGTCCAAAATTGGAAAATCTGTTGGAAGAGTATGGTGATGGGTTGTTGTTAGTTTTTAACAGACCTCAATTCGCTTCATTATTGATATGGATGGATTCACGCTTGAAAATGAGGGATTCGTGTGTGGAGAAATGGGGGTAATGGACTGCAAAACGACTAATTCATTCATTTAGATAGAAGAACAGCTAAATAGTGCACAGATTTCGTTCACGGGTATTTATATTACATATTTCGAAACTTGAGTAAAGCTGATGCGTGTTGACGAGGAAGTAGTTAAGAAAGACAGGCTTTACTCCAAGGTGTTTGAGACCCGCGTTTTGTATATGGTTTGGTGTATTTAGAGAGCCATTTTTTTTTAAATAGATGATGTGATTATTTTAATATGGAGTTGTGTTAATAGAAGTAATTTTGTAAGCTGTGGTTTAGTGTAGGTGTGAATGCGTAGGTACGATGTTATTTTGCATTTAGTTTTCAAGGTTGTGGATAGATAAGAATAATTAGGTCGTGGCTATTAATACAAAATTGTGATAATACATATGTTGCGTTGTAGTTTGACGTGGATGTTGTTGATTAGATTTAAGGTTGAGTAAAGCTCTTCAGAATATTTTCATCCACCTTGCAGTGATGTCGTATTATGCCCAATGTACAAAACGTCTATTTCTCAGAGGGTATCACCCATTGAAGACCCCACCAGAGCTCAGTGGAGATGTTATACTAAGACAAGTTGTATTTTGGGCTCACATTCGTCCTAACAACCGAATCTTTAAAGATGCTGTTATTCATGTGACCTTGGGTGATGAAACCGTTTCTAAAGCAATAACATTGGGAGATATGGTGGTAATTAAAATTGAAAATCCAAGTGATAATTATTCAGATGAGCCAAATCATTTGTTTGGATTTATAATAAGTGTTTGTTGGTAAATTAGAGTGTATAATAATTTCATTTTATGAGCACAAACCAGAATTACTCAAGCCACGTCACGACAATGCTGCGCTGTGATTGGGCTCCTGACTCTGTGAGCTTGAACTCTCACAAATATAGAGTATATAATAACTTTATTTTATGAGTACAAACCAGAATTAAATAAGTAATATGAGTAATCTCTCATCCTTTTTTTATTTCATAACCCTTGAAAAAAAACTTCACACACTAGAAGTACGTAGGTAGATATCTAGCTCATTCAAACTAGGTACCTATTTAAAAAATTTATATTACATTTAAAGTTGTGATAGTTACTTTGTAGTTTTAAAATTGATAGTTACATTGTTGGCAATATAATGTGCGTGGGTAGAGGAAGTTCGTATCTGGAGGACTGACCTATTTTTAATATATTACAAAACGCACGCGACTTTGCTCGTGTTAAAATATTATAAACCTTTGTGTGGAGAGTCAAATTCTAACTATTTTATGATGTATATTGAATGGTGATAAGAATTTAGAACGCCTGCATTCGCTCGAAAACAGATAATAGAGTGTAGAATAATTAATATTTCAATTGAAACAAGTGGTTGTTATTCCATCATTGCTGCGTAGTGAGCCAACAAACAGAGTAGTGTTTTGTGAAAATGTTGTCTAAACTCTTACCATGGGTAATTTATTTAAGTCTCAATTCAATGGAAGGAGAAGTGAAGAACATTACTATTTACCCATTTGAAAATAACGTGTTTACTACAATTTGTGATGGAGGAAAATCATGGATATTGCGAGATGTACAAATTTTTAATTATAATACACCATCAATGATGAAAACACACTCGCTGAAATTGTATTTAACAAAGATTGAAGATAATTCTTCAAGAGTGCTGTCAATTTATAGAGATCAGTTCAATAATTTCCCGATTTGTGTAACCAATGGATGGTTAATGAGTAAAGTTGAAATCATTAATGATTACAACAGCAACCTGATGGTAAAGTCTCGTCGTCATCAACGTGATATTAGTTTGGAACAATCGTTGAAAGGAAAATAATTTGTACAGATTATAAGAGATGACATGGGTATTGAAATGACTCTTCGCATGAATAAAAAGATTAAAAGAAATTCACCCATCGAACAACCTAGTATTACTGCCACAACACCTACTGCTACAAAAACATTGGAGACGACCACCCCGTTAATATACAATACCACAATATATCCAGAGATGGATATTAGTGTGGAATGTGAACAATACAAATATCTATTAACACAAATGATAACATGGAGTCGTAATGAAATTGAGAAAATCGACAATTTGATTACAGACAGAGAGAATTGTTATGGTGCATTTCCCGCTATAAATACAGTAAAAATAATTCAAAACCGTAATCAAATACCATCAGTAGTCGTATAAAACAATGGTAAGTATTTTTTTATCTCGTGGCTATAAGCCAATTATAATTTTTTTCGAGAAAACATCTCTAGACAATAATCATTTCATGTAGAACATTTCTGTCTCTTATTTATGATATAATATTTTAGAATTTTTTAGTACTTATTATTAATATAGTGGGCATTTATTAATATTTTATTGTTACATAATTTTCACTAGAAACGGGATATTTACCATGATTTTTGAGTTTTATATGTTCCCGATATTTCGGCACAGTTGCATGCGCCATGATCACGGGAGAACTGACTAAAGTCTTTGCGAGTAGATGTTATTGGTAGATATATCGATCTACCCTCTTTCTCACTCTTTTATTACGAACGATACCACTACTACTACTCCCTTAAAGAAGATATCGCACTACTTGCGTTCACCAAAAGACAGTTTTCCACTTGAAAAGCCAGGGGTGTATAAAATTGATTGTAGCTGTGGGAGTTCGTACATTGGCCAAACGAAACGTACGATAGCGTGTCGGGTTAAGGAGCACATACGAGCGGTCAAGAACAGGGACATACATAAGTCAGCCATAGCAGAACACCTTTTGGAATCTGGCTCAAATCATTGGATCGAGCTACACAGTCCGCAGGTAATCTCGACAGAGCGACATTACATACCGAGAATGGTACAAGAGGCAATTGAGATTACTAAGTACAGAAACTTCAATAGAGAAGATGCTTTTCAATTATCTGGAGTATGGAAGCCTGTGGTAAGATTAGATTTAGATTGAAAGTGTAGGTAAATTTTATGTTTGTATTTTAATAGTTTTAGTCTAGGGTTTGCTACAGTGGACCAAGATGTTGGGGGCTGCGATAACGGCCGTATCGGGCGCGCTAGACCGCTCGACTGCGTCAGCAGATCACTCGCTCTCCGTAGGGGGATCGAGGAGTTTAAAATGGCGGCAGTAATCGGGGAGGAGGTGGTTGCACCCCATGAGGCCCTAAACCTGGGGTCGTTTTGGAACAGCTTAGTGACTGATTCAGGTAAACGTGACGGGACGACGATGGAGGGGGTTTCGCATGACCTCCTCTGTACAGACTAGAGGACCACTACCCTAAGCTGGAGGGTAAATCAGGTGGAGGGGGTACAGGCCTGCATGACGGGCATACGTACTCCTGCCAGTATGTGGCTCTCAGAGGAGGTGGCCTCCGGGCATGGCCTCAATGTGATTGACAAAGAAGGGTTCGTGCTGGCTACGGCCACCGGCAACAACTGGTTGCACGGCCGGATAGCGCAGATGGGAGTACCGGCGGACGCCCCGAACGTGGAGAGGGCCCTGGGTCGTATTGACCTACTGGCCCTCGGTAGACGTGACGTGGTGTACAGCACACACCCAGACCAGCTAGAAGCCGTGGACATGGTCTATAGGCTGGACACTAGGGTGTTCCAGACTCTAGCCATACGACGAGGCTGGGGAGGGGCCCTCCCGCCGCAGAGGGCGGGTGCAGCTAATCCAAGCTCTTTCGGTTGGGGAGCGCGTATCCAATATAGAGATTGGATGACTCCGGCCTTCAGAAGCATTACATTAAGCAACAGGGTAGTTGGGCTGTTGAACAGCACTCTTTTGACAGAAGGCACCCTCAGCAAAGCCCCTACTGGTGCCTTACCTATGGCCGGGACCGGAGTCCAGGCACTCTTCCGCCTGAGAGGGATTGGGGGCAGCTTACCACCGAGGAGATCAATGGCTCCCAATGACAGGCCTACGCCCGAGGTAGACGACGAACAGCTCCAGTCGGATTTTCCCATTGGAGCCTCAAACTCGCAGCCTCCGGGGCGTGTAGCCGGATCAAGTGGCGTTGGGCCGACGAGCGGGCCCAAGTTGGGCACGGATGCGCAGAGAGCGGAGAACTCCCCGGACCACAGGGCGCCGGAGGACACGGCTTAGGACTTGATATCGTACCTGATTGGTTGTATACGTTAGGGCGTTTCGAACAGGCAGTAAGGAAATCTTACACGGCCGGTGAGTGTTCTTGCGGTTTAAAGGGTTGGGAATCTGACTACGGTAACCTGAACAACAGCCTTAGAAGGTTCAGACTGCAGGAACATCCGGAGTGTGACGGGTGCAGGATACTGGGCGCGAAGACGGGCCTCCTAGAGGACGGGCTCCACTTACTGATGCGGGTGGCTCCCAGAAAAGATGCCCTCGCCATGGGTTGGCTCTACCAGTTGCTGCGAGAACTCACTGGGCCCATAACCAATGTGAGGGTATATCGGATCCCTACGTAGTGTTCTAGCGATTGAAGCAGAAAATATGGTGTGGATAATATAAACACCTCCAGCCAGTTCAGTGGTTTATTGAAAAGTCAAATCCTAATAACACGGTTGCTATAGGAAACTCTCAAAGCTACTTTTGGTTCATAAATTAATTCATCAAAAAGTTCGTATTACTCACAAACCAATGTGAGGGTATATCGGATCCCTACGTAGTGTTCTAGCGATTGAAGCAGAAAATATGGTGTGGATAAAATAAACACCTCCAGCCAGTTCAGTGGTTTATTGAAAAGTCAAATCCTAATAACACGGTTGCTATAGGAAACTCTCAAATCTACTTTTGGTTCATAAATTAATTCATCAAAAAGTTCGTATTACTCACACGCCCCCTTAATTTATGCCCCAAAATATTAAATAACTATCACAACAATGTACCTACTGAATAACAGAATATATGTTACTAACTTAAAAACTGTCTAGACCTAAGCCAGCTACTTTTGGTTCATAAATTAATTCATCAAAAAGTTCGTATTACTCACAAACCAATGTGAGGGTATATCGGATCCCTACGTAGTGTTCTAGCGATTGAAGCAGAAAATATGGTGTGGATAAAATAAACACCTCCAGCCAGTTCAGTGGTTTATTGAAAAGTCAAATCCTAATAACACGGTTGCTATAGGAAACTCTCAAATCTACTTTTGGTTCATAAATTAATTCATCAAAAAGTTCGTATTACTCACACGCCCCCTTAATTTATGCCCCAAAATATTAAATAACTATCACAACAATGTACCTACTGAATAACAGAATATATGTTACTAACTTAAAAACTGTCTAGACCTAAGCCTATCATACACATATAATGTGCTTGTTTCGGCAACGGTTTCGTTAACACATCTGCCAACATTTTTTTCGTTGACACATATTTCAGCTCAATATTATTGTTATTCCTCAGTACACTTCTGATAAAATGATATTTAATATCTATGTGCTTACATCGGGAATGGAAAACTGGATCACCAGCCAGGGATATTGCACCTTGATTATCTGCATGTAACGAAATCTTTACATACCTATGTAACCCGATTTCAGTGAGTACTATGCAAATATATGGCTTCTTTCATTGCCTGTGAAAGACTCACATATTCCGCCTCACACGTTGAAGTTGCTACGCATTTTTGTTTTTGTGATTTCCATGAAATGCACGCACCGCCTAGAATGAAAGCATAACCGGAAAAAGAACACCTATCAGTAGTACAGTTCCCCCAATCCGCATCACAGTAACCGATAACTGACTTACCAGTTTTCTTGAAAACAAGTCCGTACCCTTGCGTTCTTTTCAAATAACGTAATACGCGTTTAGCCGCCTTCCAGCACGTTTCATTAGGAGCATTCGAAAATTGCGCCAACTTCACCACACTATTGGAGATATCAGGTCTGGTTCCAGTGGACAAATACATCAAACTACCGATCAGCTCTCGATATGGTCTTGCTGTATTATCTTTACAATCTTCCGTTTTATTTGCCAATTTCTGTCCAACCTCCATTGGAGTTGAAACAGTTTCTTTACAATTCTCCATATTGAATTTTTTCAATAAATCATTAACAAACTTTTGTTGTGACAACTTTATAGAATTTTCACTTTTGACAATGTCAATCCCTAAAACATAACTTGCCAACCCAAAATCTTTTAATTCAAACTCCTTGGCTAATTCTGTTTTAAAATGATCTATGCAGGCTCTTTGGTTACATGCAATCAAAATATCGTCAACGTAGACCACAACAAACATTTTTGTCCCATGTTCATCAATGTTCTTGAAATAAAGACATGGTTCATTCACAGTAGGTTTCAATTTCATTTTTCTCAGCTTTTCGTCCAACAATGTGTTCCATTGACGTCCAGCTTGCTTCAAACCATACAATGTTTTTTTTTAATCGATAAACATCAGCTCCTGATTCCAGATCATGTAGCATCTTTTTAGCTTTGATCCTAACACCAGGGTCTTCAGTCTCTGTAGATTCAAGTTTCTGCAGGCAGTGTTTCAGCAACTGTGGTATTTTCATGTAAATCTCTTCCTCTAAAATACCATTTAAATAAGCTGTATTTATATCCAGTTGATGAATTTCCATGTCCAATTCAACTGCAAGAGCACTCAATAACCGGACAGTATCAAGTCTCGCAACCGGAGAAAAAGTTTTATGGTAGTCAATGCCATATCGCTGACTAAATCCTTGAGCTACCAATCTTGCTTTCTTCTTTTCGGTTTTATCTACACACACCTTTGTCGTCAAAACGTAACGACAACCTACGACGTCACGATGTGCAGGTTTCTTTACAACTTCCCAAGTTTCGTTCTTCAGTAAACTTCGAACTTCAGATAGCGATGGCTTTACCCCACCCACTGGTAGTCCGGACAGAGTGGTTCATCATGAACAACTGGGAGGGGCAGGAGAACCTGGGGGTGCACGGGTTCGTGCGCAACGAGGGGTTAGTCACGATACGCAATGGCGTGAATAAGATTATCCTCGTATCCCCTAGAGCTACAGCACGGATACACCTCGGCGGGCACAGGGTGGACGTGGCGGAGGTTGCCCGAGCAGGAGAACGGGTACCTCTGGCTTCAGTCGAAGGGAGAGGGCTGGTGGGCGAGTGCGTGCGGTTGCTCATGGCGCACGCCGAACCGCTCACCACATTGTTCGACATTTGGGCGTCGGAACGAGTTTCCGGTAGACGGGTGGACTGGGCGGAGATCGACAACTTCGTTAACATCCTTAGTTGTCGGTACCCTCCACAGGAGGAAGTGTCCGTAGACGCTGCGGGTGATCGGCTGACCCGGGGGCTACCTGCGGCGTTCAGAGACGGCAGACTCGGCACTGAGCGTATCCCAACTACTGCAGGGGAGGTGGAACCGGAGGACCTCGTGTACAGGAGGTTCGGTCACGAGAATGCGGTAACATGCTTGGATCAAGTCGTTACCGATCGTGACACCGCGGATGATCACCCCATCCTAATGTTGGGCCAGTGGTCCAACGCTACCGAACTGGCAACCGGTCTAGGGTTTGCTACAGTGGACCAAGATGTTGGGGGCTGCGATAACGGCCGTATCGGGCGCGCTAGACCGCTCGACTGCGTCAGCAGATCACTCGCTCTCCGTAGGGGGATCGAGGAGTTTAAAATGGCGGCAGTAATCGGGGAGGAGGTGGTTGCACCCCATGAGGCCCTAAACCTGGGGTCGTTTTGGAACAGCTTAGTGACTGATTCAGGTAAACGTGACGGGACGACGATGGAGGGGGTTGCGCATGACCTCCTCTGTACAGACTAGAGGACCACTACCCTAAGCTGGAGGGTAAATCAGGTGGAGGGGGTACAGGCCTGCATGACGGGCATACGTACTCCTGCCAGTATGTGGCTCTCAGAGGAGGTGGCCTCCGGGCATGGCCTCAATGTGATTGACAAAGAAGGGTTCGTGCTGGCTACGGCCACCGGCAACAACTGGTTGCACGGCCGGATAGCGCAGATGGGAGTACCGGCGGACGCCCCGAACGTGGAGAGGGCCCTGGGTCGTATTGACCTACTGGCCCTCGGTAGACGTGACGTGGTGTACAGCACACACCCAGACCAGCTAGAAGCCGTGGACATGGTCTATAGGCTGGACACTAGGGTGTTCCAGACTCTAGCCATACGACGAGGCTGGGGAGGGGCCCTCCCGCCGCAGAGGGCGGGTGCAGCTAATCCAAGCTCTTTCGGTTGGGGAGCGCGTATCCAATATAGAGATTGGATGACTCCGGCCTTCAGAAGCATTACATTAAGCAACAGGGTAGTTGGGCTGTTGAACAGCACTCTTTTGACAGAAGGCACCCTCAGCAAAGCCCCTACTGGTGCCTTACCTATGGCCGGGACCGGAGTCCAGGCACTCTTCCGCCTGAGAGGGATTGGGGGCAGCTTACCACCGAGGAGATCAATGGCTCCCAATGACAGGCCTACGCCCGAGGTAGACGACGAACAGCTCCAGTCGGATTTTCCCATTGGAGCCTCAAACTCGCAGCCTCCGGGGCGTGTAGCCGGATCAAGTGGCGTTGGGCCGACGAGCGGGCCCAAGTTGGGCACGGATGCGCAGAGAGCGGAGAACTCCCCGGACCACAGGGCGCCGGAGGACACGGCTTAGGACTTGATATCGTACCTGATTGGTTGTATACGTTAGGGCGTTTCGAACAGGCAGTAAGGAAATCTTACACGGCCGGTGAGTGTTCTTGCGGTTTAAAGGGTTGGGAATCTGACTACGGTAACCTGAACAACAGCCTTAGAAGGTTCAGACTGCAGGAACATCCGGAGTGTGACGGGTGCAGGATACTGGGCGCGAAGACGGGCCTCCTAGAGGACGGGCTCCACTTACTGATGCGGGTGGCTCCCAGAAAAGATGCCCTCGCCATGGGTTGGCTCTACCAGTTGCTGCGAGAGCTCACTGGGCCCATAACCAATGTGAGGGTATATCGGATCCCTACGTAGTGTTCTAGCGATTGAAGCAGAAAATATGGTGTGGATAATATAAACACCTCCAGCCAGTTCAGTGGTTTATTGAAAAGTCAAATCCTAATAACACGGTTGCTATAGGAAACTCTCAAAGCTACTTTTGGTTCATAAATTAATTCATCAAAAAGTTCGTATTACTCACAAACCAATGTGAGGGTATATCGGATCCCTACGTAGTGTTCTAGCGATTGAAGCAGAAAATATGGTGTGGATAAAATAAACACCTCCAGCCAGTTCAGTGGTTTATTGAAAAGTCAAATCCTAATAACACGGTTGCTATAGGAAACTCTCAAATCTACTTTTGGTTCATAAATTAATTCATCAAAAAGTTCGTATTACTCACACGCCCCCTTAATTTATGCCCCAAAATATTAAATAACTATCACCACAATGTACCTACTGAATAACAGAATATATGTTACTAACTTGAAAACTGTCTAGACCTAAGCCTATCATACACATATAATGTGCTTGTTTCGGCAACGGTTTCGTTAACACATCTGCCAACATTTTTTTCGTTGACACATATTTCAGCTCAATATTATTGTTATTCCTCAGTACACTTCTGATAAAATGATATTTAATATCTATGTGCTTACATCGGGAATGGAAAACTGGATCACCAGCCAGGGATATTGCACCTTGATTATCTGCATGTAACGAAATCTTTACATACCTATGTAACCCGATTTCAGTGAGTACTATGCAAATATATGGCTTCTTTCATTGCCTGTGAAAGACTCACATATTCCGCCTCACACGTTGAAGTTGCTACGCATTTTTGTTTTTGTGATTTCCATGAAATGCACGCACCGCCTAGAATGAAAGCATAACCGGAAAAAGAACACCTATCAGTAGTACAGTTCCCCCAATCCGCATCACAGTAACCGATAACTGACTTACCAGTTTTCTTGAAAACAAGTCCGTACCCTTGCGTTCTTTTCAAATAACGTAATACGCGTTTAGCCGCCTTCCAGCACGTTTCATTAGGAGCATTCGAAAATTGCGCCAACTTCACCACACTATTGGAGATATCAGGTCTGGTTCCAGTGGACAAATACATCAAACTACCGATCAGCTCTCGATATGGTCTTGCTGTATTATCTTTACAATCTTCCGTTTTATTTGCCAATTTCTGTCCAACCTCCATTGGAGTTGAAACAGTTTCTTTACAATTCTCCATATCGAATTTTTTCAATAAATCATTAACAAACTTTTGGTGTGACAACTTTATAGAATTTTCACTTTTGACAATGTCAATCCCTAAAACATAACTTGCCAACCCAAAATCTTTTAATTCAAACTCCTTGGCTAATTCTGTTTTAAAATGATCTATGCAGGCTCTTTGGTTACATGCAATTAAAATATCGTCAACGTAGACCACAACAAACATTTTTGTCCCATGTTCATCAATGTTCTTGAAATAAAGACATGGTTCATTCACAGTAGGTTTCAATTTCATTTTTCTCAGCTTTTCGTCCAACAATGTGTTCCATTGACGTCCAGCTTGCTTCAAACCATACAATGATTTTTTTTAATCGATAAACATCAGCTCCTGATTCCAGATCATGTAGCATCTTTTTAGCTTTGATCCTAACACCAGGGTCTTCAGTCTCTGTAGATTCAAGTTTCTGCAGGCAGTGTTTCAGCAACTGTGGTATTTTCATGTAAATCTCTTCCTCTAAAATACCATTTAAATAAGCTGTATTTATATCCAGTTGATGAATTTCCATGTCCAATTCAACTGCAAGAGCACTCAATAACCGGACAGTATCAAGTCTCGCAACCGGAGAAAAAGTTTTATGGTAGTCAATGCCATATCGCTGACTAAATCCTTGAGCTACCAATCTTGCTTTCTTCTTTTCGGTTTTATCTACACACACCTTTGTCGTCAAAACGTAACGACAACCTACGACGTCACGATGTGCAGGTTTCTTTACAACTTCCCAAGTTTCGTTCTTCAGTAAACTTCGAACTTCAGATAGCGATGGCTTTACCCCACCCACTGGTAGTCCGGACAGAGTGGTTCATCATGAACAACTGGGAGGGGCAGGAGAACCTGGGGGTGCACGGGTTCGTGCGCAACGAGGGGTTAGTCACGATACGCAATGGCGTGAATAAGATTATCCTCGTATCCCCTAGAGCTACAGCACGGATACACGTCGGCGGGCACAGGGTGGACGTGGCGGAGGTTGCCCGAGCAGGAGAACGGGTACCTCTGGCTTCAGTCGAAGGGAGAGGGCTGGTGGGCGAGTGCGTGCGGTTGCTCATTGCGCACGCCGAACCGCTCACCACATTGTTCGACATCTGGGCGTCGGAACGAGTTTCCGGTAGACGGGTGGACTGGGCGGAGATCGACAACTTCGTTAACATCCTTAGTTGTCGGTACCCTCCACAGGAGGAAGTGTCCGTAGACGCTGCGGGTGATCGGCTGACCCGGGGGCTACCTGCGGCGTTCAGAGACGGCAGACTCGGCACTGAGCGTATCCCAACTACTGCAGGGGAGGTGGAACCGGAGGACCTCGTGTACAGGAGGTTCGGTCACGAGAATGCGGTAACATGCTTGGATCAAGTCGTTACCGATCGTGACACCGCGGATGATCACCCCATCCTAATGTTGGGCCAGTGGTCCAACGCTACCGAACTGGCAACCGGTCTAGGGTTTGCTACAGTGGACCAAGATGTTGGGGGCTGCGATAACGGCCGTATCGGGCGCGCTAGACCGCTCGACTGCGTCAGCAGATCACTCGCTCTCCGTAGGGGGATCGAGGAGTTTAAAATGGCGGCAGTAATCGGGGAGGAGGTGGTTGCACCCCATGAGGCCCTAAACCTGGGGTCGTTTTGGAACAGCTTAGTGACTGATTCAGGTAAACGTGACGGGACGACGATGGAGGGGGTTGCGCATGACCTCCTCTGTACAGACTAGAGGACCACTACCCTAAGCTGGAGGGTAAATCAGGTGGAGGGGGTACAGGCCTGCATGACGGGCATACGTACTCCTGCCAGTATGTGGCTCTCAGAGGAGGTGGCCTCCGGGCATGGCCTCAATGTGATTGACAAAGAAGGGTTCGTGCTGGCTACGGCCACCGGCAACAACTGGTTGCACGGCCGGATAGCGCAGATGGGAGTACCGGCGGACGCCCCGAACGTGGAGAGGGCCCTGGGTCGTATTGACCTACTGGCCCTCGGTAGACGTGACGTGGTGTACAGCACACACCCAGACCAGCTAGAAGCCGTGGACATGGTCTATAGGCTGGACACTAGGGTGTTCCAGACTCTAGCCATACGACGAGGCTGGGGAGGGGCCCTCCCGCCGCAGAGGGCGGGTGCAGCTAATCCAAGCTCTTTCGGTTGGGGAGCGCGTATCCAATATAGAGATTGGATGACTCCGGCCTTCAGAAGCATTACATTAAGCAACAGGGTAGTTGGGCTGTTGAACAGCACTCTTTTGACAGAAGGCACCCTCAGCAAAGCCCCTACTGGTGCCTTACCTATGGCCGGGACCGGAGTCCAGGCACTCTTCCGCCTGAGAGGGATTGGGGGCAGCTTACCACCGAGGAGATCAATGGCTCCCAATGACAGGCCTACGCCCGAGGTAGACGACGAACAGCTCCAGTCGGATTTTCCCATTGGAGCCTCAAACTCGCAGCCTCCGGGGCGTGTAGCTGGATCAAGTGGCGTTGGGCCGACGAGCGGGCCCAAGTTGGGCACGGATGCGCAGAGAGCGGAGAACTCCCCGGACCACAGGGCGCCGGAGGACACGGCTTAGGACTTGATATCGTACCTGATTGGTTGTATACGTTAGGGCGTTTCGAACAGGCAGTAAGGAAATCTTACACGGCCGGTGAGTGTGCTTGCGGTTTAAAGGGTTGGGAATCTGACTACGGTAACCTGAACAACAGCCTTAGAAGGTTCAGACTGCAGGAACATCCGGAGTGTGACGGGTGCAGGATACTGGGCGCGAAGACGGGCCTCCTAGAGGACGGGCTCCACTTACTGATGCGGGTGGCTCCCAGAAAAGATGCCCTCGCCATGGGTTGGCTCTACCAGTTGCTGCGAGAGCTCACTGGGCCCATAACCAATGTGAGGGTATATCGGATCCCTACGTAGTGTTCTAGCGATTGAAGCAAAAAATATGGTGTGGATAATATAAACACCTCCAGCCAGTTCAGTGGTTTATTGAAAACTCAAATCCTAATAACACGGTTGCTAAAGGAAACTCTCAAAGCTACTTTTGGTTCATAAATTAATTCATCAAAAAGTTCGTATTACTCACAAACCAATGTGAGGGTATATCGGATCCCTACGTAGTGTTCTAGCGATTGAAGCAGAAAATATGGTGTGGATAAAATAAACACCTCCAGCCAGTTCAGTGGTTTATTGAAAAGTCAAATCCTAATAACACGGTTGCTATAGGAAACTCTCAAAGCTACTTTTGGTTCATAAATTAATTCATCAAAAAGTTCGTATTACTCACAAACCAATGTGAGGGTATATCGGATCCCTACGTAGTGTTCTAGCGATTGAAGCAGAAAATATGGTGTGGATAAAATAAACACCTCCAGCCAGTTCAGTGGTTTATTGAAAAGTCAAATCCTAATAACACGGTTGCTATAGGAAACTCTCAAATCTACTTTTGGTTCATAAATTAATTCATCAAAAAGTTCGTATTACTCACACGCCCCCTTAATTTATGCCCCAAAATATTAAATAACTATCACAACAATGTACCTACTGAATAACAGAATATATGTTACTAACTTAAAAACTGTCTAGACCTAAGCCTTATCATACACATATAATGTGCTTGTTTCGGCAACGGTTTCGTTAACACATCTGCCAACATTTTTTTCGTTGACACATATTTCAGCTCAATATTATTGTTATTCCTCAGTACACTTCTGATAAAATGATATTTAATATCTATGTGCTTACATCGGGAATGGAAAACTGGATCACCAGCCAGGGATATTGCACCTTGATTATCTGCATGTAACGAAATCTTTACATACCTATGTAACCCGATTTCAGTGAGTACTATGCAAATATATGGCTTCTTTCATTGCCTGTGAAAGACTCACATATTCCGCCTCACACGTTGAAGTTGCTACGCATTTTTGTTTTTGTGATTTCCATGAAATGCACGCACCGCCTAGAATGAAAGCATAACCGGAAAAAGAACACCTATCAGTAGTACAGTTCCCCCAATCCGCATCACAGTAACCGATAACTGACTTACCAGTTTTCTTGAAAACAAGTCCGTACCCTTGCGTTCTTTTCAAATAACGTAATACGCGTTTAGCCGCCTTCCAGCACGTTTCATTAGGAGCATTCGAAAATTGCGCCAACTTCACCACACTATTGGAGATATCAGGTCTGGTTCCAGTGGACAAATACATCAAACTACCGATCAGCTCTCGATATGGTCTTGCTGTATTATCTTTACAATCTTCCGTTTTATTTGCCAATTTCTGTCCAACCTCCATTGGAGTTGAAACAGTTTCTTTACAATTCTCCATATCGAATTTTTTCAATAAATCATTAACAAACTTTTGTTGTGACAACTTTATAGAATTTTCACTTTTGACAATGTCAATCCCTAAAACATAACTTGCCAACCCAAAATCTTTTAATTCAAACTCCTTGGCTAATTCTGTTTTAAAATGATCTATGCAGGCTCTTTGGTTACATGCAATCAAAATATCGTCAACGTAGACCACAACAAACATTTTTGTCCCATATAACTTTTGAAACTATCATGGTTATGTACATAATTTTCACTAGAAACGGGATATTTACCATGATTTTTGAGTTTTATATGTTCCCGATATTTCGGCACAGTTGCATGCGCCATGATCACGGGAGAACTGACTAAAGTCTTTGCGAGTAGATGTTATTGGCAGATATATCATACAGGAAAATGACATCCCTGCAGAGTACGCCAAGCTTGTGCATCATATACTCTCCACAAATTATTTTGTATACAAGGGAAATTACTATCTCCAAATAGATGGGGTAGCTATGGGAAGTCCAGTTGCTCCCGTAGTGGCAAATATTTGGATGGAGTATTTCGAGAATATGGCAATCTCGACTGCCCCCTTACCGATTAAATTATGGAAGAGGTATGTTGATGACATTTTCTGTATTTTGGAAGGAAGGAATGAAGAAATAGAACTACTTTTGGCACATCTTAATGGAGTACATACGAAGATGAGGTTTACGTATGAGATGGAATGTGATCGACGTTTGGCTTTCCTAGACGTATTGGTACAGGTCCGAGAAGATGGTGGGTTAGGCCACTCTGTTTACAGAAAACCTACACACACGGACCGATATCTTCATGCTGATTCGCACCACCACCCTCGGCAGCTCAATTCAGTGGTAACATCTCTCACCAACCGAGCAGTTGACCTGTGTGATGAGAATCACATTGAAAGTGAGCTAGCTCATGTCCAGCATGTGTTGCGTAAGAATGGATATAAGCTTCGGTCATTACCATCCCGACCTAGGCCAAGACCCCACAGATGCAGAGTAGAACGTAGGCCAGCGTTTCTGCCATATGTTAAGGGGGGTGACGGACAAAATTGCGAAAGTCCTGCAAAAGTTTTCCGTAAAGACCATCTTCACTCCCTTAAAGAAGATATCGCACTACTTGCGTTCACCAAAAGACAGTTTTCCACTTGAAAAGCCAGGGGTGTATAAAATTGATTGTAGCTGTGGGAGTTCGTACATTGGCCAAACGAAACGTACGATAGCGTGTCGGGTTAAGGAGCACATACGAGCGGTCAAGAACAGGGACATACATAAGTCAGCCATAGCAGAACACCTTTTGGAATCTGGCTCAAATCATTGGATCGAGCTACACAGTCCGCAGGTAATCTCGACAGAGCGACATTACATACCGAGAATGGTACAAGAGGCAATTGAGATTACTAAGTACAGAAACTTCAATAGAGAAGATGGTTTTCAATTATCTGGAGTATGGAAGCCTGTGGTAAGAATGTGTAAGAATCAAAAAAGTGTGGTACCTGCTACGCGTCCGGACACCGTTAGTGTTGTGTGTCGAGTTGGTGTGAATTGTGACAATGAAACCGATGGTAGTGGTATCGTTCGTAATAAAAGAGTGAGAAAGAGGGTAGATCGATATATCTGCCAATAACATCTACTCGCAAAGACTTTAGTCAGTTCTCCCGTGATCATGGCGCATGCAACTGTGCCGAAATATCGGGAACATATAAAACTCAAAAATCATGGTAAATATCCCGTTTCTAGTGAAAATTATGTACATAACCATGATAGTTTCAAAAGTTATTTTATTGTTGTCTACGCGTACTGCGAAATTTAATATTCTTTTTGTTTGACAATAATAGATTTTTTATTTTTAAACGTTGCCTTAATATTTGGTGGAATTTTGCTATAAATATTGGTTAGTTTTGAAAATACACATCATTTTGAATCAGCACGCTCGCGCGCTTGTTGGTTTTGTTCTTTGAATTCACATCATTTTGAACCAGTTCGCTTACGCACTAGTCAGTTCTGTTTTTGAATTTTTCTAAAGTAAGTATGGCGCGTGTGTTTAAAAATGGCTCTTTCTATTGCGATTTTAAACGAGTTCGGTGATAAAGTGTGGCTCACTTTAGGGGATTTAGAAAGAGATCAACCCTATCTTGTGCGTAATTTCAAACAAAGTCAGTCACAGTTTGATGCAAATACCACACAAACTGTGTTGGAATTGATTTGCGGATATGTGGCGCTGCCTTCAAGATTTAACAACATATCTCAAATACAATTAGATTCATTGCGATCACAAGAAATATGTGTGATTAAGGGTCCTCCAGTCGGGAAAACATGCAGAATCAAATTTGAGCTGAAAACGAACTGTCCTAATTACAAATAGGTAATGTATAGTTGTATTTTAACTATTTTTTTTTCAGGTTTTTATATAAGTTTACTTATTTGAGAAGATAAAAAAAATGGAAGCTTCAAGTATGTATATTTAGATTGAAAGTGTAGGTAAATTTTATGTTTGTATTTTAATAATTAATGTGTTTTTTTTTCTTTTGTCAACAGAGTCAACAATAACGCCCCAGGTAATGAAATATCAAAAAACATATTGGATTCGTGAATTAAAGCTCAACCCTCTGTTTTTAAGTTGGTCCATCCCGATGATTTACAATCATTTCACTCAAGGTGTGAGAATATTGTTGTGTCAATTATATTTACATACAAATGATGAGCACTACTATCAAATAATCGTGTTTTGGGACGATATCCAGGATCATTACGAAGCGTGTTTTGATACATCTGGACAAATCGATTTTTATCTGTGGATAGCGGAACTAATGCGCGTTAACGACGAATCATTTATAACAATGAAGTGTGATAAACGAATGGTTCTGAAATTTATTAATGTGTTGATTTGTGTTATAGGCGAAAAAATTAATGTAACGCAAGATTTAAATTTTCCACAACTCGATTAATTTTTTTACAGACCTCAATTCGCTTCTTAATTGATATGGACGGCTTCACACTTGAAAATGAGGGGTTCGTGTGTCGAGAAATGGGAGTCATAGACTGTAAAACATCAACATCATTAAGTTACTATTTTAAAAGGCCTCCGTTTTGTACTCTAACTTGTAAAGATAAAAAAACAGTAAAATACTGCATAGATCGTGTTCATGGGTAACGCTCTAACTTGTAAAGATAAAAAAACAGTAAAATACTGCATAGATCGTGTTCATGGGTTGTCATATGACTATGATGACAATCAATTCAAGGAACATGAGCTATTTATGCAGGAGAGATTATATAGCATATTTCGAAACTTGAGTAAAGAGGCTGCTATAACAAATCAGTTGGTTGGGTTTAAGGGGGGGAGTTGTGAGAAAAAAAAAATTTAAATATTAAATTTGTACAATTACTTTGACATTGAAGAGTGGGGTTGCCCTAAATTTGAAAAACTATTAAAAGAGTATGGTGATGGATTGTTGAAGTCATGTTCCCACCACCTACCCTTAAGAAATTCAAAAAGAAAGCTCACTGCCCACGTTCTGAAGTAATATATTTTAACAGGTGGTGCGATTTAAATTTGTGGTAGTCATAGTAAGATATTGTTATCCTGTCACAAAATACAGACACACTTTCAAGTATGTCGGTGTTAAGAATAGACCTCTCCGTTTCCTTCCATGGATGTCGTAAAAGGCGACTAAGGGAACATTTCTTAAAGTAGTTGCCTTCTATAAGAGTTCACTAATAGGTTGTGCGTTTGTGTGTGTAAAGTTTTACTAGTCATTATATAACTTTTCAGTAGTCATTAAATATGTAATCACTAGGTATCTGTATAAGTCAGATAATTTATTTGCATTTATATTTATAAGCACCACAAGTTCAACTATACGGATATATACCACCTATACATATATATAATGTTTTTAAGCTATGTTAAATAAAAACGAGATGTGTTTTTTTTATTTATAGAGTCCCAGTCATCACCATTGGATTCATCCCAGCATCCTACACTAAAAAACGTTAGTACCTATGCATCCATCCCACCACAATGTCGCGTTCAGATTACACAGAATTAATGTTATTTGAGGTGGAAGCTTATTGTTAACACCCAAGTTCCTTATAAACAAATATCATAGACTTGAGTGTTGTGTGATTGAACTATGTGTCAATGGACAAAAAGATTCGAGAGTGTTAATTGATGTGTGGGATGAGGTAGATACTGTTGATGTCAACGATAGATCTGTTCAGAACATTTATCGCCGTGAACATTCAAACATAACTTTTAGTTATGATAATAAACAGTGGATTGGAATTACATCAGTGGATGAAACAGTGGAAGTTAGATTAAAGTGGACTTCAATTAAGAGTCATATGGTGACAATTCTCCCCAAGATGATGGCTCGAACGATGAAACTTTTGAGCAATCCGCTGGGCCATACGATGACAATTCTACACTACCCGCTGACGCCAACGACGACTCTAACGTGTCTCCTGAGCAAAACGAAAATTCTAATGAGCAAAATTCCGAATCAGATAAAAACAATAATAATAGAGAAATTATTGATTCAAACACAAACACTAATGAGCAAAGCCCCGAACCAAACAACTATTATCTTCCACCCTCTAAGTTATCGGATGACCTCAGCTCTGATCAGAACAATTCTGGATCATCTGAAGACAAAGAGTCTGCTGATTTGGATGCATGTATGAGTATATTAAGTCGAGAATTATGTCTCGGTCAAATTCTCAGTGGTTTAGGTGAATCACAATAAGGTTTTACCCGCAAAAACTTTAATATATACTGTATTTCTGTAATTTTTTATATACAAAAATAAACTTAGTGTCAAAGATAATGTATTTCAAGATTTGTATATCCCCGTGCTCATATCCTGTGTTGGGACTTCCACTAGAATTGGAACAAACAACAGCTTATCAACGAAGGGTGACACTTGTTCTCATAATAGAGCCATAAAAATAAATTGCTCTTATGAGGAATGTAATGAACCACGATCTCACTAAAAAAAATAGTGATCTTTTTGTGGGTAAATTCCGAATCAGATAAAAACAATAATAATAGAGAAATTATTGATTCAAACACAAACAATAATGAGCAAAGCCCCGAACCAAACAACTATTATCTTCCACCCTCTAAGTTATCGGATGACCTCAGCTCTGATCAGAACAATTCTGGATCATCTGAAGACAGAGTCTGCTGATTTGGATGCATGTATGAGTATATTAAGTCGAGAATTATGTCTCGGTCAAATTCTCAGTGGTTTAGGTGAATCACAATAAGGTTTTACCCGCAAAAACTTTAATATATAATGTATTTCTGTAATTTTTTATATACAAAAATAAACTTAGTGTCAAAGATAATGTATTTCAAGATTTGTATATCCCCGTGCTCATATCCTGTGTTGGGACTTCCACTGGAATTGGAACAAACAACAGCTCATCAACGAAGGGTGACACTTGTTCTCATAATAGAGCCATAAAAATAAATTGCTCTTATGAGGAATGTAATGAACCACGATGTCACTAAAAAAATAGTGATCTTTTTGTGGGTTGTCATTTTGGGCGTTTCATGTAAGTACTAATTAAAATAAATTATTCATGAATTCACATGATGAAAATAAAATCTTCACACCGTTTGTTTATTTTTCTTTCAGGGATCGAGGCAAGGCCAGAAATGGATACGAAATCGAGATTTCGTAAGTTCATTATACGAAGAAGTGCATTTAGTAACTAATAAATTTAGATCATAGTCGCCGACGACTGCAACACCTGCTAATAATCTAACGTCGGGAGTAGATTTTTCCGACGATATATCGCAATCTTTAACGCTTACTACGAAAGATAATTACACTGAAGAAACATCGCTGTACGTAACATCTACCATGGAAAATAGCTTTTCTGAAGTAACGTCGTCATCAACAACGCCATCTGATGAAGCTTTCTACTCAGAGGAATCTGCATTATCATCAACTCTAACTCCTACAGAACAATCTACTTCGTAGAAAGATGAACCCACTGCAGAATCGATATCAACTGAGCTAGTTATTGTCGGGTGTGTTGGTTTCATTATATAGCTCGTCGCACTTGCTTTTGTGGTTAAAAAATATCGTTCCTAACGTATATTACCATATCTACCTTGCGAAGTAGATCAAGCAAATACGGTACTCTGAAAAAAAAGTATTCTGTTCAGCGCCATCTACTGTATTGCAACGAAAGTATCGTTACAGGTAGAATCCGTAGAACTACGAGTAAAAGTCTGGATAGCGACCGTCGCGATCCATTCGGCTGCCATGTACGATACAATTGTTCTTGTTAGTATACAGTTTCTTAACCTAGTAAGGTTACCTATCCTTTAGATAGCAACGCGCGTAACGCTATAGTAGCATTATCGTATCGTACTGGTATCGTATCGTATCGTATCCGGTCCACAGCCGCAAAAATAAAAGTGGAGAGCAATAGTGTATGAGAGCGGAGAGTAATAGTAGGATGAAAATAAAGAAAAAGTTACCGGAAAACTATTCCGTAAACCCGGTAATAGCTTGAAAAAGTATAGTCGGGTGGGACGTGCTAATAGGTTCAATACGGGTGGAGATAGTAGAATAGTTACAATCAGTCTTGTAAAAACCAGAAGGTATAGAAGGAAAACTAATAAAATGAATAAAAAATTAAATACAGATTTATTGCTCTTATGAGGAATGTACTGGATTCGGTTAATCACAACACGACACGTGATTGACGAGTTGACATAAGTGCCCTCTATGATACACTCGAAATAATTTACTGGTATATAATAGTTTACCGCTCTCAAACCGTCAGTAATCGTCAAAGCATCATGATGAACACACCGCTAGTGGCTTTTGTTGTCATCCTCGGCATCACATGTAAGTATTGACATTCTATAAGTGCTTAGTATAATAGGTTTTTTTTTTTTGGAAGCTTCTCACTTATCGCACTTACTAACGAAATGTTCACTTGTTAATGTACTTTTTTCTTTTTTTTCTACGGGCCGAGGCATTACCTTCAGAGGTAGACATTGTCCTCGGGTCAAAAAACACCCAGGCTCGCAATACTTTTCACCAAGGACAAGTGTCAAATAACACGAAGCCAACTAACGAATCTCGACTCACTTACGGATCCGTGACGAATCAACATGATAGCAGATATTTCCTTATGGGAAGAACCAACAAAACAGAGGTCTTGGTGCCTAAATGGTATAATGATTATAGTGCACTACCACGGTCGTTCATTGTATCAGCTGACCCAAGTCGTCCTGCAGATATCATTAATTCAAAAAGACAGCAGATTATACAACAAAATAATAACACTTTGACTAAATCATAAGAATTGAAGGGAAAATTGTATCAGGTGCTCCGAGAAGGTAGAAATGATCCAACTATAATAACTCACATTCAAGATGTTATAAGGATTGAATTAGATCTCCAAAACCAGCAAAAACCTCTAGTTTAATTCAATTACGTATTGCTGTTGACTCAATCAAAACACGATGACTTTGATAGTGATTTACGTATGATACGTCTGGATATTGAAAATTTAATTCTAAAATCTTTGTTAATCATTAAGCCTAAAAATTAAAACACTATTGTATAGTAGAATTTGTAAGTATCTAAATGTATCATGTATATTTAACAATGGGGATAAATAAATAAATAGTGAAGTAAAGGTATTTGTTTCAATTGTATGAGTAAAATTGATGTTACAATAAGGAATTTTGATGTAAGCGTACAAAGATCGACATGTTACGTCGATGACTGCTCAAAGTATATGTAAGAGGGCCTGAGTGGTGGGTATGAGGTCATCTTTGATCCCAAATAAAAGTATGACAGCAGTGCCATCTACATCGTATGGTAGCTGAACTGCGAGTTGACGCACGGTGAGTTAAGAAATGAAAAGAGGGAACTTTGACCTATCATTGAATAAGGATCAAATTTAATTTAAAAATTACTTATATAAGAATCTATATCGATAATACTGATGAACACTAATCACGTGACCATTCAATTAACCATCAAGTTGTATTACTTATCGATGACTACTGTTCATCATCTTTCTTATCTAGATACACAGTAACGCTATGTTGTATGGAAAGGGAACACGAAACTCTTTATTGCATAGCCATTTTGTTTTATTAACCTGTGACATCTATATGATACTGCATGGAAGTCACTGGAAGAACGGCTGATGAAACGAAGAGAAATACTGTCGTAAGATACTGAAGATACTTGTCAAGTCGTAGCTGGAATTTTCAAATTGTTTTTCAGTTGTGACCTCTACAATAGATATATATCGCAATCAAATTTAACCTCCATCTGTCAATGGCTGATGATAACAAGTTGTTGTTCTGAAGCAGGTCAAATTACACTTGAACCTTTTTTATTGACTTTTGATAACTAAATTGTATATAAGATAAAACTGAACAGACGAACAGCATAAGTGTTTCGAAAGTGTTATGATAATGTTCGGTAATACTGGAACCGTCTTGTTCATCGCTTCCTTCATTATTTCATGTAAGTGTTAATACTAAATGATTTAATGTTAAAAATATGGCATTAATCATTACAGTGTTTATTTTCCTCTGTAGGTGGTCAAGGACAAGAAATGCAGATGCATCGTGAAGACTTAGATCCTCTACGGCCAGCTGTACTCGACTTCAATCACGAATAAATGGTAACACGGAATAATTTGAGAACTCTGTCTACCATTTCCGAGAATTTTATCCACAAAATCGGTATAATAATAAGACGGTAGTTTCAGCGACGCGCACAGACGAGCGGCGGAAGCTCATATACGAGAACAGGAGGCAGCGAAGAAAGCACGAGAAGAACAAGCCAAACGACAAGAACAAGAAAAAAAACAACGTGAACAAGCCAGGAGAGGTCTCTGTCGCTAAAACAAGCGGCAAGTGACTTATCGACGAAAGTGTATCACAGCCAAGAGTGGTAACTTTGACGTAGATAGGCATTAGATTAAGATAATTAATTAAGATTGATAAATGTGACAATAATAAAAAAAATCAGATATGTGTATTCATTTAAATAGCATATATACTCTATTAGGACAGGTAGGCAGGTAGGATAGGTAGGTCTCTGTAGCACTTGACTAATACTAGATAATAACATTGATCTATCTGTTCCAATTTAGGAATATTTTATTTATTTATTTTAAATCATGCCAATTAATAGAGTAGAGAAAAAGGTGGGTGAGGAGTTAGCATCGTCAATACCATCATCCTGTGGTTAAAGTCAAAGCCATCTATATCCGAGTCTGACGAACCATGCACCGTTCTATATTTGCTAAATTTCAATTCAAAGTCATCAATCACTCAGCGAAAGACAGAAGTGGGGGGTGTCTTTGGCTTAAAAGTAGTGGCTTATGGGAATGTTTCAAATGAGGCCCTCATACTTCTTCATGTAGGTGTTCCACTTCTTGTTCCAGCCTAGTTCCACAAAATGTTCCATGGTAAGTATAGTAAAAAAAAATTTTTTTATACCGATAGAACGAATTTTTTTAAATTCAATAATCTAATCGGAATGCTAATTGACCACGCTATGCGTGGGTATTTTTTTTATTTCCACATTGGAACACCATAAGTGGGTCAAAAATACCCATGTTCCAGTGTTCCAAGGTGTTCCGGGGCTTTGGGACCTGAGAGTAGTCTACTGAGACCTCTACGTGATGTAGCGAGTACTACTATTTACTACTCTTATATATATATATATATATACAGTGGTGGCCATATAATTAAGAACGCTGATATAAAGGGAAGATTTTTTCCAACTAAGATGCAAAACTAATTGTATGCATTTGTTTTTATTTCTCTCGGTCAGCATGTATCATCTATTGTTATAAACAACAGTATGCCTCCCGATAAAGAATCTCTGTGATATTTCCAGAGTATAAATAGCCAATCCGGTGGGATAGCTTTTCAGTATTCAGTAGGCTCTTATCAGCGAACGTGATTTATTAAAAGTTTTTTTCTCTAATTAAAGTCATGTCAGATTTTATCACAACCATTATCAGTGCAAGAAAACACGTGGGTGGAAACTTCTTCCATGAAGCGTGTATGGTTGGAAGCCTAGGACTTCTCCAACGTGTGGAGTCTTATATTCAAGAACATCATCATCTACTACGTGCGCCGAATCACCAAGGTATGCACCCTATACACGTGGCTGCGCAACTGCATGTTGGTGGATGGGCAGTGAAGATGATTGAGCAGCTCCTAACTATGGGAGCAGACATTAACGGTCAGGTGCTTTGCGATAAGGAGACGGCTCTTCACATTGCTGCAAGAAAGAAGGATTACATCCTATCCAAATGGCTCTGTGAGCAAAATCATATCGCCATGGATACAGTGGCCCTCAACAACCAAACGGCGTATCAAGGGGCTTGGATAAACGGTGCCAAAAGATGATGAAGATTTTAAAAGACCATGGCGCAAACACCGATTCACCTTCTGATGCCAGCAGCAGTGATGATGACTCCACGAATTAGCTTAATAATGACGTGTACCATCTGATTCCAGCAGTGTAGACTAGTGTTCTGAATAGTTACTATCACGTTGTAACTATTTAGAACCATCTAACGCTAGATAGGTAGTATACATAATAATAATACTGTCAACGACTTGAAATTGTACTAACACTTCTCAAGTCATTTACAGTCGAATCTGTCGAGCCAGGATTTGATTTTCAACAAAATTTTGTTTTTATATTATTTTCTACTCTGGGGGGGGGGGGGGGGGTATTTTAGCTTAAAAAACCTACTTTGCTAAAATCTTTAAATCAAGCTTTTATCGGTCTTGATCTGACTCCTTTAAAAATGTGTTCCGAGGTCTCAATGCCTCTTCCGATTGAGTTCCACAAAGTGTTCCAAGGTATTGATTTAGGAAATATTTTTTTTGGAAATGAAATAATTGAAATTTTGGAAATTGTATTTTCGATTCAACCTGCCAATGAGCCAAGCTACCTGAGACTATTTTTTTTTCAAAATAAGACATACTTAAACGGGTCAAACAGGGTCATGTTACATTACAACATAACGAACGGTTCACAGCGCGCTCAGTTAATATACCACTCGTCTGTTATTATTTGTCCCAATTGCTCATAATATCTCATTCATTTGATTGACAGGTCTCTACGCGATTTAATGCAATCTAATGATCTTTTCGGCGACAAAATTATAGTTTTTGCAGGCGACTTCGACAAATTCCACCAGTTGTTACAAATGCAAGAACGAATGCCGACGTTATCAATGACTCTGTAAAGATTTCTGCAATTTAGCAGCAAATTAAGATATTTAAAATAACAACGGCACAGAGATCTAGGGAAGATGAAGAGTTCTCGGAATTGTTGTTAAATGTCGGCTTTAATTCAATAGCTTCACTTCCAGTCCAAATCGATAGAGTCACTAATTGATAGTGTAACAGAACTTGATGATCTAATACAGTCAATGACACGGTAGCGTACGGTCTATAACTTCAAAATTAAGCATCTAGGTAAGGCAAGGGTACTATTTTCGTATTCAGTGATGAAGATTCTATAGTGCATAGGGGTCAGATGCATTTCCGAAAATTTTGACCTATTTTGTATGTGCCGCCTCTAAAGTGATATGAGTATGGGTCAAAGCAAGCAATATGAATTGCTGGGGCCGCAGCATCAGCATCCAAGCTGGGGGCGAATTGCCAGAAACCTACAGCTCACGTTCTCACAGAACGATACCTAGAACGCCTAGAACAAACATAATTCTTGTAGAATTATCTGCTTTGTTGCCATGCAGCGGTCACCCGCATCTCATAGGCCATACACCGCTTTGCCACTTTTGCATAATGTGAGCATGACGCTGGACTGCAGCGCTGCATTCATAGCGGGCACTCACAAGATCCACTAGTGCTATAATTGAAGTTCTTTTTCAAACAGGACTACTAAAGTGGGATGATACCTATAAGTGCGACGTGTATCTAAATATCGGCTGACGTGGTCTCAGCATTGCTTTTACACGAGTTAAATTCCTTATCACTAAGTCGCCCGATAACCTAACAGTTTCTCGTTTTGGGAAAACTCAAGTCTATTTTGTTTATATCTTCTGTGTTATCAGTATTCGGTCAAGAGTCACACACTAGTTGTTTCACCCTACTAAAACTGCATCCGATCTGCATCATTGTCGTTGTTAAGACACGCTCTTATCGCGCACACAATGCCGTATGTGCTTAATAGGTATGTTTTACCTGTATACTAAAGGTACAAACTTTTGAACTGCTTTTCCCTGTGAATGCCCGGCATTTATATTGTTACGCGCCAACACAGAATGAATATGGCACCACAGATAAAGTCATTCGGCAACACATTTAACGCCATCTATTGACGAATAGCTGAACCTGTGGCTCTACCCATAGAGTAAGGATGTGTCAGAGAAGTGTAGCGAGAGCCTGCTATCCTGTTGTTAGAGCAGGATAGATATAGTTCCCGATAGTTCTAGACTATGGTAGACGTTTCTACAGATTGCTCGTAATTGTTAGAATATTCGAGACTCTTAAGACGCTCGTATATAAAGTCGTAAATTCATTCGTGGAGATCAGTTGAATACTAGCTAAGACTGTGAATTAATCGAAAGATCTGAGAGTAATAATTTAGAACAGCGTAGTATAGTGCAAGTAAAGTGGTGAGAGTGATAATTTTGAATAGTGCGTTTAACGGAAGTGTGAATTTGTGCTTTTTGGATTGTTTTATTAAAAAGTGTTAATTTGTTCACCGGTGTTTTAAGAGTTTATTTTATCCTGAACCCTAGCTCGTAACAAATTGGTGTCAGAAGTCGGGATAAAATAATGCCGGTACTTCCAAAGGACGATACGGAAGGTATCAGGACGCGCAGTCAACGGCAGTTGGAAATGGATGTCAGGCGACTTGAAGGTTCACCATCACAAGTGCGTCGTCAGATTCCTGACCCAATGGTGGAGCCAGCTGCTGGATCATCCGGGGTTTCACCACCATCAGTGGTCCAAGCTCCCGCTTCAATTGATTTTGCTGCTTTAATGGCAATGCTTCAGGAGCAGGCCCGTCGGCAGGAGGAGCAGGCTCAACGCCTTGAGGAGCATCTGCGCCGTGATAAAGAGGAGCAGGCCCGTCGGCAGGAGGAGCAGGTTCAACGCCTTGAGGAGCAACTGCGCCGCGATAAGGAGGAACAGACTCGCCTCATAAGGGACTTGTACGTGACTATTGGGAAAGAACTCCGGGATGTAAAAGACCAGGTACAAAACCAAGAGAGTCGCATCTCCAACGCTGAAACCCAGATCGCCGATGTTAAAAAAGCTCTGGGTGTGCTGAAGTCTGGAGATGGGAACGTGGCTTCAGTGGTTGCTACACCTACAGTCCGAGGCTTCAAGGTGCCGCCGTTTGATGGAAGCTCTTCGTGGTCAGCCTACAAGATCCAGTTTGAGTCCGTTGTCAAGGCCAACGGATGGACCACAGCGCAGGCCATGACTGCCCTTACTCTAGGCCTTCGTGACCAGGCGCTTACCATTTTAGAGGCCCTCGGAAAGGAATTCACCTACGAACAGCTGCTCGAAGCATTGGAATCCCGCTATGATGATGCACATCTGGAGCACGTGTTCCGCGCTCAATTAAAGGAGAGAGCGCAGCGTCACTCTGAGAACCTACAGCAGTGGGCTCTCGAAATAGAAAAGCTGGTTCGAAAGGCATATCAATCATCACCTACACTCATCGACGATAATCTAGTCCAGGCCTTTGTCGATGGAATACGTGACCTTGAAGTAAGGGTTGCTGTGACACTTGGGCATCACGAATCTTTGAAGAGCGCTTTGGCCCATGCATTGGAGGTGGAGGCCGTACGTCAGGACCATCGAACGCACTGCATCAGGGAAATGGTGGCATCTCCTAACCGTGACAGCCGTCCGAAATTTAGCCCTATATGCTACGAGTGTGGTGAAAAGGGTCATCTAAGGTCTAGTTGCCCCAAACGGGTAATCGAAAGGAAAGTTCGATCTCAGGAAGACCGGGTGGTTGGCCTCCACCAACAACCAGCAGGGAAACGAGTAAACGCCAGTACTGCGGGGCGAGTGCTGGCCGGTTTTAGAAGAGCCCCAAGAATTTTGATCTCACAAAACCATGATGGTAACGCGGATGCGCTACCAGGAAGACCTGGTCCGGATATAGGACGGACCATACCGTGTTGTGACCAGGATTAACGATGTCACGTACCGAATTCAGAAGGGGCTGCGAGGTACACCTAAGATTGTACATGTAGATAGATTGGCGCGATATTATGGGTCTAACGATGCTCGGGACGAGCACGTCTAAGGAGGGGGCAATGTTACGCGCCAACACAGAATGAATATGGCACCACAGATAAAGTCATTCGGCAACACATTTAACGCCATCTATTGACGAATAGCTGAACCTGTGGCTCTACCCATAGAGTAAGGATGTGTCAGAGAAGTGTAGCGAGAGCCTGCTATCCTGTTGTTAGAGCAGGATAGATATAGTTCCCGATAGTTCTAGACTATGGTAGACGTTTCTACAGATTGCTCGTAATTGTTAGAATATTCGAGACTCTTAAGACGCTCGTATATAAAGTCGTAAATTCATTCGTGGAGATCAGTTGAATACTAGCTAAGACTGTGAATTAATCGAAAGATCTGAGAGTAATAATTTAGAACAGCGTAGTATAGTGCAAGTAAAGTGGTGAGAGTGATAATTTTGAATAGTGCGTTTAACGGAAGTGTGAATTTGTGGTTTTTGGATTGTTTTATTAAAAAGTGTTAATTTGTTCACCGGTGTTTTAAGAGTTTATTTTATCCTGAACCCTAGCTCGTAACAATATTATGGTGTCGCGAGCTAAGACAATGCATCGATTACAGCAATTAAACGTTGTTATCGATGTCCCAAGTAGCGTAATTTTTATCGTAGGTATGAGATACGATCTATAGTGACTATGTGAACACGTGAGTGACTCCCGGGGCCCCAGTATGGGAGCGCAGGATGAATTGTAAATCGCCTTTTTTCATAAGGATGGAAGTTTGACTGACGTGGTTCAAGAATATTTTAATATTCACTCGTTTATTTTAGGAATGATCCGATCACCGCGCCAAACGATAACCCGCACGCGAGGTTGTGGGAATTCCAAATTGATATTATCCCTATATTGTTTTCTTTTTTCGGTACGATAAACAACTGGAGTGGTATAAATTGGTATGCGGGCAGTCAGTGGCTAGACACTACACGGTCAACATTACCGAAAGAACATCATATAGACTTAGGAGTCCCGTGACATCCATCCAGAACTAAACATGCAGTACCAAGACAGAATACTTAGTTTCCCGGTGGACAACTTCACGAGGCGCGGGCCTTTTATACCCAACGAGGCCCCTTTCAGCCCCGGCGAACTTCTGCAATTCAACAAAGCATACAAACAGTTTCTTCAGGCGGAACGACAGCTGGACGACCTGACTTTTTTTTCACTTTATCATCTGTGATTTATTTACAAAACCACTTCTTGCTTAAAAGTTTTCTTACCCGACATCTGTAGCTATTTGTTGGTTAGTTTCCAACAATCTCTATCATTAATAAATAATATATAATAATATATCATAGGAATAATAAAACGGCCAATATTTTTGTTGACAAATTATATGGCATTTTTAAAAAAAAAAGCTTTCGAACTGGTTAAATCTTAGCTTTCCTCAATCATTTTAGGTTAGTTAATGTTGTATACTGAATGTGGGTACTTGTCAAACCTTCTTGTAATAATAAGGTTGACTAAGTAGAGGGTAGTTTTACATTTGCTCAGTCATGTTTTACGTGTGTTCTGCTACGTAGCTCTGCCCTGCTGTACTTGCAGTAATCGTCATTTTTGAGATTTTCACTTTATTGCAAAAATGAAATCTCAAGGGGCTAATCTACACATAAAAAAATAATTTTCATTATATTTTTCATTATAAACATGTTTTTTATTTAACGAGAAACACAGTACTTGCACCAAAATATTGCTTTTGCTAACAAGATCTGCAGCATTCAATGTGTGCTAGAAGGTTGTGCAGTACTTGTTACGATTACTGCAGCTTCATCTGGCATATAACTTTTTTCAACGAATACTAACTAAAGCCAGATGCAGTATTCTACAGTACTGCGTTTGAGTTTAGCGAGTATATCAAAGAGTTACTCTTGCGGTGCTCAAACCAAACGCAGTATTCTACAGTGCTGCGTTTGAAAGTAGCGAGGGTACCAAAGAGCTACGCATAAACCGAAGCCACAAGATACAGTGCCGCGTTTCGTGCTAGCAAATCAGTGCGTCGACGTCATTCGCGGAAGGAACACGTGTGTGGCACAGCCACTCCGTGTGGTGCTTAAAATTTGTTTGTTCAATGCTCCAGTGGTTTCGGTAAGTTTAATTCATTTACTTTATTTTAGTAGGTTTGTCTTAGTTTATACTCGTTTAAAATATTTCAATAGCACGTATTTTGTTGTGAAAAGATTTTACTAAGTATATTTTAGGTTATGTACTCATAACAGTTGGTTTAGAATAGTTTAGATCTACCTGTTGTGTGTATATTCGTGTTTGTTTCTGATGAGAATGAATTTATCAGTATTAGCTTTTATCTTTCTAATGTCATAAGTAGCTTATATGGATTTTACCCGGATTTTTCTCCGTTTTGATTTTTTTCACTCGCTAAGGAGGTAATTTTTACTTTCATAGGTGTACCTACATTGTGTATACATTTTGTGAGGCGGGAAAAAAGTCATGCAACAAAAAAGGTGATAGATATATGGATAGGGATGGATATATAGGTGGAAAAATAAATTATGGATGATTTGTGTGAAGAATGACATGCGTGTGTACGTTGTGAGCAATTTTTAAACCTCCTTTTCCCCCCTTGTGGTACGTGGTGAGGTTTTGGACTACCCGCTACGAGTGAAATAACATTTTTAAATGTTTCTGTGTGTGTTTGTATGCATGTTTGTAGGTATGTGCTTGCCTTGTTACTGTAGGTAAATAAGAAGATGCCTAAACGTGATTCAACTGTTTTTTTTCCTTTTCAGACCATTTTGATCAAAATGTCTTATGATTTTGGCAGCCTTTGGGCACATAGTTTTAGCTATGATAACACAGCCAGATACTTACGCCTGAAGTCGAATATGCTTTGACATTGAATTGGACCCAAACTGTTTCACAGAAACATTACATAAAGAATTTGGTTCTCACGAAAGGGAAGATTTCCTAAGTTTGCTGTGTGATGAAACATTACCAAGTTCAGTGATGAACGTGACTTTAGTTGATATAACAATGGAATTAGATGAAATGTGTCAGGACATCGTTTTAACGGAAAAAACAAATAAAAATGAGGATAACACAGATAAGATTAACAAAGTAAACAAAGAAAACAAGGATGAGAGAAAGATAGCAACTGAAAAAAGCATGGATGAGGCAATGAATGGAACTGAAGAAAACATGGATCGGGCAAAGACTGGATCTGAGCAGAACATGGATGAGGTAAAGAAGGTTAATGATGAAAACACGCATAACAGAAATAATATAAATGAAGAAACTACGGATAATACACAGAATGTCATAAATCAAGAATTACAAGGAAATGCTGTTGACCATGAAACGAATGAAGAGATAGAGAATACATGTGAAGCTCCTAAAGGGAAAACAAAAAGTGGAAAACCAAGGCTTAGACGTAAATATGAAGAATCTCTGAATACAAGAAACGAAAACAAGAAAAAGTTAAATTTAGAGAAAATGAGCGTTAAGCCTGGATGCAACTCAACTTGCGTCAAGAAATGTTCGTCGTCTTTTACAGAACCTGAACGCCAAAATATAAATAAATTATTTTGGGAACTCGGATACGAAGCTCAAGGATTATATATAAAGTCATTGGTTATTGATAAAGAAGTAAATAGACGTATAAAAGAAAGCAGCCAGATGCGGAAACATACATATTCATATTTTTTGGAGATAGAAAATATAATAAAAGAAGTTTGTAAAATTTTATTTTTAACAACTCTCGGATATGTTAAAAAAAAACGATAGACGTGTATCAGACATTTTAAAAAAGCCTCCAAATGCTCAAGCAGACCAACGTAGCAAACAAGAACATCCAAAAAAAGTGAGCAGAGAAAAGCTTATAGAACACATTGAGAGTTTTAGACCTGCTGTTGCACACTATAGACGAGTACATGCACCTAATAGAAGATATCTGCCGAGTGACTTAAGTGCATCCGCCATGCATAATGATTTCATAACGAAAAATCCAACTGTTAAAGTATCATATGATCTTTAACGAAAGTTTTAAAAAAAAGATATGAACGTATCATTTGCTCAGTTAGGCAACGAAGAATGCGAGATATGTGAGAGCTACAAATTGCATCAGGTAACCTGCAAAGATACAGAGCAATGCATAACATGTTTGTCATATCATAACCACTGCAAGAAGTATCAAACAGCACGAACTCATTACCAACAAGACGCTGAGCAATCACAAAACGATGGAGATTCTTCCAAAGTCTACTTCTCAGCAGACCTGCAAAAAGTTGTGTTATTGCCTAGATTAGACATGTTTAAAATTGCTATATTCTGCCCTAGAATCATAGCTTTCAATGAGAGTTTTGTACCTCTGGGGTCGAGCAAAGAAAAACCCTATGCAGTGCTGTGGCATGAAGGTATATCTGGAAGGAAGCAGGAAGATATAATAAGTGCTTACAGAGCATTTTTTGAAAGCAAGCGTGATTGCACTGAAATCACTATTTGGACTGATAATTGCACTGGTCAAAATAAAAACTAGGCATTTTTCTCATTTTTAGTACAGATTGTGAATAGCTCAGAGATTGCTGCAACAAAAATAATAATAAAGTACCTCGAACCAGGTCATACCTTTATGTCTGCAGACAGTTTTCACCATCAGGTAGAGAATCAGCTTCATAAAGCAAAGAAAGTATACGATTTTGCCGATTTTATTAACTGCGTGCAACTAGCGAATTCAAAGAAAGTGAATGTAAAGCCCATGGATGTTTCAGATTTTTACAAATATGAAGCTCACTCATCTCAATATAAATTAAAGAAGCAAAAAATATAAATATAAATTAATAATTATAGTTAGTATCTTGTTTAGTAATATCTCCGATAGTCAATGATAACAAATCATAAAACTGAACTCTAGTAACACGATAATATAACTGAAAATGTTCATCATCTAATTCGTAAAATAAAGTTCTAAACTCTCCACTTGCGTGCCGAGATTCAATGTGTTGACATATCCAAGGTCTAGAATGTCGTTTTCTTATATAATAATAATAAGTCAGTATTCATCTTCTTTTTCTATGTGTAACGTATTCATCATCGGAACTTTCTTCATCGATTATATTCATAGCAAGCGCCTGACGTCCGTCTAATTGAACTCCGCAACACTAACTGAGCTTTGGCTTAGCTCTTTGTGTGCACGCCATTTATTTCTATCTTAGCTTAGTTTGGCTTAGCTTATTTCTATCTTAGCTTCCCTAGCTTAGCTTTGGAATAGCTTAGTTTTCGGTCTGCAACCGGCTTCATTCCGGTCGAATTTAAAAATATCGCGATGACGCAATAGGACGAGGCTGAAACCGTTGATTTTATAAATAACACTTCAGTACTTCAGTAACCGTGGTTTACGATAGTCGACTATTGAAATTTTCTTTTAACGATGGAAACTACAAACATCTACGAAATGACTGAAGTGAAGGACGTCAATGTTATCATAGAAAATCAAGAACCAAAAGAGCATAAGAAAGACTCAAAGGAATTATATATTCCTAAGAGAAAGCTTATGGTGAGATACTCGAATGGTTCGGAGGCAGAAGTGGTATTTAGACCAGGAGTACGTATTTGCTGTACTTTGGTTGCCTGTGCATATTCCTAAGAGAAAGCTTATGGTGAGATACTCGAATGGTTCGGAGGCAGAAGTGGTATTTAGACCAGGAGTACGTATTTGCTGTACTTTGGTTGCCTGTGCTATACCTGTTTCGATTTTATTATGCCTTGGGTTGGCATATTATTATGGACGATTGTTATTATAATATACGTGCAACGTGACTGTAGATAATAATTTGTGATGTGATAATTAATAGTTGCCATAGACATGCGGATAGTGTGTGCACTCAGTGAACTCCGTGAACTTTAATTGACTCATTCCATAGAAAACATTGCCATATTACGGAAAGAGAGAAAACGAAGTGACGTTTTGGTTAACCTAGAAGTAAAAACGCCAAACAACCTGACGGAATAATGGAACAATTATGAAGTGATGTCAGCTGCATTTAAGAAAAACACGCCTAGTAGGAGTGAAATAAACGGTAATACCCGTAGAATTTGATTCTGGAGAGTTTTGTCTTCCATTTTGGATAGGATTACTGTAATTTTACTGATTTCGATTATCAATGAGTGAGTCTATATGGAATACTAATTAAAACTATCACTGAAAATTTGTACTTTATTTTTGTTCCTTCTATACGTCCTACAGACCCTCAGATTTTTCTCACCTGCACGAATCCAACAAACCCATCTCAGAATTCTCACGGAAAGTGTTGAAAATTAGTGTTGTGGTTGGGTGGCGGACCATCTCTATTCTAGATTTGCTATAGCTCTATACGATTTCTTGTGGCTGTGGTTATTTATATCTAACTCTTTAAATAAGTTTATATATCTTAAAGAGGTATAAATAGGAAATAGAACTAGCTATATAGTTAGAAATGTATTATAATAAGCGTAGTCATATAAGTATAGTAAATTATAATAGTATAATACAGGGTGTCCCATATTTAATGGATAATCCAGCAAGTGCATAATGGGGGGGAAAACGCCGCTCAGAAAAATAAATCAAAAATCAAAAATCTTTAACAGTCCTGGAAATACGACACTTTAAAAAAGAAATAAAAAATTTGCTGCCTATACGCACATTATTGGACACTACAACCACAGTCGACAGTGCATAGAATATTGAAACGGCGTAAATTTCACCCATACTATGTCACCCGTGTGCAAACTCTGCAGCCAAGGGACTTTGCTGCAAGAGTAACTTTTTGTCGCCTAATGTTAGACAAAATTGAAGAAGATTCGGAGTTTTTTGATAGAATTTTGTGGAGCGATGAATCTTCGGCCAAAAGAGACGGCTTTTTGAACCTGCACAACCTTCATAGCTGGCAGTTGACAAATCCTCATCTGATACGTGAGGATAAATCACAAAACCAGTTCAAAATTAACTACTGGACAGGGATACTAAATGGCAAAATTATAGGCCGGGCTATTTAAATTTTTTGCAAAATGTTCTGCCCGGATTATTAGAAGAAGTGCCTTTAGCGATCCGACAAATAATATGGTTACAGAATGATGGGTGTCCAGCACATTACGCTGTGTCTGTAAGAAGATACCTGGACGAAACATACCCCAACAGGTGGATCGGCCGTTTGGGACCAATTTTATGGCCACCACGGTCGCCTGACCTAAACCCCTTGAACTTTTTTTATTGGGGCTGCCTTAAGGAAAAAGTGTACAAAAAAGCAATCACAACAATCGAAGAACTGCGTCAGCGCGTTCAGGAAGCGGCTCAAGAGATTGAACAGCGCAGGTACACGCGACTGCTGAAAAGATCTTTTGTCCGACGGTGCAGAGCTTGTATTAGAGGGGGTATGTATTTATTTGTTTCTTTATTGTATTTTATTGTAGGGGGTAGGCAATTCGAACACCTATTGTAATAAAAAAAATAAAGATTACATCATGCTCAAATTGTGGTTTCAATTATTACATACCAAAAGAAACATTTAAATACATTTATATTTTATTTTTAACTTTTATGTTCTAGCAAAGAAGGGCTCTTGATACATAACTAGCAATAACTTAATAATTTTCAAATAAAAATATCGCGTGTAATACCGTTTTAGAAATCGCATAAAGTAGGCATGTTTTCAAAATTGTTGGCCACCCAGGTCACCATACGTTTTTTTTTCACCAGAGGTGCTCAAACTTAGACATTAAAAACAGACATTTGCTATTCTGGTTTTTTAAAACCTTTTGTAAAAAAAACAGCAATAGCTGGTCATGAATTGGGTAGGACGTTAGCAAGGCCCAACATTCAGGAATAAATCACAGAAAAAAATAAATAAAAAAAATCCTCCATTTGTGGTTGTAGTGTCCAATAATGTGCGTATAGGCAGCAAATTTTGTTTTTTTTTAAAGTGTCGTATTTCCAGGACTGTTAAAGATTTTTTATTTTTTATTTTTTTTCTGAGCGGCGTTTTCCCCCCCTTTATGCACTTGCTGGATTATCCATTAAATATGGGACACCCTGTATAAGCTGAGGTCGGACTGGATATACCCGCCACACCTGCCACACGCTGGCACCTGGGCTCTTTTCGTGAGACTTTCGAGATGAACGAAGGCTCGTTGAATTCGTCTCGATGAGAGGAACACGATGAGCCTGACTTCGAGAGCGTCACCTTAAGGGGTAAGTTTTTACAACCTCAACTGTATTTAAAATACGTTGCGGATAGTTTCTTCCGAAATCATACCTTCCCATCGCAATGAGTGAACTCAGTCGACAGATCTAGACTCGTGGTACTCATGAACCAAGTCCAGAAAGTATTTTGACCCATGGGTGGCGTTTTCACACACCCCATCGAGCATTTAAGTGAAAAATGGTAACAGTAAAAATGGTAACAAAAATAGTAAGCCATGGTCCAGGTCTGTTGGATTTGTTCTGGCCAGAGTAAGTCCTCCAAGGTCCCCAAGCCTATCAATGTTAATTTTATTTTAAAGCTTGTTGCAAAATAAAATAAAAATTGCCGTCGGCATTTTTGGGTGCGACTTGATCAAAGGAAATATTATTCTGGCTGTTTTTTGTGTTTTTATTTCAGGGACATTTCTTGCTCGGGATATTTTGACGCGGAATCGTCGATGGCTGGGCCTGTCGCTGGTGAACATGACCACGAACCGACACCGTGATTTATTTATTGACTATTTTGCAGTGTGTTACAGATGGAGGGGGTCTCCGAAATATAACCCTTTAAGGAGGGAAGCAAATAGCTCTCTCGCAGACTGCGAGTCGCAGTGGTCACTTTTATGTGGCCACACGGACGAGAGACGCCACCGCGACAATGCAATGCCACAGCGACAGGTGCCTTGCCCGCTTCCTAACTAGGAATGGGGAAAGTGAGACCTGTCGATGGCTGGGTCTGTCGCTGGTGAACAAGACCACGAACCGACACCGTGATTTATTTATACAGACTATTTTGAAGTGTGTTACAGATGGAGGTCTCCGAGATAGAAACCTTTAAGGAGGGACGCAAATAGCTCTCTCGCAGACTGCGAGTCGCAGTGGTCACTTTTATGTCGCCACACGGACGAGAGACGCCACCGCGACAATGCAATGCCACAGCGACGGGTGCCCTGCTCGCTTCCTAATTAGGAATGGGGAAAGCAAGACCTGTCGATGGCTGGGCCTGTCGCTGGTGAACATGACCACGAAGAGACACCGTGGATTCCAAACAGGTAAGTGAAGCTAAAATCGATTGGAGCTGTGACGCTTTTTTGAAAGGATTTGCATGGATGTAGGTCCTATTTCACTGC
The DNA here is from genome assembly GCA_932527175.1 of Operophtera brumata. Taxonomy (NCBI): domain Eukaryota; kingdom Metazoa; phylum Arthropoda; class Insecta; order Lepidoptera; family Geometridae; genus Operophtera; species Operophtera brumata. Next base: position 43,672,739 of record OW052226.1, on the reverse strand, counting down.
GAAAATCGAGCGAACAAAGAGGGCGGTGTTGGTGTATCATACATAATAATATCAACAAGCACTGGCGATGGTCAAGTGCAGCACACCTTATAAAAATAGATATATGGCGAGGGTAGAACCATACTGATCCAAGTGTAATTTTTTCAATAATGGAGATTTTTGCAGTAAAGGCATGGTTTTTTTTATTTTCAGAAGTGCAGAAAACGTCATCTTCTGTTGGGGAGCCTTTATTTCCCACTTTAGCATTAGTCTTACTTTCAAAATTATATCATGCCATACTAATCCAAGTGCAGTGTGTTAAATTTATGTATTAATCCTGATTGTACCTAGATATATAATGTAGTTGTTTGTTTTTCCTTAATAAATAAAATAAAATAAAATAAAATAAATCCGTACTTGGATCAGTATGGCCCAAATTTACTGAGTAAGCTAAAGTGCAAGTACAAAATGTTTATTCAACTGGCAACAAAAAAAGTGTTGTTACTGTCAAAGTTAGCTGTCAAATCCGGAGTTTTTGCGCGGGAATGTGAAAAAACTTTTTAACTATTTACGACGATTCTTACTTGTTGTGGTTGTTAAATTTTCAAAGTATTTCTATTCGCGGGTTCAATAAAGTTTTTCAGTGAAATGGAAGGGAGAAACAGGCGCTCTAGAGCAGAAAATATAGTTGCGTTGGCGTTGCAAAGTACTGCATTGGGTGATTCAGAAAGCGATGAGAATTTTTCCATCGATCATTCGTCCTACCACCCACCAGACCAGCTGAATGAATCTCTCCGCATATACCTAGAAGAGGGAGGGGCGAGGAGTCTCAGGACGATGAAAACACACTACCGTCCATGTTTGGGGATGATTAAGCTTCATTTACTTCTTTAAGTTCTATTTTTCATGAGGTTTTTCTATGTTAGTCAATTTGAATTTGACTAAATATTTTGTGCCAAAGTGATCCAAGTGATTTTTTTTTGCATTAACTAACATTTTGTTTCTCATAATAAAAAAATATTATCATAAACATTTTTTGATATCATCTTTAACATTTTAGCCATCATTTTATTGAAGATTAAACCATAACAGATCACCTGCATTTTTAAAACAAGCTCAGAAGCGTCTCCTACATTTTCTCAAAAGTATGAAAACGATACTTGGATCAGTATGGTTCTACCCTCGCCATATATGATATGAAAAAGCTGGCCAAGACTCCTTCTTACTCCTCCTTAGGCCCATTACGGACACTCGGTCGCGTTCGCGTTCCTATTTCTCCCGAATCTCGTTCTTAGCCAAAATATTGGCTATGATTGTGCCTGAGATCAGTCCAATTATACGACGATTTCTTTAATTGAAGTAGACGAATTTACCTTCGATGATGATGACTTAGGAGAACACAACAATTCAGCTTTTGCAATCTAAAGAATCGATGTATGTCGCAACCGTGTCATGTTTAATTAATTTACATTATACCATCCAATATTGTGGAATGAGCCGCCATAACTCACTCTTGAAGGGAGGCATTGTTGTGGAAACGTACGAAGTCTCTCATGAAGAATGTCTTGCTATGCATAAATTACGTCGTGCTCGAATCTATGGTCAGGAATATCAAATTGAATCCTTCAATACGACCTATACTCGATGGATTACACTGGCGGGGGGCATCGATCACGATGGGACGTGTTCTCGTGGTTCGTTTAACAATCGATGGGGCAGCTACATAGATGTGACAGCTCATGGCCAAGCGACGTTATTGTTTTCGACAGGCGTTGCGGTACGAATGATGAAAGCAGATACGATACGACTTCCGATTGGTGTTGTTTGTCCCTTAGACTCTCTAAAGTGCATGGATCCGATTTACGGGTATACGTTTTGGGATGTCGGCTCGATCTTTCCTTGCTCTCACGACGCTTATCATGTTATCTATCAGGGATCAGCTACCAAAGTTCTTACAGCGCTTAATTCGCCACGTCAGGGAAAGGTGATACATAGTACGATGTTCAGTGTTAAAGACGAAGAACAGATATTTACTCTCATGGCTATTGGTGAAAAGGAGGTTTGCCGGTACAAAATGTTTCAAACGGAGCATCCCCAATACATGATTATAGAAGTGGGGAGTGGAGCCTTTCCATTCCAAAAAACAGAAGTGCCGACAAATGATCTAGACATTTGTATGTACATAAATGCCAAGATTGTGTATATCACTCGTGGAATAGAGAGAAGTATAAAATACATATACAAAAGCTTGTCTACACGTATTTGCGAACTGGAACGTGCTCAGTTAAAGACGCTTACTAGCCTAGCTTTTATCTCGCCTGTCTCTTTTGCCTACCAATACATGAATGCGCCTGGCTACACTGCAATATCTTCCGGAGAGGTCATTCACGTTGTAAAATGTAGTGCCGTTCCTATAACACCGCGTGAAAGTGTCGATTGTACAATTGAACATCCAGTTTATTATATGAACGAGAGCTTCTACGTTACACCACGCTCACACTTATTACAACGTACAGGCACACCAACTCCTTGTTCAGAAATACTTAGTCCAGAATATAAAATCAACGGACGCTGGTACAGATTTCAGAAAGGCATGTCACCAAAACGGTCACCCATCGTTCTATCTCCAAAACTTCCCAACTCATGGGAAGGATTGGATCTGGGCAACGTCATGAGTGCGGGAATATATACTATGGAACAGATGAGCAGAGTTAGACAACAGATTATGTATCCACAGGAACGACGTGCCATAAGTGAAACCTTTACTGGTGCACTGAATGGCGACAGTGTTTCTCATAACAATCTGAATTACGAAGTCTTTGTAAATAAAGATGCGCTCTTTTCTTGTTCACTATACCAGTACTCAAGGGACTCCCTACAACCACTCCTGCTCAGGTGATTCAAGCTCCTGTAAAACCCCGACCACCTGAAGCTGTCTGGTATGGTAATGTAGTTCACTGGCAGGGCTTCACAACCTCCGGTCGTTGCAAGTTTTGTAAGAATAACAAGACGGAGGGTTACTGCACTGAATGCAGCGAAAGACAGTGTTTTGTCAGAAAGAGAAATAGTTTCAACAATTTTAGCAACAAATAAATAAAATAAATAGGTTCTTAAGTTTAGCAGTATTTTTCCACTGTGTGGTTTTGCAATAATAGTTAGGGAGGCGAATAGGGGAATTTTCGGCAATACTCGAGCGTGGCAGTTTAAGATATGAGAGATACCTTAGACCTAATAGAACAACCTTGTAAAGTATTTAGCTCTTTATGTAGTGACGCGCGCCTAGGATAGACGATCAGATTAGTAACAAAAAATGGATAGTCTGAAATACTCGAGCGCGTCAGATTAAGATATTGGGGGTTGATTTTAGTGTTTAAAGACTAAATTTAACTAATCTGACGATAAGTCCTTGACGCCGCCGAGTTATAGGGTCGCGAACTTGTAAAAAAAACGTTAATCCGGCATTCTCGAGCGCGATTTTTATTTTTTTTATTTTGAAGAATATGATCTAAAACTTACTAAAAATACAAAATCTGCCGGTTTCCGCATGACCGGAAGTGTGGAGGAGCCATTTCGTCTTCCTAAGAACGCGTTACGGCATATAAGTCGCGAACGATACATTTTACAAAAAAAAAGTTTAAATAAACAAAAAAGGTAATTTTATTTTACACAAAAAAGGTCTCTTTACATTTTTGTCCAAAGTTAAAACTTTTTGACTTGAAGCATCATAAAAACTCAAACTCCCGGTTTTTTGAGTATATCTCGAAAACTGAGCGTGTTAAAAAAATTGATATGAAATAACGATGATTAAATTATGTGACTTTTATTATATCTCAAAAATTTTTTTTTTCTAAAGCTTCTCGACAATTTTCGTGGACTCGGAAAAAGTTACACGTGTAACTGTATACAAAAGTATTATTAACATGTACAGTTTCATATATTTATATTATTCAATAGCCTGTTGATCCTCAAATTGTTTTTTGGATGTACCGTAAGCAAAACGAAGTCAAGAATTGAAGCAAAAAAGAGGAATTTGCCATAAACATGTAATACAGACTGAGCGCTTCGCGGAAATATGCCGTCCTACCAGTATTTTTTCTTTATTTCGCAACATTGATGGTGGGGAAAGAAGCGGTAGAAGGGAATTAATTTTCGGTACAATATATATATATAAATATATATTTATGGTCCCCTAACGTAGACCTATGTGCCCTCAGTATGACGCCGATTGAAGAGAGAGAAAAGACCCGACGGTATATTTCTCGAATGTGCTGGAAACTTTCTCCCCTGTAGCCCCGCCCCGCACTCGCTGTATCTATCTTGTTCCTCGGCCATTCCTCAGTCAGCCGGCATCCGGCACACGTGTACTAATTGAAGAGAGAGAAAAGACCCGACGGTATATTTCTCGAATGTGCTGGAAACTTTTTCCCCTGTAGCCCCGCCCCGCACTCGCAGTATCTATCTTGTTCCTCGGCCATTCCTCAGTCAGCCGGCATCCGGCACACGTGTACTATACACTTGCGTATTTCGAGTTCACAGTTTATTCAATATGTTTTTGTAGTTTATCGACTTTGGTTGGTAAGATTTTCGTGATGAGTGATAATCAAAGGAAGTGTGTGTTTTGTTCGGAACTATTGACTGCTGAATTTGCGACGTTTACTACAGAAACTTTGAAAAAATGTAAGATTATCTCGCCGAATTCATGCAACACAAAGGTGTCTCTCCGCAACTCGACCACGCCGAAACTCAGCAGTTGATCCAATGGTACGAAGAATATAGAGCAGAATCTCTTCAAGGTAAACACGGAAAAACGTGCCAATTTTACGCGATGTACAGCGATTTTGACAATATCTATCACTTCTTCGTTCGCAGTGTTAGAACAGGAGATTTGAATTTGTTCATTTACGCTCTTGGAAGAATCGTAATTTTATTCTTTCATTATAATCAACAAAACTATAGTCGATGGCTGACATACTACATAAATCAACTGCTGCACATCGATCAAACACATCCAGGCCTCCGATCTGAATTGGCTCGGGGATCTTTTGGGATTCGAAGGACTCCGAAAGCTTTCTCTCGAATTCCGGTTGACCTAACGCTGGAACAAAACATCAATGGAGACGCAGCACGCCGACTTACCGGAATAACAAATCTGACAAATTCAATTGGTGCTAGACAGCGCTGGGCGAAAAATCACGGAGCTCGAACGCGAATAATATCGCACGTACTAACTCAAGCAGGACTGAACAAGAACCATGATATCTCCGCTGAGCAAAATCCACAGCGTATACAGAAAGATAAGAAGCAACTTCAAGGTTTTGTGGAAGGTATTCGTCAGACAATAAATCCATTTTCTGTCTCAATCGATGCTGATAAATTGTTTAACACCTCGAGTGGACAAGCTGCAACTCCTGAAGTAGCGAATAGCTTGTTGAACGCAGTATCAAAGGGAACGGAGTTACGAGACAAATTTATTGCTGAATGCAATGACAACTCACTGAGAGATTTCACGCAAGAATACCAAAAAATGCAGTACTGACTTTCGCGAGCATGAAGAAGAAGAAAAAAATTCAGATCGGCCGAAAAGTACTTGAAGTTCGTCTCCAGCGTGACTTATTTGGCCGATTGTTGTCTTTATCTTTGGACGCGCAAATTGATCTTGAAAAGATGCTTCGTTTTCCAATAACGCCAATTCCACTGTCTTTGTGTCACATAGATGGTTCTATAAACAAAACTGTTAAATCGGTGCTGGTGAAAGTGTTGGAACAGCAAAGTGAAGACATGGAACAACCGCCCTCTAACGTGGACATGGTAATCATCGATGGCTTCTTTCTGTTAAATACCATGACAGATATGCCTCGAACGTTTGGAGATGTATCAAAAAAACTCTTGGCAGTTTTAGTAAAAAATCAAGGAAATGAAATTGCCATAGTTTTTGATCGGTACTTTACACCTTCCATTAAAGATTATAAGCATACTATCCGCAACAGTGTGAATGACGATAAGGACTACCACATCAGCGGTCCTCAGCAAATCCGATTAGTAGACTTTGCGAAGGACTTGAAAAATATCAAGTTCAAAGAAGCTCTAGTCAAGTTTTTCATTGATCATTGGAATACTCAAGAGATGGCCGTTATTATTCGCAACTAAACGATCTATTTGAACCACGACTTGTGCTACGTCTTCAAAGTCGTCGATGGAACAGTGCAGAGAACAATCGATGATAAGCTCTCATGCTCAAGTCACGAAGAAGCCGACACGAAGACAGTTTTCCTTGCCTGTCAATTGCCACAAGGTTCGACAACAATCATTCGAACATCAGACACAGATATTCTGGTCATTATGTTGGCCAATGTGGAGCATTTGAACGAATCGGTTAGAGTGTGGATGGATCTCGGAGTCGGTAATGCACGTCGCTATATAGATGTTTCGGCACTGTCAGTTCAGTTAGGCTCAATGCTTTCACGCGCACTGCCTGCTTTCCACGCTTTAACAGGATGCGATTTTAATCCAGCATTGTATAAACGAGGCAAAAAGAGACCTTTTGATATTTTGAGAAAATCTGAAATCTTTAAAAAAGCGCTCGCTGATGTAGGGTCCGATCATTGTGATATCCAAACAATTTTCCCCACGCTTCTATCTTTTATATGTCACATGTACGGACTGAAGAAACTCGCTGATGTCAACGAAGCTCGATTCGACATTTTTAATAAAACATACAAGGTGCACGACACATCGAAGCCGTTCTCGTTGGATGTACGCAACTACGACGCTTGCAATTTACCCCCATGCCAGTCAGAGCTATACCAACATTGCCTCAGAACTCGGTACATCGCCAATTTGTGGAGGAATGCTCACAAATCCGACATCACTGACCTTGCACCGACCGATCATGGGTGGAATGAAAATAATAATAAATTCGAGTTCACGTGGTTTATCGGGAATCAATTGCCCGATGCGTATGAAAATGTTGTTGTATCGCCGGATATTCTGGGCAACGAGAATGACACTGAGGACAGCAATGACGAGACGCTTGATTCAGGTAAATTTTTGTACTTCTATAATATTCTTTCAACAAAATTACTGAATAGAAATAATTGTTACGGATGTTGCAGGCACTCAGCAGGAAATAATTGTGGATGAGGAGCCACAATATGAAAGTTCCAGTGAAGAAGAAGAAGAAGATGAATTGTATTGAGCAAAAATGTAAAGATCATACATAACAATACAATTATAATCCAATTTTTATATCATTTAATTTTTGTATACAATAAATAATACACTTCGTACTATATTTCATCTACATTAACGTTGGTTGTATCTATCGCTTTATTGTCATTCTTAAATTCCCCATTTTATCACGGAGAAAGAAAGGAAAAAAAAGAAACCAAAAAACTTTTTTCGGTCAGATTAAGAGAACCCACCAACATTTTTGTCAGATTAAAAAAATCTGCTTTCAGGATACCGAGATAAACCTCCCCTATGAAAATCTGACGCGCTCGAGTATTTCAAAAAAACTTTTTTTTTTTTGCATTTTCAAAAATTCATCGTAACTTATCGTCACGCCGAAATCGTCAGTTTTTTTAAAGGGAGCTTCCTTGGGGCCTACTTAACACCCCTTCCGAAAATCTGACGCGCTCGAGTAATTTTTTTTTTTTGCATTTTTGACTACTTTATATGCCCCACCACGCAAACCGGCAGATTAGTATACCGTTGTTATCAGAGGCACTCGGGGCATACGTAGTATGAATATCTGACGCGCTCGAGAATGCTCAAGTAACTGTTTTTTTTTACATTTTTGAAAAACCGTACACGCCAAACCCACCGCTAAAATGGTTTTTGCCATACGAGCTTTTCTTTTCGAAATTATTTTATCTTTCGATTTTGATAGGTCTCGACGGCGCCGTTGAATTACGCCATTTAGCTACCTCGCCTCCCTAACTATAAGTATTCCATTGTCATGAGATTGAGACTTATGTTTGTACGGGTGAGATTTACGTTTTATAAAAATTGCCTGGCATAATAATGTTGATGATATTGTTATTTTGATCTCGTTATTTGAATGGATACTAATATTTTTGTGACTTTTAGTCAGTAAATAGTGTTAATTACTTTATAATAACAGACAAACTAGAAATATTAATAGTTTAAAAAGTCCTATTTGAAAACTACTTGCTGAAAGATTCATAAACAGCGGAATACTCACAAGCGACCAATAATACATAAATAAATGTGTTGAAGAAAGTCGTCACCAATAAAATTGTAAGAAAATATTACATGAAGACAAATTTAACTGTATAGATTAAAAAAACTGCTAATTAATAAAAAACTAAAACGCATAACTGCTTTCATTTTTTTTTTGACAGAGATGATAACACCAGAGCTTCAGCTGGGAAAAACGAGTGTGTAACTTTAAAAAAGTAAAACATACAAAAATAGATTAATATACAAGCTGTCCCTGCAGACGTTGTCCTTCCGTGACACACACACTACACTACTAAACCTTTTCATACTATACCATCCCTGAATTACAGCAAACAAAATAATTCTTTTTAAAAAAACCGACTTCAAAGCGTCCATTTGTCACGCATACTTATAATGCAAATTTGAGACTTATATGGTTTTTACTCATAGATGCTATTGTCAGAACTGGACCAGACGGGAAGCACCAGCTTTCAAATAAAAAAAGAATCATCAAAATCGGGTCATACAGTCGAAAGTTCTGAGTCTGAGCAGTGTGGCCAACGTAGGCGATTTGTCGCCATTTAGGCTACTCAGAACGAGAATCGGCGATGAAAAAATTTGAAAGGCGACTGGTCGCCTATTAGGCTACTTCAGAGACAAGCTATTTATATTAGCCGAATTAAAAATGAAAGCTGTTGATAAAAATCATAGCCACCCTAAGGTCTGTTAAACTAATAAAGAATTATGGTCACCCCATTGATATGTCGTTGGTTAGTTACGGTGGTTTCCGGGGAGTACCCTGAATTTATCTTAGCTATTATGTAACCAATTTAAGGATTATTATGAATTTCTTTTGCTGTTAATGACTACCGCAATTATCCATATTCCACTGCCTATAGTTCAAACTAATAGTTCGGGAATATTCGTTTCTTTTCGTCACTTTCGCTTTGAACTACTATCCCGTCTGGGCATGTGCAAAGTAATTTCAAAGGATTTTTTCTGTGAGAAAACTATGGGAAAGCTCGGAAATGAAACATTATCGGGATGAATGGGAAAAAATACCAGCAAGTCATCGAACATGGAATTCCCACCGACATTCTGCATTTTCAACACCTGTAGGTACCCAAAAATTTACAATATCAATTAACAATTATAGATATAGGTACTTATATTATGAATAATATTGAAGTTGCCTCATGGCAACAAAAAACAAAAAAAAAAACAATATTGAAAAATGTACAATAATCGCACTTATGTAGGAGAAGTCTTTAACATAGGGTCATCCCTATGATAAGACTTCTCCTACATAAGTGCGATTATTGTACATTTTTCAATATTGTTTTTAGTTTTATTTTATGTCATGTAGTTATTGCGGTAGTCTGGTTTTAGTTTTTGAAATTGTATCTTGTTCATAATTTTACGATAGGTTAAAGCAGGTATGAATAAATAAATTAATTTTTACTACGTTTTATTTTATTTTAGCGAAAATTTGGCGTTTGGTTTGGGCTACTTTTTTGGGCTACAGAAGTTGAAATTCGGCTACATTAGGCTACATTAGGCTACTTAAGATGTAAAAAAGGGCGACATCAGGCCCTAAGTGGTTGGCAACACTGAGTCTGAGTTCTGTTCCGTTCTTGAGTTTTAGCGAGACTAACACACAGCATTTGATTTTTATTAATAAGAAGCTTTTTATTATATGTTATGCATAACTTATGTAAGTTGGTTTTGAATAGATGGGATGAAAACAATGTAGTCACATCTTTATGTTTTCCATTGTGTGATAAACGGTTAATTTGTGTGATAGAAATAGAAAATTCCGTTGGGTTTCTTTTGTGTTATGGTACACTTTTTTTGATATTGAACCAGGTAGGTACCAGATTACCAGTATACCGAACGTCCATTTTCCAATTAAATTTTCATTTTTAGTTAGGTACTTAATATTTAAGTAGTACCTAACTATATAAGCAGGTATATATACGCTCGAGTTTGGTAAAATAAGACAGCCTTGAAGTTGCCATTAATATGTGACAATACGAAAACTCACGATCAGAACACGAGAACAAAAATTTCACTATTACCTAGTTAATATTTAAGTAGTAGGCTTCGACCAAAGTAACTTTCGTCGAAGGTAGTAGGTTATATTATGGTAGGTTATACTATTTACACACGCCCGAGTTTGGTAAAACAAGGCAGCCCTGAAGTTGCCATTAATATGTGTTAATACGAAAACTCACGGTCAGAACGTGAGAATTTACATTCAACAATGAAGTAGATTATATGTTATACAAGAATATAGGTACATGTAGGTACATTACGGACGATTACGTAAAACTAGCCCTGAGGACCAGTTTAGACAAAAACACACTCCAATATAGGTAGATCCTAAAATGTATTGCGCAGCCAATCTTTAACTTAACAGCGGCCTAGTAGGTAGGTAAGTAGTTATAACGGCAGAACTTATTACATATTCACATGAACAAACGTTACTTTCAATCGACCCCAATTTCCGAATGCGAGAAATCCTCTTCAAATGGGACCAAACAGCAACGAAGCGACCCGACACAGCCACATACGTAGGTAGGTAGGTAGGTAGGTACCTACCTACTTGAGCAATTACATTTCAGACGCCAAGTTTAAGTTAAAAGATACCTATTTAATTATTTTTTGTATCGACGATATCTCCAAGTTCATGTGGCAGACGTATATCAACAGTAGGGCGGCTTTATAAGGAACCAACCATTATTCATTGTAGGTATGCAGAAGAATGACGCAATCCAGACAAAGAGACACAACATTTTTCAAGGGAATCATAAGTTGGCACGCAGCATAGTATTTTTATAGAATTCTTGTTTTTTTTGTTAGTAGTTACGTACCCATTAAATTAGGTACGTTTTGCGACTTTTATTTTCCTTTTAAAAACACTAACAAGACGAATTTGAATTAAGAAATGTGTAGGTACACTTTGTTCCAACAAACAAGCCACTTTGTAGGTACCAAGCATTAGCTGAAACTCACGATCAGAACGGAGAATTCAGTATAAGAAATATGGATTAAAATACCAGAACATTGGGTAAAAACTTTCAAGAGGCGTGACTTGGCGAGGTTTTGTTAGACCAAATGATTTAAAAATGAAAGAGTATCAACGCAACGACGTTGAACACCACAAAAGACAGGAATAAACACACAAACAAAACGCACTTTTATGAAACAAGACAAGACTTAGGATACGTGAATATGCCACTTGCGATCAGCGGAACGACTTTGCTTCGAATGAAATGAAATGCGAATGAATTAGGAATGAATTGGTTGGTTGGGTGCCGCTGCCGGCTGCCGGGGCGGAGGCGGTGCCGTGCGGTTGGGAGGGAAGGGAAGGGAAGGAAGGAATTTGGCGGGGGACCCGTCCGTCCCCCTCCGAACAGCAACCCAGTAACCGACCAGTGCTGCCAACTCGACTCTGATAAAAGCGCTGCATTTATTCGATTATATAGAACGATTTTGTTTGCCGATGACAGATTCCTTTTGATCCAGTTCACGTAAATAGGACCGGTTTTTCAAACCTAAAGATCAAAATTAAAGCCTCCTCTTTCCTTAAAATCATTGTAAATCTTTAATTTTAGATTTATTTACAGTAAAATATGGTAATTTAAGTACTTATTTTAGTCGCCAACTTTAGATTTCAAACATACCTACTTATAACTTTTGAAACTATCATGATTATGTACATAATTTTCACTAGAAACGGAAACATAATCATAACGGAATATCGGGAACATTTAAAACTCAAAAATCATGGTAAATATCCCGTTTCTAGTGAAAATACCTACTTATATTTTAGGAATAAAACAATAAATTCCGTCTTGTAGTGATTTGGATCAATTGAGCTACCTTTAGATCGTTAGCAGCGGTCTTCAGGTAGCACAGCTGTTTTATTTGTACATACCTTGTTGTATTTACTTGTTTTAGTTGTAGTTTTCTTGCCGTAAATAAAGATTATGAGGTTAACTACTAAATTTTGTTATTATACATTGGATTAACGACTAATTCAGTGTTGTCAGGCAAGCAATGGAGCAGTCCAGTAGGCACATGATAGTACAAGCTTTATCCCTAAATTTAGTCTACTACTATCTAAAAACGTGCTACCTACCTATCCAACGTGTTCTAAACGCATGTGTCTGCTTTTACTTTGACATACCGTTTAGAACTCTCATTACTCCATACTTAAATGAACACACTATATTGAAGATGAGATAACGGTATCATTTTATCTATTTAATTTTCAATTTACAAGATTAGATACCTATAATTATTCGAAATAAATGGCAGTAAGTGCGCCACTTTCCGAAAAAAGCGCTAGATTTATCACACAAAGTTTAAAGCTGGCAACGCGCTTTAAACTTTGGCTAGCCAGCCAGACATGGTTGTTTTGTAAGTTCGAAAACCGGTGAATGTACAGCGTTTACTCGCTATCTGGAGCTCTTTCTACATTGACCAGCTCGAGCTCTGCGACACATTGTTCAAATAATAATATCGAAAATGATTCTATCCCTTCGCAGAAACATTAACAAAAAAACCCATTGAATGCGATAACATTCCCCTAACTGCAAAGTAGACCTCTCTTTGAAAGCAAAGATTGTACCTACCTACTAACTTGTACCTACTATTAATTATTTGTGCTATTTATGGAATTTAAACTAGCTAGCAGGGCTTGGATTCTATTAATAGGTAGGTAGGTACCTACCTACCTAGGTATTTAAATAATTATTCTGTATTCTATACCTAGGTAGGTACCTATTCTAAGTTCGGTACCTAGGTAGGTACCTACCTACATTTTTAACGAGAGAACTTCAGTCATGTACCTACCTTCCTAGATGTACCTACTTATATTGGTACGTACCTAGGTATTAGTAGTAGGTGCATATCTACTTTTGACAGGAATAGGTAGGTATATACAATTCCTGAATAATAAAATTTTCAAATAGGTAGGTACCTAGGTAGGTTTACCGACTTATAAAAATAAGTTAAGATTTTCGGAATTAATCATTTATATGGGACAGTTGATTTTTCGTGATTTTCGCTCACTTTCCACTTCGAGAGCTTTGATTACCTATTTATAGACTATAGGTACCTAGATTATCTAAGTTCGAGAACGCGTTTCTGTCACTTTCAACCTTATGTAGGTAGGTAGGGACCTACCTAGGTACAGTCACAGTTGTGCCACAACTAAAGCCTATTTAATAATGATTAGGTACAAAATTAGCACTGTTTACATTTAAACAATTTAGAACATAATCTACAGAATCACCTAATAAGCTTTCTGTTGAAAAATATATTAATAATAACCTACAAGCTTTTCTAAAATCAGTGATCGGAACAAAATTAGCCCGCACACTGCCAGGCTACAATTAATCGTCGAGAAGTTTCAGTGTGCACCTTCCGTCTACACCATCAGATCAGCTCGCTGTCACCATAATATTGTTTTGTCATCGGAACTTGACAGGTACCTACCTATGCAAAATGTCAGATCAATCAAAGTGGAGACACCTTCTCGCGCAATTCTTGCTATAGCATTGCTATTGCAGGATACCTAATAAGCCAGCCAGACAGGTGAAACTAAATATAAACAGTGACATAGGTAGGTACAGCCCGTTTCGCTCCGCGAGCGATCTCGTTGATTAGGTATGTGAATAGGTATACCTACCTACACGAACTCTAGCCCCCATACATACATAGACACACGCCTTTTCCCCCGAACGGGTAGGCAGAGCCTCAAATGGGCCATCGTGGGAAATAGACATGAATAGAGTGGTGAGCTCATCGCCGCCATTGCTTCCCCCGCAACTAAATAAAAGCTTGTATAGGTATAAATAGCACGCGCCGTGTTTGATTGAGCACCGCAGTCGGGTCCAAAACCCGAAACTGTGTCCCCACGCACCGGCTCCGCCGCGCGTGAGGAGAAAACTAGACGAGCTGCCTGATTCATCCAGTTTTGTTCGCGAGCGTTTGAACAATCAACATCAGCATCATCATTAGGTATAAATTTACGTACATATCTATATAAGTACATATATGGGGTGAGAAGCGTTACCTTGCCGTAACAGTTTTTCAACTAGCACGGAAGGCAACGTTCTCTTATTTTCATATACCTACCTACTTACGAACATCACTTAAATGAATGCTAATGTTAATAATGTTTTATCGTACCTATTCTAAGTGAAATAAACTTATCTTTATCATCACCGCCAGCCTGTAGGACGAGGCCTCGCTAGTGAACACAATGGGGGACTTGCCATAATAACCACGCTCAGCAGGCGAATTGGTTATTGCAGTATTAGTAGTCGATACTGCTGCCCATCCCCATGTCATCTCTTAATAAGACTCTTATTAAATCCACGGGAGGAGACAGATGGATCTATTCTTAGGACGGAAACACCACGGTTGGAATAATAAACAACTAATTCATAAAATTTAAAATACCTAATCCTTATTTCAATTAATAAAATAGTTTTGACTTTCCTTTTCAGGTTAGGCCGAATGAATCTAACTTAAAACTGAACACGCCACTATTTACAAAGACGTAAACAGACAGAGATGTCCTCCCAGAAAGTATTATAAATATAAAATAAATCTATCTGCGTGCGATAATACCTCTATCTATACAGGACGTCCCAAGACTATGCGACATGAAGGGAAAGTATTGTAGATAGGATGTTTTGCTGAAAGGAGACTTTATTTTATTTTTAAGACTTAGTAACACTGCATTCAAAGTTTTTCTAAAAATTACTTGCTTCGTCTGCCCTTCATGTCGCATAGTCTTGGGAGGCCCTGTAAAGGTACATATGTTTATATCTGTCTGTCTACGCATGTCTCCCGCCGTCGCCACCGTGGCCTTGATGTCAGCCCACTCGAATCAGACCATTTCAGTGGACGATGTAGGTATTAAAAGATATGTCGTTAGGAACAAGTTGTTTAAATATAATATTGTGACATTGTAATATCTAGATCTATGGTTTCTCAGTTTCCCATTTAATTGAATAGAATCAAACTAGGTAGCATGCATTATAAGATTTCCATACAAATATTTGAGTCGGTGTGATTTGGAAACCATACAATTTTATACAAAGACTATGTTATAACTTTATTTTGAGGTCAATGACGTCCAACCAACGTCCAACGGATATAGATAGCAGTGTTTTGATCACGTCTACAATAAAACATGGCAGTATAATGAGATAATATACAAGATATGAGCAAACTCCGTTTGTATGTAGAGAGCTCCAGAGCCCTAACGATACACTCATCTTGAAACATACATACATACATAGACATACGCTTTTTTCCCGGAAGGGACAGAGCCTACACGGGCCTCTTCACAGTGGGTTACACCATCGTGGGATATAGACGTGACAAGTGGTGAGCTCATCGCCGCCATTGCTTCCCACGACTGACTCGGCTAACGAGGAATCTATTAGGCTTGTGCTTAATCGTTCACTGAGCGGAGCGCTCCGTACTAGCATAGGACAACCAAACACAATAGACTGCCAATCTCATACAAGAAAACGTGACTCAAAAAAGGTCAAATTTCAGGCTATTCCTAGATGGCGCTGGCAAATTCATTCAATCAGCATTTTAAACCAATTACCTAATCTCTTTAAAAATAAACATTTTAATTTCTAATTTATCTTTTAATTATGAAACTATGGTTTCAAAACATGTTTTATCGATCTATTCGAAATACATGTAAAAATAATTTCAATCGTTTATAGCAGATTCAAAACAGTGACATCTAGCGTCATTGTAGACAATCATTCATCGATGCACGTTTTCTTGTATGAGATTGGCAGTCTATTGTGTATAGTTAGTCTAGTTAATCTATATGGTACTAGCACAATCAATCAAATGTACTAGTTCAGTCTTATAGTTCTATTAGTACTGTTTGTTCAGTGGTAAAAGAGTCTTGGTTCGTGTTCGTTCGTTTGTACTCGGTCTTCGTCAGAGACGCATCGAGTGCTAGGTCGGACGGTGTGCGTACTCGCGCGCTCACTCTTTTGCGAAAGGAACTAATAGTACTATTGAACTAATAAGGATGTTCTCGGGGAATAGTTCGTTCTCGTAATGAGAAATAATTTCATAGACTAACTAAACAGAATAGACTGCTAATCTCATACAAGAAAACGTGCATCGATAAATGATTGCCTACAATGACGCTAGATGTCGCTGTTTTGAATCTGCTATAAACGATTGAAATTATTTTTACATGTATTTCGAATAGATCGATAAAACATGTTTTGCGACCGAAGTTTCATAATTAGAAAAATAAATTAGAAATTTAAATGTTTATTTTTAAAGAGATTAAGTACTTGGTTTAAAATGCTGATTGTATGAATTTGCCAGCGCCATCTAGAAATAGCCTGGATTTGACCTTTTTTGAGTCACGTTTTCTTGTATGAGATTGGCAGTCTATTGTGTATAGTTAGTCAATGATAATTCCTAATCATTCTTCGTACGTGAACTACACAAGCCTAATCTACATCATACATAATTATCCAACATATCAGGGGGCTCAGTACGAGAATTTGGTATTATTCGAAACTATACGCTGAATGCTCACGCTTGCGGCGCGTTTTTTTTTTGTGTTTTTTGCCCATTACAGCTCATCAACACTTCCTCAGATAGCGAAAGTTGAGTTCGCGAGAACTAAGAGACTTAACCACACATGTTTTAATTGATAGTATCTCATAAATATCACCAGTTTAGCTACGATAGCCCTAACAAAAAAAAACACTGTCAAAATGTGTTTAGGGTTATCATAGCTAATCTGGTGGTATATGATACCATCAATTAAAACATATGTGTTAAGTCTCCTAGTTCTCGCGAACTCAACTTTCGCTATCTGAGGAAGTGTTGATGAGCTGTAATGGGCAAAAAACACCAAAAAAAAAGAAGAATTTAGCGCCTCAAGCGTGAGCATCCGCCTTATGTTTCGTTTCCTTCAACACATTTACTGACAGCGTCCTTAGTTTTCTCCTCATTTTCGCTAGAGGCGCTGCAAGTAAATGTATGGAAGGAAACGAAACATATCTTATAGTCCACAACACACATATATCTAGACCCGTGGTTTGTCAATTTCGTATAAAATTATGGTTTTCAAATCACACAGACTGATTTCAATGAAATTCTTATAAACCATGCATGCCATTTTGTTTCTATACACTTTAATGGACAACGGACTAACCACAGTTCTAGATTTGTTTTGTGGATGCGCTTGAGCCCTTTTGTACGTAAAAAATGTTAGCTCCTAATTTAGCCATTATCTCATCAACTCCATGAAATGTATACATTAATTTACACCCCGTTCGTTAGTCATATGCAAAGGTTCTTTCAATGATATGTGGGAAATTATCTCGAGGGCTTTTAGAAGTCTGTTTGGAAGGTAAATAAAGTAGGTAACCTACCGACAGCTCGTTCACCGTAAGATGTCCCCTGCTTTGTATGACGACATCCAGGGGACATCTTTCGGTGGATGGTCTGCACATCGCGTGTATTTGCCAGGTCTCTGTTCCGGGCGAACCACTAGTAAACTACATCTAATAATAGTCTACAGATCATGTGTACAGAATTTCATGGACTTTGATATGTCAAAAAAAAGCTAACTTCGTTGGGCTACAAAAGCGCTCAAAGGCACTCATTTACTGACGTCTGACGACTGCCACGATGGCACACCAGTGTCACGACGAGCGGTCTCGAGCCGCCCTCATCCACCAACGTCCCGCAACTGCCACGATGTCATCAGAGTGTCACGACGAGCGGTCTCGAGCCGCCCTCATCCACCGACGTCCCGCGACTGCCACGATGTTATCAGAGTGTCACAAAGAGCGGTCTCGAGCCGCCCCCATCCACCGACGTCCCGCGACTGCCACGATGTCATCAGAGTTTCACGACGAACGGTCTCGAGCCGCCCTCATCCACCGACGTCTCGCGACTGCCACGATGTCATAAGAGTGTCACGACGAGCGGTCTCGAGCCACCATCATCCACCGACGTCTCGCGACTACCACGATGTCATCAGAGTGCCACGACGAGCGGTCTCGAGCCGCCCTCTTCCACCGACGTCCCGCGACTGCCACAATGTCATAAGAGTGTCACGACGAGCGGTCTCGAGCCGCCCTCATCCACCGACGTCCCGCGACTGCCACGATGTCATCAGAGTGTCACGACGAGCAGTCTCGAGCCGCCTGCATCCACCGACGTCTCGCGACTGTCACGATGTCATTTGAGTGTCACGACGAAGAGCCGCTCTCATCCACCGAAGTCCCGCGACTGCCACAATATCATCGGTCCTCACGTCATTGGTTGCCTGATACACCACAAGCCCCAAGGTTAAGATCCGACGTGCGTCGCCGAATTCTGAAAGTAAATAAAGCCTTTTTAGAAAGAAGGTATCGGTACTTCACTAGACCTATACCTGTGCCTATACTAAGTATAGCCACGTTGTATTGTCAGGTGAGCAGAATTCAAACGTATGTGACATCGACACTAGATCGTAACATGATCCGAACTTTCATTTGTCAATTTTTTATTACGAGATCTGATACTGTTATACGAATGTTGTTGATACGAATGCTTTTCTTTTTATTTTTTATTTTTTAACGCGACCTTACGGCGGTGCTCGAGACTCTGTGAGATGCTGTGGTGTGTCCGGCCTAAGAATAGACCCCTTTGTCTCCTCCCGTGGATGTCGTAAAAGCCGACTAAGGGATTATCCGGACTTGTTGATAAGATTCGTTGGTATAAGATTTGTCCTGGCTGCTAGCTTATTATTGAATGTGTTATTACTGGAAGAGACCGAGTTAGTCGTGGACTCGTGGGAGGTAATGGCGGCGCTGAGCTCACCACTTGTCACGTCTATATTCCAAGATGGTGCGATCAACTGTGAAAAGAGACCCATTGAGGCTCTGCCTACCCTTTCGGGGAAAAAGGCGTGTGTCTATATACAGTGGTGGCCATATAATTAAGAACGCTGATATAAAGGGAAGATTTTTTCCAACTAAGATGCAAAACTAATTGTATGCATTTGTTTTTATTTCTCTCGGTATCGTAAAACATTTCCATATTACCACTGTATTCATTGATACACATGATTGGCTAAAAATCAATAGGCAAACTTTTTACACTACTTTTAAACAAAGTATTCCTTATTACTGGCTGGTCACGTAATTAAGAACGCTAAGTAGTTTATACCTTTATTCAAAATTTAAATAGAGAACAGTCAGTCGATTTGTTACTGTTTGTATAATTTTGGCGCCATTACGTGCTGTAAAAGATTAAAGGTGATTGCTTCTTTAGAAAAAACAATGGGAAAAAATAAAAGTTGTGATAATCTACAAGGGAAGTAATAATAAAATTTCGCCGGAAGAATTGGTCTTATAAAAAGATAGCCGACCATCTGCAATGTTCAAAACGATGGTTTTCCACGCTGTAAAGCATTTTGCTATGTATCAAACTACTTCGAATGTTCCACGTGTACCTAAACAGAGAAAAACAACTCCTCGAGATGACCGAAACATCGTTCGTATGGCAAAACAAAATCCTTTTAAAGGGTCCAATGAGCTTAGAAAAGAATATTTTGGTGAAAACAACCCTTCAGCAATCTCAGCACGCACTATTCGAAGACGTTTGGTAGAAGAAAAATTGCACGGTAGGATAGCAAGAAAGGTACCCATGTTAAAACTTTGCCACAGGCAAGCCCGGCTTGCATTTGCGAGAAAGTATGAAAACTGGACTGCAAAAAGTACATTTTTCTGACGAGACGAAAATAAACAGAGTATGTTCTGATGGAAAACGATATGTACGACGTCCCCCGAATACAGCATTCGACCCAAAGTACACGAAAGTTACATTAAAGCACGGTGGTGGAAATGTGAAAATTTGGGGTTGCTTTTCTGGACATGGTGTAGGACCTGTAAAGTTGATAGAAGGTAACATGGATCAGTTCCAATACAAAAATATACTGGAAGAAACAATGTTACCATACGCTGAAGACGTTCTACCGGTCATTTGGACATTCCAGCATGACAATGATCCAAAGCACACTGCACGCACCGTAAAGGAATTTCTTACAGCGCAATTAGTTTCTGTCTTAGACTAGCCTGCTAACAGTCCAGATCTAAACCCAATAGAGAATCTGTGGTTTGAAGTAAAGAAAAAGGTTTCAAATACAAAGTGTGGAAATTTAAGAGAGCTGTATGACGTTTTTTTAGAAGAATGGTACTCTATTTCTCTTGCGAAATGTCAAAAATTAATAGAGTCAATGCCTCGCCGGTGTAAAGCTGTAATTAAAAGCCGTGGATATGCTATTAACTATTAATTTTAGTTAAATATTTATTAAATTTCTTTTTATGTTTCCTGTGCTACATAATATTGTGATTTTTTAAATCTAAGTGTCATACAAAACAATTCCCGAGCAGTTAAATAAATCGTTCTTAATTATTTGTCCAGTTTCAGTACTATTTGAATGTGTTACTTTGATAAAATCAATAAAATGTGCAAAAAATAGTTAGCGATTTCATACTTTATTCTTAAGTCAGGTTGCTCTATTAATGTGACTATTATATAACATAACTAGTTGCTTCTCAGAAGGTACACATCTCTGTGTATGATACGATTTAAATAAAAAACTTCTAGAACTTCAAATCGTTCTTAATTATATGACCACAACTGTATGTATGTATGTACATCTGATTACTTGAGATGTTCTGCCCTCCGTAAGAAGAGTGCAGTAACTAAGTCAAACAGGTTTTTGAGTAAAACGCGGGTAAACGAAATTATTTTGTATTTGTTGTAACCTCAAAACTACGTTAGTTATTGCAACAAGCAATATATCAAATGAAAGAGAAAAAAATAAAGTTTTTTTGAAGTTATAATTATTTAAATAATATTTAAGTAATATACGATTATATTCAAAAATATACTTATGTTTAGTTATTGCTTAGCTGGCAAAGCTTAGCTTCCTAGCAATTACTGCAGAAAGTACCTTAGTTACTGCACTTATGAATAGAAAAATTACTTAATGCAATTTTATTTACAGACCACAGTTTGCAATTTTGGGAATTTGTAATCATAGGTGCAGTAACTGCATAGTTACTGCAGTATTGATAAGAGTTTCCCTTACTTTAAAACTGTTTTGAAAACATGTATGTAGTTAATGTTCATAGCAATTTTTGCAAATTACCTAATATAATCGTAAGGGTGAGGTCGTTTAATAGAAAACAAAAGAGGTAGGCTCATGTTATATTATTTAAATAGTACCCACATAATTAGAAAAAATTGTAAGGATCAAAAAATAAACAATACCAAACTAAAACTATAAACTCGTTAAACCAGCGTAATATAACTAAAGACACATTTTAATTATTTAATAAATTGAAACAAGGTCATTTTGGTTTCTTTAATTCTTAGTTTAATAACTTCAAGAGTTTGACTTATTATTTACAATATGTTTTTTTTATAATAAAGTTAACCCTCAATTTAAATGTAACCCATAAATTCCGTTTCAGAGGGACACATTTATATTTATGGGTTACATTTAAATTTAATGTTATCCATAAAGTGTGGTTTTCACTTAATAAATAATAATTTTTAAAGTTAACCTTGTTTTAATTGACAATACTATTTTTACTAAATATAAATGAAATAGGTAACCTTTCCAGTCTTTTAATTACTTAAGGCACAATATGAGATCAATCACGCTTTTGTTTTTCAAACAACTTACATATTATTTAAACATAGAGATCAGCGTTCTTACCAACTACTTAATATAGTATTTCAGTCTTGGCGGCATGACTGGTTTAATCAACAGAATGTTGTAACTTCGATAAATTTATGTCAATTTATCATTTCACGTAGTTTGAATGTGACTAAATGTAACGAATACTTAATATTATCTCAGGTAGATTTTAAGTTACAACCTAACTTATTTCTATAAAATTTTGTTTCACTTATGTTAGAAAAAATATCAGCAAAAATGAGACTAATCTAAATACAACATCTATCAAAATTACAGTTTAATCTTTCCCAATCCAAATAAATTCAGTACTGCCATTAAAGATATAAACGAAATAAACGCTATTTTTGGACATTATGATACATTTAAATCTTAATTTTGTCAGCTCAGGTGCATAATGCACCTAATTTATGTTAGGTCTGAAACACCATCAGAAACAGGTATTTTTTGCCAAAAACTTCTCCTTGTTTCTGGCATTAGTGGCACCAGTTTTGAGATTATTTCAGCTTTTCGATCAGTAGTGATTCCTCGTGGTGTGGTTTTACTTGTTGTGTTCGGAAATATGTGAGATTTTTGAATTTTGAGCTGGAGAAAGTTTAGTTCTTGCCATTCTGAACCATGGTTATCCTTGAATTGTAAATTAAAATCTCCTCTCTTTACTTTTATAGCCATTATATCTTTTAAATAAGCTCTTGGCTCGCGCTTTCGGATTATGTGCTGTGAACTCAAATCTTCATAACGATAAAAATCTGATAAAGTCATGACTTTGACAACGTTTTTCTTTGCGTTTGATGCCTTAACAGTATCGACAAAGTCATCAAAATCATAAACTTTCTTCCTTTTTTTCAATTGTGTTTCCACTTGGTGGTGGAAGTGATCAGCTGACATAAACGAGTGGCCGGGCTCGAAGTATTTTATTATGATGGATTCAGCTGCAATTAAGTCGCTGTTTATCATGTTTACCAAGAAACACATCAAAGCCCAATTTTTATTTTGCGCCGCGCAGTTATCTGCCCACAAAATGATATCGTTGATGTCACGCTTGTGTATTAGAAAAGATCTGAACGCTGAAATAATATCCTCTTGATTTCGACCAGAAATCGTTTCATTCCATAGAACAGCGTAAGGCACATTTTCATTCTTGTTAGGTCCTAATGGGACAAAGCTTTCATTAAAAGCCACAATACGAGGGCAAAAAATTGCTACTTTAAATTGGTCCATCCTAGGAAGCATGATAACTTTTTGCAAATCGACGGAGTAATAAGTACATGCGCTGTCAGTCTGATTCATACAATTCTTGTCATTACTATATTCTTCTCGAGTGGTTTCGTATCTTTTCTTATGAGTTTGGTAATGAATACATGTTTCACATGACTCTGGACCTTGTTCACATCCATTATTATCGATATGCTGTTTATGTAAAGCACATACTTCACACTCTTCGTTACCTAGATTGGTGAATGAAATGTTCATCTGTTTGACAATTTTACGATATGTTTCTAGTGATACTGGCTTGTCGAGATATTTTTCCATGTATTGTTGATGCATGAATGTAATATTTACATCACTTGGTAAGTAAAGCCTATTCGGGGCATGCTCTCAGCGGTAATGTGATATACTTGGACGGAAACTTAGAATGTGTTCCTTTATTATGTCTTTGTCAATAACGTGTTGACGTTCATACTTTCCACGCTTATCTTGTTGTTCATCTACTGGATTCTTCAAAGCCAAATGAAGGTGTCTATCATTTGTGGGATTGTAGCCAAGAGTGGTCAGAAAAAACTTTTTGCACACTTCAATCCTCTCAATATTATTATTGAAGTAATATTTATAAGTGGTTTGTCTCTTTTCATTTCCTTTTCCGGCTGTTCTAACTTTTACTTCTTCAGGTTTCACAAATCCTTTGATGAATAATCCTTTTCCTTCCCAGTTTAGATTTATGTAACGCATAAATTATGTTGAGCATTTTTTTCGGCATGTATCGCCACACGGAGGTTTTAATGAAAGTTTTTCAATATCTCTTTCTTTCTTCTGCTTAACTTTTTCTGATAATGGCTCCTCAAACCTGCGCCTTTTTCTAGGCACACCTGCTTTCGTGAATCCCTTTTCAGTATCAATAATGTTTGACTCATTTGCTAATACCTCTGCCCCAACAATATCAGCTTGGGTAAATATATTGAAAGACTCGTCCGGAGCATTAACAAGCTGTATTTCGCTTGTACCTGGTGCTGAACATGCTGGTGGTGATGAACACCACTGAGAATCTATAAAATTTGTATCTTCTGTTTGAGCTTTGTGTACATCAACTGCCACCACACGTACCAGGTTACTGGCGAATTTGGTTCATAGTTTTTATCTTTTTTTTTTTTTTTTTTTTTTTTTTTAACATTGATAGACCTTTGTTTGACCACGATCTCACCTGTTGGTAAGTGACGATGTGGCCGAAGATGAAGCACAAAGGTCTAGAAGGCACCTATTCACTCTTGACTTGAAGAGACCCAGATTATAGTTTTCAGGAAAGACAGACGACGGTAGTGTATTCCACTCCTTAGCAGTTCGCATTATAAAGGTAGAACTGAAACGTTTTGTGCGAATAGAAGGTATACCAATGAGGTAAGGATGGTACTGAGCCGTACGCCTGCTCGTCCTATGATGAAAAGGAGATGGTGGGATCAGATCGTGCAGTTCCTGGGAGCATTCACCGAAATGTAACCTATAGAAGATCGCAAGGCATGCAACCTTACGGCGGTGCTCGAGACTCTGGATCTTAGTCTCCGCCATATGTTGCTCACCTATAAGCCTGAAAGCTCTACGTTCGATCGAGTCCAAGGCAGCAAGCTGGTGTTTGGCCGAGCCATCCCAAACATGGCAGCAGTACTCCATACCAGCCCGGACTTGTGCTTTATATAAACTGAGAAGCTGTCCTGGTGTGAAGTAACGCTTTACCTTATTCAGGATGCCTAGCTTCATGGCAGCTGTTTTTGCCTTAGACTCGATGTAGGAGCCAAAGTTGAGAGTAGGCGTAAGCGAAACACCTAAGAGCTCGAGGTGATCTCCTATAGCAACAGGTACATCTCGGAATACAGGAACTTGGAGAAACGGACTTTTTTTCGCCGAGAAGAGACAAGCCTGCGTTTTAGAGGCGTTGAACATGACTAAATTGGCATCGCCCCAGTCGGATACAGCCTTGAGAGTCAAATTCAGACGCTGCAGCATCTCATCTCTTAACTCCTGAATTTCATTCTGCCTAGCTCGCGCAGTGGAAACATATCTCTCCACAACTGTGCTGTCGTCTGCATACCCAATGATACCGGGCATTAGCAGATCATTAATGTGCAGCAGAAACAGTATATATCTTTGACACTATCGTCCGAATTTTCAAATAAATCATGCCTTGTGGCTGACAAATCTTCTTCTTCGTCTGAAGGTGGCATCCTCTCATAACATTTCAAGTTCGATCGCATTGATTTGTTTTTGTTGGTACATGCTGTTTTCAGGAGACTAGCGTCATTATGTATCTGCTGAGAAGTAGCGTCAATTTCGATTGTATTCGTTTAGTAGTAGTAGAGCTTTTTTGTGAAAGAGTTCGTCCGGGGAAGTACTACCACCATACCTATTTCTGCCGCAAAGCAGTAGCGCTCGCATTGCTGTGTTCCGGTTTGAAGGGTAAGGGTGCCGGTGAAATTACAGGCACATGAGACTTTTCATCTTTATGTCTCAGGGTGGCGGGCGCATTGCAATGTTACATAGGGTGCGTCCTAGGTGAACGTGTCCTATGAGGTAATGCACTGTTCATAGGTAGAGGTTACCGCTTAACATCAGGTGGGCCATCTGCTTGTTCGGTCATTCATTAGTATAAAAAAAAAAAAAAAAAAAAAACTATTTGCTGGGGAATAGTGTGAATGTCGATTGTGTTCATAAGTTCCGTTTGCTGGGAAGTAGCATCTTTGTTGGAAGATTCTACTTGCGGAATAGCATTGAAAGCTTCTGTTTGTTGATTTTTATAATTAGTTATATTTGTTTCTTCTCGCAACATGGATTGCATTTTTTTTTAATCATACGTATGTATGAATGAGAAAGAATTTTCGTATTCTTTTTTATTCCCAACAATTGATGGAAAATCATTGAAATCGTATGCTCGAGACCACAGTTTCTTAATGTCGGTATAATGTATCGGTTTAGCTGTTTTTTGACAAACAGTGTTGACGCCTCTTTCAGTAGGGATGTTTAACGATATTGTAGATTGTGAAGGTGTTTTTGAAATAGCTAGCGCTAGTATATGGTCTTTTCTTGAACAATTTCTTGACATTTTTACCTGTAATATAAATAAAACCAATAAGCATCTCACATTTGAAACAGGTACTTACCTGCGGCAATAATATAAACTGCGTATTTATTTTCAAATACCAATACGTAAAACAATCAGTTTACATTTATTAATATTACGAATGATATATTTTTGCATACGACTTTTAGTCGCTTACGTTTATTATATAGCCTATCCGTATATTATATTATATGTATATTCTATTTTATATTAACTTACCGCGGGAAATAATTGATAAAACTGACACGTGCATCCCGCATGGAGTAAAGGCCCTGACTGATTGACTGATTTCAACCAAATTACCACTCCCCGCACTCCCTACTATGCACCATGTAGCTAACTATAACTGCAGTATCTTGCTAAGTTATCGCGGTTTCAAATAGTATTTTCACTGTAAATATTGGATTATACCCAACGATAACCGCAGCATCTATTAGATAATGCATTCTTAATAAGCTAAGCTCATAGTCTATCGAAAATGCACATAAAATAAATGCAGTATCTAGTAGATACTGCACTTTTAATAGTTTTCACGTAGATAATTAACAAAATACTAATTTAAAGAATGCATTATCTATACTTACTGCACTACTTGTAAGAATTATATAATTATTGCATTATCATGTGTGTAGTAACTACACTCACTGCACTTCTCATAAGCTAATTATTCACTGAAAGCAGAGTTACTGCATTCTTGGTTCCTAAAATTCCGGGTTCTTGATGGAGTTTTGATACGTGAGTGAGACTTGAATATTGTATTTTCTTAGGCGATTCCAAAAATGTATTCAACTCAATTTCGCCAAAAACGCTAGTTGCTGCACTCTTCGTAAGGAGGGCAGTGTTGGTGTGACCGAAATCTGAGAGGATTTTCTCGAGACATTCGATAATGATATTACAAAGCTTGTAAATAAAAAAATGAAGCTATCAAATCCAACAAATGAATCTAAAATCTTGTCAAAACCTGTCTTGCTTGATATAATATCCATTCTGTGCCTATTAAGTTTTTTATTGATTTTTTACTGACGACCTCTGTGGCGCGGCGGGCGACCAACCGGCTGAGATGCGAGAGGTTGCGGGTTCGATTCCCGCTGCGGAACAAATGTTTGTATGATCAGCACGCAGCCATCTTGCTCTATCGGTCAATATATGGGCTGGTTCAATAAATTTGATAAGTGACTTGGAAGAGAGAACAATTAAACTGATATAGTCGACAATAGCACAATAGGCAAAAGTTCCGAAACAAAATAGGAAAAAAAATGTTCCGAGTCTATTAGTTGCTGTACCATAGGACTCATAGTTCCTGATACCCACGTTGTAGGGATCCTAGTGTGGGATCAGGACTACGTATGTGACAGATGTTTTTTTTTTTTTTTTATACTACTTGGAATGATGTGTCAAGTAGATGGCCCACCTGATATTAAGTGGTATTCCTCTGCCTATGAACATGAACAGTACATTACCTCGTAGATCACATCCACCTAGGACGCACCCTATGTGGCATTGCACTGCGCCAACCACCCTGAGACATAAAGATGAAAAGTCTCATGTGCCTGTAATTTCACCGGCTCCCATACCCTTCAAACCGGAACACAGTAATGCGAGCACTACTGCTTTGCGGCAGAAATAGGTATGGTGGTAGTATTCCACTGACGAACTCTTTCACAAAAAAAAACTACTACTATAATGCGCGTCATGTAAAAAGAACGCTGGCGGTCAAGCTTCTTCAGGCGTTCCAGTTTTCTTTTTAAGAGATTACTTACTTTTCTACTTATTTAAGAGATGCATACCTATATGCATTGAATGAGTGCCTACCTAGTTTACTACAAATTATGTACAATTATAGTACGCGTCTTGTAAAAAGAACGCTGGAACGCCTGTAGAAGCTTGACCGCCAGCGTTCTTTTTACAAGACGCGCACTATACTAAATCGTAATGACGTATGATCTACAAATATTTGTTCCGGGTCTGGGTGTTGCGGTACCATGGTACTCGTAGTTCCTGATACCCACAACACAGGGACCCCCCTGTGTTGTGGGTATCAGGACTATGTATGTGACTGTTGGGTGTTATGTTATGTATGTTATTATTTAAATGATTGTCGGAACTAGCAGGTGGCTCTCCTGAAGTTATGCGGTAACATCTGCCTATATCCTCTTTCACCAAACTATTTAAAAGAACGTTTCCCTCCCCTTTTTTCTCCTGACCATCTATCTCGATCCTCTCAACATCTTCTACTCATGACCCCTGCCCATAGGACCTCTTTTTACTCATATTCTTTTACGGTCACTTCGATCCGCTTGTGGAACTCTCTTCCAGTAGAAGTTAGGAAAGCCGCTTCCATGGGAGTCTTCAAGTCCAAACTGTACCAATACTTTTTGTCATTGCAAAATGTCCAACAAAATTGAGCTTATGTTATTTATTGAATTATTTATATATATTATATTATGTTAGGTATTTATATAGCTAGTTATTTAGAGTAGGTATTTAGTTATGTTTATCATGTAATCTCAACCTATAATTAATTTTAATAGCACTACCACCCACTCTACATTACACAAAGGTTAGCTGGAAGAAAATGCTAATTAGCATTAAGTTCGCCTATGTACTGCTTTTTGTCTTGTGCAATAAAGAATTTTCTATCTATCTATCTATCTATAACAATGCATTAACTCATAGGTCACGTCCAACTAGGCCGCGCCCTATGCGACGCATTGCACTGCGTCCGCCACCCTGTATCCAGCAGAGGACGCGGACCACCTTAAGTGCTTTACAAGGTCTCTGAGCAAAGGACATGGAACAGAACCCATCCTAATTATAAATAAGATATATAGGTTGCCAATGGTGTCGATTCTGTGCAGCATTCTCTAATTTTAAACCGCACTAAAATTATCGCGGTCTCTTTTATTTCAGTCTATTAGAAAGGGCGCGCGACAACTTTAACGCGGTTTAAAATTAGAGAATGCTGCACAGAATCGACACCATTGTATTGACAACCTTACTTAATAGAAAAGCATTTGAATTCCTTCCTACTATACTAAATACTAATATTATAAATGCGAAAGTTTGTGTGTGTGTGAGTGTGTTTGTTACTTCTTCACGCTGAAACGGCTGGACGGATTTGCATGAAATTTGGAATGGAGATAACTGGATTCCCGGAATAACACATAGGCACATTTTTATCCCGATATTCCCACAGGATCGAGACATACGCGGGTGAAACCGCGGGGCGCTGCTAGTGTAAAATATTTAGCTACAGCATGGGCGTAGCGAGGTACGGGCAGGGAGGGGCGGCGGCTGCCTCCCGTTACGAGAGTGGTTGTTGATTCTGACAAGCTTCATATCTTGCAACGCTTCTTATATTTTGTGAAGAACCTCGTTGAGTTATTGTCAAGTAATAAAGCTATTTCTGATTTTTATATATTTGATTTCACTCGCTGAAGCTGCAACGCGGGCCAAGTACCAGCAATCCGAGGATGCACATATTGCCTAACGCGATTAGGACTTGCGCGTGCGCACTTGGAACCGGCTACCAGACTCAGTGATCAGTGCCCCAGTGTATTCTTTCAAAAATAGACTTGACAATCATTTAAAGTGCACTGATAAGTAATAAGATATACACGCATCAGCTCCGAGAGCTGCCTGTGTATTATATTATTTTTTTTTTTTTTTTAAATTACTACCTCTACTGCTCATGTAAAATTCATTGTTAAAAACTATATCAAATCAATATAATCTAGGATTTTCTTTGTGTCTGCCCCCACCCTATATACAATCCTGGCTACGCCCTACAAGTACTGAATACTTTATACAGATGTTTTGAAGATGTGTTTAAACATGACCAGCAAACTGAGCCGCTTCAAAAAAAAAAAAAAAAGAATCCTTCAGGGCAGGCAACGCATTGGCATTACCTCTGGTGTTGCAGATGTCAATTGGCGACGGTAACCGCTTACCATCAGGCAGGCAGCAAGCCAGTTTGACGGAAATTACATTAAAAAAAAAAAAAAGGGTTTCATGTTTTAACTCTGTACGTTATTGTATCAAGACTCAAAACTCATAACATCTTTGTCTTAAGTTGAGTATAGACTAGAGCATTTACTTGTAACAGAACAACGAGCCCCTCTATGATATGTTAATATAATATAGCCGCATATCATAGAGCGACTCTATGATATGTTAATATCATATAGCCGCATGTCATAGAGCCACATATCATAGAGCGGCTCTATGATATGTTAATATCATAGAGCCACATGTCATAAAGCGGCTCTATGATATGTTAATATCATATAGCCGCATATCACAGAACGGCTCTCTGATATGTTAATATCATAGAACCACATATCATAGAGCAGCTCGTTGTTCTGTTACAAGAAAATGCTATACTCTAAGTCTATACTCACCACTTGAGGTGTTCTGAAACGTGCCCATAGCTGTACACAGCACGAGGGAGGCCATATTGAACATTTATTGTGATAGTTTTATTAACACATATACCAGAATATATCAAAACAACGAATTTTTATAGAGAACTCACGCTTGACCATAAATAAAACTACGCCAAAATAGTTTTCATACAAAACGAGTAAATGATTCCAAAGACAGTTTTCCCGTATCTCTTAAGGATTTGGATATGCCCATACTGTCCAAGTAAATAAAAAACACTAAACATAATAAAAATAAAAAAACATATACTTACTATCCTGGCGCATCAACCTGAAGCATCTCTTGGCCTCGGACACTAAGTGATGCCATCAGCCCCAGTTCTGCCCCAGTTCTGCCACACTGCTTGCCAGTCTGGCTCCTGAAGTGCGGAGGTCCTGCTCCAACTCATCCTTCCAATATCTGCTTATCAGCCGACTGGCAGTCCCAGGTATGCACATTTTGCAGGCTGTTCGTCCCCATTCGCTGCAAGTGGGCGAGTCAGCACAGCCTGTAAGATAATTAATAATGATATGTATGACGACCTCTGTGGCGCGGCGGGCGAACGTTCGCCTGCGACGCAGGAGGTTGCGGGTTCGATTCCCGCCTCGGAACAAATATTTGTGTGATCTGCAGATATTTGTTCAGGGTGTTCTGGGTATTTTCTATATACATATTATACAAAATATACATCTATGTAATATATTGTATTGAGTACATCAGTTATCTAGTACCCATAACACAAGCTCTGCTTAGCTTGGGGCTAGATAATGTTGTGTGAACTGTCCAGCATTATTAATTTATTTAATTAATTCACTTATTACAATAGGTAAACTCTTCATCATCAGGCGATAGAGCACAAGCAACATAGAGCAGTTGAAGAGACGCCATATCCTGGATAAGCTGCTATAATAAGGGAAGGACTGATGAGCCCGTATCCCAAACGCCAAGTAACCATCCACTCATTTTATTTTATTTATATTAAATCTGCTTACTGCACTACAGTACTCATCAACTGATTGCAGATATAACATGACCAAGAAATAAGTTTTTTAATGAATAAACTTTTGAAAACCATCTTTTCTGGAATTAGTTAGTTGTGAGCCGATGAAAATGAGCCCAAACACTGCCAGGCTACTTATTAATAGGTATATTATTAATCATCGAAGAGTTCCATTTTCCACCCAATCAGCTCACTCTCACTATAATTATTGCATTGTGATCAGAATTTGACAGGTATGCCACAGCACAATCAGATATCAATTTGAAACACAAGATTTGTGCCCCACAGACAGATAAAAGAATTCAACTGCATGGATATAGGCCTCCCTTAAACAATGCTAGCATGAACGGTCCCCCAAATTGCAGTAGCCACTGACAATGGAGAATGCATCTTATTTGATCATTTTGACAGTCTAATGCTGCACAAAACTTCTAAAACTTGAAAAATAGGAATATTCATGTCAGTTTAGTGTCAATGTAATGTTTAGTTTGTTAGTTTAGGTACCTAGTTAGTTAGTTAGTAGTGTGGTTAGTATGGTAATTTACAGATGAGGTTGAAAGTGACATTGGCAAAATTGTGAAAAATGTAGGTAAATGGTTCTACAGGTAAGTTGGTGGATCTATACCTGCGCCATGATGATTAAATGATTGAAATTGTTTCAGTTAGTGTGCTATCTTCCCGATGTTTCCTCTCCATAACCATTTTCCGAAGACAGCTCCCTAGAGCCTCGCCTAAAAAATCATCATCAATGTTAAATGGGCATTCAGACTGCTACAATTTGATCCATCACAGGGTCCAAAACAGTTTCTCGACCTGAATTTGCCAGTGATTTTTTTATTATTCTACAGATAGTATCGTGATGCCAATGAGTAGCAAACAAAAGACAATTTATATTTAATTTTCAGATCATCGTGAAATAAATTGTGTATTATACTTACACCACAACCATAGAACAGCTCTATCTATTATACCACAACCTACACACAAGATTCCACGGCAAAAAGCATTATATATGCCATCAAGAAAAACATCGACAAATTCTCAACAAAATAGGTATACGGCTCGCTCATATTTATTTTGATTACATCTAGATAGATTTACTTACCAGAAGCTCAAATATTAAATGGCGTACAGCGGAAACTAATAAATGTTCTCTGCTAAAGTTTTGGAAACATTATTCTATTTTTTTAAAATTCCAAAAAATTCCAAATTTCCATTTTTTTTTTATATTAGTGGCCACTTCATTTCTGTGTGTTCTACTTTTGAATATTAGGCGGTATACATTGTAGTTTTTGATTAGGCCGGCCTCGCCAACTTCACGTAACTTATTTAATCACCACGGTACCTGTACCCAGATGGTACCCAGTACCCAGTACATGCAAAAAGAATGAGCACTTTTCATTTTCAAATTAAAAAAAAGGGGGCCAAGTGCGAGTCGGAATCGCCCATGAAGGGTTCCGTAGCAGCAAGTAACATAATATAAAAGTTCTTCGATGGTTTACGATTTATGACGTATTAAAAAAAAACTACTTACTAGATCTCGTTCAAACCAATATTCGGTGGAAGTTTACATGGTATTGGTACATCACATTTCTTTTTTAGTTTTATCATTCTCTTATTTTAGAAGTTAGGGGTGGGGACACACACATTTTACCACTTTGGAAGTGTCTCTCGCGCAAACTATTACTTTAGAAAAAAATGACATTAGAAACCTCAATATCATTTTTGAAGACCATACCATACCATCCATAGATAACCAATACGTATGGAAACCCATACGGCCAATCAGCCCTTAACTGAAATTCCCGTACAAACGTACGGGAATTTCAGTTAAGGGCTGATTGGGCGCGACTAACCTTGTTCGACCAATATGAGCGCAGTCCAAGGTTCGATTCCCTGCTCGCACTGAGAATGTCCGCACTTCAAATGTCCATAGGTCTTTTGATGCTGGATTCACAATAGGTGTCGTCTTCGATGGAGGGGTAAGATGGAACACGCGAGATGGTTTGGAGACGCGTACGGCGGCGATACGTTATATGGAATTCGGCGGAGCGCGTGCGACTGTCTCGTAGATTGGAATGCAGTGTCTTCCATTGGCTCCGTGAAGCCGCGATAATGTGACACAAAGCTTGTCACGTCACTTACAGCCAATAAGAACTCAGTTGAATATATTTTTTATATACCCTCTAAATTGTGTCTGCTTTAGGATTCAAAATATGCTACCCACATAAAGCAAAAAAATAGAAAAAAAAAACGAACGAAATCAATTCCGGTAAAAAACAGTTTAAGTTCTTTGTGAGGGGAACTCCAAAAATTCATTGTTTTTTTTCTATTTTTGTGTGAATATCTTAATGCGGTTCACAGAATACATCTACTTACCAAGTTTCAACAGCATAGCTCTTATAGCTTCGGAAAAAAGTGGCTGTGACATACACGGACACACAGACAGACAGACAGACATGACGAAATCATTAGGATTCCGTTTTTTGCCATTTGGCTACGGAACCCTAAAAAAGAAGTTTGATTTGGTTCGATAGATGGCGCTGAGTCAAATGTGGTCACCAAAATTAACAAATGCCTTGTCTGTGCTTTCGTGTGATAGTAACAAAATACCATGAAAATATATCAGCCATTGAAGTAATAAGTACTACGGTACGTACGGATCACGGATATCACCCATGGACATAGTATACAAAAGGACTGACCAATCTAAAAAATTATAATACCGAAACATGAGCTTATTTCACTAGGTTAAGACTCAATTAAATTACCGTCATAGATAGAGAAAAAACGAGCCAAGAGAGATAGGTGGAATAGAGTTAGTTGGTCCCTCTCTAACAGTTGAAACGATAGCTTTATGTTAGCAAGGGTGACCATGACCAAGGTATAGGTAAATACTAAGAAGTCATCGATACTTCAAATCTAAAAGTTGGCTGTTGAAGGGGCGCCCGGCAGACGAGAAACATCACGGCATGGCTGCGTCACGAGTCACTCCGTTTGCCAACACTGAACACTCGGTAAGTAATCAGTAACAAGGTTGGATAACACTTTATGTTATATTAGAAAAAAAAACGTGTTTCCTACAAACCTCGGAAGAAGAACTAAAGCATGGAATTAAGGCTAAAAACGAAACGGTATCGATTATACCAGTCTCATTCTTTTATATGAATGTATTCATGTGTTGGAATGAGACAAGCATAAAATATCTATCTGTTTTTATTTGTGTAACTCGTACCAGGCCAAATGTCAAATTACTACTACATTCATGGTAACAATCTAGGAAGATGTATATGTATGGTGCCAATATTCAGGGTACGGAACGAAAAACGACTGTCGTGTGACAATATATTTGTTTCTCTCTAACATAGGATAGCAAGCTATCTTCTAGGATAGGAGTAAGAAGGAACCCTCTATGCTATTTTAGCACTCACTCCATACTATTATACCTCCATGCTACAAACGCAAGCCCAGTCCCGAGTCATGACTCAGATGACTCGGACTGGGCAATAATAGATATTAGGGGAGATCTACATTTTATTTTACGAAATTAACAAAAAGTGTTATCGTTTCGTGATACTGATCACTTACCAAGCCTCCAGTATGAATCTGGCTGCATAAATAACTGTGATAAATAATTAGATTTAAATAATGTTGGTTCCACTCCACGTTCATAAGTGTCTGTGGAAAAAGTCTCCAGAGGGGTGAGTCTGAGTTTTGCAAACACCATCGTAACGGTGAACGTAACACGAGCGTACGTGTATAACATAATAACTAGCTATTAATCTGTGCCAAAAACGTCACAGATTAATGGCTAGTTACTACGCAATACACGTACACTCGCCGTTACGATCATCGTTACGATGGTGTGTGTAAACTCGGACTTGCCCCTCTGGACATGACTTTATTTTATGTTCACCGTATTAGAAGTAGCCACACTAACTCTATAGTTCATATCTTGCTCGGCTCGTTTTTCAGCTGCCAGCGCTCAGTCCTTTTGTATACTAAGTCCATGATATCAGCACGTGGTTGACTTTGACATTTCACTTTATTTTGACAGTTAAGTACAGAGCTGGTGCCATCTATTTTAAGCAGAATGTGTAAACCCCTCATTATAGATTAACTTCTTCCTAACTTAGGAAATGGCTTCTGTGCATTATTTGCAACAATGAGGGGTTTCCATGCTTTTAATAGCCTTAGCCTTGATAATAGATGGCGCAAGCTCTGTACTTATCTGTCAAAAATAAAGTGAAATGTCAAGTCAACAGTGTAGTGAATATATTTTCGTGGTATTTTGTTACTATCAAAAAGCACAGGCAATGCATTTGTTTATTTTGACAACCATAGTTGAGTCAGCGCCATCTATTGAGCCAAACCGAACTACTTTTTTTAAAATTTGTTATGATTGCATTTCATTTTCGAAAAACAAAAATGTAGTTTAATTTGGCTCGATAGATGGCGCTGACTCAAGTATGCTTGACAAAATTAACAAGTGCATTGTCTGTGCTTTTGTGTGAAATATCACGAAAATATATCACTACGTTGTAGACTTTGACATTTCACTTTATTTTGAGAGCTAGGTTCAAAGCAGCGCCATCTATTAGCGCATGATTTGAAACGTCCGTGAAAACCCCTCATTGAAAAGCCCTCATTTAGCCAATGTATTATGCCTGTACTGTATATATTCTGTGCCTGTACCGTACCGTAAAAACGTTACGTGCAGTTGGCAGTAAGTAATATACCGCAATAATTATAGTGGAATGGAATAAATTACCATGCCATCAATAAAAAAAAAATGCGGAACGAATAGCCGAAAACTGAAAAGAAGTTATGAATTTTTATAAGACCAACCGAAAAGAAATTAAATGAAATAATAAAAATCCAAGTATCCTCGGAAAGCGAACGAAAGGTACGTTGCTCCAACTGCAATAAACATGGGCTTTTTGGCAAGAACTGTAGAGCCCCGAGGAAGTAAAGAGAGAGGAACAAAAACATGACAATTCTGTTTTCGTAGCCATTTCAGGCGATGTTGATGACCAGTAGTAGACATAGACACATAGACTGGTGTAGATTGTAGATTAGGCATATGACCAAGACTGTGACTGGCTTTATGATGAAAAGAAGCCTTCTTTATCCTGGATCACCGTTGCTAATAAGACACTGCTGCCTGTTCAATGTTCAGCCAATATTTCTTTGTTTTTTTTGTTTATATGTATCCGCAATCAGTTGGTGGACTATAGGCGGATTAGTGGATGGTTTCGGTTCGGGTGTTCATAAAGGGGCACCCATGGTTTATTGTCGTTTGGGATCCGGACTCATCAGACCTTCCCTCATTATAGTAGGTTGTCCAGAATATTGCTTCTCTTCAACCTCTTTGTGCCGCTTGGGTTTTCAACTAATGCTCTTGTCAGCAGATTAGAGTGTGTTTTTAGGCGGTCCAAATAACTGGTTCCTCGGAGTTTAATTTCCTGGTCAACTGTGGCAACTTCTAGGTACTCGTGAATCTCATTTTTGTTTGTGAACCATGGTGCATTTACTAGGGCACGTAAGATTTTATTTGAGCACGTTGGATGATTGCACGGTTAAATATGCTGGTTGTGCTCCATATTTGTATCCCATAAGTCCACACTGGTTTGAGGATGCTGCTAATATTACAACGGAAAAAATAAACTATAGATGAGAGATGTTCTATGTGTTCCTGATATATAAACTTACTCTTAGTGAGCGCTGTCTTTTTTCCTCGGTGCCCTTTTATGTACACTCTGACCCTGCCATTCAGAGAGGGCACCTGAGCTACCCAGCCATTGAAATTGGCCCACATAGATGTGGCCCAATGGAAACTTTGTCAATTGGAGGTACAAAAATACTTTACTAATTTTGATGCTGATTAAACAAGAAAAGTGTATGTCTAGTTCATGAAGGACAAAATGCAAGTCTTAGATATATTTAAAGATTTCAAACGTCGAGTCCAGAATGAGCTTGATAGGAAAATAAATGTTTTCTGAACCGACAATGGCTCTTGATATTGCAATAGCGATTTTGTTGAATATCTAAAAGCCTGAAGTGTGGCTCATCAGATGACTACCTGCCATACCCACAATGTAACGGGCTATCAGAACGCATGAATCAAACACTAGTAGAACACTGTATGCTGTTCGATGCCAAGCTGGAGAAAACATAACGGCAGAAGCCGTTGCTACTGCGAGGCTTTGTGTGATAACAATACCTGGATCCTCACTGAGCCTCCAAACAACAACAAGATCATACATACATACCTACAAACGCCTTTGTCCCCGAAAGGGTAGACAGAGCCTTGTTCCTATAACTAACTCTGCTAAAAAGCTCTTTCCTTGTAAGGGTGGATATCGCGAGTCGTTTAAGGGTAAGGCCGTCATTCTTGCCACAAAGTGACATAAAATGTTATACAGAGTTTATGTAACAATAACATAAACGTTACATAAAAATGTTACCTAAAATTGTAAAGCTTAGGTCTCAATTATCAAATTAAAAAAACAAAACAATTATAATCGATAATGTCAGTTTAATCTTAGGCTAATCAATCTTATCATTGTTTGACTGTTTGATTGTTTTTCAATGGGTCTTAAGTGCAACAATATCAAAAAATTCTAATTTACATAAAAAACATTTATAACCATTGTTAACTACCTATTTAAATGTTGATACTCAATTTAAGGTCAGTTACGCTTAGAATACCACTTTACAATCGCTGAGAAGTGACTCGGCAGCGGTCGATCCTTTATCAAACTGTGATATGAGTTTATACAGTCCTCGTTGTATGAAGAACCATGTAGCATACGAGTCGAACGAATATTCAAAATTCAAAGCCCATATAGCTTTGAAACAGGTATCAACTGCCGCTAAGATATTCATTCTTTCATATACCGCGTGATTATTCAACACTACAAAGAATGTGGTTATTTCTGTTACGAGTAGAGAAGGGCCTACGATCATGCAAAATGGCTGAGGTGAAAAACCTTTATCTATTAGTTTCTATTTTCGCCCCTGTTTGGTTTCTTGAATTTCAGTGTTACTTCTTATATGGGTTATGAACGCGTCACGTAACTCCACTTTTGTAGGCTTCCAGCTAGCTTTGCATGTTCTTCTTTTGTTTGATTGACTTACAGTTGTCCGGTGGTCCCGTTTTACGCTTTGGGTACGGAACCCTAAAAAAGGGTACATACAATCTAATTTATTTTTAGGCATATGATTGTCCCACCGACCACCGAAATTGTAATAAAGTTTGTGTGAAGAGGGTGGATGTGGATGGAGTGGAGGCAGCTCTAGCCCTTACATCGTGTCATTCTGTCACTGCCTATGTTCGCAGTGGACGTCAACCGGCTGAAATGACGATACATACGCTACATACCTTTTTCCATCTATCTACTGTCGGTGTTGTATCCCCTGTGGGGTCACCATCCAGCTTATTTCGGAGCTCACTCCACAGCTCTGCCGCTCGCGTCCGCCCTTGGTCAGAGGACAGAGGCTACGTTAGATCGCCGTTTCTAAAATAAAATACAAGAAATAACATAATAATGTTTCAAAACGGCGAAGTAACAGCCTATTTAAAAAAAAACAAATAACATATTCGCACAAAAGATAAAATTTTACTTACAACTCTATAAACTGGACCAATGTCTCAAACTGCTTCGGACTAGTACGTATTTTGTTCTTGAACAATTCTCTTTTGCGGAGTAGACTAGACCACAATTTTGCCAATGACAAGTTATTTGTTTTTACTTCTTCTTTTTTCTCTTCTTATAATGGCTTCTGACACAATCACCAATCAAATTCTATAGATAAATACCTTTTTTATTTTTAAATTCAATTCGACAACATATTATAGCCAACTTTGGCGTCTTCCGGTGTGATACGATCGTGTCCCTACGATGGGTGGTTTATGACGGTGTTGAACAACTAAGACTCACCTAAGTCCTACACGGGATGTTTCACACCGGTGTATAGCGTAAGCGTAGTGTAAGTACGACGAACCATTGGTATTATCGTATGGATTTTCGTAGCAATTCTCCGACTCAGCACACTGAATGCCGTATGAAGAACAACGCTGCAAAGATGGCTTCCGGACGTGGAACGAATACTGGAACTTCTCCTCATCCATACTTGTGTCCTCGTGAATCTTCCTGAATTGAGCAAAATCTGAGCCAATTCCTAACATCGTCATCAAACTTTTTGAATTCAATATGTGGTAATTTATAATTTCTTATTTCTTTCTTTCTTTTCTTATTCTCCAGGGACGACGGTATTGATTTTGAAGAGATGCTCAGCTGAGCTTTCCTCCGTAAAGTGCACCATTTGTATGTGTATTCTTCAGCCTTATCTATCTCAGCTGTGTATTTCTCCTCCTTGTAGACTTCGCATTGAGAATCCGGTCCTGAATTTATTTGTCTTAAACCTCTAATCTTGCACCTTCTTCTCGAAAGTAATACAGGTCAGTTTTCCAGGGCTATTTTAGCCAACGAGAAATCTTGATTTTGCATGTGCTCTTCCACAGCTAAAGTGCCTCTGTTGAAAAGTCTCCGTAGTTGTTCCCGCTATCGAACTTCCAGTAACGCCGCTGCAGCGTCCATATCGGTTATCTTGTGATTGTACTCGCGATGTGTAGCAATTCCAAACTCGAGAACTTCTTTGAGGTTGGTATTTCATACGATGCCGCTGTCAGTCATAGTCCGTGGGACATGTTATCTTTGTCACGGTCGCCAATTATGTCCTGGATTGGGAGGACTCTGTGAGAAAATGAATGAATGAAAAATACTTCATTGTGCACCTTACAAACTAGTTAAAATAAGCACATAACAATTAAACAAAAACTAAATAAAAGATAAAAATAAAAATCTTTATTTGCTAAAAAAAACACAGCTTTCAAACTTATATCACCCCTCTTTTTGCACCGGGGGTTAAAAATAATGGTTTACAAACTTCGTTTCAGATTTTTAAGGAAATAGGCATAAATCACCTTCCTTTTTAGTGATTTTTTGCCTGTTTGTTTTCTATTTTTAACTGTTTGTGTCAACTATGCGTTTTATAAATACCGGCCCTGAGAAGTTGCGTACCGGTTAATTTTTATATTTTCTTTGGTCCTCATTGAATTGTAGTGTAGTTGTACATGGTTGCCAACAGTTGACACATCTTAAAACACGCGACTTTGTGCTAGCTTTTCAATTTGCATTTTCTTCTTAATTTTCTATCTTTACACAAACTTAGTAAATTCTTTTCCATCTTCAGTGGCACTGTTACTTGGGTTTAATTGTTCTTCATAATTCAAAATACTAATACTATTCGCATGAATCCCCAGAGACAAGGGATACCCTCTACAACCTTGGGTACTGATTCCACTAATGGAGCCAACAAATGCAGCTGAAGTAGCATATAATCAGTGCCACGCTAGGGCTAGAAATGTTGTGGAAATGTGCAATTGCAGACTCGATTACAAATTTAGTTGCCTTCATCGATATCGCTGCCTACACTACCAGCCAGAAAAAGCAGCGAAAATCATACTGTCTTGTTGCACATTGTACAATATGTTTATTAACGCAC
Organism: Operophtera brumata; assembly: GCA_932527175.1. Taxonomy (NCBI): domain Eukaryota; kingdom Metazoa; phylum Arthropoda; class Insecta; order Lepidoptera; family Geometridae; genus Operophtera; species Operophtera brumata. The sequence goes on along the minus strand of OW052226.1, from coordinate 43,631,480 downwards.
TTACAGGTACCTATGTGAAAATGTAGTCAGTTGATCCCTTAGAGGCTTAGAGCATTGCAGGCCTATGGTTGATCCAAGTAAAAAACAAATGAAAAACTCATTTGTTTTCTACTTGGATCAACAAGATGTTGAGAAATTTATCTTCCGGCAAAAAAAATAACTGCGACCTGACCAATATGAGCACAAACACTGAAATTCTATCACCTTATCCGTTGCAGAATTCCTTTGTTTACCTTCCCTCTCGTGGTTTCCAGGTTAACAATAGATTTTGAAAACCTAAGGGTCTTAAATCTTTAGTAAGCTGTAGGTAATCTTGTAGGGTGGTTCATCATCATCATCATCATCAGCCCGTATCAGTCCACTGCTGGAAATAGGCCTCTCCCAATGCTCGCCATTTAGACCGATTTCCAGCTCTTCCCATCCACTTTCTACCAGCCGCCTTACGCAGATCGTCGCGCCACCTAGCCAGGGGGCGCCCCACACTACGTTTACCAAGACGTGATCTCCACTCTAGAACACGTTTACCCAAGCGGTTCTCGGTTCTTCGGCATATATACCCAGCCCATTGCCTTTTCAGCTTGCTAATTCTCTGAGCTATGTCGATGACCTTAGTTCTCTGTCGGATATGGTTGCCGGATATGGTTGGTGGGAGGTGGTTGCTGGACAAATACTCCTTTTTCTCATCAAAGTAAAATTTCAAAATTGGTTGATCACGGCCTGGACCGGAAGTCTTTATAATGTCAGAGATAAAAAAAAAAAATAATGATAGATAGTGTCTGCATAATATGTGCGGGGCACAGAGCCAATAGAGTGACTAATTTTTTGGTAACCTTTTCTATGGAGAGATCCTCATTAGGATACCAATTAGATATGTTATTCAGCACTATTTGAGGATCCCACGTGGTGGTATACTTGGGAACTGAAAGTCTAAGCTTTAAGGCGCCTTTTAGTAGTCTTTTGATTCTAACGTATACTGACTTCACCTCCCAGTAAAAGGGAGAGTGCAGAGCGGTGGCTATTCAACGTTCCGAATGCTGAACCTTCGTTTATACCGTTCAGTTAAGAATAAGATGACCTGGGTAATATCACTACCGTAATAGTTCAAATTATTATCTCTGCAGAATACCCACCTAAGTTTGTCCGTTACACTGTATTGCCTTAAAGTGTTCTTAGTGAGTGACAAAATCATTAAATTTAAAGATGTCTTCAGGGTTCCTCTTCTAGAAAACGCGTGCCGGAGAGTCTCACTGCAGCCATGGTAGCCTGCTGCCGACGCGTTCTTTAACGAGATCGAACGAGAGCGTCACTACTCAAATATATTACTTCCGATATCACCATGCTTTTTAGAAGAGGATTACTTCAATTTCATAGATGAATAATGTTAGTCGATACATTTTATTAAATAGACAATTAGGTAGTTGGCTTATGGGGTTACATTGAAATATAACTAAGATAGGTACTTAAACCATTATTTTGAATTATAACTAAGATGTCACAAACGACATATAGTCCAGTAACTTTGTAGTCTGAAAGTATGGGGTAGTATGCGTCTAATCCGGTAGTTCTGATTTTCTGCAGACTTGTTTATGATGTTGGCCTAATGATTAATCCAAGTTTTTGACCTCGAGCGCCGAACGCAACCTTATCAAAAATCGAAAACAAAAAACGTTTTTTGTTTCAACTTTTGGCGATTATAACCCTAAAGGACTAGTTTTGAGAAAACTTTTTTAAGACGTTTTTAAAGTAGACTAAATTTGCTACAATATGATACTAGAACTGTTTCTGTAGACCCAATAGTTTCTGAGATTAAGCCTTTCAAAGTTTATAATTTTAAAAGGAAGGGATGTAGTGTATTGCGTATTGGCAAATTAATAGGGAGTCTGTCATCTCGGAAGTACTACCACGCGGGCACGGGAGTGAGGTGGCAATCAATGTGCAAGGCAGACGTGGTGTACGTTGGCGAGCCGATATAGTGATAAAGTATAAAATATAGATTAACAATAAATAGTCATTTCGAACTTAGCAATTTTTTGCTATTCAGATGGTATATACCCATAAGGGGATGGTGGTGAATCGTCGAGTCTTTTGCCCACAAGTCATCCTCCATTTCGACATCGGACAGATCGTCGCCGTTTGAGATATATACTACTGCAACATCAGGTATATTATCACAAGAGGCCCCGCTGCAGTGCCTGCAGACTGATGAGCATTTTAATCCTGCCTTTCTGCAGCTGCACGCATTCCCACAACCCTACGTGCACCCGCAAGAAATCATCCGCAAGAGGTGTTGTGGGGCTGCATCTCTGGTCATCATTTTGGGGTTCACTTCATCCCGCTAGAGTTATTCGAGTAACGTCTAAAATATTGCAAAAAATATTATAAACTTTGAATGGCTTAATCTCAGAAACTATTGGGTCTACAGATACAGTTCTAGTATCATATTGTTACGAGCTAGGGTTCAGGATAAAATAAACTCTTAAAACACCGGTGAACAAATTAACACTTTTTAATAAAACAATCCAAAAAGCACAAATTTACACTTCCGTTAACCGCACTATTCAAAATTATCACTCTCACCACTTTACTTGCACTATACTACGATGTTCTAAATTATTACTCTCAGATCTTTCGATTAATTCACACACTTAGCTAGTAGTCAACTGAACTCCACGAATGAATTTACGACTTTATATACGAGCGTCTTAGAGTCTCGAATATTCTAACAATTACGAGCAATCTGTAGAAACGTCTACCATAGTCTAGAACTATCGGGAACTATATCTAACATGCTCTAACAACAGGATAACAGGCTCCCGCCACACTTCTCTGACACATCTTTACTCTATGGGTAGAGCTACAGGTTCAGCTACTCGTCAATAGATGGCGTTACGAGGCTCTAAATGAGTTGCCGAATGACTTGATCTGTGGTGCCATATTCATTCTGTGTTGGCGCGTAACATTGCCCCCTCCTTAGACGTGCTCGTCCCGAGCATCGTTAGACCCATAATATCGCGCCAATCTATCTACATGTACAATCTTAGGTGTACCTTGCAGCCCCTTCTGAATTCGGTACGTGACATCTTTAATCCTGGTCACAACACGGTATGGTCCGTCCCATATCCGGACCAGGTCTTCCTGATGGCGCATCCGCGTTACCATCATGGTCTTGTGAGATCAAAATTCTTGGGGCTTTTCTAAAACCGGCCAGCACTCGCCCCGCAGTACTGGCGTTTACTCGTTTCCCTGCTGGTTGTAGGTGGAGGCAACCACCCGGTCTTCCTGAGATCGAACTTTCCTTTCGATTACCCGTTTGGGGCAACTAGACCTTAGATGACCTTTTTCTCCACACACGTAGCATCTAGGGCTAAATTTCGGACGGTTGTCACTGTTAGGAGATGCCACCATTTCCCTGATGCCGTGCACTCGATGGTCCTGACGTACGGCCTCCACCTCCAATGCATGCGCCAAAGCGTTCTTCAAAGATTCGTGGTGCCCAAGTCTCACAGCAGCCCGTACTTCAAGGTCGCGTATTCCATCGACAAAGGCTTGGACTAAATTACCGTCGATGAGTGCCGGTGACGATTGATATGCCTTTCGAACCAGCTTTTCTATTTATTTTTCTAGAGAGCCCACTGCTGTAGGTTCTCAGAGTGACGCTGCGCTCTCTCCTTTAATTGAGCGCGGAACACGTGCTCCAAATGTGCATCACCATAGCGGGATTCCAATGCTTCGAGCATCTGTTCGTAGGTGAATTCCTTTCCGAGGGCCTCTAAAATGGTAAGCGCCTGGTCACGAAGGCCTAGAGTAAGGGCAGTCATAGCCTGCGCTGTGGTCCATCCGTTGACCTTGACCACGGCCTCAAACTGGATCTTGTAGGCTGACCACGAAGAGCTTCCATCAAACGGCGGCACCTTGAAGCCTCGGCCTGTAGGTGTAGCAACCACTAAAGCCACGTTCCCATCTCCAGACTTCAGCACACCCAGAGCCTTTCTAACATCGGCGATCTGGGTTTCAGCTTTGGAGATGCGACTCTCTTGGTTTTGTACCTGGTCTTTTACATCCCGGAGTTCTTTCCCAATAGTCACGTACAGGTCCCTTATGAGGCGAGTCTGTTCCTCTTTATCGCGGCGCAGTAGCTCCTCAAGGCGTTGAACCTGCTCCTCCTGCCGACGAGTCTGCTCCTCTTTATCACGGCGCAGATGCTCCTCAAGGCGTTGAGCCTGCTCCTCTTTATCACGGCGCAGATGCTCCTCAAGGCGTTGAGCCTGCTCCTCTTTATCACGGCGCAGATGCTCCTCAAGGCGTTGAGCCTGCTCCTCCTGCCGACGGGCCTGCTCCTCCTGCCGACGGGCCTGCTCCTCCTGCCGACGGGCCTGCTCCTCCTGCCGACGGGCCTGCTCCTGAAGCATTGCCATTAAAGCAGCAAAATCAATTGAAGCGGGAGCTTGGACCGCTGATGGTGGTGAAACCCCGGATGATCCAGCAGCTGGCTCCACCATTGGGTCAGGAATCTGGCGACGCACTTGTGATGGTGACCCTTCAAGTCGCCTGACATCCATTTCCAACTGCCGTTGACTGCGCGTCCTGATACCTTCCGTATCGTCCTTTGGAAGTACCGGCATTATTTTATCCCGACTTCTGACACCAATTTGTTACGAGCTAGGGTTCAGGATAAAATAAACTCTTAAAACACCGGTGAACAAATTAACACTTTTTAATAAAACAATCCAAAAAGCACAAATTTACACTTCCGTTAACAGCACTATTCAAAATTATCACTCTCACCACTTTACTTGCACTATACTACGATGTTCTAAATTATTACTCTCAGATCTTTCGATTAATTCACACACTTAGCTAGTAGTCAACTGAACTCCCCGAATGAATTTACGACTTTATATACGAGCGTCTTAGAGTCTCGAATATTCTAACAATTACGAGCAATCTGTAGAAACGTCTACCATAGTCTAGAACTATCGGGAACTATATCTAACCTGCTCTAACAACAGGATAACAGGCTCCCGCCACACTTCTCTGACACATCTTTACTCTATGGGTAGAGCCACAGGTTCAGCTACTCGTCAATAGATGGCGTTACGAGGCTCTAAATGAGTTGCCGAATGACTTTATCTGTGGTGCCATATTCATTCTGTGTTGGCGCGTAACAATATTGTAGCAAATTTAGTCTACTTTAAAAACGCCCTGAGTAAGTTTTCTCAAAACTAGTCCTTTAGGGCTATAATCGCCAAAAATTGAAAAAAAATAAGTTTTTTTTGATTTTTAACAAGGTTGCGCTCGGCGCTCGAGGTCAAAAACTTGGATTATTCTTGAGGCCAACATCATAAACAAGTCTGCAAAAAATCAGAACTACCGGATTTGACGCATACGTGTGATGTATAAAGTTACTGGACTAATATAGCTTCCGATTTTCCGACCGTAATGCTTTATTTCTTTGATACTAGGTACAAATTGGGATTTCGCGGTAATTCGTCGATGGTACCCCTCACAAATATTAGTTGTCAGATGAGTGTCTCCCGTACAACTTATCATATTATGATCTTTGTCATACCATTGATTTTTAAAGTATTTTAAAAATAACTGCATTTTCGTCGAAGCTGGTTCAGCCTTTTGAATAGAAGTGGGTGGCAGTAAAACAAAATTGGAGCATATTCTTTCAATGTTTCTTGCACTTTTATCGTCACTTGTACAAAACAAAATTAGAGCATATTCTTACAATGTTTTTTGCACTTTTATCGTCACTTGTCGTGTTACTCTTGCTATTTTACATTCTCTTGCCTTTTTCCAGACGGCTTTGTTAAAATGTTGATAATTTAATTTAATGAATGAAAATTACATCTTTTATCAAAATTTCATACAAATATGGATCCGTAACGGCCAAATTTTTCAGACGCAATATTTCTTTTTGGCTCCGATTATATCTCAAGTTGGATGAGTTATATTTCTTTGATGAGTACGTACGTTGATCAAAAGTAAAATTCAAAACTTCTAAGTCTTTTTTCCCAAGCTATTTTACATAAGGGGGCGCAGGACTAAAATTTTCGACAAAAAAAAACTTGTTTTTGTATACGCATCGTATAGAGTTGCTTTTCGTTGTATATATGTGTCATATGACTTTTTTCCGTACGACAACTTGAATAAAATTCAGAGTTTATAACTCAAAAACGGCAAGTGTTATGGAGCAAATGCATTTAACATAAATTGATGGCAGACAAACGCTACACGATAGGCAAAAATAAAGAATAAAAAAAAAACAAAGTATTTTTTCCTCAGTGTCCCCTTATCTACACTCTGAAAAAAATATCCAATAAATAAGTTAAAAAAAAAAAGTTTACCTTTGGTAAAATAGTAGGAATTGCTTCTCGTTTTAGCCTCTTAGCTATTGTAAGAAAGTCCTCTTCCTTAAAATGCAAGCTGCATACCATAGAGTACCCAGATAAGTTTCCCGTAATTTGTAATGTTTTTTAACATTGATGGCTAATTCTCATTTTTGAAAAAAACCACTGTGACTTTCAGTTTTCTTACATTTAGTAACTAAATATAGTAATCTTGCTTTGTGTTAATAAAGTATAGATAAAATACTATAACTTTAGTATATAAATGGATAAATTTAATGCATAGTTTATAATTTATTAATTTTTAAAACATCTAAAATGTCCCTTCCGTGTGTGTGATCACACTGCTTTTATAAAGAAAAAAAAACTGTTGTTTATCTGTCTGAATAAATGTGTAAAAAAGAATGCCAATATTAAATTGAATATATTTACTCCGTAAATACAAAAACATATGTATCTAAAGATACTAGAAGATTCTTCAACTGTTCACATAAAGTTTGTGATCAATTTTTTTGTCCCTTCCATGGATGAGTATCACACCAGTCGTAAATTATATAAATATCGTCCGTGTATCCAAACGTAACTGGGCATAGACAAGAGCAGATCCACCATCTTTTGTCTCAGTTGTTAGTTCCTGCCGGCGATGTAACACCTGCGAGATAATACGTGTTGTTTTTCTGTTCTCACAACTCGTCAAGCATAAGTGGTCACAACTGTGGTGATCTTCAAAGGTATGTAAATTTCAATTATGCACTTCGGTTTAAAAAAACACAGTGCAAATACACTTGTTTTTAATATTGTAACTGGTGGCGCCGAAGCTATGGCATTCGATAGCTCTTTTTGGCAAAGAACAAACTCCTGTGGGATATGCAGGTATTGGATGGTATTTAGGAAGCCGTGCGCACTGACCTGGTAGCTAGGTAAAGCTCAGCCTGTTCACGGCCCCTCGGGATCTCCCGATCCAAGTAGGTATTTCACTGCAGATATTCACAAAGTCCACTTTGATAGCTTCGTCCACTCATAAGGATTGTTTCAATGGAATACAATATCCATTCGGCACAAGTAGTAAGCACTTCACTGCGTAGGACACATTCGGTGTCCTTGCGGATGGCGTAGGTCGCGAGCTTGCTTAGATGCGTCTCGCGTGCGGTGTCTCAACGTTCTATTCTGTCGGCGCACAGCGAAACTAGCGGATTTGGTAGGGAGAAATGATTAGGAAAGAGTTTTTCTTATAGAACCAATAGATGGCGTTACCAGTAACAGCAAAAAGTCTCTTCCGTGGACGTCACTTCTATGGATCCGTGGGTAACAATATACACATGGATGTGACTTTTGATCCATGGACGTGATTATTGTATATGATATGGGGCTTCTTGTGGTTTGTAGGTTGATGTTGTGAGTTTGCGGATGCACGGCTTTATCTTTCTCTTCTTTATCAGCCTGTTTACGTCTACTGCTGGACGAAGCCTCCCCCACTGAATACAATGGAGGGATTTGCCATTACTACGCTTGGCGGGCGGATCGCAGTATTACTGTTAAGTACTCAGATAGATGCTGCTGCCCATTCCATGATGTAATCCTTTAGTCGGCTTTTACGACATTCACGGGAGGAGAAGGAGGGGTCTATTCTTAGGCTGGATACACATAGTGCAGAGCTTTTGAGTTCTACAAATTAAAAAGATGTTTCAGGGCCTTGTATAAATGAAGAAGATATTCTGGGGTCTATAGCAGATGAAAACAGTGTTCTGAGTTCAGAAGTAGATTCAAAGGGTATTCCAGTGACTGAATCAGATGAAAATGAACCACACCTGAAGTTTTAAAAGAAGGGTTGTGGATTATTATTATTATTTTATCTTTTTATATTTTTCTCAAAACATTTAAAAAATGTTTCGGCAATAAATGAAGTCACGGGCTTATGCCAAGTGGTCTTCATTGTCAGTTAGATTGTCATAATTTTGTATTGTACTGTCTTCCTGTAAGAATTTACGGACGATGCGGCAGGTGTTAAGAATGGCAGCTTTTGCATCATGATGAAAGTATTTGTTGGTAGATCTAATATGCTGAGGCTGTTGAATATATTTTTGGGTACGACACCTGTGCTAGAGAGCACCAGAGGAACAATATAAACTGTGTTCATTTTCCATATTCTAATTACTTCTTCCTTTAACTCTGTGTATTTGTGTATTTTTTCTTCTTATTATTATTATTAATTTATAGACGAGCAGCTTTCGCTGATGTGTCTACGTCACAGTATTAGAATTTAAAATTTAGTCGAAATATTGTCTCTTAGTTTTGGTAGATTTTTTTGAGCACTGATTTATTTGTTCGAAGCCAGATGTCGAGTTTATTTTTGAATGCATTGACGGAAGTAGCAGTTACGACGTCATCTGATAGCGCGTTCCAATTGTGAACCACTCTATTGCTGAAGAAGTGATGAGCGGCAAGTGAGACGGCGGGGTCACGGTTTAACTTCAGCTGGTGACCACGTGTGGATCTTAGATCTTCTTTTTTAATAAAAATGTCATGAAAGTTTGGCAGGTTGTAATGATGTGTCATAATCTTGTAAGTTTCGATAAGATCTCCTCGAAGGCGTCTATCCTCAAGAGATACCCAGTGTGAGTAATCTGTCCTCATAGGATTTTCGACGTAAAGCCTGCGGTATCTTAGTGGCCCTCCTTTGGACACTTTCAAGAAGGTCTATGTCTTTTTTGAAGTAGGGGTGCCATATCTGAAATCCGTACTCCATTAGTGGCCTTATATATGTTTTATAAATCTTGCGAAAAACATCAACAGTCATTGCTAGAAAGGACCTTCGTATGACATACAGAAATGAATTCGCCTTCTTGACTATGATAGTAATGTGTTCCCCCCACTTCAGATTAGATTAGATATTAACCCCTAGATCTCGCTGAAGGCCGATTGGGGACAAACAATCAACATAAAAAACATCATTTTTTTTACAAGATTATTTTAAAAAAAAATATGAAAAAATATATTCGTGGTCAAATAATTGGATTTGATGGCGAAGAACCAAAAGTTACGTTCACAAAAAAGAAAAGATCTATCAAGAATCACATTATTTTTGTTTAGATTGATCCAGACGACATATTCCCTGTTCCACGTGATGATGTAATGGCTGTTTAAATTGGGCCTACACTAGACGGCACGTAGAATTAATGTTTAACAAAATCGATGTTAAAATATATTTAAAAAAACAATAAGTAGCCTATCCTTATGCGTGCCATTAAAACTAGTACTTTGAAGGTAATTGGTAGGCAATTGATGACAGAGATTTAATTAATAAGTTAGATGATAAATATTTTCTAAGTGTATAAGTTTTAAAATAAATAAATAAAATAAATAAATAATGCTGGACAGTTCACACAACATTATCTAGCCCCAAGCTAAGCCAGAGCTTGTGTTATGGGTACTAGATAACTGATGGTACAGGTTCACTGTCCACAGACCACATACGGTCTGTAGAGACACTTCCATAGCAGTCCACAGACCGTATGTGGTCTGTTCGCCGGTACAATTTCTAAGCCATCTGACACTGTGAACGTAAGAGGAAAGTCTCTTATTTAATGCGGACTTGGCAGGACACATCATAAGGATTATAAAAAGTGATGGGACACAGGGAATTACTCGATATTTTTTTTATATAGGGTATGAAATAAAAAGTGTATTTTTTTTTGTGTTTATTTTTTTCATTACTTAGAATTAGCTAAACAATGGGTAAGTAAGTAGGAAAAATACGTGAAATGAATAGAAAATTTATTATATAGAACAAAAATTATACATGAACTTTTTGAAAACATTGCAAACAATAAGGTTTTGTGCAAATATTGCATATTTGCGAAACTCTTTTCGCCTTATTAGTGGCCGCCTGTGCTGTCTTGCCTGTCAATCTATGTCGTTCGTAGCAACCTGCACACCTTCGTCTTTGTAGTTTACCATCTTTCTTATCCAGCATTTGAAGAAAATGTTGTGCTGGCGATGGCGGGACATGTTGACGTTGTTGTGATGAACCTGCAGTTGAATTTTGCTGAGGAGTAGCTACAGCCGGAGCTATGTTTACACCCACAAGTTTTCTCACAATATCTGTTTGTGCTTGTAGAAGCGAACGTTTATTTTGAGGATTCAGTTTTTTGTAGAGATACAGCGCATTTATTACGGCTACCCCAAAAATCACATCAACAGCAATCTTCTTGTACCACGTGAGAGTTTTACGAATTGGAGAATAATAACTGGCTAACTCATCATAAAGATCAATGCCTTTTTTGCGCTCGTTATAATCCAAAATCATATTAGGCTTCAGGCGTTCAAGTCTTCCAGTAGTCATAGTCTGTTCATCAGCGTGGCAAGTTGAGATCATAAGGACATCCCTTTTGTCCTTCCATTTTAGAACTGTTACATTATTTCGCTGAGCGGCGATATGCTGTCCACTTTTGAGCTTCTTGTTTTTTACTAATAGCGGCAGATTTTTGCGGTTTTTTCGCAAAGTGCCACAAAGATTAGTTTTGCGACTAAGCAAGTATTCAGCTAATGGTATACTTGTATACCAATTATCTGCAATAATCATTCTTCCTTGGTCCAAAAGCTCTTCACACAGCTCAACGACAACGCTTCCAGGTTTATCCAGATTGGAAATTTGGGGATCCTGGCCAGTATACACTTTGTATTTCCAAACATATCCGTCATCAGTTGTGGCCTTGTAAATCTTTAGGCCGTACTTGTGGGTTTTGTTTGGGTTATACTGGCGAAACAGTATTCGCCCTTGAAAAGGGACCATTGACTCATCCACGACAACGCAGTCTTTTGGCGTAAGTAGTTTTCTGCAGTTTCTCATTACAATGTCTACAATTGGTTTGACCTTATACAAGCGATCACCTCTTTCCGCCGTATTGTCTACAAAATGCCAGCAACGCAATATTGAAACAAAACGATTGTACGACATTTTTATCATGTGCATCAGTGGATGGTAATAAATAGGGTCTCGTTTCCAGTAACATTCTAATGAAGGAAATCTAATTATGCCAGTCACCAAGTAAATTCCCATAAATTTCTCGATATCTTCCTTGGTAACTGGTTTCCAGCGAGTCAAACGACCGCCAGGATTAGCAGCAATAGATTGTTCAGCGTACAAGTTTGTCTGTTGTACCATCAAGTCTAAAACTTCATCATCAACCAATAAGCGAAATATTGTAAAGACATCGGCATTTTCAGGAATGTGATCAATATGTAAAGAGCTTTCACAAGTAAAATCTTCACGATGCAATGGCTGGATGTCATAGTTCCAACCTTGATTCTCGTCATGTCGTTTCATCTGATAATCTGTAGTTGGTCTTGGAACAGAAGTTCTTGGAGCAGAAGTTCTTGGAGCAGAATTTGTTGGAGCTTGAACAGATGTGTTTATTTCATCGCTACTAGTGCTATCGCCGGAATCTGAATTCGAAAGTGCGGGTACATCACTTGCAAGTGTGCTAGAAGTTTGTAAGGGTACTTCAGTAGAAAGTGTACTAGAAATTGGTTGTAGTGGAGCTTCATCATATATATTATCGTCATCATTCATGTTTACCTGGTTATCCGGCGATCCGGTGACTTGTACAGATGAGATATCGAAGTCACTTGGTAAAAAATCTGGATCCGCCACACTATCGTCATCATACAAATTTTCCACACTATCCGATGAATTTGATTGAGTTTCTTCTTCATAATCACTTTCTTCCAACATTTTCCTCAGCTGCTCGTCGGTATACGTTTGCTTACGGCTCATTTTACGACAACAAAACTTTTACGAGAAGACGATCGTAACAATAGAACTAAACGAGTAAATGAGTGAATGATTTGAACTTCATCATCTGAAATGTGAATAACGTCATGTCAAATGTCTGTCAATCTGTCAATGTCACTTGATATTTTTTGTTGCCATACGGTAAAAAACGAAATAAAAAGGAAAGTATGCACATACCACATATGGTCTGTGGACTCACGAGCAGATTTTTACCGTCCTGGAAGTGCTACGAGTCCACAGACCATATGTGGTCTGTGTGTATAACAAAGTAAATAAGAGGCTATATATATTTTAAAACACTTATGTATACATTTTAACCACAAATATACTGACTTTTAATAAAAACATAACTGGACTTATGGACCATTCCCACTCTGGAGCCTGGACAGTGAACCTGTATAATACATTACATAGATAGATATTTTTTATTATACATAGAAAACACCCAGAACACCCTGAACAAATATCTGGAGAACGCACAAATATTTGTTCCGAGGCGGGAATCGAACCCGCAACCTCCTGCGTCGCAGGCGAACCATCGCCTGCCGCGCCACAGAGGTCGTGAAATGTTTAGTAAAGAAGGTAGATAACATAAATGTGAAAATATTTTATCTAACAAATTAAATGATGTTAATTTGGTAGATAAAATGTATGAGGTTGTCCTACCTACTCGTACAAATAAAATAAAAATGTTTAGGACAGACTAAGACTGCATTTGTTAATTAAAATTAGGAAAATACCTGCGTGTGTTACAGATAAATAAAGATTTTAATAATGTAACGGTATATTATTATTATATTTTGCAAAAAGTGTCACTTTTTGTAATATTTAATTTCCATGTATTACGATAATGTAGGGAATGTCACATCCATGGCACTGAGGTCACTCCCATGGAGCGTTTTTTTTTAAAACTAATAGAATAAATCATCAATTATAACTAAAAGATGTTTTCACTAGTTTTTTTTTTTTTAAATCAAAAATGAGAAGTACCCTGATATCCCTTTGTTTGGCCACGATCTCACCTGTTGGTAAAATAAGTGACAACGTGGCCGAATATGGAGCACAAAGGTCTAGAAGGCACCTATTCACTCTAGCCTTAAAGAGACCCAGATTATAGTTTTCAGGACAGACAGACGACGGTAGTGTATTTCACTCCTTAGCAGTTCGCATTATAAAGGTAGTGTAGGGTTTCAGGTTAATTAAAAACAATAATTTTCGACAACAAAATATATATGGCCGGCGGCTCACACCGCACACTTTCGTCTGACATTCATTCAATTAGATTGGCGCGTAGTTTGAATTCTAAACATGCCCCCGTGCGTTGAAAGATCTTCTTTCAACGGGAGACATCATCTTCTGGCAGCAGCGGGACTATTTTGCTGAAGCTTCGTCGCACGATACCATTGGCAGTACGTATGTCTGCGACACGGCATATGCCGTCACTAGGACCGGGATGCACGGCTACGACACGACCAAGCTTCCATTTCAGCGGTGGGATGCCATCCTCCTTTAACAGGACTAGAGTATTATTCTGTAAGGAGTACTTGCAGGATCGCCATTTTACTCGCTGCTGGAGTTCTGAGACATACTCTTTACTCCACCGCGTCCAGAAGTGCTGGCGTAATTGCGCGATGCGCTGGAAGCGTGTCAATCTGTTTAATGGATAGTCCTCGACGTTCCGTTCAGGTAGGGCAATGAGAGGGCGACCGATGAGGAAATGGCCGGGCGTAAGTGATGTCATATCTTCGGGGTCCGACGACAACGGAGAGAGTGGCCGAGAGTTAAGTATCGCCTCGATTTGCACCAACGTCGTAGTAAGTTCCTCGAACGTTAAATTACAATTTCCCAGCACTCTATTTAAATGATATTTGGTAGACTTGACACCAGCCTCCCATAGACCACCGAAATGTGGACTATACGCTGGTATAAAATGGAACCTCAAAGTGTCCTGAGCTAACTCAGCCGCCAGAGAGTCGCAATTGCTCTTTAAAAACTTTGAAATATCATTATATGCGCCAACGAATGAGGTGCCGTTATCTGAATAAATATGAGAGGGTTTTCCTCTACGTGAAATGAATCTGCGTAATGCTAGTAGGTAGTTATTGCTTGTTAAATCACCCACTAACTCTAGGTGGACCGCTTTTGTTGTAAAACATATGAAAATAGCGATGTAGGACTTGATGAGTCTACAACCACGGCCAGTGCGACTAGCGACGGCAACTGGGCCCGCGTAATCCACGCCTACACTTTTGAATGGGTATCCACCTGGTTCAAGGCGCTGCTGTGGTAAATTACCCATTAGAGGATTAAATGTCTTACCTTTCATGCGACAACAGCGCACGCATTGACGGAAAAACTTCTTCGCCAGAACGCGACCACCTATTGGCCAATAAGTATCCCTAATTGTAGCCAATAAAAGTTGAGGGCCAGCGTGCATTAATCTTTTGTGTTCTAACTCAAATAATAACTTCGTAACTTGATGTGTGGACTGTAAAATAATAGGGTGCTTCTTTTCAAATGTAAAATTTGAGTTATCTAATCGACCTCCAACGCGAATTAATTTATTTTCATCTAAATAAACATTAAATTTAATAAGTGGGCTTTTGCAAGGTAATTCTTGTTTTTTAATCAATAGCTTATATTCAGGGAACGATTGAAATTGCGATTGCCTCATTATTAAAATTAAAGCTTTCTCCAATTCGTCAGTATTCAAATAATTAGTTTCGAGCTTGGTCCCTTTCTTGACATTATTTACAAACCTAAGCACATAGGCTACGGTACGTTGAAGCCTAGATAGATTTGAGAAGCGACTGAAATCTATAAGTTCGCGTGGAGTGGAATTACTTACATGTAATGAAACTTCATTTCGAGTTTCAGGCAGCTCTTTAGCAGTACTTGGAGTAGCAGGCCAGTGCGACGGATCGCGTTTCAAATAACCTGGACCATGCCACCATAAATTGAGCGACTGAAGAGAGCTAACACAGACGCCGCGCGAAATGAGGTCGGCGGGGTTCTCGTCAGTCGGAACATGTCTCCAAGTACGGCTGCCAGTCTTATCTAATATCTCAGCTATGCGATTGCGCACGAATGGTTGTAGCTTTGAAGGCAACATTTTAAGCCAACCTAGAACAATCATTGAGTCGGTCCAAAAAACAACCTGCTTGAATTGGGCTCGTAGTGCAGTGATGGCTTTCTCGTACAGACGAGCACCAATCAAAGCACCACAGAGTTCGAGTCGTGGTATTGTTGTGGGCTTGATAGGAGCGACTCGGCTCTTAGCGAGCAGTAAGCTGACTGATACCTCACCTTTGCAGTCGACGCTACGAACGTAAATACAAGCGCCATACGCACGCTCGGACGCATCTGTGTAAATGTGCAATTCCAAATGGGAATAGGAGTCACAGATGACACGTCGCGGTATGCGTAGGCTGTTCAGACCCGGTAGGCTGTCGATCACTTCGACCCAGACCTGGTTCATCTCCGGTGGCAACTTCTCATCCCAAGTCAGTCGCTGTAGCCACAGTTTCTGTAATATGATTTTCATGAGGATGACACAAGGTGATAAGAGCCCTAAGGGATCAAATATCTGGGCAATGACCGACAGAATATCACGCTTTGTGTTTCCTTTGGCTATGAAAGGACTGATGGGAAAATAAACCTGATCTGACAATGGATTCCACCCGAGGCCCAACGACTTACTTGATTCAGCATCTCCGATGTTAAATTCCGGTGATAGCTGATCGGGTTCTGGTAATAATTGAGGCTCATTCGACTTCCATTTCCTAAGAGGCATGCACGCTGAGGCGAGCTCGGCTGTAACCTGCACACGTATGCGCAAGACTTCGCTGATTTCATCCCCACCACTAATGAAATCGTCGATATAAAAATCGTGGAGTATAAGTTCAGATATTTTGGAATCCTTACTGTCTAGACCTATCTGTTTTAAACACCGAGTTGCGAGAAATGGGGCGCTAGCAGTGCCGTAACTTGCACGATTTAAAACATAGCATTTTAAATCAGAATCGGGGTGATCACGCCAAATGATTTGTTGTAGTGGTCTATCATCATCATGTACAGCCAGACATCTATACATTTTCTCGACATCTGCAACTATAATGTATTTATGCTGCCTAAACCGTAAAAGGATCGACAGTAGGTCATCCTGTATCGTCGGTCCAATCATTTGGATTTGGTTGAATGAAACTCCCGAGGTAGTAGGACTACTCGCATTGAATACGATCCGCAGCTTGGTCGTCGTACTACTTGCACGAAGGATTCCATGGTGTGGGATAAAATAGTGAGGCACTGACGTAATTGGCATGCACTCCGACATGTGACCTAACGATTCATATTCGAACAGGAAATCTTTATACATTTTACTAAATGAGTCATTACCTTTTAGTCTGCGCTCTAAAGAGAACAAACAATGCTTAGCTCGCTGATAAGAATCACCTAACACGCTTGGTGTTTGCTTTAATGGGATTCTAACGCAGAAACGTCCGTCTGCGAGGCGAGTTGTATTTTTCACAAAATGTTCTTCACATTGCTTCTCCTCTGGAAAATAATGAGATGACTGAGGGCTAACTTCTTCGAGCTGCCAAAAACGCATCAATTGGTTTTGAATGTCATCATCAGAACAGTGAGAAGTCATTGAATCAATTTGAGTAAAATTACATTTAATCGGTGGACAAGTCGATACGCGGTCGCCGTTAACCGGACCGGAGACTATCCAACCTAGTCTAGTCTCATAAAGTATCGGCTTTCCATCTCCCAATTTAATATTTTGCGAACCTATTATGTCCCAAAAAATATCAGCGCCGATGATTAAATCAACGGCGGCGGGCGAATAAAAGTGAGGATCCGCTAAACAAATATTTGATGGAATATTTAAATTCCTAACATCGATCTGACACCCGGGAACGTTATCCGTAATCGATGGCAGAATAAAACAACGTAAATATGTTGTATAACTTTCACATAACGACTTGATTGGTAAGCGACACATTTGACTAATGTTCGATGTTTTATTATTTATACCTACGACGGTCCTATCGGTGCGATCAGCTGGCAAATTTAATTGTTTATGCAGTCGTTCGGTCATTAGACACGAAGTACTACCACTATCTAGAATCGCACGGGCGATGACCTCGCGGTTCTCATTATCACGCAGTTTCACTAAGGCAGTGGATAATAAAACATCACTGTGACCTGACGTCTCGCATGTAGTTGTGATGCTCCCCATAAGTGCGACGTTCGAATTCTGAGAATTTGTGACAGTAGGCTCCGAGTTAGTTGAACGAGTGCTGTTATCGCAATCAGCTGTAGCTATAGGTACACACGTAGACAGCTGTTTTGATGCACTGAACTCATTTACGTGAATAAGTGTGTGGTGTTTACGCTTGCACACTTTACACCCAGGCTTCCTGCACGAATTAGCGTAATGTCCACTCCGGAAGCAATTAAAACATATCTTATAAGTAGGCAATAGCTTGTATCGTGCATCACTACTTAGAGCGAGAAATTTCGGACAGTTATTTAAATAATGATCATCATTACAGTTAGGGCAAGGTTTCATTGTGGACGATGAAGTCGAATTATTTTTATTATTACCAGTCTGATAAGAAGAAACCATAGCTTTTATTTTGGTTGCATGTTTGCTACTTGTCGCACTATTTTGTGACAGTTCAATAGTCTCAATTAAATCTGCACGATTGCGCATGAATTCTAGAAATGAGTAAAGACTAATCGGTTTGTCTTTGGATAAGGTACCTTTATGTTCCTCCCACTCACGGAATGTTTTGGCGTCTAACTTTTGCGTGACGATATAAATCAACAGTGTCCCAGTGTTCATTTGGTTGTCCCAAGGACTCTAATGCACGTAAATTCTTATTTAATTGATCTATCACACGTTTCAGAATGACGGACGACTCTTTTGTGACCGGTTCGATGCTGAATAAGGCTGCAACATGATTTTGT
The DNA here is from genome assembly GCA_932527175.1 of Operophtera brumata. NCBI lineage: Eukaryota > Metazoa > Arthropoda > Insecta > Lepidoptera > Geometridae > Operophtera > Operophtera brumata. Next base: position 43,613,357 of record OW052226.1, on the reverse strand, counting down.
ATCAATAAGCGTTTGTTATCGAACCGCTCACACAAAAGCCTCCATGCAACCGAATAGTTACTCGCGGAAAAGTCGATGGATTGAATTACCACAGCTGCCGAACCTTCTAATGACGCCCTCAAGTAATGGAATTTGTTAATCTCATCTATCTGATCATTGTTATCAATTAAACTTGAGAAGGTGTCGTGAAACTCCAACCAAGTTTCATAGGAACCTCCGAACTTCGGCAACTGAATCGTGGGCAACTTAACAAGCTTATAATTAGAACGAGTATTACTCGATGCACTGTATACCTTGTCTTGATCCTTTCGGTAGGTATCTAACATTCCCTGAGCATCGGCAAGTATCCGATAATAATGATTTTCAAACTCAGTTCGTTCGCTTGCTTGCAGGTCACTGCTATCAGTACTGCACTCTATTTTTAACTGTACCTCATCGTATTGGTCATATAAAGATTCGATCTTACCGATACGCAATTGTAACTCCCTGGCCTCCGAGGAACTCAGTGACGAGGCATCCAAGCTCGTCAAATGATTCGCGAAAGCAGTGATACGACCTTTGATACTGCCGCGTTTTTTGATCAACTCTTTTTTTTCGGTCATTCTGGGAGACTGGCACGGTCGACCTGGAACTTTTATAACGTCGAATTATACCTAATTATAACTGATTAGATTAGTGTTGGGTACAAATTAACTTCACTTATTGTCACTTTTGAACTTTGACCTCGACCACTCTTTATAACTCGCAGTCCCGATGAATGTAGGTATTTATTCGCGCTCGACACTCCAATGTTGATCTTGTTGATGTTGATGTTGATTAATAGTTATCTGGTGGTAAGAATCCGGCTCGATCCAGGACCATGTAGGGTTTCAGGTTAATTAAAAACAATAATTTTCGACAACAAAATATATATGGCCGGCGGCTCACACCGCACACTTTCGTCTGACATTCATTCAATTAGATTGGCGCGTAGTTTGAATTCTAAACAGGTAGAACTAAAACATTGAGACGAATAGAGGGTATACTAATGAGGTAAGGGTGGTACCGAGCCGTGCGCCTGCTCGTCCTATGATGAAAAGGAGATGGTGGGATCAGATGAAGTTTCTGGGAGCATTCCCCGAAATGTTACCTATAGAATCTAAATGCACGCGACCTTACGGCGGTGATCGAGATTCTGGATCTTAGTCTCCGCCATATGTTACTCACCTACAGTGTTGCCAGATCGTATTTTTAGAAATCTGTAGGTTCGAGCCGTAAAGTCTAGATATCTGTAGGTTAGCTTGTGGAAAATACGTAGATCTACAGACTTTTTTATATCATCATCAACAGGTAGAAGTCCACTGCTGGATCTGTATCTCCGGCAGGCCTGAGATGCCTCCATCAACCGACTATCTGTGAACTTTAAAAGTCAAAAGGATAGTGAAATAAAATTGTTAATATTATTCATAAATTTTCTATTTCTGAGTCACTTTCATGGTTATACATTTTTGAATCAAATAATTGAAAATGCTGATCCGTTGTCTGAGCTTCATAGCAAACAGTTTTTATTCCACTTTTTGTGAATAAAAGCCCTTTTATCCCAGCAGTGTTCAGCCTATTTCTTGTTTTAGTTTTCATAAGTTTAATTGATTAAAATATCCGTTCCACGTTTGCACTACTATGTGGTAAGCATACAAGTGGTCCGGTAAATTTTGACAGAGCGGGGAACATTTCAGAGCCGTCGCCTTTTTTCATTTTAGATATGTGACGACAAAAGTCATCAACTTTTATATCTTGCTCTGGAGAAAATGGCAGGTTGGTGTTTCTCAATATTCTCCATTCACGATCCAGTTCTGTAATATTACCAGGAGCTAAGCCTGAAACAATAATACTTCTAAAAATCCAGCTTGGCTACCATATAAAAGCCCAATAAAGATTAAATATATAAATAATAAAAATTAAAAAAAAAAAAAAAACCTGGAAACAATACAGCTATGTGCGCAATTGATGGTATATTTCTTCTGAGCTTAGGGTCAAGAAAGTGGTCTGGACTCAAAAATTTAAGGCTTTTCAGTTGCTTCCTCTCATGAAATGGAAATCTGACATTTATTTGCCTAATAGCTCCTAAATAAAAATTTAAGCATTTCTGTCTGAACAATCTGATGCTTTCTGCTGACAGTCTATTTCTTCGGATAGTAAGAGTCGCTGTGATGTTGCGTCCTAAGTAAATATCAGTCAATTCTAGATGATTTACTCCATTTTCAAAATCAGTGTTAATTATTTATGTCTCCAATGTCTCCGCTTCATCTTCAATTAAAATTTTTTCTTCCTCTGTTAGCTCGAAGCATTCAGGTTTCATGAAACACTATAACAAAGCTTTATAAGTCGTGAAAACTTTTTCATAAAGTATGTGAAGTTTTGGTTGCTCTGACTGCATTTGTCTATTAAGGTCTTGAAAGAATGGTAGTACAAAACTCAAGAACTCCAGATATAATTCTGTAGTTGGTTCAATGCATTTATCTAAAATCGACTGTGCAGCGAGCAAACAATCAGTTAAAACTGCACTTTGAAAGTATAATTTGAGGGCAGGTAATTGCTCCAACAACCTGTTAACTACTTGTAACAGAGAAAGCCATCTCGTCTGCGAAGGATGAAGTAATCTGTGCGGTTTTATATTTACAAAAACTTGATATTTGTAGTCCCCTGTTCTTTTTGGACTATTTTGAATATAATTGTATACATCACGGACAAAATCTTCCAAGCCCCTTGGCAACTCTCGGCAGGCATATGAGCTGCATAGGTGAAAGCTGTGGCATATACATTTCATTTTAAATAATTGTGGTATGTATTTTGATAATAAAACTGCTAGAGAGTGGTGGACTCCAAACATTGTGTTGGCTCCATCTGCAGCAAAGCCAATTAGGTTAGTCTCATATGGAATATCCTTTGACCTGAAGAATTCCACTATTTTATTGTAAAGTGTGGTAGCTGTCCCATCAACAACCGGTATGAGAGTCAAAAATCTGTCTTCTACTTTAAATTTTACAGCTGTTCTGACGAGTACTGCCAAGTGTTTTGTTTGAGTACTTACATCTATCTATCTGTACTTCATCTACTATAAGTGCAAACTTATTTTGTTTCAAAATCTCAACTAAATCATTCTCAGCTGCTTGCCCGGTAACATTAGTCATAATAGCCTGGGCCTTTGTCCTTTCTAGAGTATGCTCTTCAGCTATTTTTGAATCTGATTGAACTAAGCATTTTAAATGGCCAGCTATGTTAAATGGTAAGTTATGCTCCGCTAGAAAGCTAGTTAGTTTTATTTCACCAGCCTTAACTTTAACTTTGAATGTCTTGGAAGCTGCAGTAGGCATCACCGATGTTATGGTTGGCTGATGTGTAAGAACTGAAAAATATAGTTGACCAATCTTAACATAACATATCATGCTAAATGGCATGACAAACCACTTGCATTTAATGTTTTTAATACGTCTATAAAATTTCATGGAGTTCGATGGTAAAGTCCTATCCAAAATAGGATCAACCTTCGTTTGTATAGACAGAGCTGAAACGTTTGATTTAGAGGTTAATACTTGATATATTAAGATAAAAAAGATAGATAAAAGTCTTTATTTACAACTTCAGACACACACATACAAATTACAACAAATAGTACAGTGCACAAGTAAAAATAAACAATAAAATACAGTAAACTAATAAAAACAAACAATAATATATACAAAATCCAAGTAAAATGTCTGTGTGTGCTGCAGTACGTCAAAAAGGCCATGGCTCAGCGAGATATTTTGCTCAAGAAGCAAAAACACTGATTTTCAGCCATAACCCGTCGATAGGAAGCAGAACGAGTTTCAAAACAATGTGTTATGTGTACCTAGGCTACAAAATTTTCGCGCTTGTTCAGTAATAAAGGAGTCCTTATAATATAGTAGTTTGCTACCTCCTTAGTAGGTGATGTACATGACCACACATGCGAATGCAAGCGATAACAAATGGCAGGGTTTAATAGCAGTTAGCAGGTAAATTAGTAGGACGGGAAAGGAAACCTACCTTTTGTATGGGACATATGTTTAGTGCTGGCTGCATGCTTATCTAAATCTCGCTTTCCACCACCACATTTCAGGTCTGAATTACATGCATTACAATGGTAAAAAGTCTCTCCTTTAGCACTTTTTTTCATCCAACTGTAATTTTTCTCCCATGCAACGGAATACTTTTGCTCGTAGCGAATTTTTGGTTTCTTTGTAGGAGTTCTATTGTTGGAGTCATCCGAGTCTTCAGTGTTAAAATCAATAGTTACAGTACTTTCCATTTTTCTAATAACTAACGCCTAGAGTGAATAAATCATAACAAACCGGGAAATAATTTACAAAACCTCCTTATTCTGAGTACAAAAAAATCCAACGAAACTTCTAGTTTGCACCCACCCACAGATTACAAACCTGTTACTTGCTTGCTAAAGAGTAGAACAAAATGCTAGACGCACAATCTAATCAATAAGGTTTCATTCATCCGAGATCGAATGTATGACAATGACAATGACAACCACTGTGTAAAGACATTGAGAATGAAATATTGTACTAGCTAGGGAGAGTTCTATCGCACAGACTGTACAGACCCACCAACTTATCTGTGAATTGAAGAGCGTCGCTCTAATCGCTCTGGTGTTGCCATTCTTCGAATAATTAACCACAATTTGGGATTCCTACATCTAATCTGCTATGTTTAGTCTTCACAGACCAATGTATCTGACTCTTACCTATATAATACAAAATTGAGGTTCAAAAATGTATGTTTATAAAAACTCTGTACTAATGGGTTGTATGAAGCGAGTCAAACTGCACGTGCGGCTACTGCTAGTTGATAATATAAGACGTTGAAGTAAGTATGCGAATAAAACTCAAAAATTTCAATAAATGTTATGTTATATTATGTTAAAAAAAAAAAAACATAAAATTTAATTCATATGCATAAAATTCATGTACTTTTCGTTGTATAACGCCCATATCGAAGTCATCGACAACAATAAAACCAGTACTGCGTTTTCTTGATTTTCCAGGCGTTCTTACTTTAGTACCGGTTTGTTCTGCTACCTTTCCTTCTTTGACTATTTTCGAAACCAAACCTTCACTTACACCTGAAAGACAAAATAAAAAACTAAAGAACCAGGTAAACTAGAAGTGACGATGAAAGCTGAGTCAAGTATTAAATGCATGTAAGTACAGAAGTTATCTGGCGAGCGATGCAAGCGAAGATTTCAGAGTCTACTCGAGTCGAGGTACATGTTTCATGAGCAAAATTTATGGGATACGACTGGTCATACTCAGTGTTGCCAACAATAATTTTGAGATTCCGCCGACTTTGTTACGAAATTCCGTTAAAAATCCGTTAAATCTCGTATTTTTCTCGTCAGTAAATTTCGTCAAAATACCTAATGTAAAATGGTACAAAGGTTAAATAAAAAACCAAATACAATTATTCATTGAAGTTTAATAAAGTGCAACAGTCTTTAAAATGAATCTTATTCTATGTTGTCTAAATCATCGTCACTATTTGGGATCTCAATAATTTCGGGTGCAGTAGAAGTTGACGGCTGGCTATAACTTTGAGTCGTTCCAATTTGATTCAATACTTTATCTGGTAACTCATATGTGTAACAAGTTTTTTCATTGCGCTTTAGCCCTGCTCGTATATTAAGAATGGCATTAACCATATCTGTCTTCATTCGATTTCGTAGCTTTGTTTTTACGCCATTCATTACACTGAACACTCGTTCAACCTCTGCATTCGAATATGGCAAAGTTAAAATATGAAATGCAAAATCACCGAGTTCTTTATACGGGTTAGTGCCAGCGGCATCTTTGTACTCTTTAACTTTTGACCAAAACTCTATGGTATTGTCAACTTTGTTCCACTTCGTGAAGTTTATTGCACTCCACTGGGATTCTATGAGTGTGATTATATTGCTTGAATAATGGAAATGAGCCAATAAGGAGCTCATGAATTCTTTATGTACTTTTAAAACATTTTTATAAGACAGCAATTCTACTTTCTGCAATATATCAATATTATCAGGTAGCCTGCAACGCAGTTGTTGTATTAATTTGATTACGTAGTTAATGCAGCACCGTTGTCGCTGTTCTCGCTGTTCTCGCTCAGTTTGTTCGTCGATCAAGCGTTTTTCTCTCATTTCCCTTATTTTTGTTTCAAATCCGTAACCAAGGTAAGGTTTTGGGTTCAAATAATTTTCGACATTTATCGTCAAAGGATCAACTTGCGGACGCGGAATAATTATTTTCGCAACCAGAAATCCGAGCAGTGTGGATTAATCTTTAAACAATTTACAGGGATCGGCATTCTTGGCTTGAAAGGCTTTATTTACTCGTTGCAGTTCTTCTAATATCGGGCATAAAAATGATGTAAATGCCAAATTCATGTCGTCTCTATACATTCGATACAGCAACTCAGCAGTATAATTTCGGCTTGATATTTCGAAATGTGTTTTTAATTCGCACCACTGTTTAAGTATTCTTTCTACTGCCGAATGTATCGATAGCCAGCGAGTTTGGCAAGCTCGGTCAATTTTTAATGGATCATGGCCTTCATTTATTGTTCTGTACAACTCTTTATATTCGGCCCGTCGAGTCGATGACTGGGAAAACCAATTATATGTTTCGGGTATTAGAAATTCCAGATTTCTGGGTATTGTGCCTTCTGAAGCGTGGGATACAGCAAGTTGAATAGAGTGACACACACATCGAACAAGAACGAGCCCAGGAATATCAGCTTTTAATTTGGCAAACACTCCGTTATTCACGCCAGTCATGACACTTGCATTGTCTGTTCCTATGCCGCTAATATTTTTGTAGTCCAAACCGAATTCGTTTAAAGTAACTTTGAGTGCGCTTACTATTCCATCTGCGGTGCATTCAGTTAGAGGTGGCAATTTTAGGAATGACGTCGTTATTTTTTTTGCTTTAATACTATAGTATATAATCACCAAGCCAAGATATTTTGTAACGCTTATGTCCGTAGACTCGTCTAAGAGTAAACTAAACTTTCCCTGTCCAATGTCCTCTTTAAATCGTCTTTAAAGTGTGGACTTAAAACGTTTTTTATAATATGGCTGGATAAATTAGTGCGGTGTAAATGCATATCTTTAATTCCATCAGAATCATGACCCACTTTTTTCATTATCAGGCTTAAATGATCCACAGTTAATACGCTACAATGTTCAGCAATAAAAAGCGACGTGTACGCTTCACATGATTTTGTTTTAGTTACCTCTTTTTTTGGGAAATCAATTGTGCGTTGAAGAGATGGTGCTAGCATATTTGAATTAGCAATGTGCTTTTTCGACGCCATATGAGCTTTTAAATCGGAGTATTTATTGCTTTTACTTACGATGCACCGACATAATTTTCATTCTGGGAAAGATTCAACGCTACTATCTTCTTTTCTTACTATCCAGTCTTTAAACAGTTTATCCATAAGCAACTCGCTTCGAAATTTTTGTTTATAGCTCCGTTTCGGTATTTTCACCAATTAACATTACTTTTAACAAAAAAACGCAAGAATCAATCAATCTAAAACACAATGACAATCATGTGAATGTGAAACAAAAAAGAACAATACAAATATGTCTAATGTGTAACAGAGATCGCATCATTGCTGCTACTTTGTCTATGACAAGGGAAATTCCCAGTACTATGACTTTTACGGTTTAAGAGTTGCCATATTGAAGAAATAGTTGCAATATTACAAACAAAAATTTCGTGTGGATTTTGAAAAACATTTTGTAAAAAATAATTGAAATTAAAATCTTTTGCTACTAAATTCCGCCAACAAACCCGTTAGCCGTCAAAATAGTATTTCTTCCGTTTCTTTATAACATAATCCGCTAGATATGACGGGAAATCCGTTAAGTTGGCAACACTGAGAGAAAAATTGACAAAAATACATTAATTTTTACCAAAATATTAGTTAATCCGAGGACAACAAATGCCCTGTAATAACTACAAATAGATTTCTGTAAATGCAATTAGTATTTATAACAAATATCCGTTTTGTTATTTCAAGCGTGCATATAGTAATATCCGAAACGATGACGTCTCACTAATTTGTAATTTCTATTAAAGCCCTGGGTTCTTTCAATAACTGAGTTTTGTAATATCTAGTAAAGCCTTAGTACTGTCAATAGTTCAGTTTTTTAATATCTAGTAAGGCCATAGTACTTTCAATAGCTTAGTTTTGTAATATCTAGTAAGGCCCTAGTACTTTCAATAGCTTAGTTTTGTAATATCTAGTAAGGCCCTAGTACTTTCAATAGCTTAGTTTTGTAATATCTAGTAAGGCCCTAGTACTTTCAATAGCTTAGTTTTGTAATATCTAGTAAGGCCTAGTACTTGCAATAGCTTAGTTTTGTAATATCTAGTAAGGCCCTAGTACTTTCAATAGCTTAGTTTTGTAATATCTAGTAAGGCCCTAGTACTTTAAATAGCTTAGTTTTGTAATATCTAGTAAGGCCCTAGTACTTTCAATAGCTTAGTTTTGTAATATCTAGTAAGGCCCTAGTACTTTCAATAGCTTAGTTTTGTAATATCTAGTAAAGCTTAATATATTATCTAGGATGGAAATGGTGTTGTTTTAACTAGTTGTTATAGTTCGCTTATATATACAGTTTTTAATATTTAGATATTTTATAACTTTGCGTTGCTTTCTTTACAACACCGATACCTCTGTAAGGTTTTAAAATATTTTAGTAATTTCAAAAATATTTAAATAAATAAAAATAATAAATAATCAAAAAGAAATCAACGCAAAGTTATAAAATTCTTAGATAGCAAAAACTGTACATTGAACATTACCTACAACAATTAGTTACAACAAGGTGAATTGCTGAAATAAAGATACTTTACTTTATACTTAGATATGTTTGAAATATTTATTATTTAAAATTATAATATACCTACAGACGTTTCATACAAAATTACAACAGGGTGCCCATGACGTAGTGATAATCGGAGGTCCGAGGTAAAGCACTCCCAGGTGCACCCGAATAACCCTCATTTTTTATATTTACGGAGTTATTGCATTTTTTGTTCACAAAACTCCAAATTTCGACACAAACTTGCTAAGTGCCTCCAAATTAAGAAGAGATATTTTGTTTTGAACAACATTTGAAGTTCTTTTATTTTTTTATTATTTATTCATAATTATAATATTATTTTGTGTCTCAGGGTCACTACTGGACTACCAAAATACAAAAATTCAACTTAACACTTGTGTTAGTTTTGTCAAAATTACTAAGTTTGTGCCGAAATTAGATACGTGAGTTAAAATTGAAAATATCAATCCAAAAATATCAAAAATCGCAGAACATACACGGTGGTTATTCCGGTGTACCTGGTAGTGCTCTATATCGGGCTATATTCCACTACTTCCTGGGACACCCAGTATAATATTATTAGGTATTAAACTAGAACTTAGGTACAATGTTTCATATCAAATTTATAATATTAGGTATATCGTAAGATGCCAGTTTGTAGCAGATTCCCTAACTAACTTTATACAACTTTCTTGATGAAACTTAGAAAGATGAAAATTAAAATGAAACTTACCTATATGTGATCCGAGATTAAACGAAAAAACAAAAAATACAATCTGAATAACAGCTGCATGAAACTTTACATGGACAGTTGTTTTTATCACCTGATTACAGTTTCTTCAGGAAAGTTGTGGTATAAAAAGTTAGATATAGGGTTACAATTTACAATAGGTACAATCTTATCTATCTAGTCAAGACACCAACGAGATGTTACATAAGTAGCCATATTAGGCATAACATTAATGCTGTTAGGGACTGGTGCAAGCAAATCTTCATATGAGATATAAACAAGCGTATTCGTCCTTTCCACTTCAAATGCATAATAATGCTCATCAAAACAAAGAGTATTTAAGGAAAAACATTCAAAGAGTACACAGTTAATATTATCAAGATAAATATTATCAACAATGGCAAAAGAAGGTAAAAAAGTTTCATCAGACAAGCCCACAGTCAGAACATATGATTTCTTGAATTTGGAACCGTTGATATTTACCCAAAGAATAGAACTTGCAATATATCTATCGTTAGATAAATTGAACTTGCTATTTAAATCTAAATCAGAGGAAACAACTTTCATTTTACCATATACTAATCCAGTGTTAATATCGTTCGTTATTAAAAGCTCATTTAATTGGAGCTGATTTTTGATTGATATTGTTTTGCATACATTAACTCTACTTGAAGATGAACGAGCAATTTTTTTCGAAACACTGTGTTTGGCCTCAAATCTCATAGTCCACAGGTGAACAATTGGTCCCAGCTTTTTAAAATGGTTGGATAATGTATTAGGAAGTGAAACTTTGGTTTCAAAAGTTGTTTACTTAATTTTATGTATAGCTCATTGAATTCAGATATCAAAGCGGTCAGCTGGTCACATGTGTCATTAAATACCCTATGCGACAATAGCCTTTCTAATATCATCCTTAGTAAAATATACAATTTCCAGAATTCATCTTCTCTTGGTATATCATAACCTATAAGAAGGCCAAAGTAACGAACAAAGGTAAGGGTTTCTGAAGCTGACATTCTAAACTTAAAAGCAGATCCCTCAAAAGAAAATGCAACTGTTGGCTTAGACGTTACATCTGGGCCAAAATCAAAAGCTTCTATGCGTTGCTGAATAGTATTGATATGAATAACTTTTAACTCTTTAACAAAGTAGGTAATAACAAGAGACATGACATATTTACAACAACCTTCTAGCATATCATGTAACAAATCAACAGCAACATTGTCAAATAAATTGAAACCATCAAGAGAAAACCAAATGCATCGTTCTTTAATGCCAGTATCAAATGTTCCTTCAATTTCCAGCATATTTTCATAATTACTTTCATTTCTCATCAGCATACAGTCTTCAACAAGCATGTTTTGAATTTGGGCCCGACTCGCATTACATATTCTGCAGGGATGATTAGCCGTGAAACTTTCTGCAAAGTCCAGCATAGAATTTAAGCCTAAATTGTCCCCAGTAATAGCAGCCACGCGAAATTTTATAGTACCTTTAAATTTATCTGTGCTGACTGTTATTCCTGTTTGAAACAAAAAATTTAGTTCCTCAATCACGTTTTTAAATATTTTCTGATTTCCGTATGTTATTCTATCTGAAGAATGGAATAAAGCAATTAAGAAAATGTGTTTTAATTTAGAGACGTACTTAGGGGGCAGACATGGGCATGAAATGTACACTCCACCAAGCTTATGGACACCGGCATGACTGCCCAACGGGTTGCCTATCTCAAAATCATCGTAGTAAAGTAAAAGAGGTAATAGTAACTCACTCGTGTTAGGAGATTGTGATATACTTGACCAAACAGAGCCTTGAATTAAATTTAAGATTACTTCGGAATTATCTTGTAATGTATTTATATAGTTTATAGTGTCTGTAAGTATACCCGATACAGAAAAAAATTATTGCAATACTTTTCTCAAAGGAATAACCTGCATATGACAATCCACTGGCATATAAGAAAGACCCATACGCGTTCGTTTTTGTTCCATACGTTGACCTATTACAACCTGTGTTGGAGCTATGTATGTACCGACATTACCCAAATACTGTAAACGTTTATGTTCAGTATCAAAACCTTTTAAGAGATTTTTGAATTTTGATAATAACTGATCATGCTGTTGCGATAAATTTGAATTAGTAGGTGTTAAACCAGATCGCAGCAAATGTTCTATGGAATCAACAAGAAAAAATTGCATAGAATCCATGACAACCTGCACATTGGAGCGTGGAATCAATGGGTTACCGTATAAAGATGACACAAACAAAGCAGTTTGATGATCTAAGTCTGTTCGTTGATCATAGATACTAACAGGGTTTTCTGTTGATTGCAGTGAACTTTGTTGTTGCGAAGTGGAAGGAAGTGCAGATATTAATTCATGCCCATCATATAAATCAATGTTAGGGTCTCTTACACAATGAAACTTGTTTAAATGCTTTCGCAAGGATCCAAGGCAACTAAAATGTCTAAAGCAGCCTTCTTCTCCACAGTTAAAATTTGTCACATCTTTCGAAGCAAAACAAAGTGAGCGAAGGTGAGTTAACAAAATGTTGACAGTATTAAATTTAAGCTTACATTGACTACATGTATACATGTTGACTGTTAGAACTAAAAGTTACTATTAAAATATCAGGATAAACTTAAACCCTGCTTGAAACTAAGGTAAAATCATTAAATAATACAATGTTGACACAAGCAAATTAATACTTATTGATTCACCAGCAATAATTATCACTAAGATCTACTTATCATTTTACTCCTAAATCAACTAGAAGGCTATTAACAGTTGTAAGTTCCTTGTCATGTACAGTTTGCACTCGATAAAATCCTTTTTGAATTATCATCCAAACAACAAAAGACTCTTCTTGGTATTTGGCACCTGTAGCATGAATTATTTTAAAGCAAACATCTACAGCTGTTAATAACTTTTCGAAGTGATAGTAAGTGCTCCCCACTATCACGTAACAATGAGAAATATCAGTTATAGTCCCCACAAAGACTACAAAAGGTTGCATTGATTTTCCAAACCTGTGTAATTTTGATATTCGGCTTGTGATTGTATTTTCCAAGTCAGCATCGGAACCAATTTGAGTGATGAAACCGTCCCTTACTTCAGTTTTTGATGGTTTCCATGTAGTTTTCTTTTTATCTTTTAAGGGAACACTTGATGTCAAAAACGGCAACAGCAATAAACTGACATTATTACGTGTGTCATTTGATGCAGTTTCTGAAATAGGAAACAGCAGTTAAGAAATTGTAACCGTTAATATTGTACATTTATGGTATGATACATAAATTTTACATACGCTATGGTGTAGGATTAAGAGAAGAAAAATATTCCGTTCTTGTTCTTGCTTAAGTAAGGGTATAACCAAAAATACATAATCGTGCCAAATCAAATAGATCCTACAATGACATATGGCTGGTGGCAAGATTTTGATCTAAGCCGTAATGAACCAACAAGTCAAACAGCTAGCATGTGTTGTGTAAGCACTATAAAAGTTACAGGTGAGGTAAAATACTAACCGGTTACTGCAGATATATATTTTTCTAATGTGTATTTCAATTCTTTGTCACTTATGTTTGCTAATTTTTTTCGAGCAAGCTCTATTACTTTGTTGTTCAGGGTCACTATATTGATGAACAAAGCATCTGATTTGTCATTGTATAAGATGTCAAAGTCTCGTAATAGTAACATATACCCAGCAGGTTGTTTCAATACAGGATATTCATTGAAATATTCTTGAAGAGTTCCTGGCCCTGAATAATTTTTGGCCAGTCGATAATTGGCTGTAGCTGTCCAATATTCTTCTACAAGATGCCAGGGCTCCAAAGCATTTTTCAGAAATGTAAGTTTTTCTTCTATCTCCTCGGCTGAGTCTGCAAAAAATTAGAAATGTTAATTTATTTATAAGCCAAAATTAGCTACTAATATTTGCTACTAACTTATGTGAAATTATGTATGTTTGGTGGATGTATAAACTTCGGAACGGTTGAACTGATTTGGATGAAATTTGGATTCTTGTATATCCTTCCTACTAATATTATAAACGCGAAAGTTTGTTAAGTATAGATGGATGGATGGATGTTTGTTACTCTTTCTGGATTAACACATAGGCTACTATTTATCTTGGTATCAAGCGTGCAAAGCTGCAGGCAGAAGTTAGTAGTCAACTATTGTATGCAACTTGGATTACCTATGTTTCCTTTTAAATGAGCCACAGGTGATTGTATTTTCAAAGCAGTTTGCGATGAAGTTGATGATGACCGAGAGCGAGAGGATCCTTCAATTATTACTTTTTCTCTTAATTGTCTTCGTCTGTTGTATACATATCGCAGTAATTTTCCAGATGCATTGCGAGCTGTACCTCTCACTAATGTTGAAACATAAGGTGTGTAGTACAATGCAGCAGACTCATTTGGAAAAATATCCTGTACCTCTAAAGCCCAATTAAGGAGCTGGGTATTTGAGATGACTATGTTTGGATCTTTCTCAAAAAGAGGTCCAATTATTAATCTCACAAGTAGGTTCCTCTGAGTATCATCAAGTTTGCTTGATGTTTGGCCTTGGTTTAATATGGCTTTACCATCATGTGTGCATTGCAATGTTTGAAGAACCTAAAACACAAATTGATATTTAATATATTCAGCTACATCTACACTTAGATCTTAGTAGTAGTAGAACTTTTTTGTGAAAGAGTTCGTCCGGGGAAGTACTACCACCATACCTATTTCTGCCGCAAAGCAGTAGTGCTCGCATTGCTGTGTTCCGGTTTGAAGGGTAAGGGTGCCGGTGAAATTACAGGCACATGAGACTTTTCATCTCTATGTCTCAGGATGGCGGGCGCAGTGCAATGCCACATAGGGTGCGTCCTAGGTGGAAGTGACCTATGAGGTAATATAGGCTATGTTCTTTCTTGTTAATATTGTTTATTTTGACCTGTTACTAATTATTGTTATTAATAAACGAACTATGAATTATGAACTAGGTAATGCACTGTTCATAGGCAGAGGTTACCGCTTAACTTCAGGTGGGCCATCTGCTTGTTCCGTCATTCAAGAAGTATAAAAAAAAAAGTCAAATAAGAATTACACACTAAACATCTTATTCCTGTTGGTCAATAATTAAGCTAAAAGCAGTTGAAAATAATTAAACTCACATAGCCGGACCGTAGTGTATCAAACTGAGAGGTATTGTCTTGAATTGGAGTAGAAGTGCGATTCTCCGATCTTTGTAAAAGCTGGCTTGGTGCGGATTCGTTAGGCTTCCTTGTTGCCTGATCTGTTAATGAACTTGCTGAAGGTTGAGCTAGAGTCGAAAGGGAAATGCGGGGGGATGAAGGCTGATATAGTGGTCCTAACTCCAGCAAAGACCCAAATGATTCATTTTCCAATTCCAGCTCAGAGCATGACAGGGTAGGCTCCTGAAAGTCAAACATAAACTTGATTCACACAGGCAGTAAAAACCTTTAGATAATACTTAATACATTTGTACGGTATATAAAAATAGTAGTACTATACTGTAAGTATGACATGGTCTCATACACAATCTCAAAGTCGCGCAGCTTGCCATGTACAGAGCTATGCCCGGTGTTTCACTACATGACAATATCCATTACGTGGAAATCCGTAGAAGAACCAAGGTTACCGACATAGCTCTCAGGATTTGCAAGTTGAAGTGGCAATGGGCAGGCCATATAGTTCGCAGAACCGACAACCGCTGGGGAATAAAGGTTCTCGAATGGTGACCACGAACATACTAGCAGTGTACGTATATCACCTACACGATGGACCGACAACATTGTAGCCATCGCAGGAAGTCGGTGGATGGATGTGGCACAATATTGCTGGTCATGGTGCTCTTATAGAGAGGCCTATGTTCAGCAGTGGATTTCTAAAGGGTGACATGATTATGATGATAAAAGTAAGTACCTAGTTCATCCATAGAACCTTTGGTTAAATGGACCCCGTTAAGTATGGCCGGGACCGACAGCTAAACCTGGCGTACAACAGGCAATTTTTTTATACAATGTACAATGTTTTTCTTTATACTACTTGAATGACGTAACAAGCAGATGACCCACCTGATGTAAAGCGGTAACCTCTGCCTATGAACAGTGCATTACCTCATAGGTCACATCCACCTAGGACGCACCCTATGTGGCAGTGCACTGTCCCCGCCACACTGAGACAAAGATGAAAAGTCTCATGTGCCTGTAATATCCCTTACCCTTCAAACCGGAACACAGCAATGCGAGCACTCCTGTTTTGCGGCAGAAAAAGGTATGGTGGTAGTACTTCCCCGGACGAACTCTTTCACAAAAAAGCTCTACTACTACTAAAATAAATATAATACTAAAATTTGCATAGCCGTGTCCATGGGCAGGTGCTAGTATTCTTATAATCATTTTAAATAACTATAA
This sequence comes from Operophtera brumata, assembly GCA_932527175.1. Lineage (NCBI taxonomy): Eukaryota > Metazoa > Arthropoda > Insecta > Lepidoptera > Geometridae > Operophtera > Operophtera brumata. Next base: position 43,597,320 of record OW052226.1, on the reverse strand, counting down.
TGTTAAAAAGAAAAAAAAAATATGTTCTATACTCACATTTGAAGTTGTATTAAATGGTAGATCTGTTGGTTTTAGACTCTTCAGTTCCGCCTTCCAATTATCTAGGTTTGCTTTAAATCTTGCCCTATCACCAGGGACTGATATTAGCTGTGTAATTTCATCATTTGCTAGTAATCGTAGGATCCCTGCATCTATTCTGCCTTCTGTAAATAATTAATCACAGTTATGCTACCTTCCACACCCCACCTCGAACATCATTCAATTATTGTATCAGCCATGTGTTTGTCTGTAATTCAACAGGTGGTCCCCAAATTAATTACCAAGTTCATACATACAAGAAATTAAAGGCTAAATTATTGGCTATTGGAGTTAAATTATTAACCAAAGTTATTCTTCATTGTACCTTAACGCTAGAACAGCTCACAAAGGTCACATAATCAAAGTATCAAGCAAAATACGTGACCTTATCCAATGAATGAATTCATAGTATTTTGCAACAATACCAACCATGCCAGTTCGTGGTACTTGTCAACATTCCATCCATATGTGAATGGAATACCTACACCGAAATCTAACCTTTAATCTAAATAAGAAACTAAAATCAGCAAAGAAATGTAGCTACATGGGATGGTGGGAAGTATCTGTACAGACTTCAAACACTAGTAGTGTGACAACGACGCCGCCGGTGCAAAGCAAGTGGAGAACCACAAATTTAGCTTGTAATGTACATAATTACTTGTAGAGTGAATATTATTGTTGACGCTAGATCGGTTCTGTCTGAGACATTGTTCGTGTAGTGCACTCAGACAGAAAAAAACCCGCCTCAATAGGTAGAATGCAACATAATTAAGTAGGTATGACTACGTGAGACGTAGTCATACCTACTTAATTACTTAATTACTTAATTATCTAGGTATAACTTACCACAAAATGTACGAACATAATCACCAAGACCCCAATTAGTTAAAAGATCACATGTAAGCTGGTCCATTGTTTGTTTCACTGTAACACTTTTTAAAAACGCGCAATAAAGAACTTGATCGCTTCAAGATATCCATTTTTTGGCAGTAAATGATCTGTGAGTGATACCAATACCAATATCTTAAACGATCAAGTTTTTCTTTTCACAATTTCAAATTACGAGTTACGTTATAACTGCGACTTGTCAACACCAGTGCAAACATCAAAATGGCTGACGGAAGGGGGGTGTGCGTATAGTCGTAAACTCGTAACACTGGGAATAACAAAACGTTTTCTTGAAATTACTAAGGCTTACTTACTAAGGAAATTACTTTAATTGCTTGGGATTATAAAAAACGTAAAAAACTAAACATTTCTGTTGTATCAAATAAAGTATTTTCTTGAAATTACTAAAGTGTTGCTTGGAAATACATAGGTACATATGTAGGTACCTACCTAATAGATAAAAACTAAACGTTTCCGTTTTTTTTTTCTTTTTTGGCGTCGCACGGTTTCTGTTATCTATAAATCTATACTTCTAATCAAAGATTTCAATATCGTATTTCAATATCGGTATTGAAATCGTTGCTTCTAATAATGCAGTAGGTAGGTACCTACCTATCTAAGCATGAAAATAAATACCTATTTAAAGAGCATAGTAGGTATGTGTACTACTTTACTTTAATTTGGCTTTGCTAGTGAATGTGTAACCTTGAAATGTGGCACATTACTCACGTCGTCTGACAGTTCCAAACAGTATGTAAGTATAGGTAGGGTAGGTACCTACCATGAAGATAATTAAAAAAAATGGTCTGAGGGATAATGAAATAACCTAGGTACTGAACAAACATAGGTATATAGTTTTTAAAAATCGTGTTTTTCTGTTTGTTTGTTTACACATCATATAAAAACCACTGGACCGACTGCGACGCGGATTCAGTGTTGGATAAATTAGGGTTTGACTTAAAAATTGGTTTACTTGGTATCGCACCCCGATGAGTAGAAGCCAAGCAATCGATAAAAAACTATTTGAAGTCTGAATGAACTATGAAGAAATGTAGTACCTATCATTTACTTGATAGGTACTTTTGGTACTGGAAGAACACATAGATTACTTTTCACTCAGAGAAATTACCACGCAGGCAAAGCCGTGTGCACAGATAGTACCTACTTAAAATAAAGTACCCAACCTGGTAAGAACTTATAATGGGCTCTCTATTGCTAGCGTAACCTAATGTTTGTAATCTATTGTATGAAAGCTGTTGGTTCTCCTTTAAATAAATAAATAAATAAGAAGTACCTAGTTAAGTAGGTACTAAAAATTCTGTAGGTAGGTACAGAGAAGATAATAAAAAAAAACTTATAGCTTAGAATTTTAAACGTTTATTGAAATGAATAAATCTTAATGCTTGGAATTACAACTCAGACAAAAACTAAATGTTTCTGTTTTATCAAATAAAGCATTTTGTTTAAATTACAAAAGTTTATGAAAATGATTAAAGCGTATTGCTTGTAATTACAACATAGTTAAAACTATTGTTTCTGTTATACCAAATAAGGTATTTTCTTAAAATTACAACCTATTACTGAAATGAGTAAAAGCTCATTGCTTGGAATTACAAAAAAGGTAAAAACTCGAAAATACAGATAAATGTTCTTAGAAAAACTACACTTGTTTGTGGAATTAACAAAACATTTGCAATATTTATTGTGATTTGCAATAAACATTAAACTATGTAATATCTTGCGTTTACTAAATTTCAATTATAGGAATTACATTTAAACATACAAGGCTGTTAGTAAAAATTAATAACAATTGCAAATACAGCAAAACTTTGTTAATTTACACTAAAACTTAGTTTTTTCCTCAAATACAAAACAGTTCTTTAATTTCTGGTGGTGACTTTTTTCTCAGTGAACGCTGGTCACACTCACCTGTAGCGACAGAAACTCGTTTGGTTATTTGATTAAAGGGAATAATTGGAGCTTGTTGGCGAGCTTCCTCTTCAAAAAATGCTTTCACCTTCAGAATAATATTCCGGCCATCACTTTTTATAGCTTTCGGCATGATTGAAAGCGCAAAATATTTAATATCCAAAAGTAAATAGAAAACACTCAAACAGAGAGCAACTGACAACCGAACGACATTTTCATCATGGCGGCTGTAGTTCCATTTTCAGCCACTTCACAGATAAGTTGGTGGCTCTGTACAGTGTACACCCAAGCTCACTCTCTCATCGACACAAGGGGCTAGCTAGCCAGCTACTGACTAACTGTCGCATAGAAACGGACAGCCGTAAAATTCTGTAGATTTGAGGACAATATCTGTAGATACGGAGACAGGGCCAAAATTCTGTAGATCTCCGTATTTTTCCGTAGATCTGGCAACGCTGCTCACCTATATGCCCGAAAGCTTTGGGTTCGATCGAGTCCAAGGCAGCAAGCTGGTGTTTGACCCAACCATCCCAAACATGGTAGCAGTACTCCATACCAGCCCGAACTTGTGCTTTGTACAGACTTAGAAGCTGTCCTGGTGTGAAGTAACGCTTTGCCTTATTCAGGATGCCTAGCTTCATGGAGGCAGTTTTTGCCTTAGACTCGATGTAGGGGCCAACCAATCAAATTACTAACCGATTTCGGCATCATTTTGTTCTTTGGGTATTCTTTCAGAATTTGCAATTTTCTGAACATTATCCTTCTTTCGCGATAAGTGTATTTGCCGTCTATTAAATCGAAAATGTGTTGCACATCGCTATCGAGTTTGTCATTTATATGGTTCAACTTCTTCTACGTTTGGTCTGGAATAAAATAGAAAAGATAAGTGCCATTTTAATTATCTGATTCAAGGTACCATGACTATATTATAAACCTAAATAAATAAGATAAATAAATAATGCTGGACAGTCACACAACATTATTCAGCCCCAAGCTAAGCAGAGCTTGTGTTATGGGTACTAGACAACTGATATACTTAATACAATATATTACATATTTTTTTTTATTATACATAGAAAATACCCAGAACACCCTGAATAAATATCTGCAGAATCGCACAAATATTTGTTCCGAGGCGGGAATCGAATCCGCAACCTCGTGCTTCGCAGGCGTACCTTCGCCCGCCGCGTCACAGAGGTCGTCACCCATCGGCAGAGGTGATGACCCATCATCATGGTTTTTCCAATTATCCATTTATTTTTAACATTTTCATCAAAAGGCAATCTGTAAAACAATTAAACTCACGGACAGCCGTAAAATTCTGTAGATTTGAGGACAATATCTGTAGATACGGAGACACGGCCAAAATTCTGTAGATCTCCGTATTTTTCCGTAGATCTGGCAACGCTGCTCACCTATAAGCCTGAAAGCTTTGCGTTCGATCGAGTCCAAGGCAGCAAGCTGGTGTTTGGCCGAACCATCCCAAACATGGTAGCAGTACTCCGTACCAGCCCGGACTTGTGCTTTGTACAGACTTAGAAGCTGTCCTGGTGTGAAGTAACGCTTTACCTTATTCAGGATGTCTAGCTTCATGGAGGCAGTTTTTGCCTTAGACTCGATGTAGGGGCCAACCAATCAAATTACTAACCAATTTCGGCATCATTTTGTTCTTTGGGTATTCTTTCAGAATTTGCAATTTTCTGAACATTATCCTTCTTTCATGATAAGTGTATTCGCCGTCTATTAAATCGAAAATGTGTTGCACATCGCTATCGAGTTTGTCATTTATATGGTTCAACTTCTTCTACGTTTGGTCTGGAATAAAATAGAAAAGATAAGTGCCATTTTAATTATCTGATTCAAGGTACCATGACTATATTATAAACCTAAATAAATAAGATAAATAAATAATGCTGGACAGTCACACAACATTATTCAGCCCCAAGCTAAGCAGAGCTTGTGTTATGGGTACTAGACAACTGATATACTTAATACAATATATTACATATTTTTTTTTATTATACATAGAAAATACCCAGAACACCCTGAATAAATATCTGCAGAATCGCACAAATATTTGTTCCGAGGCGGGAATCGAATCCGCAACCTCGTGCTTCGCAGGCGTACCTTCGCCCGCCGCGTCACAGAGGTCGTCACCCATCGGCAGAGGTGATGACCCATCATCATGGTTTTTCCAATTATCCATTTATTTTTAACATTTTCATCAAAAGGCAATCTGTAAAACAATTAAACTCACGGACAGCCGTAAAATTCTGTAGATTTGAGGACAATATCTGTAGATACGGAGACACGGCCAAAATTCTGTAGATCTCCGTATTTTTCCGTAGATCTGGCAACGCTGCTCACCTATAAGCCTGAAAGCTTTGCGTTCGATCGAGTCCAAGGCAGCAAGCTGGTGTTTGGCCGAACCATCCCAAACATGGTAGCAGTACTCCGTACCAGCCCGGACTTGTGCTTTGTACAGACTTAGAAGCTGTCCTGGTGTGAAGTAACGCTTTACCTTATTCAGGATGTCTAGCTTCATGGAGGCAGTTTTTGCCTTAGACTCGATGTAGGGGCCAACCAATCAAATTACTAACCAATTTCGGCATCATTTTGTTCTTTGGGTATTCTTTCAGAATTTGCAATTTTCTGAACATTATCCTTCTTTCATGATAAGTGTATTCGCCGTCTATTACATCGAAAATGTGTTGCACATAGCTATTGAGTTTGTCATTTATATGGTTCAACTTCTTCTGCGTTTGTTCTGGATTAAAATAGAAAAGATAAGTGCCATTTTAATTATGTGGTTCAAGGTACCATGACTATATTATAAACCTAAATAAATAAAATAAATAAATAATGCTGGACAGTCACACAACATTATTCAGCCCCAAGCTAAGCAGAGCTTGTGTTATGGGTACTAGACAACTGATATACTTAATACAATATATTACATTTTTTTTTTTTTATTATACATAGAAAATACCCAGAACACCCTGAATAAATATCTGCAGATCGCACAAATATTTGTTCCGAGGCGGGAATCGAACCCGCAACCTCGTGCTTCGCAGGCGTACCTTCGCCCGCCGCGCCACAGAGGTCGTCACCCATCGGCAGAGGTGATGACCCATCATCATGGTTTTTCCATTTATCCATTTATTTTTAACATTTTCATCAAAAGGCAGTCTGTAAAACAATTAAACTCACGGACAGCCGTAAAATTCTGTAGATTTGAGGACAATATCTGTAGATACGGAGACAGGGCCAAAATTCTGTAGATCTCCGTATTTTTCCGTAGATCTGGCAACGCTGCTCACCTACAAGCCTGAAAGCTTTGCGTTCGATCGAGTCCAAGGCAGCAAGCTGGTGTTTGGCCGAACCATCCCAAACATGGTAGCAGTACTCCATACCAGCCCGGACTTGTGCTTTGTACAAACTTAGAAGCTGTCCTGGTGTGAAGTAACGCTTTACCTTATTCAGGATGCCTAGCTTCATGGAGGTAGTTTTTACCTTAGACTCGATGTAGGGGCCAACCAATCAAATTACTAACCAATTTCGGCATCATTTTGTTCTTTGGGTATTCTTTCAGAATTTGCAATTTTCTGAACATTATCCTTCTTTCGTGGTAAAAAATGAAAAATGAAATTAAAAACATTTATTATTTATTTTTTTGATAAGTGTATTCGCCGTCTATTACATCGAAAATGTGTTGTACATCGCTATCGAGTTTGTCATTTATATGGTTCAACTTCTTCTGCGTTTGTTGTGGAATAAAATAGAAAAGATAAGTGCCATTTTAATTATGTGATTCAAGGTACCATGACTATATTATAAACCTAAATAAATAAAATAAATAAAGAATGCTGGACAGTCACACAACATTATTCAGCCCCAAGCTAAGCAGAGCTTGTGTTATGGGTACTAGACAACTGATATACTTAATACAATATATTACATAGTTTTTTTTTATTATACATAGAAAATACCCAGAACACCATGAATAAATAATAATAAATAATAAAATAAACATTATTTTCTCTAACAAAAAGGTCTTTTAAACAATAAATAATAACTCTGTAGGGTAGACAATAAATATCTGCTGATCGCACAAATATTTGTTCCGAGGCGGGAATCGAACCCGAAACCTCGTGCTTCGCAGGCGTCCCTTCGCCCGCCGCGCCACAGAGGTCGTCACCCATCGGCAGAGACCCATCATCATGGTTTTTCCATTTATCCATTTATTTTTAACATTTTCATCAAAAGGCAATCTGTAAAACAATTAAACTCTTGATTGGTGGATGGTAATTAAGAGGGCAGAATTGAGTTGAAAAATTTGAACGTCACATAATTACATACATGGTGAATATCCTGTAGTTTAAATGATATGGGCACACTACTGATCCACAACCAAATTTCCTTACCTGAGAAAGATTGAGGATTGATTTCCCACATCCTGGATACGACTCTTTCTTACATTCACTAACAACACAAGTCTGGACCTTTTTACTTCAATTTTTTTTTTTTTTTTTTTTTTTAACATTGATAGACCTTTGTTTGACCACGATCTCACCTGTTGGTAAGTGACGATGCGGCCGAAGATGGAGCACAAAGGTCTAGAAGGCACCTATTCACTCTAGCCTTGAAGAGACCCAGATTATAGTTTTCAGGAAAGACAGACGACGGTAGTGTATTCCACTCCTTAGCAGTTCTCATTATAAAGGTAGAACTGAAACGTTTAGTACGAATAGAGGGTATACTAATGAGGTAAGGGTGGTACCGAGCCGTGCGCCTGCTCGTCCTATGATGAAAAGGAGATGGTGGGATCAGGTCATGAAGTTCCTGGGAGCATTCCCCGAAATGTAACCTATAGAAGATCGAAAGGCACGCTACCTTACGGCGGTGCTCGAGACTTTGGATCTTAGTCTCCGCCATATGATGCTCACCAATAAGCCTGAAAGCTCTGCGTTCGATCGAGTCCAAGGCAGCAAGCTGGTGTTTGGCCGAGCCATCCCAAACGTGGCAGCAGTACTCCATACCAGCCCGGACTTGTGCTTTGTACAGACTTAAAAGCTGTCCTGGTGTGAAGTAACGCTTTACCTTATTCAGGATACCCAGCTTCATGGAAGCAGTTTTTGCCTTAGACTCGATGTAGGAGCCAAAGTTGAGAGTAGGCGTGAGTGAAACGCCTAAGAGCTCGAGGTGATCTATAGCTACAGGTACATCCCGAAAGACAGGAAATTGGAGAAACTGACTTTTTTTCGCCGAGAAGAGACAAGCCTGCGTTTTCGAGGCGTTATAGCAGAAAATAAAAAAAGAAAATATTAAAAAACCGACAACAATAAAAAAGGTAAACAATTCACCATCTTGTTTCTTCTATGTTTGCAATGAGTTGCCAGCATATTGCCACCACATTACTTCTATCTTTCAATAACTTTTATCAGAATGTAAGACTCATTTTTGAATTTAGTGAGGAGTTATAGCAGTGATTATAAAGTACCGATATTGTACATTATTGTCACTGTCACATTTCTTTTTGGAAACCCACTTACACTTTACAATAGTACCACCACTTGGAGCATCAAGAACTTCCCATGCCCCATTTTCTTCAAAGCTTTGCAAGTCATCTTTCACAGCTTGCTCCCAATGGTCTTTGTCGGGTCCCTGTAGTTCTTGTTCTAACATCAGCTTTCCGATGTCAGTACTATTCTCTGTGCACATAAAACCATTTCTATTTGGCTTTGTTTTCACTCGTTGTGGTCTCGATTTTTGATTTATTTCCTTACTGATGTTTTCATCATTTGCCATAGACTCCTCATTTGGCATATAAGTTACAGTCGAAATAACACAGTATCACAAAACAAGGATTTTTGAACTATTTATTTTTCCTTAATTTTTTCTTATATTTATTATAAGCTTTTTGTTGCATTTCAGGCAGGTTATTTCTTTGCAATAGTCTTACAACATCAGTGCCCTTTAAAATGTTGTTTATAACTGTGCACCAGTTATGAACACAGAGCTTAATACCAATTGTGAGCAAAACGTGAACAACTTGATCTCTGTGCATTTCGCATGTTAAATGCTCAAAATCTGTTTTTTTTCTGATTTCCATGCTGATATGTTCAGAACTTTTTTTTTGTGATGGTTTACATTCAGGTGTTTATTACTTTCGTTGAAAATCATGCCAAATTACCGCACGATGGGCTCTGATGGGTATGTCAATTTATTTCGGGACAATTGTTTATATTCCCTATAGCTAATCCATTTGTGAATTTAGACACTTTTCTCAACAGTCAGGTCTTTCTTACAATTTATACAATTCACTTTGGAAAGTATTTTTCTAACAGCCCACCCTGTAGTATAAGCGCGAGACTGAATAGTCAAACGTTCACGTCTTGCTTCCTGTGAAACTGGATATGATTCTGTACAGGATTCATAACTCTCACCACGCAAACTCTTTGTTTCACTTGCGTTTGGACAAATAAACAAAGCTTTAATTTTTAAAAGTTGTTTGTGCCCGTCTCTTTCACAATTGAAAGATGCATGGTGAAACTTAATGAATCCTGTGATCAGCAATGACTTAAATGTGGACACGAAATTGTAGCAAGTTGGGTTGTTAGCTCTAAAATTGTAAGAACGCACTTAACCAAAAAAGTTTTCGATTGCATCGGAGTTTAAATATCTAGGTCTTATTATTTTGATGTTTTTGTCACTCAAAAATCGCCACAGCCTCTGCATACTTTGCAGGGTACTTATCCAATTCTTTATACTAGGCACAATCGTTTCTCGTCCACTTTGGTCAACATATTTTGGTTGCCGTAGTTTTACGATTGCTTCTTGCCAGAAAGCGTTATACTTGCTTGTAGTGGTAACGTTAGTTCGAAGATATTTCTTTTTTTATTATACGCCGCAGCTCCATTGACACTGTCAAACAGATCATCAAAGAAGCTTACTACTTCGGCGGTACTTTTCAACTTCTGGCTTACTGGTCTTCCATCAGAATAATGGGCTTTAAAACAAAACAACAAAATATTTGTTAATTAGATTCCAGGTAAACAACTATTTTCTCTTCTTTTAAAAAAGCTCTTTCCGCACAAACTAATACGTCCGTGCGGAATGAGAATGGGCGCGGCGAAAAACTAAACTAGCATTATTTTGAATCCAGCCATCTGAGCCTGGCCGCTTATTAGATGATGCTAACAAATCTATATTTTTAAATATGGGAATAAGTTTTACATAACAAAATACTTACAAAATGCTGAAGTAAGCCCCAGGCACTGTTTTACTGAAGACTCGAACGCAATTCTTCACCTGTAAATACCAAAACAGTTATTATGCCAATTATACGAGCTTGAATGGGACAGTGGGAAGGGGAAGACCTCGGCGAACGTATTCAGACCAGATCGGAGACGTTCTGGAAAAAGGCCAGGTCAAGAGTACCCTTAACCGACGAGCATGTATGAAGAATGTGATGAGAGTGAATGAAGCAAAAGAGGTGTGTCAGGATCGTAGCAAGTGGAAATCCGTGGTCTCTGCCTACCCCTCCGGGAAACAGGCGAGAGTTAATGTAAGTATGTATGTATGCTACTCTTTTTGGTAATGTCCCACTGCAGGATTTTTGAGTATTGCCTGAATTTCCATTCTCGACTTTAATTTCAACGATATTTTAAGAGCCCTAGTACATCGTCGAAAGGATCTTGCCGAGGCTTCGTACACACACACACAAGTTAAGACACATTATCTTGGTCTCGTGGTCTTAAAAAATCCCGTATTACATTATGTAATTGTTCTTGAATTAGTGTTGGATTATCACGTAGGACGACAAAGTTCGGCCTCCTCAATATGGACCGTCCACAAAGGCAACACACTTGGGTGTGACCAAGTGGACGACTTACACCTTCCGTCTGAGTTAGCCCACTTGTACTTATTTGCGAAACAGCAAGGTCGCAGCATGCCCGGCAAATGTAGTCAGTTTCTGTTATCTACAAAATAATTTTACTGGTTATCAAAATATTCAGATGTCAGCCGGCTACTCGCCTACCATGCGTAAAAATTATAAGAACATAGATACAGATAACTAGGTAGACCATAGGTACAGCTTGATTTTCTGAATAATATTGGATAATTGTTAGATACTTACAATTTGAGAAGAAACCCATTGAGCATTAAGGGAGATTATATTTGTACTTTCTTCGAATACAAGACTTCTCCACATCTTGTCTAAACATATTTCACAATTTACACAATGCAGGGATCCTGCCATTATCCGAGAAAAAACGATGAAATGCCCCGTAATTGATGTTTTTAGTTTGTATTTAATATTTAGCGCCATTGAAAAAATTATCACTACGTTTTACCGCCACTTATGCCGCACAGGCTGTAAATCACCTGCGAATCATGAATGTAGGAGTACCATGGACTATACTAAGTCCATGATTAGTACATCCATGAAGTTATAGGTAAATCATTCAAGCTTCTTGAGTACATCTACATAGCTACGAATAAAACGTAGTATAATTTTTTCTATATATACGACTACGACCACAGATCACGGTACTGCCGTAATCGCAATCGGTGCAGACAAGGAGGAATGTAATGAATTAATTTAGAACGACTATGTTCCGCCAAAAATATTTTTAAAAAAAACTTCTTAAGAAGTTGTATAAAAGTGGCATAGAACGGAAATGTATTCTGCAAACCTGATAGATTTTTAAAATATAATTTGTTTTTTTTACGTAGTGTTGAACAAAAACTGGTGATGGACAACCATTAAGATAATCTCAAAGTATCTGATCAGCAGTGGTGTACTCTATGTCGAATTTTGGGTACACCAATGTTCGTCGTTTCGCCATGATTCTTTGTGAGTTTGGGTGTAGGGGGTAATCTCCGAAACAACTGTTCCGATTCTGGAAATTCTATCATTAACGGGAAGGAACATTATGCTGTATGGGTGTCGGTGAAATTACAGGCACATGAAACTTTTCATCTTTGTCTCAGGGTAGCGGGTGCAACGCAATGGCACATTGGGTGTGTTCTAGGAGGACGTGACCTATCAGGTAATGCATTGTTAAAGGCAGACGTTGCCGCTTAACATAAGGAGGGCCATCAGCTTGTTCTGCCAGTCAAGAAAGCAAAAACAAAAGGTTACCTGTATTTTTATTTTATAATATTTGAGATCTACGTGTCTCCTCTTGTAAGTTTTTTAGTGCAGATTGGAATGCAGCTCCCTGGTCTGACACTAGAGCCAGTGGTCTGAGCCCAGTTTGACCAACTGCAGTAACTATTTCTTTTAAAATTTGTTTTAACTTCAGTCCTGAAGTTGCACCTTCACAAAAATAATATGCAATTTGTTGCTGCCATTTATAAACTACGCCTTTAATCATAAAAACTAACACATGGTCAGCAAACTGGTTCGTTTTTTCTGGCAGTTCAACTAATCCGCATATTTCGTCATTGTGAGTATAATTCAAGCTTGTTTCAAGTGCCATTTCATCAAACACAATGGTGCAGTATGTTTTCTCTTCTTTCCAAGAGTTACACTGAAAAATGTTTTAATAGGTCATCTGAATCTGAAATTCACTATAGTAGTAGAGTTTTCGTCATGCTATTTTTGTCATACGAATTCAAATTTGAATTCAAGGTTGAACTAATAGTTGAAGTTATTGTAATAGATCAGTCTCGAGGGCGGGCGGAGTGAGTGCGGCACTGGGCCTCATGTTCAAAGCGACGAACAAAGCTGTGTTCCGGTTTTGAAGGGTGAATTTACAGGCACATTAAACTTATCATCTTAGGTAGTGCATTGATAATAGGCAGAAGCAGAAATTATCGCTCAACATTTAGGCATGCTCCATCACATATATTTTTTTTAAGTATGGAAATTCTTCCTTTTTGACTAGTTCAATTTTATCAAAAACAGAAAGCCTGAAAATAGAATATCTATTCAAAAATAGATAAAAACCCAGTTTTTTGTAATTTAAAAAAAAAGTGATATGATTGGTCCATTGATCGATTTATTTCCATAAAACCTCTAACTCCACAACAACGCAACTGTCAAAAAAGAGTTGTATGCAAGCAACTTCTATATGGCAATACAAGTGGGTTTACTGAAGCACATAAACTTCTTTAATGGAATCAAAAATTTGCGCATTGATGCCTGATTCAACACGCAATTTGGAAACCATTTTCTTCAGTGTTGTTTCTGATGGAAGTATTAAAATATTTTTCAGAAACCTATATGACTTTGGTCCTTGTTTTAAAATTGACAGAGCAATTAACTTTTCGTCAAGAGTAAATCTTCTGCCTTTTTGTTTCTTTGAGCATAGGTTCACTTGCATCCTTATAAGTTTTTTCGCCAGAGGATTCATTCTTGATAATATTTCTTCAAAGGAGTGAACCTTGCGTGGATTGTTCTTAGAGCGCCGCCGTGTCAAGCTCAGCAGTTTACGTGACTTTCTATATTGCTTGTAAAGCTTTCTACATTTAGTTAGCGCTGTTACTTTAGAAACAGCTCTTTTCACTTTAATTGGTGTCGTAGCTGAATCTGCAAATATAAAATATTATAAATACAATATTAAAATAATAATGTCTATGCATGTATGTATGTACTGCCAGTCTACTATTAACCATTGAGGAGTTCCGTGATCCACCATCAGTCATCGGAACTTGTAGGGTTGTGCAGTGAAATGCAGTGATAGTAATGCAGTCCAAGAACCAGTCATTGTTATGGTTGCAGCAAGGCAATGCATGAAGGTTGCTCCAGAGAAATCATTGTGGCATCCTATGATGGGGAAAGCATATGCCCAGCTGTAAACTTCAACCGGCTGTTGATGATGACTTATCACTTTCAAAGTATGTCATGCTAAAGTACCTACCGCATGACACAGCACGAGATCCTGAGGCCAAAGCTGTTTTTGATGGCGTTTCCCGGGACCGCACCGCATGACTCTCAATGATTTCTGGCGATCCTGAGGCCAAAACTGTTCTTAATGGCGTTTCCCGGCTCGGCACGGTACGGCTCACGATGATTTCTGACGATTCTGAAATTATTGATAAACCATACGAAACGAAACGAGCGGAAGATCAGCGTTGTGTTGCTACAACACAACAAATGCTGAGCTGGACGCCAATTTGTGTCAGTGATACGTGACTGGTACTAAAGGATAGGTTACACAGTGCGAGCAGCTGATATGACAGTAGACAGCTACTGTGCATGTGTACTCGTATGACAGTAGCTCGACTCGCCTCGCTCGGTCACACTATGCGAACTGCTGGCGTCGCAGGAAGACAGCTACTGCACCAGTGTACTCGCATAGTTCGTCTGTATCATGTCTCGTGCAATGTTGTCGCAAAATACACGTTTAATCACAGTGCATACCACTATAAAAGCAGTTACGAAAATACTTTGTGTTGAAATTGAAAGAGCTATACAAAAAAAGAAGAAGAAGAGAAGTGTTTGGGTCAGGACTTGACTGCAAAGAAAAGGGGCAACGAATTCAATATTTAAAGAGCTATATGATGAAGATCCCCGAGAATATAAAGCGGTTATGAGATTGACAACTGAACAAGTGGAAATACTTTTAAATTTGATTGCTCCAAAAATTCAACGTGATGATACACTAATGAGGGATGCGATACCTGCGAGGGTGAAGTTGGAAATAACCCTAGTATACCTTTCTTCTGGGATATCGTATAGACTGTTGTCGGTATTTTTCAGAGTTTCAAAAGCATCCATCATTAAAATAATACCAGAAGTGTGTGCTGCTATCAATGAAAGTCTAAAAGATTATATCAAAGTAAGTATTTTTTTTTATTCATAATCAAATTCACAATGGTTTTGTAAAGTTTTTGTACATATTAAACGTGAACTTTACATATTAATACTTAATAACTACAGTACTACATAGCTTAGTTCGTTATTTTTTAATATTAGAGATTGATATTGCTGCAGCAAGTACATCATTAGATAGGGGTATAGATTCAAATTGATCCAGCAGTGGCGCAGAGAATGCAGATGTTGTAGGTTCAACAGGTTGATAAGCTTCAGTAGCGACCTCTACAAGCTGGTAGGCTACAGGCTGTGGTGATAGCGTACATTCATTATGGAGTATAGATTGTGAAGATTGTTCCACTTGCATAGAGAGTGCAGACATTTCATAATTTACTGTAGGCTGTGGTGATGGCGTACATTCGGAACTGTAATTAGAAGGTGTGTACACAATTCTACCACAGAGGGCTCTCTTACGGTATCTAGAGAGTATCGCCTGTATTTCATCTGTCGCATCAATTCTATCAATCGAAGATAACTGTTTCAGCTGCAGTGCTACATGTCTTCCAATAACATCACATTCATCTTCTAATTCTCTTGTAATCGGGGCAGACACGTTTACTAAACTACTATTTAGTTCTTTGAGTTCATTTACGGCTGCTTGAATGTCAGACCGTTCTGATGATAATTTCGTCTTTAACTTTAGAGTTTTTGGTGGCTTTACCACTTTTATATGAGCAGCTTTGTTGCTATTGTCACTAGCATCAAGGTCCACGTTATTCGTGGCCTCCTCGCTTCCTGACGCTGATGCGACGTTGCTTCCTGACGTTGATGGATGATATGGTTCCTGAAATTAACATTACTCTTTTATTTTTCAGATACCGAATGTGGAAGAATGGCAAGATATCCAAATAGGATTCGCTTCGAGGTGGAATTTCCCTAATTGTTGTGGCTCTATCGATGGGAAGCATATAACAATTCAAGCACCACCAAATTGTGGCAGTGAATATTATAACTACAAAGGAACAAATAGTATAGTGCTCATGGCTGTTGTGGATCACGATTATACTTTCAGATATGTAGATATAGGCTCATATGGTCGTAACGCAGATGGTGGGGTATTCCAAAACTGCTCTTTGTATCCTTATCTAGAAAACAATTTATTGTTGCCTGAAAATGGTATTCTAGTTGGAGATGATGCCTTCCCTTTAAAACCGTAT
The DNA here is from genome assembly GCA_932527175.1 of Operophtera brumata. NCBI lineage: Eukaryota > Metazoa > Arthropoda > Insecta > Lepidoptera > Geometridae > Operophtera > Operophtera brumata. The sequence continues at coordinate 43,581,441 of OW052226.1, read as the reverse complement.
TTACTAAAGCCCTACAAAAAGACATTGACTACCGCAGAAAAGATTTTTAATTATAGGTTGAGCAGAGCAAGAAGGATTGTGGAGAATGGGTTCGGCATTCTAGCATCTCGTTTTCGTGTTTTGGGAAAGCCAATTCAAGTTACAGAGGAAACTACGATAAAGATCGTCTTATGTGCTTGTACATTACACAACTGGTTACGTACTACTGCATCAAATACTTATACACCACCAGGAACTACAGATTATGAAGACATCATAAACTTTCAAATCATTCAGGGCCAGTGGAGGTCCGAAATTAATGAATTACCGAGTATTCGTCGCTCGAGAATTAATAATAGATCGAAATTAATAGCAGAGAAAATGCGTGATAAATATAAAAATTATTTCAATGACGACGGAGCAGTTGCATGGCAAAATTATATGATTAGGTAATTATAATTACCTAGTAGTAATTAGAATATAAAAGGGAAGAGAAAAATAAAGGATAGTAAATTTTGTGGACCCTGACTGGTTTGGAATGTGCCTTGTGCCTTTGTAATTATAATTTGTAATAAAATACTTACCAAATTACTTGATGTTTCCTTTTCTTTAAGATTAATTATTTTCATAATATAATCCATAGAATCGAACCATTTGATAAATGGTTTATAGATCTCATCAGTGCCAGATCCACTTTTTTTGCTCTTTTCAATTTTCAATAACTCCTGGTTATACGTTGAGCGTAAATTTTTGTTTTTTTTTTGTAACTTCATTCATGTTTTGTAAATTGCATTCCAAGCGGATGTGTTCTAACGACGCTTTACGCAAATCTCTGTTCTTGTAATTAGGATCCAAACAATTCCATAAGTTCGTTTGATTCTTGTATAGCTCCACAAACTTTATATTTTGATCGGATGTCCACCTTTCCGCCATTTTGATGTAAACGCAAGAAACCTACAAAAACACTGCACCGGCGGCGTGGGCCCGAGCGTACGAGCTACTGTCATTTCGCGAAATCATGCTAGTTGACGACCGAGCGACGTGCGAGTGGCGTGGTGGGGGAAGGCCAGTTGCGAGTAAAAACAAAAAATGTTGAAGTAACTCGCTTGCGAGCAACTGTCCCACTCGCACATAACAGTTACTCGTATGATGCGGTCACACAGTGCGAGCTATTGCACCTCAGTAACTGACACGGTCAGCTCGCATGCTAGCTCGCACCGTGTAACCTAGGCTTAAGAGGTACAAATTAGTTTTATCTTTCTTTGTTTCTCTGTGTTTGTGTGTTTGTAATTTTTTGTGGAATATTGTTTATTGACACAAATAAATGTTTTTTCTTTTCTTTCTTTCCATGGGCTTATGTCATTGTAATGGTGACACTATCATAAAATATTGAATGTACTTGTACACCAGTACTAAATATAATGAAATATTGAATACATAAATATTATTAGCATAATACTCATAATTAAATATTATAAAATACCTATTTAATACTGATATATTGATCCACCCATATTGATCTCTGTGGCACGGCGTGCGAGACGCAAGCTGAGACGTGAGAAGTTGCAGGTTCGATTCCCGCTGCAGGACAAACGTTTGTATGAACTGCATTAAGGTTGTGCAGTGAAATGCAGTGATAGTAATGCAGTCCAAGAACCAGTCATTGTTATGGTTGCAGCAAGGCAATGCAAGAAGATTGTTCCAGAGAAATCATCGTGGCATCCTATGATGGGGAAAGCATATTCCCAGCTGTAAACTTCAAGCGGCTGATAATGATGACTTATCACTTTCAAAGTATGACATGCCAAAGTACCTACCCCATGGCACAGCACGAGATCCTGAGGCCAACGCTGTTTTTTATGGCGTTTCCCGGGACGGCACCGCATGACTCTCAATGATTTCTGGCGATCCTGAGGCCAAAACTGTTCATTGGAGTAGAGGTTCTTAATGGCATTTCCGGGCTCGGCACGGTACGGCTCACGATGATTTCTGACGATTCTGAAATTATTGATAACACAGGGAATCCTAGTATGGGATACTGATCCCAAGTCGCACCCCAAGTCCGAGTTTGATCTGTGCCATTTCTGGCACAGATGAAATTAAATTATTTAAGAATTTTTTTACCTGTTCACTCTGATTGTTCTTTGCTATACGTGTGATCAAAGAACATTTTCTTTGCATAGCTATGTTCCTCAACAGGTTGATAACGCTTTGTGCCTGAAAAAAAAAACTGTCAGAAAATTCAACTTTGGGGGCAGGATGGGGATGAGAGTGGATCACCCACCGAGTACGAGTTTAGTTTTTGAGATAAAAAAGTAAACAACATTTTGAGGTTAAGTATGAAATTTTGCAATTGGAAGTGTCGTAGTCCGGTTGGGCTCTCGCCAGTAACCTGACGAGGTTGCCCCCCTCAGAAATTGGAAGGCCCGATGCTAATGCACAGTCGTGCCATATTAATTTATCCGCGCCCTGCCCCAGACTGAAGCCAGAGTTGCCTTCATTACTTACTTCACTATTATTTTATAGATTTGTGTAGGTACTCCTAATCATATATTAACTTACCAACGGAGGCCCCAGCAGGAGGATTTAGCGGAATCCCACGAATCATATCCGATTCCAGAAATAGTGAGGGATATGCCGTGGTTTTGAGACGTGATTTTTCTGTAATAAAACGTGCCTCAAACTGCTTATGGCAAACTTGTAGGTCATCACGTTCAATTCCTCATTCATTCGAAATTTTAAGGCATCATCGTTGATGAAATCAAGCCAATTTTTGTTCTTGGGAAATTTATGTAAGCAAACATTTTCCCTCAAGCTTGCACAGCCCGGCACACGGCATTTGTAATACATTTCACTTCACAGAGAACTGAGAACTGAGAACAGAGAACCTCCCACAAAAAATCTCAAACACAATAATTTGCACATTCAAATCGAATACATTTGTTTGATTGAATTGAACTTGAGAAAAACTTACGCATGAACTTAATAAGAACTAATAATGTTTTGTTTCCGTCTCTAAAGGAAAAAAAATATGAGAATATTGTAACAATTATTAGATACGATCATTATTTGATCATTATTTTGATCATAAGTGATTACTCCCCGTAATAACATTTGCTCCATCTGCCGTAAAGCCTATCAAGTGGTTTTTACATAGAATTAAATGACTCTCCAAAGACTTGACAACTGTATTAAATATAACTATGGCTGAAAATCCGAGAGTACAAGTCATAGTTTCCTGCTTCTTTATTTATAGCTGCTCGTTTTTCTTTGTAGTTGCGATGCATTTCTGCAATAGTGAGTCCTCCGTCGATGAATTCCCTTGCTCTTAGATAGTGACTTTCAATTCTAGGAATAGAATTGATGTGTTCTCGAATCGAATCTGGAATTTCTGGACTTGTCTTTTTGTGATTTTGATGTGTTCCTCTTATTATCTTTTGGAGCAATACCAACTCTCTGCGAATCCCACTTGGCACTTATTACTGTTCAAAGTGCACGTGGCGAAATTGCCAAGGTGTTCAGTAAAAAAGTTTTGCATACTCTTATTGTGGGATTCTGAACATAGCTTAATCATTATACTCACTCTTTCGCTCTGATAGCATCCCTCTCTTTCTATTGGAATAGCTATCTTACTGTTATATCCCTGTTTTGTATTTAAAAAGTAAAAGCAGTCAGCTAAAAATGCTATATCGCATTTTTAACTGAGAGTAGAGCTCAGTCGCGATCTGCCTTCAGAAGAGGTCATACACGTCCCAAATTCTTTTCCATTTTCATATTATAATCCATTTTCCTATTTCGAATAAAAGTTTTAATTTAGAATTAACTTTCTTTTTTTTTTAAAAAGGGATTCTCAAAATCCCACATAACATTTGGTGGCAGCGTAAAGAGGATTTTAAATCAGTGACATTAAAACTTTTAAGTGACAGTGATAAATCCTCGGACTCGCCTCACTTTAGTGAAATAAAGTTATTGTGCAAAAGACTATCATCACCGTGTCATCATCACCCGCTGGCCCTGAACGCCGCGAGTGATCACTCATCACCGTATCGTCATCACCGACTCCTACCTTACTACATCATCACCGTGTCATCATCATCATCATCACCGAGTCCTACCTTACTACATAATCACCGTGTCATCATCATCATCATAATCACCGAGTCCTACCTTACTACATCATCACCGTCATCATCAATTAATTTCTCCGAACTCAAGTTACCAAGTGAACATTATTATTGCTATGATTGTATTATACCACGACAAGTGAGTAGTCTAAACAACTGAGTTCCATGAATCGTGAATCGAATGTGAATCGTCTAAAGTATCACGCGAAGAATTACTTTTAAGAATACAAGAATACCCGGACCTTCCTGTTTCACCAAACCTTAGCACAGTTCCAGGCCAGTCGAAAGAGATGTCCAAAAACCCAGACATGGACCTCAATATTTTATTTAAATTCATCAACACTTACGACGGATGTAGGGAATCACTGAATTCATTTATTACAAATGGAAATAACGTGCACGAACTGGCTACGGATGCGCAAAGGCCCATTCTATTTAAATACATATTGAGTCAACTGCGTGGTAAGGCGGAGCTTGCCTGCTCCAAAAAGGACTTCCATAATTGGGAGCAACTGAAAGATTTCCTAAAAACTCCATTCTGTGAGAGGAAACACTATTCACATCTATTAATGGAGTTACAGGAGAGCAGGCAAGGTCCGCTGGAAACCATTTCACAATATGCCCTTATAATAGAAACATGCCTGTCCCAACTTCTCACAGAAATCTCTCTGCAAAATACCAAGTTAAAGGAATTGCCGGGCCGCACTGCGGCAATGGAGGATCGAGCCCTCCATCATTTCACCATGGGAATTCTTCCTAGAATTTCCACGATTGTTAGATCGAGAGCTCCTAGAAACTTGAACGAATCCATAAATTTGGCTATCTCCGAGGAGAGGATCCAGCAATCGATTTATAAAAAACCAGAAGGTAAGTTCTCAAAACCCAATAGTAACTTTAATAACAAACCGAAAACGTTCAATCGCGAATCCCAGAACCGGAATCAGAATACCGGTACCAGCCAATATCGTAGCGATGAAGTCTGACGGTACTGCAAAAATCCGGGTCATTCGATCGAAAATTGTAGGAAACGCGAATTCAACAACAACAGGTCGAAGCTTGAACGTCCTTCTACATCTGGCTATAAGCCACAACAACGAATCAACCTCGTTGAGGGAACTGAAAACGACGAAGACGCCGCCGACACCGAACATCAAAAAAACGATTAGGTGGCGCGTATTGGTGTCATACGTCGTCCTACCATTTCTCTACTAAATCCGACACCGTATCCAATGTTTCGAAAAAGCCGAAACCCACTGTATCCACTGAATCCAATTTTTCGAAAAAGTCGAAACCCACTGCATCCACTGTATCCAATGTTTCGAAAAAGCCGAAATCCACTGAATCCACTGTATCCACTGTATCCAATGTTTCGAAAAAGCCGAAACCCACTGCATCCACTGTATCCACTGTATCCAATGTTTCGAAAAAGCCGAAACCCAATGTATCCACTGAATCCAATGTTTCAAAAAAACCGAAACCCACTGCATCCACTGTATCCACTGCTCTTACTAAACCAAAACCTACTAAATCTTATGCTACCGCTGTATCCACTGTATCTACCAAATCCACTGTACACCCTGTTTCCTCTGTTCCTACAAAATCAAGCTTTAAATCGCACTCATGTGATGAAAACAATCATTGCTAAATCCAGCCTGTTAGCGGCATGAAATCCTGCCCACTGTGCGCAACACCTGAAAAGGGAAACGAAATATCTAAATCATACAATATCCTAACAAAACCATCGAAAAAGTAACCCCCCGAACCTTTCGTAGAAGTCCGAACGCCCGTATCGTCTAAACCATTGAAATTTCTCGTAGACAGCGGAGCCTCTATTAGCTTACGGTACTCGTACGGTAGCTTAATTAAAGCGAGAATTAAATAATTAAACTACTACTAAATTCACTCCCTATGAGTTACTTTTTGGTCATAAGTCAACTCGGCGAAGACCGGCATACTAAATTAAAAAAAACACAAATGGTCTTGGTTTGACCATTCTATAATCTTAAATCCAAATCTGTTTAAGCTCGATAATATTATATTTAGTTGATCTGACAAAATGACATGGAAACCAGCGGTTCAGAAAATAAACAACAATTTTGAAAACACAGTGAAATAGACGGATTTGGCTCCCGTGTCGGTTAAGACCGTCCAGCGGCAAATTTCCCTAGTTAGCGGTAGTTGACGTAGTTGTAGATACGACAGCCTGTTTGAATGAATATGTGTACGAATGCCTGTTCCTGTTACAACTTGATATTTGTATTCTAACTCCCAGGAATAAGGTTTTATTTCGCTTAATTCGCGAAATTCTGCATTTGTCGGGTAAGACCGGCATACGTTGCAGTTCCAGGGGAGTAAAACCCTGAACAAAAATAAAAATGATAATAACCAATGCTTTTTAAAAGTAAGGTTTTATAAAAAAAAAACAACTTGCTAAATTAAATCAAAATCTTTTTTTATTGTACTTAGTATTAAAACGATGAGATCCAAAATCGTAAGAAAGTGCTAACCTAAGAATCTATTCTAAAGTCCAACCTAAAATTAGTACCTAAATATCTCTACTTTTCTTTGAACATAACAATCAGTCTTTCTTTTACAACAACGACTTGAATCAAAATATTATAAACAAAAACATTTAAAAATTTAATAATAGGAATAGTCACCCCTCTGGGAGGTTTTTAATTTGGTTTTCAATGCTTTCATGAAAAAATATTCTTAGTTAGATATCTAATTAGTTTTCAAAGTAAATCAAATTTTTTTCACAATCTGAATTTCAGAAACGTCGTCATGATCGCATGTTTTTGTCATCTTGAATATAAGTTTTGGCTTCTTAATTGTTTTGTAGAATTTTATCGAATAACAGAACTCCGTGTCTATTAATTTTATATTTTCTACTATCCCCACGTAGTACGTCCATTTCTGGCGTGTATAATATCTCAACATCACATTGTCGCCCACATTATAAATAGGGATTTCTATTTTTTCATTGTCTTCATCGGTGATTAAAATATTTCTGTGTATATTTTCTTTGTTCAAAATGTGTGCACTATCATTGTTATATTCATCGTCATCTATTATCGATGCATCTGATTCTATTATATCAAGAATATCCGAATCGCTATGGCTACTGATTGAACCCGAAACACTCGTTGAAGAATGGCTGCGACGACGTTTCAATCCAGTCTTGCAAAGTCCCGATGGTCCTGGCTTAGGGTTCGTGTAAATATAATTGTTCTCTTTATTATTATCTTTCCTTCCTTCTTTCTTCTTATCTTTGTCTGTATCGGCTTTTTTGATTACCACATTAGAAAGAATTTTAATTTTATTTTTATCAGATTCTTGTCTATGTAAACAATGCGGTAGATCATTAAAGTCTTTGACTACAAAACGTTGCAGCTGTATATCATTTTTTGATATGTGTCTTAAATGAACAACATCATCTTGTGTTCTAGCTTGTTTTTGATTTGCATTAAGTTTATCAGACATCTTTTGTTGTGCATTTTTCTTTTCTTGTTTTATATTCTTTGGTATCAGCTTTTCTTGTTTAATATTCTTTTTTGGTATCAGCTTTTCTTGTTTAATATTCTTTTTTGGTATCAGCTTTTCCTTTACTTCTTTTTTTTTCCTTTCTAGTACATCGTTGTGGGTGATGACTTCAGCGCCTGGTGCTACCTTACGGCGAGGTGGTTTTGGTAAATTATCACCACGCTTCAATTTTTGTAGGAGTAGTTCTTCAAACGAAGTTTGCTGGTCCTGTATAGAAATGTCCATCTTAGTTGTTCGTGGTTCGTTGCTAATTTTGGGTTCTACTGGAATCATAAGCTTTTCACGGTTCAGAGTTTCCTGTTTCAGAGTTATATTTAATAAATTAAGTGCTATCGTCAGTAAGGTATTTGGATTTCTCTCTGTGTCTTTTTGCTCTTTTGTTGAAATATGTCGCCCACTTTTGATTTCTTCCCAGTGTCTTAGCTTTAACATATCAAATTTTTCTTCTTTAATTTCTTCACGGTTTACTGGGTATATACCAGCTTTTCTGAAACCATTGCGCAACACTTGGGGATCTATTTCACACCAAACCTGCCCAATTAATCTTGCGAATTCAGATTTCGGCAAAATTTTCCCTACATTTAGCCGCTGCCACTGAACCAATAAAGGATCCCAACGATCTTTGAAGGATGTCATTACTGATATATCCAGGGGCTGTAAAATATGGCTGGAATGGGGTGGCAATTTTAAAATAGTTATATTTTCTTTGCGTGCTTCTTCAATAATATTCAGTCCAACGTGAGTAGAGTGCCCATCATATATAAGAAGCAGCGGGCGTTGATCTTTTACCAAAGGTAAAAAAGATTTTTTAAAATAAGTTTCAAATATTTGTGTCTCCATCCATCCATTTGTACTTGCGGCATAAGATGTCCCAGGATATGCGTCGGATGATGTCCACGTATCCCATACGTTTTTTCCTTTAAAAACTATAAGGGGTGGCGCTTTTTTTCCGGAAGCACTGGCACCTAGTAGTACTGTTGTATTATCTCTTCCTGGTGATGAGATTACTCTAGTTGAGGCATGGCCTTTAGCACCAACGATCTTCGTTTTAGACGGGTCGTTGGAAAAGCTTGTTTCATCAAGGTTCCAAATTGCAGATGGTTTGTTTTGTAAATTTAAATCGCATATTGTTTTTTCCAGAAGATCAAAGTAAGGGAAGATAATAAATGGGTCTACTGCCTTCTTTCGAGCATATTCTACGGCTTGGGGTTTTTTCACAGATAGAGCATGACGCTTTTTAAATGCTACGAACCAATCTTTACCAGGAATACCGTGCTTAAACGGAGTTATAAGCTTGTTTTTATTTACGTAATCTCCAACCATCTCCAAAACTTCTTTTCTACTAAGCCCGAATCCGTATTTTTCCATCGTATGAAGAGATGCCGCTAATTTATATTCAATTTCAGCTGACAGAGCTGTGTTTCGTCCAAGTGATGTAGATGTATCTCTTTTACCTTTTACATGGTCCATTATCGTGATACGCGGTATTTGGTACGTTTTTGATGCCTTATAACCACTCATCCTGCCGCTTTGAACTTCACGTACAGCTTCTTTTAATTTCACCATGGAATACGACCTTCTTTCAGTTTTTCGGGTATATTTTCCCATGGCTAAAATAAAAAAAACATTTCAAATAAATTACCTATTACTATTGAAATAATAGAAAGACCGACACTGCACCTTAAGTACTCTAGCGTGAATGTTTGTAAGTAATTAATTAATTACTCTCCCAATCAGATCATTCGAAAATCCATCATGTGTCCATAACGACAAATCCGAAACAATCACTCACGAGAGTTTGCTCACGGTGCTGACTGCTGACCCTTTGACAGACGAGTAGTCATACAGCAGAAGCATAATTAAAACAGAACCGGACATCTATTATTGCTTTTTATAGTATCTACTACTATGTAGAATGTTATATTAGGTCACTTGCTTAAAAATATAGGTAATTTAAGAAAAGCTTAACTAAACACCAATGGTTGACGATTTCTGTAAGTGGCGAAGACCGGCATATGACATTCATTAGCCTCCAATACCTAGACGGACTTCCCCGCAACATATTTTGAGGTTAGTTTTTATTTTCGTCAACCTTATCTAAGTCAAAAACGTGTATAATACAAATGTAATTTAGTCATGTAAAAGATATGTTAATAAAGAAATCTAAAAGAAATCTAAAAGAAATCTGGCAAATTATTGAGATTTAAACACAAAAACCCTTTTTTTGTTACAACGTGGTACACTCCCAACGCAAGGTACACGCCGTACTAAAATAATAACCTATTTTTTTTCCGTTCACACTACATGCACCGCCATCTATGTTAATCGATAAGAACTTAAATGGTATGATTGTTTCGCTGATAGTGCTGCCATCTTCGTAGTTCTGCTGATTTCGTTGTATTACATGTTAGACGATCTTTCCCGACAGACGGTCTTCGCCGAGGTGACCTAAACCTTATCTCCCAGATTCTATCTTTGAACTTAATCCTACGGGTACCTATCACGAATATATAAAGATGTTGAATCATCGTCTGAAACTTTCTCGCGAAAAGGCCCTCGAAAATATTGCAAAATCAAAAGAAACCTCCAAAACACATTATGATCAGAGATCCCGACCTGTTACGTATAAAGTCGGTGACATGGTTTACCTTAAAAACCATTTAAGATTGCGAAAGGCATTGTCACCTGTATGGAAAGAACCATACAAGGTTGGCAAAATTCACGGTAATCATACCTTATCCCTTTTGATTAACCGTCGCCACGTCAAACATCACTTCGATGAGGTGAAATTAGCAACGTAGAAGTTAAGTAGATATTAACACATAGTGTATAAATTATCTAGATTACTAAGTAACTTAGTATTTTACTTCCTTACAGCCTGGCAGAATTCTGTCATGGTCTTTCGCGAACTCAAGACTTCACCGCTATCGATCCAATTACGAAAAGCCCTGGCATCTATTTCAACTCTTCTGGATCCATAAAGCTAATTAATGATTACCTTCACATTATAATACCTGTAGAAATAGAATACATTAAACCGCACACTGATAACATTAAAAGCGTGTTGCATTCAGCTCAGTATATCTGCGCCAAAAGTGACGCAATCGATGACTTAGAGTTTCAAAATTCCTTTCAACCTCTTGTTTCAACTTATGATGATATTTCAAGAGACTACTATGCTATTTCTCATCAACATCATCATTAAACAGTAAGTCGAAAAGATCCCCTTGGATCTCTGGGATTGGTACAATCTTTAAACAAATTTTCGGAACCATGGATGAAGATGATGCCATTAAATATGGAAATGCCATTCAATCATTGAAAGAAAATAATCGAAAATTATTAGATTTGGTTCAAGAGAATATTTTAATCTCAAAATCAGCAATTTTAAGTCTTAACGAATCATTAATAGAAATTAACAAAAACGAAATCCGATTAAATTCAATGATTGAAAACTTATCTTCCTACGCAAATAATATGACCATAGTTATGAATTCATTATTGTTTAAATCGACCATTCACGAAATGTTCAGTGTACTTCAGTCTTGTATGTTGAGTATTTCATATAAATTAGAAGATCTTGTAAACTCAATTTTATTTGCCAAAACTAATACCTTGCATCCATCCATCATAACACCGAAAGACTTGTACATCGACTTAGTTAATAATGTAAAACATTTACCTAAGTATAGAATTAGACAATGTCCACACATTGATTAGCGTTACGGAAATAGTTTCGTACATGTTAGATAATAAGTTAGTTTTTACTCTTAAGATTCCTTTAGTGTCGATAAGCAAATTCAACCTGTATAAAAATATTCCAATACCGGTTCCTCACAATGTAACTACATATAAATCGTATGCGTTGATATTCCCTACAACATCATACGTGGCTCTGAATCAAGATAAATCGAAATATATAACACTTAATGTTTTTAATGATTGTAAAATTCTTGACAATGATTTTTATTTGTGCAAACAATTAGATGAACTTAGTGTTCAAAATTATCCCATTTGTGAAACTGAAATAATGACTAAAATTCTGGCTTCTCTTCCAAAACAATGTAAAACAAATTTCTTATATGGCCATGTCAATGTTTGGCAATCTTTGGGAAACAACAGATGGATTTTTACACAATCAGAGCCAACAAAATTAAATATTGAATGTAACAGCGAAATTTCAGAACATACAATTTTAGGAACCAGTATTTTAACCTTAAGGTCAAATTGTACCGGATTTTGTAAGAATGTGAAGTTAATAGGAGTAAGAAATCCAAGATATCAGTTTAGCCATATACATTCAGACTTTAATTTAATAAACGATTATGTTGTGATTTAACAAAATTTAAGAAATTCAATTTCACTGAAACCTTAATTCAAATTTCAAAATTGGACACTAATAACTTAAATGAAATAAATGATAATTTTGATAACACGTTACAAATTATTGAAAAACTTAAAAATGAAAATGAATCTATTCCACAGTTAACATCACATTCCTTAGTTTCTTATGTATTTGTAATTTTGTTTATAATCTTTGTTTTATATTACTTTTATAATGGGAAATGCTTGACCATTTATCGCAAATTCAGACCTACACCACCCGGAAATGTAGAAAATCCGGATGAGGAAAACATTCAATTAGACCTTCAACCGCGAGTCAGAATTAATTAAAAACTCCGCTATTACCGTAAGTTTTTATCTAAGCGGGGGGTTGTTATATGAGTGGTCTAAAAGCAAATCCGCCACTGTCCATAAATTATATCTAGGTCATTCATAGAAACCTTAGCAAAGTAACATTATATTCGATTGTCTTTAGCAATGCCTCCTTTTAATGCTTTGGAAGATATTTGACTTCAAATCAATAATGCGTTCTATTCTTAACTAATATAAATTCGATAAAAACCCAATAAAACAGCCATGACAGTGGTGACTTTGCATCTCACATTGGACAATGGTGAATCTGTGTCTAACTGACATTGGACAGTGGTGAATTTGCGTCTAAGGGAAAGGACAGTAGCGCATTTGCTTCTAAGCGTATTATTAATAGATAAAGTACAGTCAATGAAACAAGTCAGATAGTGGCAATTTTTTTAAAATAATTACTAGCAACACCTAGCAACTAGCGATTAATCATGCAATTCAATGCTTAAGTCTGATAAAACAAGTTTAATTATGTTATTAAATTCTTAAGTCCGAATCAGGCACTGCAATTTCACAGACTTCTCCATAACATCTTTAATTTTATCTTTCTTTACTACAACTTTGTATTTTTCTATTAAATCCGGGTTTAGATCAATAAATGTTTTACCTCTCTTTAAAACTGACTTGTAACTTCCGATATCAGCGCTGTAGTTAGGCTCCCCTCTTACATAAACATCATTGCTTCTGTTTCGTTTTAAGAAAAATCTCTTGCATTGGTTAAACTGAAAATGCCAGTTTCCCGGTGGACGAATTATATTTCCGAGAGCAGTTTTCCAATCTTTTACATTGTTCAATAACACAACAATCCCATATTTTTTAAAGACTTCTATGTACTCTACAGGTTTTAAAATGGTCTCCATACGTTTTATCTCCTTCTCAATAAGACCGAAAACCCGATTAGGTGGAATAAATGAATGACCGGGATTGGGAAAAACTAGCTCGACTGTTTTAATATGGTGCGGTGCTTGAGTCAACCATTTAGCGCACATACCGACCATAATGCTGTTTTTGTTCTGGGCGCCGCATCCATCCGCCACCAGTCGAATAGTTTTGACATTTTCAGAGTACACTGTATTTTGAAACGTGTTATAGACGGCCGACGCTATTTCATTTGCACCTTTACGGTGTTCATCTTCAGTCCAAGTATACAGCGTTACGTTGTCCCTGTTCAAGGTATTTTCTGGCACAGACTTTACGACTCCAAAATTATATATATACATAATTGGCGACTATAATATGCCGCCTGATCAGATATTTTAGGCAACACCTGATTTTTCTGGCAATCAAAAGAAAGCACAACTAAATCGTCCCTTTTTTCTTTTAGCTGTCGATAAAATGCTCTAGCCTTCAGCATATGCACCCTTTTCTCCGTCATTAAATTTACTTTTTCAGTTGGATCTGTAGATTTTTTTTATGCGTTCAAGCAGTTCATTGCACTTGGAACAAGTGTCTGTACGAGGGCTTCCAAAACCTAAGTTGAAGCATGTGTTAAAAATGGATCTGAAGTAACATTCGCGTACTTGGAGTTCGTTGCTCTGAATGTACATTTTCCACATTTTCCGAATGTTTAGAGTAGATGGCAAATATTTTCTCATTACGGTAGATCGGCAATAATGTGACTCTAAGCACTTAAATGATTCTATAAATCTTTTGACTTCTCTCAATTTATGCATATTTTTAGATGAAGTATGATCACCACCCCTTTTTTCTTGAACTACGGATTCTGTGCTGGCAAATGTTCGAGATACTTTTCTTATCCTGTGCTCAGTAATCCCCAAAATAGTTATGAAAGTTTTTTGGCAAACTCGTATTAACTTTACTGAATTTCTCTTTCGAACAAATAATTTTGTTGTATTTTGTGTTGGCTGGCGCTGACCCACTCTGGGTTGACGTCTTTTTACCCTTGACACTCTGCAGTGCTTCAATAAAAATGCATCTTGGTCCTTTTTATTTTTTGTCCTATAAAATGCTTCGTGGATATTTTGTATGTCGAGCATCGTCAGTTTACAACATTTAAACTGTTTATTTTCAGCATCGTGATTACAGCTTGGCAAACCTGGTGGCATTTTTGCAGAGTACCTGTAAATATAAGTAAATTATATGAGATTATTATTATTTTTATTATTCAACACACACACACACATCATACACATTTCATACCTATTGAACAGTAACCTATAAACAGTTTACTGTTTACAGGACCCACACATATCATATCCACGGACAGACATACAAGACAGAAAGCCAGAACAAAGATTAAAAAAAAGTTTAATTTTTGCCGTTTAGCACTCCGTTTAGGATCCCTTGAAACAATAAGTAGGTACCTACCTATTTAGTACAGAAACTAGGACATAGGATTATTTATACCCAATTGGCACTAAAAAAGTCACGGGCTCAGCTAGTAACTAATAAAAACTTAAACAATATTTAAGAAAAATCGTGACTATCCCTAAAAATAAGATTCACTTTACTTGCTGACTGTACAAACACACGCCATTGTTAGGAAGAAATGCTTACCTTTCAACCTTTGCTCTAGCTCGTTTCCACGTCTCTGGTGCTCTCTTCTTTTTGTGAGCACGTTCTGGAGTTACCTCGACTACATTTTCTTCCATTTTTTAATAGTTTTATCACGAAAAGCAATTTTAAAACGCAAAATAGTCAAACACAGTTTCACCAGGAAATCACAACCACGGCCAACTGCGGGGGTGCGTTCAATGGGTACACTCCAAGGATGTAGTTGTTTTTTATCCACGCTCTGAGGCTCTGAACGACTTGGATTGACACGTAATGTCAATGTCATTGTCAATTTTTGATGTAAACTATCGCTTTCTTCACCCAGTGTTGCCAATTTTGCTCTTTTAGAGCTAAATTCAGCTCTATCTCAACATTATCAGCTCCACTTTTTTTCAAAAGAAGTTAGTAGATAGTATGAATGAATGAACGACAAAACCAAAGCCTAAAGTTGTTATTGTTGAATCACTTAACCTGCATTGTTTCCTCCTTTTTACTGAAACAATTAGCCTTATTTTTAACTCTTTTTTTTCCCATTCATTTTTTTTTCTTTTATGTAGGGTATCATTTTTTGATCTCATGAAGTAGCGTGAGACAATTTTTTTTCTATAGTAATGGAAAATAAAGTCATGAAACCGTCGAAGCCAGTTTTGATTTCCAAAATATTGTTACTAAGTTTTTTTTCCATTTGACGTAGTAACTTGTTTTGTAAATATGCAACTTGTTATACATTTAGATCAATATATTAACACCCTATTGTACACCAAAAAATAAATGTAATAGGATTAACTAAAAAAATACAGTAAAATGGGCGGCATAGCATTTTAAGTGTGTGTTTATATTTTACCATTAAATACTAAAAACTTGAAACATTTCGTGATTTTAACTATCGTTTCCTAAATTTAGGTAATGGGTCAGATATGTCCAAATCACTTGTTTTTGAAATAGTATTATACTGCTTACAGAGCCTTGGCATAACGGAATGCTGACCGAGATTCGTTCTAGAGTACGGCAAACTAAACAAGTTATATGCTCTTTTTCTAGGTAATCGAGATGGTGCGGTAATACTTAAGGTATTTGTTAGATCAATACAGTCTACGTTACTATTAAAAACTTTATGTAAGAAAACCAGATCGATCTCTTTTCTACGGATATATAGTGTGGTCATCTTATAATGTTTTACTCTGTTACTGTATATAGCTAGGTATCTTCTTGGCTAGGTGATCTTTATAAGTTAAATGGTAAATAAATCGCCGTTGAATGCTTTCTATTCCATTGTTCATATGAGATATTCTATTGTTCATATGAGATGTAGTTTTGTGCCATTACCATTTTTAACCCCCGACGCAAAAACGACGGGGTGTTATAAGTTTGATGTGTCTGTGTATGTGTGTTTGTGTGTGTGTCTGTGGCATCGTAGCACACCAACTGAAGAAAAGTTTTTTTATTTTTGGAAAGTGAGTTTGTCGGTAGTGTTCTTAGCTATGTTTGATCAAAATCGGTTCAGCCGTTTCATTGCGTTCAGGGTTTTTTAAATTTTTCCAAAATTAATTACTTTTAATTGATTTTTGTCTCTCTTGTTCTGGGCAGTTCCTACTGGTTACAATGTGCCGACCTGAACAATGCAGGCAGGAAGCATTTGCTTCTTGGATCTCACAAGATTCCCCTGAATGCTCTTTTGAGCAACGGAAGCTGCACCTTGGCTTTGACCTACATTGTGCCTTTGTATGGCCAAATTACAGCAAATATGGCACTGAATTGTCGGATATTGGTAAAGTTCAGCCGGGAGGGAGACGTAGTAAAGGAAGATTCGAGAGGGTAGTGATTGGCATTGGAATGTGATGACGACAGTTTGGGTAGGTACCCAAGACACTTTACCTTCATCGGTCACTTTTCTGTTGAGACGTTGAGCCTTCAATATTGTTATGGCACTGAATTGTCGGATATTGCTAAAGTTCAACAGGGAGGGAGACGTAGTAAAGGAAAATTCGAGAGGGTAGTGATTGGCCTTGGAATGTGATGTGAACCACAGCAAAAACAACCCTATACCACAATAACCACCACCACACAAAAATACACAAACACTTATTAAGTTAGCTAAATCAAATTGGAATTGAAAAACTGCCAAAAATACTCAAAAAACAACCCCGGAAGCTTATTCGCTACCAAGGCCGACAGCTGAGTCCGTAATAATGGTAACTTTATTGACATTTAAAAAACACACTTTTAAATAACAGATGGCATTGGTTGGCCCACAATTCATATAGACCTTAGTTGTCTAGCAAGACTAAAGTTGTATCATTTTACGATACATAGAATGGCGAGGCGGGGTAGTGCTTGTGCGGCTCTTGTGAGCTGGGCAGCGTGCCGTCGTTACAAGCACTAGTCAGAGAGTTGACTTACTTATTTGAAATAAACAATATAATATATTAATCATTATCTACTGATTTCAGTACTTACAATGTGATTTAAAATCGTGCCAAACCCTCTCTCTGCGAATCTCCATTACTGTTTGTGAGAGATCATTATGCTGAGCCTCGGCGGACCTGTATTGTAAGGAATAAAACAAAAATACCAGATGAGCTATCTTTCTGTCCAATGTATGAAAGTCTTATACCGATAAACAGAGCCAAATTAAATGACTTGAATAAGTTATTACCATTTCTGAAAGAAATAAATCAAAAAAATTATAGAACTCTAACTGGCATTGATGATGGAAATAATGTAGATATTGATAGCTCAGATAATAGTAGTGGAGAAGAATAGTAATAGTAGTGAGGTTTATAGGTATCCAGCAATAAAAGTGTATAAGTGTGTCTCGGTGGTTGTGCTGGTGTTCCTTGTTTTGTAAATCATTGTTACATAGTTTCACTTTTGTTTAGGAACAGCGGATAGCTACCGAGTATCATGGCTGCTGTGACGACCGCAGCATCCTAAGGCGAGGCTGAAAAACAGCGTGGCTGAGCCCTCGACCTTTTCTCTTACACTAGACTAAATATGTTACCTATTTGTATACTTATATCCTTTGTTTGTTAGTATAGTGTAAAGAATAAATGCCCTTAGAACTAAAATATTTTTATAAGTAAATATTTTTGGTGTTTTTTTTATCAATTTCCTGCAAAAACCATCTTTCTCAATATCTTTTCAGGCTTAGGCTATGATTTCTATTAGTCTTAAATATTATTATTAATTGAAAATATGCCAGTTTGAAGCTAAAACTACAGAACATAAAATATAAAGTGATCTATACCAAAATCACGCCATGATTCATAGTAAAATGTTTTTTCCTGGCTCCTGCAAAACAAGTTATTTTGACATACTTAGGTTGTTTTGGAAATAATGTCTTCAACTGGCTACGAATGGACAATTCAGAACATAAAAAAGGGACCCAAAATTAGACATTCCACACTGGTTTGATGTAAAACATTTTAGTTGAGACATCATTATTAGAATTTTGATTATGACTAAGCTAAGTATTTTTTTATCTATTTTTCAGAAATGAATGTCATAACACCTACATCTTCTGGCTCTCGTTATAGGAGAATTGAAAACTGAGTAATTAGAGGTAGGAAATTATTGAATTGAATTAAATACCTACAGCTATGATTTATCATTTCCGGGGGTTGAGTTTCTGATGAGATAGTAAACGGTAAACTAATAATATAATAACGGTAAAAGGTAATAAAGGGTAAACTATATTATATATATTGATTGACGTTATATTGATTTGACGTTACATTGGTTTTGTTTGTGTTTGAATTTTTGCGAAAAAACTGAATAATTTATATAAGTGAATTGTTGTAGTTATTTTGCATAGATACATCTGTTTGTGTGTGGTTATTTTGCTTTTCAAAGCTTACAATAGATTTGTGGGATTTGTTAGACTCTGATGATGATGAACTTTTTACAAGAACCGAGTTATTTGACTCTCTCAACGAAATTAAATTTGTTAGACGTTTTCGTCTGACTAAGGGAACCATTGCTATATTACTTCAGCAAATAGAAACACATCTAAGATACAGGATTGACAGGTAAATATCAAATAGTACCCTTTACTGTGTCTTCTACACAACATTTCTTTTGTGTTTTTGTGTCTACTGGTAGGTATTTATTGAAATGCGTTGTCCCAGATGGATCTTCTAAGTAAGCCTACCTAGCTCAGACCTACATAATTACTATGATCCAGTTTAATGTTATTTTACCATGATACTTACAAATCTTATTTTTTTACAGGGTGACAGCTATAACTCCCATGAACCAACTGCTGTGTGCCTTACCATTTTATGCCACAGGTAGCCAATTGATAACCTGAGGTGACATGATTGGCGTTCATGAATCAACGGCCTGTAGAATTGTGCATCGTGTGACTAATGCTATAGCAAGTATGGGTCACACATACATACAGTTTCCGACATCTCAAGACCAACAGAACGAAGTGGCGAAAGGGTTTTATCAAATTGTAAAAATAAACAAATCTAGTGACTTTAACATTTATTTATAATATATCTATTTATTTCTAATTATATACAACACAGCATCATTTATGTTCTAAGGGCATCTGTTCGAAGCAACATGTAACGAAAGAGCTGGCTCTTATTCGGTTCAATGCTTAAGAGAGCCGTCTGCCAAAACCCTTGAAAAGTGGTGTTTTGAAAAGCCAAGAACTTCCCGGATTTAGCTTTATTCTTAATAATATTTAGATCAGTAGAAAGAATACTTCAGGTTGAATAAAAGTTCGTTGGGGTTTTCTAAAATTCTTTCTAGATTTTGTGTAAATTGAAAAACTACCTACCCATTTTCACGAAATTGATCAAAATAGAGCATCTACATATGAGCTAAAATCTACGGAATTACAGCTATTTCTGAGAAATAAAACACTTTAGTATCATGTCTATACACTTAGTTTTAAAAGTATGTTGGGGTTTTTAATCTTTTCATACAAAAGATGTGTAAAAACACGAAAACATTTTCAATTCGCCGTATCTACACGATTTCTACGCCATTTTCTGTCATTCCGTGGTTTTCCACGGCGCTGGAAGGGTGGGCTACGTTCATTTTTTTATTCACAGGTGAAAACGGGTAACCGGATACTTCGATATATCATTACAAAAACTTGTATTATTTTACTGAAAATTGTTGGTTTTCGTTGTTATAATTGTAATTCGGGTAATAGGAAACCCATCCAAATTCCTATTTATTTGAGGTTTGTGAAAATTAACGGGACTGACATGGTTTGACAGTTCAATCATACAGTCGTGAACACAAACCAATTCTACGGTAGTATACTCATGAAAGAGTTTATATTGTGAACAAAATAGTTTGGCTTAGCGATTTTCCCTACAATGTACCAGCTCTACCACTAAGCGATTTTAGTTTTTTTTACGAAAATGTATTCGCTTATTTTGCGACTCACCCGATTTAATATAGTGAGGAAAGGGTATGTTAATTTATTAGTGTATGTTTGGAACTTTGTTACTCAATCACTACCTACCGCCGGCCATAAACTGATTTTGATGAAATTTGGTTCACCGAAGATTGACCTGAATTAAGCTTTATAGTAGGGGAAGGCGTGAAGGCTTAAATGGGGATTTGCTCGAGCGTCATAGGAACCTATTGGATTTTGAAGATTAGATGGTAGAAATAAAAAAAGGTTTTTAGTGTAAACCCTTTCACCGGTGCGGGAAGAGTCCACAGACGTTCAAAATGTTAAAAAAAATCACAAGGCAATACTCTAGCATGTCAGATATTTATATTGTATATGCCCCACGTGTCTCTGATATCGGATGTACGGTGCCGGTTTGCATGGTGGGGGTGGCTTTACGGAAGGGTTGAAAACGTGGGAAAAATAAACTTCGAGCGCGTCAGATATTCAGAGGGGATGTTAAGTGAACCCGAAAGAAGCTCCCATTCAAAATACTGACGTACGCTTATGGAGGCTTCTTGAGAATGCAAAAAAAACTCCATTTTGAAATATTCGACTGTGTCAGATTATTATACAGGTGATTCAGCTTGATGTCTTAGTTGTGCTAAGTGCTGACCCATAATCTGTCGATTATTTGGAGGGATAATCTGTACTTAATTAAAAAAAAGGGACATATAAAATGCATGGAAAAACGAAGGAAAATAAAAAAAACTTTCTATTATAATATAACAGTAAAAAACAGGTAAATAAACAATAATATTTAAAAATATTTGTGTGATGTGATGTGTGATGGCGTCATAGCGACGGAAAGTAGCGTGGGGACGGTGCGAGAAAGTAAGAGATCGCGAAAAAGTAAAAGAATACATACTTCAATGCAACTGAATGCACTAAACTAAAGTTTGTAACCTCTCTCTTCCGTCACGCTCAAATCGACAGATTATTGAAATGCACACTATGCACAAATGCACACTATCCTTACCTTAATCTAACGCGCTCGAGTATTTCTAATGATCATTTTTAGGGTTCCGTACCCAAAGGGTAAAATGGGACCCTATTACTAAGACTTCGCTGTCCGTCCGTCTGTCACCAGGCTGTATCTCATGAACCGTGATAGTTAGACAATTGAAATTTTCACAGATGATGTATTTCTGTTGTCACATACAAAAAACAGAATAAAATAGATATTTAAGGGGGCTCCCATACAACAGACATTATTTTTTTGCTATTACGCCAAGGTACGGAAACATTCGTAATATAACATTTTTTTTTCGCGCGAGTCTGACACGCACTTGGCTGTTTTTTAATTTTTTACTATTTAGCTAACCTTTACTGATCAGCTGCCCTAGACGCAGGTTTCTATATTAAGGGCTTATAAATAGTGGAAGTACTCAACAGGGTGCAAGATATCCCCTATATGTTAATCTGACGTGCGCGAGTGAATTCCTAAATCTCCTCTTGTGCTCTCCTACTATTAAGAGCATCCCAAAAAATGAATTCTCAATAAGGGAAATGGGAGCGACTGCTATACGGTATAAATTTGTTAGGTATCCGGAATTTATCCAATTATCCAGACAAGCAGCAGGCTGCAGGAATTGTTAGGTTACTTTTTTTAATTTTATTTTTTTATATTCTACTTGGAATGACGGGTCAACCAGGGCTACCGAATATCCGGAATTTATCCAATACCCAGCAGGCAGGATTCAAGAGTATTTTTTTCTTAGTATTGATTCACATTAAAAAAAATGGCGAAGTTTTGATGAAACTTGATGTAGTCATAATCATAATCTTATATTCATTTACAAACATGGGTACATATCAAACAGGTGACAAATAGTATGGTAGATCCAGCTATGTTTTACCAATGTTGACATGCAAAAAGTTTGATACATTTTTTTTAAACTTAGTTAAACTTATATTAAACATAATAAAATTTAGTACATTTTTTTTATATATATTTACGGGAAGAATGACGACGAGATATGTACTTTTTTTTTGAACATATAAATCAGTTGTGCTACCTGGAGACCGCAACAAATAAAATATAAATTAAGAACACGAACATATGCCAAATTAAACCTAGTAATGGAGTGATTGCTTTCCAAATCGATTTCAATCACTCAGGTAACAAAATGTTGAAAATGGTAGCCACTTTTTTGAATACTAACTACAGATTCGTGATCTCTGACCACAAGAACCCTCAGATATCGATTTTAAATCGGTGCAGTAACATATTTTTTTTTATTACTGCACAGATTAAAAATCGATAACCGAGGGTCCCTGTTTTCACCGAGACCAAATCTGTTATTAGATAATTCTGTTCGAAGAAAAAAAGACTTCGAAGCTGGAATTTATCCCAAATACAAGATTTTATAAAATTAGTGATCGGAACCGTGTGTTGATCACAAAGAGCCTAAACCCGGCCAGTCTACTATTATCCATCGAGGAGTTCCGTTGTCCATCTTCCATCTTTATCATTAGATCAGCTCGCTGTCAACATCATATTATGGCATTTACATAGAAACTTGGTTTGCCAAATTTCAGTTTAATCGGATATCTGAAAGTCACTCTGAACTACTTGAAAATAAAAGTACTACCCGTGAAATACTTATTATTGAATAGTTCTAATGATCATCTCTGGTCTTCTTCATCTGTTCCACATAACCAAATGGCACTTTCTGAATGCGCATGCTTGACTTGTTGTTGAAAATATTGAAATCATAGCGATTTGTGCCGATAATATTTGAGGGCTTCCCTCAATTCCTCATGGTTCCCATTGTAACGAAACGTACTTACTGGTTTCATTAATATCTAACAAATACTCAAATAAAATTAGTGGATATTTTTATCAAATAAATCGAGCGGAATTTGGGTAATGAGGTTACTAACAATGGAGGGTTTGTACGTTCGTCTCTCTAAGAGTTGGTCTGTGTGAATGCTAAACAAACGTTTCTCAGAATATTTTGAGAGTATACCAAATTCCTGACGATTGTTTAGGAGTCATACGAATAAGGTTCAGAATTAAGCGAAATGTTTTGTATAAATAACGCATAATTTCCCCTCGCACTCCGCATCCCCTTTGACCCCAAAAAACTACTGTCTTGTTTTACGAGGAAGTCCCTCACCTCTCCCATGGTGACATAAATATGATGAGGCCGCCATGTTCGGGGTCAGTTCTGGGCGATTTTCTAATAAGCAACACGTCTGTGCGGAAGCCCTGGGGTAAAAATATTAAATCGTGTTAATTAAGTTATGAAGTGATTTTGAAGTTTATTTTAAAAGCCAGAGATTTATACTTTGAAATATTAGGACTGATTCTAGAAAGTAGAATAGTCCATAATAAGTGAAATTATA
The DNA here is from genome assembly GCA_932527175.1 of Operophtera brumata. Lineage (NCBI taxonomy): Eukaryota > Metazoa > Arthropoda > Insecta > Lepidoptera > Geometridae > Operophtera > Operophtera brumata. The sequence continues at coordinate 43,557,807 of OW052226.1, read as the reverse complement.
TATAATTTAGTGAAAGTTTAAATTTTGTGAAATATAAAGGTAATTAGAAAACCTCCAAAATAAAAGGAATTAACTAGTTTCTTTTTGGTGATGCTTTTCAAGTGATTTTAAATATTCAAAGTCAATGGGGAGGGAAGTGTTTAGCTTTGTGAAAAAGTGATCATTCTCCGAAGGAAGAGATTTGTGGGCTGTCGTAGTCTATAGATCATTTTCTGTTTGAATGTTTTCAGAATTCCGATTTTTTGCCTGACAGGAAACCTCTATCTGCTCGAAAGAGTTATCCAGTGAGTCCGCTGGATAGGCAAAATCTTACCCCTCCTATATACCTATTTTCCTACCCTCTAGGCTCCGTTTGTCGTTTTAGGTAACACAGCGACAGACATCCCCACCTTAATAGTTTCAAACTAGGTATTCTGACATTGCACCTCGTCAGGAGACACACACAATTAACTCGCACATTTAAAATAAAATGAGATCGGCTTCTCAAAGTTTTTGAATCACACACACCCAATTTAGCCAGGTAATCAGGCACACTTATGTAGGCATTGTATTAGTGCGTACGTAGACCAATTTTACGAATTGGCATTTTCGAAAATTTAACCGGGAATAAAATATAGTTTTCTATTATTCTTTCATAAAGGAACGGGTAAAATATTTATCAAACGTATTAAAATACTAGAAGAAAGAGAATCTTGTAATTGAGAATTATCGTTCGCGGAAGGAAAATTTCATTTAAATATAGTCTAGGTTTTTTGCAAGTGATTATTCTTACCTGGATAATCCAACTAGGAATTCTATTTATTCTACAGAGAATTTTAGAATTATTCGTAAGTAGGAGTATGAATTGAGTAGGGATTTTTCAGGGCTTTATAGTAAGCCTAGATAAATCCCAAAGTTAACCAAAGGTGAAGAATGAATGTGGTTGGTTTTGCATTATTGATTACATGTAAATTCCCTGGAATGTTAGAAAATGACTAACAAACTTACTCTCGACGGAAATAGTTTCGCGATCCTCTGAAATCCCTTGTAATAGAGTAAAAAGAATTGATTTGCATTAGAATATCATTTGGATAAAATTCCCGGACAATATTAGGTAATCTACCTATGTCCAAGCGAGGGGGATCTGACCAAGAGCGATGGCAGAAGATCACCGTAGACAGCGTGGACGGAGCTGTCCTCCAAAAGTCGCTTATCCCTGGATGTAAACCTTATCATTTATGGTTCATCCCTCCGAACAGTTAAAGAAATAACTTAAAAATCCTATCTAGGAAGCAAATAATTTATACAAGTAATTTCTTGTCATTTCCTTTACGGTATTCTCTTATCAAAGGAATAACAAACTATAGAATAAAATAATACCCTGGAGTAAACTTTTAGTTAAATGTCCCGAAGTGTACAGAAATAAAAATAAAATGTAAGTAGGTATTTTTTGTACCAGAATTAGTAGCAACTAATGACATGGGTTAGGGAAAAAGGTAGATATATTTTATGGAGATAGGATACATTAAGACTCGACAAAATTAACAAAAAAAAAGAATTTGAGTTATTACAATACACAACGTAGGAATATAACTAGACGATCACATGGCCAATTTATAGTGATTTAAGAAAGTAGGTAAGATTAAGTTAACGTCAGCTCCACAGAGTTAATTAGGAAGTCGGTGAGTGCGCGCGGTTAATATAGTTATAAGTAAGGGGGGGTGTTACACCATCATCAGAACCAGATTTTCAAGAAAAAAGGGGAAAAATCAAGAATTATATCGTGACAACTAAAAAAAAGCATATCGGTTCATAAATGGCGGAGATATGAGGTAAACAAATACAAAAGTAATTTAAAAAAAACGGGTAAGTGTTCTTTCGTCACTACACCATTTTTTGTGCTACTTTTGACTTCGATACTTCGAGGGTAAACTCGTCACTACTTACATTTTCTCAGGTTTTGTACAGTCGGTGTGAGATTAATGTTGAATTAACCATACGGTTTCTTAAACTAATTAAAAATCTCGAATTATATATGTTAACTAAACGAATTAAATATCTCGAATGATAAATCTCGAATGAAAATTCACAACTGGAAATTCCCGCATGAAAAAACTCGAATGAAAATCACAGATGAAAAATCTAGAATGAAAAATCTCGAATGTTAAATCTTGAATGAAAAATCTCGAATGAAAATCTCAAATGAAAATTTCGAATGAAAAATCTCAAATGAAAAATCTAAAATGAAAAATCTCGAATGGAAAATCTCGAATGGAAAATATCTAATGAAAAAACTCGAATGAAAATCGCAAATAAAAAATCAAGAATGAAAAATCTCGAATGGAAAATCTCGAATGAAAAGTCTCGAATGGAAAATCTTGAACTGAAAACCTCCAATTGGAAATCTCTAGTGAAAAAACTAGAATATAAATTAAATAAAAATAAACAATCAGCTGACATTAATAATACTACCTAATAAACTACTTGATAAAAATAATAATAATAATACTTACCTACGAAAGGGGCCCGAGAACCTCGGTCTACCTCTCCTTTGCTATGCCCTAAACACACAGGGTTCATGTGCGAGTCTGCCTAAGTAATGTAATAACTATTATGTAACCATGTGAAAGCAATAAATATATTGAGTATGACCCCCCCCCCCTAAAAAAAAAATCTAGAGCTCCGACCGCACCTGTCGCCATATATTGCTCAACTATATGCCTCAAAGCTGTGCGCCATCTGCGCTCACCAACCTAACTTTACAGGTTGAGCGCCATCTGCGCTCACCAAAAGCCCGGTAAAGCAGTCATGGCCCCAGGCGGTCAACTGCATATAAATCCTTCCGAAAAAAAAAAAAAAAAAACTGAAAGCTGTGCATTCAATCTAGTCTTAGGCAGCGAGCAGGTGTTTGTCCAAGCCATCCCAAACGTGGCAGCAGTACCGGACTTGTGCTTTGTATAAACTAAGAAGCTGTCCTGGTATGAAGTATTGCTTTACCTTATTCATAATACCTAGCTTCCTGGCTGCAAGTGCAACTGTTTTTGCCTTAGACTCGATGAAGAAGCCGAAGTTAAGAGTTGGCGTAAGTGAAATACCCAAGAGCTCGAAGTGATCTCCTATAGTGACAAGTACATCCCGCAAGATGGGAACTTGGAGAAATCCACTTTTCTTTGCCGAGATGAGACAAGCAAGCCTGTGTTTTAGAGACATTGAATTTTACTAGATTGTCATCACTTAAGAGTCAAATTCAGACACTGCAGCAACTCGTCTCTCAGCACTTGAATTTCAAGCAGTCTAGCTAGAGTGGTGGAAACATATCTCTTCACAACTGTGCTGTCGTCATACCCCATGATACCGGGCATGAGCAGTTCATTGATGTGTAAAAGAAACAGCATGGCAGAGAGCACTGACCCCTGAAGCACCTCGGCGTTGATAGTCAATTGATCCGATGAGCGCCGTCTACAACTACACGAATACATCTTTCCCTCAAACATTCTGCGAGTCCGTAAGCAGGAAGCTTGCCAATAAGACAGGACTGGTTGTGTTTGGGCTCTTTTTATAAGCTCTCGGTTCTTTATTACCAATATAAATCTTATTTCTATGTTGCTTGATACTTGGTGGTTCTGGTATCAGATAAAACATTTTCGTTTTTCCTTTTCTTACTTTGTTTTTCTGCTTCTCGTTTTTGAATCGCTTCTGTTATATAATTTGGCTCCCTTACTTCCATTTTCCTGTCTAATCTAGAATCTATTATTTCAGGAAGCATACAATCAAGATAAAACTGTATTAACTTATGTTCCATATTGTTTTTCCAAAAGTCATCATTTTTTTTTATAATTTCCACTATTGTGTCCACGGCTGTCCACACCATAAAAATGCATTCATGTTTTTGGGTAATGTGCAGCTGCCCCTGAACCTGATAAAACCAGTCGTGATTTTTATTTATTATCAGCTCATCAGATTTATTTAATTTCCAGAATGTAATTTTTTTCATCTTAACACCATTCTTTATTGTCATATTAGCACATGAATACGGACACTTGATTTCCACGATTTTATCATCTTCCAGTATTCCGTCTGGACTTGCCCCTAAATATTCTATTTCTGGGTCAACAAATAAGCCGCATTTTTTTATAACACAGGGAGAACCATCAACACTTCTTAAGACTGCCAATTGTTCAAGTGCAATATGTTCGTGGTCTCTGCCGTACTGAATCGATTTAACATGGTCTAAATTTGCTCCACGAAGCAAACTTTTTACCAAAGGACCACATTTTATGAGGCCTCTTTTACAAATTTTGCCAAAACTAGAAGCTGTCAAGCGCTGCCTTCTTTCCTGAATCCATTCCATGGAATCCGATTGCAAAATAGTTCTTTCTTCAAGTGATTTTCGTTCCTCCACAGTTAGTGTCAGCTTTTTTAAGTGTTCAGTTTTGGCGAAATTATAATCAACTTCATTTAAGTCTGGTTTTTGACAATAATCCCCATAGTCCTTATCTGCATCTTTATTATTTTGTTTTGAACAATAAGTTGACTTTTTGTTATGACTTACTTTCGATTTCAAATTATTTTCCTTTCTTTTTAACTCGAGACGGCTTATAAAAGTGTTAGGCTTTTTGCATAATACTTTATTGTATAGGAAGGTTTGTGGTTGTTTCGTGTTAAAAGATACAACTGAGGCTGCACAGCGTGCTGAATAGGACTGTCTACCTGATAAATTAATCCGTTTTCCTCCCACGAACTTTGCAACAACACTGTTGAAAACCTCGGCAATGTTACTGTTAACATTATGTATCAAGCTTTTAGCATTATTGACTAAACGTGAGACAACTTTCATCAGTGCATTATAGAAAGTGCACGCCTTCATTTCCGGTACTAAGTTTTTATCAGTCGATACGTTATTATCAGTAGATTTCAAGTACTTGCAATAGTATGGCTTACAAGACGTATGATTACCAAATACATGATTTGGTCCATTTAATAAATCCGTTTTGAGATCAACGACTTTTTGATCAAACATTTTTTCAGGTTGTGATTTATAATGTTGTACGGCACCAGTTACTGAGCGTCTCAAGCGTAAAATATTTTGAGAGAGAATTTTACGAAACTGCAAGGGGTGACTAGTATTTTTAGATATTTCATCCAGTTTTGTGCAATAGTTGCGAAGTAAATGGTTGGTGCATTCTATTTTCTCTACAACTAGGTTTGGATACGGATTAGCGTCTAATATACTTTTGTATGTACTTGAGTCACCATCAGCTATTAATTTTGAATAAATTATGCCATACATTTCTAAAGAGTTTTTAAAACCCTCTGTTATTGCTAGAGCCTCCATTCCACTTGAGGAACCACTATAATTTTTATAACATACATGTTCTGGACAAGACTTCATATTGCAATTTGCTGCTTTGGCACAAACCATGCAGTACTTATTTTTTACTGCCATATACAAAACTTTTTTAGTTCTGTAACCTACGATCACAGCTGCACCCGACAAGGCCGTAAAGTTTTTTCTGTAGGATCTTTTAGACCAGCACGCATCAGCTACTACTGTGATCTTTGGTACTCCATCAGCAGTTACATCACCGTTCTGTACTGCCAAATCATATTCCTCCTTTGCAGCTTCTTCCATGCACTTCTGTTTTGCCAATTCCCACAATTCACAAACCTTTGTATGACATTTAGCGTAGAGATGTTTAGACATACATGGTATTCCAAGAGAAGCTGAAACCTGTTCTAAGCCTGCGTGTCCAGTACCTATTGACATAAAACTAGATACAGCCGTCTCGTTGAGGTTAAGAGCTCCACTGTTTTCCGCATCTTTACAATTCTTTACACTTAATTTAATGTTACACATATTGCATTGAAATGCAAACTCGGAGAAAAAACCTGTCTTATACTCTTTCAAAAGTTTCAGATGGCTGAAATCGCAACCTAGGGGTGAATCGTGTTTGGCTATTTTCTGCAATTGTTCATAAAAGTACATGAAATCAATGACTCTATTTCCATCTACTTTGAACTCTTCATCTTCTTGTGTTTGTTCGATGACGAGATCCGGAGTTTTCCGCTCTGATGGTGCCTAAAATAATGATAATTTTTGTTAAACTTTGTAATATTTTCGTAGTACTCCATTTCGGGTAGTTGAACGATACTTACATTTTCGGTAAGCAAATTCTTCTGCAAATTTTGAATATCATTTAAGGGAACACTCCTGAAACAATAATTTGGCTTATTCAATAATTTAAATCCAAAAGTAAATATAATTTAATTGTTGATTTATGTTCGGGAATCATGTGGACTACACATATCAGTTTTGTGAGTAATCGGTTTATTTCGGCTGGTTTTAGATTTATCATGGTTCATCCATTCAAGATTGAATACCTACCAAAAAGTTGTATATTAAGATCAAATTATTCACTAAAGTGAGACGCAGCATGATATGCCTCTCTTAAGTAGTCAGACAAAAATATAATTTCCTACGAACCAATGTCGTATTTATGTTAGTATAAGTTGTCATGTCAGCGAATGTTAATTATAATTAATCGTACTACGTAGTATAATGTGAGAAGATACTAACTTTTGTGTAGCAGTTCCATGAGTTTCCCCAAATTTTTGTTTATTTTTTAATTCTGTCTGGAATCACACCAAAATAATGATAAGTAAATTTTAAGGAAAGCGTTACCAATAATAATAATACAATTTATTTATATTAATAATAAATCACATAGTATTAAATAAGTACCCGCGGTTGATAATATTCATATGCTACTAGTCTACTACCATAATAATAAATACATGACAGATATTGCAGTAAAAGACTATCTATCAAAGGGTATTATTACCCTTATTACTTATCGGTATACTTACAAAATCCTTGTTTTCTGCTTCTGTTGATTTCAAATCCATTTCAAAAGCTCTTTGATTGCTGAAAATAACACAGTTACGAATAAGTGCTAGGTACATATCTACCAAGACCAAGATATATTAATTTTATTTTAATTATTTTATTAATAAATACAGTGTATCTATTGCGAAAATAAAAATATAGTTGGTTTGGGGATTTTTTTAGAGGGTCATTAGTTTGCAAATCCTTTGTTTTATTTAGTTTTTTGAATAATAATGTTTGTGTAACCACTGTGCCGAAAAAGTTTAATAACTCTATCGTTAACATTTTTTTACTTTTTTTCTGGTGAAATAACATTTTTTTTTATTATTTTAGAGGAATACAAATAATTCAACATTAGTGTAATTTTTATGTTCTGTCAAACTCGAGTCTGACCGCAGGGAACCTCAAATATCAATTTTAAAAAAGAAACCATTCCAGTCTGTTTTTAAATCTCACAGAAAGTTACGCTGGTTGCCTCGCTACTCTCTCTAACTCGATTTTTGTTCCACTCAGGGAGTCAGTGGCTACGCTCACTAATTCCATCTCCGCTTCACGCCGGTCTCGTGAATACTTTCGCTGCAGGATCTTCGCACGAATTACTGGCTCTATGCTGATTTTCAAACTCATTAACTTTTTTGAAGTGGCAATTGGCAGGCCAATGGCTCTCAGAACAATGATGACAATGACAATGACATGCTGAATTATGTGCATTTGAATAATCTGATGATTTGAGTTTGAATCTCAGCCGTGATGAAAGAGTGGGAGGGTCACAAACTTGCTAAAAAAGTCACCTTAACATTCTCGAGCGGGGTAGTTTTATTTTTATTTTGGAGAAAACAATATCCTAGAAAAGTTTAGTGCGTTCAGTTGCATTGAAGTATGTATTCTTTTACTTTTTCGCGATCTCTTACTTTCTCGCACCGTCCCCACGCTACTTTCCGTCGCTATGACGGCATCACACATCACATCACACAATTATTTTTAAATATTATTGTTTATTTACCTGTTTTTTTCTGTTATATTATAATATAAAGTTTATTTTTTATTTTCCTTCGTTTTTCCATGCATTTTATATGTCCCTCATTTTAATTATGTACAGATTATCCCTCCAAGAAATCGACAAATTATGGGTCAGCACTCAGCACAACTAAGACATCAAGCTGAGTCACCTGTATAATAATCTGACACACTCGAATATTTCAAAATGGAGTTTTTTTTGCATTCTCAAGAAGCCTCCATGGGCTTGCGTCAGTATTTTGAATGGGAGCTTATTTCGGGTTCACTTAACATCCCCTCTGAATATCTGACGCGCTGGAAGTTTATTTTTCCAACGTTTTCAACCCTTCCGTACAGCCACCCCCACCATGCAAACCGGCAGATTTACGTACATCCGATATCAGAGACATGTGGGGCATATACAATATCAATATCTGACACGCTAGAGTATTGCCATGTGTTTTTTTTTAACATTTTTGAACGTCTGTGGACACTTCCCGCGCCGGTGAAAGGGTGTACACTATTAACATTTATTTATTTCTACCATCTAATCTTCAAAATTCAATAGGTTCCTACGACGCTCGAGTAAATCCCCATTTAAGCCTTCAGGCCTCCCCTACTACACTGGGTCAAATTTATTGTTTAGTAGGTACCTACAATGGTAGCGATTTGAGATTGCATTCTCTAAAGTTAAAACTAAAAATAGACTCCCTGTCCTTTGCTTTTTACATACAAAAGAGAAGGATGGCGATACGTTTAGTTAGCTTTAGCTTTAGATAATGCAACTTCAAATCGCTACCACTATAATACTAATTATAAGAAATCTGGATCTAGCTATGTGTATTGATTGAACCACTTACCTATTTACGGCTCCTCGCATCTTACATATGCGCTTCATATGCCTCTTCTTTTTGTTTGAGATTTTCGGTTTCATTTTTCATAAATGACGTGACTTTGATCACTTTCGTGCCGCTATCGTGTGCAAAATGTTGCTAGAAAAGCCTCATACCTGGACCGTTTTTTTTCAACCGTGATTTGTAAGTGGCCAGCATCGAGGCCGGTGTTTCAAGGTATTGCTTGAATGAAAAGCCTATTCCGCCAGCTACATCGATATATTATACAGGGCCAGCTATAATGAGAAAAGATATCAACTCCTGGAAAACATCATCTGTTTTGTATTTTTGGGGGTACCTAAATACTAAGGTTAGCCAAGTGTGAGTCGTACCTACTCCTCCTACTGCGTTCTTCTTCTCTCATGGCAATGGTTCTTTCTAAGTCCCCCTGAGATTGAACTTGCCTAAGGCTCTAAAAATAAGCTTTGTTTTGTCAATTTTGGTCTCGGATTATTGAAAGAGCGAAGCGAGTTCTCCGAGTCAACTTGGAACAATCGGCGTTTATGTATGTACCTATGTGTTTATGTCGGTGTATGTATGTAGTATGTATGTATGTATGTACTTATGTATGTTTGTCGATGAAAACTGCCGTACCGTTAATCCGATCTTTATGAAATTTGGTAGGTAGAGAAATTATATCGAGGTGGACCGGTGAAGTTTGGATCTCAGTAAATGTCTTTAGAATTCGGTTCGAAAGGTAAATAAAGTAGATAACCTATCTACATCGCGTGTATTCGCGAGGTCTCAGTTCCGGGGCGAACCATTAGTTTATTTACGTACCTAGTAGGGGAGAAGGAGGCACATTAGGACTCTTTTTACATACTAGGTCCTAGAATTTTTTGTTTTTATAATTTTTGTGCGTTTTATGCAGTTAAAACTATATTTGTATTTTACCTTTAGAATACAATAATAAAATAAACATATTTAATGAGAAGAATAGGTAAAATTTTAATTTTAGTAAGCCATTGACAATGTTCCAAACTGCCCCCCTTGGGAGGCAGTTTAGGACTTGTTATTTAAATGGCTATAATAGTAATAATCACTTTTTATTTTTCAAATATGCTTATTATTATTAAAATGTATTTGTTTAAGCATCTGAAATAAATGAAAACCTAAAGTGACACAAAGTTTTTTAAATGGTGCCTTGGGATAGGTAAGGACACATACATAGACATGACATGTCCTAAAGTGCCCCAAAATATAAGCCCTAACTTACCCCAAGGCGCCATTAAAATAACTTTGTGTCATATTTTTTTTTAAATCTATTTTGAATCTAATACTTTTAGCTCTATCCATGCATCATCCAAACTTAACAGAAACTATAAAAACATATAATTTATGCTCATAATGAGCAAATGAACACCTACATAGCCCAGATGAAAAATTTACACCAGCTACCGAAAATCCCTACCTGCTAATAAGTCAGTTTGACAGCTGACAGCGTGGCCGATGACATGTGATGGTTTGCCGTAGTAGTGTGGACATATGAAAAATGCATTTTCAGCCAAAAAAATATCTACGGTTTTGGAGAAATCTCCAATGTCTAAGCTACTAACCTCCTTCTTCCCTATATTTTAAAAAACTTTGGTTTATGAATTATTTCAGACTACATGCATCTCTGGTGGAATTACGCTACCTTGTTTCACTACCTACCCATCGCTTTTGTTATCAGATGTCTTCCACAATAAAATTTCTCAGTTGCAGTATTACACAGATACCCAACACATATGGTTTGATGAAAAAAAAAACTAAAGTTCTAAGTATGGGATTCTAAGTATAACCCCAAAAATGTACTGTTTTTTTCTATTTTTGTGTAAAATTCTTAATGCGGTTCACATAATACATCTACTTACCAAGTTTCAACAGCCTAGCTCTTATAGTTTCGGAAAAAAGTGCACTGAAAAAAAAAATACAGTTCGAGTAACCCGAAAACCGATAAAAGTTACCGTTCTGCGAGGTTAAAATGGAGCCAACACATTAAACACGTTAGCATAACTGAAAAAAAAACAGTTAAAGTAAAACAGTTCATTTTACTGTCTTATCCGGACTGATGTTTAACCGTTGAAATTTAAATTACTGCCAGGATACGTTGTTATTATTGACCAAAAAGTTCCTGTAACTGTTTATACATATTTATTTACTGTTTGCTTCCTAACTGTTTTTTTGCAGTTGCCCCAACGGTGTAAATTAATTAGATCTCAATGAAAAATATGTTGTAGCAACTGTGTAAATTTTAACTGTGCACTTTTTGCACACAGTTGGATATATTTTTTTTCAGTGTGGCTGTGACATACACGGACAGACAGACAGACATGACGAATCTATAAGAGTTCCGTTTTTTTTGGTTACGGAACCCTAAAAAGTACCTACTATCCTATTTTTACGACCTTTGTAACAGTGTTGTTTCAAAAGTTGAAAAACTTAAAGTTTTTCAATTTAGGGGCTCCATTTTGAGCTTGTATCCTCAAAATATTTTGTAGTCAAGTTCTACACGATCTATTACGATAATGGAATCCATCCAATAGCTGTTTTCGCCTAAAAGTCATAAGGTAGGTGACATAATTGTCATGGTTTCAAATTGTTCGATTTTCAGACCTTTTCTCTAATAACTAACTATGATAATATAAAACTTTTTGCTCAAGTCCGTAAAAAGTATCAATTTATTTTTTATCTTACGTTTGGTCATGATCCGATATTGGTATTATAAAGCATTTGGTAAGCAAGCAAATCATTGACCTCCGACTCCTCCTGCCTTTTTCGAAAAGAGACAAATACTTTTATTTGATTCCAAATTAGTTTTTTTTTAAGTAATTTGTGTGACTTTTTGTCAACCTCTATACTCAAACTCTGAGCATAGCTCTCTCCATCCATAGCCCGCTGTGCGACTTCGAGGTTTTGTGTGTGTGAGACAAATTAGTTAGCGACCACGTCTTAGTCACGTAAGTCATCTCACGCACAGATGACTGATTTAAAGTTCTCGAGTGGCGACCCTAAGCCAGACAACGCAGTACCTATAGGAAGTTCCCCTCTCGAAGAACCATAAACATTGTAACAGGAAGTCGGTGGACGGAGGCGGCTTACCGGTCGTCGTGGCATTCTATGAAAGTGTCCTATTTCCAGATGATGTTAGTGAAGGTGGGGACGAATAAAAAAAATAAGGTAAGAAAAAAAACACGTTTATTTTCCCCTATACATCTATTCATTAGGTACTAAAGAATTACAAACAATACATACAAACTTTATGACACCATTTGATTTTAGGGTTTGAATTGCCTATACCAAATCCTTTCATAAAGAAGCCAAAAAAAAACATGGCATATTTCAAGAAGTAGGTATGTATTTGGTCAGGTCAATGTATTTTCACTTTTTTGTTATAGATATATAAATCGAAATTGAAATAGAAAACATTCACTTGCAACACCAACAAACACTGTGTTAAAATATAACATAAACCACACAGCTTAGTAAAACACAACATGTGCATAGAGATTCCTCAAGTATCTACAAGTGGAACATAGGACTTCGTACAGAAAAAAATCAATGGTGTTATTCACAAAATAAGTACCTAATGCGTTTTCTACACAATTGTACGGTTGAGATATTTGTTTACCTAATTAGTTCCAAATCCCACCGCAAGGTGGAGGTCACAGATAATGGAATAGTGTCAAAATGCGATGTGTCATTTTCACAGACTAGCCCCTTAAGCATTGCCATTCAGTGTAGAGAAATTACATAAAATGATAATAGGTTGTCTTGAAGAAATCGCTTCTAAGCGATAAGACCGCCCATTGTACACATTATTTGCTGATGTTTGTACCACTATCCATTTAGAATGCGTAGTACGAGTAGATAGGTACTCTAGGTAGGTACTACCTATTCTACGCATGGACGAAGTCGTGAGCGGGTCAGCTAGTAACTAATAGTAGTATCTAGTAAAAAGTACGTACAATTTTCTAAAAATACAAATGAGACAGTTGTGCTTCCTGAACACCGTTGCAAACGATCTAAACGTAGCTCAACTGATCCAAATTGATTAATTAATTTGTAAGATCTAAATTCATCTTCGCCGATTCATTTCTTATTTTTAGGTTCATTAGGTTCAACAACTCTTTTGCTCGCGTTTCCTCATTAAATTTATTTTGAGCAACTGTATGTTCCATTTGTAGTTTTTTGTGTTGGATATCAATTTCCAAACATCTTTACTGAAGCATGATTAGTTCCAACTTTTCTTCTGCAAGCTTTTTAAAGCTCTCCTTAACATCTTTTTTTTTATCATCTTGATTTGAAATTTCACTTGTTTTGTTTTGTTTTTCATTGTTGCCATAGTGCGACAGAGCGGCATCTGTTTTTTTTTCGAAGTTTGTCCATCCTTGATTTTGGTGTTACCGTATTTTCACTACATTGAATTGAATCTAATGACTTTTCTACAGGCTCGATCCTATCAGTTACAGGAATACTTTCCTGAAACTGTGCCATCAATAGTGCATCACTGTCATAGATTGTGTACAAACCATCTATCTGTGGTTCAATTATTTTTTTCATTTGGGTGATATGGTCTTCTGTTTCATCAGATGGAGGGGGACCACCACCTGTTCCCATAATAATTTTTTTTTTGCTTGTGCTCTTCCTTTTTAAATTCTTTTTCTAGTTCTGCAAAACCTTCTTTGCAAACATCTGGATTACTCCATGTTGAAGTTGCTGCTACTTTGTCCCAATTTTTTCCATTTAATTCAACTGCATCTAGCAGTGCTCCTTTTTGTATAGGATCTATAACAAATATTATGAAACATTAATCATGTTATTCTCACTATACTATATTCCCTATAACCAGGTCTGGTTAATTCCATACATTTTAGAATTAGTTCACACAAAATATCGATAGATGGCAGTACTGGTATCGCTAGGAATATTGAACACATTAATTAGATTATTTTTTCACTTTTTTTGACGGCATTGCGTAAATAGTACCTCTAGAAGACTTTTTATGTGATTTTAACTAATAAAATAACAAAAATCGTTATAAAATAGTTTTTTTTTCAATGTTTTTACTGACATCTAGCAATTTCTAACCGAAACATTTTGATTGGGTTCTAAGGTTCTAAGTTTGGTCAAGAAACACATAGATGGCGTTGAAATAAAACCATGTTTCGGAGCAGTGTTGCCGTTTTAGCGTTAATTTCCCTTTTATCGACTGTGTCAAATAAACATAGACTAGGATTTTCAAATAAAATAATGCTACGTCAATGTCTGTTACGGTTACACTGAGAGACTTGAAAAAATGTGTTTTTGTGAAAAATTCTTCGAAAGCATAAAGACCCCTGCATCGTGCCTGGATTCCGTTCCTTCTAAACCGAAGACCCTCGCATTGCCTCTGGATACAGTTACTGCTTTTTCGTCGACCTCTGCATTGCCCCTGGATTCCGTTCCTGCTAAACCGAAGACCCTCGCATTGCCTCTGGATACAGTTACTGCTTTTTCGTCGACCTCTGCAGTGCCCTTAGAAACCAACATGCCATCCCGAAGATGCTCTTACTCTGGTTGCAACAATAGAAGTTCCGAATATTCAATGTTCCGATTTCCAATACACGATACAAATCGTTAATCTCGCTGGCTAGAAAATTCAGGTTAGTATCAATACTATCAATTTGTAAAGGGAAAGTGATTGCAATACTCATTATTTATGTCCAAAAGATGACCCTCCGACCGTAAAAATAGACCGCATGGGTCGGGGTAAAGCAAAGGGGCCGCGAGCTCAAACACAGCCGAATTTTCGATTGCATAAATAAATATCACAAAATTACACTTTTTATGATGGATTTAGTTAGTATATGACTAAATAAACACTTTTTTACTCCTATGATTTTTCTCTAAAATTGATAGTTTTCGAGTTAGAGTGTCGCATAAGTGACTTGTGAAATTTTCAACATTAATCCAAAGGGTTTGGAACTTAGAAAAGTTTTGATTGATTTTGTATAGACCATCGACTAAGCCGTATTTTTAGGACTCTGACGAATTTTGGCGAATAGCCAATTTACGTGAACAATCCGAAACAGTTTCAAACCCCGAAGCGGAGGGTCGGGGGGGGGGCGCACGCAAAAAAAAAAAAAACATCCTACACAAATCCGACTCAGCAGGTTAGGTTAGGTTAGTTATGACCACAACGCACGAGCCGAGCGAGCGTGCCTGCGAAGTGCCAGAAACGACCTTAATAATATTACAATTAACGCTAACAATCCGAAACATTCGTCAGAGTCCTGAAAAAATATATCTCAAATCACTCGAAATCTCGAAAAATATCGAACGTAGCGAGTAAAAGAGTGATTTTTGGATTATTTTTTCATGATCTTGCTAAGTTCAACGAAAAAAGTGTCATTTTGTACGAAGAAAACTAGTCCAAAAAAAATCCCGTCTATTAGCTCGCGGCCCCTTTCCTTTATACCGACCTTACAAAGTTAATTCTCTATAATACTGATAGGCCCTCAGCCAGCCGGCTTTTTTCATACCTTTCGTATTCCTCCGGCAGACGTGGTAATACGTGTAGGGGCTTGTCTGTGGTTCCTAAATATCTGAGTTTGGCGCGCCAAGTAGGAAGCGTGTGAAAGTACCATCACTTTGAAAAGTGTTTTTTTTATCAAAAAATTACCTATCGTATATCGGCGTCTGACTTACTACTTAGGATCGTTTAGTTAGGGCGTCGTTATAAACCGCCTAGAATGATTTCCAGACGAGTTACAGGAAGCATAGCAGAAAGCAGACAGTTTTATCGTATTCCAAGGCGAAACTGTATTCAGGTGATGAGGCAGCCTACCTACAAAAACCGTCGGCTTCCTGCTATGCTTCCTGTAACTCGTCTGGAAATCATTCTGGGCTGTTTATAACGATGCCCTGAACGATCATAAGTAAGTCAGAGGGCGGAATACGAAAGGTAATTTTTTGAAAAAAAAAAAAACACTTTTCAAAGTGATTGTACTTCCTCATGCTTCCTACTTGGCGCGCCAAACTCAGATATTAGGCAAACTCAGACAAGCTCCTACACGTATTACCACGTTTGCCTGAGGAATACGATAGGTATGAAAACAGCCGGCTGGCTGAGGGCCTAGATATGTATCCGGCTTAACTTTGAGAAAATAGGATTTTCTTTACCTTTATTTAGTTTAGTTAATCTTTACCTTTATTAGTGTATTTCTATCACATTGGATTAAGCAATAAACAATATTTTTCTATTGCAGGTAATATGGCTTTAAGCCATTTAACTGAAGATGAGCTTGCAAACAGATATATCTGTGAAGAGCATTTTGATGCAATAGAAATATCAAAGACGGCGTCGAGGCCAGTGTTGGATAAGTCAGCTATCCCAAAACATTTTTCAACTTCCCCACAAACTTTAAAAGTGATGACCCCAACAAAAGTTTATTCTAAAAAAAGAAAGTTGGAATTTGGAGAAGATGTTAGTGATCAGTTGGTACTTATGGATCCAGAAGTTAATTTCCCTACACCACCAAAACCCAAGCGTCAGCGTTCTTCACGTGATGATACTGATGATCAAGTCAAACAACTCAAACAGTCGGTGAAATTATGCACAATAAAAAAATTAAAGAAGAAAGTATCTGCTAAAGAAATAATACTTTTGGATAAATATGAATATAAAAGTGAATCATCAAAAATAATCGCAAAAATGCAATACAGAAGGAAACAAAAGAAATGGACAGTAGCAGAAAGAAATTTTTGCTTATCACTATTTTATAAATCACCTGCGGTCTATAGATACCTCAGAAAGAGTGGTGTAGTATTGGCAAGTCCTAGCACAATAAAAATTTGGCTTAGAAAAGCAAGCTGTTTTCCCGGCCTATCGAAAGCCAGTTTTGATAATATAAAAAAGAAATTTGAAGAATCTACACCGAAAGAAAAGGCCGCAATCATATGCTTTGATGAAATGGCTTTAATGTCTTGCTTAGAATATAATGAAAAATTTGATGTCATTGAAGGATATGAAGATATGGGAAATGAAAACAGAACGAATGAACTGGCCAAATATGCTTTAGTTTTCGTAGCAAGAGGTCTATACAGCAATTGGAAGATACCTCTTGCATACTTTCTTTCTCACTCAAATATCAAGGCAGACACATTAAAACATATAATAAAAAGAGTTCTTCATAAATCATTTGAAGCGGGATTACAACCAAAAGCAGTAGTCTGTGATCAAGGCACAACCAATGTTAGTGCCTTGAAGCAGTTAGGAGTCACAATTGAAACGCCTTACTTCATGTTGTCAGACAAAAAAATATATTCTATTTTTGATGTTCCGCATATTATAAAAAATCTAAGGAATAATTTGCTAACTCACAATTTCAATTTGGAAGGAGGTGAAATCAGCTTTCAGGACGTAATAAAGATGTACGAAATAGATGTGAAAAATAAAAGCAAAAGCATCAGAAAAATCACACCGGCACATTTAAACCCAAATCCTTTTCAAAAAATGCGAGTGAAATTGGCTACCCAAATTTTTAGCCACTCCGTGTCAGCAGCAATGCATACAGCCGTGGCTACGAACGAGCTTAAGAGCACCACTGCCACAAACACCGCTAGTTTTATTGGAGAAATTAATAATTTATTCGATGCTCTAAATAGCAGAAGTCTCCGACATAAAAATCCGTATAAAAGGGCTTTAACAAAGAAAAATGATGCCGTGAGAAAAATGTTAAATAGAGGACTTGATATAATGAAAAATTTTAAAAAAATTGTGATAAAAAAAAATGGCTCTCAAAGTGAGACGGTGCCTCCCAGCTTCACTGGGCTACAACAGACCATAAAAGCCATTTTACATCTATTTGACGATGAAAATGCTAAAGGAATAAATTATATTATGACATACCGACTCAATCAGGACATAATCGAAAACCTTTTTGGTTTGTACCGAATGAAAACTGGGTGTAACCGCAACCCAACTGCAAAACAATTGAGAGCCATATTCAGGAGCAATCTTCTTAATGGACTCATTTCCATAGATACTGGGAACTGTGAAGAGGACGACGCAAAATTTATATTCGATGACGAAGAAACGTCTTTTCCTGCCTCTTCGTCATCAATTATAAATTCAAGTTCGACAAGAGACGAGATAGATGACGACATCACCACGGCGGCGGCACTGGCATACTCTATGCCTAGTACTAGTACATGGAAGAAAACACAAGCGGAAAATGTTCCAGGACAAAAAACGAATTTGGAAGAATGCTCAGTCACATATTTTGCTGGGTATTTAGGAAAAAAGTGTATGGAAAAATTCAATTGCACAAAATGTGAAAAGAATTTTATAAAAGACGAACTTTTATCTGATGATCGAGAATTGCTGATAATTAATAGGAATTATTCCTATAAAAATTTGAATTTAAATGCACCTACTGAGACTTTATTTCAAATTGTCAACCAAGGACTGACCATCTATTGTGATGTTTTCAATGAATTAAAATGTAAATATCAAGTGAAAAAACGGATTTTAACATTATTAACAAAAATAATAATCGATGATGAGACAGATTGTACAGAACACGTTGTTTTTATTTTAGAAAAAATGATTTCTGTCAAAATATATGATTATTGTAAAACAGAAAAAAAAATATGGACATGGAAAAACGAAAATTGAAAATTTTAAAAAACAAATAAAAAGCTATTATTAAAGTATCCCCTTGTTTTATTTATCGTTAAGTCGTCATGAGCGGAAAGTTTAGGGGCGAAAACCACCAAAAGGGGGAAAGTTTCAGTCCGTCTCCGATAATACGATAGGTATTTTTTGAGAAAAAAAGCACTTTCAAAATGACGGTACTACCTCACGCTTCCTACTTGGCGCGGCAAACTCAGATATTTTGGAACCTCAGACAATCCCCTACACGTATTACTTAGTCTGCCTGAAGAATACGATAGGTATGAAAACAGCCGGCTGGCTGAGGGCCTATAGGGATTTTTTGGAATAAAATGTAAAATTGAGAAAATTTTTTTTAGTTATTTTTTTTATTACTACGGGTCATATCGATTATTTCAACTGACGAATTTTTGAATGTTTTGGATTTTTCGTAAAATGTTACTGTTTTATGATAAATTTGGTAAATATCATTAAGTTCGGTTTCTGGCACTTCGCCGGCCGCTGCCGCGGGACGCTCGCTCCGCTCGCTCGGCTCGTGCGTTGTGGTCATAAGTAACCTAACCTAACCTCTGAGTCGGATTCGTGTAGGATGTTTTGCGCCCCCCCCCCCCCCCCCCCCCGTCCCCCCGCTTCGGGGTTTGAAACTGTTTTGGATTGTTAGCGTAAATCGGCTTTTCGCCAAAATTCGTCAAGAGTCCTGAAAATGCGGCTAAGTTGATGGTCCATACAGAATCAATCAAAACTTTTCTATGTCCTGGGACCTTTTGCGACACCCTAACTCGAAAAATAACCATTTAAGAGAAAAATCATAAAAGTAAAAAAGTGTTTATTTAGTCATAAACTAACTAAATCCATCATAAAAAGTGTCATTTTCTGAAATTTATTTATGCAATTGAAAATTCGGCTGTCTTTGAGCTCGCGGCCCCTTTGCTTTACCCCGACCCAACTTTCGCATGCGATTTCCATACAAATTCGAAAAAAACTTTCGCATAGTTGCTCTTTCGTATGCGCATTGGAGTTCGAGCGTTTCAAAAATACGGCTCCAAAGGGTAACTCGTTACTCCACTTTAATTTACGCTATTTGCGAACTGTCCGACTATGGTATGGTGTGTAATATGTTTTAGGTATAATATCACAGAGTAAGGAATAATAGTAATATTTTGCATTCCACCCCTTAGACAGTGGTTCGACCGCCAGTGAGAAAACAATTTGGCAACTAGTTCCTATGATAAATAGGAAAACGCAGGAAATTTCATTGAGCGACTCGTAGGTACCTAGTGTTAGCAGTGTTTTAAGTTTTTATGACGGCAGACTACTCGACTGGTCACTGACAAAAATGTCCCCAAATATGGGTCGACGATTGCCATATAAAAAAAGAATAAAATTATACGATAATATTTCGATAGTTACTCCACAGAGTAGTAAGAATACTAACGTGTTACTCTATGATATGATGTGATGAAATACGCTTGATTTATCAAGTATCATCTAGTGCGCTGTAAAGAAGGCAAGAGAGAAGCGCCATCTAGTACGCTGTTAAGAAAACAAGTAAGAATGCATATTAGTACGTTAGTACCGAGCGCGCGCCACGGGCGCTGCTCTTGCGCGACTTATCGTGGCAACGATCGTAGTACTAAGATTGTCTCTCTGTTGTACGTTAGTATTATTCCTTACTCTGTGCTATAACCCTCTGTGAAAACAGGCACAGTTGAGACTTTGCTTATCTTTTCGGGGAAAATAGCCACAGACACCACAGAGCCTCAAGACGAAGGTCATAGCGTGTTACCAGTGTTATATGACACTGAGATGTGGTTTCTAACTATTGGCCTCACTCATACAAATGAGGAAATCTGTAGAAGAAGCAAGATCACTGACAGCTCATAAAATAGCAACTTGAAGTGGCAAATGGGTAGGCCATACATCTCTCAGGCATTCTATGGGTGAGACCTATGTCCAGCAGTGCACTTCTGTAGGCTGATGATGACATGATGAGTCATAACACAAAGGAAATCAGTAAAGTGTAGTCTCCATGAACTTACCGGCTAGCAACATTTTTGCTTCAGAGTGGTCTTTTTTGATTTTAGATTTTATGTTTCTGTAGCAACTTATTAAATTGTCAACTGTTCTTGATACCGTAGTGTTGGAGTTAAACACTTCGGTTATTTTAATCCATGCCACTTGCTTCTCTCGTAGTTTCACAGAGTCTGTTTTTTTTGTTTTCTATGATATGCTTGTACGCCTTCATGGCCGACAACAACAGCATTTGGTCATCTTTTGTGAAATTTGGAGCTCTTGTCCGTGCTTTATTGTCAGCCATCATCAAGAAAATCACCCGATTTCATACTTTCTCTTTAAAAAACTCACAACCTCAGCTTCTGAACTTTTTTAGAGCGCCGAAAAATCACAACATAGGACTGTTCAAAATTTCTAAAATAAACAAGGACTTGGACATTTGACAAATGATAATAATAACTGACAGTTTTGACACTGTAGACATGTTTTTTTCATTTTACGCAAAAGTACTGTCTCGATTACCATAACATTGATGAAAGCTTGATGTTAGTTTGAAGGGAACGTGAAACGGAACGCATGAAACTGTTTTACCGACGCACTTAATACGTTTAACTAAATGACATCTCAAATGGTCTTGTGCAAGGCAACCCTGATCGCATTTAAGCTAATCATGTTAAGGCTGCTAAACGTATTTTACTAAATACAATTAAATCAGATCGTTACGCAAGCCTCCCTTACAGTCACAAGAGGGCGCCATGAGAGAGAGAGAGAGAGAGAGAGAGAGGGCGAACAAGCGAGACAACTCCACGCACATCAATTCAATTCAATTTTTTAATGAAAGCCATTGAGTGGTGTTGCCACTAGTTCGCCAATGTCACGTAGTAAGTAAGGCTTGCAAACGATGGAGAATGATCGGTGATTAAAAAGATAGTCGGTGAAAGATTTGAAGACTCCGAGACATTCTAAGCATTATTTATTTTATAAATCTGAAAACCTAAACCAATGAAACAACACAATACAAACTACAAATATAAGACAGCATTAATTTTTTAAATTTTGATAGCTGTAACCTTTTGGCGGATGACAGTGACATAATTCATTACTATCGCGTTTACTCTATTCTTCAAAACTGGCCCTTAAACCGATAGTAGGTACATACGTTTAGACCTACCTACAAAACTACTTGTTTTTACAATCTTTGTACATAAACATTATACAATACAATCTAGATATAAGCCAATCGTTACACAGTTATCAATTCACTTTCTATACAACAACTGATACATAAATTTTTCATGTACTTCCCTAGATAAAGGCTTTGTAAGCAAATCGGCTACCATTACACTAGTACATAAATATGATAGGCTGTGCGGCGATACTTAAGACGTACATAGCTATTGCAACACCATCAAGATAAGAGGAAGGAAATACTGAAGGGCGTTCCTACGCTGTTCCTGAGTAATCCCGAACCCGGAGGTCCGTTCCAGCAAAACATTTTCACTGAACGTTCTCAAATAGTTGCTGCTCCGAGGATGGAGATGTCACATGCCCCACACGTAGGTACCTAACCTGCTGACCTTTATAAGAGTGAAATAGCAGCCTTGTATTTTATTTTTTGTATTTTTTTATAATTTTTTTTTTTTTTTTTTTGAAGTATAAATCTCCGTCTTATCTCTACGAGAAGTTGTCATGGATATCCAGCGCCAGATATTGTGGCTCTCGCCAGTGTTCGAAGCAGCTCGAGACGCAGCGGCACAGCTCTGCCTGCTTCAGAGGCAGCTTTCGCTATGCAGCCTCAAAGTGCTGGAACAATATCCCGCCACCGATAAGGGACCTGCAAAGCTTATATTGTTTTAGATCTAAATTAAAGAAATTTTTGTTTGACCATCAAAAGGATCAGGAAAGTCTAAGACACGACACAAGTGCTCTGTAAAAGTTTCCTTTTCGGAACGTAAATTTTTTTTTTTTCATTGGTATGATTATTGTAAAAAAAAACTTTCTTACCTTTTCTAAAAGTATGTCAGTGGTTTTTTGAAATTTGAGCATACCTTACTTTTCTTTACCTTATTCTTATTATTAGTTTTCTTTATGTTAGTTGTGTGTATAGTCGTTGCGAATGGTTAGCCGTAACGCCAACAAGTGGTTCTGCCGGAAGACCAGCGTTGGTTGCTAGCTTGCTGTCAACCAACTCATGCTGAGGCAGAACCATTTTGTTACTTGAGTTACACCTAGTACCTTCATATCTGTTTCTTCTTAGTGTGTTCTGTGTTTCTGTGTAGCTCTTGTATACAAATAAATATATATTCTTCTTCTTCTTCTTCTTCTTCAATATCCGGCCGATACAATACGAGTACCGATTCAACATTTGCAGTTTTACGGGAAATATGGAAAACAACAAAGGTGTCGTCATTGTATCACTGGTACCTACATTGACCAGACGTAGGCTCTGTTAATTGTAACTTAGAATATTTTACGTAACTTTGTAATAAAGTGCTTTTAAAGTCTTTTGTTTGTTTTAAACCATCAGCTGTGGCTAACGTTATTAGCGCCGCTCATAACTTTTGAGCTTGCCCTTACGCCTTACTTGTACTAATATTTATTCTGTGCTTACGCGCTTCCAGTATGTCCACGGTGCGGACGCAAAACTTATGGGATCATTCACGAAAGTCTCGATGCGCGTCATGGTAGCCTTGCATTGGCCACGAAGAAGACGATGTTTACGCAATGTTTCCTTGGACTCCGTTATAGTGGAACGTATTTCGACGAAACTCTTTAGTAGCTACGATATTTACGAACACTCCGCGCACTATCTTACTAACTGAGCCGCACTTTACGATTTGTTGACTCGAAAAGGGTGTGCATACAAGCAAACGAACGATGTCACATTGACACTGACAGTTGGGTGAGTGACAGACACGACTACAGACCGTTCACAAAAGCAAGGCACTTTTTCGCAGTGATGTTGGCACTAGTGCTTGTCAATCTGTTGTTGTCAGATGCAGTCAGATGGGCACAAATTGTCATAGACTGCTCCGGTAGTTATTGTGAAAATATTTTATATTTTTCGCATTAATCATGCCAAAACCATTTGGGAGCAATGCAAGAGAGATTGTGTTGAAGGTGCGAGTGTGCGATCTCGAGTCTCCGCTATTACAGGTTTGTAAAATAGCGATACCAGCTTCCGACACAATATCTTTATAGTATGGGTAATTAGAATTTACTGCCATAACGAATTAAAATAAAAAATACATATCTCAAAAAAATACCTTGTTTGTGTTTATATAAATATTTAATTTTATAAAATTATACAAATTGTATGTATCTATTTCAGGCATTTCGGAGAGAAGCGTGAGAAGAATATACTATGAGGAAAAATCGTGTACACGGTCGGCCAATAGATTTCTTAGATGAAACATACATTCACGCATCATATGCAGTGAAAAAATTTCGGCAAAAAGAGGACGAGGACGGGGTACTAACAAGTGATTCCGCTGGAAAGCGATGGATTATTGTTAAGGCCAGGTCGGCGGGAGTTTTGAGTTTCTAAAAACCATCTGAGACATAGAAAACAGTGATTTAAATTCTGAAAAAAATATATATGTTATGATATAATCTAGTCAAAATCGCAGTCAGTTACAAGATCAAATGAACTTCACTCGATAGAAAAAAATCCCAAAGTTACCCCTTTTTGAAAAGCATTTTCAATGTCATTTCTAAAATACTGATAATTTTCATATTTTTTTTAAACTCAAATATAGAAATTTAATATTTCTAGTCAAATTCACAGAGTTTTTTTTTTCTTTTTTCTTAATTAATATAATTGTACGGGAATTTCAGTTAAGGGCTGATTGGGCGCGACTAACCTTGTTCCACCAATATGAGCGCAGTCCAAGGTTCGATGCCCTGCTCGCACTGAGAATGTTCGCACTTCAAAGGTCCATAGGTCTGTCGATGCTGGATTCACAATAGGTGTCGTCTTCGAGGTAGGGGTAATATGGAACACGCGAGATGGTTCGGAGACGCGTCCGGCAGCGGTACGATATATGGAATTCGGCGGAACGCGCGCGTGACTGTCTCGTCTCGTGGATTAAGATGCAATGCCTTCTATTGGCTCCGTGAAGCCGCGTTGATGTGACGCGAAGATTATCACGTCACCAACAGCCAATAAGAAACGAGTAGAATATATTGTTTGATATACCCTCTAAATTGTGTCTGCTTTTGGATTCTAAATATTATGCTACCCACATAAAGCAAACAAAATGAAAAACAAAATACAATGGAAGGAAATCAATTCCTGTACGGAACATAGCCGCCCACCTTAAAAGAACGTGGTGGCTTTTAACACGTGAACATTATTTTTAATTAAAGGAACCAAAATATAAAGAAACATAAAAAATACATTATATCTAAGTACTACCTACCCATTATCTACCTACTAGTGCTCAACTTGGAAAGTGAAACTGCTCAATTGATAGGAATCGCGCATATTTTTTATATCTTCAGCAAAAGTGGACTGTTGTATTTTCTCTATAACCCTTTTCAAACTTGAGTAATACTCTGGTATCGTGATGTGTCGAGGTGACGATACTTGCTTCTTTTCATACTTATGGTAAAATCTACAAACATGTGATATGACAAGAACCCTATCGTACGGTGGTACATGTTGCTTACAACTAGGTACGCGTGAGTGTATATCACTGGTACGATTTGCAACGAACGTTATCCATTCATGCGATGATGAGCGTAGCCATGCTAGTACAATTGTGGAACCCGACCACGCGCAGACATGGTCGAAATTAATTCGGTCGCCGTAAGCGAGCTTAACTTTGCTGATTAGTTTGGATAAAATAGTAGGGTGATTATTAACTCAAGTCGCGGAATATATAAACTCCTTAACGGTGCGACTCGACTTTTTGCTAGCACAAGAAAAATGTGGCGCAGGAATACGCTGTCTGATAAGCGTGGACGCTCATATCGCAGATTAAATGCCAAACGGCCACAATGCAAAAAAAAAAAAACTCTTTTTATTTCAAAAATGGCATCTAAATCTTCAAAAATTTTATATTCGAAAAAGACACCCATGATTCTAGCGTTAGAAATGGACCAATCAGACAGCCGCCTCTTTCGCATTCCGAGACTTTGGTGACCAACTTCAGAGCAAAACGGCCATCTTGTCAGTTGAGTCCTCGTAGTCGGCGAAAGTGCACGTAATTTTTGAGAAAAAGTGCCATATTTTGGAATGCGGCCATTTGGAATATAAATATCACGTGAGTACAACATTATTTTTTATGCCAAAGTGCTATATTACGGAATGTGTCCACTTTGTATTTGAATACTATGTGTATTTAGTTTTTTTTTTTTTTTTAAAAATGCAGTACTTGCTATTCGTCTGTTTTGTATGCAAGAAAAAGGTAAATATTATAGTATTTATTTAAACAAATTAGACATGTTTCTTTTGTGGCTGTATTGATGTTTGTAAGGAAAGGCTTATAGGTATACCTAATTATTAAGCCAGTAATTTTAATTTGACCTGTTTTTTTTTAACTAATAATTGCGAGAAATAACTTCGCTTTTCTTCACTCGCGCGCAGTAGGTACGCTTGCGAAGCTAATCCGCGCACCGCATGAGTGCCTAACTATATACGAGCGCGTAACTACGTAGGTACGAGAGCTGTGCTGCTTGGCCCACTGTCTGCTCACTGCTGCCGTTGATGATGATGAAGTCATCAGAAGTCGATAATAGGCCCAAGTTTTTGTTTGTATGTTTGTTTAGGTATAAATAGTTTTTTATTTGTTTATAGAATGGATAGCCGAGCACAGAAAATTGTAAGTATGGTAATAACCAAAAATGAAGATCGTGAAACAACTTCAACACACAATAGCACATTAAACTCAACTACCAACGTTGCTGATCAAGAATCTTGCTCACCGTCATTAGTGTCTAATGATGTCCAAGTAAGAACTCCGAGCAAGATGGATAGCGAACAAGATAATCAATCAATGAACGACTCTTTTGATACAAATTCCATACCAGACAGCCAGCTTAACCTTGATCTTTCCATATCTGATTTTGAAAGTCCTAAAAAAAGACCGAATTTCATCGTTGACGAAAGCACCTCCGCTGATAGTGACTCAAATAGCGACTCTAGCTCTAGCGATGACTCATCAACAAGTACTGATTTTTCTTCAGATGACAGCGTTAAAGATCCTGATTTCAAAATTGACGAACCCAAAGCTGGCTCAGCTACGGATGAAGATGTAGAACCACCTAGCATTGATGTTAAGCCAATCAGCGATGAAACTCAGGCATGTAACATTGTAAACCAGTCACCTTGCCATGAAATTCAGCCCTATAATGACGATTGCCTGTCTCCCTGTATTGAAAATCCACCTAGCGTTTTAACAGAGCCACCTAGTGTTGAAGTTCCTGGTATTGACTTGCCAAGCAAGTCTCGAAAACGAAGAGCCCATCCGGAGTTATGGAAAAAGAACATAACAAAACTGTTGAGAAATAGCGGCAGAGCATACACTTCTCAATCGAAATCAAAGAAAAAATTTGAAGCCAAAAAAACAAAACCTACATGCACTGACAAATGCAAATATAAATGTGGTGAAGTATTCTCAACTGATGAACGATCATTGGTTTTTGAGGAATATTGGAAGTTAGCCGATTTAGAAGAGCAAAGGCGATTTGTTCATAGCAATATGACTACTATTGAACCAAAGTATCGATATACGCGAGTGGGTAGTGTTAGTCGAGCAACAATGAATCGTGCTTACTATTTGCCACGAGATAATAAACGCATCCGCGTATGCAAAGTTTTCTTTATGAACACACTGTCAATCTCCGATAAAGCTATTATAACCGTTGTTAATAAAACTGCTAACCTCACGGGTACTCAACTTAAGGACAATAGAGGAAAACATGGTAACAATCAAAAGTTGAGTTTGGATTTGACTGATGGGGTCAGGTCTCATATTAACTCCATTCCCAGAATAGAGAGCCATTATTGCCGTGCTCAGACGCAGAAGGAATATATTGAAGGTGGCTATACAATTGCAGCTTTGCATCGAGATTACGTTGAGGAATGTAAATCCAAAGAAATTCTTCATGTTGCCTACCAAATATATTATAAAATATTTGTGAATGAATTCAATATTTCATTTTGGTGCCCAAAAAAGGATCAGTGTGAAGATTGCACTGCCTATCGCAACGCAGAAGACAAGTCTTCGTTTCAGGAAAGGTACGATATGCACCTCAAAGAAAAAGATTTAGCAAGATCAGAAAAAGAAATGGACAAACACAATGTTGGCGATAACTTTATAGTAGCTGTGTATGATCTGCAAGCCGTAATGCCGTGTCTACGAGGAGAAATTTCGAGTTTTTACTATGTCTCCAAATTGAATCTGTACAATTTCACAATAACCGAGCTCGGTTCTAAAAACACCACTTGTTTTCTTTGGCACGAAGGCGAAGGAGGACGAGGTGCCAACGAAATAGGTTCATGCGTACTTATGTATTTAGAGAGTTTGCATAGCAAAGCGAACGAAGACTTCGATGTCGTTTTTTATAGTGACAACTGCTGCGGTCAGCAAAAAAATAAATTTATGTTGGCCATGTACCAACACGCTATAAATGAGTTACCAAAACTCAAAAGCATTAGTCGCAAATTTCTGATTAAAGGCCACACTCAAAACGAGGGGGACGCAATACATTCAATGATTCAGAGGAACATCACAAGGGCACTAAAATCTTCACCAATCTATGTACCGGATCAGTACATCACCTTAATAAAAACTGCAAAAAGGACAGGAATGCCTTACACTGTTAAGGAACTCGCACATGAGAGCTTCTCAAACTTGAAATCTCTCGCAATTGGGAACTACAGTACGAATGAAGACGGAGAAAAGGTGAAATGGGCAGATCTTAAGGTCATTAAAACTGATAAAGAACACCAGAACAAGTTTTTTTATAAGACTTCCTACGAAGACACTGAGTTTGCCGTAGTCACCACCCTGAAAAGAAGGCAAAATGCAAATGCATCTGAATCACGGTCACTACGAAAACTTTATTCGAATAAACTACAAATAGCTGAAGCGAAAAAGCAGGGCATCCTCAAACTGATTGAAAAGAATGTTATTCCAAAGTATTATGAATCTTTTTATGCCAACCTATAAAGTTCTTAATGTTCTGACTAAGCATAGATCTCCTAACATCCTAATTGTTAAACTATATTCCCTAGAATATAAAATGTTAGAGACTGAACTAGAAACTGATTATTAGAGACTGAATTATATTGAGTTTAATGTTTATTTTACTATAAAATAGGTGCCTATATAAGTTTCCCTAATAGAGGTTATGGTGAAGACTAAAAGTTGATTGTTGTTACTACCAGTATGTTTAAATTTAAATGACTTTTACATTGCGATATTTCTGCTCATCTATTGAACTGGATATTTAATTTTAATTACTACTCTCTTTAATCTTGTTTCAGTGTTATGTTTTTGAAGAATTTATTTTACAAACTCAGCTATTTTGTGTGGGTTTACGAGAGGGGTTTTGAGTACAAACCCCATTTTTCAGAGGGTCTTTTTATTAATTTGATTATTGTGAAGACTAAATATTATTCCTTGTTACACTCCTCTATGTTTAAGATTTAAATGCCATGAAAATTGTGATATTAATCGTAACGATTACCTCCATAATTTAGTTTAAAGAGTTTTAACTTTTTGGAGTATTTATAAGTTAAGTAAGTTTTTCAGTATAAACACGTAATTTTCTGAAGAATTCAGTAGTAGTATTTCTGGAAAGCTGTATGTTGTGTTATCATAATTCTTTTTGTGTTTAGTTGTGGTTGATTGTCATCGTTTTTATAAGAAAAACGTTCAATAAACATTTCTTACTTCTCGATATGTGGCGTTTTATTGATTATATCCACAGATTCAACGGCCATTTTTATAAGCAAAAGGGACTCATGGGATATTTTCTTTCGTAACCTGCAAGCTGCTGCAATTACTAAGTAATAAATGAATAAAGCTTTTAAATACGCATCGAATGATATATAATACATAGATGTAGCACATATAGATTTGTAAAAAAAAAAAAAAACTCGACGAAAACTTTGATGGGCTCTCCTGTAAAATGTATTGTTTTCGCCTTGTGGCCCTTTGGCATTTAATCAGCGATATGTGAGACTCGATCAAGCGTTAACAATATCTATGGGAGTTGACTCATCCCACCCTGTATATGCAATCCAAAGGAATTGCATCAAATGTTTGGCATATAATATTACCAGTGATAGGAACCCCACTGGGTTGTAACTTCCTGCGATTTTTGAATCCCGTTTTGGATCCGAATTAGAGTTCCA
Source organism: Operophtera brumata (assembly GCA_932527175.1). NCBI lineage: Eukaryota > Metazoa > Arthropoda > Insecta > Lepidoptera > Geometridae > Operophtera > Operophtera brumata. The sequence goes on along the minus strand of OW052226.1, from coordinate 43,528,036 downwards.
TTGTAGCCAGAGTACCTTAATCAATGGATCCACGTCCAAGACGGATAAGGTCTCGAGCCGCCCACCGTGAGAACCTGATGGGGCCGAAGCTGGAATCGCCGGTGAATTTGGTAAGTCAGATGAGGACCACCTAACAATACGTTCCCAAACAGAATCACGGACGGCAATATTCCGATACCTACTATCGCTTTACTATCGGCCGCAAAGATGATATTGTGAACAAGAAAATTGGGAGAAATCTCAATTATGTCCAATCGTAGTTTCGGACCAATATGTAAAAGATTATACAATGAGTTACTATTTGTGATTCTGCAACCAGCATCGAATACCACCTTCACTTTGGTCGTTTCACTGGACCCTTTGACCACGCAGTGGAAACGGATGGAATAATGTGAATTATCGTTTTTGAACTTTGAGTCACAAGGCTCCATTTGATTTACATCTAAATATTCTCGAAGACACGCGTGATAATCCTTCTTAAGGGAAGAGTTGCGTTCTAAGCAATATTCCAGCTTGCGAAACCGCGCGAGAGCGATGTCACGGGATTGACCTAGTATAGGTGCATTTCTAAGCGGACGAGTGACGACATACCGCCCACTTTCGTCCCGCGTATGAGTACTATCAAGCCTTGTCTCGGATAAGTGCTCATCTGCAGTAAGGGTTTTTTTCTGAGGCACTGCCTCCGGCTCCCAAAATCTCTGAATGTCGCTGCCCTTGAAAAAGGAGCTATAGCATACGTGGAGCGGAGGTGGACTACTACTTTCAAAAGAAACTCGTCCCATCAATAAGTATCCAAAAATGCTATTCATGGCAATCGGAGATTCGGGAAGACTCTTAACAATATTTCCTAGTAAGATGTGTGATATTACATCTGCACCTAAGAGCATCTCAATAGGTTGAGGATTAAGTGCATTAAAATTTGGATCAGCTAAATTTAAGTTCCTTATATGAGGCCATGCATCGTAAGATAATGGAATTCTTGGAAATTGAGAAACTAATTTTGGCAGAACCAAGCCTCCACTGAGATGGCCGGGTGATCCTGGTTACGCGGCGTAATAATGCACGACACTATTCCTTTTGGCTGGATCGGCTTTTCTTCCCCGATTCCAAACACTGGAATGTTGATATTACTACAATCCAAACTTAAACGCCGAGAACTTGCTTCCGTCATAAAACTAGCATGACTACCGGTGTCAATTAAAATACGAACCATGTGTTTTTCCCCCTTCTTAACCGTGGTCCGGTTGTGTAGTCCGGCCAGCCGGACTGTGGAAAATTTATTTTTTCTGTGATACGGTTAACCGCACCAAGGAAAGAAATAACATTTCAGCTGTCCGGTCAACCGGACCATTGAAAATCTTAACCACTTGTAATAAATGCAGAATGTAATCTTTTTGCTCGACTGTCACTTGTAGTGAAGTATGTATAATTATTCAAAGATAAAACACGAAACATTCATATTTTTTTAAATTTATTAATCCAGGATTTACATTTATCTTATAGTTAGTTATATGCTATTTATTATATGCTATGCTATAATACATATTTATTATATGCACTATATGCTATTCTGAAACTAATTTAAATCCACATTTTGTATACAGTTCGTTTAAAAAGCAGGTAGGTACGCATGCAAGGTCAACAAAAAACAAAAACGGCAGGAAAGCCGGATAAGGAATATCAGTTACATAGGTAAAGTCCATGATGCCAGAACATACATCATGCAACAATGACATATCCTGCATAATTCTTCTGCCACGTAGTGACATCAGTTCGTGCTCACGGTGTGATGCACCACAGCTGCTCTGAATTGAATTTTTACGGAAGTTTAAGTGTTTTACAAACTTCCTTTGTATCGATTCTATAGAATCACACCACCACGCTACAGCCACGCCAGCCGCTTTCATGACCACGCTATAGCGTGGTCATAAGTGACATACTGTGGGTTCCAGACGGAGCTGCAGTATTCCAGCACACTACGTATGTAAGCATAATAAAGTACTTTTAAGCAAGCAATGTTTGTAAAAGGCTTTGTTACTATCAGAATATGATCTAGAAGTACACCTAAGTCTCAGACGCATTGCGTTTTATCAATTGAGTAGTTGCTAAGCTTATAATCATAATATATAGGGTTGCTACTTCGCGTAAAACAAATATGCATGCATTTACTCACGTTAACGCCAATTCGGTTATTCAGATAATAAACGGTAAGCCTATCTAAGTCCTCCTGCAGTCGCATGCATTCATTAACTGATGTCCTCCTGCAGTCGCATGCAATCATCAACTGATCGAACGTTATAGTAGACTTTTTTATCGTCAGCGAATAATGAAAAATTCGGATGCCTGAAGCAGGAACCAATGTCATACAAGTAAGCCAGGTAAAGAAGAGGTCCAAGCAAAGATCCTTGTGGGACACCCGAAGGTATAGATATGAAGTCAGATCTTGCTCCACCTATAACAACTGCCTGCATTCTATTGCTGATATAAGACTTGACCCAGCGTAAGAGATCACCCTGTATGCCAAGTTCATTAAGCTTGCGAATCAGGATGACGTGATCAACACGATCAAACGCTTTTTCAAAATCAGTGTAGATCATGTCAACCTCAACCGTCAACATCAATATTGACAGTGATCTGACTTTACTGTTTATCAAATCGCATTGCGTTGGTTGTATTAATTTTAAATCAATAGATAGATGGAGACATATTTATATGTATTGTGTCGTTTAGACGTCGAGACAATTTAACGGGGGATTTGTTCGCCAGCCGGACTATGGAAAATTTGTATTTTTCGATTGTTCGGTGGCGATATTACCGGACCAAGGTACAGTGTACAGATGTACAACCAACCAAACAGTATCGCCACCGTACAATCGAAAAAAGAAATTTTCCACGGTCCGGCTGGCCGGACTACACAACCGGACCACGGTTAAGAAGGGGTTTTTCCAAGCCAACGCATACATTGACAAGCGCCGTAGATAGCATGACTGTACTTTTTCTAACAAAGGGCGCAGTGGACGTCTCGTCACTCGCACGCATTGCATGATTCACGTTTGCCGGTTGCAATTGCGCAATAGCACGGCCGCTGTCAGTTGAATCAAACATTGGTTCCTCCGTGAGAGGGAAAGAGATAGCACAAGCTTGGTTTGAATTTGTTTGTTTACTGCCCTGATATTCAAAATGAAGTAATGAATGATGTTGTTTATTGCACGATCGACATACGTAATTAGACCTGCAAGTTTTAATATCGTGACCTACGTTCAAACAATTGTAACAAATATTTTTATTTTTAACGAAAGCATACCTTTCGCTTGGTGACATTTCCAAAAACTTCGAACATTTCGTTAAAATGTGTTGGCCGACACAGAGAATGCATTGTTTCTCGTTGTGACCTTCGGATGTCTCTGTAATGGCAAACGTTTGTTTTGGCGTGGGCCCGGGGGGTATATTCGAACCGCTAGAAATGTTAGTCCGATAAGGACCGGAGCGAATACTACCTTCTATTTTCGAATCTTTCCTCGAGTCGCCCCCCGACATGATTTCGAATGTTGAAATCTCACGTTCTAAGAACTTAATAAGTACATCAACTGTAGGTATTTCGGATGATTTAGTGAGCGATAGCTCGAAACGCTTCCGAACGGTGTTGAAACTCCACTCATGTACTGGAAACTGCATCATTTCGAGTGCCTTTACTAGCGTCCGTAGATTCGCATTGGATTCGTTTGCGAAAGATTCAATATCGAGAATGCGATCTAAATGTTTTGTTGCAATGAGTCTACGATTCTCATACCTATTTCGAAGAATGTCTAATGCAACAGTGTAATTATATTCAGTAATGGGAATGGATTTTATTAAATTATGAGATTCATTTTTCAAAGTAAGCAACAAATAACGGATTTTTTCCGCTGACGTGTAGGCATCATTGTTGTGGATAACCGCACGATATAGATCGAAATATGAGGGCCAATCGGTAGATTGTCCACTAAAGGATGGCAAAGGCAAAGTCGGCAATTTATTTAAACAATGGTTGTGTGAATAGGGCATCGATTGAGTGGGCACACGGCTCATACGTCTACCTTCCTGATCGGCTTCTTTAAAATTATTCACATGTAAAACACACCTTGGTAATGCTTAATTCACTCTCACATTTATTTATTTATTTAAACAACTATTAGCACTTTATAAGTACAAATATAAATATATTGTCTTGCAAATGTTTTGTACAGAGTTTGGGCATAAGTTACCCCTAGCTATGTTGTCACAAGACTGCTCGCTCCGAGTGCGATACCCGCCTTTTATAACGATTTACCCTCGTTACAGACTGGTACCACGCTGCTTGAGTCAAATCAGTACTACGATAATTTATAACACCGGAATGATAATGTTACACATGTATCAAAATAGCATAGTAGGAATCACTAAAATCATTACGGATTTTCAACTGTTCGTCTTTGTTGAACAACTTTGTTTTCATTAAAGCTTTTTCTATTTTGGATTGAAGCTTACTAAACTTTCTTTGTTGAGCAACTAGATCGGTAGACCGTGATTTAAATTGTAAAACATCAGTAGTAGCAAACAACAACGTTCTTTTAAGATCTTCTAAAATAATATCTCGCTCGAAAATATCTTGTTCAGTGGACGCATCGTCTGCCATTTTGCGTAGCAAAGATGACTAGCGATGGCCAGCGGAAATATGAAAAATGTACACGTAGTGTAGCTAATAAAAGAAAGACGACACAATCTGAAAGAATCAAAAGTAATCCGGTTCGAACGGATCAAATCTATGTACGGGAATTTCAGTTAAGGGCTGATTGGGCGCGACTAACCTTGTTCCACCAATATGAGCGCAGTCCAAGGTTTGATGCCCTGCTCGCACTGAGAATGTCCGCACTTCAAAGGTCCATAGGTCTGTCGATGCTGGATTCACAATAGGTGTCGTCTTCGAGGTAGGGGTAATATGGAACACGCGAGATGGTTCGGAGACGCGTCCGGCAGCGGTACGATATATGGAATTCGGCGGAACGCGCGCGTGACTGTCTCGTCTCGTGGATTGAGATGCAATGCCTTCTATTGGCTCCGTGAAGCCGCGTTGATGTGACGCGAAGATTATCACGTCACCAACAGCCAATAAGAAATGAGTAGAATATATATTTTGATATACCCTCTAAATTGTGTCTGCTTTTGGATTCTAAATATTATGCTACCCACATAAAGCAAACAAAATGAAAAACAAAATACAATGGAACGAAATCAATTCCTGTACGGAACAATAATGAAATAACTACTAAATGGGCGAGCGCGGCGGCTCGGCAGGCCCATTCAGTCGCGCGCTGGCGCTTACGGACGACGGACCTGTGTCAGTTTTTTCCGCGTAGCTCACCGAATTAGCAGTATTGAGAAAGGTTGCTGAATGCACGGTATGACGAGAGTGCAGTAAATACGAACTTGACGAATAAACAGTAATACATTGCATTCTTGAAGGCTTGACGGGTATGTAGTATTGACCAGTGTGTCTTAGATCATTCCGAGCACCAATCAAATTAGTTTTTGATGAATTGATGTATAAATTGTTGCTCGTTATTCATAATTAGGCAATAAACAACGCAAGCGAAAAAACTTGTTTATAAAAATTAAAAATATAAAGAATGCACTCCAAAGATATGTGAAGAAGTAAATAAATGTTTACATTATAATCTAATTTAAGACAACCTCTGTGGCGCGGCTAGCGAAGTTTCGCCTTCGACGCATGAGCTTGTGGGTTTGATTCTCGCCTCGGAAAAAATACTTGTACGATCTGCAGATATTTGTTCAGGGTGTTCTGGGTATTTTCTATGTATAATAAAACATATATCTATAGATTCTATGTTATGTATTGTATTAAGTACATTAGTTATCTAGTACCCATAACACAAGCTCCGCTTGTGCGAACTGTCCAGCATTATTTATTTTATTTATTTATTTTATTGTGGTCTTTAATTATTTGTTAAAAAAAAGATCAATTACGTTAGATTTCATTTTACTTTTATCTTTGATTGTTAATTTATAAATTTATAATTATAATTTAAATATAATAAAGCTCGATTGAAAATTGAAATTGAATTACAAATAAGGGATTGTCTTATTTGCTGAAAGCAGAACTATATCAAATTATAAAAGAGCACAAAGAAGCGCCGATTTATCGGCATGAATCTAATACTTTTTCGAAGAACAACTCACCGCATGCATGTCAGAAATAAAACGCGTGGGAAATGGATTATTACTGGGTTTATTGTAATATAAAAAATATTTAAAGAAAACACAGCCGCTTGAACCAATATTCAATACAGGAAGAAGGAAATTATTTCCAGAAAATACCGTCACAAGACAAAGGTGTTGCATATTTACATAACTTAGGTGCATCGTACAACGATGCTTTTATATGTTTAGCTGGCCCGAAGCTAGAGAGTATTAGCAGGTCTGGTTAATTCCATACATTTTAGAATTAGTTCACACAAAATATCGATAGATGGCAGTACTGGTATCGCTAGGAATATTGAACACATTAATTAGATTATTTTTTCACTTTTTTTGACGGCATTGCGTAAATAGTACCTCTAGAAGACTTTTTATGTGATTTTAACTAATAAAATAACAAAAATCGTTATAAAATAGTTTTTTTTTTCAATGTTTTTACTGACATCTAGCAATTTCTAACCGAAACATTTTGATTGGGTTCTAAGGTTCTAAGTTTGGTCAAGAAACACATAGATGGCGTTGAAATAAAACCATGTTTCGGAGCAGTGCTGCCGTTTTAGCGCTTTTCCCGCTAGAACTGGTGGATTTTGTGATCCTCTCGCGCGAAAACTTTAGGCTTTAGCGGGAAATAAATATTTAGCGGTTTCTGTCGGATTTTTCCACTTGACTTTGAATACTTTTGGAAGATTGAAATTCATGAATTTCTAACCAAAAGAGAACTCTGAACGGATTAGATTGATTATTAAAGTGGTTCACTCATCGTTCATTTCGTTTGTTTGGATGGATGGATGTATGGATCGAGGTATGGATGAATGTTTGTTACCAAAGAGGTTAGATTTTGTTACTCTTTCACGTCTAAACGACAGGAGCAGTTTAATAAAATTTGGTATGGAGGTAGCTGACACCCTGGATTAACACATAGGCTATCTTTACCCCAGAAAAATGCTTGATTCCCACGGGAAAACTCAGTAAGGAAGTCAGGAAAACTCAGGAAATCTAGTTTAACAATAAACTTTATCAATCACGTTCACTTCAGACTTCTTCAAGTGGAAAAAAAAATGCAAAACATGATGTATTATGTATAAATCAGTACAAAAAAAGTAAAACTGGTCATGTTACACATGTGAAAAAGTTAAGCGCTTTCTAGCGGATTTTTTTTACTAGTTTTTTTCGTATCTGGCGGAATTTTCGGATAATTTAGCGCGTTTAAAATTTATAGAACGGCAACACTGTTTCGGAGTGATTTTTCGGGAATTTCCCTTTTATCGACTGCTGACACAGTTTGTGTCAAATAAACATAGACTACACAGAGTAAGGAATAATACTAACGTACAAATAGACTAGGATTTTCAAATAAAATAATGCTACGTCAATGTCTGTTACGGTTACACTGAGAGACTTGAAAAAATGTGTTTTTGTGAAAAATTCTTCGAAAGCATAAAGACCCCTGCATCGTGCCTGGATTCCGTTCCTGCTAAACCGAAGACCCTCGCATTGCCTCTGGATACAGTTACTGCTTTTTCGTCGACCTCTGCATTGCCCCTGGATTCCGTTCCTGCTAAACCGAAGACCCTCGCATTGCCTCTGGATACAGTTACTGCTTTTTCGTCGACCTCTGCAGTGCCCTTAGAAACCAACATGCCATCCCGAAGATGCTCTTACTCTGGTTGCAACAATAGAAGTTCCGAATATTCAATGTTCCGATTTCCAATACACGATACAAATCGTAAATCTCGCTGGCTAGAAAATTCAGGTTAGTATCAATACTATCAATTTGTAAAGGGAAAGTGATTGCAATACTCATTATTTATGTCCAAAAGATGACCCTCCGACCGTAAAAATAGACCGCATGGGTCGGGGTAAAGCAAAGGGGCCGCGAGCTCAAACACAGCCGAATTTTCGATTGCATAAATAAATATCACAAAATGACACTTTTTATGATGGATTTAGTTAGTATATGACTAAATAAACACTTTTTTACTCATATGATTTTTCTCTAAAATTGATAGTTTTCGAGTTAGAGTGTCGCATAAGGTCCCAGGACATAGAAAAATTTTGATCGATTTTGTATGGACCATCGACTTAGCCATATTTTTGAGGGCGATTAGTATGGCAGCTGGACTTGTGAAATTTTCAACTTTAATCCAAAGGGTTTGGAACTTAGAAAAGTTTTGATTGATTTTGTATAGACCATCGACTAAGCCGTATTTTTAGGACTCTGACGAATTTTGGCGAATAGCCAATTTACGTGAACAATCCGAAACAGTTTCAAACCCCGAAGCGGAGGGTCGGGGGGGGGGGCGCACGCAAAAAAAAAAAAACATCCTACACAAATCCGACTCAGCAGGTTAGGTTAGGTTAGTTATGACCACAACGCACGAGCCGAGCGAGCGTGCCTGCGAAGTGCCAGAAACGACCTTAATAATATTACAATTAACGCTAACAATCCGAAACATTCGTCAGAGTCCTGAAAAAATATATCTCAAATCACTCGAAATCTCGAAAAATATCGAACGTAGCGAGTAAAAGAGTGATTTTTGGCTTATTTTTTCATGATCTTGCTAAGTTCAACGAAAAAAGTGTCATTTTGTACGAAGAAAACTAGTCCAAAAAAATTCCCGTCTTTTAGCTCGCGGCCCCTTTCCTTTATACCGACCTTACAAAGTTAATTCTCTATAATACTGATAGGCCCTCAGCCAGCCGGCTGTTTTCATACCTTTCGTATTCCTCCGGCAGACGTGGTAATACGTGTAGGGGCTTGTCTGTGGTTCCTAAATATCTGAGTTTGGCGCGCCAAGTAGGAAGCGTGTGAAAGTACCATCACTTTGAAAAGTGTTTTTTTTATCAAAAAATTACCTATCGTATATCGGCGTCTGACTTACTACTTAGGATCGTTTAGTTAGGGCGTCGTTATAAACCGCCTAGAATGATTTCCAGACGAGTTACAGGAAGCATAGCAGAAAGCAGACAGTTTTATCGTATTCCAAGGCGAAACTGTATTCAGGTGATGAGGCAGCCTACCTACAAAAACCGTCGGCTTCCTGCTATGCTTCCTGTAACTCGTCTGGAAATCATTCTGGGCTGTTTATAACGATGCCCTGAACGATCATAAGTAAGTCAGAGGGCGGAATACGAAAGGTAATTTTTTGAAAAAAAAAGAGCACTTTTCAAAGTGATTGTACTTCCTCATGCTTCCTACTTGGCGCGCCAAACTCAGATATTAGGCAAACTCAGACAAGCTCCTACACGTATTACCACGTCTGCCTGAGGAATACGATAGGTATGAAAACAGCCGGCTGGCTGAGGGCCTAGATATGTATCCGGCTTAACTTTGAGAAAATAGGATTTTCTTTACCTTTATTTAGTTTAGTTAATCTTTACCTTTATTGGTGTATTTCTATCACATTGGATTATGCAATAAACAATATTTTTCTATTGCAGGTAATATGGCTTTAAGCCATTTAACTGAAGATGAGCTTGCAAACAGATATATCTGTGAAGAGCATTTTGATGCAATAGAAATATCAAAGACGGCGTCGAGGCCAGTGTTGGATAAGTCAGCTATCCCAAAACATTTTTCAACTTCCCCACAAACTTTAAAAGTGATGACCCCAACAAAAGTTTATTCTAAAAAAAGAAAGTTGGAATTTGGAGAAGATGTTAGTGATCAGTTGGTACTTATGGATCCAGAAGTTAATTTCCCTACACCACCAAAACCCAAGCGTCAGCGTTCTTCACGTGATGATACTGATGATCAAGTCAAACAACTCAAACAGTCGGTGAAATTATGCACAAAGAAGCTGAAATCAAAATCCACAATAATAAAAAAATTAAAGAAGAAAGTATCTGCTAAAGAAATAATACATTTGGATAAATATGAATATAAAAGTGAATCATCAAAAATAATCGCAAAAATGCAATACAGAAGGAAACAAAAGAAATGGACAGTAGCAGAAAGAAATTTTTGCTTATCACTATTTTATAAATCACCTGCGGTCTATAGATACCTCAGAAAGAGTGGTGTAGTATTGGCAAGTCCTAGCACAATAAAAATTTGGCTTAGAAAAGCAAGCTGTTTTCCCGGCCTATCGAAAGCCAGTTTTGATAATATAAAAAAGAAATTTGAAGAATCTACACCGAAAGAAAAGGCCGCAATCATATGCTTTGATGAAATGGCTTTACAGAAGAAAATAATGCTTGTGTCTTGCTTAGAATATAATGAAAAATTTGATGTCATTGAAGGATATGAAGATATGGGAAATGAAAACAGAACGAATGAACTGGCCAAATATGCTTTAGTTTTCGTAGCAAGAGGTCTATACAGCAATTGGAAGATACCTCTTGCATACTTTCTTTCTCACTCAAATATCAAGGCAGACACATTAAAACATATAATAAAAAGAGTTCTTCATAAATCATTTGAAGCGGGATTACAACCAAAAGCAGTAGTCTGTGATCAAGGCACAACCAATGTTAGTGCCTTGAAGCAGTTAGGAGTCACAATTGAAACGCCTTACTTCATGTTGTCAGACAAAAAAATATATTCTATTTTTGATGTTCCGCATATTATAAAAAATCTAAGGAATAATTTGCTAACTCACAATTTCAATTTGGAAGGAGGTGAAATCAGCTTTCAGGACGTAATAAAGATGTACGAAATAGATGTGAAAAATAAAAGCAAAAGCATCAGAAAAATCACACCGGCACATTTAAACCCAAATCCTTTTCAAAAAATGCGAGTGAAATTGGCTACCCAAATTTTTAGCCACTCCGTGTCAGCAGCAATGCATACAGCCGTGGCTACGAACGAGCTTAAGAGCACCACTGCCACAAACACCGCTAGTTTTATTGGAGAAATTAATAATTTATTCGATGCTCTAAATAGCAGAAGTCTCCGACATAAAAATCCGTATAAAAGGGCTTTAACAAAGAAAAATGATGCCGTGAGAAAAATGTTAAATAGAGGACTTGATATAATGAAAAATTTAAAAAAAATTGTGATAAAAAAAAATGCCTCTCAAAGTGAGACGGTGCCTCCCAGCTTCACTGGGCTACAACAGACCATAAAAGCCATTTTACATCTATTTGACGATGAAAATGCTAAAGGAATAAATTATATTATGACATACCGACTCAATCAGGACATAATCGAAAACCTTTTTGGTTTGTACCGAATGAAAACTGGGTGTAACCGCAACCCAACTGCAAAACAATTGAGAGCCATATTCAGGAGCAATCTTCTTAATGGACTCATTTCCATAGATACTGGGAACTGTGAAGAGGACGACGCAAAATTTATATTCGATGACGAAGAAACGTCTTTTCCTGCCTCTTCGTCATCAATTATAAATTCAAGTTCGACAAGAGACGAGATAGATGACGACATCACCACGGCGGCGGCACTGGCATACTCTATGCCTAGTACTAGTACATGGAAGAAAACACAAGCGGAAAATGTTCCAGGACAAAAAACGAATTTGGAAGAATGCTCAGTCACATATTTTGCTGGGTATTTAGGAAAAAAGTGTATGGAAAAATTCAATTGCACAAAATGTGAAAAGAATTTTATAAAAGACGAACTTTTATCTGATGATCGAGAATTGCTGATAATTAATAGGAATTATTCCTATAAAAATTTGAATTTAAATGCACCTACTGAGACTTTATTTCAAATTGTCAACCAAGGACTGACCATCTATTGTGATGTTTTCAATGAATTAAAATGTAAATATCAAGTGAAAAAACGGATTTTAACATTATTAACAAAAATAATAATCGATGATGAGACAGATTGTAAAGAGCACGTTGTTTTTATTTTAGAAAAAATTATTTCTGTCAAAATATATGATTATTGTAAAACAGAAAAAAAAAATATGGACATGGAAAAACAAAAATTGAAAATTTTAAAAAACAAATAAAAAGCTATTATTAAAGTATCCCCTTGTTTTATTTATCGTTAAGTCGTCATGAGCGGAAAGTTTAGGGGCGAAAACCACCAAAAGGGGGAAAGTTTCAGTCCGTCTCCGTCATCGTAAGTCACTCAATCATCCATCAGTCAGTCATCGCGCTCGCTTCGCTCGCCACATGCATTACTTAGCTTCACATGCTTCAGTCATACCACGTCAAACGTATACTTATAAATATACTAGCTTAAACCCGCGGCTTCGCTCACGCCAAGTTTAAGGTTTTACATACCATCTTCAGTTTAGTTGGTAGAGGGGAAGGGTAGGACTCCACAACAACAATAAAACAATATCCCCATTTCCACGCTTGAGCCAAATCAAAGTTTTCCATAAAATACCCTTGTGCGGCAGCCATCTTGAGAAATGACGGAATCGGAAACCAAACCAAAAATATGGAATCAATACATCAGTGACCTCACACCTGCAAAATTTCAGCTTAATCGGAGCAATTATTTTTCGGGCGCCATTTTGGATCCGCTATCTTGGAGTTTCGTGACCACTGGAAGTTGCCCACCATTGTATTTTTTGAAATTTCTTTGAACACTCCGTACCTATCTCTCATCGTTTAGGAGATATTCCACTGTTTACTTTGTATAGTGGCCACCTTGATTTCACGATTTTGATTTTTTTTCACCTGCACGTGCCTTTGCCTATGGCGTGCTCCAAAGTTAGTTCGAGCTCCACCCTTTTATTTTTGACACCGGTGAATTGGGGTATTTTTTCAAGATGGCTGCGAGTCCTGATGATCCGGGACCACCTAAATATTGAGGAAAAGAAGAGAGATTCATAATAAGTATGTAAACAAATATTTAATTCTATTTCTTTTCGTTCGATTTTCGGTCCAAAGCCCAACTTATCCGGAATGACTGGGTAATTAAAAGCATCTGTTTTTCCAACGCTTCCTGAAATCGGAGGCAGACTTGGTTTTTACAATTGAGTAAAAGCTGCCTCATCACCTGGATGCGGTTTCGTCTCGGAATACGATAGGTATTTTCATGGCAGAATTCTCACCTACAAAAACCGTCTGCTTTCTAATATGCTTCCTGTAACTCGTCTGGAAATCATTCTAGGTTGTTTATAACGATGCCCTGAACGATCCTAAGTAAGTCAGACGCCGGAATACGATAGGTATTTTTTGAGAAAAAAAGCACTTTCAAAATGACGGTACTACCTCACGCTTCCTACTTGGCGCGGCAAACTCAGATATTTTGGAACCTCAGACAATCCCCTACACGTATTACTTAGTCTGCCTGAAGAATACGATAGGTATGAAAACAGCCGGCTGGCTGAGGGCCTATAGGGATTTTTTGGAATAAAATGGAAAATTGAGAAAAATTTTTTTAGTAATTTTTTTTATTACTACGGGTCATATCGATTATTTCAACTGACGAATTTTTGAATGTTTTGGATTTTTCGTAAAATGTTACTGTTTTATGATAAATTTGGTAAATATCATTAAGTTCGGTTTCTGGCACTTCGCCGGCCGCTGCCGCGGGACGCTCGCTCCGCTCGCTCGGCTCGTGCGTTGTGGTCATAAGTAACCTAACCTAACCTCTGAGTCGGATTTGTGTAGGATGTTTTGCGCCCCCCCCGTCCCCCCCGCTTCGGGGTTTGAAACTGTTTTGGATTGTTAGCGTAAATCGGCTTTTCGCCAAAATTCGTCAAGAGTCCTGAAAATGCGGCTAAGTTGATGGTCCATACAGAATCAATCAAAACTTTTCTAAGTGCCAAACTCTTAGGATTAAAGTTAAAAAAAATCACAAGTCCAGCTGCCATACTAATCGCCTTCAAAAATTTGGCTAAGTCGATGGTCCATACAAAATCGATCAAAATTTTTCTATGTCCTGGGACCTTTTGCGACACCCTAACTCGAAAAATAACCATTTAAGAGAAAAATCATAAAAGTAAAAAAGTGTTTATTTAGTCATAAACTAACTAAATCCATCATAAAAAGTGTCATTTTCTGAAATTTATTTATGCAATTGAAAATTCGGCTGTCTTTGAGCTCGCGGCCCCTTTGCTTTACCCCGACCCAACTTTCGCATGCGATTTCCATACAAATTCGAAAAAAACTTTCGCATAGTTGCTCTTTCGTATGCGCATTGGAGTTCGAGCGTTTCAAAAATACGGCTCCAAAGGGTAACTCGTTACTCCACTTTAATTTACGCTATTTGCGAACTGTCCGACTATGGTATGGTGTGTAATATGTTATAGGTATAATATCACAGAGTAAGGAATAATAGTAATATTTTGCATTCCACCCCTTAGACAGTGGTTCGACCGCCAGTGAGAAAACAATTTGGCAACTAGTTCCTATGATAAATAGGAAAACGCAGGAAATTTCATTGAGCGACTCGTAGGTACCTAGTGTTAGCAGTGTTTTAAGTTTTTATGACGGCAGACTACTCGACTGGTCACTGACAAAAATGTCCCCAAATATGGGTCGACGATTGCCATATAAAAAAAGAATAAAATTATACGATAATATTTCGATAGTTACTCCACAGAGTAGTAAGAATACTAACGTGTTACTCTATGATATGATGTGATGAAATACGCTTGATTTCTCAAGTATCATCTAGTGCGCTGTAAAGAAGGCAAGAGAGAAGCGCCATCTAGTACGCTGTAAGAAAACAAGTAAGAATGCATATTAGTACGTTAGTACCGAGCGCGCGCCACGGGCGCTGCTCTTGCGCGACTTATCGTGGCAACGATCGTAGTACTAAGATTGTCTCTCTGTTGTACGTTAGTATTATTCCTTACTCTGTGGTATTAGTGTTCTGTGCCCGAAGCGCTTGTTCCAGGTGTGGAGAACTCGATTACCGTACTTGTTTCTTTCAAGATACTAGTACTCTGAAGTACGACGGGTTTTGAACTTTTGACGATGGCTATCTTATTACTCAGGACGTAAATCTGCTTATTTTTCGGCTGCAAAAGACGATAAATTAGAGATATAATGTACGAAAGCAAAATAAATAAATTGCAATTGTATAGAACACTAGCATTTCGCCCGCGACTTCACCCGCGTTAATTTAATGTTTGTCCCGTTTTTGTATTTGTGGTTATTTTATCAACACCATTTTATAGCCTATATGTTGACCAGGGTCACTAAGATGATAATAAAGAAACCCCCATTTCAATCCGTTGAGTGGTTTTCGAGTTAAAATGATACATACAGACAACCAAAAAAACAGTCAAAAATTCTAAAACTGGTTGCTATGGCTAAAGCATACTAATAATATAACCCATTTTATTTAAAATTAAAAACTCGTTCCTTATAAAGTCGATTTTTTTACTACTTTATATTACTATAGATATGCTTACCACAGGAAAAACGGAGGGTACTGCGTCAGCTTTTAATAATTGTCGGGAGATTGCAGTGTAAAACGCTTCTGGTTTGAAATTAAGACTGCACACCACGGAGTTTTTAGTAATTCTTTGTGTTACCGGAACAACATCCAACCACAATTGTTTGTTATTTTAATTCTTCGGACAACTGTTAAAAACATAAAAGCTTTATTAGGAACTTCACTTTTACCCATAGATACAGTGGTTGTGGAACAATCTTCCTTTGTTGTTATTAAGGTGGTTGCTTTCGCCTGTGGCGCGAAATTAATTTTTTTTCGTGTTTTTTGCTCATCACACCTCATCAAAATTTCTTCAGATAGCGAAAACTATGATGCCGGTAATTAAAACACACGCAAAAAACACACAAATTTTAATTTATAGTATCACATAAATTTCATTCGTTTAGCTACGATTGTGCTTCAATGGTATTTACAGTGTTTTTTCTTTCAAGCACATTCATAGCCAAACTAATGATGTTTATGTGATTCTTCTTAGTCGTTTATACTTTTAGTTTTCGCTATCTGAAGAAATGTTGATGAGCTGTGATGAGCAAAAAACACGAAACATTTTGAATTTCGCGCCACAAGTGAAAGCAACCACCCTAAGTCGAGGACTATTTACGCTACTACTATTATGTTATGCAACTATTTATGCTACTACTATAATACTACTTCTACGGTGGGTGTATCATATCTATATCCATATTTAATCTCGCGTGTGTGAAGTGTCACGGTTAGCTCAGTCTGGTGGATGTGACAAGATCCACTTCTCACTCTTGGGGTTTCAGGAAAACAAACACTAGATAATTTTAATTACTTGTATTCAAATATTAACAATTACAACTTAGATCCTTTATTTTCTTACAAGCTACTTTATGCAACGCAAAAACTGGGCAAACCTAGCACCTCCTTCGCTGGCTGTCGTCAGAAGTTGATCCTTCAACTGAAGTGGATAAACTTTTTCCTATGTATTACTTCATGTGATTCAAACCTAAAAGGAACCTAGCATCCCTTTCGCCGTCCGCCTGAGGAGTTGATCCTTCAACCAAAGCGGATCGACTATATGCAACTGTATTTTGTTCGGTTGAGAGAACCAACATCCTTGGCCACATGGGCTGCTACTACGTTGGCTTGAGCGAGGCTGTCTTCATTTAAATTATCCTATCTAACTTAGGAAACCACCAGTTGTTGATTACTAAGGGCCGATTTCACCATCAAAAATGAACGCGATCAACGCAAGCTGAACTCAGTTTACGCGCTTGACTGCGTTTAGAACTGCAGTTTGCATTTCACGAGCATAAACTGAACGGAGTTCAAGCTGAACTGAGTTTAACTTCTGAACGCCCGATTTTCGACGTTTAGCACGTCTAAACGCGTTCAAGAGCTGCCACTGTCTGTTGTTTTGTCATTCAACTTTTGGAAAATTGATTGATTTTGTTCACGAAGCTAGAGATATTTTGTTTTACCTAATAAACTATGAAAAGAGCCCTGGCGGTAGCCTTTGATGAAAGGTTTGATGAGGGTGACTTTATTTCTCGTCGCCCAAGATGGATACGCGAGAGAGAAGAGCACTTTGATAGCCTTGATGACAAAGACTTAGTTACAAGATTTCGTCTAACGAAACCAACAGTTCTGTCTGTATTGAAGTCTATTGAAGATAAAATAGAGTTTCCTACAAATATGTGAGTACCTACCAAAGCATGTTTTATTTGTTAGTAGGTACCTACCTACTGTTAAAAATAAAGAAAACTGCCTTATCCAATAATTATTATTGTTCCAGAAATAATAGTGTGACTCCTATTAATCAGTTATTATGTGCTCTACGTTTTTACGCTACTGGATGCTATCAAATGACTGCAGCAGATTTATGTGGATTTAGTACTTCTACTGCACATAGAATTGTGCATAGTCAGTGTTGCTATTGCTTCGCTCCGACCACTCCACATTACCTTTCCAGAGTTACCCGATGATATCCAACAGACTCAAACCGGATTTTATAAGAGAGCTAGATTTCCATATGTAATAGGTGCTATAGATTGCACTCATGTAAAATTCACAAAATCACCAGGTGGAGAGCATCCAGAGATTTTTCGAAATAGAAAACACTTTTTTTCAATTAATGTTCAAGCCATCTGCAATGCCTAATTAGAATTTACTGATGTGGTTGCTCGTTGGCCAGTGGGTTACCCATGACTCATATATTTTTAACAACTGCTATAGAAGAGCAATGTTTGAACAGAAGCATTATGGAAATTCTGTTCTTGTTGGAGATGCAGACTATGCATGTAACAGTTACATGATGACGCCATTAGAATACTGTAATACTGCTGCTGAAAATTTATACAATGAGTCTCAAATAAGGACAAGAAATTGTATAGAACGATTGTTTGGAGTCTGGAAAAGCCGTTTCCCATGCATGGCTATTGGTTTAGGAGTATCATTAGAGAACTCATTTCCAATAGTCATTGCCACAGCTGTTTTGCACAATATTGCAAGAAGAAGTGGTGAGGCCACACCTCCTGATGACAACCAAGTAATAAATCCTGCTTCTGGGATGCTTTATTAGCACATGGCAATATTAATAATGGAAATATGGATACAGGAAGGACACAAAGTACTAATCCAAATTACAGAAGACGATGTGAATTTGTCACTAACTATTTTGCACAATTAGCAAGATAGTATTGGAGTGTATTGACAATACTTGCCTAACACTAGGTGGACGTGACCTATGTGGTAATGCACTGTTCATAGGCAGAGGTTACCACTTAACATCAGGTGGGCCATCTGCTTGTTCCGTCATTCAAGTAGTATAAAAAAAACACTTGGATCGGTCTTTCATAATCATAAATGATATCAGTACCTACCTATATGTAAATAATAATAAATACTACCTACTTTAGTCATTTGAAATGTTAATAATATAATAAAGCTTTTTTTCAAAATTATTTTTAGTTCAAAAATCTATAGGTATTAGGTAGGTGCCCCTGGTAGGTAGGTATTTTAAATTAATAAGGTTTAATAAAATAGTTGATTAATCTATATATATTTTTTAATTCTAATTCCAAAATTTGTAATTTCACTTTTTCTTGTTTGGTTTTTAATTTTTCTTGTTCCAATATTTATTTTTCTTTTTCTTCCTGAAGCCGCAGGATATTCATTTGGATTCAATGCTCATCCTCAGCATGCATGTTAGCTTTTATTAGGGTATTAATCCACTCCATGTTAAGACTGGAGCTTTCCCTTTCGCTCCTAAAAGTTTGCCTTCTGCGACTCGTTGAAGCAGTTGCTGCTATCGATGGCATCATTTGTGCTGTATGGGCTCTGAAATCAAAGTTTATTTTATAATGTAGTATATACCTATACGTTTTTGACAACACTATAAATATATGAACATAAATCTTATAATTTAATGATATATTAACCTTGGTGGAGTGTTTAGTGCTTCATGGCCCTCTTGTGTAGATTGCTCTACAGAAACTTGCACATCTGGTGATGGGCTAGGTGATCTGCCCAGAACTCTATTTCTATTTACTCTGAGCATACCGGGGGTGTACTGCGCGACCAGTCCTTTAGAAATACATAATATGATTATGATTTAAATTAGACAACAAATGAAGTGGTTAGACAAATTATATCTGCAGCTATAGCAAGTTACAAGCATGGATCCAGCATACTTGCAAGTGACAGTGTGGTTGCTGAGTCAGTATTTACCACAACCTCTTGTTCTGGTATGGTCACATGAGAATCAACGTTGATTTCTGAAAAATAAAAAACAGCTTAGTTCTAGATACTTTTCACAAAGTTGCTTGTAATCTTGTCACTTGCAATGTTGTTTCGCTCATTGGTCAATTAAAAGTTTATAAGTAATCAAGATTCACCTCTGAACAAGGATTTCTGTTTTCCTTCAGTGAGAAAAGGAGTTAAGGAGATGTCTTTATAGAATACATACCACTCATACACAAAAAGTTTACTGTTGGCGTAGACTCTTGCTCCTGGGTACCAGAACCTGAAAAATACAATTTTGTTAACCTTAATGTTTCCAAAGTGTTCCCTCTAAAATATTTGAATGAAATAAATAGTCACCTAAAATACGAGTCCCATCCGAATCAAAGCAATTAACAAAGCCAGATACTCTGGTTTGTATGAGTTCCAACACTCGCTCAGTGGCTGGGTCTTCATTATTATTTTTCGGTGGTCTGCCACCTATGAATAATTTTTGATGAGATTAACAATAGGTAAGGATACAAATACATAAAGATATTAGGTAATGTAAAAAAGTACCTGTTCCCAAAAAATGCTGATTGCGCAAAGTTTGCTCATGTTTTGCTCATTTTTTAAAATTTTCCCAGCTGATTTTCAGTGCCGACCAGTCTCTGGGGTATATGCTAGACATGGCGTTAAATTCATCTGCTAATAAATGCCACCCCTGGGTTTTATTTTTCATGTTAACTGCATCGGTATTCTTCGATTCCACAATGTGGTAATGTTTTTCCACCAATTCGATTAATGCCATTTTTTTGCTGCCAGCGAAGGTCCTTTTTCCGTTTCATAGCTACCAAAATAAAATCACAGGCAAACAAGTCCTTTGAGCGAAGCCGAAGTATCGTGTAGGCAATCGTGTGTTCAATCCGTTATTGCAAGCTATTTGTCGTGGTAGTTGAGAGAATCACAATGTCCAGTAGGAGAGCAGGTTCGAAGATATAAAACAAAACTGAAAAACTTCACACAAAACTATCACCGCAGGCGCAAACCAAACTACGAAACGCGCACGCACGTAGTGATTATTGTGAACGAAAACTTTGACAGCCGCAACGGAAACTGACAGTTTTGACGTCTGCGTTTAGATACTGCGACATTACATGTTGCAATTACTAAACGCAATGCGTACAAGTTAGATATAATCTGTGTAGAAGTGTCGACATTTACATTCTATGGCATCGATATTTGGTTTACGTAAACGAGATCAAAATATTGGTGGTGAAATCGGTTTGACGTAAAACGAGATCAAAACTGAAATTTGAACTCGTTTAAGCTGAACTTAGTTTATGGAAACTCGTTTTGATATGCAAACGGTGAAATCCGCCCTAAGGATCAGCTAGGCCCTCTGTTAAATCTTCTGACATCTACAATTTATCACCTCGGCAATTCAATGGCAGAAACTAAAACTAGAAGGTGTATTAGTACGTGAGAAACCACCAACGTTAGAATATTTATTTAGCCCCCAACGTTATATCTCCTTAGCCCTCCCTTAGCTATCTACGTTGAGATCGAACGCTATGGTCTGACCGAAACGGGCTACGTAACAACCCTGTAAAACTGCTCTTTCGGTTTTCACTTTTATTTTGCACTCCTTATGGTATACCCTCCCGTTTTATTCCGATAACGATTTTAAGACTTGTCCTAACCTAACCTTGTGAACATGCAGCTCATGACTGCAAAATATATGGAAGTGGGGGGCAGCTCTACTCCCCCGCCCCTCCCCTCCCCATCCCCATCAAGGCGAATCGTTTTAAGATATTACCCAGTGATTTTGTAGTGAGCGGGCTGCAAGCCAAATGACACTTAAGAAAAAAAAATGACACCGACAGACCCAACATGAAGGGTCTAGCAACAACCGTTCCGTAGATATGGCTAAAATAAATTCCCTAAAAATATATTGAGTACAGTCTATACTCCAGGGGTGTAGGAGCTGCCATTCTGGAGATATCTATGTATGGCTGAAAGAACTATGCTGAAAGGTTTTGAAAAGTTAAAATGCTTAGTACTGTCCAAACCCCAAACGGTCTAGGACCTTAGGACCTGCCGTTCCGGAGATACGGTCGAAAGAAGTATGAAGTACAGAAGATACCTTTCTAGTGTGGAGCACATCCTTAGTGTGAGTGAACTTGTTTGGCCACGGGCCGGACTCGCTACGAGTATAATCGCCAACATAAGTTTTTTTGAGTGTTTCCCAGTGGTCAGATTGGTGGTCGGACTGGTCTGACCAACGGGAATTATTTTCCCATTGGCCAGATTTATTTGACAGCTGGAAAAGACATAGAAAAAAGTACAATCTAAGAAAAAACTGTTTTGCATTTTATTATCAAAATTTTATCTAAGGCGTTCTAAAAAATGACCAACAGTCAATTCTCCAGTAGTTAACATCATTTGTGAATACATTATGAATTCGTCTCTCATTATATTTTCCTTTGTCCGTTTATTTGTTATTTTGGTAAAATCATTTTTTTGTAAAATTCTCAGTAAGTTGACTATCCCGGGTCTTGTTATATTTCTATTTAGTTCTTTATGCCAACTTTCTAAACAGTTAGAAGTTCTGTGCCTCTGCCCAAAATTAGACCAAGTTTGCTTAAAATTGGACTTTTCTAGCCACTGCTTTTAAAAATATTCTTTAAATTTTTGTATGTTGGCTGAATCAGAAGCATCTTTAGTTATATATTTTAATAAATAAATAAATAATGCTGGACAGTTTACACAACATTATCTAGCCCCAAGCTAAGCAGAGCTTGTGTAATGGGTACTAGATAACTGATATACTTAATACAATATATAACATAGATAGATATTTTTAATTATACATAGAAAATACCCAGAACATCCTGAACAAATATCTGCATATCGCACAAATTATTTGTTCCGAGGCGGGAATCGAACCCGCAACCTCCTGCGACGCAGGCGAACCATCGCTAGCCGCGCCACAGAGGTCGTCAAAAAACAACAATACGGGTTCCTTGATTATTAAAATCTGCCAAAATGAAATCGCGAAATTCGACTGGTATTTCAACGTCAGTAGGATTGTCGTGAAATAATTTGGTAACTTTAGCAGCTTTATTTCTTTGACGGTACACCGTACTTTTAATAGATTTAAAAGACGGTATGTTGTTCGTTAAGTTCAAGCCGGAATCTTTTAATGTTGTGACACACTCTTTATAAATTGTTGGGACTGGTTGAAACTCTTTGCAAGCTTGTTCCCGCATGTTATGTAATGAAAGGTCTATAACATTTTTGCCAACACCTTGAACGCAGATGTGATCTCTTAACTGAATAAGTCTATTGCGATTCTCAAAAAACACAGAAACCCTTACTCGTAAAATGAATTACATGCACACACACACACACACACACACACACAGGCACAAACGGGTTATAGGGCATGGTAACACTCATGAATAAGAAATAGAAATAGACAGGGTGTGTCTGCGTTTGTGGGGGTGAGTGTGTAGCTGACATGCTGACTTTAGGACTTTTTTGAGGAAACCCCTAAAAAATTCACCAAATAAATCGATGATGCAAGATTTTTTTTGAGGGCTCGGCAAGATGAGTAGTTATGTAGTAGTAAATAATGTGATTGACATTTCATGACAAACAGGAAAATTTTGTTTTATACCTACAACCATAAAACATCTAGCAAAGAGTTTCAATCAGTGCAAGTTATAAATAAAACATATGTAAAAATTTACATGACCTCTTCGTATTTTTTTGTATTCAACAGTACTTTACCAAATTAAGAGCTAATCTGAACAAAGGGAAAAATAATTCCCGTTGGCCAGACTAGTCTGACCACCAATCTGACCACTGGTTTCGTTTTTTTGATATGAAACATATTATTACGTACTATTTGAGCAGTGTAGCCTATATAAGGCGTGTTCGTGCCGTAGTATCTACGGGCAATTGATGGATAGCATGCGGTGAGATTAAAACCACGAAATCTTCTGGTCACCATTCATGTATTCCTTAGTCATTAAGTAGTAACGAATAGCAGTCTATAAACCATTATTAATTAGACATTATTAAGGGTGCGTCTTGGCAGTAAAACCAACTCGTATGGCGTGACCGGACTTCAGGAACTACAAACCGTTCACTGTAAGTTGGCACCTTCCATGGAGTATTTACAGGTGCCATGTTACGGTGAACGTGTATAATGGCAATGTCATGCATAGAGCAAGATGTTTGCGCTCATTTTTCTTTTTGCCGAGTTTTTAACTTTTTCCCTTTTTCCAAATAGCCTGCGTAAATGAAAGTAACAGGTCTCCACTTTTGTATTGGGCAACACATTCTTCACTGCTTTTATAGTTGCACTTCCGCAGTCCACATATAATACGTTGGGCTCCCATGTAGGGATCTGCGATTGGATCAAGTGGAGTAACAATTCGTACCCATGTGCT
Organism: Operophtera brumata; assembly: GCA_932527175.1. Classification (NCBI taxonomy): domain Eukaryota; kingdom Metazoa; phylum Arthropoda; class Insecta; order Lepidoptera; family Geometridae; genus Operophtera; species Operophtera brumata. Next base: position 43,504,327 of record OW052226.1, on the reverse strand, counting down.
TGTTTTTTTTATTCATAAGCAAGGCATAAATCAAAGGAACAACGCCGGTACTCATGTCAGTGGTTCACATCGCCATGTTTTGAGAACATCTGATAGAATTTTTCAAAGTGCCATCGCTGAAAAAGGTTTTTATCGAACTCAACATGTCGCGCGCTTCTTGGGCTTAGATAATCTATAGATTATCTAAGTTCTTGGGATGCAAAAATGATTATTCGATTTTCATTATCTTGATAGTTGCACAATACGAAATCTGCATAGAGCTTTGGAATTTCAACCTCTTGGAAGTGTCGAAAATTCGTTTTCTTGACTCCTTGACTTTTGTTGCGAGCGCCGTATAATTTGGTTTTTGTATTTCCAAACGACGGAATAACTTTTTTTTGAGAATTTGTGACTAAATTGAGTCCCATATTATGAAGGGTCTGAACTGTTTCCCTGTACAATTGTGGAATTGGAAGCCCTTCTAGTGATTTTACCTCGCTCAAGTGATTTTTTTCTCCGCAGTTGAAACATCTTTTCTCCGTTGACATATGGGTATGTCCTGCGTTTTTTGCCTTCGTGGATGGTTGATGCTGCCTCTTATGCATCTTCTCTTTAACTGATTCGTAGATTTTGAGCTTTTCTTTGAGCTCTGGGTAAGAAGTGACCCCGTACAACATTACTTTGTTTATCTCATAGTCAGGGATGCCGTCTATAATATATTTTATGGCCACGTAGTCTGGCATTTTCCCTCTTTTACCCATCTCCTTCATTGTTAGCATGTAATCAAGACAAGACTCACTCTGTTTCTTTATCCGTGTGCTCATTAGCTCGTGAACCGTTTTGATATCAACGGTGTCAGGGAATTCTCTCCCAATCGCCTGTTTTAGTTCGTCCCACGTCTTATGGGACTTCTCCGAGCGTAGCCATAGCGCCGCCGTACCTGTGAGCGACCGCCGTGCCACGAGGAGCCTCTGCGTCGGAGACCACTCGAAAATATCACTGTTGTCCTCTATGTACTGGATATGTTTGGTCCTGGCCGTCGTATTTCGGGACCAAATTTTCCATAAGGTGAAGCATTCCCTGCGGACCTCTGGATTGTTCTGCTGTATCATCATCATTGAAGGACTGGTGTTTGCCGTTTCGTCGTTTGTTCGTCATGATTGTTGAATCGTCGTTCTAGTCGTTGTCGTCGTTGCGTTGACACGTCGTAAGTAAGCAAATTCGTTGCATTGCTGTCTTCTGCATCGTAGAAAAATGGTAACCTCGTTCAACCCACGCGCTTCAGAAAAAAGATGGATGCCGCACTGGTTCGTCGTGTCGTCGTCGTTGGATAACTTGTTTGCTCCGATCCCGGACGAGCCCCCAAAGTTGTGGGATTCGGGAGCAAAAAGCAAAAGAACTGTTTTCCAAATACTTTCTATTATAGTAGGTACAGCGTTACAAAAATAAAAATATAGTTTTCACAATATTCACGTTACGTCGTCTCGTGTGTCTACCATTCTCCAACAGACAGACCAACCTTGCATTCATCGTTCCGTTCCATTCTATCACTCACATTCATTTACTCGTTCGGAAACTTTCATAAAATCATCTGACAAGCATCTCGCTTTCAAAACAAATTCAGATACATTCTTACATTCAGATCCTACATCTGATATAATTTTTCAAAGTGCCATCGCTGAAAAAGGTTTTTATCCAACTCATCATGTCGCGCGCTTCTTGGGCTTAGATAATCTATAGATTATCTAAGTTCTTGGGATGCAAAAATGATTATTCGATTTTCATTATCTTGATAGTTGCACAATACGAAATCTGAGAGAGCTTTGGAATTTCAACCTCTTGGAAGTGTCGAAAATTCGTTTTCTTGACTCCTTGACTTTTGTTGCGAGCGCCGTATAATTTGGTTTTAGTATTTCCAAACGACGGAATAACTTTTTTTTTAGAATTTGTGACTGAATTGAGTCCGATATTATGAAGGGTCTGAACTGTTTCCCTGTACAATTGTGGAATTGGAAGCCCTTCTGGTGATTTTACTTTATTTACACATTTTTCTATTTCAATCAACACTTGAGTGTCTGGTCTGCCTCATTGGCTCGCTGGCATACGTGTACAGTTTTTTTTAATACACTTCTTCATTCGGCATCCAATGACAGAAACTGTATGGAGAAAACTTACATTTGTCTTGTCTGTGTAGTTCGTTCACGGTCAAATTGCAAAATATAATATTTCTAATAAACTTGTATAAAGCCGGGTTTTCACAGTACGAGTGCACTCGGACCGAGTGAGCTCGGATATCTACTCGGACGCTACTCGTATCGTGTAAGAACGTAATCAGAGCCCACTCGGACGCCAGGCGCCAAACCGAGTAGACTCGGACCATGCTCTATTTTACACTCAGATCAATTTTATGTCAACATAGACAATAACATAGCACTCGTATTGCGTGTAAACCGCAATACGAGCGCACTCCTATACAACTAACTCATATACATCCACCCGAGCGCACTCGTACTGTGAAATATAATACTTCTATAAAAGTAGCCTCGGTACACCCAGGTGAACTGAGGTGGACCAAAGGCAAGAAAAAGTACCCGTGGTCCACCCAGGTGAACAGAGCAGGTGGACCACGGCCTCGGCCCAAGCACTTTACCCATCATGCTAAACATTCTGCAGAGGAACCGGTCCTGTTGGTCCTTTATAATCATGCAAGCCATATTTCACTGGCCGTCCATGAGAATTGTAAAGAAACTACATCCATGTGCCGTCCCTACCGCCCCACACTTCCCACCGTATACAGCCACTGGCTGTGCCGTGTCCTTTTTTGGGCCTCTCAAGGCAGCTTACAGAAGAGAATGCATGGTTTCGGATGAGTTAGCTGGGCCTCTCAAGGCAGCTTACAGAAGAGAATGCATGGTTTCGGATGAGTTAGCCGGGCCTCTCAAGGCAGCTTACAGAAGAGAATGCATGGTTTCGGATGAGTTAGCCGTTACTCTTTGTTTATTTATGGTTTCAGGTGTTTCGTCCGGCGAACAGTTAATAGCGAAAGCAGGTTTGACCCTATCGAGCGAAACAGCAACATTCCGAGAACCTGCCAGTAAAGTGTAGTGTTTAGTCTCTTTTAATTACTTTATACGGTCCCTCATAAGGCCTAGTTAGTGATCATTTCACTTCTCTTCTAATGAAAACTTAATCTATTGTCTTCAGATCGTTGCGTTGTGTTGAAAAGTTTCCGAATGGTCCGTTATTTTTCCTGAGGCTGGCTGTAATGTGGCTAGGGTCTTCATGAGTTTGCAGATATACTCGGTTAGTTTTGACCATAGATTTAGTATATGTACTAGATCTACAATCAGAGATCGAAGATGGAACCAAAAAAAATATGTGCACGTGTTGGTGAAAGTCTATGTCTGAGTTAAAAATAGTGTTGTCCTCGACCAACACTTTTACATTGTCGATAGAATTTGTCATCCGTCCGTGATGTGTATGGTAGATAAATACATCTTAATACAGATTAAGTCTTTCATGAAGAACACAGCTTGGCAGATTTGACGTCATAAAGAGAATAAGGTTCTTATTCCAATTTTGAATACAGTTAATAAATAAACCTTTATTATTTATTGACCCCTAAATATTACGGTTTTATTTATAGGTGGGATCTTAGAGTTTCCCTTTTAAATTTAAACTTAAAATGTTTGCTGCATATACCTAGTGGAGTTCTTATTTGAGTCCATCCCACTCTTCTTATAACCGATAACCATTTTTCTCGTAGCAAAGGATTACTTGGAAATCTGAAAGCACAAAAACATTTTATATCAGCCGTGCTACGCCCATATAATTTTTCACTCTGTTACTTTATCTATAGACAATTTGTTACCCCAAAGTTTATTATTTTTCAAGTGTAAACCACGCTTTATGGATAACATTAAATTTAAATGTAACCCAAAAATTCCGTTCTAGCGGGACTCGAACCCGCACCCTCGCCTGTCATCGGCGATGCCTTAAAAAATTTAGCCATAGATCGAGCTATGACGCTGGAGACGAAATTTGTGGGCACTATCAACTCGGCTATAGCGCCAAGTTGATAGTGCTGTATCTACAGGTGTTTCATTGGAAACATTCTATTCAAAGTTCGAAAGTAAAGGCATCGCTGATCACAGGCGAGGGTGCAGGTTCGAGTACCGCTGGAACAGAATTTTTGGGGTATATTTAAATTTAATTTGTTACCTATTATTTTATTAAGCAGAAATAAACAATATTTATTTATAAAAAAATCAAAATAAATATACCCTTTCGGGGAAAAAGGCGTGTGTAATAATCAACAACGTAAATATTTACTCCAAAATATCTACTACACAAACTGCAATAAAAACACCCGTGGTGCTTTAAAGTTACCTTTTCAATAGTCAATACAAAAACACACACCTCAATGTCCACCTGGTTATTATAGATTTAAAAAAAACGGTAAAATGTTAATAGAGCACACAAATTTACTCCAAACAAAGTAAACCTCCATTCTAGGATGGATAAAAATTTAATTTATAGGTAGGTATAGTGCGCGTCATGTAAAAAGAACGCTGGTGGTCAAGCTTCTACAGGCGTTCCAGCGTTCTTTTTACATGACGCGTACTATAATTGTACATTATTTGTAGTAAACTAGATAGGCACTCATTCAATGCATAGTTATACATCTCTCAAATAAGTAGAAAAGTAAGTAATCTCTTAAAAAGAACGCTGGAACGCCTGAAGAAGCTTGACCGCCAGCGTTCTTTTTACATGATGCGCATTATACAACGATATAGACTGCAACAGGACTATCGATATTTCTGACGTCATCACTTGGTCAAGCCCTATCGTAATCAAACATTTTTATATTTTACATAAAATATTATTTATTTCTAGGTGCAGCAACGAAATATTATTAAAAAATATAAGGGAAAGTCCTAATCTACGAATGAAACTGGTTTTTAGGCCATTTACTAAAGCAGAATTGATAAAATAAGCAATACAATCGAACTACCAATAATCTCTTATTTACCTGTGAAACGTGTATTTTCCCGGATAATTACGTCTTGTATCTTCACAGTCACAAACTGAACACGACACCATTGTCATACAAAGTAATATTTATTATTTAATAGTAAGATTACTAAAATAATTACAAAATTAGTTAAACTGCACAAGAGACCGTCCGGTATGCGCATGTACTCAAGCAAAACATGTCAAATTCAATACATTGTTGCTGTCACTTTTCTTCTTGCACGGGGTACATTTAAAAATGACTTCTCTCTCCCACGCTTCGTTTGTCTATTTAGCGTAGCGAAAAAATTCTACGTCTATGGTTTTGACGACCTCTGTGGGGCGAACGTTCGCCTGCTACACAGGAGGTTGCGGGTTCGATTCCTGTCTCGGAACAAATATTTGTGCGATATGCAGATATTTTTTCAGGGTGTTCTGGGTATTTTCTATACATAAGAAAAATATCTATCTATGTAATAATATTGTATTAAGTACATCAGTTGTCTAGTACCCATAACACAAGCTCTGCTTAGCTTGGGGCTAGATAATGTTGTGTGAACGGTCCAGCATTATTTATTTATTTTATTTATAGAAAAATGGAAGGTAACGCAACCACCACCAATAAAAAATTAAATAAAAAAAATACTTTATTTCAGACACACAGATCCATAATTTGGTTAGTACACAAAATACAGCACTTATGAAAATATTATTAATACCTACAGTAACACAGTAACTTTTGAAACTATCATGGTTATGTACATAATTTTCACTAGAAACGGGATATTTACCATGATTTTTGAGTTTTATATGTTCCCGATATTTCGGCACAGTTGCATGCGCCATGATCACGGGAGAACTGACTAAAGTCTTTGCGAGTAGATGTTATTGGCAGATATATCGATCTACCCTCTTTCTCACTCTTTTATTACGAACGATACCACTACCATCGGTTTCATTGTCACAATTCACACCAACTCGACACACAACACTAACGGTGTCCGGACGCGTAGCAGGTACCACACTTTTTTGATTCTTACACATTCTTACCACAGGCTTCCATACTCCAGATAATTGAAAACCATCTTCTCTATTGAAGTTTCTGTACTTAGTAATCTCAATTGCCTCTTGTACCATTCTCGGTATGTAATGTCGCTCTGTCGAGATTACCTGCGGACTATGTAGCTCGATCCAATGATTTGAGCCAGATTCCAAAAGGTGTTCTGCTATGGCTGACTTATAAATGTCCCTGTTCTTGACCGCTCGTATGTGCTCCTTAACCCGACACGCTATCGTACGTTTCGTTTGGCCAATGTACGAACTCCCACAGCTACAATCAATTTTATACACCCCTGGCTTTTCAAGTGGAAAACTGTCTTTTGGTGAACGCAAGTAGTGCGATATCTTCTTTAAGGGAGTGAAGATGGTCTTTACGGAAAACTTTTGCAGGACTTTCGCAATTTTGTCAGTCACCCCCTTAACATATGGCAGAAACGCTGGCCTACGTTCTACTCTGCATCTGTGGGGTTTTGGCCTAGGTCGGGATGGTAATGACCGAAGCTTATATCCATTCTTACGCAACACATGCTGGACATGAGCTAGCTCACTTTCAATGTGATTCTCATCACACAGGTCAACTGCTCGGTTGGTGAGAGATGTTACCACTGAATTGAGCTGCCGAGGGTGGTGGTGCGAATCAGCATGAAGATATCGGTCCGTGTGTGTAGGTTTTCTGTAAACAGAGTGGCCTAACCCACCATCTTCTCGGATCTGTACCAATACGTCTAGGAAAGCCAAACGTCGATCACATTCCATCTCATACGTAAACCTCATCTTCGTATGTACTCCATTAAGATGTGCCAAAAGTAGTTCTATTTCTTCATTCCTTCCTTCCAAAATACAGAAAATGTCATCAACATACCTCTTCCACAATTTAATCGGTAAGGGGGCAGTCGAGATAGCCATATTCTCGAAATACTCCATCCAAATATTTGCCACTACGGGAGCAACTGGACTTCCCATAGCTACCCCATCTATTTGGAGATAGTAATTTCCCTTGTATACAAAATAATTTGTGGAGAGTATATGATGCACAAGCTTGGCGTACTCTGCAGGGATGTCATTTTCCTGTATGCTCTTCTCAATCACCTTCATACAGTCAGCTAAGGGGACGTTTGTGAAGAGGGATTCCACATCACAAACAAATATACAAGGGAATACATAATTGTATACAAGGGAAATTACTATCTCCAAATAGATGGGGTAGCTATGGGAAGTCCAGTTGCTCCCGTAGTGGCAAATATTTGGATGGAGTATTTCGAGAATATGGCTATCTCGACTGCCCCCTTACCGATTAAATTGTGGAAGAGGTATGTTGATGACATTTTCTGTATTTTGGAAGGAAGGAATGAAGAAATAGAACTACTTTTGGCACATCTTAATGGAGTACATACGAAGATGAGGTTTACGTATGAGATGGAATGTGATCGACGTTTGGCTTTCCTAGACGTATTGGTACAGATCCGAGAAGATGGTGGGTTAGGCCACTCTGTTTACAGAAAACCTACACACACGGACCGATATCTTCATGCTGATTCGCACCACCACCCTCGGCAGCTCAATTCAGTGGTAACATCTCTCACCAACCGAGCAGTTGACCTGTGTGATGAGAATCACATTGAAAGTGAGCTAGCTCATGTCCAGCATGTGTTGCGTAAGAATGGATATAAGCTTCGGTCATTACCATCCCGACCTAGGCCAAAACCCCACAGATGCAGAGTAGAACGTAGGCCAGCGTTTCTGCCATATGTTAAGGGGGTGACTGACAAAATTGCGAAAGTCCTGCAAAAGTTTTCCGTAAAGACCATCTTCACTCCCTTAAAGAAGATATCGCACTACTTGCGTTCACCAAAAGACAGTTTTCCACTTGAAAAGCCAGGGGTGTATAAAATTGATTGTAGCTGTGGGAGTTCGTACATTGGCCAAACGAAACGTACGATAGCGTGTCGGGTTAAGGAGCACATACGAGCGGTCAAGAACAGGGACATACATAAGTCAGCCATAGCAGAACACCTTTTGGAATCTGGCTCAAATCATTGGATCGAGCTACACAGTCCGCAGGTAATCTCGACAGAGCGACATTACATACCGAGAATGGTACAAGAGGCAATTGAGATTACTAAGTACAGAAACTTCAATAGAGAAGATGGTTTTCAATTATCTGGAGTATGGAAGCCTGTGGTAAGAATGTGTAAGAATCAAAAAAGTGTGGTACCTGCTACGCGTCCGGACACCGTTAGTGTTGTGTGTCGAGTTGGTGTGAATTGTGACAATGAAACCGATGGTAGTGGTATCGTTCGTAATAAAAGAGTGAGAAAGAGGGTAGATCGATATATCTGCCAATAACATCTACTCGCAAAGACTTTAGTCAGTTCTCCCGTGATCATGGCGCATGCAACTGTGCCGAAATATCGGGAACATATAAAACTCAAAAATCATGGTAAATATCCCGTTTCTAGTGAAAATTAGTAACACAGTAATTTTTTTATTCTAATAACTGGGTAAAATGCACTCAGTAATATGTGTAATTGGCCATAACTGAATGCATCTTGGTCAAGTGCTGAGTGAGGTGGGAATCTGGCCTCTCGGCTACCAAAGCCAGGAGGCTGTTGCGGTTGGCGCGCACTCTGCGCAGCGCGGCGGCAGCGCGCACGCGCAGGATCGCCGGGAAGCTGTCTACGTGTGCGTCAGCAAACATGCCCGACGCACTGCACCAGCGCGGCAGCCACAATAGCGCCCTGAACGCGTTGTGGAATTGAACCCGTAGGGTGCTCATAGAATAAAGTAACACTATAAATTTACTGAGAGAAGAGTTTATTATTAAGTTGAATCGTCTGGGTTTTGTTTTAAATCTGATTAATACTAACTTACAAGCTAAACTCTTATTATATACACTTATGTTTATCCTCGTGTGAGGTCTCCTAAACCTAGTTGGTAGTTACTTACGTGAAGAGGTTCACATTGAACTCGTTCTATACGGCTGTTCTGAGAAGGTTGACTTCTGCAACGTCTGGTAAGAGGGCTCTGTGCCTTCGATTTATCTCAGCTTTACTTCGATGTATGTCTTTATCATATTGCGCATCACTGTCGCAGATTTAGGTTTCCTAATCCATCCCTGATAATTCCTCAAACTTGTTTCGCCGTTCAGGTGTATCAGAAGTTCCTTAGCTACAAATGCCACTGAACTAAACTGTTCTAACTAAACCTAGCAGCAACTAGCTTACGGTTGAACCCGAAATACGCATTGCCACCAACAAGGGCCACGGCTCGTCCAAAGTTCACGTGAGCACACTCAACTTTGACCATGAGAACTTAGGATACTTGTTGATTGCCCTTCCAATGATGACAAATGCTGTCAACCCTCATCCTGTGACTTAAGTGAGAGCCTCAACCTCAATGAGTGCTCGGGGATTCCCAACCATCTCTTGACGACATTTGCAGCATTTGCAGCCGTGACATATCGGCCGAACATCATATACATCTGCCTGATAGTATCAGAAGACAGATCGACAGCAATCCCTAGGTCAGCATCCATTCCAGATCTAACTTTCTCTATGAATGCTCCGGATACTGTATGTCTTTTGGCTACCCCTACATAGCTGATCACGATCAAAGGCATAAACTAAAGGTATTGGGCACGTCCTATAAAGTGGGTCAGCCAAATCAAGTACCCTATCTTTTCATCCCATCTATTCGAAAAGGACGACTTGGTTCGCCTTTAAGTGTACCCAAAGGTGGTGTTTTCTATGAGAAACTTTTAACGGGCAGTAATGAGTTTTTAATCGTCTGTATAAGTGCATCGCAATTATATTTGCCGCGCACTTTTTGAATTTGGAACCAGCGCCTTAGAAATCGAATGCAAATATTATTTGAATAAATACTGGCTGGTACGACGGCCCGTAGTAGCGCCGAACGGCTGAATAAAAAAAAACTCGCTAACTACAGCCTGCGTTTTCGTCAATTTTCACAGATTGTTAGAAATTCATGGTTTTGTTTTAAAAAATGTGTTCATTGAAAATTCACATGTTTTTATTATTTTATAAGCTATGGTTACTAATTTAGTAATCTGTGGGATAATACCCGCTCATTGTCAATGATAGAGTTCATTCTATGTTTTGTTTATGGAAAATCTATAGTATCCGGTCAGATTGTCTATTTTTTGATATCCGGAATTCAGAAGTTTCAACGAGCTCTCTCAAGCGTCAGCCATGATGACGAACAGTCATAAATTCAGATAATATTGGTCAATTTCAAGAATTCAGTTAAATAGAGACTCGAGGAGTTTCTCAAAGTCATAATGACATTCATGTATAAACTCATAATATAATCAAATACGATAATGGTGAAATTATAATGTTTGATAGGGCACGTGTCGCGGGGACGCCTGTCCAGTAATTTAAAAACGTGTTGTGTAAAGTCTTTATTAAAAACAGTGTTAAAATCACTTCAGAACTTTCATTCAAGATCCTCAAGTGTATAAGGACTAAGACACAGCTGGTGGCCCAATTCTCCATAACAAATTGCTCTACCTAAGACGCCAGCCAACGACGCCTTTAACAGGTAGAAGTAATTTCTCTCGTCGCAACACCGGTTCAGGTGAGGCGAACTTCACACCAGAGAAAAGGCAGTCATCTTTTCGACATCTTCTGGTGGCCCATGAGGGGAAAATAGTCAACGGTTCATCACACGCAAGATCGCGTTTCATTTCATGGGAAATGCTCAACGGTTTCATCAAACGCTAGTCAGCGTCACATCTCATCGGTGCCTACGTCGACTCGAGGGAAGGCGCCAAATCTCATCAGAAAGCAGAGCAGAGCGCTTGCGCGAGGCGTCGCGTCTCAACTCACCGGCGCAAACGACGGAACGGGAATCAGTTGCCGAGCTTACGCCAGTCGGCGCAGACGTCGGTTCATCGTAAAACCAGTGCTAGTGCCGTTAAAAAAGGTCAATCTCGGTGTGTAGTGCTGTGAAAATCATTCATAGTGTTTGTTGCGTAATGAGACATTCAACGCCATTTTGTGTACGGACATTCGACCGAAGCCAGCTTGTTACGAAAAGACAATTTCCGATAGCTTCGGGTGAATTCGGATAACTTCGCTTCGGCCGCCGACAGAGGGCGGCAGTGAACAAGTTTGTAGCAAACTTCAGTTCAGTTAAGTGAACAAAGACAATATTTCTCTATCAATCAGTCATTCATTCGTGTCATTTATGTCAATTTGTTCAGTCAGTTCAACACGTCAGTTTGGTCAGTTCAGTATTTTGTTTACATTTGCATTTTGTGTTTGCAAATAAGTTATATTTACTTAAAGTCTAATTATAATTAGTAAAAATGGCAAGCAAATCAGTTTTAGTGCAATTCAAATCGAAATATCGAATGCTGTTGGACTTTGCAGCGACAATACAAAATAGTCAATCATCAATTGCTATTTCGGTTGCTAAGCGGCATTTCGATAAATACTATATTGAATTCATAGCAGCATACGAGTCTGTAATTGGTACCGAGGGTTTTAGCGAAGAACAATTGTCAGGATATCAAGATCAATTCTCGGAAGTAAATAGGCTTATGATAACTTTGGATCAGCAGACTTCAGTCATGGGAACCTCCGAGCCGGAACCACTTCATATCAAATCGGAACAGGTAAAGGCCCGACTACCTTTAATAGAAATTCCTAAGTTTTCAGGAAAGTTGATCGATTGGGTACCGTTCTATGACTTGTTTCAGTCACTTGTTCATGATAGGACTAACATGTCTGATGCGGAAAAACACTACTATCTCAGGGCTTCGTTGGAGGGTGAAGCCCTATCAATCATTAGGCAGCTACCTATGGACGAGAGCAATTACCCAGTGGCTATCAACTTACTAAAGGGTCGGTATCAAAATCATCGGTTACTATTAGACACGTACCTCGGCCGGATAATCAATTTACCGACTGTACAAGGACATCATTCATTGAGAGCCGACTTCTTTGATCCGCTGCGTGAATCAATTCAAGCACTTGAAGGGCTCAAGGTGCCGACCAAGGAATGGTCATATATCATACTGTTTCTAATGTTACAGAAGGTCCCGGTACGAATCCGGTCCCTCTTCGAAGAAAGGTATGATGGCAAGTCAAGGGATGATTTGCCAACCCTAGATCAACTGATGGAACTATTAGATGAGCAGTGCCGTCTTCATCAGGCGGTCGGTGATACGCCTCGGGTGAGGTCACCTAAACCTTTAGTATCGCACCGTGGGAAGTCGACTTCAGCGGCGGGGTCCTCGGCGACTTCTCATGCATCAAGGACGGTGCCATCAACCTCTGCACCTCGCGGTTCAGGATCATCTCGCCATTCATATCAGGTGATTTCAACATCATGTTCTTACTGCGAGAAAACTGATCATACTTTGTACAGATGCGAGTCATTTAAAGCCATGCACCCTCGGGAAAGGAAGTCATGGGCTCGCAAGTCAGGTCACTGCTTTAAATGTTTGAGGAAGCATTACGCAAGTGAATGTCAACATCCGAATTGGTGTTTCCGGTGTGGATCCCCTGATCACAATTCGCTCATCTGCTCCGAACCTAGGAGTACTGGAAAATCAGGAGAGGTCAGGACCACCGATCCTCAACCATCATCATCAACGTTGTCACAGGTGACACAAAGTAGCCGGTAACCTTCGCCAAGACAAGCGGCGCAGTCAAACATGTGTCAGCTGGACCAACCGTTCCAATATCAAAGATTGCGTCCCTCTGTTGGTGAACGCGCAGTTCATGCGCAAGTACGGTTCAACGAACTCCGATATGGATCTCGGACAAGTCCAGATCTACAATAGGACAGGTCGACTGTTGGTATGGGCAATGAGGTATTGCCAACCACTATATGCCCGACCGCATTAGTGGCTATCAAATCAAATACGGGACAGTATATTACCTGTAGGGCATTACTAGACACGGGGGCTAGTGTGTCAGTTATCAAGCAATCATTAGTCACTCAATTAAAATTATACCAACAGTCTTCTAGTAATAATATATATGGAGTAGGTAATCAAAAGGTCAAATTACCGGGTACTACAGTTAAGTTGGTTGTCAAACCACTGGGACAACTGGTACCTATCATCAGTACTGTAGCAGTAGTCATGTATTCATTAACAGGAGCGATTCCATCACACAACGTAAACTGTAAAAGCAAATTGGATTCATCAAATATTCAATTTGCTGATAATGCATTCGATCAGGCAAGTGATGTTGATGTAATTCTAGGAACAGACATAATCAATTATGTGCTTGATGGTTCAAAGATTCCACTTTCAATTCCAGGATTAGCAGCGTATGGGACCTGCTTTGGTCATGTCATCATGGGATCAGTTCCGACGACTCATCAGTCATTAGTCAAGGTCAACGCCTCTCAGCGAGAGCGCGGTTCATCGGTGCAGGACTATGGGCTTCTGGTCACGAGGCTGGAGGACGTTCTTGAAAGGTTCTGGAAAGTGGAGGAGCCACCGTCGCAACCTGCAAAGCATCCGGAGCACATGGAATGTGAAAGGTTGTATCAATCCACTACTAAACGTATGCCAGATGGCAAATATATGGTACGGTTACCACTATTATCAGAACGACCAGCTCTAGGTGATTCACGACCTTTAGCCATTCAACGACTCAAGACCTTGGAAAGGAAAATGGAGAAAAACCCGGATTTCGCGAAGAAATATAAGGAATTCATGAAAGAGTACGAGACTCTTGGTCATATGTCAGAATCAAGCTTTCAGTTCAATTCGGAACATTATGTTATAGCTCACCATGGAGTATTCAAAAAGGGCACAGAGAAACTGCGAGTGGTTTTTGATGGAAGTGGAAAAAGTTCATCGGGAACGTCAATCAATCAATGCCTTCATACGGGTGAACCACTCCAGAACGATATAACAAAGATATTATTGAATTTCAGACATCATCAAGTCGTTTTCACTACGGACATCAAGATGATGTTCAGAATGACCTGGGTAGCTCCTGAGGACCGGAAGTACCAGCTCATCTTATGGAGAGAGAATCCATCCGAGAAAATCAAGGTATATGAATTAAATACTAACACATATGGGCTTAGGTCAAGTCCCTTCATATCAATCAGAACCTTGATACAGTTAGCGGATGACTGGGAGGTCAGTCACCCCGCCTCAAAGGCATCAGCCATCCTCCGGAGGAGCGTCTACGTTGATGATATACTTACTGGCCTAGACACACTTTCAGAGGCACAACGGTTAAAATCAGAACTCATCGAGCTCATGAGGAGTGCCGGCTATGAGCTCAGAAAATGGTCATCCAATTGCAAAGAATTGTTAGAAGACCTGCCTCAAGATCATTGTGAGCTGCCTCGTCATTTCGATAATGAAGATAAAAGCTTCATTAAGGTTCTAGGTATTCAATGGAACCCAGCATCAGATTCATTTTCATATGAAATCAACATACCTACGGGAGAAGCGATCACGAAGCGACACATACTTAGTACAATAGCAAGATTATATGATCCGTGCGGTTATTGCACCCCGGTCGTATTCCGCTTCAAAGTATTTCTTCAGTCACTGTTCATGGATGGAATTGGATGGGATGATCCAATCAACAGACAACTCGATCTTCAATGGAAAGAACTCATTTTAGATCTTAATCACTTACATCAGTTACAGATACCAAGATGTGTATCGCTGCCGGAAGCAGTCTCATATTCACTCCATGGATTCGGAGACGCTTCGGAGCTGGGCTACGGAGCTTGTATATACCTCAGAACAGTGGATTCATCAGGAAGCATCATGGTTCACCTGGTCTTGGCTAAATCAAAGGTAGCACCCAAAAGGACTACTCAAACTATTCCCAAACTTGAGCTCAGTGCAGCTCACTTGACATGTAAATTATTGAACCACGTAGCGGATGCTTACGAAGATTCTATTCAGCTGGATAGCATTAACGCATGGTCGGATAGTACTATAGTGTTATCATGGTTAAATTCCAAACCACATATGCTACAGACGTTCGAATGCAATAGAGTACAAGACATTCAGAACTCACAGCGTCATATGATTTGGCGACATATTCGTTCAGAGCTTAATCCAGCAGATTTGGTATCAAGAGGAATGTCAGCAAAGGATATTCTTAATTCAGAAAAATGGTGGTCAACCTCCTGGTTAAAGTTGGAAGAATCACAATGGCCGCGATCAACAATAACGGTTCCAGATAATCTACCAGGCTTCAAGAAACTCATTCACTCAACAACGCAAATTGAACATTGGGAAGATTCTTTATTAACGCGAATCAGTTCATTCAACAAGATTATTAATGTTACTGCATTCGTAATCAGATTTTGTAAGAACATTAGATTACCTAAAGATCAAAGGAATCTAACTTCAACACTTTCAATCGAGGAGACGCGAATAGCAACCAAGCACTGGATAAGAAAGATTCAGTCAGATTCATATTCACAGGATATCATATCATTAAATAAAGGAAAATTAGTTTCAAAGGAACTACAAAAACTCAGCATTTTTAAGGACCAGGAAGGTCTACTCAGAGTCGGAGGCCGACTTAGGAAATCATCACTATCATATGGAGCAAGACATCCCTATCTAGTACCCAAGGATCATCAATGGGGTCAGCTGCTAATAGAACATTATCATCGGACATACTGTCATGCAGCTACGAACGCGCTGATAGCTATTCTAAGAAGAGAATACTGGATCACTTCAATTAGACGTCAGGTGTCGCGAGTTATTAGAAAATGTTTAATATGTTTCAGATTCAACCCGTCAATCCAACCGCCATTCATGGCAGATCTGCCAGCTGATAGAGTTACAGCTGCGAGACCATTTTCAGGGGTAGCGACGGATTTCGCTGGACCATATTTAGTTAAAAGCAGTTTATTGAGAAATGCTAAATCAGTCAAAGCTTATCTATGTGTCTTTGTATGTTTAGGTACAAAGGCAGTACACCTTGAAGCAGTGTCATCCTTGAACGTAGAGGCGTTCATCGCAGCCTTCACCAGGTTTGTCAGCCGTAAAGGACTGCCGTCACTCATCCGATCAGACAGAGGTACAAACTTTATTGGAGCTAATAATTATCTCAAGGAGGTCAATCAATTCCTCTTGGATCATGAAGTCATTCTCACAGAGGAGTTCAGGAGGCAGAATATCAGGTGGGTCTTCAATCCGCCAGCCACTCCTCATATGTCTGGGCTCGTCGAGGCAGCAGTCAAAAGCTCCAAGAATTTGATAAAAAGGGAGGTAAGAGATACCATACTAACTTTTGAAGAATTGACAACTTTGTTTTCCAAAATAGAAGCTATTCTTAATTCACGCCCACTCGTACCAATGTCAGATGATCCGTGTGATTTAGAAGTGCTCACACCTGGTCACTTCATTATAGGTCAACCATTAGTTGCTTTGCCAGAAAGTCATTGGACAGATACTAAAATGTCACGATTATCACGATTTCAAGTTATTCAAAAAATGTATCAAAATATATGGTCACGTTGGCATATTGAGTATCTTCATACATTACAATCTCGTAACAAATGGTTCAAACATGTAACTAATATTAAGCTAGGCGAATTAGTACTTATTGTAGATGAAAATTCACCACCACTTCAGTGGCGAAGAGGTAGAGTCATAGAGTTGTATAAAGGTTCAGATCAGGTTGTCAGATCAGTTAAATTAAAAACTCTACTTGGTGACTTGGTACGACCAA
Source organism: Operophtera brumata (assembly GCA_932527175.1). Lineage (NCBI taxonomy): Eukaryota > Metazoa > Arthropoda > Insecta > Lepidoptera > Geometridae > Operophtera > Operophtera brumata. The sequence goes on along the minus strand of OW052226.1, from coordinate 43,487,573 downwards.
TTGTAAAATTATGTAAATTACCTGGTGATCCAGACGATAACTGTAGTGATAAGTTATAGTCATAAGAATAATTATAGAGTTAATTAGATAGTTAGTATAAGTTTCACAAGTACTTACTTTCTTTGATCTTGTTTTAATATTGTATACTCAGAGTCATTCCAGATCTAACTTAGATCTTCCATTCCCCTGGGGGCCGGAGGAATGTTCATTGAAAATTCACATGTTTTTATTATTTTATAAGCTATGGTTACTAATTTAGTAATCTGTGGGATAATACCCGCTCATTGTCAATGATAGAGTTCATTCTATGTTTTGTTTATGGAAAATCTATAGTATCCGGTCAGATTGTCTATTTTTTGATATCCGGAATTCAGAAGTTTCAACGAGCTCTCTCAAGCGTCAGCCATGATGACGAACAGTCATAAATTCAGATAATATTGGTCAATTTCAAGAATTCAGTTAAATAGAGACTCGAGGAGTTTCTCAAAGTCATAATGACATTCATGTATAAACTCATAATATAATCAAATACGATAATGGTGAAATTATAATGTTTGATAGGGCACGTGTCGCGGGGACGCCTGTCCAGTAATTTAAAAACGTGTTGTGTAAAGTCTTTATTAAAAACAGTGTTAAAATCACTTCAGAACTTTCATTCAAGATCCTCAAGTGTATAAGGACTAAGACACAGCTGGTGGCCCAATTCTCCATAACAAATTGCTCTACCTAAGACGCCAGCCAACGACGCCTTTAACAGGTAGAAGTAATTTCTCTCGTCGCAACACCGGTTCAGGTGAGGCGAACTTCACACCAGAGAAAAGGCAGTCATCTTTTCGACAAAATGAGTTCTTCAAGTGATAGTGAAAGTATAGAATTAACTCCTGAAAGTATTAGAACTGACGCAAGAAATGTGATGGATATTCTATTACCTGCAAAATCCCGAGAGAAATATATGAAAGCCTGTGGTAATTGTAAATATAAGTTTTTAGTTATTTCATTATTAGATACTACACTCATCAACACGGTCTAGGGATATTTCATACTTAATTAAATAACTCGAAAAGTACTGGCCGCATTGGAATCTTTTATACAACGATTTGTTTGTAATTTATCTCAGACTAATTCCAAATTCAAATTTTTGAAAATTCTTTTGTTTCGGTGGCATAAAAATGTCTTGATGTGTAGGAAAGGGAATTTTCATTTGTGCGAAATTAAGAAAACAATACGAATTACGTTTATTACAGTTTTTTTTTTTCATTTTTAAACGAAAGATAAAGTTTAAATTGAAGTATTGTAGCCATGCAACGCCAACATTTGACGAGGGCGGAGATGTTACGAGCTGTGGGAATGCTGGAAGCTGGGTCTGTTCAGCGTAATGTTGCTGAGGCCATAGGGACCCACCAAAATGTAATTTCAAGATTGTGGACACGCTATCGTACCACAGATGAAGTAGCGGAGAGGCACCGGGGGCCAAGTCGCATCACTACCCCCAGACAAGACCGATTTTTGCAAATTACTGCGCGAGCTCAACCAAATGCAACGGCGACTCAATTGGTCCAAAGGCTGCGAGTGGAACACCAAGTGCTTGTGAGTGGCCAAACTGTAAGAAGGCGACTGCATGAAAGCAATCTACGCTCTCGTAGACCACTCCGGGTCCCACCTTTACGGAGAGGCAATTGTGGACGACGATTAGAATGGGTTCGGAACCACGTGGACTGGGGCCGTGAGCAATGGTCCAATGTGCTGTTCACGGATGAATCCAGGTTCGGCTTCCATCCAGATTCACGAAGGATGCGTGTTTGACGATGGAGCCGTCTTCAGAACCCTCAGGAAGTTCACCCATACCAAGGAGGAAACATTATGGTTTGGCCAGGAATTCGTCTTGGAGGACGGACGGATCTCGTTTGGGTGCGGGGCAATATGACGGCAGAACGATACGGCCAACAGGTGCTGGGGCCCGTAATCTTGCCCCACAGAACACAAATGGGGCAAGATTTCCTGCTCATGCACGACAATGCCCGGGCACACACGGCGAGAACGGTAGCAGCTTGGTTACATACACACAATGTTAGGGCCTAAGACTGGCCTGCTCAATCGCCAGATCGAAATCCCATTGAGCATGCGTGGGATATGCTGCAAAGAAGAGCTCTGAAGGAAGTTCCTGAAAATCTGGCTACAGAAGATCAACTTGTTGCGCACCTCAGAAGGACATGGGACAATATTCCGCAGCAAGACATTGACAACCTTGTTCTGAGCATGCCGAATCGTTGCCGTTGTGTTATGAACATCATGGGCGCTTTCTCAGACTACTAACTTCAAGTTTATAAACACAAATTAAGTGTTTTTTTTTTTTACAGTTTTTACTCATAAATTAAAAGTTAATTCATATACGGTTTCCGTCTATGCTTCATTTTTTTTACATAAAATCTTGAAATTTTAATCGAAGTACCTTATCCATTATTAAAAAATGGTAGAATAATATAACGTATCTTTTAAATATATACATGTCATATAAATAATTAACACATTGATAGTAATTCGCTTATTTAAAAATATCCCTAGACCGTGTTGATGTGTGTATTTAATTTCAATTTAGTTGTTACTCGATGTTTTATTAAATAATAATATTACAATATTTGAGGCGCCTTATCTTTTCTCATAGTGGGTGATGAAAAGTAGACAACATATATTTTTGGCTCGGGCGACGTACTTTGAATCCCTCGCTACGTGAATGTAGGAAACGATCGTTTGTTTTCCTTGGTGCAGTTGGGTAGTACAGTTGACCGGACCACGTTTAAACAAAATTACCAGTCGTACAGTTAGCCGAATTAGCTTTCTTTTCTATTAACCGTGGTACAGTTAACTGGTCCACGGAAAACAGTATTAATACTCTTTAATGAGATCTGTTATCTCACCTCCTTGAAAAGTGAGACTCCTTGTAACTGTGACACTTATTGATAACATTCGTATTTGTCATCGTATTTGATTGATTTGAATATTAATTAAATTGTGTTTTTGTAATAAAATAAAGACTATGGCTGAGGAAGCCGTTACGAATGTTTTAAATTTTACTACTAGAAAGGGGGGTACAGTTTTATTGTGTAATGGCTACAAGTATTACAAATATAGCTGTTACAAAAATGGAGCAGAGTTGTGGAGGTGTTCTTGTTTTAAGAAAATTAAGTGCACGGGATTCATAACGATTCAAGTAAGAATCATTTATGCTTTACTTAGCTTTAGTCTTTGTAACGCTTGGGTTTTTGTGCCGGAGTAAAATAAATACAATTTAGACTGATATATGAGTTTTATTAAAAAGAGTGAGTTTACACAGAAAAATACAGATCCAAGAAGGTAACAAAAGGGAAGTTATTAGGTAACTTAGATTATAGTTTTACACGGGGTTTGGGCGCCTTGATATTTAACATTCTTTACTAGGAGCAATGAGACCTACAGTGGGTCGTGGAGATCTATAACCTACAGATCCTAACTGTCCGTGGAAACCATGTACGTACTAGCACTTCACTGTTTGAGTAGGTCGAGAGACTAGAGGGGTCGACGGGTTAGTGGACGGAACTTGATAGAACAAGGGCTTGCCGCAAGCGGCTCGCCAATACCGCTTTGTTCCAGAGGGCTCGGTGCTTGCCCGAAGGTAGGTTGGAGACGTCCCGGCTTGGCCGGGGACAGGCTGCTACGTGGCCCAGTTCTCTTAGAACGGGCGGACGGACGGCAGGCCACCCGTAGTGGCGATGGCGCCGAGCGCGACTTGTATGGTAGTTACTTGAGCCAGCTGAACTGTTAGCAAGCCTTGACTGGGCCCGGGGTTGCTCTGAGCGGGCGGTAACACAGCCGGACGGCCCCTCGCTCAAGCGTGGTGTCTGGATAGGTAGGATTCCACAGTAGTTCGGCGAGGACCGGCCGGGTGCTGGCGGTGACCAATATACCACGCGGACCCTAAAACATTTTCGGGTGATAATTGATCTGCATCGCAGCCACGGCGTAGTGCCAGTGGGCGATTGAAGTAACCAGTATGTTATTTACTTACCAGTCAAGGAAAAATATTGTATTTTCTAAAGCGACTTGGTTCGTCGAGTTGTCCGAGCCAAAAAGAATTCTAGGTTGGCTGTCAGCCGCGACTTAGCGTGCGGACTGACATGAGCCTGACAATGACGTTTATTCCGGCAGCTGTGACTGTCGAAAATTGGGCTGAGGCCCTGACTTAGAGATAGTACGTGTGTGTTGCCTCACACCGTTACATCTTATTACTCTTAAATTTTAACTGTGGAGTTTCTATCTAGTAGTTTTACCGTCGTCGTTCAATCACTGAATTATTTTTTATACAATTCACTTTTTTCACATCAGGACAACAGAGTGATTAAAGAACGCCCTCATAATAAATACTCTAAAGACGAAATCAAAAATGATGTTGATATAGCGATGGCCGTTTTAAAAGAAGACGTAAAATCTGACCGACCTATTCCACAATTATTCAATGAAGCTATTGTAAAACTACAAGATGGTGGAATCGATCTTGTAACGAAATTACCTGAATTTCGAAACATTCAACACAACTTATACAAAGCTAGAAATTACAATTTAGGTGTGCAAAGACTTGAGTGTAAAGATCCAAAAAGTATAGAAGTGCCTAGAAAGTTCGGATATTTTATATTAACTGACTATTGTGAAGAAGAAAACAGAATTATAATACTTTGCTCAAAAGAAGCCAAAAAAATAATTCCTAAGATAAAATAATATTTTTTTGACGCAACTTACAAAAGCTGTTCTCCACCATTTACACAGTTATTCACTATTCACGGTGATATTGGTAGTTCGGCCGAAACTACAAATGTAAATCCCCTACTATATGTGTTAATGTGCGATAAAAAAGAAACTAGTTATGATATAATATTTAATTTGATTAAAACACAAGCAAAATGGAATCCCTCAAAAGTGCATTGTGACTACGAAATAGCTGCCATAAACTCAATTAGAAGAATATTCTCGGAAGTAGTAGTGATCGGGTGCTATTACCATTGGTCACGATGTGTATGGCGAAAGGCCAAGAGTCTAGGACACACTAAAATGAGAGTGGAGAGGCGAATTATTTCCTTGTGTGCTGCCTTACCACTTTTGCCGAAGGAGACCATAAGCGAGGCATGGCAATATATTAAAGGAGAGGCCTTGTCCGATATGGATAAATTCTTTAATTACTTTGAAAGTACTGGGTATATGGTAAATTATGCGAATTTATTAGTGTGTTTAGTGAACGCCACCGGACCAATAATACAGTCGAGGGGTGGAATTCGAAGTTAAATCGCACACTAAATAAGAATTCAGTAAATATATTGCGACTACTAAACTCTTTACATGTTATTGACAAAGAAATGCAAATAAGAGTTGCAAAATGCCAAATAAAAAAAAATTCTCGGAAACGTCAACTAGAGCACATAATGAGAGATGATGCCATAAGGCAGGTTCAGTTACAACTCATAGACAGAGAAATCACATTGGGCCATGCCTTGGAAAAGCTTCGCTAGTAATTGCTGTTTTTTTTAATTTCGTGGTTTGTAAGTGTTAAGTTTTTTTTCTTTTTGAGCAAGTACAAAATAAAAGCTTCGCTAGTAATTGATGTTTTTTTTGTAATTTCGTGGATTGAAAGTGGATTTTTACTTTTTGAGCAAGTACAAAATACAAAATACGAAAATCCTTTCAATGCTGTGTTGATTGGAGTCTCCTTATAAGGCTCGAGAGCTGTGGTCCAGTTAACTGTACCACGGTTAATAGAAAACAAAGCCTAGTCCGGCTAACTGTACGACTGTTAATTTTGTTTAAACGTGGTTCGGTCAACTTTACTACCCAACTGCACCAAGGAAAACAAACGGAAACGATTTGCATGGTGATGAAGTAGAAATGGCCAAAGCAATCCTTGGTAGTTACAGTAAATGGATTTTGGAAATAGTCTGTTGGGTTATGAATGAATGAATGAATGATTTATTTAGCAGAAAAAGGGTTTACAAATTTAGATCTTATTAATATTTAACCAGTTCCACTAATTCAACCTATATTAGGTATGCGAATTTTTAAGATTTAACATATTAAAATTAAAATTATTGATTATCTATTCAGTTGGTTTGGTACACACACATTGATCAATTGATTAACATTATGTCATAATTAAATACATTCCAAATTAATATTAATAGTAATAATGTCAAAGTCAGTAGTGACAAATTTAGTTTTGCAAAAACTCATTCACGGAATAAAAAGAATGGAACAAAAGCCACTTATGTAAAGCAGTTTTAAATCCGTTAAATGGCTTATCCGTTAGGTCTTTCGGTAGCTTATTGTAAACTTTAACCGCCATTATATATACATTACGTTTATAGAGTTCAAGTTTACATTTCGGGATATAGAGTTTGTTAGCATACATACTCCTTTGATCTCTGATGCTGGTTTCTATACGAGTGGCAAACAGACTAGGATGCTGTTTTACAAATAGGTACAATGTTAATAAAATCTTTGGGTCTGCTCCCCAGTAAGAGCCAGCAAAAACTTTAATATGTTGTAAGCTTTGTTACCTTTATTGAAGATATGTTTAGTATAATTATTCCAGGATAAATTATTGGAGAATAATATCCCCAAGAATTTAACCTCGAGTGATACAGGTAAAGGAGAATTATTGTAGTAAATAATGGGCAAAAACTTTAATATGTTGTAAGCTTTGTTACCTTTATTGAAGATATGTTTAGTATAATTATTCCAGGATAAATTATTGGAGAATAATATCCCCAAGAATTTAACCTCGAGTGATACAGGTAAAGGAGAATTATTGTAGTAAATAATGGGCATATTATTATATATTTTCCCAAAAACAACAACCTTCGTCTTTGAAGGATTAACATTAAGGTCTAGGTAAGAAAAATATTTGTTAAGCTTTGCTAAAGCATCATTAACAATTTCAGCAACTTGAGCTAAATCAGTTCCTGATGCATAAACAACTAAATCATCTGCAAACTGTAATTTTTTTACATGCGAACTTAATATTAGATTTAAACGACGTATATACAATATGAAAATTAAAGGTGACAAGATGCCACCCTGACAAACACCCACAGAAGAGAGTCTAGGTCCATAAAGGTGCCTATTGTATTTGACGAAAACTTCTCTATTGTTTAAAAAGGTTTGAATCCAATTTATATTTTTTCCAGGAATTCCTATTGTTAACAACTCTCGACAAAGGACTTCAATGTTGACACTATTAAAAGCGCCCGCAATGTCAAAAAAAAACAGCTACCAAAAGACTATTTGATGCCAAAGAATTATGAATATCAAGCTGTAATTGGCAAATACTTTCACGAGCTGAACGATTTCTACGAAAACCAAACTGATTGGAAGGCAAGATATTGTTTTGTTCCACATAAAATTCTAAGCGATGTTTCAGCAGTTGTTCAAATATCTTACCAACACATGAAGTAAGTGTGATAGGACGATAGGAATCAGGAGATAATTTGGGTTTTTTAGGTTTTAAAATTGGTACCAAACAATCTATTTTCCAGTCTGGAGGTATATCATTATTATCCCATAATAAATTTAAAACCTTCAGAAAAAATTCTAAACGATTACTACTTAGTTTTTTAAAAAGAATATAGGGTATTCCGTCAAGACCAAAGGCTGTATCTCTTCTAGAGAAAATGGCGGAATTTAGTTCATTAATTGAGAATGGATTAAGCAAAAAAACTATTGCTGGGATTTAAGCTACTAGTATCAACTGCGTTAGGTGTGTTTATTACAAAATCAGGAGTATATTTCATTAAAAAATCTAAAATCCATGTGTCATCTTCATTATTATTAGGAGTATATGTTTTATTAAATTTACGCATCAATTTCCATATAACAGATAACGGAGTACAGCGATTGAAAGTTTCACAAAGCAAGACCCAACTATTTTGTCTTTCAATTTTAATAGTGAGTTTTTTAAGAGCCCGAAGTCTCTTGATTAGCTATTGATTTTCAAGTCGATATTTTATGTCCTCAGGATACATACATATTCACATTTTTGTGACATTTTGCGCACAGCCACTGTGAAATCTGTTCCTAATTTGAATAATTCAAGTTGCTCTACCATCAGTCATCTAGAAATCTAGATAGCTTTCCTAAGTTGGGTTTTATTTGAACTTTAAATAGGCTTCTTTGAAATTCAAAACAGCCTCTGAGCACTTTTAATTCCACCATGGAAGGTAAGGTTTTTTACTAGGATTCTTAGGACAAGATTGATGACTGATGGTAGAGCAACTTGAATTATTCAAATTAGGAACAGATTTCACAGTGGCTGTGCGCAAAATGTCACAAAAATGTGAATATGTATGTATCCTGAGGACATAAAATATCGACTTGAAAATCAACTAGCGATGCATCCATGCAACTCCGAAACATTTTCCAATCTACCCAATTGGGTAGATGGGCAAATGTTTCTTATTAAGACAACTACTATCTGAATCAATATTATTATAACTAACCAAGACTGATGATACAGATTACAGGAAGATAATAACTAGTACCAAGAGGGCTATCATGAACAGACCATTCACAATGAAGTGCCAACGATGGCGAAACCAAAGACAAATCTAGTGCGTTTGGACGCCATGTCAACGAACCAATTGTCGTGGCTTGACCATCACAAATTATTATCATCAATTACATCTAAAACATCCCTACAACGAGGGGAGTCAGACCCACAACCCCAGGAAGTGTGGTGGGCATTAAAGTCCACTGTAAATATAATTGGACCAGGAATTGACTTTACCAATGCATCAAATTTACTCTTATTAAAAGCTGGGTCACTATTTGAGGGACTGTAAAAACTGACCATACTCATGTCTTTTTTATTAATGATAATTCTGACACAGATGTTTTGTAATTAATTGTCAAAATAAGTGTTAATTTTTGAATATGTAATACTATTATGAATGAATATGGCTACTCCGTTATGATTGTTTCCACAATTATTGCGCTCAATGATGTAATTTTTAATTTTAAATGTTTGATTAACTTTAAACTATGTTTCTGATATGATTGCGATATGAACTTTATGTGTGTAAAGAAAATTTGTAAATAAGTGCTTATTACTATTCAAACTTTGTGCATTCCATTGTATTATTTTTAAAAAATTCATTATAATGAAGGATGGAGTTTATTGCTGAGAGTTTTTTTTAAGGTCTCTCTCTTATGGACCCTGAATTAATGAGGACATCTTTGTTACTCATAATTTTGGTGATTGTTTCTATTAAAATGTTCCCGCCTTCATTTCTCCATGAAACAAATCTCGGAGTAATTTTTTTTTTTTTTGCTTTGGAATCTTGTCCTTTTGCCATGTTCAATTTGAATAGATAGTACAAGCCCCATTTGTAAAAAAGTCTTTAAATAACGATTTTCGTGGGACTCAGCTCCGCCATACAGACTACTGGTATTTACTTGTTTGGTATGTTACCCTGAATACAAAAAGTGCGGTAGTCACTTCCTAGGGGTGTGGGGAGCTGTGACGTAGCAAAGATGGCGGGCCGGCCCATTCTATTAAGCGGTATTTCTAGATAACTAATGAACCGATTTACTTAAATAAGGTGTCGAATGAAAGACCATGAAATGCACATTATTTGATTTTATACATGCGTTCATGTACAGCTAATATCAAATGAAATAATTTAAAATAAACAACATTTTGAAAAAAAAAGATTTTTTTTATTATGTAAATAGCTCGGTAACCGTTAGGATTATGGAAATTTAGCTTATAATAAAATGTATTGCTACTGTCATAAACAATGAAGCTACAATTGTTTTCGTGAGCGGAGTCTTGGTACGAAGAATCCCAAATTGATGTAACTGGACTGGTTATCTACTAAATTACTAGTTAAAAGTATGATAATTATATGCATGTGAAATAGTACTTATTGAGAATTTAGGTAAGTAACTACCTAGTACATAACATAAGTTTTTTTTTTTTTACTATGATAGTCTTTTGTTTGAACACCATCTCACCTGTTGGTAAGTGACGGTATTTTTTTTTATCAACAGGACCGCAAGCTACAATATCAGGTAAATAAAAACAGGTAACTGCAAAACAAATATAACTAAAAATATTTTATTTTTCTGATCGCGTTTCATTCTGATCAATATCGTCTACATAATTAAACTGGTTATAGTCCATCCAACGAAGACCATAAAAGTCCCGATAAAGGAAATAATCCGTATAAAAGCATAATTTTGCCATAACTGTTGGGAATGGTGTTTTAAACAATATACTGAAAGTACTGATGGGTGGGGGTCGATATATCATATATAAATCGATGGGTGGGGGGGGTGAGCTTTCGGGTGGAGCTATCTTGTAAAGGTCACTTTTTTAGTTTTTCACAAATATCTCGTAAACGGTGGACCATAGCAAAAAAAAACTTCTACTGTAGTAATTAACATAAAATTTTCTATAATAGAGATGCTATACGCTTTTTCGCTAGGATCAATATTTTATGAGAAATGGACGGTAGATAAAAAAAACTTACTTTTGTTTTGTTTCTTTTATAACAAGCTATTCATAATTATCTTGTAAATCTAAAATATCATCATCACGATCATCATCGTCGACGGTGTTTTCGATGGGGGCTCAGGGGCCTCCGTTAAGGCATGAGCCGGAGCATACACCGCAGACACTAGAGCAGGAAATTCCTGCTTTCCGGCAGCCGCATCGCGCTCCACACCCGGTCGTGCATCGGCAAAATATGGTGTTGAGAGTAGAGTCAGATGCCACTGGGTCGTTGGTTGTCCGGCTTTAGGATGCCATCGTCTCCTCTGGCCCATCCCCATTGGGTTCGTGGTAGGGGGTTGCTTAGCCATTGTTGTATTTGTAAAAAAGTAATAAAACCAACGTAAGTATATTTAGCGCAAATATATATTTGTATTTATAACAAGACAGTATTCTACAACTTGTGTGATACATCTGTAAATATACTATGAACGAGTGCTGCTTCGAAGCTCCTCTGGTAGGAGGAAGTGTGGCCAGATCTGATTTCGGCTTCATCGATGCTCTCTAAAAAGTTAAATAGCTGTATTTATTGAGGTTTGGTTCCTGGGCCGGCACTTGGTAATTCGCCAAAAACAGCTTCTCGCCGGCCTGTTCTATACTCTCAGGTGATGTTGAGGGATCACTGAAAATGTCTGTATTTTTTTGGATCAGGTCTGGTTTAGCTGATTTCTATCTCTATCTATCTATTCAGATAACACCCACTGCTGGGTAAAGGCCACTTCTCTAGAACGCCACTCCTGGCGATCTTGTGCCAGCCAGATCCACTGCTCTCCTACTGCTGCCTGCTCCTAGCTGCCTGCACAATATTGTCTAACCATCGGGCAGGTGGTCTGCCTCGAGGCCGCCGCATATCTCTCGGCCTCCATTCGGTGACTGCTATTCGGGGTTAGCTGGTTTAGAAAATAATTATAAATAATTGCGTGTTATACTCAAACTCATGTAAGTTTTTTTTTATTTGACCATGTTCTTCCCTCCATATCTCATTAAATATTGATCCTAGCGAAAATACGTATAGAATCGATTATAGAAAAATTTATGTAAATTACTAAAGTACAAGTTTTTTTTTTGCTATGGGCCACCGTTTACGAGATATGTGTGAAAAACTAAAAAAAGTGACGTTTACAAGATAGCTCCACCCGAAAGCTCGCCCCCCCAATCAGAACTTTCAGTATGTTGTTTAAAACACCATTCCCAACAGCTATGGCAAAATTTGCTTTTACACGGATTATTTCCTCTATCGGGACTTTTTTGGTTTTCGTTGGATGGCTATAACCAGTTTAATTATGTAGACGATATTGATCAGAGTGAAGACGCTGATCAGAAAAATAAAATATTTTTAGTTATATTTGTTTTGCAGCTAACTGTTTTTATTTACCTACCTGTTATAGTAGCTTGCGGTCCTGTTGATAAAAAAAAATATCGTCACTTATCAACGGGTGAGATGGTAGTCAAACAAAGGTCTGTCATAATAAAAAAAAAACTATACTCATATTATGTACTAGGTTGGTACTAACCAACATTCTTAATAATTACAATTTCATATGCGTATAATTATCATACTTACTAGTAATTTAGTAGAAAACCAGTCCAGTTACATCAATTTGGGATTCTTCGTACCCGGACTCCGCTCACAAAAACAATTGTAGCTTCATTGTTAATGACTCGATTGTAAGAATTTAAGATTTATTTTAAAGCTGATAACAGTAGCAATACATTTTATTATAAGCTAAATTTCCATAATCCTAACGGTTACCGAGCTATTTACATAATAAAAAAAACTTTTTTTTCAAAATATTGTTTATTTTAAATTATTTAATTTGATATTAGCTGTACATGAACGCATGTATGAAATAAAATAATGTGCATTTCATGGTCTTTCATTTGGCACCTTATTTAAGTAAATCGGTTCAGTAGTTATCTAGAAATACCGCTTAATAGAATGGGCCGGCCCGCCATCTTTGCTACGTCACAGCTCCCCTCCCCACACCCCTAGGAAGTGACTAACGCACTTTTTGTATTCAGGATAACATACCAAACAAGTACATACCAGTAGTCTGTATGGCGGAGCTGAGTCCCACGGAAATTAATTTTATGTCTATTGGGGACCGTACTAAGAGTAAATACATTAAAGTCAAGTGTTGCCATAATATAATAAAAATTTCTTACATAATTTAGAATCATTTACGGCTGTAAAGAGGCCTTGTCAAAAAGAGTAAATAAAAAAAAATAAGATCAATAATATTAATTACAAATAACAATTTCATTTTATAAAACGTCAAGGATAAAATATGCTAGTTAAAAATAGGTAGGAAGGTTTGTATGTACATAGTTGTGGAACCTACTATTTGTTTTTGTGTGTTTCGAGTGCAAAGACGGACATTGACCAAACATCTTTGTCATTTCTATAATCACTATAATTATAGTATGCAGCCCTAGTTAAATGAACTTTTATATGTTTTTTGAGTTTCCCCTCGCATAATTCAAATTTTTCTTTTGGAATTTTCATGGCAGAATCTTATACAATTTCTAAGAAATGATTTATTGCACTTTTGAAGTCTGAATTTCGGAAAAAATAGCTTACATTTATTCCTAGTATATAAAAGACGCACTGGTCATTTCTTAACTAATAATTTAAAAAATAATAGGGTGGTAAAATCTAAATTACTACTGAAGCGGTACGCAAAGGGAGGTCACAGTTTTTTTTTGTTTACGGATGAGTTTTTTTTTACAATTGATTAACATTTTAACAAACAAAATGACCGTATTTATGCTCAAAGCTCTAAGGAAGCTTCCCAATTAGTCGACAGAGCGCAACGTGAGCATTATCCGATTTCAGTGATGGTTTGGTGGGGTATTAGTTATGAAGGAGTGACTGAGCCATATTTTTGTAAAAAAGGTATCAAATCATCGGCACAAGTGTATCAAGATACCATTCTTGAGAAAGTAGTTAAGCCCTTTATGGGGCTCTGTCCATATATTGGACACCATACATTTTAAATTTTCGCGGCTAAACTAAACGTCAAACAAATGTCACTTTTGGCACTCTGGTTGAGCAATTAGATCCTGATAACGAAACGTAAAAAAAAAAACAAGCATGGCCGACTTTTATCAGGTGATCGATCATATGTCAAAAATTGATGATTTTTGATGGTGGTAAAGAAATCTAAGAAAATCTTCAAAAGCAATGAACAGAAAGGTAAGTTTTCTTTTATGTATTGTTCCAAATGTTGTAAATATGGGGTAAAAGCTCTGATTTTTGAGATTGTGGTTCACATTTCTTGTCAGAAACGAAAAATTATGACGTCCATATTTTGGACACTGCCTGCGTAGGTCATGGTAATTTTCATGCCTTAGAATCACATTTATAATTTTTGGTTTCTATGTAACTAAGTATGTAACTGTTCCTATTTCAGACGATTCCATTAGATAAACTCCAAGATGTTCTGGAAAACCTGTTCGCATTGTCGGATGGTGAATACTCTGAAGATGGTAACGAAAGTGACGAGAACGACACCGAAACTATTTTCATACCGCCAAGTGATGCTGAACTTCAAGAAATTTTGGAACCAAGCTTGCCTCTTAGACCTGCAACAGTTTCAAACCTGAGGATAGAGTCATCTTCTGCAGGTACATTTGTTTCACATACTAGCTCCACGCAGCCACATCCTTCTCCTGGAACTTCTAGATTGTCTCCTGCTCTAACAACTGCTTCTGCATCTTCAATACCACGAAATATTACACCTACTGCTGATGCAGTCATCTGACGATAGCTCTGACAGTGATGACGAACATTGGAAAAAAGTGCAGTTTCCCCACAATCCGCCAATTGATAAATTCGATGATAGAGTATTGAAACCGAAACAGTTTATCCCGAACAGAAGTAGTCCTGCTGTTTTCACGGATGAAGTCTTAGCTAGCATTGTTGACCAAACTAATTTATATGCAACACAAAACTGCCAAAAAGATTGGGAACCTGTCACCATAGCTGAACTGAAAGCCTTTTTTGGAATTCTGATATTCATGGGACTTCATGTACTTCCTAATGTGGCACTATACTGGTCTTCTGATCCACTGTTTTGCGTAGAAGAGATTGCAGACGTCATGCCAGTGAAGCGATTCAAAAAGATTCTGTCTAATTTACATATAATGACAATAGTAAAATGCCTAAGAGAAATGAACAAGGGTTTGATAAGCTGTACAAAATCAGACCTTTGATCGACAGCATGAATGAGGTTTTTCAAAATAGAGCAGCATGCTCTTCATCACAAAGCATTGACGAATGCATGATAAAATTTAAGGGTCGCAGCACGCTCAAACAATACATGCCAAAAAAGCCCATCAAGCGAGGCTTCAAGGTTTGGGCGCGCTGTGACAGTTTGACGGGTTATCTTTACCAGTTCGAAATATACACAGGTAAAAAAGACGACACCACGGAAGTTGGATTAGGTGCCAGTGTGGTGAAAGGACTGTGCAAAAATCTGATTGAACAAAATGCTGAAAACATTCATGTCGCGTTTGACAATTTTTTTGCGTCCTGTGAGCTTATGCAATTTCTATTTCAAAAAAATATATACTCAACAGCCACTGTTCGTAAAGACCGCACCAATTTGCCTGAATTGATAAGAAGCCATAGGAAAAAGAAAAATACACCTAAACCAGCTGCTCTAAAATTGGACAAAGGCCAACACAAATGGCGACTCAACAAAAATGTTGCATTCTTCGTATGGAAGGATACCAAATTGGTATATGTACTAAGTACAGCATATCACCCTCGACAAAAGCGAATCTGTAAAAGAACGCAAAAAGATGGGACGAAATCTGATATTCCTTGTCCTTTGGGCATTTTAGAGTACACAAAAAGGATGGGAGGTGTGGACAGATTCGACCAGAAAAGGGGTACTTACCCTACTCCAAGACGCAGTAGAAGGTGGTGGATGCGTATATTCTATTTTTTTGGTGGACGCAGCTATCACGAATGCCCACATACTTTATACCCAAAATGACAGAGTTCATAATCCAATGAGTGCATTGCAGTTCCGCACTGAGCTGGCACGTAACCTGGTCAACAATTACATCTCCAGGAAACGAAGAGTATCTGTCTTGCCCAACTTTGCGACCAAAAGACCAAAGGGACCAACAAGCAGGCAGAAGTCTATTTATGGTATCCCTGACGAGCTAAGGCTGAATAATGTGGGATTGCATATGCCGGGAGAGCTGCCCAGTTATAGAAGGTGCAGAGCTTGCAGCAGTAAAGCTCTTGGAAAAAACAACAAAATAGAGTGTGTCAAATGCAAAGTGCCACTATGCATTACACCATGTTTTGCACAATTTCATATTGTGCAAAACATGGTGAAATGTCATGAGCAGTGTCCAAACTGTGGACACCATATTTTTTTTTCATGGAAAAAAATAAAAAGGTGTCTCAAAAATTTTCAATAAATACTACTTTTAATATCCCTGTGTTTTATTTTTAAAATACAAGCCAGGGCCTTCTGCCCTATAAAGGCCCCTTAACAACACCATGTTCAATAACCAAGAATGGTCCTTCCAGCAAGACTCGGCGCTGGGTCATAAAGCTCAGTCTACGCAGTCTTGGTTGGAAACGAACGTTTCGGACTTCATCAGAGCTGAAGACTGGCCGTCGTCTAGTGTTGATTAACTGACCATAATCAACACTGACCATAAATCATAATCCGCCATGGTCAGTTTTAGAGAGTACGACTTGCTCTAAACGCCATGATAATTTGGAGTCCCTAAAACAATCCATATGATTGGCAGTGAAGAATTTTTCCATGGAAAGAGTGCGTGCTTCTATTGATAACTGGCCTCAACGTTTAAAGGACTGTATTGCAGCCAATGGCGACCACTTCGAATAAGCTTTTCATATTTTAAATTGTTTTATATTTATGTATTAAACTAACACACGGTAAAAGTACTTAATAAATGTTATTTGCAATAGAATTTTTTATTTTTCTTTGTTACTGTATTTATGGCAAGACTAGGTATAGTCAATGATCACCGACGACAATTTTTTGAGAGGATGTAACCTACCAACATAACTACTAAAAAAAACAATAGTATGTGGTTTATGATCATTACTTGTCCTTATCCATCAACTGCTAGTTTTCGTCATGTCACTATGGTATGTAGTTATATATTGTTATGTGTTGTGTTGTTAAATGTGTAGGTTAGGCTATATTTATATTATTTTTTAAAGTATAATTGTTACCTTTACAACGCCGTCTTATGTTATTGTTTTATCCTGTCCATCCAAAGGTTGTCTGGAAGAGATCACTTTTAGCGATAAGACCGCCCATTGTACGTTGTTAATTAGTTTGTTGTTTGTCACGTTTTTTTTTTAAGGTGTACAATAAAGAGTTTATCTAGATAGATAGATATCTATCTACTAAGAAAATTATTCTTAAATTTCAAGCTCTAAAACGCTGTCCACACACATCAATGCCGGGAAATATCCGTAGTAATGTAGTTCATTTTAACTCAATTTGTATGACAATGGTAATCGGCATTCATAAAACATCACAACAGCGTCGGTCCCAAAGACTGCATTTGGCATTTGCCGGCCTTGACAAGATAATGACGTGTAATAATGAATGCTAGCTCTTTCGCCATACAAACAAATTCACAACGGAAATTTCAAGGCATGGACATTGGATTGATATTGATATACGTGGATAGTCGTTAACTTAAGGGTCACAGGGTGTTGAAGTTTGTATGGTAAAACCTACAAGCGGACGAAGCCCGTCTTGGCCCGTCTGCCGTTGTTTTATAAACGCATGAGATGTTTATCTATATATATTTAAAACAAAGTTTTTTTAGTTACACCACTTATAACTTAATATCGGCTGGACCGATATTAGTTCTCTTTTTTGGTGGATTCTTTTCCGCTCCAAATAGCAGAATAAGTAATAAGGAGGGGGGAGGAGTTCACCGGGGGCTACCCGTGCGAAGCCGGGCCGAGTCGCTAGTTATTAATAATTACGTCCGTATTCCCCCCAGAATAATGCCTTTCAAAGTCGGTCAGACGAAAGAAAAAGGATTTTCTAGGCTGACCATCGTCCCTTCGTTGTAAGAAGTCAAAGGAATACTACGTTGGCCACCAAAAAACAGACAGTACTCAAAATTAATAAGAGATGATAAATCCACACCTGGAGCAGGATGGGAGTTTCTAGAATGTGTTCTCAAAAGAAATAACATTCCTAGTTGACAAGTTGATGTTATCAAGAAGCTGATATGGAACTAAGCATAATGGAGCACAATACGGATACAGAACAAGAAAATGATGAGTTACGCAGCGTTCCAGGAACGTCTTTGCATATGTCTTCCCAGAACGGTAGAGCAAAACAAGACGAAATTGATTTTGAAGCTACAGCACAAGGGTTGATAAGTATTATTGTGGTAGTCGTCAGTTTCATTATTTACATGTCTAATATAAAGAAGTAAAGTTTGTTTGTAGAGGGTAATCTCTGGAACAACTGATCCGATTTTAAGTAATATTTCACTAACAATTGTAGCTATATTTTCCTGACGCCAAATAATGTTTTAAAAGACATCATAAAATTTTCAGAGATAGCCATTGTGACAATTGAGCAGCAACAAATTTCAAGCCAAGACAAGCCAAGAAAAGTCAGAGAGAACCACCGCAGTGACAACTGAGCAGCAAGAAATTTTAAGCCAAGATAAGCTAAGTAAGTTTGGAGATGTTTTATACTTACTAAGTTTAGGATTATTTTGTATTTCATTTATTTTTTATGTTTACCAACAATGAAGAGGTACAAACTATAAATACTATAGGCAAACACAACATGCTCAGTAATCTAACAGTAGTAGTAGTAGTAGTCTAGTAATTATCGACTCAAATATAGGTAATATTGTTGGAACATTGATGGTTTCCATGTGTATGTCTACACCACACTTGTGTCCGAGAGCTGTATAGCTCCACAGTTTGCTTTAAACTGTAGACTATACTCTGTGGTTTCTTGTTTTGACATATGACAGCTTTGACTCTGTAGTAATCATAGATTTAGTATATGTACTAGATCTACAATCAGAGATCGAAGATGGAACCAAAAAAAATATGTGCACGTGTTGGTGAAAGTCTATGTCTGAGTTAAAAATAGTGTTGTCCTCGACCAACACTTTTACATTGTCGATAAAATTCATCATCCGTCCGTGATGTGTATGGTAGATAAATACATCTTAATGCAGATTAAGTCTTTCATGAAGAACACAGTTTGGCAGATTTGACGTCATAAAGAGAATAAGGTTCTTATTCCAATTTTGAATACAGTTAATAAATAAACCTTTATTATTTATTGACCCCTTAATATTACGGTTTTATTTATAGGTGGGATCTTAGAGTTTCCCTTTTAAATTTAAACTTAAAATGTTTGCTGCATATACCTAGTGGAGTTCTTATTTGAGTCCATCCCACTCTTATAACCGATAACCATTTTTCTCGTAGCAAAGAATTACTTGGAAATCTGGAAGCACAAAAACATTTTATATAAGCCGTGCTACGCCCATATAATTTTTCACTCTGTTACTTTATCTATAGACAATTTGTTACCCCAAAGTTTATTATTTTTCAAGTGTAAACCACGCTTTATGGATAACATTAAATTTAAATGTAACCCAAAAATTCCGTTCTAGCGGGACTCGAACCCGCACCCTCGCCTGTCATCGGCGATGCCTTAAACAATTTAGCCATAGATCGACCTATGACGCTGGAGACGAAATTTGTGGGCACTATCAACTTGGCTATAGCGCCAAGTTGATAGTGCTGTATCTACAGGTGTTTCATTGGAAACCTTCTATTCAAAGTTCGAAAGTAAAGGCATCGCTGATCACAGGCGAGGGTGCAGGTTCGAGTCCCGCTGGAACGGAATTTTTGGGGTATATTTAAATTTAATTTGTTACCTATTATTTTATTAAGCAGAAATAAACAATATTTATTTATAAAAAATAAATATACCCTTTCGGGGAAAAAGGCGTGTGTAATAATCAACAACGTAAATATTTACTCCAAAATATCTACTACACAAACTGCAATAAAAACACCCGTGGTGCTTTAAAGTTACCTTTTCAATAGTCAATACAGAAACACACACCTCAATGTCCACCTGGTTATTATAGATTTAAAAAAATCGGTAAAATGTTAACAGAGCACACAAATTTACTCCAAACAAAGTAAACCTCCATTCTAGGATGGACAAAAATTTAATTTATAGGTAGGTATAGTGCGCGTCATGTAAAAAGAACGCTGGAGGTCAAGCTTCTACAGGCGTTCCAGCGTTCTTTTTACATGACGCGTACTATAATTGTACATTATTTGTAGTAAACTAGATAGGCACTCATTCAATGCATAGTTATACATCTCTCAAATAAGTAGAAAAGTAAGTTATCTCTTAAAAAGAACGCTGGAACGCCTGAAGAAGCTTGACCGCCAGCGTTCTTTTTACATGATGCGCATTATACAACGATATAGACTGCAACAGGACTATCGATATTTCTGACGTCATCACTTGGTCAAGCCCTATCGTAATCAAACATTTTTATATTTTACATAAAATATTGTGTATTTCTAGGTGCAGCAACGAAATATTATTAAAAAATATAAGGGAAAGTCCTAATCTACGAATGAAACTGGTTTTTAGGCCATTTACTAAAGCAGAATTGATAAAATAAGCAATACAATCGAACTACCAATAATCTCTTATTTACCTGTGAAACGTGTATTTTCCCGGATAATTACGTCTTGTATCTTCACAGTCACAAACTGAACACGACACCATTGTCATACAAAGTAATATTTGTTATTTAATAGTAAGATTACTAAAATAATTACAAAATTAGTTAAACTGCACAAGAGACCGTCCGGTATGCGCATGTACTCAAGCAAAACATGTCACATTCAATACATTGTTGCTGTCACTTTTCTTCTTGCACGGGGTACATTTAAAAATGACTTCTCTCTCCCACGCTTCGTTTGTCTATTTAGCGTAGCAAAAAAATTCTACGTCTATGGTAGTAATATCTTCTCTCTATGTATACCTGTGATACCGTGCTGAAATAAGATGTGTTGTCCGTAAGCCTGTTTTTCTCGAATCCTAGTTTATAGTGGTGATCGTAAATATAAATGTACTTTTCTTCAATGAGCAATAATAAACTATTGTATCCAGCAAGTCGGCCTTAATTAATTTTTGTGGGTGCAGGGCCCAACACACAAAAACCACATTTCATTGCGCATCGTGGCATCTCAGCTATATCTGCTCAACAAATATAACTAGGTAAATATCGAAATACACAATATACCTACAGGCATGCCGACAATTGAGTAAGTAAGCTCAATCGTTTGTTTAGAGTACAACCAAATGGCAATTTTACCTTATTTTTTTTAATTTAATAACCTCTAGTTATTTAGCACGCATTTTTATTTAAAAATAGTTATTATTATTTTCAGATCGCACACCTCGTAGGTTTAGCAAAAATAAATTGGACAGAGATGTTAAATCATTTACTACAAAATGTAAGCTTTTGTACAAAGAGTTTCAAAAAGCTGAGCGCCTAAGGGTTAAAAAGTGTTTGTCACATTAAAACTTCCATACCGTTAATCCGATCATCATAAAATTTGGTAGGTGGGTAGATGGTATTGGTACAATTTGTATGTAAGGCTATGAGCTAAATCGGTCGGGGGGTTTTTGAGATATTAGGGTCCAAGAGGGGGTAATAATAAATAAATGTGAAAGCGCATTGCTTTGACATTTCTAAGCTATTTTTAGTTATATTGCTCGCATTGCTGTGTTCCGGTTTGAAGTATATGGGTGCCGGTAAAATTACAGGCATATGAGTCTGTTCATCTTTATGTCTCAGGTTGGCAGGCGCAGTGCAATGACGTGACCTATGAGGTAATCCATTGTTAAAGGCATAGGAGGGTCATTTGCTTGTTCCGTCATTGTCCGGCCTGTGAAATATTGATTTCCGTAAATGTTTTTAGAAGTTGGTTAGAATGGTAAATATAGTGGGTAACCTTCCTACATCGCGTGTATTCGCGAGGTCTCAGTTCGGGACGAACTACTAGTTTAATGCCTATGTTTGAGAGCTTTACTACATCTTCGGCCACATCGTCACTTACCAACAGGTGAGATCGTGGTCAAACAAAGGCCTATCAATGTTAAAAAAAATATTTTCTGAGGAATTTAGTTTCCTTTATATATATCTAATAAAAGATATCTAATCTTTTTCAGCTGTACATCCTAATGGGAAGCCAGTAAGCCCGACGCTGAGGTATCTTGTATCATCGTATTTTGTATCATTTATGGATGATTTATTCGTCAATGCCAATGGAGCTGGCGGTCTAGATTCATAAAAGAAATCGAAAGATCTTCGATGGTCTGTGACATCCAAATCAAAACACCACAGTTTTTGGACAGATGCTATCAACAAATTGAATAAAATAAAATTTATAACAAAGGAAAAAAGAACAAAAGTGTTCCATCGCTAAAAAGTTGGGTTGTTACTCTTAAAAGCTTCAAAAGGGTCTGGAAATACTTAAGCGAGATAAAAATGACAAAATAATGAGACCTCGCTATTTCAATTCAGACCTAGTAGCAAACTTTTTTGGCCAAGTCAGGGCATACAACTATAGGAGTAATGACCCAAGTGTTAGTGCTTTCATAAACACTTTCAAATCACTGCTAATAACTAGACTTATACCATTCAAATACTTTTAATTGCGAGGATAATACAGGCAAGGAATTACTGTCAATTCAGTCACTGTTCAAAACATTTAATGATAACAATGCAACAAATAACGATACCAATGAGATTGAACAAACCTATCAAGATCAACATTCAGTTACTGTTGAAAATATTCAGGTACAAGCAAGACGAGAGAGATTAAATGTACACTCAAGAGCATATACCGTTGGATGGGACACTAGAAAACTTTTACGAAAACATAAATGCAAACAAAGCAAAAAAAAAAATATTGTCACAACTAATGAAGAAACCAATTTCCACGATTGGATAAAAGCACGGGAATATTTAACGTTAAATAAAAAGGAAATTGGCGTGTCCTACCGAATATGCCGTGAGGAATTTCAGTATCATTACAAAGGTGACAAATGAATATTTAGAACAAAAGGCATACCAAAACAATATCACAAAAAAATTAAACAAAAAATATTGTCTGAATGTTCCTTTGATTTCCTTGATTGTGAATCTCATAAAGAAATTGTACTTGAATACTTTCTAAGTATATCCATAAAATTGTTCATATTTCATTGGTGCAATGTAATTAATAAAAATTTGAAAGGGGTTGGTATAATTCGCCTAGAAAGGGCAACTTTGCCGCCAATGCAATGTAAGGCATTAGCAGGGGTTTCCAAAGTGGGCGACAACGCCCCCTTGTGGGCGCTGCAGGTCTAAGGGGGGCGGTAATAGACCCAGAAAACAAGAGGGCATCAAATCAGACACACTTTCGCATTTTAATAGTTATTAGACCTATTTAGGTCCTAGATAGGTCATTTTCGTAGATAATAGACCGCGGGAAATCATGTTCTAACAAGTTTTTGTTTAATAACCCGATTTGTGCATGTTTTATCTCCGCTAATATAGCTCACAATAATTAATTTAATTTGAAGTTATATTGGTTTTTAAGCCGGTGAAAAAATGGGGGAGCTCAAAATAATTATGAGGACGCTAAAAAATTCTTTACTCTCAAAGTGGGCACTAATAGACAAAATAAGTATAGGAACATTAGCATTAGCTAAATACGTTCACACAAAGCTCTACTGCTAGTAAGGCTGGCCGCATAAATACGTTTTCCGCATTCGATTTCCGAATTCGTTTTCCGTATTCGGACATGTGAATGTATGGAATCAGTAGAAAATACATTAACTGACGCACACGTTCGCTTTTTTTTCGAACGGAATAAATTCCGCACGTACGTTTCGTGTGCAAGCCGGCGCGTTCGGTGAAACCTACTCGAAAAAACCTAATGATGTCATGCGGAACGCAGCGCTTGCATACATTTTGTTTGTGCCGGCGAATACGTTCGGAAATTTCTATACAGTTTCGTGCCCGCGCTGCGCGCATCGGACGTATTCTTTTTATTGGTTACGCATAAATTTGTAACACGATAATGTGTGAGGTAGAAACATTAATATTAGCGGTTGAAAAATACCCCTGCCTGTGGAATATTCATGACAACGATTATCACAATAGAGATGTCAAAGATTTGGCCTGGAATGTATTCAAAGAGGTTATAAAGGATTGGGACACGTGCACTAAAGTGGACAAAGAAAACAAAGATAAGATATTTTCTTTAGGTATACTTTTTATTACAAATCATATTTATTCTTGTAAATTACTAATTCTCTCGTTATATTGGTACGATACTTCCCCTGCCGGTGTCATAAAGTACTCAGCAAAAATGTCTCTTATGTTTCGACCTCGGTTGGTAGATCTGTGTTGTGGACTGCGAAAAGGTATATCTTCAAAGTAATGTGTCAGAGTATCTTCAAATCGATAGCCGTCTCGTCTGCAAACAAAATTATGTAACACACACGCTGCCTTAGTTACTAATACTGCAAAGTCTGGTGGAATCGTCATGCTAGTGTGAAAAATTCTCCATTTATTCGAGAGAATGCCGAAGGCACATTCCACTACACATCGTGATCTGCTGAGGCGGTAGTTGAAGATTCTGCGTTGAGTATTGAGATTACTTCTCGGTTATGGTTTCATAAAATTGTTATTGAGTGGAAACGCTTCATCGCCAAGAAACACAAAAGGTAGAGGTGTGTCATTGGTATTCGGCAGAGGTGTTGCTTCAGGCATATTAAGGCGATTTTGAGTTAGCTTTTTTCCAAAATTCCAGTTGTTGAAAATATTAATATCGCTGTCTCTGCCATAAGCACCAACATCTACAGTTCGAGTAGCCGAAGCCTACCGTATTTTAAAAGATACACATGATTCAAAGATAAGGGACAAGAGTCAAGCTTTTGGAAATCATGTTGCTTCAAAACATCGCGAATACTCAAAAAGGACGAAAGCGTATGTTGAACATTACATAAATAATATACTGTTCGACGCTGATTTGGGGAAATTTGATTATGAGTCAAATTTAGCATCAACTCCGATGTCTTCATATTCAGACAGTTCACAAAATACTTGCATTGTGTATTCTATAGCCTCAGATCAATCCCCTCCACCCAACCAAATGGAAGCCAGTTCAGAAAGTAATGTAAATTTAGGCCAACAATTACACATTCCGGATGATACCGCAACTGAAGAAACCAGCGAGTCTTTGCTGCATTTCATTAAAATTTTTAAGTAACATGTATATCTTTTCTAGTTACTTTTTGTTTATTTAAGTTCTCTGATTGTGTTTTTTTAAATAAATATCTTAACATAAATTGTCTTAGTTTATTTACTTACTTTCACTAATAATTACGGTCGTGATAATAGGTGTGTAGGTATGTATAAAAGTAATAACTTTACTTACAACTTTTGAAACTATCATGGTTATGTACATAATTTTCACTAGAAACGGGATATTTACCATGATTTTTGAGTTTTATATGTTCCCGATATTTCGGCACAGTTGCATGCGCCATGATCACGGGAGAACTGACTAAAGTCTTTGCGAGTAGATGTTATTGGCAGATATATCGATCTACCCTCTTTCTCACTCTTTTATTACGAACGATACCACTACCATCGGTTTCATTGTCACAATTCACACCAACTCGACACACAACACTAACGGTGTCCGGACGCGTAGCAGGTACCACACTTTTTTGATTCTTACACATTCTTACCACAGGCTTCCATACTCCAGATAATTGAAAACCATCTTCTCTATTGAAGTTTCTGTACTTAGTAATCTCAATTGCCTCTTGTACCATTCTCGGTATGTAATGTCGCTCTGTCGAGATTACCTGCGGACTGCGTAGCTCGATCCAAAAAAAAAAAAAACGATTCAAAAATCATGGTAAATATCCCGTTTCTAGTGAAAATTAACTTTACTTACCTTAGCATAGTCTTGCAATGCTTCATTTATTGCAGCACATACTTCAGATATAGCATTACATATTGTCGATTTAGACATTTTAGTAAAATACATGAGGCTTTCATAGGAATCTCCAGTTGCCAAAAATCGCAAAGTCACTGCTAGTTTGTCATATGCAGGAATCGAGTCTCTAAAATTCGTACTTGATTTTCGAATTTTTTCGCTGGTCAGAGATAGTAAATGATCAAAATCCTCTGGCGCCATTCTACAAAAGTTTTGGAATTGTCCACTTTCTTCTTGTTTTTGCATATCCGTCATTGTTTCACCTACATTATCCAGTTTCCTTCGATGCATTACATTTTTAACCCACCAACGTCTCTTCCTTCTTTTATTTTTGAGTTTTTGCGACAAAATAATAAATGCAGCACTTGCAATAATGATATCGCTGTCAGAGTCAGACATAACGAAGCACTACCAATACTAACAACAGAATTGACACGAATGAGCAAAGAACATTCGATCTAGCTTTTGTTTACACTAAAAGATTACGAAAGAATGCTCTTGTTCTAGCTCTAGCTCTATGTTCGTTTAATGTAAATCGATACCTCTAGCTTTCGTTTACACTAAAAGATTACGAAAGAATGCTCTTGTTCTAGCTCTAGCTCTATGTTCGTTTGATGTAAATCGATACCTCTAGCTTTCGTTTACACTAAAAGATTACGAAAGAATGCTCTTGTTCTAGCTCTAGCTCTATGTTCGTTTAATGTAAATCGATACCTCTAGCTTTCGTTTACACTAAAAGATTACGAAAGAATGCTCTTGTTCTAGCTCTAGCTCTATGTTCGTTTGATGTAAATCGACCTTTAGGTTCTTGTTTATTACTGGGTGTTCATAACTAGATTTTTGTTGAAATAACTGGTTAAAAAAAAAGAAGTTATTATATGTTAATAACATTAAAACCAATTAAAGTGTCCTACATTCAATAAAGCAGAAAAATAGAATAAAAACAGGACTTCATATTTTCACTACGTTTTGTGTTATAACTTTCACGGGTATAAGTGAACTTTCTGAAAAACCAAAATTTTCTTCTTAATGTGTCCATCATTGGAGTATTTACGGTACACACCCACTATTTGAAAAACTACATGTTATATACGTGTGGCGAACGTGAACATATTGTAGATGCTCTTTCAATTTTAGGAAAATATCTTATAATAATTGGGCTGAGACTCCAAATAATTATCTTCAAGATAATGTAACTGTAGATGAGTATCTACAGTTACATAAATAGAAGGAGTCTTCAGATTTCGAAAAGGAGGAAACCCTGCACGGATAATGCTAAGTGCTAATAAACTTGTTCAAAATACTACACAGTTTATTGCCTCAATAAATAGTAACCCGACGTTTATTGTGTTATTTGCTAATCGCAGCTCATCAATACATCTTGAGATGACTCATACATACATAGACACACGCCTTTTTCCCCGAAAGGGGAGGCAGAACCTTAAATGGGCCTCTTTTCACGTGGGTTGCACTCACGAAATTCACTAGTAATTATCACTGTTAATTACTCTCATCTTGACCTAACATGCATGTTTTTATTAAAGGGTCTCATAAATATCTTTGGTTTAGCTACGAATGTCAATGAACAAAAATATCATTGTAAAAATCATTGAATGACATTCGTAGCTAAACTAATAACATTATCGATTTGATATTACCATTTTCTAAAGTTAATTTTAATGACGCTAATTTAGTTTAGGTTTTGTTATTCTGCATTTGAGTTTCACCTCCTTACTAAAATAAACAACGATAGTTAGCCAACAAAGTTGAATAAACATAGGCAACATAGTACATTTATTTACAGAAAGAATAATACAAGGTATGTAAAAAATACATATGAAACAGTTGTGCTACCTGAAGACCGCTGCTAGCGATCTAAAGGTAGCTCAACTGATCCAAATCACTACCAGACAACTTAGTGATTCTAGGTTTTTGTCAGATAAAGCTGTGTTTTTTTTTATTTGTTTTGGCGTTGGAACTTTATACTTTTGCCATGTCCAAGTTGAATATAAAGCTGTGCGCAAACAGAGTGTGGCCATTGCATAAATTTCGGAAAATACCGGTTATTTTGCAGTCCATTAAAAGTGCGGGAAAGTGGATGTATTGATAAAAACAACGTTTTATTTTTACAATGGTAATTATGCCTGCAGGTGTATTTTTCATAGCATTGTGGTGGTTGGCTCGATCCTATGGTGTGACGGGTAGTGACACCACATAAACAATAGGACACAGTTCCACTCACTCAGTTTTAATAAACTTTGTTGTTATAATTAACAACAGTTTACAAAGTCACAGACAGTTTCCACAGTAATATGATAGTTCACGTGTTGTTAGGAAATACGGAGAAACGAAATAGTAGAAAGGAATCTAGATTATAATAATATTTACAGTAGCTAATTGAAAAGTATTTTTACAACAAAGACCGACCGGTATATATTCCGCGAACATCTGTTTCTTCCACAGATAAAACAGTCTACCACGTTCGGAGCATAGATAATATATGTGTGGGTGGAATAGGAACGCCACAGCATTTATAACTTAATAGGGAAATAATGGGCTATATTCATTTTACTTCTGGCAACATCGCCAGCGAACCAAACCCTTGGGACTTCCGGTTTGGCGACAACTGAGAAAGCGTGATTCTTTGAAAATGAAATTATTAATTTCAATAATTTTCATTTAAAAGCGTGTGTTGGTACTTAAAAACTGCGTGATGGAGGAAGAGTGATGGAGACAGGGATGGCTACGTGCCGGTGACTCGAGATCGAAAGAAGAGAAAGATTTTAGACCCTGATGAGGCACCTGTATTATTACAGGCTAACAATGAGAAGCACGAACCTTTTATTAAGTAGGGGCAAGTGCTGTTCCTGTGGACGCTTGCACCTGTGGACACTATCGATTCCGACGAAACTGGCAACTTTAAAAATCTATTTTGAACGCAGCCGTAAAGTGTTGTCTATGGTTGACAGAATAAACGTGTCGCCATCTTTGTATTCCATGCAGTTTTTGTTATGCCTGCTTCAAAAGTTTTTAGACCAAAAAAGTAAGTTTTTTTGCATTTTTTAAAGTGTTTTACCATGAAAATACTTAAGATACCGGTTTGATCGTATTTGTAATATGTTATGTGTTGTTTATAGCTTGTGCATTCAGCCAGTCAACATAAATGGCTTTAACCCGCGAAAATGTGATTAGTTTTATTTTATGTCCGGATTTGTAACTATGGACAAAAAACAATTTACCGGTGTCCACTGGAAGGTGGATGCGCACGCTTGAGGCGCGAAATTCAAATTTTTTGGTGTATTTTGCCCATTACAGGTCATCAACACTTCTTCAGATAACGAAAGTTGAGTTCGCGACAACAAGGAGACTTAACACACATGTTTTAATTGATGGTATCTCATAAATATCATCAGTTTAGCTATGATACCCCTAAACAAACAAAAACACTGGAAAAATGTGTTTAGGGGTATCATAGCTAAACTGGTGATATTTATGAGATACCATCAATTAAAACATGTGTGTTAAGTCTCCTTGTTGTCGCGAACTCAACTTTCGTTATCTGAAGAAGTGTTGATGACCTGTAATGGGCAAAAAACACCAAAAAATTTGAATCTCGCGCCGCAAACGTGAGCATTCATCTTAATCAAATGACGCAGAAAAAGACAGAAAAAAACTAAATTCTAAATGAAGCTATGAAAAAGGCTGAAAAGAAGAAAATAGTAAACCGGAAGACAGACACGAAACTGACTAAAACAGATTAAAAAAAACTGAACCCCACAAAAACTAATGGTATCAAAAAAAGCTCTTTCAAAACCTGGTTCCTCCTACGATGACGCTGGTTGTTCCATAAGACATCCAACTCCTCTTCAGCCTGAGAACCCGTCAGAACCTGGCCCGTATAACGCCATTTCGAATGAAAATATAACGAAATCTTGCGACCCAAAGATTAAAATAATCCAACAAGAGCCGTTGCCGTTTGTTAGGTGTAATAAGTGTAAAATGTATTCAAAAGACAAGAACCAAATGCTCAAATGTAGCTTTTGCCACCACAGCTATAATAGGAAGTGTGTTTGGAGAGTGAGAGTTTCGTTTGCCTGGCATGCTTTGTGTTAGGTAATGACAGCAATAGTGACGAATCTACACAAAACTTGTTCGAAGAATGTTGTAATGAGTATAAGTAAGTTTAAAGGAGATGTTTATGTTTATTTTTAGTTTATTTTAGAAGAGTATCTTTGTTATTTTTCTTTGTAATATCTAATTAATGAGAACCGTCCCTAGGTACAACACCGTCCACAGGTACAATATGCTCTGTCCATAGGTACAATTAACTGTTGGACCTGTGGACAAAAATGGTGATTTTAATAAAAGTTGATTATCTTCGTAAATATAATAGATATCCAGGCTAAGGTTTTGTTTAATTAAAGTCTGATTATTACCTAAGACATGTGATTTGTTAAAAATAAATAAAAGCTTGCCAGTCCAGAAATAAAAAATATTTTATTCCGAATTCTGGAAAGTGTCCACATGTTCCGCACTTGCCCCTAAAATTATAAAAGGCTATAACGCAGACAAATCCAGTCATTCAGAGTTCGCAGTGTTCCTTGAGAGCACTGCACCTCAGGAACAAAGAAGAGTTTTTAAATTACATGGAAAAGCGAGCAATGAGCTTCGAGGAATCACAAATATCCGCTGGTAAGTCTACTTCAAACAAACATTTTAGCATGAACAAGTCTGTTAATTTGGTCAATGCACGTGACAATAAAGTGAATACCTGCAAATATTTGCATGCAATGAATTTCAGGTATTGAGTGCACAAGATCGGGTTAACTTTGTTACAAAAGAAAAGTTGTGTAAAATTTGCCTAAACCCACATAATATATTTTTTTACTTCCATATCAAATGTTCGCTATGCAAAAGTAAAGAGCATAATTCATTGTTACACTTAGAAGACAGTGTTACAGTTACAGTGTCTGTAACTTTGCAAAATCCGCTCATAACGTGGTGTTCCTTCACTCAGGTGGCACTTTATTTTGTAGGTGGATTTTGCAACCAGTAGGTTGCAAAATCCACCTACAAAATAAACTATGTAAGAAAAAGAGTCGTGTCAGTCAATGAACTGACAAAAGATTGCATGTGGAGTCATGTGAGTGGATCATGCAACCCAGCAGATTGCTTATTAAGAGGATTATTGCCATCAGAGCTTCATTCAATGGATTTATGGTGGCACGGTCCCCCAAATTTACAAAATGACAATTTCTCAGCAAAGCCTTTTGCTAAGACGGGATGAGAATGGTCAATCTTGTAATATACTTGATGAGGTCATACCAATATCTAACTTTTCATCATTGTTGAAAATTCAACGCATTGTATGCTACATGCTACGTTATATTAATAATTGTAGAATACAAAAGGAGGACCGTATAAGTTCCAAACAATTAAATTCAAGAGAATATATGCGATCAATGCAAACAATTATAAAATATGTACAGACATTGTATTTTCCTGAAGAGATTTTTTTCATCAAAAGAAATCAAATTATTAAATCCAATTTGAGGAAATTATGTCCTTTCTTAGATAAAGTGAGATATTACGTGTGGGCGGTAGATTGGAGAATGCCAACATACCTTTTAGCCAAAAACATCCTATAATATTTCCAAAAGACTGCAATTTTACCAAATTAATTATCAGGCATGAACACAATGCACATGCACTTTGCAATGCAATGTGTAATTTGTTTTTGTTTTAGTTTTTATTTAGTTCCTATCTTGTTTGCTTTTTTTTTTGTTGGTGTGTGTCTTTGTTTGTATAGTCATAAATAAATGTTTCTTTCTTTCTTTCTTTCTTTCTTTCTTTCTTTCTTTCTTTCTTTCTTTCTTTCTTTCAATGCTTTAATGCATAGGGGATTAAAATTGTCATTTTCTAATCTAAGCCAAAAATATTATGTAATTAGCGCAACAACTCTTGTCAAAAGTATTATAAACAAGTTTGTTCCATGTTTTTTTTTTAAGTTAGGTTAGGACCTAACCTTACGATAATGATATTTATGTGATACTATAAAATATAACTTGTGCGTTAGGTCATATAATTACTGGCAAATACAGTAAAATAACCTAGATTTACCTAAAATATTTGTATTAAATTGTAAATTACATATTTTCAGCATAAATTTGATTGAATAGTACTAGATAAACATAACAACAATATTTTACATAAAAGATTTCCTGCACTCATTGAGAAATTAAATAGGATTTTATGTTTTTATTCACCGAAGCCGAGCTGTGAAATTTGAGAATTCTGTGTTTTTTTGTGTATTTGGTGCATACCTACTTATTTTATTGTGTTGTTGCATCTATGTTATTTTATATTACACAGTATATTGTGTCTTGTATTGTTTTTGTTGTTTACCATAGCTATTTTATAATTTATGTGTTTACATATTTTGTTCCAACGGTAAATGGTACATGTAATACCTTCCGGACAATCTGACCACCATGAACTTGCCACCGGTTGTCAATTGAGACGGAAACCACCCCATTTTACCACTGGTGGTCAACTGGGAAAAACTTATTCCCAATTCACCACTAGTGATAAAATGGCACGATTTTAGTTCTAATTGACCACCGGTGTTGAGATGGTGTATAATTTCACCACCAGGGGTGAAATGGGACTAATCTGCTATCCGTAAACATTAGCTAGCCTGTTACGATTTGCTTTGAGTAGAATCCTCCTTAATTATTTTATTGAAAAGTAAACATGACTATATTGACACACGTCATTGTAAACTTTTCCTGGGGTTATCTAACTCGAAGAAAATCATTTCTAATGATTACCTTATTAGTGCAGTATTTCTGTGAAAATGTGTGATCAAGATTCTGAGCCTACATGCAGTAACCCAATTACTTACGAATATATATCAATATAGGGATATAGACACCTACTTTTGCAAGACGGACGAAGATATCACCTAAAGAAGACCTACAAAAACAGTCACAAAATATGGGTGTGCTGTAACAAGAAGTACTGCAAAGGTAATCTAACGCTTAATGATAAACAAATAAAGGTAAAAGAATCTGTCCACGTTCTAAATTGTCTCCAATCCCTTTCAAGAAACATTGTAGCAAAGCATGTAGACCAATTAAAAAAAGATGTTACTATAAATTACGAACCGGTTCCCCGCCAATATTTCTCTATGGTAAGTCGACTACACGATCAATGTGTAAATGTACAAGAAATGCCGAAATATACTGCAGTAAAGTCTACGTTATATAGATGTATGAAAAAATAACTTTGTGTACGAAACATACGATTTGAAACGGTAGATAAAGTAGAAGTCCCTCCCACTTTTAAAGACTTTTTAGTGGCAGACTATGAGTACCTTAACAATCGAATATTAATTTTTGGTTCTGAATATGCAAGGAAAAAAGTTTATGATGTAGAGCATTTTTATTTGGATGGCACCTTCAAAAGTTGTTCAAAGCCGTTCACGCAAATTTATGGCATTCATGGTAAGACAATTAGTGCAGGCGGGTCTACTACAATAATACCCTTATTTAATGCCTTATTGACCAATAAAAATGAAAAATCGTATGTACTATTATTTTTGCTTTTGAAATCTCAATTCAAGTCATGGAAACCTCGGAAGTTTGCACTTGATTACGAAGCACCAGGTTAAAGCAATAAGGGCTTTTTTTCCAGACACAGAAATAAAAGGGTGTTTTTATCACTTCAACCATTGTCTGTGGAGAAAGGCAAAGGAAATTCCTTTGAAAACCTCAGTAGAAAGACGCCATGAAGCTATAAGTGCTGGACTTGCACTGATTCCACCAGATCAACTAAATGAAGGATGGAAATACATACTTCAATGGAGTCCTTGTACCGAAACAATTATAAAATTTAATGAGTATTTCAAAAAGCAATGGCTTGATAATAAACTATTGAGTAACATGTGGAATTGTGAAGGTGAAGAGTATCGAACAACAAATCATTTAGAAGGATGGCATTCAAAGATTAACAGATTCATAGGCCAAAAAATCCTACATTACCACGACTGTTACATTTTTTAAAGAAAGATGCTCAATATTACTCAATATACGAAAGTAATAAGGATTTTAATATTACAAAAAAATGTCGCGATCGTGCTGAAAACGATGAAAAAATAAAGAGGGCTGTAGGAGCATTAAAGGATAACAATGTTACTGTCGGCCACTGTCTAGAGATAGTTAGCCCCTTTGCTTACTAATGCCAGAAACCCAGAAATAGATACTTAATATTTTTTATAGAATAACATAACGAATAATTTTTAAATGAAGTACCTAATTTAAATCCAAATAGTTTGTAATATAAATATAGGTTATGATAGCTAAGAGCGGATAGTTTGGTTTAAGTACAAATAAATACAAATAAATGTTTTGGATATAGTAAACGGTATATTTATTCAAGTGGTTTAGATAATATTGATTTTACTAAATTGAAACTGATCTTATAATTTGACCACTGGTGGTAAAGTGCTACTTATTTTGTTTTATTTTACCACTAGTGGTAAAATGAGTCAATTTTCACCACAAAGGTGATATGGGAGTAGTACTGTGTTATTTGGTCACTGGTAGTCTGTTGGGATATAGAAATCCCAAGTCACCACCAGTGGCAAGTTCATGGTGGTCAGATGGTCCGGAGGGATGTAATATTGTATTTTTGAAGCTGTATTGAAGATGGATACTCCTAGTTCGCAATTGTTAAATGAGAAAAACGAACGAAGAGCAACGTGTCCGGCAGCTTGTCCGGCTGACTGCTTACCGCAGAGTCGCCGTATATTAGTCACCGAATGCGCAACTAAACGACGTTTTCTAATTGACACAGGCTCAGAACTCTCCTGTTACCCTTATCAGTGGTTGTCGAACCGGCCAATGCCGTCAAACTATACATTGGCTGCTGCCAATGGTAGTGAGATCCGCACTTTTGGTCACATACAATTGACTTTGAATTTAGATTTACGCCGTGCTTTTCAGTGGAACTTTATCATTGCCGACGTCAACACGGCTATCAACGGTTCCGATTTTTTGGCACATTATCGACTTCTACCAGATTGTGCCAATAAAAAGCTCGTCGATAGCGATACTGGCCGCCGTCGTCGCAACTTTAGGTCAGACCAGTGTTAAAGTTGTTTTTGCTCCACCGTCCGAATTTGGTGCGCTTCTTACGGAATTTCCGTCTATCACACAAGATTTAGGCATCTTCGCTCGCTCGCAGGTAAAACTTTTTCCGATGATGAAATCATGCGTGAACTGTGGCTTCAATTTCTGCCCCACAACGCTCAGGCAATTTTGATAGCCCAGGCTGACCTATCCTTGTACAAAGTTGCCGAACTCGCGGATAAAATCTTAGAAATAAACCCGGTTTCTGTGTGTAATGTCTCTCCTGAACCTTTTTCACCGGTTCTAACTCCCTCGGTTTCTCCTGACTTGGCAGCCATTACCATGCAGATACAAGAGCTGAGTAAACAAGTTGCAGCTCTATCTGCCCAGCGGCCCAGGCAGCGATCTAGATCTGTACAAGATCCTTCATTGTGCTTGTACCATTCCACGTACGCCACCAAGGCCTTCAAATTTACCAAGCCTTGTTCTTGGTCGGGAAACCAACAGAACAGTCAGTAACGGCGGCGATTGACTGTTATACTAGTAGCCTTATATTTGTTGTGGACAGAGTCCAAATACAAATTCCTCTTAGATACTGGGTCTGATTTATGCTGTTTCCCCAAGAAGCTTCTAGGTAATAAACACGAGGATGCTGATTTTAATCTATC
Source organism: Operophtera brumata (assembly GCA_932527175.1). NCBI lineage: Eukaryota > Metazoa > Arthropoda > Insecta > Lepidoptera > Geometridae > Operophtera > Operophtera brumata. The sequence continues at coordinate 43,452,113 of OW052226.1, read as the reverse complement.
TGCTGCCAACGGCACTACCATAAAAACCTATGGTTGCTGTATACTCAGATTAAACCTTGATCTCCGCCGCGATTTCAGGTGGAATTTTATCATCGCTGATGTAGACACTGCCATTATTAGCGCCGATTTCATGGCCTACTATAACTTATTACCAGACTTTAGAACAAACTTTTACGTTGTGGAGTGACAGGGCTACGGCCATTGCCTCTATAGCTACGTTTTCTCAACCCAATGTCAGGACGGTACTTATTAAAGACTCGCCTTTTAATAATATTTTGTCTGAATTTCCAGCAATCACGATACCTTCGTGAAGTCAAGCATTCATCAATACTACCGACGTGTACTGCACACGTGTAGTGAAATTAAATAGAAGTGAATTGCGTAACTTTTCGAATTGGTCTAATTGGAATTGTCTACCAAAGTTTTAGTAAAACGGCCACTGTTTTACTAAAACATGACTTGACTGTGACGACTTGGAAGGAGTGTAACGTTGCAAATTATATTGAAAATACAGTAATAGGATTAACGAGAGGGGGAGAAAACAGTGTACCTGATGTGCTTAAACAAGAAATTAGAGAATTTATCGATTCTTTTCTACTAAACAGTTCACATTATAACAGGGTAAAAACTTCAGCCAATGTTTTTATGCCTGGAGTGACTTTGAGTATAGTTTAAGACGAATACAAAGCCAAACTGAACCTGAACCTTAAAGCTGTGGATTATTGCCTCTTCACTTCAAGCAATTTTTTAACATTATTTTTAACATCAAAATACTCGGCAATAGCATCCACCGTGGAGATTCGGTCAGAGCTTCAGGCCTCCTTCGTCATCGGCATGAATCTGAAATAGGTAGGTATATTTTTTACTACGACATTTTCATTCCACACCAAAAAGGTGTGGTAAAAGTGACAGTAAAGCTACAGTCGTATTACGGCTTTTGCAGTACTGTCATATAACACCACATTTTAGTGCTGTTATGTGACAGCGTAGACAGAGTATAGAGGTATAAACCGAACACTAAATTAATAATAGTTATATGAGCGGGATGCACGAATTACGACTTATTTGAAAGCAAGCGAAACAAACATATTACATACTTTTTAACTCGTTCTGCATATGTGTTTCATCTGTTTGGTACCAATGCATCGATTCCAAACAAACCGTGGTTGACAAACAGTGTATTATCAAATAGTTGGGATTTGTGGCCTTTAAAGTAGCGAAAAGTTGGAGTGTTTTATTTTATTAGAACTCTCCAAAATATGGGTCGGTGCTGTATTGGCTGTAAAAACCGCCCAGAGCGAAAAATTCCGAATATAACCTTTCATCGGTAAGTAACTTTATTTATCACAAAGGCTGACAAAAAGCTTGGTGTACGCGAAACTGTACTTCACTGCAGGCCAAAGGCTGCTTCTCTATAAGTCGCAAGTCCGGCCCCACATGGAGTACAGCTGTCACCTCTGGGCAGGAGCACCTGGATACCAGCTTGGATTTTTTGACTCGGTTCAAAGGCGTGCAATGAGAATTGTCGACAACGAACGGTATTAGAGACTTTGTCCCAATAGTAATTTTTATCAGACACAAAAAAAACATAAGTTCCCTTTTATTATTGCTATAACATAAAACGTAGACTTTTTTTTTGTAGTATCATCGAGCACGTAGGCACGTAGGTACTTGATGATTTAAATATTCTTGAAAGAATTATTGAAGGATTTAACGAAGGATACCACGTTATATACTTGGATAACATCAGGGATCCGACTCCGATCAAGGAGTCAGAACCGAACTCAAATGATATATAATAATATAATATTTATTGACCTTCCAGCTCCAGTGCCTGAATGAAATAAGCAAACATCTAAAGGTCCTACAAATATCCTACAGATATCCTACTTTTTTATTAATTTTGCAAATTTGCAAAGTTGAGTGCCTTATGAGCGGCATATGCTCATAAGAAAAATTCACACTGCGTGCCTTATGAGCATGGTTTGCTCATAACAGATTTGTGTGATTGGTCAATATTTTTGGCTATGTTCGAATTCTTTGAGCTTTCCTATTGGCTGTACACAATATTGTTCATTCAGTGGAAGTTCACTCGTGCCTTTTGATTGGTAGAAAACCGAAGCAAACATACAGAAAAAAATATTTGAAGCCACCGATGTGACCGAGTGACCAGTAATTTCGCGCGTGTCGACAGAGCCGGTCCGGTCCGGCCGGTCATGAAAAATGTCTTTCTGGAGGAATCAGTGACTGTTTTGGATATATTTTTGCATAAATTTAGCAGAAAAACATTGCAGATTTAGTGTGTGTTCGTATTATTTCAAAAAGAGGTATAAATCAACGCGATAAATGGAACTAAGTTTTGACGACATGGAATTTCATGTCTTGTGGTCGCTCGGTGCAAATTGTACGGCGCGGCCGCGGGATGGTACCAAAATGGCGGTGCTTTTTTTTTCGAAGTTGTAAATTATCTTTTTCTTGTGTTTTATTTATTTTCAAAGTGATAAAGTTTTGTGAAATTATTACGTAAATATGTATGCTACATACTTACATGTGTAATTTTGGTGAAAGCTATTGTGAATGAGTGCAACGAGATAAAATATGTGTGTGAAATCACAATGTGTGTGTGTCTCCGAAAATAATAATTTACTACGAGGTAATAATAACTTACTATTTATTATTAGGTAGGAAAATTCAATGCCATAACAATGATGTATAACACTTGTCATATAATTATGCGTAAACACTTGAAAATATTTTTTTCCGATAACAAAAACAAAAAAAAAATTGCTAGAAAAAGTGCTGTCGCTTGGGGGCCATTTTTTTTTTGGGGTATCTTCGCTTAACGGGTTAATAAAAAATATAGTGCTGTTATTTCTGAAATAGGCTTGTTATTTTTATCAGAAACAAAAAAAAAAGTTCCCCTTTTGCTGTAACATAAAACGTAGACTTTCGTTTTTTTCTGTAGTATCATCGAGCACGTAGCCACGTAGGTACTTGATGATTTAAATATTCTTGAAAGGATTATTGAAGGATTTATTGACCTTCCAGCTCCAGTGCCTGAACAAAATAAGCAAACATCTAAAGGTCCCACAAATATCCTACAGATATGGGTTCCGCTTAGCGTTACTGCATGGACCGGCCGTTCTGCGATGCATCGGTGAACGGGGACCGTGAGTACTTACTTGCTCCATCAGCATGACGCCAGCTGCAAATTTGCAAAGATTAATAAAAAATATAGTGCTGCTATTGCTGAAATAGGCTTGTTACCTATAGCATTCTTTTAAGGTCTGGAGTGGCTTAACAACTCTACACGAAAACGAAGGCGGCTAAAATATATCGGTCACAAAATGGAATAGGGGGTGGGTCGGCCCTCTCTATAACTTTGTCAGTTTTGAGCAGTGAGTGCTCCATATTATGGGGGGGGCATGCACCTACTGGGCTCTCCAGTGTAGTCGAGGCCAGCTTGCCGCTGGTTTGTATATTTGCATCGAGAGTTCAACATGGAAAAGTCTATCCTTGAAGCTGCTAAAAACAAGGTAGGAGAGCTTCATGATTCGAACTGGGCGACATGGAAATTCAAAATACTAATCGCATTGCGAGGCCTAAGAGTCCTAGATGTGGTTGAAGGTAAGCTAATACCACCCAACAAACCTGAAGAGAATACAGAGCCTGCAGTAAAGAAAAAGTATGAGGACCAACAGCAAAAAAAGTATTGGTCAGCAGATAGCGCAGTCTTAGCTTATTACTACCAATTTGTCACAAGAAAACAGCGAGATAGTTTTAAGATACTCTACAGCGAGGGGAATACGGATAGAACTACACCGCTTGTATGATGGTACGTCGGAAAGTAAAGCCTACGACCTGTGCATGAAGTTCTTCAACTACACTGTGCAATCCAGAGGTGATGTGTCAGCTCACGTCAGCAAACTGAATAACTTATAGTCAGAACTAGGGCATGCAAACCGGTTTTTTAAGGGAGATAAATTTTTTTTCACATGGTATTATCACCCTATTGGTCGCCAAAGCAAGGATAGTACCATGTGGAAAAAACATTTCTCTCCCTCGGTTAGAATTAGCCGCGGCTCATCTTTTATCAAAACTAGTAATCAAAGTACAACAGTGCTTGAGTAACTACGAACTTATCTTATACTTACGGATGGTGTGACTCTATGATCGTCCTAGGATGGCTCAGCGGAGATCTAACTAGATGGAAAACCTTTGTCGCAAACAGAGTGCGAGATATCGCCCAAATAATGTCATCAGAATGTTGGCGTTATGTCAAATCAGAGGAAAACCCGGCGGACTGTGCCAGCCGTGGATTAACAGCCTCACAGTTAAAAAAGCATAGTTTGTGGTGACAAGGACCGTCCTGGCTACCAGACTTCGAAGGACAAGGCAAACAGCCTGAATATATAACAGATAAGAAGTCAAAAAAGTCCATCAAGTAAATGTTGACACCGAGCAGGATTATGACAAACAACGAAAACTTTTCAATCAGCATCTGAATAATATCGAAAAATCGAAAGATGATCTCCAACTAGTATCAAACTCAGGTGACTTCACTTTATCATCGGTTATCGCACAAGGTGTCCTATTGAGTCTACACAACATTCAAGAAACAATCATCGATTCATTAACAAATGTATACGCAGGAAAATTCAACTTTCATCTTCTTATCCCTGAGTAGTTACGAGACGAGACGACTATCGTCACAGGATTATTATCAAGAGACATGACATTGCCCTTAAATAACCTTCAATCTGATCTATCAAAAATGTATCATCTTCTCACCGTAAAAGCAAGAGCTTCAAATAAGTTCATCATATTTGAGATCAAAACACCGTTAGTGAGCAGAGATAACTTCGAACTATACAACCTTAATTTTCACTAGAAACGGGATATTTACCATGATTTACGGTTATGGTTATGTTGGTTTACGGTTTTTTGGTTATGTACATAACCATGATAGTTTCAAAAGTTATACAACCTTATACCAATCCCGCAGCAAATCGAAAACAGAATGATCAGCTTAGTACCTATATCAAATTACGTCGCGGTGAACATGCAAAAGGACTGTTATGTTACCATTACAAAGAGAGATCTACATAACTGTATCGAGTTCGATAACGACTCTCATTTATGTTCCTTAAAACAGCCTATTTACCAGATGAAATTAGACAAACATCTGTGTGTCAAAGGCCAGCTATCCAACCAGTGTCAAACAATGACGTCATCTTGCATGGATTCCTGGGTTGAACTGAATAAAATAAATACCTACCTATATTTCTGTTGCGGTCAATGCTCTGTACGTATCATATGCGAGCATAAAATTACCGCAGAACAGTTACATAAGTCCGGAATAATGACTATAAACGAAGAATGCATAATAAAGAGTAACGCTCTTACTATTTATGCTCATAAAACGCAATCAAATACGTTAAAGAGGGAAGCCGATGTCATAAAGATCGAGATTCCTCCTATCAACAATATTATTAACCTATCAATACCTACTTCTGTCGAAAATCAATCGCTGTACTCAGATCATCAAGAGTATTTTGAGGAGATCGACCGACAGATTAAACAACTGAAAGATAGCGCGTCAGCTGATGTGCTGACAGAGCCTCTATCATATCATGACGTCCATCATTATGTCGTCATCGATTTGGTGTTGTTTGCGGGCGTCGTCGTCGGGATCGCGGTCCTGGTGTGGCGCCGCCGGCGGGCGCCAGCGCCTCTGCCGGGAGCGCCCGCCGCGGCGCCGCCGTCGCTGACTCCGCCAGCGTGTGCAGATATAGAACTTCGAGCAACTAACTTTGAGCCTCATGCCATCAAATGTGTCAGTGAGTCAGTTCTGTGTTCTTAGTGAGCCAGAGAACCAATCTTGCAGTGCGCGTTTCTCGAATAAAGCTAGCTCGCCCGTAGTTTTCCGCAATAAGTTCGATCGCACGTTGTAATTTATCAACGACTTAGTATCAAAGACTCTTATAATAGTGTTATAGACAATCAAAGACAATCACTAACTTAACATAAACTATTGTTTTATCACCTTGTAACTCACGTCAATCACTTATCATTGTTAGCAGCATCCTTTCATCCGCATTGTGTGGCCCGGGAGTATGTACGAGCCAGTAGCCCGTACACTGACCTACCAAAATTGTGCATCCTAAGCTCTTTACGCCACACGTGCAATCAGTTCGCGTTTGGCTATTAACCCAGTCAGGCGGCTCATATCATCTCATCAATATCAAAAGTTATATCAATATATAACAGTCCAAATTTACAACATAGTTTTACTGATATTAACTAACTTCATCTACATCTCTTTTTTTGAGGGATACTCGGTTAACTGCTCCATTTGAGACTCGGTTAGCTAACCCCGGTTATTCGTTTTTTTAGGAAGTTAGTAGCCTCCTTGATAATTACGCCATAAAGAAATATTTCAGTCAGTCGTCGCAAGAAAATTAAGACCTCCAACAACCAGCTTCTTTAACAGTCACTGCAAAAGAGCAAGGCATTTTCAAAGATGAACTTCGGCCTGTATGACAGGCCAACTTAACTCAAACTGGCTCAAGACTCAAGCATCGATTTTTTGTTAGATATTAATACAATGAAAAACTGTCACCAAATCTATCCTTGAGTCTCGATTCACGCTTGAGCATATTCTAGAAGAGCATTAGTTTAGAAATCCTGCAGAAGACAGATAGTCATCAAACTATTGTGGTGTATCGGACATAGAGTCAGAGGGTGTTCTAAATGGATATCCGACGGACGACCACCAAAATTTATGCCCACATCTAAGTCAAGAGATGATCCTAATATGAACATTATAATAGTGAAATGCTAGGGTTTCAAGGCCAAATCTTAGTTCGTTTATGATTTTCCTATTTTGATCCACAGATCTCGGAGATGAGGACATCAGTTACGTCCTTAGTAATTCTAATTATGAAGAGGATGATTTTGTTGACGAAGAAATGGATAAAGACCCACCCGTGAATGTCGCACATGCCAATATTTACGGGAGTGATGAATAGATGCCGCAGAGAAGGCTGTTCTAAGAGATCTTTCGCTAAATTCAGTAATGCAACGTGATTCTCTGCCTATCATCTGCTCGCAACTGCTATACGGGATTTCACAAGGAATAACGCAAATTTACGCCGGATATCTCAAGAATAAGACTTAATATGTCTCACTATGTTTCTTTATATAATAATGTATTAGATAAATTGTAATTAATAAAATTAATTATTAAAAGCTATGTATTTTCTACTATTATTTTAACACCAATCATTATGTACTTCTAGACCTAATGTACACATACATATGTACATATTAAAATCATATTTAAAATACCACTTCTACGTATATTGTACCTGTTCATACTAGACCTAAACAAAAATATTTTAACCCAAACTACTTAAAATAATACAAAAAAATATTGCATTTTAGTCTTGGGCCTGGCAAGGAATATTTATTTTTTCCACTTTTTTTACAATGTTTGGCCGTTTTCTCGTGGAACTACTAAATTGTTGAGCATAAAAAATATAAAGCCTGGTTCTTAGAAGGAATAAAAAAAAAAGTTAAGATTTTTTAACTATTCATTTACTTAAGACATTTAGGATTTTTCGTGATTTTCACTCACTATTTCGTTCGCGTGCTGTATTCTGCCCCGTTTTTACTTACCTGAACTTTACAGAGATGATCACCTTACTTGATTAAAAATGATTAAAACGTTCGATGATTCGATGATTTCCATCTTTCATTTCTGATTGAACAGTGACTATTTGGCAGTCTTCCCATTTGAAAATATGTATAACTTTCAAAAAATCTGACCTTTTGGAAACGAAGGAATATCTCACAGATACGTCTATTTGGTGAAAACATAGAGAGCCGAAGACCAGGCTCAGTGGCGCGCCATGGAAGAGATCTATGTCCAGCAGTAGATTGCTATAGGTTGATGATGATGATGATGTAAGGAAAATCTTTGGTGAGTTTCTTCAGTACCTTGGCAATAAACTAGTCTTTGTTCAAGCTCAAGGATGGAGACCGCTTAAGACCGTTCGTCATGGTAGTCTATCTAGCAGTAGACTTCTATAGGCTGATGATGATGATAACCGATGATGGTTATCGAAGCCGTTATTTATTTATTTAATATTATTCCCAACCACGATAGTTTTAATTCTATGATTTATAGTTGCTAAGGTTTTTTATTATTGCACTTTTATCAAGCTCTTGTGCCTTAAATAATAATATTTAGTAACATATTAGCTATAGAAGCATATTAGCTTCTGTCAAGCCTAGCGGTATGACCCACCCAACTCCACTATCGCTCGTCTCTCAGCTTAGTTGTTCGCCGTGTCTATTCATTCTGCCTGCGGTTCCGCAAATTTTTCCGAGAATAGCTCTCTCCGTAGCCCTTTGCGAGACTGAATCTTTGAGCTGACCATTTTGTAAGCGACATGGTCTCCGTTCCGTAAATGAAGACTGGCATGATGCATAGTCTTTTCCATTACCATGGACCAATCTAATGGATTCAATTAAAATTTAAAAAACAGAACACCTTTTTGTACTCATACTTGAAGAGTCAGCTAAGTAGTCGATAAGCCATGTCAGAGGCCCTCGGGCGGCTTGACAAACTCTGACACCAGAGGCCAGCACTACCTCATACGAAACGACGACGAGCTAAAGTAGTAGGTACCTGCCCTAGATCCTGTGCATCCTATGCTGGTCATCATCAGACCTTGGAGCCTGAAGTCTAGCGTGAAGTCATCGAAAACGAAAAATGCACGAGTTCCTTTAAAACAATTGTCTCTGTGTGTCCTGGAAACGGCTGCATCAATCCACCCAACATACTAAGGAAAACCTTGCAAAAACCACCTCTTATTATAAAAAAAGCATTGAATTCATAGCGTTCTGGAGCTATGAGGCCATAGACAAACACATAGACAGACAAGCAAACACACTATTATTATGGCGTGAAAAGTATAAAACTAAAAAAAAACATGTAATTGCTAACAGCCTTTTCTATTTAAATACAGAAGACTGTGTGTTATTAAGTAACTAGATTATGTAGGTATCTTTCATGCGTTGAAAGAATGAGATGAACATTAAAGATGAACATTAAAGCCACAGACAGCCCCGCAGACTCTGCAGAGGGTGTCTCACTCAATACGTGGGAGTAGCAGCTCAACGTGAACAAATCCTCAATATGCCGAGGTCACTCCGCGAAGCCTGTGAAGACCCCAGGAAACTGTGCTTCTGGACGGAGTTAGGCTGGCTAACTGCCTATAAGACAACTCTCACGCACAATGGACTCATGGAGTCCGAATGCAGAAAAGGAAGTTTTTTTTTTTTTTTTTTTTTAACTTTGATAGACATTTTTTTGACCACGATCTCACCTGTTGGAAAGTGACGATGTGGCCGAAGATGGAGCACAAAGGTCTAGAAGGCACCTATTCACTCTAGCCTTGAAGAGACCCAGATTATAGTTTTCAGGAAAGACAGACGACGGTAGTGTATTCTACTCCTTAGCAGTTCGCATTATAAAGGTGGAACTGAAAAGTTTAGTACGAATAGCGGGTATACTAATCAGGTAAGGGTGGTACCGAGCCGTGCGTCTGCTCGTCCTATGTTCTTTTACATTTCAAGGTATACGACGCAGGAGAACTACGTTGTTAGCAGTAGAGCCTCAATATTGTTATCAGTTACTGCAGACCTTCAAAGTGTTTTGCAAATACCCAGCGGGGATGTAGGGGAGTTATACTACACAAGAAAGTTATGTGTGTATAGCTTTACTATTTATGAAGCAAAACCGCCGAATAAAGCTTTCTGTTACATGTGGAATGAGCTCAATGGAAAACGAGGTAGTTCAGAGATAGCTACATGTATAATGAACTGGATAAACTTGATCCCACAAGATGTCAAAGAGGTTTCAATTTTTTCAGACACGTGTTCGGGTCAAAATAGAAATCAAGACTGCAAGAAATCAATTTGTTGCAGCGTTTTTCGTGAGCATAATTCAGACCTCGCACTTAGATGAAACAGAAGAACAGAACACAGAAACAGAACAGAACAGAAGTTTTTGGAGTCTGGACATACAATGATGGAGGTAGATTCGATGCATTCTGCTATAGAATCTGAAAGAAAGAGAACCTCTATTTTCTCCATGAACGACTGGAAGAATGTGGCGAAGCGAGCCCGATCTACTAGACATAGAAAGAATGCACCACCCTATGAAGTTCATGAGTTAAAATATAACGACATCATCGATACCAAAGACTTGGCTGCGAGATTGATTTCGAACAAAACCTTTGCTCAAGATGGTCAGAAGGTACAATGGCTTAAAGTTAAATGTCTGAGATATGAAAAAGCTTATCCTGGCATCATAAAGTTCAGATACGGCCATAGTGGCGAGAACTCGATACTGGACACAATAAAAAAGACACGAAGTAAGAAAGCTAAAGCAGCTAATGGTCCAATAATAATAAGAAAGGCGTATACGTCAATTCTAGCAATTACACAGTCAAAGAAGAAATACCTAATAAACCTTTGCCGAACGGACATTATTCCGGTTGAATTCCATTCATGATTTCAATCCCTACCAGTAATTAACCAACAAGATAGGCTGCCTGAGCCAGACACATTGGAAGATACTGATGGAGAAGATGATTGTCAAGCAAGTGTTCGTTAGTACGAATTTTTTGATAAATAGTTTATCCAATTATTCGCAACTGATTTTGTATGAGTGTTTTACTATAAAGTATTATTCTGTTTTCTGGTGATTTTTCAAAAACAATTTTACTTCCTAATTTTGTATAATGTCCTTGCTGTTGTTTTTTAATAATTACATACCTAACTCTGTTTCACATTGAAATTGTGTGTTATCTTTTAAACTCATCTTTAACATTAATCTAACTATTAAGCTGTTTTCTAGTGATTTTTTTTAAAATATTTTGCTTTTATATTATGCGCATGCTGTTTTTTAAATAAATATCTTTTCTCTTTTTCACATTGAAATTGTATTTTATCTTTTGAACTCACCTTTAACACTTCAGTCCGCTACTTGATTGCACTAGCAGCAAAATACGATTTTGATATGGATCAGATGGATGCCATAAGTGCGTTTCTGCAAGGCGACATAGACACAGAGATATACATTTCTCAGCCCGAAATGTACTCTGAAGGTGCCCAGGTATGTTTACTACATAAATCCATATATGGCTTGAAGCAGGCTAGCAGGCAATGGAATCTAAAGCTAGATAGTGCACTATATGAAATTGAGCTCACAAGAGTGAAGACTGATCCTTGTATTTATTATATGAAAAAGGAATCATACATAATATTTCTAGCGGTATGGGTCGATGACATCTTGATCTTTACAAACCATCAGTTTATAAAAATGGAAGTAAAAGAAAAACTGAAAGAAAAGTTTTGTATGAAAGATCTTGGTCAAGTGAAGCAGTGTATTGGTATCAACATTACAAGAGACCGCGAAGCAGGAGTGATAATGCTTGATCAGCAGAAGTACATCAATTAAATATTGAATCGTTTTGGCATGTCTGATTGTAAACCAGTTCTAACTCCCATAGAAGTGAATGCTAAATTTGAGAAGAATCCTTGTGATAAAATTTATAACATTTCCTACAGGCAGGCAGTTGGAAGTTTACTATATCTGGCACAGGTGACAAGACCCGATATTTCATAATGCAGTAAATAAACTAAGTCAATATTGCAATAATCCTGGAAATCAGCATTGGCTTGCAGTGAAAAGGATCATGAGATACCTACAAGGATCTAGAACTATGTTTTACCAAAGAAAAATTCAAAAATCACCGGATACTATGATGCAGACTGGGCCAATGACCCTGAGGACAGAAGTTCATGCACCGGTTATACATTTCTGTTTCAGAATGGCAGTATTGGTTGGAACTCATGCATGCAACAGACTGTGGCTCTTTCTACCGCGGAAGCAGAATATATGGCAATGGCATCGGCAAGTCAAGAGGCTTTATGGCTCCGCCAACTACAAGCTGAACTTCAGCAAAGTGAAGAGGAGGCGTTAATCATTCATTGCGATAACCAGAGTGCTATACGGCTGGCATCTACGGACTGCTAATATAACGCTGCTATATACGTATTATAACTTAAAATTGGTGTTCGTGTTTGAGAAATGTGAGCGACCAATGTTACAAACAGGTTCTCCGTACCCTGGGTTGTACACATTTTCCACTGATAGTTATACAACAGGGCTGCCACCTGCCAGTAAATTTATGGTAATGAGATTTTCGCTCTTATAAGTTTGGTATCTTTAATTAACATATTTTGAAAAACAGGAGACTATCAAAGATGTTCATGCATCGAACATAATGAATTTTGCCGAAACCAACTTATGTGACTATCCAGATAATTCGAAATGCATTTTCAGGAGAGGGGTACACCCAGTTCAGTCACCAGTTCAGCCGTGGCCCTGGCCTATAAGGAGCCGAGCAAGCGCACACGGCTAGACGACACCGTTTCTCCAAGAGGTAATCGTAAGAAGCAGAAGCTAAAAAGCAAGCGTCGTGCCCCCACCATCAGTTACGCAGACATGGTTCAGAGTCATCTCTGCGTAGCGGTTGCCAGGGATGACAACAGGCATATCACAGAGGAGCAAGCCACTTCAGTAAAGAGGTACCTGGATCGGTGTATCTTGGAGGACATCAAGAACCCGGAAAAGGACTTTTCCCTCTGCTTCATGGGCAAACCCACCATCGCCGAAGGGGTCCTGAAGCTGTGGTGTGAGGACGAGCCTTCACTAGAGTGGCTACGCGGGGTAATCTCAAAACTGCCGATAGCAACATGAACGAAGCTGAAGGTGATTAGGCAGAGCGACAACACCAAGAAAGTAAGGGCGGCTCTGTTAATTCCCGACTGCACCAACACGTTGGAGGACACAGTCTGGTATTGGCCGAACATAATAAAGTTTTAGTAAAACGGCCACCGTTTCACTAAAACATGACTTGCTACTTAATTCAATTTTTTAATGAATGGCTTGGAGTGGTGCTGCCACTAGTGTGACTTGTTACTTTGACCCTGCCAATGTCAAAGTATCTACGAGTCCATCCAGTACAACAACGGGTTCAGGGTACCCACTGTTGGGGCTGCCGCGGTCCTACAGAGCATTAGGCATGTTTGCAGATACACGCGTTGATGATTTGTACACGATCATACGTAACAGAACTGTTTCCTTGATGAATCGCATCCGCGTCAGTGCTATTGCACCTCGGAACAAATATTTGAGTGATCTGCAAATATTTATTCATGGTGTTCTGGGTATTATATATATAATTTAAAAGTATCTATAAAATAATAAAAAAATCGTTTCGTTTTTAAATAATTTTAATTTTGTAAACCTACTTATTACCAATAAGATTTAATTAGGATGACATGTGAATTTTTAGTGTGAAATCTGAAATAAACAAATTATCTTATCTTATCTTTGACGATTTGGAAAGATTGTAACGCTGCAAATTGTATTCAAAATAAAATATTATATTATATTTGAAAATAGTAACTGAACATTCCGAACGATACCAATTATTAAAGAAAAAAAAATGTTTATGGATATAGAACAAAACATATTACCCGCCAAGAAAAGACAATATTCAAAATTGTTTGGAGCATTCCTCAGAAGAAGCCATTCATTATATGAATGAAGATGACTCAGAAGAAGACAGAAGCACAATATGCCCGAAATCTACCTATCGACTGTAAAAAATATAAGTACTTAATTAATTATATCACTTGCATTGCATTGGCGAAAAATTGTTTGGAGAACTGAAGAAGAAAAATCTGAAAATGTTTTAAGTTTTTACAATGTAATTTTATGAAAATTGTGATAAACTATGTAGGTACCTAGTACCTTTGTTCGGCCTGAAAATAAAGTAATAGGAAACCATTTAGATACCTAGGAAGAAGAGATGATACAACGATAAAAATTATCTATCTATTTTTATTCATTATATTTTGATGAACTACCACAGTTTAATGGGTAAACTATTTATGTAGCTAATTTTTCATTTTGGTTTCGTCAATAATTAGTCTCTTTAAAAGATAAACAACTGCAGGTTACAGTTATTGCAAGCTTTTATTTATATTGCAATGTATGTACCTACTTAAGTTTGTTTTGGTGAAATCTGGGTGGAATCTTGAAACTGCATTTTAAAGCAGTTATCCTCAACCGATTGAGCTAAAATTTGGCATACCTGTCAAGTTTCGATGACAATACAATATGATAGTTGTTGAATTTGTATTCTTAACTTGATTATCTGTAGTCTTGCAATACTGCTCTATGGTTGTAGTTTGATGTTTTCTCTGTCTACGGATGTAATATGTACTGCTTGCCTATCTCTCTACTCTCTCTACATGTGTGATTTAATTAATAGCTGATGTTATCATAATTCATCGTTGTATTTAATTCCCAAAAAGGGATTTGTGTTCTGTATTGTGAATATACAGTTAATACCAATTCAAACCAGTGCCGTATTTATTTCACGTTATCTTTCCACTGCATCTGCCATTAGGACTCTGCGACAGGTTATGGGCCCAGCATAACCAAACCAGGTATTTACCTAGAAAGTCCTAGAATTGGATTTAGTGTTGGCATGGCATTTGATTATTGGTTTGAAGAAACACAACCTCACTTTTGAGCACGATGGCGACTGATAATGTGGCGGACGCTGCTGCTGCTACGCCGGGCGGCTTGTCGACGTCCACAGGAGGATACATGATCGGCGGATTTGATAAACTGGAAGGCATCTCCAATTTCCAGACATGGAAATTTGCTATGAAAAACTATTTAATACTCGAGGGCTTGTGGACTTCTGTATCCGGCGATGATGTCGATTCAGCTAGATCACAGCGGGCATTGGCCCGAATATCATTATGCATAAAACCGAATTTATTCCAATTATTGTATGGGATTGATACAGCAAAGGATGCATGGAATAAACTTTCTACTGTTTATGAAGATAAAGGACTATTCAGGCGTGTGAGTTTATTACGCCAGCTGCATCGGGTCGAATTTGCAGCGTTTACGAATATGACAGCGTACATTGATTATGTGTTTACGCTGGTGCAGCAGTTAGCCAATATCGGTAAACTAGTGGAAGATGCTGAGATTGCGGAAATACTTTTAAGCGGACTCCCTCAAGAATTTGATACATTAGTATCAGCTTTGGAGACGGCATCAATCACCAGTGGACTGTCTTCGGAACTGGTTCGTGCAAGGCTTTTGCAGGAAGAGTATCGGAAGACAAACACCGAAAGCAACGGTACTGGAAGCAGCTTGAACAATGCTTTTGCAGCTAACAGTTTTAAGAACAAGAAAATAATACGTCACTATTGTAAGAAACAAGGTCATATAAAGTCCAAATGTTTCAAGTGGAAACGTCTAAAGAAGCAAGAAAATGCCAAGGAAGAGCAGACAATGACGGCTTCACCATTCTACGCTTCAGCGAAGACTGACTTTATAGTGGATAGTGGATCAACGTCACATATGTGTAACAATGATAACTTGTTTGTAGACTTTAAAAGTAATAAAGTAAGTATAAACTGTGCTGACAAAACGGCAAAATTGCAAAGTTCCGGGATGGGTTCAGTTCAAGTTACCATAAATGGTGTTACTAAGATTTTGAAAGATGTAATGTATGTTCCGCAACTATCAGAAAATTTATTGTCGGTGAGCAAAATGTGTGAGAGAGGCTTAGTAGTAGTATTTAAAAAGGATGGCTGTTTTATATACGAGGAATGTACTATCAATGGTAAATATGTGATGTCTGCGGAGTTACACAAGGGTGTCTATAGGATGAATAGAACTTGCACACAGGAGCAGTCGTTGGCTACCCTACATCAAGTGCAGGGATCACAGACTGCAAAGTTTGCTGCATCAAATTTGAATGCCGAGTTATGGCATAGAAGGTTAGGTCATCTGAGTATGAAAGGGATGGATGCTTTGATGAAGAGAACAACACTCAATTTTTATTTTCAGACTGATAAGTATCATCTTAAGCAGTGCACCGCTTGCCTTGAGGGGAAGCCTGTGGCCAAGGCTTATCCCACGGGTGAAGTTAGTCGTGCTAGTCAGTTACTAGAGCTCATCCATTCAGATGTCCCGGGCCCGATGAGTGATGACAGCTGGGGAGGTGCAAGGTACCTATTGACCTTGACTGATGACTACTCGAGGAAGTCCTTTGGATATTTCATGAAGAAGAAATCTGAGGTATTCTCTAATTTTGTCATTTTTAAGACCTTGGTGGAAAAGCAGGCTGGTTATCATATAAAATGCCTGCTTTCTGACAATGGTGGTGAGTATTGTAGTAAGGAATTTAAAACTTATCTACAGGGTGAAGGTATACTTCACCAATTGACGGTACCGTATTCTGCTCCGCAAAATGGCGTTGCTGAACGCCTTAATAGGATTATCATGGAGAAGGCTAGATGTATGCTGTTGCAGGCGGGTCTCTGCAGGCGATTTTGGGGGGAGGCAATCATGACTGCAATTGATTTAAAGAATCGTAGCCCCACAGTTGCTTTGGCGGGACAGTTGCCTGAGGAGAAGTGGCCGGGACACAAAGTTAGCCTGGGCCATCTTCGTGTTTTTGGCTGCATAGCCTAATCTCTGATTCCGGAGCCTACTCGTACAAGCAAGTTGAACGCTAGGTCAGAAATGAGTATATTTGTTGGTTATTCAGAAACTATTAAGGGATACAGACTTATAAAGCCATCCAATCTAAAAAGAGTATTTTATTCAAGGAATGTGGATTTTATTGAAAACAAGTTTTATAAGGATTTTAAATGTATTGACATTAAGAGTAATAATTTTATTAATGAGGAATTAATAATATGTAGTACATACAATAATTAATTGAATTCTGACAATATTGTTTCGGAAAATTCTAGTCATGAAATTAATTTTAATGAAACAAATTGTAATGAAAAATCTACGTGTGATATTAATAATTCGATGAATGAAATGAATCGTACTTATGATTTTTCGTATGAATTTACAGATGCGGAAACTGGCAGCAGCGAGCCTGATGGAGAACTCTCTGTAGAGGAGCTGGAGGCACAGCCGGCCTCTACCGGAGAGACGTTGGCCCAAGGGGATGGCGCGACTAGTACAGAAGAGGTTTCTGTGACTGTCAGCGGCCGCTCCCTGCGTAATAATCGTGGTAAACCGCCAATCAGGTATGGTGATTATGAAATGAGTATGTTTGCCAGCTCTATATTTGATGAACCGCAGTCTTATGAACAGGCTATGTCATCTTCAGATAGTAATGAATGGATGAATGCTATGAGGAGTGAATATGAGTCACTTATGAAAAACAGTGTATGGAAGTTAGTTGATAGGCCTAAAAATACTAATGTTGTTAAATGTAAATGGGTGTACAAGGTGAAACACGATACGTCGGGAAACTTTGATAGATTTAAGGCCCGCTTAGTCGCTCGTGGCTTTAGTCAGAGGGAGGGTGTACATTTTTCTGACACTTTTTCTCCTATCGTACGTCATTCTACTATGCGCATTTTATTTTCCCTTGCACACCATTATGATATGTTCATAGAACATATAGATGTCACTACGGCATTTTTGCATGGTGATTTGAATGAAATAATATACATGGAGCAACCTCCGGGTTATGGTTCTGATAACAAAGTATGTCTTTTGTGTAAATGTATTTATGGTTTAAAACAAGCAAGTCGAATGTGGAATTTGAAAGTGCACCAACAGTTGACTAAAAATGGGTACATACAGAATAAGTGTGAGCCATGTGTATATGTAAAAAGGAATTTTAAGGATCTTACAATAACATACAATGTTGATGATTTTTATATATTAAGTACATGTGATACCAATAACTTGTACAAATTGTTAGAAAATAATTTTTCAGTTAAGCAGCTAGGTCCACTTAGAAGTTGTTTAGGTATGCGACTTTCTAGAGATAATAATGTTTTAAAATTGGACCAAACGGAGTATGTAAAGAGATTATTGGAATGATTTAATATGTTTGAATGTAAAAAGGTTTCTACACCTATGATTAAAAATAGTAAATTGTGTAAATCAGAATCGAGCCTTTGGATGATAACATTTATCAATACAGACAGTTGGTTGGCTGTTTAATGTATCTTTCAGTATGTACAAGGCCAGACATAACATTTAGCTGTAGTCAGCTTAGTCAATATTTGACTAATTTCAATAAGAGTCTTTGGGTGGCTGCTAAACGCGTTCTACGATATTTAGCGGGCACTATTGATCACGGTCTTTGCTTTTACAAACATGCAAATTTAAATATTGAAGCTTATGCTGATGCTGACTGGGCGAATGATATGACAGATAGAAAATCTTACACAGGTTTTGTTGTAAAATTGGGCAAAGATGTCATTAGCTGGGAGTCTAGAAAACAGCGTTGTGTCGCTTTATCCAGCACTGAGGCAGAGTATGTAGCCATATGTGATGTTGCGCAGGAATTGTGTTTTATTAGGAATTTATTGTATGAAATTATTGATAAACGCATTAGCATAGTTATTTTTAATGATAATCAAAGTGCACAGAAATTGTTGTTGGCTTAAAGAATATGCTCATAAACGTACAAAACATATAGACCTAAGATATCATTTTATTAAAGATGTAATACAGAAATATGATATTATTATAAAATATGGGCCGCGGCCCGGCTCACCATGGTCCGACTCGCTCGGCTCGGATTAATTAAAAAAATACCTAACGGAAAAGCCCGACTGGCCCGGCATCCTTTTCTTGGACTGTTATAGCGAAAAGTGCTCGGCTGTTTTGATTTTATTTTACAGTATTATTTAACTTTCACAATACCTGAGATCTTTAGATAATATAGATCAACAATTCCGTATCTGATAATATAGAATACCTATCTGGGAGGGAAGCGACTTCAATACCGGGGTGATACTTCGTCCTTTTCACTCACAGATTGCAAGAAAGTGTTTTATGCTTTCGTGGAGTAAACATTCTTCTATTACCAGAATGCCAGTTATCGTAAAACAATAAACTTTTACTGAGGATCATGTTCTGTCCACGTAACGTAATATGAGCTTCATGCATGCTAAATATATGGTTCATTTTACAAAAACAAAATAGGTTGCTTACGTCTTGCAATAAGCTTGAGTTATGCGCAAATGCAAACTTTTTTTTAATTTTATTTTTTAACTTTGATAGACTTTTGTTTGACCACGATCTCACCTGTTGGAAAGTGACGATGTGGCCGAACATGGAGCACAAAGGTCTAGAAGGCACCAATTCACTCTAGCCTTGAAGAGACCCAGATTATAGTTTTCAGGAAAGACAGACGACGGTAGTGGATTCCACTCCTTAGCAGTTCGCATTATAAAGGTGGAACTGAAACGTTTAGTACGAATAGAGGGTATACTAATGAGGTAAGGGTGGTACCAAGCCGTGCGCCTGCTCGTCCATTGATGAAAAGGAGATGGTGGGATCAGATCATGAAGTTCCTGGGAGCATTCCCTGAAATGTAACCTACAATGTAACGTACAATAAGTACTTACTTACGTAGACAATAGGATAGGCCTTAGTCTATCCCGTTGCGATGGCGAGTGCAGGTGGGTCCCACGGGACTGAACAACATTTTAAAATAGTGGCAAATCAACGAGGTGAAACTCTACTACACGGTGGACATAAGTATCTCAGGCTACGAATAAATAAATCCTCAGTGATTTGGTGTTGTGTAAATAAAAAAAATAAACTAAAGTGTAGTAGTTCTGTGACTTTAGACTCAAATAAACTTAAAATTAATGAAAATTGTCACAAACTGGATTGTACGCCGGATTTCGTGGGAAATGAAGTATTAGTCGCAATAGACAATACAAAAAAGGAAGTTTGCAAGAAATATGTACCCGCACAAATAATTTTTGAAGAAAACATGGCTGAAATGCGAGACAAGGGGTACCACTTGCTGGGTAAAGTGCCAGAATTCAAATCGATGAAAACCATTCTAAACAGACGCAGGAATAAACATTTAAAAGTACAAAAAACTAAATTTGAAAACCAAACTGATCTGGTAATTCCAGGAGAATTCCACAATAATTTGCTAGCAGATAACAGTGAAAATAGCAACCGAGTAATAATTTTTTCTTCGAAGGAGATCAGAACGCATACTAACGTAACCCACTTCTTCGGAGATGGTACATTCAAATGCTGCACAAGCCCGTTTCAGCAACTGTATACAATACATGGAGATATTGGCAGCACAAACACAACAACAAATATAATCCCAATGTTTTACGTGCTGTTATCAAACAAAGAAGGGAACACATAAAAAGATGCTACAAAGGCTCAAAGCTGCTCTACCCAATTGGCAACCACTAAAATTCACCTTCGATTTTGAGACTGGAGCAATAAATGCCGCTCAGAAGATTTTTCCCGGAGTTGAAATACAAGGATGCTTTGTACACTTTCAGAGAAGTGTATACAAAAAAGCAAAATCGTTGAAGCTTATGAACCACGGAGAAACGGCAAAACACGTGAAGCTATGTATGAGCTTGGCTCTTCTTCCAAAAACAGATATTGAGGAATCGTGGTCGTATAAAATATGCTGAGACTGTTTGTCCAACCAATCTGTGACTGTATATGATGATTTATGATTGATGATTGAACAAGTAATTAATTTTGTAAAAACTAAAAAAAACCCTCAACGCAATGAAACGGCTGAACCGATTTTGATCAAACATACCTAAGAACACTCCCGACAAATTCACCTTTCAAACAAAAAAATAAAATCGAAATCGGTTCATCCGTTCGGGAGCTACGATGGGACACACAGCCACACACACACACACACAGACACATCAAACTTATAACACCCCTTCGTTTTTGCGTCGGGGGTTAAAAACAGTAATATACAGTAATATTAGTAATATACAAATATTGAAACAAGCAAAACACTTTTCTTTCTGACATTACCATCCATTGTCTTGCACCGCTCTCATGGATGCCGGGCCAGTCGGGCCTTTCCGTTAGGTATTTTTTTAATTAATCCGAGCCGTGCGAGTCTGAGCATGGTGAGCCGGGCCGCGGCCAAAATATGTACCTACGGATAATATGACGGCTGATATCTTTACGAAAGCTCTTTGTTTTGTTAAGCATAACAATTTTGTAAGTGACTTAAATTTGAGATGATGTTTTTTTTTTAGTTTTATGCAATGACATTATTATTGTTTGTATAGTATAATCAGCATGTATATGCATGGAAATAGCATGTAGAGCCTGACACTTGTATAGTTTAACTGAGATTGTAGAGTCTACATGTAGAGTCATATTTATTGTTATATAACTCTATTATAAGATGTTGTATAGTGTCATAGTTAAGAATAAGGGGAAGTGTTGAATTTGTATTCTTAACTTGATTATCTGTAGTCTTGCAATACTGCTCTATGGTTGTAGTTTGATGTTTTCTCTGTCTACGGATGTAATATGTACTGCTTGCCTATCTCTCTACTCTCTCTACATGTGTGATTTAATTAATAGCTGATCTTATCATAATTCTTCGTTGTATTTAATTCCCAAAAAGGGATTTGTGTTCTGTATTGTGAATATACAGTTAATACCAATTCAAACCAGTGCCGTATTTATTTCACGTTATCTTTCCACTGCATCTGTCATTAGGACTCTGCAACAATAGTGACATCTGACAGCTGACAGCTGATCTGATGATGGAGACGGAAGGTTGTCAACGGAACTCCACGATGGATAATTGTAGCCAGGCCGTGATTAGGCTCATATTTTGATCAGCACACGATTATTATGATCACTAATTAAGTTTGTATTGAAACATATAATTTTCACAAAAAACTTATTTTTAAAAACTTTATCGGAATAAATAATGTAGGTACCTACCTATTGTCATCTTGTAAAATTTAATTGCTAGACATAGGTCTTCGTCATTTAACACCAATAATTTTGCACACTGCACAGCATTATGTAACAAATATTTTTTTTTAATTCGAGGGAAAATAACCTATTTGCTGTAGTGTTACCGGCAACATACGCCGGGATGGCGTATGGCGTACCCGGATGGCGGCGGCTGCGGCCTGTGATTTCGTCGCAGGTAGAAATATTTATTGTCTAGTATAGTAGGTACCTATACCTACTTAGTGTTAAATAACGAATTATAAAAAAACAAGCATTTATTTATGTCGATAAATGCGGATGTACACAAACCGTATAGTATTATTATATCTGTGAAAATACGTTGATGACGGAACAATCAGTTAGCCCACTTGATGCTATGCGGTAACCTTTGCCTTTAACAATGCATTACTATATAGGTCACGTCTATCTAGGATGCACCCTATGTGGTATTGCGCTATCCTCCTGAGACAAAAATGAAAAGTCTTGTGTGTCTGTAATTTTACCGGCACTTATTAGGTACCTTTCAAACCGAAACATGGCAATGCGAGCACTACTGTTTTAAGACAGAAATTGGTATAGTACCAACTTCCCCAAACAAACTTTTTCATAAAAAAAAAGCTTCCTACTAAAAATATGATAATATAAGTACTTATATGATTTATGTAAGAAGTACCTACTTTGTAATCCAACCATGATCATTATTTTACGAAGCACGCTCAACAATACTATATTATTACCTATCTACTTAATCACTAATAAAAGATTAACTAAATTTAATTCAAGGTAAAATTTCAAATTTATGTAATAAGGAATTACGTTACGTACCTATATTTTAAAATTAGTTAAAAAAATAAGCATAAATTAGAAATAAAATCTAAAGGTACCTATTAGAACCTAAATATAATTACATTATAAATTTGTAATACCTACTTATTCTTTCTTAACATCACCATCGATCTATAGGGCCCAAATTAAAACATGGACGGTTTGTAGTCATAGCATGCAGAAGGACGACATCTTCCTCTTGAAGCTTGGGATACCCGAGAGTTTGGTTCCCGAGCTCTTGGCGGGAGAGCGCAGACTGGCCCACAACCTAGGGAGCGTTTACGTCAGGTTCTTTGCAGAAAACGGGAGACTACAGGATGTACCCCCGTTCCCAAGCAGACATCGGAGTTGAGAACAGCAGCGGGACCGCAACCTGCCTAGGTATTCGGGGTACAAGTGAGGTGGTTAAGTGAAGTGAAGTGTCAACTTGCGCGCGTCGATGCCAAAGGTTGGTTCATCATCGGGATAAAAATACCAGAAATAATAGTTACATAAAAGATTGAAGCCATTATCTAAATTTAATATTTTTTCACTCATAACAAAGAGTAATTTGCATGTAAACATAACCCGAATACACAAAGATGACATATATCACAAGGAGAGTGCACGAGGAGGAAGCGGAGTATTCTAGTTAGCTGCACATCTATATTTTTGTGTTTAAAATTGGTACCAATGACGTAATGGTACCAAGTTTGACATTTGGCCTGGTACAAGTTACACAAATAAGAACAGGTAGATATATGCTTGTCTCATTCCAACACATGAATACATTCATATAAAAGAATGAGACTGGTATAATCGAATCCGGTTTGTTTATAGCCTTATTTCCATGTAGTACATCTTCCTAGGAGAGAGCATGAATTTTTGACACACCGAACTTTACCAAAGTAAAATATTATCTTACAGCGCAACGCCTGACTTCATCCCGTAACTCGCTCAGCGAGTTCACCGAGCCCTGAATACCACGGCAGATGTGAGGTGCTAGCCCCCGTGCTACCGCATGCAGCGTCGTCAGACTCGTTGCCCATACCGTCGGGCTCCAAGCCGATGGAGGTGATGTGTGGGGAGTCGGACCTGCTGGATAGTTCGGAGGGAGAGGAAGAGGTGAAGGGTAGCCAACATGATGGTGGTGGATGGTGGCCCAAGCCGCCTCCTCCAATATCTATAGCATCGTACAGTGCAACCTACAGCACAGCCTCACTGTAACGGCTAACCTGCGCAGAGTGCTGGAGAAAGACAACAAGACTATAGCCTTGATCCAGGAGCCGTGGATCAGGGCAGGGCGCTTGCAGGGCGTGTATGTGGTCTTAAAAACTCAGGGGGTAAGTAACTGTATGATAACACTTGTAGCATACTCTTATTGAGGATTGTTGAGGACGCTGGCACTTGCCGTAACTGCAAGAGAATGTTCCCTTGGCAAGTAGGTACTGGTAAATATTGCTAGTAAAAAAGGGTCCGCTGGCCAGCCGGGTGACTCTTCCTCCGGCATAAACGCGAGTTTTCCGTGCAAGTTTATATACATTCATAAGTACTTTTGTAGATTTCTCTCTATTATCTCTCTCTCTCTCTCTCTCTCTCTCTCTCTCTCTCTCTATTATGTGATTTCTCGTCTTTAGTCACTTTAGGATTAATTAGGATTAGTTATGTTAGGTAGTCATACCGATTGCAGAACGAGTTAATCAGGAATAAGATAGTCTTACTTTTAATCATTTTAATTTTATCATTGATATTCTGGAATTCTTAATTTATTAATTATTATTTTTGTTAATTTATTTTCTTTGAATTTTTCTAATTGACATATTAATTATTATTTTTGGTATTTTATTTTCTTGCAACAGTTTGCAACATTTTAAATTTATTTTGATTTGCTTTTAGTTTGATCGATTTGGGGAATAATTGACTTTTGGTTTAAATATTGTAATTTAATTTTGTTCATTTTTATTTAATTGTTAGTGAGTCCGACTATTTCTGGCCGGACCTTGCGATTCTTGCAAGGTCTCACTATTTTGTTTGTCCGGCAATTATTGGCCGCGGCTTGCAAAGACCTAACTTTTAACTATTGGTTATTATTTTAATTTGTTCAATCATTTGTTTAGTTAACCAGTTCCTTTTAATTTATACTTTTAATAGCTAGTGGTCAGGTATTATTTTGCTTTTTTGGCTAGTTGTCTAGCATTGCTGGAAGTGCTGAGTCAAGCATTCTGAGCTTAGTGGTCTAGCATTGCTGGAAGTGGCGCCAGTTTTTGTTTCACTACAGAGCGGTTTTTTTTTACCGGAGCTTGTATATACTTTACTAATTAGTATATGCAACAAACATAAACACACGCACACCAATCTCTACATAGAGACTAAATTTGTTATTCCTTATTTTATATTTTATGTTTATATACAGTGGTGGCCATATAATTAAGAACGCTGATATAAAGGGAAGATTTTTTCCAACTAAGATGCAAAACTAATTGTATGCATTTGTTTTTATTTCTCTCGGTATCGTAAAACATTTCCATATTACCACTGTATTCATTGATACACATGATTGGCTAAAAATCAATAGGCAAACTTTTTACACAACTTTTAAACAAAGTATTCCTTATTACTGGCTGGTCACGTAATTAAGAACGCTAAGTAGTTTATACCTTTATTCAAATTTTAATAGAGAACACTCAGTCGATTTGTTACTGTTTGTATAATTTTGGCGCCATTACGTGCTGTAAAAGATTAAAGGTGATTGCTTATTTAGAAAAAACAATGGGAAAAAATAAAAGTTGTGATAAATCTACAAGGGAGTAATAATAAAACTTCGCCGGAAGAATTGGTCTTATAAAAAGATAGCCGACCATCTGCAATGTTCAAAAACGATGGTTTTCCACGCTGTAAAGCATTTTGCTACGTATCAAACTACTTCGAATGTTCCACGTGTACCTAAACAGAGAAAAACAACTCCTCGAGATGACCGAAACATCGTTCGTATGGCAAAACAAAATCCTTTTAAAGGGTCCAATGAGCTTAGAAAAGAATATATTGGTGAAAACAACCCTTCAGCAATCTCAGCACGCACTATTCGAAGACGTTTGGTAGAAGAAAAATTGCACGGTAGGATAGCAAGAAAGGTACCCATGTTAAAACTTTGCCACAGGCAAGCCCGGCTTGCATTTGCGAGAAAGTATGAAAACTGGACTGTGCAACAGTGGAAAAATGAACTTTTTTCTGACGAGACGAAAATAAACAGAGTATGTTCTGATGTAAAACGATATGTACGACGTCCCCCGAATACAGCATTCGACCCAAAGTACACGAAAGTTACATTAAAGCACGGCGGTGGAAATGTGAAAATTTGGGGTTGCTTTTCTGGACATGGTGTAGGACCTGAAAAGTTGATAGAAGGTAACATGGATCAGTTCCAATACAAAAATATACTGGAAGAACCAATGTTACCATACGCTGAAGACGTTCTACCGGTCATTTGGACATTCCAGCATGACAATGATCCAAAGCACACTGCACGCACCGTAAAGGAATTTCTCACAGCGCAATTAGTGTCTGTCTTAGACTGGCCTGCTAACAGTCCAGATCTAAACCCAATAGAGAATCTGTGGTTTGAAGTAAATAAAAAGGTTTCAAATACAAAGTTTGGAAATTTAAGAGAGCTGTATGACGTTTTTTTAGAAGAATGGAACTCTATTTCTCTTGCGAAATGTCAAAAATTAATAGAGTCAATGCCTCGCCGGTGTAAAGCTGTAATTAAAAGCCGTGGATATGCTATTAACTATTAATTTTAGTTAAATATTTATTAAATTTCTTTTTATGTTTCCTGTGCTACATAATATTGTGATTTTTTAAATCTAAGTGTCATACAAAACAATTCCCGAGCAGTTAAATAAATCGTTCTTAATTATTTGTCCAGTTTCAGTACTATTTGAATGTGTTACTTTGATAAAATCAATAAAATGTGCAAAAAATAGTTAGCCATTTCATACTTTATTCTTAAGTCAGGTTGCTCTATTAATGTGACTATTATATAACATAACTAGTTGCTTCTCAGAAGGTACACATCTCTGTGTATGATACGATTTAAATAAAAAACTTCTAGAACTTCAAATCGTTCTTAATTATATGACCACAACTGTAGATCTAAAGAAATGATTTGAATTTTTTGAATTGACTTTTTTTTGTTTGATTTGTTTTTATTTTTAGAATATTTAATTGTGCTAAATTTATTTATTTTTGTGATTTATTATTAAGTTTAGTTAATTAAGATGTCTCAACCAGGTTGCGTTGATCAGACTGGCCTTGAAAAGTGTGGGACGGGCCTGATGGGTCTGTTGTATCTTCGGGACTGGTGGCTGGTAGGTCAAATCTACAAGGGAGTAATAATAAAACTTCGCCGGAAGAATTGGTCTTATAAAAAGATAGCCGACCATCTGCAATGTTCAAAAACGATGGTTTTCCACGCTGTAAAGCATTTTGCTACGTATCAAACTACTTCGAATGTTCCACGTGTACCTAAACAGAGAAAAACAACTCCTCGAGATGACCGAAACATCGTTCGTATGGCAAAACAAAATCCTTTTAAAGGGTCCAATGAGCTTAGAAAAGAATATATTGGTGAAAACAACCCTTCAGCAATCTCAGCACGCACTATTCGAAGACGTTTGGTAGAAGAAAAATTGCACGGTAGGATAGCAAGAAAGGTACCCATGTTAAAACTTTGCCACAGGCAAGCCCGGCTTGCATTTGCGAGAAAGTATGAAAACTGGACTGTGCAACAGTGGAAAAATGAACTTTTTTCTGACGAGACGAAAATAAACAGAGTATGTTCTGATGTAAAACGATATGTACGACGTCCCCCGAATACAGCATTCGACCCAAAGTACACGAAAGTTACATTAAAGCACGGCGGTGGAAATGTGAAAATTTGGGGTTGCTTTTCTGGACATGGTGTAGGACCTGAAAAGTTGATAGAAGGTAACATGGATCAGTTCCAATACAAAAATATACTGGAAGAACCAATGTTACCATACGCTGAAGACGTTCTACCGGTCATTTGGACATTCCAGCATGACAATGATCCAAAGCACACTGCACGCACCGTAAAGGAATTTCTCACAGCGCAATTAGTGTCTGTCTTAGACTGGCCTGCTAACAGTCCAGATCTAAACCCAATAGAGAATCTGTGGTTTGAAGTAAATAAAAAGGTTTCAAATACAAAGTTTGGAAATTTAAGAGAGCTGTATGACGTTTTTTTAGAAGAATGGAACTCTATTTCTCTTGCGAAATGTCAAAAATTAATAGAGTCAATGCCTCGCCGGTGTAAAGCTGTAATTAAAAGCCGTGGATATGCTATTAACTATTAATTTTAGTTAAATATTTATTAAATTTCTTTTTATGTTTCCTGTGCTACATAATATTGTGATTTTTTAAATCTAAGTGTCATACAAAACAATTCCCGAGCAGTTAAATAAATCGTTCTTAATTATTTGTCCAGTTTCAGTACTATTTGAATGTGTTACTTTGATAAAATCAATAAAATGTGCAAAAAATAGTTAGCCATTTCATACTTTATTCTTAAGTCAGGTTGCTCTATTAATGTGACTATTATATAACATAACTAGTTGCTTCTCAGAAGGTACACATCTCTGTGTATGATACGATTTAAATAAAAAACTTCTAGAACTTCAAATCGTTCTTAATTATATGACCACAACTGTAGATCTAAAGAAATGATTTGAATTTTTTGAATTGACTTTTTTTTGTTTGATTTGTTTTTATTTTTAGAATATTTAATTGTGCTAAATTTATTTATTTTTGTGATTTATTATTAAGTTTAGTTAATTAAGATGTCTCAACCAGGTTGCGTTGATCAGACTGGCCTTGAAAAGTGTGGGACGGGCCTGATGGGTCTGTTGTATCTTCGGGACTGGTGGCTGGTAGGTCAGGTGCGGCTGTGTTGCCCCCGGGTGCCGGGGGGCTTGAATGTGGCCAGGAGATGTGACAGTGGGAGGATTTAATCGGAATATTCCCTCGGCTGTTGGCCCACTTGAGACTGTTGTTTTGAGTTTGATGGGGCTTCTCGGGCAGTGTCTTACGAGCATACGAAAACTTTTACCGTCTTGCAACAGAAGAGGTCGTTATGTTCTTAATGATATCGGCGGCGTAAAATTTTAACTGTTCTTTCTTGTCCCGAGTTACTCATTTTCTGTGTGTAGAGTATATGTTAGTCTGTCCCAGTTAATCCCAACTCACTAATAATGTTGTAATTTTCAGTGACAATCAAGCTGCCCAGATACTTTCCAAGAACCCAGTCATCAGTGGAAAGTCAAAACACATTGAAATCAAACAGCATTTCATACGGGATTGTGTTCAACAAGGACTAGTCAGCATCCAGTATAAACCAACCCAGAAAATGGAGGCTGATATCTTGAGCAAAGTTGTTCCTGGGCCGAGACTCCTGACGCTACGAGTATATCTTGGCCTATCATGAGCGCAGTGCTCGTGAGGAAGACTGTTGGAATCATCGACGTAAATAAAATGAATGGACGGGCCTTAGGGAACGATAGTTTAAAAGCTTCTAAACAGACCTAGCTAGTATACTTCGCTTCAGTCAGTCTTTGTCACGGCAACGAGTGACAGCTATGCTGAAAAATACCAAAATTAGTTACCTTGGTAATACAATGCCTTCCTGTGCTTTTCTGCAAGTGCAAACAACACAAGAAATACAAATAAAGCTTCAGGCATCGCATTTCATTCGTAAGTAAAGGTTTTGTAATATAATTTTCATCAATTGATAAAAAACTTATAAATCGTCGTGTGGTAGGAAAACTACATAAGTAACACATTTTGCGAAATCGACTTTATTGCATGGTTATGATGGCCCATACATGTCGATGGACACGTCTTGCACTAGAGGACGAGCGACAAGGAGGACTACGCCCCAGGACATTATCTCAATGTTCCCCACTCTGAATGAAAGTTAACAGACAAAAGTTTATACTCGTAGATAGTTTTAATTTTAGTCGACATACCTTTTTCTTTTTGATACTTAGAATTATTGTGTTCCACAATTTTTTTTCATTTTGTTGATTTTATAAGCATTAGTCGTATGATAAGTTTGTTATGTCACTTACTTTGAATTTATAAGTCTGCTAAAATAATGTAGGTGTTTCAGTAGTTTTCTAATATTCAGTCTTGATAAAAAGAAATGATTATAAGTTGGTTTTATTTTAAAATGTATTTTAATATTATATAAATCTATACCCATGGATAGGATTGTCATATTCAAATAAGTAAATAATAGATCATTTCAA
This sequence comes from Operophtera brumata, assembly GCA_932527175.1. Taxonomy (NCBI): domain Eukaryota; kingdom Metazoa; phylum Arthropoda; class Insecta; order Lepidoptera; family Geometridae; genus Operophtera; species Operophtera brumata. The sequence goes on along the minus strand of OW052226.1, from coordinate 43,422,053 downwards.
TTATTCAAAACTTTGGCGAGGGAAAAATACATAGTCGTTTTTTTATTTTTTTCTCTTAATCAAAAGAACTAAAATGTATTATCATTAAATTCGAAAATAGATACAGTACCAATCTATAACATATCAAAACACGGACTGAAAAATTAGTTACGATAAAAAAGCTATTGCCATTTTTGACGCAATAAAACAGTAAATCGCGTTTTTCTCGCGATGTTGGTTTTGTTGTTGTTATTACTTATTTAGTTTTCCAACTACAGCGACGAAATATTTGACAAGACTTCACGCATGACGGATGGTCCGGTACAGACTGCAAAAAAATCTGATGCCTAAGGGGTATCGTATTGATTTAGAATTGTAATTTGCATTAAATACGTCAAAACATTGCTAAGCACGTCGCTTTAGGTAATTGCATATAATATGTAATGGCATGTTAATTAACCTTATAGCTTTCCAAAAAAAATCTAAGGTAAACAAAAATGGATAGAAGTCATAAGACGAGCAAGAACAGACGACTTTTGGAAGTGGAATACATTTTCCCGTATTTGCTCTGATCATTTTCTACACAATGAATTCTATACGCCAAAAAACGGTTAGTAGTAGTAGAGCTTTTTTGTAAAAGAGTTCGTCCGGGGAAGTACTACCACCATACCTGTTTCTGCCGCAAAGCAGTAGTGCTCGCATTGCTGTGTTCCGGTTTGAAGGGTAAGGGTGCCGATGAAATTACGGCCACATGGGACTTTTCATCTTTATGTTTCAGGGTGGCGGGCGCAGTGGAATGCCACATAGGGCGCGTCCTAGGTGGACATGACCTGAGGTAATGCACTGTTCATAGGCAGAGGGTACCACTTAACATCAGGTGGGCCATCTTCTTGATCTGTCATTCCAAGTAGTATAAAAAAACTCATTGTGCAAAATTCTTAAAACTGCACTCTGCAGTTTCTTAAAAACTGGAATTTTATACATTTATGTTTCCGTACGATTTTTATGATATTTTCTTAGTTTATTGAGTGATGAAAAATATATTTTTCACAAATTGATTGAGCTGAAGACCTTAGGTGGACTTGCTTTTCTATTGATTTATATTGTGTATGTTTGAGAGCTGAAAAATAGATACGTAACTACATAAAACAGAAGGGAACCATGTATTTTTGTAAAAGTTTCATTCAATAATTGCATTTTTTTCGGCGATTTTTTGTACTATAAGCCTACTGAAATAACTTTAGTAAACACATTGCATCTGTTAAAGTATTAAGTATTAAAAAAATACAGTTTTTAAGAAGTTCAATAATTTAATTTCACCTAGTTTATTTACAAGACCGCCAGGAGTGGCGCTATAGAGAAGAGGCCTTTACTCAGCAGTGGCTGGATAGATAGATAGATAGATAGATAGTTTATTTGTTGACCGTACCCTAAATCCGAATTGTCTTATTTTTCACGGACGTTTTGTATGCGTAAGGCCAGTCCATTTATTTTACTTTGGTCGAAGGTTGGAATGACACGAGCCCCACACTATGGTCAGACGGAAGTGTCGCATCTCTACAGAGCAACCAAAAACAAATTCTAACTTCCACGCTGTTTTATTGATTTTGATGCCCGCTTGTCTTTTTTTCTCCTGTCGACCGCTGTGCAAGTGAATTTAATAAAGATGTACTATTCGTCCTCTAATAAAATAAATTGAAGTGATGTGCAAATCTTTCAGTCAGTCATATTGATCGTTGTTGACAGTCGTTTTGATCCAACAGATTCTCTCAATTTCATAGAAATACAACTTTGAAAGTATGCCCAACTATCCACGTTTTACGGTAAATGATTACATTTAAAATGCTTACCTCGCATATTGTTGTGTCTGTTATGTTAATCTCCTTCGCTAATCTCAATCCGGGTATCTGCAAGAGGCTAGACCTAGTGCGGAGCCCATAAGTTTTCATGAAGGTAGGTACATGAAGGTACTAGGTACTTTGCTAGGTACTATTATTTTTGAAAAACAAAACTATTTGTATTTTAGTTGTATTTTATATTATAGTTTCAGGCAAAATGTTACCATGACTGATAGCGTCCAACATGTTCCGCTATCATGGTTTCCAACAGAATGACAAATATCAGTGGACACGGACACCCAACACAGACGATGATGTTCCATCGTGCAGATAGTCACGTAGAACCAAACACAAAACATAAGTTTGAAAAATGCGCAGTAGACCATGTTCATGAAAACGTCCAAAAGGCGCAGAAATATTTATACTCAGTAATTTGTAAAGAAAAAGATAAAAGAAGACATTTAGTCAGTAACCGCGGGCATACAACCTGTACATAATAACAAATACACTATAAACATACACAGAAAATACATTGGGAAAAACAAGGGTATTATGCTTATGAGGATCGCTGCCATGTACAGAGTTATACGAAAAGCCGAATCCAGCTTGTTCAGTGAACGAAGTCACAACGCTGATTTGTAGGTAGGTACCTAATTCAAAATTATTCCCCTACCATCGATCGAAAAGAGTTTGGAAATACTTGTATTTAAAATTGTTCAACATTCATGGTCGCAGACAGAATGTTACCATGAATCACAGCGTGCATAGAACACAAAAAACTAAAGATGTTTTATCCCATCGAAAGCATTTCAAACCCACGGAACCCAAGTTATAACGAAAAAGCTTTGGAAATATTTTAACACTATATTATTAATGCTCGGCATTTAAGGTCCCTACCAGAAAGTTAAATATGAATAAAAATTAAACACAGAGGTTGATGTTCCGTCGTACAGAAACGTAGAAAAACACACAAATAATAATTGAATATAATAATTGAAATGCCCCGCATTCATGGTACCAGACAGAATGTTACCATGAATCACAGTGTGCATCGCACATGAAAAACTAAAAACGTTTTTCCCATCGTTATAACGAAAAAGCTTTTTAAAGATTTCTAACACAATTTATTTTAAATTGTTCCGTGTGCATGTTTTCAGACAAAATTTTACCATGAAATGTTTCGTATGGTCGGTCACCTATCGAGAATGAATGAGAGTTACTTTAAGGGTTCCTTGTCTTTTTGACTAAGGAATCCTAAAACATTTTATCCCATCGAACGTTATACCCAATAAAACATTTTTCGAAAAGATAAAAATTATATATTATAAAAGCTTTGGAAATATTTTGAACACAATATAAATCGAAATGCACCGCATTTAATCAAGGAATATAAATTATAAAGGAAGATAAATTATCAATGGAAATTGAATACAGAGGTTCCGTCGCACAGAAACGTAGAAAAACATACAAATCATAATTATTATTATTTTAGCGCCCGCTATGGAATATAATAATGGAAATGCTCCGCATTCATGGTCCCAGACAGAATGTTACCATGAATCACAGCGTGCGTCGAACACAAAAAACGAAAACCGTTTTATCCAATCGATAAATTATAACGAAAAAGCATTGGAAATATTTTTAACATTATTTATTTCATAACAAATCATAATTATTATTATTTTAGAGCCCGCTATGGAATATAATAATGGAAATGCTCCGCATTCATGGTCCCAGACAGAATGTTACCATGAATCACAGCGTGCGTCGAACACAAAAAACGAAAACCGTTTTCTCCAATCGATAAATTATAACGAAAAAGCATTGGAAATATTTTTAACATTATTTATTTCGCATGCAAGGTTCCAGACAAAATGTTACCATACACAATACCATACTTTATATCATGATAACGTCCACAGTCGAACAAAAACCGAAGTGCTTCGTATGGTCACCTATCGAGACTAAACGGGAGTAACAAGGTTCGCGGATAATTTTGCACGCGACAGTACAAAATTAAAATTAAAAACACATCATTTCAAAATCGTTTTATAAAACATAATAAATTCATGCTATAACGTAATGAATAACAAATAAGGTGGGTACAAAATTAAATTGAAAACATTCGGACGGCAAGTGTCTTTGGATAAACGAGTAATTAGCTTTGCGAATAAACCGATGTGTACACTATTAGTAGGGTTCTTCTAGCGTATCAATGGCTTTCCACTTTTTACCTGAACGATTTGGGAGTAAAACTTGACCACTTATATAGCATTATGTATATTATATATATATTAGTAGGTTTTACATTGCATCTTATACAGATGTTTGTACAGGTATTTATGTACACTTGCCATATTTACAGAAGTTACTCCGCCCGAGAACCTTGAACGATAATCTGGGGCACAATTCTATTATTTTTGGAAGAAAAACCATTCTTACACTATGCAATTACAATTCAATTACAATTCTCATTCAAAATGGTAGTCAATTTACCGTACATACATAAGAAATAATCATTAGCAGATTATTTCTTATGTATGTACGGTCACAATTATAATGCAATTGAAAACTATTCGTTAGTAGAATACCAAAAAAGTCAAAGTGACAAGTATGAGAGAGACAATTAATTAACAATTTAAATACAATTGGTTTAGTAGAATAGGGGCCCCTGGTTTTATGTCAATCCAAGATTTCAACAGCTTTGTTTACATTTCGGCGATTAAGGGCCAAAGCAGACTAGCAACTTTTAGAATCGGCGATCAGCCATTATGTTTGTGTATTTATCGTGTATGCTCGCTTCGTAAATATGGCGCGTGCAGACTAACAAGCTGTACCACACCTGTTTCTTAAACTATCAATCACACATTGATCTACTACCGGAATTGATTACCTACGGGTCGGATGTGTCAGCACTGAGATTACTAATGCTCAAAAAGCAAGCACACGAATACAACGGAGGTATCAGCTGTCCTTGTTCTACGCGCACAACAATCTGATAGTCAGACTGTGACAACTCGAACAAGTAAAATGAAAACACGTTATAAACGAATTACTTGGGATAATAACATAACATAACACCCAACAGTCACATACATAGTCATGATCCCACACTAGGATCCCGTGTCGTGAGTATCAGAAACTACGAGTACCGGGTATCACAACCAGACCCGGAACAAATATTTGCAGATCATACAGCGAGAATCGAACACGCAACCTCTCGCTCTCAGCCGGCTACTAGCCCGCCGTGCCACGTGAGGTCTTCAATTATTTTATTCAATTATGTTTTTCGATAATATTGTTTTGGATTTGTAATCCATTTCGGCAGCGACCAACGATATACCTAATTAAATATCTCAATCGGGTCCGATTGTACACGTCACATAATATTATAATTTACATCGCTCATAAATTACATACATTGGTGTTCGAAATTCTTAGCTACACAAATTTATAGCGTTTTGTTATTTTAACTACATACATATAAATAACAAATCAGTTGAATGTTTATCTCAGTCCGGAGCCCTATTGCCGAGAGTACGAAAAAATGTCGCATTCGATATCTCATACTCGCGAGAATCGGGCTATGTACCCTAAAGCTAAGGGCAAACCAACGCGTTCAGCCCGCGTTCTCATTGGCGTGCACGGTGGTGATCAATGGTAAGACAATGGATCGCCATCGTGCACGCCACCGCGGATGCGGGCTGAATGCGTTGATTTGGCCTTAGCTTAAGACAAGCTACAAATCAAGCGTTAGCGTTAATACGAAAACGAAACTAACGTGTGGAGAAGACGTAAACAGAAGTCGACAAAAGCTGTCAAGGTGAGCGGCATTTCCGTACACTAGCTTAGCGTTTTCATATTACGCAACATTGACGTTGTACTTACATAAATTACACTTAAAAAATAAAATGGATGAAAGTAAGTTGTTAAAAATGACTAGTATTAGCAATTATGCAATTAATTTCTGGTCCGTTTGATTTTATTTTGACAACCGCAAACATACATTTAAAAACTTCATATTACTGTTGCAAAATGTAACAGAATGTTTAATAATTTTCTTTGGTATTATCTTGATCCAGCGCAACATTTGCAATGAAAATTCCTACAATAAAACCGGTTCTTATCAAAATAAATTCAATCGTTAAAAATTTACAAGTGGAATATAAAAGTAATACAAAATATTAAAGCGTAGGAGATTCCAAAAACAAAGAAAAAATTAATCCTAGTGTAAACGGTTAAACCTTAAGGTGGATGCGCACGCTTGCGGCGCGAAATTCAAATTTTTTGGTGTTTTTTGCCCATTACAGCTCGTCAACACTTCTTCAGATAGCAAAAGTTGAGTTCGCGAGAACTAGGAGACTTAACACACATGTTTTAATTGATAGTATCTCATAAATATCATCAGTTTAGCTATGATACCCCTAAACACATTTTTACAGTGTTTTTGTTTGTTTAGGGGTATCGTAGCTAAACTGATGATATTTATGAGATACAATCAATTAAAACATGTGTGTTAGGTCTCCTAGTTGTCGCGAACTCAACTTTCGTCATCTGAAGAAGTGTTGATGACCTGTAAAGGGCAAAAAACACCAAAAAATTTGAATCTCGCGCCGCAAACGTGAGCATTCACCTTAATACCTATCTTAGTTGTATTGTTCAATTCAAGTGTTTAATTTAAGGTAAGATGCTCACGCTTGCGGCGCCAAATTAAATTTTTTTGGTGTGTTATCTCATAGGTTATCTCATAAATATCATCAGTTTAGCTATGATACACATTTTTAAAGTGTTTTTTTTTTGTTTAGAGGTATCGTAGCTGAACTGATGATATTTATGAGATACTATCAATTAAAACATTTGTATTAAGTCTCCTAGTTCTCGCGAACTCAACTTTCGCCATCTAAAGAAGTGTTGATGATCTGTTATGGGCAAAAAACCCCAAATAAATTGAATTTCGCGCCGCAAGCGTGAGCATCCTCCTTAAGTATTACAACTTCTCAATTTCAACTTAAATCCGAGGATCGAGTGATTTGAAAATGACATCACTTCAACAAACAAATTTTAATTTTTCTATCGCAATACAAAACCTTGAGCAACCAACATCGGTGGTAGAACAGATATATTTTCATCACCACAGATGTAGCGCTTAACTGAGTCAGTCCATGAGATATGGGGGCGGTACGGGAGGGGTGTTTTCGTTACGTCAAAATACAGATGACATGAAACCACGCTGTAACACCCCTCCCGTACCGCTCCCATGTCTCAGGGACTGACTCAGTTAAGCGCTACACCTGTAGTATTTTATTTCATACAAACATACACATTTTAACATTATTAGTCTTAAAATGTATTTTTGTAATAAAACTGGTAAATTGCCATTTTGTTATTAATTTTTACTTAAAATAAAACACTTATTACATAATATTTACATAAGAGTTTTAATATATCATGTCGACTGTATATGACGAAAAATGAATTTTGAGATAGGTATTTGGTGGGATGTTATTCACCTTTTTCCTCGCAACTGTAATTAAAAACGTCGTATGAAACGTTGTTCACAGATCTCAGTGCTTATTTATCACGGTAGGTGGCGCATTATCGCTGGTGTTGTTTCGTAGACAAACATAGAACTATCAATGTAAAAAAAAAACTATCAAACGTGTCAAATATCAATGGATAATTTTAGTAAATAAACATTAAATAATAGTCTGGTATAAAACATGCCTCTGTTTAGTGCATTTCAGTGTAAAAATAGAGGTACACACCATTTCCCTTCTGATGAGAAAAAGACAAGACCACTACATGACAAGCACCAGCGATGGTGGCGCCATCTGAGATTAGTTTTGCCTGTGGCTCCCCCATTACATCGGCTCGGTCTGCAATCCCACCTCGACTGTAATGACCTACTTAGCTCACTAGTATCATAATGTATTCTATCGCCGACATTGGTTCCTCAAAGTTTTGTATGGGAAACGATTTTGGACCATCCACCTTAATGGAGATAATTTAATCGGGATCCACCTTTTGTTCTTCGTTTAGAAGTTTACAAAACACGTTAATTTACATAAACTCTTAAAAATATAACACGCGTTTTTTATAAGTGAAGTAATAATAGCTGGCTGCGTCTTAAGACGAACAAAATCACCTTTTCCTCCATCTCAGGCATCAAAACAAAAAACTTTTTTTTTAAATCTAATATAGGCTTGCGTTTGGCTCCATCTCACCTGATGGGAAGCGACGATGAGGCCTATTTAAGCACGCTCGCCTAGAAGATGCTTATTCACTCTTTGTTTGAAGATGCCCAAGTTGTACGATAAAGGGAATAAATCATCAATTGAGGTTATCGAAACTTGTCAACAAATATTCAGATTTAAAAATATATACACATAAAGCTTCAAAAATGTTAGTGACCTTATACTTTTAAAATGTGAAAATAAATATCACATAAAAATGATGCAATAAAAAGGTAATTAAAAAAATTGTGTGTCAGCTCCGACGCGCGACTGGAGTTTACTCCAGTCCAGATCATTATAAGATGCTCGGATATGTTACGGAGATAGAAAACATAACCGACTTCATTTTTTGAACCGTGGACTTTACATGAAAATCGATTCGATGGAGTAAACTCAAAAAATCGACAACTTTGTTTTGTAAAGTTTTTGAACAAATTACCTTGTTTTGGCGAGTCCCTATCCTATAATGACCTATCCTCACAAATCCAGTACGGGTATGTCCCGGCTGGGCCGCGTCTCCGATGACAGGAAAGGCATTTAATTATTCTAATATATATTGTGATTGGTTGTAGCTCATTATTTGGCAATGTTGTGACGTGAATAAACTTAAAATTAATTACTTAAAGCAACACTACGTCGAAACTGTTTAAAACAGGACAAAACCTTTTAAAAATACTTAAAACTAGTGTCATTGCAACTTATAAACTAGAACTGCGTGTGCAAATACTTACAAAAAACTCATTCTCACACGAAGCAACCGAAACTCAACTAAAACCGGTCGCCGACAACGACGTGACTTGGCGATCTCGTCCATACATTACGGAAAGCCGTTTTAGACGTCATACCTCAATCGGTCACTGACTAAACTGTGTAAACACAGAACAAGAAAGAACCCATGAAACGAACGATAACGAAAACCTATTTGTTGAGAGCCTGTAGACAAGTCAGCATGCGCAAAATGGCATCGCTAACTAACGTATGGATGATACAAGTGACTGACTAACGCCGTGTGCTATCCGATTCTGTCCCGTCACTTTTTTGCCAGTTAAAACCTTTTATTCGATTCTTAAGGAGTAATTTCCAAAAAAAGCCCGCTATCGCAGAATCAATGTCTAAGCTCAGCATAATAATATTTGTTTTTGATTGGCCAACTGAAATTTAAATGTAATTTGTGATTAGCTGAAAAACTAGACTAAAACCTCTATGGTAATTTTTGATTGGATGAGACTAAAACTAGAGGTTGGCTGAGACTAAAACTAGAGGTTGGCTGAGACTAAAACTAGAGGTTGGCTGAGACTAAAACTAGCGGTGCCAAAGGTTCCTTAATACTACCACGTTCTATCATCGTTTCGCCTTATTCGAAATTGTATCGCATTCGAATCCCGGTTCCGTTTCAGTTGCCCCGTGTGAGAAACCCTTACTGGCCAAGCTCGGGCGTGCAAAATAAACAAACAGCACTTGCGCCGACGACTTAAAGTCTTATTTCGCGAATCAGTCGTAGCATTAAAATTCCAAAGCAACTCACAAACTTGTGTCAACTCCTTTTCATTCGACATGAAGAAAAGAGACAACTATATCCAATCCAAATGGATATTATCCATTTCTCGCAAAAACTCTATACATTAAGATACGAGTACACACATAAAGCCGCATAGACAAAACATTGCGCGGAATTTAAAAATACAGTACTTAATCCTATTTTGTTCAATAAATATTTAATTTTAATACAATATTTTTTACTTCTGAGATAAAATAAAATCTTCCCAGTCTATTTTCACGATTCAGAATTAACCATTCTTCGTAGCTTTCACTAAATGTACTTGAAATCAGACAATACTGTTCATACCTACACGCTCTGCCACTGATCTATATGTCAGGAACGGCTGCTAGGTTTTTTTTTTATGCCGGAACAAACTGATGGCCCACCTGATGTTAAGCGATAACCACTGCCTATGAACAGTGCATTACCTCATAAGTCACGTCCACCTAGGACTCGCCCTATGTGGCATTGAACTGCGCCCGCCACCCTGAGACATAAAGATGTAAAGTCTCATGTGCCTGTAATTTCACCGGCACCCTTACCCTTCAAACCGGAACACAGCAATGCGAGCACTACTGCTTTAATAGAAATAGGTACGGTGGTAGTACTTCCCCGGACGAACTCTCATCAAGCCGGATGAGACAAGCCGGGACAAGAGACAGCTCATTTTCCGAACCATTTGAAACGACAATGTTTTTTTTCTTTATAATTGGCGTCGCACCGCTTTTGCATTTGCCATTTTCAAGTATATTTATTGTATTTTCAATATAATTTGCAACATTACACTCCTTACAAGCCGTCAAACTAACATAAACTTTGGCAGACAATTTCCACCAATTTGATAAGTCACGCAATTCACTTCCATTTCATTTCACTAGACTGCTCTTTAAACAAGCTGCATTAGTTAAAATGCCACTAAAACAACACAAATTAACTAAAAAAACACTAGGAAAAGCAATAAAATAAAAGTAGACGACGTCTATTTCAAAAATGGCGAAAAGAGTCCATACTTTAATTTACTTGGAAATTATTGGCGTTTACTACAAACGAACCTCAACCTTAGAACACAGAGAATAGAGTCTAAAACATTGAGGTACGTCACTTAAAGTTCCTGAGTTGCAAAGCTATATCCATAGATAGTATAGATCAGTGGCTCTCACCAACACAAGCTACCCAAGCGTCATACGACAACGCACATTACATCTAGAGCAAGAGTTGAATGTCATAACTACACGCTCTCAATAGAAGCTCCTCACACGACAATGCACCTTATATCTATACAACAGAGGCTAGAGTTTTAACGACGAATTTACACGGACGTACGGTGTAGTGATTCACAGATTGTTGTATGGAAATTGAGATTCGTAGTTTCCACTAGGGACGCTTGTGTCACCATACATAATCCATGTTACACTACACCATTACGTGTTTGCTAAGGTGGAAAGTGTCGCAAGTGGCGCGGAATTCAATTTTTATTGATTAAAGGCACTATCACTCCTCGAGATAGCGAAAACCGATTTTGCTAAAACTAGGAGACTTAATTTGATAGTATCCTATAAATATTATTAGTCCGGCTACGGAGGTCCATGAATAAAAAATAACATGTAAAAATCATTGAATTTAAATAAAACATTATGATACTTTACGAGATATTAGGCGATAGGTAACCCAAAATTAGCACGCCAATGGGTTTTGAAAGAAACATCTTAACGACGTGGATTTAAAGACTAATTCAGTTCGAACTTCAATATGGTGGTTGCAACAAAGGCACATCGCCGAAATATCGGGAACAGACGAAACTCAATAATCATGGTAAATATCCTGTTTTTAGTGAAAAGTATATAACAATGGTAGTTTCAAAAGTTATATGAAATAACAATTGTTTTTGAAATGAATGTTTGGGTTACTTATCACCTTAAGTCACCTTAAGGTCTGCATTAGGTTTACTAGTTAGGAAACTAGTAGACCTAACACGCATTTATGAGACATTAACAATCAAAACGTGTGTGTTAACTGTTTGCTCCCCAAGTTTTCGCAAAATTAGGTTTCGCTATCTCAATAGTGATGAGCTGTGATGAGCAAAAACCACAATTAATTATGAATTTTGCGCTCCTTGCTAAGCTTTCCACCTTAGATGCACTCAGTAATACTGAGTCAGTATTGAGGGATCAGTCGACGTCGACGCATCTTTCCGCTTCAATGTCGACGGTCGGCTCTTCGATGACGGATTCCGTCCTCTCTATGCCCAACGAGACCGCTTCGGTGGACTCCTCACTACTGTGTTAAAGAATATTATGAAAGTCATGAACTAAATATTTTTTGTTAAAACTGGAATTTACGGACTTTATTATCTCAAAAAAACTGGCCAAGTGCGAGTCGTACTCGCGCACGAAGGGTTCTATACCATTATCTACAAAAACGGCAAAAAAAACACGTTTGTTGTATGGGAGCCCCCCTTTAATATTTGTTTTATTTTAATGATTTATTTTATAAAAATATAACTAAATATTCTGTGAATATTTCAAGCGTCTTCCTGTTGCCGTTATCAATATCGAGCAAAACGAGCAAAAACATCACGTTTGTTGTATGGGAGCCCCCTTAAATATTAATTTTATTCTGTTTTCTAGTATCTGTTGTTATAGTTGCAACAGAAATACATCATCTGTGAACATTTCAACCGTCTAACTATCACGGTTCATGAGATACAGCCTGGTGACAGACGGACGGACAGACGGACGGACAGACAAACAGACAGACGGACAGCCGAGGCTTAGTAATAGGGTCCTGTTTTACCCTTTTGGTACCCTTTGGTATTTGTGTGAACCCTAAAAATGAGCCCTTGCATAGAGTAACGCTGACGCTCCTGGCCTATACTCACACTTGTTCCCTCTCCACGCTGACGGCGGGCGGCACGGGCAGCGCGGGCGGCGCGGGCGGCTCGGGCGCGCTGGCGGCGCTGAGCGACAGCGTCTGCGGCCTCCGGAGCCACGCGCTGCGGTCTTCCTGGTTACAAAGAGGGGAAAATTAAAGCAAATGGAAAAAAAACTGCTATATTACCCCTTCTTATTATGTATAACACTTACGATTTGAATTGTTTATGCTTGTTAAGTCAGACAAGTATTTTTGAAAAATTCCTTTTTCAAAACAAGCTTTTATGAAATTAGTGCTGATCAAAATGAGCCCGAACACGGCCAGTCTGCTATTTATTATCCATCGAGGATTTCCGTTGTCCACCTTTTGTCTCCATCAACAGATCAGTTCGCTGTCACCGTAATATTGTACTGTCATCGGAATTTGACAGGAATGCATCTTCGCACCGCTCATCCACCTCGCACATCTTAGGTGGAAACGCAGCCTAACTGTATAGCTAAGGGGCAGTGCTCACGTGCGGCGTGGCGACGGCCGTGATGTCGGTCTGCGTGGCGACGGGCTCGGCGCGGCTCTTATAACTGTATAGCTAAGGGGCAGTGCTCACGTGCGGCGTGGCGACGGCCGTGATGTCGGTCTGCGTGGCGACGGGCTCGGCGCGGCTCTTGTAACTGTATAGCTAAGGGGCAGTGCTCACGTGCGGCGTGGCGACGGCCGTGATGTCGGTCTGCGTGGCGACGGGCTCGGCGCGGCTCTTGTAACTGTATAGCTAAGGGGCAGTGCTCACGTGCGGCGTGGCGACGGCCGTGATGTCGGTCTGCGTGGCGACGGGCTCGGCGCGGCTCTTGTAACTGTATAGCTAAGGGGCAGTGCTCACGTGCGGCGTGGCGACGGCCGTGATGTCGGTCTGCGTGGCAACGGGCTCGGCGCGGCTCTTGTAACTGTATAGCTAAGGAGCAGTGCTCACGTGCGGCGTGGCGACGGCCGTGATGTCGGTCTGCGTGGCGACGGGCTCGGCGCGGCTCTTGTAACTGTATAGCTAAAGGGCAGTGCTCACGTGCGGCGTGGCGACGGCCGTGATGTCGGTCTGCGTGGCGACGGGCTCGGCGCGGCTCTTGCCCGACACGGCTCTGAGGACCTCCTGCATGCAGCCCTGTAGCTCCACCACCTGACGATATAAACCTTATTTACTCCCTCATAAACACTATATACACATATTCACGTCACAGATACCGCAATTATATTATTCGTGCTTACCCCACAGGAACGCCAAATGTCAGAAATTTTAAACGTCAGGAACGCCAAATACCAAAAACGTAACACGTCAGGAACGCATAATGCTGATCCAATTACCATGCACCATTTTTTTAATGCTTAGAGATTCATACCTGTGCTTGCAAACTAAAACACGTCTCAGTGAGTTGCCGTAAAACGTCCGTATTATCTTCACTGTCCGAGGATTTCTTCTGTGCATCTGCAAAAACATGGTTGTATTAGCCTTCGGAGAAAACTCATACATGGGATCTCGCTACCGTGTACCGAAGAGATTGGAGTAAGCCACCTTACCAACAGGTGAGATCGTGGTCAAACAAAGGTCTATCAATGTAAAAAAAAGCTAAAATAAAAAAAAAAAAAAAAATGTGAGTACGATAAATTAACGTTAGCGAGACGCTAACGAGACGGAAGTCAATGTCAAATATTGACCAATGACATTGAGGCGACTAGAAATCTTAATAATTTGATTGGCTAATATTTAAAAATTGCTATCGCCTTGCTAGCGTCTCGCAAACGTTAATTATTCGTGCTTGGACCACCGTAGAAGAACCAAGATCCATATAAGTTTAGCTCCTCTCCATCCAAAGGTTGTCTGAAAGAGATCGGTTTTTAGCGATAAGACCGCACCTAGTACATTTAGTTTTTTGTTTAATTGTTATGTGTTGATTTTAACTAGTTTGTAAGGAGTGCAATAAAGTATTTTTATTCATTAATTAATTCATTCATTCATTAGCAAGATGAAGTGGCAATCAGCTGGCCAGAACCCGTTAGAATTCTCTACAGGTTCTATAGTGGCGACCACGAACTGGATCATGTATTGAAGGTAGGCCCCTCTCGGTGGACCGACATTTTGAAGGTTGCAGTATGTCGGTGGATGGAGAGGGCTCAAGACCGTTCATCGTGGGATTATCTAGGGGAGGCCTATGTCAAGCAGTGCCTCTACATAATGATGATGATGGCTTTGTTGGTGTGTCACCTAATGTGAGACTGAGGCTTAACATAACAAAGAACCGTCACACAGTAAAGAACGCTAGTAGACCATGATCTGAACGTTTGTTCCAGAAAAAACAGGGTTTCAATTGAATAATGTACGTTGTACAACACAGAGTCACCGCACAGGCGTCACAAGTTGTGACGTGAAGTTTAGCCGGTGCGTTGTAACGTGGGTTACAACGTGGGTTTTGGGTGTGCGTGCGTGCGCGTGTGCGTGTGCGTGTGCGTGTGCGTGTGCGTGTGCGTGTGCGTGTGCGTGTGCGTGTGCGTGTGCGTGTGCGTGTGCGTGTGCGTGTGCGTGTGCGTGTGCGTGTGCGTGTGCGTGTGCGTGTGCGTGTGCGTGTGCGTGTGCGTGTGCGTGTGCGTGTGCGTGTGCGTGTGCGTGTGCGTGTGCGTGTGCGCGTGCGTGCGTGCGTGCGTGCGTGCGTGCGTGCGTGCGTGCGTGCGTGCGTGCGTGCGTGCGTGCGTGCGTGCGTGCGTGCGTGCGTGCGTGCGTGCGTGCGTGCGTGCGTGCGTGCGTGCGTGCGTGCGTGCGTGCGTGCGTGCGTGCGTGCGTGCTGCGTGCGTGCGTGCGTGCGTGCGTGCGTGTGTCTGTCTGTCTGTGGCATCGTAGCTCCCGAACGGATGAACCGATTTAGTTTTTTTTTTGTTTGAAATATTAATTTGTCGGGAGTGTTCTTATCTATGTTTGACCAAAATCGGTTCAGCCGTTTCATTACGTTGAGGGTTTTTTTAATTTTAACAATATTTATTACTTGTTATACAACTTGTTTTGACCGATCAAGCAGATGGCCCACCTGATGTTAAGCGGTACCCTCTGACTATGAACAGTGCATTATCACACAGGTCACGTCCCCCTAGGACGCACCCTATGTGACATTGCACTGCGCCCGCCACCCTGAGACATAAAGATGAAAAGTCTCATGTGCCTGTAATTTCACCGGCAGTCATACCCTTTAAAACGCAGCAATGCGAGCACTATTGCTTCGACATCGCACTACAATACGATGCGTACGATGATAGGTCGTACGATGATAGAAATGCGTACGATGGTAGTAATAGAGCTTTTTTGTGAAAGAGTTCGTCCGGGGAAGTACTACCACCATATTTATTTCTGCCGCAAAGCAGTAGTGCTCGCATTACTATGTTCCGGTTTGAAGGGTAAGGGTGCCGGTGAAATTACAAGCACATGAGACTTTTCATCTATTATGTCTCAGGGTGGCGGGCGCAGTGCAATGCCACATAGGGTGCGTCTTAGGTGGTCGTTACCTATGAGGTAATGCACTGTTCATAGGCAGAGGTTACCGCTTAACATCAGGTGGGCCATCTGCTTGTTCCGGCATTCAAGTAGTATATAAAAATAAAATAAAAATACGTTCTACGGTGCTTTGTCGCAACGCAATGCTGTAGCCTCTCCCTTAGCTTAGCTCGGATTGTATAAGTGGTTACACGATAATGTAGCACAAGACTCACCACACGCCTGCAACGTGGACACTTTCTTCCAGAGCGCGTTGATAGCCTGCATTTGCAGCTGCTGTATCTTCCTCTCGCTTTCCAAAGCCGCCTTAGTAGCCTCCATGTCGCATGTTAGCCTCCTGAAAATAGGTACTTCTCATTACATAGAGTACAACCCACAGTGAAGTGGCCCATTGAGGCTCTGCCTACCCTTTCGGGGAAAAAGGCGTGTGAGTATGTATGTTCAATAGTAAGTACTACCTCGATACTTAATTCTGCCACAAAGCAGTAATGCTCGCATTGCTGTTCCGGTTTGAAGGGTATGGGTGCTGGTGAAATTACAGGCGCATAAGACTTTGATCTTTATGTCTCAGGGTGGCGGGCGCAGTGCAATACCGCATAGGGTGCGTCCTAGGTGGACGTGACCTATGAGGTAATGCATTGTTGAAGGCATACATTACCGCTTAATATCAGGTGGGCCATCTGCTTAATACGCCATTCAAATGTGGAGTATCACTTGCCCTATCAATGTGTTCCGTTCTAAATAAAGAACTTTCTTTGTTTTCTTTGAATCTGCCTGCCAAGCGCGCTGATTACAGCAAATCCCCCCATAATTGCATTGTACGGGGGAGCCTTCACCCAGCAGTGAACGTATATAATGGTAGCTGGTGAAGATGACTCACTGTATATGCTGTCTCGCTCTAGCCGCCTGTATCGCGTGCAGAATCCTCAGTGTGTCCTTGTTTAGGTTCCTGCTACGATATCCTCTCCACATTTTCTGAATGGTCACAGCGGCTGTCGCTTCTACGCTCAGTTTCTTCTGCCGCCTATAAAATAATAAATCAATTAGATGAATTACAATTATAAACTTATTGAAAGCGACACTTAAACTTATTGCAGGAAGTCGGTGGATGAAGGCGTCACCTGTTGGTAAGTGAAGATGCGGCCAACGATGGAGCACGAAGGTTTAGAAGGCACCTATTCACTCTTGCCTTGAAGAGACCCATATTATAGTTTTCAGGAAAGACAGACGACGGCAACTTATTCCATTCCTTAGCAGTTCGCATTACAAAGGTGGAACCAAAAGGATTAGTACGTATTACGGGTATACTGATGAGGTAAGGATGGTACTGAGCCGTGCGACTGCTTGTTGTATGATTTTATTTATTTATTAATTTAAATTTATTAAGGACAACAAACAATTACAGTCATGTAGTACTAAAAATAGGACTATACATAACAGGTTCTATAAGAGTAACCAGCCCCGTTGTCCACGAGTTAGGTATATGCTTACATTATAGGGCAAATAGAAAGTATAACTTATTACAATAACTTAATTTAGTGTGGACAAGATAGGTATTATATCTGCCAGTCCTGATTGACCCCTCGACAAAGCACAGATGAAAAGGATCAGATAATGTAGCTCCTGGGCACACTCATCAGTGGCGATCAATGGCGACGATGAGCTCACCACTTGTCACGTCTATATCTCACGATGGTGCAATCCATGGTGAAAAGAGGCCAAATTGAGGCTCTACCTAGCCCTTCGGGGAAAAGGCGTGTGTCTATGTATGTACTCGTATACAGACATTTGTCTATGTATGTATACAAACATTTGTGCATTTGTCCCGCAGCAGGAATCGAACCAGCACCTATCACATCTCAGCCGGCCCACTGAGGTCGTCGGAAACCGTATATTACCTTTGATTCGACGCCAGCTTTATAATCTCCAACTTGTCGGACTCAATCTGATCCTTCATGCCGTTGACAGGTCTGTCGTCTTTCGCGTTGGTCAGGCTACCTTTCCGCTGCTCCATTTTGGACTTTAACTTCGGGGAGGAAGACGCACTTTTCGGCAGCCGTGGCGAACCTACAATATGGAGATATTTAATGAATCACAGAGTGGAACATAATAAAAATGTGTTGTGAGGAACATTTTAATGAACTTTTTCTGATTCTCTCTAGCATCTTATTTCTGACCTTATTCCTACCAAAGGGGTCATTCAAGTATTACGTAAGCAGTTTTTTTACAATTATTTAACTGCCCCTTCCCCTTGTCAGCAAAAGTAAGCAAACCTCTTCCCCCCCCCCCCCCCCCCCCCCTCCCATTGTTACGTAATCATTGGTACCTATCGTATTCATTATTTGTGGGAATCCCCGACATGTTTTTGTTTTCAAGCATAGACAATTTGTGGGTTGCCATTTGTGTGAAAAGGAAATAATAGCTGCTGAAGTAATCACGATATCGACCCCCCCACCCACCATGTCATCAAAAATAAGCAAAGCAAGGACCCCAGCCCCCCTCAAGCGCTTACGTAATACTTGAACGCTCCCAAAGGCTTTTAAGTTGGTTTCCCTTTTCTCTTTGAATTAGTTTTTCCTGGTTCTCGAGGCACCACATAGGCGCTCCCCGCCTAGTATTAAGAAGGATCATCAAATAAAGCGCGCGCCGTGTTTGTTCCCTGACTCTTCTAGGTTTGGTTGCGTTGGAGCAGGAGTCAATTTATTTTTTAAGACGATTCAAAATGATCCTCGTGATTTCAATGAATAAAATACTTTGACTTTGACTTTAATAGGAAAACACTCGATGCTTGCATCCTCCTTGATAGTTGATGAAGTATAGTGATTTATACGTATTCTGTTTATACGTAAGGAAGGAACCAACTTTTTGTCCACTAATACTATGTATGCCAACGTGCTATAGAGTGTAGTATCCTAGGAGTGAAACTCACGGACCGAATAAGGAACTCGAGAAAACGCTCCCAAACACAGATAGCTGACGTCGCTCAAAAAGCTGCTAAACTTAAGTGCTGGCCATGTGTGCCGTAAGTCAGATGAACTATGGGCGAAGACCACGACAGTATGGATCCCAAACAGACGACGGCCACGTGGAAGGCCCAGACGGAGATGGCGGGATGAGCTAGACTCCTACCTGGAGGATTGATCCCAAATAGCCAACAATAGTGACGAATGGAAGGAGAGAAGGAAGGCATTTGCCCTGCAGTGGGACACCACAGGCTCATTGTTTTTTTCGTTTTCTTAACCTTTATTGTCCCTCTGCTGGGAAAAGGTCTCCCCCAAATTCTTCCACTTGTCCCTGTCTTTGGCAGTATCCCACCACTCCTTCACAAAGTTTACAAGATCGTCCCGCCAACGCTTTCTCGGCCGACCCCGAGGTCGCCGTTCTTCAGGTATATCCAGGGTGTGCTGATATTCTCTCATATTAATAAAATAAAATAATACTTAAAAAAGTATCTCTAATCACTTGCTGGCTTGGCCATTTATTGATTCAATGACTTGGCAGCACCCAGTTTGTGACGTAGTCTTAAGCTATCACCGGAAGAGAATAGATACCTTGTTTTTTCTACCATGACACAGACATAACATATGTTTCTCAACGGATTATAATTTTGTTTTGACATTCAACACGCAGCAACATATCTCTGATCTATTTGTATGATCAGAGGCATATGTTAGAGCACAAAAGCGTTGCGCAAGAGCCATTGGCAGTCTAAAGAAGAGGGAATCGTGCAAGGAACTCTTAAGGCATATTATACACTAGATTAGTTCTTGTCTGACCATAGTATAGTGTAATGGTATTTTAAGTTTTAATTTGAAATCTGTTTGTGTTCTAATTTTATATTTAATTTGTGCTAAATTTATTATGTTTAATGCACTTAAGTTTGACAAAATTTAAAACAAATGTGTATCTATTTTGCATGCCAACATTGGTAAAGCATGGCTGGATCTACCATACCATACTATTTTGTCACCTGTTTGATATGTATAGTGCGCGTCTTGTAAAAAGAACGCTGGCGGTCAAGCTTCTACAGGCGTTCCAGCGTTCTTTTTACATAACGCGTACTATAATTGTACATTATTTGTAGTAAACTAGGTAGGCACTCATTCAATGCATAGGTATACATCTCTTAAATAAGTAGGTATAGTACGCGTCATGTAAAAATAACGCTGGAACGCCTGAAGAAGCTTGACCGCCAGCGTTCTTTTTACATGACGCGCATTATACCCATGTTTGTAAATGAATAAATGATTATGATTATTATGTATTTCAAATAAATACAGTAGATTTCAGTAGCAGTCAACTACCCTAGCGTCTGCAGCTAACGTCACAGCCGTAAACTTATTTGATGAGTAATGCAAGGTTACCTTTCAGGTTCTTGACAGTGGTTTTAGCCTTGTTTTCGTGCAGGCTGCCGTTACTCGAAGGAGATGAGTTGGAGTTAGTACACTTGGGTATTGACCGCTGTATGTCGTACATGGGGTCCTGGTAGTCGGGGCTCATCAGAGACTCGGGCACGGGGACCATTTTTGATGCAGCTTCTAAAGATTGGTTGGCTGGTTTTGAAGTTTCTGAAATGGATTTTTGGTATTTTGATTTAGTAAATGTTTGGCTGTCATGAAATAAGTATCTAAATTTCGCTGTAAAGAACATGGACAACTCCCCATACATTGCTTGACCCATCTTTTATGACTAACGTAACGTACAGTTGAGATAATTTTGGTTATTGATATTAGATGTCTTAACAAAACTCATCAAGCTTCATTACTTTTCCACAACTACTACGCAAGAAATTAAATAAGCTTTTTCATTATTAATGATGATTATTATATTAAGATAATGAAAAAGCTTATTTAATTTCTTGCGTAGTAGTTGTGGAAAAGTAATGAAGCTTGATGAGTTTTGTTTCACGCAAATGCAATGAGTTGATTTATCTGATTATTTAGAAATACATCTTTTGCTTCCAGACTTCTGACAAGATTGACGACATCTGTGGCGCGGCGGGCGAGGGTTCGCCTGCGACGCAGGAGGTTGCGGGTTCGATTCCCGCCTCGGAACAAATATTTGTGCGATCGCAGATATTTGTTCAGGGTGTTCTGGGTATTTTCTATGTCTAATAATAAAATATCTATTTATGTACCTAATGTATTGTATTAAGTATATCAGTTGTCTAGTACCCATAACACAAGCTCAGCTTAGCTTGGGGCTAGATAATGTTATTTGAACTGTCCAGCATTATTTATTTATATACAAGTTCATTAGAAATATTGGACAAAAAACAACATTTAGAACCATACTAATTAATTCCATGGAGCCATGGCCCTGGTTCATTTATTTTTGACCTGGGTCAGCGGTTATAGAAAATTCGTTGGATTAACAAGCTATCCACCAATTGCGACAGCTGGCCGCAGATGCCATAAACTAAGAAGTGATGCGACTTCCTGACACCATAAACACTGGCACTGGTACATGGTCGCCACTCGAGAACCTTTATTCCACAGAGGTTGACGACCTCTGTAGCGCGTCGGGCGAGAAGCCGGCTGAGAAACTATATTTTCTGTCGCCAAAGTTTGTGTTCGTACCCTCTAATGAATAGATCTATCGCCAGAATGGTAGATCTGTCAGCAAATAAATCGATTTCAAAGTCGGTCAAGGATTTAAAACACTACAGAACAGTGATCACCAAGTGAGCTGCGAGCGAGCCCAAGGCGAGCGTGGCCCGGCAGGACCCGCAGCGAACCAGAACCGACAACCTGCACGCTAATACCCTTTAGCTTATGAATAATTATTTTGGCGACAGATCTTTTATTTTGGCGACAGATCTACCATTTTGCGGACGAACCTACTATTTGGCCCAATATATTTGGGGTCGGCGCAGTAGGTATTTTTTTCACTCTGAATGATGAGGTGACAGGGGTGTCAGCCGTCACCTCATCATTCACTCCCTTCTCATTCATATCATCTCTCACGCTATCCATCCATCTTTTCTCAGGTCTTCCTCTTCCTTTCCATCCACTAACATTAATATTCATAATTTTCTTAGTTACATGCGTTCCATCCCTCCTCATAACAGCAATTAAATAATACCCATAAAAAAATACCTGGTATTCTGTCTGGCTTCTCTACGACCCCGGGTGAATCGAAACTTCTGTTGTGGGGCGAGTCGAAGGGCCGGTTCATGACTGGTATGCTGGTGGGTATGTCGCCGGAGCACGACACGGACATCTGGTGCGCCGGGGAGCTGTTCTTGGAGAGGGCCGGGTGGTAGCTCGAGCTGAGCCGGTCCGGCGAGCGGCCCATGTGACGAGGCGTGCTGATGCGTGCTGCGGATAAACATTTATGAACATTACAGACGTTTTAACAATTAGAAAGTGTTGGAGCCTTCGACCAAAATAAAAAAGTATGGATTAGAGCTTTTTTGAGCTTTTTTGAGTCGTCGTACCCATACAAAACGTCCGTGAAAAATAAGTAACAACTACAACACACGTATAATACAAAAATAAAAATAAAAAAATGCTGGACAGTTCACACAACATTGTCTAGCCCCAAGCTAAGCAGAGCTTGTGTTATGGGTACTAGATAACTGATATACTTAATACAATACATTAAATAGATAGATAAGATAAGATAGATAGATAAGTTTATTTATTCACTTAGAATAGGTACAACAAATAATAATTAACAAAACAGATGCAACTTACTATTATATGAAAAGCAAAATGTGTTACTTACAGTATGTTTTGCATTAATTTTTAAAGATGGTCATAAGTATACAGTGGTGGCCATATAATTAAGAACGCTGATATAAAGGGAAGATTTTTTCCAACTAAGATGCAAAACTAATTGTATGCATTTGTTTTTATTTCTCTCGGTATCGTAAAACATTTCCATATTACCACTGTATTCATTGATACACATGATTGGCTAAAAACATCGAGCAACACGAAATGGAGACGCCATCAAAGGCATTCCCCGCTGTAGTTCCCCTCTAAATTTAATGCCCTCGAGGGCATACAGCTTATAAAAAACTAGCTGTCGCCGATTGCTCTGTCAGACTGAATCGACTCGCGTGGGAGATAGTGCTCCAAGAAAAATGCCGAGTTGTTCAGTTTTATGCTGTAAAAATATGATTGGATCATCAAATTTACAAGAAGATGGTGTTTCCTTTCACATGTACCTGAATTTCAATTAAATTATTATAATTTATTGCATAAAAATTGACCAAGTCAAATTAAGCCGTATAAAAACAAAAGTGGCCATCTTAGATTTTGTAATTTTTGAGTTAGTGTTCGGGGTAAAATAATAAAACTGAAAGGTTTAACAAAAAAAAACCGTGAATATTTTATTCAATAACACTGATTCACTCTTCACTACGACTGCACTTCAGTACACTAGTCATTCATTACTCTAAAATCACTCCCAAGTTACTTGATTTATTCGTACTGAAAGCCAATTCCCTTACGACTACCCTGCCCACTCTTAAACCGAGCTCCACTTAAGCGTGTGATAGAGGGGCGACATAAAAGTGACCAAAAGAATAGATATAAATGTGTATAATACATCAATGTGCATGTCAGGATGTATTCTGCTGACGTAAACATGTATATAACGTGTAATGTCAGTAAGCCAAGAGGTGGATGATTACTTAATATCCTTCTGGTTTAAGAATTTATTCTCACAAAGAATTTAAAATTCACTTAACATGAGAATTACTTATGTTTAACTAAATTTAATGCGCGTTTACGAGCGTGCTATAGGTACACAATACAAAGAAAAACATCTTAAAATAAACTTAGGTCTACATGACAAATACAAAACAAAACATTCATAATCATTTAAAAGTTTGAATGTATGAGCGACAAGACCAAGCGCAATGCACTGTTGACAAGTTTTAAAACTACACAGATCGGCGATTACTAGATATGGCAAGCGTTTTTATTTTTCCTCAGTATTTTTTTTTCTTTTTATTTAAGTAAATGGATTTTTAATAACGTCTTGAACTTATGCATTGATTTAGTTTCTTTTATAAAATTAGGTAACTCATCGTAAATTTTTGCACTGTTGTAGGTAATATTCCTTTTACCGTAATTTGTCCTCGGTGGACGTAATACTAGTTTATTTGCGTTTCTCAGTCGCATTTTATTGGGATGGTGTTTAGTTTTAAAAGTTATATCAGTATGAATGTTTTTATGTAATATTTTCCGAATTAATAAGCATGTATAGTACCTGAAAGTTGTACTTACGTCCATTAATTTTGTTTCTTTGTAAAGTTTGAGAGATGGGGTTAGATAATCGTAATTAAATAATCTTTTGATTAGTTTGTTTTGCGATATTTGTAAAAGTTTAAAATTTGTTTTGGCTGCTGAGCCCCAGACTTCTATTAAATAATCGATGTGAGGTTTCACTAGGGAACTATAAATGGTGTACCGTACGTTACGCCTTGATTACTAAATACCATTTATTAAACACGTTCGACATCATGTGACATGTGGCATTAACGAGTATCGTATTTGACGGCTTTGTAACCACTAACTAACCGTTAACTACTAACTACTACTACTACGTGTCACAGGCTCTTTCTTGGTTCAGTGACCAACTTGAGATATAGTGTCCCTGAAAGTGGCCTGTGACCACCAATGGTGAAAGAACCAGTGTGGTAAAAGGATTAAATGTACCTCGCAGAGGTGTATTATACGATACGTCAACGTAAGTGTCATGTGAAACTATATTTAAAGAAATAAAATTAAATCACACTACTATTAACAACAAGTGTAACATCAAAAAGTTTGTACATTAGAGAACTTTGATTACAAGAGATGGCAAGCATGAAGATGATATTTAAATGAGTGTAAATTCTGGAAATCAAGTGAACTTAACGCCTTATTATCAGCCGGAACGTATCAAAAAGGCACGACAACTGGATGTGCATAGAGGGGTGTTAGTGCCAACACTAATGTATCTGGTGGTAGCGAAAGTTGCTAAGGCAGAATAAACATGAAAGTAGAATAAATGCAGTGAAGATGAGGTTTGAGAAGTATGTATGGTGGACTTTGAGAGAGAATAAGAAACTGTGTGTTAACAGAGCATTGTAAAATGAAAGAGCACGTGTATAGTGACAAGGATTGAGTAAGGTATGCTTGGATGGTTTGGGTATATATAAAGGATGAATGATAGTAGATTAACGAAACTAGTTCATAAGATGAGCATGAATGGGACAGTTGGAAGGGGGAGACCTCGGTGAAGGTATTCAGAATAGATCAGGGTCGATCTGGAGAATGGCCAGGCTAAGAGCGCCCTTAACCAATGAGCATATATGAAGAATGTGATGTGAGTGAATGAAGCGAAACAGGTATGCCAGGATCGTAGCAAGTGGAAATTCATGGTCTCTGCCTACTTCTCTGGGAAACAGGCGTGAGTATGTGTGTATGTTTGTAATATTATAAATGCTAAATTTTCTAAAGATTGGATGTAATTTAGAACGGCGATAGCTGGACCACTGGAATAGTTTTAAATTTTATTTAGATGTTCCCATAGGATCAAAACTTATGCGAGTGAAATCGCGGGTTGCTTCTAGTTTATAATAAGAATAAAACTACGTGGTTAATTTTATCAAAATCGGCAATATTGATCATACTTAAATAACTTTACTCTTTTCAGGTAAAAGTAAATAAAGATGCTTTAAAAAAATCGTTGATCGCCCATTGTGAGGTTACTGTAAAATCTTTGCACGTTGTGTTTGCCTATAATGAGGGGTTTTCACGGCCATAACAAATCATCTATAAACCCTTGAAAATAGATGTCGCTACTGTGTACTTAACTGTAAAAATAAAGTGAAATGTAAAAGTCAACAACGAAGTGATATATTTTCGTGGTATTTTGTTACTATCACACAAAATAACATAGTTACGATGCATTTGTTGATTTTGACAACCACAGTTGAGCCAGGGCCATCAATTGAGCCAAATTGAATTTTAAAAAAAACGAAAATGAAAAGCCCCCATTGGTTTATTCTGTATCTAAAGATAGGTATATAGTTTGTACCTCTTCATATATGCATGTCGGATCCTCAAGATCCCTCCGAGCGGCAAAAGGCAACTTAGTGGCTTTCCAGTGGGTCTCGTGCAAATGAGGAAAATTCAAAAGTGGTTTCACTAAGATTTTATTCAAACTGACTTTGAACTTGATTTTGTATTTTGTTGATTAAATCGTGTGCACTCTGCCAACGCCGATGTAATAATGAGCTCTGGCGCTTTCGTACGCTCCTTTTATATCCGAGCGTCGATCGCTTTGCGTCTTTGCGTAAACAAGACTCGGGCGCATTCGTTTGGGTGGCGCGACACGACAGAATACGATTGTTCGCAGCCGTACACGTGGTGTTTATAAGCCTTCAATCTCAGTAGTTCAAGCTGTCATTCTCCAGATTCATCATATGACTTCTCTCTCCGACATACATGTGTAGACTGTTGGTAAACCTAATATTTTTTTTATTAAATAAGCAACTGCTGACAATAACAGCCTCAATGCACACTGAAATAGCTTTGTGCTCATTTAACAGTTTTTTTTTATTTCTCAAAAATTCCTGTATGTGAGTTGCCCGTGTTTTCTTTTATACTACTAAATTAGTGATGTGCCTCAATAATAAAGTAGATTTTTTATCGATAAAATAAATGCTCGTTTAATATGTTTTACAAGCTATTTAAATTTGATTTATATTATTCGGAAGCCATAGCCTAGCCTAACCTAACTTTCTAACCGTTAATCCAATCACCATGAAGGTATTGGTATGTAACAAGGTAGGTAACTGTTATAATTTTAATTTGAAATTATTCATTTTATGCCATAAGTTGACGACCTCTGTGGCGCGTTGGACGAAGGTTCGCCTGTGACGCAGGAGGTTGCGGGTTTGATTCCTGCCTCAGAACAAATATTTGTACGATCTTCAGATATTTATACAGGGTGTTCTGGGTATTTTCTATGTTAATGCAAAATAAATATCTATGTAATGTACTGTACTAGGGATATCAGTTATCTAGTCCATATCACAAGCTGTGCTTGGCTTGGGGCTGGATAATCTTGTGTGAACTGTGTCCAGCATCAAAAAATAAAATAAAAATAAATATATATATGTATAGTGAAATTCACTTAGGTACAATGTGAAAGAAAACACCATCTTTTCGTAAATTAGATGTTCCAGACCTTGATTTACAGCTGAAAATGTAACGATTCGGCATTTCAGTATTTGTAGCACTGTCACACTGTTTTACTCTATGCGTCACACGATCGGTTCAGTCTGACAGAGCAATCGGCCCATCATGATACAATTTTATTACTAGCAAAAGCAAAACATGCTTGGTGAGGGCTAGCAAGCTTTTTTTCCGTGATTATTTATATTTAAACAAAGACATGAATTTAAATTACTATGCTAAATTACAACGGATAGTTTTTTCGTTAAGTGTACCACAAAATTCCATGGGATAGTAGAGGACTCGCTTCGCTCGCCCTAATGATCGGGCGAAAACAGTGTTACTAACGCGTATGCCCAAATGAAATTGTGCATAGCCAGAGGGGAATGACATCTTGACATGAATTTAAATTATTATGTGATATTACAAATCTAGAGGTGTGATAGTTTTTCGTAAAAAGTTGCATGCCTACCTAGGTTGTGGGATACGTGATCACTATAAATTAACAAAAGCATTTCCCAGTTTGAACTCATTTACTCATTTTCAAGAAAAGTCGTGTCATGAGTGTCCGTACTGTGTCGTGGGATTTTCCTATTCAAATCATATTCTTTGATTGACCAAAGAATTTAAAAAAAAATTGCTAGGTATAATTTTTTCAACGCGATTTTCTGTTCACTAGATAAAGCGCTAAGTATTACTTTACCTACCATTGTTTAACATTAACATAACTTAACACACCCAACACATACCTACATAGTTGTGATCCCACACTAGGATCCCATGTGACGTGGGATAATTATGCCTGAAATTAAAAAAAAAAAAACTATTTTACATTTTAATGACTAATGTAGTTTTTTGGCACTCAGGACCATGATTTTTGGTTTTTGACAATAACAGTGACTGACAGATATAATACATCGTATATTTCGTGGCCAGAACCGACATGGATTATGTAGGTTAGAAGGATGACGGCAGCTAAGTAAAGCGTTTTTTCCTTTCCTTTCCTTTCGTCTCTTTTGACTTGCCGACCCATAGTTTTATGAAATTATTGTATGCTTTGAACAAAATTCTAATTAAATTTTCCCCCTTCTTAACCGTGGTCCGGTTGTGTAGTCCGGCCAGCCGGACTGTGGAAAATTTCTTTTTCTGTGTTACGGTTAACCGCACCAAGGAAAGAAAAAAAAAATCAGCTGTCCGGTCGACCGGACCATGGAAAATCTTAACCACTTATAATAAATGCAGAATCTAATCTTTTTGCTCGAGTGTCACTTGTAGTGAAGTATGTATTACAGTAGTATTGTAGTATTGTATGTAGTATTGTATTATTATATTCAAAGATAAAAGACGAAACATTCATATTTTATTTTATTTTATTAATCCAGAATTTACAGTTATCTTATAGTTAGTTATAAGCTATACACTATATATGCTATTCTGAAACCAATTTAAATCCACATTTTGTATACAGTTCTTTTAAAAAGCAGGTAGGTACGCATGCAAGGTCAACAAAAAACAAAAACGGCAGGAATGCCGGATAAGGAATATCAGTTACAAAGGTAAATTAAGTTAAGAACCTACATTAATTTGAATAAAGCAGCAATTATTCTTACAAAAACAATATAAGTCCTTAAGTAGGTACATAAATCTGAGAAAATACATAAACATTAAACAAAAAAACAAACAAAAAAAAAAGATCTAAGATCCACACGTGGTCACCAGCTGAAGTTAAACCGTGACCCCGCCGTCTCACTTGCCGCTCATCTCTTCTTCAGCAATAGAGTGGTTCACAATTGGAACGCGCTATCAGATGACGTCGTTACTGCTACTTCCGTCAATGCATTCAAAAATAAACTCGACATCTGGCTTCGAACAAATAAATCAGTGCTCAAAAAAATCTACCAAAACTAAGAGACAATATTTCGACTAAATTTTAAACTCTAATACTGTGACGTAGACACATCAGCGAAAGCTGCTCGTCTATAAATTAATAATAATAATAATAAAAACTTAGGTAAAATATATAAAATAATAATAAATAAATAAATAAATAATGCTGGACAGTTCACACAACATTATCTAGCCCCAAGCTAAGCAGAGCTTGTGTTATGGGTACTAGGTAACTGATATACATAATACAATACATTACATAAATAGATATTTTTTATTATACATAGAAAACACCCAGAACACCCGGAACAAATATCTGCAGATCGCACAAATTATTTGTTCCGAGGCGGAACAACAGTGGAAAAATGTACTTTTTTCTGATGTGTTGCTGTTTATAGATGTGTGCGTTTATAGCGATAGAACGACTGGTTACAAAAGTGTGCATCAAACTGTATGTGAGTGCGTGAAGCCCCCCCCAAAAATTTCAGTTGTATCGGTTGACAGCTCTAAGGCGTCTCCCCTCCGGTACGGAGGCCTGCGTTGCTCGATGGCTAAAAATCAATAGGCAAACTTTTTACACTACTTTTAAACAAAGTATTCCTTATTACTGGCTGGTCACGTAATTAAGAACGCTAAGTAGTTTATACCTTTATTCAAATTTAAATAGAGAACACTCAGTCGATTTGTTACTGTTTGTATAATTTTGGCGCCATTACGTGCTGTAAAAGATTAAAGGTGATTGCTTCTTTAGAAAAAACAATGGGAAAAAATAAAAGTTGTGATAAATCTACATGGGAAGTAATAATAAAACTTCGCCGGAAGAATTGGTCTTATAAAAAGATAGCCGACGATCTGCAATGTTCAAAAACGATGGTTTTCCACGCTGTAAAGCATTTTGCTACGTATCAAACTACTTCGAATGTTCCAAGTGTACCTAAACAGAGAAAAACAACTCCTCGAGATGACCGAAACATCGTTCGTATGGCAAAACAAAATCCTTTTAAAGGGTCCAATGAGCTTAGAAAAGAATATTTTGGTGAAAACAACCCTTCAGCAATCTCAGCACGCACTATTCGAAGACGTTTGGTAGAAGAAAAATTGCACGGTAGGATAGCAAGAAAGGTACCCATGTTAAAACTTTGCCACAGGCAAGCCCGGCTTGCATTTGCGAGAAAGTATGAAAACTGGACTGTGCAATAGTGGAAAAATGTACTTTTTTCTGACGAGACGAAAATAAACAGAGTATGTTCTGATGGAAAACGATATGTACGACGTCCCCCGAATACAGCATTCGACCCAAAGTACACGAAAGTTACATTAAAGCACGGTGGTGGAAATGTGAAAATTTGGGGTTGCTTTTCTGGATATGGTGTAGGACCTGTAAAGTTGATAGAAGGTAACATGGATCAGTTCCAATACAAAAATATACTGGAAGAAACAATGTTACCATACGCTGAAGACGTTCTACCGGTCATTTGGACATTCCAGCATAACAATGATCCAAAGCACACTGCACGCACCGTAAAGGAATTTCTTACAGCGCAATTAGTTTCTGTCTTAGACTGGCCTGCTAACAGTCCAGATCTTAACCCAATAGAGAATCTGTGGTTTGAAGTAAAGAAAAAGGTTTCAAATACAAAGTGTAGAAATTTAAGAGAGCTGTATGACGTTTTTTTAGAAGAATGGAACTCTATTTCTCTTGCGAAATGTCAAAAATTAATAGAGTCAATGCCTCGCCGGTGTAAAGCTGTAATTAAAAGCCGTGGATATGCTATTAACTATTAATTTTAGTTAAATATTTATTAAATTTCTTTTTATGTTTCCTGTGCTACATAATATTGTGATTTTTTAAATCTAAGTGTCATACAAAACAATTCCCGAGCAGTTAAATAAATCGTTCTTAATTATTTGTCCAGTTTCAGTACTATTTGAATGTGTTACTTTGATAAAATCAATAAAATGTGCAAAAAATAGTTAGCGATTTCATACTTTATTCTTAAGGCGCGATAGGTTCTCAAATGTCTCTAGAATTTTAAAGTTGATAAGAATTTTCATAGTTTTCTATGAAGAAAAAAATATATGATATTTTTGAGCTTTTTATCTAGTGAAATCAATAATTCAATACAAAATTTGAATTACTTCACTCCATAAAAATAAATAAAAAAGATACCTCCTTTTTAAAATTGAAATGCTATTTTTCACTCACTTCTCTCACGTTTTAATTTTTGAAACATTTGGTTACATGTTAGTTATTATTTGAGTTAGTGAATTCATCAACAAAATTAAACAAAACTTTGAACGACATTTTTATATAATGTTTTTATACATAAAAACACGGTATCAGAGCGTGCGCTCGCCTTCTTCGCCTCATACAAAAATGTTCGTTGAACCTATAGCGCCTTAAGTCAAGTTGCTCTATTAATGTGACTATTATATAACATAACTAGTTGCTTCTCAGAAGGTACACATCTCTGTGTATGATACGATTTAAATAAAAAACTTCTAGAACTTCAAATCGTTCTTAATTATATGACCACAACTGTATATGAAATTAAGAGAACTTTGCCTTCCGTGCTAGTTAAAAAACTGTGTTACGGCAAGGCAACGCTTCACACCCCATATAGAAAGGTCCATATTGGACATTATTGAGTAGGTACAATAGATAGATGCAATAATAACTTAGTGGGTAACTTAATGTAGCACACAACCAGAGTAAACAAGTGTTATAAGTTATAGGATAGGCCATTTGTTTAGACAAAAATAGATTAAACTAACATGCAAACTAGTTGTAAAACAAGAAAAAAACAAATAAAAATATATCAAAAAGATACTTATATTTTTTTTTTTATATTCCTCCGCGATATCAAATGCGGAAAAGGGAGTTCTTTAACATTAACATTATTACAGCACACGTACGTTACGTCACTCGTTGCCGTCACAAAGACCGACTGAAGCGAAATGAGTCAGCTCACTCACTTTATAAGCTTCAAAATCATCATTCCCTAAGGCCCGTCCATACTTTTTTATTTTGCTCAAAGGTTGGAGCCAGGAACATGGAAGCAACAGAATGACGCCACATGACGGCGATGAGCGGCGTGACCCTTGTCACGTCTATATTCCACATTGTGGTGCAACCCACAGTGAAAATAGGCCCATCGAAGATCTGCCTACCATTTCGGGGAAAAAGGCGTGTGTTTATGTCTATGTATACAACTTATCAAAAAACAGCCTTTGCAGTACATCAAGTTTTGTCAAGATTCATTGAAAAATACGACCTAGTACCATATTCGTCATAGGAGATTCCATGCCAGTAATGTCGCTTACTAATATGCGTCTCATGTGCCTGTAATTTCACCGGCATTCAAACCGGAACGCAGCCATGTGAGCACTACTGCTTTGCGGCGGAAATAAGTATGGAGGTAGTACTTCCCCGGACAAACTCTTTCACAAAAAAGCTCTACTACTTCTCTTGACGTGGACTTGGTATACTCACATTGCATCCGAGGTGATTGTAGCTTTGACTTTATCGGACTGTGATTCTGGACATCTTTCAACTGCTGCTGGTGATGTTGTGCCTAGAAATAACATTTTTAATGAGAACATTTTAATCATTTTCAACAAGCCTTTGCATTAATTTATAAATTAGAACTACAAGCCGATCAAAAAGTTCCCAAACATCAGTCACATGTTATCCATAAAGGAGTTCCGTTTTCTACCTTCAGTCTTCATCACCGATTGATGTGATAATAGTATACAGGCGTAGCGCTTAACTGAGTAGGTTCCTGGGGTGGAGCGGTTCGGAGTAACTATGTGAATGATGGATCAAGCAGACGGCCCACCTGATGTTAAGCGATGTCGCAGTCAATCGAAGGTAAATCATAGTTAAAAAAACAAAAAAAACTTTAACCTCTGCCTTTAAAAATGTATTGTTATATGTCAAGTCCACCTAGGACGCACCCTTTGTGGCATTGCACTGCGCCCGCCACCCAGAGACAAAGATGAAAAGTCGCATGTGCCTATAATTTCACCGGTGCCCATACCCTTCAAACCGGAACACAGCAATGCAAGCACTAATACTTTGAACTGCTTTGCGGTAGAAATATGTATGGACGTAGTACTTTTCCGGATGAACTCTTTCATAAAATAGTTTTACTACTACTAAAATCAGTGGGTGTGAGGGTATGTGGAAGTGTGAGGGTGTGTGGGTGCGCAAATAGAAGCTTATATTATGAAAAGAGCATAGAATGTCTCGTCTTCTTTAACAGCAATTTAGACCGCACCTTGCTGAGAATAAGCCTCAGTTTCCGCTGGTCCTCGGTCTCCAACGCGTCGGCGGTGAGCGGGCAAGTGGACGCCAGGTATTCGCACAGCTCCTGGTGTTGTCCCGCGTGGAAATGGCGACCTTTGCCTTGGCTGTACAGCCATTCTGCTTTTAGGCTGAAATGTTAATTAATTATCTATCAATGTTAAAAAAAAAAAAAAAAAAATGTTCACATACAATTATTGATATTGGTGTCTAAAACCTAACGCTATTTTGATTAGGACACTCAGCCCCATGCTAAGCAGAGCTTGTGTTATGGGTACTAGATAACTAATATACTTAATACAATACATTACATAGATAAATATTTTTTATTATACATTGAAAATACCCAGAACACCCTGAACAAATATCTGCAGATCGTACAAATTTTTTTTTTTTTTTTTTTTTTTTTAACATTGATAGACCTTTGTTTGACCACGATCTCACCTGTTGGTAAGTGACGATGTGGCCGAAGATGGAGCACAAAGGTCTAGAAGGCACCTATTCACTCTAGACTTGAAGAGACCCAGATTATAGTTTTCAGGAAAGACAGACGACGGCAGTGTATTCCACTCCTTAGCAGTTCGCATTATAAAGGTAGAACCGAAACGTTTTGTGCGAATAGAAGGTATACTAATGAGGTAAGGATGGTATCCTATGATGGCTGCTCGTCCTATGATGAAAAGGAGATGGTGGGATCAGATCGTGCAGTTCCTGGGAGCATTCCCCGAAATGTAACCTATAGAAGATTGAAAGGCATGCAACCTTACGGCGGTGCTCGAGACTCTGGATCTTAGTCTCCGCCATATGTTGCTCACCTATAAGCCTGAAAGCTCTACGTTCGATCGAGTCCAAGGCAGCAAGCTGGTATTTGGCCGAACCATCCCAAACATGGCAGCAGTACTCCATACCAGCCCGGACTTGTGCTTTATACAAACTGAGAAGCTGTCCTGGTGTGAAGTAACGCTTTACCTTATTCAGGATGCCTAGCTTCATGGCAGCTGTTTTTGCCTTAGACTCGATGTAAGAGCCAAAGTTGAGAGTAGGCGTGAGCGAAACACCTAAGAGCTCGAGGTGATCTCCTATAGCTACAGGTACATCGCGGAATACAGGAACTTGGAGAAACGGACTTTTTTTCGCCGAGAAGAGACAAGCCTGCGTTTTAGAGGCATTGAACTTGACTAGATTGGCATCACCCCAGTCGGATACAGCCTTGAGAGTCAAATTCAGACGCTGCAGCATCTCATCTCTTAACTCCTGAATTTCATTCTTCCTAGCTCGCGCAGTAGAAACATATCTCTCCACAACTGTGCTGTCGTCTGCATACCCAATGATACCGGGCATTAGCAGATCGTTAATGTGCAACAGAAACAGTGTGGCAGATAGCACTGACCCCTGAGGTACCCCGGCGTTAATAGCCAATTGATCCGACGAGCAGCCGTCAATAACTACTCGAATGGATCTTTCCCTCAGAAAGTCTGCGAGCCAGGAGCAGAGTTGAACTGGCAGTCCGTAGGCAGGAAGCTTGCCAATAAGGCTAGCGTGCCAAACCCTATCAAAGGCCTTCGAGACGTCTAATGAAACAGCTAGTGCTTCACCGTATTTCTCGATGGCCTCGCTCCAAATGTGCGTGGCATACACAAGAAGGTCCCCAGTAGACCGGTTTCGGCGAAATCCGTATTGGCGATCACTGAGGAGGTCGTTACCTTCGAGGTATGCAAGGAGCTTCCTATTCAGTACACGCTCCATACATTTACAAAGTAGGGAGGTGACCGAAATAGGGCGGTAGTTTGAAGGGTCAGCACGACTGCCTTTCTTGGGTACAGGCTGCACGTTTGCGAGCTTCCAAGATTTAGGGACTTCACCAGTTTTAAAAGAGAGGCGGAAAAGTCGCGTTAATACTGGAGACAACTCAGGGGCACAGGTTTTCAACACTATAGCCGAGATACCATCCGGACCGCTAGCTTTATTCACGTCGAGACCACGTAGCGTTCTGAGCACTTCCTTTTGCTGGATGCGAATTTCCTGCATTGAAGCTTCGCACCGAGGAAGGCTGGGTGGAATTTCGCCAGAAGTTTCAAGACGTGAAGCCTCCGCAAATTGAGTAGCAAATAAATTTGCTTTCTCAACCGCAGCGTGAGCTAGGGACCCGTCCGGTTTCAGTAGTGGAGGGAGTGAAGGGCGGCTGAAGTTCGCTTCCACGGACTTAGCCAGAGACCAGAAAGCTTTACTTCCCGCAGGGTATGCGGCAAGCTTAGCACCCAGACGGCCAATCCGATCGAAGCGAGCCTTCCGTATCACCTTCTTGCAAGACTTGGCGGCTTTGTTAAAGGCTTTCTTCTTAAGCCGTGCATCCGAGGTTTTACCGTTTCTTGCGTCAACCCAGGCTAGGTAAGCCACATGTTTTAGCGCTTCTGCACTAGCACACGCGGGACTGACCCATGGGCGAGCATTGCCTGAAGGTGAAGCATCGGAGAATGGAATAAAATACTCCATTGCTCTTTTGATCACCTCCGAAACGGCATCAGCACAGACCGTCGGGTCACAAGAAGAAAAGCAGGTTTGCCGCCAAGGATAAGAAGCGAAGAAATGTCGCATCTCATCCCAATCTGCTGACTTGTAACGCTTGTTGGGCACCAGGATAACGTTGTTGGGCCACATCCGCCGCTACACATATGTAGTTGAACAACCTGGTTGTCTCGTAGTCTCCAGAGTGAGACCGATATAAGCCAGCATAGATAATTTTATCTAAGCCGGTGTCCACCAAAGTCCATAAAACTGAAAAATTGGGTTCTTCAAGGTCACGAAGACGCAGACAGCAAATGTCTTCCCGGACAAATAGACAGATACCAGCTTTGGGTTTAAAGTTGTGCTCCAGAGCATAGCCTGGGTATGTGAGGTATGCTGTATCGGCAGGACATAGAATCTGCGTCTCCGTGAGGAATAATAAGTGAGGCTTAGCGGTCTCTAGGTGGTGGTGGACCGGATCGAGATTGGAGTGCAGCCCTCGAATATTCGAGAGGTGCACTTGAAGCGAGAGGAAGTGCTTCCGCTGTAGAAACGACTTATTATTTTTGAACTTTTTCATGGTTGTTATGAGTGTTTAGGTTAGTGGGAAAAACGGCTGTTGAGCGAGGCACTGGTCAGCGAAAACCAAGAGACAAACAGCAGGCTCCTGCGCCAGTGGGAGACTAGACTGGAGACTGCGGGGACGCCCGAACCCCCCCAGGAATGGCCATCGGGTCCTCTTATCCGGTCGCCAACCGGCACGATGGAGCATTCTGGGATTTTTCGCGAGGCGGCGGGGCAGCCTTTCATGAGTGGCTAACTCACTAGTTGGGCCCCCTACAACCTGCGGTCGGCCAGCGGAGAACCGTGCTTCGGATCCCGCTACCCTCCAAGCCTAGCCACCCGGCACACTTGCACCGCTGCGGTCTCTAAAACGCACATGCTGAATCCAGTGCACGAACTGCTCAAACCCGTCACTTCCACGATGGCTACACTGGACATCAGTCCGAAACACGACAATGTCGCTTCACGGACTGGCTTTGTCCAGTGGTGGTAATATTTGTTCCGAGGCGGGAATCGAACCCGCAACCTCATGCGTCACAGGCGAACCTTCGCCCGCCGCGCCACAGAGGTCGCCTTGTCTTGTTTCGAGCTCTCACAGCTCACATCACCGCTATGCACAGCTCACATCTCTCCGCTACGCATTTCGTCTCCGCTTTGGTGGAAATAGCCTGCCAGCTTCGCAACACATCTCCTCTCGTCCCCTCTCCTCTTCGCTTTGGTGGAAACCGGGCCTTATACCGCTGGATAACTTGTTTTACGAGACTAACGTGTTTTTTTGCTGGTTCTCTATTTATGCTCACCTCTCTATAGCGCTGACTACGAAGCCATCTATCGTCTTCACACTCATTATCCAGTTGAGAACAAACGGCCGGTAGTCGAATCCCAGCTTGTCCTTGCCGGCCATGGCCACGCACGGGTTACCCTGCACCGAGAAGCTGTCCAGTTTGCTCAGATGGACCAGATGACTTATCTCATTCAGGTCTACAATGTTGTTGTGTCCTGTAAATTAAATATTTAAATATCATAGATCATTTATTTGTTTATATAGTATACAGGTACAAGGTTCTTAGAGTTCATTAAGATGGCTCACATTTCCCATGTCTGGGATACAAATATTATCAAATAAATAATGCTGGACAGTACACACAACATTATCTAGCACTAAGCTAAACAGACAGACTAAGCTAACAGAGCTTACTTTTTTTTTATGAAAAAAAATAGGCAAACTAGCGTACCCCACCTGATGTGAAGTGGTCACCGTCGCTTATATACACCGGCAACACCCAGGGTATTGTCGATGCGCTGCCAACCCTGAAGGAATTTATGAACATTTTTCTTGAAGCGACACATGTCGTTACCAAGCGGGAAAACCTCAGATGGAAGCTCATTCCATAGTTTGTAGGTATGGGGAAGAAATAATCTCGAGAAACGAGTCGTTCGAGAAACCCAGGGATCTATGATGTGCGGATGAGCCTTGTCACGGTGCCGGGAAGAGCGATGGTAAAATCTCGATGCCGGGACAAGATCGAAAAGCTCGTCGGAACATTCCCCGTTGTAGAGGCGGTAGAACACGCAAAGAGATCCGATGGATCTGCGTTGGCTAACCGGTTCTAGACTAACAGAGAGCTTTGGGTCGCCGATGATTCTAATGGCTCTTCTCTGTAGGGAATCAAAACGAAGCAGCTGGTACTTGGGTGCCCCATGCCAAAGATGGGAACAGTATATTGGTACTATGTATGTTGTGTTATGGGTACTAGATAACTGATATATTTAATACAATATATTACATAGATAGATATTTTTTATTATGCACAGAAAAATACCCAGAACACCCTGAACAAATATATGTAGATCGCACAAATATTTGTTCCAAGGCAGGAATCAAACCCACAACCTCCTGCGCCGCAGGCGAACCTTCGCCCGCCACGCCAAATAGGTCGTCTATAAGAATCAATTTAAAAAATTATTGAATTTAATTATGTCGATTCTGTTAGGACAAACTTCCCCAACTTATTTTGTCTACTGCCCACTTTGAAAATAAATGATTTTTTTGCGGCTTCATAATTATTTTTTAGCGCCCCCATTTTTTCACCTACTTAAAAACCACTATAACTTTAAATTAAATTAATTATTTAGCGGAGATTAAACATGCACAACTTATTTTTTATTATTTTCAATTTTTTTTTTTTTTTTTTTAATTCATTCACTATTAAAGGTGATATTGATGAACATACAGATGAACATAGAACCTCATCCTTTTCTAAATTCGGTTAAAAAGTTGTTGAAGCAAATAATGTGATTCTCTAAAGTTACCCGCAGATGAAATCTTAATGGATTGGTAAAATGTGTATGACCTACCTAATCCCAGGTGTTCGAGGTGTGGGGGCAGGTAGCGCTCGCACTGACGAAGATCCACGATGCGGTTGCGGTCTAGGCTCAGATGCTGAAACAACATTTTCAGGACTTGAGTGACTAGGTAGGCCTTCATCGAGTGACTAGGTAGGCCTTCATTGAGTGACTAGGTAGGCCTTCATTGAGTGAATAGGTAGGCCTTCATTGAGTGACTAGGTAGGCCTTCATTGAGTGAATAGGTAGGCCTTCATTGAGTGACTAGGTAGGCCTTCATTGAGTGACTAGGTAGGCCTTCATTGAGTGACTAGGTAGGCCTTCATTGAGTGACTAGGGAGGCCTTCATTGAGTGACTAGTGAGGCCTTCATTGAGTGACTAGGTAGGCCTTCATTGAGTGACTAGGTAGGCCTTCATTGAGTGACTAGGTAGGCCTTCATTGAGTCAAAGTCAAAGTCAAAAGTATTTTATTCATTGAAATCACAAGGATAATTTTGAATCGTCTTAAAAAATAAATTTACACTATAGTACGCGTCATGTAAAAAGAACGCTGGAACGTATGAAGAAGTATGACCGCCAGCGTTCTTTTTACATGACGCGCATTATACTAGTGACTAGGTATGCCTTCATTGAGAGAATACTTTTCTTTTTTTTATACTTTTAGAAGACGGAACAATCTGATGGCCCGCCTGATGTTAACGTAGGCCTTCATATGGGCACTTGTTATGTCTTTTTTTTTATAAATGCGTGAATGGCGAAGCAAAAAAGCAAATGACGTACCTGATGTTAAGCGATAACCTCTGCCTTTAACAATGCATTACCTCATAGGTCACGTCCACCTAGGACGCACCCTATGCACTGTGCATGCCACCCTGAGACATAAAGATTAAAATTCTCATGTGCCTGTAATTACACCGGCACCCATCAAACCGGAACACAGCAATGCGAGCAATACTGCTTCGCAGCAGAAACTGTGGCAGAAATAAGTATGAAGGTAGTACTTTCCCAGACAAACTCTCACAAAAAAGCTCTACTACCACTAAAAAGCTTTACTACTACCACTACTCAAACTTGGTAAACTACTACTTGGTTAGGTTAGTAAAAAAGGCAGCCTAGACAAACTGTATGGCGGCCTAGACAATAGACAAATGGTATTCGCTTCGAAACGATTTTATTTCTACAGTCGTAATCTATCTATCTACCTAAAAACCGACACAGCACGGCTGGTGTACCGACGTTGTTACCCAACGCCAACGCTACGCCAAACGCCCTTGTGTTGAGCCAGCTTGCTAGTTGTGCTAAGTAAGCTACTTCAAATATAACTGCTCAGTAAACAAGTATTTGCGTTTCACAATCCCTCAGTAGTGTTAATCACCATTTTATCTGCTCAGTAAATTAAAAGTTAAGATTTAACCTCTAAGTAGTTAACTCGCTGAGTAAGTACTTGAGTGCTAAACGGGACGCGGAGGGAGTGCGCCACGTTCACTCACCTTGAAAAAGACTCTCGAAGCGGGTCGAAACAATTTCAATGCTTACATCGATTTAACGGTACGTGAAAATTTCCCGTTTTTATAAATATTTAAGTACTTACTTAAACCTTTACTTATTGATTGTGAAACACAGCCTTAGAATAATGTCAAACATAACATAAGTATGTACTTATGTATACCTTCAATCCCTTCAGATACGATATATCAGCAATAAACGAAATCTGGTTATTGGAGAGATCAAGTTGTTCCAAATGCATGTTGTGGTTGAGATGCTCGATGGACTTTATATTGTTACCTGGAAAAAACATATTCAAACAATTCAAATTACCGTGGCTTGGTATCATAATTAGAAAAGAAATAAAAATAAATAATGCTGGTCAGTTCACACAACATTATCTAGCCCCAAGCTAAGAAGAGCTTGTGTTATGGGTACTAGATAACTGATATACTTAGTACAATACATTACATAGATAATTTTTATTATACATAGAATAATACCCAGGACACCCAAAACAAATATCTGCAGATCGTACAAAATATTTGTTCCGAGTTGGGAATCGAACCCGCAACCTCCTGCATTGCAGGTGAACCTTCGCCCGCCGCGCCACAGAGGTCGTCACGAAATTGACGATTATACACCATGTACTTTACTGACGACCTCTGTGGCGCGGCGGGCGAAGGTTCGCCAGCGACGCAAGAGGTTAGTAAGATTCGTTAGTATACAATTTGTCCTGGATACTAGCTTAGGAATGTGTTATTACTGGAAGAAAGCGTTAGCTGAGTCTGTTATGGGGCAATGACGGCTATGAGCTCACCACTTGTCAGCCTATTCACACGATGGTCCAACCCACGGCGTAGAGGCCCGTTGAGGCACTGTCTACCCTTTCGGGGAAAAAGGCTGTTGGCCTATTATTTAAATGGTCAGCAAGTTAAAGGTTTTGGTCAGCTCTAAAATGTATTTTGTCAGCAAACAAAGTGGCTTAAGGCTGCTTGTAGTGGCCGGCAAAAATAACCAAATTGATCAGCAAGTAATGTGATATTGGGCAGCATTAATGTCATTGGAAATTAAATAAATCTGCAGCAATTACCCATAACACAAGCTCTGCTTAGCTTGGGGCTAGATAATGTTGTGTGAACTGTCCAGCATTATTTATTTATTTTATTTTTATTAATTAGTAATACAGCAGAAAATCGTGAATCAGATTTTATAAAATGTTGGATAAGATTAATTTCGTTTGCTATTTAATTTTATGTCTACAGAAACAAAAGTGGGCCACGCTTGCCTTGGCTTGCTCGCAGCTCACGTGGTGATAACTGTTCTCTAGCTAGTATTTGAAATCCATGTTGGACTGGATATCTGGACTGGCCTACCGCCTGATGATTGTTCTGAAACCAGCATTCCCTGAACCAAACATGTGCACGAACAGAGACATAGCGAGGCGCACTTAATCCTTTCACCACACTGGTTCCTTCACCATTGGTCACTAGACTCTTCAGGGCCACCCTCAAGCTGGTCTCTGAGGCATAGTGACCGAGAAAGAACCGGGGCCACAAAGTAGCCGTCGTCGTTTCGTATGAGGTAGTGCTGGCCTCTGGTGTCGGAGTTTATCAAGCCGCCCGAGGGCCTCTGACATGGCTTATCGACTGCTATTAATCAATAACAGCCGGGACCGACAGCTTAACATGCCCTCCGAAGCACAGAGCGATGGAAATCCACACGAAGTAGTAAAGAGATGCAATATAGACTCACCAGCAAGCTTCAAAACTTTGAGATAGATGAGGTCTTTGAGCCCTTCTATTTGTAGGATCCCGTTGTTGTTCAATGCCAGGATACGAAGGTTCGTCAGCCGGGAGACTCCATGCATCCGCAGCAGGAAATTGTTGCATATTGACAGCTGTAATTGAGTTTTTAAAATAAATCTGTTAGTAATTTTCAATTCATGGATTTAATAAGTTTCTACAACTAAATGTTGCAATCCTATCTTATTATATATGCTAGTAATTCTCCGGCGGCTTTGGTCACGTTATATGATATATAGTCATCATGGCAGAGTCGCTAGAAGAGCTTGGAACAATACTCAGGGACCTAAATATCGTTTCTCAACAATTGGGTCCAAAAAGGAACATGGGCAAGAGAACATCATGTCAAATGCCCATGTCAAATGCCATGGCGTGCGGGAAACCACGCCATATCTTCTCGTCACGGAAACTGCTCAGCCTCAAGATGAAAGATCGCATAGGAAAGCTAAAAGTAACACAGCGGGCTATGGAGAGCTGTGCTACGTGATAGAATCCGGAATAAGTAAATCCGCAGAAGAACCTAGATCACTGACATAGCTCTCAGAATTAGCAATTTGAAGTGGCAATTGTCAGGCTCTACCTATATAACAGGCAGAATTGATAACCGTTGGGGAACAAAGGTTCCCAAGTGGTGATGGAGGCGGCTCTGAGACTGTTTATCGTGGCGATCTATGGGGGATGCCTATGTCCAGCAGTAGACTTCTGCAGGCAGCTGCTGCTGATGATGATACCATCGTTCACTAGTCATGACACTGGTTCTCTCTCGATCAAAGCCAACCCCTGCTGGTATATCTAAATATTTTTTAACTGCTTGTATGATGGAACAAGCAGATGGCCCACCTGATTATACCTGACCTGATAGTCATAGATAGGAATATGACTTGGGGACCTCATTTGGCTGAATTGAGTCGGAAGATGTTTGCTTCACCGCTTCGCTGAGGAGACTGCGAAATTTTCTGCCGACATCCACCAAAGTTACGCTGGCGCAATCACTCTTACTCCCTATTCTCGATTACGCTGACGCCTGCTACCCTGACCTCATTGAAAAACACCTCGATAAGCTTGAGCGCCTTCTGAATTTCTGCATTAGGTTTGAAGGCCTACGCAAATATGACCATGTCTCCGAATTTCGCATTAAGCTCAAGTGGTTGCCTATACGCCATCGCAGGAATACTCACATTCTGTCTCTCTTGTACAGTATTTTATTTAACCCTTCTGCCCCTCCTTACCTCAAGGAGCGCTTTCAATATCTTCATCTCTCCCACCCTTTTGCTTTGCGCACCTCTGAGTCATTGCAACTTAAAACTCCTGAGTACACTTCCACTTTCTACGGATATTCCTTTACTGTACAAGCTATCCGCCTTTGGAATGATCTTCCTCTGGTTATCAGAACCGCTAAATCTCTTCCTATCTTCAAAAAGCTATTGTTTAATCATTTTTTGTCCATGTCGTAAAGGTGTAAATTCTAGTAATATGTTCAGATATTATTATTTATTTATTTAGTATATTTTGTGTAGTTATATTATATATTTATGTTATTATATGTTTTATTGTATGTATACGTATACTTTTATTTATTTAATTATTTGATCTACACCACTGTCCTTTATCGTTCTCGTCAATTCCAGTCCATCCCAAGGTTGTCTGGAAGAGATCGCTCTCAGCGATAAGACCGCCCATTGTACTTCCATAGGTACTTATTTTTCTGATTGTTTTTGTTATGTATTTGATAATTGTGGGTACTTCAATAAAAAGTTAGTCTTTGTTCCGACTCAACATGGCATATATCTTTTAGTGGCGACTTCGGAAAATAATTAGAAATGGCATTCAATATCGCGAATATTGTGTTGCCGGGGCCTTTTAACGCTAAAACTGATGTGTGGTGTGACTATAAG
Organism: Operophtera brumata; assembly: GCA_932527175.1. Taxonomy (NCBI): domain Eukaryota; kingdom Metazoa; phylum Arthropoda; class Insecta; order Lepidoptera; family Geometridae; genus Operophtera; species Operophtera brumata. The sequence goes on along the minus strand of OW052226.1, from coordinate 43,378,095 downwards.
GACCAGTTACTATGTGCTCTCGACGCGGCGGGTCTCGTTCGAGACTCGACAAAAGATGAAGATAAAGCGCGCTCATTGTTTTTGTCGCAGTGTGGAAAGGACACATACGCTCTAATTGCTCCCCTTTTAGTGCCGTCACGCCCAACAGAAGTGAAATTTTGTGAAATTTTAGCGATTTTGGACAAGTTCTATGAACCAGAAGTGAATGAAATTTTACAAGCGGGTAAATTCCATAAACGCCTACAACTGAAGGGGGAAAGCGTGCAAGACTTTGTGGCCGCGATAAGTGCATTATCTGATAAATGCAACTTTACGGACTTGAAACGTCAAGTACGGGACAGACTCGTTTTAGGGGTGCGAGACGAACGCTTACGCCGGGACCTGTTGAAAACCAAAGGGCTGACATGTGAGGCAGCTGTGCAGATGTGCCTCAACCATCAAGCAACCTTTGAAGATATGTACCCCGGTCAAAGTGAAGAGGCGATTCAAACTCCGTCTAGTTCGTCTCAGGCAGCCGAGCCAATGGATATTGGCAAAATTAAATCCAATGAGTGCAAACATTGCACACGGATACACAAGGCAGGCGAGCGGTGTACCTTTGTTAAGGCGAAGTGCTTCAAATGTCAAAAGTATGGTCACATCGCAAAAGCTTGCGACAAGAAAGCAAAAGTACACCAGGTGGAAGAAAATGAAAACCCTTCTTCTGAATGTGAAGACATGATGGGTGTCTACGTGTGTGCGGACAGTTATCGACCTCCGATAAAAGCAAATGTGGTAATCGATGGAGCAAGTTTGATGATGGAAGTAGACTCCGGTGCTTCTCGTAGTATCATATCAGAAAAGACATTCAAGAAATTGTGGTCGATACCTCCTGCTCTTCAGGATACCACAGTGAAATTAGTCACGTGGACACGGGACTCCTTGAAAGTTAAAGGAATGGTGAATGTGCGTGTAGTCTTAGGCGACAAAGAGGCTCAATGTGAACTTGTGATTGTGTCTGGCGATGGACCGAGCCTGTTAGGCCGCAACTGGTTTCAGTCATTAGGCCTACAAGTGACTGGCTTATACTGGTCTAAAGAAGATTTGGTGCCTTTCATGAATGAATTTCCTGACTTGTTCAAAGAAGAGTTAGGTGCATATAAAGGCCCTGAAATCACACTTCATCTACGGCCTGATGCAAGTCCACGTTTATTGAAAGCTCGTGGGGTGCCTTTTCCCATAAAGTTGAAAGTGGAAGAAGAACTGAAGCGACTTGTCAAGACAGGGGTACTGACCCCGGTCAGGTATTCAGAGTGGGCCACTCCGTTGAGGATTGTGAAGAAAGATGATGGATCTTTGCGTATCTGTGGAGACTATCGATCTACAGTCAATGCATCGATACAAGTAGACAGGTACCCGCTTCCAACATCGGTGGAAGCTTTTGTGAAGTTAAGTGGAGGCCAAGTTTTCAGTAAACTCGACTTGAAGCAAGCATATACACAGATGAAGGTTGATGAGGAGACTGCCAAGCTGTTAACGCTGAATACGCCCATTGGCCTTATGAAAGTGAATCGCCTTGCATTTGGTATTAGTGCAGTGCCATGTATTTTTCAACGGGTAATGTCTTCCGCTCTAGCAGGCATTGATGGCGTGGCGTGTCTACTTGATGACGTGGCGGTGAGCGGTGCGACGCTAGAACAGCATAATCAGAGGCTTCGTCGTGTGATGCAGAAGCTAAATGAGCTGGGCTTTCGACTGAATAGCAAAAAGTGTGTTTTTGCTACCATGGACACATGATTGACGGCGAGGGTCTCCATCCAGCACCCCCAAAAGTAAAAGAAATACAAGAGAAACCGGCGCCTACAAATAAGGAAACATTGAGGGCTTTCCTTGGATTGTACAACTTTTATCAAAAGTTTTTACCTGATAGAGCTACTTTGCTAGAGCCTTTGTATCGGTTGCTGGAAGTGAAGGCGCCGTGGAAGTGGAGCGAAATCGAGCAAACAGCCTTCGAAAAAGCTAAGCTCTTGCTATCATCGGATCTCACTTCGGTGGGTTATGACTTAAACAGAGAGTTACTGCTCATATGTGACTCATCAGAATATGGAGTGGGCGCTATCATAGCACATGTCATGGACGACGGGTCGGAGAGGCCGATCATGATGGCGTCACGTACTCTGCAGACGCATGAGAGGCGATATGGGCAAATTGACAAGGAAGCTTTGGCTATAATGTTTGGGTTGTTGAAATTTCATGAATTTCTATTAGGTCGCAGATTTTGTATTGTGACGGACCATAAGCCATTGGTCGGCTTATTTAATTTTGTTGTTTAATGTTGTTTTAAAAAAGTTTGATTTGTTCTTAAATTATTATATGTTTCATCTTTTAGGCTGATTCCGTTTATCTAATCATTTTAATACTTATGATAATTTTTAGTTCATTTCATAACTTTGATTTGTATACCTACTTTGTTATATTTTCATTGTACCAATTTATGAAAGGGAGATATGTTATGTATTTGATAATTGTGGGTACTTCAATAAAAAGTTAGTCTTTGTTCCAACTCAACATGGCGTATATCTTTTAGTTTTTAATGTTATTTTTATTTTTGTGGTGTGCAATAAAGTGTTATCTATCTATCTATCTATCTATCTGATTTTAAGCGGTAACCTCTGCCTTTAACATTGCATTACCTCATAGCTCACGTCCACCTAGGACGCACCCTGTGTGGCATTGCACTGCACCCTCCACCCTGAGACATTAAGATGAAAGTCTCATGAGCCTGTAATTTCACCGGCACCCTTACCCTTCAAACCGGAACACAGCAATGCGAGCACTACTGCTTTGCGGCAGAAATAGGTATGGAGGTAGTACTTCCCCGAACGAACTCATTCACAAAAAAGCTATACTACTACTACGGACACGGTAAATAAACATACCATGCCCGACCGCTGCTGTAGAATGAAAAAACGTCAGTTGAAGACGCACAGAAATAAATTAGACAGTAAATAGGTTCGTAAGAGTAAAATAATTGGAGAAGAGTTCATTCCTTACGCTTTCTAGGCGGCTATATAGCTCGATGTTGTCCAGCCTCTGAAGCTCATTCTGATCAAGTATCAAACTTATTACTCCTTGTGCGTCTTCCGGAGGCGCTTTCTCCAATTTCTTCAACCCACGCCTTGAAAAGTCCAATGTTTCGGTTTTTATCTCATCTACAACGAAAACGGAGCTGTTGTGACAAAGGAATCTTAAAATATCTGACGGACAAACAAATATATTTACCCATCTTTCATGAATTTTGGTTCTTATTTTATATGAAAAACAGAAATCATTTTTTTCTTTGGCGATTTTCATTTCATTCACAATTTCATTTCACGAAAATCAACATGCGGGTCACAGACAAATGAGATGAGATGCGTTAGCATCCTAGTAGTCTGTGGAGATGAGACAAACCAAAGAGGATTTAAATACTACGTAAAAGACAAACAGTGTACTACGAGTGCGTTGCGGGTCTCCGGAATACTCAGGATTGAGTTTACGAAAAACCAGATAAAAAAAATCCCCTAAAATATACTATTTCAGTAACTTTTACCCAGATATCTGGAAACTACCTGTTTGTTCGTTTGGTTTGTTTGTTGTTATATCTAGTTATTTAATAAATAAAACGCCACATTACATTAGCAAACCATTATTTAGAGAGAGAATAATACAACAAATACAATTATGTACAAAATACACTGGCACTGATGACATGAGTTGACATGACACCAAAATATCAGAGATGGTGTTAGCCGATTCGGCAAAAAATTACTTTCTTAATTTTCGCGGTTACGAAATGTTTTTCCCCAAAAATTGCCCCAAACTTTTCGTTTCCGCAAAAGTTCCCCAAAAACTTTTTTTCCCCAAAATTGCGGACTAAAACCCCAATCTGGAGAAAGCGGGGGTCTCTCTAGATAACTAAAAAAGAATCACAACCACACTGTGTACAATATAGTGCTGCCGACAGTCAAACATGACCTATGAAACCAAACTTAGATAGATGGCATTCTACAGCATAACACATCATTAATTATGTTCCATGCCATTCATGTCATGTCGTTCAGACATTCGTTGGGTCATCTACGTGGGTCTCTGATGAGTTAGGTATACTGACCGTAGGGGTTAGTTATAACGGGCCATCATTTTCATAATCCGCAGAAATGACCAGACGACCTCTGTGACGCGGTGGGCGAAGGGTCGCCTGCGACGCAGGAGGTTCTGGGTTAGATTCCCGCCTCGTTACAATATTTGTACAATCTGCAGATAATTGTTCAGGGTGTTCTAAGTATTTTCTAATAATCAAAAATATCTATCTATGTATTATATTGTATTAAGAAGATCAGTTATCTAGTACCCATAACACAAGTTCTGCTTAGCTTCAGTGGCGGTCCCAGGGGGGGTGGGGGGTGGGGGGGTCACGGGGGTCATGACCCCCCCAAAACCATAAACGACAACTTGAAAAATCTCCTAAAACTTGGCGGTTACGAACATTTCAAACAAATTACTCTCTGCCTACTAAAATCTTAGCCTAAAATATTCAAAATAACGTTATAAAAAGTAGGTAATCCAACATTTTGAAAAATGCGCTGAAGGTCACACGCTGCAAATCAAAATTTAAAAAGTCCGCGAAATCGGGCGGTCGCCGACGACCGACTACCTACCTACTTAGCTTAGCAAAGCAAAGCTACGCCTCGTTTCAGTGAGGAAGGGTATGAGATTAGCGCCTATGTATGTTTATATGGATGAACCTTCAGAACTCTTCTTCTTCTTCTTCTCTTTTTGGCAACTCCGGGCAATTTCGCCAGTGGCTAGTAATATTATTATTTTTTCTTTACGAAAAAACACCGAAGCTAGGTTCTTATCCCCAATACAAGATGTTATATGTTCTGATAATGGATATCTTTATAACTGCACTCTCCTCGAGCTTAAAAAACAGTTTTTTTCGCGGCTCGCTCCGCTCGCCGTTATATGCTCTACTGCTTCATGTCTTTTTACTGCACTGTCCTCGAGCTAAAAAACAGAATTTTTAGCGGCTCGCTCCGCTTGCCATTATATGTTCTCCTGATAGCTATCTTTATTACAGCACTGTCCTCGAGCTAAAAAATCAGCATTTTTCGCGGCTCGCTCCGGTCGCCGTCACATGCTCTACTACTTTATGTCTTTTTACTGCATTCAACTCGAGCTAAAAAAACAGCATTTTTCGCGGCTCGCTCCGCTCGCCGTTACATCCTCTGCTACTACATGTCTATATAACTGCACTCTCCTCGAGCTAAAAAACGGATTTTTTTCGCGGCTCGCTCCGCTCGCCGTTATATGTTCTCCTGATAGCTATCTTTATTACAGCGCTGTCCTCGAGCTAAAAAAACAGCATTTTTCGCCGCTCACTCCGCTCGCCGTTATATGCTCTGCTGCTTCATGTCTTTTTACTGCACTCTCCTCGAGCTAAAAAACAGAATTTTTAGCGGCTCGCTCCGCTTGCTATTATATGTTCTCCTGATAGCTATCTTTATTACAGCACAGTCCTCGAGCTAAAAAAACAGCATTTTTCGCGGCTCGCTCCGGTCGCCGTCACATGCTCTACTACTTTATGTCTTTTTACTGAATTCTCCTCGAGCGAAAAAAACTGCATTTATCACGGCTCGCTCCGCTCGCTGTTACATCCTCTGCTACAACATGTCTTTATAACTGCACTCTCCTCGAGCTGAAAAACAGTTTTTGTCGCGGCTTGCTCCGCTCGCCGTTATATGTTCTCCTGATAGCTATCTTTATTACAGCGCTGTCCTCGAGCTAAAAAAACAGCATTTTTCGCTGCTCGCTCCGCTCGCCGTTATATGCTCTACTGCTTCATGTCTTTTTACTGCACTCTCCTCGAGCTAAAAAACAGAATTTTTCGCGGCTCGCTCCGCTCGCCATTATATGTTCTACTAATAGCTTTCTTTATTACTGCACTCTCCTCGAGCTAAAAATAAGCACCGAATTTTTAGATCGTGATCGATCAAGGCAGCTTTGGAACAATTCAGTTTATAAGACGATTCAAAATGATCCTTGTGATTTCATTGAATGAAGTACCTATTTTTGACTTTCATAGTAGAGCCAAGATGACCCCCCCCCCCAAATCTTGAGCTGCGACCGCGCCTGCTTAGCTTGGGGCTAGATAATGTTGTGAGAACCGTTCAGCATTATTTATTGATTTATTAGAAACACACAAAAATTGTAGGCATGCTTGCCTATAGGATTCGAAAAATTCAAACACCTAGCAAGATGCGTAAGAATCCTTGAAGCTCAAAAATGTCTGAAATTGGTACAAAATGCACGGCAACGTAACGCGTAACGGAATCCACAGACTATTTTTGGTTTTTAGACGTAGAGTGAGTACTGTAAACGTTTTTAGAAGTGTAGACACATCGACATCGTCTAATATTTTCTAGAAAGATGTACTACAAATATTTTGCCTATTTCGTAGTAGCATGTTATTTAAATGGTAGTTTTTGTTGTGTTGTGTATGGCCACACCTACGTAGTGTTGTTCTTCAACGAGTAATCACGCAAAGTCGATCGTGTACACGATTCAAATTTCAATCTCGATTTCGTTCAAGAGTGCCAAATTTTAGATTGGGATTGGATTGGGATTTAAACTGTTTTCAAGGGTAGCGTGTCTCATCGTGAAATTTCTGGGAGCATTCCCGGAAATGTAACCTATACAAGATCGAAATGCATGCAACTTTACTTTAGGGCGTTGGCCGTAAGGTGTAACATGTTGGCTCGGAGGTTTGCAAGGTGTACGAGAGATGTAACGATAACCCTATTTGAACTAAAGTATTGAAAGTTCGTCCAATACAATGTTTGAAAGAGAGGCACTGTGAAAAATGAGAGCCAGTGCTAGATCTCTTGGTTGGAATTCAGAAAATTCCGCTACCTTGCGAAACGGCAATAAATGAGCAAACTATTCATAAAACTTGTTCCAGGACGTATGTGTTTTTGAGAAAGCCTTACTAGTTTGTGAAAATAATGTTTGAAATTTAGATTCTACACAGCATGAGCGAGATATCCCAGAAGGCTTTTTTTTACTTTTACAGTTTATAAGTAGGTACAATAGGAACATACAAAGTTCAGGTAAAATTGTGTAAATAAGCTGATTTTTGAAGGCTTATTAAAAAAATAAAGGTTCTTCACGTATCTAGATATATTCTTCAAGATACATATTTGTCCAAAACATCTGACGAAAAAATTGTTACAACTTCATAATCACGTACGAGCTGAGCACCAGCGTTTTTATCGAAAGTACTGGTGCTGACTGCTCTGAAAGCGTTCTGTCAGACGTTTTACACCAGCAGCCTCTGGGTTAACTGGACACTGAAATCTATCAATGCCCTGCGCGTCCAGTATAATAATGGCTTGACGATGCTTTTGGGGCTGCCTCATTTCTGTAGCGCGTCAGGAACGTGTGCAGAATCTAGTGTAGATTGATTCCACCCAATCATGCGGAAACGAGTTGCCTCCTGGTGAGCCGCGTCTGATGGTAGTAACAATAGTCAAAACGTAGTGATTACCTGCTCAGTGCTCCATACCTACCAGTTCGGACTTGTGCTTACAAATAAACAAACAACAAACAATTTTAATATAACAAAGCTACGATGTATGGATGTTTGTTCTGTATGTTTGACAAGCCGTGTCTGCGGTTGCTTTTCGAAACAAAACATGTTTTCCGTTCACCTCGAAAAACAAATACATTGTGTTTATCCATTTTTTTTTTGCTTTGGCTCTTTATCCTTTTGCCATGTCCGATTTGAGGACAAATGTACCTATATTTCCATTTGCCACGCCCCAATTTTTCAGAGTTTTTTTGTCGTATTGTATTGTATCTAAACATTCTAAAATACAGTTGTAGGATACACGACTTTACTCAATCACGCTGAAACGGGTGAACTGATTTCGAATAAAGGTTCACAGATAGATTTATTATCGGATTGCTATATAGGCTACGTATTACCCTGGTAAAACACAAGTGAAGCCGCAGGTACACACTAGGTAGTAGGCAGGTACCATAAAAAAACTAGTTTTACAATTTACGATATATTTAACAAGCTAGTGAAATCGATCGATTCTGAAAAACGGGCATCTAACAATCGGTCGAGTGAGAGAACTCGTACTACTCGGAGCCCGCAGCCGCACCGCAGCACAGCACTACTCTTAGCGGTGGCGGTGGTTTTTGTTGAGGTTAGTGATTTTATTCGGAATTATTTGTTTTTCGATTGCTGAAGTGCAAAATAAACATCTTAGAATACTTCCAATCAGTTAAAGAAATATCCTTATACACTAATTTCATACAAAAACAGTGTCATTCATTCATTTTCATCGCTTATAGAGGGACGCGTTCGTTGACACTAATTTTGTAGAAAGTGTATTAGCCCTCAAACATTTCTAAACACCGTTATCAGAGCCTGTATTCTAGGTCCGCGCCTTCCAAACTCCCCAGACATTTGTGTTACAATACTAATCAAACTACTGCGAAAGCTGAGCACATTATGGTTATCTATTTATAGCTGAAGTAACCTCTTTCTTTTAGGCGGGAGAATGGTGTTAGGAAAAGGGCTGAGGCCCCTGCAAGTGGTGTCTGTTATTCTTGCCGTGAGGATCCTGTCTGTGTTCCTGGTGCAGACCTGGTACGTCCCCGATGAGTATTGGCAGACCTTGGAAGTGGCACACAAGAGTGCATTTGGATATGGTGCGATGACATGGGAGTGGCAAAAAGGCATCAGGAGTTACTTGTACCCTGGGGTCGTAGCTACCCTATATGCTTTGCTGAAGTTAATTGGACTGGATTACCCTGAGGCGTTGGTGAGTTTATTTCGTAGCTATAGAAAAAGAGTAGTTGGCATTTAGCCCAAATATTTACTAATAAACAAATCACTCACTATTCACCTGTCTAATAGAATTCTATCTACACATAGAATATGTTTATAAACCTTATATACTCAAAGGTCACTGACCTGAATAGGTAATTAGGTAGTGTGGTGTTGAGTGTTAGTCCCTGCAAAACAGCTACTCAGTTCATGTACTTTGATTTGCAAACACAAACTGGACGATTCAAAAAAGGAAGGCCCCCCTCGATGGACCTGCAACATTATAAAGGTTGCAGGAGTAGGTGGATGGAGGTGTTTCAAGACCGTTTGTTATGGCATTCTACAGGGGAGGCATGTCCAGTAGTGGAATCTTATGGAGCTGATGATGATAATATAATTCTGTGCAAGTTCTGATTCTTGTAACCTTTCCCTAGATAATAGTGTTCTGGTGTTTAGTGTTGCATTAATTAATTTATTTACTTATTTATAATACACAGGCAGCTCTCGGAGCTGATGCGTGTATATCTTGGGCCTTGTCAGTGCACTTTAAATGTTTGTCAAGTCTATTTTTGAAAGAATTCAATGAATTCACATAAATCTGGTATACTGTAGTGGTTGTTTAATTGTCTTGAGTTTTAGTGTTCAGTACCTCAAAACGTAACAACGGAACCATTATCTAATAGTGTCTAGTGTTAGTAGTAGACCTTTTTAGGGTTCCGTAGTCAGACAAGGAACCCTTATGGGTCATGTCTGTCTGTCTGTCTGTCTGTCTGTCTGTCTCTCTGTCCGTGTATGTCACAGTTTTTTTTTCCCGAAACTATAAGAGCTATACCGTTGAAACTTGGTAGGTAGATGTATTCTGTAAACCACATTAAGATTTTTACACAAAAATTTAAAAAAAACAATAATTTTTGGGGTTCCCCATACTTAGAACTGAAACGCAAATATTTTTTTTCCATTAAACCTATACGTGTTGGGTATCTATGGATAGGTCTTCAAAAATGATATCGAGGTTTCTAATACCATTTTTTTCTAAACTGAATAGTTTGCGCGAGAGACACTTCCAAAGTGGTAAAAAGTGTACCCCCATAACTTCTAAAATAAGAGAATTATAAAACTAAAAAAAAAAAATGATGTACATTACCATGTAAACTTCCAACCAAAATTGGTTTGAACGAGATCTAGTAAGTAGTTTTTTTTTATACGTCATAAATCGTAATCCATCCAAGAACTTTTATATTATGTTACTTGCTGCTACGGAACCCTTCATGGGCGAGTCCGACTCGCACTTGGCCGCTTTTTTTTTTTAAAGAGTTTGTCTGGGGAAGTACTACCACCATACCTATTTCTGCCGTAAAGCAGTAGTGCTTGCATTGCTGTGTTCCTGTTTGGAAGATATGGGTGCCAGTGAAATTACAGGCACATGAAACTTTTAATTGCCATCCCAATTTAGTACGGTCGAGATTATTTTGGAAGAACACGGGGGCACTTGTACTTATATTTATTCTGTGACGGGGGTATTCAGCCCAAACCTATAAGCTTCAACAGAAAGACAGGAAGTGGGAACGTTATGCCACACCTACTGCGTACTAGGTGGGCGTGACCTATGAGGCACTGCATTGTTAAAGGCAGAGGGTACCGCTTAACATCAGGTGGGCCATCTGCTTCTTCCATCTCTTACACAGAAAAAAAACTTTATCATTCTTGTGTCTGTATGTCTGTCTGTCACAGCCTATTTATTTTGACTAAAATTTTGGAAAAAAAACAGTATATAGGTCACTAACATAGTTTACAGGAAAATCCTAAGTCTTTTATTTCCCACGGCAAACGGAAACTATTAATGAAGAGAAAATGACGCACCTATGGAACACTCTCCACGCTGGCTGGACCTGTTTTTTCCTTTCATACCTTTTTGGATTGCGAAGTTTGCATATTATTATCTATGTTATTATTATTGTGACGACCACTATGGCGCGGCGGGCGAAGGTTCGCCTGCGACGCAGGAGTTTGCGGGTTCGAGTCCCGCCTCGGAACAAATATTTGTGCGATCGCAGATTTTTGTTCAGGGTGTTCTGGGTATTTTATTATTATTATTATTATTTAAAATTATAGACGAGCAGCTTTCGCTGATGTGCCTATTTCAGAGTGTTGAAATGTCTTAGTTTCACTCGCTGCACTGATTACACTTTAATGTCTTTAATTGTTAACAGTTTGTTCGTTCGCAACCAGTTATCTAATTTGTTCTTGAAAGCTTTTATTGATGTGGCAGTAACAACATCTTCAGGTAAATCATTCCAATTATGGACCACTCTGTTACTAAGGAAGTGCTGTGCAGTGTTTGTGTTGGATGGTCCACGTGATATTTTTCGACTATGCCCTCTCAACGACATAGAGCTTTCTTTTAAAATGTAGATTTCATGAAATTCAGGCAAATTGTAAGTGCCAGAGAGGATCTTGAAGGTCTCAATGAGGTCGCCACGCAGACGTCTTTCCTCTAGGGTAGTGAGGCGTAATGCGCGGAGTCTCTCTGTGTACGACATACGACGCAGGGCTTGTGGAAACTTCGTGGCTTTTCGTTGTACGCTCTCAAGTAAGTCTATATCTTTTCGAAAGTAGGGGCTCCAGACTTGAAAACCATACTCCAGCAAAGGCCTTATATAAGTTTTGTATATTCTTCGAAAGACTTCCACCGTCATAGTTTGAAATGATCTTCGAATGACATAAATAAAAGAGTTGGCTTTTTTAACTATTCCGGTAATATGAGCTTCCCACTTGACGTTTGAAGTAATCAAAACCCCTAAATCCTTTTGGGAGTCAACAGAGTTAAGGGGGTTTCCGTTTAGACTGTAAATTAGTTTGGGATTAGCATGACCAAGGTGAAGCAAACTGCACTTGGATGCATTCAGATTAATGATCCAGTCGGCAGTCCATTCCTGAATGCGGTTGAGATCATTCTGTAGCTGGCCAGAGTGAATTAGTGGATTGGAGAAGAACTTCCCGTCATCGGCAAAAAAGGCTGCTTGAGATTCCAGGAGATCCACTAGGTCCGTTATGTAGATGCCGAAGAGGTGGGCTGAGAGCACTGAGCCCTGAGGTACACCACTGAGTACTCGTTTATATTGAGACAGGGTGTTTCCAACACGCACCTGAAATGTTCTGTCAGCCAGGTAATTCCCAATCCATTTCAGCAAACTACCACGTATTCCAAAGTGATTCAGTTTAACTAGCAAACGCTGGTGAGGAACCCTATCAAAAACACGCTCAAAATCAAGGTACACAACGTCAACCGGGTTCTTCATGTCAAGTTCATTAGTCCACGAGTGCAAACAGGCTAGCAAGTTGGTAATAGTGGATCTTCTCCTTACAAATCCATGTTGCTTGGTGGAGACAATACATTCCTGGTTCAGAAATAAAGTTAAATTCTGGCTGATAATCTTTTCCATAATTTTCACAATGATGCTAGTTAGGCTGATAGGACGAAAGTTGCCAGGCTGAGTTTTATCACCCTTTTTATAAATGGGAGTCACCACAGCGTGCTTCCAGTCCTGCGGTACATAACCACTCTCGAAGGACTTGTTCATTAAAACAGCAAGGGGAGCACTAAGAGTTTCTGCACAGTTTTTCAAGATACAGTTCATTATGTGATCTGGACCTGGTGAAGACTGAACCTTTAGATTAGAGATAACCTTCCTCACATCACTTTCAGTAAACAGGACATCAGATAGGCTGCTTTCCACATCAGCAGAGTTAAAGTCAACTTGATTAACCATGACCGGTTCCTTGCAGTAAGCTTTTACAAATTCCTCAGCGAAGACATTTGCAATGTCACCCGGAGCAGTGACCAGGTCACCATTAGAGCTTCTAAGCGCGGCCGGAATGCTAACTTTTGAAGCAGTGCATCGACGAATGTAGGAGTAAAAAGCTTTGTCACCATAATCCAAAATTTTTGCTTCATACTGACTTCTCTCTTTTCTAGTCAGCGCAACACATTTATTATTGACCTCCCTGTAGTTAGCATAGTCAAGTTCTATTCCAGATGTCTTGTATTTATCCCATAATAATTTCTTTTCAGACACAAGTTTAAGAATACAATCATTAATCCAAGGTTTATTCCGGTGTCTACTCTTAATTTTTCTATGTATAATAAAAATATCTATATATGTAACGTATAGTATTAATTTTCACTAGAAACGGGATATTTACCATGATTTTTGAGTTTTATATGTTCCCGATATTTCGGCACAGTTGCATGCGCCATGATCACGGCGTATAGTACATATAGTATTAAGTATATCAGTTATCTAGTACCCATAACAGAAGCTCTGCTTAACTTGGGGCTAGATAATGTTGTGTTAAATGTTTTTTTTTTTTCCTCAATAAAAAAACATTTTAGGTCATACTGCCCCGCATCCTGCAAGCCTTGGTCAGCACGGCCGCTGACTACAGCCTCTACAAATGGACCGGGAACCGCAAATGGGCGCTGTTCCTGATACTAACATCCTGGTTCTGGTTCTACACATCCGGGAGGACCTTGCTACAGACCTTGGAGACTGCTCTCGTGGCGATAGCACTGTCCGTGTACCCGTTCAAGGCGGGCAAGTTAGGATATTATGATGAAGGTTTGTCTTACTTCTTGTAATACAAAGTAAAGTAAATTATAATAGCGGCTTGCTCTGCGCGCTGATCATCATCATCAGCCCACACTAGTCCACTGCTGGAAATAGGCCTCTCCCAATACGCGCCACTGAGCCCGGTGTCCGCCTCTTCTCATCCACTTTCTGCCGCCTTTCGTAGGTCATAGCTCAACATAGCCAGAGGGCGCCCCACGCCACGTTTGCCAAGACGCGGTCTCAACTCAAGAACTCGCTTACCCCAACGGTTGTCGGTTGTTCGGCATATATGACAAGCCCATTGCCACTTCAGCTTGCTAATCCGGTGGGCTATGTCAATGACTTTAGTTCTCTGTCGGATAATCTCATTTCGGATTTTATCTTTCAGAGAAACTCCGAGCATAGCCCGTTCCATAGCTTGCTCATTTTATTTTTATTTTGTAATCCAATGAAAAACCTAGAGAAACTGAAAAGGCAGCTTGCTAGGTGTGTTTAATCAACTCGAAACGATTCGCGGCATTCTAAACTCTAGCTTTTACGCTGCAACCATTCTAGTCGGTTGACACACGCCCAAATGGGCTGACAGTTTTTACATGCTCATCCAAAGCCCAAATCTGCTGCTTGTCAGTTTCGGCAATCGGTGCTTGACGTTCTTGATTTTAATACACCGCAGCGTTGTTAATCTGTAATCTCTAATCTAATATGTTCTAATGGCTGCAACAGTCAACACTTTCCCGGTATATAATGTAGTTTTTGGTCAACATACATACATACAGTGGTGGCCATATAATTAAGAACGCTGATATAAAGGGAAGATTTTTTCCAACTAAGATGCAAAACTAATTGTATGCATTTGTTTTTATTTCTCTCGGTATCGTAAAACATTTCCATATTACCACTGTATTCATTGATACACATGATTGGCTAAAAATCAATAGGCAAACTTTTTACACTACTTTTAAACAAAGTATTCCTTATTACTGGCTGGTCACGTAATTAAGAACGCTAAGTAATTTATACCTTTATTCAAATTTAAATAGAGAACACTCAGTCGATTTGTTACTGTTTGTATAATTTTGGCGCCATTACGTGCTGTAAAAGATTAAAGGTGATTGCTTCTTCAGAAAAAACAATGGGAAAAAATAAAAGTTGTGATAAATCTACAAGGGAAGTAATAATAAAACTTCGCCGGAAGAATTGGTCTTATAAAAAGATAGCCGACCATCTGCAATGTTCAAAAACGATGGTTTTCCACGCTGTAAAGCATTTTGCTACGTATCAAACTACTTCGAATGTTCCACGTGTACCTAAACAGAGAAAAACAACTCCTCGAGATGACCGAAACATCGTTCGTATGGCAAAACAAAATCCTTTTAAAGGGTCCAATGAGCTTAGAAAATAATATTTTGGTGAAAACAACCCTTCAGCAATCTCAGCACGCACTATTCGAAGACGTTTGGTAGAAGAAAAATTGCACGGTAGGATAGCAAGAAAGGTACCCATGTTAAAACTTTGCCACAGGCAAGCCCGGCTTGCATATGCGAGAAAGTATGAAAACTGGACTGTGCAACAGTGGAAAAATGTACTTTTTTCTGACGAGACGAAAATAAACAGAGTATGTTCTGATGGAAAACGATATGTACGACGTCCCCCGAATACAGCATTCGACCCAAAGTACACGAAAGTTACATTAAAGCACGGTGGTGGAAATGTGAAAATTTGGGGTTGCTTTTCTGGACATGGTGTAGGACCTGTAAAGTTGATAGAAGGTAACATGGATCAGTTCCATTACAAAAATATACTGGAAGAAACAATGTTACCATACGCTGAAGACGTTCTACCGGTCATTTGGACATTCCAGCATGACAATGATCCAAAGCACACTGCACGCACCGTAAAGGAATTTCTTACAGCGCAATTAGTTTCTGTCTTAGACTGGCCTGCTAACAGTCCAGATCTAAACCCAATAGAGAATCTGTGGTTTGAAGTAAAGAAAAAGGTTTCAAATACAAAGTGTGGAAATTTAAGAGAGCTTAATGACGTTTTTTTTAGAAGAATGGAACTCTATTTCTCTTGCGAAATGTCAAAAATTAATAGAGTCAATGGCTCGCCGGTGTAAAGCTGTAATTAAAAGCCGTGGATATGCTATTAAGGTGATTATAGCCTTGAACGACCTTGGGCATCTGGGCGGAGCCTAGGAAATGTTGCATCCCGAGCCCGCACCACACGCTATGCATAAACATTGGCACAATATTCAGAAACAATGAATAATCGCGGCGATCGGCGCGCGCGGTAGCGGGCGCCGGCCGCGGCGTGGAGCGCGTCGCGCTAGTCATGCAGACCGCGGCGCGCGGCAGGCGGCAGCCGCGGTTTGGCACGAGGTGCTCTAGTCATGCAGTCATATCTGTTGTCTAGTTCGTTGTATTTGAGAACTCGCGCACTTTTGATTTAGAGCATCGGAAATTATGCGCTATTGTATAGTATATGCCTGGCGGCATTGTTGATTTTCCTTAGCTTTGTTTGTTAGTCCTGTCTAGACCTAGTATGGTAGATAATTAAAAAGGTACACTGTCCCTTGGATTAATAAATAAAGACAACAGGTTTTTGGGAGAAAAATCAAAATATATACAATAAAATATATTTACTATAAGTCAGACAAAACCATTATGGACGAATGAACTAATAAATATACATACATACATACAAACATAGACGACACACGCCTTTTTTCCGAAAGTGTAGACAGAGCCCATAAATATAAATATAAATAATAGTACCTATTTTTTACATACCTAGTAGTTTTATTGGTTCATAACGGTTTATTCCTGAATACCCAACCAGGAAAACACCAATGGACCAAATATTTGTTCCGGGTCTGGGTGTTATGGTACCATGGTACTCATAGTTTCTGATACCCACAACACAGGGATGCCTTGTGTGGGATCAGGACTACGTATGCGACTGTTGGGTGTTATGTTATGTTATCTACTATAAGAATAAGTAAGTATATGAAAAATCTTGAATGAAAAATCTCGAATGTTAAATCACGAACGAAAAATCTCGGATGAAAATTATCAAATGAAAAATCTTGAATTAAAAATGTCGAACGAAAAATCTCTACTGAAAAATCTCGAATTAAAATGTCGAATAAAAAATCTTGAACGAAAAGGTTCGCGCGTTTATGCTGGGTTATGCCTCTTCTCATATACACCTTCGGCATATTAAGGTGGACACAGACAGAGTTAGATGCCCTGGATTGTAGAGTTCGTCAACTATTAACGACCCATCGCATGTGACACATATCATTCGCACATATATCATCATATCGTTCGTCGGTTATGAGAATGTACATCCCGCGGAAGGATGGAGGTCGAGGCTTTTTAAATGCCAAGACTCTCCACGACCGTGAGGTGTGCAATCTCAGGGAGTACTTCCTCCATGCCGAGTACGGGATGCATCACGATGTCGTTGCAGTTGATAAGAACTTTACCCCGCTCTCCTTAGCAAAAGAGAACTGGCGTAAACCATCAGCCCTGAGCACTCAGGAACGCAAGACCGTATGGGAGAGCAAGGAACTGCACGGGCGGTTTTACAAGGCCCTCACAGGGCCCGATGTAGATCTGCTCGCTTCAGTAAACTGGTTACGTTTCGGTGACCTCTTTGGGAAAACCGAGGGTTTTGTCTATGCGATTATGGATGAGGTCATCAAGACGAACAACTATCGAAAGTACATCATGAAGGATGGGACGGTTGATATATGTAGAGCATGTCACCGTCCCGGAGAATCCCTCAGGCATGTGCTTTCGGGTTGTTCGCATCTTGCTAACTCTGAGTATCTGCACAGACACAACCAAGTAGCCAGGATCATTCACCAGCAACTTGCCCTCCGATACGACCTTGTGGGACCTGAGGTGCCGTACTATAAGTACGTGCCTCAGCCGGTTCTTGAAAATGGCCGTGCCACGCTCTACTGGGACCGGTCTATCATCACGGATAGGACTATCGTTGCCAATAAGCTTGATATCGTGCTGGTAGACCAGTCGGAACGCCGGGCGATACTTGTTGATGTCACTATCCCGCATGATGCTAATCTCGTGAAGGCCGAGAAAGACAAGTTAAGCAAGTACCTTGACTTGGCTCACGAGATTACCGCCATGTGGGATGTGGATTCAACGATTATCGTCCCGATAGTCGTTTCAGTGAATGGACTGATTGCGAAGAGCTTCGACCAGTACCTTAAGAAGCTCTCGCTAAATAGTTGGATCAAGGGTCAGATTCAGAAGGCGGTACTCCTGGACTTGGCACGTATAGTCAGGAGGTTCCTCTCTCTGCAGCCCTAGCCCCCGACCGATTGGGCCTCGCTCCGCGGTCGGTGGTTCCCCATTTTGATTTATATTTTTGACTATAATGTTTTTTACTATTTATTTTTTGTAGATAGTATTCCTTTATAGTGCAAAATAGATTTTTTTAAGAGATTTTTAATAAATGAGTGGTATAATAATAATATTATTGGAGATTTTTCGTTCGAAATTCTTTATTCGAGGTTTTTCAGTCGAGATTTTACATTTGAGATTTTTCATTCGAGATTTTTCATCCGAAATTTTTCATTCAAGATTTTTCATTCCAAGATTTTTCATCCGAGATTTATCATTCGAGATTTTTCATTCGAGATTTTTCGTTCGAGATTTTCATTCGAGATTTTTCAACCAAGGTTTTTCTTACGAGATTTTTGATTCGTGTTTTTTCATATACGTACTAATTCTTATAGTAGATAACATAACATTACACCTAACAGTCACATACATAGTCCTGATCCCACACAAGGCATCCCTTTGTTGTAGGTATCAGAAACTACGAGTACCATGGTACCATAGCACCCAGACCCGGAACAAATATTTGCAGATCATATAAACATTTGTCCCGCAGCGGGAATCGAACCCGCAACCATTCGCATCTCAGCCGGCTACTCGCCGACGCGCTACAGAGGTCGTCAAAGATAATAAATCAACAAGCGTCCTCGCGCAAACAAGATATCTAAACGATAACGATCAATATTTACAATATTTTGTTCAAGGAACACAAAGCACATATAAAAAATTACGATGAGTACACTAACTGCTATCGTGTCTTATTGTGCCCGAACCAGTCGGTGGCACTCATAGGAGCGGAGCAAAAAAGTGACGCGGGTACCCCGTGCGAACGCTTGGGCCGGACTGACTTCCGCGGCCGAACCGCCCGTGGCAGCTCGTTTTACAGTTTTTGTTTTATTGTTTAAAAATGATAATTATTTTTGAAAATGTAAACATATCATGTGTAAAGTCTGTAAATTGTCTATAATATTGTGAAAGAATCATTAAAATAGCTGCAGGCGTTTGGAAGGAGTAGGAATTCTTGCGTAAATTATAGGGAACAATGTTTTATTTTTTCCTGTCAAAAGCAACAGCAATTTAAAAAATGTAAACATATAGTTCTATTCTTGACTATATTATACTTAAAAAATGTTTTTTTTTTAATTATTTGGGCCATTTTTGTAGGAGGAGTAGGCTTTCTAAAAAGGTCTATTTTGAGTTTCGGCAAAACTAATCACCTTAACTATTAATTTTAGTTAAATATTTATTAAATTTCTTTTTATGTTTCCTGTGCTACATAATATTGTGATTTTTTAAATCTAAGTGTCATACAAAACAATTCCCGAGCAGTTAAATAAATCGTTCTTAATTATTTGTCCAGTTTCAGTACTATTTGAATGTGTTACTTTGATAAAATCAATAAAATGTGCAAAAAATAGTTAGCGATTTCATACTTTATTCTTAAGTCAGGTTGCTCTATTAATGTGACTATTATATAACATAACTAGTTGCTTCTCAGAAGGTACACATCTCTGTGTATGATACGATTTAAATAAAAAACTTCTAGAACTTCAAATCGTTCTTAATTATATGACCACAACTGTACATAGACACACACCTTTTTTCCCCGAAGGGGTAGGCAGAGCCTCAACGGGCCTCTTTTCACAGTGGGTTGCACCATCGTGGAATATAGACGTGACAAGTGGTGAGCTCGTCGCCGCCATTGCTTCCCACGATTGACTCTGCTAACGCTTTCTTCCAGTTATAAACATTCCATACTAAACCAGCAGCCAGGACAAATCTTATACCAACTGAAGATGGTGGCGACATCTGCGTGGAGTATCTAAAATATTAACAAAACTGAAAATCGTGGCTTACCCTTGTCATCATCATCATCATCATCATCATCAGCAACCAATAAGCCTCCCCCATAGAATTACAGAATAATTATATAATAGTATGTGTACCCGGATGAACTGAAATAAATCACCCCTAAGAAAATCCTACTGTTCCTAACAAAGGTCTATAGGTCTTAGCGGTGAACTGTAAACGCCCTCTCCAGGGGTGGTATGTAACAAGTGGCGATCATAATAGGCCTAATTGGTCGCAGTGACATCATAGCCACAAATAGCTAAAAAAAAACTGTGCAGGCTGATTTTGTACTTAAGCTACAAAAAAAAAATACAAAATAAGTGAAGCTCTTATGGCGAGTGCACAGGTTAACACCCTGTATGTACCTATGTATTTTCAGAGAGCCCTAAGTGGATTTGGCTGGCCGTTCTCACCGTGTTCCTGCGCCCGACGTCTCTGCCGCTGTGGTCCGTGCTGGGAGCTTACAACTTGCTGACAACCAACCAGGGGCGGCTGAGGCTGCTTGTGCGCACTTATGTGCCTATCGGGTATGTTCAATACATCAGAGACTAAACACCACACGGGCATGTCCAAGAACCAATAATTCAATGTTTAGTTTTTATTGTGTCATCATCATCATCATCATCATCATCATCATCATCAGTCCACTCCTGGACATAGGCCTCTCCCAATGCCCGCCATTTAGACCAATGTCCAGCTCTTCCCATCCACTTTCAACCAGCCGTCATACGCAGCTCGTCGCTCCACCTAGCCAGGCGACACACAATACAATACAATATCTTTATTGATAACACCAAGTTATAAGTCGGGTAGGAGGTTCTTCTATTCTATGAATAACCATATTATAAATCAAATCATTAATACAATTTTAAAAAGAAATATAAAAAAATATTTTTAGACACTACCTTCACTACACTACACACGACGTGGACACTCACGGTGCGCTTGGTCCATCAGTTCAAGGGTTCAAGGTCGCTCAGCGTGCCATGGAACGAGCTATGCTCGGAGTTTTATTGTGTAATTATATTATAACGTTTTCAGCCTCATCACTGGCGGAGCGTTGGTGGCTTTGGACTCGTATTTCTACGGCCGCCTTATCGTCACTCCGTGGGAGTTCGTCAAGTTCAACGTGCTCCACGACATCGCCTCCTTCTACGGAACCCATCCATGGTAAGTTAGTAGAAACAAGCACACCCCGGACACTGCATACAACCGCACTGATGAACCACCAAAGACAGCCCACTCTGCAGAGGGTGTCTGGCAGAAGAAGAATCGGCTGCCCACGTAGTCCTGGTATGTGTGGGAGAGCAGCTCAACGTAAACAAATCCTCAACAACCCAAGGTCACTCCGCGAATCCTGCGAAAACCCCAGGAAACTTCTGTGCTTCTGGACGGAGTTAGGCTGGCTAGTATAATCCTGACCTACCAATACAACCTGCCAGAACTACAAGATATCTTTGTGAAGGAAGTAAGATCATCTTGTGGAAACCAATTTAAACTGGCTCGAGCTCCTGCCAACGCACTTTGTAAACTTCTTCAGTAACAGAGTGTGGTCCACAATTGGAACATACTACCAGACGATGTTGTTTCTCCTACGTCTGTAAATGCATTCAAAAACAAGCTCGACAACTGGCTACGGAAGGACAAATCAGAACATAAAAAAGTTACTCAAAATTAGACATTCCACACTGTTTTGATGTAGATATATTAGAAAGCTGCTCGTCTATAAATAAACTGTGCCCGACTCAAACAAGACTAGTCTGGGGACGAGTATGAGGCTCCGACCGGCTATCTGCGGCGGTATAGGGCGCGGACGACTATCGTACTGGGCGTATGTACAAATAACCGCAGCTCAGTTTTAGTAGTAGCAGAGCTTTTTTGTGAAAGAGTTCCTCCGGGGAAGTACTACCTCCATATCTATTACTATGGCAAGAAAGCGTATTACACTCTACATGACTATGTTAATGATAAAGCCGCGTGGCCTGATGTCGCTCTGCCCCTCGACACCTAATTTGTCAATTTGCAATGTCTGTACCTACATATAAATTATTATTGATGTGTTATTTATGAGTATATCAGCGTAGAGTGTGCTGCCTTATGAACTTTTGCTGATTCTCTCTAGCATCTTGTACTTGTAGAGCAGACTCTTCTCCGCAACTAGGCCACCAACGGGCCCTTTTTGCGTTCTCTAGCATCTTACTTTTGATTGCCTACCTAATGCTTTTAAGTTGGTTTTCTTTTTTTCTTTGAATCAGCTTCCACTTGTTCTCGAGGCACCACACAGGCGCTCCCCAACTATTAGTAAGAAGGAACATAAAAAAAACAGACCGTGTTTGTTGTCTGATTCTTCTAGGTCTGGTAGCGTTGGAACAGGAGTAAATGTGAATTTATTTTCATAATGATCCTTGTGATTTCATTTAATAAAATACTTTTGACTTTTGACTTTGACCTAGACTGCCGCAAAGCAGTAGTGCTTGTATTGCTGTGTTCCAGTTTAAAGGTTATGGCTGCCGTGCAAATTTTTGACTTTGTTTGGTTCTCTGTTCTTTTATGATTATTATTGTATGTGTACCTGTTTTTATTTATTTTTGCTTTACCATAGACTTCTGTAAAATGCCGTTTGTATGTACCTAAATGACTTTTCTAAGTGCAATATTAATATGTACCTCTCGAAATAAATGGAATTGAATTGAATTGTGTTATTTTGTCTGTTCTAGGCACTGGTACCTGACGCAAGGCCTGCCTGCCGTGCTTGGGATCACCCTCGTGCCGGTGGTGTGGTCCATCGGCAACATCCTGCGACGGCCCAAGGAGAACGTGACCGGCGCTGTCCTCTTGCTGGCCGCTGCTTTACACGTAGCCCTCTACAGGTATGCGACATTCTACAGGAGACTGGGCCCGTATCCATAAATCAAACTCAAGTCTACAGGTCTCGCGCTTAACTGAGGCAGTCCCTGAGGTATGGGAGCGGTATGGGAGGGGTGTTTTCGTCTCTCAACATATCAGATGACATAATGTATGAACGACGCAACGAAAACACCACTCCCGTACCGCTCCCATACCTCAGGGACTGCCTCAGTTAAACGCTAGACCTGTAACAACGAGCTTAGTGAGATTTCAATTTCAAAATTCATACAAAAATTTCATTTTGAGTGGACTCTCTTCTCTCTTCTGGAAGCCCAATTCTCTTATTTATTTTATAAGCACTGCAAGTTGATTGAATCGAGACTGTATTGTGAATTGGCTGAAGAATTGGTATTCTGCTCCCTCCTAACAACAATATAATCTACTTTCGATTATTGAAACCATATGTATTAGAGTAGGACAGTGCTATATAAAAATTGTACAGAGTGAAAGAGAGAATTCTTAGAACTTTGAAACATTCAAGTTACAGCCACATTTCGATATAAGCTCTTCTTCTTTTGGTTGTGGCTACTGTGGCTTTAGTTTCCACAATTTTGCCAATGTCAATGTCTACAGGATATAAAACGGTAAGACGATGGAGATCTGAGTATGAAAATAGGTTGGTCTTTTAAAAAGGGAAACTCAAACAGAAGTTATGAGCTGCTCCCTCATAACAACAATATAATTTACTTTCGATTCTTGAGATGCAGTAATTAGGACAGTGCTATATAACAATTGTAAAGAGTGAAACAGAGAATGGGAAAACACACTGCTTACAACAAAGGTGTACAATAAAGTATTTTCTATCTTCAATCTTTCTATCTTATTTATCTCGCTAGGTGGCGCATTATCGCTGGTGTTGTTTCGTAGCCAAAGGTCTATCAATGTTAAAAAAAAAACTTTCAGAAGGGTTTAAAAATCAATGGATAATTTTAGTAAGTAAACATTATATAATAGTCTGGTATAAAACATGCCTCTGTGCAGTGCATTTCAGTGTACAAATAAAGGTACACACCGTTTCCCTTCTGATGAGAAAAACACGAGACCACTAAATAACAAGCACCAGCGACGGTGGCGCCATCTGAGATTAGTTTTGCCTGTGGCTCTTCGATAAAGGAACTAATTTATCGAAGCTGTGGCTCCTCATTCTCAGAACTTAGAAACGTTCAAGTTACTGTGACATTTTGATATAATCTCATTCCGCGTTGTATTGTCAGATGAGCAGGGTAGTTAGTATAGTGTGATATTTTATCTGTGTATAGCACAGATAAAATAATATTCGAAACAGTTTGAAGTTTCGTTTCCTTCAATACATTTACTGAGAGCGTCCTTAGTTTTCTCCTCGTTTCCGCTAGGGGCGCTGCAAGTAAATGTATGGAAGGAAACGAAACTAAACATAGTTTCGAATACTATCAAATTCTCGTACTAAGCCCCCAGAATACCATTTCTACGTCTGTGACATCGACACACAATTATAAAACGGATCATTTTACTTTAATAATTATTTCATTTTAACTTTAATTTGATTATTTTTTCTTCCGAGAAAGACCATTCTCAGAGTTGAGTTTAGGAACAAGCTAGTTGAGGTTTCTATGAATAACTAACAAATTTCACATTCGCTAATCTTTTGGAGATGCCTCGTCGTCAATGGACGGCTAAATGCTGATGACGACTTGACAAGTTATCAAAATCGTCCCTAGTAAATAGATTTAGTAGTAGTAGGGATTTTTAGTGAAAGAGTTCGTCCGGGGAAGTACTACCTCCATACTTGTTTCTGCCACAAAGCAGTAGTGCTCACATTGCTGTTTCGGTTTGTAGGGTTAGGTGACGGTGAAATTACAGATATATGAGACTTTCATCTTTGTCTCATGGTGGCGAGCGCAGTGCAATGCCACATAGGGTGCGTCCGTGGTGGACGTGACCTATGAGGTAATGCATTATTAATTTCAACTAGGAATGACGGAACAACCAGATGACCCATCTGGTGTTAAGCGGTACCCTCTGCCTATGAATAGTGCATAATCTCAACCCGCGGGTTGCGGGTTGACCACCTCTAGGACGCGCACTATGTAGCATAGCACTGCGCGTGCCACCCTGAGGCATAAACGTGACAAGCGGTGAGCTCATCACCGCTATTGTATCCCACAACTGACTCGACTAACGATTTCTGACGACTTTCTACTTTTTTCTTTTTGACGACCTCTGCGGCGCGGCGCGGCTGGCGAAGGTTCGCCTGCGACGCAGGAGGTTGCGGGTTCGATTCCCGCCTCGGAACAAATATTTGTACTATCTGCAGATATTTGTACTATCTGCAGATATTTGTTCAGGGTGTTCTGGGTATTTTCTATGTATTTTAAAAAATATCTGTGTATGGTAATGTACTGTATTAAGTACTATATTTATTGTCGTAAGCCGTAAATATTAGAAGGTATTATATATTATTACACTTAAATTAATTGTAATTTTTATTCGATTTAACATTAAATGTAATACTAAAACTAAGACAATAAAACAAAACTAAAATAAAATTAAAACCTACCTATCAGATCAGCAAGCTGTCACCCGATGGCAACGTGCCCAGATTGCTGGCTGCATTGCCACGCTGAATGGCAATGCTTATTCGTTGACCAAAATAAAAGCCAGCATTCCTGTCACGCGTGGACTCAAAAAGACGCTCCGCAAGTTCCTTGAAAATTTTATGTGCCCCTGGTCTCCGCGGGCCTAGCGTTTCCACGCCAAACGCTCAAATATGTACCCTCTGTCGAGTAGTGCATACTTGCGCCGTTTAAGGGACTCCGCTGTTGTTGCTGCGGAGCCAGCTCGCATTATTAACTATATAATTAATTACATTCTATTGAGTATATCAGTTATCTAGTACCCATAACAAAAGGTCTGCTTAGCTTGGGGCTATAATGTAATATGTAAACTGTCCACCATTATTTATTTTTCTAATAAGCTTACTAACACATTCCTTAATAAGCTAGTCAGGATAAATACTATACTAACCAGTCCGGGTAATCCCTTAGTCGGTTTTTACTCCATCCACGGGAGGAGACGGAGGGATCTATTCTTAGGGCGGACCCAAAAAGAGTTAATTGACAGTGAGTGTAATAACACATGACGTTATAATTCCAGCTTCATCCCGCACAAGGAGTTCAGGTTTGTGCTGCCCCTGTTGCCGATATTCCTGTACCTGGCTCAGGACGTGATCGTGCCTTGGAGCAGGAAAGCTAACAAGTGAGTACATCACGCTTGTATTTGTTGAGGAACCATACATACATTTTTTTTTTTTTTTTTTGTATACTACTCGAATGACGGAACAAGCAGATGGCCCACCTGATGTCCAGCGGTAACCTCTGCTTATGAACAGTGCATTACCTCATAGGACGCGCCCTATGTGGCATTGCACTGCGCCCGCCACCCTGAGATATAAAGATGAAAAGTCTCATGTGCCTGTAATTTCACCGGCACCCTTACCCTTCAAACCAGAACACAGCAATGCAAGCACTAGTGCTTTGCGGCAGAAATAGGCATGGTGGTAGTACTTCCCCGGACGAACTCTTTCACAAAAAAACTTGTTGCTATTTATGGCAAATAAATTCCTCAAGTCTGGCATGTTATAGTGACCATTCAATATCTTGTAGGTCTTCATAAGGTCACCACGTTGTCTACGCTGTTCCAAAGTCGTCAGTCCCAGTTCTTTAAGGCGGTAGATAGATCTCTTCTTCTTTGTCGTTTTATTCATTACTGAAGGTTGTGTCCGTCTTGAAATGCTTTGGTAGATAGATAGAAGATAGAAAATACTTTATTGCACATCATAATACAAAACAATTTATTAATAATAAAACTAACTATGTTGTACAATGGGCGGTCTTATCGCTTAGTAGCGATTTCTACCAGACAACCTTTGGATGGATAGGACTATAAAACTAACACGGGGTATCAATGGTCTGCTTAAGGATGGTACTCTTAGGGATGTTCTTTGGCTGCATTTAGTGCTATACGGATGGTGGCTCTGCAGTACGAATCGTCCGTACGGTTGACCATTTAGTGCTCCACGGACCATCATACGGCTTGGACATTGTTGTTTGTTTGCTGTTGGCACACACGTCCGGACAGGTTGTGCGTCCGCGCAGCACTAAACGCGTCGATTAGATGCCTCGCGCGTCCGGATACGGGCGTACGGAGCACGGACGCGCTCGACGGAGGCTCCTTGACCGGATGGACGGACGCTCCGCGGGCGGTGCTCTACTAAACGCAATAATTGATTTCTATACGATAGCTCCGGACAATAGACGTCCGTACGGACCATCCGTATAGCACTAAATGCAGCCTTAGCCCGAGATCAATATACGTTACTTAGCACGTGTGACAGTGACAGGGAATGAGCTAAGCATTAGAACGTGCTAAGTAACGTCTATTTTCAACACACTCGTTCATAAAGTGGCTCTAATTTCACTGCAATTAGGTACATAATGACACCTGTAATGAAACTGTGACTTTTTCATTGGAAGAAGAAAGAAAGAAAGAAAGAAAGATTTATTTGTAGCACACACACTTAAGAGAAATAAAAAATAAAAAATAATGATAGCATGTAAACAAAAAAAAAACAAAGAAATATTACATAGAAAAAAGAATATTATTGCTATTATTCACTAGTGAGTTATAGAGACAGTTGACATTTACAGAGTGCGTATTTCTGTTTTAAACCTGTAATAAAACTGTGACTTTTCATTGCTATTGTTCACTAGTGAGTTATAGATACAGTGAAAATTTACACAGAGTGTGTATTTCTGTTTTATTATTATTGCTTCACTAGTGTGTTGAAAAAGGTCGTATGATACACGTGTGTATTGGTGATTACCGTCCTCGGCTCTCTAAAGACCCTCACCTGACGGCTCGGGTCTCAATGGTGCCTCTTGCACTTGGTGCACTTGTATCATAGAAAAGAAAGAAAGAAAGAAATGTTTATTACAGCATTAACAAAGTCTGTTACATATAAAACTAAAAACATGTATTAATAAAAGTTACAAAAGGAACCGGACAATGCTTATGCGGCCTGCTTAATCTAAATTTAAGTTTTATCGATGGCCCTCACACTAGGCTGAGCCTGTATCGTGAGGGCCAAGTATTATCGACGGCTCTCACACTAAGATCGACGGCCCTCACACTAGATAACGTACCATCTTGGCCTTAGACTGATATGAAACTATACAATTATTCCAGATGGCAACTGTACCTGGTGG
Source organism: Operophtera brumata (assembly GCA_932527175.1). NCBI lineage: Eukaryota > Metazoa > Arthropoda > Insecta > Lepidoptera > Geometridae > Operophtera > Operophtera brumata. Next base: position 43,350,254 of record OW052226.1, on the reverse strand, counting down.
CTGGTTCGATTCTCCTCGGCAACGCAATCCCGGCCGCGTACTTCGGCACGATCCATCAGAGCGGCGCACTGAAGGTGATGCCGCTGCTGCGAGAGGCGCTGCCCAACAACAGATCCTCGGTGGTGTTCCTGATGCCGTGCCATTCCACGCCGCTGTACAGGTAACTGTAGTACTTCGGCACCATCCATCAGAGCGGCGCCCTGAAGGTGATGCCGTGCCATTCCACGCCGCTGTACAGGTAACTGTAGTACTTCGGCACCATCCATCAGAGCGGCGCCCTGAAGGTGATGCCGTGCCATTCCACACCGCTGTACAGGTAACTGTAGTACTTCGGCACCATCCATCAGAGCGGCGCCCTGAAGGTGATGCCGTGCCATTCCACGCCGCTGTACAGGTAACTTTAGTACTTCGGCACCATCCATCAGAGCGGCGCCCTGAAGTTGATGCCGTGCCATTCCACGCCGCTGTACAGGTAACTGTAGTACTTCGGCACCATCCATCAGAGCGGCGCCCTGAAGGTGATGCCGTGCCATTCCACGCCGCTGTACAGGTAACTGTAGTACTTCGGCACCATCCATCAGAGCGGCGCCCTGAAGGTGATGCCGTGCCATTCCACACCGCTGTACAGGTAACTGTAGTACTTCGGCACCGTCCATCAGAGCGGTTCTACTACCGGGCGATCAGCTTAGTGTTTAGTAGTAGTAGTAGAGCATTTTTGTTCGTCCGGGGAAGTACTACCTCCATGCATAGTTCTGCCGCAAAGCAAATGCTCGCGTTGCTGTGTTCCGGTTTGAAAGGTTACGGTTGCCGGCGAAGTTACAGGCACATGAGACTTTTCATCTTTATGTCTCAGGGTTGTGGGCGCAGTGCAATGCCACATAGGGCGCGTCCTAGGTGGACGTGACCTATAAGGATGAGGTAATGCGTTGTTAAAGACAGAGGTTACCACTTAATATGGTGGGCCATCTGATTGTTCAGTCAATCACATAATTATTACAAAAAATGTCCTGGCTGCATTCCGGCGTTTGCCGAGATAGATTTTAAAATCTCGGCGACCAAGATACAAATAAAAAAAAACAATTGAAACATAGACACACGCCCTTTTCCCCGAACGGTAGGCAGAGCCTCAATGGGCCTGTTTCACTGTGAGTTGCACTATCGTGTGAAATAGACGTGACAAGTGGTGAGCTCATCGCCGCCATGGCTTCCCACGACCACAGATACAATTCTTCTGACTCGGCTATCACTTTCTTCCAGTAACAACACATTCCTTAATAAGCTAGCAGCTAGGCCAAATCTTATGCCAACGAATCTAACTAACGGTCTGGTTTTATTATATATTTATTATATGAATATTATGTTCCAGCCACCTCCACTCCAACGTGACCGCGCGCTACCTCTCGTGCGACCCGTTCGGGCACCCCGGCAGCACGCACGAGGCTGAGGCGTTCTTCAACAACCCGCTGCGGTGGTGGAAGACCGAGTACTCCACCAGGCAGACCCCGACCCTGGTCGTGCTGTTCGACAAACTCAAGGGGAGGGTGGAGAATATCCTGGGGGGGTACTCCTTACTGCATGAGATTCCACACACACAGGTATGTGCTCGTAACATCTAGACTTTACTCCTTACTGCATGAGATTCCACACACACAGGTATGTGCTGGTAACCATCTGGACTTTGAGTATAGCCTTTTGTGAAAGAGTTTGTCCAGAGAAGTACATACATACATAGAGACACTCCTTTTTCCCGGAAAGGGTAGGCAGAGCTTCAATGGGCCTCTTTTCACCGTGGGTTGCACCATCGAGGGATATAGACGTGACAAGTGGTGAGCTTATCGCCGCTATTGCTTCCCACGACCGAATCTGCTAACACTAACTTCCAGTAAAAAACACTTTCCATAATAAGCTAGCAGCCAGGACAAATCTTATATAAGAAAATCTGTAAATAAGAAAGAAAAAATAAGTTTTTCCTTTTATAAGAAAGGGAATAAACGGGTTGCAGCCAACTACCGCCCTATAAGCCTCACTAGCCTTATCTGCAAAACCATGGAGAAGATAATAGCCACAGAGATTAGAAGCTTCTTATCCGAGGAAAAAGTGCTGTCAAATAGACAATATGGCTTCATACCAGGTCGCTCAACTGTCACAAACCTACTTAGCTGTATAGATATGTGGACACAAGCTTGGGACGAGCGTCAGCCGACAGACATTATATACCTAGACTATGAAAAAGCCTTTGACAGAGTTCCAATAAGGAAGCTTATTTCCAAACTGGAACACTTTGGCATCAGAGGCAGGCGTCTCAAGTGGATAGAGGAATTCCTATCAGGGAGAACCTTCAAAGTTCGGGTCAGGGAAGCTCAGTCAGAGCCTCATAGAGTAAGCAGTGGTGTTCCACAAGGGTATGTGCTTGGGCCAATCCTTTTTGGAGTATATCTTACAGACTTGGATCAGCACATTGAATCTCAACTATTACTTTTTGCTGATGACACTAAAATCATGGGAAACTCTCTCCTCGCCCAAAACATCATTCAACAAGACCTGGACAGAATATATATATATAACAGAATATAACCAATGGACACGAGACTGGATTCTCACCCTGAACGAGAAGAAGTGCACAGTGTTGCACGTTGGAAGAAAATATCCTAAATATAATTACAGAGTTAATGGAAGTTCACTTGATAAGGTGGACAGAGAGAGTGATCTTGGAGTTTTGATCACATGCAACTTGAAATGGGATGAGCATATAGTGGCGATTGTGAAAAGAGCAAACTGTATAATGTACATAATAAGGAAGGCATTCACATGCATTAACAGGGAGTTGTTTATTAAACTTTACAAAACATATCTGAGGCCATTATTAGAGTATGCATTCCAGATTTAAAACCCGTACTTCAAAAAAGATATTAACCTTATCGAACGAGTACAGCGGAGGGCTGCGAAAATGGTGCCTAGTCTTAAAGCACTTACATATGAGGAACGACTTCACGAACTTGGATTAACTACCCTTCAACAACGTAGAGAGCGTGGAGACCTAATAGAGACCTACAAGATCCCAAACAACCACTACAGTATACCAGATTTATCACAGACACTATATACCATGAACAATTATATAGTACTCAGAGGACACTCGCTGAAGCTGCAACGCGGGCCAAGTACCAGCAATCTGAGGATGCACATATTGCCTAATAGAGTCGTGCGCACTTGGAACCGGCTACCAGACTCAGTGATCAGTGCCCCCTCAGTGAATTCTTTCAAAAATAGACTTGACAAACATTTAAAGTGCACTGATAAGGACTAAGATATACACGCATCAGCTCCGAGAGCTGCCTGTGTATTATAAATAAATAAATAAAACAAGTCCGGGGAATGTCCGGGGAAGTAGTACCACTATACCTATTTCTGCTGCAAAGCAGTAGTGCTCGCATTGCTGTGTTCCATTTTGAAGGGTGCTGGTGAAATTATAGGCACTTGGGACTTTTCATCTTTTTGTTAGTTTTATGTTACTATATTACTCAGAGTTCCTGATACGCACGCCACAGTGAGTCCTTGTGTGGGATTAGAAATAAGAATAAGTAGGGGAATATCGAGACTAAGCACAAGAATAACATAAGAATGTTGGGTGTTATGTTATGTTAAATATGTCAACATATATTTTTGCGCTATACCTGTTTCCCGGAAATGTTGAAAAATCGGATCGGAACCTATTACGATCCTGACATCTTATTTGTACTCGTATTAAACCCCTTTTAAGAGTTTAACATTTGTCTCTCTTTTTATATAAAATACGTTTTTTTACAGTTTCCAGAAGGTGAAGTCGGGGAGAAAGTGCTAGTGTACAAGAAAATCGAAAGCCAGCCTAGACCTGCACCACCGTCCTACGAGACCGTCTAACTAAACTACAACCCGACGTACTGGTAACATTTCTTATTAGTAGATACAAGTCAGATATCCATGGAATAGCTAAAAGTTTACAGTCCAAACTCCACAGAGAGAACGTCTGGTTTGGTTGTTTAAGAAATTTTGAATTTGGTATTTGTGCCAAGTCCGTATCCCCTAGAAAGCCTAAAAACTGTATGGTTGCCAGCTTAAGGGCCTATTTCTCAAGCTGCAAACTACCAGTGTGTTGCTATGGTAATGTTATTTTGTTATTTTTCCAATGGAAAACATACTCAGCCATTAAATTTAAATGTAACCCAAAAATTTCGAAACTCGAACCCAAAGGGTTCGAGTCCCGCTGGAACGAAATTTTTGGGTTAAATTTAAATTTACTGTTATCCATAAAGTGTGGTTTACACTTGAAAAATAATAAACTATACTCAGCCATGCCTACTGCTCCGCTTGTTACTTGTATCATTTGAGAAATAGGCCCCAGACCACATAAGGGCTGCGGGCTGTTAGTGCTTTTCATATAAGGACCACATATGGACTGTGGACTGTGAATCTGTACCGTCTCTGAATATGAGTCCGTCTGTGATTCAAACTCAACTCATGAGCTGTCTTGTGCGCTCCAGTTTCAGAATACTCTCGACTCGCACTAAAGCATGCTCTCAGAGTGAAGTTTGGGTAGTTAGTACAGAACTTGAGCCAGATATAAAGATTGTCAGCCTGTAAAAAACAAATCCTTTTGATGAAATTGGATTTACACAAAAACTTGAATAGAGAGTTATCAAATTTTGAAAATTGTGTATTATCTCACATTCGGGGTCCCACACGTGGGAATAAACAACGGTAGTTTCAAGGATAGATGGCTCCTTTCTAAAATAAGATTACCAGTCGTTTTGAGTGAGATCGCCTACTTTTTGACAACATACACAATTCAAAAACATTCTATGCATACGTAAATCACACATAGTAAATCTTGACCGCCCTGAATTTAGCGTCATATTTTTAGGAACGGTTGCGACGTAAAACGTCTAACTTCAGCGCGAGCAAGATCCACATACTTTACATAAAACCAAAAACAATAAATATTACTATTATGTAATATTTTTATGGATAGTGTTATGTATAATTTTGCTGTTTAGAAATAAATAATAACGTTTGATAAAATGTTGAAATTAAATTAAATAACAATTTGTACAAACTAAATAATAGAAGAATATAATTATGAAGGACTAACTTTTGGTCATTTTGCTACTCAAGTAGGCTAGTTTAGCTCGTAACTTTGACAGGGTTGCTAGCGGCCAAATACCATAAGTAGTCCCATAAGTTGCCCAAATTCCCTAATTTTGGGGAAATTATCACGTTTGTTGTAAGGACAAATATTTAACATTTTCTTACCGACTTTGTTAATTATACCTCGAATTAATTTAATTAAGTCATATTCATATGTAATTAATTATTAAATGATATTTTTCATTCTGATTGGAATTGTGGATGATTTTCCCCGTAAATATTTTGTTTTAAAATTATTCATAAAACAAACTTTTTGAATATTAAAAAAACTTATGTAGCGAATAATTGAAGATAATATTACATATTATATATCTCTCAATTTCTATTAAAATTAATTATAATTTATTATTGAATATATTTTTTATGCAATAACTACTTACGATTTGAAATTGGTTTATGTTACATAAATAGACTTAACAGAGGATTTCCAACGAGTACCAAGTGTGACTCGATGGGAAAAAAACTTCCCAACCAGTAACACTATAGTGTATCTATTAATACAAATTACGACTATACACTAATTTCTTTACTATTCTCCTGCTGACGTTTCGTTGACCATTTAGAGGTCCTTCTTCATGAGCACTGACCGCGACCACTAATAGTGTAATAGTGTGACTCGATGGGACAAGTTAACACTCAGTGTAAAAGTGTGATTCGTTGGGAATGAACTTCCCAACAAGTCACTAGATGTTTACTCGTTGGGAATCCTCCTTTCCTACTATAATTATTAGTATAAGCCTGTGCTGTCCCTTAATTAAATACCATAATAGGTACTGATGATAACCTTTTAGAGGTTTTTAATTACATTAAAATAGAACAATATCAAAACTATATTTATAACTGATTATTTTATACAAAAAAGTGTAGTAAAACGGACCTGTGGTTCGTGTGTCACTATTTGAATACCCACCATCATAAATCATCGCATCCATGACAGGTTGCAAGTACAAATTAATAAATAATATTTAATTAACTGCCAAAGTAATTAAATAATGTAATAATGAAACTGTAATATTGTTCTATTTAATAGATGTTTTTGTATAATGGTCTCCACTTGCCAATATGTATGAATTTGAATTATAATTTTCTCAAACATGGATATTCGAACATTATTTAGGCATTATATGGGCCGGCAAAGTTAGTATGAACATCTATATTATCACAAAGACAATTTCACTATGAAAATCTGGAACTGTTTTGAGTCTGTAATTGCAAGCTGTACTGATAAAGTTTCCTTGTTTGAATATCCGCACATGTTTGAAAAAATATATACAAGCCTTGGCCTTGTAATGTTCTTTTTCTTGCTACAATGTACAAACATGCTCGGATATTGGAACATTATTTACAGAACCTTGTTCGAGATAAATCGGCCTTGGCGGCCTAGAACGGCAATGTTAGTATGAAAATCCATATCTGTCAAGGAATTTCACTATGATAATTTGGAACCAATTGTCATGGTAAGCTTCCTTGTTTGAATATCCTCGAATTGAGAAAAGTTATGTACATGCCTTGGGCGTAATTAGGCGTTGATGTTACCTCTATGTGTGCCTACGTTCGTCCATCATCGCCTGATGCCCGCCACCGGCGGTAATGTTATATTATCATAATGAATTTCTTAAATCCTACCACCGACAACAATAGATTAGGCTCAGCCATCTTCAAGTAACGGTAGACAAAACCCTACAAGAATTATAAAAAAACCTACTAGAAATATGATCAAAAATACTTTTAAATCTTATTGCTTACTTGAAGCTGGTGTTGGTTTTTATAAAATAATCCATCATCATCATCAGCCTGTATCCGTGCACTGTCTGACAGTCTGTATAATAATGGGCACAGCCTGTATCCATTATTAGGCCTAATAATGAACTCTCCATTCTGTACTCGCAAGCTCTCATCCATGTTTGTTTTCGTGATGACATCAATCAAATCGCAGTAAAATTAAATTGTTTTAAATTGTATTATGCCGTGGTGTGTCCGGCCTAGCAATAGATCCTCTGTCTCCTCCCGTGGATGTCGTAAAATCTGACTAAAGGATTGCACAAGAGGATGGGTAGGTAGCAGCATCCACCACCAATACTGCTTACCAAGCGTGATGATTACGGCAAATCCCCCACATTGCATTCTATAGAGGTTTTTATTGTCTGGTGATGATGATGATGATGATTAGGTAGGTGTATGAATAATATATATATAATAATTCATTTATATACCTATATATATATATATATATTTATATAGGTATATAAATGCAATAATACTTAGGGACGTATTCTAAAACTCTCCTTGGCTGTATTTGGCCCTTGAAGTGTTCTAGCCGATAAATAAGTAGAGATAAATAAACCAATATAAAACTGCACGCCACACTATTTCGCTACTTCAAAATTAAATATCCCTTATTCCGTAACTACAAGGATCATTTTGAAACGTCAAGTACCAAGTAAAAGCGGTGGAGGGGTGTTCAGTTTTAGATAGGTAACGTTCTGTAATACGAAAGTATTTGGTAATTATTTACAAAATGTAGTAATTTTGGTATCGACGCTCAAATATCGTAAAGACAAGTATTTTTAAGATCTCTTTGTCTATTATTTGATGGTTACTAACCCCAAATTAGTAGGTCAATGCGATATGAAAGAAACATCGATCTTAAAGACGTAGATTTAAAGATTAATTTAGTTCGAACTTCAGTGTGGCGCTTGCGACAAAGGCACAGCGCCTGATTTCAGATTTTTATTGTTTTTTATTTTTATTTCACTTCCTATTAACATAAAGTAAAATATTGCATCTTTATTCACTAGTACATGCCATCATTATTTTGGGGATATTTTCATATCGCATTAGTAGGTATTATTCAAATAATATCTGTAAAGTATTGACCCACAAAATGACCCAAGTTTAAGATTTTTATCTATTGAGCTTAATAATAAGAATCGTGTTTAAAGGCACCTACAAGCATAGGATAATACTGAACTACTAAGTATTATTTTTTAATTAAAATTTCTGTATTTACGAAATAAAACTTTTTTAAAAGGAACCTTTGGGTTACTAATCACATTAAACACGAGTTAAAATTGTACGAGTGAAACAACTGTTTCAAATTAAACATAGTGAATTGTACATCTTATAGTTTAGTTTTCGCGGGACCAATAATATCGGTCTCAGTTATCCTAGCAATGGCTGATCTCTATAGATCCAATGGCAATATTCAACTGCCAAATTCCGTCACTTTCTAACTCATTAAAGTTCAGGTAAATTAGAATATGTCAGAATAGCGCTCGCGGAACGAAAATTAAGTTAAAATCACGAAAAACAATTAATTGCTACGTGAAAAACCGTCGCATCACAGAATCATGCGTTCAACTTGAAGATAGTCTTTGCCGACATTTAGGTGAAAGAAAAAGCACAAAATTCTAAGTCGTTTAGAAGGGTATGGGCGCCGGTGAAAATACTGGCACATGAGACTTTTCATCTTTATGTCTCAGGGTGGCGGGCGCAGTGCAATGCCACGTAGGGTGCGTCCTAGGTGAACCTATGAGGCAATGCATTGTTAAAGGCAGAGGTTACCGCTTAACATCAGGTGGGCCATCTGCTTGTTCCATTATTCACACAGTTAAAGTTTAATCAATTTCGCAATTAAAACATGCTACAATTTTTTTTTCACATGGTTAATGAACAGATGGTACATTTTTGTTCGGTCACTATACAGATAAAAGGTCAATGGAAGACATATATTTTTTCCAGCACATGACTTTGACTTCTGTATGAGAGGAAAGCCTCTAAATAGCTGCTGTATACGCCTTAAACTAACATACATATACGCTTATAAAGTAGGAATCTTTTTACGTAACATGCGCGGTGTTTCGTGTCAGGCGTCCTGAACTTGACACCTTTCGGCCAGAACTCCCCGTATTCATAAAGGGAAAATTCCAGAAATTCATAAAGGTCGATAGACGGTAAGTCGGTACTCCCACCATAAAGGAACCAAAGTTCACATTATGGTGAGACTCCCAACTTCTCGACATTCATGGTGAGCCCGGTCTTCTACCTGAGGTACTCCACCACCTCTTAGGCCTTCACGATAAAGTGAACCATTATTATTGGATCAATTTAAATCAGCCATTGCTTTCAATATAATACAATACAATATCTTTGTTAATAACAAGTTGTAAGTCAGGTTATTCTTTGAATGTTAAATCATAACCATAAATGAAATATAAAAACGAATTACCATCATTATTTATACATTCAAACATTGTTATTAAGAAGAAAATTGGCAGTCGTAGAACTCGTTTATCGAGTAGAAAGAGTTTGTAAGTTTTAGCTATGATGGGGCATTGACCTAATCGGACACATTTGCGTATGTGTGAAATCTATAAAAATATTTGTTCGTGAACAACGCGACACCCATCCGGCTACGCCAATAACTTTGTTGGCGCAGCCTGTAGGATATTTCTCTCATCGTAAAAACATCATCACTTTTAGACTTCACACAACGCTCGAGTCTCAGTTCCATCAAAGCTAGAAACTCGTATGATTAAGAACAATTTTGAGCATAGGTAGCTAAATAGTTTTAGATAAGTTGTTTTTGCTTGTGTAAATCGAACAGAATGTCTTTTATAGATCGCGTGTGGGTTTTGAAATAAAGATTTTATTTTAAAAGTATTTTAACAGAGTTTTATTTTTAAGAAAGTTTACACTGAAACATACCTGAAAAACAAAACCCTAAAAACAATACACTCCTTTTTTGGGGCAGTCACGTAATAAAAACACCATTTAACAAACTCGCGGGCGTTCTATTAGTCTCGTATAATAACTGATTTCCTTCTTAACCTACATTGATTAATTGGTCAGAGGTTACCGATAACGGAACTAAAGACTGCATTTTGTAATCAGCTCGCACTACGTATGTTTCTCTCGTAAAATGTGCCCAAAAATACTTCATATCTTCATTATTTTGTTTGTTAAAGTGTCACTGTGTTCTAAAACTGGAGTAAATGTTACTACAAAAGAAATTGAAGATGGAAAGAGTAGCTTGGTGTTTGTTTTCGATACGACAGGCTCTATGTATAATGATTTGGAACAGCTGAGAGATGGCGCCGAGATGATACTGAAAACTGCGTTGGAGGAGGGAAATATTATAGGAGACTTTGTGTTCGTCCCGTTTCATGATCCAGGTATGTATCAATTTAGTAAACGGAAGCGTCCATAATATATGCTATACAAAACCAAATACCAAACGTTGAGCCAGATAAGAGCTAGCTCTCCGGGTCACGCGTTGCTTCGACCAGACTTAAAAACTCTACCCCCACGGAGTCCCCCGAAAGGCTCAAATATATAAGCTCTGCCGAGACTTGCATATTTGCGACTTTTGAGATAATTTGCCGTTCGGAACAAGCAGATGGCCCACCTGATGTTAAGCGGTAACCTATGCCTTTAACAACGCATTACCTCAACGCATTAGATCGATTTTAACGGTCTTTAGGCCATCGTCATTCCTATCTTGGTTGGGCTAAAGGCAACCTCCGGTCCTTGAGCTAACAACAGCTTAGTTTCAGACCCATCTGCCAGTTCGTACCAGTCGTTCAACTGAACTGATGAACCTGTGGCGCGGCAGGCCAGTAGCCGGCTGAGATGTGAGGGGTACGGGTTCGATTCCCGCTGCGGCACGAATGTGTGTATATTCTGTAAATATTTCGCTCTGGGTTTGTATATTGTGGTCCCCACGACAGTGTGATCTAGTGTGGGATCAGGCCCCCAATTGCGCATATTTACTGTTCCAAGTTATTTCGTACGTACCTACTTGTTATTGGCAGATCCTTGCTTGAATTGGCCTGAAACACAGAATAAGTAGAGCTATAGAATTAAAAAATAATTACCTAAAGCTTTTTTGTGAAAGAGTTTGTCCGGGGAAGTATCCACCGTACCTATTTCTGCCGTTAAGAGCTCGTATTGCTGTGTTCCGGATTGAAGAGTATGGGTGCCAGTGACATTACACGCACTTGAGACTTTTCATTTTTGTCTCAGGGTGGCGAGCGCAGTGCAATGCCACGTAGGGCGCGTCCTAGGTGGACATGACCTATGTGGTAATACATTGTTAAAGGCAGTCAAGTGGCTAGTTACGTCATGCAGTTACAAAAACAAAAATAAACTATATAGTTAGGGACTGAAGACTTAGCTGATTATGGAAATTACAGATTAATTCAAGCAAGGATTCCTCAATCCACAGACGTACGAAATTACGGTTTTGTCAGCGTGATTGTGGCCAGGTGTCCTGGGCCAGGACTATCTATGTGACTGTTGCTGTAATGTTAATTTCCAACTTTCCAGCTGTAGGACCAGCCACCGTCACTCAAGACAAGGAAGTGTTCAAGAGCGCGCTAGGCATGGTCCGCGTGTACGGCGGTGGAGACTGCCCTGAGAAGTCTCTGGGTGGCATTCAGCTAGCCCTAGACGTCAGTGCCGCCAGGTCGTACGTGTACGTGTTCACTGACGCTACGGCGGGTGATCACAGGCTGGTTGGGAAGGTGTTAGATGCTGTGCAGAGGAAGCAAAGTCAGGTGAGAGTATAATATAGATAAATAACTCTTTATTGCAATAAAACGACCTTATAGTACCTTACAAAGTAGTTCATACTGGTACAATATACAATTAGATATACATTGAACAATTTTTTTTGTTGTTTTTTATTTTTATTTTTATTATAATAAATAAATAAATTATAAATAAAAAATGCTGGACTTTTCACACAACATTATCTAGCCCCAAGCTAAGCAGAGCTTGTGTTATGGGTACTAGATAACTGATATACTTAATACAAAACATTAAATAGATAGATATTTTTTATTATACATAGAAAATACCCAGAACACCCTGAACATCTGCGATCGCACAAATATTTGTTCCGAGGCGCGAATCGAACCCGCAACCTCCTGCGTCGCAGGCCAACCTTCGCCCGCCGCGCCACAGTGGTCGTCAATTATATTTTTTTATTTAGTCAAACAATGTATGGGGAGTTACCAATATTCTTTGGCGCCAAGCACTTTGAAAACAAAATCAAGGAAACATTTATAACGGACTGAAGATGTAATCAATTTCTTATCAGTTTCCGTGATAATGACCCTACGAACGAACAGATAGCTCTTGTTTATAATTCTGATCTCGCCTTCGGATGGATTGTTTTATTTCCTTATCAGCGTGTATACTAATATTATAATGTCGGAATTTTGTATGTTTGTTTGTAATCACGTGCTATACATAACGACTGAAGAGGGGGGAGTGGTGTCTGCTTTTCACCCATGCTAAGCCGGGGCGTGTTGCTAGTCGCAAATATATATAAACATAATAATAACTAATCTGTAAACTACTCTGTAATATACTAGCGTTAATCGAATGGCGGTTTTTCAAAAAAAAACTATTCACAAAGCTACTAGTTACATTATCCAATTTTGAAGAAAATCGACATACCATTGATGATCAATTCGATAACAAGAAGGAATTAAATTTAAAAAACCTCCAACGGTTTGAAACGGCTGAACCGATTTTGATAATTTCAAAATTCAAACTTTATTTATTCAATAGGATTTTTAAAAAAAATCTCTTTGACCCGTCACTTTTTATAAAATAATTATAGTATGCAATCTTATTATTAGATATACATTTGTTTTGGCTGAGTTGGAGCAAGTTCAGTCCCAAGCTTTATTATCATCTAAATAATCTGAGATTTTATAGTACGATTTTATAGAAAGTTTATTTTTAATTAAGTTTTTAAATTTGTTTATTGACAACTTTAGCACGTCGCGTCGCTTGGGATCTTGTTATAGAAGCGTACACATTGTCCTTTAAACGATTTACTAACTTTATGAAGCCTGCTAGTGGGAACAGCTAGTTTATCTTTGTTCTTAGTATTTACATTATGATTGTCGCTTTTTTTACTAAACAAGTTTATATTTTTGCGAACATACATCAGGTTTTCATAAATATATTGACATCGAAATGTCAAGATGTTTATGAAAACCTGAAATTTTTATCGAAGTGATGCTCTGGAGCCTATTTTATAAATTGCACGAACAGCCCTCTTCTGCAACACAAATATGGTGTTTATATCTGCAGCACTCCCCCGCAACAATATGCCGTAAGACATAATGCTGTGAAAGTAGCTGAAGTAAACCAGTAGCTGTATCTACGTCTGTAAAGAAACGGATCTTTTTAACTGCGTATGCCGCAGAACTAAGTCTCTTCGATAACTTATCTATGTGTGGGCCCCATTGCAGCTTATTATCTAAGGTTATGCCTAAAAATACTGCGGTGTTCTCAAGGTCCATTTCTTCGTCTTTGATTTGAACATTAGCTTTTACTTGTGTAACATTTGGTAATACAAATCTGATGCACTTTGTTATCTTTTCGTTCAGCAATAAGTTGTTGACATTAAATAAATAAATAAATAAAGATTTTTATTCAGACAACATAGTCCATAGTGTTAGTAAGCTTATGATTAGGGGTAACTAACACAGATTTCGTCCTCTGGGAGAGTTTCCAAACCAGAGGACATGCGTAATTGTTTGCAATTTCTTTCAGGATGCTGTTGTTGCTCACACGCACTCTGCTTAGTAGTGAGGCCGTTTTTTTCCGCCATATGGCGTCGAACGTGTTTGTGCGCGCATCGGCGAACATGCCTGAAGCACTACAGAAGCGCGGAAGCTTCAACAGCGTCCTGAAAGCGTTATTGAATTGGACCCGCAGAGCATTGTAAGCCTTTTGAGTATGCTGAAACCACAGACTCGCGGAGTACATGGATGTACAGTACGCCTTAAAAAGGGTAATTTTGACAGCGTCTGTACATCGTGCGAATCTGCGGGCCAGTATATTGGCTCTGACTGAGAGTGCTCTGCGTTCCCGCTCCATGTCGGCGTCGTCTTGCAGGTTATCGGTTACCAAATGCCCGAGGTATTGGTAACCGACCGAGGGGTTACTGATTGGGTTTTGGCTAGTTTGATGGCAATAATTAGATACTTAAGGTGGTGTTGTGTGGTCAATGTACAGGTTCCTTGGGTCAAGTACCAATAAAATCCAGATTTGTATAGCCAACACGTACCCACGGGCCGCCGTCTGATCGACGAGTGCGCGGCAGTCGCAATGCAAACCACGCGCCCGCCACCATTCGGCTGCACGCTGTGCGCGCCAGTATTTATTATACGCTACATCTACCTTTTACAAAATTCAAAAACAAATAATTTTGTTTGCAATATTAATATATACAGAAATAATTGTAACGTAACTTAAATCGAAAATTACAGTTGTAATCAACTAAAACATTTACAGATACAGATAGGTACAGATATTTACCAGACACAAATTTATGTTTAGAGAACATTGCATTACTCTGAATATTTAGATGTTCATGGTCAAAGAATAGTCTTACACTTTATTCATACCTAATACTTGCAATTTTACACTATTGGCTAACTACGTCCTCATCAGTACGAACATAATCATCTATGTCCACGCGAACCATCCACTGTCTTTCAACTAATTTGAGGTGAAAAATGTTTCGACGCAATCGTTGACCACTATCGTCATTTTCTATTTCCACGTCGTTTTCATTCTTGTTGACAAAACTGTGTGTGGTACTCGTACGTACGTCGATGCTCGTACGTCATAAAATGGAGAAGATAATTTGTTCACTTTGTCAAGTTTCTTCGAATATACTTCCTCTCCGACTCCAATAGTTGATTCCGTAGCATGTCTCTTCCTATCTGCATCTTCTTTTCCTTTCTCTTTCATTTATGTATCTCTGTCCTTGGTTTCTAAATCTACATCAGCGAATTCAACATCTAACACAGATGGCAATTTATTCTTGAAATGACGCCTGTAAAAGGGTGCTGCAGGAGATTTACCCGTGCCAGAATGGGGATTACTATTAATCATATAAGTAAGAACATTTTTTTTTAAGAATAACTTATTTGTTAATTATATTGACAGTACAGTTATTTACAAAAATAATAATGGGTTGCTTAATGCGCAGCTTTTTTAATATGATACAATTTAATCTCTCAACCTCGTCGTTTTGCTGAGGTCAGTCAGTAGAGAACTATTGAACAACCTAATACCAAACTTAGAAAAAGTTCAAACTGAGTACATTTGTTCTATGGGCCATTAACACCTGTGAAACGAAAAGGGGTGCCTAACCGGGAAAATATTTCCTTAAGCAGGTTAACAGTGTGAAAGGCATCTATCGATTTAGTAATTTTAAATTCTTTGTAGCGTCTAAATTAATCTGTATGGGTTATTAGGGGGATTCGGTGCGGAAACTAAAGTTCAACCTTTATAAGCCCCAATATAATGTTCTGCATCTCGACTGAACTCTGAATTTTCGGCCACCATACCTTGGAATACAGTCTAGTTTTCATAGCTACTATTCCAGGATGGCCTTTAGGAGTCGCTGCTAAGACTGTTGACCTTAAACCCAAAAGGACAACGATTTTATTCCCATGTAAAAGTAGCTTGTCCACGAAACAAAGTTAGGTATCAAATCCTTTTTTTTTCCACAATTTTATCCTAGTCATTGATTTAGACACCATACCTTAACTAGGGAAAGTTCCTTGTCTACCTCACAGTCTTGCTTTAGTTCACTCAGATAAATTGTGACAGGACTCCTCGATGACTAAATTCAAATAATTTTCATCATCATGGTCGCGATAACTGTGTATTAGAACATAACCGTGATAGCGAATTAGCAATATTTCGTTGACCGGACTGTACACAATTTTCAAATTATACGCCTGTAGGCCGGGGAACCACAGGCAAAACTAATCTCAGATTGCGCCACCATCGCTGGTGCTTGTCATTTAGTGGTCTTGTCTTTTTCTCATCAAAAGGGAAACGGTGTGTACCTTTATTTTTACACTACACAGAAGCATGTTTGTTTATACCAAACTATTATTTAATGTTTATTTACTAAAATTATCCATTGATATTTGACACTTACGTCAGTTTTTTTTTATATTAGCATTGATATACCTTTGTTTGGCTACGAAACAACACCAGCGATTATGCGCCACCTAGCGTGATAAATAAGCAGTGTGTCTCCCCAATTGGCCCAAATATTACCTCTAAAGGTTTATTAAAACTATTCTTACCGAATAGGTACATGTCAAAATGGTTCACTGTCCAGACCAATGCAAGAGCCTCTTACTCGCGGTCTGAAATACTTTTATTACCGTCACTTGACCCATCTATACCATGCTGAACGAGAAAAACCCCCAAATCTACAGGACTAGCGTCAGCGTAAATTTTAGTTTTGTCGTGTAGGTCATAATAGGTAAGTACCTTCTATAAGTTTTTTAAAAAACATTAATGAGATGCCAAACATGAGGCGTTTCCACGGGAATAACCCTTGGCTACAAATGAAGGTAGTCGGATGTGTCTGCTATCCTTGTTTAGCTCAAGTTTATGAAAAAAAGTTTTCCAGATAAAGTTTTGAAAACCTTTTGGCATCATTTACTTAGGAATTATCTGTTGTGAGTAATGGTTGTTTTTCTTTAACTATAGCTGGGTTTGGCCAAACTCATATCTACACATATGCGAGCATGTCCATCCTCTTTAAGAGCTGGTACCAGATGTGTGTGTGACCACGATTGTTACAACACAGTTGAAACATCGGGAAAATAAATAAATAACACGCGATAAATAACTGTGACAATTATCAATAATATAATAATATGGTACCACTTTTTTTTACCCTTTTTTATTCATATTTATAGGGATATGGATTTGAACATCTTGAAACTTAAGAAACTTAAGACCAGTATTGCCATTAACTGCATTTACTCCTAACCCGAGTTTAGTTACGGTTTCTTTTCTGAGCAGATTCCTGGTGCCGTTTTTCACAACTTAAAACGTGGATCTGACAATCGAAGCACCGTTACTAATGGTTACAGAAGACCAAAAAGATCCGAGAACCGTTAGGCAATTCTGGCTTCCGTATGCCATAATCTTTCATTAAAGGGATTTTTCCTTGATTTTCAACAAGGACGTCGTAGTTCTTGAGGTTTTCCCAAGTTACGTCAATGACAATTTACTTCTTGACTGCGACCGTGAATACATCTTCACCATCAACAGATCTTATGGTTTCTTATGAGTGTGCCTGGGATGTTGTATTAGATATCTTGTAGGGCCAGTCCGGCCGTAGGTATTTAAAAGCGCTGCCCTCTTTGCCAGAGGCGGCGTAGTAACATTTGTTGTCAACAAATGAAGCCATAGTGCCCTTTTAAATTTTTCCCAGCGTAAGCCAATTTTATCTGAGTCGCCTTCACAAAACGACTAATGATAATAGGGCTTGTTGTAGGCACCGTTCCGATTTTAACCGAACTACCTTTTGTTATTTTTTCAGAGACCTTTGCACATTATAATTATAATTTTAGGCTAAACCCAAACAGTTTATATAGGTACCGTTCCGATTTTCATCGAACTACCTTTTTTCTTTTGTCAGAGATCTTTGTACATTATGGTGATAATGATAATTTTACACTATGCCCAAACAGTTTATATAGGTACCGTTCCAATTTTCACCGAACTACCTTTTGTTATTTTTTTCAGAGACCTTTCACATTATGGTGATAAGGTTATGTAGGTACCGTTCCGATTTTCACCGAACTACCTTTTGTTCTTTTTTTCAGAGACCTTTCACATTATGGTGATAAGGTTATGTAGGTACCGTTCCGATTTTCACCGAACTACCTTTTGTTCTTTTTTTCAGAGACCTTTCACATTATGGTGATAAGGTTATGTAGGTACCGTTCCGATTTTCACCGAACTACCTTTTGTTCTTTTTTTCAGAGACCTTTCACATTATGGTGATAAGATTATGGAGGTACCGTTCCGATTTTCACCGAACTACCTTTTGTTCTTTTTTTCAGAGACCTTTCACTTAATGGTGATAAGGTTATGTAGGTACCGTTCTGATTTTCATCGAACTACCTCTAGATCTCCGTATTTTATTTTGATACCATTTGACATTTCATCAAATTATCACTCGAAGATCATTTTAGGTACCAACCAACAAAATGGGGTCATGCTATTGTAATGCAAACATAATCCGTAACTTCCTACTAAATTTGATTTAAAAACAAATCTTATAACTAAGTTTTGTTTACTAAGGTGATAGTACCTACTATTACTAGTAAATAGGATAGAAACATTTAAAAATGTTCATCAAACCCTATGATTTCAATGCGATGTTGCTCGCTCGTATAAAATATAGAAGGTAGACAAATACAACATACCTATGTATCTTCTAAGCTGTCATTCGTGGTGACTGTATGCCAGGCAGGTAATAGGTATTCAAGAGTTTAAAATGCAATAGGTATTACTTGTTTACCGACACAAAAATAATAAAAGAAAGTAGGTAGGTAGGTAGTTAAAAGTAATTTAAAGTCTAAATACTTTCAAGCAAGCTAAGCTGCTGTTTTACGATAAAATCAGCACAAATCTAGACATGTTTGAACATGTAGCAATGCAACGGTGGTGCGCCAGCATGGTAGTAGATAGGTATGGTACCTACTTACCTAAGCCAACGCATAGGTATGTATTGGTCACAAGAATACGTGTTGTCAGATAATTTTTTAACTATATAATACTACAACCAGTGTTTGCAAAACAATTAGCCTCATTTAGCCGGTCTACCTCTTTTTATTGAAATTATTGGCACATACCTCGATATTTTAGTCACTGGCAGGGTCGCCACTTGTACAGGTTCCTTGGGTCAAGTACCAATAAAATCCAGATTTGTATAGCCAACACGTACCCACGGGCCGCCGTCTGATCGACGAGTGCGCGGCAGTCGCAATGCAAACCACGCGCCCGCCACCATTCGGCTGCACGCTGTGCGCGCCAGTATTTATTATACGCTACAGTCAATACGACCAAACTTCTATTCGAGAGTAGACATCAGTTTCAACATCATGAATTACCTTGCAGGTGGTATTCGTGCTGACGGGTCACTGCAATGACCTGGACAAGCCTTCCTTCAAGGTGTATCAACAGATCGCATCCGCTAGCTCTGGACAGGTGTTTAACTTGAACAAAACCAGTGTGCACAAGGTGAGAACGCCGCGCGCCGCGCTTTTTAAGATCTGAGAGATATAACACGACGCTATTCCGAAGGTGTAGCAACTTTGGACCTTAGGTATATAAGAAAGGGCACCGACTCCGTGCCAATTCTGTGTCCGTTCTAATAGACCCATCCGTCTCCTATCGTGGATTTCGTCAAAGCCAACTTAGGGTGTACACCAGGGGCACCGAACAGCTCTATCTATGTATACTATCCAGGGCACTGGCAGCAGCATCCACCAACTACTGGACACCAATAGGTACTGCGATCGACAATCCGCCTGCCAAAGCGTGGTGATTATGGCAAATATCCCCCATAGGATTTTATGAGGCAGACTTCGTCCAGTAGTGGATGTCTATGGCTGATGATGGTGATGTTGAAAGGGTATATCGTAGTGGTGTCCTAATTTTGTTGTATACTACTACTTTGGATGAAGGATGGCCCACCTGATGTTAAGCGGTACCCTCTGCCTATGAACAGTGCATTAGGCCGCAGAGGTGGTGGAATACATCAGGAAGAAAGCCGGAGTGGGTTTGAGGGTCATGAAGTTGGACTCTCGTCATAATGTGAGCTTTAGCTCATTTATGGTGTGGGTCCCTACGGAAAATGTGAAGACTTACTTGAGCCCGGACTTCTGGGCGAAAGGGGTGAAGTTCCGGCGGTTCAAGGGACGCCTGTCACGTGATCTCCCGGGCCGCGACGCGCCGGCGATCACACGTGTGTTAGTGTGTTAGTTTCTAAGGTATTTATATTGATATGGGCTTACTATTTTTAGGTTTAGTGCATTTCTCAGTAAGCCTGAAAAAAGATTTTGAATTTGAATTTGAATTTGAATTATCACATAGGAAACGTCCATCTAGGACGCACCCTATGTGGCATTGCACTACGCCTGCCACCCGAAGACATAAATATGAAAAAAAAACATGTGCCTGTAACTTCACCGGCAACCATATACCCTTCAAACCGGAACACAGCAATGCGAGCAATACTGCTTTGCGGCAGAAATAGGCATGGTGGTAGTACTTCTCCGGACGAAATCTTTTACAAAAAAGCTCTACTACTACTAAAAACTCTGCACCTGACCTGCCCCCCTATTCCCTAACTGAAAGTCACTCGGTGACTAACGTTTGACAAGAAGAATGATCACCAATTTAAAAAAAAATACTATTAAGAATTGTCAATTGATGGTAATTTTACTTGTCAAACGTTGGTCACTGAGTGACTTTCAAGATAGGGCATAGGGGGCAGATCGAATGCACTGACTAGACTATTAAATACTGGGTAATATTTTGCATTAAATTATCTAGTGATTAAAGTTTTACAAATGTTCAGGTGCTGGACTTCGTGAAGAGTTCAATTAAAGGCAGGATGGTGAACCTCGGATCCAGCGTCAATCCGGCCGGGTCAAACTACACGCAAGGGGTAAGTGACACTAAACACCGCTTACTACTGATTGGACTTGTGGCACTGAGACGTGACCGCTATGGCCGCATAAGAAAGCTGAAAGCTATGCAGCGTGCTATACATATGGAGGTAAACGTGCTCACGTGGTGGAATCCACGATGAGGAGATCCATGGAAGAACCATAGTTCTAGATATAGCCCAGAGGATAAGCAAGCTGAAGTGGCAGTAAGTCGGTTATGTCTGCAGAAGCAACGATATAACCGGTGGAGTAAACGAGTTCTTGAGTGGAGACCGCGTCTTGGCAAACGTAGTGTAGGGCACCTCTGGCTAGGTGGAGCGACAACTTGCGCGGGGTGGCTGGCAGAAACTGGATGAGGAGAGCCTCAGACCGGGCTCAGTGGCGCGCCATGGGAGAGACCTATGGCCAGCAGTGGACTGCAGTAGGTTGATGATGATGATGAAGAATGAGCAAGTTGAAGTGGCATTGGACAGTCCATATTTAGCAAGTTGAAGTGGCATTGGATAGTCCATATTTAGCAAGTTGAAGTGGCATTGGACAGTCCATATTTAGTAAGTTGAAGTGGCATTGGATAGTCCATATTTAGCAAGTTGAAGTGGCATTGGACAGTCCATATTTAGTAAGTTGAAGTGGCATTGGATAGTCCATATTTAGCAAGTTGAAGTGGCATTGGACAGTCTTAGCTTGCAGAACTGATAACCGAAAGGTTTTCGAGTGGCGACAATAAACCGGACGACGCAAAAGTGGAATGTGATTCGATGGACCAAAGACGTTATAGAGGATGCAGGAAGGTGGTGGTAGGAGGCGGCTCAAGATAGTTCGTTGCGGCATTCTATGGGGAGTTCCATGGAAATAGTTCCAGCTGGACACTTCTGTGGTCTGATGATGAGACACCGCTACTCTTAATTGGCAGATGGCCCATCTGCCCCGCCATTACATGTTATTCTGTTATTTTGATATCAGTTTTAGAAAGATTGAATACTGTTTTTATTTAAATCAGTATTTAGTTACGCAGTTTGTCATAAAGGTATAAAGCTTGATTGCAAAACAAAATCAAAATCTTAGTAATATTTAAAAGCGAAAGTTTGTGAGTGTTGCGTGTGTTAGTTACTTCTTCACGCTGAAACGCTCCGCGGATTTGGATGAAATTTGGAATGGAGATAACTTGACTCCTGGAATAACACATAGGCACATTTTTATGCAGATATTCCCACGGGATCGAGACCTATGCGGGTAACACCGCGGGGCGTTGTTACAAATATAGAAACCAAAAGATATTAAAAGATAAACTGCTAATTACCACTATTATTCGTCACTTTGCTGACGTTTCTGAGACTGAGTTCAGAAGCCTCTTCATCATGAGCACCGCCCGCGACCGCGTTCGACGGTGGACCAGCGAATACTGCGTGCAACCTTTTAATATGATTCCCAACCACGATAGTTTCAGTTCTAAACCAAAAGATGTTGCAACCCACTGTGAAAAGTGGCCCATTGAGGCTCTGCCTACCCTTTCGAGGAAAAAGGCGTGTGTCTATGTATGTATGTAATTATAGAAACAGCTTTGAAACTGACTGAAACTGATAGCAATAGAATTAAGTCTTCTTTATGCGTAATCTCTCTGGACTCAACTGAAATGGCTCACGTCATGTCACTATGATGTCCTACGGGGCATTGCAATACGTACGTCCCAGAGACAAAGATAAAAAGTCTCATGTGACTGTAATTTCAACGACACTTACCACACAAACCGGAACACAGAGTGAGCACTTTGCGGCATAAATAATTTTGGTGGTAGTACGGTAGTACCTACTTCCACTATATGAGCTCTTTCATTTCCAAAAAGTCTCTATTTAGGTTGTACTACTAAAACTACACCTCGGTCTCTGTCCTCTCTCGGAGCGGCGGGCGAAGGTTCGCCTGCAACGCAGGAGGTTGCGGGTTCGATTCCCGCCTCGGACCAAATATTTGTACGACTCGCCCCGGCTTTGCACGGGTAGCCCCCGATGAAAAACTGACCCCCCCCCCCCACCCCCGATATTTTATTACTTATTCTGCTATTCGGAGCGGAGAAGAATCCACCAAAAAAGATAACTAACATCGGTCCAGCCGATCTTGAGTTATAAGTGGTGTAACTAACACGACTTTGTTTTATATATATATAGATATCAATTATCTAGTACCTATAACACAAGCTCTGCTTAGCTGTGTTGTGTAAACTGTCCAGCATTATTTACTGGGTTCACGGCAGGCAACACTATTGAAGCGTATCCGAATCGACACCACTGTAATAGTGACTGTTTGAATGTCCTCTGTTTCTCATAGATACCTGTGGACAGCACGCTTGGTGAGGTGACGGTCTCCGTATCGGGCGCGAAGCCTCAGATAACAGTAGTGGACCCCAGCGGCGAACAGCTCACCGGACCGCCTAAGCTGATCACCACTTTAGACTTGTCTGAAATCATGGTTAGTATCTCTTACAGTGTATATAGGTACTAGTATAGTATTATTTTATATGTGATACAGGTTTATTTTAGTTTGGGATCTATTATCGCCTTTTATTAACCCCCGACGCAAAAACGACGGGGTGTTATAAGTTTGACGTGTGTGTGTGTGTGTCTTTCTGTCCCATCGTAGCTTCCAAACGGATGAACCGATTTAGTTTTTTGTTTGTTTTAAAGGTGTAGTTGTCGGGAGTGTTCTTAACTTTGTCTGATCAAAATCGGTTCAGCCGTTCAGCGTTGGGGTTTTTTTAAATTTTTACTAAATTAATTACTTGTTTTTGTTGTAATGGCGGTACTAGCAGATGGCCTACCTGATGTTAAGTGATACCTACCCTCTGCCTATGAACAGTGCATTACCTCATAGGTCATGTCCACCTAGGACGCGCCCTATGTGGCATTGCACTGCGCCCGCCACCCTGAGACATAAATATGAAATGTATCATGTGCCTGTAATTTCACCGGCACCCCTTACCCTTCAAACCAGAACACAGCAATGCGAGCACTACTGCTTTGCGGCTGAAATAGGTATGGTGGTAGTACTTCCCCGGACATTCCCTGGACTTGTTTGTAAGATTTGATGGTATAATAAGATTTGAACTGAAGATTTGAAAAACTCTTTCACAAAAAAGCTCTACTACTACTAATGATAAGTTATGATAAGTTGTGAATAACTATAAATGGCTATAGCTACGTCGGTGATCTTGGTTCTTCTATGAATCTCTTCGTTTCGGACGATTTGGTTGTGAAAAAAGACCAATACCCTAAAATTCAATGTGACATGACGGCTAGCTTCGCTCGCCGCATAGTCCCCACCCAATACATATAGCTCCGTCATAAGTCCCCATTGGGAGAGACCTCGTCCAACAGTCTACCAGCTGATGAAGTAGTCCCCCATTAAATGATGGGGGGGATTTACCATACTCACCACCACGCCTATGGATATCTAAACGCTGATGATGCTAACCCAGGTGGTGAAAGTGATGCAGCCGGAACCCGGAAACTGGACGATAACTGTGGGAAGTGAGGAAGCATACTCCGTGAAGGTGTCAGGACTGTCCAACCTGACCTTCAATCACGGCTTTTCGGTGGAGAAGCCCCAAACCATGGCTGAAACCAGCTACAGGCCTTTACAAGGTCAGTATAATAAAAAAACACATTCTAATATACCAGACTGTGGTGTGTCCGGCCTAAGAATAGGTCCCTCCGTCTCCTCCAGTGGATGTCGTAAAAGCCGATTAAGGGATTAACCGGACTTGTGGGTAAGATTCGTTAGTATAAGATTTGTCCTGGCTAGCTTATTTAAAGATTGTGTTATTACTAACGCTTTCTGCGTTAGTCGAGTCAGTCGTGGGAAGCAATGGCCGCGATGAGCCCACCTTTTGTCACGTCTATATTCCACGAAGTCCACGATGGTGCAACCCACTGTGAAAAGTGGCCCAATGAGGCTCTGCCTACCGGGGGGTTTGAAGATGCGTGTGTATCTTCTGGATTACAGAAAAAGTTAGGCAACAGGCATTTGACTCCAACCAACTCCTTTCAGCATTTTTAACACCCGACGCAAACGAAGGGATGTTATAAGTTTGACGTGTCTGTGTTTGTGCGTGTGTGTCTGTCTGTCCCATCGTAGCTCCCGAACGGATGAACCAATTTAGTTTTTTTTTATAGGTGAATTTGTCTGTAGTGTTATTAGCTGTTTGATCAAAATAGGTTCAGCCGTTTCATTGCGTTGAGTGTTTTTTTTAATTTTCACAAAATTAATTACTTTTTATAAAAATAACTAATATAATATGTTTTAGGAACATACAACCACATGATGATAGGCCTCACGCAGAAAGACCCGCCTGTGACCATAGAGTTCGCGGAGATACTATCTATGAACGGGAGTACCCTCTTTGAGCTGCCGATAACGGAAGTGGATTCAGAGAATAAAGTATACTTGGCTGAGGCGTTCATACCGCCTGAAGACTTCTTTTATATCGCTGTAAGTTTTTTGTATAAGGGCCTTCTCCCATTACGATACGCATAAGCGATTCAAGTATCCTGCAAGTCTCGAAGACTAGTCGCCGCCAAGGCTCGCACACTAGCCTGCATTCAAATGTATGTGAGATAATTGGCGGTGACTAGTTTTCGAGACTTGCAGGATACTTGAATCGCCTATGCGTATCGTAATGAGAATTGACTTAGGCCCTTCTCCCATTAAGATACGCACAGGCGATTCAAGTATCCTGCAAGTCTCGAAGACTAGTCGCCGCCAAGTATCTCACATACATTTGAATGCAGGCTCGCACACTTGTGAGCTACTTGGTGGCGACTAGTCTCCGAGACTTGCAGGATACCTTCAGGATACTTGAATCGCCTATGCGTATCGTAATGAGAGAATTGACTCAGGCCCTTCTCCCATTACGATACGCACAGGCGATTCAAGTATCCTGCAAGTCTCGAAGACTAGTCGCCGCCAAGTATCTCACATGCATTTGAATGCAGGCTCGCACACTTGTGAGCTACTTGGTGGCGACTAGTCTCCGAGACTTGCAGGATACCTTCAGGATACTTGAATCACCTATGCGTATCGTAATGAGAGAATTGACTCAGGCCCTTCTCCCATTACGATACGCACAGGCGATTCAAGTATCCTGCAAGTTTCGAAGACTAGTCGCCGCCAAGTATCTCACATACATTTGAATGCAGGCTCGCACACTTGTGAGATACTTGGTTGCGACTAGTATCCGAGACTTGCAGGATACCTTCAGGATACTTGAATCGCCTGTGCGTATCGTAATGGGAGAAGGGGTTTACTGTAACGCGGGCTGACTGACGTAAGCGCATTTCGAGCCTCATAGCGCCATCTTTTGAGAGATGTTTGTAGAGAATGAGGGGTTTGCACAGCCGTTTCACACCATGCTTAAACCTTTGAAAATAGATGGCGTCAAAGTCAACAACGAAGTGATATATTTTCGCGGTAGAGTCTGTTCAAAAATAGAAGCGTCGTGGGATTGGAGGGCGCAGCTGCGATTATATACCTTTTTTTTAGCGGGCAATACAAAAGCGCGTCTGTTCTGTTTTGATCATTTTACAACTGTAACTATTTATTTAGTATAAAATTCAAAATGCCGACGGTTTGAAACCTAGGCTAAAGAATGAGTTAAATAAACTAAATAAAACGTTAGTTCACAATTTGGCCACGATGCTTCTCTTTTTGAACAGACTCTATTTTGTTACTATCACATAAAATCACAGACGATGCATTTGTTAATTTTGACAACTACATTTAAATCAGCGCCATCTAACGAGCCAAATCGAACTTTTTTTTATTATTATTCGAGAATGAAACCTTTCTCGAGTTGTTAGCGCCATCTGCTGACGGGTATCGTGAAATTGCTAACTCTATCTATTGTTAGAGCGGGACGGATGTGTAGCGTCATCACGCACACTAATGAAATTGCATACTTGCAGTTTGACTTTACGAGGTTAGTACATGTATGTACTTACGTTAGTCGTCACCACACCGCGCCCTAATAAAGTCGTATTGTACGGCTCATAAACGTACGACGGGGCGGTGA
Organism: Operophtera brumata; assembly: GCA_932527175.1. Classification (NCBI taxonomy): domain Eukaryota; kingdom Metazoa; phylum Arthropoda; class Insecta; order Lepidoptera; family Geometridae; genus Operophtera; species Operophtera brumata. Next base: position 43,323,479 of record OW052226.1, on the reverse strand, counting down.
AAAATATTTTTACATATTTTTTTTTTGTGTGTTAAATGTCGTCACACCACCGCGGTCTTGTACAGACGCCCAACAAAAGTCTTCCCGTCAATAATTACCCACTCATTGAGTGTAGTGAATCTACATTATGTAAGGATCTGATGAAGTCCTCGCATAGCTGTGCGCACATAAGGTCGCATAGTAGTGGCCCGCTAGCGACTTGGTCCGTCTTAACTAGCTTAACCGCTCGCAACTTCGTCCGCACTTCGTGAGCAGAAACATAGTTCCAGCATCAGGTGGCGACTCCCTCCTGACGAAGAACACGCCTCGGGAGGTAACAATAGAACACCTATATGGTATGGTTGCGACGCGTTGCTATACGGGTGGCGCGTCGGGTCAAGCCAGGTCTTATCCATCTTCGGAAGCCCATTGGAGCAGCCGATCATCATTACGTGATGATGATTTTCCAGTCAAAGGAAATCAACCTACATCGTAGCGGTAGCCTAGCTGTTGTCTGTCCAGCAGGGTTCTACTTCATTGAAGTTTCTACTCTACATAGTGTGGTGTTAAAGTGATCACGGTGATATTATTTTTTGCGTGTAAATTCAGTGCAGTGTAGCTTTATTTTTACATAGCGAGCTTGCATTTACGCAATTAATATTAAGATGGCCTTGCAATTCATAGAATTGTATATTTTTGCAATGTGCATACAATCATTTTTTTTACAAATTATAGTATTTTTAATTACTTTATATAAGTTTAACAATCTGTTAGCTTTGATATGTACCGCTCATATAAAGGAGTGAGTAAATAGAGTAATAAGCAGTTTTGTAAGTACCTACTTAAGTAATGTAATACATTCATTGAATTTCAATTATCATTTACTTATCGGCTTTCGCTAAAGCACCACTTATCTACTTACAGTTCTTTTAAAGTTGAAAATATATTTTTTCAAAATGTGTCATTCATCAGTTAAGGGAAAGAGCGAGGAGATAATAACGTTTGACGCTGCTATGTTCAAATAAATATCTCTAAATAACATAGTTATTCCTACGTAATATTTTTATATCATACGTAATATAAGCTACTCCTTAACATGTTACTTATAATAAATATTGTAACAGATTTTTATTAAATTTAGTTTGTAATTTAATAATAAAATTAATTTTTATTACAGACCTATATCAATTTGGTATACGAATTATAATTCATTGTCTTCATAAATTACATTCTAGGAACGTAGTTCTGAGAAATATTGTAAACAGCTTGAGTACTTAGTTAGCATTACCTTGTAATTGTAATAGTATCCAGCCTTTGTTTATCCAACCTGCGTCCGGGCGATAAACCAAGCGCTCAACTTACTGAGAACGCTAGTCAGCGATTCTTACTGTTATTAACAGGAATGTACTCAGGACTTGGTAATATTTGATTTATTAGTTTTTAATTTTGAATTGTTTTGTATAACTTTTATGTTCAAAATTTTCAAAAAGGGGGAGGTTGATGTAGCGTCATCACGCACACTAATGAAATTGCATACTTGCAGTTTGACTTTACGAGGTTAGTACATGTATGTACTTACGTTAGTCGTCACTCCACCGCGCCCTAATTAAGTCGTATGGTTTAATATTTCCCACCTATCAAGTTTGTGAATTATATATCAGTGAAATAATAAGACATTTTAAATTCAGTGTTTATTTTATTTAAACCAGATTCACAAATAGGTCGAAGTAACTGTCATAGTCCTAATCAGGATAACCATCAGTTAAAGATGTATCATGTATAATTTTTAGGGTTCCGTTACAAAAATTACGGAACCCTTATGGATTCGTCATGTCTGTCTGTCTGTCTGTCTGTCCGTGTATGTCACAGCCCCTTTTTTCCGAAACTATAAGAGCTATGCTGTTGAAACTTGGTAAGTAGATGTATTCTGTGAACCGCAATAAGATTTTCAAACAAAAATAGAAAAAAAACAATAAATTTTTGGGGTTCCCCATACTTCGAACTGAAACTCAAAAAACTTTTTTTCATCATACGCATACGTGTGGGGTATCTATGGATAGGTCTTCAAAAATGATATTGAGGTTTCCAATATAATTTTTTTCTAAACTGAATAGTTTGCGCGAGAGACACTTCCAAAGTGGTAAAAAGTGTCCCCCCCCATAACTACTAAAATAACAGAATGATAAGACTAAAAAAATATATGATAATATGAACATTTTACTTAAAAATAGTATATCATAAAATGCAATTTTTCTCTAAAATAACAGTCTAATGTTTTCTGAGTGGCTTTTTGCTTCGGCTCCATCAAAAATTCTTCATAACATGCAACACTGTTTCTTATTGTTTGACTAACTGATGAAACTCGATCCACGTAATCATCATATATAAACAAACAAATATCAATTCGGTGACCAATCAGTGCACTCGCGTAAAACGGGGCAATTTAGCGCGAAAATTTAAAAACCGCGCTATAGTGAATCCGCGTTATACGGGGTCGCGTAAAGCGGAGTGTTACTGCATAAATGTCAAGTCACTTGATTTGTTCGCACTCAAAGCCAATTTACGCCTGACTACCCTTAGAGCGAGTTCCCATACATATTTATATCCGAACAATAGATGCCGAGAACGTTCGCGAACTAACGCGCATTTTGTAGTATAAAAAGCGGCCAAGTGCGAGTCGGACTCGCCCATGAAGGGTTCCGTAGCAGCAAGTAACATAATACAAAAGTTCTAGGATGGATTACGACAGCATCAACAAATAACATCATCATCATACATCGGTTACATATAAAACTAAAAACATTTATTAAATAAAAGTTACAAAAGAAACCGGACAATGAACAGTGCAGTGATGTACAGTATGTTTGTGTTTCAGATAAACGGTAAAGATGAGCGCAGCCAACCGCTGAGGAGAATAGGTACAACAGCAGTCCAAGCTAAAGTACCGGGTGAGTGCAATCAAAGTCATCATCATCCTCATCATCAACCAGTTCACTGCTGACGATCGGTCGTGGCTCCAAGCACCGGCTTTACACTGTGTGGGTCATCTACGTGGTGCCCAAGAACCCATTTTTTAGGGTTCTTTACCCATAGCCTATATAAATTAAACAAGGAAATTTAATTGATAACGTCATACATTAGTACAAAACTCGCTTAAAACTTATTATTGTCACTGGTACCTAGTAGTTCGACTTATTGTGTGAGATGGCGCTATTATACTAGAAGTGTGATATACTACTGCCATCTATCGAACAGTTAATAAAATTCAAACATCGATGTAGGCGTGTGTGTGTGTGTATAGTACAGTAGGTACACTTCATCTAGTAGGTGTATTATCGCCACCTCACGACAATAAGTCGAACTACTAGGTACGCAGCGAAATATTATGTTCAATAAATCAAAATGTAAATTTCCTATTTTCGTAGTGACATTATAAAAATATTGTATTTTAATTCTTAAAATAAATAAATTTGATAAATCTGAACAGTAAAATGCGATATTTTGTTATACAGACAAATTTTATTTCTACCGAGCCAAGTGACGCCATCTAACTACATTTATTGTACTATTGGAAATGTTACAAGAAGTGAGCAATATACCTTAGTTATCTATGCCCCCCAAAGGGTAGCTCGAGCTCCATAGCCCTATTGCTCTTGCTTATCCGTTCGTCTGTCTGTCTGTACCTGTCACAAGGTCTAACTGCTAAACCGTTGAAGCTACAATCTTCATAGGTATACCTATTTGCACTAGTTATGTAGGTACCTATATAACCGACCCAAAACCAAATATTAAACAAAAAAAAATAAAAGGGGACGTGAATAAAAATTGTTTTTGTAGTTCAATAACAGTTTCTTTTGTTTTAGATGTCCCGTATTTAACAACCTCTCGGAAGGTAAGATCTTTGTGTTATTATTTAATGTTTTTTTTTTCTTAACCTATATTGTCCCTCTGCTGGGCAAAGGTTAAGCAAATGAAATTATTATAATCTGTTTTTAATTACCGCATAATTTAAGCGTTATCATATTTTATTGATTCAAAATAAACGTTCTGCTATGAATGCGGAATGGTATGATGTAATAAATGTACCTAGTAACGATCTTATTTGTAGATAACTGCGCATGTCCATTCGAGGGTAGTGCTCAAGTGTAAGGTGGAGAGTCTGGTGCCTGTCATAGCGATGTGGACGAAGGGATCTCACAAGCTGCAGCCGCAGATTTCTAGCTTGTAAGTTTACTGTCAGCCTGCACTCCCACTGCTGGGCAAAGGCCTCCTGTAAAATTGGGAGCCAGAGGAAACAGCAAGCTTTGGAATAAAATAATATAATTAAATAGCGGCGCGTCACAAGTGACCGCAATATCGTAAAAAGAGACCGCCACAGTGCGGAGCTTAACTTATATAGATACAAAACAGCGCCGTATCACGACGATAATCGGTACCATTTGCTTGTGTAGTTAGGTGGACATAATGGATTTGTCTTCGTGGTTTGGTTGTTGATGCATAGGTGGCGCTGCATTCAACACCTCCCAACTGGACCACAGTAGTAGTAGTAGTAGAGCTTTTTTGTGAAAGAGTTCGTCCGGGGAAGTACTACCACCATACCTATTACTGCCGCAATGCAGTAGAGCTCGCATTTCTGTGTTCCGGATTGGAGGATATGGTTGCCGGTGAAATTACAGGCACATAGACTTTTCATCTTTATGTCTCAGGCTTGCGGCGCGGTGCAATGCCACATAGGGTGCGTCCTAGGTGGACGTGACCTATGTGTTAATGTGTTGTTCATAGGCAGAGGGTACCGCTTAACATCAGGTGGGTTGTTGTATAAAAGTTCAAGTTGTATAAAAAAAACACGCTCTGTCAAAGACGTCCTACATGGTTTTTTTTTCTACACGAAAAGTCTTTATAGCTCAAGAGAAAAAAGCAGAGGCGAACTTAAGGTTGCGGGTTTGATTCCCGCTGCGGGACAAATATTTGTATGATCTTCAAATATTTATTCCAGGTCTGGGTGTTGTGGTACAATGGTACTAGAAGTTCCTGATACCCTCGACATAGGGTGTCCTAGGTGGGATCAGGACTACGGTGACTGTATATAGGGTGTTATGTTTATGTTATGTTTAAAGTTGATATGGTTTAATTGATTCAACATGGTTAAATATCGAAGGTTCTTTGAGAATGTCCGACTGGTACACAGAACATATTGTGCGGTAGATAGTAGCGAGACTTATATAATTTTTACGTTGAAAATGCGTTTACATACATACATACATACTACATAAACTCATGCCTGTTTCCCGGAGGAGTAGGCAGAGACCACGGATTTCCACTTGCTAATATCCTGACAAACCTCTTTTGCGTCATTCACTCTCATCACATGCTTCATAAATGGGTACTGGATATTACATATTTTTAGATAATTTTTACGTTGAAACCGCTTTTATTGGAATAATTATATTTTCAGACAGACGACGACCATAGAGTTCGTGATAGAAGACGTACAGGAAGAGAACGTCGGTACCTACAAGTGCTTCGCGAAAAACGTCGCGGGCGTCAGCAAGCTCGTCACTGAATTAACTGTGACAGGTAATTGATAAATGTTGACCTAATAATATCATGCCCTTCAGCGTGGCAATGCAGCCAGCATCTTGGGGACGCTTCCGTCTGGTAGTGATTTGGATCAGTTGAGCTACCTTTAGATTAGCAGCACAACTGTTTAATATGTATTTTGTACATACCTTGTATTATTTTTTCTGTAAATAAAAATGGTAACATAATGGTGATAATGGTATCATAATAATAATAGTCATAATAGTTATTTATTGATGATATAAATTATTATAAGTCATGTGACAACTACTTAAAAGTAGCACGCAATTAGTACCTAAAATACAAATAAATAAAAAATAAAAAAGGAGTAATAAAATTAATAATTAGTAGTATACAATAACATAATTATAAAATAAATTTTAATATATTTATCTCTGAGGGTCGTGTCTCCACTGCGTGCAGGCACACTGCGTCCTCAACCAACACATTTAAGACTTTCCCTCGGAGTCGCGAACCTTCGCCCGCCGCGCCACAAAAGTTGTCATATGGTGCAAATATGCAAGTATATTTGAGCCTTTTGGAGACTCTGGGTCCGTTGGACCAAGGGGCCATTCACGTTTTCAAAATTATTTCAGTTAGTCTGGTCGAAGGGACGCGTGACCCAAAAGCTGGTTCTTATCTGTCTCAACGCATAAGTATTCCCATTCAGCGTGGCAATGCAGCCAGTATTTTGGGGATCTTCCTTCTCACCCTATTTACTTTCAGTGGACCCGCCCCAAGTGAGCATCGAACCTGCGAACAGGACTTTACAAATAGGAGAGAATGTGACTGTAACCTGCACTGTGTTCAGCGAGGCGCTGCTACTCGAGTTCCGGTTCATTTCCAACCTACCTGATGAAACTGGTGAGTTTTTTAAGACGCTTATTTTAATGGAGTTGTTGCGTTACATGCTCACTCAGTAACGGTTACATACAGTAATTACTTGAGAATTTAATCTTAATAAATCGTCTAGACTAGAAACACGATTGGTGAAACTTTTATCGACAGCTTTATTTTTTGAAATCGTCTCTCCTAAAACCCGTCTTAGATCCCTCCTTCGACTAGACAAAATATTAAGCGTAAATTAGTATATCTATTCAGTAGGTAATCACATTAGTTAGATTAATTATAGATAATTTATTTTTACATTTGCTACTTTAGAAGCAAAACGAAGTTTTATCATTTGTCGCTTACGTCAGTTACTTCCGAGCGGCAGAAATCTATACCTCACCTCTTCCCGGGTTCATGTGAGTAATAACGCTGTCACTGTCTTGCAGCTATTGTTTTCTTGATAGACTCCGTCCATTCAATATTTTAACATATCGCGTTAACTAACAAACATGAATATTTTTGCAAAGCCTATAAAACTAGTAGTTCTGCGAACAGTAGACTTCGCAAGCACAAACTTCTATGCATCATGTCGGTCCATAATGACCAAACAAAGAACCCTGCTTTTCTGGGTTATTTTTTTTATAAAACTTATTTAACTGAAAAACGAAAAATAAATTCACGCTTATTCGATAACCTCAAAGATTCAGACTTCGCCGAAGTCGCCCTGAAAAAAAAAACTCTGCCTATATATTTAGACAACCTCTTGTCCGATTGTGAATAGAACACACATTCAGGATTTTTCAAAATAACCCTAAAAAAGCTATTCAGCTAGTTTCATTATAATTTAGCCGTTTTTTTAATAAATTTTTCTTGGAATGATGGATCAAGCAGATGGCCCACCTGATGTTAAGTTGTACCCTCTGCCTATGAACAGTGCATTACCTCATAGGTCACGTCCACCTAGGACGCACACTATATGGCATTGCACTGCGCCGTCTGCGCCCGCCACCCTGAGACATAAAGATGAAAAGTCTCATGTGCCTGTAATTTCACTGGCACCTCCGGAACACAGCAATGCCAGCACTACTGCTTTGCGGCAGAAATAGGTATGGTGGTAGTTCTTCCCCGGACGAACACTTTCACAAAAAAACTCTACTACTACTACAACGCTTTTTCATTATAATCTTTTCAAAATCAACATCAACCTTCTCAGTTCAATCTTATACCGCAACATTCGATATCTATAATTTAAGTAAAATTCTAGCCTAAACTAAGTACTATTTCTATAAATTATTATCTTTTATCATAGTATTATGTAATAAGTATTTTTATATTTCTTGTCCTATGTTTTACCATATGTCTCTCTGTAATAAGCTGTTAATGTTGTATTTCTTGCGCACGCTGTGATGCCCTATAATGACAGCAACACTAAAATTAAGACCTTGTTTTGTTTTTTGAATGTGTTATTGTAAACCTGTGTTGGGGGTCCTATTTAATAAAATAAAAATAAAATAAAATAAACATAAAACATGAACTTATGTTCCAGGTGTTACAATCGACGTGGATCCTAACATCGACGGAATTTACTCTTACAATATAACAGTACAAAATGCAACCGAAAGTGAACCCAGAACCTACACCTGCATCGCTGCAAATAAAGGTAAACATCACGCCTGTGTCCCGGAGAGTTAGGCATAGAAGGACTTTCTTGGGCCGCTTTTCACCCTACAAGTTCTGTCCATGAGATTGAATGTGTTATGAGTTCGCGATGTTACCGGCCTAAGAATATACCCCTCCGTCTCCTCCCGTGGATGTTGTAAATGTCGACTAAGGGATTACCCGGACTTGTTGATAAGATTAGTTGTTATAAGATTTGTCCTGGCTGCTAGCTTATTATGGAATGTGTTATATTACTGGTAGAAAGCGACAGCCGAGTCAGTCGTGGGAAGCAATGGCGGCGATGAGCTCACCACTTGTCACGTCTATATTACACGATAGTGCAACCCACTGTGAATAGAGACCATTTAGGCTCAGCCTACCCTTTCGGGGAAAAAGGCGTGTATCTATGTATGTATGTATGTATGTTGAATTTTAATTTTGAGCTAGCAACCAAATTATACTGTATAATATATGTTACTGTAATTTTTTTTAATTTTTTTTAATTTTTATTTTATTTTTATGTTATTCATTGAAATTACAAGGATCATTTTGAATCGTCTTAAAAAATATATTTACATTTACTCCTGTTCCAACGCAACCAGAAGCCCAATTCTCGTAATAAAAACTAGTCAAATTAAAGTTCGGATCATGGTACGATCTAGTGTCGATGTCACAAACGTCAAAAATGGTATTCTGCTCACCTCACAATACAACTCAGAATGTGATTATATCGAAATGTAACTGTAACTTGAATGTTTCAAAGTTCCGAGAATTCTCTCTTTCACTCTTTACAATTATTATATAGCACTATCCTACTCTAATATATGGTCGCAAGAACCGAAAGTAGATTATATTGTTGTTATGAGGGAGCAGAATACCGATTTCTCAGTCAATTTACAATACAATCTCGTTTCGGTCAACTTGCAGTGTGGTTATAAAATAAATAAGAGAATTGGGCTTCAGACCTAGAAGAATCAGGCAACAAACACGGTCTGTTTTTCTTTTGATGATCCTTCTTACTACTAGGTGGAGAGCGCCTGTGTGGTGCCTCGAGAACAAGTTGAAGCTGATTCAAGGAAAAAAGGAAAGCCAAATTAAAAGCCTTACTTAGGTAGGCAGTCCAAAGTAAGATGATAGAGAGAATCAGCAAAAGTTCATAAGGCAGCACACTCTACGCTTGATATACTCATAAATAACACATCAGTAATAAATTATATGCAGGTACAGACATTGCAAATTGACAAATTAGGTGCCGAGGGGCAGAGCGACATCAGGCCACGCGACTTTATCATTAACATAGTCATGTAGTGTGTAATACGCTTTCTTAATTAAATTAATCTTTATGTAAGATTTAAATCTTCGAATCGAAAGTTTAGAAGCACTTTCTGGAAGTTTATTATAGAACCGAACAGAATTCCCCATAAAAGACCCACTTACTTTTTTTAATCTTAATTTGGGAATACTCAGTTTATTTTTATTTCTCGTGTTAAAACAATGCACGTCACTTTTTTTCATAAATCTATCTAAGTGTTTACGTGTATATAATAAGGTTTCGTAGATGTATTGCGATATTACGGTGAGAATGTTAATTTCCTTAAAACGCTCCCTCAAGGAGTCACGTGGCTTCATTTTATAAATGGCACGTATTGCCCGTTTTTGTAAAACAAATATTGCTTGGATGTCTGCTGCTTTCCCCCACAGAATGATGCCATATTACATAACACTATGGAAGTAGCCAAAATAAACTAGCCTAGCTGTAGCTTCATCAGTAAGCTGCCTTATCGTACGAACTGCATATGCAGCGGAACTAAGTCTACCCGCAAGTGTCTCAATTTGTGGTCCCCACTGCAAACTTGCATCAATATTAAGTCCTAAGAAAACAGTAGAGTTTACAAGATTGAGTGTCTCGCCATTTACTTTAATATTAGTTGGGTAATGTTTTACATTTGGCAAAGTGAATTTAATGCATTTAGTTGTTTTAGCATTAAGCAACAGATTATTTACTGTGAACCAATCAAGAACTCGCGATAGTGATTTATTTAGATCATCGTAATTAGCTTTTGACCTATCAACTTTGAAAATTAAAGACGTATCGTCAGCAAATAAAACTATATCACATATGTCTTTTACATAAAAAGGGAGATCGTTAATGTATACTAAAAATAGAAATGGGCCTAGTATTGAACCCTGGGGCACTCCCATAACAATAGACGACCCTGAAGACCTTTCACCACCAACGTCAACTTTTTGTACTCGAACTATGGTCAATGCCACAGAATAAATAATAGTACAATCTATACTAAGACTTTCCAGTAAAACCTATTACTATCGGCAAAGACAAAATAATACTATACTAGCTATCGGTAAAAGATGTAATTGTTCTGTGATCTTCTTTACTTTCGTGCTGACTACCAGCATTCACTCGATAAATCCGAGATAATTAATAAAATATTTTTGAATTGGAATTACGCCCAACAGTGGACTTCTGATGTTTGATGATGGATGAACAGTGATGGATGACATATTATATTCTAGTAGTTATCTAGGAGAGGATTTTTGTGAAAGAGTTCGTCTGGTGAAGTATTACTACTATACCTATTTCTGCCGCAAAGCAGTAGTGCTCGCATTGCTGTGTTCTGGTTTAAAGTCCGGTTGCGGGTGAAATTACAGGCACATGAGACTTTTCAAATTATGTCTCAGGGTGGCGGACGCAGTGCAATGCCACACAGGGTGCGTCCTAGGTTGACGTGACCTATGAGGTAATGCATTTGTTAAAGGCAGAGGTTACCGCTTAACATCAGCTGGGCCACCTGGCTAAGTCAATCAGCTGATTGCTAAGTCAATCAGGAAGCCAAAAAAAAAAACCTTGATTTTTGGATTTTAATAGATACACCCTTTGCATTCTTTTCACAGGAGGCTCGTCCAACCAGTCTACTACAATCTCCGTCCAATCCAAGCCCACAGCTCGAATACTCAGCCCGCACACTCTCGCCGCAAGCTTGCACACCACTGCGAGAATAGTCTGTCAAGTGGAAAACAGCAATGTCGTAAAATGGGTCCACAATGATACTGTTCTGAAGGAACGTGATGTCGGTGGGATGAGTACTGATGTGTTGGAGCTGAATGTAACTGAAGATGGTGTTTGGATGTGTGTTGCGGGGAGGGGCGGGCATGAAGGTAAATAAAATGAATAAAACTATTCCCGTTCGTCCCACAAATTTTTTTATGGGACGAACAGTAATAAGAATGAGTATTATACTTTTTGCACTTTCAGTCATTTTCGAAAACAACGTCCTTTTTTTTTTGAGTTCCAAATTTAAAAAAAAACGGTTGAAATAGAAAATTTTCTACAAATAAAGTTCCTTTAAGAGTGACCTGACTGACTAAATGACTGACTGACACACTGACTGACTTATTCATCATCGCCGAGCCGAAATCGTTGGACCTAGAAAGCTGAAACTTGGAGCGTAAGTTCCTTTTATAGCAAAACCACCCACTAAGAAGGGATTCTTGTAAATTCAACCCCTACAACAAAAGGAGTGAAAAGGGATGAAAAGGAGTGAAAACCATTGTATGAAAAATCTTATTTCTTGAACTCACAAACTTGAAACTTTGCATGAGTATGCTTCAATACAAATCATAACAGGATAAAATATGTTTACCCGAAATACCCCCTAAAAGCGGGTGCAATGGGGTGTTAATGTTTGTTTGGGACCTTTTTATCGCGTGGTGCCTTTTTCTTGAAACTTGGTATGGGTAGGTACTTAAAATACGGAAAAATTGGACACATATTTCAGTATTTTTTCAAAATAACCCTTAAATAGGGGGAAAAAAGAGGGGTGACAAAGTTTTAGTATTTTTGTGATGTGATGCGTAGCAAAGCATGGGTATTCTGCTCTGAGGGCCTAGCACAGGTTTGTAATTTGGTACAACTCGGAATAACGAAAACCGAATTGCGAGTTGAAATGTCGTTTTTGTATGGATAAAATGATGAGCGCCCCTAGCGGACTTGTTGAGAAACTCACTAAATCATCAATCATTGTTACCTACATAGTTTCTCATTTGTTTGGGAACAGCCGAGTATCATGGCTGCTGTGACGACAGACAGCAGCATTCTAAGGCGAGGCTGAAAAATAGCGGGCTGAGCCCTCGATCTTTTCTCTTACACTAGACTAAATACGTTATTTTTATACCTTGTTATTTTTTAGTATAGTGTAAAGAATAAATGCCCTTTTATATTATTTTAATTTTAAAACCATACATAATAGTAGTTTATGCAACTGTCATAAGAAGGGGTATTAAAACACGAAAATCTGTTTATCGAGTGCGATAATAGGTTGACTCGAGTGTTTTAATACCTAAGTTATATGAAGTTTCATACACTACTTTATCTTCACTCATAGGAAAATTGAAATTAAACAAAGTAGGTAGGTTACAAGGAAGTAATTTATTTGGTATAGTAATATGGGAAGCGCTGGAAATTAAGTTCAAACTACGCATGCGTGCGCCATTTTTTCACAGTTCAAAAAAAGACAAACAGACTCTCGTGTTTTAATACCCCTTCTTATATGACAGTTGCATAAACTACTATTATGATACAGTTGGCGGTACTATAATGGGTTTTATTCTTAATTTTATGTATATGCGTCTATAAAGTGCGTCTGTATAGAACCGTCTTTGAATACTAAATTCGAATTTTTCGATTTGAGTATAGATAAAAACAAATATCGACTCGGAATTCGATAGTCTGGATACCGAATGCAAAACTTAGACAAACCTGTAGTAGGCATCTCAGGTCTATTCCCGTTGTCCACGTTGAGCTTGTCCACGTAAGTTGAACTAAAAACCTCGTTTTTTCCAGCTTCAGACTCTGTAGTGGTGACAGTTCTTCTAAAACCTTCCGTCACAATAGCAGGCGACAAGAACATCACGATACTGAACGGGACGAGGCACCAGTTGGTCTGCGAAGTTGTCGCCAAGCCGCAGCCGAGGATCTCATGGCTGAAAGACACTGACGAGGCCCTCAACCATTCTGTAAGTAGATGCATCTTACTGCTGACAAGGCACCAGTTGGTCTGCGAAGTTGTCGCCAAGCCGCAGCCGAGGATCTCAAGGCTGAAAGAGACTGTAGAGGCCCTCAACCATTCCGTAAGTAGATGCATCTTACTGCTGATGAGGCATCAGTTGGTCTGCGAAGTTGTCGCCAAGCCGCAGCCGAGGATCTCATGGCTGAAAGACACTGACGAGGCCCTCAACCATTCTGTAAGTAGATGCATCTTACTGCTGACGAGGCACCAGTTGGTCTGCGAAGTTGTCGCCAAGCCGCAGCCGAGGATCTCATGGCTGAAAGAGACTGTAGAGGCCCTCAACCATTCCGTAAATAGATGCATCTTACTGCTGACTTGGCACCAGTTGGTCTGCGAAGTGGTCGCCAAGCCGCAGCCGAGGATCTCATGGCTGAAAGAGACTGTAGAGGCCCTCAACCATTCCGTAAGTAGATGCATCTTACTGCTGACGAGGCACCAGTTGGTCTGCGAAGTTGTCGCCAAGCCGCAGCTGAGGATCTCATGGCTGAAAGACACTGACGAGGCCCTCAACCATTCTGTAAGTAGATGCATCTTACTGCTTACGAGGCACCAGTTGGTCTGCGAAGTTGTCGCCAAGCCGCAGCCGAGGATCTCATGGTTGAAAGACACTGACGAGGCCCTCAACCATTCTGTAAGTAGATGCATCTTACTGCTGACGAGGCACCAGTTGGTCTGCGAAGTTGTCGCCAAGCCGCAGCCGAGGATCTCATGGCTGAAAGACACTGACGAGGCCCTCAACCATTCTGTATGTAGATGCATCTCACTGCTGACGAGGCACCAGTTGGTCTGCGAAGTTGTCGCCAAGCCGCAGCCGAGGATCTCATGGCTGAAAGACACTGACGAGGCCCTCAACCATTCTGTAAGTAGATGCATCTCACTGCTTCCTACTGAGCAAAGAAGAGATAAATCAATCTAAAACTAAACGCTTTTACTTGCCACTTGACATGCATTAATTACGACTATACACCACGTACGTTACTATTCTCGTGCTGACGTTGTGTACACGTGGTACGTGGTGTATAGTTGTAATTTTCCTAAAATGATACCAAGCCACGGTAATTTGAATTCTATGATGCATTGACGTTTCAAAATGATTCATGTCCTTACGGAATAAGGAATAATTTATTTCGTGTCCGGCCTAAGAATAGACCCCACCGTCTCCTCCCTTGGATGTCGTAAAAGCCGACTAAGGGATTACCCGGACTTGTTCATAAGATTCGTTGGTATAAAATTTGTCCTGGCTGCTAGCTATTATGGAATATGTTACGAGTATTACTGGAAGAAAGCGTTAGCCGAGTAAGTCGTGGGAAGCAATGGTGGCGATGAGCTCACCACTTGTCACGTCTATATCCCACGATGAAAAGACCCACTGTGAAAAGAGGCCCATTGAGACTGCCTACCCCTTCGGGGAATAAGGCGTGTGTCTTTATGTATTTATGTTATTTTTACGTAATTAGTGAAACTCCGAGCACAGAAAATCGACACCAACAAATTACCTAAGGCGTCGATGGACGTAAAATTTTGTAAAATTTTGTCAACTCATTAAAGTTCAGATAAGATAGTAAGTGACAGAATAGCGTTCGCGAAACGAAAAGTGAGATAAAATCAGTTTTATTTTATTTAAAAGTCATTATGAAAGTATTTTTCAAAAATAAAACCTAGGTTCCCTTGGCTTTGTGTTATTTAATATGCTGGCAATGCATCTTATGATCGGTAGTTTAGGACAGAAATGGTTGTAACTATGAAAACAGAGGCTACTTTGCAAATTTATTTTTTACCTTTTAAATTGTTTTTTCAAATTTTCCAAACCTTGTTGACATATTATATAATGTAGATTAACATATATATTTTAAGTAGATTTTTCTATAAAGATCGTGCATGGAGAAAAAAGGTTTTAATGCACCACATTTCACATTCACCCCTTAATGTTTTTGTGTTAATTATTGATACTGTTGAGGTGTTATTAAATTACCTTTGTATAGCTTTCTTCTCTTCTTTTACAGATAACTAAGGCCACACCCAACACGTACACAAGCACGCTGACCTTGGACAGTTCAGTTGATAACGTCGAGGGAACTTACTTCTGCCACGGAGAGAACTCTGAGGGGACAACGCAAGATCACGTACAAGTTAATGTGAGGAGAAAGATCACTGTGGTGAAAGGGCTCAAAGGTATTATTGTGTATTTATCTAAGGGTGACCGTATTTAGACCGTGGTGTGTCCGGCCCAAGAATATACCCCTCCATCTCCTGCCGTGGATGTCGTAAAAGCTGACTAAGGGATTACTCGGACTTGTTAGTAATTTCGTTGGTAGTTATAAGATTTGTCCTGACTGCTAGCATATTAAGGAAAGTGTACTGGAAGAAAGCGTTAGTCGAGTTAGTCGTGGGAAGCAATGGCGGCGATGAGCTCACCACTTGTCACGTCTATTTCCCACAATGGTGCAATCCACAGTGAAAAGAGGCCCATTTGAGGCTCTGGCTACCCTTTCGGGGAAAAACGCGTGTGTCTATGTATGTATGTATGAATCTAAGGGATTACACGGATGGACAGCGGCATCCACCTGAGTACTCAACACTAATACTGCGATCACCAATCCGTCAGTCATGATGATTGTGGCAAATCCCTCCATTTCCTTCTATGGGGAGGCCGCGTCCAGCAGTGGACGACTGCTGATGGAGTAGTTCCTAGGTGATGATGATTAGGTATTGATGATAGCATTGCATATTATTGGCCATTTCCCATCCTGAGCCCGTATTCTCGGATATAATCACGTAAGCGAGATGATGTCACTTGTATGATGAACACGACACAATTATGGTTTTCAGCTACGTTTTTCAGTTCGTGCGTGGGGTTATTCCAAGAATTACTCTAGTACGTCTATAAATGCTGATGATGAAGATGATGATGAATTTAACTTTTGAAACTAAGTATCATGGCTAAGTACATACTTTTCAGTAGAAACGGGATAACGGACAAAGAAAGATAAAATCCGCAATGAGATTATCCGACAGAGAACTAAAGTCATACTAGCCCACCGGATTAGCAAGCTGAAGTGGCAATGGGCTGGTCATATATGCCGAAGAACCGACAACCGTTGGGGTAATCGAGTTCTTGAGTGGAGACCGCGTCTTGGCAAACGTAGCGTGAGGTGCCCTCTGGCTAGGTGAAGCGTTGACCCTACCACAGGCGGGTAGAAAGTGGATGAGAAGAGCCGAATACCGGGCTCAGTGGCGCGTATTGGGAGAGGCCTATGTCCAGCAGTGTACTAGTGTGGGCTGATGATGATAGGATAACGGGGTATCCCGTTTCTAGTGAAAAGGATAATGAATTTAATTAGTATAAAAACTTTCGTGAATCATATCAATTATTTTATAAAAACGTGATTTTTTTCACGTACCGTTAAATCGATGTAGGCACCGACATTGTTTCGACCTGTTTCGAGAGTCTCAGGGTGCTAAACGGGACGCGGAGGGAGTGCGTCGCGATCACTCACCTTGAAAAATAAATTTTCACGTACCGTTAAATCGATGTAAGCACCGACATTGTTTCGAGAGTCTTAGGGTGCTAAACGGGACGCGGAGGGAGTGCGTCGCGTTCACTCACCTTGAAAAAGACTCTCGAAACGGGTCGAAACAATGTCGGTGCCTACATCGATTTAACGGTACGTGAAAAAAATCTCGTTTTTATAAAATAATTTAATTATTATGTATTTCCAGAGACGTCTGAAGAACTCTACCACCAGGTTGAACTAACCTGCGTCTTGGACTCCCACCCCCCAGCCCTCATCACTTGGCGCCACAACTCAACTCTTCTACATTCCACTGAGAACATTCTACTGGCGGATGATAACTCCTTCGTGTCCATCAAAAGAGTGGATTTTAATGATCTGGGAATGTATTCTTGTAAGGCCGATAATGGGTTTGAGAGAGTTGAGCTAAATGGTACTTTGAGTGTACACGGATTAGGTAAAGTATTGCTTGTAATGTAATCTTAGAAGGGCACCTGTAAGGTATCGGATGAGACTTTTCATCTTTGTCTAAGGGTGGCGGGCGCAGCGCAATGCCACATAGGGCGCGTCCTAGGTGGACGTGACCTATGTGATAATGCACTGTTAAAGGCAGAGGTTACAGCTTAACTACAGAAGCTCAATTCACATTCTATTTTTTTGAAGCGGCTCATACCTCAGGAGTTCGCTCATTCCACAACTTGCACGTATGGGGAGAAAAGATTTCTCTTCTCGTAAGAGAGTCTTAGGCACAGATTACTTAATTTTGTTCTAATAGTTACTACGTTATCTTAGGTTCTGCAGTATCTTTGACGAGAAGATATATGGAGTTGTTTGTGGACCTTGAAGTTAATTTATATAACGCCCCATGCCTACCCAAGGGAATCACACTATATTCCAATCCCTACACAGGTTTATCTACCAGCAGTAACCTTAGGCTCTTTATTTATTTATTTTATTTATATTTATTTGGAACACCAACGAAAGAAGTATAATCGTGCAAAAATATAATTCTGAAGTTACTTAAAGTTTTTTCAACTATAGGTAACCACAGCGTGCACATTATATTAAGAACTGTGAATACTACTTTTAGAGCACTATGCCTCAAGGATTAGTCTTTATTTGTTTCAGAGAGTCCCGTTATCGAGAAAGAGCCTGCAAAGATGATAGCCAACAAAGGAGAATCAACCTTAATATCATGTAGGTGAGATTGTGTATCGTACCTTTCTATAATCTGTATTGTCTATGAAAATGCTATTTAATTTTGATCTTACGGGCCATCAGTGGGCCGCTGCAGGTTTTTTTAAAAACTTTTATGGCGTTTGTTTGACTATAAAATGTGATGAGGTGTGGCGGAATTAACGTAACTACCTGCTAGAAAGGGAGAGAGGACAGCACCCAGCTGAGGTGCCAGCCTGTTAGTTCAGCAGTGTTTGGTGGAAATTAGTTCAGCCATTTCCATGAACATCAGCTCTCAAAAAATTTTAGGAATGGACTCATGCATGCTTTCTTCTGTAAGAGCAAGAAAAAAGAAAAAAACAGGCTCCTGGTTCTTTTGATGACCAGCCTAGGACGAACAGGATCTAGGGTACCTACTTCTGAAGCTGAATGTTCAAGTTAAAGCTCAGACTTTAAAATAAGATTTCTTCCTCCCGTAAACTCTAGGGTCTAATGATGACTAGCACATGATGAATGATCTAGAGTGCAACGGATGCTACGATTTTAATGCGCTTTTATTGGTATGAAAACTGGTATTGAAACACTGAAAATTGTCTACTAAGGGATTACACGAGGCATCAGCATTCACCTGAGTACTTAACACCAAGGGAGAGGCCACAACATTGCGTTGCGACGTCGCATCGCAAAAACAGACACTCACTTTACGACACCAAGAAGTGCAGAAGTAGACTTAAGAGCCGCAATAGCTTCCTTAAGTCGACCGAAGCACTCACAGTGGACAGCCTTAGCGAGGCGCGCACAAAACTGTGGTTAGAAAGACACCCTCCACTTGCTGACCACGTTGTAACTGCAGAGAAGCTCCATTCGGGAAATGAACTGCCATGGTTCACCTGGAAATCTCTGAACCGACTCCGGTGGTGGAGTCTGGTGGGCTGCTGCAGGTATAACTTAGTTAAATGGGGGTATTCTGACGAGGCACAATGTGACTGTGGGTTCACTCCTCAGAAGATGCCTCACTTGCTGCTCACTCCTCTGTGCACCAACACCTGCACCTTAAATGACTTGTGCGAAGCTACTGTAAATGCTTTCGACATGTTTAAATTTTGGTCCAAAACAATTTAATGGGAAACGACACGATGAAGATCGCAAAAACAATGGTGCATCGCAATACCGCGATACGTCGAACGACGTCGTAGACCGCAGTGTTGTGGCCTCTGCAATCACCAATCAGCCTGCCAAGCGTGATGATTATGGCAAATCCCCCCATCGCATTCAAAGGGGGAGGTCTCATCCATCAGTGGACGACTCAAGGCTGTTACCATGCTGCCGTCACACACAGATCCGGGACAAATATTTATAGAGTCGTGAGTCTATTGTTTGCTCCGGTACGGAGGCCTGCAAAGCTCTAAGTTTGCGCCAGTTTAGCCTGTTGTACCATGGAAGAATGAATATCCCTATACTATACCAAATGCATACATAACCTATGCAACGCCTAGCGTTATCTTCGTAATTAAGGAGTTTTCAATTGTAAGAAAATTGCCAAAGAGAGTCTCGAAACATTTACAAATTTTTACAATAAATTTTTAAACACACACTTAAATTCTGCGGTAATTAAATACCTACAGTTTACAAAAAATAATTACTTAACGTGGGGTATATCGCAAAATTACCAATCTTAGATTAGATTTTTAACTGACCAGTAAATATTAAAATTAAAAATATGCATGGATACTACATTATAATACCGAGGGATCAGCCAGACATAATTAACATAAGGACAAAAATTTCTCGATAAAAAAAAACACAAAGTTACCTCTAACTTTTGGCTAGATTCGATTGTTTGTCAATATGGTACAGATTATTGGGTCAAAAATTGGATACCTAGGGTTTTTTTAAATGATCTATATTTCACGAGGTTGAATATCTCTCTATAAAAACCACTTTTTCGAGCGGCACGTGGCGTTTTTTTTTGTATGAAGATTTCTGCCTGGTGTTGGCGCAGTCTTAAAATCTTATTTTTTATGATAATATGTTTTTTATTGCAGGATTTTAAAAGGCAATCCGTCACCCACTATTACCTGGCAATACAAAAGTGGTACAGCGGCTTCATTCGCAGCCATCCCGCACTATAGCGCAGAGCTTAGCATCGATGCCTCTGAGGAGAAACAAGGAGTGTACCGCTGTGCCGCGCTTAATGTACTGGGACAGGACTCACATGATGTGGAATTAATAGTACATTGTAAGTACAGTGGCGGAATGAAAAGGTTCGTCAGTTTTCAAAGGAATCCCCTTAGCTTGTCGTGAGCACATATTACCTTTTCCAAAAATTCTACGTAGCAGACTGCTGTAAAGAACACCATACTTTAAATGTTTATTATAAAGATCAAAATCGCACACCTTTGATCAGTTGCTTGTTTAAGTTTGGAACGACTTTTTTAGGGTCCCGTACCCAAAGGGGCCAAACGAAGCCCTATTGCCCTCGCTCATCCGTCTGTCCGTCTCTCTATCATACGGGTCTATAGCGGCTAAACCATAGTAGTATTCATATTTGTACTATTTATGTATCTTACTGAACCAAACCCAAAAATAATAACCAAAAATTATTTTGAAGTATGGCTCCCGTACAAGTTAAAGTGGGGCGGGAAAAATAAATCTGTCGTACCCTAGCATGTGGAGTATAATTTTAGAGCTTATTAAGTAGAATAAGACTGTATTTTTGTTATTAAGTTCAATTTAATTTCCATTTATACCAGGAACTAGTTTTTTTTAAATATTCAACATACTTATTATCCTTATTGTATTTATGTTAGTTGTGTGTATAGTCGTTGCGAGTGGTTAGCCGTAACGCCAACAAGTGGTTCTGCCGGAAGACCAGTGTTGGTTGCTAGCTTGCTGTCAACCAACTCATGCTGAGGCAGAACCATTTTGTTACTTGAGTTACACCTAGTACCTCCATATCTGTTTCTTCTTAGTGTGTTCTGTGTTTCTGTGTAGCTCTTGTATACAAATAAATATATGTTCTTTCTTTTTTCTTCTTTCTATTATGAATATTTTACCAAAAAATTATAATATTTTAGAAAATAGAAACATTTTGCGAATTTTCTCATATTTCTAATACAAACAGATTTAATTTTGCGTGTGGATTAACTAACCTTAGGCAATTTATAACTTCTACATTTGTTATGGAACCACAAATTATATAATAGTTTCTACGACGGAAACCTGAATGCGCGAGGTCCGATGTGCACATGGCCAGTTTTTTATTGAGTTAGCCAGAAGTTTTGTCATTTTATTCGTAGACTATCTGTCATTCAATCGCTGCTAATATCCGTTGTCATGGTAACTGAAGGTTATTTTCGTAATATTGCAATATTGACACATTGGCAGTTCCGATACGTAGCGCGAGAATAGGTTCCTGTGTCGGTAAAACGGTACCAATGCAAAACTATGTCGGTAAAACAGCACCTATGCTTTTTGCATTGAACAACCAAAAATAGGCCCTAAGGTGACGAACATTTTCATTCCACCACTGTACATATTGTTGGTATAAGATTTCTCCTGGCTTCTAGCTTATTTAAGGAATTTGTTATTACTGGAAGAAAGCATTAGCAGAGTCAATCATCGGAAGCAATGACGGCGATTAGCTCACCACTTGTCACGTCTATTTCCCGCGATGGTAAATCTTACATAAAGGATAATTTAATTAAGAAAGCGTATTACACACTACATGACTATGTTAATGATAAAGCCGCGTGGCCTGATGTCGCTCTGCCCCTCGACACCTAATTTGTCAATTTGCAATGTCAGTACCTACATATAATTTATTATTGATGTGTTATTTATGAGTATATCAAGCGTAGAGTGTGCTGCCTTATGAACTTTTGCTGATTCTCTCTATCATCTTACTTTGGACTGCCGACCTAAGTAAGGCTTTTAAGTTGGTTTTACTTTTTTCCTTGAATCAGCTTCCACTTGTTCTCGAGGCACCACACAGGCGCTCCCCACCTAGTAGTAAGAAGGATCATCAAAAGAAAAGCAGACCGTGTTTGTTGCCTGATTCTTCTAGGTCTGGTTGCGTTGGAACAGGAGTAAATGTAAATTTATTTTATAAGATGATTCAAAATGATCCTTGTGATTTCAATGGATAAAATACTTTTGACTTTGACTTTGACCACAGAATAAATATTAGTACAGCTTTGACTTTGACTTTGGTGCAACCCACACTGAAAAAGAGGCCCATTTGAGGCTCTGCCTACCCTTTCGGGGAAAGGACTTTGTCCGCGTGTTATTTTTCCATACGAACTTCGAACTTTCCCCGCTTTCCAACTTTAGGAGTTGAATTTCTGGATCTCCTTTCGTAGTGCACCCCTAGACCACAAAAGGAACGTACCCTGCAAATTTCAGGTTTCTAGGACTTACGGTTTAGGCTGTGCGTTGATAGTTAGGCAGTCAGTCACGCAACGATTTTAGTATATATTACAAGCTTTTATTTAACTTGCAATGTATACCTACCTATGTTTGTCTGGGTGGAATCCGGGTGGAATCTTGATACTGAATTTTAAAGCAGTTATCCTCAACCGATTGAGCTGAAATTTGGCATACCTGTCAAGTTCCGATGACAATACAATATGATGGTGACAGCGAGCTGATCTGATGATGGAGACAGAAGGTGGATAACGGAACTCCTCGATGGATAATAGTAGACTGGCCGTGTTTAGGCTAATTTTGATCAGCACACGGTTACGATCATTAATTTTATAAAAGCTTCTATTGAAAAATATATTTTCACAAAAAAGTTATTGATAACTGCCTGTAAATTATAACAGTTACAGACAGCTGAGGCAAATTACAGGCACATGAGGCTTTTCATCTTTATGTCTCAGGGTGGCTAACTATCACGGTTCATGAGATACAGCCTGGTGACAGACGGACAGCCAGACGGACAGCGGAGCCTTACACAAGCTCTGCTTAGCTTGGGGCTAGATAATGTTGTGTAAACTGTCCAGCATTATTTATTTATTTATTTATTTATATTTAGTAATAGGGTGCCGTTTTACCCTTTGGGTACGAAACCCTAAAAACAATGTTTTGATATTGCAGATCCTCCACAACTAAAGTCTAAAGATTCCCATGATATAGATAACGCCTTAGCGGTGGAGGCAGGCGGCTCGGCGAGCATGGCGTGCGAGGCCACCGGAGCACCCCTGCCTATCGTGCTGTGGACTAAAGATGGACTACCGATGAAACTATCCAACAATATGTGAGTATATTTATTTATAATACACGTGCAGCTCTCGGAGCTGATGCGTGTATATTTTAGTCCTTGCGACAAGTTAATTTTTAACCCCCGACGCAACAACGACGGGGTGTTATAAGTTTGTCGTGTCTGCGTGTGTGTCTTTGTGTGTGGCTGTGTATGTGTCTGTCTGTGGCATCGTAGCTCCCGAACGGATGAACCGTTTGAACTAACGTTTAAACTAACCTTAATTTGGACTAACGCAGTGTGACCAAGAAAGAACTACGAATGAACTAGAAATGTATTAATTTGTTTCAGTCTCCTTACCAAAGACGGTTTGACGATAGATAAAGTAACGGAGTATGACACCGGCAGTTACATCTGCAACGCCACCAGCTCTCTAGGCTCCGCTCAGAGGAATTACACACTCTTGGTCTACGGTAAGAATAAATATACTGTACAAACGAGTAATGATACGCCTAAATAAATAAATAAATAAAGCTGGACAATTCACACAACATTATCTAGCCCCAAGCTAAGCAGAGCTTGGGTTATGGGTACTAAATAACTGATATACATAATAAATAAATAAATAAATAATGCTGGACAGTTCACACAACATTATCACAACATAAAATACATTACCTAGTTTTTTATATACATATATATAGAAAATACCCAGAACACCCTGAACAAATATCTGCACATCGCACAAATATTTGTTCCGAGGCGGGAATCGAACCCGCAACCACCTGCGTCGCAGGCGAACCATCGCCCGCCGCACCACACAGGTCGTCAAATTGCGATTGACAACAAAATCAAAGGGTTTATTAGATTTAGTGGGTGAGAAAAACGTCCTCCCGATACACAAGTATTATCAAATCCCACTAATATCTTATATGTCAAAGTTACGATGCTTGGATGTTTGTTACTCGATCACGCCGAAACGGCTAAATCTATTTCGATGAACTTTGTTACACATATAGATTATGACCCGAATTGAGCTATAGGCTACTTTTATCCCGATAAAACGCGAGCGAAACGGCGGGCGGACACTAGTAATTAATAATTGATTTATTTACTACTGTTCATCATCTATCTGTATACCAAATTTCAACGAAATCGGCGTGATTTTGTAACAAGCATACAAACGGACGCGGAGAGAATGCGTCGCGTTCAGTCATCTTGTAATAGACTTCGAAATCGGGTCAAAACTGTCGGTGCCTACACCAGGGGGCTTAGTACGAGAATTTGTCAGAATTTAAAACTATATGAAGTTTCGTTTCCTTCAATACATTTACTAACAGCGTCCCATGTTTCCGCTAGGGGCACTGCAAGTAAATTTATGGAAGGAAACGAAACTTCAATAGATTCGAAAACTATCAAAACTCGTACTAACCCTCCAGTATAACGGTAGTTAAGATATTCCCGTTTTTATAAAATGAACTAGCGACTCGCCCCGGCTTCCCCCCCCCCCCCTTATTACTTATTCGGCTATTTGGAGCGGAGAAGAATCCACCAAAAAAAGAGATAACTAACATCGGTCCACCCGATCTTGAGTTATAAGTGGTGTAACTAACACGACTTTGGTTATAGATGATATAGTTCACGAAAGTTTGTATAGTATTGCTATCTCTTGCAACTGGGCCATTGCCCAGTTGCAAGAGATAGCAATACTATACAAACTTGCAACTATACAAACAGTGACAGGGCTAATTATTATGTTAAATTTGTAGTGGCACCGAAAATCACCACAAAAGTCCCTACAGATGAGACTCCTTTGGAAATACTAGAAGGTCAGCTGGTAGAACTGCCCTGTGAGGCGAAGGGTTCGCCCAAACCAGTCGTATCGTGGGAACTAAACGGACTCCAAATCACTGATGAAAGGAAGTTCGTTGATGAATTTGGACTCAGGTGAGAATTGTTGATATACTTTAAGAATTTGCTTAGAACATTTTTGGAATTTCTCAGTAAATAGAATCAAAATTAAATTAATTTTCTTAAAATTAATTTTCTTAAATTATCTGTAATGATGATATTTTAACAAAACACTCCTATTTGGAATCTACAATTTGATTACAAACAAATTCCAATACATCGTCGCTTTAATATTTTTTTCAGATTTGTAGCCAATTTAACTGATTTTGGGAATTACACGTGTACCGTCAAAAACCAATACGGGAATACCTCCATCACCTACTCCGTATACATTTGGGGTAAGTTAAGACCATTTTCTGCCGATGCTGTCATTTTATCAACAGTAACAAATATTACAAACACAATGAGGGATCTGTCTAAAATAATACCTTTAACATCATTATCAGCTACTAGCCTTGTACCAAGTACACTGCTGAACATAGTACAATATAGATGGCATTCGTTTTCTTCAATAAGTATTTCTTGTGGTTGTGTTTAGGCTTTGCCTACCCTTTCGGGAAAAAGGCGTGTGTCTATGTATGCATGCATGTATGTATTCGAGCAAATTTTTTGAACAGTTCTTTATTGCAGTTCCTCCATCGATACAGCCTCCTTTGGAGACAACTAAAGACGTGTTGGTCGGTGATGACATCAACTTGCAGTGTGACGTCATTGGATTCCCCATACCTAGTGTTTTATGGGTATTTGAAGAGCAGATGTTGAAAGAAAATACTACAGAAATTAGGTAAATTTTATATGGAATTCATCGGTAAAACTATAGTTTCTTAAAGCATAGATTTTGAAATTACCTTTTTTAAAGACATTCAAAAGAATAGAACCTAATCGTTAGCCTTGTGAGACCCCCTATACAATAGATAAAAGTTTTTTAACCCACTGATTCTATGCGTTAACTGGGCTACAATTTTAAAAGGGTTTCAATAGGTTTCCGTATTTGTCAAATGTTGTTAAACTAGTAGCAATATCTTCTTGATCGAAAGCTTAGCTAATGTTGGATACCAGCTGGAAAACTTCCACTGTTGGACATAGACCTCCGCCATATAAAGCCATACAGAATTTTATTGAGCCACCTCATTCTCCGACTTACTGTAACCGTTACAATGTGTGGATGGCCATCCTAGATTGCGTCATCCGGTTCAAGGTCGCAACTTTAGAAACATTATTTACCAACAGTTGGCTGTTCTGCGAGTTATATGCACATTGTCACTTTAACATGATTACTGATAGCTATGTGTTTATCAACAGACTTGTTTGCAATTTTTCACGCTTGTTTTTTCTATAAAGTTTTAAAAATGTTGTTACAGCTTCAATGATGTTGGGAACCTTTACATAAGAAACGCTACGTCGAAGCACGAAGGGAGCTATGTCTGTGTGGCGGAGAACTTAGCTGGAATCGCAAATAAATTTATACATTTGAATATTAATGGTGAGCTCCAACTTTTCATTTTGATTTTTGGCAACTTTTGATTCGTGCCTGTTTCCTATCGTTGCCGTTATCGTTATCGCTCCTTTCCTTTATCATTTGCTGTACTACCTTTTGACAGTTTATCATTAGGGTAGCGAGTGGACAATTTCAGGTCAGTTCAATTCTTGCTGCGGGACAAATATTTAGATGTTTTTTTTTTCGGGTCTGGGTGTTGCGGCACCATGGTACGTTATCACAAGTGACCACAACACGTAGTTCCTAGTATCTACGACACAGGGAATCCTAATGTGGTATCAGAATGTAACTATTAGGTGTAATGTATGTTCATTTACACCTGTTTTATTTGATAAAAGGTTTTAATACATATATTTACAGAAATAATAATACAACGAATACTAATATAATACTAATACATACATCCTAGGGACGCTTCCGTCTGGTAGTGATTTGGATGAGTTGAGCTACCTTTTGATCGTTAGCAGCTGTCTTCATGTAGCACAACTTTTTTATGTTTTTTTTGTACATATCTACTTGTATTATTCTTTCTGTAGGTAAATAAATGTACTTTTAGAAGAAAACAGGAATAGATGTATGTATGTACAAAATAAAACAGAAATACGTATGAAACAGTTGTGCTATCTGAAGACCGCTGCTAACGATCTAAAGGTAGCTCAACTGATCCAAAACACTACCAGACGGAAGCGTCCTTATGATGCTGGCTGTATTGCCACGCTGAATGGCAATACTAATGCATGTTTTTTTTTTTTTTTTTCTTTGTTTCTGTGTGTGTCTTTTAGTGTGCAATATTGTTGTACTCATGTTGTTGACACAAATAAATGCTATTTCTTTCTTTCTTTCTTTCTTTTTGATAAAAATATATGTTATTTCTTGATTTTTAGAGTCACCAACAATATTAGAAGACAACTACGCTGGCCCGTATTTAGCAACAAACTTGGACACTGCTTTGACCATCGCGTGCAGAGCGACAGGCAAACCTAAGCCTTATATCGCTTGGTCGAAGGATGATGTTTACTTGCACAAAGGTATTTTGATGGTTATCTACTAGCTAGACTTGACTATGAGCAACTAGCGACCAGCCCCGGCTTTGCGTAGGTTTTTATATCGCGTGCATTCGCGAGGTCTCAGTTTGGGGTGATCTAATCAATATATATTTAAAATCTTTGCATGACCAACTGACTGCTGACTGTCTGACTGATTATCAACGCACAGCCTAAACTGTAAAGCCTTGATCACACGTACCTAGTAAACGGGCGAGACAGTATTTGGCCTAGTAGGTAGAACAGGGCCCGAGCTACTGTCTCGCCCGTGTCTCGCTCGTTTACTCGGTACGTGTGATCAAGGCTTAAGTCCCAGAGATCGGAAATTTGGAGGGTACCTACGTTCTTTTTGTGGTCTAGGGGTGCACTAAGAAAATAACTCCCGAAATTCAACCCCTAAGGGGGTGCAGCGGATGAAGTCGTGGGCATTTAACTAGTAGTATATAATGTTTCAGATTCATTTATTTATTGCGAAAATAGGTAAGTACAAGATATTTGTCAAATTAAAATAACGATCCACCATAATCCGCTTCACAGCATGCAATATAACTAGTACCAAATCAAACAATAATAACTTGAAGTTACCTATATCTTTAGAAAACACAACGAGCACAATTTATTATATACCCCTATGAACACAAAAACAACATAATATAATATAACATAATTTCATTTATATCAATCAACAATTGGATCATAATTGTGTTAGTTGGTTTCTTATCCTAGGTCAATCACATTCTGATAACAAAGAAGAAATAATCAAGAAATAATATGCTCAATCTTACAAAACAGTCACTGACAAAATTTGAATTGAATAAAGTATGTCACAAATTAGGATAGGTCAATATTATAAATGTCATTGCGAATGTCATTACATTATAATACGACACAAAGTCCGCTGATCACGCCAAAAAAAAGAAGAAGAAGAATACGACACAAAATTACATAATACATAATTACACCTGTTACGTGTTTTATCATACTTTGGCCCTCTTTCACCAGTTCTGGCTTACACCATAACAAAAGCTTTTTGTCAGATCTTAAACTATCAAGTAGGTATTCGGTTCTGAGTAAAAAAGGCTAAAAAAGGATTTTTTTATGTTTCAGATTCTCAATACGAGGTTGGTAGAGACGGCACACTGACGATCAGGTCACCGTCCGAAGATATGAGCGGGAACTACACTTGCGCCGCCACCAACAAGTTTGGGATTGCGAACAAAACTATAGCTGTTGAAGTCTATTGTAAGTTAACAGATAAATATAAAATAACTGCAAAAGTTTCGACCTACCTCCGGTGTGGTCCGATCTGTAGAACAAAGGCAGTAGGACCACGTGGCCAGAGGGGGTTTTTCCTCAATAACTTTTTTCCCTTACATCCTACGGCAAAAGTACTTAAATTTCCTATAATTTTGACTATTCTAACGTTTGTATGACAATTGGTTACCGAGATACTGCGCTTCAAAAAAAATAAAAAATAGCTATAAAATGCCTAAAAATGCTGACATTATTTTTTTGTATTTTTTTATACTACTTGAATGACGGAACAAGCAGATGGCCCACCTGATGTTAAGCGGTAACCTCTGCCTATGAACAGTGCATTACCTCATAGGTCACGTCCACCTAGGACGCGCCCTATGTGGCATTGCATTGCGCCCGCCACCCTGAGACAAAGATGAAAAGTCTCATATGCCTGTAATTTCACCGGCACCCTTACCCTTCAAACCGGAACACAGCAATGCGAGCATAACTGCTTTGCGGCTGAAATAGGTATTTCTTCTGTTATACCCTAATAATGATGAAATATTGTTGTAATTATGGTTCCTGGTTACAATCATCGACTTTGGAAACCCCCCGCTCCCCTCGCCCCCACCCAGCCCAAGGGTTGGGTGGTTGTTGTCGCACAGGGTCCTCGCGGTCCAAATCTTGAGAAAATGTTAATTAACCATCCCTGAACAACATCCCGAAGTATCATTAACTTTCGACCTTTTTCCACCTAACCCCACTTTATCCAACCTGTCGACTGTACTACAGCCAGGCAGAGGTTTGTTTTGATCATAGACTAACTAAACACAATAGACTGCCAATCTCATACAAGAAAACGTGACTCAAAAAAAGGTCAAATCCAGGCTATTTCTAGATGGCGCTGGCAAAATTCTAGGCTATTTCTAGATGGCGCTGGCAAATCCATTCAATCAGCATTTTAATTTATTTTTTAATTATGAATTATGATCGCAAAACATGTTTTATCGATCTATTCGAAATACATGTAAAAATTATTTCAATCGTTTATAGCAGATTCAAAACAGCGATATCTAGCGTCATTGTAGACAACCATTCATCGATGCCCGTTGTCTTGTATGAGATTAGCAGTCTATTGTGTTTAGTTAGTCTATGGTTTTGATGCCCTTTTAAAATGGTTTGCAAGGTTTCAATGCGACACAATGTGGTGTTGTTTCAGCCCTGCCCACTCCCCAGCAGGCGGATGAGTCGCGGGGCGCGGCGACAGTGCTGGCGCGCGGCGGCGCCACCGTCGCGTGCCCCGTGCGCGCGGCGTCGGGCGACACACTCAAATGGTACAAGGTTCGATGATTATTAACAATAGAAATTCGTTATTACATACATACAACAGCAACATCTAACAGCAATAAATCATTTATAATTTTTATTATTTATCACTTATCATTTATTACAAATACTAAATACTAAAATTATTTATTTTCCTTACAAGACTATGGGTTACATGGGTTGGGATCTCCTCTGCTAAGTTACAAAACCTGTATTAGAGGAGTCCCCTCTTTAATTATGGTGGTGTATACATAAACATAACTTTCAAAAATTACTTAAGTAAAGAACTTAGGATTACCTACATACATTCATCTTTTTCCCCACGAAATTCGTTGATATAAGAATTGTCCTGGCCGCTAGCCATATAACAGCCGTATAGCCATTCTTCCATATAGTAGTTTTAGTAGTAGTGGAGCTTTTTTGTGAAAGAGCTCGTCTGGGGAAGTACTACCACCATACCTATTTCTGCCGCAAAGCAGTAGTGCTCGCATTGCTGTGTTCCGGTTTGAAGGGTAAGGGTGCCGGTGAAATTACAGGCACATGAGACTTTTCATCTTTATGTCTCAGGGTGGCGGGCGCAGTGCAATGCCACATAGGGTGCGTCCTAGGTGGACGTGACCTTTGAGGTAATGCACTGTTCATAGGCAGAGGTTACCGCTTAACATCAGGTGGGCCTCTTGCTTGTTCCGTCATACAAGTAGTATATAAAAAAAAAAAAATAGTCCTCTCCATCCTAAGATTGTTTGGAAGAAATCGATATAAGCGATAAAACCGCCCATTGTGCATTTCTGTTATTTTTTTATATTTAGTTAACTGTTTTGTGTTTCTGTGTGTTATTACAATAAAGAGTTAATCTATCTAGCTTACCTATTTAAGTAATGTGTATTACTGGAAGAAAGCGTTAGCAGAGTCAGTCGTGTGATGGAATCGCGGCGATGAGCTCACCACTTGTTATGTCTATTTCCCACGATGGTGCATCTCACGGTGAAAAGAGGCCCATTTGAGGCTCTGTCTACCCTTTTGGGGTAAAGGCGTGTGTCTATTTATCTATGTCGTGTGTATATACGTGTAGTCGTAATATTTTTAAAATGATACCAAGCCACAACATTCTACTCTAAGCTGTGCTCTAAGTTAGGTAAGGTTAGTAGATACTTGTCTTGAGAAAATCTTAAACCTTTCTCTGGGCTTTTTAAGATTTCACCATCTCATTCTTATCTTATGAGACACCAACATCATCAGGCGCTAGAGGCCTCCTTCATAGAATGCAATACTGCTGTAATCACCACGCTTGTCAGGCGAAATAGTGATCGCATTATTTGTGTTGAGTATAAAGGTTGAAGCCACTCTCCATCCCCTGATATATCACTGTCAGTCTTTACGACATCCACGAGAGGAGACTGAGGAGTCTACTCTTCGGCCGGACCGTTTATTAGTACACCACGGCACCTAAGGCTGAACACGCCACGGACTAGTGATTCTAAGAAGGAGCTACGATGTCAATTAAACATGATTATAATGAATTTTCAGGACGCTGAGCTGATATCCACCGGTCCTCTTCACCTCTCAAACATATCTCGGGACCACCAAGCTACCTACGCGTGTGTTGTCTCCAACGCCGTCGGGTCCGCTTACTCAACTGTCAACGTTAATGTTGAATGGCCGCCTAGTTTCGTTGATAGCGATAAGGATGAGACTGATGACAAAGTTGATGATATAACTGACAGAATCGTTGAATCAAACAATGAAATTGTTGATCTAAATGAGGATGGGACGAAAAATGTTGGTAGAACAATCGTTCATGATAGAAACGATTTGGATGATGAGACAACTAGTGTTGGAAATACTGGAGCGAACGTTGATGGAACAAAAAATGTTGATGGGCATGATGTGACAGGGCCCAAATATGTTGATGAAAAGAAAAGTAGAGACAAAAATAATGGAATAAAGATTGTAGAAGTTGTGAAGGGTGATGATGCGTTTTTGGATTGTAGTACGGATGCCAAGCCGGTTGCTAAGGTATTTATTGCTTTATTTACTTTTTCCGATATGCTAGTAATTGCACGCATGTATGGACCGATAGATAGACTGACGACATTTTAAAGGACGCAGGAACTCGGTGGATGGTGGCGGCTCAAGACCAGTCGTCGTGGCATTATATGTCCAGTCGTGTTCCGTCAAAAATTGTATTCTGCTCACCTGACAACACAACGCGGAATGAGATTATATCGAAATGTGACTGTAACTTGAATAATTTTCACTAGAAACGGGATATTTACCATGATTTTTGAGTTGACTCAAAAATCATGGTAAATATCCCGTTTCTAGTGAAAATTATGTACATAACCATGATAGTTTCAAAAGTTGTAACTTGAATGTTTCAAAGTTCTGAGAATTCTCTCTTTCACTCTTTACAATTATTAATAGCACTTTCCTACTCTAATATATGGTTTCAAGAATCGAAAGTAGATATTGTTGTTATGAGGGAGCATAATACCAATTCTTCAGTCAATTCACAATACAGTCTCGGTTCGGTCAACTAGCAGTGTGGTTATAAAATAAATAAGAGATTTTGGCTTCTGATCATAGAGATGGAAGATGGACAATGAAACTCCTTGAGTTTGGGTTCATTTTAAGCAGCTCACGGTTCCGATTATTAACTAAGTTATTAAAAGCTTGTTTCGAATAAAGCATTTTACAACATTCTATCGTGTTTCTGGTACAGTGATCCCTCGGAATTATAATAAAGTATCCATGCATATTTATAATTTGAATATTGTACTTGATTTAATCTGTTCAAAATCCAAACTAAGATTGGTAAAATATTATGTCTTATTTCAGATAAAATGGCTGCACAACTCAAAGCCCATAGTATTCGAAGACAAGCACTTTATGAAACTTATGAATGTACAGCCACATAACGCCGGGACGTACAAATGTGTAGCGAATAATGCACATGGAACGATCCACAGGCTGTTCCAACTAAATGTATCAGGTACTTTTGCTAAAAATACTGAGCTGAGCACTGGTTGTATAGTAGCTAGTAACCACCCATCCGATTACAACGGTCGTGGGTTCAGATCGTGGTCGTGCAGGAAAGGATCTTTTCACTCGTAACTTATGTGCCTTTAAATGGTGATGGAACACATCGCCAGGAAACCAGCTTGCTCTGGAACCGAAATGTTTAAGGCTTTGCGAGACAAAAGCACGGGCACTATGCAAGTGAAGCCGAAAACTAAGGCCATAATCATAGGTCACGCCCACCTAGGGCGCGCCCTACGTGGCATAGCACTGCGCCCGCCACCCTGAAACATGAAATTGAAAGTCTTATGTAGGTACCTGTAAATTCACCGGCACCCATACCCTTCAAACCGGAACACAGCAATGTTGGTAAAACTTCCTTGGACGAACTCTCACAGAAATGCTCTATAACATTCGACATGTTCAAGTTTTTGTAAAAAAATAAGAATTGGCATTGGACCCGTGAGCTGG
Organism: Operophtera brumata; assembly: GCA_932527175.1. Lineage (NCBI taxonomy): Eukaryota > Metazoa > Arthropoda > Insecta > Lepidoptera > Geometridae > Operophtera > Operophtera brumata. Next base: position 43,289,946 of record OW052226.1, on the reverse strand, counting down.
CTCTTATCTGGCTCAACACAATGCCATTCAGCGTAGAAATGCAGCCGGCATCTTAGGCATGTTCCCGTCTATTTGTGATTTGTATCAGTTGAACTTTCTTTAGATTGTTTACAACGATCTAAAGACATTTAGATTGTTTACAACGATCTAAAGACAGCTCATTGATACATTCATATTTTATAAATAACTTACATACCTACCTACTTCCTATTATTCTTTATTTAAATAAGGCTTTTCATATATATTTACATATTTTAAAAGATGTGTACCTATGTGTGTCCGTCAAATCTTGCAACTGAATTTTGAACCAGTTAGCCTCGTTCGATTGAGCTGAAATTTTGCATACCTTTCAAGTTCCGATGACAATACAATATTATAGTGACAGCGAGCTGATCTGATGATGGAGGTGGAAGGTGGACAACGGAACTCCTCGATGGATATAGACTGGTCGTGTTTAGGCTCATTGTGATCAGCACACGCGTTCTGCTTAATATATCATCATCAGTCAGATGTACATTTAAACAAGTAATTAATTTTGTAAAAATTAAAAAAACCCACAAATTACAATACCGACAAATTCACGTCTAAAACAAACAAAATACGCAATCGGTTCATCCGATCGGGAGCTATGATGGGACAGACAGACACACACACACAGACACACACACACACAGACACGGCAAACGTATAACACCCCTTCGTTTTTACGTCGGGGGTTATAAAAAGCTTTTATTGAAAAATATTTTTTTCCCAAAAAACTAAACACTTAAAATTAAATTCGAATCTTATTTCAGTACCACCGTTTATTTCTGATTTCGACGTTATGGACGTGTCGTTAATGGAAGGAGTGAACGCGACACTGGAATGTAACGCGAAGGGATATCCTCAACCAACCATACACTGGACTTATAAGTATGTAAGCTTCCATTACACTGCTGGGGAACAAAGGTTCTCGTGAGGAAACCACGAACCGGGCGACGCAATGTACGATGAATCGATGGCATTGTAAAGGTCGCAGGTAGTCGGTGGATGGAGGTGCCTCAAGACTGTTTGTCGCGGCTGCTTTAGTTGGTAGTAGTAAGAACAGCGCTCGTGCTACGATAAGTGAACGAAAATCACGAAAAACGCTATTTAAACATATATTGCTGCGTAATCGCGATTGACTAACTCAGGACGTCCTGTGTCTATTTGCCTTATTTTTAGGGTTCCGTAATAAAACTACGGAATCCTTATAGATTCGTCATGTCTGTCTGTCTGTCCGTGTATGTCACAGCCTTTTTTTTCCGAAACTATAAGAGCTATACTGTTGAAACTTGGTAGGTAGATGTATTCTGTGAACCGCATTAAGATTTTTACACAAAATTTTAAAAAAAACAATTATTTTTGGGGTTCCCCATACTTAGAACTGATACTCAAAAAATTTTTTTCATCGAACCTAGACGTGTGGGGTATCTATGGATAGGTCTTCAAAAATGATGTTGAGGTTTCTAATATTTTTTTTTTCTAAACTGAATAGTTTGCGCGAGAGACGCTTCCAAAGTGGTAAAAAGTGTCCAATAACTTCTAAATTAAGAGAATGATAAAACTAAAAAAAATATATAATGTACATTACCATGTAAACTTTCACTCAAAATTGGTTTGAATGAGATCTAGTAAGTAGTTTTTTATTTTTGGGGTTCCCCATACTTAGAACTGAAACTCAAAAATTTTTTTTTCATCAAACCTATTCTTGTGGGGTATCTCTGGATAGGTCTTCAAAAATGATATTGAGGTTTCTAATATCAGTTTTTTCTAAACTTAATAGTTTGCGCGAGAGACTCTTCCAAAGTGGTAAAAAGTGTGTCCCCCCCCCCCCCCATAACTTCTAAAATAAGAGAATGATAAAACTAAAAAAAAAATATAATGTACATTAACATGTAAACTTTCACTCAAAATTGGTTTGAACGAGATCTGGTAAGTAGTTTTTTTTTTAATACGTCATTAATCGTAATCCATCCAAGAACTTTTATATTATGTGCTACGGAACCCTTCATGGGCGAGTCCGACACGCACTTGGCCGCTTTTTTTTTAATGATACTTATAGGCAAACTATCATACGGCTCACCTGATGTAAAGTGGTCACCGTCGCTTATAAACACCGGTAACATACCCTGAAGGAATTTATGTATACTTACATTTTTCTTGAAGCGACACATGTAGCGGGAAAACCTCAGATGGAAGCTCATTCCATAGTTTGTAGGTATGGGTAAATGATCTCGAGAAACGAGTCGTACGAGAAACCCAGGGATCTATGATGTGTGGATGAGCTTTGCCACGGTGCTGGGAAGAGCGATTGATCGCATATTATACTTCTTCTGCTTTATTTGAATATATTTGTGTATATAGAATCATGCATAGGTAGTAATTTTAGTTGCTAGGTAGCGGGGATGAGATCGAAAAGCTCGTCAGAGCATTCCCCATTGTAAGGCGAGTATTTGCCCTGTTTTTTAGGTTTCCGTACCTAAAGGGTAAAACGGACCCTATTACTAAGATTGCGCTGTCCGCTGTCCGTCCGTCAGTCTGTCTGTCTCACAGATGATGTATTTATGTTGCCGCTATAATAACAAATACTTAAAAACAGAATAAAATAAATATTTTAGGAGGCTCCCATGCAACAAACGTGATTTTTGTGCCGGAACCCTTCGTGCGCAAGTCCGACTCGCACTTGGGCGGTTTTTTTCTAACATAAACCTTATTCAACAGCAATACTAACTGGAACTTGACCAACTCAACACTGACGGCGACCAAGGTCTCGAGTGCGTCAGAGGGCGTGTACCGATGTGACGCAACCAACAGAGCCGGCGCCGCTCACATCGCGTACCGAGTCGGCGTCTTCTCGCGCGCCAGGGTCCAGGAGGTCGTGGCCTTCATTGACGGAGAAGGAATAACAGTCGACAAGAGTTTTGAGGCTGCGGTAAGTTCAAATTACACAATGAAAATTATTATTTCGTCTATCTTTCCGCAATCCGTAAACTTTCCCTCTTACAGGACATTCATTATTTTGATAATTTTACTCTTATGATTTCATTTCATTAATTTATTAACTAACAATTAAAAAATCGTGTTTGAAATTAGGTACAATTAAAAAATACAACATTAAAATACAAAAATTAATAATCAAATCAAATCAAATATATTTATTTCAGGCTTATTGGAAAATGTACAAAAACCTAAACAATAAGCTCATAGCAACATAAATACCTTAAAAACTAACACTTCATATAAAAAAAGGTCAGCTGAAATAAAATTATATAATATACCCTATTTAAATTATCACATCTCATGAGTTCATCAACCGTGTAGAAACACTATTCAACAGTAGCTTTGTAAGACTTACTTTAAATTCGTTAACACTATCAATAACTTTCAACTCTGTAGGAAGTTTGTCAAAAAGTTTTACAGCTTGATACCGGGAGCCGTGCTTTACAACATTCAACCTCGGGTGCAAAGGTTTCCCAAGATCTTAAAGTCTTGTAATTAACCTTTTCATATTTGAAGGGATTTTTTACTATGTCCATAAGAAGTAAGATTGGATTCGGCGTATTCAAATAAACTTTATTTTTTATTTATTTTTGGGTTTTTGCTTTTTTCAGGTCGGCGCACACATCAGGATAGCCTGTAAATCCTCCGGCGCCCCCACGCCCAGTATCCAATGGCTTCGAAACGGCAAGCTCCTCAGTGAGAACTCGCAACACATACACTACGCGGACCTCATACTTGACGTGGAGACTTCACACGCGGGCCGGTATAGCTGTGTGGTGGCCAACGAGGGGGGGAGTGAGGAGAGGGATGTCAGGTTGGAAGTACTAGGTAAGAGGAGAACTCACAACACATACACTACGCGGACCTCACACCACATACACTACGCGGACCTCACACTCGACGTGGAGACTTCACACGCGGGCCGGTATAGCTGTGTGGTGGCCAACGAGGGGGGCGTGAGGAAAGGGTTGTCAGGTTGGAAGTACTAGGTAAGAGGAGAACTCACAACACATACACTACGCGGACCTCACACTCGACGTGGAGACTTCACTCGCGGGGCGGTATAGCTGTGTGGTGGCCAACGAAGGGGGGAGTGAGGAGAGGGCTGTCAGGTTGGAAGTACTAGGTAAGAGGAGAACTCACAACACATACACTACGCGGACCTCACACTCGACGTGGAGACTTCACTCGCGGGGCGGTATAGCTGTGTGGTGGCCAACGAAGGGGGGAGTGAGGAGAGGGCTGTCAGGTTGGAAGTACTAGGTAAGAGGAGAACTCGCAACACATACACTACGCGGACCTCATACTCGACGTGGAGACTTCACACGCGGGCCGGTATAGCTGTGTGGTGGCCAACGAGGGGGGGAGTGAGGAGAGGGCTGTCAGGTTGGAAGTACTAGGTAAGAGGTCTTTACTCTTTATCCGACCATCTAAAAACGTTTTAAACTCACCTTGATGTGAAGTCAGCCCAAACATATCGAGTGGCCCTGAAAAAGGTCATGACTAATGTGAAAGAACTATTGTGGTGAAAGGATTGTTTGCACCTTCAAATCCTCCTCTCACGCACATGTTTGACCAATTAAATAAGTTGACCCAAGCTTTTATAAAATTAATAATAGTCTGAACGGTGTGCTGAGTAAAATGAGCCCAAACACTGCCAGGCTACTAATCATATTGAAGTGTTCCATTTTCCACCTTTTTTCTCCATCATCAGATTAGCTCTGGTGGGAAATGATAGCTGGTTCTTTGATTTGAAGTGGACTGTGATAGTTTGCGTTTTGAAGACCTATGGCAGTTGCAACGGTCTTTGATTGGGAGAACACACTGCTGCAGGTGGAAAATTACAGGAAATAAGTACAGCAGCGTCAGAGGAAGGAGCATGAAAAACGAACCAGTCGACTCTGGAGTCTAGGGGAAGAAAGTCCTTTACTCCGCGCCCAGGTCATGCAGTGACCAGGCACCACGTAGCAGAATTAGCAGACGTTCGAGGATGACACTATCACCAATCTCTTTCTCGTCTTGGGTCACAAGTATTAGTGTAAATACACATAAAATAGCGTAGTTCGGTTAGCCACAAAATATAAATTAATTATAAGCCCTCACACGGCTTCTTTTACTTAAGAGCATCAATTCAGTTGTTGTAATAGTTGTAATGGCGGGATCCGAAGGTTTCTTCGGTGCGATGTGGGGGCGGTCGGCCATCAGAACGAGACGGCTATATGCGTGCGTGCATGCGGAAAGGAGAAAGGAAGAGGATTGATCGTTGCAACTGCATTTTGGTTAAACAATTGGATGAATATCCACCAAGCTCACTGTCACCATAATACTGTATTGTCATCGGAACATGACAGGTATGCAACATTCTCTATCGGTTGGGTGGAACTGTTTTCAAATTGAGTGTGTCAGTGTAAGTAACATTTTATTTTGTAACATTCCAGAGCCACCAAAAATATTCCAAAGCATATTCCAAAACGGCCCCACCCTGGAGGTCCTATCAGGCCAGTCCTACTACCTGCACTGCCACCCCCTGGGGAATCCCACGCCCGCGGTCTACTGGTTCAAGGATGGGCTACCATTGAAGCTGTTCGATGACAGCATGGTGTCTATGGATTATGGCGAAGTTATTGCAGTTGCAAGTGCAACGGACGACCAGTCGGGGAATTACACGTGTGTCGCCAGGAATAGAGTGGGGAATAACAGCGTCTCATACCAAGTTCATGTACTAGGTAAGTTAAATCGTTTTTTTATCTTTTATAACTGCTTGTTAGTGCTTGTTCACGTTGGAACGAATGGGCGCGGCGGCGGGTGCGGGCGTGGTAGACAAAGCGAGCTCATCTCATGTTCACATTGGTCGCCAGGCGTTTGCGCGAGTGTGACGTGTTATCAGAGGTGGACGATCTTTGACGGAACCTTGAACAAGCAAATGGCCCACCTGATGTTGAACGGTAACCTTAACAATGTATTATCCGCGTTTTTAGGGTTCCGTACCCAAAGGGTAAAACATGACCCTATCACTAAGACTCCGCTGTCGGTCTGTCCGTCTGTCACCAGGCTGTATCTCATGAACCGTGATTGTTAGACAGTTGAAATTTACACAGATATTTCTATGATATTTTTATATATATTTCTGTTGCCGCTATTACAAAAAATACTAAAAAACTGAATAAAATAAATGATACATACAACAAACCTGATTTTTTGCCGTAGAACCCTTCGTGTTTTTATTAACCCTGTTTTTATATACACTCTAGGGGTGTGACGCACAAGACCACGTGGTGTCAGTTCTGTCACTCATATGCCGACCCTATATGCGCTGGTTAATTTGATGTGCAATCAGGATTTTTAATATGAAAAGTGATTTAATTTATGAGTTATTTTAATTGATGGGTGATAAGTTTTCTGATGTGCACTATAAACTATCCATTAACAAAAATATTGTTCCCTCTTTCAGTGCCGCCCCCACAACCGAAAGAGTCTTCGAAAGCTGTGAGCCTTCGCGCGGGTAATCTCCTCACCCTCACATGCCCCCTAGAGGGGGCCCCCTTGCCTAGCGTGATGTGGATCAAACATCCCTACACGGAGATCGGAGAAGCTACACCCAGGATCACTTTATCAGACGATAACATTACCTTGGTGAGTGTATGTTCAACTGAACTAACGCAAGATATCTTTGTAATACGTACATACATACACACACGCCTTTTTCCCCGAAAGGGTAGGCAGAGCCTCAAATGGGCCTCTTTTCACTGTGAGTTGCACCATCGATCGTGGGAAATAGACGTGTCAAGTGGTGAGCTTGAGATGGCCCTCCCCTCGGCATGAGATGGCCCCCGCCCTCGCTCTGTGCATGGACTCTGCTCTCTGGCTCGCCCGGACTGCTCTCTATCTATATATGGGCTTATCTTGGACTAGGTCTAGCTAGGTAGCTCTGTGTGGCGCTGACACGCTATATGGCAAGCTGTGGCAAGCTCGCTCGCTCGCGAGTCCTTCCTTCCTTGCTCTGCGTATGTGTGTTAATAGCACCCAACAATAAATGTCAAGTCTGCTTATCCAACGCTTAAATGCATGACATGTATATTTGTCTGCATTGTCCAACACCATGTATAATGTATTCAGGCCGATGAAAGCCTGGAGTCTCATACACTTCTATGTATGTTTAAAAGTATAGCAAGTAGTAATACATATGCCAACCAACTGTATTGATTTAATGTGTGCAATAAATATTTATAGGCCAACTTGTTTCAATTCTAATCAAGAGTTAGGTATCTCAGATCATCAACTTTTCAACATCACTGCTGCTGACTCCATTCAAGTTTCAGGTATAGCCTGTCTCATAGGTACAGGTACCTTATCTCTTTCAGGGATCAAAGTTTTTTAGCGGAACGCCTTAGGGCCAATTCCGCAAACTTAACAAGCGAGTTAAATTAATTAACAATTAAAGGTACTTAGTCCTGGGTTAGTCTAGAACCAAGGTGTGTGTGGGCTTAAGCCAGGTTGAAATCAATCTGTATTTAATGTTGGCTGGTAAAGTATTACTGATTTACCTACCTATGAGTTAATGGGACGATGTAGGAAAGTTTTAATAAATTTCTGTTAGCGAATTCATGTGATTTTGTATTTTTAAAACTCGCAAAAAAAAAAGTCTAACGAAACACTCGATTAATTAGATTAAGTCTTACTGATAAGCAAGATCTTAAACACTTTTTTTTTTTTTTTTTTTATACTACTTGGATGACGGAACAAGCAAGAGGCCCACCTGATGTTAAGCGGTAACCTCTGCCTATGAACAGTGCATTACCACATGGGTCACGTCCACCTAGGACGCACCCTATGTGGCATTGCACTGCGCCCGCCACCCTGAGACATAAAGATGAAAAGTCTCATGTGCCTGTAATTTCACCGGCACCCTTACCCTTCAAACCGGAACACAGCAATGCGAGCACTACTGCTTTGCGGCAGAAATAGGTATGGTGGTAGTACTTCCCCGGACGAACTCTTTCACAAAAAAGCTCTAATTAAAGATTTAGTTCCTAACCCATCCTATGAGGAGGTTAAAATTAATCAAGGACAAATAAAAAATCCCCCTCGGGTTGATTAAAGCTAGCTTAGTCTAGGTACAACTAACACCTTAATGTATTAGAAATTCCGCTTCAAACAATTGGTAAGTCCAAATCAATTGTCGTCTCTCCCCTGTACCATAGCTAGTACATAATTACACGTTGTAATTATGTGCTTTTGGCTAGAACAGTATCGTTGAATTAGTCAGATGCTATTTACCCATAATGCATATTTCAGTCCTGTATATTTATATACAGAGCGTCACGTCGTCTGGTCAGCGAGCTAGATTAATCTGCGAGTTATCAAAATGCGATACATTTAGATACCTTTATGCTGATTTTTAGGCTCCGAGTCAGGTCACCTGTAGGGTCTAGAAATCTATATTGATATCTAGATTATAGAAGACACATTATTTAATTATAGATAAGACTTAACTTAAGTATTCCAGTATCTGCACTCGCTCCGAATTTAAAACCATACTTTTGTATGTATTAAGAACTGCTTGTGTTATTAACTTTGAACTTGGATAATGTTTATTCACAAGGCTTATTTTAACGGATTGGCGTTTTTGCTAAAATCGTCCAATCAGTGTTTCTTTATGTACAATTTATCAATTAATTGTAGAGTTTATTTCTAAATCCAAGCTTCCAATGCGACGACTATATCGTCCAGTAGTCTAAATTCGAGTGCCATACAAATCTCTAATAATTACATAGTTGAATACAGTACTATCGCTTATTATATAATCGCTCTTAATAGCTAGGCCATAAGGTTCCGTTTTCATCGACTATTTGGTGTCTATCTCCGCGTAACGAGATGTCCCGTTGTTTATAGAGCTGCCTCCGCGAGTGTGAGCGAGGTGGTAGCCATTGTAGTTCTGCCTTGTTAGATTGAAACGAGACATCTTCTCTTTTCACCAACACTGAAATCAACAAATTTACAAAGTAGTTTCTATTTTGAACCTTATATGCTCAGCACAAGATTCCCCTTAGTTTTAACAGTTTCTGTGGAATTTGGTAAAGCAGATATTTCTGTGCTTAAGTTTTTTTCGATATTCTGAGAACCCTCGCTCTCAGAATATGGTGTAGGTATTACTTAAGTATTGCCAGATGTTACAGCATACATGGGAACCAGGATTCCATCACAAGCTCATCACTGCCATTGCTTCGCACTACTGACTCTGCTAACGCTTTCTTCCAGTAATAACAGGCAGGACAAATCTTATACCAACGAATCTTACAAACAAGTCCGGGTAATCCCATAGTCGGCCTGTACGACATCCACGGGAGGAGATGGAGGGGTATATTCTTGGGCCAGACCACTCCATGACGATAGTAAATTAATTTCGTGGTAAAAAGTACCCTAAGTTTTAAGCAATCTGTGTACCAAACTTTATCGAAATTGGCTCGGCCGTTTTGGCGTGAAAGCACCACAAACATATATCGTTATTCATTCAATGTTAAGATTCGTAATGAATTAGCATACATAAGCCAGTACAAAACGCGTGGTACTATTTCAAAGATATATTTTCTGAAATCGGCCCGCATAAAATCCGTTTCAGATCCCGTCTTCGAATAGAGAAAATATTGACGGTTAATTTGGATCTATTCCCGTTGTCCACGGTCAAAGTGGATATTTTATTATATTAATATAATATACTCAAATATTATATTATACTAAATAATATTATATTATACCGGGAAAATTATACTATTCAGTAGGTAATCCCAGTACTTACAGTTAAGACTCTAAAGAAAAGGATTTCTTTTAATATTTGTATCTATTAAAACAAAGTGATATTTCATCATTTGTCGCTTACGCCAGTTACTTCTGAGTGGCACAAATCTATACCTCATCTCTTCCCGGGTTCAAGTGAGTAATAGCGCTATCACTTTCTTAAGGTTTTTGTTTTCTTGCTAGACTCCGGCCATTCGATAAGCCATAAGCGTAAATAATAAATAATAATAAACAAATAATGCTGGACAGTTCACACAACATTAACTAGCCCCAAGCTAAGCAGAGCTTGTGTTATGGGTACTAGATAACTGATATACTTAATACAATATATTAAATAGATAGATATTTTTTATTATACATAGAAAATACCCAGAACACCCATAACAAATATCTGCAGATCGCTCAAATATTTGTTCCGAGGCGGGAATCGAACCCGCAACCTCCTGCGTCGCAGGCGAACCTACGCCCGCCGCGCTACAGAGGTCGTCAACTCGTCACGAGGCGTGTTTATCATATTTGGTTTGCCATAATAAACACATTTTTAGGGTTCCGTAAAAAAACTACGGAACCCTTATAGATTCGTCATGTCTGTCTGTCTGTCCGTGTATGTCACAGCCTTTTTTTTCCGAAACTATAAGAGCTATACTGTTGAAACTTGGTAGGTAGATGTATTCTGTGAACCGCAATAAGATTTTTTACACAAAAATTTAAAAAAAACAATTATTTTTGGGGTTCCCCATACTTAGAACTGATCCTCAAATTTTTTTTTTCATCAAATCTATACGTGTGGGGTATCTATGGATAGGTCTTCAAAAATGATGTTGAGGTTTCTAATATAATTTTTTTCTAAACTGAATAGTTTGCGCGAGAGACACTTCCAAAGTGGTAAAAAGTGTCCCCCCCCCCCCCCCGTAACTTCTAAAATAAGAGAATGATAAAACTAAAAAAAATATATGATGTACATTACCATGTAAACTTTCACTCAAAATTGGTTTGAACGAGATCTAGTAAGTAGTTTTTTTATTTTTGGGGTTCCCCATACTTAGAATTGAAACTCAATTTTTTTTTTTTTTTTCATCATACCTATACGTGTGGGGTATCTATGGTTAGGCCTTCAAAAATGATATTGAGGTTTCTAATATCATTTTTTTCTAAACTGAATAGTTTGCGCGAGAGACGCTTCCAAAGTAGTAAAAAAGTGTCCCCCCCCCATAACTTCTAAATTAAGAGAATGATAAAACTAAAAAAAAAATATAATGTACATTACCATGTAAACTTTCACTCAAAATTGGTTTGAACGAGATCTAGTAAGTAGTTTTTTTTTAATACGGCATTAATCGTAATCCATCCAAGAACTTTTATATTATGTTACTTGCTGCTACGGAACCCTTCATGGGCGAGTCCGACACGCACTTGGCCGCTTTTTTTTTTACATTCATAGACCTTTGTTTGACCGCTATCTCACTTGTTGGTGTAATGCCTTAGTCGGCTTTTACGACATCCACGGGAGGAGACGTAACTACCACGGCATATTTTAAGACTTTTAAGTACCTATTTATCTGTGTAAATTCAGAATAATATCGTGCCTTCAATTATTTTTCAGTTGATAAACCACACTCTGGTGTCAGACAGCGGCAACTACTCGTGCATAATGACTAACAAGGCCGGCACTACTGAACTTATCTACAGCGTCAGTATCGACAAGCCGCCGTCCATTGCCGGGAATGTAGGGGGCAACGGAGTTGAGAATCACGTAGTACCGTTGAGAAGGAGCATTGTGCTGAAGTGTGAGGCGGACGGACACCCGCTACCGAGAATCAGTTGGCTTAAGGTAACATCTATACTCTATACTAATATTATAAAGCTGAAGAGTTTGTTTGTTTGTTTGTTTGTTTGTTTGAACGCGCTAATCTCCGAAACTACTGGTTCGAATTGAATAATTCTTTTTGTGTTTGATAGTCCAGTTATCGAGGAAGGCTATAGGCTATATAACATCACGCTACGACCAATAGGAGCAAAGATATTAGTGGTAAATGTGTAAAAAACGGGAGAAATTATGAACTTATAACTCAAGAACGGGTTAACCGATTTGGCTGAAAATTGGTGGGGAGGTAGCTTAGAACCAGGAGATTGACATAGGGGGGAGGGGTAGGAAGGGGGGGGGGTCACCGGGGGCTACCCGTGCGAAGCCGGGGCGAGTCGCTAGTAATTCATAACATAGCTCTAAGAGCAAAGACCAAGAGTGGAATGTGCTATCAGCTTGTTCAGTCATTCAAATAAAACTTGTAGAAGTCTTCTGCTGGATTCTCCTCATCATAGATCGCGACGCCGACGGTAAGAAAGCGTGGAACTGTCTCCATCAAACCCCTCTCTGCGACATTTTTTTTTTCTTTTTTTTTTTATACTACTTGGATGACGTAACAAGCAAGAGGCCCACCTGATGTTAAGCGGTAACCTCTGCCTATGAACAGTGCATTACCACATGGGTCACGTCCACCTAGGTCGCACCCTATGTGGCATTGCACTGCGTCCGCCACCCTGAGACATAAAGATGAAAAGTCGCATGTGCATGTAATTTCACCGGCAACCGTACCCTTTGAACCGGAACACAGTAATGCAAGCACTACTGCTTTGCAGCAGATATAGGCATGGTGGTAGTACTTCCCCGGACGAACTCTTTCACAAAAAAGCTCTACTACTACTACTTGACCTTTACAATGACGCTGTTCCATTGGGGCCTTCCAACACTGCGTCTTTGCCCTGGAAGGCGATTCTCGGATTGTAGACATCGATGTCGAATAGAGATATGTCGAAACAAGATGGCGCATGTTGAATAAAATCTCGACATTCGCTATCTATATAGGTGAACAACATATGGCGGAGACTAGGATTCAGTCTCGAGCACCGCCGTAAAGTTGCTTGTCTTTTGACCTTCTATAGGTTAAATTCAGGCGAATATGCCCAGGAGCTACATAATTGATCCCACCATCTCCTTTTTATCATACGACAAGCAGGCGCACGGCTCAGTACCATCCTTACCTCATCAGTATACTCGCAATTAGCACTAATCGTTTCGGTTCTACCTTTGTAATGCGAATTGCTAAGGATTCCATTCCTGCTGCCGTCTTACCTGTCCTTTCCGTCTGTCTTTCCTGAAAACTATAATATGGTTCTCTTTAAGCAAGAGTGAATAGGTGCCTTCTAGACCTTCGCGCTCCAACGTTGGCCGCATCATCACTTACCAACAGGTGAGATCGCGTTCAATCGAGGGTCTCCAGTAGTTTAAAAAAAACGTGTTTCGACATATCTCGATGCGACATCAATGTCTGCAATCCGAGAATCGCCTTCCTGTACGTAGTCACCACTCGAGAACCTTCTCCCCAAAAGCTGTGTGTTCTGCGAGCTTCATGACCTGCCCATTACTATTTCAGCTTGCTACAGTGAGAGCTAGTACCTAACCTACCTAAGCTAAATGTAACAAAAACTGTTTTTTTTTTACTATGATTGACCTTTGTTTGACCACGATCTCACCTGTTGGTAAGCGCCGATGTGGCCGAAGATGAAGCACAAAGGTCTAGAAGGCACCTATTCACTCTACCCACATTATAGTTTAGATATCTAGTTAGTTCTTAGTTTAGTTTTAGATATCTGTGCGTGCAGCCGTTTTAGAATTATTCACGAATCAAAATTTACTGATTCAGATCTAGAAAGGAGACATTTGACCTGGCTAGCGTTCACGACCATTACGTCGTCACTTTCAAGATAAGGAATAGGGGTGCCAAAGTCAAAGTCAAAATACATTATTCATTGAAATAGCAAGGAGCACTTTGAATCGTCCTAAAAACTCCTGTTCCAACGTGACCAAACCTAGAAGAAGATGCTGCCACCATGGGGTGTGTCCGGTCTAAGAGTAGACCGCTCCGTCTCCTCTTCTCTCCCTATCGTCTTTTATCCTCCTGTGGATGTCGTAACAGCCGAGACGGAATAGGCAGCAGCATCTACCTGAGTTACAACACTAATACTGCGATCACCAAACCGCGCTTGCAAAGCTTAGAGATTATGGCAAATTGCATTGTATGGACTAAAAGTCCAGCAGTGGCTCTTTAACGGCTGATAATGGTGTTGAGGATTTATTTTGCTGGTAAATCCGCGCGGTTCTTTAGCTATAGTCTTGCATAGTTCCATAATATCACACTTTTTTGCTTTTTCAGGACACTCAGACACTAAGCAACAGCTCTTGGAACGTGCACCGTGTCCTCGGGAACAGCCTGCTGGCGGTGTGGAGTGTGACGTCACGCGACGCCGGACAGTACATCTGTGTGGTGGAGAACGGGGCGGGCACCGCGCACAGACGATACAACGTCGCCGTACAAGGTACCTACTACATTTTGACGCCCTCTGTGGCGCAGCGGGCGAAGGTTCGCCTGCCATGCAGGAGGTTGCGGGTTCGATTCCCGCCTTGGAACAAATATTTGATGATCTGCATATATTTTTTCAGGTTGTTCTGGGTTTTTTCTATGTATAATATACATATATATATATTTTTATGTAATGGCTCGACAAACTACCATACGGCCCGCCTGATGGTAAGCGGTTACCCTATTGACATCTGCAACACCAGAGGTATTGCCATTGCCTTGCCTGCCCTGAAGGACACTTTTTTCATTTTTTTAAATATCTATCTGTATAATGTATGTCAGTTATCTAGTACATAACACAAGCTCTGCTTAGCTTGGGGCTAGATAATGTTGTGTGAACTATCCAGCATTATTTATTTGTTTACATACTTCTCGCGCGAAAATACGCGTGGCTGAAGTCTGAGGACGTACCCAGTCCAAGTTTTAACAAGCCTTTGCCAGAGACGTATGGTGTACCTACTGTTACATATCTCGTGATGTTATTAGAAGTTACTTTTTTAAATAGATAACTTTTTTAATTATATTAAAATTGGGGTGTCAATGCATTGTGTCGATCTTGTCAACCTCATGAGCGATTTCGCTTGTAGGTATTTAAAATTTGCTAAATATCAAAATCGCCTCTTTTGGGAGAAATATCCCACCAATAAAAATCGCCAACGGCAAAAAAAACTATGAATTTGTAAAACCTGTATATAGGTCAAGATTCGTTGAAATACATGACCTGTGCCCGAGTACCTATCAACATTCCTACATACATCCGGACAGATGAAAGCAAATTTTGGCATCTGTTATTGCAAAGACTTGTTAGCACAGTGTGCTAACACACTTGTGAAAAAAAGATCCTCGCGAAAAAAGTGCGTGCTACCCAACACTATCAATAACTTGAATTTGGTCGTGTATTCCAGTACCTGGTAAATGGAGCGTGTGGAGCTCGTGGACGCTGTGCAACGCCACGTGCGGGCTCGGACAGCAAAAGCGAGCCAGGGCTTGCCACTACATCGATGACAACAACAACGTGATTGGTGAGTTGAAGGCCCTATTTAGGGAATGCGATCCCAGTATACCGAGATCTCGAAATACCATGCAAGATCGCGCATAAAAACTGTTTTTTTAACTTTGACACGTTTGACCTTGTTTGACCACTATCTCACCTGTTGGTAAGTGACGATGCGTGGTCGAAGATGGAGCACAAAGGTCTAGGAGGCACCTATTCACTCTAGACTTGAAGAGACCCAAATTGTAGTCTTCAAGAAAGAAAGACGACGGTAGTGTATTCCACACCTTAGCAGTTCGTATTATAAAGGTAGAACTGAAACGTTTAGTGCGAATAGAAGGTATACTAATGAGGTAAGGATGGTACCGAGCCGTGCGCCTGCTCGTCCTATGATGAAAAAGAGATGGTGGGATCAGATCGTGAAGTTCCTGGGAGCATTCCCCGAAATGTAACCTATAGCGAAAGGCACGCGACCTTACGGCGGTGCTCGAGACTCTGGATCTTAGTCTCCGCCATATGTTGCTCACCTATAAGCCTGAAAGGTCTGCGTTCGATCGAGTCCAATGCAGCAAGCTGATGTTTGGCCGAGCCATCCCAAACGTGGCAACAGTACTCCATACCAGCCCGGACTTGTGCTTTGTACAGACTTACAAGCTGTCCTGGTGTGAAGTAACGCTTTACCTTATAAGTTGTGGCATTGCGAGAAATTGCAAGACAAACTTCTTTAAGATAGTTGCTTTTTCATACTAACGTATTTTACCAAATAATGGGCGAACAGAGTACAATTTTACACTGAAATGACTGTCGTTGATTTTTATATTGTTCATTATTTGCGGCAAATCATATTTGGTTGAAGAAAATACTGAAAATAACATCGAAATTACTTAAATCGATGTACAGGACAGCCGTTTGGTACACGAGTACCTACTTTAGATTAAAACAATTATTTTGAGCGGTAGTTCTTAAAAATATTCTCATGGGGGAGGCAGTAATTACGTCATCAATTAATGTATAATAAATTTTCAAGCCATGCTACGCCAATTATATTGAAAAAAAAACGCATGCTGAAATGGATGACAATAGAAGTAATTTTTAACCCCCGACGCAAAAACGACGGGGTGTTATAAGTTCGACGTGTCTGTGTGTTTGTGTGTGTGTGTGTGTGTGTGTATGTGGCATCGTAGCTCCCGAACGGATGAACCGATTTAGTTTTTTTTTGTTTTGATTGAAAGGTGTATTTGTCGGGAGTGTTCTTAGCTATGTTTGATCAAAATCGATTCAGCCGTTTCATTGCGTTGAGGGTTTTTTTATTTTATTACAAAACTTATTACTTGTTTATTAACTGTTATTATTTGATGTTACAGATAAAACAAGCAAACCGGACAAGATCGTAGTAGACGAGTCGGCATGCAAGGGGCCCTCAAACGAAAGGAGGAAATGTCAGATGCCCCCTTGTGAAGTATGTTTTAATTTTTGAAACTTTTTGCATACATAGTGCTGACCCTACACTAGGATTATGTGTCGTGTGTATCAGGAACTACGAGTACCATGGTACCACAACAACCAGGTCTACCATTAATATTGCAGATCATACAAACATTTGTCACGCGGCGGAAATCGAACCTGCAACTCTCGCATCTCAACTCACCCGGCCGGTAAACTCAACCGGCTACTCGCTCGCCGCGCCACAGTGGTAAAGGGCGTACTATTCGCCAAAGTGAGGTTTTCTCCACGTAACTCTTCTTCGAGGAATGAATATAAATGCACAAAAAAAATATATGTTGCTTATTAGACATTGAACTATAAAAACAACATTTGAAAAAATTCTAAGTATATTATAACTATATGAAAATAAAATCCAAAGAGAAGCTGTTTTGATTTTTAAATTTGTAACTACTTCTAAACGGCATCGAATGTTAGTATTTTTCTTTCACACAAATATTTTTAAAGGTTTTTTTCATAAAGTGAACATTCGGCAAGTCAAACAAATGATTAATCTGGCTACAAATAATTATTGTTTGTTTTCGATATGAAATTTACTCAGCGGGTCCGTGCACGGGCGACGGGCGGCAGTGTAACTCAGACTGTCGGACGTGGAGGTTGTGTCGCTTGTTGCTCCGAAATAGAATTTTTGATACAGCTCACATTTATTAGTAGTTCCTACTTGTAGGATACCTGCTATAATCGTTATTAGAGAGCCACAGTTCGCGCATGGACGCTGGAGTGTTAGTTATTATTTTAGTTTTATTGTTACTGGATTTGTAGAAAGGTAGTTAGGTTAGACGACCTATATAGCGCATCGGGCGAGTAGCCGGCTGAGATGAGAATGGTTGCGGGTTCGATTCCCGCTGCGGGACAAATGTCATATGAGGTAACAAGATATGAGGTTACAAACATAAAATAAGGACACGAATTGAGAAACACCTCCTTTTTTTTGAAGTCTGTTATAAAGTCACATTGGTCCTCCTGACCACACCAACCTTAACTATACCTTTACTTTTTTTTTATATCTTTGTATATATGTTAGTTGTAACGTATATATTACTATGGGCCTTTGTCTAGGTACAATGTACATTTATCTCTGTTGCCTGAAATAAATGTATTGAATTGAATTTACTAAGCAAATACATACCACACACCTAGGTACCTAGTGTAAAATAGTCACATTAGTCCTCCTGACCACACCTACCTTACTAAACAAATAAATACGACACGCCTAGGAACCTAGAGTAAAAAAGTCACATTGTTTTCCTGACTACACCTACCTTTACTAAACAAATAAATACGACACGCCTAAGACCTAGAGTAAAAAAGTCACATTGTTCCTTCTGACCACACCTACCTTTACTAAACAAATAAATACGACACGCCTAGGAACCTAGAGTAAAAAAGTCACATTGTTTTCCTGACTACACCTACCTTTACTAAACAAATAAATACGACACGCCTAAGACCTAGAGTAAAAAAGTCACATTGTTCCTTCTGACCACACCTACCTTTACTAAACAAATAAATACGACACGCCTAGGAACCTAGAGTAAAAAAGTCACATTGTTTTCCTGACTACAAACATCTTTACCAAATAAATAAATACAACACACTTAGGTACCTAGTGTAAAATAGGCACATTAGTCCGCCGACGCTGCACCCCGACATGTTTATAGGCCTGTTTGCATAGATAGGTACCTACCTATATACAGAGTGTATCAAGATATGGAGACTGGAAATGGTATGTACATTTTGTGGTGTTATTAGAGAGGTTGATTGAAACAAATGCCACAACCTACATACCTCAGTAGGTACTTACCTAGCTTACCACGCAAACCAAATCTTTGTTCATTCCGGCACCTGTTCTGGATGAACGAAAAGTGGGCATGTAGGTATAGTTTTGCGTATTGACCAATTCTGAAGATATCCATGGTGGGGAAAAAGTCGTGATTATGTGATATTTGTTGGTTTTTTTTCCTGACTACTTTAGTGAGGCATAGCGATTTTGACAAATGAAGTGTAAATCAGTTCATCTTTACCATGAGGTGGTTTTTGAATTTATATTTTTAAAAACTTAATATGGCGGCCGTGCGTATCTAGAAGGGGCACGACTTTTTTTTGTCATGAAATATGTCGTTTGAAAGGTCTTTCAAATTAAGGTAAATAAAGATTAGAGTGGTTCATGGGAAAAACTAAATTTAGAAAAAAGTGTCTTCATAACTAATCTTGAATTAAAAATCCCGAAGGAAAAATTTAGAATGAAAATCTGTACCCTCTGTCTTTACGTTCGAGATTTTCCAGATTTTTCTTTCGAGATTTTTTGAATTTTGAAATACCTTTCATACTTTTATATTAGCCGTTTATCTTTTAATATGATTCCCAACCACGATAGTTTCAATTCTACCTTTCATACTACATATTTCACGACACAAAAATTATGCGACTTCAGAGTGCCTAGTACAGGTTTGTCTTAGTTTTGCATTCGGTATCCCGACTATCGAATTCCGAGTCGATATTTGTTTTTATGTACGGTTTATTGAGTTTCTCAACAAGTCCGCTAGGGGCGCTCATAGTTTTCTCCATACTAAAACGACATTTCGACTCGCAATTCGGTTTTCGTTATTCCGAGTTGTAACAAATTAGAAACCTGTGTTAGGTACTCTGCTCGAAAAATATGTACTATTGAGCGCAAGGGTTGTATCGGCCTTCCGGGCCCCCGTGAGTTCGGGGGCCTGGGCACTGGCCCCGTGGGTCCTTATGGTAAAGACGACATTTACACATTGGTATATTTGTCATACGTGGTGACGGTGTGGTGGCCGAAGTCGGGCCGAAGAAATCCAGGTCGTCCGAAAGCGAGATGGGTCGACGACATCGTATCAGTCGCGGGCAATACCTGGTTGAGAGACGCACAGGACAGAGGAGGCTGGCAAAAGAGAAAGGAGGCCTATACCCAGCAGTGGGTGATTCCGGGCTGAGATGATGATGAATGATGATGATATTTTTCATCCCCTGCGGCTACTTGATATAACACATATAAATAAAATGTAGATTAACTGGAATTTTATAGACTGGTAATGGAGGAACTTGTGTGTGGTTAAAGGAAGCGGGCAGCGGCGTGTGGCTGGCGTGGTCGCGCTGGTCGGCGTGCTCGGCCGCGTGCGGGCGCGGCACGCAGGCGCGCACCAGGAAGTGTACCGACAGGCGCTGTGTAGGAGACAACGTGCAGGTAACGTACAACTCTTTTATGAAGAGGTACACTCCGCTGGGCGCTCGAGCACTCAGCATATAAATGAAGACTGCTTCTATTTGGGATATTATCTCATCAAACTGCAGCAAGTGTACCGACAATCGCTGTGTAGGAGACAACGTGCAGGAACAAACTCAACGTGCAAACTGCAGAAATGGTTGGTCACGCGACGCTACTAAAACAAGCTAAAACAAGACTATTTGAACAATATTGAATAACATTGAATATTGAAAAACTACTTAAGTTCTAAGAAAGTATACCTACCCTTTTGTTGCAGATACGGAAATGTCTCGACCTGCCGAAATGCTCAAACGAAGATAACTCTGAAAGCGACGCTTACAGCACGGAGGGTTCTAAAGAAGTAAGTAATTCAAATCAATTTAAATGTCAAAACACAAATCCAATAAAATAAAAATCACAATTATAAAGCATAACATAGTCGGCATGCAAGGGACCCTCAAACGAAAGGAGGAAATGTCAGATGCCCCCTTGTGAAGTATGTTTTAATTATATGAAACTTTTTGCATACAAAGTGCTGTAGTTTTTGCCAAGTCAAGGTAGGTACAAGACAAAACAATTACCTACACTAACATTGACTACACAAGTAACCTTGTTTCGAGTAGTTCGCTCACAGAATATAAATTCTGCTCGATAAACCAACGTTTCAGACGGAACTTAAAACTGGATAATCTGCCATCAGATGTGACAGAGTCTAGTAGTTCTGGTATTCCGAACTGTCTACCTATTACGGTTCATGAGATACAGCCCGCTGACAGACAGACGGACAGTGGAGGCTTAGTAATAGGGACCCGTTGGCACCCTTGGGGAACGGAACCTTAAAAATGGAACCACTGGAAAGTTCACCGACCGAGCGTTTTTTTTTAAATTGATAGATCTTTGTTTGACCACGATCTCACCTGTTGGTAAGTGACGATGTGGCCGAAGATGGAGCACAAAGGTCTAGAAGGCACCTATTCACTCTAGCCTTGAAGAGACCCAAATTATAGTTATCAGGAAAGACAGACCAGTAGTGTACCACACCATAGCAGTTCGCATTATAAAGGTAGAAAAGGAGTGTCATGCAGACTTTGTATGTATGTATGTATGTTTGTAAGTATGTGTGTTTGTCCGACGATAACTGCAGAACCCTTCTTGATGAAACTTGGTAGTTAGGTTATGTGAATAGAATTTTAAAGTTTGAACATGAGCTTGGTACAAGGGTTTATGAGTTACGGGTCTAAGAGATCCCCTAAAATCACGGAGGGCCATCTAAAAAGAAAGATGCTATGATGAATCCCTGATATTATTACATACATAAACTCACGCCTGTTTCCCAGAGGGGTAGGCAGAGACCACGGATTTTCACTTGCTACTATCCTGACACACCTCTTTTGCTTCATTCACTCTCATCACATTCTTCATACATGCTCGTCGGTTAAGGGTACTCTTGACCTGGCCTTTTTCCAGAACGTCTCCGATCTAGTCTGAATACGTTCGCCGAGGTCTTCAATTCCCAATGTCCCATTCATGCTCGTCTTATGTACCCGTTTCGTCAATCTACTATCGTCCATCCTTTCTAAATGCCCAAACCAACTAAGCATACTTTCTCAATCCTAATCATTACGTCTTAGCTCTTAGAATTAGCAAATTTAAGTGGCAATGGGCATGCTAAAACTCGCAGAACTGAACCATTTGGGAATGAAGGTTCTTGTGTGGCGACCCTAGTGTAGGCCACTACACTGGAGTAGTAGTAGAGCTTTTTTGTGAGAGTTTGTCCGGGGAAGTACTACCACCATACCTATTCCTGCCGCAAAGCAGTAGTGCTCGCATTGCTGTGTTCCGGTTTGAAGGGTATGGTTGCCGGTGAAATTACAGGCACATGAGACTTTTCATCTTTATGTCTCAGGGTGGCGGGCGCAGTGCAATGCCACATAGGGCGCGCCCTAGGTAGACGTGACCTATGTGATAATGCACTGTTCATAGGCAAAGGGTACCGCTTATCATCAGATGGGCCATCTGCTTGTTCCGTCATTCTAAGTAGTATAAAAAAGGCCACCTCTCCATTGTAACGGTCACAGGATGGCGGTGGATGGAGGCGGCTCAAGGCGGTTCGCCATGACATTCGCCATGACGCCTCTGTGACGCAGCAGGCGAACGTTCGCCTGCGACGCAGGAGGTTGCGGGTTCGATTCCCGCCTCGGAACAAATATTTGTGCGATCCGCAGACATTTGTTCAGGGTGTTCTAGGTATTTTCTATTTATAATAAAAAATATCTATCTATGTAATATATTGTATTAAGTATATCAGTTGTCTAGTACCCATAACACAAGCTTTGCTTAGCTTGGGGCTAGATAATGTTGTGTGAACTGTCCAGCAATATTTATATATTTTATTTATTTTTATTCTATGGGGCGGGCCTCGTCCTGTAGTGCTCTTATAAAGTCTGATGATGAATGTTGTGTGATGTGATTTCAGAACGGCTACATGCCGGAGGCGGTGTTTGAGAAGCAGCCGGAAATTGTGATCTCTGTCTCCTCACCTGATGTTGAGGAGTTCTATACTGCAGTTGCAGGTAATCCATTTACCTACTAAGTATACAGGGTGTAACATTTCAATTTTATACAGCAACATTCGATATCTATAATTTAAGTATAATTCTAGCCTAAATTATGTATTATTTCCATAAATTATTATTCTTAATCTTAGCATTAGATACCTAATAAGTATTTTATATTTCGTAACCTATATTTTACTATGCATCCCTGTAATAAGCTGTTAATGTTGTATTTCTTGCGCACGCGATGCCCTATAATTACGGGAACACTTAGATTAAGACCTTGTTTTGTTTTGTTTTTTGGAAGTGTTAGTGTAAACCTGTGTTGGGTGTTCTATTTAATAAAATAAAATTAAAATAAAATACCCCTATAAGCCCTATAATGGGTATTCTACACATCAAGGCGAATAACTTAAGGATCTACGGCTTTTTAATTTACGAAGTTTTTAATACGTGAAATGCCTCGTAAAAATCCTGAAATTCCTGAAGAAATGTTCCTAACACAACTTGAGGCTGTTACGGTACGCTGCCTCATGTTTTGTAAGGTATAATAAATAAAATAAATAAGCCTTTAATTTCTTGCATTATCAGGTACATATTTTCTTATTTCTAGTAGGTTATTCTAGTATGTCATTTGTTGTTATTTGTACATGTGTATTTCTGGAGGAATTTCAGGATTTTTTAGAGGAATTGCAGGATTTTTACAAGGCATTCCATGAATGAAAATCTTTGAAATTTAAAAAGTCGTAGAACTAAAGTTATTCGCCATGAGTATAGAATACCCCAGGTCCCCGGCTTACAGGGATATTATGTTATACCCTGTATACATAGGCTTAGACTTGAATATGCCTTTTTTTGTCTTAAATCGATCCTAACTAAGCCAAATAAGTTACCTCATAGCATAGGTCACGAACACCTAGGACGCGCCCTACGTGGCATTGCACTGCGCCCGCCACCCTGAGACAAATATGAAAAGTCTCTTGTGTCTGTATTTTCACAGGCAACCATACCATAGTAGTAGTAGAGCTTTTTTGTGAAAGAGTTCGTCCGGGGAAGTACTACCACCATACCTATTTCTGCCGCAAAGCAGTAGTGCTCGCATTGCTGTGTTCCGGTTTGAAGGGTAAGGGTGCCGGTGAAATTACAGGCACATGAGACTTTTCATCTTTATGTCTCAGGGTGGCGGGCGCAGTGCAATGCCACATAGGTTGCGTCCTAGGTGGACGTGATCTATGAGGTAATGCACTGTTCATAGGCAGAGGTTACCGCTTAAAGGTTGTCTGGAAGAGATCGCTTTTAGCGATAAGACCGCCCATTGTACATTACTGTTATTGTTTTGGTTATTTTATCTTTTTTATTTTTTATATTTGGTGTGCAATAAAGTGTTAATCTATCTATCTATCTATCTTAACATCAGGTGGGCCTCTTGCTTGATCCGTCATCCAAGTAGTATAAAAAAAAAAAAAAAAAAAAAAAACCCGGTAGTAAGGTTTTACCCAAAATATAAGTCCGATCGACTGTTTTCGTTTGCGCAGAAAAGCGCAGACTGATATCCGACAGTAGCCGAACGTATAGTATATCTCTATCCCACTCACATCTAAGAGTCGACTGGATGAACAAAATGCCTCGATTTTGCCGCGAAATCGATTAACCAGTATATAACAGCGCAAGATTTTAGCGCGTGATTGCTATTGGTAGAAAGACGGTTCCCGCGCTTAAGAAATTGGTCTACATCGGGCCGACTTATATTTTGGGTAAAATTGTACTTCCCCGGACTAACTCTCCTACAAAAAAGCTCTACTACTACTATTTTGCAAGCACATCACCGCTCATTGGTATAATCGTGACGCCTTTGTTATTTCAGGTGGTAGTCCGTCGCAGGTGACGTACGATGTGAACGTGACGCACAATCTGGACGGCAGCGACGCGGGCGCGTGCGGCGCCGGCTACACGTCACTCGCAGGCGACTCGTGCGAAGGTACCACTCCAGCGCAGCTCTCTCCATACACTGCGTAACTTTAAATAAAATAAATAAATAATGCTGGACAGTTCACTCAACATTATCTAGCCCCAAGCTATGCAGGGCTTGTGCTATGTGCCGTCCTTTATCGTTCTCGTCAATTCCAGTCCATCCCACGGTTGTCTGGAAGAGATCGCTCTCAGCGATAAGACCGCCCATTGTACTTCCATAGGTACTTATTTTTCTGATTGTTTTTAATGTTATTTTTATTTTTGTGGTGTGCAATAAAGTGTTATCTATCTATCTATCTATCTATGGGTACTAGATAACTGATATACTTTTTATTATACATAGAAAATACCCAGAACACCCTGAACAAATATCTGCAGATCGTACAAATATTTGTACCGGGGCGGGAATCGAACTCTTAACCTCCTGCGTCGCAGGCGAACCTTCGCCCTCCGCACCACAGAGGTCGGCAAAATGAACGCCGGTTGCATTCCGCTGCTCTATCTATTGGCCTGTGTGCAGCCACTGACTGCTAGGTCTCTAGTACGCCACTCCCTAAGTTCCTATGCTATAACAAGCTTTTATTTAACTTGACCCGTTGGTATGTTAGTATCTTAGTGTGGGCACAGAATATATACAGTATGGGTATGTATGGTATGGTGTGGGGAAAATATTGAAATTTTTACCCAGTTAACCTCGAGCGATTGAGCTGAAATTTGGCATACCTGTCAGGTTCCAATGAAAATACAATATTATGGTGACAGCGAGCTGATCTGATGATGGAGACGGAATGACGGACTTGTTGATAAGATTCGTTGGTATAAGATTGTCCTGGCTGCTAGCTCATTAAGGAATGTTACTGGAAGAAAGCGTTAGCCGAGTCAGTTTATTGATCATGCGTTTATGAGATAATATCGAAATTAGGAGCAAACTTCGTTCGAAGATATTACTAGTGAACTTGTATTCCAGACATAGATGAATGCGTGCTCTCGAACAATCACTGTCACTCGACGCAAGTGTGCGAGAACACGCAGGGCGCGTACCGCTGCACCTGTCCGCGCGGGTACGTGTCGCTCGGAGCCGGCCAGCGCTGTATGGGTGAGATATTACTAGTGAACTTGTATTCCAGACATAGATGAATGCGTGCTCTCGAACAATCACTGTCACTCGACGCAAGTGTGCGAGAACAGGCAGGGCGCTTACCGCTGCAACTGTCCGCGCGGGTACGTGTCTCTCGGAGCCGGCCAGCGCTGTATGGGTGAGATATTACTAGTGAACTTGTATTCCAGACATAGATGAATGCGTGCTCTCGAACAATCACTGTCACTCGACGCAAGTGTGCGAGAACACGCAGGGCGCGTACCGCTGCACCTGTCCGCGCGGGTACGTGTCGCTCGGAGCCGGCCAGCGCTGTATGGGTGAGATATTACTAGTGAACTTGTATTCCAGACATAGATGAATGCGTGCTCTCGAACAATCACTGTCACTCGACGCAAGTGTGCGAGAACACGCAGGGCGCTTACCGCTGCACCTGTCCGCGCGGGTACGTGTCGCTCGGAGCCGGCCAGCGCTGTATGGGTGAGATATTACTAGTGAACTTGTATTCCAGACATAGATGAATGCGTGCTCTCGAACAATCACTGTCACTCGACGCAAGTGTGCGAGAACACGCAGGGCGCTTACCGCTGCACCTGTCCGCGCGGGTACGAGACTTGATGTCCAGTGTGACCGTTTAACGGTAGATTGACTACTGTGACAGTAGATTTTCGATGTAAATTGGGTAGTGCAGTAGATTTTCAGTATTTTTTGAAAAAGTAGCGGATTTCAGTAGATTTCTTTGACAGAACGTTTTCCTAATTTGATTACCAATGATAATGGTCAACAATCAATTGACGAGGAGTATCGTCAGTTAAAATTTGATAGAAGCGTTCAAAATTTATTAGCGTCATCCAGTCAATCAACAGTTTCGGTTGACACGGACAAATTTTTGTCATGTTACATAAATTGACAGACATTAACAATAAAATAAAACATGATAATCTATGTAAATTTGCAAAAGCGATGATGTGTTTGCCGGTATCCAACGCCTCTTGTGAGCGTATATTTTCACAATTAAATTTGGTGAAAACAGAGCAGCGCAATAGCTTTCTAAACACAAACACTCACATATCATCGCTTTTACATGTAAAACAAAGTTTAATTGATAACGACGAATTTTCAACCTGACAACAATATGGTCAAGCTAATAAAAAAATTAAAATATGTCAATGATGAATCTAATTAAGAAACCTCAAATAAAATAAAATAAATAAAACCTCTTAATATTAAACTTGTCTTTCATTTCTTACCAAAAATTATCAATTTAGGCCCTTTACTAGTACGGTAGAATTTCAGTAGGGTTTTTCCAAAACGTTAGTAGATTTCAGTAGAAAAATAAGTGATGTTTAGTAGTTTAGCGGTTTTTGAAAACGGTGATGTCGTGGATTTATATTATCTCTGGTCATATTGTTTAATTGTATTGTGTACAACAACACTGAATGGAAGCGTGCTAGAGTTGGGTAGCATAGCAAGCATATTTTTCGCGAGGAACATGCGAGGCCTCTTTTTCACAAGTGTGTTAGCACATTGTGCTAGCACAATGGGGAGACACGCTGCTTATTTATCACGCTAGGTGGCGCATAATCGCTGGTGTTGTTTCATAGCCAAACAAAGGTCTATCAATGTTAAAAAAAACTGTCAAAAGTGTCAAATATCAATGGATAATTGTAGTAAATAAACATTAAATAATAGTCTGGTATAAAACCTCTGCCTCTGTTTAGTGCATTTCAGTGTAAAAATAAAGGTACACACCGCTTCCTTTCTGATGAGAAAAATACAAGAGACCACAAAATGACAAGCACCAGCGATGGTGGCGCCATCTGAGATTAGTTTTGCCTGTGGCTCCCCATTGATGCGAGGTTCGCCAGGAGACCGAGAGGCTCGCGAGTTGACATTGACACGCACGTGTGTGGTGTGTTCTGTTCGACAAGCTGCCTCGCCTCGCGTGCCACCTGTCTCCTTCTCGCAACAAGCATGCACATGAAATTACACCTTATTTTGTATAGGTTAAAGACCTTACGCATGAAACACGACGGCACAGTGAATGAGTTTGCCTGCACACTGTGCTAGCACGATTAGAATAATTGAGTGAGGGCCTCTAGAATCCTCCACTAAAAAAAACAAAAAAACTAAATCGGTTCATCCGTCCGGGAGCTATGATGCCACAGACAGACACACACACACTGACACGTCATACTTATAACACCCCGTCGTTTTTGCGTCAGAGGTTAAAAATATCTAAATGTAGGTGCTAGAAAGCAAATAAAGAAGATGGACGGTCAAAGAAGTTGTTTTATCACCGAGTCCACCCAATCCAGGACACTTGTATTCCTGACATTGGTAGATGGATTTGTGTTAGAGAACAATTTGAACTTTTGAATTGTGTTACCTACTTACTTGTTGTCTCGTCATAATGTGAGCTTTAGCTCATTTATGGTGAGGGTCCCTACGGAAAGTTTGAAGACCTACGAAAAGGCCGAAAGGGGTGAAGTTCCGGTGGTCCAAGGGCCGCCTGTCTCGTGATCCCCTGGCCGTGACGCGTCGGTGATCACACGTGTTATTTTTTTTTAACTTCGTGAATGACGGAACAAGTAGATGGCCTCCCTGATTTTAAGCGGTAACCTCTGCCTTTAACAATGCATTACCTCAAGTGCCTGTAATTTCACCGGCATCCCCCATTTTTCCGGCATTTCCCTTCAAACCGGAACACAGCAATGCGAGCACTACTGCTTTGCGGATATTGAGTATATAGGTATGGAGTTAGTACTTCCCCGGACCAACTCTTTCACAAAAATCTCTACTACTACTAACTAATGACTAACTAACCTACAGTTTACAAAATAATAATACTAATACATAGTAATGTTGTCTGCCTTGTTTGTAAGATAAAAGTGTCAATGTTGTGTTCGTCTGTAATTGGTGTATGTATCAGCTCGAAACTAAGTGAATTATTTTTGTAAATGTGTTTATATATAATGCTGTTGGCGTTCCTTTTTATGAATAAATAAATAAATAAATAAACTAATATTAAGTTATAAATAACGTGTTTCTATGTATGTTAGTTTCTAAGGTTGCTATGAGCTTGTAGTTTAGGCTTAGAGCATTTCTCATTAAGCCTAAGATAAAGATTTTGAATTTGAATTTTGAAAGATCTTTGTATCATTTTCAGACATCAACGAGTGTTCTCAAGAGTCGTCTCGCTGCGAGTACGCGTGTGTCAACACGGCGGGGGGCTACGTGTGTGCGTGTCCCGCACACATGCGCCTGCACGCGGACAAACATCACTGTTACACAGGTAGGCAAAGACAACTCTACGATTGGACAATATAAACCCTATCAAACATTTTCAAAAAAAAATGCTATAAACGAGTAATTAATTTTGAAAAAATTAAAAAAAAAACTCAACGCAATGAAACGGCTAAACCGATTTTGATCAAACAAAGCTAAGAACAATCCCGACTAATTCAACATTCAAACAAAAAAAAACAAAAAACGGTTCATCCCATTCGGGAGCTACGATGCCACAGACAGACACACACACACACATACACACACATACACACACACACACACACACACACACACACAGACACGTCAAACTTACAACACCCCGTCCTTTTTGCGTCGGGGGTTAAAAATAACCAATCTTGAAATGCTACTACAAAAAAAAGTCAGTGATATTAAGAATCAGGCCACCGTCAGGTCAGGTCATCTTAATATCTCTGTTCAGATTCTTAATTTCATCATCATCATCCGGAACAGATCTGGAAATAGTTAGGTATATTTTGTAACAAATAAGTTTTTTGTGAAAAATATATTTTACAATACAAGCTTTTATAGCCGTTGTCCACTTTCCGTCTCCATCATCGGATCAGCTCGCTGTCACCATCATATTGCATTGTCATCTGAACTTGACAGGTATGCCAAATTTCATCTCAATCAGCTGAGGATAACTGCTTTAAAATTCAGTTGCAAGATTCAACCCGGACATAGATTGCAAGTTTTTGTATCTCTATCTATCTTCTGTATTATCGGAACAAGCAGATGGCCCTTCTGATTTTAAGCTGTAACCTCTGCCTTTAACAACGCATTACCTCACCGCCACCTAGGACGCGCCCTATGTGGCATTGCACTGCCCCCCACGCCCATTGCATAAAGCTTGTAAAAACGTATTTATTGTTGTTACAGTTTCATCGGCAACTCACCGGCCATCGTATGAAGAATTGGACACCAGCGAATACCTGAGCACGTCTGTCGAGTACCCAGCTAGATATAAACACACCAATGTGTAGTCACGTCGAAGTCTGTCGAGTACCCAGCTAGATATAAACACACCAATGTGTAGTCACGTCGACGTCTGTCGAGTACCCAGCTAGATATAAACACACCAATGTGTAGTCACGTCGACGTCTGTCGAGTACCCAGCTAGATATAAACACACCAATGTGTAGTCACGTCGACGTCTGTCGAGTACCCAGCTAGATATAAACACACCAATGTGTAGTCACGTCGACGTCTGTCGAGTACCCAGCTAGATATAAACACACCAATGTGTAGTCACGTCGACGTCTGTCGAGTACCCAGCTAGATATAAACACACCAATGTGTAGTCACGTCGACGTCTGTCGAGTACCCAGCTAGATATAAACACACCAATGTGTAGTCACGTCGACGTCTGTCGAGTACCCAGCTAGATATAAACACACCAATGTGTAGTCACGTCGACGTCTGTCGAGTACCCAGCTAGATATAAACACACCAATGTGTAGTCACGTCGACGTCTGTCGAGTACCCAGCTAGATATAAACACACCAATGTGTAGACCCTCGTCACACCTCTGTTTACCACGATGGTGCAACCCACGTGAAGAGGCTCATTTGAGGCTCTGCCTACCCTTTCGCGGTAAAGGCGTGTGTCTATGTATGTATTTAAAAGTGTAGTTTACTATAAATCAATATGTAAAAAGTTTCGTAAATAACTTAGATTAATATTAGTAAAACACTTTTTTTATTTTAGAATTTATTTAATAAAATCTAACTGTTACCTACATCTGAAAAAAGTTTTTAAAACATAACGAATGTGCTATCTATTTTATTTTTTTTCTTTATAATTTCCGTCGCACGGATTGTGCATTGGCCGTTTTCAAGTATAATTGTATTATCAATATAATTTGCAATGTTACAATCCTTACAAGTCGTCAAAGTCACAGTCAAGCCATGTTTTAGTAGAATGGTGACCGTTTTACAAAAACTTTGATCGACAATTTCCACCAATTTGTAAAGTCACGCAATACACTTTCATTTCATTTCACTACACTTGTGCTCTAATAGACGAGCTACATTGAATAAATGTCACCAAAATAACACAGAAAACACTAAGAAATTAAAAAAAAATAGGCATTGTCTCTTGGAAAATGGTGGAAAAAGCCCAGGGGGCTTAGTACGAGAATTTGATAGTATTCAAAACTATATGAAGTTTCGTTTACTTCAATATATTTACTGAGAGCGTCCTTAGTTTCCTCCTCATTTCCGCTAGGGGCGCTGCAAGTAAATGTATGGGAGGAAATGAAACTTCATATATTATAGAGTCCGCGCCACGACTAAAGTCCGACGGCCTTTTGAGGAACTAACGGATAACAGAGGTACATTTTCGCTTTTGCACTTTTGCGCATAGAAACTAGCGCTCCAGTCACCGGACTTCAGTCGTGGCGCGGACTCAAACGAAAAACTATCAAAAATCGTGGCGTAACTCGTAAGCACGCTATCATTTTATGCAATTTGAAGCTTCGATCTACTATTATCTGTGGTCTAGGTACTTAGTATTAGGTCGCGATGGGCGCGAGTCGCTCGTTGCCGAACATCTTCTTCACAGGTCCTCGCTTGGGGTCCAAGACTCGCTCGTCGTGCTTGCGGGAAGTATGTCTGGAAGGCAGGACCTGATTGTAATATGCTGCTCTTTAGTTAGGAAGTAAATAATATGGCTAATAATGTATAATAACATCATAGTACGAGATCTCACGACCAAAACCATGTCGCATCGTTTTACGGACAAAACTGTATAATACCGTCAGAGTACATGAATCTGAACCCGGCTAAGTCAGCAGTACCGGCAGTTTTATGGGGGGGCATTTCTGCTACGTTAAAAAAAATAGACAAACAGTTTTATCACAATATGTCTGATAATAAAAATGTACATAAGTTTCGTCATTTTATTACGAAAAAATTTGTTTTCTGACATTTTGCGCGTCACATGTGGCCTAAGTGAATTTTCAAAAATGTCAAAAAATTTACCCGACCTGTCTCATAGCAGCTTAGTTACTTTATTTTTTAAATCTTTTGAATGGCTGCCAGTCTTTTGAAAAAATCGTTTTCTGACATTTTAAATGTCACCATAAACTCCAAAAACGAAGAGAACATATTGAAGATCTGGTACTGGAGTGTGATTTTGATGATGACGACGACTACGATGACGAGTCCGACAGTGATTAAAAACGACGCTATTTTTTCAATAAACAGTATTTTTCAAACGTTGTCCCAATTTTCTTTTGTCCAATTTATTAAAAATTACCTTCAACTTTAGTTCGATGGTTTCGATTGAGTTCTTTATCGATCATCATCTAAGAATTTGCGAGTTGCAGCTTATTCATTTGTTTAACAAACGTAAATAGGCCACAATACGATTTTTTTATAATTTCTGACTCGAAAAGTTGTCTGATTAATGAAGTACGACAGTAAATTTGTCTGATATAATTTTTTTCTACATCCAGGCAACTTTTTTCATGATGTAGAACAGTTTTCAGACAGAATGCTATGGGAAATATCGGTGAAAAATTTCAACACGTTCAAAATGGTTTCAACACATAAGATGCTCACACTTTCTTCTGAAAAATGATTAATTCGCATCAAATGACCAATGTTCACTTGAAAACGAGATTCTCAGATGGTTTGCTATAGGTTTTTTTTTGCCTCATTTTTAATTTTCTCAAATGGTCTCCTGGGTACGTGCGACGCTTGTGGTGTCTGAAAATTGTGTTTTAAGTATCTAAAATTTATCGTTCAACTACATTCTGAAAATCAGACATAATCTGTCTAATTTTCAGAATGTAGTTGATTACTATGAAACAGTTCGGTAATTTTTTTTGACATCTTCAAAAATGCGGTCAGGTCAGACGTGACGCAAAAAAATTCTGAAATTAGGCTTTTTGCAATCAGAATCACCAAATCTATCGATTTTATACAGTTTTAATCGTAAAACGATAAGGCAAAAATTTTGGTCGTGGGCTCTCGTACTATCACTGTGTCAAAGTAACTGCCGGCGTTCATCTTGTGCAGCGTGAGTGACGGAACAAGCAGATGGCCCACCTGTTAAACAATGCATTGCCTCATAGGTCACGTCCACCTAGGACGCATCCTATAATGTAGCAACAGGGTAAAACGGGACCCTATTACTAATGCTCCGCTGTTCGTCTGTCACCAGGCTGTATCTCATGAACCGTGATAGTTAGACAGTTGAAATTTTCACAGATGATGTATTTCTGTTGCCGCTATAACAACAAATAATAAAAAACAGAATAAAATAAATATTTAAGGGGGCTCCCATACAACAAACGTGTTTTTTTTGCCGTTTTTATAGATAATGGTACGGAACCCTTCGTCCGCGAGTCCGACTCGCACTTAGCCGGTTTTTTTTATTTTGTTAGGGGCATATAATGTAGTATTTAACTACATTGCTATGTATTAGCACAGATAAAAGAATACTATGCTGTATTAGAAAGAAAAAAGAAAGAAAAATATATTATTATTTTTTATACTTTTTTTTTTACTATTATTTTTTATTTTATTTGTTGAGTGTTTTTTGTCCTATCCATGTGTGCCGTTACAAATAAAGAATTTTTCTTTCTTTCTTTCTTTCTGTATTAGTATATTTTTCTAATAGTAGTTTATGTAACTGTCACATTACAGAGGTTATTAAAACACGAGTGTGAGCCTACATAGGTCAAGTCCAACTAGGACGCGCCCTACGTGGCATTGCACTGCGCCCGCCACCCTGAGACATAAAGATGAAAAGTCTTATGTGCCTGTAATTTCACCGGCAACCATTCCCTTCAAACCAGAACACAGCAATGCAAGCACTACTGTTTTGCGGTAGAAATAGGTATGGTGGTAGCACTTCCCCCGAGGAACTTTTTCACAAAAAAAGCTCTACTACAACTAAAACGTCCTCCTCTGTGGCGCGGCGGGTGAAGGTTCGCCTGCGACGCAGGAGGTTGCGGGTTCGATTCCCACCTCGGAACAAATATTTGTACGACCTTCAGATATTTGTCCAGGGTGTTCTGGGTATTTTCTATATATAATAAAAAATATCTACCTATCTAAGTATTGTATTAAGTATATCAGTTATCTAGTACCCATAACACAAGCTCTGCTTAGCATGGTGCTAGATAATGTTGTGTGAACTGTCCAGCATTATTTATTAGTACCATTGGCACAGAATAAATATTAGTACAAGTATACCATTAGTTATATCGTCAGACGGGTTATGGGCCAAAGCCATAACAGAATGGGCGCCTTTGAACAGAAAAAGATCTCGTGGCAGAAGCGAAGATGGAGAGACGAAATAGATACCTAGGTAGGTATTTGAAGGATTGGTCCACGGTGGCCCAAAATAGAGAGGACTGGAGAGAAGGAAGGCAGGCCTTTGCCCTGCAGTGGGACACCACAGGCGCTTAATAATAACAATAGTTAGTTTTAGCAGTAGTAGAGCTTTTTTGTGAAAGAGTTCGTCCGGGGAAGTACTACCCACCATACCTATATATTTCTGCCGCAAAGCAGTAGTGCTCGCATTGCTGTGTTCCGGTTTGAAGGGTACGGGTGCCTGTGAAATTACAGGCACATAAGACTTTTCATCTTTATGTCTCAGGGTGGCGGGCGCAGTGCAATGCCACATAGGGCGCGTCCTAGGTGGACGTGACCTTTGAGGTAATCCACTGTTCATAGGCAGAGGTACCGCTTAACATAAGGTGGGCCATCTGCTTGTTCCGTCATTCAAGTAGTATTAAAAAAAAAAAAAAACGTCGCATGTAATACTTACTGCCAGTACGGACCGTTTCTCTGTAGACGCATGATGTTGTTCTGGACTATCATCAGCTCGTTCTGCAAGTAGGTTCTCTGGTCGTGCACTCTCACGAACAGCTGGAAACGGATACAAGTGGTTTGGTTACTTACAGCTACTAATATCGATGTGAATAACTTGAGAACCAGGCCAAACGCGACCCTATCAATGAGTAGCTAAGCATACGCCGTCCGTCAGTTCGTCCGTCTGTACTTTGTCACAGAGGGCCTAGTACAGGTGTAAGTTTATATATAGTAACTACATCTAAGTTTTGCTTTCGGTATCCCGACTATCAATTTAGGTAACCTACATAGTTGCGAGTCGGTGGTATGGTTTTAATGAGTTTATCAACAAGTCCGCTAGGGGCGCTCATCATTTTCCGCCTAAAAAAATGTCATTTCGAGTCGGTTTTTGCCATAGACGTAGAATTTTTTCGCTACGCTAAATAGACAAACGAAGCGTGGGAGAGAGAAGTCATTTTTAAATGTACCCCGTGCAAGAAGAAAAGTGACAGCAACAATGTATTGAATGTGACATGTTTTGCTTGAGTACATGCGCATACCGGACGGTCTCTTGTGCAGTTTAACTAATTTATGTAATTATTTTAGTAATCTTACTATTAAATAACAAATATTACTTTGTATGACAATGGTGTCGTGTTCAGTTTGTGACTGTGAAGATACAAGACGTAATTATCCGGGAAAATACACGTTTCACAGGTAAATAAGAGATTATTGGTAGTTCGATTGTATTGCTTATTTTATCAATTCTGCTTTAGTAAATGGCCTAAAAACCAGTTTCATTCGTAGATTAGGACTTTCCCTTATATTTTTTAATAATATTTCGTTGCTGCACCTAGAAATAAACAATATTTTATGTAAAATATAAAAATGTTTGATTACGATAGGGCTTGACCAAGTGATGACGTCAGAAATAACGATAGTCTCTATATCGTTGTATAATGCGCATCATGTAAAAAGAACGCTGGCGGTCAAGCTTCTTCAGGCGTTCCAGCGTTCTTTTTAAGAGATTACTTACTTTTCTACTTATTTGAGAGATGTATAACTATGCATTGAATGAGTGCCTATCTAGTTTACTACAAATAATGTACAATTATAGTACGCGTCATGTAAAAAGAACGCTGGAACGCCTGTAGAAGCTTGACCACCAGCGTTCTTTTTACATGACGCGCACTATAGGTACCTACCTATAAATTAAATTTTTGTCCATCCTAGAATGGAGGTTTACTTTGTTTGGAGTAAATTTGTGTGCTCTGTTAACATTTTACCGTTTTTTTAAATCTATAATAACCAGGTGGACATTGAGGTGTGTGTTTTTGTATTGACTATTGAAAAGGTAACTTTAAAGCACCACGGGTGTTTTTATTGTAGTTTGTGTAGTAGATATTTTGGAGTAAATATTTACGTTGTTGATTATTACACACGCCTTTTTCCCCGAAAGGGTATATTTATTTTTTATTTTTTATAAATAAATATTGTTTATTTCTGCTTAATAAAATAATAGGTAACAAATTAAATTTAAATATACCCCAAAAATTCCGTTCCAGCGGGACTCGAACCGGCACCCTCGCCTGTGATCAGCGATGCCTTTACTTTCGAACTTTGAATAGAAGGTTTCCAATGAAACACCTGTAGATACAGCACTATCAACTTGGCGCTATAGCCGAGTTGATAGTGCCCACAAATTTCGTCTCCAGCGTCATAGCTCGATCTATAATTGTTTAAGGCATCGCCGATGACAGGCGAGGGTGCGGGTTCGAGTCCCGCTAGAACGGATTTTTTGGGTTACATTTAACTTTGGGGTAACAAATTGTCTATAGATAAACTAACAGAGTGAAAAATTATATGGGCGTAGCACGGCTGATATAAAATGTTTTTGTGCTTTCAGATTTCCAAGTAATCCTTTGCTACGAGAAAAATGGTTATCGGTTATAAGAAGAGTGGGATGGACTCAAATAAGAACTCTAAAAGGGAAACTCTAAGATCCCACCTATAAATAAAACCGTAATATTTAGGGGTCAATAAATAATAAAGGTTTATATATTAACTGTATTCAAAATTGGAATAAGAACCTTATTCTCTTTATGACGTCAAATCTGCCAAACTGTGTTCTTCATGAAAGACTTAATCTGCATTAAGATGTATTTATCTACCATACACATCACGGACGGATGATGAATTCTATCGACAATGTAAGTGTTGGTCGAGGACAACACTATTTTTAACTCAGACATAGACTTTCACCAACACGTGCACATATTTTTTTTGGTTACATCTTCGATCTCTGATTGTAGATCTAGTACATATACTAAATCTATGGTTTTTGCTATTCCGATTTCCTGAGGGCTTTTCATTTTCAAATTTAAAAAAAAAGTAGTTCGATTTGGTTCGATAGATGGCGCTGACTCAAATGTAGTTGCCAAAATTAACAAATGCATTGGCTGTGCTTTTGTGTGATTGTAACAAAATACCACGAAAATATACACTTTATTTTGACAGCAAAGTATAGAGCTGGCGCCATCTATTTTCAAGGGTTAGGTATAGCATGATGTGAAACGGCCGTGAAAACCCCTCAGTAGGTACCTACTAAACCCTCTAAATAAGAGTATGCATTGTCCGGAGTGTGGCGTGAATGAAGATGGAAAATACCACTAGTTGTCAATATTATCAAAAGATGGCGATAAATACGCCATTGAAGTCCGTGTTTTTGTTCGTTTACCTTTGACTCTGAATCCAGACGCCACTCCTTACTGCGCAAAGTGCTGATCAAATCGGTTTTGAGCCTCTCGAATCTCTTCACGGTACGCAGCAACTCAGCCTGAAAACAAATATTTTTAGATGTTTTTATTGTATTTTGGAACATTACAATCCTTCCAATTCGACAAAGACAAAAATCAAGTCATGTTTTAGTAAAACAGTGGCCGTTTTACTAAAACTTTGGTAGACAATTTCCACCAGTTTGAAAAATCACGCAATACCTACTCTCCCATTTCATTTCACAACACTTGTGCTCTATAGACGAGCTACATTGGTTAAAATGCCACCAAAATTACACAAAATAAGTCTATAAAACCACTAGGAAATGAAGTAAAATAAAAGTAGACGATGTCTCTTTTCGAAAATGGTGGATAGACTTAGTTGTTGATGGTTGGTCGAATGGAACATCTGTATCATGCCAACGCACGCGCACGCCAAAATACTAAGAGACTGGGCGGGTAAAGGTGGATGTGGTGGATGATGTGATATCTGAACAACCAAAAGAAGAAGAAGAAATCTACATGATAACTTACTGGAGTCAGAATGTCCAAGTTTATGTTCAAATCATCATGTTTCAGCCGGCAATCTAAAATCAAGTCATGAAAATTATTCAATGCAGACGTACCACCCAGACTTATAATAGACTAAAGAATGCTTTATTGTAAGCAAGCACCCAGTTATCAAAACCATTTACGTTTTGCTATTCAATTCCTCGACGAGTCCGCTAGGGGCGCTCATCATTATCATCATACAAAAACATAATTTGGACTCGTCGGGACAGCGAATGCAAAACGTAGATCCTTTACCCGGTCACAATTCTACCTAAATAATGTAGGTCAAGCTTGCATCTACTTACACCCTCAACTAAGTAGGTCAAGCAAGGAAATGGGGGCTAAACAGTCTGGTCCAACTAGGGTGCTTGGCATAGTTTGGCGTTGGCAGCCAGCCGATGTGTCTTGCCATGTGCCTTAATTTGGCCATCGTTTAGTCTAGCCAAGGGTACTTGTACTAATATTTATTCTGTGCCAAGGGCCGTGTGTAAACGTTGTCTCCAATGCTGTCCCAACGATTGGTCGAGCTATTGCATCAGGGTGCGCCAGCTTATTTAGTAGTAGGTAGTAGAGCTTTTTTGTGAAAGACTTCGTGCGGGGAAGTACCTATTTCTGCCGCATAGCAATAGTGCTCGCATCGTGTTCCGGTTTGAAGGGTATGGTTGCAGGATCATGAGACTTTTCATCTTCATGTCTCAGGGTGGCGGGCGCATTGCAATGCCACATATAGGGTGCGTCAGGTGGACGTGACCTATATGATAATGTACTGTTCATAGGCAGAGGGTACCGCTTAACATCAGGTGGGCCATCTGCTTGATCCGTCATACCAAGTAGTATAAAAAAAAGAAGCTTTTAGGTTCTGTAACTTCAACTTACCAGGTCCACAAATCTTAGCATTCTTGATCCTGTCTTTGAGAATCGGCAGCTCTCCTCGCAACAACTCGATATTCTCCAGCAGTATCTTGTGTTTCCCGCTCTCGCGCTGAAGGTCGTCGTCGTGGTCCCAGGAGTAGTCACTCTGCTGCAAGTCTTCTTGCAGGTTGTAGATCTGCTTCTCTATCTCCCCATTCTGCCATGCTGCTGAATCTCTGAATGGAAAGTAAGAAACTGTTCGATAAGAAGCTTCGCCGCTTACGTACACGGTTTTACGCTTAGCATAACGCATCTAAGATGTGCGTCTGAATGTGCCACAGGCGTTTAGAAATTTCAGCTGTGCCTGTACCAGTGCACAGCAGCATACAGACAAACAGATGTGCATGTTCTCTTTTCTACTGATCTAAGCAGGTACCACTTATTATTTATTCAATTTCGACCAGATTATTTACTGTCCTATGATTCTAGGTTTGTGAAATACAATTAGGTTCAATCGATTTTTATCTTTGTGACTTTCTAACGTAGTAACTATATAGGTACCTAGTGCAAAGCGTTTAGACGGCTACGTAGCGTAGGGTACCTAACTAAGTACTTATATGTATTATGTTTGATATGCGGTTCTAACTATATTTACGTCAATAGGACAATGACTGAATCCTAGATTGCTATTTGACCCTAAAATACACCATATTCACTGACCTACAAGTCTTTTCGTGTTCCAGTTCACTTTTCAAACAATCTATTTCACTATCATTCATTGTAGGTAAATAATTATATCGCTAGTCTTAATCGCGAAAATTACAGAGATATCGACACTGGTGCCCTGGGGCAGGGCCGCAGGACCATTGATTGATTATACAAAACGATGGCAACCAGATACATACCTACCTACCTACCCATACAGACCTTGACTAATTGTACCTACTTGGTATTACCTATTTTCCTGTACCTTGACCTTAATTTTATAAAATTGATTTGTATCTAAGTAGGTAACTACCTACCTACTTTGCCAATCCACAATTGTATCAGCAATTGGGTGGACTGTATTATTAATTTTGGAACCAGGACTAAGTAAATACGTACTAGATTTATCAGTCAAGTTCGTCTGAACCACAGATATAACAGCTCTACCTAATATACCTACCTACTATTTCCAAACCCAGTCCGTCCATACGCCTAACATTGACCAGCCATGCCAGTTTAATTGCCAGTGAATTATGAGTAGAGTTAGAGCAAAAAAAAAACAATTTTAGACCTACCTAGAGTCAGAAATATAGTCAAGTTCAATGCCTCTAAAACGCAGACTTGTCTCTTCTCGGCGAAAAAAAGTCAGTTTCTCCAAGTTCCTGTCTTCGAGATGTACCTTTAGCTATATGAGATCACCTTCGAGCTCTTAGGCGCTTTCCTCACGCCTACTCGCAACTTTGGCTCCTACATCGAGTCTAAGGCAAAAATTGCTTCCATGAAGCAGTTGCATCTGCATCATGAATAAAGTAAAGCGTTACTTCACACCAGGACAGCTTGTAAGTCTGTACAAAGCACAAGTCCGGGTTGGTATGGAGTACTGCTGCCACGTTTGGGATGGCTCGGCCAAACACCAGCTTGCTGCCTTGGATTCGAGCGAACGCAGAGCTTTCAGGCTGAGCAACATATGGCGGAGACTAAGATCCTGAGTCTCGAGCACCGCCGTATAAGGTCGCGTGCCTTTCGATCTTCTATAGGTTACATTTCGGGGAATACTCCCAGGAACTTCATGATCTGATCCCACCATCCTTTTCATCATAGTACCACCCTTACCTCATTAGTATACATTAGTATACCCTGTATACCCTCTATTCATACTAAACGTTTCAGTTTCAGTTCTATCTTTATAATGCGAACTGCTAAGGAGTGGAATACACTACCGTCGTCTGTCTTTCCTGAAAAATATAATCTGGGTCTCTTCAAGGCTAGATTGAATAGATGCCTTCTAGAACTTTCATAAGTCATAAATTTGTATTGCTTCATGTGGTGTACAAGATGGACTAGGTAATTCTTAGTTCTCAACATGAACCCTGTAAGGGCACTACAATAATTTATAAATAGGTACATATTTATAACTATCTTAAAAGCTAAAACAAAGGTAATATTCCATAAGGTCTATTCCTTTTTATCAAAAAAATATTTTACGCTGTAGAAACTATTGGAAATTAGGAATATTTTTAACTGTCTATAGAATACGAGTCTTTTTTAATTTGTGATAAATGAGATGGTAAGTTATTAAATATTTTTATTGCCATGTGGTGCGCACCTGATCTAACAATTTGCAATTTGGTGTATGGTAGAGCTAGGTTGCAAATAAGTGGGTAAATAAGTGTTTGTGTGTTCTTACAAGTTTACATATTTCAAATATATAAATTGAAGTTAATGTTAAGATTTTAAGTTTAGTAAAGTAAGTCCTACAGCTCTCCATTTCTGTTATATTGACAAGTACCTATTCTGATGCATCTTTTCTGCAAAACAAACAATTGATTTGCATCTACGCTGTTACCCCACTTTGTGCTCCATCTTCGGCCACATCGTCACTTACCAACAGAGGGGTGAGTCTGAGTTTTGCAAACACCATCGTAACGGTGAACGTAACACGATCGTACGTGTATAACATAATAACTAGCTATTAATCTGTGCCAAAAACGTCACAGATTAATGGCTAGTTACTACGCAATACACGTACACTCGCCCAGGGGCGTAGCTACCGCCGTATTTGCCGTATCAATTATACGGGGCCCCCGGGCCACGGGGGCCCCCAAAGTGTGTAAGGAAAAAGAATAAAAACTTTCTAATTTATTTTATTTTACAAATGACAAAATTCTATAAAGCAATTCCTTTTTTTCCCGCCTTAAGCGTGCGTTCAAAAGTTGGCAACACTACATCGTTATGGCGGGCTGCGGGACTTCCCCGTTTTACTTACTTCATCTTCAACTCAGCGGGGAATCCCCGGGAATCCTTCATCGATATCGCGATGTACGTGTACGTTGTTGTACTTTGCATTGGATGTTAAACCACGGAGTGCAGTGCACTGTTTATTTACGCGCTTTATATAAATGTGCATTACATTGTAATTCAGTACAAACAATATTGTTCTTCTGGTTTAGCAGTATTAGTAACGATTTGTAAAAGAAATGAGTGAAAGGAAAAGAGATTATCCCAGCGGCGCTGAGAAAAGAAAAATTAAACAGAAAAGGGACGAGGTTATAAAAAAAGTGCCCAAAATTTCTTCATTTTTTCAGAGACAAGATACTGTGAGTGATTTAGATTGGAAAGGTAAGTACTACACTACTACCCAACCCATTTATTAGGGGCCCGTAGTGATAAACAAGGAAATCTTTTAATTTCGGTCTGTCCATCTGTCCGTCACAAAAAGTTGTCTCCCCCCTCGATTTTCACAATTATACTATTTTTAGGGTTCCGTGCCTTGATTAAAAAAAACAAAATTCTAACTTATCTATAGGATCGATTTGTTTTGTTGTTTGTTTATCAGTCCGTATCGTATCGTTAATTGCGTGTTGAGAACTTCAGATGTGCAGACTCGCTTTCGGGTTCTCGTTTTGTATGGCCACTACACTACGCGCTGCGTTTAAATAGCACGCAGGTGTATAGTAATGCACGGACGGGCTGCAGGTGATTTTGTATCTACTAATAGGTACGAGCACAATCCGCGTAGAATCTGTGTGGGTCTGAACTGAACACTCTCTAACTGTGACCCTTAGTAACGTTATTTATTTATATATAACTCTTTTTAGTTTAGTATCAAAGCATTCGTATTTATTTTTTAACAATTACTACTTTATTTTTAGATTCTTCTGAAGCATGTTCTTCGTCGCATATCCATCCGGAAATAGAAGAAAGCCAAGCACATACTTTATCGGATGTCCATCCAGAAATCGAGGAACCCCAAGTCAACGATTCTGATATATCTGCAGATAATGCAGATTGTAATATAATTTCATCAGATAGAGGAAATTTTGGTGACAATTTAACTGAATGCGAACGAAAAATAATTTTTAAATTGGGTCAATTTAAACCACAAGGATCATTTCCAAAAGTTTCAGAAAATAACCGACCTTTTTCAGCTTATTATTATTCATATTTCAATCAGGCAGGCATAAAAATTATAAGACCATGGTTATGTTATTCTAACGTTTTAAACAAACCGTACTGTCACTTCTGTTGGTTATTAGCAGATCGTCAAAACAAATCGTACTCCTCTGCTTGGGTTAACGGTGTTTCGGTTAGAAGCAATTTCACACAAACTATTCTTGACCATGAAAAGTCACAGCAGCATATTAGTGCCTCACTCTCTTATAATAATTGGTTGCAAGGAAATACCATCGATACTCTATTGAAAAGTGAAATCGATAGTAAAATTACATTCTGGAGAGATGTACTGCATCGTATAATTAATGTTATAATTACTTTAGTATCTTGTAATCTACCTTTGAGGGGGCATGATTCTGATTCTGGCAATTTTATGGCAATTTCACGTCTGCTATCTAACTATGATGCAACTTTAAAATAACTTTTTCTAAAACCGAAAGGTGAAATAAATTATTTAAGCCCTACGATTCAAAACGAAATTATTAGTTTGCTTGGTACTAACGTTAGGAACAGTATTATCTCAGAAATTAAAAAAGCTCCATTTCTGACAATAATTCTGGATACAACACAAGACTTGTCAAAAATTGACCAACTATCTGTAGTTTTTCGATATATCTCGGTTACAGAAAATGATGATAATGTGCCTAAAGAAATAAAAATCTGTGAGTCCTTTTTAGGATTCATAGCAGTAACCGATTGCAGTGCTGCAGATCTGAAAACTGTCATTTTAAATTTGACTAAAGAATATGGAATTGATTTGACTAAATGTAGAGGACAGGGATACGATGGAGCAAATGTTATGTCGGGTGTGTATGGAGGATTACAAACCCTAATAAAAGAGCATGCTCCAAATGCCGATTATGTTCATTGTGCTGCGCACGCTTTAAACTTGGTTTTGAACGATGCTGCGAGACATGTTCGTGAAGTATCGACTTTTTTCGATAATTTAGAAAAAATACATACTTTTTTTGGCAATAGTATAAAACGCTGGGCTATGCTAAGTGACGATTCATCTGAAAAATATTTGATTACCCTTAAAAAGGTATGTCCTACCAGATGGTCTTCTAGGAACGACGCTTTATTAGCAGTAAAGTTTTTTTTTTTACTAATCATGAAAACTTTGTACCAACTAAATTTAATTTCAAATAAAAAAGATGAACGTGAAGAATGTAAAAGTATAATTAATATTTTAGAGAGTTTTGATTTCTTAGTGCTCGTTACATTTTTTTCTTCACTATTTGAAATTATTAATCCTGTTTCTAAAGCTCTACAGCATGAAAATAATGACTTACAGAAATCTAGTATTTTATTAAGTAATCTTTTAA
Organism: Operophtera brumata; assembly: GCA_932527175.1. Lineage (NCBI taxonomy): Eukaryota > Metazoa > Arthropoda > Insecta > Lepidoptera > Geometridae > Operophtera > Operophtera brumata. The sequence continues at coordinate 43,245,587 of OW052226.1, read as the reverse complement.
ATAGACTGTGCCAATTAAGAAATCAGAATTCATTTAATAGTTTGCTAAATGAATCCAAAGATTTAGCAAAAAAGTGGGGGGTAACAACTGTTTTTAAAAACAGTAGGCGAAAGATAACGAAGCGTTTTTTTGATGAGTTATCACAAGATGAGAGAATTTCCGACCCGGAATCCTATTTCAAAGTCAATGTATACTATTGCTGTTTAGATATATTAATTTCTCAAACTAAAGAAAGATTTCAGAGCCTTTGCAACCTGAGTAGTATATTCGAAATATTACAACCGGAGAAACTCCTATCTTCTTCAAGCGAAGAGATATTAAACGCTTCCGGAAAACTGTCTGCTAAATACAGTAAAGACATCTCACTTAATCTTTGTGACCAATTAAAGGCTCTAAAAACATGCTTAAATTCTGAAATAAAAAAAAATTATTCCATTAAAGAACTCATTGAATTATTGCTAGTAAAATTCAATAGTCTTGCATCCAGTTTTCCCGAGGTAATCACAGCATGCTTTTTATTCTTGACCCTTCCAGTTACAACCGCAACGGCAGAATGAAGTTTTTCAAAATTAAAACTAATAAAAAATTACTTAAGAACTTCGATGGGACAAGAACGGCTGTCAGACATCTCACTATTGTCCATAGAGGCAGAAACTTTAGAAAAACTTAAATCATCATCAGCCATAAATGATTTAATAAATCAGTTTGCCGATAAAAAGGCAAGGAGAGTGAATATTTAAAATTCGATTTTTATTTGTAAAATGGGTAAATTATGCGATAAATAAATATTACTTCTCACAATATTTTTTTTCTTTTGTGAAAAATCTTTACCTCCATATAAGGGCCTCCAAAAAAAATTTTATACGGGGCCCCGACAAGGCACGCTACGCCACTGCACTCGCCGTTACGATCATCGTTACGATGGTGTGTGTAAACTCGGACTTGCCCCTCTGGCAGGGCATCATCACTCGCTCAAGGTCGCGCGATATAATATACCTACAGCCCGGCCGTTCCTCAGACGTAACAAGTGACAGTCGGTTGTCGGACGCACGCCTGAGCGCTCACGCAACACGTTTCCCGCGCAAATATGCCGACGCGTACATATTGTGCTGTATATGGATGCAATAGTCAAAAAACAAATAATGAATTATCATTTTTTGCATTGCCGAAGGACGAAGAAATTTAAGTTATTTGATTGATGTAGGTACATTATTTATTTTCTGTAGGTACATATCGAAGTAATGCCTTTCATAGGTATGATTTATTGTGCATACAGAATAGATTTCAAAGATCTAGGTTGTAATATAGGTTTAAGTAATTACTTGAATTTAGGTACCTACCTACTTACCGATCTACTTACGTGCTTAATTAGGCTTTACTTCTGAATCACTCTAAATTAGCAGTAGAAGAGCTTTTTTGTGAAAGAGTTCGTCCGGGGAAGTACCTACTACCACCATACCTATTTCTGCCGCAAATCAGTAGTGCTCGCATTGCTGTGTTCCGGTTGGAAGTGGTTGCCGGTGAAATTACAGGCACATAGACTTTTCATCTTTATGTCTGAGGGTGGCGGGTGCAGTGCAATGCCACATAAGGCGCGTCCTAGGTGGACGTGACCTATGTGATAATGCACTGTTCATAGGCAGAGGTTACCGCTTATCATCAAGTGGGCTACCTGCTTGTTCCGTCATTCTTAGTTCTTATAAAAATAAAAAAAACATAAATAAGTCTTTATTTCTACATAATAACAATATTGATAATAACATGTGGTACTTACGTAATTCGTAGGTACATAATATTTACCTATTTGAAAATGAAAATAGGTACTCGCAAGGTACTTTATGTAGGTTAGGTTATTTAGAGCGAGTTCAGTTCATAATAATACATATTTTGGTCATCGATGGTTTTGGTAAACCTACAGATGTTTTTAAATTAAATCGTAGCTTGTTATTTTCATAAGCAGAGAAAAACTATACTTACCTACCAACTTAATATCTCATCGTTATTATATCCATATAACTTTGTAACTATTTAATTTACCTACAAGTAATTAATTTTGTAAAAATTAATAAAAACACTCAACGCAATGAAACTTCTGAACCGATTTTGATCAAACATAGCTAAGAACAATCCTATACAAATTCACCTTTCAAACAAAAAAAAACTAATTCGATTCATCCGTTCGGGAGCTACGATACCACAGACAGACACACACACAGACACACACACACACACACCTACACACACACACACACACCCACACACGCACAGAGACACCTCAAACTTATAACACCCCGTCGTTTTTCCGTTTTTTTGTTTGAATGACGGAACAAGCCGATGGCCCACCTGATGTTAAGCGGTAACCTCTGCCTATGAACAGTGCATTACCTCATAGGTCACGTCCATCTAGGACGCGCCCTATGTGGCATTGCACTGCGCCCGCCACCCTGAGACATAAAGCTCCGACCCTATGTTCGGCCTCTTTTAGCTGTCTTGCGCGTTACGAAGTAACTAATACATAATCTGTGCTACAATGTTGACTACCTACCTATATAACGGAAGGTTTATTTAATTTTTTATTAGATATGTCGACAACCCTTTCGATGCGCATCACTCAGCGCCAGACAGCGACAGAGTTACGCGTTAGAAGAGAGAGCAAATGTTTAGGTTAATATCGCGATAGGCATTGAGCGCTAATGCGAGCTGAATTGCACTTTGTTGCGTCCCCGCAAGAGTCGCTATTTAGATAATTTTTTTCGCTAAGTGAGTCTTCTCTACCTGTACTAATATTTTACCTGTACTAATATTTATTCTGTGCCTCTGGTGAGATCGTGTTCAAATAAAGGTCTATCAGTATCAATATTTAAAAAAACAAAAAAAAAAAGTGTAGACAGAATGCGTGCAGTATGATTTTGGGATGTAGCATGGAGGTATAATAGTAATGGAGTGAGTGCTAAAAATAGCATAGAGTGTTCCTTCTTACTCCTATCCTAGAAGATAGCTTGCTATGCTATGTTAGAGAGAAACAAATATATTGTCACACGACAGTCGTCTTTCCGTTCCGTACCCTGCATTTTGGTATCATGCATAAACATCTTCCTAGATTGTTACCATTAATGTACTAGTCATTTGACATTTGGCCTGGTACGACTACAACAAATAAGAACAGTTAGATTTATGCTTGTCTCATTCCAACACATGAATTCATTCATATAAAAGAATGAGACTGGTATAATCGCTAACGTTTCGTTTTTAGCCTTAGTTCCATGCCTTTAGTCCATATTCCTAGGGATGTAGGTACCTAGTTTTGTATTTTCAAAGCTATAGAATAAACTTTCAAAGCTGAGTTACTTAGATAGATGTAGGTTTTAAGAACTTTATGATGCGATTAAAATCTTTTAGGTGAGGAGTAACGAAACGCAATCATGCGTGAGTTGAAAGCAGTATGTCACGAAACAAACGTCCACATGGTATCCTTGTTACACAAGCCGTAAATGTATCTATCTCGCTTTATGCTTCTCAGTCTAACCTAACATGCTAAATTTAATTTTAGTGGTGCGCTGCGGAGTCGGAACAAACCACCGAGGTTAACAAACGTCAAACAAAAATTGACAAACCAAACATTTGAATTTTGAATTCTCTAGTTTATAACTGAAACAAAATAAATAATTTTCTCTGTATAATGAGTTTGCTAAGTGCTGTGTTACAAGAAGCTAATAAAGCGACATCCGTGGATTTCAATAAACATCGAGATGAGTTGTTACCCAAGGTAAAAGACATCACTGAACGTGTTCAAATGTTGTCATGGGCTTTACAGCAAAATTTCATAGATACCTACGTTAATTTCACTGTAACGAAGAACTTAGAGCAACTCAATTTCAAGAACCGAAATCGTAATATAGATTCTGATTACAAAAGCTGCTCGGAAGATATCGAAACCTTCCGTGATCAATTCGAAGTATTCGACAACGAATTCAGCTCTTCATGGCTGAAATTATGCAAACAATACGACTATTTGAAGTATTTATGCGTCGCAGTTGAAGGAAAGAATGTTTTAGAGCGGGCTAACCATGAGTTCAGTAGATTCAACTACAGTGAAGCAATGCTGGCCATTACAGAACTGAAAAAGGAAATAAATACTTTGAAATTCGAGGGTAACCTTCTAAAAGCGTTAACAAATCTCAACGCTCAGGCAGAGAATCAACTTGCCCTGTATACCGCTCACTTGAGTACAGAATGGGAGGATATCTTCACTTGGTCGGAAAAGAAAGGTTTGCATTTCCTCACCTATTCATTATCGGTACAGCAAAGAGACCTGATATTGCTACAAAAAGTACTGAAATCTCTGTATGTGACTGATAGAATGAATGCTGAACTTGGTCTGTTCTCACACTTCTTCCTCGACAAACTACTCTACAATGTGATAAGACACAACTGTGATATATTCACGGAAGATGATATAAGCGCTATCATATTCAACATAAAAATAAATTTGAACGACTTAAAAATGCCGAGTTACCAGACTGTATTCAACAATTTGACAGCTATATTTGAATTCCTGCAGTCAACATTAGGTTCACACTTAGAATGTGACTGTACATTCATTGAGGTCTTCGCCGATTCCATTCGAGAGAAGTTCTTCAACATTATCATTGAAGACTGCATACGTAAAAACCTACCATCTTGTGACAGCAGTTACCAACACTACAAAAACATTGTTGTTGAGTTGGATTCATTCAATAAGTTCCTGATAGACCTTAAATTTGTTGAAGCTGGAAAATCACCATTGAACAAGTATATTGACGACACAGAATGTGTTTTGTATAACAAGAAATGCGACAAACTGCTCTCCGATGTACGTAGCTTGCTCTCTGAGAGTATTTCCTATGGAACTATTGCTGTAGGTACATGTACAGAGAATGAGAATGATTCCAGCTTGAACGAAACAGGGAATAACGACTGGGACATATCCAAACCTATCTTCTTACCAAAATGTGTCATATCACGTAACGTTAAGAAGATCATGACGATGATTGTGGAACATTTAGAAGAGAGTACGAAGTTACCGGAGAAGTATAGCAACCAACTTGTAGCGTATGTCAGAGATATAGTCGTCATGTATCAATGTGTTGTCCCGAAGAAGTTTAAAGTTAATTTGGAGTGCTGCCCATCAGATATTGGTGAGATTTAAAATAATTCAAAGTGGGGGGAAAAAAACTAGACTTACTCCTCTGGGGATCCAATGTCCCCATGTTATCCTGTCCTCATAGCAACCTGACCCCAGGTCCCCTTACTAACCTATCCCTATATCCACTTACTAATCTGACTTTGACTTACCCCAAAGAATATAGCACAGGCAGTAGAAAACTTCCGAAACATGATCTAATATCATAAATGTCTACGTTACGATGTTTGGATATTTAGATGTTGAAATAAAAATAATAAATAAATAAATAATGCTGGAAAAGTTCACACAACATTATCTAGCCCCAAGCTAAGCCGGAGCTTGTGTTATGGGTACTAGTTAACTGATATACATAATACAATACATTACATAGATAGATTTTTTATTATACATAGAAAACACCCAGAACACCCTGAACAAATATCTGAAGATCGCACAAATATTTGTTCTGAGGCGGGAATCGAACCCGCAACCTGCTGCGTCGCAGACGAACCATCGCCAGCCGCGCCACAGAGGTCGTTTTTGAGAGGGTGTTTGTTACTCAATCACGCCAAAACGACTGAACCGATTTTGATGAAATTTGGTAGTTACACAGATAGATTATGACTTAGATTGAGCTATAGGCTACTTTTACCCTGGTAAAATGCGAACGAAGCCACAGGCAGACACTAGTAACTCATAAAGTCTCTCTCACCAAACTCAGTTTTTTTATTTAAAAATTTCAGCGTTGTTCTTCAACAACTGCTTCTACCTAGCCCACGGCCTGGTGGGCCCCCCGTGGTGCAACACTCTCCCCAAGCCACTAGCGGACCGACTAGCCTTGGTGATGCTGGAGAGTATCCAGGATCTGCGAGTGTTGGGACTTGAGAAGATGTCCATTTACTTGCAGAAACAGAAGGCTGTTATCTATCAGAGCATTGAAGCTAAAGGTAAGCCCTCATCATCATCAGCCTGTGGAAGGCTCTGTGGAGGCCATATTGGGGGGGATTGCCAAAACCACCGCGCTTGGCAGGTAGATTGGTGACGCAGTATTGGTGTTGGGTACTTAGGTGGATCTGTCAAATAGTGAAGGAAAACACAGGTTCAATAAATCCTTTCACCACGCTGGTTTTTTTGCCGTGCTTTTCCGAGCCACGGAAGGAGATGGAGGGGACTTGTCACGTTTATATTTCTACGATGGTGCAACCCATAGTGAAAAGTGGCTCATTTGAGGCTGTACCTACCCTTTTGGGGAAAAAGGCGTGTGTCTATGTATTTATGGTGGTTTAAGTGGTTCTGCCGGAAGACCAGCGTTGGTTGCTAGCTTGCTGTCAACCAACTCATGCTGAGGCAGAGCCATTTTGTTACTTGAGCTACACCTAGATAGATAGATAGATAGAAAACTCTTTATTGTAATCACCTTAAAAATAAAATAACAGCATACTTATATTAACTAGTACCTTCATATCTGTTTCTTCTTAGTTTAATACGTGTTTCTGTGTAGCTCATGTATACAAATAAATATGTATTCTTCTTCTTCTTCTTCTTCTTATCTATATATATTGTTCTATTTATTGTATTCTATAAGTTGTTTGTTTTTTATATTACTTGAATGGCGGAACAAGCAGATGGCCCACGTGATGTTAAGTAGTAACCTCTGCCTATGAACAGTGCATTACCTCATAGGTCACGTCCACCTAGGACGCACCCTATGTGGCATTGCACTGCGCCCGCCACCCTGAGACATAAAGATGAAAAGTCTCATGTGCCTGTAATTTCACAGGCACCCTTACCCTTCAAACCGGAACACAGCAATGCGAGCACTACTGCTTTGCGGCAGAAATTGGTATGGTGCTAGTACATCCCCGGACGAACTCTTTCACAAAAAAGCTCTACTACTAATATAAAAGTGTTTCTGTGTAGCTCATGTATACAAATAAATATATATTCTTCTTCTTCTTCTTCTTCTTATGTATATATTGTTCTATGTATTGTATTCAATGTGTTGTTTATTTGTTTCTATATATTATTTATATATATATTATTATTTTAGCCTCGGAACAAATATTTGTGCGATATGCAGGTATTTGTTCAGGGTGTTCTGGGTATTTTCTATGTATAATAAAAAATATCTATCTATGTTATATATTGTATTAAGTATATCAGTTATCTAGTACCCATAACACAAGCTCTGCTTAGCTTGGGGCTAGATAATGTTGTGTAAACTGTCCAGCATTATTTATTTATTTATTTATTTCAGATCCCCTCTCCCCCTGGAGTCAGGAGTCGTTCGAGCAGCTGGAGTGCGCGATCAACGCCGCGCTCACCGTCATGACGGACCTCAAGTGCAGCTGGCTGCGCATCCTGCCCGGCGGCATGTACGAGTTGTGCGTCTCCGCGCTGGCGCAGGCGCTGTGCCAGGCGGTGCTGGACCGAGTCTTTGGGAACGCGAAGCCGGTTGATGAGGAGCTGGTGTTCATGATCGCCGCGAGGGTTGAGGACTCTGTGCTGGAGATTGAATCTTTGTTTGAGGTAATCATCACACTAATATGCCCGGCGGCATGTACGAGTTGTGCGTCTCCGCGCTGGCGCAGGCGCTGTGCCAGGCAGTGCTGGACCGAGTCGTCGGGAACGCGAAGCTGGTTGATGAGGAGCTGGTGTTCATGATCGCCGCGAGGATTGAGGACTCTGTGCTGGAGATTGAATCTTTGTTTGAGGTAATCATCACACTAATATGCCCGGCGGCATGTACGAGTTGTGCGTCTCCGCGCTGGCGCAGGCGCTGTGCCAGGCAGTGCTGGACCGAGTCTTCGGGAACGCGAAGCCGGTTGATGAGGAGGTGGTGTTCATGATCGCCGCGAGGGTTGGGGACTCTGTGCTGGAGATTGAATCTTTGTTTGAGGTAATCATCCCACTAATAAAATAAATAAATAAATAAAAGTAGCAATGGGAGGAAAGTTTCGCTTGAGGCGAAAAAAAACTTTTTTTTATGCTCATCACAGCTCATCAACACATTTTGAGATAGCGTAACCTAATTTTGTGGAAATTAGGAGATCAAACACGCATATTTTGTGGAAACTAGGAGTCCTAACACGCATACTTGGTGGAAACTAGGAGTCCTAACACGCATACTTGGTGGAAACTAGGAGACCTAACACGCATATTTTGCGGAAACTAGGAGACCTAACACGCATATTTTGTGGAAACTAGGAGTCCTAACACGCATACTTGGTGGAAACTAGGAGACCTAACACGCATATTTTGCGGAAACTAGGAGACCTAACACGCATATTTTGCGGAAACTAGGAGACCTAACACGCATATTTTGCGGACACTAGGAGACCTAACACGCATATTTTGTGGAAACTAGGAGTCCTAACACGCATATTTTGTGGAAACTAGGAGTCCTAACACGCATACTTGGTGGAAACTAGGAGACCTAACACGCATATTTTGCGGAAACTAGGAGACCTAACACGCATATTTTGCGGAAACTAGGATACCTAACACGCATATTTTGCGGAAACTAGGAGACCTAACACGCATATTTTGCGGAAACTAGGAGACCTAACACGCATATTTTGCGGAAACTAGGAGACCTAACACGCATATTTTGTGGAAACTAGGAGTCCTAACACACATATTTTGTGGAAACTAGGAGTCCTAACACGCATACTTGGTGGAAACTAGGAGACCTAACACGCATATTTTGCGGAAACTAGGATACCTAACACGCATATTTTGCGGAAACTAGGAGACCTAACACGCATATTTTGCGGAAACTAGGAGACCTAACACGCATATTTTGCGGAAACTAGGAGACCTAACACGCATATTTTGCGGAAACTAGGAGACCTAACACGCATATTTTTCGGAAACTAGGAGACCTAACACGCATATTTTGCGGAAACTAGGATACCTAACACGCATATTTTGCGGAAACTAGGAGACCTAACACGCATATTTTGCGGAAACTAGGAGACCTAACACGCATATTTTGCGGAAACTAGGAGACCTAACACGCATATTTTGCGGAAACTAGGAGACCTAACACGCATATTTTGCGGAAACTAGGATACCTAACACGCATATTTTGCGGAAACTAGGAGACCTAACACGCATATTTTGCGGAAACTAGGAGACCTAACACGCATATTTTGCGGAAACTAGGAGACCTAACACGCATATTTTGCGGAAACTAGGAGACCTAACACGCATATTTTGCGGAAACTAGGAGACCTAACACGCATATTTTGATTGAAAGTGTCTTATAACTATCATTAGTTTAGCTATGAATGTCAATGTACAAAAAATGCTTATACATTACATAGATAGATATTTTTTATTATACATGGAAAATACCCAGAACACCCTGAACAAATATCTGCAGATCGTACAAATATTTGTTTCGAGGCAGGAATCGAACCCGCAACCTCGTCAAACAATCATACATACTTACAACCGCCGATTCGTCCAAGTTGACTCAGAAAACTAGCTTCGCTCGTTTATTTAGCTAAGAAAAGATAGAGAAAGTCACACATGATAGGGGTAGACGATACACACAACCACAAACACATTTTTACAGTGTTTTTTTTTGTTTAAGGGGTATCGTAGCTAAACTAATGATATTTATGAGATACTATCAATTAAAACATGTGTCGCGAAATCAACTTTACCTATCTGAAGAAGTGTTGGTGAGCAGTAATAATGAGCAAAAAACCCCAAAAAAATTGAATTTCGCTGAAAGTGTGAGCATCCACCTTAATAAGCAATTGATTTGATTTCAGGAGCCAAAAAAGTTGGAATCGAAAATAAACATCTGGACGAAATTCAGGAAACTGCCGCAACTCCTGAAAGGGCAGCTCTTAGAGATCTCCGAGCTGTGGAGCAACAAGACGCAGTTTAAGTGTTTCACGTGCGAGGAAGTGAGACAGGTCGTCAAGATGAGGTTCCCTGATGACAAGTACAGACTCAAAATATTGAAAGAAATACAATGATATTTTGAAACTGCTATTTTAATTAAACCTTTAGTTTAGTTTTTTTAGGGTTCCGTACCCAAAGGGTAAAACAACACCCGTAAAAAAGTAGGTGAAGCTGAACAATATGTCAAATAATACAACCAATACTGTTGAGATAACTAAAAACCGTTGCAAGCAATCAGCTCAACTGATACAGAGGAAGCGTCCCTAAGATTCTGGCTTATTAACAAGCTGATGGGCAATATAATCCGCTGAGCCAGAAAAGAGCCAGATAGATAGATAGAGAGAAGATAGAAAACTCTTTATTGTAGGTACTCACCTTAAAATAATAAAATAACAACATACTTATATGAACTTACAAACTAGTTCACGGTGATACAATGGGCGGCACTCTGGTCACGCGCTAAAGTCAAACCGCGCGAAAATTATCACTTTCTAACATATTGATAATAAGTTGCATAAGTAAAACACGGTCTTGAGCTGCCACCATCCACAGACTTCCTGTGAACTTTAAAATAACATCTAGGGGGACTTTTACAGGCTGATGCTGAAATGTGATAACACGGCTAAGGATAATTGATACAGCACAAAGGTACTAGGAAATGAGAAGCACCTCTGGTATTACTCACTTGTATGAAGCTGGCTCAATTCATCAGCCTATATCAGTCCACTGCTGGACATAGGCCTCTCCGAATGCGCGCCATTGAGATTGATTTCCAGCTCTTCCCATCCACTTTCTACCAGCCGCCTTACGCAGATCGTCGCTCCACCTAGCCAGGGGGCGCCGCACACTACGTTTACCAAGACGTGGTCTCCACTCTAGAACACGTTTACCCCAGCGGTTGTCGGTTCTTCGGCATATATAGAATAGAATAGAATAGTAATTTATTTTCATTTCAAGCACATACAAATTATATAAATTACAAATAATAAATCATAAATTAATGGCTTGTATATTATTAAAGTATGTTAGACAGAACCTACACTAAGTCGAGTCGACTTGTGTTGTAGGTTCTGCTTACCTTCCAGGGACTTAGTATTATGTAGCCATAACTATTAAAATACCTAACTTTATTAAATGATGATCAAACAAAAACAAAAATCTAATCAAAACAAATCAAATTCATGAATTTTGAACTTTGGATACATTTGAATAACAAATAAATAATTATTAACCATAATAACATTTAATAACAATTATTTAGTTGATTGAAATTAAATCAATCAATCACACAACTTATGAATGAATGGGTGAGATGAGTGTTATTGATGCGAACATGTGTCTTTATCTGAAGAGGGTTCCTTGAGTATTGATGTGTTTTCTGGGTGCTATGTGGGTATGTTGTGAGGGTGAGTGTATGTATGTGAGGGAATTAATAAGTACGTATATTTAGTATGCCACTATAATCTAATTATTTTATTTTATTTTATTATTTTTAACAACTCTTCTGTTTCCTTGTAATTTAAAGTCATCAACCATTTATGAGTTCTTACACTCAGTCTTATTTAATTTCACTAAGTTCTGAATATATTTACTGGCTTTATTGTACATAAATGGTCCCAGAAAGAATTGTTGGCGATGTGCAGATGTTGTGTTGCACTTTGGAACCATCGCAATTCTGTCCTTTCTTCTTCTTCCTACCGATAGGTTATAATGTACATCTACGCTTTTGTGCTGAGTTAGAATTATGCCCAGCCCATTGCCATTTCAGCCTGCTAATTATCTGAGCTATGTCTATGACCTTAATTCTCTGTCGGATAGTTTCGTTGCGGATTTTATCCCTCAGAGAAACTCCGAGCACCGCTCGTTCCATAGCACGCTGAGCGACCTTGAACTGATGGACCAGGCGGACCGTGAGTGTCCACGTCTCGGCACCGTAGGTCATAACGGGTAGGAAGAACTGATTGAAGATTTTCGTCTTCAGGCATTGTGGTATAGGGGATAAGAAGACTCGACGTAATTTACCAAACGCTGCCCAGCCCAGCTGAATTCTTCGTTTCTGTCTCAATTACCTAATGATAAAATACTAGAGAATCTTCGCCGTGTGTGATGCGTTAGGAAGTCAGCTAAAGGAATCGCGTTAGTAGGTTAATTTGCGTTCGCGTGCTCTATTTACTTGGTTGCATAAGTTTTATGCTTATTTAACTTAGTATTTGTACGTGCGTGCGGAAGAACGGAAGCAGGAAATATACCTATAATAAACAATCGATGTGGATACGTATGGCGCCGATCGGCCATGTTGGATAACGCCGAAGTTCTTGAATGCGAATGGTAGTAGAAAACGCAGTAGAAATAGATAACTATAGGGATGTAGGTAAGAGAACACGTCAGGTACATTCAGACAGGATAATTCGATTCTTGGCTTTTTGATTTTCATTTAGAATGATAACTGAATGAATGAATTAAACTTAGGTATCCAACTTCGCGAAAGAAGTCAGCCCACGAATCCATGGATGGGCAGCGTTCAGGAAACTACGCCATATAAGTAGGAATCTTCTCGTCACGGATACCGCAATGTCCCAAGCTAGGTACCTACCTCAAGTCTCAAATCAGTGCGTTTTGCCAGAGATGACTTACGGCATTGAGCGTGGCCGCAAATTGTCCCTGAAAACTTGGCAAAGTTATGGAGCGGGCTATGGAGAGAGATGTGCTCGGAGTTTAAGATAAAAATACGAGGTGTTTTTTTTTCATACTTTTTCGTCTTCGATTCCCAGACGAAGCAAGTATGTTTTAAAATATATTTGAATGCACTGTTACTAACTTTTAAAAATAAAGTCTCCTTTCCGCAAAATATCCTATATATCTACTATGTTTAAGGTACTTTCCATTCATGTCGCATAGTCTTGGGACGGCCTGTATAGTCTGATATGGGTATGCCCGTTCCGTCAGCACCCTACTCATAAAACTAAGGTCTCAAGACTCAATGCAATATGGACGACCTCTGCGGCACGGCGGGCGAAGGTTCGCCTGCAACGCAGGAGGTTGCGAGTACGATTCCCGCCTCGGAACAAATAAATAAATAAATAATGCTGGACAGTTCACACAACATTATCTAGCCCCAAGCTAAGCAAAGCTCGTGTTATGGGTACTAGATAACTGATATACTTAGTACAATATATTACATAGATAGATATTTTTTATTATACATAGAAAATACCCAGAACACCCTGAACTGAACTGCGATCGCACAAATATTTGTTCCGAGGCGGGAATCGAACCCGCAACCTCCTGCGTCGCAGGCGAACGTTCGCCCGCCGCGCCACAGAGGTCGTCGAATATTTGTACTATCGGCAGATATTCGTTCAGGGTGTTCTGGGTATTTTCTATGTATAATAAAAAATATCTATCCATGTAATATATTGTATTAAGTATATCAGGAACCATAACACAAGCTCTGCTGCTTTGCTTAGCTTGGGGTTAGATAATGTTGTATGAACTGTTTAGCATTATTTATTTACTATCTTGATATGGGTATGCCCGTTCCGTCAGCACATAAAACTAAGGTCTCAATGCATTATTCCATGCTGTTATCACATCGGGGGTTCAACAAACAGTGATAGTGGCATTGACAGAGAAAGTAATTGGATCCAGCCACCCATGCATGAATGCTTTAAAAGGGGTAACGCTTCCTCGCCCACATCATTACGTACATGCTTGCTACCGGCCGCCGGTCACACAATGAGACAATTATCGGTAGGTAACTAAGTTTTTAGAAAAACAACACAAGCCGGGTTTCCAAAATAATTTAGCAAAAACAAAACGGTGTGACCGAAAAAAACCTATTATGGCGCGTCAGTTTTGACGGTAATGTGTGCTGTGAACTTTGGAGATGAAATAAGAAGCAAAAGTGAAGTGAATTCAGCTGCAAGAAAGTGATTTTACTGATTTGAACATACAAGTGAAAAGTTGTGTGGGAGTGATAAGTGATTGTGTTTTGTTTTGCGTGCTACCTACCGAAACTTGGTAAAGTAAAGTTGTTGATTGAATTGATTTATCTAGATTTCTTTAGAGGTAATTTGCATCTTAGTAAAACGATTAAAAAAATAATAAATTAGTATTAATTACTAGCGAATATTGTTTGTTTTTTTTATTGGTGTGTCCGGCCTAAGAATAGACCCCTCCGTCTCTTCCCGTGGATGTCGTAAAAGCCGACTAAGGGATTACCCGGACTTGTTGATAGATTTGTCGGTATAGGAGCTATCTTGGCTGCTAGCTTATTATGGAATTTACTGGAAGAAGTCAGTCGTGGGAAGCAATGGCGGCGATGAGCTCACCACTTGTCACATCTATATTTCACGATGGTGCTACCCACTGTGAAGAGGCCCATTGAGGCTCTGCCTACCTTCGGGAAAAAAGGCGTGTGACTATGTATGTATGTATGTACCTATTATTATTATAACTCACCAAAAATATCCTATATAGTTATGCAATAAGTGACATTAGGTGATCAGAGGCTTTAATTCCATCTAGGTAAATTGAAAAACGTATTTTCGTAAGCCTGGACTTCTCTAAAGCTAAGGCCAAACCGACGCGTTCATCCCGCGTCCGCGGTGGCGTGCACGGTGGCGATCCATTGTCTTACCATTGATCGCCACCGTGCACGCGACCGCGGATGCGGGTTGATCACGTCGGTTTGGCCTTGGCTTTGGAAGTTTTTTGTAGAATACCTAGACTTATTGAGAACAAGCTTTTAAGAAATTCGTGATGGGAACAGTTTGTTGATAAAAATAAGCCCAAACTCGGCCAGTCAGTCAACTATTATCTGATTCTATCGAGGAGTACCTTTGTCCACCATCAGATCAGCTCGCTGTCACCATAATAATATAATTGTTGTACCTACCTATTGTTACCAGTGGCGCTATTACGTAACTATGTATCTATCGGTTTCAATCGATTTCAAATGACGTTCTTGAGATTAGGTTCCTAATTTATTCAGTCTAAGTGCAATCAAGCTTTTTAGGTACCTAAACTGCCTAGGTAAATTGGGTAATCGCAACAGCGCCCTTTTGGATATAAAAAGCATTGAAACTAATTGAAACTGATAGCAACAGTGTTACGTAATCCGCTAGCAGAACTTGAGTATGCCAAATTTCGGCTCAATCGGATATCGGGACCTTGGACGCTTCGACCAAAATTGTCGAAGCTTGCAATAAAATAATTTTAGTAGTAGATATCACTTACGATGGTCTGCTTAACAATTAATCAATTTTATTTAAAAAAATACCTCAATGTAATGAAACGTCTGAGCCGATTATGCTCAAACATAGTAAGAACACTTCCGACTAATTCACCTTTCAAACAAAAAAAACAAAATCAATATCGGTTCATCCGTTCGGGATTTACGATGCCACAGACAGACACACACACAGACACGTCAAACTTAGGTATAACACCCGTCGTTTTTGCGTCGGGGTTTAAAAATATTGACTACCAATAATTTATCGTTGAATTAGGTAGTTAAATCTAGCGAACACGCACTCACGCTGCTAACATAGGGCTGCCATCCGTCGCGATAGTCCTCTGAGACGACCCATCGAGCAAATCTCCATGAGACTTCCTGACAAACACGAAAAGTTGGTTCACGTATCTGCGCAAGTCGCAGTCGGTAGTTGTGGGTATGAGAGTCCGTTACCAGTCAGTACCTACTACAACTACCTACGTAAAATGTGTTATATTATGTGTGTCTAAATAAGCTATAAATATTTGTCTTCTATTAAAATAGGCGTTTTTTTATTCCCCATTCTAGAACGTCAAGATGGTTGACCATAATAACACCTAGTAGCAAAATATGGCAGCCCTATGATAACAGCGTGTAATTAATCTTTGAAAACCATTGATTTATTCGAAGAGTGACACTTCCGGTTTGTTAGGCCCGCTTCAAAACGTATTTCTTGTCTACGTGCAGTAATAGCGTGATGTGTGTAATTATTACATTTTTATTTGTACAAACTCATCAAGGAATTGGCAGTACAAAGTACCTACTGTATTTTTTTTATCTAAGTATGATACAAACACACAAAAGGAAAGTTATCCGTTTTACTTTTGCTAGCATTCTCTTGACATATGTATGACTATGACACAGGGCTCGCTCGTAGAAAGTTCTTATGAAGACTATCCGAAGAGTTGTTACCTAACAGCACTACAGACCTCAAAAAAGGGTGTTGTGCACGTGTTTAAAAAAAAACTTTTTAACACTAGATTCCTTCTTTCCAGACATTCCTGATCTTTGCGTTAGTGATAGTCGTCAACCAAGGAGGTGGCGTAACGGCACAAGATGAGACTAAGGTCGACCAAGTCGCTGAAGAGGCCAAGAACGACGCTGTTACCATCATTGACAGCCCAAAGTATGTTACGAAGCACCCCGGCCCACCGCTGACGAAACCCCACGTGCAGACTCTCAGGCCTGAGCAAAGACCGCCTAGCAAACCGCCCCTCTACCCCGACAAACCTAAACAAAGCAGCTTTGCCGACTTCCCACGACCTTACTTCGGACAGTTCCAGAAATACCCACCGCCGAGAATCTACTCCAAACCTGTTATGAAATATCCAAACTCGATTTACCAGTTCCCGAGAGTGATTCCGTTGCCGCCGCATCACCAAAACTTCTTCATAAAATCCAGACCGCTGCAACACGTCGCTTCGACATACCAGCCGACCGTGACGAAGACTACAAACACACCGAAGTTCAGCTTACCTGTGCAAACGATAAACGGTATACGCACTGACACCGTCCGTCCGCCGAATGTGCCACCTAAACCAGTCATCAACACGAACACGACCGTTAATAGCACAACATCGACCACGACTACCACCACCGAAACGACTACAACCGCCAAACTTTTAAGAACTAAAAGAATATGGCCTAAAAAAGTACCGAAATTAAATATCACTTCCAACGTAACAGATTCTAAAAACGGCACAAAAATTATAATAGAGAACTACAATGCCAATGCCAACGAGATAGACATCGATACATCGGCAAGTCACCACAGCAGAGTCAGATACATCGCCAGAAGCTCGACAACAACCAGCCAGCCAGCAAAGCGAGGCTACCGTCCTGTAACAAGAGCACCAAAACACAAATCTACGACCACTCCACTCCCGTTAGATTTAAACTTTACGCACATAGGCCCTAACGACTGGATACCGATTGTACCATCACATTACCCCAAAATACATAAGATTGTTAAAGCCAACCAAACCCCTAAAAGTCGCAGTCGCAGATCAGACGTTTTCGGCGTTAATCAAACCCCTATGAACAGAAGATCAGATGTTTATGCCGATGCTCCAATGGCAACGGGACAAGAAATGATGTACATGCAGTCTTTCGGACTTCTCCCAGTGCCCACAGCTCAAACTGCTGCCATGAACAGAAAGAAAACGGCCTATTTTAAACCGAAACGGCAATCACATCCATATTATTCCAGCTATAGTACAATCCCCGTGCACTCTCCGTATATGTACGGAGACCTCCAGACAGAAGAGACCCACCACAAACCGCGATACGTCACCAAAATCAAGCATCACCATCATCACCACCACCACAAATACGTGAAAACCGTCGAGAAACCTGTCAAAGTCCCGTACAAAGTCGAAGTGCCGAAGCCTTATCCCGTACAGGTAGAGAAAAAAGTGCCCGTTCCAGTTGAAAAGATAAAATTTGTCGACAAACCTGTACCGTATCCGGTTACTGTGGAGAAAAAGGTGCCTTATCCAATTAAGGTTCCTCATCCAGTGCCAGTAAAAGTGGTCGAGAAAGAATATGTTCCAAAACCATACCCAATTGTTCATCACGTGCCGGTAGTGAAACACGTACAAGTAAAAGTGCCCGTGCCTCAACCTTACCCCGTAGAAAAAAGAGTGCCTTATCCTGTTGAAGTAAAAGTCCATGTTCCTGTGGACCGGCCAGTCCCGGTCGCCGTGCCTGTTGAAAAGCAAGTTCCGTACCCTGTCCAAGTCAAAGTGTTCGTGCCTCAGCCGTACCCTGTCGAAACTAAAGTGCCGTACCCCGTTCATATCAAACAACCAGTGGAAGTGATCAAACACATCAAAGTGCCTGTACCGCAACCTTACCCCGTTGAAGTAAAAGTACCTTATCCCGTAGAAAAGAAAGTGCCTTATCCCGTAGAAGTGGAGAAAAAGGTTCCTGTCCCTTTCGAAGTTTTAGTTCCCCAAAGAGTAGAGGTGGAAAAAAGGGTGCCTGTTTACGTACCAAGACCGTACCCCGTCGAGAAAAGAGTGCCGTACCCTGTAAAAGTACCATATCCAGTTAAAGTCCCTGTGAAAGTTCCCGTCGAAGTTCCAGTGTACATCCACCATCCATATCAAATGTTTGAATATGATGATATTTCCCCGTCTGCTACTCCGGAGTCGACTATAGGCCAGCATACAGTGACTGTCCACGGAAATCCTGCATTCTCATCAGGCTTCCAATCCCGTTCTGATGATGAAATAACAACAGAAGCATTCAAATCAGGAATCCAATCTCGTTCTGATGATGAAGTGACCACACAAGCAGCAACAACGACGCAGTCTCCTAGTAGTTAATTGTGAATATCTACCAGGCCTCATAACGTCCATACGTTAGAAGTTAGGTAGGGTATTGCTTATTTATTTGTAAGTTATCGTGTGATTGTAGTGCGTAAGTCAATTGGGTAATGAGTAAATGAATGCTACTGTGATAGTCTTTGTTTTATACCTACATCTTCCTAATTGGAGTAAGTTGGAGTCGGTATCAAAAGCATTAACTGCTCTTGTGCTCTCAAATTGCTGCTTCGGCCCGACAAATTCCTTAATGGAAAGAGACTGCGTCGGGTGAGTGACATAGGGGTCACATCTTGTAGGTTTTACAAAGCAATCTGGGTCATAAAACTCTCCGATAGACGTGATATGACTACCTCTGTGGCGAGTAGCTGGCTGAGATGCGTGAAGTTGTGGATTCGATTCCCGCTGCGGGACAAACACTACTTGTACGATCTGCAAATGTTCCAGGTCTGTGTGTTGTGATACCATAGTACTCGTCGACGTGTGGTACATTACACAAGACAGGGGATTCTAGTGTGGGATCATAGGACTATGTATGTGACTGTTGGGTGTTATGTTATTATTTTGGTTTCGAATTCACCAGCGCGCCGGATGCCGCTAAGCGAATCTTTTCATTGCAACGTCTGCTCCAAAGTAGTACCTAGTCTACTACTAGACACCAAAGTAGTAGGTACTACTTATCAGCAAAATGATCTATAAATTGAACAATTAGAGTACAATAGTAGACAATTAGCGGAATAGGAAGAGTAATCGAAAGTAGCGACACGGTCGAGCTCACAGCGAAACGGTCGCGCCTCGCCTGTATGGTTCATTCGTTACAGCAAAAAACAACGAACTAAGTACCAGTAAGGTATCTAGAATCTCGTTATAGTACCGGAAAGTAAATAAATATGAAATTAATAGAAAAACGTTAATTTGGCACGGAAACAAGAACAATCAATAATATTTGACGACTTCAAACAAATATTTGTACGATCTGCAGATATTTGTTCAGGGTGTTCTGGGTATTTTATACTTAATAAAAATATCTATCTATGTATAATGTATTGTATTCAGTATATCAGTTATCTAGTACCCATAACACAAGCTCTGCTTAGCTTGGGGCTAGATAATGTTGTGTGAACTGTCCAGCATTATGTATGTATGTATTCCTACCACAATAGGTAGACAATAAACATAATATAGGTAAGTAGGTACTCATCACCATTCTGGGACCCTGAGTCTCGAGCAACGCCGTAAAGTCGCATGCCTTTCGATCTTCTATGGTTACAGTCTTACAGTTCGGTGAATGCTCCCAGGAACTTCTCGATCTGATCCCATCTCCTTTTTATCATAGGACGAGCAGACGCTCGGCTCGGTACCATCCTTACCTCATTGGTATACCTTCTATTCATACTAAACGTTTCAGTTCTACCTTTATAATGCGAACTGCAAAAGAGATACCGAATAAACTATCGTCGTCTGTCTTTCCTGAAAACTATAAACTGGGTCTCTTCAAGGCTAGTGTGAATAGGTGCCTTCTGTGTGTTTCATCTTCGGCCACATCGTCACTTAGCAACAGAGAGATCGTGGTAAAACAAAAGTCTAAAGAAACATCATCATCTCAGGCGTTAGACGTCCACTGCTGGACATGATGGCCATGGATAGAATGCAATGAATTGAATGGGGGCAATTATATGAAGCCATGCCATAACAACCTCACTTGGAAAGTACCGGTACTGGTGTTAAGTAAGCTTTTTTTTTTACATTGATATACCTTTGTTTGACCACGATCTCACCTATAGGTAAGTGACGATAAGGCCGACGATGTTGCGTACTATTATTTATTATGTGATGGAGCACGAAGGTCTATTAAGGCACCTATTCACTCTGGCCTTGAAGAAACCCAGATTATAGTTTTCAGGAAAGACAGACGACGGTTGTGGTTTCCACTCCGTAGCAGTTCGCATTATGAAGGTAGATAGATAGATAGATAGAAAATTCTTTATTGCACATAAAACAAAAAGTACAAAGGCGAACTTAAGGCGAAGGCAGACGATGCTACTGGCCTCCCCTGGTGGTTTTTTTTTGTTATACTACTTGGATTGGCGGATCACGCAGATGGGCCCACCTCATGTTCAGTGGTACCCTCTGCCACATGAACAGTGCATTACCTCATAGGTCACGTCCACCTAGGACGCACCCTATGTGGCATTGCACTGCGCCTGCCACCCTGACATAAATATGAAAAGTCTCATGTGCCTGTAATTTCACCGGCACCCTTACCCTTCAAACCGGAACACAGCAATGCGAGCACTACTGCTTTGCGGCAGAAATAGGTATGGAGGTGTAATTCCCCGACAACCTCAGGAGGAGACGGAGGGGTCTATTCTTTTTATAAAAACGTACCATCATAGAAATAGGGATATGAAAGTAACGGTGGATGGGTCAATGACCGTGTTTCACTCTCTGTTTTAAATTAGGTACGAGTAATGGGTATTAAATAAAATGTCTGGGTGGACCACATAGTTTTAAATTTGGCTTGGTATAATTTATTGTAAAATTAATATATAAATATTGCTTACTTTAACAATGACATAGATTCATAGGTTCACTTGACTTTGATGAACTGCCACTCAAGCTCATAAACGCCTACTGATGTCTCATTCTTCTCGTCGTAATCCACCCACTCCTTTTCTGTCAGGTCTACATCTTCGAATTTATTTCCTGGGGACAAATTAATTCATTTTTTTAGTCAACTAATAACGTAACAAGCAGATTTACCAGACAAGCGCTGCCAATTGGCGAAAAGCCTCTGTTCTAAGAGGTTCTCTAGTGTTGGTTCAACTAGTACAACCTCGTGAAAGTTTTCTTCTAATTCTACTTTAAGGGGAAGTAGAACTGTTTGGAATAGATTGAAAAACACACGTCCTCGCAGTTCTTTTTAACCCCCGACGAAAAACGAAGGAGTGTTATAAGTATGACGTGTCTGTGTTTGTCTGTGTGTGTGTGTGTGTGTGTATGTGTGTGTGTGTGTGCGTGTGTGAGTGTGTGTGAGTGTGTGTGAGTGTGTGTGAGTGTGTGAGTGTGTTTGTGTGTGGGTGAGTGTTCTTAGCTCCCGAACGGATGAACCGAATAAGTTTTTTTTTTTGTTTGAATGGTGTATTTGTCGGGAGTGTTCTTAGCTTTGTTTGATCAAAATCGGTTCAGCCGTTCAGCGTTGGGGTTTTTTTTTAATTTTTACAAAATTAATTATTTGTATTCAAAGTAATGATGACAAAGATTAACGAAGGAGGTTTCATGATTTCATAGAAGCGGGTAATTTGACGATAAATTGAGAAAGCGGGTATTAGTCGTCTTAAGAGTCAAACCTGGAGGGCAATTCTCGTGCTTTAGAGATTAAGTCGAATTCGACATATGTCGAAAAAAGATGGCGAATGTCGAATAAAATCTTAATTTGCTATTCTCGTGATGTCACAAATATACATAAGTCGACCAAAATCATTCAAATCGAATACAATTTGATGGTTATTGTGACATTTTCGTGTCATTTTTAGGGTTCCGTAGTCAAAGACAAGGAACGCTTATGGATTCGTCATGTCTGTCTGTCTGTCTGTCTGTCTGTCTGTCCGTGTATGTCACAGCCTTTTTTTTCCGAAACTATAAGAGCTATACTGTTGATCCTTGGTAGGTAGATGTATTCTGTGAACCGCATTAAGATTTTTACACAAAAATTTAAAAAATCAATTATATTTGGGGTTCCCCATACTTAGAACTGAAACTCAAATTTTTTTTTTCATCAAACCTATACGTGTGTGGTGTCTATGGATAGGTCTTCAAAAATGATGTTGAGGTTTCTAATATAATTTTTTTCTAAACTGAATAGTTTGCGCGAGAGACACTTCCAAAGTGGTAAAAAGTGTGTGTGTCCCCCCATAACTTCTAAAATAAGAGAATGATAAAACTAAAAAAAATATATGATGTACATTACCATGTAAACTTTCACTCAAAATTGGTTTGAACGAGATCTAGTAAGTAGTTTTTTTATTTTTGGGTTCCCCATACTTAGAACTGAAACTCAAAAAAAAAAAACATCAAACCTATACGTGTGGGGTATCTATGGATAGGTTTCAAAAATGATATTGAGGTTTCTAATATCATTTTTTTCTAAACTGAATAGTTTGCGCGAGAGACGCTTCCAAAGTGGTAAAAAGTGTGTGTGTGTCCCCATAACTTCTAAAATAAGAGAATGATAAAACTAAAAAAAAAATATAATGTACATTACCATGTAAACTTTCACTCAAAATTGGTTTGAACGAGATCTAGTAAGTAGTTTTTTTTTAATACGTCATTAATCGTATTCCATCCAAGAACTTTTATATTATGTTACTTGCTGCTACGGAACCCTTCATGGGCGAGTCCGACACGCACTTGGCCGCTATTTTTTTGTAGACATTCATGCTTCGACATTATCTCTAATTTAGTGATAATCTCTACAATCCGAGAATTGGCCTCCTGGTATTTTGTATAGTAGACAACTTTAATTCATTAATTGGCGTAGGTATTGAATTAATGTATTAACAACCACTGTGGCGCGGCGGGCGAAGGTTCGCCTGCGACGCAGGAGGTTGCGGGTTCGATTCCCGCCTCGGAACAAATATTTGATATTTATTCTGTTCAGATATTTGTTTTGGGTGTTTTCTATGTATAATAAAAAATATCTATCTATGTAATGTATTGTATTAAGTATATCAGTTATCTAGTACCCATAAAACAAGCTCTGCTTAACTTGGGGCTAGATAATGTTGTGTGAACTAAAAGCATTATTTATTTACTAGATGACCCGCGCGCGACTTCGTCTGCGCATAGTTTGGAAAAATACCCGGCGCGGCGTGCAGACAACAATTTAAACATCAACAACCACCCCGTGAAACGACATTTGTAACGACACCACACTCAAGTTTTTCAATTTGGGGGTCCCATTTGACCCTTGAGGTCCTGAAAATATTTTTATTTCAACAACGACACAGTGAAACGACCTTTGAAACGACACCATACTCAAGTTTTTCAATTTAGGGGTCCCATTTGAACCTTGAGGTCCTGAAAATATTTTGATTTCAATAACGACACCGTGAAACGACCTTTGAAACGACACCCTACTCAAGTTTTTCAATTTAGGGGTCCCATTTGAACCTTGAGGTCCTGAAAATATTTTGATCTCAATGACTATACTGTGAAACTAACTTTTAAATCGTCAAAATACGCTGAAATCTGGCTAAATCGTAAAGTGTATTTATTTACAAACAAAACGTTCCCGTGGCTTTTTTCAGCAAAATTTCAGGTACTGCTGAAACATATTTTTTTTATTTTTATATAAGGTGAATTTTCAAGTATCTACTACCAACGGTTTCCGAAATACGAAGCATTTTAGTTTTACATTAAAAGCCGTTTTGGACCCCTTACATGGTGAATTTTCCAAAATCCTTTCTTAGTACACCTCTACACCCAAAAATTAATACATCCTCCAAATTTCATGTATCTAGTCCTCTCCATCCTAAGGTTGTCTGGAAGAAATCGCTATAAGCGATAAGACCGCCCATTGTACATTTCTGTTATTTTTTTGTTATTGAGTTATGTTTTGTATTTCTGTGTGTTATTTGTGTACAATAAAGAGTTAATCTATCTATCTATCTATCTATCTAGGTCCAGCGGTTTAGGCTGTGCGCTGCAAAACGCAAAGTGTATTACATTAAAAGCCCTTTATGGACCCCTAAGGGAGCGAATTTTCCAAATTCTATTTTAAGTACACTTTGAAACCCTAAAAGGACTACACTCTCCAAATTTCAAGTCTCTACGACCAGCGGTTTAGCCTGTGCGTTGTAAAAACTAAAGTTTTTTTATTTTTTTACAAAGAAAACGTTCCCCTGCCATTTTTCAGGAAAATTTCAGGAATCGCTGAAATCCGTGTTTGTTAATTTTATTTGAGGAATCTCCATGTCAAATTTCATGGTTCTACTACGAACGGTTTCCGAAAAACAGAGCATTTTTTTTTAAGTTAAAACCACATTTTGGACCCCTTAGCATGCGAATTTTCAAAATTCCTTTCTTAGTACAACCCTACGCATCGAGACGAACACACCCTCCAAATTTCAAGTCTCTACGTCCTGCGGTTTAGGCTGTGCGTTGGACCTCGTTGAGTCAGTCAGTCAGCAGGACAAAGCCTTTTATATATTAGATTTATTTATTGAAGGTCTGTAGCTCAGTCCTTTCACATTACAGTTTCACTCGATTCAGTCCACTTTCAGGGTGGTTTTAAAAGAATTGAGCTTCAGAAATGTGAGCACCCTTACCATTATCTTCTGCCTCAGCTATCCATCCAGACTTGGGCTCGAAGTCCACGGGCTCCACTCCTCGGCAGTCAAATGTCACTATTGTCCTGAATTTATTTGCATCATTACTTGTATATTGCCCTGAAATGATAAGTAACTGGAAATTCATTTGCAGTCAATTACATAGAAGGATGACATGAATATATCTCCCGCCAAAATAGTAAATTAAAATGTATTTGTGGAAATCTGTAGTCTCTGCCTCCATGCAACAGATGTGAGCTTATTTGTATCCAAATAAGAAGTAAAAAAAACTAATTATTTGAATTATCTGTGATTACATCCCACTGCTGGGCAAAGGCCTCCCCCATTCTTTCCAAACTTCATAGTCTTGCGCTATTTGTGTCCAGTCTGTTAGGAATGTATCCTGCTCGTCTCACTATCCACATTTCGGTCTGCCGCCACGCATTCTCGCAGAGTCAGGGCGCCGCCAGTTGGTAGCTACCCTAGCCCAGCTCACTAGGCATACGACAGATATGTTTCGGCATAGCGGCTTTGGAAGGCATGTCTACGATTTGGGCTCTTGAGTGCAGTTCAGTGTTTCGGATTCTGTCCGTTCGCTTGACACCAAAATGTTACGATCCATAGCAAGTCGAAAAAAATTGAGTTTGCACTTTAGAATGTTGGTCACTGGTCTGTGTTGCACGCCATATGTCAGATCAGGGAGGATGCATATATTCATAGTGTTCGCTTGAGCAATAAGGGAAAGTTTCCTTTCATTATATCTCTCAAAATAAAGTAGAAAAACTAAAATAACCTAGACAATCCTTCATTCGGATCATTTGTGATTGGGAACCAATAGATATTTTAATATTGAGCTTTGGAATGAGATAATCAACGTAAGCCTGTATAGCACCAACCTGGATTACAATAATTAACTTGTTACTACATCTTTGTTGGGTTAGATCATAACCTAGGGCAGGCCTCCGTCACTTGCACATTAGTTTTGAATTAAATACCTACCGTTTTCGTCATGTACTAAGTCCACTGCTGGACATAGGCCTTCCCAATAGAACGTCAGGACACGAACGGTGTTAAGCAACCTCCGTCCGCCAACTCCTTGCTACTTCAAAATGTCGCCAGTTTATCAACACCACGCATTATATGTGCCTTGCCTTACTGTACTGCGTCGTCCGGTTCGTGGTCGCCACTAGAGAAACTTTACTCCGTAAGCATTAAGGTTGTCATTTTTTTTTTTTTATATGCTACTGAATGACGTAACAAGCAGATTGCCCACCTGATGTTAAGCGGTAACCTCTGCCTAAGAACAGTGCATTACCTCATAGGACACGTTCACCCCGCCACGCCCGTCATCCTGAGACATAAAGATGAAAAGTTTCATGTGCCTGTAATTTCACCTGCACCCTTACCCTTCAAACCGGAACACAGCAATGCGAGTACTACTGCTTTGCGGCAGAAATAGTGGTAGTACTTCCCCGGACGAACTCTTTCACAAAAAAGCTCTACTACTACTATAGTTCTACGAGCTCTATAGCCTGGTCACCACCGCTCATAATGATGATGGATATTACATACCGTTGCTGCCTTCAATAATGTCTATGCTGTTCTCTCTAGAGCAGAGCTTGCATTTGATCAGCAAGTTGGTCTCCGACCGGTTGTGTTTCTGCGCGACCTTTTCATCTTCCGTCAGATCATGGAACTTCTCAGTAACTTCTCCGCAACTCCCGCATTTGAGTTTAAGGAACCATTGGTAGTAAGGGTGGTTTGTATACAGCTTTTCAACGCATTCTAGGTTCGCTTTGATTTGTAAAGCAATTTTTACCATTTTTGTGGCGTAACTGCAGTGTAATGAAATGAAACTGAAATTTGAATTGAAAGGAAAATACGACGAAAACAACACATAAAACAAACACAAGTTTATGGCATCTGTGGCTAGTTGTCTGTCAATGCCACTGCCAGCCACACCTGTGTGAAGTTGGCAACTGGATTTACAACTTCTAATTCGATTGTGCACTTCTGTGGATTGTACAACGTATTGATTACTTCCTCAATGGATTGTAGTACGTTTGTTTGTACTGGATTGTACCGCCAATTATATCATTTGTACCTCAAAGACGCTCAAAGAGGTAAGAGATTTATGGGGCGCAAAAATTGTTCAGCAACTGGGTATAAAATATTTTTTATTTATGACATCTATTCGGTTGAACCACGTTTGTACACGGTTGTACTACCGTACCGTTTAAAGTTCTGAGGGTGAGTCTGAGTTTTGCAAACACCATCGTAACGTTTGACAAGTAAAATTACCATCAATTGACAATTCTTAATAGTATTTTTTTTTAATTGTTGATCATTCTTCTTGTCAAACGTTAGTCACCGAGTGACTTTCAGTTAGGGAATAGGGGGGCTGAACAAGTGGCTTTTGCGGAGTAGTACACGTTTTTGACTATTAATTGTTCTGTGACACTGGTAGAATAATTGTGACAGATGCCATATACGAAAAGAAGAAGAAGAAGTGAAATATTGAATGAATGAGTGGAAACACAAACTAGTAGGACGAATGAAAAGCCGGTCGTGTTTATTTATTTATTGATCGGCTTCTGTATTAAAAAATGCAAACTTTACAAGAGCTAGGAAGATGTCTCAACTGTGGGTTAAAGCTAGCAACAATTCGAAGATTTGCAGTTTCTGAACTTGCACACACACACCAAACAATTTTAGCGCAGTGGATAGAACAGCAGGTAAGTAATATCTTACGGAATTACTACTCAAGAAGTGGTCATCCTTCTGTTGTTTTAAACAGGCAATCTTTGCCTTTAATTTCACACAATCACTGGCCGCCCTCTACACCGCCTCTGCACACAGTAGAATAGAATAGAATTAAATCTCACCTTAATGTAGGTAATGCAAGCATAAAGCTTGGCAGCAGAAAATCATTAGCCTACAGAAGTCCACTGCTGTACATAGGCTTCCCCCATAGAATGCCATGACGAACGGTCTTGAGGCACTTCCATTACCGACTGCAACCTTTATAATGTCTGGTCCATCCAGATGGGCTTCTTTAGGAATTTTCTTTACTATTCTTCAAGCATATGAATAATTGCGTCGTCTGGTGCGTGGTCGCTGCTCGATATATCAACATATATTCTGCCATCCCTATCAATCAATCAATCAATATATTTATTTCAGGCTTATTGGAAATTGTACTAAAACCTAAACAATAAGCCCATAGCAATATAAATACCTTAAAAACTAACATACATAGAAAAACACTTTGAGACTTTAATGCACACGTTTAGACGACGCCGTATGACGCAACTGCGCGGTGTCTCGTGTCAGGCGTGAACCTCCTGAACTTGACACCTCTCGGCCAGAACTCTCCATTCATAAAGGTCGCGACCCTCATAGTTAGCCCTGTTTTCTGCTTGAGGTACTCCACCACGGCTTCGGGCTTGACAGCGTAGCGAACTCGGGACACGTACATTGGAGTTGTGGGTACCTCCGCCACTGTCATACACTGCGGGCTATAGGACCCTAGATCCTCCAATTTCTGTACTGTTCATATTATATAAGGCTGGATTCATGCATTTGCTGCTTTGTTTCAAGGTCCTCCTCCTCGCGTCGTATTCCTCAATGCTGAGGTTTGTGACCCTCTCCATGGATCACTTTCTGCCAGACGATGTTGCACCAATGAGATCCATTACCAGCGAGCTGTACAGCTTCATAGAGTTTTGAATCAAGAGTGGTCCGCACCACTCTAGATTCAAAACTCAGATTCAGACCAGATCCACATCTGGTCATCTGGTCTGACCATCGTAACGGGCTACGGCCTTGTGGCCTCTTTCCCTCAATTTTGCCAGTGATAATCAGCTTCTCTAAGTTGTCACTGGCTTAATCTTAATACAAGCCAAGAGTTTAGGCGAGTCAATTCTACTCTGTGCAATCTTGCTCAAGAAAGCAAGTCTGCTATTTGACATACGGTCAAGCATGCTACAGGTTGTTCTGGTTAATCCTCAGATTCTGATATTGTATTGTCTACCTGATGTGGGGGCAGGGAGGGAATAGAGAAGGAGGGGATCCCTTAGTGCCACACGTTCTTGCTGAAGATCTTCAGTTTTTTATCCTCCGTCCCTTAAATCAGTTAGATGATAAATGAAGCCAACCCTTTGTTTCTATCAAGTTATCATCATCATCATGTAGAAGTCACCTGCTGGACTATTAAGGAATTATTAGGCAGTCTATTATTATCAACCCTTTCACTTTTCTTATCACAGTTGCCGGACGGTGGACAGATTTGTGTAGCATGTCTCAGTGCAATAGTGAAATGTGAAAATGATGAGAAGCCACCGAGGGTACTCGGGCATGGCGTTATCTGTACTGGATGTGGCTTATCAGTGTTTAGGAAAAGGCACAAAGTATGCACTGAAGAAGACTTGCTACTGTTGGCCCCTTGGTACAAGCAACTCAAGGTAATAGTGGCAATTCATGTAATAATAAATTTTACAAACATATCAAGTTTTATTATCAGTCTAGCTGAAGACCCGTGCTTTGCTACGCATCACATCACAATTAAAACTGAAACTTTTTCACCCCTTTTTAAGGGTTATATAAGGGACCCTATTGCACCCGCTTTTGGGGGTAGTTAGGGGAAAAAATATTTTACCCTTTTATGATTTGTATTGAAGCATACTTTTTTTTTTTTTTTTTTTTTTTTTTTATCATTGATAGACCTTTGTTTGACCACGATCTCACCTGTTGGTAAGTGACGATGTGACCGAAGATGAAGCACAAAGGTCAAGAAGGCACCTATTCACTCTTGACTTGAAGAGACCCAGATTATAGTTTTCAGGAAAGACAGACGACGGTAGTGTATTCCACTCCTTAGCAGTTCGCATTATAAAGGTAGAACTGAAACGTTTTGTGCGAATAGAAGGTATACCAATGAGGTAAGGATGGTACTGAGCCGTACGCCTGCTCGTCCTATGATGAAAAGGAGATGGTGGGATCAGATCGTGCAGTTCCTGGGAGCATTCACCGAAATGTAACCTATAGAAGATCGCAAGGCATGCAACCTTACGGCGGTGCTCGAGACTCTGGATCTTAGTCTCCGCCATATGTTGCTCACCTATAAGCCTGAAAGCTCTACGTTCGATCGAGTCCAAGGCAGCAAGCTGGTGTTTGGCCGAGCCATCCCAAACATGGCAGCAGTACTCCATACCAGCCCGGACTTGTGCTTTATATAAACTGAGAAGCTGTCCTGGTGTGAAGTAACGCTTTACCTTATTCAGGATGCCTAGCTTCATGGCAGCTGTTTTTGCCTTAGACTCGATGTAGGAGCCAAAGTTGAGAGTAGGCGTGAGCGAAACACCTAAGAGCTCGAGGTGATCTCCTATAGCAACAGGTACATCACGGAATACAGGAACTTGGAGAAACGGACTTTTTTTCGCCGAGAAGAGACAAGCCTGCGTTTTAGAGGCGTTGAACATGACTAAATTGGCATCGCCCCAGTCGGATACAGCCTTGAGAGTCAAATTCAGACGCTGCAGCATCTCATCTCTTAACTCCTGAATTTCATTCTGCCTAGCTCGCGCAGTGGAAACATATCTCTCCACAACTGTGCTGTCGTCTGCATACCCAATGATACCGGGCATTAGCAGATCATTAATGTGCAGCAGAAACAGTGTGGCAGATAGCACTGACCCCTGAGGTACCCCGGCGTTAATAGCCAATTGATCCGACGAGCAGCCGTCAATAACTACTCGAATGGATCTTTCCCTCAGAAAGTCTGCGAGCCAGGAGCAGAATTGAACTGGCAGTCCGTAGGCAGGAAGCTTGCCAATAAGGCTAGCGTGCCAAACCCTGTCAAAAGCCTTCGAGACGTCTAATGAAACAGCCAGTGCTTCACCATATTTCTCGATGGCCTCGCTCCAAATGTGCGTGGCATACACAAGAAGGTCCCCAGTAGACCGGTTTTGGCGAAACCCGTATTGGCGATCACTGAGGAGGTCGTTACCTTCGAGGTATGCAAGGAGCTTCCTATTCAGTACACGCTCCATACATTTACAAAGTAGGGAGGTGACTGAAATAGGGCGATAGTTTGAAGGGTCAGCACGACTGCCTTTCTTGGGTACAGGCTGCACGTTAGCAAGCTTCCAAGATTTAGGGACTTCACCAGTTTTCAAAGAGAGGCGGAAAAGACGCGTTAATACTGGAGACAACTCAGGGGCACAGGTTTTCAACACTATGGCCGATATACCATCCGGACCGCTAGCTTTATTCACGTCGAGACTACGTAGCGTTCTGAGCACTTCCTTTTGCTGGATGCGAATTTCCTGCATTGAAGCTTCGCACCGAGGAAGGCTGGGTGGAGTTTCGCCAGAGGTGTCAAGACGCGAAGCCTCCGCAAATTGAGTGGCAAATAAATTTGCTTTCTCAACCGCAGCGTGAGCTAGGGACCCGTCCGGTTTCAGTAGTGGAGGGAGTGAAGGGCGGCTGAAGTTCGCTTCCACCGACTTAGCCAGAGACCAGAAAGCTTTACTTCCCGCAGGGTATGCGGCAAGCTTAGCCCCCAGACGGCCAATCCGATCGAAGCGAGCCTTCCGTATCACCTTCTTGCAAGACTTGGCGGCTTTGTTAAAGGCTTTCTTCTTAATCCGTGCATCCGAGGTTTTACCGTTTCTTGCTTCGACCCAGGCTAGGTAAGCCGCATGTTTAAGCGCTTCTGCGCTAGCACACGCGGGACTAAACCATGGGCGAGCATTGCCTGAAGGTGAAGCATCGGAGAATGGAATAAAATACTCCATTGCTCTTTTGATCACCTCCGAAACGGCATCAGCACAGACCGTCGGGTCACAAGAAGAAAAGCAGGTTTGCCGCCAAGGATAAGAAGCGAAGAAATGTCGCATCTCATCCCAATCTGCCGACTTGTAACGCCACACTCGTCTATTACCTCTGGGCGAGGGATCGGGTGGCGAGTATGACGATACAGACCTCACCACACAGTGATCAGATGTACCCAAAGGAGGCAACACTGATACTGAGTGGTGATCCGGCACGTTCGTCAGCAGAAGGTCCAAGCAGTTGGCTGTGTGGTCCTCAACGTCTGGAATTCTGGTTGCCTCATTGACCAGCTGAGTGAGATTTAGCGTGAGTGCAAGTTTACACGCCTCTCTCCCAGCATGGTCGGTGAACTGGTATGGGAACAGCCACTGTTGGTGGTGGGCATTAAAGTCCCCCAGAATCACCAGTTGGGCACCAGGATAACGTTGTTGGGCCACATCCGCCGCTTCACAGATGTAGTTGAACAACCTGGTTGTCTCGTAGTCTCCAGAGTGAGACCGATATAAACCAGCATAGATAATTTTATCTAAGCCGGTGTCCACCAAAGTCCATAAAACGGAAAAATCGGGTTCTTCAAGGTCACGAAGACGCAGACAGCAAATGTCCTCGCGGACAAATAGACAAATACCAGCTTTGGGTTTAAAGTTGTGCTCCAGGGCATAGCCTGGGTATGTAAGGTAAGCTGTATCGGGAGGACATTGAATCTGCGTCTCCGTGAGGAATAATAAGTGTGGCTTAGTGGTCTCTAGGTGGTGGTGGACCGGATCGAGATTGGAGTGCAGTCCTCGAATATTGGAGGAGTGCACTTGAAGCGAGAGGAAGTGCTTCCGCTGTAAAGACAACTTATTATTTCTGGACTTTTTCATATAGGTTTTTGAGTGTTAGGTTTGTGGAAAAAAACGGCTGTTGAGCGAGGCACTGACCAGCGAAAACTTAGAGACTTACAGCAGGCTCCTGCGCCAGTGGGAGACTAGACTGGAGACTGCGGGGACGCCCGAACCCCCCCAGGAATGGCCATCGGGTCCTCTCATCCGGTCGCCAACCGGCACGATGGAGCATTCTGGGATTTTTCGCGAGGCGGCGGGGCAGCCTTTCATGAGTGGCTAACTCACTAGTTGGGCCCCCTACAACCTGCGGTCGGCCAGCGGAGAACCGTGCTTCGGATCCCGCTACCCTCCAAGCCTAGCCTTCCGGCACACTTGCACCACTGCGGTCTCTAAACCGCACATGCTGAATCAAGTGCATGAACTGCTCAAACCCGTCACTTCCACGATGGCTACACTGGACATCAGTCCGAAACACGACAATGTCGCTTCACGGACTGGCTTTGTCCAGTGGGTGGTGACAAGCCACGGCCGAAGCCTACCACCAGAAATGTATACCAGAATACTTATGCAAAGTTTCAAGTTTGAAAGTTTAAGAAATACTATTTTTCATACAATGGTTTTCATCCCTTTTCACCCCCTTAGGGGTAGAATTTACAAAAATCCCTTCTTAGTGGGTGGTTTTGCTATAAAAGGAACCTACGCTCCAAGTTTCAGCTTTCTAGGATCAGCTGTTTCGTCTCGGCGATTATGAATCAATAAGTCAGTCAGTCAGTCAGGTTAAGCTCTTATATAGGTATAGATATTTGTGTTTCGGAACATGAGATCATAATGTATTAGAACTTCCTTGAGAAAGAATAATAATAAAACTAAAAACAAACTGAAGCTAATAAATGATGTAATAAGTATTGCACTTTTTTCAGACTTCTTTCATTTGCATGGCCTGCGAGCATCGGCTAAGGAGAAAAAAAGAAAAAATTAAGACAAAAATTGCGGCTCAAAACTCAGATTTCATACCTTCTGATTTCAAAAATGAAGTCATCCCAGAAGCCTATACAGTCGAAATTGAGACAACCAATTTAAGCCAAGAGGCAACGCGGGTATCAACAAGGTACGGAGGCTGCAATGCTCTAACACCACAGGTAACAAACAAGATAATCTCCAATACAAATTTCGATATATTCGAAGAAGGCAAACTCGTTTTACCAGGATACAAACGAGCTTCAATAACACGTGGGATATGTATAATGCCCAAGTGCAAAGCCCAGGGGCAATTAATACCAAGAATTAAGAGAAAACTGGTACTGCTACAAACTGACACACTGCTGAGTAGACGTGCTTCACTCTGCAAAACACATTTAACTGCTAATGAATGGGGCTCTCTGGTTCATGCTAAAGGCCACAATGAGTTCAGCATACAACACGTGGAGGATATGATAAACATGTGCGAAAAACCTCCATCGATAATAGATTTTGATCGAATCAACGAAATGCCCAATCACATATGCAAGTATTGGACCGGCTTGGGAGTCGAGGAGTTTAAGGAATTGTATGAGAAGTTGGATGTAGATACCAGTCAGTTTCAGTCACTCAGAAATGCTCTTGCCATACATTTGTTGAGGAAAAAAACTGGTGACAGCTTAGTGAGACTGGCTAACTTATTTTTGATGACAACTCAGAGTTTGTCAAGGCAGTTGTTTGTGATTGAGAAATCTTATGAAAGTTTAGATAAATAGGTAGTTGTTTGCTGAGCAATAAATAGAGTTCTACAATCTTAGTTTTGACTTGTGTTACTTAGCCTTAGCCCTCTCGTTATCTAAAATGCTTGATGTTAACTTGTATTTCTTGCGGTTTGGGTCGAACTGCTGAGCAAAAGCTACCCCAATTATTTCCCTCGAGTCTGCAAATTTGAGAAGCAACTTCAAGGCGTGTGGTGTACACATGTAAAATTTTATAAGACTATTCAAAATGACCCTTGTGATTTCAATGAATAAAATACTTTGGCTTTGAAGTTTGAGCTCAATTTTATGAAAATTCATCTTCAGAAGTAGGTACCTACCTACCTACTTACTTTAGACTAAAATTGAGGACATAGACACCATCTACTAAAATAAAAATAGAATCCCTCATTCTGCAACAATTCAGAAAACATATTAGGTAGTTCTAAGGCATGCCGGTTTCGACACAACGTTTCCCTTTTCCACGCGCACTCAGAGTACCTAGACCTACCAACGTGGCCCTACTTTCGATTTAGAAATAAATGCGGTTGGATTAACTACTGTGCGAACTTATTTCCCTATTCAAACTTATTATTTCTCCCTGCGTCTTCTCCCGTGGATGTCGTAAAAGAGGAATAAGAAATTACCCGGATTTATTGATAAAAAAAAAGTCAGTGGGGAGCAATGGCGGCGATGAGCTCACCACTTGTCATGTCAATATTCCACGATGGTGCAACCCACTGTGAAGAGGCCCATTGAGGCTCTGCCTAGCCCTTCGGGGAAAAGGCGTGTGTCTATGTATGTATTCATAAAATTCTTCCTTCAAGGAATAATACATACCTTACTAATTATACTTACTAAGGGACACTTGGCAAGGCGAGAGGATTACCGATGGAGCAAAGCGTCACCGAATGGAGGCCGAGAGATGCGGCGGCCTCGAGGCTACCTGCCTGATGGTCAGACGACATTGTGCAGGCAGTAGGAGAAATCCGGCGGGCACAAGACCGCCAGGAGTGGCGTTATAGAGATGTCTTTGCCTTTTTTTTAGTGGGTGGTACCAGCTGGATATATAGATAGAAGGAACTATGTACGACTATGACGACCTCTGTGGCGCGGCGGGCGATGGTCCGCCTGCGACGCAAGAGGTTGCGGATTCGATTCCCGCAGATATTTAAATAAATAAATAATGCTGGACAGTTCACACAACATTATATAGCCCCAAGCTAAGCAGAGCTTGTGTTATGGGTACTAGAAAACGATATTAGGTACATAGATAGATATTTTTATCATGCATAGAAAATACCCTGAACGAATATCTGCCATCGCACAAATATTTGTTCCGAGGCGGGAATCGAACCCGCAACCATCTGCGTCGCAGGCCAACCTTCGCCCGCCGCGCCACAGAGGTCGTCAAAATCGTGTATCTCGTACCCATAATACAAGCTCTGCTTAGCTTAGGACTAGATAATGTTGTGTGAACTGTCCAGCATTATTTATTTATGTTATCATTAGTCTGGAAGCTGGTCAAGGGTAAACATCAGCTAATAAACCCTTACTTTTAGAGTTCAAATCAAACAAATAAAAGGCTGAATTTTAGGTATTACGCTTTATTAAATACGACGCAAAACCCTAATAAATTAAAACATTGGATAATTTCACTTAATCCAGGAGACATTAGGTACATATTACAATACAATAAAGTACAATGTGGGTACAACTACCTATGTATGTACAGGTCTAGCGCTTAACTGAGTCAGTCCCTGAGGTATGTCCGTTACGTCAAAATGAAGCTTGACTTCATGTCATCTGATAATTTGAGAGACGAAAACACCCCTGCCGTACCACTCCCATACCTCAGGGACTGACTCAGTTAAGCGCTAGACCTGTAGCAAAAATTACCTTGATCATACCTTTTACATTGTAGGTATGGATAATTCTCCGTGAAGTAGCTCTGAGCTGATACGACCTCTGTAGCGCGTCGGGCGAGTAGCCGGCTGACATGCAAGAGGTTGCGGGTTCGATTCCCGCTGCGGAACAAATGCTTGGATGATCTGCAAATATTTGTTCTGGGTCTGGGTGTTATGGTACCATAGTACTCATAGTTTCTGTTACCCACGACACAGGGAATCCTAGTGTGGGGTCAGGGCTATGTATGTGACTATTGGGTGTTTTTTTTCCACTTTTTTCATACCACTTGAATGACGGAACAAGCAGATGGCCCACCTGATGTTAAGGGGTAACCTCTGCCTATGAACAGTGCATTACCTCATAGGTCACGTCCACCTTGGACGCGCCCTATGTGGCATTGCACTGCGCCCGCCACCCTGAGACATAAAGATGAAAAGTCTCATGTGCCTGTAATTTCACCGGCACCCTTACCCTTCAAACCGGAACACAGCGATGCGAGCACTACTGCTTTGCGGCAGAAATAGGTATGGTGGCAATAACTATGAAGCGTGATACTTATGATAGGCATGATAACTAGCGTCCCGCCCCGGCATCGCACGGGAAGCACTAACACTTCACAGGATCACCTGCTGGTCTAATCGGAGGATTGCCTGAAAAAATGATATTGCAGTTATCGGGGTAAAGGCGCTACCCGGATAGAGTTCCCTTGTGTGTCGGTGTGCAAGGTGAGACCCATCTCTTGTAACACGTCATTGTCTACAGGACCTTGCATCGACAGTTTTGAAATCAGCTCCTGGAATACAAAAACTCTGATAAGGTGGATACTCACGATTGAGGCGCGAAGTTAAAATTTTTGGTGTTTTTTGCCCATTTCAGCTCATCAAACCCTTCTTCAAATAGCAAAAGTTGATCTCGCGAAAACTAAGAGACTTATCACACATGTCTTAATTGATAGTATCTCATAAATATCAACAGTTTAGCTACGATACCCCTAAACAATAAAAAACACTGAAAAATGTGTTTTAGGGTATTGTAGCTAAACTGTTGATATTTATCAACTTTCGCTATCTGAAGAAGTGTTCATGAGCTGTAATGGGAAGAAAACAACAAAAAATTAGAATTTTGCGCCTAAAGCGAGAGCGTCCACCTTAAGGCGATATGTTAAAATAACAAATAGGCGGAGTCAATAAAACAATAGCTGCAAGAAAGTGACAGCGCTATTGCTCATTTGAATCCGGGAAGACATGAGGCATAGATTTCTTCAGCTCGGGAGTAACTGACGTAAGCGATAAATGATAGAACTTCGTTTTGCTTTAAAGTAGCAAATATAAAAAAAAAACTGTTAACCTGTATTAACCTAAGTAAGGTCTAACCTACTGAATAGTATAAAAAATTACGCTAAATATTTTCTCTAATCGAAGGAGGGACCTAAAACGGGTTATAGGAGGGCCAATTTAAAAATTAAATTTTTAAATTTAAAGCTTTCGAGAAAAGTTTCACCAATCGTATTTCTTGCCTATGTTTTTTTTTTTTTATACTACTGAATGGCGGAACGAGCAAATGGCCCACCTGATGTTAAGCGGTAACCTCTGCCTATGAACAGTGCATTACCTCATAGGTCACGTCCACCTAGGACGCACCCTATGTGGCATTGCCCTGCGCCCGCCACCCTGAGACATAAAGATAAAAAGTCTCATGTGCCTGTGTCAGAAATAGGTATGGTGGTAGTACTTCCCCGGACGAACTCTTTCACAAAAAAGCTCTACTACTACTAAAAAACATCATCTACATCCTCAAGTAATTACTGTATTAACAGCAAGTTTGTAACCTTTACTGTTACTGAGTGAGCATGTAACGTAACGACTTCAAAATGTTAACAAATCGTCTTAAGGACAGGAAGAAATAGGCGATATAATATAGGTGAGCAACATATGGGGTAGGCTAATCCAGAGTCTCGAGCACCGCCGTAAGGTCGCATGCCTTTCGATATCCTATAGCTTACAGCTCGGGGAATGCTCCCAGGAACTTCACGATCTGATCCCACCATCTCCTTTTCATAATAGGACGAGCAGGCGCACGGCTCGGTACCACCCTTACCTCATTAGTATACCCTCTATTCGTACTAAACGTTTCAGTTCTACCTTTATAATGCGAACTGCTAAAGAGTGGAATACACTACTGTCGTCTGTCTTTCCTGAAAACTTTAATTTGGTTCTCTTCAAGGCTAGTGAATAGGTCCCTTCTAGACATTTGTGCTCCATTTTCGGTAAATTTCGCCAATGTTACGTTTTAAAACAAGTTCAGCTTTTGCACGAAGTATATTCCAGTGTATGGAGAGGTGGACAGTGTGCCAAATAACAAAAATAACCAAGCAAAAGTATCAAGTTGACCTACCAAGTTCTATCTACAAATCATACAACCATTGTCCACCGGTAGATGGCGTTATGTAATTTTGTAACTTCTAACGGGTCAACACAACGCTTTATTCGGAACATTACAATTTATAATCTACTCGGGATTGACGAACTCTGTAGCGCGTCGGGCGAGCAGCCGGCTGAGATGCGAAAGGTTGCGGGTTCCATTCCCGCTGCGAGACAAATGTTTGTATGATTTGCAAATATTTGTTCCGGGTCTGGGTACCATGTACTCGTAGTTCCTGATACCCACGACACAGGGCATCCTAGTATGGGATCAGCTGTGACCCTGACTAGACCGGTGGTAGCAGAAGAGCCACACTCACACAAACACACACGCACTAGCACACACGCAAACTTTCTCACCTACACACATCTACACACACCCACCACACACTTCTCTGACAACTCTGTTTCATTCTTTTATTTCTTAGATTTAATTGTTTGTTCTTTCTTATTATTTTATTCTTACGTACATAGGTTAAGGAGTTGGGCGCTGATGCTGCTACACAGTTTTATTACTTAAGCAGCATCAACGTTTAAATGAGTATCTTGCTTACAATGTAAACTTACTCCGAATAAAGAATTTTTACTTTTTACTTTACTTTACTTATGTATGTGACTGTTGGGTGTTATGTTATGATAACTAGCGACCCACCCCGGCTTCGCATTGGAAGCACTAACACTTCACAGGATCACCAGCTGGGCTAATCTGAGGATATCCTGACAATTTCATCAAAATCGGTCCAGCGGGAGGGTCCATAGGGCACATACATATTACATACACAAATAGATTTTTATATAATCAATACGTAGTATAAATAACATAACACCCAACAGTCAAATACATAGTACTGATCCCACACTAGGATTCCCTGTCGTGGGTATCAGAAACTACGAGTACCATGGTACCATAACACCCAGACCCGGTACAAATATTAGCAGATCATACAAACATTTGTCCCGCAGCGAGAATAGAACCCGCAATCTTTCGCATCTCAGCCGGCTACTAGACCGACGCGCTACAGAGGTCGTAAAAAAAACCTGTGAGGCTGCTCTATCGTTGAAGCCGATGGCTGGATCGACATGATGTATAAGTTATTACTAATTTTTGCTCGCGAGGTCTACTATTTGCAGATCTATTAGTTACCTTGTTTTCCGGACAGTTCTCGCACAGGTTTCGTACAGCGAAGATTACCCATTGCATGATCACTGTTTTTGGAGTTAAGAAATACTTAATAAACAAATAAATAATGCTGGACAGTTCACACAACATTATCTAGTAAGTATAGTTTATTGACAAGAAACGTACACCGTTAATACAGTGCATACATACATAGAAACACGCCTTTTTCCCCGAAAGGGTAGGCAGAGCCTCAATGGGCCGCTTCTCACAGTGGGTTGCACCATCGTGGAAATAAAATACAGTGCATACGTAAAAATAAATATAAAATTATTAGGTAGATTGAACAATGGAAAGAATAGAAAAGGTTGTACAACTCATAATGAGCCACATGGCTCCCAAAACAAGTAAAAAAATAAAGAGCCACATGGCTCACAAATCAAGTAAAAAATAATAAGCCACTTGACTCCCAAAACAAGTAAAAAAAAGAATGAGCCACTTGGCTCCAAAAACAAGTAAAAAAATAATTAGCCACTTGGCTCCCAAAACAATTAAAAAAAAACTTGTATATTAGGAACCAGTGTGCCTTGCTGGCTGCATTGCCACGCTGAATGGCAATACTAATGCGTTGAGCCAGATAAGAGCCAGCTCTCAGGTCACGCGTCGCTTCGACCAGATACTACATTATACGCCCCAACTAAAAGTTTTTTTTTTATTTTTTTTTTTATGTTCCTTTTTATCTGCAATCGGCTGTTTAGCCATAATCAGATGTTTTCTGGGTTGACGTGGTTTGGGTGTGATTCCAATGAATAACACCATTTAATTTAACGAACTGGTTAGGTTCTCTGGTCTAGGTCAAGTTTTTGCCATCTCTTTAGGCGTTTTACATTTTCTTGTGTGTTCAACAGGTTCTTAGCAAGTAAACTAAAAGAATAGAAAAAAATGCAATGGTGCAGGTTTTAAAAGGATACGAGGGTTGCGAGCGTCGATGTTGCAGCAGTCCAACAACACAGAAATCACATCCAGCTCACGAATCTGTAACCAAACGTCAACTTGTTGTTCAGGATGTTCAAGAGACTTTTTTTTCTTTATAATTGGCGCCGTACGGCTTGTGTATTTGGTATTTTCAGGTTATTTGAATTTTTTCGTATTTTCAATATAATGAGGGGTTTTCAAAGCCGTTTCACATCATGTTTCA
Organism: Operophtera brumata; assembly: GCA_932527175.1. Lineage (NCBI taxonomy): Eukaryota > Metazoa > Arthropoda > Insecta > Lepidoptera > Geometridae > Operophtera > Operophtera brumata. The sequence continues at coordinate 43,204,554 of OW052226.1, read as the reverse complement.
AGCCTTGAAAATAGATGGCGCCAGCAAAAGTAGCTCTATCAAAATAAAGTGAAATGTCAACGTCAACAACGTTCAACAACGTCTTTTATCACGTGTATATACTCCCTTTATATGTATATTGTGTAAATTTATCAGTAGAAACAACATAAAATTGTAAGATCATGTACAATATAAATGTATATTATGTATATAGTTTTGTATGAATATTGACTGTGTGAATATTTTGTTTTGTTGTTATGTGTATTTGTTCTTTTTTTTCAGTTAAGTGTGAATCAATTTGTGTTACATATTCACGTACGTTTCTCCCTCTAGACCGTACCTTTCTTCTTCTTCTTCTTTTTTTTGGCGTGTTCAGCGGACCGGTAGTGGTGCCACAAGAGTTTGCCAATGACAGGTGATTAACTTGACATAAAACCAAAAAAGTGCTGGGAGTTTGAGGAAAGATAAGGGTACGGTATAAAGGGAGAATCGTACGTGATTATGTAATACAAATTGATTCACACTTAACTTAAAAAAAACGACCGTACCTTTATCTTTCCTCAGACTCCCAGCACTTTTTTGGTTTTATGTCAAGTTAACCATCTGTCATTGGCAAACTCTAGTGGGTCCACTACGGTCCGCTGAACAAGCCATAACAAGATGAAGTGATAAAAAAAAACGTAGTGGTATATTTTCGTGATATTCACACATCGAGCAACACGGAGGCCAGCGTTGCTCGATGTATTCACACAAAAGCGCAGACAATGCATTTGTTATTTTGACAAGTATATTTGAGTCAGCGCCATCTATCGAGCCAAATAGAACTACTTCTTTTTAATTTGTTAATGAAAAGCCCTCATTTGCAACTCCTTCCAAGTCGTCAAAGTCATGTCATGTTTTAGTAGAACGGGGGCCGTTTTACAAAAACTTTGGTAGAGTCACGCAATTCACTTCCATGTCATTTCACTACGCTTGTGCTCTTTAAACGAGCTACATTGGTTAAAATGCCACCAATATAACTGAAAAAACACTAGGAACATAAATTAAATAAAAGTAGACGACGTCTCTTTTCGAAAATGGCAGAAAACGAGTTCATGAGCCATTGATTGGATTGGCTTTATTTATTACAATCAGCGCCATCTCTTGTTATTCAGAAAAATTGGCGCTGTAATGTAAACGTACAACGCCATCTATTGACAAACACCTGTAGGTTTTTAAGGTGTAATGTTTTGCATAAGCGCGAAATTTAATGTTTATTGTTATTTGATCATCATCACTTAATGAGATAGCATTTTATTTATTTATTTATTATAGAAGAGCAGCTTTCGCTGATATGTCTACATCAAAAAAGTGTGGAAAGTCTAATCTAGGGTGTCTTGGGTCACTTTTTTTAAGTTCTTTATTGTCCTTTCATAGCCAGTTGTCGAGCTTGTTTTAAAATGCAAATGCATTTGCATTTGCAAAATTGTACATTTGCAGGGGGGAATCGAACCCGCAACCTCCTGCGTCGCAGGCGAACCTTCGCTCGCGGCGGGTCACTGAGGTAAAGTCTCGTTTCTAGTGAAAAGTAAGTATAATATGTCGAATAGTATTACAAATATAAATAAATAAATAAATAATGCTGCACAGTTAACACAACATTATCTAGCCCCAAGCTAAGCAGAGCTTGTGTTATGGGTACTAGATAACTGATATACTTAATACAATACATTAAATAGATAGATAATTTTATATATATAGAAAATACCCAGAACACCCTGAACAAATATCTGCAGATCGCACAAATATTTGTTCCGAGGCGGGAATCGAACCCGCAACCTCCTGCTTAGCAGGCCAAGCTTCGCCCGCCGCGTCACAGAGGTCGTCACAGAATATTAGACGCGACCTAAGGCGCAAGCCAGATAGAAACGGCACAGGCGCCGGTAGCGCGCCTGTTACACACTTGCCGGGGTATTGCGTTGTAGACTGACGTTTGATGTCGATTACCAGTTTACTGTTCATAGCTCAGCGTGTTTTAGCTTTTTTACAAGAACATAAATATTTAAAACACGCTGCGCAATGAATAGCTAACTGGACATCGAAATCAAACGTCAGTCTACAACGCAATAACCCCGACTGTACTACATAGGAAATGCTAAATCGCATTTAGCTAATCAGCGCGCCTCATGGAAACACAGCCAAACACGAGGCGCTGATGTATCACAACCGTGACTTGTCGAGCGCCCCACTTCACCAGCACCGGACGGCATACTCCTGAGGCATCCAACACAACGAAACAATTCAGAAACGATTCAGTTCTACCTTTATAATGCGAACTCCTAAGGAGTGGAATGCACTACCGTCGTCTGTCTTTCCTGAAAACTATAATCTGGGAATCTTCATGGCTAGAGTGAATAGGTGCCTTCTAGACCTTTGTGCTCCATCTTCGGCCACATCGTCACTTACCAACAGGTGAGATCGTGGTCAAACAAAGGTCTATGATAGTTTTAAAAAAAAAACTCTTGGCTCTCACATCGACCATGAGACACATAACATTTTAGTTACCTATAATTTTGTACTGTAACCTTTGAACTGTAACTCTTGTTAAATACATCCCTTTGGTCTATTTTCATAACTGTTTTTAATACATCCTTTAAATCAGTTTGCAATTTTGCATCACCTGGGAGTACTCGTCATAATTGGCGCAGGCGTACGGAATTCTTGAAAAATCGCGGCCGCTACCTCGGCCGTGACTTCGAGTCGAGACCTACGGGACTCAAGAACCTACGGCGAGAGCAGCCCGGGAGAGTATGAATGTATGAAAAAGCAACCACCTTAAAACGTTCACGTCCACCTAGGACGCACCTTATGTGGCACTGCACTGCGCCCGCCACCCTGAGACATAAAGATGAAAGTCTCATGTACCGGTAATTTCACCGGTACCCACACCCTTCAAACCGGAACACAGCAAAGTTAGCACTACTGCTTTGCGGCAGAAATAGGTATGGTAGTAATACTTCCCCGAACGAACACTTTCACAAAAAAGCTCTACTACTACTAAACCTAATTCTGAACATAGGATGTCACAATACCTGTCTCTTATTCTCCTGGTTCTTCCAGCACAGGTTGGCGAGCGTGCGCACCAGCGCCGCCTTGAAGCCGAACGCGACGTGTCGCTCGACCGTCTCCACGCACGTCACCGCCTTCTTGTCCGTCGTCATGTTAACGGCACCTAACCTGCAAATTATAATACCAAATTAAGGTGACACGTTAGACAAGTGACGACCTCTGTGAGGCTCTGTGGCGCGGCGGGCGATGGTTGGCCTGCGACGCAGAAGGTTTCGCCTCGGAACAAATATTTGTGCGATCGCACATATTTGTTCAGGGTGTTCTGGATATTTTCTATGTATAATAAAAAATATCTATCTATGTAATATATTGTATTAAGTATATCAGTTATCTAGTACCCATAACACAAGCTCTGCTTAGCTTGGGGCTAGATAATGTTGTGTGAACTGTCCAGCATTATTTATTTATTTAAGCACGCATTTTTTCTACAGAATACACAATAGTACAGGTACAGAATCAGAATATTTATTATTAAAGATGATGACAAAAAAACAAAAACCCAGACATAGACATATTTTGCGACCCCCTACGTACCTTTAAAAATAAGATTTTGAGCCACTTTGGCTCAATCGCAAGTCTTTAAAATGTCATTACGTTTTTTTTTATGTTTTTGCAATTTTTAGCTTTAGTTTTTAGTTCTTATTCTTAATTTTGTGTTTCTTACTGTTATTTTATTTTCCCTTTGTGTACAATGTTTGTGGTAAATGTTATAGAACAACATTATTTTGTACATATCAGAATTTATTTTGTTATTTATTGAATTTGTAATATGTATGATGTGTGTTTTTTAAATAAATAAATATAAATGACACTAACAACAGACTCATACAGTGATGTTACCAATAGGTACTAAGGTCAATGCAACAATCTTTAACTCGTCAATAACAGAAATATCATGTCACAATCTCCATTTTTTTGTGCTATATTATTTTGTATTATTATTTGTGGTAGGTATTATTCTTACTGTAAATAAATGTTTTTTGTTTAGAAGAAAATGTTGACTCCGCAAAATCATTAAAATAAATAGCGAAATAGCCACACAATAAAGTGTAATTCAATAAAGTCTAATTACCTACAGCTAAAGTCACCTAGTAGTTACCGCGGTAACATAGTTAGCGCGAGCGTAGCCGCGTACGTAGCATATCCTCCATCACTCGGGGATGATGTCTTTCTAAAGGTGAAATTACTTTTGAAATTATTTTTTGAGTTTTTCCTTTACAAACAATTAAATTTAACCTCTTAATTGTGTAGAAAAGCTAAGAGTATGTAACCACGGATACACAAGATACACAGATAAAGTAGGTACCTACTATATGCTTACCACGTTTATGCAAATAAATAAATTGATAAATAAAACCCATGCCCTAGGCCGAAACTTACCTAGATTTCTGACTTTCTGGCGAGTCTATCTTCACGGATGGAACATTGTTCAAGGCATTCTCATCCGATATCTTCACTTCTTTCGGCGGCTTGCTTTTCTTCTCCAAATTCACGCTGTCCCCTCTCGTTTTCTCCGACGATATACCCAGAATCTTCTGCAGCTGTTCACTGAGATCAAAATCCGTTGACAAATTCTGACTCTTTTTAACCTCTTTCGGCGTTTCAGGAGATTGTTTCTGGGACTCTGTTTCCTGTAAGAGTTCCGTCAAGGGCGGGGAGATTTCACTGGGGGACGCTTTGACTTCCGGCTTCAACTCTTCTCTGATCATGTGTATTTCTGTTGGTGGGTCGTTCGGTGAACTATCCTGAGAGTCGCTTCGACTCGGCTGTAGATCTAACCTTGGCTGTAAGGCTACTGGTATCACTTCTGCTATCGTGTTCATGCTCCCGCACGGGGATATCGAGTCTATGATCAGCGGTGGTTCAGTATCATCCCCGATGTCTATCTTATGTTCGAGGCTTATCCGTCTAGTTGGCAAGGGGATCCGGTCTTCGGTCTTAGGAACAGAGCTACTTCTTCTGTATGCTACTTTGGAGAGTTCTGTGTCCAATTTGACAGAGTTGCTTCTGGCTGTTTTTACTTCAGGCATAGATTCCGTCAGTTTTACCGGCACTTCTATTGGATTGTCGAGTCGCTCCATGAATGGCGGGTTGTCGGTGCATTCAAAGTACTGCTCGCTGCTCTCAGACTCCGTGCATTCTGACGTTGTCTCGTTGCACGACAGCATGTTGTCTGCCGAATCATTTTTGCTGAGTGGATCTAGGGAAAAAAACGCAATCAAATAGTGTTAACTATTCTTTACCTTGTTTCTACCTCGTGATCATTTACCACAGTGATGATGCAACCATTTTAATCGGACTAACCAACGGGGCCTAAACGGTTATAGCCTTAGTAGGTTAATTGCTGACTTTGAAGTCACTTAACATTTAAAATTAAATCTAGCAAGAGTATCATGATTAGGGCTCTCAATAGTCCCGAACTCCCGACGTCCTGACAAGGGGGCTTAGTACGAGAATTTAGAGAATTTAGGGCTTAAAAAATCAAAATCAAATCAAAATCATTTATTTCAGGCTTACTGAGAAATGCACTAAACCTAAACAGTAAGCCCATATCTACATAAATACCTTAGAAACTAACATACACATAAAAACACTTTATTACTTAATCTAACACACGTGTGACCGCCGACGCGTCGCGGCCCGAGGGATCACGTGACAGGCGACCCTTGAACCGCCGGAACTTCACCCCTTTCGGCCAGAAGTCAGGGCTCAAGTAAGTCTTCACATTTTCCGTAGGGACCCTCACCATAAATGAGCTAAAGCTCACATTATGACGAGAGTCCAACTTCATGACCCTCAAACCCACTCCGGCTTTCTTCCTGATATACTCCACCACCTCTGCGGCCTTCACATCGAAGTAGACGCGGGACACGTAGATCTGCGTGGTGGGTACCTCCGCTCGGAAGTGCTGCTCACTGGATACATGAGTACCACACTGGTTCCGGCTAGAAGGCTTTCGTTTCTTCATCACCTCGATAAAGCCCTCTGCATCACAGGGCTCCTTCCTTGGAGCCCTAGCGGTTGCAGCGCTGCGAACTGGTTCACAGCTCCGCTTCTTCCCCTTTTTCTGAGAGACAGCCAAGTTGCTAGCCGCTGCGGAAGCGTAATCATGCCGTTGGGGAGGAACCAGCGTGACCGGTGTCGGCTTTTCTGCGGTGCGAGACATGCTGGCGGCGGGCCGAGGGCACGAGTTCGGTGTAATTGCGGCGGCGAGCGACAAATTCGCTGAGCCGACACATTCCATCTCGTCACTCAACAACGACACAGTGCACTTTGCACCTTGCAGGACGTTGACCTCGTTAGAGGCGGACGACCTACTTACTAAATTAGTGTCACGTAATGACACCAACTCAGCACGCAGACCGGAGATAGCATCTTCGGACGCCTCCAACTTAGCCTGTACTACAGCCAGGCTTTTCTTCAGGAACACGATGTCCCGCAGCAGCCTGGTGACGTCGACGTGGTCGAATCCCACTGGTGGGAGCTTATGCAGCTCCTTAGCGACGAAATCGGGCACATCATCAGGATCAGTCTCCTTGAACAGAGTCACAATGTCCTGAAGACTCCTTTCACCTCCATCCCTCCGGCGGGACGGCATACTGGCTTCCTTGCCTAGCGTGCTGAAGAGTAGCAGCTTGCCACTGCAGATGTCATCCTCCTTAAAGTTTGACTTGCAGATCTGCAAGATGCTGATCTCGTCCATGATGTCGATGGCATTCTGAATGAACGCCAACAACTCGTTCACGACGATCGCTTTGTCAGCCATCGCGGAAACTATCGGGCTGCGGCTTGAGCCGCGCGTTCGCGAATTATATTCGTAACTGTGCAAGAGCGAGACACGTCCGTTTCCAAGCGCGCATCGCTTAGAACGTGGAGAAAACTAAGGTCGCTGTCAGTAAATGTATTGAAGGAAACGAAACTTCTCATAGTTTCGTATACTATCAAATTCTCGTACTAAGCCCCAAGGACACAAAATGTAACGATTTTCTCGATTGCGTTTTAATGTTTTAAAACTAGATAATCCTCTCAGCTGCAGTATCTAAGAGCTAATTACACTGAATGTGTATATTTTTCAACAAAAAACTGGACTGTTATTAGATATCATCTCATCAAATTCCATTAAATTGTGTAAACATGACCAATGCAATACTAGACACGTGGTTTGTCACATTCTTATAAAATTATATGCTTAACAAATCATTTAAAAATATATATAAGAAACTGAAAAAATGACGTGTCTGATATTAGTGTATTGTTCATGCATCTGTACAAAATGTCAAGGAGTTTGATGAGATAATATCTGAAATAAGAGCAAACTTTGTAAGCATACAAAAGGGCTCGAGCTGCCTCAAATGTCTGAGGGGCAGCGCGCGGAATATCTGTAGCCCCTCTCAAAACGCATCAAAAAGCCCAGCCACTGTTATTCAGCCGTAGCCGCTTTGACGCCTTGGCAATGCTGTGCTGAGTCGCTACGATGGTGTGCCGGCGTTGCGATGACGCGGAGCCGGGGTGATATGTGTGACCTTGTAACCCAATTGTAGTTCAGGGTCAGATTAGCAACACAGATTTTGTGCAACATGCCTTTTAGCTCCCAGGTCTCGTGTTGAGCCCGGCCTGGGCTCGGGCCTAGGAACAATGTATTTGTGCAGTTCGATAGATGAATAATAAAGACTTACTGATAGCTTCACCGGGTGCATTCACAGCTAGATGCTCATCATTGACCAGCTGTTTGCCGGAGGCTGCGTACAGTTTGTTCAGGGATGAAAAGAAGTTGTCACTCTCCTTTCCTAGCTTGTGGATGGCACGGAGCAGGACTGCAAAAATATCTTTATGTATATTCTGTACGAGTGTTCGCCACTGAATTCCTGACAGTGACGGAATTTGGCTATTGTCTGCCTCTCAAGTGTGCTATGTTTTTAGAGTTCAAAACAGCAAAACCTTGCTCAATATTGTATTGAGGAAAGTATTAAGCTGGAATTCCACTACATATGTGTAAATACTAAGATCCAAACAAGAGACACAGTTTGGTAGCATTAAAGCTTTTTTATGAAAGAAGTTTTTTGTTTTTTTTTAATAAAGGTGAAAAGTCTCATGTGCCTGTAATTTCACCGGCACCCTTACCCTTCAAACCGGAACAAAGGAATGCGAGCACTACTGCCTTGCGGCAGAAATAAGTATGGTGGTAGTACTTCCCCGGACAAACTCTTTCACAAAAAAGCTCTACTACTATTAACACAAGTTTTGACAAGTCTAGGAGAAATTTACTGTTATTTGCTGTTCTGTCTCTAGTTTTTTTCTTAGTCTACCCGAGGCCTGGGTGTGGTATTTAGTGGAGTAGCTAAAACATGTACTTACAAGCACAATTTATGAACAGTGAAGTGTCACTCTGCAAGCAGTCCATATATGCATCCATACTAGAAGCTGTAGCAATAATTTCCAGCAAAAACACAACTTCCTGAGGCTCGATCGTATTGACATATTTATCCACAGTCTTCAAAACGCAGTCCGATTTACTTTTAAACTCATGAGCCATGAACTTTACAAAGTTGACAGACACATTGATGTCTTGTGACTCCGTCGACATCAGGATATTGTATGCAAGGTTTAGTACAAGCATCCGACTTTCTGGTTCTAGCTTTGAGTACAGCTTTTCAATGTATGTGTTTTCAACACCAATTAGATATTCAATAATCAGATGTGGGTATTCGGTGTTGCTATTATTGTACATGTAAGCTAGAGAATTGAGTAGTGTAACATCGTCAGGTAACACATTAGGCTGGCCTAGTAGAATGTTGTATATTATCATGGCCGCAGCTGTGGCTATTCTCTCATTCTGACCAACTAAGCAGTTAAGTATTATCGCATCAAATTTACTCCAAATCATTATCTGATTGAAAGGGTTATTCACAACTAAGTTCCCCAAGGTTTGTATCAGAACTGTCATGCAGGATTCATACTTCTTCTGTATTTCTTCATTGATAAAATCAATACTAGGATGTAAGTACTCTGTGGCTAGTATAAGCATGGAGTCGAGGATGGAGAGCTCCTTGGATATGTAAGTCTGCATCTTGGTGCCTGCGGCGGCGCAGGACCGCACGAGGCGCATGCATTGCTCAGCGACGGCCAGCGTGCTGCGGTTGTATGAAGCCTGTTCCACGTCTAACCTCATGATGTGGAGCACTTCCGCTATAAGCCGTAACGTATATTCAGAGGCTTTTTTCCTATAAAAATTGAAAAACATTCAAAAACTATTTCATTATTAATGGACGAAGGCTTCAGAGACCTGTAATTTGCTTACTTACGGCCGTAGTCTCCCGGTTTCTGCGTCTCGGGAAAGCTGAGCCTCGGCTCGCAACATTTCCTCGACAGCGTCCCATTCTCCCGTCTCCAGTTGGAAATTAATCAGTTTGGCATCCAGTAGTATCTCTTCGGCGAACCACACACTTTTATCACGCGACATTATGAATTATAAATAAATCTAAGTCGGAGAAAATTCACCTATAGCACAAACAAATAAATATACGTCTCTAGGTTTGTGCGTAGTTGTAGTAGTTCTAAATACTCTTTTTGGTCTGTGAATATCTATACACAGCAGTGTGACCGTTTTAAAAAAAGGTGATCTACTAAAATCATTATGTTGCCAGTACTAAATAATACCAAAGTTCAAGCTGGATTATACTAAATATATACCAAAACTAACTTTCCCCGCTGGATCGTGAAAGAAGAACAAACAAACAAACAGATATGTTAAAATTGGATTTATTATAATCTTCTATTTATTATATTTATTAAAAAATCTTGTCCAATACTGACTATTTAGAATTTATATAATTTATATAATTGTATGTGTTATTACACATACAATTATATTTACACATATTAATTATTCTAAATAGTCAGTATTGGACAAGTTTTTTTTTAACATGTTACAGATTGCTTATAGTGCATTTTTTTTCATTTTTTTTTTCGATCGCTTGTTTTTATTGTGTACAAATGTATTCCATCTATGGAAAAAAATACAGGCAGCACTTTAAATCATTCCGAACCATAAACTATTGAATACTTTTCTATATTTTGATAGAATCTGTGAACTGTGTTGGTGCATCAGTGAGTGTTTTGTTGACAAACTTTGAAACAAACAAAAAATAGTGCGGAAAATACGCTAAAACATTTTCTAAGTTAAAAATTGTACCCAAAAATACCAGATTTTGAAATTATACCAACAAAAAACTAGATCAGTTTTACGGAGCCCAAATTATACCAATTTAGTACTGAAAATACCAAAAACGGTCACACTGATACACAGACAAACAGATGTACACTGTCTTCTTCTTCTTATTTGACGACCTCTGTGGCGTGGCGGGCGAACGTTCGCCTGTTACGCAGGAGGTTGTGGGTTCGATTCCCGACTCGGAACTCAGCTGGTGATCTTTTAGTTTATCTTACTTACTAACCGTTGGGCAGAAGCCGTTGAGAGTAGAGGAGAGGCTAAGGCAGTTAGTTTGCAAAGGTGTTCGATCGGGTTTGGCATAGGGCTCTTTTAGCCAGTTTTCTATCCGGGCGGAGCATTAAATCCGTTGTTGATGGATCCTGCTCAGATTCCATGCACATCAACGCTGGCGTACCCCAAGGGTCAATGTTTTCACCCACGCTTTTCATCATGCACATCAATGATTTGCTACAAATTAGCGGTCTCCATTGTTATGCGGATGACAGCACCGGTGATACCTTCAACTCTGGCCGCGCAAACACCTCTCGTGCCGAAGTGGATCTGAATAGATCAACCATTGAAGTGGAAAGCTCCCTAAAGTTAGTTTCAGATTTGAAGGAAATACCAATATTGTTTCACAACATCTTTAATATTGTATTCCATTCTGCTATATATGAAGACTGACAACTGTCACAGATGCCTTATGTTTTACTACCCAAAGAGTACACAAACACTTCACCTCCACCCTTGCCACATACTTCTCCCCCTACTCCTGGAAATCAAACAATATCTTCTAATAACCTGCGAGGCGGGTGTCGTTCCCTTGCGGGGTAACGACGCTCCACTGCAGTTGATACAGGCAACGTTGGTGAGTTTGGCGTATGCCAAACCTCCCGATCTATTTCGCCACCCCCGGCACTGGCCCCGCTTCCCGCGTCAACGGACACTTCCACCCCCGTGTCCACTGGCCAAACAAACGGATACCTACGCCTATCTGGATCAATAAACCCATGTTCACGATCACGAGTAACCCGTACTTTAATTTGATCCACATGTCTGTGAATTCCCGTACCCTCCGATGATTTGATCTCATAGTCGGTACTACCTAATCTCTGGACTATTACACCCTCAACCCATCTACGAGAACCCTGAAAAGAACGGAACCAAACCGGATCCCCCTCCTTAAACCACCGTTGAGAACCCCTGGTTGCCACTTGCTGTCAACATTGTGCAGTTATAACTTTCTCTTCACACAGTGGTTTCAAACGATCCAATCTAGTACTCAGAGACCTACCTTGTAGAAGTTGAGCTGGGCTCTGACCTGTCGTACTGTGTGCTGTATTCCTATACATCAACAAATACCTCTGCAAAGCTTCTTCCACATTACACTTCTGAGTTATCTCCTTTTTAATAACCCGCTTACAAATTCTAACAGCATTTTCTGCTGCCCCGTTTGAGGACGGTTTGTATGGTGCCGAATATAAATGCTCTACACCATTATCCCGTAAAAAATTATTAAATTCCTCGCTACTAAAGGGTGGTCCATTGTCGCTAACAATCTGTCGTGGAATACCAAACCTGGAACATATCTCCCGAAGACTACTAATGACTGACCCCGCCGTAGTGGATTTCATCTTACAAATCTCGATCCATTTGGAACATGCGTCAACTACGACCAAATACTTATTCCCCAAGATAGGCCCTAAAAAATCAATATGCAGCTTAGACAAAACCCGTGCGGGCCAAGGCCAGGGCACAGGCATGTGGAGTGGAGGCGCATCGCTCACTTCGACGCACACGTAGCACGCACGGCATATCATCTCGATGGCCTCGTCGATTCCTGGCCACCATACGTAACTCCGAGCAATACTCTTAGTTTTCACTATGCCCATATGACTATCGTGGAGTTCCCTCAAAACTTTCTCTCGGCAAGTACTCGGAACGACCAATCGATGCACCCACATTACACAATCTAACTCCGCATATAACTCGGCTCGTCTGTTTTGATATGGTTTTAGTTCCTTAATTTCCACCTCACCCGGCCAACCATCTTTTAAATAGCTCAAGACTCTACCCAAAGAGTACACAAACACTTCACCTCCACCCTTGCCACATACTTCTCCCCCTACTCCTGGAAATCAAACAATATCTTCTAATAACCTGCGAGGCGGGTGTCGTTCCCTTCCGACATGTCAAATTCTTTTATTTTCCAACCGACATTTTCAAAGGTTACATTTAACCTCCAATCCGATCAAACAATACCCTCAGACGACCATGCTGGGAGAGAGGCGTGCAAACTTGCACTTACGCTAAATCTCACTCAGCTGGTCGGTGAGGCAACCAGAATTCCGGACGTTGAGGACCACACAGCCAACTGCCTGGACCTTCTGCTGACGAACGAGCCGGATCGCCACTCGGTATCAGTGTTGCCTCCTTTGGGAACATCAGATCACTGTGTGGTGAGGTCTGTATCTTCATACTCGCCTCCCGATCCCTCACCTAGAGGTAGTAGGCGAGTGTGGCGTTACAAGTCAGCAGATTGGGATGAGATGCGACACTTCTTCGCGTCTTATCCTTGGCGGCAAACCTGTTTTTCTTCTTGTGACCCGACGGTTTGTGCTGATGCCGTTACGGAGGTGATCAAAAGAGCAATGGAGTATTTTATTCCATTCTCCGATGCATCACCTTCAAGCAATGCTCGCCCATGGTTCAGTCCCACGTGTGCTAGCGCGGAAGCGTTAAAACGTGCGGCTTATCTAGCCTGGGTTGACGCAAGAAACGGCAAAACCTCGGATGCACGGATGAAGAAGAAAGACTATAACAAAGCCGCCAAGTCCTGCAAGAAGGTGTTACGGAAGGCTCGCTTCAATCGGATTGGCCGTCTGGGGGCTAAGCTTGCCGCATACCCTGCGGGAAGTAAAGCTTTCTGGTCTCTGGCTAAGTCGGTGGAAGCGAACTTCAGCCGCCCTTCACTCCCCCCACTACTGAAACCGGACGGGTCCCTAGCTCACGCTGCGGTTGAGAAAGCAAATTTATTTGTCACTCAATTTGCGGAGGCTTCGCGTCTTGACACCTCTGGCGAAACTCCACCCAGCCTTCCTCGGTGCGAAGCTTCAATGCAAGAAATTCGCATTCAGCAAAAGGAAGTGCTCAAAACGCTACGTAGTCTTGACGTGAATAAAGCTAGCGGTCCTGATGGTATCTCGGCCGTAGTGTTAAAAACCTGTGCCCCTGAGTTGTCTCCAATATTAACGCGACTTTTCCGCCTCTCTTTGAAAACTGGTGTAGTCCCCAAGTCTTGGAAGCTCGCTAACGTGCAACCTGTGCCCAAGAAAGGCAGTCGTGCTGACCCTTCGAACTACCGCCCTATCTCGGTCACCTCCCTACTATGTAAATGTATGGAGCGTGTACTGAATAGGAAACTCCTTGCATACCTCGAAGGTAACGATCTCCTCAGTGATCGTCAATACGGATTTCGCCGTAATCGGTCTACTGGGGACCTTCTTGTGTATGCCACGCACATTTGGAGTGAGGCCATCGAGAAATATGGTGAAGCGCTGGCTGTTTCATTAGACGTCTCGAAGGCCTTTGACAGGGTTTGGCACGCTAGCCTTATTGGCAAGCTTCCTGCTTACGGACTGCCAGTTCAATTCTGTTCCTGGCTCGCAGACTTTCTGAGGGAAAGATCCATTCGAGTAGTTGTTGATGGCTGCTCGTCGGATCAAATGGCTATAAATGCCGGGGTACCTCAGGGGTCAGTGCTATCTGCCACACTGTTTCTGCTGCATATTAATGATCTGCTAATGCCCGGTATCATTGGGTACGCAGACGACAGCACAGTTGTGGAGAGATACGTTTCCACTGCGCGTGCTAGGCAGAATGAAATTCTTGAGTTAAGAGATGAGATGCTGCAGCGTCTGAATTTGACTCTAAAGGCTGTATCCGATTGGGGCGATGCCAACCTAGTCAAGTTCAACGCCTCGAAAACGCAGGCTTGTCTCTTCTCGGCGAAAAAAAGTCAGTTTCTCCAATTTCCTGTCTTTCGGGATGTACCTGTAGCTATAGGAGATCACCTCGAGCTCTTAGGCGTTTCACTCACGCCTACTCTCAACTTTGGCTCCTACATCGAGTCTAAGGCAAAAACTGCTTCCATGAAGCTGGGTATCCTGAATAAGGTAAAGCGTTACTTCACACCAGGACAGCTTTTAAGTCTGTACAAAGCACAAGTCCGGGCTGGTATGGAGTACTGCTGCCACGTTTGGGATGGCTCGGCCAAACACCAGCTTGCTGCCTTGGACTCGATCGAACGCAGAGCTTTCAGGCTTATTGGTGAGCAACATATGGCGGAGACTAAGATCCAGAGTCTCGAGCACCGCCGTAAGGTAGCGTGCCTTTCGATCTTCTATAGGTTACATTTCGGGGAATGCTCCCAGGAACTTCATGATCTGATCCCACCATCTCTTTTTCATCATAGGACGAGCAGGCGCACGGCTCGGTACCACCCTTACCTCATTAGTATACCCTCTATTCGTACTAAACGTTTCAGTTCTACCTTTATAATGAGAACTGCTAAGGAGTGGAATACACTACCGTCGTCTGTCTTTCCTGAAAACTATAATCTGGGTCTCTTCAAGGCTAGAGTGAATAGGTGCCTTCTAGACCTTTGTGCTCCATCTTCGGCCGCATCGTCACTTACCAACAGGTGAGATCGTGGTCAAACAAAGGTCTATCATTGTTAAAAAAAAAAAAAAAAAAAAAAAAGACCCGCAGGAAAAACAGCTCTTGATATGCCCGTTTTATACTCGTCGCCACTGAAGGAAATACCAATATTGTTTCACAACATCTTTAATATTGTATTCCATTCTGCTATATATGAAGACTGACAACTGTCACAGATGCCTTATGTTTTACTACCCAAAGAGTACACAAACACTTCAAGATTGAGGTATCCAAAATCTGGTTACTTTCAATCCCACTAAGACACAAGTGTGTGCATTCACCGCAAGAAAAGCTCCTTTTAACATCGCGCCGCAGTTTCAGGGCATTCCTCTTTCCACTTCTGCGAGCATCGGAATTTTGGGAGTCGACATTTCTAACGAGTGCCAATATGGGAGTCACCTAAAAGTGAGGGCAGCTCTAACTTCTAAAAAACTTGGGGTGGTTATCCGTACAAAACAGTATTTCACGCCAACTCAGCGCTTATTTCTCTTCTACTTACAAAGCACAAGTTCGGCCGCACATGATGAAATACTGTTCTCATCTATGGCACGGGGCCCCCAAGTACCAACTGCTTCGCTTTGACTCCCTACAGAGAAGAGCCGTTAGAATCGTCAATGACCCCAAGCTCTCCAGTTCACTAGAGCCGCTGAGCCTGCGCCGAGACATCGGCTCGCTCTGTGTGTTCTATCGGCTTTACAATGGGGAGTGCTCTGAGGAGCTGTTCAATCTCATACCCGCTTCCAGGTTCTATCATCGCAATTCTCGCCAACGCAAGGGAGCTCATCCACACATCATCGACACGTGGGTTTCTTTTCTCCCTCATACGTGCAAGTTGTGGAATGGGCTGAGTTGAGGAATCCTGAGGTCTTTCCGAAAAAGTACAAAATGTGACGCTTCAAAAAAAAAAAAAAGAGTCCTTCAGGTCAGGCAACGCATTGGCAATACTTTTGGTGATGCAGATGTCAATAGGCGACGGTAACCGCTCGCTTACCATCAGGCGGGCAGTAAGCAAGTTTGTCGAGCCATTAAATAAAAAAAAAAATGACAGTTAAGTACAGAGCTGGCGCCATCTATTTTCAAGGCTTTAGCATGATGTGAAACGGTCGTGAAAACCCCTCATGCTCTAAGCTTTCATGTCATGATAACTTCTTTTCGGTACGGAGCTCGGAGACCTCATTGCTTTATGCTTCTTGACCTGTTTACCTTCTTCGTCCATGCATGCCCTCTCCATCCGTGCGCTTTGCATCTCATCTCAATCTCTATGCTCCATAGTCTGTGCTCCAATTCCATAGACTAAGTAAAGCAAACGAACGCCCTCCACTGCCCGCCGCCCGCCCGGTTGAGGCTCCCCCCCTTCCCCCGCAGAAGCAAACGACGAAAGGAATGGCATTTTGTGCGTGAATTAAATCAGTTTCTTAGTGAAATTCTGCCATAATTCTACTACGGGCAAACGTCTTACATTCGCGTTATTATCTCGTAAGTTTATTGTAAATCAGTGCAACGTTATGTGTTCATTCACTTCGTTTTTGTGTCGAAAAATTTTCAAGTGACTCGTTTTGGGTGGTATCCTGTGGATTTCGTAGGTTCCGTGCAATGTAATGGACAGTCTTCCCGCTAACATCATCTTTGGAATTTAAAACATTCGGTGAGTCATCATTATATTGCATGCTAGGGAGACAAGTGCATTGAGAAAAGTACATAGTGCATGCTTTGCTTGGTGTTGCACTGTCCTAGCTAGTCGGTGTCGTGTTTCTCTCTATTTTTACTTATTTATTTTTGGTTTGTATGTGGAATGTAAACAAATAAATCTTTTTCATTTGGTACTCATAGAAACTTGCATTGTTAATCAGCATTCCTCTGTTGTTAGTCATTGTAATTCCTAGAACCAAGATCTTGACAAGATTCCCTTTGCATTTTAATTATACAAACTCCACCACACAACAACCAAGCCTAACCTAACCCCTGCCAGGACTGAGGATCTCCGAAGCAACATTAATAACAGTGACACTATAATTGGTAAAAATTTAGAATCGTTTGGCAGGAGGAGGAGGGGGAGAGGGGGGGTGGTGGAGGGGGAGGGGTACCCCCTCACCCCTGGTACCAATCCCATAACAAGGTAACTTATAGTTTTCGAGAAAAAAAATAAAGATAATTTTGAGGTTAAGCATGAGATTTTGGTAAAACTTTACAATCGTTTGTCAGGAGGAGGATGGGAGAGGGGGGGGAGGGGGGGATTTGTACCCCCTCGCCCCTGGTACCACTCCTATGCAAAGGTAACTAACAGTTTACGAGAAAAAAATAAAGTTTTTTTTTTGTTAAGTATGGATATTTTAAATGTCGGACTCCGGTATGTGCTCCCGCCAGTACTCTCGCGAGGTCGCCCTTGAGTGTCGCTTCACCCACTCGACCTTTGCTACGCTACGGAGGTCACCGGCTCGCTTCGCTCGCCAGCTCCCCCCTTCACTCCGCTCGGCCTCGCGGGCTTGCTCCACTCAAGATCTCCCACGCGAGCTACTGGCTCCGCGTTTTTATATACACTCTAGGGGCGTGACGCACAGTACCACGTGGAGTCGGGGTGCTCCGTATCGGGTCTGCCACTCTTTTCGGACCTATTGTCGGGGTGCTCTGTGTCGAGTCACACAGTCAGTCAACAATAAAAAATCCATAATTTATAACATTAATTAATTCCTCAAAAGGATCTCTCTCATTTCTGTCAACATCCCTTCTCTACAGATAGAGGTACTCATAAATTAAATCATTAATATTATAATTTTACGTTCCGATTTTGTAAAATTTTCTTTATTATTTTTGTTTAAAAGCACAAGTTTCCTGGACAAGGGGGCCGAGGCTGGAATTTCCTGCACCCTCCCTGCAAGTTGGCGATGACTCCCGTAACATCCGACACTTCCAATTCAAAAATGTCATACTTAACCTCAAAAATTTCTTTATTTTTTTTCTCGAAAACTATAAGTTACCTTATTATGGGACTGGTACCAGGGGCAAAGGGGTACCCCTCCCCTTCCTCTCCCCCTACTTCCACCCTCCTCCTGCCAAACGATTCTAAACCCAACCCCTATAATTAATTTAGAAGTACATATAAATAAATTTTATTTGTATAAAATCTTAAATGTTACATTTTTCTTGTAAAATGTCTCTAAATATGTATGTAATAGCTCTCTTGATGCAGTGAGACAATTATTTTTATTTAAATGATCTTTTAAAACTTGCAGTCATGATGAGCTCCGTCATTATTAAACTGACAGAATAGCGCTCTTTGAATACAATTTGATGAAGCAAGTAAATGTAACAATGCAAGTTCAGGTTGCACCAAAAATTCATGATAAAAAAAAAAAAGTCAAGTGCGAGTCGTACTCCCGCACGAAGGGTTCCGTACCATTATCTATAAAAACGGCAAAAAAATCACGTTTGTTGCATGGGAGTTCCTTAAATATTTATTTTATTCTGTTTTTTAGTATTTGTTGTTATAGCGGCAACAGAAATACTTCATCTGTGAAATTTTCAACTGTCTAATTATCACCATTCATGACATACAGCCTGGTGACAGACGGACGGACAGCGAAGTCTTAGTAATAGGGTCCCGTTTTACCCTTTGGGTACGGAACCCTAAAAATATGTGACGTCTCACCAGGGGAGAGAGGAACAAATATACTAAACATGCAGCGCCCTTGCAGGGTGATGTACTTTACATTGAGCTACACAATTACATCTAGCTTGAAACTATGTACATTAAGCATGAATAATTGAAATGAAATAAATGCCTAATTTGTAGGTAGCTATGTTCTTTGCACAAACGTGACCACCTGTGGAATTTGAGGGGCTCCGAAAATAATAAAATATGTATGATGTAATTTATGGATGGCTCCAAAGAGTTTATAGATTGTTTCGCAACAGGAAGTAGAGTGTGGAGAATAATGAGCATTGTGTTATAGAGTTTATCAAACACATTTATGTTTTGATCTGCACAATGCGAGATTCAGTGCAGCGTAGCATGCATTTCTTGAAACAGAGATAACTCATCATAAGGCTTCATCACAATTCTCTATAGATGAGTGAATTATAAACTTTCTGTTTTTAGGGCCCTTGGTGGGGTATGCCGCAAATTCCTAATCTTAGATTTGATTTTTAACTGACTTAAATGAAGTACAATGTTCAAATTATAAATATGCATGGATACTACATTATAATTCCGAAGGATCACTGTACTAGAAACACGATAGGAGAATATTTTCTCGCTATAACAAAAACCCAAAGTTACGTCTATTTTTTGTCTAGATTCTATCGTTTATTAAAATGGTGCATATTATTGGGTAAAAAATTATATAAATAAATCAATACAAGTAAGCAATAAAAAAAAAAACAATAAATAAAGTGTTTTTATGTGTATGTTAGTTTCTAAGGTATTTATGTTGATATGGGCTTACTGTTTAGGTTTAGTGCATTTCTCAGTAGGTAAGACTCAAATAAAGTTTTTTTTTTTTTTTTTTAAAGCCGAGTGTTTACTGTAGTGTAGGTAGGGGTTTTGTAAAATTATCTATATTTTACGAGATATTCTATAAACCGCTTTTTCGAGCCGCGCGATGCGTTTTTTTTGTATGGAGATTTCTGCATGGTGTTAGCGCAGTCTTAATGCTAATGGTCTATGTATTTTGTTGCAGGTGGTCTCCAATCGGCATGGATGAGGGCCTTCTCAACGACCTCCTCGAGTGCTCAGTGTGTCTGGAGCGCTTGGACACCTCATCCCGCGTGCTGCCATGTCAGCACACCTTCTGCTTGAAGTGTTTAAAGGTAGGCTTACCAAGACCAGCTTCAATACGCCTTAGGGTGGAACAAATATCAGCAGATCGTAAAAATATTTTTTCCGTTGCGGGAATCGAACCCTTAATCAACTCCTGTGTTGCCGGCGAACCTTCACCCGCCCCGCCGCGCCACAGAGGTCGTCAACAATTGGCGCGATACGTAATGTGCATAACGTAACGGTTTGTTTGTTGTTTTGTTTTGGTATTAGCGTTCATTTGCTCGATTGGGGCCCGTTGGCGCGATTACGTATCTCTGTTGCTATCGGTTTCAATCAATTGCAATGCGGTTTCTATTTGAAATAAAATAAAAATAAAAGGGGCATTTATTCTTTACACTATTAGGTACTAATAAACAAAGGATATAAGTACAAAAATAACATATTTAGTCTAGTGTAAGAGAAAAGGCCGAGGGCTCAGCCACGCTGTTTTTCAGCCTCGCCTTAGAATGCTGCTGTCGTCACAGCAGCCATGATACTCGGTAGCTATCCGGTGTTCCCAAACAAAAGTGAAATTATGTAAAAATGATTGAAAAAACAAGGAACAGTAGGATAACCACCGAGAACTCGTTACAGATAGATACTAGATACCTAATAAGCTTAGGTACCCACACAAGCTTATAGTCAAATACAAAATGGTAAGTAGTAGGTATTCAGAGAAGTATATTCAGATAAGATAAGAAGGGGTGGTTCTATATTAACAATTTTGTTGTTATGGTAGGATGACATTGAATCAGTTATCAATACACTATCATAATTAAAATACGTTAAAGATGCCAATTACAGAGAGATGAGATGAATGTCATTCTTGCGATCGCAAGCGAGTCCTTTCGGATAGAAATAGCATTAAAACTGATTGAAACTGATAGCAACCAAGTTACGTAATCCGCTTGCTGGACAACTCTCTTCGATCTGTTACCTAATAAGGTATATTTATGTTGGTATAATATAAAATATGTCTATCCCAATGAAGTGCCGTAACTGGATGAGTCAATCAAGTGACTCAGTCAGTTTAGATTAGAGAAGCAATAAAGTAGTGTTTATTTACGACGCCCGAGGATGGGCTGTTAGCGGATGCGGCGTACTGTCAGGGGGAGAATGCCTTGTCTCAGTTGTCTCACAAGCATCATGAACATTTCAACTGTCTAACTATCACGGTTCATGCCTGGTGAATAGAGCATGTAATACCGCAGTATATATTCAATACCGCGATATTGCGGTATCGGACATGTAATACCGCAAAATTTGCGATATTACGAAATTAATAAATCGTTATAGGGGTTAAATAAAATAAAAGTACCATGAGTTATAATTAATCACACACAACGCTAATCTTTATATTTTATTTGGAAATGTTTACGTAAAAAGCATAATATATCAATTGTATCATCATTCTAATTTTATTACAAATGTATCCAGCAGCTGAAAATGCTCTCTCACCTTCTACACTCGTTGGTGTTTAGCATATAGTTATATGAGTTACTGAGACTGAGTAAAACAAACAAACGTTAGTTCGCTGTAGGAAATTCGGGAATTCCCCGACGCACTGTGAGATTCGTAGCGTAGATTTCCCTTTCACGGTTCGTTATCAATACCGCGAAATTCACATTTCTAATCTCGTTTTTGCGGTACTGAAAAACACCGCGAAATCCGCGAAATTGCGGTAACGTGATAACGGTATTGCATGCTCTACTGGTGAATAGTCACTATAACGATTGTATAGTTGTCGTGAGTAGTTATCCGTAACGCCAACAAGTGGATCTGAGGGAAGACCAGCGTTGGTTGCTAGCTTGCTAGTCAACCAACTCATGTCGAGGCTGAGCCATTTTGTTACCAGAGTTACACTTCGTACCTTCAAATCTGTTTCCTCTTAGTTTCAGTTTAATACGTGTTTCTGTGTAGCTCTTGTATACGAATAAATATATATTCTTTCTTTTCTTTTTTCTTTCATTAACGTCCCCGCTGCTGATACTCAGGTTTCTACTACAGGTTGTCACTGCTGATGCCCAGGTTTATACCATCCTACTAATATTATAAACGCGAAAGTTTGTAAGGATGGATGTATCTTTGTTACTCTTTCACGTAAAAACTACTGGATGGATTTGGGTGAAATTTGGAATGGAGATAACTGGACTCCCGGAATAACACATAGGCATTTTTATTCTGATATTCCCACGGGATCGAGACTTACGCGGGTGAAACTAACTTCACCCGCATAAATCTAATAATACTAGCTTAATAATACTCCGCTGCTTAATAATCCTGCGCAGACGAAGTCGCGGGTTACAGCTAGTTATCTATAAAAACGGCAAAAAAAACACGTTTTTTGTATGGGAGCCCGCTTAAATATTTATTTTATTCGGTATTTTAGTTTTTGTTTGAGGCCTGAGTGCCTAGATTAGATAGTGTCTACCTGAGCGATCGACAAGCGCCACGCGCTGTCTCTTTTTAGGGTTCCGTATCCAAAGGGTAAAACGGGACCCTATTACTAAGACTCCTCTGTCCGTCCGTCTGTCACCAGGCTGTATCTCATGAACCGGGATAGTTAGACGGTTGAAATTTTCACATATAATGTATTTCTGTTGCCGCTATAACAAAAAATACTAAAAAACAGAATAAAATAAATATTTAAGGGCGCTCCCATACATACAACAAACGTGTTTTTTTACCGTTTTTATAGATACAAATACAAATATTTTATTATCTAGGATACAATAGCATTGATGGGGTAAGAAAAATACATGTGTACAGTGTCAACGATAATAATAGATACGGAACCCTAATAGGTACGGAACCCTACGACCCTAGTCCGACTCGCACTTGGCCGGTTTTATTTAGCTAGTTAGCGCCTTACGAATACGCTGGGTTGTAAGATATCAAGATAGACACCGCAAACACGTAAATTTGTATGAAACCAAGCGTACCGGTTAATTCCGCGCCTACTTTGCTACGAAATATCTCCATTCGCACGGCTAGCTGATTTAGAAGATTTTTTACAGTTCTCTATGGCGCAATTGAGGTTGCTTTTCCATACTAATGAATTTTACCAAATATCGCGAACAGAGTATAATTTTACACTGAAATGGCTGTTGTTGGTCATTATTTGCTGCAAATTATGTTTGGTCACAGAATAAATAATAGTATGGTTTGGTTGAAGAAAACAGTGGACTAATAGATAAAATCACATCGAAATTGTAATCCATACAAGTAATTTCGATGTCATTTTCGTTATTAATCCACTTTTTTTTTTCAACCAAATATGATTTGCCGCAAATAATGACCAACACAAAAGCCTTAATAGATTGGTTAAGATAAGGAAATTTCGTTCGCGTACATTAAGGCTTATGGGCCCTAGCGGTACACTCTTCTTTAATAATTCTTGACAGAGAATGTCTAGGTGTCGTAGTTTTCGTCTATTCCTAAGGTCTACTCATACGAAACGAAAAAACTTGTAGTAGAAAAGTTTATCTTTGACTGTACAGTCGGCAGCGGTAGCCTTGTTTATATTAGGATGCCCTAATTGTAAGAGCGAAGGGTCGGAGATATTGTTTAGATATTCTGTAACAGATACAACTCTAAAATAAACTATTGAAAATAACATTTTTAGGTGAAAAGAATAAGGTTCAATTCAGCAATTCGGTTTATCATGTCTGTGTTCATCTGAACAGCTGATTATGAAAACCTGCCTAGAACCAATTTGAACAAAACTTTTTTTGTTTGAATGAGTGTAGAAACCGATTTCGATAACCATGTTTTTTTTTTTTTTTAGCTTTGGTAGATCTTTGTTTGACCACGGTCTCACCTGTTGGTAAGAGACGATGTGGCCGAATATGGAGCACAAAAGTCTAGAAGGCACCTATTCACTCTAGCCTTGAAGAGACCCAGATTATAGCTTTCAGGAAAGACAGACGACGATAGTGTATTCCACTCCTTACACAGATAGCCCTCACCAGGTGATCTCACAGATAGCCTTTTTAACAAGCTTTTATTTAGTTTCACCTGTTCTGGTTTTATAAACTTTTGGGAACTTTGTTTACAAGAGACGGCAAGCATGAAGATGATATTGAAAGGAGAGTGAATGCTGGAAACCAAGTGAATGGGGCACTTCACGCCTTTATGAGCAGTCGGAATGTGTCCAAAAAGGCACGACTGGCCGTGCATGGAGGGGTGTTAGTACCTACACTAATGTATGGTAGTGAAAGTTGGGTATGGCAGAAGAAACATGAAAGTAGAATAAATGCAGTGGAGATGAGAGCTTTGAGAAGTATGTGTGGTGTGACTTTGAGAGATAGAATAAGGAATAGTGTGATAAGAGAGCGTTGTGAAGTTAAAGAAGACGTAGTGACTAGGATTGAGAAAGGTATGCTCAGATGGTTTGGGCATTTAGAAAGGTTGGACGATAGTAGATTGACGAAACGGGTACATAAGACGAGCGTGAATGGGACAGTGGGAAGGGGAAGACCTCGGCGAACATATTCAGACCAGATCGGAGATGTTCTGGAAAAAGGCCAGGTCAAGAGTACCCTTAACCGACGAGCATGTATGAAGAATGTGATGAGAGTGAATGAAGCAAAAGAGGTGTGTCAGGATCGTAGCAAGTGGAAATCCGTGGTCTCTGCCTACCCCTCCGGGAAACAGGCGTGAGTTTATGTATGTATGTATGTATGGTTTAATAAAATCTTACAAGTTTTTGGTCCACTTCCGTGTTCGATTGAGCTAATTTTGCATACCTGTCAAGTTTCGATGATGATGATGATGTATGTCTCAGGGTGGCGGCGCAGTGCAATGCCACATAGGGTGAGTCCTAGGTGGACGTGACCTATATAGTAATGCACTGTTAAAGGCAGAAGTTACCGCTTAACATCGGGTGGGCCATAAGATTGTTCCGCCATTCACGTAGTTTAAAAAAATATATTTAGGAGTGCCGTTGTCCACCTTTCGTAACTTCTGCCTTTAACAACGCATTACCACATAGGTCACGTCCACCTAGCACGCACCCTATGTGGCATTGCATTTCGCCCACCGCCCTGAGATATAAAGATGATAAGTCTCATGTGCCTGTAATTCACCGGCACCCTTCAAACCGGAACACAGCAATGCGAGCACTACTACTTTGCGGCGGCTTTTTGGCTCATTTTCAAATCAAATCAAAATCAAACATCTTTATTTCAGGCTTATTGGGAAATGTAGAAACCTTAACAATAAACCCATAGCAACATGAATACCTTAAAAACTAACATACATATAAAAACACTTTTATTTTACTTTAATGCACACGTGTAGACGGCGACGTATGACGCAACTGCGCGGTGTCTCGTGTCAGGATTCCGAAGAACCTCCTGAACTTGACACCTGTCGGCCAGAACTCTCCATTCATGAAGGTCGATAGACGGTCGATTTTGATCAGCACACGGTTCCGATCACAAATTTTATAAAAGCTTATTTTACAACAAAATCTTGTTATTAATAACTTGTTATAACGTTATGTAACACTGGGATTTGTTATGAGGTAAATCTCTCCCCGTCACTGTCGCATAACATGGGTAGGATGGGGATGTTGACAGCCTGGCCCACGGTAAGCGGCCCATTTTTCTTTAATTTCGTTGACGACATGGCCCACGACGCTGGGTCTGGTTTGATTTCCCGCAGTGGAACTATAACAATTTTGCTTGAATGTATTTGTTTAGTTGGGCCGTGTATTAAAAAAGCACGGTGCATAGGGTAGTTCATACTACGAGCACTATTATGAGCCTCATAGTGCTCGTCATTCAGAAACATGCCAGTGCTATGATGCAATGAGCTTTGCACTGCGTGTACAGCAGCTGATTGTGGCCTTATTTGGACGCTTTCACCTCATAGAGAGGTCAATGTTATGTGCTGAAAAAAATATATGTCATTCATTGACCTTCTGTAAAGTGTACGTACAAAAATGTTCTACCTGTTCATTAACCATGTGTAAAAAAAAATACGAAGTGCAGCTGTTTTCGACTGAAAATTTGATTCAACTTGTAAACGACTTGTACTTTTTCATTCACCTACATACATAGACACACGCCTTTTTCTCCGAAGGGGTAGGCATAACCTCAATGGGCCTCTTTTCACACACGCCTTTTTCTCCGAAGGGGTAGGCATAACCTCAATGGGCCTCTTTGCACAGTGGGCTATATAGACGTGGCAAGTGGTGAGCTCATCGCCGCCATTGCTTCCCACGACTGACTCGGCTATCGCTTTCTTCCAGTAATAACACATTCCGTAAATAAGCTAGCAGCCAGGACAAATCTTATACCAACGAATCTTATCATCAAGTCCGGGTAATCCCTTAGTCGGTTTTTATGACATCCACGGGAGGAGACGGAGGGTTTATTCTTAGGCCGGACACACCACAGCGATGTCGGCAAACACTTTATCTTCAAGTTGAACGTATGATTCTGTGATGCGACGGTTTTTCACGTGGCAAATAATTGTTTTTCTTGATTTTCACTTACTTTTCGTTCCGCGAGCGCTATTCTTTCATTTTCTAACTTACCTGAACTTTAATAAGTTGGAAAGTGACGTAATTTTACTGTTGTATGCGTCTTAATTAAGTATTCGGTTCTAAATATAGATTACCCGTATTTCATGTCGTCTGATCCCTTCACACGAAGCCAATATCGCGATACAATCGATGACTCATCGGCCATTGCCGTTTGAGTTTAAATAGATTGACCTTACGACAATGGGAATGGCGCCTACGCGATAACGATACGCTAATGGAAGCGTTCACATTGGACGACAACGACACGACACGATATCGTCGACGTAACTGGGGGCGAAACGATGCACCATACGAATGATAATGAGAGTAAGCGCCGATGCGATAACGATACGCTAATGGAAGAATGAGAATGGCGCCTACGCGATAAAGATACGCTAATGGAAGCGATCACATTGGATGACAACGACACGACACGATATCGTCGACGTAACCGGGGGCGAAACGATGCACCATACGAATGACAATGAGAGTAAGCGCCGATGCGATAACGATACGCTAATGGAAGCTTCCACATTGGACGACATCGACACGACACGATATCGTTGACGTAACCGGGGCGAAACGATGCACCACACGAACGATGATGAGAATGGCGATAAGGATACGCCTATGGAAGCTTTTAAATTGGACGACAACGACACGACACGATATCGTCGACGTACCCGGGGCGAAACGATGCACCACACGAACGACATGAAAATGGCGCCGATGCGATAAGAATACGTCAATGGAAGCTTTCACATTGGGCGACAACGACACGACACGATATCGTCGACGTAACCGGGGGCGAAACGATGCACCACACGAACGACATGAAAATGGCGCCGATGCGATAAGAATACGCCAATGGAAGCTTTCACATTGGACGACAACGACACGACACGATATCGTCGACGTAACCGGGGGCGAAACGATGCACCACACGAACGACATGAAAATGGCGCCGATGCGATAAGAATACGTCAATGGAAGCTTTCACATTGGGCGACAACGACACGACACGATATCGTCAACATAACCGTGGGCGAAACGATGCACCACACGAAAGACAATGAGAATGGCGTCAACGCGATAAGGATACGCCAATGGAAGCTTTGACATTGGACGACAACGACACGATATCGTATCGCCCGCTCCTCTCCTTCTCCCGCACCGTGTCCTCACGATATCGGCGTCGTTGACAATATCATTGAACGCGTGCAAAAGTTTAGTAGCAGTAGAGCTTTTTTGTGAAAGAGTTCGTCCGAGGAAGAACTACCACCATACCTATTTCTGCCGCAAAGCAGTAGTGCTCGCATTGCTATGTTCCGGTTTGAAGGGTAAGGGTGCCGGTGAAATAACAGGCACACGAGACTTTTCATCTTTATGTCTCAGGGTGGCGGGCGCAGTGCAATGCCGCATAGGGCGCGTCCTAGGTGAACGTGACCTATGAGGTAATGCACTGTTCATAGGTAGAGTCACCGCTTAACATCAGGTGGGCCATCAGCTTGTTCCGTCATTCAAGTAGTATAAAAAAAGTAGTAAATGTATGTGCGCCTACTGTTGTGTCGTGTCGTGTCGTCCAATGGGAAAGCGCCCATTGTTGTATATTTACCACTACTATATTTATATAGTCCAACGTCTTACTGTTTATCAGTCTGTATGTTATGTATGTACCTTGCGGGATTACTTCGATGAGCACGATCTGGCTATATATCATACTCTGTATGCAATAAATATATCTGTTCGTCGTTTATTTGTTTGAGTAAGTGACAGAACTGTGATAACTGCAAATTCCCCGGGGGATTCCCCCCTTTCCTATGGGGAGGCCTCGTCCAGCAGAGGAAGTCTACCGGCTGATGAAGGTACATCCAGGAAACCTGCATCACACTAATATTATAAATGCGAAAGTTTGTGAGTGTTTAATGTGTGAGGGTTTTAGTGTATTTTTTACTTCTTCACGCTGAAACAGCTGGACGGATTTGGATAAAATTTGGAATGGAGATAACTGGACTCCCGGAATAACACATAGGCACATTTTTAACCCGATATTCCCATGCACACGATCGAAACTTATGCGGGTGAAACCGCACGGCCCTGCTAGTGTTAAATAAAATTGATTGTTAATGTGGCGTGCTGTATAAAGAAGCAAGGCGAGAGAGTTTCGAGCACCGCCGTATGGTCTCGTGCCTTTCTATCTTCTGTAAGTTACATTTCGGGGAATGCTCCCAGGAACTACATGGTCTGATCCCACCATCTCCTTTTCATCATACGACAAGCAGGCGCACGGCTCAGTACCATCCTTACCTCATTAGTATACCCGCAATTCGCACTAAGCGTTTCGGTTCCACCTTTGTAATGCGGACAGCTAAGGAATGGAACAAGTTACCGTCGTCTGTCTTTCCAGAAAACTATATGGGTCTCCTTAAGGCAAGAGTGAATAGGTGCCTTCTAGACCTTCGTACTCCAACGTCGGCCGCGGCCGCATCGTCACTCACCAACAGGTGAGATCGCGGTCAATCGAGGGTCTATCATAGTTAAAAAAAGGCGCACTGAATATCTTCACCACACTGGTCTTTTCACCATAGTTATGTCAAAATGTCCTTTACAAGGCCTGCACCATATCTCAATCTGGTAGCAATGCAGGGGACCTAGAAAGAACCAGTGATCAACGAATATACCTATTGCCCGTTCTCTGTCAATAATTCTTGCGTGCGACTGAACGCGTTTGGAGAATCTTTATCAGCAGTTTTAAATACTTTAACATATTTATTCTGAAATTGCGTGATTAAATTCACTTTCTCCTTGAAGCTAATATTGGTTTACAGCAGCTTAACACACACTCACCATATAACTGATAAAATTAAATATTAAGATTGTAGTACTTATACCTACTTGTTATTTTTTATGACATTACAATTATTGTGAATCTGGTACTTATCTTTTAACTTGTAACAAGGTACTTATTTTTTTACTTTGCATGCTGTAAAGCTGATCATGGCCTGTACCTTTTTATCTTTATTATCATATTATGTACCCATGTTTCGCAAAATAAATGATTGATTGATTGATACTTTGGAAAAAAAATATTGGTTCGAGACTGTTTCTAAAATAGTGAAAGCAATTGTAATTGCAAGTGGAAATCATTGGTCTCTGCCTACCCCTCTGGGAAAAAGGCGTGGGTTTATGTATATGTATGGTTCCCCAATAAACAAATGGCAGATGAAGCCACCTGCGAACAAACTACGTACATCATCCTTTCGTGGAAGTGGAAGTGTTGCCCAATTATGAAAAGAGTCTGATGAATATATGGCAACTATCAAGATAAATTGTAGGTACCTATTTATCTGAGCTAACTGATCGCTTTTCACAACAGCTCATTTCAAATTCAGTTATAAACTGTGTTAGAGACAGGGGTGTGTCATAAATAGTGTGTTTCTGGCGTTTGTCCGATGGCGTCTGAGGGTCGTCGTTTATAAATAAACGTATATAGGTACATGTACGTTTAAGTACATGTATTTGTGGAGGGTACCGTACCAGTTCTGGGAAGATTTTTGCAAACTGACTTGTTTGTAAAATTCGCTTGTATAAGATTTTTCCTGGCTGCTTTATTACTGAAAGAAAGCATTAGCAGAGTCAGTCGTGGGAAACAAATGGCGGCGATGAGCTCACCACTTGTCACGTATATATCCCACGATGGTGCAACCCACTGTGAAAACAGGCCCATTTGGGGCTCTGCCTATTCTTTCGACGAAAAAGGCTTGTCTATGTATTATGTTGACTTGATATGACAATTTGAGGATTTTATTTTCGTGTTAATGTGGGGTATGCCGCAAAATTGCTAATCATAGATTTAATTTTTAACTGACTAACTAAATCAAGTACAATATTCAAATTAAAATATGCATGGATACTAAATTATAATTCCGAGGGATCACTGTACCAGAAACACGATAGGACAATATTTTCTCGATAGAAAAAAAGACAAAGTGAAATATGTGCAGTCAAACTTCAGATAAAAATGTATGCGCGCAGCATCAGCGCCTGCTTGAATGCAAAGCGCATAACAAAAATAGAGCATGTTTGTACGCGATGTGCCAAATGTGTCACTAATAGAACTGCCCGTCGTACTACCCTTCAGTGCCGAGGGTCCAAAAGGCATTCAGTGCTCTGGTTGGCACTTTGACAAAGTATTTCGATGTTTTTTTGTATGCATATTAAAACAACTCTCTGAAAGCATGGTCCGACAGCATATTACGCATGGTCCAGCAGTATTTCGAATATTTATTGTGCAGGTCGGAAACATAGGTTGCTCGCTGTACCGTTTTGTCGTACGGTGGCTCGAGCTTTGTCACCCGTACCGCGTTCTCCCTCCCTAAGCTCAATGCTCTCCTGAGGGGCTAGTCTGCAAATTTGACAAGCAACTTACACGGCCGTGTGGTGTACACTACACGGATTTTTGTACGGGATTAGAGGTTCTCAAGGTGCTCGCTAGGGGCGCTCTTTGATTTCTCCATACTAAAATACATGTAGTTTACACCACACGACCTTGAAGTTGCTTGTCTGCAGGCTAGTACTGAGTGTGATTCGTTTGCGGATGGCTGGACGAGGATTTTGTCGGAATGTTTGAGGTTCTGTGAGCGTGATGTATAGCTGTGTGTTTGATTTATATTATTTAATTGTTATTTGACATTAAATTATTGTTCATTTATCTATGTGTTTTCTGTGTGACTGTCATTTTGACTGTAACTTGATTTATTTTTTATTGTTATGATTATCTCTAATTAATGTAATTGGTGTGTCCGTTTTAATTAAATAAATAAATGAATAAATAGTCCGCCCGATCCGGTACGGAGGCCTGCAATGCTCTAAGGCTCGGTCGGACGACATGAACTTTTATTCCTCCAGCCGGCCTAGCCAAGTGGCATTCGCTTCGAAGCGATTCCATTTCCACAGTCGTAATACAATACCATTGACCACGTGACATTTCGATAGCTTACGTCAATCGCATACATTGTTGGCTCTTCTGCAAGCGTCATCGCTAGTAGAATGTTACTTTGTCTACGGCCTCTGAAAACTCACTATTTTTTTTTTACTAGTAACAGTACCAATTTAGCCCTATTTTATTATTATTATCAAGGGCGTCTAAACGGAAGTAAGCAGTAAGAAGTCGTGTTTTCCACCTTGACTCACAAAACTGCTGATAAAATCCATTGATTAGATTGTGACCACGCAAGTCACGTTATTTACATACATAGCAATCAATGATGAATTCGATTCTACATTATTTATGAGTTTCAAGGCTGAGGAGTCATTGTCACCGCGCATAAGCATAAGCCTCTCCTCTCAAAAACTAAATCTAGTCTGTTCTGAGGCACAATATGTCCCTTGATCCAAACATACATATACATACATACCCACACGCCTTTTTCCCCGAAAGGGTAGGCAGGGCCTCAATGGGCCTCTTTTCACAGTAGGTTGCACCATCATCGTGGGAATATAGATGTGACAAGGGGTGTGCTCATCGCCGCTATTGCTTCCCACGACTGACTCAGCTAACGCTTTCCTCCAGCAATAACACATTCCTTAATAAGCTAGCAGCCAGGACAAATCTTATACCAACGAATCTTACTAACAGTCCGGGTAATCCCTTAGTCAGCTTTTACGACATCCACGGGAGAAGACGGATGGGTCTATTCTAAGGCCGGACACACCACAGCTATCCTAGAAAAATGCATGAGTAGTCTCCCTAAAATTATTAGTACATTTTATGAGTACTAGTGTGTTCCAGAATGGCTAGCTTATTGCATGACTCATTGATTCCTGTATTCGGGGCGAGGATTGAGTCACACAAACAATTAATAAATGAAAAAGTTGGTCAATTTATAATTCGTTTCGTTTCGTGTGAGGTAGTGCTGGCCTCTGGTGTCGGAGTTTGTCAAGCCGCCCGAGGGCCTCTGACATGGCTTATCGACTGCTATTAATTTATAATGACGTGATAGGATATTATTAGTAGGATAGGATTATAGTAGTAGCTGAGCTTTTTTGTGAGAGAGCTCGTCCGGGGAACCACACCGTGGTGCAACCCACTGTGAAAAGAGGCCCATTGAGCCTTTCCCTACCCCTTCGGGGAAAAAGACGTATCTATGTATGTATGTATGTATGTATGTATGCTGTGAGCAAGTCACAAGTATTTTCTTCATTGAAATCGCAAGGTCATTAGTGAATTTACGCCATTTCGTCGCGTACAAGATGATAAGAATCAGACGGCAAACACGCCTTGCTCCGTTTTTGTCGATCCTTCTTACTACTAGGAAGCTCCTTTGTGGTGAACAGTTAAAACAAACTGAAGTAAGAAGAATTATAATCTGGGTCTCTTCAAGGCTAGTGTGTATAGGACCCTTCTAGACCTTTGTGCTCCATCTTCGGCCACATCGTCACTTACCAACAGGTGAGATCGTGGTCAAACAAAGGCCTAAAATGCAAAAAAAAAAAAAAAGGAAGCTTGGCGCTTGTCACCAGAGTATGAGCAAATTGCTCTTACTCTTCTTCTTCTTCTTCTTCATATTATGGCTTGTGAGGAGTGCTCCAAACAATTTCGCCAATGTCAAGTGATATTTGTAATAAACTTAAAAGAGTCTCCGCCAAGTAATAACCCAGTTTAAATAGTGACAGAAAAACTACAGACAGGAAACACGGAAAAATCCACCATTTCGAAAAGACACACATATATTTTGTGTTTTTTAATTAATTCGTGCTTGCTCTTAATTATACACTTGCTGATCTGTTGTATAAAACTCTAAGTAAAAAAATTACCATATGGCAATGTAAAGAGATTTGTTCGAAAATAGAACAGGCCACAATAAGCAAAACTCAAAAAAAGGTGCGTTTACAAAGATCGAACGTAGAGCTTTCAGGCTTATAGGTGAGCAACATATGGCGGAGACTAAGATCCAGAGTCTCGAGCACCACCGTAAGGTTGCATGCCTTGTGATCTTATAAAGGTTACATTTCGGGGAATGCTCCCAGGAACTGCACGATCTGATCCCACCATCTCCTTTTCATCATAGGACGAGCAGGCGTACGGCTCAGTACCATCCTTACCTCATTAGTATACCTTCTATTCGCACAAAACGTTTTGGTTCTACCTTTATAATGCGAACTGCTAAGGAGTGGAATACACTACCGTCGTCTGTCTTTCCTGAAAACTATAATCTGGGTCCCTTCAAGGCTAGAGTGAATAGGTGCCTTCTAGACCATAGTGCTCCAACTTCGGCCACATCGTCACTTACCAACAGGTGAGATCGTGGCCAAACAAAGGTCTCCCAATGTTAAAAAAAAAAGAATGTGATTCAAAAGACGGTGTTTGGTGCTGTGATTTTCAGTGAATTTTTATAGTCTCGCACAAGGTGTGAAAAGTATGCTCCTATGGAATAAAGCCTGTCTTCGTCTTGGGCAGCTTCGCTCAGGACTCTGTATAACTCCTAGAGTCCCTCGTCACGCTCAGGGTTCAATATGCCGCCCGCGACGTAAGACACTGCTTTATTCCCTTAGTGCATAATCTACTATTTTAGAAGGTGGTACTGGTATACTGTGGTGGACTGGTATAAAATGTATATCC
Source organism: Operophtera brumata (assembly GCA_932527175.1). Taxonomy (NCBI): domain Eukaryota; kingdom Metazoa; phylum Arthropoda; class Insecta; order Lepidoptera; family Geometridae; genus Operophtera; species Operophtera brumata. The sequence continues at coordinate 43,170,590 of OW052226.1, read as the reverse complement.
GTTCTATTCAGCCCCTTTGTTATTGATAGACCAAATAACTAAAAAAAAAACTTCTGTTTTTCAGGTGATTGTTGAATCACACAAGGAGCTGCGATGTCCGGAATGCCGTGTGCTGGTGGAAGCGAGGGTGGAGGAGCTGCCTCCGAACGTGCTCCTCATGAGGATCCTGGAGGGCATGAAGAACTCGGTGCCGAGGAAACCCATCGCCACCCAGCGAGCGATGAGGAGTGGGCATGCACAGGTAACTTATTATTTTAACTGCGTGAGTGACGGAACAAGCAGATGGCCCGCCTGATGTTAAGCGGTAACCTCTGCCTTTAACAATGCATTATCTCATAGGTCACGTCCACCTAGGACGCATCCTATATGGTATTGCACTGCGACCGCCACCCTGAGACATAAAGATGAGAATCTCATGTGCCTGTAATTTCACTGGCAACCATACACTGAACACAGCAATGCGAGCAATGCTTTGCGGCAGAAATAGGTATGGTGGTGGTAGTATTTCCCCGGACGAACTCTTTCACAAAAAATCTCTCTACTAAGCTGTATGTGTATACATACATCCGGACAGATGAAAGCAAAGTTTGCCAGTTTGCAAATTTCTACGATCTTGTTTAGGGTGTCCTGGGTTTTTTCTATGTATAACAAAAAATATCTATGTAATGTATTGTATTAAGTAAATCAGTTATCTAGTACCCATAACACAAAGCTCTGCTTAGCTTGGGGCTAGATAATGTTGTGTGAACTGTCCAGAATTATTTATTTATGTAATATTTGGTTGGTAGGCCCAGCCGGCGGTTCTGACGCGGGACGGTAAACAGTTACCGCCGCACGCGAGAGCCATGCACGATTACATCTCCAAGGAAATGGGGTAAGCGCTATTTAGCTTTTTACCACCACCGACGCAAAAAGAGGGCTGCTTTAAGTTTGACCGCTTTGTGTGTCTGTCTGTGGCACTGTAGCTCTTAAGGCGCAATACGTTCACAGCATGTCTATAATGTGCTCTGGAGTTTTTAAGTTTTTGATAAGGGTTCTTCCAGTTTTCAAGAAGAAAAAAATATATGGTATTCTTAAGCTTTTTATCTAGTGAAATCATTAATTCAATACACTATTTGAATTACTCGATAATTAATTTTAACAATAACCACCTTTCTAAAATTGAAATACCATTTTAGACTTACTTCTTACGTTTTAATATTTGAAACGTTTGGTGACTTATTAGTTATTATTTGAGTTAGTGAAGTCATCAACAAAATTTAACAAAACTCTAAAGGATATTTTTATATTATTTTTTAATACAAAAACACGGTATCAGAGGCTCACCTTCTTCGCCTCATACAAAAATGTTTGTTGAAACTGGTTGAACCTATCTTTCGCTTGTGGCGCGAAATTATTATTTTTTCGTGTGTTTTGCTCATCACAGCTCGTCAACATTTCTTCAGATAGCGAAAACTATATTGCCGGTAATTATATGTTAAAACACAAGTTTTAATTAAATAGTATCACATAAATATTATTAGTTTAGCTACGATTGTGCTTCATTGGTATTTATAGTATTTTTTGTCGCCAAAAGCGAAAGCAACCACCTTAAACGAAAGAAAGTTATGCTTGTTTCGAATTAAATCAGTGCCCGAGTGCTGTTTTAGTAAATAAATACCATTACATAACACCCAACAGTCACATACATAGTCCTGATCCTACACTAGGATTCCTGGATTCTCTGTGTAGTGGGTATCAGGAACTACGAGTACCGTGTTACCATAACACTCAGACCCGGAACAAATAATTGCAGATCATACAAACATTTGTCCTGCAGCGGGAATCGAACCCACAACCTTTCGCATCTCAGCCGGCTACTCGGCCGACGCGCTACAGTGGTTGTCAAATAGGTCAAATACTTGAAGAAGTTCGAAGAGAGATGGGATAGACACATTACATATCCTCCAAAGTCACAACGAAGTGTTTGCACTCTCAATGTCTCTAGAAGAATGCCAAAGTCGAGACGGTGTTCTTTCAGATATTATATTTAAGTGTTTGCACTCTCAATGTCTCTAGAAGAATGCCAAAGTCGAGACGGTGTTCATTCAGATATTATATTTAAGTGTTTGCACTCTCAATGTCTCTAGAAGAATGCCAAAGTCGAGACGGTGTTCATTCAGATATTATAATTAAGTGTTTGCACTCTTAATGTCTCTAGAAGAATGCCAAAGTCGAGACGGTGTTCATTCAGATATTATATTTAAATGTTTGCACTCTCAATGTCTCTAGAAGAATGCCAAAGTCGAGACGGTGTTCATTCAGATATTATATTTAAATGTTTGCACTCTCAATGTCTCTAGAAGAATGCCAAAGTCGAAACGGTGTTCATTCAGATATTATAATTAAGTGTTTGCACTCTTAATGTCTCTAGAAGAATGCCAAAGTCGAAACGGTGTTCATTCAGATATTATAATTAAGTGTTTGCACTCTTAATGTCTCTAGAAGAATGCCAAAGTCGAAACGGTGTTTATTCAGATATTATAATTAAGTGTTTGCACTCTTAATGTCTCTAGAAGAATGCCAAAGTCGAAACGGTGTTCATTCAGATATTATATTTAAATGTTTGCACTCTCAATGTCTCTAGAAGAATGCCAAAGTCGAGACGGTGTTCATTCAGATATTATATTTTTTTCAAGTTTTTCTCTATATTTACTATGTTTTTGTGATTTTTATCTGTCTAAAATATATAACAGAGAGCTTAACTCTCTAGGGTTAAGCTCGTCTTTAATAATATAAAAAAAAAGATAATATGTACAAACATAATCTTTTTTTTTTATATTATTTGTAATGTTTTTTCTGTGTACAATCAAGTTTTTTTTTTTACATTGATAGACCTTTGTTTGACCACGATCTCAGGTAAGTGACTATGTGGCCGAAGGATCGCAAAGGTCTAGAAGGCACCTATTCACTCTAGACTTGTGAAGAGACCCCAGATTATAGTTTTCAGGAAAAACAGACGACGGTAGTGTATTCCACTCCTTAGCAGTTCGCATTATAAATGTAGAACTGAAACGTTTTGTGCGAGTAGAAGGTATACTAATGAGGTAAGGATGGTACTGAGCCGTACGCCTGCTCGTCCTATGATGGAAAGGAGATGGTGGGATCAGATCGTGCAGTTCCTGGGAGCATTCCCCGAAATGTAACCTATAGAAGATCGAAAGGCATGCAACCTTACGGTGGTGCTCGAGACTCTGGATCTAAGAATATAAGATTAGAATTATAAGAATTATAAGAACACAACACGTTCCATGTATTTATGTTGTCATGTTGGTGTTTCCAGCGACCTCTCGTTCAAGAAAGGTGAGACCATACTCCTTCAGAAGAAGTTGGACCCGTACTGGTACCAAGGAGAGTGTTCCGGCCGCTCCGGGGTGTTCCCCATCACCTATGTGCAGGTTAGTGCTTTGACTGGAAGAAAGCGTTAGCCGAGTCAGTCGTGGGAGGCAATAAAAAATAAAATAAATAAATAAATAATGCTGGACAAGTTCAAACAACATTATCTAGCCCCAAGCTAAGCCAGAGCTTGTGTTATGGGTACTAGATAACTGATATACTTAATATAATACATTACATAGATTGATATTTTTATTATACATAGAAAACACCCAGAACACCCTAAACAAATATCTGGCGGCGATGAGCTCACCACTTGTCACGTCTATATTCCACGATGGTGCAACCCACTCTGAAAAGAGGCCCATTGAGGCTCTGCCTACCCTTTCGGGGAAAACCTCTGTGGCGCCCTCTTTGGCGCGGCGGGCGAAGGGTCGCCTGCGACGCAGGAGGTTGCGGGTTCAATTCCCGCCTCAGAACAAATATTTGTGCGATCTGCAGATATTTGTTCAGGGTGTTCTGGGTATTTTCTATGTATAATAAAAATATCTATCTATGTAATGTATTGTATTAAGTATGTCAGTTATCTAGTACCCATAACACAAGCTCTGCTTAGCTTGGGGCTAGATAATGTTGTGTGATATGTCCAGCATTTTTTTTTTTAAAAGGCGTGTGTCTATGTATGTATGTATGTTAACCACGCGATCTCGCCTGTTGTTAAGTGACGATGTGGCCGAAGACGGAGCACAAAAGTCTAGAAGGCACCTATTCACTCTAGCCTTGAATAGATCCAGATTATAGTTTTCAGGAAAGACAGACGTTGGAAACGAGTTCCATTCCTTACATACAACATGGCCCTCATTACTCTGACAAGCTACCACAGGAATTAGTAGAGTAGAATTAGAATGAAGAATAAATGATGATAAATGATTGATGAAGAAAAGAGTGGAATTAGTAGTAGTAGAGCTTTTTTGTGAAAGAGTTCGTCCGGAAATGTACTACCACCATATATATTTCTGCCGCAAAGCAGTAGTGCTCGCATTACTACGTTCCGGTTTGAAGGGTATGGATGCCGGTGAAATTACAGGCACATGACATTTTCCATCTTCATGTCTCAGGGTGGCGGGCGCAGTGCAGTGCCATATTGGGTGGGTTCTAGGTGATATATGAGGTAGTGCACTGTTCATAGGCAGAGGGTACCGCTTAACATCAGATGGGCCATCTGCTTGATCCGTCATAACAAGTAGTATATTTTTTTTTTACAAAATATGCGTTAATGAGGGCACCACACATAGTACAGGCAAATTAGCAAAAAGTGTGGCCCCAAGTCGAGTAGTCGTGGATTCTTATGGAATCGATAGATGACACGAATAGAAGCTTATCCTAGGTTTGCACCGTTTCTGGCACATACGGAAGGCTTTTAAATATAAGGTACAAACTTTGAAAAATTGTAACTTTTTAATAAACAAAAAAGTGTTAAGTGCATGTTCAATTACGTATAGAGACAGTCTTAGTGCGTCATGGATTTTAATTAAAACTACGTGCATAGTGGGAAAGTTATATCAGAGGTGATTTTCAAGCCAAACAAAACAATTAGAAAAGGTTTTGTGACTACATCTAATTACTTCCATACTTTTCCTAATTTGCCTGTACTAACATTGGTTGACTTGATTTGATGATCTATAAACGTTGTGTCATAACATGTTCCTAGTGTTTACTGATAAGTCGCCATTTTTATTTTTATTTTCAGGTGGTGGTCCCTCTGCAAGTCGCGACGGCGCTTTGCAAAGCGCTCTACGACTTCAGGATGTCTGCGCCCGACGAGGAAGGCTGCTTGGCTTTTGATAAAGGTAACTTGTGGCCTGCTGAGCCTTGACTCTGACACCGGCATTCTAAGGCCCGTATTCCGTCTTACTACAGAATCGAGACTCAAGCATAGATTTTTAAGGTCGGTAGAAGAATGTCTGTAAAATAATAGTGTTCATAAAATAATAACGTCCAAAAATTATGACTTTTTTTAGCGTTTTTTCATTTAAAGCTTTTCATAAAATCCTTTTAAAATCTATGCTTGAGTCTTGAGAAAAGCAAAGCTTAATAAAAAAATGCTTATAAATAAAAATAAAATAAATAATGCTGGATAGTTCACACAACGTTATCTAGCCCCAAGCTAAGCATAGCTTGTGTTATGGGTACTAGATAACTGATATACTTAATACAATATATTACATAGATAGATATTTTATTGTACATAGAAAATACTCAAAATACCCTGAACAAATATCTGCAGATCGTACAAATATTTGTTCAGAGGCGGGAATCGAACCGGCCACCTCCTGGGTCGAAGGCAAACCTTCGCCCGCTGCGCCACAGAGGTTGTCGAGGATAAATCTACATTTCGTGATATGCAATTAACATATAAGGTAAAGTGTTAAAAAGAGGCCCATTGAGGCTCTGCCTACCTCTTCGGGGAAAAAGGCTTGTCTATGTATGTATGTTAAATAGCGCGCATTTTTACAAGCTTTTTATTTAACTTGCAATGTATGTATGTTTGTCCGGGTGGAATCTTGCAACTGAATTTTAAAGCAGTTATCCTCAACCGATTGAGCTGAAATTTGGCATACCTGTCAAGTCCCAATGACAATACAATATGATCAGCGAGCTGATCTGATGATGGAAACAACGGAATTCCTCGATGGATAATAGTAGCTTGGCTGTCTCATTTTGATCAGCACACTGTTACGATCACTAATTTTATGAAAGCTTTAAAAAAAAAACATAAAACTTATTATTAAGGTTTTCAAGCGTATTTATAAACAGTAGGCACCTACATACTAGAACGAATTGAGTGCAACTTGCAGCGGACCCTTAAAAGTTAAGAGCTATAATATAACGTCTGTGATGTTCCAGGAGCAATAATCACGGTGCACAGACGAGTGGACGAGAACTGGGCAGAAGGCAGACTGGAGCAGAAGGTCGGCATATTCCCCATCGCCTTCGTCGAGCTCAACCAAGCGGCCAGGATGCTCATGAACAGGTCAATGACTTACTAATCTAAATACGGGTCTTCTAAAAGAACCTACAGTTTTACCCAAAATATAAGTCCGATCGACTGTTTTCGTTTGAGCAGAAAAGTGAAGACTGATATCCGACAGTAGCCGAACGTATAGTATAGCTCTGTCACGCTATATAGCTCTGACCCGCTCATATTTAAGAGTCGATTGAGTGAACAAGATGCCGCGATTATGCCGCGAAATTGATTAGCCAATAACAGCGCAAGCGCCACGCGAGACATAAAGATGAAATGTCTCATGTGCCTCTAATTTCACCGGCACGTTCAAACCGGAACACAGCAATGCGAGCACTATATACTACTTTCCCCGGACGAACTTTAAAAAAAAAAAAGCTCTAGTACTATTAAAACGCCATTGTGAGCGCCATGTGCCTTCTAAACCGTTCATAAGAACGTGGTGAGGGGCTCGTACCTACCTGCGTACCTTAATAACTAAAATAGCCTTAATTTCATTAATTGTGCATTCTTGTGTGTTGTTTTACATACATACATAGACACGCGCCTTTTTCCCGTAAAATGCCTTTTTCCCCGAGGCTCGTTGTACGGCTCTTTTCACAATGGGTGCATCATCGTGGAACATAGACGTTACAAGTGGTGAGCTCATCGCCGCCATACCTTCCCACGACTGACTCGGCTAACGCTTTCTTCCAGTAATTACTCATTCCATAATTAGCTAGCAGCCAGGACAAATCTTATCAACAAGTCCGGGTTCTTCATTATTTAGTATAATACTTCTAATTACTATTTCTTACGTACTCTGTTGGTGATTTCAGAACGCCGTTGAACCGTCCGGTGCCGCCCACACCTGATCACGCGAAAGCGGGACATTCTGACCACAGACACCACGCAGCGCAGGTAACCATCGACTTATCACTATAGTTAGATAAGCTCGACCGTCCTGCGGGGCGACAGACGTGGCGAGGTCAAAGTCAAAGTCAGAGTCGAAAGTATTTTATTCATTGACATCACAAAGATCTTTATGAATCTTAAAAAAAAAAAAACTCCTGTTCCAACGCGACCCAGAAGAATCTGGCAACAAACACGGCTCGGCTTTATTTGATGATCCTTCTTACTACTAGTTGGAGAGAGTCTGTGTGGTGCAACGAGAACTTTTTTTTTTATTCTTCTGAATTACGGAACAAGCAGATGGCCCACCTGATGTTAAGCGGTAACCTCTGCCAATGAACAGTGCACTACCTCATAGGCCACGTAGAAGCTGATTCAAAGAAAAAAAAAAACAAACTTAAAAGCCTTAGGTAGGCAGTCAAAATTAAGGTGCTAGAGAAAATCAGCAAAAGTTCACAAGACAGCACACGCTTGATATACTCATAAATAACACATCAATAATAAATTATATGTAGGTACAGACATTGCATATTGACAAATTAGCTGTCGAGGGGCAGAGCGACATCAGGGCACGCGGCTTTATCATTAACATAGTCATGTAGAGTGTAATATGATTTCTTTATTAGATTATTCTTTATGTAGGATCTAAATCTTCGAATCGAAAGTTTAGAAGCACTTTCTCGATGTATTCTGGATATAAGCGGGGAACGGAAAAGTGACCCTTCCCCATGTTACTTAAAGTAATGTAAAACATATGTTACATAATTAAATTAGCTTCCTAAGGTGAAATAATTTTTGAAATTGGTTCTGTTGTTTTTGAGTTTATCTATTACAAACAAACAAACAATCAAACGAAGTTTATAATATTAGTGTAGATATCTAAAGCTGGTATATGTATAGCAAATCGTTGTGTGTTTGACTGACAAGAATCAAGGCACAGCCTAAACCGTTAGTACTAGAGAATTTTTGAGGGTATATTCATTTTGTGGCCTAGCCCAAACAAAAGTTGCTCAAAAAAGAAAAAGAAAGAAAGAAAATTCGATTATTTCCCACCAAAACACACATAACACATGAAAACAAAAATAAAACTAGTACTAAGAACTGGTGTACAAAAAAAAACAAATAAAAACTGGTTGGTGGGTCAAATAGGTCCCTGTCTCAGGATAAGCTGCACCAGACCTAGGTTTAGTGCAGCGCTGGTTTCCAGACAGGGATGCCAGACAGATGGTGATGCCACGAACATCAATAAACTACGGGGGATAAGCAATAAATAAATATGTTAGTATGTAAAAATATTATTAGGTAAGTGCAAAATAATGAGGCAGGTTGGCATGATGTTCGCTGTCTGTGGGACAAAGTATTCCTCCAAGCTATAAACCCATGACACGATGACTGCGACACTAGGTGTGGCGCAATCCGCACTGTAGGTCACTCTAGGTATGAAGCTACAAGTACCAGGCGGGCTCGTCTTGTCTAGTAATTTCAGTGAGTCAGACAATATAAGAGTCACGCGATAGAAAGAGAGGTAACTACTAGGTGAATTTAGCGGTAGGTAATTAGAGATGTACGACCTGAATTGCACCTTATTGTGCGGGGGCAAGAGTTGCTATTTATTTAAATGATTTTGTGGCGTACTATTATGTACCGTACCGACACTGGCAGCGTTGTGAAAGCTAGCTCAAGTTAATTCCACTAAAATCTTATCTCTCCAGCATGTACACCGCTACCAGCCGATGTCGACCTCGATGCCGACGACCGCACAAAGCAACTACCAGAACATGGGCACGATGAGCCAATCACACCCCAACTACCAGCCCACAGACCAACCCACCCTCGCGCCCGTCGGGCAGCAACTCACGCCGCACCTCATAACCACTGCTCCTCTACAGCGGAACATCCTCGAACCCACGCAAACAAAACACTCATTGGACTTGATACATTTCACAAACATGGGCAAAGGAGCTGTACAAAGTCTACAAAGCGTACCGAGAATAGGAGAAAGCTACGACAGAATTCGCGGAGTAAAATTCGACTACAACTCCACCGTGCACAAAGTCGAGACTACATATCAAAATGTTCGTACGCACGAACATTTCCCAGTCACCGCCGTCAATTTCAACACCAATGCAAGCTCAGATTCCAGCTCAAGTATGAACACGCCATCTGTCGGCTCTACGACCACGCCTAACACTAGTTCTAACACCAGCACTTGCGAAAGTGCCGAGCCTAGTCTACCGAGCTCACCGGATAACAATACCGAGCGAAACGCGACCGTAATCACCGGTAATACGACTCAAACTAATCCCGAGGAAGATAATGACCAGGAGCCATCTCTTGACGCTTCGATGGGAGTGCTGAGTTTGAATGAAAGCTCCACAGCTACTAACACGTCCTTGAATGTGAGTCTGCCGCCGGCTGAGAGTCCAAAGTTGAATACAACTGTCGCGAGTAACTCCTCACAAACTCAAGAAGAGGTCCAAGAAAGTACAGGCAATAATGAGCCTTCGCGGCTTGAGCTACCCTCTTCAAGCAAAGGTAGGTCTTCAAGCAACCCTTGTCGTGTTTATCAGTAGATACAAGCGTCTGCTCGCGGCTTTGTTCGCGCTGTACCGAGATAAAAAGAAGCCTTGCCGTCTTAATATAAAAAGTGGATCCTTCGAAGAAATAGTTTTTTGTCTTTTGCATTCACAAGCAGTTTCAAATTCGATCGACATTGACAAAAGACGGTGTAACTTTTCCAAGGATCTTCTGCGTTTATCTCACGGTACATCTCAATCCGGTTCATAATCTAGGTGTGTACCAAATGTTATCGAAATCTGCGTGATAAATCCCTCTAATATCATAAAGTTACGATCTTTGGATGTTTGTTACTCAGTCACGCCGAAACGGCTGAACCGATTTCGATGAAATTTGTTACACATATAGATTATGACCTGGATTGAGATATATGTTACTTGCTATCCTGATCAAACGCGAGTGGAGCCACATGTGGCCATTAGTAATATAGTAATAAATATACAATCCAATCTGGTGGAATTACAGGCACATGAGACTTTTCATCTTTATGTCTCAGGGTGGCGGGCGCTTTTATGTCTCATAGGTCACGTCCTAGGTGGACGTGACCTATGAGGTAATGCATTGTTCAAGGCAGAGGTTACCGCTTAACATCAGGTGGGCTACAAACCGGACGACGAAATGTAGGAATCGAAGCGTCGAAGGTATCGTAGTGGCCATTCTATGGTGGGAGGCCTTTCGGCAGTGTCTTTCTACAGGCTGAAGTTGATTATGATATTTCAAGGATAAAAAAACACATATACAGGGAAAAGGTGAAGGGAAATTACCTTAAATGTTGTAGATAGAATATTTTGCTGAAAGGAGACTTTATTTTATTTTTAAAACTTAGTAATACTGCAATCAAAGATTTTCTAAAAATTCCTTTGTTTTAAGATACTATGTTCTTTAAGAGGAATTATTAATTTTTGTCCATTCTTTTGATTGGCATCATAAAAATATGGAATGTATTTTTCACATAGAAAATCTTTAAATGCAGTGTTACCACAGATAAAATAATACTATACTAGTAGTGTTACTAACTTTTAAAAATAAAATAAAGTGTCCGTTGCGCAAAATATCCTATCTACAATACTTAAGGTACTTTCCCTTCATGTCGCATAGTCTTGGGACGCCCTGTTTAATGGAGTTAAAAGTAAATAAACTTTGAAAAAAAAATATGTTTGAGTTGTCATATAAAATGTGAAAAATATTTTTCCCCAACCTATTGTGTGACGGTTGGGTGTTGTTATATACTTATTATTTTGAAAGGTCGGTCGAGTGGCCCCGATTCGCTGCTAAACTTCGGACTGGGACTGCAAGCGGTGTTGTCGCCCTCTCACGGGTGCGATGGCAGCTACATGGCGGCGCGGCACAGAGACCACAGAGAGAAGCGACACAGCCTCACGCCGTCTTCGCATCTACAGAACCACTCCAATCAGAACAGGTGAGTTCGGACTGGGACTGCAAGCGGTGTTGTCGCCCTCTCACGGGTGCGATGGCAGCTACATGGCGGCGCGGCACAGAAACCACAGAGAGAAGCGACACAGCCTCACGCCGTCTTCGCATCTACAGAACCACTCCAATCAGAACAGGTGATTTCGGACTGGGACTGCAAGCGGTGTTGTCGCCCTCTCACGGGTGCGATGGCAGCTACATGGCGGCGCGGCACAGAGACCACAGAGAGAAGCGACACAGCCTCACGCCGGTTTCGCATCTACAGAACCACTCCAATCTCAACAGGTGAGGTCTGGACACTCCTCATGTGTCGATCCTGAGTAGGAAGATTCTTTCACCCATTTTCGAAAAGAGACGTCGTCTTCTTATTTAATTTAATTTTCTAGTGTATTTTTGAGTTATTTTGTGTAATTTGTTGGCATTTTAACCAATGCAGCTCTTCTATAGAGCACGAGTGTAGTGAAATTAAATCGAAGTTTATTACGTTTCTTTCCAAATTGGTGGGAATTATCTACCAAAGTTTTTGTAAAGCGGCCACCGTTTTACTTAAACATGGCTTGACCCCTTTTGAGCGATTTACACAATGATCGACTTGACTGTGACTTTGACGACTTGGAAGGATTGTAACGTTGCAAATTATATTGGAAATACAATAATTATACTTGAAAATGGCAAATGTACAAGCCGTGCGACGTCATTATAAAGAAGAAGAAAAACCTAACACGAGCGGAGCTCAGTCGCAAGTCGCAGTCAGTCTGGTGCTTTTAAATGGCTACTGCGTGGAGACGTATCTAGCGACCAAATCGAGCCCCTAACAGATCATAACCATCCGTGCTTTCAGAAATTAACTATGATTTTATATCCATGTTCAGGCATTCGGCAGAGATCCTAGCAACTAGTCTGCTCGACCACAGCGTGGAGCAAACAGCACGCGGAGGCGAGCGGCGTCGCCGGCGCGAGCGCAGCGCCGAGCGGCCGCTGCCCGCCGCGTACGTTGCTGTCTACCCCTACAAGCCGCAGAAACCAGACGAGCTAGAACTGAAGAAAGGAGGTATGCCACTAGCTAGCAACCCAAAGCCTAGTTCAGCTAGAAACCCAGAGTTCAGCTCGCACGTCGCAACCCAGAGCTCAGCTCGCAAGCCAGAGTTAAGGTAGAACCCAGAGTTCAACTCGCAACGCAGAGTTCAGCTCGTAACCCAGAGTTAAGCTCGACACCCAGACTTAAGCTAGAAACCCAGAGTTCAGCTCGCAACCCAGAGCTCAGCTCGCAACATAGAGTTAGGTAGAAACCCAGAGTTCGGTTCGCAACCCAGACTTAAGCTAGAAGAAACCCAGAGTTCATCTCGCATATCGCGTTCTATGTCGTGCAAATAATTCCAGTCCATCCCAAGGTTGTCTGGCAGAGATCGCTTATAGCGATAAGACCGCCCATTGTACTTCCGTGTTTAGTTTAATATTAATTCTTAATTAGCTTATTTTCTGTGTTGTGCAATAAAGTGTTTTCTATCTTCTATCTATCTATCGCATCCCAGAGTTTAGCTCGCATCCCACGACGACGAGCGTATAGAACCTTATACGAAATAATAGTTTTATGAATGCGTCGCCTTAACAAGTGGTTGTTACTCTTCCAGGTGTGTACACAGTCAGCGAGAGATGTCGCGACGGCTGGTTCAAGGGGTGGTGCGCGCGCTCGCAGCGCCACGGCGTGTTCCCCGGGAACTACGTTGCGCCGCGGGCGCCCCACCACCAGCCACGCCAGCCACGGGACAACAAGGTGACTGATGACGCATATACAGCTACACTAACTTATATCGCACGGTGACGGCTGGTTCAAGGGGTGGTGCGTGCGCTCGCAGCGCCACGGCGTCTTCCCCGGGAACTACGTTGCGCCGCGGGCGCCCCACCACCAGCCGCGCCAGCCACGGGACAAGGTGACTGATGACGCATATACAGCTACACTAAGTTATATCGCACGGTGACGGCTGGTTCAAGGGGTGGTGCGCGCGCTCGCAGCGCCACGGCGTGTTCCCCGGGAACTACGTTGCGCCGCGGGCGCCCCACCACCAGCCACGCCAGCCACGGGACAACAAGGTGACTGATGACGCATATACAGCTACACTAACTTATATCGCACGGTGACGGCTGGTTCAAGGGGTGGTGCGTGCGCTCGCAGCGCCACGGCGTCTTCCCCGGGAACTACGTTGCGCCGCGGGCGCCCCACCACCAGCCGCGCCAGCCACGGGACAAGGTGACTGATGACGCATATACAGCTACACTAAGTTATATCGCACGGTGACGGCTGGTTCAAGGGGTGGTGCACGCGCTCGCAGCGCCACGGCGTGTTCCCCGGGAACTACGTTGCGCCGCGGGTGCCCCACCACCAGCCGCGCCAGCCACGGGACAACAAGGTGACTGATGACGCATATACAGCTACACTAACTTATATCCCACGGTGACGGCTGGTTCAAGGGGTGGTGCGCGCGCTCGAAGCGCCACGGCGTGTTCCCCGGGAACTACGTTGCGCCGCGGGCGCCCCACCACCAGCCGCGCCAGCCACGGGACAAGGTGACTGATGACGCATATACAGCTACACTAACTTATATCGCACGGTGACGGCTGGTTCAAGGGGTGGTGCGCGCGCTCGCAGCGCCACGGCGTGTTCCCCGGGAACTACGTTGCGCCGCGGGTGCCCCACCACCAGCCGTGCCAGCCACGGGACAACAAGGTGACTGATGACGCATATACAGCTACACTAAGTTATATCGCACGGTGACGGCTGGTTCAAGGGGTGGTGCGCGCGCTCGCAGCGCCACGGCGTGTTCCCCGGGAACTACGTTGCGCCGCGGGTGCCCCACCACCAGCCGTGCCAGCCACGGGACAACAAGGTGACTGATGACGCATATACAGCTACACTAACTTATATCGCACGGTGACGGCTGGTTCAAGGGGTGGTGCGCGCGCTCGCAGCGCCACGGCGTGTTCCCCGGGAACTACGTTGCGCCGCGGGCGCCCCACCACCAGCCGCGCCAGCCACGGGACAAGGTGACTGATGACGCATATACAGCTACACTAAGTTATATCGCACGGTGACGGCTGGTTCAAGGGGTGGTGCGCGCGCTCGCAGCGCCACGGCGTGTTCCACGGGAACTACGTCGCGCCGCTGGCGCCCCACCACCAGCCGCGCCAGCCACGGGACAACAAGGTGACTGATGACGCATATACAGCTACACTAACTTATATCGCACGGTGACGGCTGGTACAAGGGGTGGTGCGCGCGCTCGAAGCGCCACGCCGTGTTCCCCGGGAACTACGTCGCGCCGCGGGCGCCCCACCACCAGCCGCGCCAGCCACGGGACAACAAGGTGACTGATGACGCATACACAGCCACACTAACTTATCTAGCACTGTGGCCGAAAGTCGAACTTACCTAGTCACAGGGTCAACTGAACTGTTAAGAGGCCAGTCAATAGTTGTTGTCAACTTTGTGTTTTAGACAACGGCGCCTGCGCCCGTGCAAGTCGCCCCGAAGCCGACGCAAGCTCCTCCCACGACGCAACTAGCGCCGCCCGACGCGCCGCCCCGAGCGCAAAGCCCCGCCAATACTAATGGTACAATAAGTTTAAGATTTTGAATTTGATCACGAATTTGATTATAAAAGCACACTAATGCAGCTAGGATAGGCTGAAGCCTATAATATTCGCGAGTATTATACAATTTCACCTAGGCATTCAAGTGTAATATATTAAGGTGGATGCTCACGCTTGCGGCGCGAAATTCTTCTTTTTTTTTGGTGGTTTTTGCCCTTTACAGCTCATCAACACTTCTTCTGATAGTGAAAGTTAAGGTCGCGAGAACTACTAGGAGACTTGTTTTAATTGATGCTATCAAATAAATATCATCAGTCTAGCTATGATACCCCTAACACATTTTTACAGTTTTTTTTTATTTAGGCGTATCGTATCTAAACTGATGATATTTATGAGATAATATCAATTAAAACATGTGTGTTAAGTCTCCTAGTTCTCGCGAACTCAATTTTCGCTATCTGAAGAAGTGTTGATGAGCAGTAATGGGCAAAAAACACAAAAAATAAAGAATTTTGCGCCGGAAGCGTGAGCATTCACCTTAATATATTTATTTTTGTATATTCCACAGCTGTTCCATTGCTGTACTCGTGGAGTTCGCAAGCTCAGCCACAGTCGCAGCAAAGTACACCGAGAATAGAAAAGGTATATTTTAGATTTATTTACATGAGGGCAATGGAACGCAGCATTTTGGGTTACAAGAGAACTGACCATGTTAGTGACAAGTGGTGAGCTCATCGCCGCCATAGCTTCCCACAACTGACTCTGCTAACGCTTTCTTCCAGTAATAACACATTCTTTATATAAGCTAGCAGCCAGAACGAATCTTAGACCAACGAATCTCACAAACAAGTCCGGGTAAGGGGTATGAAGATTGTTAGATAATGGCATTTACCAGCTTGAAGACAGGATAGGTCATTGGGGAATCACCTTGGTAGTTTATGTATCAAAAAAATTGATTGTTCATTATTATTGATGTGCACACGATAAAAGGTTTTTATGAAGAGAGTGGTGTAGGGATGGGATGGGTGCAGGAAAAAAACAGGAAGCTACTGTTGCAATATAAATCAAACAAAACTGCATACCCTTGTCCGATACTATTGTGGTCTTCGACCAAAATAAAAAGTATGGAGGGGCCTTAGAGAACAATATTTTTGAAGCTCATAAAGGGAGTGAGCTCTCTCTCACTTCGCTTCAGTCGGTCTTTGTGACGGCAACGAGTGACGTAACGTACGTACGTGTGTGTTAATTGTGACTTATTTTTCATGGACGTTTTGTATGGGTAAGGCCCCCCGTCCATATTTTTTATTTTGGTCGAAGATTGTGGTGTGGCAAATGCAGTAATATTTTTATGCTGCAAATGCGTAACAAAGGTTGTATATAATATGAAATCTTAAAAATTATTTTTTCCTACAGGCGAAAGATAAATCGAAGGCTGAGAAGTCTTCCATCTCGAGTGGGGTGAGCCTCATGAAGCGGCTGGCCGCCATGAAGCGCTGCAAGTCGCCGCCGGCGCAGGGCTACAGCATGGACAACCCCGTGTTCGAGGACGGGCCCGGCACCTCGCTCATGCTGAACCTGGCCGCGCAGCACCATCCCGTGCACGTCAGGTACGTAGGCGTGAAGCGCTGCAAGTCGCAGGGCTACAGCATGGACAACCCCGTCTTCGAGGACGGGCCCGGCATCTCGTTCATGCTGAACCTGGCCGCGCAGTACCATCCCGTGCACGTCAGGTACGTGGCCATGAAGCGCTGCAAGTCGCAGGGCTACAGCATGGACAACCCCGTTTTCGAGGACGGGCCCGGCACCTCGCTCATGCTGAACCTGGCCGCGCAGCACCATCCCGTGCACGTCAGGTACGTGGGCGTGAAGCGCTGCAAGTCGCAGGGCTACAGCACGGACAACCCCGTGTTCGAGGACGGGCCCGGCACCTCGCTCATGCTGAACCTGGCCGCGCAGCAACATCCCGTGCACGTCAGGTACGTGGGCGTGAAGCGCTGCAAGTCGCAGGGCTACAGCATGGACAACCCCGTGTTCGAGGACGGGCCCGGCACCTCGCTCATGCTGAACCTGGCCGTGCAGCACCATCCCGTGCACGACAGGTACGTGGCCATGAAGCGCTGCAAGTCGCAGGGCTACAGCATGGACAACCCCGTGTTTGAGGACGGGCCCGGCACCTCGCTCATGCTGAACCTGGCCGCGCAGCACCATCCCGTGCACGTCAGGTACGTGGCCATGAAGCGCTGCAAGTTGCAGGGCTACAGCATGGACAACCCCGTGTTCGAGGACGGGCCCGGCACCTCGCTCATGCTGAACCTGGCCGCGCAGCACCATCCCGTGCACGTCAGGTACGTGGGTGTGAAGCGCTGCAAGTCGCAGTGCTACAGCATGGACAACCCCGTGTTCGAGGACGGGCCCGGCACCTCGCTCATGCTGAACCTGGCCGCGCAGCACCATCCCGTGCACGTCAGGTACGTGGCCATAAAGCGCTGCAAATCTCAGGGCTATCAGCATGGACAACCCCGTGTTCGAGGACGGGCCCGGCACCTCGCTCATGCTGAACCTGGCGGCGCAGCACCATCCCGTGCACGTCAGGTACGTGGGTTTGTACGTTCAGCGCGAAACAGTGCAAACGTGCACGTACATACTTGGACTAAATATCCAAACATCGTAACTTTGACATTTATGATATTACAGGTCTAGCGCTAAATTGACGAAAACACCTCTCCCGTACCGCTCCCATACCTCAGCGACTGACTCAGTTAAGAGCTATACTTGTAGTGGGGTTACGTATGCAAATGTTTTTGATTTCGTAACAAATGGTTTTTTTCATCCTCGACGACCTCTGTGGCGCGGCGGGCGTTAGTTCGCCTGCGACGCAGGAGGTTGCGGGTTTGATTCCCGCCTCGGAACAATTTTTTTGTACGGTCTGCAGATATTTGTTCATGGTGTTTTTGGGTATTTTATATGCATAATAAAAACGATCTACTACTATTTTTTAAGTTTCTTCTTTGTTACTGTCATCATGCCTATTGTATCATTTCTGGATCCCAATTCCAAATTGTCTCATTAACATCTGTGTGTGCATTTGTAGCATGTGTTGTGTATGGGGCGGTGTGCACGCACACGTCATTTCACGTTGCATTTTGTGTGTTTCACGTGTATGTGTTTGTCTTAATCATGTCAAATAGTCAACAGTGTGTGTTATTTATTACACACTCTGTGTGTGTTTATTTGTGTTAACATACGCGGAAAATCAGTATCATATTTGCGGCCAAGACTTGTATAGAAATTTTCTCAAACATAATTCTTGAATATTCATAAATATTTCGAGAACCTTCTTGATAAATTGACCTTGCTGGGCTAGGCCGGTAATATGAATATCAAAATCCATATCTGTCATGTTATCACAAAGGGAATTTCACTATGAAAATCAGAAAACGATGAAACATGTCACATCGTCGGTCCATGGCTGTTGATTGTCGACCTCTGGCGCGGCGGGCGAAGGTAGACCTCCGACGCAAGAGATTGCGGGTTCGATTCCCGCCTCGGAACAAATATTAGTACGATCTGCAGATATTTGTCCGGTGGGTTCTGGGTATTTTCTATGTATAATCTAAAAATATATATCTATGGTATGTATTGTATTAAGTATATCAGTTATCTAGTACCTACCCATAACACAAGCTCTGCTTAGCTTGGGGCTAGATAATGTTGTGTGAACTGTCCAGCATTATTTATTAATATTTATTATTATCCGAGGATTGAGACCAAATCATTTATTAATTGGCGTAACTTAAGAAGATTAATAAAATCAATGGAACTTATCAGACTTTAATTAGTTGTAAATGTAAACACTCTGTTGACTATTGAACGCTTACCTAACGTCCGGTCGCGGGTAGGTCTGGATCGTGTCCCTCGCAGCTGTTGCGAGCGCTGCCCGCTTCAGCGTCCGCGCCCGCGCCCGCCTCCGCCTCCGACCGGCGACACAAGGAGAGACTTCATGAACACATCGCACACAGGTTGTATATCCAACGAAACTATTAAGGTGGATGCTCACGTTTGCGGCGCGAAATTCTAATTTTTTGGTGTTTTTTGCCCATTACTGCTCATCAACACTTCTTTATATAGCAAAAGTTGAGTTCGGGAGAACTAGGTGACTTAATACACATGTTTTAATTGATAGTATCTCATAAATATCATCAGTTTAGCTATACACATTTTTACAGTGTTTTTTTTTTGTTTAGGGGTTTCGTAGCTAAACTGATGATATTTATGAGATACTATCAATTAAAACATGTGTGTTAAGTCTCCTAGTTCTCGCGAACTCAACTTTCGCTATCTGAAGAAGTGTTGATGAGCTGTAACAGGCATAAAACACAACAAAAAAAAACGCGCCGCAAGGGTGAGCATTCACCTTAAATACAGTTCCGAGCCCGTAGTCGTTTGACAACTAATGAGGAGTTGATTAGGGGACAAACAGGAACTACCCAGATAATCTATGATGCTTGATCCATATTCCGCGAATCACTCTAAAGGGGGTGATCCATTGGCGAGTAAAACCGCTGGTACGCCAGCTAGCCTGCGAGCCAGAGGTATAGGCCGTCAATGGTGCACCTACAAGACCGCGGTTTTAAAATACCGCGGTTTGGCTCGTTGGCTCTTCGTGCATGCTTGAAATCCTGAGACTGCGGTTTAATAAACTGTTTAGTATGGCAATGGATCACCAACGCGAGTCGACAACCCAACGCGCCAACAGTTTATACCGTTAACTCGTCGGCTCGCAAATGGATCACCCCCTTTAAGCAATATTTATATTTCTCTGATAACCTCTGTAGTGAGGTGGGCGAGTAGCCGGCTGAGATGCAAGAGGTTGCGGGTTCGATTCCCGCTGCGGAACAAATGTATGATCTGCAAATATTTGTTACGGGTCTGTGTATTGTGGTAGCATGGTACTCGTAGTTTCTGATACACACGACACGGGGAATCCTAGTTTGGGATAATGACTATGTATGTGACTGTTGGGTGTTATTTCTCCAAAATAAAGCTCCCTTGGTTCTATGGTATAAATGTTTCTTGGTTTATGTTTACTGCTTGTTTTTTGTTTGTGTGTTGCTTTTCATCATATCACGCATTTATCATGTTCACATCACTAATCCCTCATTTGATGCACAATTTGTATGTTCTAACAAAATCAAGCAAAATTACTGAAAGGCTGAAGAGGCTGCTGTATCCTATACTCACAAATACGCAGCACACGGTTCCGATCACTAATTTTATAAAAGCGAGAATTCACAAAAAAAAAATTGGGTGGATGGTGTCCTCCAAAAACTAAGTTATGTTTGCCACTGTCTTAAAGTAGGTTATAGTTCATTTCGTTTCGTTTCGTATGAGGTAGTGCTGGACTCTGGTGTCGGAGTTTGTCAAGCCGCCCGAGGGCCTCTGACATGGCTTATCGACTGCTATTAATCAATAACAGCCGGGACCGACAGCTTAATGGTTATAGTTGACGAACACTGGCGACTTGTTCCATAGAGGAAAGTAATATAAGGGGAAACTTGATAATTTGACCACAATAATGCACTTCGCATTGGCGTCATTGAATTGACTTTGCTCAGAAGCCATTTAGGTGGTTGCTTTACCATACTTACGTATTTTACGAAATATGGAATATGGGCGTTTACACTGCAATTACTGTTTTTGGCAAATATTGGTCATTATTAGCGGCCATATATGGTTGAAGAAAATACTGGATTAATAGCTAAAATAACAATGAAATGATTTGTATGGACTAAAATTTCGATATAACTTATGAAACTGTCATGGTTATGTATAGACTTGGTTCTCCCGTGATCATGGCGCATGCAACTGTGCCGAAATATCGGGAACAATCAAAACTTAAAAATCATGTTAAATATCCAGTTTCTAGTGAAAAGTAAAGTTTCGATGTTATTTTCGTTATTAATTCAGTGTTTTGTTCAACCATATTTGCCGCAAATAATGTCCAAAATAACAGCCAACAACATTCATTTCAGTGTAAAATTATACTCTGTTCTCCCATATTTGGTAAAATACGTTAGTATGAAAAAGGAACCACATTAAGAGAAGAGAAGAAGAAGAAAGTCCAGATTTGGTTTAAGCCAGAGATTTGATTTAAACGAGGGGTACTTTAGTGCTATATTTCTTGCACCATTAAAGTGTTTTATGTTATTATGTCAATCAGGCTAATTGTTTTTGTAATGTTCTTAATTGCATAATTTCAGGAATAACGAGGGTCCGTGGCAGTCGCAACATCGCAAGTCGCAGTCCCTGGACGTGACTGCTGTCAGGCGTGAGAGGCACCACTCACAAACTGTCAAAGAGAGGTCAGCTCACAGCTTCACCAACGGACTTCAATCCACCATGTGACGACCTCTGTGGCGCGGCGGGCGAAGCTTGGCCTGCAACACAGGAGGTCGCGGGTTCGATTCCCGCCTCTGAACAAATATTTGTGCGATCGCAGATATTTGTTCAGGGTGTTCTGGGTATTTTCTATATATAATAAAAAAAAACTATCTATGTAATATGTTGTATTAAGTATATCAGTTATCTAGTACCCATAACACAAGCTCTGCTTAGCTTGGGGCTAGATAATGTTGTGTGAAATGTGCAGCATTATTTATTTATTTATTTATTTTATCATTTTTGAAAGAAACATCTTAATTTGTTATCTTATGAGGAGTTTTCATATTGTAATTTTAGCATTATTTATATCTCACCTCTCACTAGATGCCGTTGGCGACAGTTTTGGTAAATATTTCTAAATACGGAACTATCACAAAGATATAACTTTTGAAACTATCATGGTTATGTACATAATTTTCAACATTTTTTTTTTAATCATGGTAAATATCCCTTTTCTATTGAAAATTATCTTAAAGAGAGTATTGAAATTACCGTGGCTTGGTATCATAGAATAGTAAAGTACTGGACAATAGTAAAGAATAGTGGTGTATAGTCGTAATTTTTCTAAAATATCACAAGATATTAATTATTACATAATTTTATAGGATTTTGTATATTTTGAAACTATTTAGATAGATAGATAGATAGAAGATAGAAAATACTTTATTGTACACCTTAATAAATAAAAATACAAAAAAAAAAAAAAAAACTTAACTACATAATTAAAAGTACAATGGGCGGTCTAAATACTTATAGTTGCGGTATTTACGTTGGCTGAACGAAGTTCTCCACTGCCATGATACAATTTAAAAGTATGTAAATACCAATAGTTACGCGAGCGCCATCTCTTGACGATGAAAGAACTAAACTGACAATGACACTTGGAAAACTCCTCATATAATTTTATTGTGTTTTTTAAAGTTATATCGTGTAATTTTGGTGGGATTTTAACCGGTGTAACATATTTATAAAGCACAGTTAGGTGTAGATAGATAAAAGTGTATTGCCTTTTCGGAATGGCGGATTTTGTCTTCCAAAACCTTGGTTTTTCTGCCACCATTGTAACCTGGGTTATGACATGACGGAGACTCTTGACGACTTGACTTAGTTTTAGTGGAATTTATTATTACTTGATATTCATACTAAAAACTGAATTTAATGATTGTTACTTGACATTGGCTTGTTGGAAATACCTAGGGCCTAAAGCCCTTGTGGCATAAAATGGATTTTAGGAGGGTCAATTGCAAAAATAAAGCTATCGTTCAAAGTTTCACCGATCGTGTTTCTTGTCTATGATTTATTTAGATTATATCCTCAAGTAATTACTGTATTAAAATCAAGTTTGTAACCTGTACTGTTACTGAGTAAGCATGTAACGCAATGACTCCTAAAATTTTAACATGTCGTTCTAATCTTCATCTTCAGTATATTTATCAAAATCTTAGTGAATCTTATATAATTTCAGATTCCGCTGCATAGTACCATACCCGCCGAACTCTGAGTACGAGCTCGAACTGAAAGTGGACGACGTTGTCATTGTATCCAAGAAACGCGGAGATGGCTGGTACAAGGGCACCTTGCAGCGCACGGGACGGACCGGCCTGTTCCCGGCCTCCTTTGTGCAGAGCTGTCCGCCGGAATGACACAGACACCGCTCCGGGATGCACGTACGGCCGCACAACTAAACGCGGAGACGGCTGGTACAAGGGCACCTTGCAGCGCACGGGACGGACCGGCCTGTTCCCGGCCTCCTTCGTGCAGAGCTGTCCGCCGGAATGACACAGACACCGCTCCGGGATTACACTATAAACAAACTATAAACATACATAATATAATAATACCAAGCTAACATACGTATATAATTGTGTCTGTGGTGCGGCGCCAATTTCTTGCCCATTCTCAAGCTCATTTGAAATTATGATACGATTTTATTTATTTATAGTTACATACACTGTTCTCCCCGAAGGGGTAGGCTTCAATGGGCCTCTTTTCACCGTGGGTCGCACCATCGTGGGAATATAGACGTGACAAGTGGTTAGCTCATCGCTGCCATTGATTCCCACGACTGACTCGGCTAACGCTTTCTTCCAGTAATAACACATTCCTTTATAAGCTAGCAGCCCGGACAAATCTTGCTAACAAGTCCGGGTAATCGCTTAATCAGGATGTACGACATCCACGGGAGGAGACGGAGGGGTCTTAGTAGGGTTGCAAATAGAAAAAAAACAATGTTTTTTTTCAAATTCATGAAAAAAAACCTGACACCATTGTTTTTTTTTCTAAATAAGGTTTTTTTTCAAACCAACAAATAATACGACAATAGCTGTTTTTCATGGTTTATTTACGTAAGTAACTTAAAACTAATCAAGATTAATTAAATAGGTACGTACATTTTATGTATGTTGTAACAAAATTATTCTAAAAAACTATCAGCATCACTGCTAACAGTAAATGGCGATAACTACCATTACAGATTTCATTAATGTTATTTTTATAAAACCAGAATATAAGTTGTTAACATAAAGTCTAAAACTATCGTTTAAAAGTATTAAATGCTAAACAAATGAGAGATTCCGTACTTATGAAAAAAAACATATTCCAGAAAAAAAACTGTTTTTTTTCAGGTTTTTTTCAAGCCAGAAAAAAAAAGTTTTTTTGCAACCCTAGGTCTTAGGCTGGACACACCACGGCATTTAATATATTGAAGTGGTATTACTGGAAGTAAGCGTTAGCCAGGTTAGTCGTGGAAAAGCAATGGCAGCGATGAGCTCACCATTGGTCATGTCTATATTTCCATGAAGTGTGTACCAGGCCCAGTGAGGCTCTGCCTACCTCTTCGGGGAAACAGGCATGTCCTAGGTAAACATTTTAATTTTCAAAGGTATTGTAATTTGTTAATTTGTCTATGATTTTCAATTTTATTAACTTTTTAAACAATTAACTGATGAAATTAAATTATTGGAAAAAAAAACCGGTGGGGATGAATGACATTGAACATCAAGCGATCATCGTCATAATATTGTAGAATATAATCTCTAAGGGTCAGCACAGATCAAGCGGCAAACTGCTCCAGTTGATAATAGCTCGACTGATATGAATATCGTCTTTATACAATTCTAATAGAGTTGAAACTAGTATGCAACAGAACATTAGCAATTCATTGTATCTGGTTGAATATACATACTTCTAATTTTTTTAATAACTTATGTATCTTAACCTTCAGTTAGAAATATGATTAACGAAAGAGCGAGATTTCCTAACACAGGTATCTAAAAAAGGGGTTTCAAACTCATGTTTATAATCTACTAGTGTCCGCTCACGGCTCCGCTCGATTAAAAGTAGCCTATACCTCAATCCAGTTTATAATCTGTGTACCAAATTTCATCGAAATCGGTTCAGTTGGTTCGTCGTGATTCAGTAACAACATATTAATATCGTAACTTTGACATTTTTGATATTAGGTGGGGTGATGTAATTTCGACTTTGTTTTAGGCGCGGAACACACTATATTTTTAATTTGGATAAGGACGATATCAGTTCGATCAGTTTGCCGCCTGGTCTGCGCTGCCCTTAGGGCACTGTTACACAAAATATTGTAACTAATTAAATTTGACAGATACGTACATATTATCTGATGGACTTTTGAAACTTAACATTAGTGAGATGGGTCCGAAACATTGCGGGCCAATCATACTAAAATCCACTGAGATGATTATTTAAATTTTATTATGAAATATAGTATTTTTATAGTATTAACAAATCACTATATCTTGGATCTACCACGTCGGGCGTTTAACCCCCACTAAGCCTACGTGCCACTTATCTGCGGATGGTGTTAGCGCTCCTTGATAGAATAATGTAAAAACTAATGTAAGTTTTATCCTAAGGTACTTTTAGACGGTTTTACTATGAGCATTGTTAATTTAAACATTTTAAAACGTAAGATGAACATACGCTTATTATTTTGTAATATTTTTATTAGAACACTGCCATATTAAATTTCTTTACACGGTAAATCTTATATCCAATCCTTTTAAGAAATTTATACTTAGTTTAACAATGAAATTAATATTATAACATTGAATTTCTTTCCCCTTATGGCTAAGGTACCTCTTATAACTAAACTCCATTCAACGGCAATAATCGGTAGCGAAATACGTGAAATGCGCTAAGAATCACACAGCGGTCGATCGCATAAAGCTGCGTCCCCAGTAGGCAAACTGTTCGCCGCCGACTGAGTTAGCGGCGTATCGGTATAGTACGCCCTTCCCTCCCTCCTTTCCTTCCTCCCTTGCCTTCCTTTGCCTTTCCTTCCTCAGTCGGCGGCGAACAGTTTACCTACTGGGGACGCAGCCTAATTATGTCGTCCGCATACATTTGCTTAGCGGTGTCGTGTCTAGAAGGGTATATTAATGCAGTCTCAAATGTTTTGGAAAATACAGTGGTTTTGTGGGGTCCGTTTTTTCAATATCACACTGATACAATCTAAATAAAGGTCCATGGAGTAGTCAAGAGATAGGGTTTCTGTCACCAAATCCTGTGCAAAGGCAGCACAAGTTTTCTAGCTTTCATACACAATTGATTCGACCGAGTTTAATATAGTAACGACAATTTCCCAATTTTATAATCGCATGCATCTTTATTCCCTGAATTTAATAGAATATTACTAGTAGACTTCGCCCGTAGCTTCGCATGCATGGAGTTGGGATAAAAAACACCCCCCTACCGCCAGCATCCATCCTCACACCAAATATAATCAACATCCCCTCAACCGTCATGAAGTTAACACGAGCGTAGCCGCGGGAGGAAGCTAATTTAACATACCCTATGTTACTCGCTGATAATGTAGCTTTCTACAGGTGAAATAATTTTGAACTATTTTTTGTGTTTATTTGTTACAAACAAACAACATTGAACCTCTTCATATTTGTGTAGATAAAATCTTTGTGTGACTGACTCACTGGCTGACAATCAACGCAACACACAGCAAAACCGTAAATCTAGAAACCTGAAATTCGGAGGTTACATTCCTTTTGTGGTCTAGGGGTGCACTAAGACAGGAATATCCAAAATTCACCCCCTAAGGAAGTGCAGCGGGATGTTCAAGTTTGTATGGAAAAAAACTCATGATAAATAAGAGCAACAATAAAGTCATTATGTAATTAAAAAAAAATATCTTATAAAGATTATAAATTTTGGAATCAATTACTTTGTACAAATTGGTTGAATTAATTTTGTATGAAATCTTGTAAAAAACTGTGTGAAAGGCCCTCAGATGCATTATGCTCATTTTTACCAACCAACTTAATTTACGGGTTACTTAACACATGTGAAACAGACAGGTTTCTATGAAAAACACAAATTTGGGATTAAGTGTCTCGTAAGCGCTACGTTGGTAAAAGTGAGGATTAGTCTCTTAATGTAGGCAGTTTTATAAAATTAGGATAGAGACCGAACAGTGTATAGTATTACATGTCTATCCAACGTTTATTAGTAAGTATTGGCATATATTTTAATAATTTTAATCTTAACGTATGTGTAATTACTCATCTTGGCTTTCCTGGACCTTGAAACAGTTTAATATAATGTAGTGATAGATTAGTATTTATACTGTATACCTAGGATTATATTAGCGTAGATATACGTATTTATATAAACTATTGTTATCTAGGAACAATTTACATTTACATTTTCTGATTTCAATAGAGAAGTTTTACATATTTTTGTGAAATTAAGACTGTACAATATCTTCTTTTATTGTTTTAGGTTTTAGAACAAATTTAGTAACCCTAGATACAATGTTTTAAGCATAGAAAAGTCTTTTTACTAGGATGTTAGATGGAGAACAGTTTCGAGTGATTTTTATTTAGTGTTAGTGATATAAAACTATTGCTAATAGTTAACTATATTACTGATAGTAAAATATACTACAGATAGTAAAATATATTACTAATAGTAAAGTATATGACTAATAGTAATATCTTGGTTTATGTATGTTCTCAGTTTGCGGTTTTGTAGATACTAAGAATTGTGATTTTTACGGATATTATATATGCTTAGATTACCTATTTATTTCTCTATCTATATTTAATCTTTATTTATTGGGAACTGTAAATAATATCAATTTGAAGTATAATATTTAATTTAAATAATATCTTACAAAAACCGTTCTTTTTAAAAAAAAAAGTTGTATGAAGGAACAAATAGATGGCTTCCCTGTTGTTAGGCGGTAACCTCTGGCTATAATAATGCATTACATCATAGGTCACGTCCACCTAGGACGCGCCCTACGTGGCATTGTGCCCGGAGACGTAAAGATGAAAGTCTTATGTGCCTGTAATTCCCTTCAAACCGGCGAGCACTACTGCTTTGCGGCATAAATAGCTATGGTAGTAGTACTTCCCCGACGAACTCTTACACAAAAAAGCGTCAAAAATCTTATATTTCTTTATGTTAATATATTTATGTACCTAAACTAAGCTCAATTGTATTTAAACGATTACCTTTAGATAAATATACTGTAAATTTTTGATGTAACTGCCGAATGTTTCTATTCAATTTATATATTTTTATCGTAATCGTCGTAACTTATGTTCTGTAGGTGTATTTTGTAGTTAAAGAACTGATTGTTTTAATTATCTGTATCTTTTTTGTATACTTTTTATCGTGTCTAATTAACTTTGCTCTGAGTTAATTATGCTCCTGGCCCAATTGGGCCGCGTTGTCTTGAATAAGGCCATCTTCCATAGACAACACTACCGACACGGTATTGTAAAATTAGCTTAATATACCTATATACCTATATTATAGTTTACTCTGTAACCACAACGAAATTTAAATATTTTCATGACAAAATACTTTCCTAGTGTTATAAAATTAGTGAAAAATTGTTATAATGTTGAACCAACCTTTGGATTTTATTACAATTGTACCGAAGTTCAAATTTTTAGTATAAAAATGGTCTGGAATGTCGACCAAATATTTGTCAAAACTTTTATAGTTAGATATTTGGAAATGTGGAGCATAAGGATGCATATTCACGAAAGCGAAGCGGGCAGATATTTGTGGAAGCAACATCGCAAAATCCCAAGTAATTCTAACAGTTGATTTTACACAATTTTTCTCCGTCCCGCTTTGGTGGGCAGGTAACCTAATAGTTGTGTTGGCTCCATGCTTCTAGTATAAATTGGACTCATATCGAACAGTTTGGTAATTATGAAGAGAAATAAACGTTTCTTCTGTACAATGCGTTTTTTTTTTGGTAAAAAAGTAACTTATTCTACAGTTCATCCTTAACCATCTTCAGAATCTCATCTTCATCATCGGACCAATGGTCGGGGTTGCTGGTCATCTGTCCCAGAGCCTCCATCCGCCGTTCCATCGTCACCTTGTCCAGGAGATGCTCCATCTTCATGTGCATGCAGTCATTAAAAACAGACGCGTACTCGCATATCTCAAATATGCCGTCGATCACTTTAGAACATTCTCCAACCGCAGCTTTCATACGGTCTAAAACTTCGCTGTCATCGCCATAGATTGCCCTGTTAGCTTCGAGTAAATTCACTTTGTTTATCTTGTTATTGGTTATAATTTGATTTCTCTTTAGGATACAAGCTACGAAGCATTTTCCCTGCATAGAGCTTTGCGGAATCCTCTTCAAAAAGTGCTCGATATCCAACATGGTTGCCTTAACTTGTCGCGCGCATTCTGTTAAGTTCTTCCGAAACGGTTCAACATGCTCGTTCATTTTATCGTAGTTTGCAATGTGCTGTTCTTTGGTAAGGGGCGTGAAAGACACTGCTAGGTAGAACGTTGTTCCGAAGATCAGAAATAGGATTACGCTGACGAATTTAGTGAAAAGCGGCATATTTTCTTGTTCCGCGACGCGCGACCGTTTCAGTTGTACTCAGCTCTTTTTAATTGGATTGTTATGTTAGTTAAATTG
Organism: Operophtera brumata; assembly: GCA_932527175.1. NCBI lineage: Eukaryota > Metazoa > Arthropoda > Insecta > Lepidoptera > Geometridae > Operophtera > Operophtera brumata. The sequence goes on along the minus strand of OW052226.1, from coordinate 43,141,318 downwards.
GCTGACGTGGTTAGGATACTGGGTTAACTGCAATAGTTATGTAGATTAACGCAAGGCATTGATAAACCATTATTTCGTATACCTATAATACACTAAAAACCAATGAACACAAATTAAAATACGACGATTAATTTTCCTAGAAAATATAGAAGCTTAAAAATCTGTACCGTTTCCTTGTAAAATGTACCTACCTACTATTTTAAAATGCACGGCTCAGTACTCTTCCTTACCTCATTGGTATGCCCTCTATTCATAGGTAGGTGAAATAAATAAAATAAATAATGCTGGACAGTTCACAATATTATCTAGCCCCAAGCTAAGCAGAGCTTGTGTTATGGTAGTACCCATGATGGTATGATGGATATACCTACCTACTCCGTACAATGGTACGGAGGCCTGCAATGCTATAAGCCGTACAATGACTGTTACAGTTTTCAAATAGCAAAGTTTTTGTAAAACGGCCACCGTTTTACTATAACATGACTTGACTGTGACTTTGACGACTTGGAAAGATTGTAACGTTGCAAATTTATAGAAAATACAATAATTATACTTGAAAACGGCAAATGCACAAACTGTACTTCGCCAATAAGGGATTTCATTTTCGTATAAAAAAAAGTAGTTCGTTTGGGATCGTTAGATGGCGCTGACTCAAATGTGGTTGTCAAAATAACAAATGCATTGTCTGTGCCTTTTTGTGAATATCACGAAAATATATCACTACATCGTTGACGTTGACATTCCAATTTATTTTGACAGTTAAGTACAGAGCTGGCGCCATCTATTTTCAAGGCTTTAAGCATGATGTGAAACGGCCGTGAAAACCCCTCATGTTATAGAAGTAAAACTTGAGTCAGTAGATATTCTTACGTTGTATTTAAATCCTCTTTGGATGATATACCTTATTCTTGCTCTACTATGATTTTTAACATAGACGTAGAATTTTTTCGCTTACTAAATCTATGATTTTTAACCTCCGACTAAAAAGATTAGTTATAAGTTTGAGGCCATAGTTTGTACTTTGTCTGTTTGTCTATGGCCTCATAACGGCTGCTCTGATTTTTGTGAGGTTTTTTATGAATGATGATGTTTTCGAGGTGGTTTTTAGCAAAATGTTTTAGTGGAAATTGGTGCAGCTGCTTCCAGAATGATCAATCAGTTCTTACAATTTAGTTGAAGAGAACTGAGGCATTTTTGCAGTTAGAACTTGGTTAGAACCTTGAGTTTGGGACGACACCAGGCTCCAGGCTCTCATGATTATCAATACCAGCATATGATGAGCTATACTTACTTACCTATTTACTTAGATATAGATATAGATGTACCTAGGTACCCATTTTATAACTTTCTGTAAATAAATTTATAAATAATATGGTATTAATCCACAGTATTGGACATAATAATTATGTATGATCGAGTGGATAAATTCCACTTAGGTGTTTCCTCGAAATCTGAATCACTGTCACTATCGGTGTCAGAGCCACTGTCTAAATTGACAATAAAAGGCTGATCTAAATATCCGTCTTTTTCACGATATTCCCCTTCAATTTTATGCACGTGTGCACAATATGCCTCAATGCCTCCGAATGACAGAAATGACATTCGGAGGCATCAATAGTAGGTACTGAACGCTTTGGTTACTAGTTGCGGCATATTTTAAATTTTTAAGTTCTATGTTTACGTCTGCTACTTTCCTTTTCATGGAACTCCTTATCATCTCTATGGGATTTAGGTCACAGTGATAATAATACAATAACACAACACAGGATGAAACAGTATGAAATATACAACGATTTCGGGAATTTATTTAATAATAATCTGGTATCACTGATCTGTAGCGACTGACACTAAAAGCGAAGTGACGTTTTCAATAGTTTCAGTTTTGGCCGTTCTACTGATAAGTTGGTGGCACTATACATGTGGAAACTTCCCGCCATTTTCGGTAAGAGACGTCGACTCTTCCCGCCATTTTCGAAAAAAGACGTCTACTTTTATTTTATTTCATTTCCTAGTGTTTTCTTGAGTTATTTTGTGTTATTTTTGTTGCATTTTAACTAATGTAGCTCGTTTAAGAAGCACAAGTGTAGTGAATTGAAACGGAAGTGAATTGCGTGGCTTTTGAAATTGGTGGAAATTGTCTACCAAAGTTTTAGTAAAATTGGCCACCGTTTTGCTAAATCATGACTCGGCTGTGCCTTTGACGACTTGGAAGGAGTGTAACGTTGCAAAACATAAATTGAAAATACAATATAGTTAAAATACAGATATATATATACTATAATATAATACCTATATAATATACTATATATATTATACTTACTTGAAACTGGCAAATGCACAAGCCGTGCGGCGCCAATTATAAAGAAAAAAAAAGAGACGTCGTCTACTCTTATTTTATTTCATTTCCTAGTGTTTTTTTTGAGTGATTTTATGTAATTTTGGTGGTATTTTAACCAATGTAGCTTGTCTTTAGAGCACAAATGTGAAATGGAATGGAAGTGTACCTATTGCGTGGCTTTTTAAACTGGTGGAAATTATCTACAAGTTTTTGTAAAACGGCCACCGATTTACTAAAACATGACTGACTGTGAATTTGACGACTTGGAAGGATTGTAAACTAGAAAAATACAAAATTATAAATTATACTTGAAAATGGTAATTGCACAAGCCCTCAAAAAATAAATAAAAAATAGTGTGTCTGTCTGTCATTGCGTTAGCATCCTGCGTCTGTGGTACTGACTCTGTGGTATCCATAGATCTATTCAGCAGAGCGAAAATTCTTTGTTTATGGTGGTGTCATACCATGGACTTAGTATAATATGTCATACTACTAGAAGGGTGTCATTCGGTGTTTCATTTCATTCATTCTTTCATTTGTTTGTTTGTTGGATCGGCTCATTCATCTTTCTATGCTATGCGTTACGTTAGCATCCTAGCCTGCCTATCATGAAGTTATAGGACTACCCAAATTCAAGCTTCTTGCTGCAGTAGTTTGTGTGTGTGATCTTTCTTGACTCCATAGCTTGACTCAAGTTGACTCCATAGCGAAAATTCTACGTCTATGGTTGACTCACTCTTCTTGGCTCTTGTCTTGCTTGAATACGTTACGTATGACTAGGCGGCATGGTCTTAGCATAGACTATAGCATGCCCAAAAGGGCGAAAGAAAAAATAAAAAAAATTGTCTTGCTTGAGTTTCCTATCCTTTCTTGTTTTTTCTTCATTTTTCATTGTTTTGATTAATTTTCTTCCAAGATTCATTGGTTTGGTAATATAGGCTATTATTTGTTTGTTGATAACTTGTTGGGGTCGTGCGTGCGTGGTGCTTATGCAATCTGCCTGCATTTAAATTAACGCTTCGCTATGACCTACAAAGATAAATATTGAATTTGAAATCGTTGATTGACCTACATATAATAAATACGTGGCGGGCACCGCGCCGCGCGCCGGTGACATTGACCTCTGCTCTGGCCGCCTGCCAGCCACTAATAGCAAAATCTGTAAAATTTTGCCCTCAGTGCGTTTGTTTTGTTTTATCTTATCTTTCTTTCTGTTCTGTTGTGCGGTGGTTTCGCGTAAATGCTTTGAGATTAGTCGTGAAGTTTCCATTCCAGAAATGAATGATGCTTAAGCATTGTTTATATTATTTAAAAAACTAATTGTTCATTTGAAATTAACAACATGCCAAACCAAGGAACATAGTTGGTACTTTACTTGTGCATGTGCAATTGTGCACCACAGACAGTGTGCTTGCATGAAACTTGCATGTGCATGCATAACTCATCGTTGACCGCGTGCATCGTGCGTCCTTCCAGTTTCTCACTCATAAAAATATCTTGGAGACGTGCACGCAAGCAAACATTGCATTAATTTGCATTGGTATTCATAAAATTGAAAAAACTGGTTGTTTGGTGTAGAGGTTTAAAAATGTTCCTTGCGTTGAGGTCTATCTATTTACTTACAACCATGTGTTTGTTGAATTATCGTGGAAAAAGTGAATTGCGTTATTTTTGAGATCAAGCTTAGTGTGTGTCTTCTTTTCCTTGAAAATTGTTGTTAACAGTTTCTGCACTGTATAATTTCGAGGTTATAAGCTAGGTACAACCATAATCTGTTCAAAGTTCTGCGTTGTTGGCATCAAGTAATACTATTATGGTAGTTTGTCATTGAGACGACTGATATTTGAGATTATCATTGATAATTGATAATCATTGACTGATTGATCATTGAGATGATTGATATTGTACTGTGACCACAAAAAAACATTTGTCTGTTCCATGTAGTTACATTGAGGTTTCATTATTTATGATGACTTACCTATGTATACCTTATACGGTCGCACTATGTTCCTTGATGACGAAATATGGGTTAATCTCAGAAACTTTCTTCCGAGCTTGATGCTTAATTTCCTTGTGCTGGTCAAATAACTTGCGGTCAGTACTTGACTTGTAGAACTTATACAACTTTAATAACTACAGGTTGAGGGGACACTAAAGCTTGTAAACCTGCCAAGAAGTAGTAGTAGCTTGGGGGAAGTACCTATTTCTACTGCAAAGCAGTAGTGCTTGCATTGCTGTGTTCTAGTTTGAATGGTGCCGGTGAAATTACAGGCACATTATCGTGACACAGGCACTTGAGACATTCATCTTTATATACCAGGGTGGCAGCCACATCGGGCGCGCCCTAGGTGGACGTAACCTATGAGGTACTGCAGAGGTTACCGCTTAACCAGGTGGGCCATCTGATTGTTCCGTCATTGAAATAAATTTAGAAAAAGGTAACCTGTAGTTCCAGAAATTGTTTCTTGCTTATCCGTGTAATTCTTAGAACCAGTGACCGAACATAGTGATAAGTGCTCCCTCGGTGATCTCCTTTAACACCACAAGCGAAGCTGTGGGTCTAAGCCTAGTTAATTATAAAACTAACAGTCGCTGGCTGTTTCACCCGCATAAATATTTTAAGGTTGTATTTTTAATTACTTACAATTGGGTTAAACAAAGTTTGTAATATAGATATTAATGCATAACATAACACCCGTTAGTTATATTCCTACATAGTCCTGGCCCTGTGTCATGGCCTGGGTATCAGGAAGATCCCCTGTGTCATGTCATGGGTATCAGGAAGATCCCCTGTGTCATGGCATGGGTATCAGGAAGATCCCATGTCATGGCATAGGTATCAGGAACTATGAGTACCATAGTACCATGACACCCAGACCCGGAACAAATATGTGCAGATCATTCAAACATTTGTAGGTTTGACTGGATTGTGGTATTGTACTGTTCTTGAGATAAGTGTAACGTCCTTTCATTCGTCAATATGAGCAGCAATGTATGCATCTATCTCTAGTCCGTTCATCTCTAATAATATATCGTTCCAAATTCTGCAGCTGTCAAATCAAACTATTTAATCTACAACGATTTTTCTGTATAATATCGACTGATTATTACTTTGAAGAGTAACAATTTCTATAATAGTCTATATCCATCATCAGTCCGTTAGGATATTTGTCAATTTTTTTTAATTTTTTTTTTCAATCGTCGATTTCTTATGAACTTGCAGAGTTAATTTAAGGCGTCTTTAACTCCGTCGTCTACCTGACCTTGTCATACCAAGTTGTATAAAAAAAAAACTATGACCGTATTTTTCCGTGACTTTGTTTTTAGTGATCAACATATATTTTTTTTCGTTGGTTTCTTTTTAAACCCTACGTACTTTCGTTACCTATTTTGAATTTTTTCCTCGATTCGCATTATGTGGTTATTTATATTTCCACTTTCCCAGTACTGTTTGAATCACCGATTTCATGTTTTTGTGTATCCTCACACATTTTTTTTTAATTGCACAGCTTTTACTTGTCCTTTTCTTTATTTATTTGTTACAACATACAGCAACACTATATAACACTATATAGTAATCTTAAATCTAGTACGTAATTCTAAAAGTGCAGCCAGCACCGTTGTACCGGATTATGCGGGTATACAAATTAGGGCAGGTAACAAAATAGATCCCCTAAGGTACTATTATTTATTCTGTGCCCTAGGTATAAGTAGCTAATGGTAGCGATGTGAATTTGCACTATCTTAAGCTAAAGCTAATGAAACGTATCGCAATCCTTTTCTTTTGTATATAAAAGGCGTCTATTTTTAGTTTTAACTCTAGAGAACAAAATCTCAAATCGCTGCAAATGTAAAATAAATATGGGTAAAAAAGTAGTACCTAATTAGCTTAGAGATTATAAACAAACGACGTCGTCGCACAGTGATTGGATGATTTCCTTCTTGAATAACGCGGGCGAAGTCGCCAAGAGTTTTCTGTTTTTTTACTTTTACGATTTTTTTATCTTTTTTCCATGCTTTTATCGATGGATTTGCTTACTTGCAGGGTAACGGGTTTTTTTAAATGTTTCCTTTGAGATCAATATTTAGATATATTCTAGCTAGAGTTTATTTTCTATGATTCTCCAAAAAGACGTATCACGTCATCTAGAGACGTATTATTCGTATCATTAACAACTCGATCTTTATTAACTCAACTGTTTTAACTTTTAACTAAATTTAAGTTTTAACTAAATTCCAGATTTGGGTACAAAACAGACGGAACCGCCAACTTAGGAATCTTCGTCGGGAAATCCATCATGTGATATTTTTTTGTTACTGAGTGGATGTTGTCTGTTATCGGAATTATTTTCCTAAGTTCAGTATCCTGTAGAAAGTAGGTATGCTCGACCAACAATCTTCATTCTCTCTATGGACTAGGATGAAGTCTCTTTCTGAAATCAAACTTTCGGAATTGTCTCCCCTTTCCAATTTAATTTGTGAGTCAAATTCATACGAAATCTCAGATTTCGGTGTCAATCCCTCAATCACAGGAGAAGGAATTCACCGCTTTTTTTAGACACCTCCTAGACTGACCTATCGAAAACCTCTGGCTAGCCGTCTGGCTGGTATGCCAATGATCTCTTGTCTTGCTGGACAAAGCTACAAGTGCATGAGCCTCAGACTTATAAATTTCTTCTTTCTTTTCGGTAAGTCGCACGACTAAAACTTCAAGCTCCTGTTTGCCTTGGAAATCGTGAACCGTATACACGGAAAAGAATCCGTTCTTCAATAATTCAGCTTTTTCAGATATTTTGAACGTAAGGAAAACCTCTTACTTGCCAGTTTTTCGAATAGACGAAATCCCTAAAAACCTAACGCATCTGCAATCATGAAGAACGGAAAAAATCGCATCAGAAGGCGACAAAGCAGCAGCAACAGACAAAGTAAACTGTAAACTTTATTTAAAAAACGAATCAATTGACCAATGTGTCATTACGACAAAGTACAACGTAATGACACATTGAGAATTCTACGATCGAAGATTCTACGCTTCACATCCGGGAAAACTTTTAATGGATTACTCAGTATGGATTAGTCAGTTGTATCGACACAGAAACGCCATTCACCGTTCTTTTTAGAAGTTATTAGTACCGGTGATAACCAAGGGCTCCACATGTCTCTATTGGACGTAAGTCCAACTTTAACATTTTATCAACTTCATCAACAAGAGCCATTTGTTTTATTGAAGAGAGTCGATAACAACGTTGTTTTATAGGTATTGCATCACCAGTATCGATACGATGGCTTACTAGATTAGTACGTCCTAGTACACCTCTTTCCTCGAATGAAATATTTTTAAACCGTTGAATTAAATCATTAGCAATACCTTTTTGACTTGTTCGAACGTCTGAACCTTGTTTTCAACGGCACAGACTGTGCGATCAATGGAATCAATTTTTAATTCCAGAGAGAGTATTTTCGGAGATAGTTTAAACAATTTCCAAAAATCTCACCCAAGGATTAGAGAAGGAAAGATTTCAGGAAAAACATAGGCTTTGACAATACGAGTTTGATTGTTAAATGTCATTGGTAAATTAAAATAACCAGTAGACATTGATTTTTGTTTGTTAGCAACCATAACTTGGTTAGGCGACTTGAATAACTTAAATCCTGGTTTTTGAAGACTTTATGGGAGTTGTTACCGAGAATAGTGTTAGAACTTCCGCTATCTAAAAGTCCAGAAAAAAATAATTTGTTTATGAATACATTAATAAAAGGTCGGTTATAATCTTTTTCTTCATCTTAAAGCACTGAAGTGGTTTTATAACAATACATGAAATTTTTAATTGTTAGTAACCAATTTTTCCAATCGTTCGAGTCAAATAATCAATTTTATTTTGAAGAGTTATTGAAGTTATTCAAGTCAACAGTTAGTTTTTTTGTTGTTCAGATTGAGAACATTTAGGACAATCAGTTATTTTTACTCCTTTTAGACCGCATTAGAAGCAAATCTTAAATCTTGGTTGCGTACAAGATGTTAAAGTGTGCCCTGTAACGCGACACCGAAAGCAATAATCATCCTTATGTTTTGAGATAACGGTTGTTTTTCAACCGAAATAGCATTGGAGGATTTCATGTTTTGAGTCGTTTTAGAAGTTGAGGGTCGATAAGCAAATTCATAAGCACATGAACTCATCTCTTTGAGGTTCATGAAAATCCCGATCTCTTTCAGAAAACCGTTCGTAGGTTTGACAAGTTGAGATTAAATCATCAACCGTTCTTATGTCTTTAAGGGCGATGAAGACTGAGTAACAAGGTCTTACATTGTGAAGCAAGATTTCAAGTTGTTCATTCTCACTGAGTTTCTTTGATAGTCGTGCAAACATACCAAACATAACCGAAACATATATAATAATAGTTTCTGTCTCACCTTGGGTTCTCTTTCTTATGGCCTCAAGTAATTTGTAATCATATAATCATACGATCCGAAATCTTTTATTAATAAATCATGGATATTCTTCCATGTTAAGGCAGGATTTCGGTTGTATTGAAACCTGAACCAGCGGAGAGCGTCATCAGAAAAGATTTCGAAAGCATGTTTACATAACTTTTCTTCAGAAATGTTTCTAGACAGTTTGATGAACTCTTCCAATTTCTGTAAGAATGATCTAGGACACGTATTCCCTTTAAATGAGAATGTCTTTAGTTCTCTTACAAGATTGTATGTGATTGGTGAGTCCTGAGAAGTAGGCACTGTTTGAGGGATAAAGGGAGCCTGTTGGTTTGAAAGCGTCAGAGGGTTAGCAAAGACCTGAGGATTCAAGGATATCTGAGGAACCACGAGTGACATATCAACTGTAGGCGTTTGAGGAACCATTATTTGTTGTGACTCAGGAAGAGTTTGAGGGATCAAAGGTGTCTGAGAAATTGTCATTGTTTCAAGGGTCTGAGAGATTGATGGGTATGGATCATTAGTCTCCACTAGAACGTTTCCCAGAGTTTCATATTTTTTATCCAGCATGTAAAAGCGTGATCTGAGTTTTGAGCATGTTTCTATATAAGGAGGGGTCACATTAATGCGTTCTAGTCTATGATGTAAGTGGTTCATGAAAGCCTAATTTCTTTTAAGTCCACTTTTGTCACCAGATATTTCAATCTGTGAAATTTTTGATTCAACAAAGTTGAGTGTGACCTCAGCCTGTTCAAGATCATCTTTGAGAGGAATCGGAGAGGATGATATACTTTCAGGGAAAATGTCACAAAGCTTTGACATTTGTTCTCTTAGAGAGATTAGAGAGTCCGTTGGATTTTCCCCCGTTACAGTCACCTCATATTCAAGTTAAGATTTATTCAAGGAACAGTATTTAATAGGCCTAGCCATGATTATAATATTTTTTATTTTATTTATATCCGTAGCGGCGTTTTGCCGTCGTTCAGTAGCTGAACCACGCCACGTTAATTGGCGCGTACTACCACGGGACCCGTCACTGAGCGTGCCACTAGAAGTCACCACCTGGCGAGACTCCATCGGCTCCACCTCACTGGACTATCCGAGGGGAGTACTATATTCCGACCATCTCGAAAGCAACTGTAAAATCAGTGACCGGGCTTTTGAAGAACCGTTAATAAATATTGTGACTGACTGTACCTTTGTGTTCATAATTAACACCACTTTTAAAACGTCACACTGGTATTAAATATTGCAGTGTCCGATTCTGATAACCCTTTAGTTCGCAGACGAAAAAAATTATGAAAATTTAGTTTTTTTCTTATTTGGTGGGCTTACCTTAAGTCTAAATATGCCCATAGAAATTTCAAAAAAAATCTAAGTATTATAGTTTTTGAGAAAACATAATTATGTCGTTAAGGTACAACATTGCGAAGCTTACAGGAAGTATGAAATAGATTTTAATGTTGTACTTGAACAACACTGCGGCTTATACAGAATTTAGGAATATGTATGAAATGATACAAAACCTATAAAGAAATATATTTACTTAGCGTCAAAAATCACTGAAATTATCAGTTTGGCTCAAAACATGGTAAATTTAAACATTTACATGATATTGGTAGAAACAATTTCTTTTTTCTAGCATACACAACCTCAGGTTACACTTAGTACAACACACACTTGAGTATCCTTTTTTGCAGTATTTGCACCTTCCTTGGGACACAAATGTTGGTAAGTGTCCCACATTGTCATAACGCACAGAATCAGGTGATCTTGGAGCAACCGGAGCTTTAATCTTCACAGGTGCCTAATTTTCATTTAATCTTGCCAGCGGGTTTCTGTTTTTTTGTAGAAGTTCTTTTACTACTCCAATTCGAAATGTTTTAAGGGTCATCTGCTTCTTCTTATCTGGGCGATATTTTTTGTGCAGCAGCCAGGCATTATTGACACATATATCAAGACCTTGGGTAAATAGTGCCATATACCACCTTTTAGTTTTGAAACTAGAGCGATACAATGAGATGAACATATCGGCCAAATCGACTCCCCCCATGTGGGCATTGTATTGCTTTACGATTTGCGGACACTCTACATCAACTCTTGATTTTGTCTCTTTCGAGTATCGTTTTATTTTTTCTTTTGGATGAGTGTCTACATATGAGCTTGCTAGCGTAACAACTTTGTTGTCCAATCATTTTACCACCGCCAGTTTATTTTGATTACAGACAAGCTGTTGGGTAGCACCCCTGCCTTTTTTTGCAAATGCCTTGTCAGAGAGTAACAAGGTTTCGCAGCCTCTCAATCGGTTACTTTTTACTGTTCCTAAGCTGAAAATGCCGTATTCATTTCGAAGATGGTGGATCAACTCCAAGGAGGTGAAAAAGTTGTCAAAAAAGACTGTTGCGGGCTTTTCTTTTATGGTCTTGCAAAGTGCTATCACAACTTTAGCTCCAAGGCCTAGGCTATTTTCATAGTCTGTAAACGAGCGATTTCTTGAAAGTATCTTCGCCAGCATAAGGGATAAAATCATACACCAAACCAGATACACCAGCTCGTACAAAAATTTTAAAACCCCACTTTTTCGATTTCTTTGGTAGGTACTGGCGCCTACTTCCCGCTCTCGTACCTTTGTACGGGTCATCATTTCATCCACACTGTAGCGTCCTTCTTGCAAGTAATAAACAATTGGTGCGGATTTTTTCAAAGAGCACCTTAAAATAGCGGTCATCATTCATGTCTGTGTTGTCAACAAAGTAAAAAAAAAAACGAATCTGTTCATATTTTTTCAATGTCATTACATCAGCGATTAAGGGGTATCTCAATACGTTACTCCAATAGTCTCGGTAAGCTGGCATTTGAACCACACCCATCAATAGGGTAATAGCTAAAAAATCTTTTATATCATCCGTTGTGACATTTATACATCTGGCGGCTCCACTTTGCACTGATTATAAATTTGTGTTGTCCCTGATGAGATCAATAATGTCTTCCGATGTTTTCGGAAGACATTATTGATCTCATCAGGGAAGAAATAAGTGTAGAAATAATCCAGAGGTGATGTTAGGTCTGCATCAAAAGGATAATGATATTGGGGTAGTTCTACAGTTGCCGCATGCTTCAACTTTCCGGTTTTCCATGTAAAGGTTAGGTTTTCTTACAAACTTCTGAACCCGTTTTACCACAACCTTAGGTGCAGTATGAGCCTTTCTTTTTGAACGAGTTGTATTAGTGTGCTTGTCAATGGTGATAAGACAGATGAAACTGAATTCAGCATAAAGGGAAGCTGTTCCTGCGGTGCACCAGTAGGGAACATTTGATAGATAACAGGTGACAATGGAATAGTTTCTTCATCAGACAATGCCAACGGTGAGTTAAATTGAGCTGGAGGGGCAAAATCTTCGTCAGCACTTCCAAAAATGTCCAGGTTGTTAAGAGACGAGGGATAGGACTTTGGCTCTGAACTGCAGTATGTGGAGTTTTCATCATCATGCAACCTAGGCTGCTGGATTATGACTTCATCTTCAGAATAGTCACTACTACTATCTGATGGTGCATTTTCCGGTGGAACAAGTGCCATAATTCTTTGTATTCTTAGCCATTTTGGCTTAATCTGAAGCAAGAAAACTAGTTTAATTAGTTTGTTTAAACATGCAAAACCGCACCCAAAGCATAACCAAATAGCAAACGCAACATAATACATAATTTATAAAACATTTATTACTTAGTAAAAAACCAGTATATAAATTAGTGGAAAGCGCAAAGTAGTTTAATCACTAGTCAATCAGCAGTGTTGATTACAAACGACATTGAAAATGACATGCATTTCAGTAGTCAATGCGCCGTGTTGATTACAAACGACATAGAAAATGACATGCATTTCACTAGTCAATGCGCAGTGTTGTTTGGGAATGACATTTAAAATGCTCAGTACTTTACAGCGATCATCGCAGTGTCGTTCACAAGCGACATAAGTGTTGACAATCTCTTAGATCCCTATGTAATGAAAGGAATTCGTTGTTTTACTCATTTTTCAATAAAATGTGTATTTTAGAAAGATATTCGACTGTGAAATAAACAAAAAAGTTAGCAAAAAACATTGTATAAATAAATATTTACCTTCGATCCACACGGTACGAGCGGACTCGGCGCCATCTTGCGAAAAAGTGATAGTTATATTGCGAGCTATAATTTTTATTTGGTTGCTTTTTGTTCTTGCTATGACGTGAATAACTATTGTCACAAAAAAAGAGATAAATAAATGATCAGGATTTTTTTGTTTATCGTGTCGTTCAGGATTTTCACTGCGAATTAAAGAGTTAATGAAGGGAATTTGTTTCTCATCACCAATTATCATCACAGACCGGGCACCCGAAATTTGAATTGCGAAAGCAATCTGACCAGCATGTAACATCAACGCTTCTTCTAGGTCGTTGTTAATAAGATGATGATGATGTCATCCAGGCCGATTTCGGCCACGGCGACTGTTTCCTGCTTTATAAGGAAGAGCTTCGCTGGTGCGCTCTTAAAAGAGCTCTTATAAGAGCTCTTATAAGAGTTAATAAGATATGAATCAATGGTCATAACAAAATGTGAAACATCCTTCTTAGATAATCCTCTGGTGTTCATAAGACGTTCACGAATCTCAGTCGCACGCTACCGTCAAAACGCCCTAGTGGGCGTTAATGGTGGATATGTTTTTTGTCGCCTATTCGGAACAAAATGCAATGATGCGCGTTTCATCGTGACAATAGTCCTCCAACACAAACTCTTCAAATTACGACGGAACATCTTCCTCCGACTTCAAAAATTAACTTTGATACATTGTGTCTATTTTTTCGGTAAGTGAAAAGACTAATTTTTACTAAACTATATGTCGGTATTTTAGTGATTAAATCTATGCCCGAGTTCTTTACGTGATCATCGTTTATACTTTTCATTGGTGCTAAGGTCTCCTATGCAGCCTTTTTCATCAAATAGGTACCTAAAGCTGTTTGTCGATATCGGTTTTGGTAAAGTCAGAAACACAGGTGTGATGATCTTGTAGTTTGCTTTCTTGTGTACATTTTGAATTAAATAATTTTCTTTGAAATTGTAGTTTGTTAAATTTTCTTTAAAATTTTTTTTTATATCATCTCTTAAGATGTTGTAAATTTTTAACATATGATAGATATTTATCCTATATCTATATTTATATATTTCCTATATTCCTATATTTATGATATCGTGTCCTGTGTCGGGCTTTTCTTTTAAGATTGCTTCAGCGACCCCTCTTTCTTCGAGTAATAACTGCAATCGGAATTTCCAATTTTGGAAGTTTGTTCCTTGTTTTAGGAAGTAACCTCATATTTTCTTGTATGCACTTTTCAAAATTAGTTAAATATCTTTTGTAAAAAAAACTTTTCATTTGAGAAACATATATTTAATTTAAATTTTTCACTTCAATATTTTTCTTGTTTTATGTGTTATTTATATTTTTTAATTGGGGCCGTCCATTAATCAAGTGTTGTTTTTTTAGAATTCTTTAACGTCCCCCCCCTCCCCCTTGGTGATACGTTGTGAGGTTTAAGACTGCCCCCCCCCCCCCCCACCCAAAATCATCTGTATTTTTTAGTACGTAGGTACAAAGTTTTTTTTTTTAGAATATTACCTTTAAATGTTATAAGATTTAACAATAACGTTTATACTGCAAATAAACTATTCGACAAGAATTAGAATCTTATTCATTAGAAAATTTTCTTAAATAGTTACCTACTAGTTTAAACTTACCTTTTTAGGAATAGAACAATAAAATAAAATAGGAAGACTTCTTTGCTTGGTGCTTTCGGCGGTATCTTGTAAAAGATCATAAGTATATTTTATAGATCATCGTCATCGACATAGTAAAATAGTAAATGAGTGTGAATCGTATAGATATAAAACTATTCGAATAAAATACCTATATAAAAGCCTAGCCTATATAAAATTATCATATGCATAGGTTGGCCACGATGGCAATATAATATTTTTCAATTTTAGATTTCCTTACAATTATTAGTCACGAGACAAAAATAATTAAACCCTTACCTGGGGTTAGATATTGGTCGCTTATCTGTTTCACAGGAACAGTATATACCGCATTCCTTCGCAGTATATTTCGCATCAGGCAAAACAATATAAACGACGCCGACGAACTATCGAATCTTCCGATTTGCTGGAAGAAAATTCAGGTTAGGGAGGCCGCTTACATACAACTGTTGCATCGACTAAACTGTTTCGTCGAGTTGTGTACTTTTCGTGATTTCTACTCAACTGAACAGTTTAGTTGATGGAAGTGCGTATACAATCGATTTTATAATCGACCAGTCTTTATTCAGCAACGCTCGAGTCAAAGTGTTTACAAACCATGTCAATTAACAACAAAGTTTTAGTTTGTGCTTTGCTTTATAGAAATTTTAAGAGAGATAAAAAAAGAATATACTGTGTACATCCTGTACTTAGTGATAGATTATCTAGTGGAATATTTCATACGTTACATTCTAAGCTGAAAGAGCACCCAGACAAGTTTTTCAAATATTATAGAATGAGTGAAGAAACGTTTAATGAAATAATTTCATTCGTGGGTCCTTTTATAAAACGCCAAGATACAAGATGGAGATGCGCCATATCAGTAGAAGAGAGACTAAGTGTTACTTTAAGGTAAGTAAAACACCTTTATAATATAGTAATCAACGTTTTATTTTAATAATAATTACAGCCAGTAATTGAGTTAGTGCAGCTTAAATAAAATTTTAGATCAAGTCGAGTAGAGGACTGTGCGGAGAAGGTGTGAAATTCGATAGGTAGCTTTGCAAACTATCCGCAGAGTTTTGGGAGCTAGTAGATGGGCATTGTCGGATATATTCCGGTCTAGAAGCGTCAATATGAGGTGGGGTAGATCCAGTGTAATCAGGTTGTTGGGAGCTAGTAGATGGGCATTGTCGGATATATTCCGGTCTAGAAGCGTCAATATGAGGTGGGGTAGATCCAGTGTAATAATATCCAGGTTGTAAGAAAGTGTTTGTGGAAGGCTGTAATAAAATGTTACGTGAAGGAAGTGTTACGGAAGATTGAGTATGTTGTCTATTGGCTTTTATCCTTCGACATACTTGCAGTATTTCAATTTTGGCTTGAAATTTTTCGTCGTCTGTCATAGACTGTAACGTAGGAACTAAAGAGAGAGCAAAATGTTTGTCTTCGTCTAAATCATCTTTTAGTATGTTCAACAAAGTTTCTTCGAACTTCGGATCAGAGTTTTTTTTTTTCTTGTATTTTGTGTTATAGGTACATTTGAGCCCATAGTGTCAGAGGTTTCAGTCTCATCTTCGGCTTCAGCTGCAGTGGAATCTAGATTACCATCAGTGGGTCGTTCTGCTAATGAAGATTTTAGAAATAGCAACTTTTCAAAATATCGATATTTTCGACGTTTCTTTGCCGCTTGCCCGGATGTTGTTTTTTGAGCCTTCAATTCTCTTGAAAAGCAGGTTCTCAAGTTAAGCCATTTCTGCTGGACCTCTGCACCTATAAATGTATACAATATTTATTTATCTATTTAACAGATAATAATTACAAAAGTTGAAGCTTATTCCTATAATAAAGGGATTAAAGTAGATTAAAACTTCCTTGGTGTGTATACCCCCTTTCCGTTACACCCTGTATATTTTTATGTAATACGTATTTTTTTTTTACAGATATCTGGCAACTGGCAACAGCTTCAATACCCTCTCATTTACATATCGAATAGGAGCAACAACTGTAAGAAACATCGTAAGAGATACGTGTGATCAAATTTGGGCAACAATGCAACCAGTTTACATGCCTCAAAGGACAGAAGAAGATTGGGTTCAAATTGCAGATCAATTTTATGCTCGAACTAATTTCCCTAATGTCATTGGTGCCCTCGATGGCAAACATATTCGGTTAATTCAACCAGATAACTCTGGATCTTCATTTTTTAATTATAAAAAATACCATTCTATGGTGTTAATGGCTTGGACTGATGCCGATTACAAATTTATTTATATTGATGTTGGTGCATATGGAGGTTCTTGCGATTCAAGTGTTTTCAAAAACTCAAATATGGGAAAAAGATTAGAGGAAAATAGTTAGAACATTCCGAATGGAAGAATATTGCCCCATGACGATAATGGGAAAAATATGCCGTTTTATCTTGTGGCTGATGATGCGTTTGGGCTTTCCAATACTATTTTACGTCCTTATGCTAAGAGGGGCTTATCTTATTAAAAAAAAGTCTACAATTATAGACACACAAGAGCTCGCCGGATGGTAGAATGCACTTTTGGTATTTTAGCCAACAAATGGCGCATATTTCATAGAGGGCTCGATGTAAACCTAGATTTTGCAGAATCTATAATAAAAACATGTTGTGTACTACATAACCTCGTACGAATGAAAGATGGAATACAATTCAAAGACACGTTCTATGACGCTCCACTAGAAAATATAATATCTCATGGTGACAACAGAGGCAGAAACCTCACCGGTCCGACAATACTTAACGTCTTATTTTGTTTCTCCTCAAGGCTCTGTACCTTGGCAATACGATATAGTATAAAATGATTTTTTAAATAAATAAATAATACAATGTACGAAACTAACCTCGTTTTTTTTTATTTTCTGGGTCTAATTCCAACCATCCAGATACGACTTCCATGCAAACTTCCTCCCATAGCTTTTTCTTCAGATTGATGTCTGAGTACTCTTTTAGACTCTTTAAGTAAAGCGCAGGCCTTTTTTCTACGCTGTTAATGAACTCCTCCGTATCGTCCGTAATAGTTCCCGCCATGGCGACAAGAGACGTGGCGCCGCTTCAAATGCTTATACGAGACTGGCAGTCGCGGTCAGTCGCGGATCGACTATTTAGTCGATGGTCTGCGCACATCAATACAATGCAATACAAATTGAGCGCTTGATCGATAGTTGTCCAACTTTTAAATCAAAAGCAAATCGATATAGCTTTTTGGCTTTTTTGTCGAACAACTATCGAGTTGACTGTATGTGCGCTTTAATATATTCTTTTAAACATATGATACACAACAAAATAGTTGTTCAACTAAAAGTTGTATGTAAGCGCTAGCCCTTAGTAAACTGTTACTTTTTAAAGTAAAGTGTTGTGTGGCATCCAAAAGCGTGGCCGCTACTTCGTGGCTGAGCTTCGGCGCTTTCAAAAGAGTGCAATTTTCTCGGATCTGATACTGCTTCATAAGTTTTTCTTTGGCTTCTTTTTCTATTCCCTTTCTGAGCCTAAGTTGCGATAAGTTATCATTAATTTTTTCGACGAATTTTGCCGCGTCTTCTGCAACTTCTCCAAGGGCCGATTGTGTATCCGGATCAAGATCAGGAATCGGTGTTGGTTGTTGGAAAAGTTCGTCTGGGGCCTTTGCTGATGTCAGATCTTCGTGGTCATTTTCAAGCAAACATTCCACGGGCATCGGCTCATCAGGAACAGCTTGCGCCTCGTTTGCTAAAATCGAAAGAAAACGTTAGTCAATCGCGTAAAAAACTAATAATTTATTGACACCTCTGCCGAACGAACGTTGTCTAGACACACTTCCAATCGCAACTGCCATCCTCGATGAGGACAAGGACCCAGTGGCCTTCGACGTGTCTTCCTTTGGTGTACTTTCTTTTGCCAAATTTGGACGATCTTGCCTGGGCCACCTATTTTGCCTTTATTTTCTTGATGAGCTAACTGGTACAGCACCACCACCACTTCTCGGCAAGTCAACAATGGTTACTTGCGACAGACACTGGTCTTCCTTTCTTGTAAAATCCTCCAAAATTACCGTTTAAGTGCCCAATTATGTGCGGAGCAATATATTAAATAGTATATTGAGGGCAAAGGCATCTTTGCATTCTCGAACCAGGTCCCTTTTGATCTTGAAATGCGGCACCTACTTCTTCAATGGGTCTGACAAACGTTTTTTACTTTACATGCCAAATTAATCTACAAAAAATTACAAGAAAAACTGTGTTATTACTTTTTTAATATCTCAAAAAATGCCTGAGATATTTACGATCAAAGTGCGTATTTCCAGCCGATGATTTTTTTAAACGCGGGCGGGCGCTCACTTGCCTATGACGTCACACCCTCGGCCATTCGACAGTCGCGCTTTCGTTCGCACGCCGCTGCGCAGTAAAAGTCTAAATTATACAGTTCTCAGTGGTAAAAATGGGGAAAAAATACTGTATTGTGCCTTGGTGCTTCAATTCAACAGTCAAAACACCTAATTAACTCTGTTTGTATGTGCCTGAGGACCCGAAAATGAGGAAAAAGTGGATGACAGCCGTAAAAAGAGTTGATAAAATAGGCCCTAAAAGTAAAGCGCACTGCTGTGAAGAACACTTCGATGTAAGTGTTTGTTAATAATAAGTTTTTCCTTCTTCTCTACTTATCCTTGCCACATTTGACCTGCGTAATGGAGGTACCTACCGAATTGTCTATTTTTGATTGTTTAAATAGGTATCAGGTAAGAAACAATCAAAAGGAGAAGGTATACTACCTACCTAGTACCTATGTTAATAAATAGCCCTGACGAAATACTAACTCATTAGAAGATAAATAAAGTGCTTGCATACTGAAAGGTTTATTTCGCATGAATATGCAAATCACGTGATAATGCAATATTATGATGAAGCGGAGCTGATCATCTGGTGACTGGTCCGGAGTCGGACCCGAAAAAGTTTCACGCCTACCCCTGAACGAATCAAAGTCTTCTTCCCAGGTGAAACTATTCGATATGCCAAGCAAACGATCGGCTTCATCGTCCATAGCCCTCTCAGCAGCGCCTACAGTTTCACGAACGTGATCATCTAGCTCCTCGTCATCAGGTATATCCCGAATTCTACCTGTCTCGGTGGCAGTGTTTTCAATAGGAGCGATGCCAAACTCGCTATCCAAATCACTGCCATCGTCAACCCCACCACTAGGCACTGACATAGATGTAGTCGCCACCCCCGATATGGACGGCTGAACATCAGCGCTAGTGCTAGCAATGGCTGGCAACAATAGAGGATATCCCTGAGCAACCACGTCTTCATCCAGCCTCACCCAGGTTTCCAGCTGCGCCGGGGTGCTGGCGACGTGGTCCTCGCATGCATATTATTTATCATATAATAATATACTGCTTATAATGTAACGCTAAATAAGCTTTATTTCTAATTGCTAAGCTAAATACATCGTAAATTATAGGTACAAGGTATTTCGTTCGGAAACATGTACAATACACTTCGTTCTAAAACACACCCTGTGGCTGACAAGATATTGATTTGACAATGACATAACGACACAACCAAAAGAAACGTTGTGTAGGGGTTTGAATCTGCCATTTTTGAAAGAAACGTCATCTTTTTATTTTATTATATTTTTATGTGTTTTTTCGAGTTATTTCGTGTAAATTTAGTGCCATTTTAACCGGTGTAACTTGGATAAATGGCACATCTGTGATGTAGTGAAATTTAAGTGTATTGCGTGTCTTTTGGAAATAGTGGATTTTCCCCGTAAAAACTCAGTTTTTCTGCCACTATTTAACCCTTAATCAAACAGAATACTTTTTTATGAGATAAATGAAAACTAAGAATGGTTTTTAGGTAAGTTGGGTGCGTAGATTCAGAAAAAAAAAATATAAAAATTAGGTAGGGGGTGGGGAAAGGGTGTTTTTGCGGTGGGAAATAATTTCCCATTATCCGTTACTGCATAGCAAAATTTTATGGAAGTGGGAAATTGTTTCCCATTGTCCGATACGGTTGCGGACTTTTATTTTTACTAGTAGTTCCCCCTGCTTTGCTTGAAATTTTAATTTTTGTTTTGTAAGTAACTCAAACTATGTAACATGCAAACCAAAATAAAAGATGTTTATTATTTATTTATTTATTTAATATTATAATAAGAAATTAAGAAAACTATTAATACAAAAAAGGCGGAATTATCATTGCAATCATCATACTTATAACTATAACTATTAAATTTATTTTTCAGATGGAGCAGTATGAAAAGCTTTGAAGCAGGTTTTGGCGCACAGAGATACATTACATGTGGAACATTGTATTTTGGTTCTCTGTTCTTTCTTTTTCAAACTGCAGAACTTACATCTCTTGTAAGTTCTGATTTCTTCTGGCAAGTGTATGCCCACATTCATTAAACGGACTTCATCAGGCACTCCAAAGACACCACCCTTTTTGTTTTTAAACCGTATAGCTTGTCCTGGTACTTTCTTTGTTGTGTGATTGTCTACTAATGCCCGTGCCAAACGCAACCTGAAATCTCGGTGACCATGCAACGTTGCAACGTGTGTGTCGTTGTAAGTAATATATGCATTTATAATGGAAGCATCGAACATGAAGAATAGAAGTCTCATCCAATATTTTCGGGATTTTCGGTCAATTGGGTATGAAGACCTAAAATGGTCAAATAAATCTACCCCACCCATGCTTAGAGTATATGAAGCAATAGCTTTCGGGCACAGAACCTCTTTTCTAGTGCCATCTTTTTGGGTTCTTTTCACGAGCATTACGTCACGTGGTTGATGTGCGGTTGAGAGCACATTTACTTCTTTAGTGTCCATCCACTTGACGGCTGTTACGGGCTCTGATGTGACAGCTGTGAATTGATGTTTTTCCAATCTCATCTGTTTCGGCTGCTTTTTATTCTTCATGACATCAGGCAGATATTTTTTGTTGCTTCGAACTGTTCCTACTGCAAAAATATTTCTGTCAAATAGATCTTCCATAAGTGGAACACTGGTGAAGAAATTGTCGAAAGCAACTAACGTATTTCCAGGTACATTAATACATAGTTTCGTCACCACATTGTAACCTAGTCCGTCATTCTCTGTGCTATCACCTTTACCGGTATAAACTTCAAATTGGTACAAGTATCCCGTTTTGGCGTCACATCTAGCCCAAATTTTGAAACCCCGTTTGATTGGTTTCTTTGGCATATATTGTTTTAATGTACTGCGACCTTTAAATTTCACCATGCACTCGTCTATTGACTGCACGCTTGAATTATATGCTTGTCTTTGATAAACCTTGTTCAGTTCTGTAATAAGAGGTCTCACTTTATATAATTTATCGTGGTCAGGAGAGTCTCTTGGTGGTTGCATTTCATTGTCGTTAAGGTGTAGGTTTACAGTGATCTTTTTAAATCGCACGATTGGAAAAACTTGTGCAATTTCTTTGTTATAATAGAAAGGATCTGACGACCAGTATAACTCGAAATCCGGAAGAGGATTTAACCCCATCATGATCAAAACTCCTAGATAAGCCCTGATATCTTCTTCAGTGACTGGTTTCCAATTGGCGCTCTCTTTTTGAACTGCGTATCGGTTAGTTTGTTCCGCTATTATCAGTATCAATTTATCTGGAAAAAACCTTTCAAAAACAGTCAAGGGCTGAGTTTTGTATGTGTCCTGAAACTTGGGTTTAAAACGCTTATCAAAAACTGGAATATCATGGGTTAAGTCAGCTGTCTTCCAATCTCTAGGTCGAGACCGGTCCCTGGGAACTACGTTGTGATTTTGAGACTCTTCTTGATCATCTTCCATTAATTCATCTATATCAATGTCCTCTTCAAACATATTGCCTGGTCTTTGAGTAGTAGCCACTTGTTCGGGTATGTCAACTATTTCTGGTTGAATGTCATGAGATGAGGGACTGCCTTGATCTTGAGTGCATAATTCTTGAACATGGAGTGGACTCTTTGAAGTATCTTGCTCAGTAACATTGCGGACTGTATTTTGAACATGGAGTGGACTACTAGATGTGTCTTGCTCGAAAACATTACCGTCCGTATTTTGTATCGTTGGGTTCTGAGACTGGTCATCTAAAATTGACAATAAATCTGATCGTGTTGTCTGCAAAACGGGTTCATCTTCAACGTTGTCATCATCTAAATTATCTTCGATGCCAAAAATTTCTTCGAGACGATGTTCTATTAGATATTCATCCGGCTGATTTAAGTAACTTGCAGAAGGAGAACAAATGCTATTAGCAAAGCAATTATCGTCTTCAGAATCATAATCGGATAAATCAGATAAGTCAGCCAAGTTTTCTACTGCTTCTTCTAGTTTTTTTTTAGTAAGTGGTTGTGGTTTTCGTATTTTTTTCTTATTCATTTTTCTTTTGCTGGAAATAAATAATAAAAATCTGAAGAAAAACAATATCGGATACGGATAATTTTTTTGTGCACGAGACAGACGGTCAGAAGTTGTATATATATATTACGGGAACAAAGAAAATTTTAAGTGCAGGAACGAACAATGGGAAATAATTTCCCACTTACTAAAACCTAAAAATTTCTAGTAAATCGTACTGTTTCCACAGTTCTTTTCAAGCCAAATATGCAGAAAATAAGTGTAGTTTATAATAGTGTTCACTATATGCACTTACCAGATTTTTTTTTCAATTTAACCTCAAAACACTGACGAGAAATGGTTTTTTGGCAAAAAAATCGTGACCTCTGACTTTCTCTTTGACATTTGGTGACATATGGCGGCCATTAAAAAAATGTTGCCATTTTTCAAATTTTAAATATTACCAAGATTTTAAATTTCCATAGATGACATTCCTGGGTGTTGCCATTAAAAAAATAAAAAAATATTTTGTGAATTAGGAGGAAGTGGGAAATAATTTCCCAATGTTTGATTAAGGGTTAAACTGGGTTATGACTGAAGTATATACCAGAGTACTCTGTGTGACTGACTAACGGAGACTCTTGACGACTTGACTATAAAAATATATTATTATATCACTTGACATTGGCTAAATTATTGAAAATAACGCACAGAAGCCATTACCTAAGATAAGAAGAAGAAACGTTGTGTAAAGTATCTACTTCTTAATGTATTTAATGTATTTACTTAATGTATTTTCTTTCTTTCTTTCTTTCTTTTTACTTTGAACATATAAATATATTACTTCCAGTAATCTGTCACGCGTAACATGTGCGCATACTCTCTCGTCGTGTATTGATATGCCATCGCAACACGATTAACAATAAATAACACGAGTGATAATGATATTATGTGCGCAGCGCAGTGTCATCTCACAAACTGCGCGCCGGTCGGCCGGCCAGGGTTGCTAGATCGAGTTTCTGAATTTTCCCCATATTTACATATTTTTTTCCCCAAAATGATAGGTTTTGAAACTCTTTTCCCCAATATTTTTTTAACCAGTTAATAAAACAAAAGGAATATTATGCATAGTATTATTTATATTATATTTACATACTGATAAGCAGAGACGAAGTGTCAGAAGTTTTGAACATCATGCTGAGTCGTGGATGATGTTCAGAACTTCTGACACTTCGTCTTCATTTAAACTTGTCACATATACATTTTCAGCATTTGCTACATTTTATTAGTGGGTTGAAACTTGATGCATTCACCGCCGAAATTAAGAACATATCTGACTCTCATTATATGGTCGGTTGTTGTAGTAAACAATCTATTACGTTGTTTTTTTTTTTCACACTCATTATATAAAATGCTCGTTCTACGTTTGCATTAGAAAATGGCAGGCTTAGCAGACAGGTGGCTAGTTTTATAATATTGTGGAATACAACTTCCCCAGCAGCGTTTTTATATTCTGAAACCTCCCCCCAAAATTCTTCAGCACTATTTGTTTTTTGCCATGGTTGGAGAGGAAGTATTCTCCACTCATTTATAGCAGCCTCAATATGTTCTGTTCCTCCAAAAATATCTTTGAAATTAGAAATCACATCTCTTATATCTGGCCTAACTTGGCTTGTTGCAATTGCAGGAGCGAAGTTGGTAATTTTTTCTAATATGTTCATATTTTTAGGAATCCTTTTTTGTATTTGTTCACACATTTCAATAAGAAATCCGACACATCTTTCCTTAATGATTTTTAGATCATTGTTGTTTATACCTTCAGATTCTTCATTGAAAGCATATCCAAATTGTATGCAACGCATATTCATGATGTAACTGCGGAATTGAAATGTCGGCAATTCGTTTATTCTGATGTTTTGTAAACGGTCAGGAGGGATCAAGATGGATAAATAATTTGTCAATAACCCATTTAATTCTGTCAATAGTTTAAGCGGTTCGACATTGTCGGATTGAAACATTCTGTTAACGTCCGTTATTGCCTTTAATGCTTGTTTCAAAAATAAGAAATACAGCTTATTTGATTTGGACGAAAGCATTAGATGCAACTGTGCAGCAGTGTAACACCGTTCATTATCTTTAGCAATTCTAAAGTGGAGTTCTAATACACTGTTCTAAAATTTTTGTGAGTGCTGCTATTTGAGCTAACCAACGTGTGCCTGATAATTTATCAATTTTCAAAGGGGTTTTTCCAGCTATAGTTTCGTATAGTGACGCATATTCAATTTGCCTTTTTGAACTGCAAGAAAACCAGTTGTGACACTCTTTTACTATGAACTCCAGATGGGTAGGCAAAGCTCAGCATGCATACTCAGCTGCAAGATGTAATGAGTGTGACACACACTTCACCACTGTTAAATGCGGCACGGATTCTTTTAAAATAGATACAAACGAATGGTGTTCTCCAACCATAACGTTAGCTCCATCGACGCCGACACCAACTAATTTATTAACATCTAGGCCATCTAATGCTAACTGGTCTTTAAAGGCTTTCGTGAGTGTGTCAGCATCACCGGTGTCTATCTCCAATAATTTATAAAATGTGGTTATGATTTTGAGTTTAGTTTGGCTATAGTAACGTATCATCATGCACAACATTTTTTTCGTGTCTTTCGACGTGCTTTCATCTATTATTATCGAGAAACTGCTGTCACCAATATCTTCAATTAAATCGCTAAACATACATGGAGATATCACATTTGTTATTAGACCAGTACATTTTTTGCGGTGCAGCTTCAATTGACTTAGTAAATCTGACGATTTATCCAGAGTTGAAATTAGTACGCCAAGATGGTCAGCAGTCATTATTGAACAGTGTTCCGCTATGAACGCTGAAATGTTTAGTTCAGCTATTTTTCTTTCATTGGTTAGGCCTGCTTTGAAAAAGGTGGTTAATTTTTTGTTACTCAATTGTGAAAATTTTAGGGCCTGTTCATGTTTTTTACAATTGGCATGATTTGTCAAATCTTTCTTATGGGCAAAAGTGCAAAAGTGCATTTGCACAGTTTACAAAATGCTCTAGATGCATCGCCCTCGACATCTGTGAGCCAATCTGAAACAAATGAGGATGTTTAAATTTGAAACATAATTTAGGTACCCTAAAAATTAGGGGTATTTTTTATATTGCCACACCAAACAACAGTAACAGGTACCAACACCATCACCAACAAAATAACTTATGTCATGTGATGCTCATGCAAGCTCATGAGCCAACAACCATGCTCAGTGACAACAACCATAACACATCCACCTTCAATAACAGTAAAATCCAATACATTACCGCCCAAAATTTAAAGTCATCAATCCGTATCAACAGGGAACGAACTATAAAAAAGAAGTACAAGTCCTCAATTTCACAATAAAACTTATGCATAGGTAAAAACCTATCTAAAAATATTGACCAGTTACAGCCCTTCACACTAGTCGTAAGTCGCATATTACTGAAAGTCGAAAGTCTGATGTACCTGTTCACACTGCGTCGCGAAGTCGTATAGGTCGTAGTTTCGCGCCATTCGGTACGTAGCGAACTCCGAGATGGACGCCGACGAAGAACTTGTTGTGCTCTACTACTTACGAAGAAAATTAAAAAAGTTGAAAAAATCCAAGAAAATACTGGATGCACCCAATCCTAACAGAAAGATCGACTTTGGGAAGTTATAAAAATTTAATACATGAATTAAAAAATGACGAACGAAAATTCTTTAATTATTTTAGAATGTCACCAGCAACTTTCAACGACCTACTGTCAAGAGTTTCTGCGAGCATCACGTATCGGAATACGACATTTAGAGACTGCATTTGTCCTGAAGAAAGACTGTCGATATTTCCTAGGTAAGTGTTTTTTTTAGAATCACACTACAACTGCTACAAATATTCAGATTGTATTTGTGGTATAGTAGTCTGATTGTAGCAGTTGTAGTGTGATTTCTGAGGTGTATTGAAATTGAAACAAAAGTTATTTTAACTTGTTTATTTTAAGTAGGTAAACAGCGCAACATATTACAATAATTCAAAAATCGGAGAAATTTAAGTCAGTACTTTCCGACCAAGTAGATGCAGCAGGCGATCCTTCCTCATACGTTTGACGTCTTGCATATCCAGACCCATGTGGGGTAAGAACAGCCTGGTTTTGAGAGGAATATCCGGATTCATCGGTAGATAAATAATTATAGTTCTGTGTCGAATACCCCGATCGCCGTGTGCTATCACGCGCGTAATTATAATTATTTGCATAAAGTCTGTTTTCACGTTTCTTTTTGATTTGTTGTATCAGTGATAATACACCTGATTGAAGCTCTAACGTTTCGTCATCGTCGAAAGACGTAACAGAGGGTAGGATACCTTTAAAAAATGATAAAATTGGGGGATCAGTTTGTTGTGATAGCCTGCTGTCTAAAAACTCGCTCATTTTGACATCTAAGTCCATTATATGTTGCTCTGGTGGCATGGTCTTTTGTCTTTTAGAAGTGATTGGTTGCGAATTCTCAGACAACTGAGTACTGCCATCTGTCCCTGGTTGAGATATACGCGACGCAACAGACTCTTGAGGAGGATTAGGTCTAGCAACTTTACGCAAAAAATCCATTTGCTCTTTATATACATATGGCTTTGACGACTTTGCCCCTGATCCTGTTTTTTTTTTCATCATTTTTGTTTGTTCGGATCCAGACATTCCGTAAGTTAGTCCACTTGGTCAATACTAATTTACCTGAAATTATATTGCAACATTATTTTCAGATATTGTGCGTCAGGATGTTCCTTCAAAGACCTGCTCTACAATTTCAGAGTCGGGGTATCAACTGTTAGTAAAAATATCAAAGAAATGAGTTGCATTATCTGGGATACATTAAAAGAAGAGTTTATGAAGTTGCCCGACAATGAAAATAAATGGGAAAACATCGCAAATGGTTTTGATATTAAAGCTAACTTCCCACACTGTATTGGAGCCGTCGACGGCAAGCATATTAGAGTAGTGAAACCAAATCAAAGCGGCTCGATGTATTTCAATTACAAAGGTTATTTTTCATTTGTTTTACTAGCTGTTGTTGATGCAGAATACCGTTTCATTTATATAAGTGTTGGTTCATATGGGAAAGAATGCGATTCTTCCATATTCAAGGAGACTACCTTTTGGAAGAAACTGAATGATGGTAGTTTAAACATACCAAAGCCAAGGCCTCTTCATGAAACAATCGAAAAGGATATGCCCTATGTACTAGTTGGCGATGAAGCTTTCCCCCTGACGACAAATTTAATGAGACCTTTCGGAGGCAATCATTTGGATGATACGATAAGAATATTTAATTATCGATTATGCCGTGCAAGAAGATTTGTTGAGTGTGCTTTTGGAATTTTAGCTAATAAATGGAGAATACTGCATCGACCATTGGATGTCCACCCAGACACCGCTATCCATATTGTGAAAGCCTGTGCAGTATTGCATAATTATTTAAGAGAAAGGGATGGTCTAAACTTTGAAGATATTCAACTTGCACTAGAACAATCGATACAAGAACAAGATCAACAACAAAAAGTACATAATCCTCGTGGTGGTCCGATTGCAAAATGTTATACGATCGGACTTTGCAGACTATTTTACTTCCCCGATTGGTTCGCTGCCTTGGCAAACTAATGCGCGATACGCATAATATAAATGAGTTAAAAATTAATAATACACTGAGAAAACGGAAAGGCTGCATATAACAATTTTTTTGCTAAATGCAACCGAGTGACTTGTTTCCCACAGAGCCTGCAAACTTCGTTGCTAATATTAAACAAGTCAAGTTTGTTAACGATACTTACGTAACATTATCCGAGTAACTTTGTTAAAATAGCTCATTTAAAACTAGCCAACTTAGCTTTATTACCATTAACCGATTTAACTCAGTACCTCTTTTGATTTTTAGTGAAGCTACTGGGTTACCATGACTACTTTGTGTTTGTATTTTCAATCACTTTTGTTGATAACCTATAAACAAGTTAGTTGGCTATTCTGAACCAATCACAATTGTAGTCACAGCCAACGTGCTTTGTGATGATAACAAATAACTCGGTGGTCACAACTAAGTTGCTTGGTTATATCTGTATCGGTTGCAGGTAACCACAGCCAACCTACTTAGTTATTTCTAAATAACTCAAATTGGTATCAGTATGATTTTACTGGGTAACTGCAACCTATCTGCTTAGTTATTTCTAAATAACTCAAATTGGTATCAGTATGATTTTACTGGGTAACTGCAACCTATCTGCTTAGTTATTTCTAAATAACTCAAATTGGTATCAGTATGATTTTACAGGGTAACTGCAACCTATCTGCTTAGTTATTTCTAAATAACTCAAATTGGTATCAGTATGATTTTACTGGGTAACTGCAACCTATCTGCTTAGTTATTTCTAAATAACTCAAATTGGTATCAGTATGATTTTACTGGGTAACTGCAACCTATCTGCTTAGTTATTTCTAAATAACTCAAATTGGTATCAGTATGATTTTACTGGGTAACTGCAACCTATCTGCTTAGTTATTTCTAAATAACTCAAATTTGTGTCTGTAGCATTTTACTTGGTAAACCTAATAGGGTGTATTGGGTAACCGCAGCAATACAATTGAAGTACATCTACCGAATACACTGCTGCGGTTACCCCGTAGTATATGTAGTTACTGAAATAAATACAATTATTTAATTAAAAAATTACTTTATTTATGTTTTTATCTGTAAACACTTAACTACGTACTTAACTAAAATTTAAACTAAACATTTACAGAATTTTTTTGCTTATTGTTTATACAGGAAAATAGCTTGAACAGATTGCCATTTTTGAACATACGTCTTTTTATTTTTTATATTAATATTTTACTGGGGTTAACTACTTTGTCCATTTTCATTTAAGTTATAATTTTAAAGTTTAAAAAAAATTAGTGTACAAATATTAACAGCGTACGTAATGATTTCTTAAGTCAAGACTTCTTCATCATTAAGTCCATCTGGTAAACGTAAACATGGTGAAGATCGCGATGACTCTGAAGATCTTGACACTCGTCGGCGCTTCTCCACAACACCAGTTTCCCTATACTTTCGTTTCAGGTTGTGAATTTGGTCTGGTAATTTACCAGTCAATCTTGATAAGGCTCGTGGCGATCCGACAATTTTAGTATGAAAATATACTGAAGGTTTTTCTTGGGGAAATACTCTGGTTATCTCATGTGCCCAATTAGCATAAACAGAGGTTCTAACTGCTCGTTCAGGATTTTCTCGTAGGATACATGTTCCAATTATTCGGACTAAATTTTGACGTGCTGAATTATTTAATGGAACAGTCTTGCCTAGGTTCAACAGTCCTTTTCCTTCGAGACTACTGTTCAACAGCAGTCGCAAATCCTGAAAAATATACAAGATACGTTATAGCAAAAATGTTGGATAATAAAGCAATAAGTAGGTACACAAAAGGGTAAAACCAAAAATACGAATCGGTTGCATAAAGGAAAATGAGAATTCCTACTTAATACATAAAATAATTGTAAAGCTTTGCAAAAAAACTTTTTCTTTCTCAAGTTTTTTCGTAGAAAATAGGCTGTGACAGACAGACAGAGAGACAGACGGACAGACACGAGAGTGATCCTATAAGGTTCCATTGTACCTTTTGAGGTACGGAACCCTAAAAACACTGGAACTGAGAAACTCCTTTTATTTAAAAGTCTGTTAAAATATTATACAATCTGTGATACACAATAAAATACAATAAAAACACAATAACATTTTCTTGTGCGTGCCAACCAAGGCAGGTGCTAACTTACGGTGAACGGTCTGTACCTACATCCGAGAGCTAAAGCAGCTAGGTACCTATATACCTAAGTAGGTACTAGATATATGTAATAAAACTGCTTTGTAACCAATTTGTCTACTTACGTTTAAAAACTTCAGCGTATTCCTCCAAGTTCCAAGCAAGGAGAAGATTTCGGACTTCCTCATCCATGTTACTTTTCTGCAACCCAAGCGTGCTCTGTCCAGCAAATGCACGCGAATCACTCCACTCACTACACTACACTAGCCGAATACGTCAATAATAGTCTGTCACAAAACAAATATCGATGTATGTTGTGTAGCGAGTGCCCGATATATAAAAGAGATTCAGAATATTCAGATGTCCAGACGACGCAGCGAAGCTGACATGCGTTGCCTGCTAGTATGAATTTGCAAATGGCCGATGCGTATGTCCGTCCGGCCGCGGTGCGGATACCTACCATAGACACTTGTTTGAATTCAGCCAATCACATAGTTATTTATAGACAATAGCTTTGTTGTTTCCTGCCAAATGACTTGGTTACTGACAAACAACACAGTGTTAGTTACATACAATCAACCGACTAGGCTAATTTTAAATACACTTACTCTGCTGCTAATAAACTACTTAGGCTCATTTACCCACAGATAAGCAAGCTCGTGTAATTCTAACCGTTCTACTTGATTGTCATTTACTTAGTTGTAGGTTAAATTTAACAAAGTGACACGATTACATGCTTCGAAGATACAATGTAGTTATAACTGTATTTAGATTATCTACCACTAGATAAGGTGCTTATCAGGAAATAACAGAGCAGCTTATCAATTTTTAAATATTTTCGAAAAGGTTTACATTTACCGAGACACTTATTTGGAAATAATAAGTTCGTTGCTAATAGTACCCGAAATCATTTAACAAACTTCACCTACCTATTAGGAACAAAGCTGTAATTCAATTTTTAACTAAGTCTTGGTTGTATGCAGCCGAAATATTTTTAGACAAGCCAAATTGGTACTTTGCTAAAGTTGCGTTTTTTCAGTGTACAACTGTAAATACATAACTATGTAGTATAATAGTTAATAAACTTTACTGGCACTTACCGAAATGTTGTCTTTCTTTTTCTTCCATGTTTTCAAAATTAGGTATTAGTATGGTACAAATTTCGCGCCAGGCCAATAGTTTCAGATTATTATTTTTGTAGTCAATTAAAGTTTTATCCCAAAGGACTGCTCTTTCGTGAACTAATGGAATTAGTTCTTCGGGTTTTATTTCTTTCTCAATTTTCACACAACACACAAAAACAGCGCGCGCGCAACCAAAACGACGAATAAAACACGAATGGAGTGAGCAAGCAATGTCTAGCGATCTAGGAAGCGGGGCGGGGAGAGAGGTAACAACGCGCTCGAGTCGATTAGATGCACGACTAGTGTGAACAGCAACAAGCAGTGTGCGAGCACGATTCGACGCGATTTTTTCTTACAACGGGCGCTGGCCCGTCGGATGGTTTTTTGAGTCGTATTAGACTAAAAATCGCATCTCATCCAATGTGAACAGCTCCATATAAAGTGTATGGTGACCAGAGCATTCGACTTTTAGTCATATGCGACTTACGACTAGTGTGAACGGGCTGTTAGGTAATATAATATGTACCTACAATAATTATACATAGTAGCGATATTTTATTTCTTAATTTGATTTATATTTCAAACTGTAAATGCTTGAGTAGGTTTATTTAGAAATGAACCTGCCATGCTCAGAATACCTTCCACGAAAAATTACAGCCTAAGTAGGTAGGTATTCAAAATGATCCTTGTGATTTCAATGAATAAAATTATTTTGATTTGATATATTATTGGTGCCTGTAGTTTCGTGTGGTTCCTCCTCTTTAGCGGGGACCTTCCCAAGTAGGGTTTTTTTCTTTTCGCAGTATTTGCACAGGGTCCGTGCCCAAACAACACAATAGGTACTTGGTCTGGTCTGTGAACATTTGAACTCGCTACCTCTTTCTTACGGCGCGCGGCCGAGATAATAGGCCAGCGGACGAACATAAAACGGACCCGTTAGTTAGAAGGTCCCATTCGGTACCCAGGGTACATCGGAGCCCTAACAATATACCTACTGGATTACATTACGATACATAAACACATGGCAATTAATGAATGAACTTACCTTTAAATTGTGGTTCCGCTTCCCAGGCTGTTCTATAGCGTCTCGCCATTATTTGATTGGAGCTTAGGAGGATTGAGGAGCTGAGGATTGAACATGAACTTGAAGTTACAATTGTTACAATTGTGACTCTTTCTGGCAACACTCTCAAAATTTCATACTTAGACGAGGCTCGAAATGCTTGGCATAGTGCTTGCCCCAATACTACTCCCCCCAAATCTCTTTCGTCTCAACGGCAATGGGACGGGCCTCTGTGCGAGCTGACGCGGAATTGTCTGTTACAAACGTGCTCAAGCTCCACAGATCGTGCTCGTCTCCTGGCCGTTTCCAAATGGGAGTCAGGGTTTTGGTTGCAAGCACTTCCATCACACAATACTGGTACTTTAATGGATCCAGTTTCTTTACGTATTGCAACTTCTTTGCGGTTGGGTGCAGGGTGCTGTGCCCCTCATCACTGCCAGTGCGGTACTGCTGTTGATCAGCTTGGTCACCACGGATTATCGTGCACCAGGGCTGCCGGTAGGATTTCCCGCCACGCTAGCCTTAATGATATCACTCGCCGGGCCCTTACCAGCGTTAACATTCCAGCTATTCTAGAACCGAATGGTCTGTTACGTGACGATGGTAAGCGGCCTGACGGCATGACTCTTGTTCCGTGGGAGAAGGGTAGGCCTTTGGTGTGGGACGCTACATGCGTTGATACCCTTGCGCCATCTCATCTGTCCGGGACATCAGTTAGGGCCGGTGCGGCGGCAGATTCCGCTGAGGACCTCAAAAGACGCAAATATGCAAGTCTCGACAGAGCTTACTTATTTGAACCTTTCGGGGTCGAGACTCTGGGTCCGTGGGGTTCCGGGGCCCTTCGCGTTTTCAAAATTCTTTCAGGGCATCTGGTCGAAGCGACGCGTGACCCGAGAGCTGGCTCTAGTATTAGTATTGCCATTCAGCGTGGCAATGCAGCCAGCATCAGTAGTAATGTTGGCCCATTTCGCCCAATAAAAGAGATTTTTTTTTTTTTTTTTTTTTTTTTTTTTTTTTATACCTTTTTAGAGTTTGAACCACTTCGCTATCGCTCCGTGGTCTATTTCACCCATTGTTAAATAGTTACATTAAAAATGATCTTTGACCGATGTATTTAAGGAAGTTATTACGTCTCTTAGAGCATTCCATCGAAAACGCTGTCATGATGAAGTTCGTAAAACAACCGCTAACGTTACAATTCGAAAACATTACCATTGACTCTGAAAAACATAATTTTCGACATGGAAACCTTTTACCAAATTCAATACGTTGCATAATATGTGGTCCATCAAATTGTGGAAAAACTAATTTAGTAATTGGTTTACTGCTACACAAAAATGGTTTGCAATTTAGAAATTTATATGTGTATTCGAAAACTCTCTATCAACCAAAGTATGTATTTTTGGAACAGATTCTACGAATGGTTCCAAGTGTATCATTTTTTAAATATCGTGAAAATGAAGAAGTTCTTACTCCAGAGGCAGCAAAATGTGATTCAATAATAATATTTGATGACGTAGCGTGTGAAAATCAAAATAATATGCGTGATTATTTTGCAATGGGTAGACATAAGCATATCGATTGTATTTATTTAAATCAGACTTACAGTAAAATACCCAAACAGCTAGTAAGAGATAATGCAAATTTAATTGTCCTTTTCAAGCAAGATGATATAAATATGAGACATATATATGATGAACACGTCAACGCGGATATGACTTGGCAAGAATTTAGAAATATGTGTTCAAACATATGGAAAGAACCATATAGTTATTTAGTGATAAATAAAGATTGTGAAAAGAATAAGGGATGTTATAGAAAAAAAATTGATACATTTGTTGTGTTTAATTAGTTGTATAAATAATTATTGCATATAATAATTTGATTCAGTAACAGTTTCACCACTCAAAGACTAAAACGTGTTCTATAGTAATCGAAAAGATATTATTATAGTTTATTAAAACATGGAAAAAAATCTAAAGAGACAAATTGTGAATGCAGCAGCTGCTGTTAGAAGAAAGGTTCGAAAGATGCGGGATATTGAAACTGAAAAAAATGATGTTCTGGAAACTGTTTTTAAACCAATTACAAATTCTCTCAATCAATTAGTTGATGAAAAGAAAGATAATATTAAAGTAAAAGAAAATGAAACTAAATTAAACACATTAAGTCCATTAAACTTTGATACAACTCTTAAGAAGAGAAAGCCTAACGTTGGATTTAATGATGATAACTCTAATGATGAGTTAGATGAGAAAGATGATTGTTCAGAAAGTTCTGGATATGAATATGATGTGAATGATGAATCTTTCAAATCAGCTGATACAAGTGAACCTAATCAGAGCTCTAACATTTCATCGTGGTCTATTTCTTCTGAAGCTTTGGGTAATGTTCCGTTTGGTGTGAGAAATGAACGTGGTAAGCTCATGATGGGTTCAGCACGTGTGGTGGTTTCTAATGATTACATTCAAGTTGGTACAAATAAGTACAAAAAAACGTTTGGAATAAATGAGCTTTTATTCAAAAGATTGCCTGATTCAACAGCAATCACTGCAGAAGATTTGAGACATTATAAGTTAATGTTGCTAGAAACAAACGTTCATCGAAGAGACTATGATTCACGCAAACCAATTAAAAGTAGCAAAGGACGAAAGTACTTAAACATAATAAAACCACTATTCAAGCTACGTAAAGTGTCTGTAAGTACTGATGGTAGTCAGTCAAACTTATACCAAGGAGAAGGGATACCATTATTAAAGAAATGGAAAAAGAATGTTGATTACGTTTACTGGGATGATCCTAACGAATTGATCGATAGATTAAAATTATTAATTGCATCTCAGGATGCTGGTAACACTGGGTTGGATAATGAAATCATATGCATTATAGAAGAATTGCGTGAGAGTGGTATTATAATACCATGATAAATAAGATGAAATACATCATTTTGTTTCATTTGAACTTTATCTCTGACCCCTATCAGTTCATCATAAGTAAAATGGATAAATTTGGTCATCACATTCATAAACGACTGCGATTACCAGAATTCTTCGAAATCTTTGACAAGGCATTGATGAAAACAGAAAACGAAGAATTCGATTTGTTATCAACGAGATTGACAGGTGTTACAAGTCCTTTGAGACCGAACGATGCAGCTAACAAAGAATACGTAGATAAGCACTGTGAATTATTTGCAAACAAGCAAGAAGTTTATAATACTCTAAACGCTTTAAAATCGGATATTGAAAAATATATTCAGCATTTTAGAGAAGACTACTACACAAAGATTGAATTAGAGAAGTTCATTAAATCAAAAAATGAGTAAGCAACAAGTTGTTAATGAAATTCATAAAACTGCACGTAAAAACTTTATTCGACGGTTTGTGGTATTAAAGGGAAATTGATGACTTATGGCAAGCTGATCTTATAGACTTTCAAAATTTAAAAAGTTATAACAACAACTATGCTTATATATTAGTAGTATTAGATTGTTTTTCAAAGTTTTCTTGGGCTATTCCAGTCAAAACTAAGACTAAATCCGAAATAGCAAATGCATTTAATACAATTTTAGTCACCACCCATCGTCAGCCAATTAATTTACAAACAGACATGGGTACAGAATTTTATAACGATGAATTCAATAAAATAATGATGTTTCATAAAATTAACCATTATTCTACATACTCCATAAAAAAAGCCTCTATAGTTGAACGTTTAATTAGAACTTTAAAAAACAAATTATATAAATGTTTCAGTTTTAATGGTAGTTATAGGTGGGTTGGGAGGCCTTTGGAAAGTGTTATGATTACATACAATGAGACAATACATCGAATTACAAAATATAAGCCGAACGAAGTTAGTCAGTCAAATCAGGATATAGTCATGAGAAACATAAAAAGTTAACAGATGATAAATATGAAATCAAAGAAAAGTAAATTTTTTATAGGAGATGTTGTACGTATAAGCAAATATAAAAGTAGCTTTCAAAAAGGTTATACACCAAACTGGACTACAGAACTATTTCGTATTAAAAAAATTAATAATTCAAAACCTTTTACTTACGTAATTCAAGATATGTATAAACAACCGATTTTAGGAACTTTTTATGAAGAGGAACTTCAGAAAACTAGCTGTCCTAATGTTTATCTTATTGAAAGAGTTTTAAGAAAAAAAGGAAGCAAACTTTTTGTCAAATGGTTAGGTCTCCCTGATAGTGAAAGTTGTTGGATCGAAAAACGTGCAATTTTATGATCGTGTAAGAAAATCTATAAAATTATATATTAGTTGTAAAAAACAGTCATTAATAACTCGGCAATGCGAGGTGGAGGACTGATTAATAGTTTAATAAATAGTTTACCCTTTGAAGTCCATTTACCTGGATATAATTATTGTGGACCCGGGACACGATTAAGAGAACGATTAATAAGAGGTGATACAGGAGTTAATCAGTTGGATAGTGCATGTATGCAACACGACATTGCATATAATAACTCTAATAACTTAGAAGATCGACACAGAGCTGATTTGGAATTAATTAACATGGCTAAACAGCGAATGAAATCCAAGAATGCAGGAAAAGGAGAGAAATTAGCTTCGTGGTTAGTTAACAAAGTCATGAAAACCAAAGTAAAACATGGTGCAGGAACTAAATCATTTAAATCTATTATTTCTACTATACGTACTCGTATCAAGAAGCTAAAACCAAAAAATAATTCTAAAGCTATACAAATAGCATACTCTGCTGCAAAAAAACTCGTTAAAAGTAATAAAGGAGTTCGTTTGCCTCGCATCATACCGTTACCGAAGACGGGTGGTATTCTTCCCTTGATACCAATTTTTGCTGGATTGTCTGCATTAGGTGCATTAGCTGGAGGAGCTGCAGGTATAGCTAAAGCTGTAAATGATCACAAATCAGCTAAAAAAAACTTTGAAGAGGCGCAAAGGCACAATCAAATTATGGAATCTATTGCTATAGGGAAAGGTTTATATATGAAACCTTACAAGAAAGGCAATGGACTATTTGTAAAAAGTTCAAAAAACTAATGAAAAGGTTACCCAATCGTGCTCTCACCAATATTGACATATTAGAATATGCTTGTGGACTCATACCCTATTTTAGAGGTGTTTATATGAGAGATGAATTACCAAAAAAACCAAAAGCCATTGAATGTGCTATCGTTAATTTAGATAGTTCAGAGAATGAAGGAACACACTGGGTAGCCTACGTAAAGTATTTTGATTATTGTGAGTATTTTGATAGCTTTGGAGATTTAAAACCTCCGTTAGAGATTGTTACATACTTAAAATCGAATATAACATACAATTACTGTAATTATCAAAAATTTGAAACATC
This sequence comes from Operophtera brumata, assembly GCA_932527175.1. Classification (NCBI taxonomy): domain Eukaryota; kingdom Metazoa; phylum Arthropoda; class Insecta; order Lepidoptera; family Geometridae; genus Operophtera; species Operophtera brumata. Next base: position 43,103,060 of record OW052226.1, on the reverse strand, counting down.
GAATTGTGGACATCTTTGTTTAAAGTTCCTTCAGAAATTTTGGAAAAATAAATGTAAATAGATCATGTACCTGTACGAATTAAATATGTATAAATTTAAGAACTAGTTTTATTTAATTCATTTGTATAATGTCTTTCACACTGTCTATAACTGGTAATACAACGATTTTATCATCTAACTTTTATCCTGCTTTAGAATTTGATGGAGATTATGAATGTGCTCTGCTGTATTTGTCTACATTTAATTCAATTCCTAATATTGACTCAAAAAACAATAAATTTCATTATGGTCATAATGAAATCATAGAGATACCGGAAGGTGCCTACGAACTTCAGGATATAAGTGATTATTTAAAAGCGAAAGTCAAAAATGCAACCTTTAGTTTATTTTGTAACAATAACACTTTGAAAACTTTTCTGTGTTGTGCAAAGGATATTCATTTTGAAAAAGAAAATTCTCTTGGTACTTTACTAGGCTTTGGTAAACAAACTCTGAAAGCAAATATAATAAACGAGTCACAGTTTCCTGTTAACATTTTATCAACGACTGTGGTCAGGGTTGAATGTGATATAGTGAGCGGCTCATATATTAATGGAAAATCAAGCCACATAATTTATGAATTTGCACCCAACGTACCACCAGGATATCGACTGATAGAAATACCTAAAAATATCATTTATTTTCCTATTAATCAAAATAACGTTAGTACTATTAACATAAGATTATTAGATATTCATAATAATTTGATAAATTTACGGGGTGAAGAAGTTCAAATATATTTGCATATGAAGAAAAGATGATTGATTATAATAAATATGCTAACATGAAAACAAAACACATCAGTGCTAATCGGACAACCTGCAAAGGAACAGCTCAAAAAACAAAAATTACAAAAGAAAATAAAAGGTTTCTAAAATTCATCGGACTTTTGAAATGAGTATTTTAGACATATCAAGTTCTCCAGCATACGATAACACCATAGATGGTATTGAATATCATTCGTATAAACCATACGTAACAAGTTTTAACAGGAATGATGAAGTTCGCATTCCGATCAATCAACAAGATTTATACATATTACCATCAGCCAGTACCCTTTATTTGGAAGGAACAGTAATGATTGTTAAAAAGGATACGAGACAAAAAGTTGCAAGCTTTGAATTTACAAACAATCCATTACTTTTTCTCTTCCAAGATATTCGATATGAGCTTAATGGAGTCGAAATAGATAAAATTAAAAATGCTGGTATTACTACAACTATAAAAAGTTTATTATCCATGAATGAAAATGAAGCTAAAATATCAAAGGCTTGGGGTTGGGATATAGATGGTACAAAGGATCATGGAGGCAGTTTTTCAGCTTCAATACCACTAAGTAATATTTTAGGTTTTGCAGAAGATTATAAGAAAATCATCATAAACTGTAAACATGAATTGATATTATTACGCAGTAATACCGATTTAAACGCATTGAAAATTCCATCTACTGAGGTGGTTGAAGACATAATAATAAATAAATTAGTTTGGCGCGTTCCACACATTAAAGTGTCTGACAAGGAAAAAGTTCGTTTACTAAAGCTTTTAGAAAAAGATCGACCACTAAATTTCGCGTTTCGAAATTGGGATCTGTATGAGTACCCATTGCTGCCTCAAACCACTAAGCATACATGGTCAATAAAAACCTCATCACAGATAGAAAAGCCTAGATATGTAGTCATTGGTCTACAGACCGGTAGAAAAAATGTAGCAGAGAAAGATATGTCATGCTTCGATCATTGTAATTTAAGAGATGTCAAAGTGTATCTTAATTCTACATACTATCCGTATGAAAGTCTTAATGTAAATTTTATAGATGAAAAATTTGCTTTATTATATGAACAATATGTAAAATTCCAACAGTCTTATTACGGACGCAGAAGCGAACCGTTGCTGAGTGCATCTGAGTTCAAGGAAAAGGCACCGCTCTTTGTTATCGATTGCTCTAGACAGTGTGAAAATCTTAAGTCAGGCCCTGTAGTAAGCGTACGTGTGGAGCTTGAAAGCAACTCGGAGATACCTAATCATACGTCAGCATATTGCCTCATTTTAAATGACTGTCTAATAGAGTACAGACCACTTAGCAATTTAGTGAAGAAGATAACATGAATCCTGATACTGTTATCGTTGACCTACAAGGATTTAAGGATACAAAAAGCATCTTCATTATAAAAGAATTTACTATTTTTATCAATGGATACACTCAAACTTTTCTTGTCAAACCTCCGTACTCATTTAATAACTTGACAAACGAGGAAAAAAGGCAAGTTCGGTGGTTAGAAAAAAATCCTGGAATTTTATGGACTGAAGGATTCATTGACTACAAAGAGTTTAAGCGTACTATTACTCCATACTTAAATAATAAAAAAATTATTTGTAAGGGAACCGAAAAAATTAAATGGATTCAGGATTTGTGTCAGAACTGTAAAATTATAGATATAGGTGACAAAGGCAGTCCTAATTTTTTTAAATTGTATAATGACTATGAGAAATTAAAATGTATAAGTTTGAACTGTGTAAATCATAAGAATAAGTGTGCTTTAAAAAATGTACTGTGTATTAAGATGTGGTGCGATGACAATAATTTTTATAAATTTCTACCTAAACTTTTTAAATAATTTAACTTTTTAATGAATTCTAAGGATTTGTTACCTAACTAATTTTGTTTTCATATACCTGTATATTTATTTTTTGAAATAAAAATCATTTTACTTATTAAATATTTTATTTTTATAACTCTAAGAACTAGGTAGAAACATAAAACTTCTTACGTAATTACAAACTTATTTACACAACTTTACGTATCACACGCAATATTTTCTGATATAGCTCTAATAATTCTCTCAGTTTTGTCCATAATATCGTCCACAAATTCTTTCACTACATATTGCGCAGATAAAATCACTTTATTTTCACTATCACATGTGTCACTTATGTCTGTTACTTTTATCTGAATTAATCTTCTCCCTGTGCATGCTTCTCGGGTTAGTACATATGAAGATCGCTGCACTCGACGTTGACGCTTTTCAAGGACTTCGCAATGTAATGTTTTTTTTGGTTTTCGTTTGGGTCGCTTTAGTTTTTTGGTCTTCAAGTCGAGCAGCGGGAAGTCTTCATCAGGATTTTGTGCACAGTGAAATAGCAGATCCTCAGTGTTTATCCCGAAGAGTCCCTCCGGAGTCTCAGAATCCTTAGTTAAGAAGTCAGCCATATCTGAGAATAGAAAATATACTAATATTATAAATGATAAAGTTTGGATGTTTGGGTAACCACTATCAGGTATTCATTATACAGGTTAATAGGAATTTATCCAATGTACCCAGTAAGCAGCAGGCTTCAGGAATAGTTTTGTTTGTTATTCTTCGATTTTGATGAAATTATTAGATAGATATATAGATGGATCAAAACCTACAATAAAAGACTAAGAACGCGGGTGAAAACGCAGGCGAGAGCTAGTAATTATATCACTTACTTACACAAAATTTGAAGCTGAATTGAGATAAATTATATTGAAAAGTAAATATACTTACCGTAAGTACTAGATAGTTGAAATCTGTAAACGTTAGCTGCCGACGTTGTTTAGAAACAGAATGAATCAAATAAATGTATTTTCTGCAATGTCGATAAATTCATGTTAAGACATGTCCTAACCAGCTCATGCAAAGTACACGCACAAACTACATAGTACAGAAGGTCAGTTCTCTGAATTTGATTTTAATTACCTACGCTCAGCCGTAGCGCTAGGGTTGGCAAAGGCTAAAGTTTAGATTTCAGAACGTTAATTAAAGACATTTCGGCTCCGACTGATTATGATTTAAATGACAATTATTTTGTATTCAGTGTTATGTTTAGACAACCAAACACAACGCAATTCATATACGATCGTTTAGTCTGCGAGCGCTCGCTCGCAGACTAGCATTTGACCCAGTTTCATCGAGATCGTTGTGTAAACGTGTATATAGGTAGGTGTGCCTGTTATCGCTTGTTGTACTGAGTTGACCTTCTGTACTATGTATTTTGTTGTACTACATGGTTAGTTACTTATTTGCTGCGTAAGATAATTGCAACATATTACTATCGCTTCTGATTCATGTAATGAATGGTATAAGTTTTTACTGTGGCTTCTCTTGTCAGTTTTACTTAGTTTGATTACAATAATTTTAAGTAGGACTTTAATTTTAAAATTGAGTAGGTACGTGATTTCTAAGAAGAATAATAAAATAATAACAATGTTCTTTAATCATCAAAAAATATATTTATTTTCTTAAAACTACTTAAATTTAATTCTTTTTAATAAGGTTTACATTCTAGGTGGATATCAATATTTAAACACATAGTTTATTTATATAGATCTTAATAGCTAGGTATACATTTTAGGTGCGTACCGATTTTATTTATTTTCTAAATACATTTCTCAGTAACTAGGTTTACATTTTAGGTAGGTACCTATTTTATTTATTTTCTAAATACATTATTTAATAGGTAGGTTTACATTTTAGATGGGTACCTACATATAAACATAGTAAAAAAGTAAAAACTAGATATATCAACTCATATCCCAAGAATGGATACGTGACCCCATGCTCTGCTTGATTTTTTATTACGTGAAATCAAACGTTTATCGTCATTACTAGAGAGTGCTATTTTGTTTACTGAACGTGTGAATATATCATGTTTTATGCTCTTAAATAATATATTCTTCCTTCGTAAAATATCTTCAGTTTCCAATGTGTTTTTATAGTCTAACATATCTAAATCACGTACGACACATGCCTTTATTCCTTTAGCCTTTTTTATTTCAGTGTGGGTATTTTTTATACAGTACAGTTTTGAGCGCAACCCTACAAATTCCATTATTATTTTCCCCCCCATTTCATCTTTAAAAAGACCAGGTACTTTTTTATTAATTATTGGTAATTCATGATAATTATCTAGAGAAAAATTACTGGTATCGAAATATTCCATAAAATTAATTTTTAACTCTTGATAAAATTGTTTTGTTTTGATATGATAAATGAAACTGTCTGTATCAGTGTAACACATCTGTAAATGGTTTCCATAGAATGGTTGAAAAATTGAATAATGAAAATCATACATATGTGCTTTTGACAATTCAAGTACTGTGAATCCTATATACAACGGCTTGTCTAAAACTATACGACTGGGTTTCAATTGAATTGCAACTAAATTTTCTGTAAATACGGAAGCACTATGAAAATTGGGACTAGCGATTAGGTTTTTTGCACTATTTAGTTTTTTTGTTTTATTGTTCTGATCATTCCACTGATTTATCAGCTGAACGTTGACTTTTTTTCGGTTATTTTCTAACGTCTTTCCAAAAACACTATTATTGAGCAGTTTAAAAAAATCTTGTTCAAAAGTTGAAGTGGCTTTTTGCCGCAAACTTGTATTAAGATCAATATATTGTTTTAAGTAAGCGCTTTGTCGAAAAGTAATAACACGATGGATTTTTCTCAATATTAAACCATGTTTGATACATATTTTTAAATGCTTGTAATGTATCACATAGTTAAATTTATCATACAAATTAGGAATAAGCTTCGGATGTTTTCCACCAGGTGGAATATCTTTTTCAGGGCAAAATGGTAAGTCGTTATGTTTGCAATGTAAATTTTTAGGATAAATCAAGTCTACTTCTAGAATGAAGCCATACTCATCATCGTCTAAAACACTGTTAACATCCAATTTATCGATTTCGGTTTGATTGAGAAATCTAAAGTTTGATAACGGTAATGTTTGACTCATGCTGTATCCATAGAGATTGTTACAATCTATATATACAATGTAAGATTCAGGCATCAACTGATCATAATCTTCGATAAATTCATTATTGGCTTTTGCATATCTTTGTGAACACATACATACTCCACCTCTTATGCCTGATTGAATCATATTTATCATATCGAAGTCATCAATGAGTTCCAATTCAATGCCAGTTTTATAAAGCATCGCATCGAATGATAAACTAGGTGCAGTTACATAAAAAGCAGGATCTAAGGAATAATGATGTTTACAAGTTTTTCTAAAATTTTCAAAGATATCAGTCAACAACAACACGTTTGTTTTTAAATATAAATCAGTATATTGTCCTAAGTCATGAATACCGAATTGATCCCATACCATAAGTGCATGTAAATAATCTTCATCTGAAATGTGTTCGTTGTTTAAAGAGCTATAAAAACTGTCTTTACATGGAAGATATTGCTCGTTGTAGCGTTCCCATGTGTTCATATACTCGTATGGGTAGACACCTTTACGTGTAAGAAGCGAAAACTGTGATTCATTTGGAAAACATTGATTTAAATGAATGAAGTCAATAGTTTTCATCGTTTTAGCTAATTTTTCTAAACTGGTTCCCAAAAATTTGAAAGAATCAACAAACCGCAATTGTACATATTCATTTTTGGATATTGGAATAAATTTAGTAAATGATATGTAATTTTCTTTTGTTTTAGGAATAATTCTTACTGACCCAGGTGCTTCCCCCAATTTTTTTATGAATAAGTGGCAATCGTAACCAGATAAATTATGAAAAAAAATTGGAACAAACTTTGGAACTTTATACTGTAAATTGCAGAAGCTGTGAGCTGCTCCACGGTACTGACCTGTAATATGACAGTGATCTCTGACCCTATCACCAAATAAAAAGTTCTGACAAATATGGCATCGAATGGCATTTTCATAGTCAATAGCATCGATAATACTAAATTCTATAGACACATTTTGTGACAAAATTTCATGAATATTCTTAGCGTCTTTGTAAAGAGACGATACAAACTTGTCAACGCAATCAAATCCTCGATACGATACAAATTTATTATAAGAAGGGTTGACAGAACAGACAATATTGTATGCGAACGCTATAGGCACATGTTTCTGTATGGTATGTGTATAAGTACCTTCAGTTTGTAATTTTTTAGTGTTGCATACATCTATCAACATTGTTTCAAAGTCAGCATAAATTATAAATGGTATGTTTTGCTTCCGATCAAAATTTTTAAATTTTATTATAGATCCCTTTTTTGGTAGCACGGTAACAATACCATTACATGTGTGATTTTCTACACTATCTACTGTTGTAAAAAACAGTAAGCATGTATCACAAAAGTATATTTTCCCATTATGTTTGGTTATTTGACTTCTCACCAGTCGCGACAAGTTTTTTATGAGACAATAATGCGATTTTAAACTATTTTCTATGTATAGTAAGTGTATAATTGTTTTATTGATAGAAGGTTCTGATTTGTAGAGTGGACCAATAACTTTTTTATTTTTTTCCAAACCATAAATTATGAAACTTAATTGCGGATTATTTTTTTCAAAAACTTTTATATCAGACAATGTCATAGGAAATAACATATTATCAATGTTCAGTACATCACTAAAATGTGGGTATGATTTTACTCTATTTTGATGTTTCTTAGCAGGATAGAGAGCTGCTACTACACACCATAAGAAACAATACTGATCTGTGTTATGAATATTTAAACAAGCTTTTTTTTGTTTAATTAACCTTGGTAAATCGATAAAAGAGCTTCCACCAAGCGGTTGATATTTATTCACATTAATTTCTAAACTTATACAATACAAAAAACCCCAACCAGAATCGCGGTCTTGAAATTCATCAACTTTCGTTCGTAATGTATCCCTCAGCGATAAAAACAATGACTCAAAATTATAATTACTATAGATAGGAGTGTTTTTTGTACCAAATGATTTGATTTCTTGTTCATTATTTTTGAATAATAAAAACTTTGAGAATAGCTCAAAGTTTGTTTTTATACATATATGCTTTTGTAAGCATTCGTCTAAAACATGCTTTATTTTGTCTCGGATTGAGTTTAAAAAGATATCAATATTGTGTTGGTTTTCATCTTTTGCTGAAATTCTATAAGAAACAATTCGACACCGAAACGCTGAGGTTACAGTTTCAATTCCCTCAATATGTGGCTGACTTAAATTGTTTTGTCTGTGTTTATTACTACGTAAATGCCCGATCCAAAACTTATTACATACAGTTATTTTGCATACTTCACAGAACGGCATTTCGATAATGTACTTACGTAGTGTTAAAATCCTAGCTATTTTTATTGCAAAGGGTTTTCGACAGCTCTCAAGACCGTTTATTAGAATAAAGTTTGATATAAATATAAAACAATCATCGTTAAAATCCTAGATAATAACCATAGGTATTAATTACATCTATGTGTGTAACTATCCATATTACAAAGTATATTTGTTAGCTTTAGATAGCACAAGCATAGGTTTTTTTTTTTTGAAATATCATTAAAAAAAAAATTTTTTTTTTATTTAAAAGTAATTCTGTTAGAATAAAATGTTGGTTCACAATCCTTAAACCTTTTAAATACTGTAGTAAAAAACTCTTGCAGAGTTTCCCATTCAGGACTGTGTTCACCCAGTCGTAGTTTAACCGACGTTAAAGCCTTTTTGTACCTTTCTTCCGGGTTGGTGTTTTCAACGTCCTCAACGCGGTAAAACTTGAGGTCACAGAAGAAGTCACCATCAATGATCGCTGCGGTGCGGCGGGACTGTCCATCGGAGACTCGTGACGTAAATGATGATGTATTCACCACACTTCCACGACCCTTAATGCTTGGTGACGAGCTGGTTTTTTCTTCCGCCTTTAAGATAGTAAAAATATTTTTTTTGGATTTTTTGTTCCTGTAAACAAAAAAATACATAATTAACGTTGTTATTTAATCAATCTATACGCTTTCAATACTTTTTTATTAATAGCAAATGCTATATTCCATAACAAAATATAGTCTTGAATGAATTTATGTTATTCATACGAATAAAGTAATCATACCATAAAATTCCTTATCATTGTTATGATTTTGAAATAACAAAGCAGAGGGTTTACTATAGGTGTTTTGTAAATTATTATTATATGAGATATTCAATAAAAAGGTTTTTTTTTTTTTTTTTAAGTAGCACGAGAAGTAACATATTAATCTTGGTTTGGCTATAGGTTCAACAAAAAAATATATGTATGAGGCGTAGAAGGCAAGTTAGTATTCTATAATTTATCAGTTATATTTACCAATTAAAATCTTCTCGATTACACCGAGTGACAGCTGTTGCACTGGTTGGAGATGTCTTACGTTTCTGCACTTTAGCTTTTGAAGTGACTGACTTCTTGATTGGTTGAGCTACTACCACTGATGCAGCCGAGCTTTCGTATTCTGAATCATAATCAGACCTGTAAATAATAAAATACATTATTGTCTACTCCAAACACCTTGAGTTATAATTATCACATTCAATAAAATCCGAACGTTCAATAAGTGTTTTCTATTTTAAAAAGGTATAAATTACAAAGAAATGTTTACACTGTTAAATGACATAAGTTTAGTGACTTTTAGGTAAGGTATCCTTTCCAGTTTGATTTATCGTTCGGCTTGGCTGCGATTTGCTATGCTAAGTTTGGTAGGCGTTATGACAAAGGTGAACCGCGATAATTATAATATAAGTATTCTTATCGTTGCACATCCAGGGGAGGTGTGCGGTCGCACTCGTTTCAACACACATTCTCTAGAACTATGCTTAATTATGAATGAAGACTTAAGAATTATGTTACAAGTTTTTTATTGAAATCTATCAAAAAACTAAAAGTTTTGATTCAATTTGAATGAACTTCTAGAATACAAGTATTAGTAATAGAATAAACTTACGAACATTTTCGTTGATGGTGTTGATATCGCAGTGGGTGGGTAGGCAGCGGTAGGTACTTGAAGTTGTGGTGACTGCGTCGTGGTTCGAAGTAGGTAGGTAGGTACTAGCAGCGTTGATGTTTGCAGCGAGCAGCAGTGATGGTGGTGAAGAGTGTTCTTGGTACACAATCGATATTTTCCGATTTTCACCCATTTTATATTGCATTGATCGTTGTGTCAGCAATAATACTTCATTTTTAATAATAGCATCAATCAGTTAAACTACTAAACAAATTTGAACCTTATTTTATATACTTATTTATAATAATAATTGCTAAATGTTTACATTGAAAATATTACCTTTTGATACTAGCTCATGAATATGCTCTTCTCTTTATTTAATTAATACAAGGAACAGTTGAACAAACTAAACAAATTTGAACCTTATTTATATGTTTACCTACAGTAATAATTGCTATGTGATAATGTTGGCATTGGAAATATTATTACCTTTTGATATTAGCGCTTAAAATATGCTTTGCTCTTCATTTAATTAATACAAAGAATTTTGTTGTTTCTGGTAAAACTTGTAATCCAATCAAAAGCATGTTGAAGTCATACAACAAAATATATTTTACACTAGTTAGTTCTAACTATACCTATTTACATTTACATTTACTATTTTGAAATAAATGCTATATCATAGCATACCATTAGAGATTCAGTGTTGGACTGATAGGTTTTTTTTTTTTATATTTTTTTTTTATATTTTTTTTTAAATTAGCAATGATGTTCCTTTGTTTGACTACGATCTCACCTGTTGGTAAGTGACGATGCGATCGAAGATGGAGCACAAAGGTCTAGAAGGCACCTATTCACTCTAGCCTTGAAGAGACCCAGATTATAGGAAAGACAGACGACAGTAGTGTATTCCACTCCTTAGCAGCACAAATATTTTAAACGAGGCGGGAATCGAACCCACAACCTCCTGGGTTGCAAGCAAACGTTCGCCGCTGTGTCACAGAAGTCATCTATTAATAAATTTTCTTAGGAAAAAATACATACCACGTTTTGGAATAAATTTTAGATAAGAACAATACATATTTTGACTCTAGTCTAGAAAATTTCAATATTGTATGTTTTCATTATTGACTCTAACTTATAACAACATAACATCAAATTACTTAAACAACTACTTACATCAATATAACACACTCTTTCTAAGAATCATGAAAACCTACTCCACAACCGTGCGACTTTTTGAACAAACCATATTTTATATGAATTATGATTAGAGTATCTAAACCAAGCTATAGACTATTCGCAGGCAGAAAATATTTGTATTTGATAGTAACATAGCAAAACTCTAACAGTCACCTTTCCTCACCAGAATTATTTGCATTGTAAGTATCGGTAACTATGATTACCATGGTTACACAACACTTGGATCCAAAAAAATATTTATAGATCATACAAACATTTGTCTCGCATCGGGAGTCAAACCCACAACCTCTCACACCTTAGCAGACTACTCTCCCAACGCGCTACAGAGATCATCAACAGCTAAATTAAAAGTTACTAATCTATACAAGTACCACTGGTAAGTAAAGTAGTTCAGTGTATTTATTTACTTACAAAAAGTATATTCTTATTATATTTTGATATATAAATAGGTATGAACCCATATGTTTTTGATATTGTTCGTTCATTAGCAGTAGTCAATCATTGAATAATATAATTACTCTGTATGAAAGTAACTCATAGAAGACGATATGTGATCGGGATGAGAAATATGACGACTGTGGGACACACTTGTTGACGTCCTTTTACTTAACCTGATTCTAGAAATCAAAACGTGCAACGTGCAGGCAACGTGACAGTCGTCTTTTCATTTATCCGAAATTAAAAAAGTGGTGTGACAGGTGTGACGAGCGGCTCAGGAAATCCATATACCTAATAAGGTAAGTACATTGCAAATTCAACGTTTTTTTTTTTTTATTTTTTTTTTTTTTTTATTTTTTTGAATTTCAGAATTTCTTGATTTTACGATTGTGTTACAAAACCTCCCAGCATTCCGATATAACATAACAACCAAAGCATCTTGCTTGGTTAATGCATTGACTGGATTCTTCGATTTAATTTTCTCGTTTTTTCGAATAATTGAATTGAATTAATTTAACAAATAAAAAATAAATAATACTGGAAACTTCCCACAACATTATCTAGGCCCAAGCTAAGCAGAGCTTGTGTTATGGGTAATAGATAACTGATATACTTAATATAATACATTACAATACATTACATACATAGGTAGATATTTTTTATTATACATAAAATACCCAGAACGCTCTGAACAAAATACATGTGATCGCAAAAATATTTGTTTCGAGGTGGGAATCGAACCCACAACCTCCTGCCTCGCAAGCCAACCTTCGCCCGCTGCACCATAGAGGTTGTTAATATTTTTGTTAAAAATACGATTTATGTTTACAGATACATCCTGAAAGGTGATCCCACTTGACTGACCACCCACAAATTTACATGTAAGTAGATTTATTGTTATAAATACAATATTCAATGTAGGTACCTACTACTAAGTACGTGCAGGAGGAAGTTGATCGATGGTAGTGGCTCAAGATCGTTCGTTAGGGCATTCTATAGGTAGGCTTATGCCTAGTAGTGGACTCCTGTAGGATAATGATGATTATAACTATCCTTTACATTTCATATTTTAACATTATTTTTTAGTAGTAGTAGAGCTTTTTTATGAAAAAGTTCGTTCGGGGAAGTACTACCACCATATCCATTTCTGCTGCAAAGCAGTAGTGCTCGCATTGCTGTGTTCCGGTTTGAAGGGTAAGGGTGCTGGTGAAATTACAAGCACATGAGACTTTTCATCTTTATGTCTCAGGGTGGCGGGCGCAGTGCAATGCCACCTAGGGAGCGTTGTAGGTGGATGTGACCTATGACGTAATGGATTATTCGTAGGCAGAGATTATCGCTTATCATAAGTATTTACTGTTCCTAAGAAAAAAGGTTGTAACAGACGGATAGAAGTGATCCTACAAGTGTTCTCTTTATGGAACTCTAAATAAGGCTGAGGTTGACACCACTATTCTTAGTCGTTCCTCCAACTTTCCTCCACTCGACTAGTAAATATAATACCTACAAAGTTTCTGTGGTTCTACGGTTTTTGTGTGGAGGTTGAGTCGAGTCAAGGAAAGTAGGAGTAAAAATACCGATGTTAGGATCTGTGTTGAGGCGTGGGATTACATATTTATGTTATACAAGTAGCGCCCCGCGGTTTCACCCGCGTAAGTCTCGATCCCGTGGGAATATCAGGATAAAAATGTGCCTATGTGTTATTCTGGGAGTCCAGTTACCTCCATTCCAAATTTCATGCAAATCCATCCAGCCGTTTCAGCGTGAAGAAGTAACAAACACACTCAGACACACACACACACACACACACACACACACACAAACTTTCGCATTTATAATATTAGTAGGATAGGATAAAACTGATATATTTGATGAAATTAATTTATTTTCTTTTCATTTTAGAACAAATATATAATGGCTCATCAAAGCCGAAAAGGAGAGGATTATCACATCGGACTTGCGATGGAAAACAACGAGGTGAAGGTTACCGTCCTTCCGGACACAAAAATGAAAGAAGAAAATAGTAATATCAAGGATTGGTTAAGAACGTGGAGGGTTAAGGATGATGGAGATATTGAAATCACATTTTATCCTTATATCGGAAGGAATGTTAAAATTGAGAAAGGAGAATTGGTATTTAACGGATAGAACTTCAATTATAAATTTCGTTTGAAATGATAAAAAATATAATTGTCTTGAGCCAGTCATCAATATGTTTTAATTTATAAAAAAAAAAAAAAATACGTTTAGACACTTAAGCATTTTTGGAAATATCTGCTTGGTGTTCGAGACTTTAGATATTTTTTATAAAATAAAATATATCGATGACTGGCTCAAGACTTTTTTATTTTTATCATTATAAACGAAATTTATAATTGAAAATAAAAAACATCAATTGTTTATATCCTTTAAATAACAATTGTTTTTTATATATGCTTTGTTTTTTTTTGTTTTTCTTTTTAATAAATAATAATTATAAAATCATATTTTGAGGAAATTTCATTTCATATGTTATTATTATTTTTTTACCTTTGATATTAGATTTTTAACAAAAATTAAAAAAAAAAAAAAAAAACTCTTTTATTGGGCGAAATGGGCCACGGAGCGATAGCGAAGTGGCCCAGAACGCCCAATACATTACTACTAGCATCTTAGGGACGCTTCCGTCTGGTAGTGATTTGGATCAGTTGAGCTACCTTTAGATCGCTTGCAGCGGTCTTCAGGTGGCACAACTGTTTCATATGTATTTTGTACATACCTTGTATTATTCTTTCTGTAAATAAATGTATTGAAAAGAAAAAGAAAAGAAAGAATATATATTTATTTGTATACAAGAGCTACACAGAAACACAGAACACACTAAGAAGAAACAGATATGAAGGTACTAGGTGTAACTCAAGTAACAAAATGGTTCTGCCTCAGCAAAAAAAACACACAAAGCAAAAAAACAAAAAATGTACAAAGCACATATTGTATTGTTACAAAGCTTAAGTATTATTAATAATTCGTATTTTTTTTTCCTTTCGCCCTTTCGGGCGGGCTATAGTCTTAGACCATACCTAGTCGTACGTATTCATCTGCCAAAAATGCCATTCTCGTTTATTGCACTGAACGAAAACAGGAACTTCACCTTCTCTTTGTCTATGGTTTGCAGCCCGAAAGTAGTGCAGGAAAGAGTGAGCGGGACATTATTCCCTAAAAATGACCTATATAGAATAAGGCACGTTCAAAATAACCCCAAAATTTCGCTGAATTATTTTCCTTTCCCCAAACATTTCGTTTCCCCAAAATTTCCCCAAGACCGAAATAATTCCCCAAAATTGCGAAAAAAACTCCCAATCTACCAACCGTGCGGCCGGCCGCACTTGCGCCGCGGGCGAGGAGAGGGGCGAGCGGGGGCAGACGATGAACTTACACGTGCCGGCCACAGATACAATATTATTAGTTTAGTCGGGCGGGCGGGCGAGAAGGCTTTAGCGAAGAGTGAGACGGAAGCTATTCATGAATGGATTAAAACGTGAAAACATAAGTAGCTATGTAGTAGGACGGTACGAATAAGAGGTTAACTCAATATTATGTTTTTCTAAGGATATTTTTTTAAATTAATTATTTTAAGTTTTAACTGCCGAAATGTGATTAGTAACAGACACTGAAAATATGTTTTTTTTTTGTTAGTTATAAAATAGTGGTGTATAATGTTATCTTTTTTGCAGATACCATCTTCTCCAGAAGAATGGCTGTGTATTGAAAGAGGATTTGCAAGGAAGTTTCCTCGAGCGGTTGGATCTATTGACGGCAAACATATTGTTCTCGACTGTCCATTCAATTCTGGTTCTGGTGGTCTTAGTCTCGCTTGGTTATCCAATAGACCATTCCCCTCGTGGTTCAAAAGCAGGGCTTTTCCCTCATTCAGAGACAAGAGGTACTCGTGCAGTCAGTGGTCATCACCCGAGGGCTGATTGAAACATATGGCTTAAAATAAACTGAGGTACTCTCCCTTATAAATATTTTCATAATATAAAACTTGGTCACTGGCGTCTGGGTTATTTGCAATTTTCTGTTTATTATTATGTTGCAGAGTCTTTGTCTCGCTTGGTTATCCAATAGACCACTCCCCTCGTGGTTCAAAAGCAGTGCTTTTCCCTCATTCAGAGACAAGAGGTACACGTGCAGTCTGTGGTCATCACCCGAGGGTTGTAATTTTGAACCACTCTGAATACCGAAAACCGAATTGTGAGTCGAAATGACGTTTTTGTATGCAGAAAATGATAAGTGCCGCTAGCGGACTCGTTAAGAAATTAATTATAACCGTATACATAAAAACAAATATCGACTCTTAATTCGAGGTAAACCTGTACTAGGCGCTCTGGTTCCACAGTTAGTTTAGGATATCAAAACGAGTTCAAATAAACTAAGTTCAGCTGAAGCGAGTTCAATGTCAGTTTTGATCTTGTATTTATGTTAGGCTCCTGCTCCTGGGATTGATTATTACTAACAGAACATGAAAAATGCAAGTTTGTTTACCGTAATGTTTTCACAATGTTCCCTTCAAAATATTTGAATGAAATAAATCCCATGAAATGTCCCATCAGAGCAATTAACAAAGCCAGACACTCGGGATTAGTCGGGATTGTATGAGTTCCAGCACTCGCTCAGAGGTTGTTAATATTAAAAAAAGATATTAGGTAATGTAAGAGTACCTGTTCCCAAAAGATACTGGTTGCGCAAAGTTTGCTCCTGTATTGCTCTTTTTTTATTTATGCCCAGCAGCTTTTCAAAACCGACCAATCTCTGGGGCAGATGCTAGACATGGCGTTAAATTAAACGCCACCCTTCGATATTATTTTTCATATTTACTGTATCTGTTTTGTTGTATTCTACAATATGGTAATATTTTTCCACCAACGCCATTAAGGCCATTTTTTCGGTCGGGTTTCTTTTCTTTTTAAAAGAATTACAAGATGTTACAATTACTTACAAGGAAAAGGGACCCGACGGGTATTCAATATCCAGGTGTTCGAAATTCAACCAATGTGTGTAGCGTCTTTGAATTATCAAGAAAAAATCATGCATAACGTATTATTTGTTCATTTGTTCGAGAATAATGTTGGAGTAGCGTCTTTGAACAGCTTTGATGATTCTACTACGAATCCTTGTAGCAGTTTCCACTGCATACTTTCGTCAAAGCTACAGCTTAAGCGAAGGAGTGCCTTCTTCCATCTATCCGATGAAGCAGAGGAAACAGCACGTTGTGGTTATGAACCTTCAGCTCAACGAAAAAGCAACCGTCTGTGCGTGTCCCAGCTTCGTTGCATTATGTTAGCCACTCTGTTCGATAGATACGATAGATACGATGGTAGCTGTTGTGTTCCGTTGCTCAACACCGTCTCGCATGTGTAATCAGAAAAAAAAATGTAGCATAGCATTTCATTAAGATTTTACATCGAGTTTTGTCATTCAGATTTATCAATGTCATCGCGTAATATTTTCATAGTGATTTGTTGAAACAGCTTTGATGATTCTACTACGAATCCTTGTAGCAGATTCCACTGCATACTTTCGTCAAAGCTACAGCTTAAGGCGCCTTGATATTGAAAATTACTTGCTATGAGCTATGAGACATACAGTGGGTCGTGGAGAATCTATAGCCTACAGATCCTAAATGTCCGTGGAAACCATATACGTACTAATTCTTCACTGTTCGTGTATGTCGAGATACTAGAGGGGTCGACGGGTTAGTAGATGGAACTTGATATTGCAAGGGCTTGCCGCAAGCGGCTTGCCAATACCGCTTTGATCCGGAGGGGCTCGGTGCTTGAAGCCGAAAGTAGGTTGAAGTTGTCCCGGACTGGCCGGGGACAGGCTGGCACGTGGCCCAGCTCACTCCGAACGGGCGGACGGACGGCAGACGACCAGCAGTTGGTTGGCGCCGAGCGCGACTTGTAGGGTGTCGTGTATTGTAGGGTGCTTGAGCCAGCTAAACTCTCGGCAAGCCTTGACTGAGCCCGGGGTTGCGCTGAGCGGGCGGTAAGACAGCCGGACGGCCCCTCGCTCAAGCGTGGTGTCAGGATCGAAGCTTCCACAGTAGTTCGGCGAGGATGGGCCGTTCTTTCGCGATGAAGAAAGTGCCACGCGGACCCTACCACATTTTCGGATGATAAATCATCTGCTTAGCAGCCACGGCGTAATGCCTGTGGGCGATTGATGTAACCGGTATCTCATTTGCTTACCAGCCAAGGAAAAATCTTGTAATATTGTATATCGCGACTATCCCGTCGAATTGTCTCAGCCCAAAAGAATTGTAGGTTGGCTGTCAGCCACGACTTAGCGTGCAGACTGACATGAGCTTGACACTGACGTTTATTCCGGCAGCTGTCACTGTCAAACATTGGGCTGAGGCCCTGACCTAGAGACGGGTGTGACGTCACCCCGTTACTCGTACAATCCGATGAAGCTGAGGAAACAACATCGTTGTGGTTATGAACCTTCAGCTCAACAAAAAAGCAACCGTCTGCAAGCAGAAGCAAGCTTCGTTGCATTATGTTAGCCACTCTGTTCGATAGATACGATGGAAGCTGTTGTGTTGTGTTGTTCAAAACCGCGTGACGGAATCAGGAAAAAAATGTAGCATAGCATTTCATTAAGATTTTACATCGAGTTTTGTCATTCAGATTTATCAATGTCATCACGTAATATTTTCATAGTGATTTGTTGAAATCAAGTAAAATTGAGGCATAGCGTGTCATTTAGATTTAACATTGAGATTTATCATTAAAATCTAACTCAATGCAATTTATTATAGATATTTATCATTGCCAATGGGTAAGTGTGCATAGCGTATCCAAAAATAATTACATAGCGTTTTGTTATAAGCGTGGAAATGGTTACATAGCGTTTCATTGTCATTTATCATTGTGAGTTATCATTATGATTTATCAATGTTCAAGTAAAATCAATTATAAAAGAAAATATATGATTAGCATTTACTAATTTATTTTTCATTGTAAAATGTCAACAATCAAAATCAATGTTCATTGTAATTATCACTGTGGTTTATCATTTATCAAGAAAAAAACATGCATAACGAATTGTTTATTCATTTGTTCGAGAATAATGTTGGAGTAGCGTCTTTGAACAGCTTTGATGATTCTACTAAGAATCCTTGTAGCAGTTTCCACTACATACTTTCGTCAAACCTACAGCTTAAGCGAAGGAGTGCCTTCTTCCATCTATCCTTTGAAGCAGAGGAAACAGCATCGTTGTAGTTATGAACCTTCAGCTCAACGAAAAAGCAACCGTCTGTGGGTACCCAGCTTCGTTGCATTATGTTAGCCACTCTGTTCGATAGATATTATGGTAGCTGTGTGTGCGGTGCTGCGATGCAGGGTACACTGGGTATGCGGTTTTGTATAAATACTGGTGTTCTTACTTTCCGCGGCTGGTGAAGTGCCAACATTCGTAGAATCAGCTCCGTGCGATATTCCCGATGTACCATGCTCCTATGTTCGCTTCTCTGGTGAGTGTACAGAATGTAACTGTTCAGTACACTGAAATTCAGACAGAAGCCTCTGAAATAATTTATTCTACCATACCTTCGTACGTCTCCTTTCTATCGGATGCATTGCCAGCATTTGGTCCTTCTTATCTACGCCGCTATGCAAAAGTTTTAGTCGTAGATGACAGTGGGCAAAAGCCTACGGGCGGCCTCCGTGATTGTGACCCCATGATATGTCGAGATAAGAACCACGCGACTCTTATCTCGCCACGCCACGAGGTCTACATCACCAGATGTACACTTGACCCTCAGCGTTCCGACGCAGTCTAACCCGAAGGTTTTTAGCGTTCGCGCGAGGGCAGGGGAGTTGTAGTAATTGTCCATCCACAATGTCCTGCCCGAGTATTTTAGGTCATCTGTTAGTGAAAAGACTAAGCCCGGTATTGCGCCCGATACCGGGCCGGCGAAGGTGTCTGGTTGGTGTTCGTTCGTGGTATGGACCTTGAACCTTCACAAGTCGCCTTCGTACATGTCCTATATGTAAGTTGTTTTTCTTCTGTTTGTGTGTACAATAAAGAATAAAGAATAAAGAAGTATCCCGTTTGGGACTCGCAGATTTCATAGGTCTTAATACCTACACCAGCCGCCTTCTTTCAACTTTGAACTTCGTTCGGCTGCAACTTGTGCAGCTTAAACCTCCTTATACTAAAAGTGGTGTTTATCATTAAAATATAGACACCAGCTAAGTTGCAAGAATCAGATCTAGGGCATCTCGACCGAGAACCCGGGAGTGGCAAATATGTTCTACTGCGAGTTCCAATAATCCTCTAAACGAGACTTTATCGTTACACATTATCCTTCTTGCCACTGTCTGTATGTATTAGAGGTAGTGTTGGATATGTTAGGCTTCCTTACGTAGGCATAATCCGGTGCTAGTGTACTTGCAGTATAACGGGGAGGTTCATGGTATAGTTTTTTTTTTGTACGTCTCATAATTTTTACACTGAGATTAACTCGTCCATTGTTTTTGTGTAAGACACCGCTTAGACTTCAGCATAACAAGGGCTTGATATTATAAGATATTATTTCTAATTTGTCCTCTGTAGTTGGCTTTTTTGATAGTTGGCTAAACATGCCACTCATTATTGAGGTATAGATTGTAATTGATTTTGTTTCCCCTTGTGTGCGTTGTCTGATCTCTGACATTAGTCTGTAGTCATAGTCGTCTAAGGGTGCGTTCCGAGTCACGCTATAATCGATGTGATCGCTATTATTAGCGTTCCGAAACGCTGTGAGCGCGACTACGATATTGCGGGTGACGTCATGAATGACGTCATTAAATCCGCCATATTGCGATTACACCGACCATGCCCCAAACCGATATTACTGTAAGCGCTACTGTCAAAGTGACAGACTACAGAGGTTATTGATAATAACGTATACAAAGCGTTCCGAGTCACGTCAACGCTCAAACTGCCATAAGCGCGATTTCTGAATCGGAACGCAAAATAGCACTGTGATCGCTCACATCGATTTTATCGTGACTCGGAACGCACCCTAAGTCAAAATCCTCTTTGAGTCTGAGTACTAAATTATCCCAAGTATCTATAGTTTATCTGATGTTCAGTGTTGCCAGTGCCTATTTACCAGATTCCCCAAGATTACTGGTCAATTTCCCCAAATTTGGGGAGAAAAATATCCTGATTCCCCACAAAATCCCCTCATAACGGTATAGTGAAATAATAACGAAATAACTTTAAAAATCAACCATTTATTAATGTCAAACACTTAAAAAATCGCGATAAAAAGGAATGTTATAAATTTAAAATAGGATGCAGAAAACATTCAATAATTGCGTCTGGCTGTGCCAAATCTTTTTGGAGAGCATATTGTTAGAGGGATCAAACCTAAAGCTGCCCCTATGCTTCTTAATTCCTTCTCTGGTAGCCATTAATGCTACTATCAAACCTCAAGCTGCCCCCATGCTTCTTAATTCCTTCTCTGGTAGCCATTAATGCTACTACAGTATCTGTATGCAGGCGATTTCGGTGTTCTGTTTTCAGGTTTTTCAGTACACTGAATTTTCTCTCCACTGATGCATTTGCAAAAGGCAATACCAATAGTAAGGTGATAACTACTTAAAACATAGCGAGAAACAAGAAAAACTTCGCACCGTACTATCCTACTATTAATTGTGTTCAACTTCAACTTCAACTTCTTGTTTTTATGGCGCCGCGCTTGCTTTTTGCTACGACTCTGCCAGTGTCAACGTCAAGGAGTGCCGTAAACTTCAAAAAATTATTTAAATAATTAAAAATATGATCGGTTCTGTAAACGCTGAATCTTTTAGATTTAGCATCAAAATGATTTTGCTAAAACAAAAAGACAAAACAATATGAAAAGCATAATGATTATGTTCGTTTCCAACAAGAACTGAATCATTCATCAGCGACAACCGCCTAACTCTCGGTACGGACAAATGTCCGCTGTCACTGTCAACACGCGCAATTCAGTTTATTCGCGTTGCGGACAAATGTCCACGTTGTCTGTGCGACAAAATACGCCGATCCTAAAAAAAACTTACTTCATTGCGTGACCTAATAATGTTCTATGGTAGATATTGAAACAAGCAACCAAAAGTTAAAAAGTTTCTCTGTGGTCAGTCAATTGATTTTTTACCGAGAGTTATTCTCTCTGTGCGTTCGATGACGCAATCATCTGATGTTTAATCAATGGATGTTTTGTAAGTTTGTTTGAATTGGTAAAATGCTAAAATCCCCGCACAGTGCCTCTCCCCACAAAATAGCCAATCGCTTTGGGACTCCCCGCAGTTTGGGAAATCCCCACAAATTGGCAACGCTGCTGATGTTTCTTAGCCAGTGTAAGGCGTTTCTCGTAAAAATTTCGTATGCTGAATTTTGTAATTTAGTCTTAGATAGTGTCACGATGCAGCCGTGGACAGGTAGGTAGTCTAGGTTTTAGATTCCTATCCTACCTGGTAGAAGAGCTAGGAGTAGGTAGATAAACGAAGAGGGGTAGTTTTATACATATATTGACTTATAATACTAACAGGAAAATCACTTAAAGTTCGTTATATCACTTAGAGTCTTTAGTAGTTGATGCTGTTTGATGCTGAAGGCAGAAGTGCAGGCAGAAGGCCAGAGTAGCAGGCAGTAGGCCAGACGGCTATGGGCCGGGGTTTGTTTAAGGGTCTCAATCTCAGAAGTAGTAAGAGTCTCAAAAGGTCACGCTTGAATGAAAAAACACTAGGACAAGAGTGGAACGTGCGTAGTACGGAACCCAAGAACAGGTGTGGACTCTCCACGGTACTGTCCTGTGAGTTGTAGATCGGAGACACGTGGACTAGACGCCGTGAACGAGCGCGTCCCTCGTCTGCAAGGTAGTTCTGTGGCTGGCTGGTAGCAGCAGGTAGGTAGCAGCAGGTAGGTAGCCGTGGCTGGAGACAGCATTCAGCTTGTGAGACCGTAAAGTTGGACCCGTAGAGTTGGACCCTGTAATGATCACGTAGTTATAGTGGCTGGCCTCTAATCTTCCCTCTGGTGCAGCTTAGTTGAAAGACGCGTCTAGGCGTAGCGACGTGGCTCGCATGTGTAGGCAGTACGTGGCTTTCAACCTTATTACACCGTAGGGTTTACAACAAAGATTAGTAACTAGTAAGTCAGAAGGACAGACAATAGGTAGGCGTCTTAGAGAGCATTTAAGACGAACGCAGACGTCCCTAAGTGGAACGTGCCTCTAGTTAGATGCTAGAATTACAACATTAAGAAAAATTCAAGAATCGTCAGATTAAACAGTGCCAGCTAGAGCGTATTATATTTTAATAAACTCACCAAAATTGGGCGTGTAGTAGGAACTTGTAGTACTGTTAGTATGCCGCTGCCTTAATTGAATGAATGACTGGCTGTGTGCATGTGTGAGTAATGATTGGCCTAAGTTTTTGTAAACAACTTTTTGTGTGAGTATGGAATGTTCTGGAAAGTTCTATATTATTTTGTAGATAGAAGATGGAAAATACTTTATTGTACACCTTAATAGCTAATAATACGAACAAAAAGAAACAAACTTAACTATATAATTAAAAGTACAATGGGCGGTCTTATCGCTTAGCAGCGATTTCTTCCAGGCAACCTTTGGATGGAGATAAATTTATAAGTAATTATGTTTGTAATGCTACAATAGCCCCCTAGATAATCTACACTCATCAACACGGTCTAGGGATATTTCATACTCAATTAAACAACTCGAAAAGTACTGGCCGCATTGGAATCTTTTATACACCGATTTGTTTGTAATTTATCTCAGACTAATTCCAAATTAAAATTTTTTAAAATTCTTTTGTTTCGGTGGCATAAAAATGTCTTGATGTGTAGGAGAGGGAATTTTCATTTGTGCGAAATTTGGAAAACAATACGAATTACGTTTAGTTACAGTTTTTTTTCATTTTTAAACGAAAGATAAAGTTAAAATTGAGGTATTGTAGCCATGCAACGCCAACATTTGACGAGGGCGGAGATGTTACGAGCTGTGGGAATGCTGGAAGCTGGGTCTGTTCAGCGTAATGTTGCTGAGGCCATAGGGACCCACCAAAATGTAATTTCAAGATTGTGGACACGCTATCGTGCCACAGGTGAAGTAGCGGAGAGGCACCAGGGGCCAAGTCGCATCACTACCCCCAGTCAAGACCGATTTTTGCAAATTACTGCGCGAGCTCAACCAAATGCAACGGCGACTCAATTGGTCCAAAGGCTGCGAGTCGAACACCAAGTGCTTGTGAGTGGCCAAACTGTAAGAAGGCGACTGCATGAAAGCAATCTACGCTCTCGTAGACCACTCCGGGTCCCACTTTTACGGAGAGGCAATCGTGGATAACGATTAGAATGGGTTCGGAACCACGTGGACTGGGGCCCTGAGCAATGGTCCAATGTGCTGTTCACGGATGAATCCAGGTTCGGCTTCCATCCAGATTCACGAAGGACGCGTGTTTGGCGAGTTCCTGGACGATGGAGCCATCTTCAGAACCCTCAGGAAGTTCACCCATACCAAGGAGGAACAATTATGGTTTGGGCAGGAATTCGTCTTGGAGGACGGACGGATCTCGTTTGGGTGCGGGGCAATATGACGGCAGAACGATACGTCCAACAGGTGCTGGGGCCCGTAATCTTGCCCCACAGAACACAAATGGGGCAAGATTTCCTGCTCATGCACGACAATGCCCGGGCACACGGCGAGAACGGTAGCAGCTTGTTCATTTATTCATTTATTCATTTTTTATTCATTTAAAAATAATATTCATTGAAATCACAAGGATCATTTTGAATCGTCTTAAAAAATAAATTTACAGTTACTCCTGTTCCAACGCAACCAGACCTAGAAGAATCAGGCAACAAACACGGTCTGTTTTTCTTTTGATGATCCTTCTTACTACTAGGTGGAGAGCGCCTGTGTGGTGCCTCGAGAACAACACTACACACACACATTGGTTACATACACACAATGTTAGGGCCTTAGACTGGCCTGCTCAATCGCCAGATTTAAATCCCATTGAGCATGCGTGGCATATGCTGCAAAGATGAGCTCTGAAGGAAGTTCCTGAAAATCTGGCTACAGAAGATCAACTTTTTGCGCACCTCAGAAGGACATGGGACAATATTCCGCAGCAAGACATTGACAACCTTGTTCTGAGCATACCGAATCGTTGCCGATGTGTTATGAACATCATGGGCGCTTTCTCAGACTACTAACTTCAAGTTTATAAACACAAATTAAATGATTTTTCTATTTTTTTCAGTTTTTACTCATAAATTAAAAGTTAATTCATATACGGTTTCCGTCTATGCTTCATTTTTTTTTCCATAAAATCCTGAAATTTTAATCGAAGCTATTATTATATAATTATTAAAGCATTATTAAAAAATGGTAGAATATTAATATAACGTATCTTTTAAATATATATATGTCATATAAATAATTAACACATTGATAGTAATTCGCTTTTTTAAAAATATCTCTAGACCGTGTTGATGTGTGTATAATCAAAGTAAATAAATAACATTAATTGGAGTTAAAAAAATATAAGTATCATTTTACAAAAAGCAATAAGTATATAAGTATATTATGTAATTCACTTTTTTATTAAATTATCTTTTTTAAATTAAATTGTATTGTTTATAGAACAAACATTTGAATATTTCAATCAGATAGGTAATATTATATTAACAATAAAACTAAAAAATGGTGTAAATGATATAATATATTCAGAATAATGAAATAGCATACATGTACGTACCTACTCACTAAGCGTGATTCATTCATTCATAGTCTTGCCCTTCTCCCAATTAATTTGGGGTCGGCGCAGTACATCTTTTTCTTCCACTCTCCCCTGTCATCCACTCTCCTCATTCACTCCCATCTCATTCATATCATCTCTCGCGCAATCCATCCATCTTTTCTCAGGTCTTCCTCTTCCCTTCCAATTACATTCATATTCATAACTTTCTTAGGGCCGGTTTATTGATCCGTAGTTAACTCAACCATTAGTTAAAAATAGTAACCAATGGTCAGATTTTGCCAAAATGCGTTTTTTGATAAATAGTTAGCCTAACTAATGGTCAAAATATCAATCACTAGTTAAAAAAAGTTACCAACCGAAGTTGGAGAGTTAAACAATATGGCGGATGGTTAAACCAACCCCTAAAGCGCCCTGTAAACGATCAAATTTGTTTGACAAATTTGTTTGTCAAATTTTACGTTTTCATCAAACATCAACGCAAACGGTCAAACAACACTTCAAACAAATTTGTCAAACTAACTTGCAGATTCAGTTTTCTCCTTGTCGTGACGTGACGTGCTGAGCGCTTAAATATAATGAGTAATACAGATGACGCATTTTTGGCATTGACTCTAGCTTTGTGTATGAAAAGAAAAAAAAGAAGGCGATGGAGTAGAGAATGATTGAAATTAAGAGAAAAATTTACTCACGAATATTTGCTACGCGATATATTACGCACAGAACCAGAAGACTACCCAAACTTCCTGCGCATGGATCATAAAACTTTTGAAGAATTACTAACATTACTCCGTCCTCGCATTGAAAAGATGGACACCGTTATGCGCAAATCTATACCAGCTTCTCAAAGATTATCAATTACTTTGAGGTACCTAGCCAGTGGCACTGATTTCGAAGATTTAAAATTTACAGGCTGCATTGCACCTCGTACATTAAGCGACATTATCATTGAAACGTGTGAAGCAATAAATGAAAAACTAAGGAACAATATTCAGGTAAGGTTTTAATTTGAAGAAAAAGACATATTAATATTAATTAAAATTTATAAAAACTTTCTAAGTATTTTGCTGCTGTATCAACTTCAGTATTTTCGTTTGTTTGCGTATTTGGAATATGAATCATCACTGGCTGCTCCGTATCCGACAAATATGTTTGTTCTATTGGAATTAATTGTAATGCTTGTGGAACAGGAGCCTGAGTGTGAGCGATAGGAGATTGAATGTATGGAACGGGAGATGGAGTTTGTGGAACAGGAGACTGAGTGTGAGAGATAGGAGATTGAATGTATGGAACGTGAGATTGACTGCTCGGATTAATTATAACTGAATGTCTGCGAAGATTTCCTTCTTCCCCTTCAAAGAGTATTTCGTTAATGAACTTTTCTGCCAGTCGTCTTTGTTCAGCAGACATCCGTTCTAATTTAAAGGCCCAGTTTCTTGCCATTGCTTCTTCTTGCTTTTACTTTCTTTCCATTCATTTTCAGGTCTTTTGAAATGATCCCTGGCTAATGTCATTAAGTCATGTTGCAAGTCCTCCTTTTTCTTCTTCTTTGCAATTGATGATTGTGATGATGATGATGATGATTGCTAGAAATTAAAATAAAAGTGTGATAAATATTTTCTGTTTTAGGTACCCAGAACACAGGAAAATTGTAAGATGTTGGCACGACAATTTGGAAATAGATGGAACTTTGATCATTGCATTGGAGCTGTAGATGGGAAGCATATCACTTGAGAAAAACCTGAGCATTCCGGTTCCTACTATTATAACTACAAAGGAACATACAGCATAGTACTTATGGGTATAGCTAATGCAAATTATGAACTCATCATGGTTGATGTCGTTACAAATGGCAGAGTGTCAGATGGAGGAGTAATTAAAAAAAACAAAATTTTGGCAATACTTTGAGAATAATCAGTTGCAAATTCCAGAGCCAGATGAATTGCCGAATACTAAGAAAATAATGCCCTATGTGTTTGTGGGCGATGAAGCTTTCCAATTACTTCCAAATTTCATGAAACCTTACAACAAACAAGTGTTAAATGATAACAGAAGGATATTCAACTATCGATTATCTCGTGCTCGACGAATTATTGAAAATGTATTTGGCATTCTCACGACTCGTTTTAAGATTTTCCAAAAGCCTATTAAATTATCTCCTACAAAAGCAAAAATTGTAGTTATGGCGTGTTGTCATCTACATAATTTACTTATGAAACAAAAGAATTACATTCGCCATGGAGAAGTAGACATAGAAGACTGTGTTACGGGGACTGTCATGCATGGTACTTGGAGAAATGAGCCAATGTTGTTAAGCATTGAGCGTACTCGAGCTGGAAATAGCGCTGCACTAGCAAAACAAGTAAGAGATGATTTTTGTGAATATTTTAACACAACGGGTGCTGTTCCATGGCAAAACAAATGTTTAGAGTAATTTTATAAGTTGAACGTGTAAAAAATATCTCACAATAAACTGTATTACTAGTTTACCTGTGTTTCTGTTACTGTGCTAATTCCTGATTCTTCCTCCATTTGATCTTGCAGAAATTCTAATTCTTTGTAATACCATAATGTCGGTACATACAGATCATCGGTACCAGAACCAGAAAGCATAGACTTTTTCACTTTGTTGTTTTCGCGCTTGAATCTTGTACGTAGTATTTTTTTTTTATTTCACTTCTTCCTCCGTAATGTTCCGGCGACAGATCTTCAGTAAATTTGTCATTTTTTTTACTGCTGCGCTTCTCTTGTTTTTGTCCATATAATCTTTAGATTTTATTTTCCATAACATCGGCATGTCACGATATATAGATATGAAATGCAACGTAAATTCTTTGTCCGAAAGATACTCCACGCTGTTGTCGTCACTGGGCGTAGCGTCCTCCATGATGCCAAACCAACGACTGAGATCATGTTTGACAAACACCGCCGTTCACGTTCAAACTTGTTTGTCAAACACGACATCAATCCAGATTTTATGCAAACGCGACAAACACGTAGATTGTTTGACAAACGCTTCAAACAAAGCTGCAAACGATCAAATAATTTGACAAACACGTATATTTGTCAAACAAATTTGATCGTTTACAGGGCGCTTAACATCTGTTTTGTGAAAGTTATCTTGTTGTCAACGACGCATTTCTCAAATAATTAACATGAATTTAAACATAGTTAGATACTACGATGATATTACGTCGGAAAGTTCAACAGACGATGATATTTTTGCGGAGTACGTATTGATGAGAAGGCCGAAAATTTTCAGACCACGTAACCCTTGGATAGTGTAGACTTTTGCCAACGGTATCGGTTATCAAAGGAAACAGTTAAGTATGTGGGTAGTCGGTGAAATTGGAACCTTTCTGAAAACTCCCACCACAAAGTAGTGTACCCATATCAAGTACCTACCTATCTATGATTGCATGTTTCATTGAAAAACTCATCCACTACCTAGGTACCTCATAGGTCCTAGCTTCAAATTCTTTGTTGTGTTTTAGAAATCAAGCCATTACGCCTCTTGAGCAAATTTTGCTTACATTGCGGTTCTACGCCACAGGCACCATGCAGCAGTGCACTGGAGATTTCTTTGGGATATTAAGTCATCTGCATGCAATGTTATACACACGGTCTCCAGAACTATTTGCACAAAATTAAAATATTTTATTGAAATGCCTCACACCAGGAAATAAGAGAAGTAGTGGCGAAGTTCTACTCGATTGCCAGATTTCCAAGTGTAATCGGAGCGATAGACTGCACTCATATACGCATTTTAAGCCCTGGTAGGTACTTACCTATATACCTACCTACTCATTTTTTACTGTTTGCTTATGTAGGTATTATTTTTGAAACTATTACTCATTATCTACTTGCTTTTTTCAGGGGGTGATAATGCCGAGCTTTATAGGAATAGAAAGGATGTATTTTCTATAAACACCCAAGTAGTAGCAGATGCTGACCTAAAAATAAGGGATATAGTTGCAAGGTGGCCAGGCCCTGTACATGACAGCACGATCTTCAGCAACAGCAGAGTTAAATTCCTAACGGACTCCCAACAGCTAGGCAGTTGCTGTCTTTTGGGAGATCGGGGCTATGCATTAAATAAATATTTATTAACACCAATGGCAGATCCCCGAAACGCTGCTGAAAGGCTGTACAATGAGAGCCAAATTAGAACTAGAAATGTAGTGGAAAGAACATTTGGCGTATGGAAGAGGAGGTTTCCATGCATAGGCTCTTAATTAAGAGATTAGATAATGTGCAGGCTATTATTGTTAGCACAGCAATATTGCATAATCTATGCATTAGGAATAGAGAAGATTTACCTAGCAGCGATGGAAGTGCTATAATAGAGAATGAGCAAGAAAATATAATCTTCCCAGTGACAGAAAATGATCAGCATTACAGAAGAGACCTCATAACAACATACTTTTCCTCATTACTGAACTCTGAAGGAGGTCAATAACTAGACTTAAAATTCTATTTATAATATTACACTTTAATTTAGTCACTTTCTGTCCTAGTTCCATATGTGATTATATTTATTTTATATTTATTTATTTTTATTTGGTAGGTATAGTATGCATAAATTTATGCATAAGTATTATATTTTATCAAGTTATGATATTCCTTTTTTTAGTTGTATATTTTAATAATATAAATTGTATAAATACTTAGGTAGGTATATATAAATTTGTGTAGCCATAGTATAAATTTATAAATTAGGTAGTAATTTGTTATATTTATTTTTAATTTAAGAGATTGTATTCCTGATTTTAAGCCACCGTTCTATGTCGTGCAGATAATTCCAGTCCATCCCAAGGTTGTCTGGCAGAGATCGCTTATAGCGATAAGACCGCCCATTGTACTTCCGTGTTTAGTTTAATATTAATTCTTAATTAGCTTATTTTCTGTGTTGTGCAATAAAGTGTTTTCTATCTATCTATCTTTAATTTCCTTTTGATCAATACTTGACAATATAAAACAGTTTAGTTGTTTATTGTTTGTATCAGTTTATTTTAGATAATTATTATCCATATTGTACAAATTAAATTACAAATTATAAACACACTAATACAAAATATAAATAGAGGTCATCATACAATTACAGTGAAAAATTAATTAATGTCAATAATACCTACTAATAAAAATAATTTAAACACAAAACAAGTCATTTATACTACAAAAGAACCTATCATTATATTCATCCATATATTTAATATTGAGCAATCTAAACGTGAGACAACAATAAAATATTTATAAAAAGTACTTATTGATTTAAATATTTTTTTGCCTTTTCAGCCTCATACTTACATTTTTCTAATATTAATTCATACATTTTTTTCTTAAACTCTAATTCCTGGTTGAACAGTGCTTCTTCTTTGTGCTTCATGTTTTGGTCGTGTTCTTCCTTGGCATACTGAGACAAATCTCTCTCTCGCAGCTGCTTATGGGTCAAATAATCGAATTTCTTATCAGTATGCAAAATGATGCGCTTCCGGGTTTCCAATGGAGTGAATGCCGTTTTTCTTTTCTTTTCATTGAAAGCTGGAACATAAAATAACATAATAAAGAAGACGAAAAGGGACAAGCAAGGTACTTAGGAAGATTCTAGGAACCATACTTACACAGCTCTTTGGACACTGGTTTACGCAGCATAGCCTTTGGCGTAGATGAGTCAAACTCATTTAATTTTGACAGTCCTGCAACAAATTAAAAGTTGAGAAACCATTTTCTTGAACCAATAGAATATGCATCAATCAAATAATAATACTAACCAATATTTTTGGGTACGTTTTCCTTGTTGAGGTCCTCAAACTCGGAGAACACAATATCTGTGTCAACATTACTTGTTTTAGGCATACCTGTAATTAATATAATAAAATGATTAATTTTGATAAATGTTGCATCGAAATAGTTGCTTAATCCATCACCATCTCGGCATTAGCTCAAGCTGTATATAATTGATTGTATAAAACCATACAGCAAAACACTCATACGCAATGTAACAGCATCACCTCACCTCAGGATAGCCTAGTGGACTATGAGAAAATTATACAAGGCACTACTTATCTAATGCTCAGGGATAGATGTTATAATATGGGAGGGCTGATAATAGATGCACAACAAACCCTATTACGTACACTCTTCATCAAATGTATTATTTGATAAATCCAAGTTAACCTTTGCTGTGGTGTCAACAGTGTCAGGAACCACATCAACTACTGTACATTCTGTAAAAAAAAACATTATAACGTTTGAAAAAATATGTATGCTAAATACCTATTTTTTTAAATTATGTACATCCATACCCAAAGCATCGCTATCATATACTGCCTGTAGACCAGATATGGACTCTCCCATAATGGATTTTAACCACTCTGTGGTTTCCGATGGTTGCGGAGGGGCTGGTCCTCCTCCAGTTAGCCGCCTTCCATACTTCTCTGCTGCCATTTCCTATATTAAAATAACAATTAAACTCTGCATTAAAGCATCCAACTATAAACTCATGGAGAGAAAATTACTAGGCAGGTTCCTTTCTTGCAGTTTTTTTCAAATTATTATATTTTTGCTGCAACTGCTTTGTGCTGCGATACCTTGTCGCATCAGAATTAAACTTATCTGTGAGCAATATCCAAGCAGCTTCTTTTTGAGTATGGCTGGCGTGGTCTGTTTTTTTATTGTTGATTACATGGTAATCCTTCATCAGCAACACTAATTTATTTGATTCTTCTTTACAGAAGTTAGAGCTGCGGTCCCTTGAATAAAAAAACAGTACGTTACATGTAAATTCGTGTAAAAATTGGGTATGTAAATGGTATACGAGATAACTCTTGTATGATTTCGGTGTCTACAACTCAAAAAGTAAACACACGCGGAAACATCGTATTACTTACTTATTTGATTGCTGGCTGTTTCCTGACATGTTGAAGAATATGATGCGTATCAGTCAATACGTAAATTCACTATAATTAATTAATAACACCGGAGTGAAATCGGCTTATAGTTTATATTATTTCGTGTCTCTCTCGACGCGTGTTATTTTATTTGTTTTGTTTTCTATTACAGTTTGACAGATTTGACACTAGACTGTCAAAAAAGACATTTCTTTTGGTATCATTCACTCTTTATGGCCAGTGTTGTCACAAAGAAAAATATTGCCCACAAAAAACTGCAGCTATTTTTAGGAAATGTTTTCTCATTACACTGACAATATAATAACCAATGGTTATATTTGACTGTAGTTAAAATAGACATTGAAAAACGTAAAAGCCCGTTAACCATTAGTTGACAAGTTGACTATGGTTAATCTAACAAATGGTTAGACTGTGTTTGACTACGGATCAATAAACCGGCCCTTAGTTACATGCGTTTCATCCCTCTTCATAACATGCCCATACCTAACTAAACGATTTCCTGTCAACAACTTTTCCGTCACTGGTGCAATTTTCAAACTTCCTCTTTTGCCTCTTACTCATTCCTTAAGCCGCATTTACATTTATCTGACGTGTTGTGTTGTGATGCTCTCTGTCGTGATGGCTACTGTTCACATTGATATGACGTATTATGATGCATTATGACGGTTTTTTGTATCAGTTCCGTCTTGACTCCCAGAGAGTTCACACATTTGCAATGTTTTTTCAAGAATCATCCGATTCAGATTCAGATTTTGAAGAAGAGTTGCAATTATTGGCGTTGGCAACGCTTATAACTAAACAAAGAAAGAGAAGAAGATATTGGATACATCCCGTTAATAGAAAAAGAGAGACGAGAGGCGAGTTTCATTGTCTCGTTAAAGAGTTTGAGAGTGATGCAGAAAAATTTCATCAGTATTTTAGAATGTCTATTGCACAGTTTGCCGAAATTCATCGTTTGATTGAAGAAGACATAAAAAAAATACGTACAAAATTTCGTAAACCTATTGGAACAAAAGAAAGACTTGCTGTATGTTTGAGGTAAGATTTTTATTTTTATCATATAAATCAATTATCATCCTCAGAAAATTGTATGTTTGAATAATATGCCGAGAGACGAGAATCCTGTTGTTCCGAATCCAATGTCGATGCTTCCATTGGTGCTGTGAATGTCGGTGGGTAGGCGAAGGTTGATGTACTGGGGAATGACAGCGTGGATGTGGATGTGTGAACGGGTGATTGCAGTCTCTGTTGTTGCGGCTGAGAAATAATCTGGCGAGTCACATTGATTGGCATTCTGCGGATTTGGTCTTGTGCTTCGAGGATGCGTATTTCGGCTTGTGATATTGCAGTGTGCAAATCCAATTTTATTTTGGATTGTTCGAGTTTAGGAAGTTTTTTTATGGCTTTGCTCATGCTGAGAAAGAATAAGTCAGTTTCATCCATGTCTTTATCCTGGAGCTTGTTTTGTTGTTTTTGAAGTCGCAAATCATGCGATGATTTCATCAAATCGTATAATTCATGTAAGTTGGTTTTATTGCGTACAGGTCTGCTATAATTTGAAGAACTGGATTGTGGTGTTGGTGAGCGGTTATCTAATTGAGATTGAATGGTAACGGATTCAGATTCTTCTAAATTAATATCAGATTGTACTGAATTTGGCGGTGACTCAAGACTAGTTACTGTAGCCCGAGATTCTATATACGTCTGTAAAAAATTCATCTGCTCTTCATACATCCATGGTATTATTGATTTAGCGGCCTGACCACTTTTTTTATTTTTACGACGTTTCATGGCGTTTACATAGGCATTTCTTAATTTTGTCCACTCATCTTTACATTTATCCGCTGAAACAAAAAATAACATATTTTATTTTAATTACAGATTTTTGGCAACTGGAAACTCCTATCGGTCATTGGGGTTCAGTTATCGCATGGGTTTTGCTACAGTTAAAATCATAGTCGAAGAAGTATGTACTGCAATATGGAAGAATTTGGCACCTATTGTAATGCCCAAACCTACTGAACAAACATGGAGAGAGATTGAAAAAGGTTTTGAAAAGATATGGCATTTCCCAAATTGTCTCGGATCACTGGACGGAAAGCACATTAATTTAATATGTCCAATAAATGCCGGCTCAACTTATTTTAATTACAAAAATGAGCATTCGATTGTGTTGCTAGGACTTGTTGACGCCCATTACAGATTTATTATAGTAGATGTAGGGGCATATGGAAGAAATAGTGATGGTGGTATATACCAAGAGTCATTAATGGGGAAAATGTTTGAAAATTGTCAGTTAAATGTGCCACCGAATAAACTATTAAGCCAAAATACTGAACCTTTACCTTACACTATTGTGGCAGATGCGGCATTTCCATTAAAAACCTATTTATTAAAACCATACAGTAAAGTAAAATTAGTTAACAATGATGCAAACAAAATTTTTAATTATCGTTTATCGCGTGCTCGCCGCACTGTAGAAAATACATTCGGTATATTACGAGCGAGATTTAGAGTGTTTCAAGGACCTTTACAAGTACAGCCGAACATGGCGGACAAGATTGTACTTGCTGCTTGCTGCCTCCATAACTTTTTAACTCAAAATACACAAGAAACTGAAGAAATATTGACGGACGAAATTCAGTTTCACAACAGTGGCTTTGTAGACATTGGCCCTTTACATAGAAATCCTACACAAGAAGCTACTCAAGTTCGCGAAGCGTTTAAAAACTATTTTGTAAGTCCAGAAGGGCAAATTCCATGGCAAATTCAAGCTATTAGACAAAGTAGAACTCGGTATAATTAAATAAAAGCACTTTACTTACGAGGTTGTTTCATTTTTTCTCCTATCTCTTCCCAAATAGCTGCTCTCATAACTTGATCTTTATATTCTTTACATTTTGGATTATAAATCACTTTAAATTGTCTTACAATTTCAATTAGTTGCTCTTCGTCCATTTCTGACGCGTAATAACACTACACTAGCGCGTACACACTAGTCTGATGCGGTATGACGTCTCACGGCACCGCCCCCCGCACCTCACCCTTTCTGTCACGGATCGGGATCGCCTGTGACACGACACATCAGAAGCCGTCATAACACACCGCATTGAATAAATGTGAACGCTTCCATTTTAAATGTATGAAACTTATACCGTTCTGATGCATCACAACAAAACACGTCAGATAAATATAAATGCGGCTTTAGTGTCTTTAAATTCTGCATCATAGCTTCGCATCTAGCGCCATCTGATACGGTGAGATGGAACTACTACATTATAATGCTACTAAGTTAAAAACTTACATGTTTGTTTTGAGTCATAAGCATTCTTGTTTTAACTTGACTTAGTAGGGTTTATTTTAAAATGTTACACCTACTATTCATTGAGATTGAATGCCCTGATACAGTTCCTCATGCTCCACCCAGGTGGAGAACTCTGGTGGAGCACGAGGAACGACCCCTCCAGCCGTGGTATTTTCAGATTGTCTTGATCTTTCAAAGGACTTAGACTAATTTTATCTCTTTGTCATTAACTTTGTAGATAACAGCTGCGTAGGCTTTCAAAGAAGAATCCCTAAAGCAGTAAATTTTAATTGAAGTTGTAGTAGCGTCGCTGAAGTAACATCTGGGTAAAGATATCTCCCGAACCTCTTCTAACTCGTTACATATTTTTGACCAATCGTTATTTAGTGTCTCAGAAAATGGTGTGTCCCATTTAATTTGTTCTTTCCATAGACTCTGAATGCAAATTTTGCTAGACAACAGTGATGGGTACAGCAAATCCGCATGGGTCATATATTTAGTTGCAGTGTATCTTCTTTCAGTTTCTAGTTCAATCCAAGAACTTTGATCTCGTCCTCTTTACAAGATTCAGGTATCTGTTTTATAAATGCTTCAGAGTTGGAACTCCATTCTCAAATTCATGGAGAATTGTTTAAGTGTCTCTTTAGTTTTGTAAAGTTGGAGAGCTTCCTTCACTGTCTTAGTTCCCGTAACGACGTTATCTACGTAAATATCCTTCGTTAGTTTCTTAATCTGGTCATTGTCTGAGTTTTGTAAATGTAATCTGATTGTTGCATTAAGCAGAAATGGACTTGAAATAACACCGAACGGAACTCTTGTAAACCTTAAGTGGAGCAGATTATCTTCTGTTGCAGCTTTATCTGTGTCTTTCAACCATAGGAATCGAGTTACATCGCGATCCGGTTCCTAGAGCGCGACCTTTAGGAACGCCTTCTCCACATCAGCACATACACCTATTGGTTGACATCTGAACTTTATAAGTAATGCAGTCAGATCCTCCAACATCATGGGTCCACAGAACAACAGTACACAGTACACAACGCACTGCACTGTATCGCAGTGCAGTGCGATGTGCGCTTGTAACCGGACGTGTCTCGCTCTTGCACAGTTACGAATTTAATTCGCGAACGCGCGGCTCAAGCCGCATCCCGATAGTTTCCGCGATGGCTGACAAGGCGATCGTCGTGAACGAGTTGTTGGCGTTCATTCAGAATGCCATCGACATCATGGAAGAGATCAGCATCTTGCAGATCTGCAAGTCAAAATTTAAGGAGGATGACATCTGCATTGGCAAGCTGCTACTCTTCCGCCCTCTCGGCAAGGAAGCCAGTATGCCGTCCCGCTGGAGGGATGGAGGTGAAAGGAGTCTTCAGGACATTGTGACGCTGTTCAAGGAGACTGATCCCGATGATGTGCCCGATTTCGTTGCGAAGGAGCTGCATAAGCCAGTGGGATTCGACCAGGTCAACGTCACCAGGCTGCTGAGGGACATCGTGTTCCTGAAGACAAGCCTGGCTGTAGTACAGGCTAAGTTGGAGGCGTCCGAAGATGCTATCTCCGGTCTGCGTGCTGAGTTGGTGTCATTACGTGACTCTAATTTAGTAAGTAGGTCGTCCGCCTCTAACGAGGTCAACGTGCTGCAAGATGCAAAGAGCACTGTGTCGTTGTTGAGTGACGAGATGGAATGTGTCGGCTCAGCGAATTTGTTGCTCGCCGCCGCAATTACACCGAACGCGTGCCCTCGGCCCGCCGCCAGCATGTCTCATACCGCAGAGAAGCCGACACCGGTCACGCTGGTTCCTCCCCAACGGCATGATTACGCTTCTGCAGCGGCTAGCAACTTGGCTGTCTCTCAGAAAAAGGGGAAGAAGCGGAGCTGTGAATCAGTTCGCAGCGCTGCAACCGCTAGGGCTCCAAGGAAGGAGCCCTGTGATGCAGAGGGCTTTATCGAGGTGATAAGGAAGAAACGAAAGCCCTCTAGCCGGAACCAGTGTGGTACTCATGTATCCAGTGAGCAGCACTTCCAAACGGAAGTACCCACTACGGAGATCTACGTGTCCCGCGTCTACTTCGACGTGAAGGCCGCAGAGGTGGTGGAGTATATCAGGAAGAAAGCCGGAGTGGGTTTGAGGGTCATGAAGTTGGACTTCCGTCATAATGTGACCTTTAGCTCATTTATGAAGACTTACTTGAGCCCTGACTTCTGGCCGAAAGGGGTGAAGTTCCGGCGGTTCAAGGGACGCCTGTCACGTGATCTCCCGGGCCGCGACGCGTCGGCGATCACACGTGTGTTAGATTAAGTAATAAAGTGTTTTTTATGTGTATGTTATTTT
Source organism: Operophtera brumata (assembly GCA_932527175.1). NCBI lineage: Eukaryota > Metazoa > Arthropoda > Insecta > Lepidoptera > Geometridae > Operophtera > Operophtera brumata. The sequence goes on along the minus strand of OW052226.1, from coordinate 43,065,317 downwards.
CTGAGGTATTTATGTTGATATGGGCTTACTGTTTAGGTTTAGTGCATTTCTCAGTAAGCCTGAAATAAAGATTTTGAATTTGAATTTGAGTACAAGCATTGATTTAAACTTTTATTATCCTTTGTTTTTGATGATGCGTCATAAAAAATTCTCATAGACTTGCTAGGTGCTTGATGTGGAAGGTAATGAATTGGATGTTCAACTATTTGTTCCCTTAAATCAGGTGCTACTTCAATTATTCCTTTCTTCATTTGATCTTTTAACGTTTCGTCATATTCTAACAATGTGGACGTATTTGTCGCTTCAATAATTGGCGACTATAGGCCAATACAAAGTTCAAAGTTAAGGCAGGAGGTTACTCAATCCAGGGCCAGGATACAGAGTACCTGTTATCTATGTATTCCGTTGTTTCATTGAACTTTCTAACAGCTTCGTCTTTCTGGTTTTCCCTCGGAGAATCGGTGATACCAATGTATTCGAGTTCCCATAAGCTCTTCATGTTTGTTTTGATCAGTGGCAGTTCAGGTTCGTTGAACAGCATTTCTACGTTAGACTGGAAGTACGTTACTACTAATAATTCATGAACAGGACTGGAACCCATTTTCCCGCTCAGTATCCACCCGAGGTCGGACTGTACCATATACTTGTACAAGGTCTCTCTTAGTTTAATTTTCTGCTTTCAGGTCAGTGAAAAGTAATAATCGTTGCCAAGAAGAATGTCCACTTGATCTTGTAGGGATCCATCATCGGCTAGTTTTCATTTATCTTGCCAGTGGCTGAGGTCCTGTCGATGATATGGGACACTATGTGAAATCACAGGTACTACATTAGCAAATAGTGTGATTGTCTTGTCCGCTCTTGTCCTTTTAAGGGATATATTTCCCTATATGCAGAAGGTCAAATAATACGAGTCTTTACGTAAACCGAATATATTCCGCGGTTATAATACTACACAAGTTATCGATATGAATGGCTGGAGGTGACTGGCTGCTTGTGTGCGCCCGCTCGTAATGCAAATCACGATTCAGCATTTCTGTAGCAACGCACACTGCTACAGTAATCTCCCCCTTACAATTTTTTTTTTTAAAAAAAATCTTAGGTCTAGAACATAAAAGTCTTAACATAAAACATAACCTTCCTATTACAAGGTTGGCTAAATAACCACTTAGCTTACACTGCGTTCTAAGCACAATCGTATTTTCGCAACATTGCTACCTTACGATGTGTGTGTTTTATTAGCAGATCAGATTACGCGCTTCGTACCGTAACCCAAACAATAAAAGAACAGTTCTAACTACAATTTATGAACGATATAAACTGGGATTGAATCCCCCGAATAATCCAAAAATACAAAATTACAAAAATACATTACACAAATCACTGAAATAAAAACTGCAATGAAATACGAAAAATAATTCTTCAAAATAAAATAAATCTTATAACATAAATTACGTTACTAAGAGTAATGTCCATATGACACGAGCTATCCTCTACGTTCATACATTTAATTCATACATTTTTACTTTACACGTGATGATGATTACTTGAATTTACTTGATAAATTATAAATCTTTAGAAAATACCTTAAACTGTTACATTTTTAACTGAATCTACTGAATGTTAAAACAAAAGTATGTGTCTTCAAGTTATATCTAAGTATACTACGACTATTAAAATTATTTACTTTTCTTGTGTGTGCAACATTACCTAACTTTAAGGGTAGTCGTTACCTGCTATATTTAATTAATCACCGATACCGTGTGTAACGACGCCTACTAAATTACGTGACTGTGGGCTCAATTCGCCCACAGCAAACTTTGAGACAAAAAATAAAAAAAAATATGTTGCATTCATGAGAACAAGTAAATAACTTTCTTATTCTAACACGTTTTTACTTTATACTATGCTGATTATACTTGCTACAAAAAATATTTTCAAAATACCATGGATATTTTACTTATATCCTTACCACGTTCTATGGTTACACTGTGGTCCATTATGTACGTACCTTTATTTATATAAGAAAAACTATTCACTTTAGTTTTTTTAAACAGTTTGCTGGTTCTGCGATTGAATTTGTTGAATGGTACTCCCCATCTCTTTCCGCAGCCAACCTCGTACTCGGGAATGACATGTCCCGCAACATAGATACATGATGATAAAAACCAATAGTAAAACAATGACTAACATCATTAGACCGTAGGTTTGCATATGCTCCTCCAATGAGCTATAATCGGCTTGATTGCCTGTTCCTGTCTGAGCTATGATAATCTCTTCATCTTTACTGTAGGTTTTTCCCATTTTGATAATCAGTTTGAAAAAAAATAAAAAATATTTACATGTGATCTTTGCAATGTCACAGTGCAAAATGAATGCTTACTATCTCTGCCTAACACTTTCTAGGTCGTTTGTATAATTACATTATATTTCATTGTTCTACATACATTATGCTTACATGTTTTAAACAGTTACTATGTTACCTACTGTAATTGCTTAGCAATTAAATCTGACGGTCGGTTTCACAACTCTGCCACTACGTGTGGTGCGAGTCATAAGCTGATCGCTCGCAGTATTTTTTTGTGAAACTTGCCTTGGAAATGTATTATTTTCCTTACTTACTATTTTACATTTTCTTATCGGTTCCTGATCCGAATGTTCGTTGTTTAGCATGTACGCGGGTTTTAATCTGTCTACCGAAATCCGTGAACGTCTGTTTGTCAATTGGATAAGAAAGGATTTATCGCCCCTGCTTATGACGCTATATGGGCCGTCGTAAGGAGGTTGTAGTGCCTTCCTGACCGTGTCGTTTCTAACGAAAACTTGACTACACTCTTTTAAATCGGGATGTACAAAAATTGATCTTGTGTCGCGATGTTGTGTTGACTTCGGTCTTAAATTCTTGATCACTCTTCTAAGCTGTTTAACGTATTCATGTGCATCGTATGTTCCTTCTTCCGTTTCTTCATAGAATTCACCTGGAATTCTTAGACTTGTACCATACACCATTTCAGCTGCGCTTACATTGGTGTCTGTTCGAGGAACTACTCGTAATCCGTACATTACCGTGCTTAATTCCTGTATCCAATTGGTGTGGTTCATCCTAGCCATAAGGGATGATTTTAGTGACCTATGCCATCTTTCCACCATTCCATTACTCTGCGGGTGGAAACTGGTCGTCCTCAGTTTGTAAATACCTAAATATTGCATTAAATTCTTAAAGAGCTTACTCTCAAATTGCGTACCTTGATCCGAAGTTAATCTTACCGGGCATCCGAATCTCACTATCCAGCCTTCGTATATGACTTTAGCTATTTTTACTGCATGAATATCTTCTACAGGAAAAGCTTCCGGCCACCCCGTTTTGCGGTCAACTACCGTAACTAGGTACCTATACCCTTCGGGTGTTGTCGGTAATGGTCCTACTATATCAACATGTATGTGATCAAAACGTTCACCTAATGGAATTTTTTTTAAGCTTGACTTGTTATGACGCTGTACCTTGGAGCGTTGGCACTTAATACATGTTTTTGCCCACTGTCCTACTTGTTTGTTCATATCCGGCCAATAATATTTATCTGTAACCATTTTACGTGTCGTTTGTATACCCGGGTGACTTATCTCATGAATTATACGGAATGCGGTTTGTCTAAATTGCTTGGGTAAATAAGGACGAGCTTTTTTTTCTAACATATTACAAACAATAGACTATCCGCAGGTTGGTAAAAATATTTCCCTGAGCTGCGTATTGTCCTTGCATAACATTTCTTTTAATTCCTCGTCTGTGCTCTGAGCCTTTGCTAATTCCTCGTAATCTATTGACGCTTGACATACTATACTTTCTATTCTTGATAAACAATCTGCCACTACATTTTGTTCGCCTGATACATGACGTATGTCTGTAGTGAACTCACTGACAAATAACAATTGACGTGTCCTCCTTGGTAGTTCTTTCTCGCTATTCTTTTTTGAGAATGCATAGGTCAATGGTTTATGATCGGTATATACTATAAATTCCTTACCTTCTATCATGTTTCGAAAATGTTGTATAGGCATGTATATAGCTAATAACTCGCGATCATACGTGCTATACTTTTTTTGTGCATCAGTTAGTTTCTTAGAATAATAACCTAACGGTTCCCACTTGCTACCTACTTGTTGTTGCAACACAGCGCCCACACAAGTTTCCGACGCGTCAGTAAAAAGTGCAAGCTTGCTGTCAGGCAATGGATGCGATAGCGTTACAGCCTGTTGCAATCGTTGCTTGCATTCTAAGAATGCCTGATCAGCTGCCTTTGTCCATTCTACTTTTGTTTTGTCACGTTTCTTTGCATTATGTAGATAAGCATTTAATTCTGTTTGATATTCAACTGCCTTTGGCATGTGTGACCTATAAAAGTTAACCATGCCTAAAAAACGTCGTAATTGCTCTAAGGAATATATTCCCTATATGCAGAAGGTCAAATAATACGAGTCTTTACGTAAACCGAATATATTCCGCGGTTATAATACTACACAAGTTATCGATATGAATGGCTGGAGGTGACTGGCTGCTTGTGTGCGCCTGCTCGTAATGCAAATCACGATTCAGCATTTCTGTAGCAACGCACACTGCTACATCCTTAACTGCACTCTAACCAAGGGACTTTCTATTTCTTGAGGAGTCTTTGATCCAAATGTAAAATACTGTTAGTGTACTTTCTTCCTCAAGTTTTAGATTTAGATCGCTTGCAGATTTCTGCGTGATGTAAGTTCTTTGGCTGCCGGAGTCTGATAGAACTCTGTATTGAAGCTCCTTCGACAAATCTCCTATCTTGCTGGCAGTAACTACTGCTGTTTGTAGAACGGTGAGTCCCTTATCTATTGTGTGGAGTATATTAGTCGTCGTTAACTTCTGTTTACTGTTGAGAATTTAACAGGACATAGAACACGATTATGACCTGATTTTTTGCAACGAAAGCATTATTTTTTATTTCTACATTCTGCATAAGAATGTCCTAGTTTAAGACAACTGTAGCATCTGTCATTTAATAGAAATTTTATTTCCTTTATTTCCTTGAATTTAGTACATTCGTCATATTATAGTGGGACCCTTTACAGAAGTTATGATGAAGAATTGATAGTATCTCATAAATATCATCAGTTTAGCTATGATACACACATTTATACAGTGTTTTTTTTTTGTTTAGTGGTATCGTATCTAAAATGATGATATTTATGAGATACTATCAATTAAAACATAATATGTGTTAAGTTATGGGGTTCTCCTCGTATTGCTTGTATGTAAGGTAGGTAGTAGGTACTCACGTAGATACGTAAACAAGTAACTTAGTCACACGCCAGTTGGTTTAACAGTTTATTATTCACACAACATAATAGTTCACAAGCACATACAGGAATAACACTCGCATATATCTAGAAGGAGAACAGAATAGAAAATAGAATAGAACAGAATAGTCCGAGTCTGAGGCTCCAATGTTCTTTATAATCCAATTCTTAATGTTCCAATAGAGGTCTTTGCTCGGGAGACAAGACTCCATCTGACATCTTCACCAGTGCCTTCACTGAGGTGGCATAAACCCTCGCAGTAGTTCCAAGAGTTGGGCTTGTGTAGCTGCCATCTGCTGCATACAACTCAACATAGCCTCGTTGGTCACACCTAAACCAACGACGGCATCCACCAATCGATCTTCTGTGGCGATGCGCCTTTCTTCTAAAGCGTAAGCCCAGCGTGGCACGTAATCATCATGATCTAAAAATAAAAACAGTTAGTCTATAAAATACTCAGTTATATTAGTGTCATAGGTACTAAGACAAATATGAGATCAGCCAATCCGCGCGCTTTGCGTGAACTAGTTCAGACCTGTATACTGTTTACGCAAGGGAATCAATTATGCCGAGAATTCGGTTCGGTAAAAGTTTTACCGAACATTCGGCTGAATGTTCGTATTCAGTGAAACCCATGTTTGGCAAATGTCAAAATGTCAAATGCACAAGCTGGGCGACGCCAAAATCAAGGATTTATTTTTTAATTTTTCTGATTGAGGTTCATGTATTCCGCTCTCGTTCACTACAGGCAGGTCGTGTAAAATCCTGTGAGTTATCTACCTCAAATTGTACCTAGATTAAGCCTAGATTCAATAAGCTAAGCTAGATCTGGGGATCGATTTTTGAAAGCCAGCGAGTGACTAGAAGTCACGAATGACAAAACGTCATCGATGACTTTGAAATCACTTTTTACCAAATGTCGTATTTTTGAAAGTCATACCCTGTCTACCAACTTGCAAATATTTCACATTCGTTGTAAAATTAAGTAAATACTATTCATAAATGTCAGTGCCAAAACAGTCACGGAGTGATTTCAAATCGAGTGGGTAGAGCCACTCGTATTGATATCATAGTATGTCAATTTTAGTCAGCGGTGATTTCCAAAACTACGAACTTTTAGAAATCGGTGACTAATAGTCATTTTGCTGACTTCTAGTCACTCGCTGATTTTCAAAAATCGATCCCCAGTTTAAACTTTTAGTTCATTGCTTGTAGGTACTTACCGAATATATAAAATGTCATAGCCATACCTTACGCATTGTACCTTGATGGCCGGTGGCCCATCAGCGTTATCAGGTCGCAAAATAACGGGCGACGCGTGCCGCTGAAAAGAAGTTGGTGTTGTAAAAATAACCTTCAGTTACCATGACAACGGATATTAGCAGCGATTGAATGACTGATAGTCTACAAATAAAATGACAAAACTTCTGGCTAACTCAATAAAAAACTGGCCAAGTGCGCATCGGACCTCGCGCATTCAGGTTTCCGTCGTAGAAAGTATTACATAATTTGTGGTTCCGTAATAAATGTAGAAGTTATAAATTGCCTAAGTTTAGTTAATCGAGAAAATTCTTGAGCGATGATTTATTATGACTTTCGAAGTGGTTTAACACAAAAACAGTGTGTGGACCGGTTGATTTCTACATTTGGTGATGAAGCCCCATCCAAAACCACAATTTATCGCTGGTTTGCTGAATTTCAACGTGAACGTGTCAAGCTCAGTGACGATCCCCGTCAAGGTCGTCCAAAAACTGCTGTCACCCAAGAAAACGTTGATGCTGTGCGTAAGCTGATTGAGGAAGATCGACATGTGACATACCGCGAAATTCAGGCAACTGTAGACATTGGCATGAGTCAAATACAAATAATCTTGCATGAACAATTAGGTGTAGAAAAGTTGTTTTCTCGATGGATACCGCATTCGCTCTGTGAAGAGCAAAAAGCGGCTCGCGTTACTTGGTGCGTCAGAACTCTCGAAAGATTCCACGCAGGATCCTCAAATGCTGTGTACAACATCGTATCAGGTGACGAATCCTAGATATACGCGTACGAACCCAAAACAAAAAACCAGTCACGAGGTTGGGTGTTAGAAAATGAGTTAAAGCCATCAAAAATTGTTCGTTCACGGAGTGTTGCAAAAAAAATGGTGGCCACGTTTGTCTCCAAAACCGGCCATGTTGCGACTATTTCTCTTGAGGGACAAAGAACGGTTAATGCAGAATAGTATGCTAGCATTTGTTTGCCACAGGTCGTTTCTGAACTCCGTAAAGAGAACTGCAATCGCCGCATCATCCTCCATCACGACAATGCGAGTTCTCACACCGCGCACAGAACAAAAGAGTTTTTAAAGCAAGAAAACATATAATTATTAGACCACTGGACATTATTTGGTGTTGATGATGGATGAGAAGATGCCGTTTGATATCCATATGTATTATATCGTCCCATTTTTAATTCATACAGTATATTATTAATATGGTACTTTGTCTGTGTCACGGCTTGGTCATCTTTAACACTTCTTAATTCAGCAGCAATATATTCACCATAAATATCAAATGGATCCTTCTTCTCCTTTTCATCCATCTTTTTTTTCGCACTTTTCTTAACCTCTAATATTTCACTTGATTCATCTGTCTTATTTATTTTCCTCGAAGATGTAGATGTTGTAGCATTCGATGTAAGACTTGGTGATTGAGATGGCTCTAACTCCATACCACTTTCAAGTGCATTGTTTTCATCTACCTGTAAATTATCATCTTATTTTTATTTTTTATATTTGTAGGTTCCAAGTTCGGAGCAGGAATGGTAAAAAATAAGTCGTGAATTTGAAATACGATGAAATTTTCCACATTGCATTGGATCCATGGATGGGAAACACGTTTTGATTGTAGCGCCAAATAATTCTGGAAGTGAATACTACAATTACAAAAATCAGTTCAGCATGGTACTTCTGGCAATTGCAGATGGCAATTATAACTTTATATACGCAAATTATGGAGCTAAAGGACGGTCGTCCGACAGTGGAATATTTCAGGAAACACCGTTTTATAATGCATTGTTAGAAAACTCACTTAAACTGCCACGTCCTGAACCAATAACACAAGGTGGACCAGAAATTCCATATGTTATTGTAGGTGACAGTGCTTTCGCGCTAACGGAGAACATCATGAAACCATATCCTGGCATTCATGAACGTGGGAACAAAAAGCGTACCTCTATTCAATTACAGACTATCAAGAGCTAGGAGGATTATAGAAATGATTGATTTGCAAAGACGGGGCAGACCAGCATCACAATCAGCTTTTTGTATTAGAGAACAGTTTGCCGATTACTTTATAACTCCAGAGGGAAGTGTTCCATGGCAAAATAATGTAGCGTAATTGTTAGTATCTTATCAACCCATGTCATTCCTTCCTTTATACCCAATCAAGCAAATCTCACAAGCCGACTGACTTGAACGAATCAAGCTGACACCAGTCATCGACTCATTCAACACTCTAGAGAATGAACGACGCTTCCGTTAAAAAGCTGTCAAAAATCACCACTGACTTCAAAGCCGTTGACCCGAGCAGAGCACAGAAACAAGACAGATTTTAGACCACCACGGGGGCCCCCATCGAAATTGAAGGAACAAGCTACCAGCATCCTCAGTTAAGTCTCTTCAGCGCATCAAAATTGTGAGTCACAAAAAACCTTTCCATCTGATTTCCATATTCAAGGTACTAACATGTCATAATCAAAACATAAATTATACAGTCCAAACAGCTAACAAAATCATTAATGGCCCCTTCGAGCCGGATTTCTAAATTTAAACCATAATAGCGCCATGTTCATTACAGCCAAATACTTATTTTCACAATAGGTAATCAATTTGTGGTGTTTTCGTTGTACGCGTTGCCGGCCGCCATTACGGGTGATAAGTCATTTTCAAGGTCAACCATATCACAATAAATCAACTTTATTTATGCCCATCGCGGGTTTTGTTTTGTATTAACGTGAGCATTTGTGTTAACAGCCGCCCATGAGCCGTAAAGTTTGTTTCGTTTGGGAACAAAACATCGGGCATATTTTTTATTCGCCGCTCATGACTTTGTATTCGGTGTAACATTTGGCATCCAATTTTTGAGTTTTCATAATTATATAGTCTTTAGAAAAAGTGCGATTCCGTAACATTTTCACATTTCGTAACATTTAGCGTAACTTTTAACGTCTATGTAAGGTGATCCCTTTTGTCATAAAAACAGCTGCATATGAGTTTTACATAAGCTCGAGTCTGTAACATTTGGATTATTTTGGAGTGCATAAGCGTAACATATAACGTTTATGCGAGGGGATCCCAGTTTTGGTTGTGTCGTGAATCGTGATTATCATAATTTTGTAGTTTTGGTGAATTTTATCAAATAAGACGGTTTCAACCATATATAGAGTGGTGATTGTGATCATTCGTGTGTGTTTGTGTCCGCCGTTGTGTGATAAAATCAGAATCATGGTGGTAATTAGAATATGATAGGTTATTTATTGTAACAAAGAAGTGCATTAACAAACATAGTAGTTTTGCGAAGTGTGATTATCCATACTGTGAAAATCTAAGTGGTAAGTAATAGTACATAAGCATACATCAATAGTGTTGCAAGTGGGTCAGTATTGTGCAACAAAATAGTGTTTTTTCTTCAAACAAATCTCAGTATACGATCAAATCATGGTAGAATCTAATATTGCTCATCTCAAATCAAAGCGGAACATTTCTCATAAACGCCTTTCCGATGCCGTTAGCTGCGCTCGAAAGTGTACAAGCGATTCGGGCCCACTTGAACGATTATTAACATATTGCTCTCGTCTTGACCACATAATGGAATCTTTCAATGACGCTCATGCACAGTTGCTAAGTGAGCTGGTGAAAGCTAAGTCAGACAAAACAAATGATCAATTGGCTGAGGCGGTGCGTTACCAAGAGGAAGCGGATGACATGTATTTTATAGTACTGGAAGCGAAGCGTTCGCTCGTTCCAGACCCTCCATCTGTGTTGCCAGTGGAGTCGACCCCTCCGTCTAAACATAAAGCTAGTAGGCTTCCGCCAATCAAGCTGCCCATCTTCAATGGGCAACTTAAAGATTTTCCTGGGTTCATTGACCTGTTTAACACATTAGTGCATGACAGGAGAGACATCAGTGGTGTTGAAAAGTTTCAATATTTAATTACCTCTCTCTCCGGAGAACCGATCAATGTCATACGGGCATATCCCGTCTCGGAGGCTAATTACAGTAGTGCCTATCAATCATTAGTAGACAGGTATAGCAACAAGCGATATTTAGCTTTTGTGTGTTGGGAGCAAATCATTAATTTAAAACAAATTAACTCTGGGTCTGCTCCGAATTTGCGGCTTTTACTTGACACTTATAGTGAGAACATATCAATGCTCAGCTCGTTGGGGTTGCCCACAAACAACTGGGATTTTGTGCTTTTTCACTCCCTTCTAAAAAAACTAGATAAATCATCGCGTGAAGCCTTTGAGCTTGACTGTACCACAAGCGAGTTTCCAAGTTTTGAAAAGTTAAAATGTTTCCTTAAGGAAAGGTGCAATGCTTTGGAGCGCTCTTCGCTCACCTCAGGGGTTCACACCAGCACATCAAACCAAACCAATACACCCAATCAACCAAATCATAATCAACCCAAGCGGGTAAATCAACAAGCACGTCCCTCTCCAACAATGTTGTTGGCTCAAGGCCCGGGCACTAGTGTACCGTTATCATGTACAATGTGTAAGGGTAATCATGCAATTTTCTCTTGTGATAGCTTTTTATCAAAGTCTCCCAAGGAGCGCTTTGATATAGTGAAACAACATAGGCTGTGCTTCAATTGCTTGAGAAGTAATCATCAAACTCTTCAATGTAAATCACAATTCAAGTGTAGAACTTGTAACCAACCTCACAACAGCCTGCTGCATTTCCCTACGACCAGGCCTAGCGACAGCACCAATGGGAGTCAACCCTCCACCAATCAAACATCATCATCATCATCAGCTAGGGCCAATGTCCCAGGGCCAGATGAGAATATTGTGACACCAGTGACTTCTCTATCAAACACATTCTCCGGAACTAGCAATGCATCAACCTTTGTGCTTCTCGCCACTGCGGAAGTGGAAGTTAAGACTGGATGGGGAACGTTCCAAAGGGTTCGGGCGCTTTTGGACCAGGGCAGTCAAAGCCATGTTATCACTAGTAGCTGCGCTCAACCTTTCACCGGACCGATCAACCCATGTTGGGTATTGGTGGGATGCCATCTCAACCCGCAGGCAAGGTGTTTGTTGTGGTCCGCCCCATCGGTACAACAGAGCCAATATTCACTACAGAGGCCTTGGCTTTGGACAAGATATGCGGTAACATGCCTACTCATCCAGTGAACATAGAGAACTTCGAACACATTGCCAACCTGAAATTAGCAGACAAAGACTATCACAAACCAAGACCCATCGACATTCTTATCGGTGGTGAAATATTCCCTCACATTTTACTACCTAGTAGTAAGATCGAAGGAGGGAGCCAAGCCGCAACGGCCATCAACACCATATTTGGATACATCCTAATGGGACGCACAGAATCAACATCAACATCATCATCATCATCATCATCATCATCATCATCATCATCATCATCATCATCATCATCATCCCATGCGGTGGTCATCAATCATATATCAATGGATTCAAACTTGGATCTTGCGGTTCAAAAATTTTGGGAAATTGACAACATACCCTCACATGACCCTAAGGAGGACCCATCATCAGATGACCTTCGCTGTGAGGAAGTATTTCAAGACACACATCAACGTGATACAGATGGAAGGTACATTGTCCATCTGCCGTTCCGGGATCCAACAGTGCCGGTCTTTGATGATTCATACTCCATTGCGCTTCGGCGTTTCAAGCAATCGGAGAAGCGGATGCTTCAGAATCCTTCATTTTACGATGAGTACAAGCAGCATATCATGGAATATTTGTCAAGCGGGCACATGGAAGCAGTTCCCATCAGCGAATATCAATCTCCTACTGCCTACTACATCCCTCACCATGCGGTTGTAAAACCTGGGAAGATGCGTGTGGTATATGATGCGTCCTGCAAAGACAAACAAGGACGGTCCTTGAATGACACCCTCTTAACAGGAGCCAAACTACAAGCAGACATTGGGGATGTTCTTCTACGCGTTCGACTCCATGCAGTCGTGTTTACAGCAGATGTTCGCCAGATGTACCTTCAAATTGCCATCATCAAAAAGCACCAGGACTGCCAGAGGATCCTTTTTAGATGCTCTACCGAGCAACCCATTCAAGAATTTCGGCTGACGAGAGTCACCTTCGGTGTATCAGCAGCACCATTTCTGGCAATCAGAATCATGCATCAATTAGCCCATGATCATCAGGATTCATACCCGGCTGCTACAAAGCTAGTACTCGTTGACCGGTACGTTGATGATATAGTAACAGGTTGTGATTCAGTAGAGCAAGCGGTAGAGCATCAACAGCAACTTGTTCATCTCATGGCAGAGAGGGTTTCGAGTTGAGGAAGTGGGCCAGCAACCATGCCGATGTACTACTGCATGTCCCAGAGAGTCATCAAGCTATTCCTGGAGTCACCTTTGATAGTGAAAACCTATTCATGAAAGTCCTCGGGTTGGCCTGGAATTCACAAGAGGATATTTTCAAACCAAATCACTCGGAAGTGTACCAAACGCTCCATGCTATCAGAGTTGGCACGGATCTATGACCCGATAGGGCTTCTTACTCCATTAACATTTCAAGCAAAACAACTCATTCAGCGCTTATGGCTGTTGGGTACCTCTTGGGACCAACCAGTTCCAGACGAAATCAAGCAAAAGTGGGTCAAGCACACTCAACAATTACCAAACCTGGCCAAGCTTCAGATACCAAGGCGCATCACGCGAAGCGAGGCTATCAGCTATCAGCTTCACGGCTTCTCAGATGCGAGCGAAGTTGGCTATGCTGCCGTGGTATATCTTCGGTCCCATGATTGTGACAACCATCATCAAGCCGCACTTGTAAGCGCACGGTCACGCGTCGCTCCCACCAAACGTAGAACTCTACCCAGGCTCGAGCTCTGTGGTGCACTATTGTTAGTGGAGCTGATGCAGCATATCAACAACATTTACTCAAACATTATCAAAATTGAAAAGGTCTTTGCGTAGTCTGATTCTACGATCACCCTGGCGTGGATTAGATCAAACTCTACCAAATATAAAGCCTTTGTGGGCAATCGAATATCAAGCATTCAAAGAAAACTCCCCCAGACGATTTGGGGGCACGTCCCTGGAAAACAAAACCCGGCGGACTGTGCAAGTCGCGGTTTAACACCCAATGAACTCATGGAACATGACCTATGGTGGACAGGTCCCGAATGGTTGATCCAGGATCAGACTAGTAGGTCAGGTTAGTTCTGTTGGCCCAACGTTCCAACAGAACAAGCTAACCCCGAGGTTTCTGAAGAGGAACGCAGCTGTGTTCTTATCAATACAACTTCTAATGTTGAACATTTTTTAGATAGACTCATAAACAGGTTTTCGTCTCTGCGGAAAATACAGCGTATATTGGCATATTGTAAGCGATTTATCGACGCCACGCGGAAAAACAAACGCTTTTATCATTTCACCAATGCCGAGCTTCAAGTATCGCTTATGTCACTTGTCAAACATGTACAACATTCAGCATTCCGAGATGAAGTCTCGCGTATACGATTAGGCCAAGGTCTACCCAAATCATTGAAGACGCTTAGCCCGTTTTTAGATCAGGATGACGTGCTTAGAGTAGGAGGTAGGCTCATCAGGTCGGACTTAAGCTTCGAGACAAAACATCCCGCTCTATTCCCTCGTAAGCATCGTCTCACTCAGCTGATCATTCAGAGCGTACACAATGAGAATTTACATCCAGGCTTGCAAACCTTACAATACCTTTTGCTCCAACAGTTTTGGATTTTATCTCCTCGGCGCGCTATTCGTCAGGTCATATCAAATTGCTATAGATGTTTTCGGGTAAAACCACAGCATGTTCAGCCACAGATGGCCGACCTGCCGCGGTCCCGTATCACTCAACTCAAGGCGTTTCTATCCGTGGGATGTGACTATGCTGGTCCGTTCAACATTACTTTCCAACGTCATCGCGGTTCACGCTCTGTGAAGGCCTACTTGTGCCTGTTCGTGTGCTTCGCCACGAAAGCATTACACTTAGAGTTGGCTTCAGACCTTTCGACGGAATCCTTTTAGGAGCACTACGTAGATTCATTGCCCGCCGCGGTAGATGCAATACCATCCACAGCGATTGTGGAACAAATTTCAAGGGTGCACAAACCCAGTTATCAGAGCTTATGCGTTCAGCCTGTGAAGCAGAGCGCCTGGAATTCAAGTTCAATCCCGCAGGGGCCCCGCATTTCGGAGGCCTATGGGAGGCCGGAGTAAAATCCGTCAAAACACATCTTTATCGCGTTATAGGAGCCCAAATACTAACTTATGAGGAACTCAATACACTCCTCTCCCAGATAGAAGCAATACTAAACTGAAGGCCCCTATGTCCCTTGAGTACCGACCCTAATGATGTGGCAGTGCTCACACCGGGTCATTTTTTAACTTTGGCCCCTCTCACAACGATACCCACACCAGACTACACCAATATCAATAGACTTACACGATGGCAAATGTTGCAACGAATGCATCAGGATTTTTGGTCTCGTTGGCACAACGAATACTTAACAACTCTATCGCAACGGCTAAAATAGACCAAGTCCTCACGTTCTGTAGAAATCGGTCAAGTGGTTATAATTAAAGATGAATCGACTCATCCCTTGCGTTGGCGATACGGCAAAATCATTGAGCTACACCCAGGACGAGATGGTGTGTCCCGTTCTGCCTTGGTCAAAACCTCGCAAGGTAACGTCCTTCATCGGCCTCTGGTAAAACTATGTCCCATCCCTGATGGCTCTGACCATCAGGTACGATAGTCATACACATCAATTTCAAACATCCCCTTTATTTTTATCTTTCTCTTGTAATTTTAGCATATATTCATAGAGTTATTGGTTGTAATGATCATCATAACATAAGGGGAGCATAAATCTATACCATAATCATTTTTTTTAACATTTTTAGTATGACTGGCTCATTCATCTTTGCCAGCGGGGGGGAATTAAATGTTAGTATCTTAACAACCCATGTCATTCCTTCCTTTATACCCAATCAAGCAAATCTCTCAAGCCAACTGACTTGAACGAATCAAGCTGACACCAGTCATCGACTCATTCAACACTCTAGAGAATGAACGACGCTTCCGTTAAAAAGCTGTCAAAAATCACCACTGACTTCAAAGCCGTTGACCCGAGCAGAGCACAGAAACAAGACAGATTTTAGACCACCACGGGGGCCCCCATCGAAATTGAAGGAACAAGCTACCAGCATCCTCAGTTAAGTCTCTTCAGCGCATCAAAATTGTGAGTCACAAAAAACCTTTCCATCTGATTTCCATATTCAAGGTACTAACATGTCATAATCAAAACATAAATTATACAGTCCAAACAGCTAACAAAATCAGTAATTGTAATAATTTTACAGACAATAGTACACTAAAAATTATATACAAAAACAACTTACTGTTTTATTCATAGTATCCGTTTCACCAGAAGTAGTTGCACCATATAACAAAAATTCCAATGGCTCGTTATAAATCCATTTACATTTTTCACATTTTGACAACTTTTTTTTCTCTCTAGTAAATTGAGTACGCAGTACATGTATTTTAGTTTCCACATCTTTTTTGGGTATATTTAGGGCTTGAGAAATTTCTTCGAATCCATAGTTCTTTTTGTTTCCTTCTTTGTATTCTTTTATAGAAGAATCCCAGAATAATGGTTTTGGTTGAAATAATTCTATTAGTTGCATTATTTTATCATTGCTCCACACTACTGCCATGTTTATAAATTGTTGCAAACACGTTCACACACGTCAACAATTGTCGCTAAACTGATGTTTACGATTGTCGGGCGAGAGCTTGTCAACATGACGCTATCAACTTTGCAACACGCAGTATTGCCAGCAACATCTTGACAGCAACTCCGCAACACGTTGATTCAACTTTGTTGCTAAACAAATGTTTACCATGAATACGGGGCTTTAAAGTTTAAAAAACCCACCGCACCACCAGAGGTACGGCCAGAGATACGGTGGGTCGAAGTGAAATGCTGAATGTATTTGCATTTTTGTTAAGGAAGCAATAAACTACCACATTTAAAGAAGTCACTTAAAAAAAGCACTGATGGCCAAGTGGGAGGGACCCTTTCTTCCAGGTATGGGTTCAAACCACAAAGTACAGAAGGTCAGCTCAAATGTAGCCTTCTGCTACTTGATCGGACTTCCAGCCACCGTGGCGCTTGAGTTTGTTAAATTCGAGCCAGAGACTGTATATATTCCGTGGCCAGAGTCAGCAAGCAGCGTCGATGTAGTCAGCAAGATGTACGGCGGAAACAATGCCCTGTGTACGCTTCTGGGTTTGGTAGTTTTGGGTATGAATTCAATTCAATTTCTTTGGAAATACTTCCAAACTTATTTCCAATGACTTGCTTGGTGCATTTCCCGTTTTCGAAATTAAGGAAAAACCGGTTGTTATTGCAGTCTGTTGGACGTAGTGCCCGATATTTCTGAACCAAATCCATAAACTCGTCACGGACCAGAAATACGCGGTCGTTTTTTGTTTTCGTATTTGCAAGCTTAACAAGCAACATGTTTTCATGCAATTCCACATAATAAATAGAAAAATTTGGTAGTCAAAATGTCAAGCGTTCAGGATTCATGTATCTCTTCTCTTCTTATAATGGCTTCTGAGAGCATTTTTCGAGCAATTGTCGTGCCCTATAGTGCGCGACCTTTCATATGTTGTCGTACCATGGAATATAAAGACAAAACTGCCCGCAGGCAAAGAGATTCTTATGTGCGCTCGCTCATTTAAATCTGGATATGCACAAACGCTCACAGCGAAAATAAATAAAATAGCAAACTCCATTTTTCTATAAAAGGCGTCAGTTACATACGATTACATACTTTTTTTATTTAAAATAATCAATTGCTGTTCGTTTGTCTCGCTAAAACTCGAGAATGGCCGGACCGATTTGGCTAATTTTGGTCTTGAAATATTTGTGGATGTTCAGGGAAGGTTTAAAAGGTGCAAAAATATGGAAAAATTGCTAGGAAATTACTATAAACTATAATTTATTTTTTCCAAACAAACGGTTCCATAGTTTGTTCCATAGTTACGCCATTTTGACATGCAAACATGTCAAGCGTCCAGGATTCACGTACTTCTTCTACTCTTCTTATAATGGCTTCTGAGGGCATTTTGTCGAGCAATTGTCGTGCGTGCGACCTTTCATATATTGTCATACCATGGAATATAAAGACAAAATTGCCCGCAGGCAAAAAGTTGCTAATGTGCGCTCGCTCTTATGGGTACCTAATTGATACTAATAAGGGGAGGTAGATATCCTTACTTACCATTTAAATCTGGATAAGCACCAACGCTCACAGCGAAAATAAACAAAATAGCAAATTCCATTTCTCTATAAAAGCCGTCAGTTACCTACGATTATATACTCTTTTTAAAATAATGATTTAATTATCTATATATTTAAAAATCATTTGCTGTTCGTTTCTCTCGCTAAAACTCGAGAATGGCCGGACTGATTTGGCTAATTTTGGTCTTGAAATATTTGTGGAAGTTCAGGGAAGGTTTAAACGTATTAGTTGTTTTTTTAGTAGTAGTAGAGCTTTTTTGTGAAAGAGTTCGTCCGGGGAAGTACTACCACCATACATATTTCTGCCGCAAAGCAGTAGTGCTCGCATTGCTTTGTTCCGGTTTGAAGGGTAAGGGTGCCGGTGAAATTACAGGCACATGAGACTTTTCATCTTTATGTCTCAGGGTGGCGGGCGCAGTGCCATTGCACTGCGCCCGCCGCCGCACAGAGGGTGCGTCCTAGGTGGACGTGACCTATGAGGTAATGCACTGTTCATAGGCAGAGGTTACCGCTTAACATCAGGTGGGCCCATCTGCTTGTTCCGTCTTCCAAGTAGTATAAAAAAAACGGTGAGAAAAGAAACAAATATTCTCTGGATACTCCTTCGACAAGCAGATGCGTATTTATGTATGTATGCATTTATGGGTATACGTATACCCAAACGTACGTATACGTGCATTTGCGTATACGTGTACGCAAATGCGCCTTGAACACATAGGTAGATTATTGGTTAAAGACACTTGGTTAAGAAAGCCCAATCCAAATACAAACATGAAATTCAAATCATGATATCTAACGCAATCACAACAAATAATTATTTTTCAGTAGGATCAGGGAGAGTTTGGTGACTTAGGAGACAACGGTGGCTCATACATGTTTCGACCAGAATGGCGCGCTTTATGTGGCTGTCTTTGTCGCACAATTGAAGGAAGAACCCCAAACACGGCCAAGCCAGTCAGCGGCCGGATTGAGCGCCGGATGGAGGTGTCACCGTGTTTATTTTTTTCCGCGCCCACAAAATTACTTTTAAGGTGATTTTATTTTGTTTGTCATGCCTAATTCATCATAATTTGTGGTGACCATTGTGTTTTATAAAAGATATTGTAGTAGTCTTAATTGTGTATTTATTTGGTGTGTTTGTTAGCCGATTCGACTGCCGTCATCAAATATTTTCAAAATAGCGTAGTTGTGAACAGTGACTCAATTTTAAGGAGAACACAGTGGCTCACGCTATTTTAACACTTGAGCCACTGTGGTTCTCTTTTTTTTATTCTAATTTTGTTTTGGCAGTATTTAATGAAATGAAATGATGCTATATTAAAACTTGGATAGTTCAACCATTAATCTGTGTTTTTTTAAAGTTTCTATAAATGATGATGCTAGTTAAAAGGTTAATTGGTTATTAAGAAAAACATCGAGACTTATGAACTTTGTTTTTTTTTAAATAAAAACTAGCAATTTTTACTAACATACTTTAATTTATTAGTACAAATTACCACTACTGAATCAATGTGTACCACTAGAGTCACTGTGTACCACAGGGGTGAGATACTCGGTACTACTAGTGGTACACAGAGGTTTTTTTTTTTTTTTTATTTCTAATTTTGTGTTGGCATTATTTAATGAAAATAAAATGATGCTATATTAAACTAGGATAGTTTAACAACAATCTGCGCAAATGTCAGGTTTATCTTTTGAGTTTTTCTACATTTTCGAAACCTCTGAAAAAATCCGAGCCAACGTAGCCTTAATGATTTTTAATGAACGTAAACGTATTTTAATGAAAGTAGAATTAAAATAAAAAAGTCGCGAATAGTTGAGTCACACATAATAATGATCCTTAGAGATAAAATTAAAATTAATAGGACACATAATATATGAATTACCGCCTATGGTGAATGCGTTTTACACCAACTACATAACATAACATAATATCCAACAGCTACACACACAGTCCTGATCCCAGACTAGGGTTACCTGTGTCAGGGGTATCAAGACCCACGTGTACCATGTTACCACAACACCCAGATCCGCAACAAACATCTTAGTATGAGCGGCGACCGTATGATCCTCTTCGACATCTGATACAAAGATAAGACACATGGCACATGATTATAAAAGTGATGCTTAGTTTAGAAAAATATGTGACAAAAATTTGAATTGGCCGAAAGTACAAAAAAAGGTATCACTTCCGGTGATTTTTTTTAATGGTATTTACGTCATTTTATACAGAGATGAGACTTGTGGCATCAAATAGCAATATATTGGTAGTTACAGAAAAATCTAGTCTGCCAGTTCCTGTGTGGCCGGAAGTGCTCGGCAGACGGTTTCAAAGATCCGTACCCCAAATTTACGTGATTTGATACAAAGATGAAGTTAGTTGCAAATGTTAGGTATTAATCCTACATTTAGGGCCTATTTCACCATCAAAAATGAACGCGATCAACGCAAGCTGAACTCGGTTTACGCGCTTGACTGCGTTTAGAGCTGCAGTTTGCATTTCACGAGCATAAACTCCGCTGTGTTCCGGTTTGAAGGGTATGGTTGCCGGTAAAATTACAGGCACATGAGACTTATCATCTTTATGTCTCAGGGTAGCGGGCGCAGTGCAATGCCACATAGGCGCGTCCTAGGTGGGCGTGACCTATGTGATAATGCACTGTTCATAGGCAGATGTTGCCGCTTAATATCAGGTGGGCCATCTGCTTGATCCGTCATTACAAGTTGTATAAAAAAAAAACTGAACGGAGTTCAAGCTGAACTGAATTTAACTTCTGATCGCCCGATTTTCAACGTTTAGCACGTCTAAACGCGTTCAAGAGCTGTCACTGTATGTTGTTATGTCATTCAACTTTTGGAAAATTGATTGATTTTGTTCACGACGTTATAGATATTTTGTTTTACCTGATAAACTATGAAAAGAGCCCTGGCGGTAGCCTTTGATGAAAGGTTTGATGAGGATGACTTTATTTCTCTTCGCCCAAGATGGATGCGCTAGCCTTGTATGAAAGGTTTGAAGAGGATGACTTTATTTCTCTTCGCCCAAGATGGATGCGCTAGCCTTTGATGAAAGGTTTGATGAGGATGACTTTATTTCTCTTCGCCCAAGATGGATGCGCTAGCCTTGTATGAAAGGTTTGAAGAGGATGCCTTTATTTCTCTTCGCCCAAGATGGATGCGCTAGCCTTTGATGAAAGGTTTGATGAGGATGACTTTATTTCTCTTCGCCCAAGATGGATGCGCGAAAGAGAAGAGCACTTTGATAGCCTTCATGACAAAGACTTTGATACAAGATTTCGTCTCACGAAACCAACCGTTCTGTCTGTATTGAAGTCTATTGAAGATAAAATAGAGTTTCCTACAAATATGTCAGTACCTACCATAACATGTTTTATTTGTTAGTAGGTACCTACCTACTGTTAAAAATAAAGAAAACTGCCTAACCAATCATTATTATTGTTCCAGAAATAATAGCGTGACTCCTATTAATCAGTTATTATGTGCTCTACGTTTTTACGCTACTGGGTGCTATCAAATGACTGCAGCAGATTTATGTGGATTAAGTAATTCTACTGCACATAGAATTGTGCATAAAGTCAGTGCTGCTATTGCTTCGCTCCGACCACTCAACATTGCCTTTCCAGATTTACCCGATGATATCCAACAGACTCAAACCAGATTTTATAAGAGGGCTAGATTTCCATATGTAATAGGTACTATAGATTGCACTCATGTAAAATTCACAAAATCACCAACCAGGTGGAGAGCATCCAGAGATTTTTCGAAATAGAAAAACTTTTTTTTAATGAATGTTCAAGCCATCTGCAATGCCTAATTAGAATTTACTGATGTGGTTGCTCGTTGGCCAGAGAGTACACATGACTCATATATTTTCAACAACTGCTATAGAAGAGCAATGTTTGAACAGGGGCATTATGGAAATTCTGTTCTTGTTGGAGATGCAGGCTATGCATGTAACAGTTACATGATGACGCCATTAGAACACTTTAATTGTACGGTCCGCACACCTTGGTAGATGAAGTTAGTTAATATCAGTAAAACTATGTTGTAAATTTGGACTGATATATATTGATATAACTTTTGATATTGATGAGATGATATGAGCCGCCTGACTGGGTTAATAGCCAAACGCGAACTGATTGCACGTGTGGCGTAAAGGGCTTAGGATGCACAATTTTAGTAGGTCAGTGTACGGGCTACTGGCTCGTACAGTAATACTGCTGCTGGAAATGTATACAAAATAATAAAAGCCTTTATTCAGATTCCTAATTTACATAAAGCTTTACAATAATAAAAAACAGTTCAGACATTGACAACAGAATCTGTTTGCCCAAGTTTGGCAAAGGCCTCCTCCAACTTCTTCCACTCTTCTCTTGCTCTGGCTATTCTGGACCCATGTCTGTCCAGCTATTGCTTTAATTTCGTCTTCCCATCTTTTAAATTGTCTCCCACGTTTCCTTTTCCTGTTTCTTGGGTACCAGTTCATAATGTTTTTGCTCCACTTCTCCGTTCCGCGCAGAGTGTGTCCGGTCCATCTCCATTTATGTTTTCTTATTACATATGTGACATTCTCTATTTTTGTTATTTTCCTGATCGTTGTGTGCTGAAAATGTATACATTGAGTCTCAAATAAGGACAAGAAATTGTATAGAACGATTGTATGGAGTCTGGAAAAGGCGTTTCCCATGCATGGTTATTGGTTTAGGAGTATCATTAGAGAACTCATTTCAAATAGTCATTGCCACAGCTGTTTTGCTCAATATTGCAAGAAGAAGTGGTGAAGCCACACCTCCTGATGACAGCCAAGTAATAAATCTTTGTATCATTTTTCCTGCTTCTTGGGATGCTTTATTAGCACATGGCAATATTAATAATGGAAAAATGGATACAGGAAGGACACAAAGAACTAATCCAAATTACAGAAGACGATGTGATTTTGTCACTAACTATTTTGCACAATTAGCAAGATAGTATTAGAGTTGTATTGGCAATACTTCCCTAACACTTGGATCGGTCTTTCATAATCATAAATGATATCAGTACGTACCTATATGTAAATAATAATAAATACTACTTAAGTCATTTAAAATTGAGTGAAATGTTAATAATATAGCTTTTATTTGAAATTATTTTTAGTTAAAAAATCTAGTAGGTATTTTAAATTTATAAGGTGTAATAAAATTAATGATTAATAAAAAAAAAAACTATTTCCAAAATTTGTAATTTCACTTTTTCTTGTTTGATTTTTATTTTTCTTGCTCCAATATTTATTTTTCTTTTTTTTACTGAAGCTGCACGTTATTCATTTGGATTATATGCTCATCCTCGGCATGTGTGGCTTTTATTAGGGTATTAATCCTTTCCATGACTGGAGCTTTCCCTATCACTCCTAAAAGTTCCCTCTGGCCACGTGGTCCTACTGCCTTTGTCCTGCCGATCGGACCACATGATCTTTTTTTTCCTATTAGTTCGATTAATCGGATTATAAGGATTTGTAATTCCGCTTCGTCCTACCGATCGGACCACATGAACTTTTTTTCCTATTAGTTCGATTAATCGGATTACAGGGAATTGTAATTCCGCTTCGTCCTACGGATCGGACCACATGAACTCATTTTGAATGGTGCTCAATTTCTCACCTCTCATAAGTTAATAATTTTCTAATACGCATTAAAATGTACCCTATATTATTTACAATATTATTTTTATTTAACGGAATCCTTTTAATGTACCTTTGAACCCATTGAACCCAAGTACCTCTTTTATTAGTATGAGACGTTACATACGACGATATAGATCAGGTAAAATATTTATTGGAAATTAATTAAGGGTCACAACTCCACAAAATAATTCAAACTCAAATTAAAAATAATTAAATTCTAATTATGTAGATACCTACTACAGATGTGTGCTCCAAAGTTACATTTTAAAAAGCGAGGCTTTCCACGCTAATCTTTCCAAAAATAATCCGACTTCTATATCAAAATTAATGAGCATAGTGTTAGTATTTGAGATAAATTCATCACGTCGAATCACTTATTTTCGTCGCATTTCTAAGAGGATTTCTTGCATTTTAATCAGATAAATTTTTGATTTTTGGTTGTAAAATGTTAATAAAAAAAAAAACTCCGAATCTTTTTTCAAAATATTGAGAATGCTCTTTTGGAGTGCCACCCTTCTAAACAATTTGTAGTTCAGATGATCTGCCCAAAGATTGACCACTTTGCTATGAAATCGTCGCTCTTCAACCAGTAAAGCTCCATGTATAGCTCAAATTTAGCCAGGCCTACGTCATCATCTGGCATGTCATTTAATATATAGGCCCAACCATCCTTTATTAAATACGATGGTAAGAATGGTAGTATAGTAGCCAAAGCCACAATTCTTTTTTGACTTTGTGATTTTGTCACTTTTAATTTCTGTGCTTGTCTCCAAAGTGCTCTCGCGTAGTGATAAAAGCAGCCTTTTATCACTGCCTGCGGAAATATTTTTCTTATCGCACGCATTGCTGCTAACTCATAGTCCGTCATGAACTGTTGAGGATTGAAGCCTGGTATCTGAGATTTGACCATGTTTAGCATTATTTCATAGGATGTTGCTTTTTGATCTGACATTAAGACGTAAATGACTGGAACAACGTTAACAAACTGTGTTGAAGAACCAATATCTGCATGTATCGTATACAATTGCTGAAATGACCGTGGGCAACTATGAAAAGTTCCATCACCAAAAAAAGAGGTCAGATTGTTAGATAGTCATACAAAAGGTTACACGTCAAACAAATAATTTTCACAAAATGAGTCAACAAAAACAAAAATCAAAATAACAAATATACAATAAACAAAAAACATGTTACATCTAGGATTACCTAGGTAATTAGATTAATTTGAGGCTAGTGAACTCATCGAAAGTGTAGAAGGTCTGCTCAATAAGCCAGCGCTTCAACCTGGACTTGAATATGCTGATGCTAGGAGCTTCAGTGACAGTTTTAGGGATCCGGTTGTAAACTGCCGGACCCATGACATGCGTCAGTTGTTGGATTTCGCCAACTTACGCGGGACCGCTTCCAGTTGACCCGCACGGCGCGTCCCATACGTGTGTGACTCACCAACTCTTTTAAACGCATCCTGGTTATTTCTCACGTGTACGGCCACCTGAAAAATCACCAAGGATGGTAACGTGAGGATTACCAGCTCCCTGAAATGTGGTCGAGCGGAATTAAGGGAGGTAAGGGTTGGTATGAGTTTTCTAGCTTCTTGTCTAGAATGCGTGATCCGATTAGCGGTACTACATGGTCTAAGAAAACGTCAGTTTCTATAGTCCGATTAGTTAATCGAACCAACAGGAAATCAAAAGTTCTCGTGATCCGATTAGTGGGACTACGTGGTCTAAGAAAACGTCAGTTTCTATAGTCCGATTAGTTAAATCGAACCAACCGGAAAAAAAGTTCATGTGGTCCGATCTGTAGGACAAAGGCAGTAGGACCACGTGGCCAGAGGGTAAAAGTTGGCCTTCTGCGACTCGATGAAGCAGTTGCTGCTATCGATGGCATTATTCGTGCTGCATGGGCCCTGAAATCAAAGTTTATTTTATAATGTAGTATATACCTATACGTTGTTGAGATCACTATACATATATGAACATAAATCTTATAATTGATTGATATATTAACCTTGGTGGAGTGTTTAGTGCTTCATGGCCCTCTTGTGTAGATTGCTCTACATAAACTTGCACTTCTGGTGATTGGCTAGGTGATCTGCCCAGACCTCTATTTATATTTGCTCTGAGCATACCGGGGGTGTACTGCGACCAGTCCTTCAAAAATACATAATTTGATTACAATTTAAATAAGACAACAAATGAAGTGGTTGAACAAATTATATCTGCTGCTATAGCAAGTCACAAGCATGGGTTCAGCATACTTACTAGTGTCAGTGTGGTTGCTGACTCAGTATTTACCACAACCTCTTGTTCTGGTATGGTCACATGAGAATCATCGTTGATTCCTAAAAATAAAAAACAGCTATAGTTGTAGATACATTTCACAAAGTTGCTTGTAAGCTTGTCACTTGTAATGTTGTTTCGCTCATTGGTCAATTAAAAGTTTATAAGTAGATTCACATCTGAACAAGGATTTCTGTTTTCCTTTAGTGAGAAAGGGAGATAAGGAGATGTCTTTATAGAATACATACCAGTCATACACAAAAAGTTTACTGTTGGCGTAGGCTCTTTGTTCTGGGTACCAGAACCTGAAAAATGCAATTTTGTTCACCATAATGTTTTCAAAGTGTTCCCTCTAAATTATTTGAATGAAATAAATTGTCACCTAAAATAAGAGTGCCATCCGAATCAAAGCAATTAACAAAGCCAGATACTCTGGTTTGTATGAGTTCCAGCACTCGCTCAGTGGCTGGGTCTTCATTATTATTTTTCGGTGGTCCGCCACCTATGAACAATTTATGATGAGATTAACAATAGGTAAGGATGAACAATCTACGGGATACAAATACATAAAGATATTAGGTATTGTAATAAAGTACTTGTTCCCAAAAAATGCTGGTTGCGCAAAGTTTGCTCATGTTTTGCTCGGTTTTTTAATTTTCCCATCCGATTTTCAGTACCGACCAGACTCTGGGGTATATGCTAGACATGGCGTTAAATTCGTCTGCTAATAAACGCCACCCCTGAATTTTATTTTTCATGTTAACTGCATCGGTTTTCTTTGAATCCACAATGTTGTAATGTTTTTCCACCAATTCAATTAATGCCATTTTTTCGCTGGCAGCGAAGATGGGCTCCCTTTTCCGTTTCATAGCTAGCAAAATAAAATCACAGGTAACAAGTCCTTTGAGCGAAGCCGAAGTATCGTGTAGGCAATCGTGTGTCCAATCCGTTATTGCAAGCTAGTTGTCGTGGTAGGTAGGTAGTTGAAATAATCACAATGTCCAGTAGGAGAGCAGAGTCGAAGAAATAAAACAAAACTGAAAAACGTCACACCATTATATGATTAAATAATTCCGAAAAACTACCGAAAACGTCATCCACCACAGTTTGCGGCACTTGAGGATTAGCATAAAGTTTTGATCCCAGTTTAGCCAATGTTTTAATGATTTCTTGAACATTTACAGTATGTAGTGGAGATGTTTAGTGGTGGTGCGTAACTAATTTACAGTATGTAGTGGAGATGTTTAGTGGTGGTGCGTAACTAATTTACAGTATGTAGTGGAGATGTTTAGTGGTGGTGCGTAACTAATTTTCTCAACATCAATTTATTAAAAAACATCAAATGGAAATTTGATATATTTTTTTATGGATTCTTTTGAGAAATTGTTTGTTTATTTTCTTCAATGGAATCGGAGTAAGTAGGTTGATCACAATCAATGTTCTGATTCTGAAATTCTGAATTTGATACTTGAGCGATAGCAAGTTCTATAGCATCAGCGCTGTAGTTTGGAGACTGTTATGAATTGACAGGTAGTGACACCTGCACGAATTAAACAAGCTGTAAGACCTGAAGCACCCTGGAGCACACAGGAATATGTATGTCATTACTGAGTTATGATAGAAGTCCATATGAGATTTAAGAAGCCTAAAAGAAATGAAAACTATATTGCATAAAGCGCATTTTATCTCCATCTTATAAGCAACACAATCAGACAATTCAGTAAGTAGGTGACACAAATTTAAAGTTGAGATAATCTTTCGCAACCTTTAACCAATTCTCTTATGGTGACATTTTTCTCGTAGAAGGTATCAAACTTAGTTATAATTTTATAGACTGCCCGCTGCACAAACACCTAACACAGGGCAGCATCACCAGCATACTCAATATCTAAAGCGAAATAAATTTTGAAGGCAGTGGTGAGCGCGGTTTTTATATCATAGAACTGGTACATCACGCTTTTTGTTACCTCAACCTCATATTGCGTAATAGTTGACCAGGAGGCTCCCACCGCATTTATGAATGGTCCCAAGGAAATACTTCTATCATTTGTTTGGGTTGCACGATCATCAATACACCTTTGAATGTCTCCTGGTGAAGTTACGTGGCTAATGAACGCATGTGACACTTAACTGCGTGCAGGCTTCCACTTTTTTCCTTTGACCTTTGTTGGTACGGGGGGCACTTGTTTTACTAAATCTGGAATGCACCTCAACGCAGCAACACTTCCTTGCTCCTCTCCAACTGTTTAGAATACAAAACGTATAAATTAAAACTAATATTTTATACATACATACCATATGTCATACACTTAGACATACGCCTTTTTCCCGAAAGGGTAGACAGAGCCTCAAATAGCGTTCGAAGAATCCGTTACATACATACAACACAAACATACAGGTGAACCTTTCTTCCGTTGGGGAAGAAAGGTTGTCGAGTGGCGACCACAAACCGGACGACGCAAAAGAGGAATGCCCCCTTTTCATGGACCAAAGACATTATAGAGGTCGCGGGAGGGCGGTGACTGGAGCCGGATCAAGACCGTTCGTCGTGGCACTCTATGGGGGAGGCCTATGTCCAGCAGTGGACTTACGTGGGCTTTTGATGATGAAGAATATAAATCTTGAAAAATGATTCACAATGAATGACGTGAATTAATGTCTTGAGCCACCTCCATCAACCGCCTGTGTGTGTAAGTGAATGTACGTTTGTTACTTCTGTGACTGAGCGAGTGTGTATGTTTGTTACTTCTTTACATAATTATTTTCATAATTCAATTATATTCTGTATAACTATCAACTATAATAACTTTTTCTTATAGTGAGATTGTGCACGCAAAAAAAAAATTTGCTACTATTACCAAATTTTAGTTGATTTAGCTAAAATAATTATAAAATATATAGACAACGAACTTTTTAGTATTCGTTGCAAAGTGTTTTTAGTTACCTTAACTTAGCTATGGAAGCTAATTTTATTAGACAAAAATACTATCATTTATAGCAACATTTATCGGTAGCTGCTAATAATATTAGCTATATTTATGTGTAGGTGCCAACCATATTAGGATCATTTATCTGTAGCTGCTAATAATCTTAGCTAAATTAGCAGTGGCTGCTAACAGTATTAGTATTAGAGTGCGCGCAAGATAAGTCTGCGCGCGACTGGTGGCGTACTTAATGTTGCCACCCTGACTAATCTTTTTTTCCTTAATTTCTCAAACTAATATTGGTAACTGAACTGACAACAGTTCATTATTTACAAGCCCTTTTAATATAAATACCATTTGTGTGTATTACATACCTGGGCTCGAAAATACTCTTTGTTATTGTGATTTCATTTTATTTTTAATTGTAAGATACAATGTTTGTTGGAGAGACTTTATCCTTAACATAGACGCTATCGATAAGTGCAATAAAATAGTAGGTGTCTATCTTTTGTATTTTTAGTTGGTTCGACTCCCGTCTCGGGTGAGCTTTGTAATAAAAAAACTGTGAATGCAGATATTCCTAATGGTCTTATAAATGGCCTATTCGACTTTATTATGATATAATTTGGGGCTTACCGCGATTTACAAGTAAGATTAATTGCAAAGCTGAAATTTTATATGAATTATGTACCATTTCCAAAAATAATAATAGGTATCCTAATTTTCGATTTATTTTTGATTGAAATAACATCAGTAGGTATGTATAAAAATTAAATTTTACCTATTGAAGAAATTTACGAGCTAGGTATAATTATTCATGTAGGTACTAGGTTATTTAATCGCATTAGATTATAATTTAAAAAAGTAATTAAAACTTCATGAAAACCTTGTAAATCTTTTATTGAAAACTTAGCAGTACGTCTAAATTTGGTATAACAATGGTCCTGCAGTTGGTCAATGCCTTCCATTTGAACATCTTCATCAGAATCCATGCTAGAGTCTTCATCAGAAGAGTCAGACGTGTCGCCAGTAACATTGATTATAAATTTGTCCATTTCCACATCCAGTAGTCTGTCTGATTCAAAATACCCACTGAGCAAGGTAACGTTGATGCAAAGTTGCGCAACGTTGCAGTTGGTGGGTTGCAAGTTACATCTGCAAAGTTGCAACGTTTATGCAACTTTAAAAACTAGTTGCAGCAAGCTTGAAAGTACCGGCATTCTAAGGATATTTTGCAACATTGCCTGTGGAAGTTGTATTAAGTTACAGCAACTTTCAAATTAAGGGTCCATTTGAGGGTCAAACCTAATATTACTTAGCAAAATAAAGTTGCCCGTTAGTTTCAGATACAGTATTTATGTAACGTTGTAGAAATGTGCGATGAAGCTTGAAAGTACCGGTAAACTAAGGTTTTTGAGCAACATTGCCCATGAAAGTTGTACCATGTCAATTTTCGGATTAACTATTCAAAACTGTACCCTATTTGGACCTAAGACACGTAACATTGCAGCAGCTTTCAGAAGTAACGCTGAGCCAACAATCTAACAACATTTATGCAAGCTTGAAAGTACCTACTTTGTTAGGTTTTTGGTTGGTTTCATCTATAATTTACAGAAAGTTTGAAGTGCAACTTACTACTTATGTTATCTAAGTAAGTTGCTGTAAGTTTCAAATGTAAATTAGAATTAAGGTTTCTGTATATCTTGTGGGATGTTGTAAGTGAAATGTGGTCGCAACTTGTAAAATAAACGTAGCCTAAAGTTGCTATTGGAAGTTGTAGTATTAATCCTTCTAAACCCCACAGCATCTTTGTCAGTGAAATGTAGTTGCAGCTTACAAAGGAAACGTAGCTATAAGTTGCTAATTAAGGTTCCTGCAAACCTCACGGTGCATTACAAGTGAAATGTAGTCGCATCTTGTACAAGAAACGTAGCTTAAAAGTTGCTATTGAATGTTGTATTAAAGGTTCCTGTAAATCTTACGGAACTTTGCAAATGAAATGTATTTTTACCTTGCGTAGGAAACGATGCAGTAAGTCGGATGCGTGCCTTGCATATAATTTATTTCAGTTTGTTCAATTTGGAATGTTTCGTATAAAACTTAGTACAAACTCACAGTGCACAGTGTACCTGTTAGTTTTGCACGAATAGCTTTATACTAAACGTAACTGAAACAAGCTGAAATAAATTATATTATTATGCAAGGTACGCATCCGACTTACAGCTTCGTTACACAGGGTAAACCTACATTTAATTTACCTACAAGGTTACGTAACATTTACAACAAGAACCTTCATAACATTAAATAGCTACTTAAGGCTACGTTTCTAAATTATTAAGTTATAAATGATAACTAAACAATACAACTCTGTAGTGACAAATAGCGATGACATTTTACCTGGAAATTCCATGAACCTAACAAAATAATTCAAATAAAACTAATTAAGTATCATATTTATATATTTATTAGTTGGTATTATAATTCTTATCCCTCGTTTACAGCAAAGTATTAAACATGTATCAAACTGTTTTAATTTATTGTTTACACCCAGAATAAGTTGTGATAATATACAGGTGGGGCAAATTTTTGGCCCCTTAAGGGTAGCTACCTTTTCTTTTGTAGTTAGAAGGTTTTGTTCTTAGGAACCTTCTGTTTTATTTTGAAGAAAAAAATATTGTAATTCTTAGATTTTTGAAAAAAAGTAAGATTCGCCCAAAAAATGACATTTATCAAAAAAAAACAAGTTTATCTTAATCGACTCTATTTTCAACCAGGAACACTTTTCCCAAAGTAACTTAACAAATGAAATCGCAAGTTTTGGTAATAATTAAAAAAAAAAACATTTCCCATACATTTTTCTAAGAAGCGCCATTCGCCGCAACAATGTACCTTTCGAACACGGAAAGCAATTTGTTCTAAATTCAAATTATTTATTGATATTTGTTATTAAACCTTCTTGGTAGAATGATATACCACCTCTTTGAATGACAATACCGCTAGAAAAAGGGTGTTTTTTTTTTTAATCCAAAAAGTCTCTTACGAATCAACAGCGGCTAAGCTTAACAAAAGCTTATTTTCAAAATAACTGTCGTGTTCAACCAGCGTTAGAAGCATTTCGTAGAGAAAATTAAGAAATACCACTACCAGACAAGAAAGTTATAAAAACCTCCCGACCTTGCGATTTTTTTCTATGGGGTTACCAGAAAGTTAAGGTATACGCTGGGCATTTCGTCCCGCCGAACTGAAAGACGGTATTCTAAGTGCATTGCAAAATATGCATTATATGAAAGTAAGGGCTGCTACGCAAAGTGTGTTAACGCGTGCCAATCTGTGTAGTCAAGTAAATGGTCTACACTTTGAACATATCTGGAATTAAATATTTACTTATTTTTTATTTTTAATATAAAGCAATTTCTTTACTTACCAAACAAGTATTTTTTTATTTAAACTCAATAAAATGGGTGTTTTTTGCTACTAACAAGTAACTAGGTAGGTATGTTTCTTATTTTGGTCTGGAGAAATTTTTACGTATAAACCATCGTCGTTAGAGCGAACATGGGTAAGGACATAAGCCTTCAAAATTAGCCTACCAACTTAAAAAAGTAGTTACATTCGGATTTAAATTAAGAACCATTGAATGAGTGACATTATTGTTTTCACTTACTCATTTTTTCATAGAAAATGTATGGGAATGGTTTTTTTTAATTATTGCCAAAACTTACGATTTGATTTGGTATGTTACTTTGGGAAAAGTGTTCCTGGTTGGAAATAGAGTCGATTACGATAAACTTGTTTTTTTTGATAAATGTTATTTTTGGGCGAAACGTACTTTTTTCAAAAATCTTAAAATGACAATAAGGTAAGAGTACCAGTGATGGACAGTATAAGACCAAAACACCACGTTTAAAATTCACGAAAAAAAAAAGTTGCCCTCCAATTCTTGCAACAATTACTGATAAACGTGGTTATGGAAATTTAGCATTTAGTAAAAAATATATCGCATTGTATATAGAACCATCTCTGAACAAAAAATCGCAGAAGAAAATAGGCAAAAAAAAACCAGTAATGGACAAGCTATATACCAATAATAAACACCTAGTTATCAACAGTGTTCCGGAATTGGTCACCTGGGTAATGGACACATTTATGTTAGAAAAATACAGTATGGATAGAATCAAATTATATTTGAAATCAAAGACAAGAATTTTTGACTTAAATAAAAATCACGTAGGAATTATCTAACAAATCTTGAGATCACTATTCTTAACCCTTATTTAGGTTCTTTAGACCTGGTTTATTTTATACGTTACTAATTAAAAATTATCTCTTATCATAAAATATGTAAAGTAGGTAATACACTAACATATTTAGATCACATATGATCACACATGTTATTTTAACAGTCTCTTTAGTTTCATACAAAGTTAAATAAAGTTACATAAGTACTTTGTATATAGGTATATCACATTAATGATATATTATTCTTAGAGGTATATATATATATACATATATATATATTTATGTATAAGGTATATAGGTTTGTATTATATATTGCTTAACAACAGTCTTTTTAGTTTGATACGAGGACTTAGTTTACCTTCTTTAGTTTGTTATGAGATCTTTAATACACTTCGTGAATTAATTATGAATTTCTAATCCTAAATCAATTCTTTTACATCAATGGCACATGGGAAAACAAAAATATTGTTTTGTCTTACAGGATTTGGCAGATAACTCAAAATATCAGATTCTTCAATAATGGAAATATCATTCTCAATTATTTTAAAATTGTTTTTAAATTTACAACTTTGCAGACCTTGAACCACCACCTTCTGTCCATAAATTTCTTGTATCATGCACACGTAACGGTAAGTCTTTTTCGTGTACTTGCCATCAAACTTGACGAGGACGTATTTTCCAACTTCCGGCCCGTTTGATCTACCTTGTTTGGATACTATGAGTTTTCCAGTTTTATCGTCGAGTACCATATGCACGTCAACGCTGTCTAATATTTGAATTTTATGTTTTGGGATTACATTTACTTTTAAAATATTTTGTTCTTCCACTGTTCTCTTCTCCTTGCTCTTACTTTCTCTCTCTTTATTCTCTTCTATCTCTACAACGGGCCGAGCAGCATCCATTGTAAATGTTTTTGCAGGTGTTTTTACAGTTTCTTCTGTAATACATGGTTGGGCCATAATGTTTTCTAAATCCTTATCGTATTCCAAATCTCTTTGAAACTCAATATCACTTTCTCCCGACTCTGCGAATGTTATATCACTGTCATTAGTGTCACTTGAAGTAACAGATTGCCTTTTACGCTTTCTACATTTAGGTTTATTTTTGTTTTGTTTTTTATAATTCATCTCGTCAATTTTTCTAGTCTTTTTTTCAATTCTTTCCTGTTTTCTTTTCTCCTTTTCATCTTCTTTCGTTTTTTTATCTAATTCCTTTTTATTGTGATAATCTTTCCAAGCTTTACTTCCGATTGCCAATGGTAACTTTTCTTTTGAAATCCTTCCTTTCTTTTTTATTGCGGGTGGTGGCCAGAAAAGAGATTTCTTAAATGGTGATGGTACTATGATGTTTTTTACTTTTAACATGTGTTCCGCAAAACTCGTTGACGGCAAGTCTTTAATTGGAGTTTTTTGGGACATATTTACCATTTCTTGAGTTTGAAGTGTGTCTACTGGTAATAGTTGAGTAGTAATGTTACTGGTACCCAATATATTCTTAGAAGTGTGCGGCAAAACTGTAGTAGCATCTTCGTCCGTAAGCATTTCTGCAAATGTTTTCGATGGTAGCTTTTTCAAAGGAGAGTTGCAGACAATGTCAGCTTCTCTTTGGCACGTTTCATTGATGTCATCAGATCTCTGCTCAACAGTGTTAAGTCTTTTTCCATTTGTCCTTGCTCTATTGGCGCTTCCTGATTTTGAAGTTCTTCACTTTCGATCTTGTTTGAATGACACAAGTGTTTGTACTTGGCCCAAATTGTATATAAGGTTATATCTTCAGCTGGCAACACGTCACTCAAAGTAGTTCTCGGTATGTAGAAACATCTTTTATACAAGTCTAGTTTTGACTGCGTGAATGTTTTGACTATTTCATGTTCCAGTTTAGCCAAAAACTCCGAGTCCTGCTGTGTCAAAGCTTGAGTAGCATTTGTCAATCGCCTATTGTGGGCATGCATTTTCGAAAAATCTACGTATTCTGGACCAAATGGAAACAAGCCTCCAGCCCGAAAGCCATTTTTTATGCTTTCTGGTGACAGTTCTTCCAAAGCACGTTTTAGTATAATTGCGAATTTATCTTTTTTGACTTGCTGCCCCAAGTTTTCTGTTTTCCATTTGCGAACATGTTTACGCCAGAATGCTTTGAGTGGCCTGAAAACTGCAAGGTCCATCGGCTGTAGTAAATGTGTGCTGTTAGGGTACAGTGCAATGATTTCAATTTGGTTCTGAGAACAAAAGTCCGATAGATGTTTTGTGACGTGCGAGGCGTGGCCGTCTAGGAAGAAAACCACAGGCAGCTTTATTTTGTTTTCAACGAGCCAGGGGTGAAAGACGTTCGTGATGTACTCGTAAAATGTATCGCTACACATCCAGCCGCTTTCGGATTTACCTATAGCCCATGAATCCGGAACGCCATCCGCAATATGTTTTGGAACTCGTTCATATGCAAAAACTACCATAGGCGGAGCTAATTGCCCAGCTGCATTAGCTGTTATGAGCACGGTAAGGTTTTCTTTTTCGTTCCCTGAAACGCTGTACACGTTTTTGTCACCTTTTTTCACCAACACATGTCCAGGATTTGGATTCAGAAAGAAGGCACTTTCATCAGTGTTGAATATTCTTGTAGGATCCTTCATTACGTCACTAAGGCCGTTATCTTTTAAATAATTATGTACTTCGGAAAACCAGCTAGTTATTTGCTTTTCGGTTACAGCTTCCCTTGATGTTGTTAAGTTTTGTGATAGCCTTTCGGATACTTCAGGGTGGCGTGTAAGAAATGCATGGTACCACTTTCTCCCTGGTCTACCGTCAGTAAATGGCGTTTCTTTGTTTGTTGTTTTAACAATCGCTTGGACACTGTCCAATAGCTGTTCTTTTGCCACTGGACAGTGCCTTTCTGACATAGCAAATAACCACTGAACTAATATGGCTTCTTCATCCTTTGTCAATACTGACGATGGGCCCATGGAGCACACTGCCGGACTTTTACCAGTGATTTTGTTATGTAAAGTTATCCGTGGTACTCCATATTTTTTGGCTGCTGAGCTTACGCTCTCTCCTTTCCTTACGGCCTCCAGAGCACGCCCCATTTGAAGTGGCGTGTAATTTTTCACCGGCGCCATAGCTGTAACAACATGTTTTTATAGTAGTAATAGAATGGACCAGTGATGGACACACCACTAATGAACACCCCCTGTCCATGACTGGTAAAAGCCTTTAGAAAGCTACCGTTAATACACAGTTCACTTACCTCACGATAAATAGACAGAATCTGTTAAAATCTAAAAAATCGTAATAGTCTAGTAATCCTAGTAATCGACTTTATGTCCATGACTAGAACTTATCATAATATTCATGCACTAGTCATGTACATAGCATAAAAAGTCAAAACAAACGATTGTTTTCAGTATTTCTACATTAATTTGAATGGAGAAAGGGGTTGCTTATGCCAAAAACTTAATATTTATTAATCATTCCTTTCATTGGTTTCACAAAAAAAACACCGATAACTTACCTCTCTTATAAAATTCACGAACAAAATGGTACCACTGAAGACCCGCGTTGTTTAACTTTCCACCATCTTGAAACCGGACAGTTGACAAACATCAGCTGTCAATATTTCAAATGTTCAATCCCTGTTGTCTATGGAAAAGTATTGCCAGGAAACACTATAGTAGTAGAATTCTTATTTTTAAAGGAGAAATATAACATGTTCATCACTGGAACACAGTCCAACACCGGTACACCTACTTTATTTATTTTTTCAAAATAAAACAGAAGGTTCCTAAGAACAAAACCTTCGAACAACAAACCTAAGAAAAAAACAACTACAAAAGAAAATGTAGCTACCCTTAAGGGGCCAAAAATTTGCCCAACCTGTATAGTCGTATACAAAACATGTAGAAAACTTACCAAAAATATTTTCAATACTAGTAGATCATGACATATTTTTGATAAGTTGTTTACAACCTTTGTTGAAAACTAGTATCACAACTTGTTTGTGGGTGTAAACTTAGCGTTATAAATCTTCATGGCGAATAGGACACCATTAAACTAAATTATCTCTAATCTAATTTTAACTAAATACTAAAATTATCAGTTATTATTTTTCTACCAAAGTTTTTTATACATAGAATGAACGACTTTCCAGGTGCATCACACATAATTTTAGAAATCTGAATATTATCATTGTTAGAGAAACCATTAATTACTTTCAGCAGGTTGATTTTCAAACGTTAGTTTTTCATTTCGATGTGGTAAGTAACAAACAATTTTATCTAGTAAAACACAGTAATAAACAATTTATCTAGTAAAACACAGTAATTGTTTATTACTGTGTTTTCTAGAGAAAATTGTTTTAATTAAGTACTTACCACATCGAAATTAAAAACTT
This sequence comes from Operophtera brumata, assembly GCA_932527175.1. Taxonomy (NCBI): domain Eukaryota; kingdom Metazoa; phylum Arthropoda; class Insecta; order Lepidoptera; family Geometridae; genus Operophtera; species Operophtera brumata. Next base: position 43,027,918 of record OW052226.1, on the reverse strand, counting down.
AGGAATGCCATCGGAAAGCCTTCCGAACGTTTGAAAATCACCCTACAGAAGACAAGTGTTCTGCAATCAGTGCAAGGCAAGTCTTTAAAATACTTATTTAGCAGCTCAGTGACAAATTCTTAATTTTATAACAACCTTTTTTAAAATTAGTGCAGGCTAAATATAAAACCTAAGCTCAGTTCTTGAGACTACGACGTTTAATCCTGGTGCATGCATGCTGAAACCACACCATAACTGCCCTTTCATATTGCTCATCCATTGTATTTGGAAAAATATCCTTCACAGCAGCTGAAAAAAAAAAGTCAATAGAGGAACGCTTAAATAACTAATATTATTGTGACAAGCGCTTTAGCGCGGCATCATTATACATCAGAAACACCAACAAGTACTACTTTACATTGTGTGCGCATAATTGGCAGCCTAATGGAAATCAATTTGAACATGGAATTAAAATGTTTAAATCGAGCTTGTGGCTCCCTAACACCACTTTTCGATAACTGTCACGGTTTCAGACTTAGCCTAAGAAGCCCTGAAAAAAAAACTCATTCTGTATACATAACATGATGAGAGGTCCCGCTGCCCGCGGGAAACTTGAACCAAAACAAATCTTTTGAGTTCACATAAAATTGTTACCATCATGATTGGTACGTAGTTTCAATTTTTATTTTCATCTGTTTTGAAAATAAATGATTATTTACAATGAATCATATTATAATTATAGAAATATTACCTTTGATGATGTACATGACACTCAAACCGGACAACTTGAAATTATTCTTTCTTCCCGTCCAGGAACAAAATTGGGCGAGATAGTCCGTGAATACTTTTTCCAAACACCTATTGATACAATCTTTGTCGTTTGATCCTCCAGAATATTGCATGTACTTGTGCTGAAATTATTGCAACCATATTAATAAATGAGGTACCTACCCACATAAAGTTGGCTAAAACCGTGGGTTAGTATTAATTGTGGTTATTTAATTTTAAGACAGAGTGTAGACATACCAACTGCTGCTTCATAGTTTCAGAACTGTTTAACTGTTGCTCGAAGTCTTCCAATGCTTTTAACTCTTTAAGTGGCAACAGATCTGTAACCATTTTATCAGTCGGTTTGTGTTCCTTTGATCCGACAGATAGTTTGTTTTCAATTGCTTCTACTCTTTTGACGCAGTAGGACACTAAAACTTTCAACTCTATTAACGATTTAATAATATGATCTGCAAAAAAAAATTTTTTTTTTATCAGACACAAGTTCGACTCAAACAAAATGTACCGATAATGTAATTTAACAATGTAATAATTTTTAATGGTATTAAAAAAACATATTTCAGAGATATTTTTTTGCAATTAAATAAGAAACAAAAAGAGTTTATTTCAGACCACAGAGATCCGTATTAATATAAATTATATTATAATTGGTAACGTCACTTTGGTTTGTTTAAAGTTCTAGTTTTGCAAGTGAGCACAGCCATAATCAGAACATGAATAGTTCCTTACCGAAGTCATTTTTAAATGTTGTCATATCGCTACATGCTACATCATATCGGCTACAGTTAGAAATTGTCAGAGTTGGTGATGAAACTGTATCTCTCTGTAAGTCTTGTATCTGTAATTCTGGTTCTGAAACAAACAAAATTAAACACATTTCATTTCGTCATAGAACATATTCATTCATCATGTTAGTCATTATCATGATCTGCCACCCTGTGGAAGTTCACTGCTGGACATAGGCCTTCCCCATTCAATGCCATGACAATCAATGACATTCAATGACATTCAATGCCTTGAGCCGCTTCCATCAACCGACTCCCGACCACGTAGTATATAAATATAAATCATATAAATCTATCGAGTGGAAAAATCAATTGGTGCACGACAGGGCTTGAAGCCCACGACCTTAAGATCGAAAGTCCGGGACACTAGCCTAGCCACTGCGCCGCGCGTAGTTTCAGTACTAACTTCGGAACCCCACGTACAGATGGCAGGTATGATAAACAGCACATTGCCCACTTGGATAAAGCTTATCAATAATTACCATTATTTCTGTCTTGTTCTGCTTGTTTGGTATCATCTGAAACACATAAAAATTAGTTGATACAGTACTGGCAACATATTAGAGGTAGTCACGTCAAAAACAATTAAGTACCATTATTACAGTCTTTTTCTGCTTGTTCCGTATCAGAGTTTTCTATAATATCATCTGAAACACATAAAAATTAGTTAATGCATAGAAGTACCAAAACAAATTATTAGAGGTTGTCAATAAAAATTAAGTACCATTATTACTGTCTTTTTCTGCTTGTTCCGTATCAGAGTTTTCTATAACATCATCTGAAACACATAGAAATTAGTAGATGCATATACCTAGTACCAAAAAAAAAAATACAGGTCGTCAATAACAAGTAAGTACCATTATTGCGGTCTTTTTCTGCTTGTTCTATAACAGAGTTTTCTAGGATATCATCTGAAACACATAATAACCGGTCAAGTGCGAGTTGGACTCGCGTGGAGAGGGTTCTGTACAAGGTTACTATAGTAAACCACTAGACTAAATTTAACTTATTGGACAGTCAATACAAAATTGTGACAGACAGATAGATATGACACACACACGAGATTGATCCTATAATGATTCCGTTGGTACGTTGAGGTACCAAAACCTAAAAATGTATTATTCATTATATTCATTAATTCAAAAGTAGGTGAAAAGTGTCCTGCACAAATATCACACATCCGCAGCAAGTAACAAAAGAATTCATTTCTTATAAAATTTTAAAGAATTTAAACAAACTTTAACTATACCTTTTTATTTTATTTTAACTTATTCATAAGAATAAGGTACCTAATAAGCTAATAACTTACTGTTTTGACGTAGCCTCGGCGGTGGCGATAGTGAGTCATCTCTATATTTTTTGTTTTTGATAGTTTTTCGTTTGCCTGTAGTTTCGGCCTCTGAGGACGATGAGTACTGTTTGGCCTTTTCTACAGCTAAGGCTGCTTTTAGGTTAGCTAGAAAAAACCATATTAAATAGTTTTAACATAACTTGTCAACAATACAAGCCGTCAAGTTAAGCTAAATATAAAGGTCATAGAATGTGCAACTGAGCATCTTTACCATAATGTCCAATAATGCGAAGAACTGTGATACTTCTGTCCAATCTGATTCAGGTTTCATGTTCAAGTTAATCGCTTTTCTTTCAACCTTTTTGTTACTCGGCCACAAGCATGTTAGTTGTTCTATGTTTATCCAGTTTTTTGGACAGGCACTGATGTATTCTACATCGCCATAAATAAAAGTAATCACTGCATACAACATCTGGAAAATAAGAATACCATTTAAAATAAAGTTTAAGAAAACCATTTGTTTCGGGACATAGTTATATGATCCCCAAATATATGTACCCAGGCACAAGAATAATCAGTAATTTAATTAGATTTTATAATAATTAATACATACATACATAGACACACGCCTTTTTTCCGAAGGGGTAGGCAGAGCCTCAATCGGCCTCTTTTCACAGTGGGTTGCACCATCATGGAATATAGACGTGACGAGTGGTGAGCTCATCGCGTCCATAATAATAATTAATAACACAACATAAAACCCAACAGTCTCACATACCTACATAGTCACGCAGCTATCAGGAACTACCGAGTACCATGGTAGTTATATAGGAACTAATAAAATAAATAAAATAAAATAAATAATACTGGACAGTTCACACAACATTAACTAGCCCCAAGCTAAGCAAAGCTAATATTTGCAGATCATGTAAACATTTGTCGCGCAGCGGGAATCGAACCAGCACTTCTTGCGTCTCAGTTGGCTACTTGCCCGCCATAGTAATTAGGTAGGTAGTAAATACCAGAGTAATTTGTGTATTAAGTTATTACAATTATATATTGCCTGAAGGAGCCAACAAAGCAGTAGGTAGGTATATGAAGGACAGACATCTCATTCGGTCAATTTCAATTTTGCACTTGCAATATAAGTTAGATTTTGTTTTTTTTAACGATATGTCATTGACAGGTCAAATTATTAAGCGAGGGGTATCTCACACGCGAATTTGGTGAGGCCGTTATACTTACATGGTACAATTTTATTATTCCATAGAACAAATTGAGCAGGCACAGGTATAGACATGTCAGCATGGCTTTTGTTGAACCTACCTACTTAAATTATATTACCTATTTACCTTTTTTAACAATCACACAATAAATGGTATTATATAATTATTAAACTTTATACATTTTGTTAGTATGCCATCAACTTTTATAATTTCTTTGTTAATTGATAAATTGACAATTTTGCCGCAATAAAATAGATCTGAACCACAAGGCTCTTCATAATAATTTACAAACAGCAAATATCGTCTGAAGATAATGTATATTTCAGCATGGTCCCGGCACTGAATGACATTCTCTACTTTTATTACTGAGCCATCTTTGAGTATACAATGGCTATTTTTATCATCTATGCCACCACGATATTTCCCATTCCAAATTATATCTTTGTAAGACATCACATATTTGTCATTTAAAAGAGGCTCTTGATATAAAACTAAAGGTTTCAACAATGTTTGAACTTTTACACTGAATGTTTTTTCGTGTAATCTCATTTCATTAATTCTATTGACAAACTGTTGTAATGGTTTATTACATGTCTTTACTTTCTTTTTTATTACATTCATGTAATTTTCAAATTTGAAAGCAGAAAAGTTATCTAAACATCCAAAAGTTAAGACATCATCTGGTAGGTGTATTAAATTATGGACATTATGTGTGACATATTCTGATCCATACAGTTTGGGGTAATTTTTCACTAAATATAAAAGTAATTCCTTAGCAAATCCATTATATGTTAAGCATAAGCGAGGAGTGGTTAAAATTCTTATAGCGCAATGCAAACACAAAAAATGTAAATATTGTGAAGGTTTAAGTCTATCTTTAAGTACAAGAGGGCCAGAGTACAGAAGGAATTGCCTAAACTCTGTCGCCTTCCATCTATCAAATTCAATAATGGGCCGCGGCAACCTTGAAAAATCTCTACTATTGATACTGTTTCTGAATTCAAGCAAAGCGACGTTTAATAGTTCAAGGTCTTACTGCATTCAGTCTTATAGACATATTCCCTCTATACCAAAACCGAATTAGTCGTTTCATTACCCCTAAACATACAAGGTGCATGTAGTCAAGCGGGATGTTTTGTATTAAATTTAAATCCAAGTTTAACAATGGGGTAGTACCAGTGTGATATTCATCATGGTACGCTCCGTTGCGAAAATTAGCATCAGTCCTTAAAGGACTATCAAGATCATTGTAACAAACCCTTCTGTTCACGTAACATCCCTCCGTAGTACATTTTGTGCAGCCAAAGTAAGAGTTATGACCTTTAATACATAGAATGAATGACTTTGCAGGTGCATCACATATAATTTTAGAAATCTGAATATTATAATGTTTACCATTGTTAGAGAAACCATTTAATTTCAGGTCTTGGTACTCAGCAATAAATGCTGAAAGTAGTTCAAGAGCAGAACCGGGCTTATGAAATCCATGCCAAACACCTATTACAAATGGTTCTTCTGTAAGACTTGTAAGGCTTCCTAATATTGGCCAAAATTGGCTTCCAGAACTTTTTGCTAAAGGGAGCCCATCAATATTAATATCAAGAAAAATTACTGGGTCAGAAGGATCTAGCATGTGACGCTTCAAAATATACGATATGCTTTCAGCAATACCAAAATGGTAGTAGCTCCCTGAATCTAAGATAACTATATGATTGCTATTTTTAACTGTCAGAAGTGTTCTGCAATCAGAAGGCAAGTCTTTAAAATCCTTGATATAATTTTTTTTTATTTAAAATTTTTAGCAACTCAGTGAAACTACTCTGACTTATGTTATATTTAATACCCCAACCACGCAATTGATCTAATAAACTAGGGATTTCATTGGTGTGAGCAAAATCTGAAGATGTTTTGTCTATTTCAGGCGATGGCTCTGTTGGAGCATTATATGGATGTAAAAGTTGAAACGAATTAAGTTCAATAGGTGCTTCATCTTCAAGTATGTGAGGATGTTGTGCAGTTAGAAACATATGACATTCAGTACGAGGTTCAACTTCTTGAAGAGTAGTCTGAGCTCCAACATTTTCAGGTTGTGAAGGTCCAGGAGCTTCATTTTCTAAAAGTGAATCCTGAGATTCAACATTATCAAGTTGTGAAGGTCTAGGGTTAGCGGCCCTATAGTTATCCCACAGCCTTTGTCTAAATACCCGTCTTATGTACTTAGCATTCATTTGCTTCTTTTTTCTTTTAAATTGAAACTGAAACAATGATATTTTGTGGGTTATGTTCTAGCAACTGGGCTGCCCACGCAATCCCATATACTTCATTTTGTTCATAACTTTGCATGAGCTTTATATAATATAATAATATAGGGTACCTATAGGCAGTAGCATATAAATAAAATAGTTACAATATGCAATTAATGTCTGGGTCCAGTTGGTCCAGTCCGTATATAAAACGTATACCTACTAAAGACATATGAATTAAATAAAACGAAAAATTGCGTTTAGTTTAGATTATCACCAATCACCAAAACTAACTAGTGAAGTTAGATTTTAAAAAAATACCTTTTAATTTATAGTAACACATCAAAACAAGTTTAGTTACATACATCACAGGAATTATAAAGGCCATAGTAAAACCACTTATCTGATTTTGAGGTCTCATCCATCCATCACATCCTCATGCATGCCTCCCATAGCCAAAAAGCAATTGAACACACCAAAGTTAACATGTTACACAACACGGGTAGGTATTACATTTTAATAATAAGCAGTGCAAAACACCATCACATCGTCATGTTTTCATGCTTACCTACATGCTAGCTGCACATCAGCTAAGTACAATTACATATACCTACTCTCTAGTACATTGAAGCTGGCTGGATTACTTTTTCCTGAGTTCCCTATCCAGTCTGACATGAAAATAGACTAGTCCTGCCAATCAACGAAGCCAGGCGAGCATCATCATAGCAGGAATCGTTGAAAACCCATTTACATCGGACAGCGAATACAGCGATTAGTGGTTCAGATTTCTGTGTAGAAAGTGTGATGTGTTATCATGTGTGGGATTTGATTTCATTTGATTTTACATTTTGGAGATGTTAATACTTTTTAAATCCGTGGCTTGAGATACGAAGCATCGTTCGTTTGCTGTGTTGGTTTGGACTCTGATGGCGTCGCGTCACCGCGTCGGTCGTAGACTCGCTCAAATAAAATAAATAAATAATAAATAAATAATGCTGGACAAATTCACACAACATTATCTAGCCCCAAGCTAAGCCAGAGCTTGTATTATGGGTACTAGATAACTGATATACTTAATATAATACATTACATAGATAGATATTTTTTATTATGCATAGAAAGCACCCAGAACACCCTGAACAAATATCTGCAGAACGCACAAATATTTGCAAATCAAAGCTTCACACACAGATTTTACGGATAAAAACAGGAAAATAATATGTTATATAGAGATACTTACATTATCTTGATCCATTTTTTGAAATAAGGTTGTAATAACTATTTTATTCGGTCTCTGCACACAAATTCACGTATCCACAACTTAAACCTCAACGAGAAAGAACGAACAAAAGAAATGTTGCCAACTCCAAAAGTTCATATTAAAGAAGAACAGAAATGTTGCCAACCCCAAAAGTTCAAATTATCGCATTTCCACGTTGAAATTATGGTTTTGACGACAAAATTATATCAGAAACTTTAGATCACATCGAAATGAATGAAGAGTTGGTTATTTTATAACAATTATAAGATATATTCTGACATAAATTGAAAAACTTTAATCAGGACGACGTTTGAGGGGTGAGGGGGGAGCGTACACGGAATCCACGGGGAACTTTCTAGATAATCCAGATATTATGTATATGTATGAGGTATTAGTTTGCTCTCGATAAGCCCCCAGGGGCATCTTTTTTTTAAAACTTTCCCCTTTAATTGGTCCCACAGTTTCACGAATTTTTGGTTTTAAATTACTGAGCTATATCATCAAGAGCCTATTTGTGGTTTCAATCATATCTAAATATTAGGAAACAAATCGTCCAAATAGAAGATCACAATATTAAAAATAGAAAAATAATAGAAATAAGATCGAATACAAGAGATTTAAAATGTGCAATACCAGAACGAAGCATTTTAGGTTGCGTGCTTTTCCTTATTTATTTATGATTTGCCAAAAATATTTTATAAAGACACACTAACTATATTATTCGCGGATGATGTCTCAATATTAGTGAAATGCGAAAAAACTAAAAAACCGATTTAATATTAAAGAGTTTATTACAGACTAACACATGGCTCAATGACCACAACCTCGAAATAACCTAAGTACATTAAAACTTAAGTAATGCCGTTAAAACATACAATAGTCTAACCATTCAATTAAAAAAAATGTTAAAAACAAAAATGTTACTATACTGTTGACGAATATTTGGGGGAATAATGTAATGTACAATAATGTAATTATACATTTATATCAACCAATTTTTAGTTTATTTGTCTTTTAGGTTATAATTCCCATTCATTTTGCTATGTGAACTGGATATTATATATTTTTGCTTGAGAAGAAAACCCTAAATTCGTAATGATTCCAGCAATGTAACACTTGTTTATAGAAACGTTTTTGTGTTAGAATAACGAAACTTTTGCATCACATCGTTTTATTTTCAAGCTCATTCTAACTTGCACAAATATTGCATGCAACATATATTATCGGTGGACTGAATCAAACTTACACATGCAAAGTTATGGCAACATTGCAAATGTTACTTTTAATGGGGTCCGGTACAACCATGGAATGCACGACCTGGGAATACACGACCATGGAAAGCGCAGCCAGGATTGCACAGCCCGGGAATTCATATACAAATGTACACGAAATCCATGGCTGTGCATCAGGCATTGAAGGAATTGAATAGGATTGCTCCCCGCCTAAAGGAGGGGGGCAATCCTGTTAATCTGTAGGGAGACGGGTTGGGGGGGTGGGTTACGTTTGAGGCTTAGTTTATATTATGTCTGCTATTAGTACACCTACTAATTGTATTTTAACCATGTCTGGTATCATTTTCTTTGTTGACACGTAGCTCCGGAGCGAGTGCTCTGCTGAATTCAATGCTATCTTTTTTCTAAGAAAGGTGGTGTTTGTGAGATGAGTCTTACCTATATTTAGTGGAATTGAACTGGTGCAGCTGTTTCTAGAATAATCCGCTCTCCTGTTTTGAGCTCTAAATTTTCATTTTCTACGAAATCAGGCTACAGGGTCTGATGTTATTCAGCATAAGATTAGGCCCTCAGATACGGGCGCCATGACGGAGGATTGTAGGTACCACTTATTTGGTAGAAAAATGTAAAATAAGGGGCAACGGTAACGGCTAAAATATTAGGTACCTGGTAGGTGATAGATAAATAATCAGTCAAGTGCGAGTCAGACTCGCGTGGACAGGATTACCCAAGTAGGCTTCCCTATTAACTAAGTTCTACACCAATTCGTCTATTCTGATTTGTCACCACAAGATTTGTCCCCCACTAACGGTTTTCACCACTACTGACAATCGCTTTTAAAAATAATAACAATCATTTTAATCATTGGTAAAGTAGAATTTAAGACTCTTCATACATGAGACTTAGATTCTTATTGTGTGGTAGCGGTAGCTGGGACTAGGTCACTGTTCTGCCCACATGTTCGCTGATGACTTGTGTACGCTCTGAGCTGGCACTAACCTCGCTGAGACGTGTCACCTGGTGCAGCAGGATATGGATGCGGTCGTACGACAACGTTATAACAAAGCTTCTTATGATTCGCTCACCTTGTCTAAGTCTCACAGAATCGCCACCACCCATGTTTACTCATAGGTTTTCATCTAACTGGCTGTCAATGTGTACCTACCTATCGAGAGAGACTGTGTAACGTACCTAGGTGTAAAGGTAGACATTAGTTTTTCCTGGTCTCATCACATTGATTATATTTTTTGTAAAGTAAAGAATATTCCTTGGTAAATTTATTGGCAGTCTTAATGTTTATATTTCTCGTTAGTAGATTATATTTTGAGATACCTATGCTCTTGAATGCTATGGCCTTACTTTTAAATCATAATATAGATACACTCGAATCATTACAAATTAGGGTTGGGGTGTAAATAAGGGGGCACTGAGGAAAAAAGTTCAAGACCCAGCTTCAAAACTTTTGTCCCAAAAAGTTTATAGGTACACCAACAAGCAAGCACAATGTACCTGATTTACCTGTAGGTAGAGTAGACTGAGGTGGGCGGTAGACAGACCATCCGATTTTTTTTAGCAGAATATCCGCTCCCTTACCCGTGCATCCCAGCTGCTTTATTATCGGTCTACTGGGAAAGAGAATATGCAATGTCTCTTTACATGTACAGGATCTCATATACATATTCAAATGTATGCAAAGAGCGTCTTGCGACGCTTTTCTTCGTTTCTTCTAATATTCGTGTGTTTCAAACATAGAACATCATCATGACTCAGCCGGCAGGAGATACCAAACCAACCAAAATAATGACTTTTACGTTTGTTTGAGGATTATTGCAGAGGTACACTAGTCATGTACCAGTTCAGAGTAGTTCACAAACGAACTACAATAATTTGTCTGCCAGCACTTCGGGTGGTTTTATTCATTTTTAAGTTAGTTTTATCACTCTTTTATGGCACAAATTATAAATTGTATAAACTTGCGAACTTTGTTTACATCAAACAATTCAAACGTCATCATTTTTTAAATGTTGCCAGCAAACAAAAAAAATAGTTCCGTTTCTACCCTTTTTTGCCAAGGTGTAGTTCAGTGAACTTTCTCTTGCTATGCATCTTTCAATCAGTCGTTCACCTGAATCTTATAAAGTAAAGAGGAGAGAGAGAGTAGTAAGTTGTTAGTAAGTTTCTAAGTATATCAGTGTATGATTAAGTGGCACAGAACACTAGTGACAGCTACAGACCGTTCACCGTAAGATGGCGCCCAGCCTTGTTTGGCACGCCAAACAAGGCAGGTGCCATCTTACGGTGAACGGGCTGTATGGGAGCGCTTGACTGACAAGATGACAAGACCACGTGAGCATTTGAATCAACGAACTAACTGTACGATTGGGCTTTTCGGCGTCACTCGGCTGATATCGCAGCTCAGTCCACCGACACTTCGGCCCTCAACGGCCGGCAATACGTAGGTACTCCTAACTACTCTGTGGCGGGGTTCTCAGTGCATTGTCGATGTCACTCACTAAATAAACTTATAGACATGTCGTCAAAATTATGCATGCATTTTATCTAGTTCTTTTAGATTTAATATTTAATACATTTTTCGAATAATCAAGCCTCGTAGTAATTACCAAAGCAAATATAATTAAATTTAGTGAACGCACATCAAACGATGAGCATATTTCATTTCATAATCCTCCCGAACCAGATTAGGTCAGAAACTGAACGAAAATAAAATTCCTGCCTAGGTCTGAGAAAATTACAAAAGATTGATTCCATACCTTTTCGTTGGATTCGGATAATAGTGAACGAAATGAACAAGAGATATAAAAGATAGATACGTATCTTGTCGATCAATAGGTATGTTTCATCTCTCTTTCCTTTTCAGTGATACATTTTGCGTATGTCTATGAATCCACAGATCAATACTAAGAGACATAAACATAAATTGACAGTGACATTTTCATTCTACGCACTCCGTTTTGACAACTGGTACCAGCTCGACTGAAGTTCAATTCAAGTGAGTGTAAACGAAGCATAGGTTATGAACTTATGCTCAGGTTATATCCTTGGCATCCAATTCCCAGGTTGTACATTCCATGGCTGTGCCTAAATATTGATTGCAGCAACGTTACATTTGAAACTTACAGAAACGTTTTTGTGTTAGCTTAAAGAAACTTTTGCATCAGAACGTTTCAATTTCAAGCTTATTCTAAGTTGCAGAAATATTAAAATTGCCACCTATGGGACACATACAAACTTTACACATGCAATGTTTTGGCAGCATTGCAAATGTAACATTTAGTACGTTACATGTGGTACATTGTGCTAAATAATCTATTGCAATATTGAGTTTTTGAAGTAAATATTGATTGCAGCAACGTTACATTTGAAACTTACAGAAACGTTTTTGTGTTAGCTTAAAGAAACTTTTGCATCACAACGTTTCAATTTCAAGCTTATTCTAAGTTGCAGAAATATTTAAATTGGACACATAAAAACTTTACACATGCAAAGTTTTGGCAGCATTGCAAATGTAACATTTAGTACGTTACATGTGGTACATTGTGCTAAATAATCTATTGCAATATTGAGTTTTTTCAAGTAAATATTGATTGCAGCAACGTTACATTTGAAACTTACAGAAACGTTTTTGTGTTAGCTTAAAGAAACTTTTGCATCAGAACGTTTCAATTTCAAGCTTATTCTAAGTTGCAGAAATATTAAAATTGCCACCTATGGGACACATACAAACTTTACACATGCAATGTTTTGGCAGCATTGCAAATGTAACATTTAGTACGTTACATGTGGTACATTGTGCTAAATAATCTATTGCAATATTGAGTTTTTGAAGTAAATATTGATTGCAGCAACGTTACATTTGAAACTTACAGAAACGTTTTTGTGTTAGCTTAAAGAAACTTTTGCATCACAACGTTTCAATTTCAAGCTTATTCTAAGTTGCAGAAATATTTAAATTGGACACATAAAAACTTTACACATGCAAAGTTTTGGCAGCATTGCAAATGTAACATTTAGTACGTTACATGTGGTACATTGTGCTAAATAATCTATTGCAATATTGAGTTTTTTCAAGTAAATATTGATTGCAGCAACGTTACATTTGAAACTTACAGAAACGTTTTTGTGTTAGCTTAAAGAAACTTTTGCATCAGAACGTTTCAATTTCAAGCTTATTCTAAGTTGCAGAAATATTAAAATTGCCACCTATGGGACACATACAAACTTTACACATGCAATGTTTTGGCAGCATTGCAAATGTAACATTTAGTACGTTACATGTGGTACATTGTGCTAAATAATCTATTGCAATATTGAGTTTTTGAAGTAAATATTGATTGCAGCAACGTTACATTTGAAACTTACAGAAACGTTATTGTGTTAACATATCGAAACTTTTGCATCACAACGTTTCATTTTCAAGCTTGTTCCAAGTTGCAGAAATGATAAGATTGTAACTGAAGGAACTTGACACATTCAAAGTTAGGGAAACATTGCAAATGTAACTTTCAGTACCTTAGCAGTTGTAGGTTGCTTCGATGTCAATTTGAGAACGTTACAAATGTTACATTGATGCAAAATTTTATTTTAAACGTCCCAAATTTCAGCTAGTCGTAAATTTCAGAAATGATTCTTGTGAACAGTTAGGAAACTTTTAAATTTAAGATTTTAGCTTGGGTATTTCAGTTGCAGGGACATCTAAACAAGTTACAGAGTCAAGTTACGGATGTGATCTAGTTTCAAGTTGCTGCAATGAGTCTGTAATGTTCATGTTTAGTGGGTATTCATCTTCAGTTTTTTCTACATGTAGACATACATTGAGCCATTCTTCTATCGTGACCGTTCTGAACGCCGCTTCTGTAATTGAGGCTATTTCGCTAGGAGCTTGATCGACATTTTTCTCTGCAACACGTCGCTTTACAATTGCCCAAATCTTTTCGATGGGATTTAAATCGCAGTGGTACGGTGGTAAGCGCAGAACCTCATGCCTATGTTCATTTAACATTTGTTCTATTTCATATTGTGGGTCCCCTTTATTCCTTTTGATTAATTCGTATAATTGTGCTTTAGTTCAACAATCGTCAAATTCAATAGCATTATTTGTAAGCCACTCTTGGAGCTCTGCTTTTCTATTGCCCATTGTAGGGGCCTTATTTATCTGTGTGCAGTGGTATGACGCATTATCCATTACTACAATGCAATTAGATGGTAAATTCGGCATAATTTTTTCTTTCATCCATCGCATGAAGTTCACAGAATTCATATCGGCATGATAGTCACTCGATTTTGATTTAGACTTGAACAGTAGAAGTCCGTTTTCAATAAACCCCGTTTTACCTCCAGCATGAGCTATAATCCATCTTGCACCGACGCTATCTGAAGCAAGAATACCAGGCTCTTCCTCCGATTGCCAACATTTCTGGAGGTGGTATGAGGCATGAATGTATGTTTCGTCAAGATAAATAACTGGTCGATTTTCTTCCTGACGATTTTTGCGTAGCCTCAGAATATATATTGCTCTCCAAGCTGCAATATCGTTATGTTCCATTAATATTTTTCGTTTAGACTGGCACTTTTTGTATTTGTAGCCCATAGTCTTTAGAATACTCCTCAACGATGTTCTGCCATATTTAAAATCAATATCAGCTTTCAATTCCAACCAAAGTTTATTTATGGTAGGAATCTCCTTCTTCACAACGTAAAATGATTGAATTATATGCCTTATAGCGCATTTATCAAAATCGTCTAATTCGGCAATTTTTTTCTTCCGGTTCCTTGTTTTTCCCGGGGTCACAATTTTTGAAGATGAAGCTGCTGCTACATTTCCCTTTTGCGTTATTTGGGTAACGGTGCGTTCAGAAACGCCTATAACAAAATAACAATAATGAATTATACATATTACACGATATTAATAATGACATTGAGAAAAACTACAAAATAATAATTAACAACGAATCGAGAATAATGCGGGAATTTTTACTATTATGGCAGCCCTAAAATTACCTGTCAAATAAGCAACGCGGGCTCTAACTTTGGAAAACGGTACCACAGCTCCGTTCTTGTCGCGTTCTTCTTCACAAGCACGTTTGACCTTCCAAATAATGTCCCTGCCAGCACTTTTAATCACTTTTGGCATAATGATGGCGAATAATTAAATTCAAAACACAGCACACTCTCTTGACATCTGCGACCCGACATAAACGACAAGATGGCGTCACACACGATTAGTTCCATTTTCCGCCGCGCGTAGACTTATCTTGCGCGCACTCTATTTATGTATATCTGCTAATATTGTTAGCTAAATTACCAGTAGCTGCTAATAATAGTTAGCTGTATCTGAACTTGTTTCGTTAGTGTTGCACATTTCTTAGTCACGACACCTCATATCTTAGCTTAGTTCTATAAGACTGTTTGATATTTCCCTATCACCGTAGCTATACTTCACAGCGTTTTAGCTATGGCTGTGAATAGTGTTTGTGACTCTCACTAAGGGTTTTATGTGTGACAGCTAATATATTTCGAAGTACGGAAGATATCTTTAGCAGTAGCAGCTAAGTTTATTAGATCATATATAGAATCACCTTCACTGCACTTAGCAGTGTTTTAGCTATGGCTGTGAATTGTTTTTGTGGCTCTTACTAAGGGTTTTAGTTGGGAGTTGTAATACCTTTATGTGTGACAGCAAACATATTTCGAAGTATGGAAGATATCTTTAGCAGTAGCAGCTAAGTTAATTAGATCCTATATAGAATCACCTTCACTGCACTTAGCAGTGTTTTATCTATGGCTGTGAATTGTTTTTGTGGCTCTTACTAAGGGTTTTAGTTGGGAGTTGTAATACCTTTATGTGTGACAGCAAACATATTTCGAAGTATGGAAGATATCTTTAGCAGTAGCAGCTAAGTTAATTAGATCCTATATAGAATCACCTTCACTGCACTTAGCAGTGTTTTAGCTATGGCTGTGAATTGTTTTTGTGGCTCTTACTAAGGGTTTTAGTTGGGAGTTGTAATACCTTTATGTGTGACAGCAAACATATTTCGAAGTATGGAAGATATCTTTAGCAGTAGCAGCTAAGTTAATTAGATCCTATATAGAATCACCTTCACTGCACTTAGCAGTGTTTTAGCTATGGCTGTGAATTGTTTTTGTGGCTCTTACTAAGGGTTTTAGTTGGGAGTTGTAATACCTTTATGTGTGACAGCAAACATATTTCGAAGTATGGAAGATATCTTTAGCAGTAGCAGCTAAGTTAATTAGATCCTATATAGAATCACCTTCACTTAGCAGTGTTTTATCTATGGCTGTGAATTGTTTTTGTGGCTCTTACTAAGGGTTTTATTTGCGAGTTGTAAAGTATGGAAGATATCTTTAGCAGTAGCAGCTAAGTTAATTAAATACTACATCGAATCACATTAGCTGCACTTGACAGTGTTTTAGCTATGGCTGTGAATTTTTTTTGTGACTGTTACTAAGGGTTTTAGTTGCGTGATGTAATACCTTTATGTGTGACAACTAATAAGATTCGAAGTATGGAACTCGAATTATATTAACTGCCTCACACTAAGTGAAAACGAAAAAAACGTAAAAACGACTCTTGTTCGAGTTTTCCCCATTGCCAAACTTTACCCTTCTTTAAAAGCTCACATAGTGGCTGAACGTAATCCCTCTAATTTGGAATAAACCTCCGATAGAAACTACACAAACCTAAAAAGGCCCTTACCTGTTTTATTTTTTTAGGGACTGGATATTCTCGAATTGCCTTTATTTTACTCGGATCTGTTTTTAACCCTTGGGTCGAAATAATGTATCCTAACATTTTAACCTCCTCACAGACAAACTCGCATTTCTGCAAATTACAAGTTAACCCAGCATTATTTAATTTACCCAATACAATTTCCAAGTGTTCTAGATGTTGATCGAAGGATCCGGTAGTAATTATAGCCAGGTCATCCAGATAATTAACACAAAAATCTCGTACCTCATGTCCCAATATTAAAATCCATTCCATTGCTCTACTAAAACTACCCACTGAAGTCTTTAGACCTTGAGGCAACCTATTATAAACATAAGATTTCCCATTGAATGAGAACCCAGTATATTTTTTGCTTCCTTCTGATATTGGTTGTAGAAATATGAATAATTATTGTTCAGACTTCTGGTGGTGGTGATGATGATGAAAACACTTTACTATGGAAATACTGATTTAATTAAATAAAGGTTAAAAAATGTATTATCTAAACGGCAGTACGAACGTGACTGCCTGGTACCGGCGGCGCGGGGAGCGGGGCGTAGTGAATTTGCTAACATTGCAATAGGAGCCCCTACAGTCATCCCCTTCTTAAAAAAAAAATTTTTTTTACAAACCAAAAAAATATTATTCATACAATTTTAAAAATTATTAACAAACGTACCAAAAGCTTCACAAATGCAGATTACAAAGTAGTTGTTTCTATTACTAAGCATTCGCACGCTAGCTCTCCGTAACGTATCTAATTACGAGCGCTGCGAGTCATAACAAAACAATGGAAAATTTTAGGAATTGTACCTATAATTGAACAGTTCTTACTAACAATTTTGGAACACGTTAGTTATATAAAAAAATATGGAATAAAATATGAATAAGAATTTTTCAGAATAAAATATATCTTAAGTAAAATATATCTAAGAGCAATGACATGAGCTATCCTCTGTGTTCATACATGGTTCATACTTGATTTATTGTACATTTAATTCACACATTTTTGCTTTACACATTATGTATGTAAAACTAATTTTAAAATACACTCATCAAATCACTAAAAAAACTGTTTCATTTTTAACTGACTCTACTCTTAAACTGAATGTTAAAACAAAAGTATGTATCTACTAAGTAGATCTATGTGTAACTACGACTATCAAAATTATTTACTTTTCTTGAATCTGTATGCAACATTTCCTAACTTTAAGGGTAGTCGTTACCTGCTATATTAAATTAATCACCGGGACCGTGTGTAACGACGCCAACTAAATTATGTGACTGTGGGCTCAATTCACCCACAGCAAACTTGAGACAAAAAAATAATAAAAAAAATATGTTGCATTCATAAAGAACAAGTAAATAACTTTCTTATTCTAACACGTTTACACATATCTTATATTACTTATATTTACGCATACTGGGCTTGTTGCGGCTGTCCGCTTGGCATGGGAGTTGTCTGTTGACCAACTCTGTCCACTTGACTCATTGATATGGCGGAAACCATTTCCTTTCTAGCCCATTTCCTCACTTTCCTATTGCATTACCGACAAAAAATGCAAATCGAGATTAACACAATGATCACTATCATGGTTGTTATGAAGATGCCGTAAATTTAAACTTTTTCCGCCACTGAGCTTTGGTTTGCGTTATTCGCACCGTTTTGTGCGATAATAACTTCTTGCTTAATATTTGAACGGCACATGGTGTAAGTAATGTAATAAATTTGAATTCGAAAATACAAATAAGTAAGTTGTAAATACTTCTTGCTGTCCAAATATTGAATGAAGTAATCCTATCGTGCCAATTTTCTTACTATAAAATAATATAAACCTGTTGTTGCACTAACAAATATTCGATACGATGCGATGCGATGCTACTTTTCCTTCTACCAAATGCTACGAGATGCATTGTAAACCAATTACTACGAGCATTATATCGCAACGCTACGTAATATTATTGCTACACGTGGAACATTGCCTTACAATAAAAATCGTACAGGTTGTTTAACAATGCGACCGCTCCTTGTTTGGCGTAACGGTGGCATACTTTGGGTAGTGGGTTCAGAAACCACACTATTGCTTTTACCTAAATTTTTATCTACATTACTGTCTGAACACTTTTCATTCAATACATAAGCTGGTTTTAATCTGTCTATAGATACAAAACTTATTCTATTCGGCAATTGAATTTGGAATACCTTTTTTTTTCTGCTTAATACGCGATATGGACCATCTTAGGTAGGACAAAGTGATTTTTTTAATATGTCATTACGAATAAAAATATGAGAACAATCTTTCAAATCCTGATGCACGAATATTTTGCGTGAATTGCTACATGTTCGTGTCTGAGGCTGTAAACTTTGTATCACGTAACTGATCGACGTATGTATACATATCACTGGTTCTGGGTCTATTCTGATCATAAAAATCACATGGTAACTTTAACGTATGACCTAGTGTCATTTCGGCTGCGCTTATGCCGCTGTCACTTCTACTGGCTGCCCTAAGCCCTAGCAAAACCGATGGTAATTCATCTACCCATGATGTGTTATCTTTCAAACGACACGTTATCGCGACTTTCATAGATCTGTGCCATCTCTCGATCATTCCATTTCCCTGCGGATGATAACTTGTAGTTCTAATTCTAGTTACTCCTAGTAACTTCATTAGGTTGTTAAAAAGTTCGCTCTCAAACTGTCTACCTTGATCACTTGTGATCCTAATAGGACAACCGAATCTACAGATCCAATTCTCGTAGAAAGCTTTGGCTACTGTCTCAGCTGTTATATCTAGTACGGGTATCGCTTCCGGCCAACGCGTAAAACGATCTATCATTGTGAGACAATATCGATATCCTTGCTGCGATGTTGCTAAAGGACCAACTAAATCGATATTTATATGTTCAAATCTGTTGCAATTTGGAAAACTTTCTAAATCTGATACTGTATGACGCGTGACTTTAACTTTTTGACAAGGAATGCAAATTTTAACCCAATTGTTTATGTCTTTGTTCATCCCTGGCCAAAAATATCTTTGCGCTATCATTTTCCTGGAAGTCCGTTTACCTGGATGGCTTAAGCTATGAATCGTTTCGAAAGCCAATCTCCTATACTTTTCTGGAAGATATGGTCTTGCATTATCTGTTGAAGTTTCGCAAATAATTGACGTATCATTTACTAGGTACAATTATTCTTCTAAACTGTAACCTACTGTTAGAATTGTTTTTCCACGATGTAACCTGAGAATCGTTCTCCTGTTCCTTCGCTAATTCCTCGAAGTCAATGCTTATCGGGCATTCTACTGACTCGACACGTGAAAAAGCCTCTGCAACTTGATTCTCGCTACCTCCAATGTACTGTATGTCGCTGGTAAATTCGCTAATATACAATAACTGACGGGTTCTTCGCGAAGTTTCTTTGTCTGAGTCTGAGCCTACCTTAGTAAATGCGAAAGTTAATGGTTTATGATCCGTGAAAATAGCTGTCGCCCTTCTATCATATTACGAAAATGCATTAAAGCCATATAAATCGCTAATAATTCTCTGTCATATGTACTGTACTTTTTCTGTGCGTCTGTTATTTTCTTAGAAAAATAACCAAGAGGTTTCCATTCGCTGCCTACTTTCTGTTGTAGTACAGCGCCTACACAAGAATTTGACGCGTCTAACATGAGTGATAAGTGTACGTCGGCGACAGGATGTGACAACGTAACTGCGCTTTTAAGGCTGAGCTTACATTGTTCAAACGCTGTCTCAGCTTCCGGCGTCCATACGATTTTAGTCTTATCTTTTCTCTTAGAGTTGTGTAAAAACCTATTGAGTTCCATTTGGTAATAAGCTGCTTTAGCTATATGAGATCTATAAAAATTCGACATACCAAGGAATCGCCTTAACTGCTCAACGGTTTCCGGTTTGGGGTATTCGTTGATTGCTTGCACTTTGTCTTCAAGTGGGCGGATGCCTTCTGATGTCACTCTGAAACCTAAAAAAACTATTTCAGTCTGACCAAATAAACATTTACTCAAGTTAATGGTTATACCTTGTTACATATAAAAATCTCGAAGTCCTATCAGGTGGCAAAGGTCTTATTTTAAAATAAAATAGTGGGTTGAGAATCGCAATCTAGTATTATTTATTCAACGTTCTTATGTCTAGGCAATTTAAACAATATTAGTTACACAGTACAATATGAAGTTAACAGAATACAGTTCCACACCGTTGAAGGTAGTAAAGATCTTATACTAGATGGTTACTGTTAAAACACCCTTGGTTCATATCACCACTAGGATAGACTATCACCTAACCTACACGTTCCTGGCTAGCTAAACTGCAGTAGGTCTGGGAATGTGGGCGATCGTAAGTGAGCTTGAGACTATGTATTTCTTATTACTGGTTTTATATTGAGACTTTTTTAAAAAGGTTTCGATGAGATGCTGGGCGCCAGGGCTGACACTCCGGGGAGCATCCAGCCCGTAAGTTAGTGGAAATTACAGTGCTCCCTCGAGCGGAGAGTACGTTCAAAAACAGGTCACTCGGAAGGTGGTACAAGAAGAACTTAACTGGGTGATAGCTGAGCGTAGAAAACGGGCCGCAGACTGCTCGGACTCCCTGGTCAGGTACTGGGCTGGGTCCACCTCCGGGCCTCGTTGAAGCCACTCGAGGAGATGACTCACAGGAATAAAATCCCTCTCCGGCCGTAGCAGCGGTGGGGTTTAATAATGTAAACCGAACACCTCCAGTTAAGTGAAGGTGTCGGTAGCTCGAAGTGTGCGTAACCACCAGTGGTTACGACGCGTGGCTAGATGTGGGTCGGCTCAAGGCTTTCTCAAGATTTCCTCGGCGGCGTGGAGCTCGTAGGCGCAGATAAGCTATGCCGTGGTCTTTTCAAAGGCGGGACGGAGAAGTGACCGGGTTTGCAGCCGATGGAGGTCGATGAGAAAGGACTATTTCTGGCACCACCTGGCTATTTAAGTGCAAACTCCCACTACTACAAAAATTGGTATTACTCGGTGGGGCAGAACATGAGTTTGCATTTTCGACTGAAGCAAACGTCAAAGACAAAATTAACAAACTAAACTGTTTGCTTGCTTGATAACTTCAAACTTATACAAATTAAATAAAACGATCCTTTCCACTTGGAAGGCTTTCCTGAAACGATTTAATTAAGAATTATAATTAAGTAAATTAAATATATTATAATTGATTCGAACGCTTTCGAGAAACGTCGCAAAACCGCCATCTAGGAGAAATCAGGAGTACTAGGAGGTATTCTTTCATATTTTTAGTGAGCTTGGCAACCAACAGCGCCATCTCTTGGTTATCGAGCGTGCTACGTCGCGATGTTAAATAAAGTTGTAACAATACCCCGTTTCTCCGGAAGATTTTACTTAGCCTGCGAGGAAAATCGGTGCTGGCCCTCCAGCCTATAGACCATAAACAACAACAAAAATAAAACAGTTCCTGAAACAAACAAAACAAACTTGCTAATCAGGAAGTAAAAAAAAGGCTCTGAAGGGACCGGTATAGATCCCAGAAGAGTTAACGCTATCTTCTAATACAATCAAAATATCTAAACTAACATGTCTGTCAAGTTGAGTTTAGATTCTCTCAGGAGACCCTGGAAACCCTTGCAAAGTTGTTACACTGAGATATAAATAAATAGATAGGTATAGTCTTATAGTGTGTGTGTATAGGTGTGTGTGTGTGGGTTTATGTGTAGTATGTTCCGTCCAATATGAACTAAGAGTATTCTACCATGATAAGGTTAGAAGCTCGAAGCCGTGATCAGACTTAGGGTTCAGCATCATGCTGCTGGACCCGTGGTGTTGCATATGTGTAGTGTACGTGGGGGTTTAGTGTAGCTGTGAATATAAATAAGTAATAAGAATTTAAATGAGTTTTCCAAGACCTCTGCAGGCATCTCCTACCAGACACTGGTGATGGCAAGGTGCATATCATCTACGGCACCACGCGGAGTGAGAATCGGTGCTACGAGGAGGTTCTACAAAAAAAAAAAAAAAAGATACACTATGTAAATAAAATACTCGAGGCTTGAATCAGTTCTATTGCCAAGGTAACAGAGTTCTCAACCGCTCTGGGACTTCCACGAAGGCTTTGGGACTCATCGTGATCCGTGAGGAGAAAGGCTTATTTTTTCCCCTAACAACCGATCCTGAAACAAATCAACAAGGAAGAAAGAAAGGATAGATGAAGTTACTTGGCAAAGGTTACAGAGTTCTCAACCGCTCTGAGCGGTTCAACGAAGGCTTTGGGACTCATCGTGATCCGTGAGGAGAAAGGCTTATTTTTTATCCAATGTTAGCACGACAAACAACACTAAAAAGAAAGAAAATCAACTAAAGTTACAAGACAAAGGTTACAGAGTTCTCAACCGCTCTGAGCGGTTCAACGAAGGCTTTGGGACTCATCGTGATCCGTGAGGAGAAAGGCTTATTTTTTATCCAGTGTCCGAACATCAAACTAGGCATAGAAAGTAAAAGAAAGAAATATAAATTATACATGTCATACAAAAAGGGGTACAAGTCGTGTCCCGCCCTAGGCTCCTATGACAGTCACCGTGCAGGCTAGGTAGGACTGTAAAATAAAAAAAATAAACCACCATCCAACATGAACACCAACCTCTTACCTCTCTAACCTCTGCAAATCGATAAATAAAATTTGAGTCCTAGGTTCACTATCCAAAATTCAACACACAACAAAAAACCTATTTAGGACCCAAAGAAATCAATCTGCAGATTCAAACTAACGATACTTACATTCCTTAATTTTCCATCTCCCAGGTCCAGATCTAAACAAACTTAAAACATCTCTGCTGACCGTCGCCTCCGAGTACACGTCCAGAAAAACATTCATCCCAGAGGTGAAGGGCAGGCTAGTCTCCGAACTGTGAAGGGAGAAGGATGGGGCGCTCACTATTCGGCCCTATCCAACGGAACACCGGCTACCCGAAGAACGGAACCCGCACTAACCAATGGTCAACCAATCAACGGCACCACTGTGCGTGGGGCAACTGAACTCCGGAAGACCTACTACAAGAATACTTTTCTAAAATTTTGACCGCCAAAAACAATACACAAAAAAAAACTGGGTACAAAAAAAAACTGGGTACAAAAGGTTCAAAAGGTACAACAAGGTACAAAGGTACATAAGGTACACCAGTAGACCAAACTCGACCCCGATATAAGAAACCTCAAAAGATTCCTACCCAGTCCAAGGGAAACCCGCGGGTGTTTAAAATCACCCGTGGCTATGATCCATCAAAGGAAAAAAAAATGATTCCCTATTTGGACCAGGCAAAACAAAAAAAATGGAGTCTTTCGGCTTACTGTACCTAAATGAAACTAAACTTGCAGACACTGGTAGGATAAGGAACCCTTACACGAAGTTAAAAAAAAAATAGAAAATAACCAACTACATCAAAGGGTAAGGAACCCTAAAAAAAATCCTCCTAAACCATTCAAGCTTACTAAGGGTATTGAACCCTTCATTTAAAATTAACAGAACGAACAAAGTACAACTAGGGTACGGAACCCTACAATAAAATATTAACCTATGTCTTTACATAAGTTCTAACGATTAGGCTCAGCGACAGGGTACCGACACAATCGAACCCACAATAAAAATTAAGGTACAGAACCTACAAAAACAATTGATAAAAAAAAGGGTTAATTAAAATTCAATTAAAAAAACAGAACCAGAACAATCTTCTAACAAACTACACTTAGCTTGCTATTGAACCTGTAACAATAAAATTATTGCAAAGAGAAGCTACTACAGGTGTAAGAAAATTAAGGCTTCCGCATGGTTGACGCGTTACCCTAAAATATAAAAGTAACCTATGAGTTTAGTTGAGTAAAAACAGAGTTACCTAAACCTATAAAAAAACTACTTTTTAAAAACAAGGATTCTAAAATTAAATGAAAAAAATAATTACCAAGACTTTATCAACAACAACGACCAACTATCTATTGTCAAATTACAACAACCAACAACTACCAAAGCTAGAAAACTTGGAAGCTTTCCGCCTAGCTACAATCTTGTGAAGGTGCAGCAGATGATTATAATTGGCAGCTTCCTCCTTCACTGCCATCGTACAAACTTATAATGATTAACGAGACCGAGACTAAATAAGCGAAAAAAAAAAGTTATCAAGCAACAGGACTTGCAGTATGACAGGCTCCTTTTTAGAAATATAAAAAAAATTAAGCTGAAAAAAAAAATTACAAAGATATTAACCCCCCATCTGGATCCGAAAATCTAGGGATAGGCTGTAAATGAACTTGGGAAAACTTCCCCACACACAAACAAAGTAAAAAAAAAATGACAAAAAAAAAACACTTGAAGTCCTAACCTTTGCTTTCAACAAAGTCGGTTAGCAGCGTCTAGGACAAAAAATATTAGCAGAAGTTCCTGCAAAATAAGATTAGAGTAACAGGTGGTGAAATTTCACATGACTAGACAAAACTAGTAATAACAGAGTGCACCTGGTATCCTGTAAATAATGTATTAAGTTCCTGGCGCGCTAACAAGCTTATCTCTTGGAAGTTAAAAAAAAAATAAAGTTCTCAATTATGAGTAATAAATATTGTTCATTACGGTCTCCCAATCCATAAATAGGTGCTAAGCACCTTTAATTAAGTACCTGTTTAGTACTCAATTATACAAGTAATTGCTTACAGCATTAACATAAAATGTACAGACAATTAATTAAGTACCCGTTTAGTACTTAATTAAACAACAAACAGACAAAACAACTTAAACTACTTGAGTCGACCTTATAACATAACACACCTGTGAAAATTACACAAAAGTGAATTATTAGGTAAATTAACCCAAAAATATTTTTAAAAAAATAAAAGCCAGCCACGCGTCCTTACACAAAAAAAAAACACAAAAATGAGCAAATTCAGTCTCAAAGAAAAACAGTAATAAAAATAAAAATGTAAATGAAATTAAATGTCTCAGCTCTTATGCCACAGCTATAAAGATATGACAATTACCTACGACCTTTTAAATGCCTCACGTTGGGCTGCCACTGTTACATATAAAAATCTCGAAGTACTATCAGGTGGCAAAGGTCTTATTTTAAAATAAAATAGTGGGTTGAGAATCGCAATCTAGTATTATATATTCAACGTTCTTATGTCTAGGCAATTTAAACAATATTAGTTACACAGTACAATATGAAGTTAACAGAATACAGTTCCATACCGTTGAAGGTAGTAAAGATCTTATACTAGATGGTTACTGTTAAAACACCCTTGGTTCATATCACCACTAGGATAGACTATCACCTAACCTACACGTTCCTGGCTAGCTAAACTGCAGTAGGTCTGGGAATGTGGGCGATCGTAAGTGAGCTTGAGACTATGTATTTCTTATTACTGGTTTTATATTGAGACTTTTTTAAAAAGGTTTCGATGAGATGCTGGGCGCCAGGGCTGACACTCCGGGGAGCATCCAGCCCGTAAGTTAGTGGAAATTACAGTGCTCTGAACATCAAACTACTGTAAGACTCAGTAGATAGTACTCTCTTCTCAGTCTTATCAGTTACTGGTTTTTTCCAGGGTCTCCTGAGAGCATCTAAACTCACCTTGACAGACATGTTAGTTTAGATATTTTGATTGTATTAGAAGATAGCGTTAACTCTTCTGGGATCTATACCGGTCCCTTCAGAGCCTTTTTTTTACTTCCTGATTAGCAAGTTTGTTTTGTTTGTTTCAGGAACGTGTAGGTTAGGAGATAGTCTATCCTAGTGGTGATATGAACCAAGGGTGTTGTAACCGTAACCATCTAGTATGAGATCTTTACTACCTTCAACGGTGTGGAACTGTATTCTGTTAACTTCATATTGTACTGTGTCACTAATATTGTTTAAATTGCCTAGACATAAGAACGTTGAATAAATAATACTAGATTGCGATTCTCAACCCACTATTTTATTTTAAAATAAGACCTTTGCCACCTGATAGGACTTCGAGATTTTTATATGTAACAGATCTTTACTACCTTCAACGGTGTGGAACTGTATTCTGTTAACTTCATATTGTACTGTGTAACTAATATTGTTTAAATTGCCTAGACATAAGAACGTTGAATAAATAATACTAGATTGCGATTCTCAACCCACTATTTTATTTTAAAATAAGACCTTTGCCACCTGATAGGACTCCGAGATTTTTATATGTAACAGTTGGCGCAGATAAGCTATGCCGTGGTCTTTTCAAAGGTGGGACGGAGAAGTGACCGGGTTTGCAGCCGATGGAGGTCGATGAGAAAGGACTATTTCTGGCACCACCTGGCTATTTAAGTGCAAACTCCCACTACTACAAAAATTGGTATTACTCGGTGGGGCAGAACATGAGTTTGCATTTTCGACTGAAGCAAACGTCAAAGACAAAATTAACAAACTAAACTGTTTGCTTGCTTGATAACTTCAAACTCATACAAATTAAATAAAACGATCCTTTCCACTTGGAAGGCTTTCCTGAAACGATTTAATTAAGAATTATAATTAAGTAAATTAAATATATTATAATTGATTCGAACGCTTTCGAGAAACGTCGCAAAAGCGCCATCTAGGAGAAATCAGGAGTACTAGGAGGTATTCTTTCATATTTTTAGTGAGCTTGGCAACCAACAGCGCCATCTCTTGGTTATCGAGCGTGCTACGTCGCGATGTTAAATAAAGTTGTAACAACCTAACTCTTCAAATAGCTCGAATAATTTTTCAACATGTTTTCTACTTATGCGTTCGGACTCTGCGGCTATAATGACGTCAACAATGTAACAAAAAATGTATGACTCTTCACCGTTCTCTCTCTCATACTCTAAATCCTTTAAAACTGTGTTATTCATAAATCTCTGAAAGGTTTGTGCTGCATTGCGTAGTCCGAAACTTAACCTTTCCTATTCGAATAAACCAAAAGGGCATATTATAGCTGTTTTTTCGATGTCATCAGGATAAACTGGTATTAGGTGATAAGCTCTGTTAATATCAATACGACTAAAAAAATTCTTACCTGCCAATCCGTATGTGAAGTCTTGTAGTCTCGGTACTGGGTATCTGTCCGGCTTGGTTACTGCATTTAACCGTCTGTAGTCGCCACATGGTCGAATTGATCCATCCTTTTTGGGGACTACATGTAAAGGACTGGCCCATGGACTCTTTGAAGGCCTACAAATACCTATTTCCTGCATGAAAGAAAACTCGTTTTTGACTCTCTTGTACCTATCTGGCGGTAAAGGTCTAGACTTAGCAAAAACAGGTGGTCCTGTTTTTTCGATATGGTGAAAAACTGAATGCGATGGCTTATCCTTGTAAGACATAAATAAATAAATAATAAAAAAAAATAGCCTTTATTTCCCAAATTAACATATTCATAAAATGAATTAAATTTCTCAATTGCAGTATTCATTATTTAAATTGTTATTATTATTCTATAATCTAGGTACTTATTGTAATACTAAAACTTGGGCACCCAAAAATGAGTGTAGGCCTCCTCCATGCGATTCCAATCCTCACGATCCTGAGCGAGTCGAGTCCAGGTCCTCCCTGCAACCTCTACCACGTCATCGCACCACCTTCTCCTCGGTCTACCTCGCGTTCGTGTCGCGTCTCGAGGGCACCAGTGCAAGATACGCTCGCTCCATCCTCCATCGCCCATCCTTTGTTCTAGCGACGTGGCCCGCCCACTTCCACTTTAGTTTGCAGAGCATGCTGACTGCGTCGGTGACTTTTGTGATGCTCCTAATATTATCGCATCTGACTCTATCTCCAAGTTTTAAGCCGAGCATAGATCTTTCGGTGGATCTTTGAAAGGTAGCTACTTTCCTTATTATGTCTTTCGTCAATGGCCAACTTTGACAGCCGTATAGCAAGGAAGGAAGTATGGTATTATCCATCAGCTTTTTCTTTAGATGGACCGGGAGTTTGCTCTTGAATACGTCTTTGTGTGACCAATAATTCCTCCATGACATAGCGACTCTTCTATCTACTTCTTTCATAATAGCGTCTTGAAATGATATTGTCTGTCCTAGGTAGATATATTCATTTACATACTCAACTGCACCGGTTTCGAGTTGGATAAGCTTATGATCTCCATTTGTCATTGCTTTCGTTTTGCTTAGGTTCATACATAAGCCTATTTTGCGGCTTTCTGTGTCTAATGAGCTGAGCATGTATTGAATGTCTTCATGTTTGTCTGCAAGGATAACTATGTCGTCTGCAAAACGTAAGTGGGTTAGTTGCTCCCCATTCACGTTGATGCCGCATTCGGACTCGGACCAGTTCAGTTTTCGAAACATTGTTTCCAAAATTGTTGTAAACAATGTCGGGGATATAGGGTCTCCTTGTTTAACACCTCTTTTAACTGTGAATGGCTTTCCTATTGTTTCCAATTTGATTTTAGCGCAGGACTTATTATAAATTGTTTTTAGTATATTTATGTACTTGATCTCTATTCCCTGCTCTTCCAAGCTTTCCCAGAGGTACTTATGTGAGATAGAGTCGAATGCCTTTGTGTAGTCTACGAATGCTATATATATAATTTTATTGTACTCATTACACTTCTCTATACACTGCGTTAGTGTAAATATGTGATCTAGTGTAGAGTAGCCCTTTCTAAATCCGGCTTGTTCCCGTGGCTGTTGTTCGTCTAAGGCTTTCGTTATTCGATACAGTAGAGTCGATGAAAATAGCTTATACAGTATTGGTAGTAGGCTTATTGGTCTGTAATTATCGATCAAGTTGGGGTCGCCTTTCTTATAAAGTAAAGTTATAAGCGAGTTGTTCCAGTCATCGGGAATTGTCTCTTCTTGTAAAATTATGTGAAATAAATTTGTTAAATGTGTCGCCAAGGGCTCAACCATTGCAATTATAGCATCCGTAGTCACACCGTCCTCTCCTGGAGCCTTGTTTTTCTTCATGTTTTTTATAGCACGTTCTAACTCCACTGGAAGAAGTTGTGGAATCGTCTGAAGAGATTCGTAAGAACGTTGAGACGGTATCAGATTGCCACTGGTAGAGTAGAGAGTTTCATAAAATTTTGTTGCTTCCGTTAGTATTTCATGTCTGTTTGTTGTTTTAAGTCCCGTGTTTGTAATAATTGATTGTACCCATTCCTTTCTATTATCAAATTGCTTCCTCGATTGTTTGGTAGAGCTTCTTATATCTAATTCACTTTCCAGTGCTCGCATTTGAATTATTATCTTATTTGATATTATTTTGGTTTTTATTTTCTTGTGCAGCGATTTCAGTCGACTTTTTTGCTCTGATGTCCGTGGGTATGTTTGCTTTAGAGTTTCCCTTTCAGCTATCAATATTTTTACTTCCTTTGTTATTATATTAGATTCTTGTAATTGATTTTGTTTGATAGGCAGTTTTTCAACACAGGTTTTGATGGCCGCGACGGTATTTTTATAGCATAAATTGATGTCATCTGATGTTATATTTAGAAGTTGTTGTTTTATATGACTTTTTAGTGACTCTACCTCTATGGGCGCATAATTTTTGTATTTAAGGCCAAACTTTGTTCTCTTCTTTTTAGAATTTACGTTAATGTCATATGTTATCCGAATCAATCTATGATCCGTTGAAAACTTAACTGAGATAACTTCGGTGTATTGTACTTTGCTTCTGTCCCTAGCCAGTATAAAGTCAATTTCATTTTTAGTTTTTCCATCGGGTGAATTTTATGTCCATTTTTGCTTACGATGTTTCTTAAATAATGTATTTGTTATGGTAAGTCTATGTTCTTGACAGAAGCTTAATAGTTTTTCTCCTCTTTCGTATCTTTCGCCGTATCCGTATAGACCGCAGATATTTTTTTCTTCTTCCAGTGGAAATCCTATTCTTTTAATTAAAATCCCCCATAACTATGGTATTTTTTCCTGAATTGAATAGAGCATTTTGTGTATCTTTATAAAATGACTCTTACATCTTTGTCTTTAGCTTTTTCCGTTGGTGCATATGCTTGAATCACATTAATGGTTGTATTTCCAAAGAGCATGTCTAGTTTAACGACTCTATCCGAAAATGTTTGGAAATTTAAAATATTTTTCTTCAAGTAACACTTAACCATATAACCAACTCCGTTGGTTCCTTTTTTGTCCCCTCTGTACATAAGCATATATTTTTCTTTTTCAATTATGCATTGGCCTGTAATTTTAATTTCAGATAGCCCAATTATATCATAATTGATGTTTTCTAGGGCACATTCTAATTCTACTATTCTATTCTCAGCTTTCAAAGATCTAATATTATACGTACATAATTTTATGGATTGATTATTTTCTTTTGTTTCTTCCTCGCTTTTTTTGCATGAAGGGTTGTGGTCTTTAACCCCCTCGGCGACCACCCGTATTGGGAGTTGAGTTTTAATTTCTAATTTCTTTGTTTTTGTACATTTTCCATGTGTAGTCCGTGTATCCGTGTCTAGTTTTTTGGGTCCCAGCTGTAATTGCTATTCTTTTCCTTGACTTGCAGTCGCACTACTTCCAGCTAGAGGTGGTCTATTCAGGAATGACGCTATGGATTGACTAGTCCCTTGAGTTCGTTTCTGAGAATTCGACCTGATGACAACTGCAGAAGTCTTCGTTTTCTTAGAGATCTGAGTGGGCTGGGCACCAGTAGGTATGCTCCTTCCTATGTTTTCTGAAGGACTGTTCGAAAGAGCTCTTTTATTGTTAGGTTTTTCTTGACTTTTCTCTTTTATAATAATTTTATCATACTTCAATATGGCTTTAACCCCGTTTTCCCTGTGCTCATTGAGTTGAGGTATTAAAGATTTTCTAATTTCCAAGACTTTGGGGGGGAAGTCCTCTTTAATATAAGACCCTGACCCCTCCAACGCATTCTTCCTTTGTAAAATTCCAATCTTCTTTCCATATGTTGTGAGCGCCAGTCTAATCGGTCTAGGTTTTGTGTTTTTCTTCCCCATTCTTCCAACAAATTCAATATCTTTCCGGTCACATTCAATTTCAAGTTTTATATTGATAATTTGTAGGACTAGCTCTTCTAACTCGTGATAACTCTTTTCCTCTTCCAAAATACCGAATAGAATTAAATTCCTCTGCCTTAATTTTTTGTCAAAGTCATCTAATCTTTTCCCATGTTCTTCTTGCGTTTTTTGGATTTTATTTATTTCAAGTTCGACTTTACAAAACTTTTCATCAAAATTTCTATTTATTTTTTGTGTAATGTTTTCTTCTACTTGTCTTAAGCTTTCTTGACCTTCTTCCTTTATTTGAGATCGTAAAGCATTTATTATTTCCATCATTTGGTCATTCATATTTAGATTTGTAGTAATATTTATTGTGTTTAGATCTACTACTAACGCCCTCTGGTGTATTTGATCCGGAAGTAAGTGGTTTTGCTGCTAGATAAATGTGCGCTTGCGAAGTTACGACAAATACCTTCGTTCCCGCGCAGTTAGTCGTAGTTACGCTAGATGACGCTGTGTCCAATCCTATGTTTCCTCCAAGTTTGGTAGAATGCGCCTTGCTGAGCGCGTATGTCAAAGATGTCGCAGACACGTCGCTGTCATTGCCAAACGTTGAATCTGACTCAATGCTTTTGTGTCTCGCCTTCAGTAAATAACACGGGAATTTCTCCCGTGCTAATTTCGTATTTTGAGCTTGAATTTTAATATAAAGTTGCCAAAATCCAACTTTCAGCTGTGAATGTGTCTAGTGAAGTGATATTTGAATGTTCAAACGACTTTTCTTCACTGATTTTGTTTGTAGTTGTTATTATCTATTGTTATTATTAGTTGTTGTTATCTGGTTGTTGCCTTTTGGAGCTCCGTAACTGTAAGTTGCACAATTAACTTGAATTTATATTTAAAATGTTATAAAATCGAAGGAGCTTTTTGAGTAAGTGTTTACGCTGGCGGAGTTGCCAGGACTCAGTTGTAAGACATATATTTGAATGTTCAAACGACTTTTCTTCACTGATTTTGTTTGTAGTTGTTATTATCTATTGTTATTATTAGTTGTTGTTATCTGGTTGTTGCCTTTTGGAGCTCCGTAACTGTAAGTTGCACAATTAACTTGAATTTATATTTAAAATGTTATAAAATCGAAGGAGCTTTTTGAGTTAGATTTTACGCTGGCGGAGTTGCCAGGACTCAGTTGTAAGACATAGGCTTGGTAATTTCCGGGTATTTCTCTAATAAGTCTCTATATGGATTATCTACTTGTATACTCGTTATCGAAGGTTCGTCGTACCTAACGATGATCCCATTCGCTTGTAACTTGGTAACTGCGTATAATAGTTTCCTATTATATAAATCTACAAGTAACTTATGAGTCTTTAGAAAGTCTGCGCCTAGTATGGCGGTTTTCACGTCACTGATGATAAATGTCCACTTGAACGATCTTCGGAGACCTAAATTTAATTCTAGAACACTTGTACCGTAAGTTTTTATTTCCGAATTATTGGCGGCAAACAATTTATACTTACACTCACGACGGTTTTTAACGTTCACTTTATTCACGGGTATGACCGAAACATTTGCACCCGTGTCGATTAAAAAACTTATACCACTTTTCCTATCTGTTACACATAGGCGATGGTTATCCGTCGGGGCGATGCATTCCTCCGCCGCTTGGGAGTGCACCGAGTTTAGTTTTCCTGGTGTTTCTTTTTCCAGTTACATGGTTCTTCGCAGGTTTTCGCTGCATCTTTCCATCGATAATGGTGTCTGCAGAGCCAATTCGGGATATTTGACGCTCTTCGCGACGTCCTTGAACGTGATCTGGACCTGAAATTCTTTCGGTTCCCATGATTACCATTTCTTTGACTACGGCCTCGAATTTCTTTGACCTCTGCTCGCAGGTTCGAAAGTTCTAATGTCAATTTGCTCAACTGCTGTAAAAGTTCAGTATTACTCGCGTTCGATGTGGATTCCACCGCTGCTACCTCTCCGCTCCTTATATTATCCATTATTTTATCTGCCATCACTGCCATATCGTCGATCTTAGTATCCTTACATACGATTAGTACGGCTCTCGCCGAGGACGGTAAACGAGCTAACCAAAGTTTTTTTAAAGCCTCGTCTGATACTTGCGTATTCTGTGCAAGTTCTCTCATTCTACGAAGTAGTTGTGATGGGCTTTGCAGACCTAGGTCCATTTCACCTACTAATTTCTGGAACTGACGTTCTGCGCTTTCCTCAAAAACGGCTAATAAACGCTCTTTCAACTTGTCATATTTATCATCGTCCGGCGGTAGAGATATTAAATCGCTCACCTGTTGTAATGCTTCTTTTCCCAATTTAGCTACTACAAGGTTGTATTTGGTTGAGTCACCTTGTTTCTGTGGAGCGAGGACCGACTCAAATTGCGCGAACCACATTCGCGGCATATCCGTCCAAAATTCTGGCAATTTCGTTGACAGGCTTATCGCTGCTAAATCGTTAGTAGCCATCTCCTCTGTCTGTTGAGCTGGAGTTTTTTGAGCTGGAGCTGGAGCTGGATTCATCATCTTGTTTAACCTTGTTTAACCTGTCCGAAAAAATGTGATCAGACAGGGAATCACATTCGCACTTCACTAAAGTTCACATTTAGTCCTCCACCAGAAGCGTCGAGGGTCACCAATGTAGGAATATGTATAATTATTGTTCAGACTTCTGGTGGTGGTGATGATGATGAAAACACTTTACTATGGAATTACTGATTTAATTAAATAAAGGTTACAAAATGTATTATCTAAACGGCCGTACGAACGTGACTGCCTGGTACCGGCGGCGCGGGGAGCGGGGCTTAGTGAATTTGCTAACATTGCAATATGAGCCCCTACATCGGTTTTTGAAAATAAGCGTTATTTAAATCTATTATACTTATAAATTTTGCCCCATGAAAAGAATTCATTACATCAATTTGCATAGGAGGTTTTTCAGTCTCAGGAACCATATGCTTGTTTATTTCCCTGGCATCTAGAAGCACTCGAATTGAGCCGTCCCTTTTCAATGTAAAAGTCAATGGACTGCAATACGGAGTTGAAGCCCTACTCATGATATCTAAACTTTCCATTTCCCTTAACTTGTCTTCTAATTTTTCCCGATAAGCGTAAGGTACCGGATAAGTTTTTTTTATTATCGGTGCTTCATTTGTCATTCTAATCTTATGTTGATAGCAATTTGCCTTCCCTAATTTTGAAGAAAATAAATTCCTGTATCGTGTCAATAGTTCCCCTAATTTCCGATTTTCCGTAACCGTTAAATCTTTCCCTGTTTCCACTACACAGATTTTTGCGCCTCTATTTCCCTCTCCTGTCCCTCTAGCCTTTTTTGGAATTTCGAGTTTTGCTCCGTATGTCTGAAACTCTATAAAATAATTTTGACCTTTCTGCTCTTTAAGTAATCCCTTATCTATCCCTTTTAATTCTATAGTGATCGCATGTTTTTTAGCCAGTTAAAACCTAATATCACACGATTAACTAATCCTGCTACAGTCAAAAACCCCGTATCTAAGATTAACTCTCCAACCTTTACCGGCATTATCACTATTTCTCGTATTTCTTTACTTTTATGTCCTACTGCTGTTGCTATTTGAAACGATTTAACCGGCAATAGCGGAATCTGTGGATATTTTTGTTTAATTCCTCCCCAAAATTCTTCAGAAATGCAAGTGAAAACGCTACCAGTATCTACCAAAGCAGTTACCTCATAATCTAAAATCTGTACCAATAACTCCGACTTAAAATCTTTCACTTCTCTCTCCTCAGGTTGTTCTTTACCTCATAATCTAAAATCTGTACCAATAACTCCAACTTAAAATCTTTTACTTCTCTCTCCTCAGGTTGTTCTTCAAAAACTGATGTTAATTCCGGTTTTTTAACCAAACTATTCCGTTCTAAATCCGTTTTCATCTGCAAAACCTCAACTATCTGAAATGGTGATAATATAAATGAATCGTGATGTGACCCACCATATTTGGGATTCACATTTAGGATTCGGTAGTGACTATCACATATGAAAAATATATTATATAATATTAATAACATTGCATTGAAGAACAAATTGAAATAGATTGCCATTTACCATTTGCACGTTCATTGAATGATAGTTTTTCCGGCAGAAGTAGAGATTTTCTTCTACAGCGGGTGGTTTGAAATTTTGTATGTGGTCAATACACCCAATGATCCCAGGAAATCCATACTTATTGTAGAATCCAAAACAAAAATAGATAAAGGTAGGTCCTAGTAGTACTAGGACTTAGTAACACACAAATATTTCTCAATTGAATTAAACCCTCTCCATGAATAAAAGAAGTTGGAAGGTTATGCATTTCTACTTCGTGGGTTAACTTTGTGGACCATGCAAAGTCATATCTAAATAGGCTGTGTTTGATCTGACTGAGAGTCCTATATACTTAGTACCTTTAGAGACTTTTAGGAGTGAGAAAAGAAGAAGGTTTTTTAGAAGGTTTTTATTATAGCTACCATGGTGTTTGAATTTTGTATGCAGGTAGGTATTAAAATAACGATAGGGTTTTATATTTTTTGTAATATCTGTGTTTTAAATAATACATTTCACTTACTGTTGACTGACAGCCAGTCTATCCAAAGGTGTTTGAGGAAATACAATGTATTTCATCATCATCTGCGGGTGGATTAGCGCTTGGGTAACCTCTTCTAGGAACCTGTAATAATAATATTAGTAAATACGAAACTTATATATTTAGCTATGGCCAATAATGTATAATAGGCAACAGTGTTCCTTTAGCTAAACCTTACCTGCTGCATGATTTTTGACATAAGTTTTTGGCCACACCAATGGGCCGCTGGTATGACCCAGTCGCATAGAAAAGCAAGGCCATGAGAACCTGAAAGAAACAAGGTTTTATGTGCATAAACATTCGTGTAGGTAAGTATCTACTTGGTGTCCAAGTGGGCGGAGACAGGCGGCAAACGCTAGCTCAAAAATATAACCTACAAGACATGTACTTACAAGAAATTATCTCCTTGCGAGACGCAATCCTCGTTCGATGGAGTGAATCTCTTCACTATTCTCGTTTATTCCAAGAGAAATAAAACTAAACTTAGGTTACTTTTTGGAGACCATAGTAAATTGGTTGGTACTCACCTTTGTTTCGAGGCTAAGAAACCGGTTAGACTTTAGGTCGGTATGCTGTCGCAGTTCTTCACATAAGAATTTGAAGGCATCCTTTGATAGCCGATATCTCTTCCTAAATTCTGTCTCGGTGAGAACTTCTATTGGGTCGAATGCCTCTCGAACACTGGCCCGCATTTTCCGAAGATGTCGGTGTTGAGCACGAGTCCGTGCGGCTTCTATCCACCTCCATGCTAAATAATATCTCAAAGACATCCTTAATATTCCACAAGCACTCAAAAATTCACAAGAAATTTTTAAAACTACTCATCTAAGAACTACTCGTGTCTCATGCCAGCTCACAACCAAAGATCCAAGTGTAGAACGTAGGTGTTGCGTACGTTCATTGTTCTCGTGTTACGTTTGTGTAGCTGTCAAATTTGCCGAGTAGACTCGCAATTTTATGACAAACTGTTAGAAATGGTGCGTTGTCTACACGACAAGGCTCTTACACCGCTGTTTAACACGCGTGTATAGTGTTCATCGTAAGTCTGTCAGAATAGACTCGCAAATGAAGTTCTCAGAGTGGACGCTAGGGGCGTTTATCGTGTTTCCATACAAAAATGCGTGTTCAGTGTACACTACACGCCCGTGTTGATGATTGTCAAACATACAGACTCGAGGCTCAGTAAACAGCTTGAAAGTTCATTTTACCGCACTCGTGCGATGTCTTTACAATTTATTCTTTATTTCAGTCCAACAAAAAGTTTGCTAGCATAGACTTTTATAAAATATGAGAATAGAATGATATCTTTACACCGTAAACTTAAATTGTATTTATTTAAAAAAAATGTAATGGCGTAACGTTCAATACACTCTTTGCCAATTTTGACGATGCAAAGTGATGTTTGTGATTTCCATGAATAAAATGTTTTTGTCGATTTAGGAGCTTCGTGCCGACTTTCGCACTTTGCCGACTTTTGCAGTATTCAATACAGGTAATAGCGGAGTGCCGACTTTAGGAAATTTCTATGCAATTAATCGCTATTCGACGACTTTTTATTATGATTTGACTTTAATAACCTATTTACGACCTTTGTATATACTGAGAAAAATGGAAATCATAAATGCCGTGAATTCAGCTAAAATAATGATGAATTCACGTTAAGTACGGAGCATACTGATATCACCAAAAAGTAGGGCGATACTGCTGTTGCTGCTGATCACTTTATATTATGATGACCTGTTACCATGGCTTTAGTTGGACGCATAAACAATACTTGGTTATTTCCTATTATTGTTCCTACTATTTACCTGTGCCTTCCTCATGTCTCGAATTATGTCCTATTATTTTTTTACTGTATATTCATGACGTCCTCGTTTGTCGTGTTATTTCCTATTATTTTCCTACTATTTATCTATGCTTTCCTCATATCTCGAGTTATGGCATATTATTTTTCCCCTATTTAATTATGATTCCCTCATATCTCAGGTCATTTCCTATTATTTCTCCTACTATTTAATTATGCTTTCCTCATATCTCGGGTTAATTCCTATTACTTTTCCTACTTTTTACTTATGCCTTCCTCATATCTTGAATTATGACATATTATTTTTCCTACTATGTTTCAATGCTTTCCTCATATCTCGAGTTACGTCATATTATTTTTCCTACTATATATCTATGCTTTCCTCATATCTCGAGTTATGTCATATTATTTTTCCGACTATTTATCTCTGCTTTCCTAATATTTCTGGTTAGTTCATATTATTTTTTCCTTCTATATTTCTACGCGTTCCTATGTTTAAGCTCCCAGTATGGATACTTTTATTTAAATATACTTTATGTTTATTTTAGTTAGCACTTTAACAAGTGCTAACTAAAATAAACATAAAGTCATTAAACATTAACAATTTAAAAACTTTAACCCATAACCGTGAATATATATGCACTGTTATGAGAAATATTAAAAAAACATGTTTATTAATAATTATAATAATAATAATAATAAGAAGCTCTCGCTAAATAGTTGGATCAAGGGTCAGATTCAGAAGGCGGTACTCCTGGACTCGGCACGTATAGTCAGGAGGTTCCTCTCTCTGCAGCCCTAGCCCCCGACCGTTTGGGCCTCGCTCCGCGGTCGGTGGTTCCCCGTTTTGATTTATATTTTTTACTATAATGTTTTTTACTATTTATTTTTTGTAGATAGTATTCCTTTATAGTGAAAAATATATTTTTTTACGAGATTTTTAATAAATGAGTGTTATAATAATAATAATGCTGGACACAGTATTATATTATATTAATATAATATTAGTATTAATATAATAGTCGTTAATTGCCAAGGTTTCCATCAATATTAAAGTGGAAGAAACAAGCTTTAAACATAAGGAACGGAAGTCTTAATAAAGCAAGGCTGGATTCGACCTAACGAAAACAGGAAATAACTGGAATACGTAAGCAGTGCATTTAAATTATGAGCGGATTTAGGAAAATACATGGTATAAAGAGAAAAAAAACAGAACTACTAAACAAGATTTATTACACTATGCATTTAATAAGTAGTAAAACTAGTTAATTAGTACACAATTAGTTAACAATTATTTATTTACCTTTGTTTTCATTTGAGCATATTTTATTTGAGGATGTGCTTTTTATATTTTTTTTTTCTTCACATAATTTAGGCTATAAGTATCTGAACACAGCAAAAAAAATATACATCGACCAGGAGATATTTTTACATGTATCTTCCATATGGCTTACATCGGAGATCCATGGCGATTAGCAAAAAAAGTATATAAAAAGTCCATGTTCAAAAAACTAATTCTTATTCATTATTATTTTACATATTCCTTATTGTTGGGAAATATTTACACAATGTGACATAAACTTTTGAACATTATTAAGGCCGTTGCACACCATGATGACTCAACACCAATTTGACTCAAAGTTAAGCATTAAAATGTGAGCTTTAAATTGTGTGACGTACAGTACAATTTTCATGTTCAATACGCGTGGGCAACGCGCGGCCAACGAGTTACCGTCGACAACTCGCACTTCTATTTTAAAAATTGTACTTTATCTGATACAATAATATACTTACCTAAACTTTGTTTAGGCTAAAGTTAAATTTCAATGCTTAGTTTGAGCCGAGTCGTTATGTCGTGATGGTGTGCGACGGTTTTTAAGGTGATGAAATAAGTAATAATAATCACAACAATATAACAGACTGAGAGCTTGAAACTTAACATAATTTGATTCATGAATCAGGATACTTTCGATCTGCCAAACATTAAAATTACTTTAGTCGTTTGAAGGATGGGTGCTTTTAAAGCGAAACGTACAAACTGACATTTTTGTCATAATTTTAATTGTTTTCTCAGAATGAAATAAAGTAATATTATAAGCGGAGAGCTAGCCCATTATATTATATAATAATGGGCTAGCTCTCTGTGGCTGGTTTTAGCTAACAACTAGTAGCTATCTAAAATAGTGAGGTTTCTCAACATTTTTAGTCTAGATGCCATCTACTTGTAACATAAGACGTGTTACCTCGCATTAGAGTGAGTGTGTTTGGACACGGAGCAATGACATTTTGGCATGGAAAACATTCATAATCATTTGTACGTTTAACTTCATAAGCATTGTAATGAAAATTAAAATCTATAGTTTCTAACATACAGCAACCAAAATTAACGTCATCAGTATCAGTCAACAAAATTATTTCAATTTTGCTAAAAGTGGGTGAGTACGCTTCATCATCTATATCTACTGTAACAATAGAGTTCGGCTGCCATAAAACACCTGCTATTGTAACCGAAGTAACTGAATATTTTAGAGTAACACCGGTACCGAGAGAAAACTTAACAGAGTCCCCAGAATTTAATGCAGTTTTTTTTCCAAATGTTTTTGTTTTAGGAATTGTCTTTTTAACAAACAAGTCATTGAGCATGAGTTGACTTTTAATTGCTAGAGTCTTGCAAACATTTACTCGATTAAAAGAAGCCCTAGCAACTAACTTAGATACTCTATGCTTGGCTTCAAAACGCATAGCCCACAAGTTACGCGCGGGGCCAAACTTCATTAGCATGGTAGGGTAATGAGTCAGAAAATTAAACTTTGGTTGCAGGGGTGATTTTGTGAGCTCCATGTACAACTGATTAAATTCTGCTATTAATAACTGTAGTTGAACATTGGTGTCACTGAAAACCCTATGACTTAATAACCTGTCAGTGAGTTGCCGCAAAGAAATATATAATTTCCATACTTTATCTTCTAAAGGGATGTAATACCCGGCTATTAGGCTGAAGTACCTAATAAGGATTAGCATTTCAGATGCTGAAGTTTTCAATTTTACTTTCATACCTTGGAAAATTAAGCTATTAGTTGGTTTTGACCCCTTATCTGGACCGTAATTAAATGACGTTAATTTTTGTTGCAACATTTTGACATTTAGAAGACCTTCGGCAAGATAGTGGTTTATGACAAAGGTCATTACATAACGAGCTACACTTTCTAATATATCATGCATTGGATCTACTGCGACATTTTCGAATATATTAAATCCAGTTAACTTAAGCCAACAACATGATTCTTTAATACCCGTGTTAGACATATCGTTTTCTTGCAACTGATCGTAGTATGATGTCATATTTCTGAGCAAGTTACTGTTTTCATATAGAGCAGTTTGCAAACCTTTTTTGTAGGGTTACAGATTCTGCAACACTTGTTCGCTGAAAAACTTTCAGTAAAGCCCAGTATTGAGTTCAGACCTAAATTATCCCCAGTTATAACAACCACTTTAAATTTGACAGTTCCTTTAAAGAAAGTTTCTTCAATAAAAATTCCTGTGCTTTGCAAGTAATTCAACTCCTCAATAACAGGGTCGAATATAGCTTTGTTTCCATATTTGGTCTTGTCGGCAGAATGGCAAATAGCTAACAATAAAATGTTATTCAACAATGAGAATAAATGTGGTGGGAGTGCTGGTAGCGAAACATAAATACCTCCGAGCTTATGCACCCCAGCGTGGCTCCCCAAAGGATTCCCAATTTCGAAATCATCGTAGTATATTATTAGAGGCAAAATAATATCCGACACATGCGCTGTACACATTTGCAGCCACACAGATCCCTGCATTACATTTTCTAGACACATTGGCCTTATGGGATTTTGTTCACGGAATTGTAAGCTTCTCTTTAGATGGTTCAAATAATCCATTACATCTGTCCAAACCTTTTCAATGGATTTTTTTTTCAGAACCCGGCGAAACTGAATTACTTGCATTGTACATGTCCTGGTATGTAAAGATAAAGTGTTGCCTCTTTGTGAAGTGTCAGAACAGTAACCAACAACTACCTCGTGCGGTGGTACGAAAGTACCTAGTAAGGAAAATTCTCGGAATCTCAAATGTTCTGAACGAAACGGAGAAAAGATGCCCCTCAAAACTGTATTCAATTTTAGAAGTCGTTCATTAATTTCGCTTCCGGTTATGTTTTCCTCGTCAGCTAACACAGGGCCATATTCACACATCAAAGGCGGTGCAATATTGTCAAGTAAGGTTTGCAAATTACGAACTATAACTTGTACAGCCGATCGAGATACAGTGGGATTTGTATAAAGCGTTGATATCAATTTTAGAACTTCTTTATGAATAATACTATCAGTATTTTCAAGGACTTCAGGTACACTATCAGTCTCAGTTTGTAGTAGCTCTGTCTCTACTTCAGCAATGGCTGTTTCGTTCTCGGGAACTAAGCAAGCTTCGCTTGAGGTGCATGGTAAATCAAGAGCCACTTTTTTTTTAAATGCTTTATGTTAACATGTTGTCTAAATGACCTGACGTCCGTGAAATACCGGTAGCATGTGTCTTCACCACATTTAAAAATTCCCGTAATGTAAATTTTTTCACATTCTCTCTTTAAATGAGTAATCAGAGAAGAAAATGTGGAGAAGGTTTTTTTTACAATTGGAACACTTCATCTTGAAGTGTTTACTTAAATTGTGACACCGAGAGTAACCAATGTCTCCTTCAAGATTGTGATATACGATCGTATGAAGTTCTCACTTTATAAAAAGCAATTTGTATTATAAGCCAAATGCTATAGCTTTCGGAAGGATATTTAGTCGCAGTAGCATGAAATATTTTAAACGTTGCATCCACGGCCTCCGGCAGGGTTATAAATTTGTACAAAATGTTGTCACAAACTGTGAAGGAGACGCCTGACTCACGGCACAAAATTATAAAGGGCTGCAGGGTAACGCTGAGGACTTGTAGCTTTTGGCGACGCTCCTCAACAGTTACCTGGACATTCACCTCAGTGTTGACGATGGTGACAAATCCGTCCAATATCTCTGCTCGCGACGCTTGCCAGTCCTTTTTTAAGCGGCGGGCGGGAGGTATATTAAATAAACACCCGAGGAGTAATATGGCAGCGATTAATTTAGTCTCAGGTTTGGCATCTAAAAAGAAAAAAAAAACTTTTTATTCACACGACAACCACCTCGTTTACTATGTAAATAGAACCACATCACAACCATAAAAAAATCCGCTTGTATTTACCATATTTAACTATGAACAGTACCTACGCTAATAAACCGTATGTTAAGAGCAACTGTTTCGTTTTACTATTTGAATTACAAAAAATATTAGGATTTGTAGCTAATAATTAT
Organism: Operophtera brumata; assembly: GCA_932527175.1. Lineage (NCBI taxonomy): Eukaryota > Metazoa > Arthropoda > Insecta > Lepidoptera > Geometridae > Operophtera > Operophtera brumata. Next base: position 42,984,611 of record OW052226.1, on the reverse strand, counting down.
CTAATAAATAAGTAAATTAAAAAATTTAAAAAAATAAGCTTTTACACAGTAGCCATGTCATAGTGAAACTTAGAACGGACTATCACTATTTAATAGGTACACAAAATTGTTTCTATGCTGTTAATCGTTGAAGAGTTCCTATATCTGTAGCTAATCCTGGATGTTGATTCAAGTCATGCTTACCATATAAATGCATTGTCATCGGAACTGAACCGACATGTAAAAATTCAACTCTGTAGGATAAGAGGAAGTGGTTCTAATTCAGCTTGCAAGATTTGACCAAAACAAACATACATACATACAAACATTGCATGTTAAATAAAAAAATTAAAAAGCAAAGCCTACCGTCACAAATTTCCAAGGTGTCCGTTATTTTTTGGCGAAGAAACTTGTCCTTTGTGGAGTTACGCTTCTCATGGGCTTTTTGTAAAATTGTTCCGGTTGAAGCTTCGAAGACTTCGAGCCCTCCAGATTTATCAGGGAACAGTGCTTCGTAGTCATATGTCAGGAGCCGCCACCCGTTACTCGACTTTAGTACAGGATACTTATTTAGGTACTTTTGTAATGTTCCCTCCTCATAGATAGATAGATAGATTAACTTTTTTTTTTTAGTAGTAGTTTTATTTTCTCATAGTACAGGTACCGGAGGCGGGCTCGCACTTTCTCCCGCCAGAGGGGGCTGACCTCCTGCCACGGACCAGCTGAGGGACTTGACAGCTGCTCCAATATCGATGCTACCTCATCCGCATCACCTGCATACGAAAATTAGTTTTAGAGAATTGTACAATACAATTGGTAGTTCTTAGATTCAGATTTGTTATAAATTGTAACAAAGCTACATACTTAATTAATTTATTTTTTGTGTTGTAGACAATCCAATACAGGGAATCCTGATATGGACTGCTAGTGATTGTATTTTGATTAATCTATATACTAATATTATAAAGAGCAAAGATTTGTATTTTTGTATGTATGTAACGAATACTCAAAAACTACTGGACCAATTTCAAAAATTCTTTCACCATTAGAATGCTACATTATTCCTGAGTAAGATAGGCTATATTTATTACTAGAAACAATCAGGGATCCCTACTAAACCTTAAATAATATAACCCAATGTGTAAAAAAATTGGAGGCGGGAGAAGGAGGAAGAGAAGGAGTTGTTTGTTAGGGGCGCTTTCACGGTATATTCAGACCTGAATTTAATTAAACGTAGACATTGTATACCTAAGAGAATATAAATGTATACCATAAAAAAACATAGGATACTTTTTATCCTAGAAAATTGTATACACGGGCAAAGCCTAATAATTTGAGTGAATTCACATAGTTTTGTCACTAATGCCGTCCTAGGTACCAAATTTAACTCACAATATGAAAACAGTAAAGTATAAAGTATAAAGTTTATTTAGCTCTTCACAAAAGGTTTCATTGTCATCAAGTAACATAACTTGTGTATAATATTACATTGTAGTTTGTAGTACAGTAGTCTAGAAAGAGAGTTACCTTCTTTAAGACTCTTCAAGTCAATTCCAGGATATGAAGGGCTGTCTGATTTGGTACTTGACTTGGAGCGGGAACGGGACTTGGGTTTTTCTATAAGTCCCAATGATATTAAATGTGCACGTCGAGCCCTCCTGGCAGTGACCAACCAGCCTGAGGTATTTCTTTTAGTTTGGTAGGCGTCAGCAGGTAGATAGGGCGCATAGTAGAGGGATGGGGACTCTTTTTCAAATAATCTCCCAATGTCGTTGGACAGTGAAAGCAGTTGGGCATCTGTTTGTACGATAGGATTCTCAGCGGGAATGCAATTTTCCATGAGCAGCTTGCATAAGCGCCCACGCACAGTGGAGGGTAAGGCACCAGTTTTCCACCCAATATCTAAAATTTGCCGTCCCTCTGCTGATGAGTTCAGTATGTTACGCACCTGAAACATAAGTAATAATTTTAGTATCACTAAGTATATACATACTAACATCTAATCAACAAAGAATGTGTCAGTCTGATTGAGTTAAATTCAGAAAGCACTGAGCCCTTCATTTATTCAAAAACTGTTATATAATTACACTCATTTTAATAAATATATATTTAAATAATAAATCAAAATATGAACTTTCATAAGAAAAACAAAATAATATCCACAATTCAGTATAAAAAACTGCATTCAAAAAGACAACAGGCACAAACTCTAGAAACAGTTTATTCTGCATCTGTACAATTAAAAAGAAACGGTAAAAATTTTGAATCGTTTGGAAGGATGAGGGGGGTGGGAGTGGGGGGAGAGGAAGGGGAGGGGTTCCCCCTCACCCCTGGTACCACTCCCATAACAAGGTAACTTATAGTTTTCGAGAAAAAAAATTAAGAAAATTTTGAGGTTAAGTATGATATTTTGGTAAAAATTTAGAATAGTTTTGCAGGGGGAGGAGGAGAGAAGGGGGGAGGGGGGGATGGGTACTCCCTCACCCCTGGTACCACTCCTATGAAAAGGTAACTTACAGTTTTCGAGATAAAAAATAAAGAAAATTTTGTGGTTAAGTATGATATTTTAAATGTCGGACTCTGGTATGTGCTCCCGGCAGTACTCTCCGCGTACTCCGCGTCAGCTACTGGCTCCGCGTTTTTATATACACTCTAGGGGCGTGACGCACAATACCACGTGGAATCGGGGTGCTCCGTATCGGGTCTGCCACTCTTTTCGGACCTAACCTATTTAGCTTACCTTCGATTTTGCAAAAAAATATGTATTATTTATCTTTAAAAGTATATGTTTCCTTGACAAGAGGGCCAAGGGTGGAATTTCCTGCACCCTCCCTGCAAGTGGGCGATGACTCCCGTAACATCCGACACTTCCAATTCAAAAATTTCATACTTAACCTTACAATTTTCTGTATTTTTTTTCTCGAAAACTATAAGTTACCTTGTTATGGTACCAAGGGTGAAGGGGTACCCCTCCCCTTCCTCTCCCCCTACTCCCAGCCCCCTCCTCCTGCTGAACGATTCTAAATCCAACACAAAGAAACAAACATGAAATTTAAAAATATAACATTGTTCAAAGTTAACCCTAGAGGTAGGTTAACCACTTTATATAATTATGAAGATAAGAAATAACTTACTAAATTTGTCCTGGTGAACTCTTCAATATCATTATCTTCACCCACTGGTGAGTCCAGTATGTCACAAACCTGAAACACATTTAATTTCCAACATCTTATAAACAAAACAAGTTCAGTCTGATCAGGATAAAATATTGCTGTGTTAATAAAAAAATATACCTACCAAAATAATAAATTACATACCAAATTCCTCTGGGTGCTCTCTTCACCGTCTCTTCCTGGCCCTTTTTTTCCTTGGCTTCCACACGCTGCTTCTCCAGCACCCTCTGTGCTTTGTGCTTCGCTCCCCTTTTTGTTATTATGTGTCACTGACTCCAAGTTGTACAGATAGGAATCCGTTAGGACTGCGTCAATGAAAGACGAGTTAATGCTGTCTGGAGATGTGTTATACTGTAATTTTAAAAGAACACAATTACAAATTAAATCATTTAATTAAACTGGCTAAAATGTAGGTCATAAATTAGTCAATATATATAAGTACCCACTAACTGCATGACTGCATGAGCATTAAGTATACTTGACATTTAGTCACAAATTCACGGGCATTTTCTTAAATCAAATTGGATTTGTACTTAGGCAGTGAGTTTAAGATGACCCCAGGAACAAACAATAACATAAATAAGACCATGGAGCAATTTTTTGTACTTAGTTCATGTTAAATGTAAAGTTCTTTAGAGCTGGTACTTTTATAGTATTGTGAACTAGATAAAAAGTCATTACACTAACCAAGTTCTTTTTGCCATTATCATTTTTGAACATCGCTTCGAATCGGACTCTGTCTCCAATTTGTGGGCACATCATATTTATGTCATGCTTTTGAAAGAGCAACATTGCTGCGATGTCTATCCTTTCAGCTTAAATAAAAAAAGTGTAAATTTGTATTAAGTAATTAAAATACACCTTCATCCAGTGTACTGAATGAGATACGTACATTGCTGTTTCATTAACATCATCATCCACAGCATATAGGTACCTACATTGTGCAGGCGGATGAAGCCGTGAGGTGCAGCTAGTTGTTTTAACAATACAAATAAATAATTTGTAGGAACATGAAAGTTTAATGGCAGGCTGTTTGTAGACATGTGCATAACAGTGCTTTCTAAAGTAATGATTGTATTATATTTTGTACCGAGTAATATTACTTAACTAGGTATGTTCCTATAATACCTGTATTGTCTCCCTAAATGCGTGATGCAGACCCACTGTCACTTACGTGATCATTTTAATGGAATGTACCTATAATAATTTCACAATAGTACACTATAGTTATAGTAGTCTTTGATGAATTATTTGGGAGCTATAGATATATCTATACTTATACATGAGATAGCGAGATAGGTACCTATATTGTGAAGTGCCGTCACTCTGTGCTGTAATGTACATTAGCTAGACAAAATAAATTGGATCTCCCTTCATACTTATACCCAACTAAAGGGATAAGTAGCAAAAATAATAGGTAAGTAGGTATCTAGTGAAAGCAGTGCCAAAAATTCTAATGCGGTTGACAATCTACCCATTATTCCACAGTCGTATGACTGCAGGTCTTCGCCATGCTTGCACAATAATTAGTAGGTACTTATACATAGATTCATAAAGGGATTTAAATAGGTACACCTACCGTCACCGTACCTGTAGTACCTACTAGAGCTAACATCGCGAAGTCGTGAATACAATCTGTGTTCACTAAAAATGTGAGGAGTAGGTAGAAGCTAATTAAGTTCGTGCCATGTGCAGTGTAATGCACACAAACTTGTGTTACAAGAGGCTCGGTTATGTTATCTCTAGTAGGTACTTAGATATTTGTTCAGGGTGTTCTGGGTATTTTCTATGTATAATAAAAAATTACTATCTAAGTAATATATTGTATTAAGTATATCAGTTATCTAGTACCCATAACACAAGCTCTGCTTAGCTTGGGGCTAGATAATGTTGTGTGAACTGTCCAGCATTATTTTTTTTATTTTTTTATTTTTATTTACCTAATAATAATTATTATACCTGTGATTTTGAGCTGTGATTCTGTGGGTGGATGATATTCTTATAAATGAACAACACATTTATAGATTACCCAGCAATTAGGCACATTGCACATTGTGCGCGCATAGTTACGTTGGTCATTGGTCAACTTACCGGCAAATTGGTCTATATAATGGGACAGGTTCCATTGGTTAGTAGATCACAAGTAGCTTGATCCATATTTTAACTTCCTTTCCATGCAGTTGCACTCAATCAAAGGGAATTTAATGAATACGCTCATACACTTTAATTACACTAGTTGCACACACTCCCGAACAATTCTAGAACACTGCTTTCGAGACAGCGCGGCGCGGCCGGTGAAGAATCACAAATGAATGACAGAATTTGAAAGAAACGAAACATGTCGCAGCTCGACTCGATCGCCGATTCGCGGCGCTGTCATCGTATATTTGAGTACTGTCATCATAATTTTGATTCTGTAATCGATTTTTATATGATTAATATTAAATAGTATGATAAATATTTAAGAAATTTGATGCTTACTGTAAAAATAAGGTGACATGGCCCGTTATTTCTATGCTAATACATTATGGTGACTTCAGCGTATTTTTTGAGGTACTTCTTCAAACTATGATATCTTTCTAATATAGGGTGAAACTTTCTTAGTGTTTTTTAATTATAATATTATGTTTAGCTATCATCCAATTTTTATGGGAAAGTGGTTTATTTCCTGTAACATAGTGTTATTTTATGAAGAAGACAATATTATTTTAGGTGACCGATTGTTACGGTGATTAGTAATTTATTATTGCATTACGTACCCAAATAATTAGATTAGATCTGTAAGTATTAGAATTATAGCTTATTATTGACCAATTATCAACTTATTTTAGGTCAACGCACATTATTCTAGTTTAACGTCACGATATTTTAAGATTATGCTAAAATTACAGCGTTTTAACTTACAATAAAACGCTTATTAAAATACTTACCTGATTCAAAGCCTCATTATACCTATAGGTATAATATATATATGAGAATAGCGTGTAGTTCTAACCCGTGGCAGTCATGTATATACCCATAGCTTCTTAGCTCGTACAGCAGTGGTAAGTCACTAGGCAGCGCGCGATGCTATATAAAGCGTCGCCAGTTGTGTCTTGGGCTCATTAAGTCTCATTATTTACATAATATTTATGTACCAGGCAGATTTCGACTTTGAGGCTTTGAATCAGGTAAGTATTTTAATAAGCGTTTTATTGTAAGTTAAAACGCTGTCATTAAAAGACTGTACCGTGATTCAAAGCCTCATTATACCTATAGGTATAATATATATATGAGACCTGTTTGTTATCGCCTGGTGACTATAGCTAGGTTTAATATTATATTTGTATATATAAGTAACGCCAATGTGAAAATATAGTGGAAAATAAATTTATTGCTTTCAATTATATAAGTAAGTTTGCTTAAATTGGATTCTTTGAGGGTTATGTAATGAAAATAAATATGTTAAAGTAATATAATCTTGTTTTAATTCGTATTCACTTATACACAACATAACAGAAAATAAATATAATTTCTTATGAAATAATCATTAACATCATTAAATATAATCATGATACTGCTGAAAATAATCTTGTAACACATGTTGTTGTTGTTGCCTCATGTCCAACAATTCGTCTTCTGTAGAATTTACTGAACGTGTTTCGTGATCGCCAATTTCCTCTCGATAATATGTCATCGATTGGGTAGTTTAACATCCAGTTCTTGGAGGCAACTGCAGATCGTACACTCCCTGGACTTGCTTTTATTCCAGCCTCCTTTAGTAATGATTTTATCCATGTCCCAATGCATGTTCTGGACGCAGGTTTGGTTGTTCCACGTACTGTCAAAAAAAGATTCTTGTAGGATGTACCATCTCGTCGTGATTTTGTCATTTCTATAAGAGATTTAACTCAAAATACGGGATCTAATGCTTGAGTTTCTGTATTTGTGGTTAAGAGCCAACCGGACTGTCTATGATCAGAACTGTCTGTTTTCGAACCGAAAATTGGCCAAAATATGATGTCATTATTATTTACAATGTAACCGTTTTTGTCAATATGAAGAAGAGTAAGGTCATGGACCCTTCTTCCAGAGCAAAGGAGAAGTATGCAAGCTGTTCTTCTTGAACATTCATAGAGAGTAAAGTTATTCTTGTATGATTGTGTAAGCCATGTCGATAGGGTATCTATATCCCAAACAGGTGGTTTCTCGCTTTTCGTCTTCTTCAAAACAGCTATCGATTTCATGACCTGTGCTACAAGAGGATGAGAGCTCAAGGATTTGCTCTTTTCTGGGTCACATAACGTTGATACAACTGACTTATGAAGAGAAATTGTACTGTATGCTAGGTTATTTATTTGATGTAAATCGCTGAGAAACCTAGCGACATCTGATCCAGATGGAGAGGAAAAGTTAACATTATTTTCTCTTGCCCACTGGCACCATCTACGCCATGCAGGCCTGTAGGTATTTCTTGTCGATTCACGCCAGCTTGACTTTATGAGATCAATTTGATTTGAGGACCAGTCTTTTAGGGCTTCACTCCACCCCCACATTTCCAAATCTCCAGCGTCATCGCGTGGACTTGAGGTGGAGGTTGACAAGTAGTCGTGTCTATCAGAACTTTGTCTAATCTGGGAATTTCTAGAGGTCCCGCTAGGGCTCTGCGTTTGAGGTCCGCACGCCAAAATGCTTTGTCCCATTTTGGTACAACCAGTATATAAAGACCCGTTGCTTGGTTGAGGTGAGCGAGGGCACGTGCTATCAGAAATGGTGGAGGAAACACCCATGCTAGTTGATAATTCCAGGGCTGACTTAGCGCGTCGTGGAATTCTGCACGATTGTCTGTGTGATCCAGAGTCACATACTGAGGCACTACGTGGGCGGCTCGTGAGGCAAATAGATCTATTTGTGGTGTTCCCCACAAAGAAAAAATTTTGAAGGTTATGTTTGGAAGAAGATGCTATTCTGCCACTCTTTTTTGTCGTGATAAATGATCGACCTCTGCATTGTAACGACCAGGAATGTAGTGAAGTTGGAGGTAAATATTCTGTTGGGTCAGAATTTTGAATATTTGGGTCGTCAGTATGAACAGACTTTGAGACTTCGTCCCCCCCTCGTTTTTTAGATAAGACAGTACAGTGCGATTGTCTGATTGGACTGCTACCGTGGAATGCGACATTGTGTGCGCATATTTCTGAAGGGCTTTGTAAATGGCTAGCATTTCTTTCATATTCGAATGAAGATGAAGTTCTTTTTGCTTCCAAGGCCCATTCATCATATGGTTGTCGAGTTGCGCACCCCAACCTGACCCTGATGCATCTGTCGTTAGGTGATGAGTAACAGGAGCTAAGTGAATTAGAGACCTCTGCGTGAGGTTCTTCATCCACCAGCTTATTTCTTTCAAGGCTTGGCTTGGAATACAATCTTTGGCTTGATAGTTGGTTTTTAAAAGTTTCAGAGAAAACATTAGTATATGCCGGTGATTGAGTCGGCCATTTTTGATGCAAAAGCTCGCAAAATTTAACATTCCAATCAAACTTTGAATTTCTTTCAAAGATGCCCGTCGTTTGGTTAGCAGTTGCCCTAACTTTTTGTGTAAGACCATACATTTGTCTGTTGGAAGCCATTTTTGGTTGTTGAATGGGCTCCACATTATTCCGAGGAACTGTATTACCCTTTGTGGTACCAGAATGGACTTTGAAAGATTTACTTGCCAACCTAGGTAAATTAGAGTGTTTACTGCAATATGTATTTGCGTTTGTAAAACATTCTTGTCTTGATTTACAATTAAAAAGTCGTCTAAATACACTATCATTCGCATATTGTACTGATCGCGTAGTGTTTGGGCCACCCAATTGGTCAGAGTGGCGAACATTTTTGGTGCTGTGGCAAGGCCGAACGGGAGGCATGTCATTTGCAGAAGTTGACCGTGATATATCAACCGAAGAAAGCATCTGTGCGGTTGAGCAATCGGTAAATGGAAGTAGGCATTTGATAAATCGATTTTGGCCATCCAATCTGACTTTTGCAGAAAACTTGGGATCTTTTGCATGTTGATAAGCCTGAATTTTGCTACATGTACATATTTGTTTAGGTTGCGCAGATTGAAAATCGGACGGAAAGTGCCATCTGGTTTCGCAATGTGAAACATTCGTGATATGAAACTGGGTGTATGAGGAGCTATCTCCAATACCTTCATTTTCATGAGATCTTTTACTGTTGTAGTCATTTCTTTTGACTCTGGTGTTTGCAGGGACTGATCCACAGAGTTTGGAAAGTACAGAGGTGGTTTTTTCATGAACTGTATGCGATACCCTTGAATTACGTTTAATAAAGTACAATTTGCCCCATCTCCTTCCATTCTTTTGTAAAATGTACTAGTTGACCAGCCTGGAAGTAGTCAGAACTTCCTGCCTCTGCTGTTTTTATTTGCCGTGTCATGATACAACGGTTTATTAGAGCTTTGTGCACCGGGGTGTCCTGCTCGCAGACCACCTCTTGAGGTTCTTGGTCGATATGGGTGATAACCTTGTGCAGGTTGTCTATAAGGTCGTGCATAGCCCTGAAAACCCGCTTGCAGCATTGGAGCGTGCATGTGCTGTTGAAATGAAGGATAGGCACCTTGCGCAGGTGGTATGCCATATGATATGCCGGTGGTATGCGGCAATGCGTTATAGTGCTGAAAACCCTGCGCGGGCATAGCTTGCTTTGAGGAACTTTGATTGGAGTTTTCAAAAGCATTTGGCTTTTTTGAGCGAGAATCCCTTTCGTTACGGCTGGGCCAAAAGGTTTTGTTTACACCTCCGTTTTTCTCTAGTAACGTGGAAAAGTCTTGCTTTTGAAAAAGGTTTTCGCATGTAGGAGGAATTTTTCTCAAGGAGTCTTTCAAAAATGTATTTTTAACTGATTTAAGGACTGCATCACGTCTTTGTTGGATTAAATCTGCTCGATGTCCACAAGTCATTTGCAATATATCACTAGAAATTTTGCTGTATTCACCTTCGGAGAAAATTTCAGATACTTTATCTTTGATGCCTTTCATTTCTATAACTTCGTTTTCACCTATCCAAGCGAAAAGTGACCGAAAACCTTTTTCCAGGGCTGTGTTTTGTTTTATTAAACCCATCGTTATAGCGGCGAAACCGCGTTCAGTGTGTGACAAGTGGGGAAAGTTGTCATAAGGCTTGATTTCATCGTTAGATTCTAAATCTACATACCCCGGGGTGAAACAATAATTCTTTTGAACATCCGCGTACCTTACGTCGGACCAGTTATCGGTTTCGAACCGTTGTAAATCTTTGAGTTTTATTACATGCTCAGGTGAGGTCTTGGGAACAGATGGTTCCTTTGTTAGCGTGCTGAAGGACAAGGAGAAGTCTTTTGGCACAGGAACGCTTTCGTTTTGAGTGATTTCTGATGAAAAGTCACTAAATAAATCATTTGCATCCAGATCAATGCTAAGAATATCTTCTTCATTATCATTTTGATTAGTGGACGGAGCTGGCTCCGATGGAAATTTTTGGAATAAAAAGCTTTGTATCTGATCAACCTGTTGGGACAGGTTAGACAATACTTCTTCATATTTTTTGCGCTTAGAGGAGCGTGTTGACGAAGCCTTTCGTTTTTCACTATCAGTATTCACTTGATCATCCATGATCCACTTGATAAAAAGAAAACTTTTAATATCGAGCACAAATTTATAGAATTTAAGTGGGTATTTTTATAATAATGTTTTTAAAAACTCACCGACCGCACGGGACGAGAACTAAAACGCCAATGAGCCCAAGACACAACTGGCGACGCTTTATATAGCATCGCGCGCTGCCTAGTGACTTACCACTGCTGTAGCTAAGAAGCTATGGGTATATACATGACTGCCACGGGTTAGAACTACACGCTATTCTCATATATATATTATACCTATAGGTATAATGAGGCTTTGAATCACGGTACAGTCTTTTAATGACATTTTTCTCAGTGTACAATCCACAATGTACTAATGTGTTCTCAATTAGTACCTATGTTCTGTATACTTTGTATTTCCTTTATTTTTGCAAATCGATTAAGTACTTACGTCTTTTTCAGGAAAATTATTTACTTGGCACTTAAACATTTGCCATCGTAAGAAAAATACTCGAGAAAGTCTTTACAAACCAACTGGCAGTAAATTGTAATTGGACTGGAAAACATAATAAGACCTCCTTGAAAGAGCTCAAAGCGATAAAGGTGATAAAAGGTAAGCGTGAATCCACCAAACTGGTGTCAATGCATTCTCTCTCCTAAAATATTCATATTCATTTATTGCTCTTATGTTCTAAGTTTCTTATGCTCGTATGTTCTATTTATATTAATAGGTACATTGGTCTTGTTTGTACTAGGTTAGTTAATTATATTGCAATTATAATTTATGCAATTTATATTGGATAAGATTAAATTATAATTATTATTAAATTAGATTGTATTCATGCATTATTCATTCTTACTATGTAATTTGCTGGAATATAACGTTGATTTAGCATCATTCAAACAAACAAAGCGGGTCAATAGACAGATGTGTCAGGCGGACGGACAGTAAAGTTCTAATAGTTCTAATAACCTAAATTGACAGTTCTAAAAATAGTAATAATCTATTTATTTATTCAGCCAATGTTCTAAGGTAAGACGAGATAGGATAAGACTCTAAAACTAACTTGACAAGTAATTAAAAAAAAAACTACTAACTATAATAAAAAAATTGTGTATGTATTCGTCTGTACCTTCAAAATGGCTCAACCAATTTTAATTGTATTTTGGTCTCTAAAAGTGCTTGACCGATTTAGATGTAACCATTAGTAATTTTACTTTAATCTAAGATGTACACATATTTGTAACAAAATTTATTTCCAATCATTTTTTTAGTAAAACCATTTTGATTTCATATATACTTTTTTTACAATTTATTTTTTGTATGTCTTAGACAGTGTCCGGGTCAAGGCAATTTTAATGATAGCTCATATAGATCAATAGATACATCAAAATCCATCCAGCCGCTTGGGTGCTACGCGACAATAAATATTTTTTGCCCACATACATTGTAGCGTAATTTCTAAATAAATAACATTATCACATAGCATCCAACGAAATGTAAACAAACAACAGTAGGAATCACACAGACAATGACATTAGGTGTTTATCTGACACTAACAGCAAAAAGAACAAAGGGCAAGTAATGCTTCTTCTTCCTTTACTAATGGCACACGGTCGGAGCCATGGGGGAATGACACTGACATTAAAGATTGCCTATTGATGTTCTGTTAATGAAATATTAGTTCCCTTTCGAGACGCATAGAGCGCTGTAATAAATCCGTACGCCATTATGCACCTTAAGATCTTAAACATAAGGGACACTAATCAATGGCGGTATAAGTCAATGAACGTACGAGATGTATTGGGTCACTCACCCATCGTAAAGGTTCACCTTGCAATAAAACTGAATACAAGGACGCGTTCTTTCTTTTCACACCTGGTTACGCAAGGCTACTACACTCGTACTCCTAGCTGCCGACGACAATCTCACAGCCGTGTAGACGTGTACAGGTGAGCGTGTCTGTTTGTTCCTCAAGCTATCATTATTACTTGCATCCTTAGGAAATTTATAAACTGTAAAACTGTGACGTATGTGTGTGTGTCCGCGTGCCCACCTGCGGCCTCGTGCTGTCCCGTAATTTCACCCATCGGGAACCTGGAACCTTCTCGACATCGCCAAGCTACCCGGACACACGCACAGTACTCGCGAGAAGCCCGCCTGACCCGGCCTACCTGATTACAGGGACCACGTCGCCACCTAGAAAGTCAAACGGCAGCTAGTTAGCGGCCTCTCACTACGCGCTCACCGAGGCCATATCGCCCGACGAATACTCCTGGACCTTCTGCAAGGATCCCGTCGCCTACCCAACGAGGGACGACCAGCCACGTGCGGCTGCACGCCATATCACGGGGGCGCCGCTGCCCTGAGCCGCGCCATCCATTTAGTGTCCAGAGCACTCTTATTAGCGCGCCGCTGCCTTCTTGAGGCAAGCCGCGTGCCCTACACCTTCGGCGAACCCGCCGAACGCCACGGAGCCTGCCACGAAGCCGCCAATCCTGGCCGCGCCGGCTGACCAAGCTGCCACGTGTCCACCTGCTACCTCGTGCATCGGACTTCAAATAACAGGGCAGTACTAGTGCCAATTGACTACATTCACCATCATTGCTACCTTCTGTAGACCCACAGTGCTTGCGTTACTAATTGAGAGAAATAACTATTGAAATCCACCCCATTAGCCGTTACTAGCCTTTACGCCCATCTGGCACCTTCTTTTCTGGCTCTTCAAGCTGTAGGTAGGAATATAGCTGACTTTGTGATAGGAGCTTCTTTAAATAAAATAACTATTGTATTCTGACTTGTCTACTTTATTTTACCACCCGCTAGGCAGGTAAATTCTCATCTGAACGGTGACTCTGTCTACCCAGAGTCCCGCATAGAACCGTTGGCTCTCTCTAAAGGGACCAAACGCGACAACATACATACACACAAAGATACGCTCGAACCAGCTGTCAGTCAGCCGGGAATAAGTCCTTTTCATATAAGCTAAAACTATAAGGCCGGTTGTCATTTTAGGACTATCAAATTAAGTTAAGCCATCTACTCACACGCCTGCCGCAGGGGCATCTAGGGTGTAAAAGTGGCCCCTAATTGCCACTTTAATTGTGATATGTATAGGCAAGCAGGGGCAAAGCCCTAGATTGGCCCTGTGGCAGGGCAGGGGCGTGAGACCGTCCTTGATCCCTAGTTTGCCCCTGCGGCAGGCGTGTGAGTAGCCCGCTTTAGCTTTCGTAATGCAACAATAGAATCGACACCACTTTTATATTATTCTTGTCATGTTAGCTTCAATTGAATAATATTGTTATTATTTATTACAGATGCCGTGCGTCGTCACAGGATTGCTGAGCTAGCAACTGATGCTAAAATAAACACAGTTATTAGTAATTGGTTTAGGTTTACTAAGGATCGTGATGGAGGAAGGGAAAAACGAAGAACTGCAGCAGTCGCAGCCCACTAAATGTGAGTCAGAAAAACATTGCAGTTCTAAAAGAACCAAAAAACGAAATATAGCCGCGAGAATCAAAAACATTAGGAATGAGTTGTGTAATTCGGTAGAAACTTCTGGAACTGACGAAATAATAAAAGCAAGCAATACCTCTTGTCAGGTTTTTGAATCATTATCTATTGAAAATGATGGTATGCCAAACAATCCTCCTATAGATAGAACCTGCGGAAAATGGTCCAACAGTTAAATTTAAGGAAATAAATCTCAGTTCCTTTCTTATATCTTGGTCTTAAAAGCACAACATCACACACTCGGCTCTCAATGATTTGTTGCCTGAATTACGATCACAATATCCATGTTTGCCTAGAGATGCTCGCACTTTGTTACACACTCCAGAGAGTATTAGTGTTGTTCAATGTGCTGGAGGTTCTTTTGTATATTTTGGACTTGAGGCTCAGTTAATAGAACGAGGTTCAGCAGGCTTCATTTCATATAACTATCCTTTAATGAAACGAAAACTATCACAATCGAAAAATGCTTGTATAACTGTAACACTCAACGTTGATGGCTTGCCTGTGCATTCTAGCAGCAGTAATACTTTTTGGACTATCCTGTGTATTTTAGACCAATCAATCAACAAACGATCATTTATCGTGGGGCAGTATTATGGTACCTCTAAATCAAATGATTGCAACAAGTACCTCCGTAGTTTTGTCGATGAATGTCTGCATTTAGAAAATAATGGTGTTACTCTAAATGCAGAAAAGTTTGCCTTCCGCCTGAGTTGCATTATAGCTGATGAAGAAGAAGAAGAAGAATAATATATATTTATTTGTATACAAGAGCTACACAGAAACACAGAACACACTAAGAAGAAACAGATATGAAGGTACTAGGTGTAACTCAAGTAACAAAATGGTTCTGCCTCAGCATGAGTTGGTGCACCCGCGCGATCTTTTTAAAATGCATTAAGTCACACAATTCTCATCATGCGTGCGAAAAATTCGAACAAGAAGGAACATATTTAGGGAGGACTGTTTGGAATTATACGTTAGAACTGCGTCTTAGGACTGATACTGGATTTTTAAATTTAGAATACGATGATCAACAGCTATCGAAGAGTGTGCTCACATAGCTTAATTTAGGTTTAGTAATACAAGTTCCTTTAGATTATATGCACCTCGTATGTTTAGGCGTCATGAAAAAACTGCTTAGATGCTGTATAGAAAAAGATCCGAAAACATGTAAATTAAATGCCCAAAAAATAGGTGAAATATCAGAACGACTAAAAAATATTCGTGAGCATTATCCTACTGAATTTTCCAGACGACCTAGGCCTGTGAATGTTTTCAAATACTGGAAAGCTACTGAATTACGGGCTTTTGTTTTGTACCTGGGCCCTATAGTGCTACATAAAATATTATCTAACAGTTTGTACAATCATTTTTTAATTTTTCACTGCGCGATATACATATTGTCCAGTGACATTTGTCGAGATGACAAGTGGCGAAAGTATGCCAATGATTTACTACATTGTTTTGTTCAAAACAGCGCAAATTTTTATGAAAGAGAATTTAATGTATATAACGTACATAATCTGTTGCATTTAGCAGATGATGTATATAACTTCGGTGACTTACGGCCGCTCTTTCTAAAGAGCTTCGAAAAAAGCGCGAAGTTGTAACCACTTTTTACTGATATTTTTTGGGTTATTACTTTAAAAAAATAATTCTATATCTACAGAATGTGAGAAGTAACTTGTTTTTTTTTATATTTTTTCTATTGTTAATAGATAAAAAGAAAAACAGTTCTAAAAGAAGCTCTAATTTGTGCAGTTGTAACCATTTCAATCCTTTGGTTTTTATTCAAAGAGCACGAAAATTTATTTACTTCTCAGCAATGCAAAATAAGATGACTTGGTTTTGGTGTTTTTTAAAAAAAATGTGTATTTTATTTATTACAAATTAAAAATGATTCTGATTCTAAGCGGCGCCTATGGCATCCCCGCGCTCGTCCAAAAGATCAGTGCGGGGCGAGGAGTGTTCCTAGACAGACGTGCGTTGCGCTGCGTTAGCTCAGCCACAGATTAAATAATACTATACTAGTAGCTCAGCACAACAGTTTTTTTCTCAAACATTACCTTGCTTCTTTCATTTTACTGACTTTGTGAATCCGATTCATTCCCTCTAACGACCTCTGTGGTGCGGCGGGTGAAGGTTGGCCTTCGACGCAGGAGGTTGCGGGTTCGATTCCCGCCTCGGAACATATATTTGTGCGGTCGCAGATATTTGTTCAGGGTGTTCTGGGTATTTTTCTATGCATAATAAAAAATATCTATCTATACACCACGTACTCTACTATTCTCCTGCTGACGTTTTTTCTAAATGATTACGTTTTTTGTTGTAATTTTTCTAAAATGATTCCAAGCTACGGGAATTTCAATTCTATAATATCTATCTATGTAATATATTGTATTAAATATATCAGTTATCTAGTACCCATAACACAAGGTCTGCTTAGCTTGGGGCTAGATAATGTTGTGTGAATTGTCCAGCATTTTATTTTTTTTATTTTTATTCCCGATGTCCACGTTGACTGACTTCCCGTTGTCCACGTTAGCTGTCTCCGCCAACGTGGACAGCGGGAAGTCACTAATTCCCTTCCCGTTGTCCACGTTAGCTGTCTCCGCCAACGTGGACAGAGGGAAGTCACTAAATCCCTTCCCGTTATCCACGTTATGTAACGCTTCTCCATAGGCTTCAACTACACAAAACTTAAAAAAGCGGCCAAGTGCGAGTCGGACTCGCCCATGAAGGGTTCCGTAGCATCAAGTAACATAATATAAAAGTTCTTGAATGGATTACGATTTATGACGTATTAAAAAAAAACTACTTACTAAATCTCGTTCAAACCAATTTTCGTTGGAAGTTTACATGGTAAACTTATATATCGACGACCTCTGTGGCGGGGCGGGCGAATGTTCGCCTACGACGCCGGAGGTTGCGGGTTCGATTCCCGCCTCGGAACAAATATTTGTGCAATATGCAAATATTTGTTCAGGGTGTTCTGGGTATTTTCTATGTATAATAATAAATATCTATCTATGTTATATATTGTATTAAGTATATCAGTTATCTAGTACCCATAACACAAGCTCTGCTAGATAATGTTGTGTAAACTGTCCAGCATTATTTATTTATTTATATATTATATATTATAAAATATATGATATATATTTTTTAGTTTTATCATTCTCTTATTTTAGAAGTTACGGGGGGGGGGGGGGGGAGCACACATTTTACCACTTTGGAAGTGTCTCCCGCGCAAGCTATTCAGTTTAGGAAAAAACTATATTAGAAACCTCAATATCATTTTTGAAGACCTATCCATAGATGGGCACACGTATGGGTTTGATGAAAAAAAAACAAATTGTGTTTCAGTTCTAAGTACGGGGAACCCCAAAAATTTCTAGCTTTTTTTCTGTTTTTGTGTGAAAATCACAGAATACATCTACTTACCAAGTTTCAACAGCATAGCTCTTATAGTTTCGAGAAAAAGTGTCTGTGACATACTCGGACAGACAGACATGACGAATCTATCAAGGGTTCCGTAGTTTGGTTACGGAACCCTAAAAAGACATATACAACAAATAAATCTATTACTTAATCAAAGTCAATAACATTAAATGTAGGCAAATTAGTACGGTAAAAAGTGAAACAATTTTATACAGTAATTTTCTCTCATATTTATGTTACAAAATTGCTCGTATCATAGAATCATCTTGCAAGGAGTAAGGTCTGTAGTCCCATAGTATTACAATATCAGCAGTCAGTCTAATTATTATATTGTATCAATATTATAAGCAGTCTAAAATTAAGACAACTCAGGAGCATATGTTTTTAATACTACAGCTGAGATACCGTCTGGTCCGTTAGCTTTATCCACATTCAGTACGAAAAACATTGTAGCGTTTTGTGCACTTCTTTTTGCTGTATGCGAATTTCCTGCATTAATAAATAAAATAAAATAATAAATAATACTGGACAAGTTCACACAACATTATCTAGCCCCAAGCTAAGCTGGTATGGGAACAGCCACTTTTGGTTTTGGATGTTAAAGTCCTCCAAAAGCACTAGTTGGGCATCAGGATACCGTTGTTGGGACACATCCGCCACAGTAACCTGGTTGTCTCGTGATCTCCAGAGTGTGAACGATATAGACTGGCATAGATGATGTTATAGATCAGAAGTTCCCGAAGTGGGCGATAACGCCCCCTTGTTGGCGCTGCAGGCCTAAAGGGGGGCGGTAAGAGACCCATAAAAAAATGTGGGTGTCAAATCAGACACACTTTCGCATTTTAATAGTTATGAGTATTCCTAGAGGTCATTTTCGTAGACCGCGGGCAATCATGTTTTAACAAGTTTTTGTTAAATAACCCGATTTGTGCGTGCATCTCCGCTAATATAGCTCAAAATAATTAATTTAATTTGAAGTAATAGTGGTTTTTAAGTAGGTAAAAAAATGGGGGCTCTAATAATAATTATGGGGGCGCTAAAAAAATAATTTATTCTCAAAGTGCAATATTTATGCAAATATTTGTGCAATATGCAAATATTTGTTCAGGGTGTTCTGGGTATTTTCTATGTATAATAATAAATATCTATCTATGTTATATATTGTATTAAGTATATCAGTTATCTAGTACCCATAACACAAGCTCTGCTAGATAATGTTGTGTAAACTGTCCAGCATTATTTATTTATTTATATATTATATATTATAAAATATATGATATATATTTTTTAGTTTTATCATTCTCTTATTTTAGAAGTTACGGGGGGGGGGGGGGGGAGCACACATTTTACCACTTTGGAAGTGTCTCCCGCGCAAGCTATTCAGTTTAGGAAAAAACTATATTAGAAACCTCAATATCATTTTTGAAGACCTATCCATAGATGGGCACACGTATGGGTTTGATGAAAAAAAAACAAATTGTGTTTCAGTTCTAAGTACGGGGAACCCCAAAAATTTCTAGCTTTTTTTCTGTTTTTGTGTGAAAATCACAGAATACATCTACTTACCAAGTTTCAACAGCATAGCTCTTATAGTTTCGAGAAAAAGTGTCTGTGACATACTCGGACAGACAGACATGACGAATCTATCAAGGGTTCCGTAGTTTGGTTACGGAACCCTAAAAAGACATATACAACAAATAAATCTATTACTTAATCAAAGTCAATAACATTAAATGTAGGCAAATTAGTACGGTAAAAAGTGAAACAATTTTATACAGTAATTTTCTCTCATATTTATGTTACAAAATTGCTCGTATCATAGAATCATCTTGCAAGGAGTAAGGTCTGTAGTCCCATAGTATTACAATATCAGCAGTCAGTCTAATTATTATATTGTATCAATATTATAAGCAGTCTAAAATTAAGACAACTCAGGAGCATATGTTTTTAATACTACAGCTGAGATACCGTCTGGTCCGTTAGCTTTATCCACATTCAGTACGAAAAACATTGTAGCGTTTTGTGCACTTCTTTTTGCTGTATGCGAATTTCCTGCATTAATAAATAAAATAAAATAATAAATAATACTGGACAAGTTCACACAACATTATCTAGCCCCAAGCTAAGCTGGTATGGGAACAGCCACTTTTGGTTTTGGATGTTAAAGTCCTCCAAAAGCACTAGTTGGGCATCAGGATACCGTTGTTGGGACACATCCGCCACAGTAACCTGGTTGTCTCGTGATCTCCAGAGTGTGAACGATATAGACTGGCATAGATGATGTTATAGATCAGAAGTTCCCGAAGTGGGCGATAACGCCCCCTTGTTGGCGCTGCAGGCCTAAAGGGGGGCGGTAAGAGACCCATAAAAAAATGTGGGTGTCAAATCAGACACACTTTCGCATTTTAATAGTTATGAGTATTCCTAGAGGTCATTTTCGTAGACCGCGGGCAATCATGTTTTAACAAGTTTTTGTTAAATAACCCGATTTGTGCGTGCATCTCCGCTAATATAGCTCAAAATAATTAATTTAATTTGAAGTAATAGTGGTTTTTAAGTAGGTAAAAAAATGGGGGCTCTAATAATAATTATGGGGGCGCTAAAAAAATAATTTATTCTCAAAGTGGGTAGTAGACAAAATAAGTTTGGGAACTCCTACTATATATAGATAGATAGATAACTCTTTATTGTACTCGCCTTAGAATAATAACATAACAACATACTTATATCATCTTACAAACTAGTTCACGATGATACAGTGGGTGGCCTTATCGGATTGCAGAACCGTCCTAAATGGAAGGATAGTCTACCTAATGTAAAGGTGGGTGCTTTGGTCATTTTGCGAGAGTTAGATACCCCACCTATGACCTGGCCTATGGCGAGGGTGACCAGGGTTTTTGAAGGCTCCGACGGTCTTGTACGAGCTTTAGAAGTAAGAAAAGCCAATGGCAGGGTGCATAAAACTTCAATTACTTAAATATGTATACTTCCTGTTGACTAGAATTAAGTTTGAGTAGCTCTAGTATTATAAACAATGATATATACTAGGTATACTGCTACGTGTTCACTAGCAAATTATTTCCCATCAACTCATATGTAAGATGCTGATGGTGTAAGTAAACCATACGCAGTTACGCACTATTCATAAGATGATAAGGTAATGCATACTATAGTATTATTGTGTAATTATTGTTCATGAGTTTCTTGTAAGATTTCTTTGAAGATCTCCACAACTTTTTCATAACTTATTAAAGTTTGTAATAGACAAGCAGCTATATATACTAGGATGAATAATGGAGAAAGTTCTTCGTGACTATCATATTATATCAACTAAAATATACAGTCCATTCTCTAGCTATCCCATATAATATACATTAAGGACCATTTACCTAGTAAGTACAGTTAATAATAAAATAGAGTTTTCTTTGTAAGATTTATTTGTACGCAACTTAGTTTGTAATTATCAATAGATCTTTCTTGTTTAGTGGAATATGTTGGAAACATGAAGTTCATTCTATCGTTCTAAATTATTATCTGTGCCTCCATTTCATTCATTCGCTATCTAACAATAAACGTCAACCAAGCAGCACAAGTTCTTCATTAATTTATTATATTAAATACTTAAACCAATCTAGGACCCAACAGTAAGCCTGTCCCTGTTCAGTCTTAATATATAAATTAAAACGTAAACAGTTTTATATAATAGAGACTTATCATCAAATTAGTTTATATTAATTAATACTTTAATACATTCAAATAAGGTTTTCTTTAATATCCTCTCTCGTCCTGACCACTAAAGTAGTAGGCGCTGTTTTGTAACGCTGCGTATATAAAAAATATTTTTTATTATAAATAATTCTCATAATCTCTTTCAAAGTGCTTAGTTCTGATCATAAGTAGTACGGTTTAAAGTGCAAGTGATTGTGAAAGTTAACTTTGGTGATTTCCAAAGATAATCAACAAAGAACTTCTGTTGTGGTTCGTAAAAACTTTATCAGACCAACCTGCACTTAACGGTCTCCGTGTAGCGCCTTGAAAAATACTCATAGCAAAACCCTGCTCTCGGTAATACACGAAACTTTTGTAAGGACCTATCTAATTCACTATGCCACTAACACGACGAAGTCCACCATCAACATCAGAACAGAGTCAAGATAATGTGCAGAAAAACAAACAAGTTATAATTCCGGACCATGTTGAGTCGGAGTCGGTCTACAGCAACACGTCTGAAGATGATGATCGACCGTCTTCCCGCACCGCAACTAGATCTAAACGCAAGATCGATCTTGCTATAGATGCAGGGGATGTGCAATCGGCAGTGTCTGAAATGAGAGTTTTATTTGCCAATTTGTCCTCTAAACATGAAAAACAATTCGGCTCTCTTCGATCTTCAATTGAATCCTTCAAGTCGGAAATGAGTGACTTAGCCAGGACCATTGAGTTTCTGTCACAAAAACAGGATACTTACCAAGACAAGATTGCTAAGCTCGAGTCTGAAAAGGAGGACAATCATAGGATAATTCAGGTGCTCGAAACCAGAGTTGATATACTTGAGCGGAAATCACGGAACTCCTGCATTGAACTACGCAACGTACCCAAAACCAAGCAGTCTGAGGCCAAGAGCCACTTATGTGATGTGATCACAAGTCTAGGCAATACTCTAGATGTAAAGATTCTAGAGCAAGACATATCTGACATTTATAGAGTCAATACAAAATTGAATCTACCAACCCAATAGTGGTAGAATTCGTGAGTGCGTTGAAAAAGGAAACGCTGCTTAATACTATCAAGAGATTCAATAAGGGGAAGAAGAAGGAGGATAAACTCAACACGAGACACGTAAAGATAGAAGGGCCAGCAAGGCCCGTATTTGTATCTGAGTCACTGACACAAAAAGCGAAGAAACTCTTCTTTTTGTCACGGGATTTTGCCAAGACCCATGGGTATTATTACTGCTGGACTTCCAATGGCAATGTTTACCTCAGAAAAAAGGAAAATATGCCATTAATCCGTGTGGTACATGAAGCCGATCTGGTAAAACTCCAAGAGGTGTAGTGACTATCCTTCATACTAATTACGAGCTTTTATTTATATTTTTGTTTCTTTTTTATGCATGCGTTTCTTAATGTAACTTTACGTATTTTTGTATACACATTACAAACAACACACAAACACACGAGAGCTATTGCTTCTACATCACACTTGATACACTTGCTTACATATTTGGGTAACAATGCGTCAACTTGGTCAACTACATACATAATGTGCGACTCACTGCACCGTTCCTTAAAAACTGGACCAGTACAAATTTTAAATACCAATCATGATTAGTGACGTTGATAATTTAATGGAGGATCTTGATACTCCTGACATTCAATGCCACTCCATTTTAGACCCATTGGAGTGTAAGACAGTTTTTGGTAACGGTACGTGTGATTTGAGTATACTTACAGCTAATATTAGAAGTATATATTGTAATTTTGACTCGTTTTTAGTTTTCATGTCTAGTGTCAGTGTAGAAATTGATATAATTGTTTTGACTGAATGTTTTACGAAGGATAAGACGTTTATACCAAATATAAATAACTATAACACATTTAACACGACCAAAAACTATAACAAAAATGACGGCGTTGTGGTTTACGTTAGAAATACAATTGTCGCTACAGCTTCAGAACCGCATTTCAATGACGGAAATCTCCTCAAAGTTGATATTGGCTCCGACTACTGTATATTATGTACATACAGGCCACCGTGCTTTCGTAACCCCACGGGTTACATTGACTCACTTCTGAATGTACTTAAAGATGTAAAATGTAAAAACGTTATCTTGACTGGGGATGTTAATATTAATATTATGCCTGATAATATTAACGGATCTGCTTCTGTATATTTAAATATGTTGGCAAGTTTTGGTCTAATACAAGGAATAGATCGTCCCACTAGAAACGACAAAACATGCTTAGACCACTTCATGGTAAAAACAAGAAGCAAAGTTGATACTGCTGTTTTTGAACGTCTTACAGACCATAACCCAATACTTTTGTACATGTCTCATGCAAACATACCGCGTAAAGAATTAAGCTTTTCTAAATTAACTATAAATTTTGCTAAAATTGGAACAATACTGAGCAACAATGATATCTGGAAGGCATTTTATATGATCAATGACGTAAATGAGGCAGCTGACTTTTTGATTAACATGCTTCAGAAGATAATCAGGGAAAACTCTACTAATAAAAAGATATCTAATAAAAAACAACCTCTGAAACCCTGGATAACAGTTGGTGTTGTAAGATCGATAAGGACGAAAAATAAATTGTATAAGAAAGTTAAGATATCAGGGGACGAAGACCTCAAACAAAAGTACCTAAAATATCGAAATACTTGCAATAAACTAATAAAATTTCTTAAAAAACAATATTATAAAAATAAATTAACCAAAAGCTTGGGTAACTCGAAGGAGACTTGGAAAATTATAAAAGAAGTCTGTAACAATAACCAGTCAAAAACCACGCACACAGAACTTTTAACTTTGGGTCCATCGTTTGTAGAATCGTTAAATCATGTAAACAATTACTTTACCACCATTGGCAGAGATCTGGCAGTCCAGACCCTGTCCAAGCTTTGTACCAATGAATTAGAGCTTTCCAGAAATGCACGTGAGCTAAATGCGCCGCTTCAATCGATGATGTTGGCACCTACTGATCCTTTTGAAGTAATAAAAATAATATCTAAACTTAAAAACAGTAACTCAGTTGGCTCTGATACTATCCCAACAAATTTAATTAAAATGTTCAAAAAAGATCTTGCTCTTCCTATCAGTTACCTTTGTAACTTAAGCCTATCGCGCGGAATATTTCCAAATGCTTTTAAACAAGCAACTGTCTGCCCCATCCATAAAGCAGGCGATAAACATTTGGCTGCTAATTATAGACCGATATCCCTACTTTCACCTCTCTCTAAAATTTTGGAAAAGCTTATGAATGGAAGGCTTGTTAAGTATCTGGATCATAATAATTTAATATCAAATGGCCAATTTGGATTTAGAACAGGTCGCTCTACAGATGATGCAGTTCTTAAGCTAACAACACTTTTATCATCATGTCTGGATAAAGGAGAGAGATGCCTGGGTATTTTCCTGGATCTTCAAAAGGCATTTGATACCGTTTCAATCCCAATACTTTTAACAAAACTTGAAAACATAGGGATCAGGGGAGTGCCATTTGAATGGTTCAGGGACTATCTGAGCAACCGGACACAGGCAGTTAGAGTTGAAAAAGTTGTCAGTGACAAAGCACCTTGTACATGTGGTGTTCCACAAGGCAGCACTCTTGGACCTACACTTTTCATCATTTATATAAATGCCTTGTGCACTATGAACATTATAGGTGCGGAACTGTTAATGTTCGCAGATGACACAGTTCTTCTCTTTCATGATAAGACATGGGATAATGTTAGGGCACTCGCAGAAAGGGGCTTATGTGATGTTACCGGTTGGTTAGAGGACAACCTTCTTTCACTAAACACTTCGAAAACTAAACTTCTATGTTTTCATAAGACTCTTGCTTCCAGTCCTCCTACTAACTTCAAAGTTACCGTACACACGCATCTGTGTAACAAATTTACTGAACATGTTGATGATTGCGGATGTGATAGTTTAGTTAAAGTGACACATGTAAAATACTTAGGTGTCTTGATTGACGAAAAACTTCAGTGGAATCAACATATTACTGTCACGGCAAAACGAGTTAGATCCCTCATTTAGGTTTTTAAAAATCTTCGAACTGTTGCCGATGTAAGTCTTCTTATTAAAACTTACAAAGCACTTTGTGAATGTCTAATAAGCTATTGTATATGTTCATGGGGAGGGGCTGCAAAGACATTTATGTTAGAAATAGAGCGCGCGCAAAGAGCTCTCCTCAAAACTATGTTGTATTTGCCATTCCGCTTCTCTACGAAAATCCTATATAACCAGGTTAGGGTATTTAGTGTTCGCAAGTTGTATATTTACCAGTGCATTCGCCGATATCACCGTCTTACTGTCCCAACATTAATACTAAATCAAAAAAGAAGAAACCTTTACCCGGTTCCACATAGTCGTTGTTATATAGCTCGGTGTCACTACTCTTATAACGCACCCCGCTTGTACAAAAACATTGATTCCAGATTGTGTATCAATCAGTGTAGCAACTACCAACTAAAAGCTATTTTAATTCAATGGTTAGAGTCCTTTGACTACTATCAAACTGAGAACTTAATTAACTAGCGCACACACCCTCTCAACA
This sequence comes from Operophtera brumata, assembly GCA_932527175.1. Lineage (NCBI taxonomy): Eukaryota > Metazoa > Arthropoda > Insecta > Lepidoptera > Geometridae > Operophtera > Operophtera brumata. The sequence goes on along the minus strand of OW052226.1, from coordinate 42,958,605 downwards.
CAACCTCATACACACACCTACATCCACACTCACCCACACACCCTGCGGGTTCTCCTGTGATACCCAGACTCTTAAGAGACTGGTGGTAGCAGGAGAGCCTGCGCACATATTCAACTTCACTTTTCACACACGCTACACCCACACACCACACACCACACACAACACACTCACACACTACACTAACATAATACACCCTAACTTTTACACTCACTCTCACCGCCACCCATTTTCATCAAATTGCAAATGTAAAAATTGTGCTATTTTAATTGGGAGATAACTGTTTCCTGGGCCACAGCTTACGCTTTTCCGGGAGACAGGGCTTCAACTTTATCTGTGTAACTTTAATTTAGTCAAATAAATGATTTATGATTTATGATTTTTAATATGTTTGTGAATCTAATATAGTGTTTACATTGTTAGTGAGAAATCTGTTTGAATCTAAATTAACAGTGATTTGTTTCCCCAGGCAATAGTAGAGATTTTGTTTGATCTTATAAATCTTTTATCATCAGTATTAGAAAGTGCAACTTTGCTTACTGCTTGTGTGAAAATTTCGTGTTTTATAGATTTCAATAAGATATTTTTTCTACGAATTATTTTGTCATTAAGTAATACATCATTATAATCAGAAGAAGATAAATCACGAACCACTGATTTTTTAATTCCTTTTGCTTTTTTTATAATACTTTTTTCAGTTTAAATACAGTACAACTTAGATCGCAATCCAATACATTCTGTTATAATTTCTCCATTCATTTCGTCTTTGAACAATCCAGGCACTTTTTTTGTTTATAATAGGTAATTTAAAAATGTTTTTGGAGACATAATTGCTTCTATCAAAATATTCGAGCAAATGTAATTTTAGATCGTTATAAAAATCATCAGTTGAGATACTGTATACAAAACTATCAGTATCGGTATAACAAAGTTGAACGTTGTCTTCATAGAAAGGTTTAACTACTGAATAGTGGAACTGATACATATGGCTTTTAGAAAGTTCAAAAACAGAAAATCCAATGTAAATTGGTTTATCCAAATCAATTTTTTCCGGTTTCATCTGAATTGCACCAAGATTTTCTGTAAATACTGATGCGCTATGAAAATTTGGCCTGGCTATTAAATTATTAGCACACATTGTTTTTTTTACTTTTATTACTTTCATCACACCACCGATTCACTAGTTTTACATCAACCCGGTTTTCACTATTTTCAAGGGTTTTTCCAAAGACAGAGTTATTTAGTAATTTAAAAAGGTCTTGTTGAAACGGTGTTGTAGCCTTTTTTCTAAGTTCAGTGTTTAAGCCAATATATTTTTTTAAAAATGGTCTTAGCTTAAATGTCACAACTCTATGAACTTTGGTAAGATCCAAACCGTTGATAATATATGTTTTCAGATGAACATAGTGAATAACATAAAAGTATTTTGAATATAAATTGGGAATTAATTTAGATGTTTTTCCACCTGGTGGTATAAGTTGTTGTGCACAAAAAGGATAATCGTTGTGCTGACAATGTAACTGTTCTGGATATGATAAATCAACTTCAAGAACGAACCCGAAGTCATTATCATCTGGTATATCTAATACATTTAAATTTAATATTTCATCTATATTTAAAAATCTAAATTCACTCGTTGGTAATGATTGACACATGCTGTATCCATATAAATTATTACAATCGATGTATACAAGATACGAATCTGGTTTAGAAATATCATATTCATCCATATATTTATTATTAGCTTTTGCATATCTGTTTGAACACAAACAAATCCCTCCCCGTATCCCTTTCTGTATGAGTCGTATTACTTCTAAATCACTTAATAACTCTAACCTTACACCAGTCTTGAATAACATTGCATCGAAAGATAGGAGCAGTTAAATAAAAGGAAGGATCTAACTGATAGTGAGATATGCAAATCTGTCGAAAATTTTCAAAGATATCTGATAACAACAAAACGTCTGTTTTAAGGTAGAGATCAGTATATTCACCCATGTTTTGAATTTCAAATGTCATCCAAACTTTCTTAGCGTGTATGTAATCAGCATCGCTGATGTTTTCATCAGTCATAGAATTGTGAAAATATTTCTTATGTGGTAGGTGGTCACATAAGTACGACTTCCAATCACCCATGTAATCATAAGGATATACTACTACTTGGATGACGGATCAAGCAAGAGGCCCACCTGATGTTAAGCGGTTTTTGGTTAGCGGTTTTGCGGTCCTTTGCGTGTTAGTAATTTAAACTCGTATTCTTTTATAAAATACTTTTGTAAATATTTGAAGTCAGTTCGAACTAATCCTTTAGCCAATTTCTCAATACTCGTACCTAAGAATCCACAAATCTTATTTGAGCAAATTGATCATCAGAAACCTTATAGAATTTTGTAAATGATATATAATTTTCTTTACTTTTAGGTAGTACTTTTAAAGATCCATCACGTTCTGCGAGTTCTTTTATAAATAAATGGCTGTCATACCAAGATAAATTGTGGAAAAATATTGGAATACATTTTGGTACTCTATATCGTAAACAATATTGATGTGCTGCACCACGATAGCGTCCTGTAAGATGACAATGGTCTCTAACTTTATCAAAAAATAGTGGTTTGCTACAGATATGACAACATTTAGCATTTATATGAATCTCATCATCCACTTCAGTAAATTTTATAGGAACCTCATTGTATAAAATGTTGTATAATTATTTTACATCTTCTAAAAGAAAATTGATAAACTTTTTTACACAATCAGACCCTCGATATTGTACAAATTTATTTAGTTTAGAGTCAATGAACAGACAATATGATAAGCAAATGCGGCTGGGATATGGTGTTGTCGATTTGTTGTAAAACTTGAGGATGAGTTGGGTTCACAACTGTGAAAACGATTTAATAAAGTTTCAAAATCAGCGTATACAACAAACGGAACATCTTGTTTACGTTCAAAATTTTTGAATTGCAAAAAAGTGCCTTCCTCGGGTATTACTGTTCTCACACCACTACAGAGGTGATTACTTACTTCATTTTCAGTTGAAAAAAAAAATGAGACAATCATCGCAAAATAAAAGTTTACCATGGTGTTTTGTGATCTGATTATGAACTAATCGTGGTAAGTCTTTTATTAATACATAGTGTGATTTATTACCGCTCTCAATTAGAAGTAAATTGATCTTTACCATTCGTTTGAACTCAGTCTTATAAATTGGGCCCACAACCGTACGACTATTTTTTATAGCATAAACGTTTATACATATTTCCGGATTATTGCTTTCGAATGTGTTTGTCTTTAATCGTAACAGGAAAACTTATGTTTTGCACATTTAAAACTTCTTCAAAGCGAGGGTAAGATGATACACGCGTAACATTTTTATTTGTAGGGTGCAATCAAACGAAGGAGAGCCTTCCTCCATCTATCTGCTGAAGTTGTGGAAACAGCGTCTGTGTGGTTGTGAACCTTCAGTTCGATAAAAAAACAGCCGTTTGTGAGTGTGCAGCTTCGCTGCATCCCGTTAGCCACTCTGTTTGCTAGAAACGATGGCAGCTGTTGTACCCCATTGCTCAGCACCGCCTCGTCATCTACACTGCAGAGTCCGAAGATATCGTTCTGGCTGGTTCTATTATTATCAAGTAAAAAACTATAGTCCTTTCAACACCGAGTAGAAATATATCACAGTACAAAGTATATCATGCCAACGAACCTTTAATTGCTGACAATGAATAACCTAAATTATAATTCATGCTGACAATTGCCTATGGACACAGATAAAAGAATACTATACTAGTACTATTGGTATTTAAAATTGGGCTAAGATAGTTACTCGATCAGCTATTTTACGTATGATAGTTGTCTACAAATTCATCCTTCAATGAAATATCTGCATGGTGTTGTCGTTAATCATATAGCTTTACAATCCAAAGCATGTAAGTTCAAACCTTGGTGGCATTAACTTTTTGTTTTTATGTTTTATACTAGTTCAAACCCTGGTGACATTAATTTTTTGTTTTTATGTTTTAAACATACTTTTTATTTTTTCTTTTAAATCTCTATTTTAATGTAAAAAGTTTTTCAAATTGTTATATACTATTTTTATTTTTTATATTATTTTATACAAAGACGTTGAAAAGAAGTATAATGAGGCTCTGCATACCCTATCGAGAAAAAACGGTATGTCTTTATGTATGTATGTATGTATGTATGTATGTTTGACGACCTCTGTGGTGTGGCGGGCGAAGGTTGGTCTACGATGCAGGAGGTTGTGGGTTCTATTCATACTTCGGAACAAATATTTGTGTGATCATAGATATTTGTTTGGGGTGTTCTGGGTATTTTCGATATATCATAAACAATATCTATCTATGTAATATATTGTATTAAGTATATCAGTTATCTAGTACCCATGACACAAGCTCTGCTAAAATTGGGTTAGATAATGTTGTGGGAACTGTCCAGCATTAATTATTATTATTATATTAATGTTTTTTTTACATTTATATTTTGTATAAGTACCTATATCACAGTACGAAGTATGTCATGTCAACGAACTTAAAATTGCCTGCAATGAAAAACCTAAATTATAATTTATGCTGACAATTACCTACGGCTATTTCAAATTATGCATAGCTAGTTACACGATCAGCTATTTTATGATATGATTAATTGATTACAAAATTCATCTTTCAATCAAATGTGGTCGTTATTCGTACTGCTATACAATCCAAAGCACCTAAGTTCAAACCCTGATGGCATTAACTTTTTGTTTTAAACATACTTTTTATTCTCTTCTAGGTAAAGGTTTAGAATCGTTTGGCAGGAGGAGGAGGGTGGGAGTGGGGGGGGGGACGAAGGGGAGGGGTACCCCTTCACCCCTGGTACAAGTCCCATAACAAGGTAACTTATAGTTTTCGAGAAAAAAAATAAAGAAATTTTTGAGGTTAAGTATGATATTTTGGTAAAAATTTAGAATCGTTTTGCAGGGGGAGGAGGAGAGAAGGGAGGAGGGGGGGAGAGGTGCCCCCTTACCCCTGGTACCACTCTCATAACAAGGTAACTTACAGTTTTCGAGATAAAAAATAAAGATTTTTTTTAGGTTAAGTATGATATTTTAAATGTCGGACTCCGGTATGTGCTCCCGCCAGTACTCTCGCGAGGTCGCCCTTGAGTGTCGCTTCACCCACTCGACCTTTGCTACGCTACGGAGGTCGCCGGCTCGCTTCGCTCGCCACCTCCCCCCTTCGCTCCGCTCGGCCTCGCGGGCTTGCTCCACTCAAGATCTCCCACGCGAGCTACTGGCTCCGCGTTTTTATATACACTCTAGGGGCGTGACGCACAAGACCACGTGGAGTCGGGGTGCTCCGTTTTGGGTCTGCCACTCTTTTCGGACCTAACCTACTCTTGTCGGGGTGCTGTGTCGAGTCACACAGTCAGTGAACAATAAAAAAATATGTTTTAATTTTTCATTTATTAAATCCATAGTTTATAACATTAAATAATTCTTCAAAAGGATCTCTCTTGTTTCTTTCGACATCTCTTCTCCACAGATACTCATAAATTAAATCGTTAATATTAGTACGATTATTATAATTGTCTTTATAGAAAAATCGTTTGATGACACGCCACTGTGACTCAATTCTCTGAGTATGAGTGCCATCCTCGGCCACAAAAGGGTTGTTTGAGTCACTGTGATTCACCTTTCGATGGATAAAACCATGGTCTCCCAGACAATCATAGGCACGCCAGAAGTCAGTGTGTATGGTGGTGCCCTCAGCCACATGTTTTTTTATCAAGGGCACCAGAACTTCAGCGGAACGGACATTGTCTGTGCAGACTTCCAGGCGAAGATCCTCGCTCTGATCCTGGATCATCCCAAGGATCCAATGACCTTCAACACGACGACCTGAAAGAAAAAAAAGACGGATTTATTTTGGATGCATGTGCCTTGTAAATAATTACATGTTTTTTTTTTGTTTTACCGTACCTTTATTATATTTCCGTTTCCCGAACTTACTTTCATCGATTTGCACTACTTTACCGGGACCTCAAATTTTCCCGGTGACTGTTTGCTTATTTTTTTGATAAACTACAACTGCCTCTCTACAGTAATTGAACCAGTCATTTATTGTAGCTCTGGAAAGGCGGTGTTCTCCTTCTGAGAAATCCTGTTTGATGGTCCTGTCGTAGCTTAGTTTATCGGAGTAGGCATACATTATATAAAATACTTGTGGCAATGTAATTTTAACATTGCTGAACCAAGTGCCTTCACCTCGGCTCACTTTTGTTTTATTTCTACATACTCCTCTGTTGCAAATAAAAGAGCCCACCGTATTATTTGTGGAGTATTCCACCGTCATTGGTTTTTTATGATAGTTACACATTTTTTGACGCGGTATCATACCTTTTTCCTCTGCAAAAGCAACAGCCTGCTCACGAGTGCCCAGTTGGCGGTAGACTTTCACAAGATTCCACATCCCGCGCACTTCCTCCGCATAGAGACGACGCTTAGCTGGTGGTTCGTCCTCTACCGGGGAGCGGCTGGTTGACGGCTGAGGTTCCATTATGGTAGCGAAGGTCGATCGGGTAGGCAGTAAATCAAAGTCCGGAATATTACATGCACAAGTTTCAGTCGATTAGGCAGAAAATCCGTGTCCAGTGTACAAGCGTAGGTCAATCACGAAGGCAAACAATCAAAGTCCAGAAGATAAGGCAGTCGTTGAAGAAATTCACACAAAAGTTTTTTTACAAAAAAGTCGTTGAAGAATACAAAATCAATATAAACCACAGGCAGACTAATAACTCTCTCTACGATGGATTTAGCATTCCATACACGGTGCTAGGTCAAAATATAGCAATTAGATTTTTGAAAATTCGAAGATCGTAATTCGAACCGATTTAAAATTTCGCGGCAACATCGCGGCCGGCCTCTTGCGCGCCACCTTGTAACGCTTTTTTTACGTTCCGTTTCAACGATTTCGATTTTGCAAAATATTCTTTATTATTTATCTTTAAAAGTACATGTTTCCTTGACAAGAGGGCCGAGGGTGGAATTTCCTGCACCCTCCCTGCAAGTGGGCAATGACTCCCGTAACATCCGACACTTCCAATTCAAAATTTCCATACTTAACCTCAAAAATTTCTTTATTTTTTTTCTCGAAAACTATAAGTTACCTTGTTATGGGACTTGTACCAGGGGTGAAGGGGTACCCCTCCCCTTCCTCCCCCCCCACTCCCACCCTCCTCCTCCTGCCAAACGATTCTAAACCCAACCCCTCTTCTATAATATTTATTTTTCTTTTTTCTTTTAAAACTCTATTTTAATGTAAAAAGGTTTTCAAATTGTTATATACTATTTTTAAGAAATATAATCGCATCGAAGCGATAACCGTTTTGGTAGCCTGTATAACTGATTAAGAGATATTAAAATATCTCGGTACTGGGACTACATGGTATCGGGACCTTGCATTACTTACACAGCGAGCACCAGCGATACTTAGTATCCAGTTAGGGATATTCTCCGGTACCAGGCAGTATCGTGATTCTGCACTATGTACACAGCGAGCACCGGAACCAATTAGTATTCAGTTAGGGAAAGTCTCCGGTACTAGGCAATATTGTGATTTTGCATTATCTACACAGCGAGCATCAAGAAATAATTAGGATCCAACTTGCATCATTCCACGGGAACACAAATTGATAAGTGATAACTTCCATCATATTTACTATGATATTGTAGGCATTAGTCTACCGACTAATAACTCCATCTGTTAATTCTAAATTTGCTCAGCGCATAGGTAGTTTCAGGAAAATACATGTATATAACAGAGTTGCCAAATTCTGTGACATAAAGGGGAAATCCGTTACCGAAGCGAAATTTATTATAAATAAGTGGCTTGCCTCCTTAGGTTATGATAAAACAGAGGAGCTACTTATAAGCTACTTATAATTTAGTGTTGAACCAGGGTATTTTTGTTTCTTTTTATTGTTTTTATTTAACACCATTTAAATCACCAAATCGTCTGTTTTTGTTATATATGTATATGTTATATATATATATATATATATATATATACATGTATTTTGTAACCAAATGAACTTTAAGTTAAATATTAGTATAAGGTAGTACCTACCTAGTTTAATAAATGCTTGTTTTAGGTGGGAATACAATATTCTCATTGTAAACGTTATTTATTATCATTTGATCGCATCTTTATGTTTAAAAATCTATGCTTATACCTCTAACTGTCAGCTGAGCGGAAAATTGTAAGATTTTTTCTTCTCTTTCGTATTCAGGCTCCCTCGATACAGGCTTGGCCTAGTGAGGAAGCCAACAATAACTCTTTCTAGATATTAAGTTCTCAGCATAACAATGTGTTTCCTTATAATTAGCTTAAGATGTTATGTTCCATTTAAAACCTGATACTTTGTTTTGCCTGTTATAAATATTTTTTATTTTTTTTCATTTCGTTATTATTCAAGTGTTTTTGGTAGGGTTTTTGATTATAATTAGATAAGGGAGTCGTTGCCTAGCTAACAGCGTACTACCCCGGACGATTTAGTTAAACAATCAATCTACTTTACCGCTACATTCGAATCTGTCATGGAATATTAAGCTTAGACTTAAGTAGCTAATTTTAAGTTATAGATTAAGCAGGAATTGTGCAAATGTTAACGCGGTTGTGATTCAGGGTCTCCATTCCGAAATATATTAACCCTTAACCAGGCAGCGAGGTTATTATTACGTTAGGTTATTGAAACATTAAAATTACACATATAAAGGTAAAAGTTTTTTTTTTTTCTATATATATTGTGGCAAACGCACCCATATTTATTGTCTATGTAAAATAAGAATGGTAGATTTGGTTGGCCACACTGCGTGTGGTCTTCAAATTAGAACGCTTACCGCGTGATCCGGCCACACCGTTCACAAGGCGGACAACATAACGCGGCTCGGTGAGCGGAAGGTGGAAAAGGGTGGCTCTCTTGCCTCCGGCTCACGCGACGAGCATGACCTCGCTCTGATGAAACCACAGTCTATGTGTATCACTAAAACAGTTTATTGGCCGCGTGTGACGCACACGCGGCGGCATCTATCATCTAACCTATAGCTACTCAAGAAGACAAAAACCATAAAGTGCAGTGATTCGTGAAACAAAAAGACATAAAACTAAGTGCAGTGAATCACGGAACATGATCTAGTCCTCCAAGAAAAATCTAGAAACTATAAGTGTTGTGATAGGTAGCAGTTGCTCTGTAAGTAGGTAGGTTTTTTTTTTAAACAATTTTTTTTATAGGCCGCAACCTCCACCGTAAAATAGGTATTTATAATCAAGAGGAATCTAAGGCTTCGGCGCTGGGAGCCACGGCGTTGAAGGCGGGGGACGCGACAGAAGGCAAAAAGGTAAACAGAGTCAGCATAAAAGTGCCCCCATTTTGGCCGGACCGCCCTGCTTTGTGGTTCGCAAGTCTAGAGGCCCAATTTCATTTGAACCAAATATCAAGAGAAATAACCAAATTCTACCATGCCACTTCACACTTAGATACAGCTAGCGCAGGAGAAGTGGAAGAGCTCATTATAAATCCTCCAGATGCTGATCCGTATACAAAACTAAAATCAGCTTTGATCCACAGATTTTCTGAATCCTACGAGGAAAAAATTCGCAGACTTTTGGAGAAGGACGAGATTGGGTATAGGAATCCATCTTCCTTCCTCCACCACCTGCGGACTTTGGCTGGTGGAGGCATACCGGACCGCCTGCTGCAATCGATGTGGACGAACAGATTACCACGGCAGACACAAGCGATTCTGCTAACACAACCAAATGCAAGCCTGGTGGAGCTCGGGGACCTGGCAGATAAACTACACGAAGTCAAAGCGTTGCCAACTCAACAACAGAGAGGCAAGTCCGAGTTTACACACACCATCGTAACGATGATCGTAACGGCGAGTGTACGTGTATTGCGTAGTTACTAGCCATTAATCTGTGACGTTTTTGGCACAGATTAATAGCTAGTTATTATGTTATACACGTACGATCGTGTTACGTTCACCATTACGATGGTGTTTGCAAAACTCAGACTCACCCCTCAGTAAATGTCGCTCTCACGCTGGTGAAAAGTCGCTAGATATCGCTGAATGAGTAAAATTTAAAAAGTCGCTAGAACTCGCTAGATTTTTTGTCAATACTTTCTTGGGTTAAAAAGGCGAATCTACCAACATTCGGTAGATTCACCTTTTTAACCTTCATTCACCACCACCAATTAATGAAGGGCAAAATAAAAATCCATACTAAGTACCTAGATCTTTAATTTTAATCTCTCTTTATTCGTTAATATTAATTATTACTTAAACAATTCAACATACACAGTGATATAATATACATTAACTATAATTAGTACCTTATTCTAAATAAATACGTTTGATTCTATTAATCTTCGTCAGTATCGACTTCTGAATCATTGATGATTTGGAAGGGTATTGAACGCTCAAACTTACGAGGCTTGAAGTAGATGGTTGTGGCTCATTTTTAAATGAGTACGCTTTATTTGTTTCAATCTGCCTTAAAGCATCTGATGGTAGCACGTAACCGACACATGTCTAATTCATACATTTTAGTACACATCTGATCATCAAAATCGAATTTAAGGTTGCTAGCCCCATTCGATTACGTAGCTTAGATTTAACTGAATTCATCGCGCTGAAAATTCTTTCGATTTCTGCATTTGAATGCGGCAAAGATAAAACTGTAAATGCAAGACTGCATAGTTCGTGGAATGGATTGTGGTTTCCGGCATCTTTGTATGTGTGAACTTCAACCCAAAAATCGATGTATTTTGAATGTTATTCCATTTAACAAAGATAATATTATTCCATTGTTGAGAATTTTTTTCTATTGCTGGAACACTCGTAATTCCTAATTCTCTAGCCAAGTCTATAACATCACTGTCATTAGTTTTTGTCCTCAAAATTTCGCTCACAGACAATAGATTCATTTTTGTTAAAATTTCGATATTAGGCGGAAGCCTGTTCTGCAATTCCGAGATAAGTTTGAGTGTGAAATTGATGCATCTTTTTTTAACAATTTTGATATTGTCATCACTCAAATTTAAGGTCCCGACACACTGTTCAAACGCATAGCCCAGAGTAGTAAATGGATTTATATGGCTTTCCAGAATTTCCGTTGTCAGGACGTTTACATTGGCTGGTTGGTAGACTACTCTCTTGCTGATAGATTGGTGAAGTAGTGTAAGACTATCCAGCATCTTAGTAGGATCAATGTTCTCACCCTCAAATATTTTCAAGGTATTTTGTACTTTTCCTAGTATGCTCTGGATGTAGGTTAAATAGAGCAAGTTACTTTTATCCTCAAACATGGCATGTATAATCTCCGCTGTGTAGCAATTTTCTCTACTTTTGCAAATGAAAAAACGCAGTTGCAGTTCATTCCACTGTTGCAAAATACGACAGACAGCTGGATATATGGACAGCCATCGAGTTGCACATACTTTTAGTATTTTTAAAGGCTCCTTTCCGCAATTTATTGTCTCATATATATGTTTGTATTCTCCTTGGCGTCTCGCGTTCGACCGTCGCTTGGTTTGCCACGCCGTACGACTTGTGTGTAAATATTATCATAAAAACTGGTTAAAATAACAATTGTGTTATGTGTTACATATCAAAGTGAAGCTGACTGTGAGACCTTTATTTTGGTGTTTGTTCTGAATCAATCCCTTCAGGCACCAGTGAATCATAAGCAAAAACATTTTTCATTCACCGGTGCATTCGCCGCATTCCATTGACGGGACCTACAACTCACGGCTCGCTCGCTGTGACGTCATCGCTGAGCATTCCGACGCGCTGCGTATCCGTCCACCTGAGTATAGCAACATAGCGGGCAAAGAGTTTACACTGCAGATAGATCATTTGCGCTACTGGATACGCGTTGCCTCAGACTGCGAAAATTAAATTTCAATTAACAGAAGCAAAATAATTGTACGTGAGTTTCCACATTTTTCATTGGCTATAACTAGCCCTACTATCAGCGCGGTTTGATCCTGACTACCACAGCGCGTGAGCCACTACTATAAATAAAGTAAAAGTTAGTCTGACGCACGAAACCTTACAACCTGTGTTGTGTGGAGTGTGAGGCTTATAGATATAGACAGACATGGCCACACAGCGCACTCCATTGAAAACAGACTTGAAGGAAAAGGGAAATTCTGAAATGAGTCAAGCAGATACTGATCCGGAGACGGACACCAATACTAGAAGCCGTCGGGCGAAGAGAAGTGCTGTATACAGTCCTGAAGTCTTAAATTCAATTAAACTAGATAGTACGCTGAACTCTTTCAAACTAGATATCACCGAGCATATGACTCAGCTTTTCACCACCTTCCAAGCAAACCAAGATGCAAAATTTTCAACTCTCATGACTGATATCAACGTCATCAAACAGGAAGTGAAAGAAATAAGATATTTCAATGAAGAAACCGAAAAAAAGATTAATGTGCTTTCATCGCATTACGAAAACGTCTTGATGAAGTCTACAACTTTAGAGAGTGATTACGAAGGAAACTGTGCCAAAATTAAACATTTGGAAAACAAAATTGAGGACATAAATCGTCAGTCATGCGCATATAAAATTGAAATGAGGAATATCCCGTCTAAGTCTCAAGAGTCCACGCAGGACCTCCTACAGATAATTGATGCTGTCCTGAAAACTCTTAAGATTGATGCTCAACCTACTGAGATACGTAATGTGCGAAGACTGCCGGGGAAACCGGATGCACCTAGACCAATTGTGCTAGAGCTGGCTACGTCTACCCTGAGAAACAGAATCATCCAAGAAGCTAGGAACTTCAACAAGAGCAACACCACACAGAAACTCAACACTTCTCATCTATTGATCGCAGGCTCGCCAAAGCCAGTATACATTGGCGAAAACCTAACATATAGGGCGAAGGGCATTTTCTTTAGGGCACGGGAATATGCTAAACAAAACAACTATGTTTTCTGCTGGACCTCTAATGGACAGGTGTACCTGCGTAAAGAAGAAGGTTCTAAGAGCCTAATTGTCAAGGACGAAGACCAACTGCAAAACATCGAAAAGGGGGCATGACTGAAAAATAGTATGTACACTCTCTATGCTACTTATAGTTTTCACAATAGGTTAAGTAAAATAAGTTTTGCTTTTCGTATTATGTACCTTAAAGTTATACCTAACTGCCTACAATATTACACACAAAACACACATTACACACAAAAATCACACACTACACTCCACAAACATTACTCACATACAATGACACGACACACAGTTTTCACACATATTCTTGAATCACTAGTGTTGATTTCACAACGTATACACAATGGACAAACAAGTATCATTCATCGGCTACATTCATGTCACTTGCTCCTAAACCTCACTAGGCGCTATGCTATCGCCTCGTCATTACTACCCTTGGGGTATTTAATACACTGTATGTATTTACGCAGTGTGTGCAAAGATAATATCTTTCATATAACATGAGTAGAAACATAGAAACACTATATGATAGCATTGATAATGTGACGGTTTCGGAGGCCCATTTATGTACACCTGAAAATGGTTTGTCCTACATGAACTTGTATAAGTCAAAAAAACAGATTGTGATAATTTCTCAAAATATTAGGAGCATATCTAAAAATCTTGATGATTTTTTGGTTTTGATAAAACGCACAAACATTGAACCAGATATTATAGTTTTGACCGAATGCTGGCTCTCAAAGTGCTTCAGCGTTCCGCATTTAGATGGATATGAGTCTGCCTCAACCAGCAATAACTTAATGCAGAATGATGGTGTAGTAGTTTACACCAAAACTAATATCAGAACGAAGTCTTATGAACCTTCTATTATGAACGCAAACTGTTTAGTCACAATAATTAATAATGATGTTGCGATAATTTCGATCTACCGCTCACCCTCTTATAGTAACATAGATAACTTCATTCATTCATTAGATTCTACACTTTAGAGTTTAGCTAGTTTCAATAATGTAGTACTACTTGGAGATATTAACATAAATATTATAGATGACGAGGAAACCCGGAAGTCATCTGATTATTTAGATGTCTTAGCCTACCATGGTCTTCTACCATCTCATACTTACCCTACCAGGAAATCGAGCTGCCTTGATCATGTTATATTAAAAACTAAACAATCTGCGCTGACTCTTGTCATTCAAAACACTCTGACGGATCATAACACTATATTATTAGCACTACAAAATAGTAACAAAAAAATATACACACCTGAAATTATTTCAAAAGTTGATTACGAGGCAATTAAAGCAGAGCTATCTAACATCGATTTTAACTGCGTGCTAAGTGCTATTGATTGTAATTTTGCAACCAATGTTTTTGTTGATATCTTGACCAAAATTGTTCAAAAAAACACTTTTTTTTGTAAAACTCTCACGCAGGAAAACACCAATTAAGCCTTGGATAACACCGGGGCTTATACGATGTATGAGGCATCGAGACAAACTACATAGTAAAGTACGTAAGTCACCTGATAACGAAAGCTTAAAACTTATTTATAAGAGATATCGAAATTTCTGTAACTCACTCCTACGGAAACTAAAAAAATTATATGACAAAACACAATATTGAAAAAGCTGGCACTGATGTTAGGAAAACTTGGGAAATTATCAATAACATAACTAATTACAAACCTAAAAAATCTCTTCCGCAAGACCTCATACAAGGAAATGATCCGTCCACAATTAATAACTCCCACAATTAATAACTATGTTAATGATTTTTTCGCAAATATTGGTAAAAACTTAGCTGAGAAGGTATCGTTATGTGGCACAAATACTCCATACATTCTGGCCAAAACCCACAAGTCTCTAAACTCTTTTGGACTTATAGACATCGAACCTTTAGAAATACATAGCTTGATAAATTCCCTTAAAACTGATTGCTCTATTGGATGGGATAATATATCCTCCCGCATTATAAAACAGAACAAAGACTTCCTTTTATTGCCTCTAACACATATTTTTCGTCTAAGTTTCTCTACATCTGTTTTTCCTAGAGCTTTCAAGAAATCAGTCATACTACCAATATACAAGGCTGGGGATAAGCATAATGTTACCAACTATAGGCCAATATCGATATTACCAGCTCTCTCGAAGATCTTAGAAAGGGCTTTAAATAACAGGCTGGTCAAATATTTAGAAAGTAATAAACTCATCTCGGAAAATCAATTTGGTTTTCGGGAAGGACGATCAACTGCAGATGCCGTATCTGAGCTCAACAACTATGTCATAGGATGTCTAGATAGAGACAATAAATGTTTAGCTATTTTTCTAGATTTGGCAAAAGCATTCGATACGGTGTCAATATCATTGCTTGTGGATAAGCTGGAAGACCTAGGAATACGCGGAAACCAATTGGAGTTGATGCGGAGCTACCTTAGTGAAAGAACGCAAAGTGTTAAAATCGGGGAATATGTAAGTTCTGAACTGCCCGTCACTTACGGAATCCCACAAGGTTCTATCCTTGGCCCAACTCTCTTCTTGGCCTACATGAACCAAATATGTGACCTTGAAGTGCATAATTGTAGGTTACTCGCTTTTGCTGACGACACAGTATTGTTGTTCCAGGGAGAGAATTGGGAAATGGCCTACCGCCACGCCCAAGCAGGTTTTAATTTGGTGACCAAGTGTCTCTACCAAAACATACTTACCCTAAACGCAACTAAAACGAAATATTTAACTTTTTCCCTAAGGAAGCCAGGACTCCCAAACCAAGCTGAACATTTAATTAGAGCTCACACTATACTATGCCTCCAGACTACCAAAATTGACTGTGACTGTCCGTTATTGGAAAACTGTAACACTATAAAATATCTAGGTGTCACACTTGATTCTCATATGACATATGAACCCCATATTGTTTTACTTACTAAAAGAATACGTAAGCTGATTGCAGTTTTTAAAAACATTAGACACGCTGCAAACGAAACTCAACTAAAAACTACTTACTTTGCTCTGTGCCAATCATTGTTGATTTACTGCCTAACATCTTGGGGTGGCGCTGCTGTTACACACATTCTCCCGCTCGAAAGAGCACAGAGAGCAGTGCTCAAAGTAGCCCAATCTCGTCCCTTTAGATACCCTACAAAGAAGCTCTACGATGACTGTCAAGTTCTGTCTGTTAGGAAACTGTTTATACTGCAGACTGTACTCAAACAGCACAAATTAATTCCGGATATGCCAGTTATGAACAGAAGAAGAGCAGACAAAATATACGGCACTGTTCTTTGCAAAACTTCAGTTGCGAAAAAGCATTCATACTTTCTGTCAGCATACCTATATAATCAAATAAATAAAATAGCACCAATATATAACACAACATATATACAATGTAAAATAAAAATTTAAACCTACTTACAGAGTTTGGACTATAAACAAACAAAAGACCTATTGCGCATCCTGTCTTAACCCTCTCCTTGCATACAAACACTTTGAACACTCATAACTCACAGAGTCATATACAGGCTGTTCAAAGTAAGATGTCCCCTGCCTTGGTTGGCATGCCTACCAAGACAGGGGACATCTTGCGGGGAACGAACTGTACACACACACACACACACACACACACACACACACTTACACACGCACACATACGAACTCTGACATTCCATGCAGTTGGCTGTATAAACATTAAGCACAGATAAAATAATACTATACCTACGTATAATTTAAAATAAGATTAAAATATGTTAAAACTAAAAAGTAAAGTAATATCTAAGTTATTATATGTACGTACTATTAAATATTAGTTCATTTCTTATCTATATATACTGTGTAGCCAGCCGAACCAGAGATCCCTCGCGTCTACATACAAGTATATTGTTTACTTAGTTAGAGCGAGGAATCAAACTTGTAGACTACAAAGGTTATAGTTGCAATGTATACCTACCTTCTATCTTACTACTTTGTATAAAAATAGCTGTAAATTATCCATTAGATAGTACCTTACGTTGTATACCCAGACTATGTTAATTGTTAACCTTTATTATTGAAAATAAATACTTTTTATTATTTTTTTATTATTATTAATGGCACAATCATAAACACATGGTAGCATGCAATTAAATTTAAACCTTGGTTTGCGTCGCGACTTTCGTTGGAGTTTTGTTGTGGCAGATGTGAACTTAGCCATCATCAGATCTGATTTCTTAGCAGACTCCTCCTCCTCCTGCCAGACTGCACTAACAAGAAACTTGTGGCCGGTACAACCGGCCTAGTTACTTGTGTGGAGTTGTCAAACGTTGACCATAATAGCATCAAGGTTATATCGGCAGAAGGATCGACATTTAACAAAAATTTATCTCAATTTCCAGAAATACTGCGACCACCTGGCATTCAAAGGCAAATAAAGCATGCAACGGTGCACTACATCCACACTACCGAGGGCCCGCCGATCAGCTGTCGACCACGTCGCCTCGGACCTGAGAAGCTGGCTGCTGCGAAGAAGGAGTTCGAGGACATGCTGAGTTGCGGCACTGCGAGGCCATCCAACAGCCCATGGTCCTCACCGCTACATCTAGCACAGGAGCGTGACACATCCTGGCGTCCCTGCGGTGACTACCGCGCGCTCAACGCACGAACCAAAACGGACCGGTATCCCGTGCGGCACATCGGGGATTTTAACCAAGAACTATCAGGTGCTACCGTTTTTAGTACTATAGATCTGGCTAAAGCATACCAGCAAATACCTGTCTACGAGCCCCACATTTGTAAAACAGCCATATATATGCCAAATATAGTTATTTATTTTGAAAAAAAATACCTGTGGTCCCTATGAGTACCTTGGCCAGTAACATAAACCGATTGTGGTCCCTATTTGTACAGTGTCTGATATTGAAAATGTTGTTAATTAGTGGGATTATAAAATACTATGGAGGCTGTTAGGGTCATGAGGTAAATGGCATCTTTTGAAACATGGCGTCACACACAATGGAACTTTGCATACATTGCACTCTATTTTTGTCCTTTTGGGATTAGTTCTAGTGCTGCAGAAACGGCAGCGCCGTTTGGTACCATCATGAGGCATATGGGTTCCAACATTAGCCAGGCGGACCTCATCAGCAATGCTGTACACCCGTCTTTTCTTATTTTTCAAGATAGTGGTGCTTGCTTTACTTGAAGTAAAGTTGTTGATCAGGCCTCTTGCTACACGTAGACGAAACTCACGATGACTATTATTTCGCTTCACATGACCATCACCATACAGGATGTAAAGCGTTTATGAGAGCTGCTTCTAGCAGAAACCAAAACATGCGAAACCAGTTTTGCTTAGATTTACGGCCTATAGAATAAGAGCTTCTAAAATGGTCAAAGCGATCAACTCTACTCATGTTTTTTGTATACTTAGCTATTGCTGTGGGGCAAAACATAGGTTTTCTTGAACCGTATTTTTGTTTGCGTTGTATGATTTGCACCTCTCTGGGATGAAATGCGGTAGTGAGTATAGTGGCAACGTGAACATCTTTGGTGTCCATCCATTTGATCACAGATACTGGAGAACAATGCTGAAACATAAACTTTCCTGGTTTTAAGCTCATTGGGTCCCTTTTCCCGTTTTTTTTAGTTATTTCGTTTGGAAGGCCTTTTCTGTTTGGTCTTACTGTTCCCACAGTAAATATATTGTTTTGATGCAGCATCTCCATTAGAGGTAGGCTTGTGAAAAAATTGTCAACAGCTACTTTCATTTCATTTCATTTCATTTATTCATGTCCTTTGACATATTGCATGTGCTTGGACAAGTCAAATTAACAAAGTAAGTAGGTAAGTAGGTACCTCAGTTTATACACAAAAAATAGAAAAAACTAATAATTACTTATTAAAAATACCCAGTTATATAAAACAAGCGATAAGTTATCTGCAAAAGCATCGTCAATTATAATATTAAATATAAACCATTCAAATATTTCATTAATCACATTTCCAAAAACAATGTTTTGTCAGCAAAAGCTTCGTTCAACTTATAATAACTTTTATTAATTAAATGTCCTTTTATAAATAATTTAAATGAGTTATCTGACATATTTTGTACATTGTCCGGTATTTTATTATACAATTTTATTGAGGTGCAGTAATAACTTTTGCTTACCTTAGCTAATCTAATTTTGGGTAAGACGAGGCGATTTCTATGTCTAATATTATAATTATGTACATCTGTATGTTTAGTCATCTCATTTATATTTTCTCTTACATGAAGAACATTCTGTAGTATAAATTCCCCAGTCATTGTCATTATGCCTAATTCCCTAAATTTATCCCGACAAGAATCAATGTAGCCCATTCCTAAAATGTAACGAATTGCTCGTTTCTGCAGTAAAAATACTCTGTTGGCATCTACGGCAGTCCCCCAGAACAAAATGCCATAAATCATTAAAGAGTGGAAATAAGCAAAATAGACGTCACGAGCAGCCTTTATCCCTCCTAGCTCCTTGATTTTTTTTATGGCATAAGTAGCTGAACACAACTTTTTGAGCAGAATGTCAAGATGGATTGCCCATGTTAATTTAGTGTCCAGCCACACACCCAAGAATTTTACGCTATTCGTTGGTGACACCTTTAAATTATCAAAAACATTTTCCATACATTTAGGAGTGTCATTGTGTCTAGTGCCTAAAGAAAATTGTATAATATTAGTTTTGTCCACATTTAAAAGCATGTTGTTTGCTGAGAACCAGACTTTAATGTTATTGATAGATTCTAGAATCGTTCTACTCGCATTATGGATCGATTTATCTTTAATGATTAGACTAGTATCATAAGCAAACAAGATTACATCTACGTTCTTAAGCACAACGGACACATCATTAATATAAACTAAGAAGAGCAAATGCCCTAAAATTGATCCTTGAGGAACACCTAAATTAATTGTACACTCTTTAGATCGACATCCATTTATCTCAGTGATTTGTCTTCTACTTTTGAGATAAGATCTAAAAACTTCCAACTCATTTCCACCCAATCCATAATTCTGTAATTTCCCTATCAAAATTGTATGGGACACGCAGTCAAAAGCTTTGGATAAATCACAGAAAACACCGTATGTTTTTTGTGATTGCTCCAAGCCTGAATACACATCCTCAATAAGTTTCAGAATGGCGTGTTTCGTCGACTTTGCTTTCTGAAACCCAAACTGCCTTTCACACAGTGTTCCCATCTTTATTAGAAAATTTGAAAGCTCCTCAGCTAGATATTTTTCAAAAAATTTACTTAATGTCGGAAGTACTGATACAGGCCTATAATTGTTACAGCTATGAGTGTCTCCTTTTTTATGCAAGGGCACTACTTTGGCAATTTTCATTTCATCTGGGAACAAACCCCTACTAATGCAGTTGTTTATAATCTGCATCATTGGTGCTGCGATCTCTATTTCTAATTTTTTTACCAAGCATGGTGTAATATACCAGTAGTCATTTGACTTTTTTGGTTTTAATTGTCTTATAATTTTAACTACACGTGTCAATGTAACAGGGCATAGGGTAAATGTATTCTTCTGTTTTGGTATATATTCATTTAAATATTGCATCGACACATTCAGTGAACTCGTCAATTTTTTTGTTAAATCTACAGATACATTAACAAAATAGTCATTAAAATAATTACAAATGTCATTCTTATTACTAATCATATTATTACCATTATCTAAAATCTTATCACATGTCATATCACAGTTAGATTGTTTTCCTGTCTCAGTTTTAATAATCTGCCAGACACACTTGATCTTATTTTGAGAAAACTCTATTTTATCCCTATAATACAAGTTGCTTCGCATTCACACAAACGCTTTTAAAATTATTACTGTACCTAGTTACAAAGTCTTTAAGGAGAGTGTTATTACCTTCTCTTGAAATTGCATATAGGTTAAACAGTTTCCTTCTCGAGATAATAATGCCTTTAGTTGCCCACTGATTAAATTTATTTGGACATCCTATTTGTGACTCAGATATAGGAATATTCTCATTTAATTTCTTCAAAAAACACTTAAAGTAGGTCTCATAGTCACAATATAGTTCTGGTTTATGTAAGACCTCAAATAAACTCCTTTTCAAACATCGTAACTTATCATCAGTAACTTTTCTTAAAGACCTCTTAAGTGCAGTACTATATTCAACATTCAATTCTACTTCAACCATTTGTGCAAGGTGATCTGACTTAATACCTTGGAGAACATTAACGCTGTTAACTTTAGAGTCTGTGAAGATGTTGTCAATACAGGACTTACTAAATTTAGATACTCTGGTATATTCATATACTTGCTGCTTTAGCAGAAAACTTATAAGTATATCAGATAAGATATTTTTTGATTCCTGCTCTAAAGAAAAATGTATATTAAAATCTCCACTTAAGATTATAGTTTTATTATTAAAATTAGTAATTTTATCTAGGCATCGTTCTAAGTTAACCAGAAAAACATTTACATCGGCACTAGGTGACCGGTACACAACTAGTATGAAAGCATCATCAATTTCAATACAACTTACTTCAAATACTTTTTCTATAGACATTTTATTAATGTCTTCTCGTTTTTTAAATTTAATATTGCTTTTAGCTAAAATGAGGCAGCCTCCACGTATATTTTTTGTTCTACAGAAAAATGAAGTTACCTTGTAGCCCTCTATATTTAATAAATTTATATTACTATGGGATAGCCATGTTTCAGTAATACACATGATATCGATGCGTTCGTGTGCCAGAAATAAACTTAAAGTATTTTCTTTTTTAGAGACACTCGAGATTTTGATGGCATATATTTATTTTACGTCTTCTGGATTTAACACCATGAGAAAATTTTGGGGTAGGGTATCCATTTTGTCCTTTTTGCAGGACGAAGCGTCATCTTCATACAAAACTTTCAAGTTGCTCTTGTTGACTCCTTGCACACAAGCTGTGGCAATGCAGTTTGCTGTAGAGTCTTTTGCGTTCGCAGAATATATTAGCGACCCATCTTCCTCGTTCAGTTCAACGATATTTATATTTTTGTGCATAGACGCCAAACTAAATAACTTGCTATTTAGCTTCCAGATTTTATCATTCGAATAAGAGTGTCGTTCATATCTGATAGTCGTAATTATTAATTTCTGCCCAGCTTTCCTCATTCTACATGCTAATTGGTCTATTTTGGATAAATACCCGCTGTCATTCCCTTTAACGGTTTTGTAATTACCAATCATTATAATTACCGCATCATTATTTGCGTTCAATGCAAGGTCTTCATCAATAATATCGTTGTAATTCTTCCCTGTTTCGCAAATATTCATAAGTCTAAAAAGGTTAGGCAAAAATTTATAAATTTTGCTGGCCATGTCCCTTGCCATAACTGTCGGAAAACATGGTCACATATTTTTCAAATTTATTTCTGTGCCCAATTTTGTTCGATTTGCTACCTGGTTTTGTCATTTTCAAAGGAAACTGTAAGGGTATGTTACTCTCATCGTTTATTTCCTCCTTTTCATTTCCTTCGATTCTCACTTTATTAAATTTATCTTCTATGATTTTTTGCAAAGTTTTCAGCCGACTTTCAAGAAATGTAACTTTATCTAGTGTAACTTCTTGACTTCTTAACTCTTCTTCATACTTGCAAATCATGTTTAGAAATGTCTCACTTTCTTCTTTTAGGGCCATGATAGTCTTTTCCCTTTGATCTAACTCATCTTTGATCAATCTGTTTGTTTTAGTTAGTCGGTATATTATTTGACTATTTTTGATGTGTCTTCTTTCAATGGTTCTCTTCTTTCGCCTACTAGTTTTCATAATTTTTACTCCTCTTTTGAGGATTGCCGGGTAAAGTGACTTAACCAGTAACTCACTGTATCTAGTTTGAAGTCCCTGAAGCTCAGTATTTTTTAATTCGTTGTATTTTAACTGTAATTCCTGAAGTTCATTATTTTATGAATCAAGATTTCTTTTAAGTCCACTTAATATATCAAAGTTTTCATAAGTATCTCGTTCTTTAATCAAATTAGAATTCTCATTTTGCAAATTAATAAAACTCCCTTGGAGTACAGAATTGTTTATCTTCTCTTCACAAAATTTCTTTTTCAAAGAATTTATCTGCTTGCATATATTTTCGAATTCTTTCGCGCTAATTTCTTGTTCACCTAAAAGTACGCAATTTAATTTATCTTTTTCTTCTAACTTTTCTTTCAAACTTTCAATTATTGAAATGTACTTTTTAAGTGAACTTTCATTGGTATCATCTTCCTTACATTCCAACATTTTCCGTGTCTTGGATCTGGTGTTCATTACAGAAATTCAATCTACTTTAAACTTTATCAATAACCTCCGGTACGGAGGCCGCACTGCTCTGTGCGAACAATATAATATAGTACGAGTTATGATCGATCATAAAATTTCTCGTTACTAAACGAAATTAGTAAAATGTTTAGTCTATAGCAACATTTAGGATCTGTCACTCATCAATATTGAGTCAGTCAGTATTCATGTATAAATGGTTTGGCTACAAGGACTAGAATCCAGGCCATCAACATTTTAACAAACAGAATGAGTGTGACTTTTACTTCACTGTCAGTTGCGTCAGTTCAGTTTTCTGTTTTTCGTTGCTGCGGCAAATTCAGTGGTAGATTACAATTTTGGATTATAATTGTTATTCTATTGGTTGTTCAAAACCCAAAATTTCAAATATTGCGTTAGTGTGCGTGTATCTCAAAAACAGCCGTTTTACATATGATATTTCTAAGTTAATTTTTGTAGTAAAAACTAGGACTTGCCGGTATGTTGGATGTTTTCTTAGGTTTCCAGCTTGCTAATTGTTCGAGTGCTTCGTATTTCTCGTAAGTTTACGTACGATTTCTTATTTTTTGGCTTTAATTTCATAAGGAGCAGCGATACACAATGTTTACAATTCGCGCACACACGCACTAATGTGTGAGGTAACACATTTCTACATAATTCCATGACTACTCTGTATCCGAGACCTCCAGTATCTTCCGATGAAGTACTCTTTCCTGTGTATATATCAAATGAGTATAGGTATCCGGATTCAGCATCACAGCGTGCCCATACCTTATAACCCCGCTTTATGGGTTTCTTGGGCATGTACTGTTTCATGCTGCTTCGGCCTTTGAATTTGACTATACTCTCATCAATGTTCTGAGATGATGACTGACTACACATGGTGGAAAAATTATTGTTGAGGATGCTTATCTTTTGTCTAATTTTGCATAGTTTATCATAATTTGGATCATTCCGTGGCAGTTCAAGGTATTGGTCACATGAAAATTTTCTATCAATTTGTTGTATCGTTTTATATCATGACTCTGCTAATTACTGGGGTATGATAAAAATCATCATTCGACCAGTAAAGCTCATAATCAGGCAACGGATGCAGCAGACCCATCAATATAATAATTCCAAGGAAAGCACACATTTCTTCTCTATCGGTTTCTGTCCAGCTTCTGGATTCATTTTTGACAGCACGCAAGTTGGTGTTTGCAACAAGAATATCAATAACATCTGGTGTGAACATGTGTTGAAAGTAGTCCAGAGGCAAATGTCTATTATTATAGGCAAAAGCAGGTGCAGCTTTTTTTGTGAATACTGGATATTGCTCATTTTCAATATTTGCTGTCTATGATCTATCTCTTTGGCTCAACTGAATAAAGGTAGCAGGTTCTTCACTCAGGGCCGGTTTATTGATCCGTAGTTAACTCAACCATTAGTTAAAAATAGTAACCAATGGTCAGATTTCGCCAAAATGCGTTTTTTGATAAATAGTTAGCCTAACTAATGGTCAAAATATCAACCACTAGTTAAAAAAAGTTACCAACCGAAGTTGGAGAGTTAAATGGTTATGTGATTAGTTTGTGAAGCTACTTGTACTCATACGCATGAAGCTCGTGCTGTCGTTCTTCTCACTCCCGCTATGCACTCGGACGCGAAAGCGACTGAGATGGAGTAAATAGTAAAAAATAAACTGTTACTTTCTAACTCAGCCGTGGCATGAGTGCATATCGGCTGTGGAATGTTATGCATAATAATTTGTTACATTACCTACCTTGTTTGTTTATATCAATAATGAATGTGTATGTGCGCGGTGTGTGCCTACTTTTTGGTGATTGTACCTAGTCAAACCTTTGAAGGTTTTTAAGGTACTATATTATAATTATAACTGTGTATAAAATAAATTAAAAAAAAAAAAAAAAAAAAAAAAAAAAAAAAAACTATATGGCTGATGGTCAAACCAACCCCTAACATCTGTTTTGTGAAAGTTCTCTTGTTGTCAACGACGTATTTCTCAAATAATTAACATGAATTTAAACATAGTTAGATACTGGTGTCGGTTCTGTGTTAACTTTGTTAAAACTAAAGCTAATTTTGGTTATACAAATTTTAAATTTAACTTTGCTAAAGCTAATTTTAGTTCCTGTTCTTTTAAAATAAACATCTCATAGATTTAGCTGCTCTAAATTGAGTCACTTAAATAAAATATTAATTCTCTATGGTTTGCTTCACCTATAGTCCATAGACGTAGAATTTTTTCGCTACGCTAAATAGACAAACAAAGCGTGGGAGAGAGAAGTCATTTTTAAATGTACCCCGTGCAAGAAGAAAAGTGGCAGCAACAATGTATTGAATGTGACATGTTTTGCTTGAGTACATGCGCATACCGGACGGTCTCTTCTGCAGTTTAACTAATTTTGTAATTTTTTTAGTAATCTTACTATTAAATAATAAATATTACTTTGTATGACAATGGTGTCGTGTTCAGTTTGTGACTGTGAAG
The DNA here is from genome assembly GCA_932527175.1 of Operophtera brumata. Classification (NCBI taxonomy): domain Eukaryota; kingdom Metazoa; phylum Arthropoda; class Insecta; order Lepidoptera; family Geometridae; genus Operophtera; species Operophtera brumata. The sequence goes on along the minus strand of OW052226.1, from coordinate 42,932,794 downwards.
ATACAAGACGTAATTATCCGGGAAAATACACGTTTCACAGGTAAATAAGAGATTATTGGTAAATCGATTGTATTGCTTATTTTATCAATTCTGCTTTAGTAAATGGCCTAAAAACCAGTTTAATTCGTAGATTAGGACTTTCCCTTATATTTTTTAATAATATTTCGTTGCTGCACCTAGAAATAAACAATATTTTATGTAAAATATAAAAATGTTTGATTACGATAGGGCTTGACCAAGTGATGACGTCAGAAATATCGATAGTCCTGTTGCAGTCTATATCGTAGTATAATGAGCATCATGTAAAAAGAACGCTGGCGCTCAAGCTTCTTCAGGCGTTCCAGCGTTCTTTTTAAGAGATTACTTACTTTTCTACTTATTTAAGAGATGTACACACCTATGCATTGAATGAGTGCCTACCTAGTTTACTACAAATAATGTACAATTATAGTACGCGTCATGTAAAAAGAACGCTGGAACGCCTGTAGAAGCTTGACCGCCAGCGTTCTTTTTACATGACGCGTACTATACCTACCTATAAATTAAATTTTTGTCCATCCTAGAATGGAGGTTTACTTTGTTTGGAGTAAATATGTGTGCTCTGTTAACATTTTACCGTTTTTTTAAAATCTATAATAACCAGGTGGACATTGAGGTGTGTGTTTTTGTATTGACTATTGAAAAGGTAACTTTAAAGCACCACGGGTGTTTTTATTGCAGTTTGTGTAGTAGATATTTTGGAGTAAATATTTACGTTGTTGATTATTACACACGCCTTTTTCCCCGAAAGGATATATTTATTCTTTATTTTTTATAAATAAATATTGTTTATTTCTGCTTAATAAAATAATAGGTAACAAATTACATTTAAATATACCCCAAAAATTCCGTTCCAGCGGGACTCGAACCTGCACCCTCGCCTGTGATCAGCGATGCCTTTACTTTCGAACTTTGAACAGAAGGTTTCCAATGAAACACCTGTAGATACAGCACTATCAACTTGGCGCTATAGCCGAGTTGATAGTGCCCACAAATTTCGTCTCCAGCGTCATAGCTCGATCTATGGCTAAATTGTTTAAGGCATCGCCGATGACAGGCGAGGGTGCGGGTTCGAGTCCCGCTAGAACGGAATTTTTGGGTTACATTTAAATTTAATGTTATCCATAAAGCACTTGAAAATAATAAACTTTGGGGTAACAAATTGTCGATAGATAAAGTTGCAGAGTGAAAAATTATATGGGCGTAGCACGGCTAATATAAAATGTTTTTGTGCTGTCAGATTTCCAAGTAATCCTTTGCTACGAGAAAAATGGTTATCGGTTATAAGAAGACTTAGTATCTGCAGCAAACATTTTAAGTTTAAATTTAAAAGGGAAACTCTAAGATCCCACCTATAAATAAAACCGTAATATTTAGGGGTCAATAATAATAAAGGTTTATTTATTAACTGTATTCAAAATTGGAATAAGAACCTTATTCTCTTTATGACGTCAAATCCGCAAAACTTTGTTATTCTTAAGTTGTATTTATCTACCATACACATCACGGACGGATGATGAATTCTATCGACAATGTAAAAGTGTTGGTCAAGGACAACACTATTTTTAAATCAGCATAGACTTTCACCAACACGTGCACATATTTTTTTTGGTTCCATCTTCGATCTCTGATTGTAAATCTGGTACATAAACTAAATATATGCCTATAGTCATGCATGAATGTATGTAGTACATTTTCCTAGCCGGAATCATGAACTTTTTGTATAATAGGTCTATGGCCGGAATAGAACATCGTTGAGCTAGTCTAGGGTTACCATCGCGAAATTAGTTCAGATTTTAGGTCCTTTTTTTGGTACCACCCGACAAGCCTACTTCATGACAAATAAACGTAATTTTCTAGTTGTTTTGTGATAACCAGGCGCGGTCGCAGCTCAAATTTTTGGTTGGGGTGTCATCTTGGCTCTACTACAAAGTCAAAAATACTTTATTTATTTAAATCACAAGGATAATTTTGAAACGACTTATAAACTTAATTTACTTCTGTTCCAACGCGACCTTGATCAAACGCGATCTAAAAATTCAGTACTTTAGCTCGAGGAGAGTGCAGTAATAAAGTTAGCTATTACTTGAACATATAACATCTTGTATTGGGGATAAGTTCCTAGCTTTGAAGTCGATATTTTTTCGTAAAGAAAAAATGATAATATTACTTGCCTTGCTCGGAGTAGTCCAAGAAGAGAAGAAGAAGAAGAAGAGTTCTGAAGGTTCATCCATATAAACATACATAGGCGCTAATCTCATTACCCTTCCTCACTGAAACAAGTCCAAGCAAAGCTATGCCTTATGACCCCCGTGATCCTCCCGCGGACCGTCACTGGTGTTATCTGAAGTTTTTGAGCCTACACGTTTGTTTTCGGAAGGACTTCCCAATATCTACAACTAGTATAAGTCTGGGCAGACGAGAACATCTCCCCTATGATGGGAAAACGCGGAAACGCGCTTGTGAAATTTTTATTTTTACTTTGAAATTTGGAGGAATTCTGAAGTTATGGGCGGAAACTGCGACAGCAACCAGGCAGAACCGCAAACGAGGCCATTAAAAAAAAAAAAAACTCATGTTAGACATGGCAAAAGGACAAAGGTCCAATGCGAAAACAAACAAATAAAAAAAACAATCATCACTGCCTGACACTGCCATCACACATTGCCTGTCACGAAAGACAAACAACCAAACAACTTACGGAAGGGGATTCAATCTGCCATTTTTGAAAGAAACGTCGTTTTTATTTTATTACATTTTAATGTGTTTTTTCGAGTTATTTCCTGTAATTTTTGTGGCATTTTAACCGGTTTAACTTGGATAAATGGCACATGTGTGAAGTAGTGAAATTTAAGTGTATTGCGTGTCTCTTCGAAATGGTGGATTTTTCCCAGTAAAAACAAAGTTTTTCTGCTACTATTTAAACTGGGTTATGACTTGACGGAGACTCTTGACGACTTGACTATAAAAATATTATAATAATTATATCACTTGATATTGACAAAATTATTGCGAATAATGCACAGAAGCCATTACCTAAGCTAAGAAGAAGAAGAAGAACTTACGGAAGAAAAAATACGTTATAATTATGGTCTATGACTATAGCCTGCCCGAAAGCACAGAATAAATATTAGTACAACGAAAGGGCGAAGGAAAAAAAAATAACATTGCCTGTGGGTGGCGGTGGCGGCTGTGTTTTTCATTGGGGAGACATTTTTGTACGACACGATAATGCACAGCCTGATTTTGTACACCCCGATCATTGGAAGCCAGTGGCACGAATGTTCAGGCTGCGCATAATCGCCTGTACCTATTCATCACATGGTGATTTTGTACGACCTGATTATGTACAGCACGTTTTCCGTGACCACCTTGTGATTGGTCGAAAGTCTATCTAATCCCTAGCCCCCCATTGGTTAACACGAAGGAGTAGTCATGCCTCGTTTGCACTATACAGTTCAAACTTATTTAACTTAGGGTGACCAATATAAATAATATATATTGAGTTTCCGGAACCTACCATTTATTTTCTGTAGGAATATTTGAGCAGGGTGTTGTGGACTTGTGGCCTAACTCATGGACTTATTTAATGGGTCAAGACCCGTGCTCACCCTAGGTTCTCTACCTGGGTGAAGCATGGAGTACCTACCTGCGCGTCCTCGTGCTCCAACTACCAGTAAGTAAAGTCATGCGCAATTATTGCAATTTTGAGAAAACATGTCTAAGAACCATCGCTATGAAAACCTGCTTTCAAATCGAAGTATGGCCGAAGCATGGCATCGGCTGATATATGCCAAGCCACGCATTCAAGTTTTGCGATGACTGCGGCTGACTATATCGGCCCGTAGCAACACTAATTGCTACGGTTGCTACGGGCTACATTGTTGCTACAGGCTGATATAGTCAGACGCAGTCAGCGCAAAACTTGAATGCGCGGCGTGGCATTAGCCGATGCCATACTAACTGGTCAGCTGGACTTGACTGGACTTGTCCACATTTTGTTGTAGCTTGTGTGGCTGTGTGTCTGTCTGTGGCATCATAGCCTTTAATAACAGAAATAGTGGTAGTAGAAATGGCTTGCAAGCACAACTTCATTAGCCCAAGTTAATAACAGAAATAGTGGTAGTAGAAATGGCTTGCAAGCACAACTTCGTTAGCCCAAGTGCAATGCTGGCCACATTAGCCATAGACCTCCCCCATAGAATGCCATAACGAACGGTGTTGAGCAGCCTCCATCCACCGTTTTTTTTTAACGTTGATACACCTTTGTTTGACCACGATCTCACCTGTTGGTAAGTGACGATGTGGCCGAAGATGGAGCACAAAGGTCTAGAAGGCACCTATTCACTCTAGACTTGAAGAGACCCAGATTATAGTTTTCAGGAAAGACAGACGACGGTAGTGTATTCCACTCCTTAGCAGTTCGCATTATAAAGGTAGAACCGAAACGTTTTGTGCGAATAGAAGGTATACTAATGAGGTAAGGATGGTACTGAGCCGTACGCCTGCTCGTCCTATGATGAAACGGAGATGGTGGGATCAGATCGTGCAGTTCCTGGGAGCATTCCCCTAAATGTAACCTATAGAAGATCGAAAGGCATGTAACCTTACGGCGGTGCTCGAGTCTCTGGATCTTAGTCTCCGCCATATGTTGCTCATTTATAAGCCTGAAAGCACTACGTTCGATCGAGTCCAAGGCAGCTAGCTGGTATTTGGCCGAACCATCCCAAACATGGCAGCAGTACTCCATACCAGCCCGGACTTGTGCTTTATATCAACTGAGAAGCTGTCCTGGTGTGAAGTAACGCTTTACCTTATTCAGGATGCCTAGCTTCATGGCAGCTGTTTTTGCCTTAGACTCGATGTAAGAGCCAAAGTTGAGAGTAGGCGTGAGTGAAACTCGAGGTGATCTCCTATAGCTACAGGTACATCACAGAATATAGGAACTTGGAGAAATCGACTTTTTTTCGCCGAGAAGAGACAAGCCTGCGTTTTAGAGGCATTGAACTTGACTAGATTGGCATCACCCTATCACCCATTGATCGGGCAGGGCATCATCACTCGCTCAAGGTCGCGCAATATATACCTACAGCCCGGCCGTTCCTCAGACGTAACAAGTGACAGTCGGTTGTCGGACGCACGCCTGAGCGCTCGCGCAACACGTTTCCCGCGCAAATATGCCGTCGCGTACATATTGTGCTGTATATGGATGCAATAGTCAAAAAACAAATAAAGAATTATAATTTTTTGCATTGCCGAATGACGAAGAAATTTAAGTTATTTGATTGATGTAGGATTAGTTATTTTCTGTAGGTACATATCGAAGTAATGCCTTTCATATGTGTGATTTCTTGTGCATACAGAATAGATTTCAAAGATCTAGGTTGTAATATAGGTTTAAGTAATTACTTGAATTTAGGTACCTACCTACTTATTGATCTACTTACGTGCTTAATTAGACTTTACTTCTGAATCGCTCTAAATTAGCAGTAGAAGAGCTTTTTTGTGAAAGAGTTCGTCCGGGGAAGTACCTACTACCACCATACCTATTTCTGCCGCAAAGCAGTAGTGCTCGCATTGCTGTGTTCCGGTTGGAAGTGGTTGCCGGTGAAATTACAGGCACATAGACTTTTCATCTTTATGTCTCAGGGTGGCGGGTGCAGTGCAATGCCACATAAGGCGCGTCCTAGGTGGACGTGATCTATGTGATAATGCGCTGTTCATAGGCAGAGGTTACCGCTTATCATCAAGTGGGCTCCCTGCTTGTTCCGTCATTCTTAGTTCTTATAAAAATAAAAAAAACATAAATAAGTTTTTATTTCTACATAATAACAATATTGATAATAACATGTGGTACTTACGTAATTCGTAGGTACATAATATGTACCTATTTCAAAATGAAAATAGGTACTCGCAAGGTACTTTATGTAGCTTAGGTTATTTAGAGCGAGTTAAGTTCATAATAACAATAATTATGTTTTGCTTGCTTGGCCTGTGACGCAGGATTCCTGCCTCGGAACAAATATTTGTGCGATCGCAGATATTTGTTCAGGGTGTTCTGGGTATTTTCTATGTATAATAAAAAATATCTATCTATTTAATGTAATATAATGTATTAAGTATATCAGTTATCTTAGTACCCATAACACAAGCTTTGCTTAGCTTGGGGCTAGATAATTTTGTGTGAACTGCATTATTTATTTATTTAGTAAGAAAACGGCTGTTGAGCGAGGCACTGGTCAGCGAAAACCTAGAGACAAACACCAGGCTCCTGCGCCAGTGGGAGACTAGACTGGAGACTGCGAGGACGACCGAACCCCCTAGGAATGGCCATCGGGTCCTCTCATCCGGTCACCAACCGGCACAATGGTGCATTCTGGGATTTTTCGCGAGGCGGCGGGGCAGCCTTTTATGAGTGGCTAACTCACTGGTTGGGCCCCCTACAACCTGCGGTCGGCCAGTGGAGAACCGTGCTTCGGATCCCGCTACCCTCCAAGCCTAGCCTTCCGGCACATTTGCACCACTGCGGTCTCTAAGCCGCACATACTGAATCAAGTGCACGAACTGCTCAAACCCGTCACTTCCTCGATGGCTACACTGGACATCAATCCGAAACACGACAATGTCGCTTCACGGACTGACTTTGTCAGTGGGTGGTGACAAGCCACGGCCGAAGCCTACCACCAGACATGTAGTTACCTGTATGGCACCACCCAGATATCACGTGTAGGGACGCAAGGGTATTTTCCTACGGACACGGTTAACTTCGATCTCCAAACCTAGTCCGTACATGAATACATACATACATACATAGACACACAACTTTTTCCCCGCAGGGGTAGGCAGAGCCTCAATAGGCCACTTTTCACAGTGGGTTACACCATCGTGGAATATAATACATGAATGTCACAGCATATTTTTAAAATATTAAGAAAAATTTAAATGGAAATATTCGCAAATTTTTGGGTTTTTGTGTACATGCATTTAGTTATTCTATTTAAAAACAATAGTAAGTAATAAAAGTAATGCGGAATTTGCATCAACAATGATGTTAACACTAGAAAGGGACAAATTACTGTAGATGGCGTCTCTCGCTCTGCTTATTTCTTGTCATAACAGCGCTCTTCGCGAATTGTGACAGCTGGCTGTTGGGTTAAAACCATAGACTTCGAATTTTTTCGCTTAGATCTATGGTTAAAACCATGAGCGCTTAAAGCTACTCAGTTCCAAAATTATTCAGTACAATATATGGGTTCCGTGGTGTCCTCAACTATAACCTGCTGCTCAATTGCTCAATGCTAACTTCGCTCTCCAGTCCGCAGTAACAGGCTCGGGTAACAGGTACCACCACAGGCTAGTCACACCACCGCTTAGATTATGCAAGTCGAAAATGTGTATATTATGACACTATGGGACTAGGGGCATGGACGTAGAGTATACAAAAGGACAGCGCTCGCAGCTGAAAAACGAGCCGAGCAAGATATGTACTTTAGAGACAGTGTGTCTCTTTCTAATACGGTAACCATAAAAAAAAAATGTCCAGGAATCATTTCCAGAGACACTTATGAACGTGGAGTGGAACAAACATTATTTAAATCTAATTATTTATCACAGTTATTTATGCAGCCACATTCATACTGGAGGCTTGGTAAGTGATCAGTATCACGAATCGATAACACTTTTTGTTAATATAAAATGTTGACTTCCCCTAATAGATGACTTGGGACTGGGCCAGGCATGGCGCACTCCGCGCTGTAGGTTTCGTTTCGTTTCGTATGAGGTAGTGCTGGCCTCTGGTGTCAGAGTTTGTCAAGCCGCCCGAGGGCCTCTGACATGGCTTATCGACTGCTATTAATCAATAACAGCCGGGACCGACAGCTTAACGTGCCCTCCGAAGCATATGAAGCTACAAGTACTTAGCGGACTCATCTAGACGAGTCAATCCATTCAGGGGGCTGCCGCGCGTTAGTTAGTTCGGTAAACTCACTCAAGCGCCGCGTCGTGTCGTCCGTCAACTAAAATTTTGTAGTATTATTTATTCTGTGCTAAAATGAAGATAAACGCATACCTATTGCATCATTTGCAACGCATTCGGCTGCCTAAATACTAACAAGGATCCGAACCTCACGTTTTCACACTTCCAAGGGACATTGAAAGGTATAGAAATAAGCGTCTACATTAAAGGTAAGTAAGTAGGTATACCTACCTAACAAATGTAGACTTTTGTAACCTATCCTTAAATTGTATGTCCCCCGTATTTACGTAGTTAGATAGGTACTTACAAGATCTGCTTACAAGGTCAGGATTAGCTTTGATGAATGAAGACAGACAGGTAAGTATCTAGTACCTATTTAATTATGTTTAAGTATTTTTTTTTTTGGTAGGTAGATAATCTAGGTACCATTGACTAAATATTATGTAGGTAGGTAGTAATATTTTGATTATTCTACACAACAGAGTTCGCGTTCATACTTTTTTATTTGCCCAATTACGTAGGTAGGTACGTTTAGTACCTAATCTACCTACTATATCTACCTACTATAATATAAAGCTGAACAGTTGTTTTGTTTGATTGTTTGTTTGTAGTTATTGTAGTTAGACTGAGAGCTAATAGGTTTTGCCCGAACTATCTACTTAAAATAATCATAAAACACATATACATACACACGCCGGCACAATTAGGGGAACAAAGGCAAAATGTGAAATTTTTCAAGATTTTTGTAGTTTTTGGGGTTTTTTGGATTTTATTATTAATATTATTAATAAGAAGTTAATACAAAATAAGATTAAGGTTTTTTAAACCTTAATTTCAGGGGTAAAAAACCCAAAACCAATAAATGCAAATTTTTAAATTAAAAGCTTACAAGTTTTATGCAGTTTTTATAAAGTTTGCAGAACAACAACAACACATTAATAACGCGTATTACTGCCACGGGCTCTTATGAGAGCCTGGATGCGTTTTCCTATGCTCCCAATGATGCCATCAATCATTTCTTGGGGCAAATTTTTCCTGGGAGTTGGGATTTTTTGATGTACCCTTCTTCCGATGGCGTCCCAAACGTGTTCAATAGGGTTCATGTCAGGAGAACGTGCTTGCTGGCCAATCCATTTGCGTAATGGCAACTTCATTACAGTAATCGCGCACCACGCGCGCTGTGTGGGGCCGAGCGTTATCGTGCATAAACACAAAATCGTCGCCTATAAAGGGGCAAAAGGCATTACGTGTGGATCTCTGAGATGTATCGGAGTGCAGTCAGAGATCCATTTTCAATAACAACCAGCTCCGTACGTGCTCCCTAACATATGCTGCCCCACACCATTACTGAGCCTCCACCATATGCCACTGTTTCGGTAAAGTTAGCTTGGTTGTAGCGTTCCCCTTGATACCTCCACATCCTCTCCCTCCCATCTATGAAATTTACGCAAAAGCGGCTTTCATCTGTGAATAAAACTCGCCTCCACTCTTCTGTCCAATCACGGTGCTGTCGAGCAAACTCTTATCTGGCTACTCGATGACATACCACGAGTTTCGGTGCCTTGTCTGGCACGTATGACTTCATTTAGTCGTCGTCTCACTGTTCGTTCACTTACACGCACGTTACGCACTTTTTCTGAGACATTTCGTGTCTGAACTGCAGTTTGGCGTCGGTTTCTCAGAGTTTGCACCTTTATAAAACGGTCATCTACAGCGTTTGTTGCCCGCTTTCTGCCTTGTCCCTGTCTCCGCAAGTAAGAATGCGTCTGCCTGTATCGTTGCACATTGCGGCAGATCACAGATACCGACACACCCAATGCAATACTCACTGTACGGAAGGTGTGACCTTCCTCAATCATTGTAACAGCTCTAGCAACTTCAGTTGCAGGTAAATCACTCATTTTGTATGCAGTACAATGTGAACTCCTCAAAAGTTAACAGTAGATTGATCCAGGAGTCACAAAAACCATTTAAACAATACTCTTAGTGAAAACAATTAAGATCGCAAAAATGTTAACAAACACAAATGAGAGTATAACTTTTATTTAAACATAACAGAACACCATTATTTATCATAATGTTATTTCCTGAGAGGTTAGCCATACAAAAAACTAAAACCAATTGCAGAAATACCCAAGTAAATAAAAATAAATAATTTTTCTTTCGTGTTCCCCTAATTTTGCCGGTGTGTGTATTACATAATAGACCAAGAGCCAGGGCTTGGAATATTTATGCATTTATATACATATGCTAGCTACCCATACTTACCATGGCTACAATCAATCAAGTAAATTATTACATTACTGTCTTTAGGTTAAGTACAAATCCCCCGGCCAGCTTCTACTACACTATAATACCATAATCATTCAGGGAAATATGAACTATAGGTAGGTATTATACTTTATATAGTTTGCGCGAATCAAGATAAATAGTTGAAAACCAACATTATGATAGTTGGGTGTTGGCTCTTGGACTATTTTGTTAGCGTCGTATTTCATTCCAGATTTGATACCAACCTACACTTAAAAGAGATATTTAGTTTCATTGACAATGTACAGACTAGCGCATGAATGTAGTAGTACATGGATTGAGTGCTAAAATAGCATAGAGTGTTCCTTCTTAGTCCTATCCTAGAAGATAGCTTGCTATCCTATGTTAGAGAGAAACAAATATATTGTCACACGACAGTCGTTTTTCCGTTCCGTACCCTGAATTTTGGTATCATGCATATACATCTCCCTAGATTGTTACCATGAATGTACTAGTAATTTGACATTTGGCCTGGTACGACTAACACAAATAAAAACAGATATATTTATGCTTGTCTCATTCCATCACATGAATACATTCATATAAAATAATGAGACTGGTATAATCGATACAGTTTCGTTTTTAGCCTTAGTTCCATGCTTTAGTTCTTATTCCGAGGACTAGCGTACCTATGGCATTAGATAATCATGTTATAGTAAGCCACAAGTCGTCAACCCTTACGATCTGCGTCACTCCGCGCCAGACAGCGACAGAGTTACGCGTTTGAGAGAGAGATAAATGTTTAGGTGAATATCGCGATAGGGATTGAGCGCTAATGCGAGCTGAATTGCTCTTTGTTGCGTCCCAGCAAGAGTCGGTATTTATATAAATTTGTTCGTGAAGTGAGCCTTCTTTACTGTATATATTCTGTGACTGGGCTTAGGTTTGTAGGAAACACGTTTTTTTCCTAATATCACAGAAAGTAATAACGAACCTTGTTACTCATTACTTACAGAGTGTTCAGTGTCGGCAAACGGCGTGACTCGTGACGCAGCCATGCTGTGATGTTTCTCGTCTGCCGGGCGTCCCGCGACGGCCAACTTATAAATTTGTAGTAACGATGATCTCTTAGTATTAGAAAGGGACAAACTGCCTGTATTCTAACTATCTCTCTTGGCTCGTTTTTCCTCTATCTATGACGGTAATCTAAATTGAGTCTTAACCTAATGGAATAAGGTCTTGTTTCGGTATTATAATTTTTTAGAGCGCTTCGTCCTTTTGTATACTACGTCCATTGAGCAGAGTCATTCAAAACCTTCTGGGACAAGTTAATGACTGTTCGAGTTGTCAGCACAGAACAATAATACTCCTACCGGAGGTTGTCAGTGAGTTATCACCCTGGTCCCCTACCAGACAACTCGCTTTTGTTTACTCAGTATGGATTATGAAAATAAGTGAAAGTAGAGAAAATTATGTACATAACCATGATAGTTTCAAAAGTTATAATGTGTATGAATCCACCAAAAGCCAGCCAATCATGCCATTTTTGATGTGTTCCTCCAATTGACGACTACGTATTAGTATTCCTTAGTGGTCGGACTACATCCATGGTGGACGGCTACCTTTTCGTTCCAGTAATTCACACAGTTCAAATAAACTCTTTAGCGAGAAATCAAGTTGAAGTACACTTCAGTGTAGAGTTTTATTTGATTGATTAGAGTGGCAGCTCGGGATCGGGAAGCGTTGAGATGAGAAGCTGGTGTGCTATGTCAGCCAGGGCCCTGCAGTGTGGCGGTCGGTTTTGCGCTTGCCTGACATTGAGAATCCACGTTTCTTTATACCTACACAAACTTTATGAAGTGCGCTTCGCCAGGTTCAAGGAGCTTTGTCAACTAAGTTACCAAATTTCAGGTAGGTATCATCTATAAATGGGTACATCATGATCGGTGAATAAGTATGAGAGCAAATAATCTCATGCTTATTTTGGATGTGGAATGTATGTAAACAAAACCATTTTGGATGTGGAATGTTTGTAAACAATGATTTCATACTTAACCTAAAAATCAAACACAGGTACAACTACAAGCCAATTTTAGAGAAAAAAAAGCTACAAAGGTATAGTTTTGTGTCAGTATCGTGTACGAATATCAAAAAAAGCTTCAAAGGTATAGTTTTGTGTCAGTATCATGTACGAATATCAATCAATATAAAAAATAAACAGACATACATACATATTTACATTTTGTATACATCAACTATAGCTCAGCAGTGTAGATAAGGGGGCACTGAGGAAAAAAGAACAAAACTAAAATTTAAGAACGTTGTCCAGTTTGCTAAATGCTGCCCGTCCAAGATTTGTTACAAGCTTTTATTTAGCTTGCAATGTATGTTTGTATGATAGATTGTTTGTTTAGGCACGGGGTCTCATCCCAAAGAAAAAATATATTGTTCTATTTAAATTCAATAGATGGCGTAACAGGTATATATTTGTTATTGAAGTATGTGAAAAATGAATAAAGGTCCTGAAAAAAATATTTTGTAATATCAAAAAATACTCATAACACGGCAAAATTAAATAAATGCCTCTTTAATCAAGTTTAATTATTTTTAGAAAAATCTAATCATGTCGTTTTCTTGGTGGTAATCATTTGAACTAGGTTGAGGTTTGACACAGTTTGTTTGTAGTACCACATGTAGTACTAACTTGATAGATGGCGTTATTATGACGTCATGCCCGAAATGAAAGAGAAAACTAGTATTTCCGTTCTATTCTAAAATTTTCAAATAAAATGTCAGACCTGTATTCATATCATTGTAACCAAAGACGAACTAGTTATATATAAAAGGCAATGTCCTGACTGACTGAATGACCGAGTGACAACGCACAGCCTAAACCGCTGGTCGATGAGACTTGAAATTTAGAGGGTGTACCTATTCCTTTTAGGGTGTAAAGGACTACTTAGAAAGGAAAATGAAAAATTCGTATGCTAAGGGTTTCAAAATGGGGTTCACACGTAAAAACAAATATGCTGTGTATTGCGGAAAGCGTTGGCAGTAGATACCTACTTGAAATTTCCGCTTCGGCCGTCAAGGAAACCGTGGTTTCGTAACGTGTTCATAGGTAGTTTCCTCAAATAAAATTAATAAACAGCAATATATGAAAATTGGCACGGGAACGTTGTGTTTGTAAAAAAAAAAACACTTTATGATTTAGCCATATTTGAGCGTAATTTCAACGTTGTAGAATATAGTTTCACGATATAGGTAGTTGTTGGGATTCAAATATTTTCAGGAAGGGACTCCTAAATTGGAAAACTTGAGTGTTCGTTCGTTTCAAAGGTTGTGTCACGGCGTGGTTATTTGTTGTCTGCACCCGGGAAAGTTTTCGGACTAGGCGCGGACAAAGTCGCGAGCGGGTCATCTAGGTGGTTAATGTGGGGTACCGCGAAATTCCTAATCTTAGATTTGATTTTTAACAGGCTTAATCAAGTACAGTATTCAAATTAAAAATATGCATGGATACTACATTATAATTCCGAGGGGTCGCTGTAGATACCAGAAACACGATAGGACAATATTTTCTCGATATAAAAAAATCCAAAGTTACATCTATTTTTTGCCTAGATTCGATTGTTTACTAAAACGGTACATATTATTGGGTAAAAAATTAGATAGGTAAAATCAATTCAACAACGCAGAGGGTTCACTGAAGGAGTTTTGTAAAATTATCTAAATTTACGAGATATTCAATAAAAACCGCTTTTTCGAGCGACGGGCGAGAGGCGTTTTATTGTGTATGAAGATTTGTGCCTGGGGTTGACGCAGTCTTAATAAAGTTGTTGAGTTAAAAAACCATAATCGTCATAGAGGTTGGTCGCACATGGAACTACTCAAAAATTACGGAACTAATTAGTAATTACAATTACAAAACACTTAGAAACTGTACCTCGCACACGACGCTATATAGATGATTATGTTGTAAGGTTTCAGTCACTTCTTTACTATCTTCAGCTTCAGCTTATAATCTCAAAAATTATTAGGCAAACTATTTTATTACACCACATGTAGCATTACCGTGGCAATAGAATCATAATGATGTAAAGCATTGTTAAAGGCAGAGGTTACCGCTTAACATCAGGTGGGCCATTCGGTCTCGTTAGTATTTGAGTTTGTAACTAGTTCTTTTTGAGTAGCTCTATGTACGACGGGCCTAAGTTTTTAAACAAACGCCATCTGTTGAGTGTGTGCGCTTTTTACGTGGTAATTACAGTTGCAGGTGCTAGGTGGCTCTAGCTATCAATTGCGCTGCTAGCGGCATCTAGCGCCCAGGTAAGGTAACCAAATTAGCCCGCACAATAGCCCGAGTTATGGCGGTCATGTTTCTTTGTATGGCATGAGGTATCTGTACTAGTATAGTATTATTTTATCTGTGGTTTAGGTCATAGCTTGCAAGCTGAATTAGAACCACTTGACATCCGATTAATCTGAAATTTGGCATACCTGTCAAGTTCCGATGGTAGTAATTATTAATGATGATAATTTATGCTGATGCAAGCTGATCTGATGATGGTGAACAACGGAACTCCTTGATGGATAATATTAGACTGGCCGTGTTTAGCCTCATTTTGATCAGCATATGATTCCAATCACTAATTTATAAAAGCTTGTCTCATTTATTTATTTTTTAATGAAAATCTAATTTTGTTGGATTTAAAATAATATCCTATTGATAAACCCTAACAGTGACGAAATGTTGGTCCAGTAACTGAATTGAATTCATATAATAAAAATAGTGTTCTCATTTTCAGGAACACCATGTTTCAGGCCCTGAAACGGAGGGCTGCTTCAGTCAGTTAAAAATCAAATCTACGTTTTGGAATTTTGCAGCATGCCCACCTTACTGTTGAGATGCTGTTGAAATAGTTTCAAATATTTGATGAGGGTAGTGGATAGTCCTGATTGTAAAGTATGTGGAGTAAAAGAAGATTTGTACCCATCTTTTAATTGGCTGTCTTTGGAGTTTGGCTTGCCACACTCTGTATATAGGTGACGGTTTCTCTACTGTGTAACCCAAATGTTTATTATTCTGTGACTGTGCTCATCAGCATTCAGTTAATTATCAGAATGTTTCGAGTATCCTATGCCCTTACCTACAATGCAATCTATCTCCTTTCAAAATTGTATCGAAATCTGTTTAGTGGTTTATGTGTGAAAAGGTAGGTACATAACAGACACTTTATTTAACATTTATAACATGGATAATAATCCACAATAGACAAATATATAAATAATACTGGACAGTTCACACAACATTATCTAGCCCCAAGCTAAGCTAGAGCTTGTGTTATGGGTACTAGATAACTGATATACTTAATACAATATATTACATAGATAGATATTTTTATTATATATAGAAAATACCCAGAACACCCGGAACAAATATCTGCAGATCGCTCAAATATTTGTTCCGAGGCGGAAATCGAACCCGCAACCTCCTGCGTCGCAGGCGAACGTTCGCCCGCCGCACCACAGAGGTCGTCAGACACTTTTAATACAGATTGGCAAACAATAGCATAGGATCGTAGTGACTGGAGGATATGGGGGGAGGCCTTTGCCCAACAATGGGATGATTCAGGCTAACAGTAACCGGAACATTATAGGTATGCAAAACTTTGAATGTTTGTTACACAATAAAGGATACTTTCATTTAGCACATTATCATTCATGTCATGACACCAGGCGAGCGGCAGGCAGCAGTAGTTTTGTTTGTTTATTAATTCATGCTATCAAAATTATATTATTATTTATTTTATAGTAGCCAATTGATGAAATTTGGTAGTGAAATAGGTGTAACATATGAAGGTACAGGTACCTACCAAAACCTGCAATAAAACCCCACGGGCGACAGAAGTACATACAGCCAAATGTACCTACATCACAGAATAAATAATTGTACAAACTACGTAGAATAAAAAGGGCTTATTCCTGGATGATCCCAAGTCCAAGAGTTAATTTTAATGTTAAAGAACTCCCTTTTCCGCATTCGAACTCTATGTTCGGTCCACTATGCGTGAAAGTCCAAGAGTTTTTATGCTGAATTTTTTTTTGTAGATACCTACAACTTTCTGCCGATGTAGATTTTACTTGTTTTGTTTAACTACTTACCTAACCATATAATGTTTTAAATAAATAAGATAAATGTGTCTTATAATTGTTTGAAATTTATACCTCTCTGATAGGATTCACTACAACTACATAACATTAAATCATATTGCTTGTTTATCCTGGTTTCTTTTAGTCAACAGTGTTTTATTAATGGTTGCTTTTTAAGCTAAATTTTAGTCCATACATTGACGCTCTGCCTACCCCTTTGGGGAAAAAGATGTGTGTCTATGTATGTATGCAAGTCATTTCGATGTTATTTTCGCTATTAATCCAGTTTAACCAAATAAATATTGGCTGCAACTAATGACCAATATAAAAGCCAACAACAGTCATTTAAGTGTAAAGTTATACTCTGCCCATATTTGGTAAAATACGTTGGTAAGTATGAAAAAGCAACTAGGTACCTTAATTTACTATATTCTGTTATGACCTGAAACAACTGCCTGGCTCTGCATTCAGGCATAAATACCTCATTTCTAGTTCAGTAAAAGTCCTGCTCTTTTAACTCGTTCCTTCAACTTCAATCCGTTGGGATCGGATAGGTATCCAATCCAGATGTTTACGATGAATGAACACACTGAGTGCTTCTGGATAGTTTTTCTGCTGATCGGGTGAAGGCTCAGTCGTTGTTGCCTGAGTTTAATTCAGTAAAGATTTTAAACAAACTAAACTTCATATGAAGAATCAAATGCTGCAATATTAATGTTGTGTTCTTTAATTTGAATGAAATTCTTTACACATTTCACTTCACACTGACTATTTTATGAACCAAACCAACCACTGAGCATCTAATTCTGGATAAGATCTGCACTGACGTCTCGCATTGGGGTGTATTGTGCATTGTCTTCGTCCTGAAGACAGCTGCGACTGCGACACAGACCACTGTCCGTGGCCCCTGTCTTTAGCAGATGGTAGTTGAGATCACAGCCCACCATCATCCGTAGGTCTTCGCATTTCATCTTTAACAATGTGTTTGTTATATTTTTGTTCTTGGCTGGGAGCATCGACTTTGTTTCCTCACAGTCCTGTCTACGTTCCCATATTTTCTGGTGTTCCGTTTCGGAGTTAAGTTTAAGCCTGTTTTTAATTTCCACCGTTGGTGGGTTGGATGAGCTGATGTCTTTAGGAGTTAGTGTGAGTTTAGCTCCTTTCTTTGCTAAGGAGTCGCCTTTGTCATTCCATGGGCAATGACTTTTTGTCCATTTTATTTTATTTAACCATAAGCTTTTCAGCTAATTTTTGGTGAGCACTTTATTATTCTGCAACGGATTTAGACCTCTTTTATGGTATGCTAAGTGTATTGCATGCATTTGTAAGTAAACATTGAGTTTAGGTAAATTTTCTCTATTTTTAGAACTAAGGAACCAACAAACAAACTACAGATTAACTAAATGGGAACATTATTTTACTAAATTCCGTACTGACTGGCAACACAGCACTCGCTCCTTGGAAGCGAAAAAAACGATGAAAACGAGGCATCGTTTAGACAGCTACTGGTGGATTCGTATATAATCATGGTGTACAAAATCGGCCGTACAAAATTTTTACGGGCGATAATGTAGAGCCAGTTTTGTACGACATGATTAAGCACAGCATGATCATTGGGATCCATGTTTTTGAAAATTGGCCGTGTAAAATCATGTCGTGCATAATCATGCTGTACATTATCGTGTTGTACAATATAGGGACCCGTTTATTGTCATTTATTGCATCCTCATTGATTGTCATTGTTTAATGTTGTTGTGCATTTGCATTCACAATATTCACATTCTAATACTGAACTGAAACGAACAAAGCTTTGAAAATGAGTATCCGAAAACGTGTAAATAAAAAACAACAACATGTAATGGTCGAGACACTGCACGAGCAAATGCAGGTGGTGAGAGGTTAGTACCTAAAGTTACAAGCTTAAAAGGTGTAGGTACCAACTTTTCCGTAGTATACGTTTCGATGCGAATCAAATTATCTTTAATATTGCAGGAAACTCGGCCGACACCGAAAGCATCGAATTGTAGACGGATTTGTCTACACGGCTGAATAGCCTAGGGCAGCGGTCCGCAACCCCCCGTGTGGGGTCGCGAAAGATATTTATGGGGTCGCCAAAAAAGTCAACAAGGTCCTGTACTTATGGAATTTTATTAAGGTTTATGCATAAAATATAACCTCTCTTTAGGTTGCGTCCTAGGTGGACGTGATCTATGAGGTAATGCACTGTTCATAGGCAGAGGTTACCGCTTAACATCAGGTGGGCCTCTTGCTTGATCCGTCATCCAAGTAGTATAAAAAAAAAAAAAAAAACATACACAATTACACAATGTCCACGTATCTATCCAAGTTCTGGATAATGACTGAAAAGGAATATCCAATGTTATTCAAAACATCTCTGCTGTAATTGCTGCCATTCGCATCTACATACCTTTGCGAGACAGCTTTCTCCACATTAACTGCTATAAAAACAAAATATCGCTCCAGACTTAACGTAGAACCTGATTTGAGGGTGTCTGTTTCTGCTAATATATCACCAAGAATTAATATACTGACTGCAAGTGTGCAAGCACAAGGTTCACATTAGTTTGTAAGGTTACGTATATGTACCTTTTTTTAAAAATAAAATATTAAAATAATTGCTTGTCTCATTTAATGCCATCATAAATATTACTCGTATGTTAAATGCATATTTTCTAGTTTGCTCTAATATTACTTTCCAAAATAAATAAACTCTTCAATATAAATAATTTACGAAATAAAAACAGCTATTTTCGTTACCTGAACCAACCTTTGCACTTGTTAACTTAGTGATTTTTTTCTGGGGTCGCTCATAACTCTTTTTTTTTTAATTTTGGGGTCGCAATATCAAAAAGGTTGCGGACCGCTGGCCTAGGGTGTAGGAGGAGTTCCACGGAGTGGCAGTACGTTTGGACAATGTGGGTGCTTAAAGTCAAAGCAAAAGCCAGGAAAGTACGAGACTCTATGCAAGCCACAGGTGGAGGCCCAGCTGGAGACCCCTTGACTCAAATAGAAGAAAAAGTCATTGAAATAGTGGGGTCGGCGTCCATCTATGGCTTTACCACGAGGGAATAACCACAACTTGAAGAGCCTGGCCCTTCAGAAATTCCTAACCCTGATGGTGTTCCTCCTCCACCCTCCACACCACTGTTGCGCCGGCCCACACAGCCCTCTAGTAGAGAACCAAGACAACATGAACCCACACGCAGACGCCAGTATTTTAGGCGGCCTCATGCATCAGAGCCTCTGACTAGGACATTAGAGACAAATAATGCCCTATTCAGGGACGCAATGCATAAATAAATAAATAAATAAATAATGCAGCTGCCGAATGCATAGCGTCTGCAATTAGGGACTCCGCAACAATGTTGTGTGAGGCTTTAAGGGACTCCACACAAGCGGTTATTATGGCCATTCCGGAGGCACAACATTACCGACCAACAGGAAACCACCAGCCGTGTGGATCAGCTCGACCACATCGAGTAGGTGTTTAGATTTAGGTTTGTATAGGATATAAGTGTTGGTTATTGTTTTTTTTAATGAGTGTTGAGTATAGGGTGTATGTGTGGATTATTGTAAGTGTTCAGATTAAGGTCTGTACTCTATATAGGGCTATAAGTGTTGATTTTTATTTTATTTCTTTATTTATAATACACAGGCAGCTCTCGGAGCTGATGCGTGGATATCTAAGTCCTTATCAGTGCACTTTAAATGTTTGTCAAGTGTATTTTTGAAAGAATTCACTTATCACTGAATCCGGTAGCCGGTTCCAAGTGCGCACGACGCGATTAGGCAATATGTGCATCCTCGGATTGCTGGTACTTGGCCCGCGTTGCAGCTTCAGCGAGTGTCCTCTGAGTCCTATATTATTGTTCATGGTATTAAGTGTCTGTGATAAATCTGGTATACTGTAGTGGTTGTTTAGGCTCGTGTAGGTCTCTATTAGGTCTCCACGCTCTCTACGTTGCTGAAGGGTAGTAAATCAAGTTTGTGAAGTCGTTCCTCATATGTAAGTGCTTTAAGACCAGCCACGATTTTCGCAGCCCTACATTGTACTTGTTCGAGAAAGTTAATATCTTTTTTGAAGTACGGGCTCCAAATCTGGAATGCATACTCTAATAATGGCCTCAGATATGTTTTGTAAAGTTTTATAAACAACTCCCTGTTAATGCATGTGAAAGCCTTCCTTACTAGGTACATTATAGAGTTAAGAGTATCATTATTGTGAAAAGAGATTCGATTCATTATTGTGCACGATAGAATTAAAAAGTGGAAGTTTTATTTAAGTAGTGGCAACACTGTCGTTCTGCCATCGTCCGTTTTTTTCGATTAGAGCATTATTTTTACAACAAATCGTTTATTATTTTTTCTCACAAGATACCTACCAACTTATCGCAGGCTGTGAAGGATTTCCAATAAAGAAATCGTGTACCTCACAGTATCTGGTCGTATCGAGCCGGGTCGAGAGAAAATATATGAAACATGCCGATGACCACGCGCTCTATGATGGGGATGCTAGGCCAGAAAAACGTAGTGACAACGATGTGGTGGCCCCAGAAACAAAGATCGAGCTTGAAAGAAGAACGCAAACGACGCCGCCACCGCCAATCGCACCGCAGGGCGCCGAATTTGAGGTTAGTCGGGCAGTGAAAACGAGTTCGGTCCGCTCGACGAATTCACGTCTGAAGAGAATGACAGACGCACGGGAACGACTCGCGCGTGCGAAATTGGACGAGGCGCGAGCGGTCACCGCGCTGGCGGAGGCCGAGATGGAACGAATCGGGGCTGAGAGCGACGAGGAGGTGTTGGACTCAGATTCTCTCTAAGACAAATCGAGACGAGTGGAAGGATGGCTTGAGTCTCAGCCAGAAATAGAAAATAATACAGTGCCACAAGTGACGAGCCAACCGCAAAACATAGATGTGTCAGCGCTCGCTGCAGCTTTGACTCAGGCTGCCAGGACAACAACGCAACGGCCACCAAAGTTCATTAATGAGCTACCATACTTCAACGGTGCCAGCAGTGAGTGGCTCTCATTCAAGGCTGCCTTCAGGGATACAAGGAGCTACTTTTCAAAGGTGGAGAACCTCATACGCATAAAAAAGAGCCTACGGGGACTGGCAAAGGAAGCGGCCCAGTCTTTATTTATAGCTGAGTTGGAACCCGTTTAGGTATTAAAACATTTAGAAGTTAGATTTGGTCGTGCAGATGCACTTGTTATATCCGAGGTGGAAAAAATGAAAAGCTTACCTAGACTTACAGATAATCCGCAAGATGTTTGCATATTTTCAAGCCGAGTCAATAACATTGTGGCAGTTGTAAAGACACTAAATAGAACTCACTATCTTTACAACCCGGAGACGGTCCGTGCAACGGTAGATAAGATGACATCTGCCATGAGATATCGGTGGTATGACTATGCTGCAGAAACAAAGGAAGATGAACCGGACTTGATCAAAATATCTGCATTTCTCTCCAGAGAGGCCGAACTCTGCAGCCGCTATGCCAAGGCTGAGACCACCAACGAGAGGGACCGCTCGCCATCTCAGAAAAAGCCTCAGAGAGCTTATGCCACCTCAAGTGATGCCCCAAGCAAGTCTAAGTGCCGCAAACCACCACCACAAGCAAACCAAATCGAGGCCATATCAAATGTAAGTGAACGCTGGGAAGAGGCTAAAAAGTTGAATTTATGTTTTAGATGCCTGCACAAACGAGGTTTCCGGCACAGGTGTCGCTACCAAGCATGCGATACAGACAGCTGCCAGGGCTCACACCACCCCCTACTTCACAGCGAGAGGCGGCCAGATACAGAGATGACTGTAGAGGAGAGAGGAGATGGTGCGACAAAATCTGAAGTAGTGACCACCACAAGGCCGCACACGTTGGAGAAAGCTTTCTTGAAGGTGTTTCCAATTCGGATACAAGGCCCCGCTGGAGGTATGGATACATTTGCCTTACTTGACGAAGGTTCTACTGTCACATTGGTTGAGGATGAGGTAGCACGAGCCGTTGGAGCCACGGGTCCAAAAGAGCCATTTAACATCGAGGGCGTCGCTGCAGCGCAGATTAGCGCCAGCACGTCGATGTGCGTTCCACTACGCATTACTGGTAGGCATGCCAACAAAGTACATGAGATAAAGGCCAGAACCATAAATCAACTTCACCTTTCACCTCAAACAATAGATGAATCGATAATCGAACAATGCAAGCACCTGCAAGACATTGCCAAGGACCTTATTTATCAAGATGGCACCCCCACTATTCTAATCGGCCAAGACAACTGGCACATAATCATATCGAAATCAGTGAAGAGTGTTGCACGTGGACAACCAGCTGCTTCTCTAACAGAGCTTGGATGGGTGCTACATGGTCTATGTGAGGGTAGAGTTCAGCGGGTACACATATTAAACAAAATAGAGGCACAGACTGAAGAACGAATGGAAGAACTAATGAAATCCTTTTTTGATTTGGACAGTTTAGGCGTGGAGCCCAGGTGCCCTCAGAATGACAAGAACGCGCGCGCCTTGGCACTCCTGGAACAACGTAGTCGTCGACTGCCCGACGGGCGGTTTGAAACGGGGCTGCTGTGGCGGGACGAGTCCATCGTTTTACCTAACAATCGTGAGACAGCCGTACGGCGACTTGAGAGCATTGGACGAAAACTAGAAAAGAACCCTGAACTGAAAGAGCAGTACTACAAACAGATGGCTCATCTAATAAAGAGTGGATACGCAGAGAAAGCTACTGACCCACCACAGCCAGGGCCAACTTGGTACTTGCCACACTTTGCAGTGTCTAATCCGTCGAAGCCCAAAAACCAAGAATCGTACTAGATGCGGCATCACGGACCCATGGACTTTGCCTGAATGATTGCTTGCTTACAGGGCCAGACCTGCTACAATCGCTGCCAGGAGTTCTAATGCGCTTCCGCCAACGAGAGATCGCCGTCACGGCAGATATCCAGGAAATGTTCCTCAGAATCGGCATGCGTGAACGGGACAGAGATGCTCTAAGATTTCTATGGAGAGGGGGCCAACACCGGCGGGAGACAACGAGGGCACCCCCTACCGAATTTCGAATGTGCAGTGTCATATTTGGGGCTGCTTCTTCTCCCTGCACCGCTATCTTCATAAAAAACAAGAATGCAGATGAACACAAAGCCATGTACCCTGAAGCGGCAGAGGCTTTTTGTAAAAACCACTATATGGACGACTATTGCCAGTCTTTTGATACAACAGAAGAAGCCGTACGAATCGGATCCCACGTAGACCATGTCCATCGTCAAGCTAAGTTCCACCTACAGAAATGGGCATCAAATCGACAAGAAGTAATCGAGGCTGTGGCTCCAGAACAGTTAAAACAGAACAACGAAGTAAAGCTAAATGATGCCCAAACATTTGAAAGCCCCAAGAAGATGTACTAGCGTTTAACCTAAACTTAAAGAGAGTTTCATTAGAAGTCCTCAATGGAACGAAGAGGCCAACGAAAAGAGAAGCGCTCCGGACTATAATGTCTTTGTTTGATCCATTAGGTCTTGTAACGCCTGTCATCATGCCAGCCAAGCGCCTTCTCCAGGACACCTGGCGCCTGGGCGTTGGCTGAGACGACGAGCTGCCAGGCGAGCTCCACGCAGCATGGCTCGACTTGCTGAGCCACGTGCAGCGCCTGCAGTGCCTCTCTATCGCGCGCTGCTACCCGCGCTGTGCCAGCGCAGTGCATTTGGAGATGCACATTTTCGTAGACGCGAGCGCGTCTGCCTGCGTCGCCGCTGTTTATTGGCGCGCAGTGAGTGAGGGCGCCACTGTCCCTGGCCATGGCCAAGGGAAAGGTAGCCCCCCTGAAGACGACATCGATCCCACGCCTAGAGCTCCAAGCGGCCGTGCTGGGCTGCCGCCTAGCCCACACGGTCGAAAACGAGCATGACCTGAAGCCGGTGCGCAGGGTTTTCTGGACAAAATCGCGTACCGTGCTCGCCTGGCTTAGGGCCGGGCCTCGTACCTACAAATCTTTCATCGCCCACCGGGTGACGGAGGTGCAAGAGGAGACCAAAGTCGGCGAGTGCCGCTGGGTGCCCACCGCACTCAACGTCGCTGATGTCGCCACTCGCGGCACGCCGAGTGACTTCGGACCTGACCACCGATGGTTCCGCGGGCCTGACTTCCTCTATCACTCGGAGGAGTCATGGCCGCGGGAGCCTGAACTCACCGAGCCGTCTACCACGCGTGAGGAGCGGGTTGCAACTACCCGCGGTCTACCGCGTATCATCCTCAGGCGGCCAGGTTCTCTTCCTGGCTGCGCCTTGTGCGGGCGAATGCTAGAGCCCTCCAGTATATTGAACTCTGCCGCGGTAGACACACTACCACTGCGGGACGCATGAAACGAACGCGCCGAGACGACAACGATCCCGCATGGACGACAGGGCGGAGCCGCCCCGCCACGACACCGCGCGTCGCACGCCCTACTTCTACAAACAGTACGGTACGTTATATCGATCTTGAGGCACATCACGTGAAGGCAGCAGAGAAACTCTGGTGGCGCGCCGCACAGGAAGAAAGTTTCGGCGACGACCTGCGCCGACTTCGCCAACAACTACCGGTCGATCGAGACAGTCCACTACGAGCGCTAAAGCCCGGTTTACATTTCAATAAGTACAGTAGCGAGTTAACTTGCGTCATTGGCGAGTTAAGTTGTTATTGTCGTTTGAACGATAAAAGCGAGTTAAGTAGTAAGTTGTTGATTAAGTTTAGTTGAATAGAATGCGATCCTATTTTTCGGCTAGTCCAGTGCGAAGTAGCTCCCCCCTCCTGCCTCTCCCGCACCCCGCCAACTTAACTGGCTGTCGTGTAGACCAGCGAGTTTAGTACAGTTCATAAGTTCACACACAGCGGCCGTGTTATTTTTTTGCGAAAAATGAAGTGGTCCGATAACACTACCTTTTCTTTTGTACAAGAATACCTCAAACATGAATGTTTGTTTAATTCAAAATGCAATGATTACCGCAATAAACTAGCTAAAGAAGCAGCTGTCATAAAAATTTGTGAGGTTATAAACATCCCTGATTTCGGACCGAAGGAGGCTCTTTCAAAAATTAAAAGTATCAGGTCGACATATAGCCAAGAACTTAAAAAAATAAATGTTTCTAAAATGTTTAAAAAAATAAATAAACTTAAAAAAATAAAAATTCATTTCTATTAATATCTCATCTTCAATGTGTTGTACAAGTAAAGACACTATTTCTGTTACTATAGCACGCAAATTAGTATTAAGTAATTCTACGACCATTTTATGGATTAAAACAAGTGTTTCGGAGGACTTTGAGTCGTGTCAAACAATTGTTACGACTAGTCTAGTTTTCTTCTTGGAATGGCAAATTATGACTACTTAACTGCTTTATGTTTGAACGGTACTTACTACTTACTACTTGATACTTAACTGTCCGGTTTCTAAACTCGCCACTGTACTTGTCGAAGTGTAAATCAGCCTTAAGCGTAGGTGAGGACGGAGAGGGAGTACTTAGACTCAGATCGAGAATCGACGCTAATCGAGAACTGCCAGAAGAGCGACGATATCCACCTGTACTGCACGGAGAGCACGCCTATACTCGTTTGTACATCGCCTGGGTCCACAGACAGAATCATCACGCCGGTACTGAAACAGTAGTAAACGAAATTCGATCACACCTATGGGTACTGCGGCTTCGACCGATTACGCGCACCATCGTGAAAGGCTGCATAACTTGTCGCATGCTACGAGCTAAGCCGGCGATCCCAGCGACTGGAGACCACCCGATCACCAGACTAGCCCACCACCAGCGCCCTTTCACGTATGTGGGTCTTGACTACTTCGGCCCTTGTAGCGAAACTGTGGGACGAAAACATGACAAACGGTATGTTGCATTATTTACATGCATGACGATGCGTGCAGTTCATTTTGAGGTGGCTAAATCACTTAGTACAGATAGCGCAATTATGGCCCTCCGGCGAATGATGGCGAGGCGAGGATGTCCTACAGAGATTCATAGCGACAACGGTACAAACCTGCGCGGCGCAGATGCGGAGCTACAAAAAGCGGCACGCCAAGCTACGAAAGACGAAGCGACTATCCACTCTATCAGCTGGAGGTATATTCCGCCAGGAGCGCCATCTTTCGGTGGAACATGGGATCGAATGGTACAGTCGGTAAAGAGGGCGCTAGCAGCGACTTTGAACCAAAGACATCCAACAGAAGAAGTACTGACAACCCTACTTCTAGAAGCCGAATACACTGTCAACAACCGGCCATTAACACCAGTATCGACCTCACCAGATGACCCTGAGGCCCTGACTCCTTTGCACTTCATTTTGGGTGGACCAGCGCGAGTACCTCTACCAGGTAGCTTTAACGATCGGGATCTTCTGTCCAAACTTCTTCTTAGTTTGGGGCTAGATAATGTTGTGTGAACTGTCCAGCATTATTTATTTATTTATTTATTTATTTAAACAGAGATGGTGCCACACACAGCGACTGGCGGACATCTTCTGGGCGCGATGGATACGAGAATACACCCCCCTATTGCAATGCCGGCGAGAGCCGCGGAATCGAGGGAGACGGCCACAGGCTGGAGATGTAGTCTTACTAGTGGATGAAACACTACCTCGTTGGGTTGAACTGTTGGGTTAAGGGGAAGATAACAGTCACCTTTCCCGGTAAGAATGGGACCGTGAGAGTAGTAAACGTAGAGACGAAGACTGGCATACGCAAGAGAGCAACCAAGAAAATCATCGTGCTAACGGGACAAGACTGCACGTTGTGCACGGCGGGAGAATGTGCACGATAGAATTAAAAAGTGGAAGTTTTATTTAAGTAGTGGCAACACTGTCGTTCTGCCATCGTCCGTTTTTTTTCGATTAGATCATTATTTTTACAACAAATCGTTTATTATTTTTTCTCACAAGATACCTACCAACTTATCGAAGGCTGTGAAGGATTCCCAATAAAAAAATCGTGTACCTCACAATTATTGTGAGAATCGATTATTGTTATTTTCATGTCTATTTATCTTGTGTATATTTAGTGTTACCATGAAAATCAATATATTATTTATTCTACATTCAAAGTTTTATTTATCCATAATTACCCTCCTTTGGTTAACTCAGTCGGATAATAAGTTTTTTTTTACTGCTTTAATGACGGAACTGCAGATGGCCCACCAGATGTTAAGCGTTAACCTCTACCTCTAAAAATGCATTACTTCATAGGCCATGTCCACCTAGGACGCACCCTATGTGGCATTGCACTGGGCCTGCCACCCTGAGACAAAGATGACGTCTCATGTGCCAGTTATTTCACCGGCACCCCATACCCTTCAAATCGGAACACAGCAATGCCATGAAAACTGATTTGCGGCAGAAAGCGGTATGGTGGTAGTACTTTTCCGGACCAACTTAGTAGCTTCCCTGGTTTTACTATAGGTATGATAGTTTACAACTGGATTAATAAAGTAGACTATTCTGTAAGGTATGTGACCAATTGAGACATAATTTTTAAAAATGTAGCCATAACGTTCAGAGAAGGCACACAAAGATTTGTAGGACGTAGGTACAGCCAAATCTGTTTCTACTTCTTTCATACTCCCCTGATGGTGATCCGGCCGAAGGTGCCGGTCACCTCAGAGTGACAACGTAGGTAGTTCTGCAGCCAAGATTAAATGCAGTGGTTGGTAACTCAAATATCATAAAAAACTAACCCTATAACGCTTTGTTAGTGGTTGGATGTAGCTCCAACAATCTTCGACCAAAAAAGAAATAAATGGACGGGCCTTACCCATTCAAAACGTCCGTGAAAAACGAGACAATTCAGATTTAAGGTACGGTCAACAAATAAACTATCTATCTATCCAGCCGGTAACACACACTGCTGAGTAAAGGCCTCTTCTCTATAGCGCCACTCCTGGCGGTCTTGTAAATAAACTAGGTGAAATTAAAATATTTAACTTCTTAAAAACTGTATTTTTTTAATACTTAATACTTTAACAGATGCAATGTTTTTTTCAAGAGTGATTTCAGTAGGTTTATAGTACAAAAAATCGCCGAAAAAAATGCAAATATCGAATGAAACTTTAAAAAAAATACACGGTTCCCTTCTGTTTTATGTAGTTACGTATCTATTTTTCAGCTTTCAAACATACACAATATAAAAATATATATATATCACAATATATTTTTCTTCGATAGAAAACCACGTCCACCTAAGGTCTTCAGCTCAATCAATTTGTGAAAAATATATTTTGCATCACTCAATAAACTAAGAAAATATCATAAAAATCGTACATAAACATAAAAGTATAAAAATTCCAGTATTTTAGAAACTGAAGAGTGCAGTTTTAAGAATTTTGCACAATGTGTTATTTTATACTACTTGGAATGACAGATGAAGAAGAGGGCCACCTGATGTTAAGTGGTACCCTCTGCCTATGAACAGTGCATTACCTCAGGTCACGTCCACCTAGGACACGCCCTATGTGGCATTCCACAGCGCCCGCCATCCTGAAACATAAAGATGAAAAGTCCCATGTGCCCGTAATTTCACCGGCACCCTTACCCTTCAAACCGGAACACAGCAATGCGAGCACTACTGCTTTGCGGCAGAAACAGGTATGGTGGTAGTACTTCCCCGGACGAACTCTTTCACAAAAAAGCTCTACTACTACTAACCGTTTTTTGGCGTATTAAATTAATTGTGTAGAAAATGATCAGAGCAAATACGGGAAAATGTATTCCACTTCCAAAAGTCGTCTCTTCTTGCTCGTCTTATGACTTCTATCCATTTTTGTTTACTTTCGATTTCTTTTGGAAAGCTATAAGGTTAATTAACATGACATTACATATTATATGCAATTACCTTAAGCGACGTGCTTAGCAATGTTTTAACGTAAATAATGCAAACTATAATTTTAAATCAATACGATACCCCTTAGGCATCAGTTTTTTTTGCAGTCTGTACCGGGCCAACGGTCATGCGTGAAGTAAGAACTCTTGTCAAATATTTCGTCGCTGTAGTTGGAAAACTAAATAACTAACTAAACCAAAATCTCGAGATAAACGCGATTTACTGTTTTTTTGCGTCCCAATGGCAATAACTTTTTTATCGTAACTAATTTTGCAGTCCGTGTTTTGATATGTTATAGATTGGTACTGTATCTATTTTCGAATTTAATGATAATACATATTAGTTATTTTGATTATGATAAAAAAACGACTAGGTATGTATTTTTCCCTCGCCAAAGTTTTGAATAATTGATGCATTTATTTATTTTTGCATGTCAAGTGTTTAGTTTTCCTTCGTCAATCATCTCCACTGAGGTTCGAAAAGCTAATGATAAGTGCCATTATTTAATTTTCCCATAATAGTGAAATCATGAAATAACCTATTATTTACTTATTTGAATATAACAATCCTATCCATGGGTATAGATTTAAATAATATTAAAATACATTTTAAAATAAAAGCAAGTTATAATCATTTCTTTTTATCAAGAGTGAGAAAGGAATATTAGAAAACTACCGAAACACCTACATTATTTTAGCATAACAAACATAACAAACTTATCATACGACTAATGCTTATAAAATCAACAAAATTAAATCAATTTGTGGAACACAATAATTCTAAGTATCAAAAAGAAAAAGGTATGTAGACTAAAATCAAAACTATCTACGAGTATAAACTTGTGTCTGTTAACTTTCATCCAGAGTGGGGAATATTGAGATAATGTCCTGGGGCGTAGTCCTCCTTGTCGCTCGTCCTCTAGAGCAAGACGTGTCCATCAACATGTATGGGCCATCATAACCATGCAATAAAGTCGATTTCGCAAAATGTGTTAGTTATGTAGTTTTTCGACGATTTATAAGTTTTTTATATATTGAAGAAAATTATATTACAAAACGTTTACTTACGTATGAAATGCGATGCCTGAAGCTTTATTTGTATTTCTTGTGTTGTTTGCACACTTAAGAAAGCACAGGAAGGCATTGTATCACCAAGGTATCTAATTTAGTATTTTTCAGCATAGCTGTCACTCGTTGTCGTGACAAAGACTGACTGAAGCGTAGTGTACTAGGTAGGTCACTTTAGAAGCTTTAAAACTATCGTTCCCTAAGGCCCGTCCATTTATTTCTTTGGTCGAAGCCAACAATAGTGGTTTAATCCTGCCAGTCGGGCTTAAGAATCATGTAAAAGAAGTATTTATTCGTTCGTTCGTTTCGTATGAGGTAGTGCTGGTCTCTGGTGTCAGAGTTTGTCAAGCCGCCCGAGGGCCTCTGACATGGTTTATCGACTGCTATTAATCAATAACAGCCGGGACCGACAGCTTAACGTGCCCTCCGAAGCACAGAGCGATGGAAATCCGCACATAACTTAGAAAAGTCATTGGTGAGGAGCCTAGGATCGAACCCGGTATCGTTGGATTCTGAGTTGCACTATCGAACCGTTAGGCTACCATCGCTTTTATTAATTAAAGTAATTATTAAAGATGCTTGAATCATGTGAGCTTCTCGAAGATAATGATCTGCAGATACTGCATCCATATTGTCGTCACCATCTTCTATCACAATATGAACATCATCATCATCATCCTCTGTGGACGACCTCTGTGGTGCGGCGGGCTAACGTTCGCTTGCGACGCAGGAGGTTGCGGGTTCGATTCCCGCCTCGGAACAAATATTTGAAATAGTTTAGATTTATCTAATTACCATCTGGCAATTGATGCTATAAAAGCCCTTTCTGTTATAGAATAAGTTTCCTGGGGCTGTTGGATGGTTCAATGGAGGAGTTGCAATGCCAATATGACTCCCATCTACAGCACCGAGGGTATTTGGCATACCATATAAATGGAGAAAACTAAAAAATAAAGTAAAATGTGTTTGACATTTGTTTCCACCTGACTCAATTTACAATTTTACTAATATTTCATCATATCATCACCAGCCTGTAGATGTTTACTGCTGGATGAGACAAAGCCGCAATGGAGGGGTTTGCCATAATCACCACAGTTGGCAGTGGGAGTGGTGACCGCAATATTGTTGATAAATAATCAGGTGGGTGTTGCTGCTCTTCCCCTGGTGTAATCCCTTAGTAGGGATCTCTACTGCTTTTACTATGTTCCCTCCACGAGCTGACCAGCCCTCGAGTAGGGCTGCGTGGAGGGTTTTAGGCCGTGATACACGGCGCCTAAACCAAAACAACCACTTAGGTAGAACCAACGCTCTTTGCTACCATTTGTTCCCTCCACGAGCTGACAAGCCCTCGGTAGGACTGCGTGAAGGGTTCAGGCCGCGATACGCAGCCGTATATGCCCAAAACAACCACTTGGGTTGATCCAATCCCCACACCTGGTGGTATCTTAGTAAGAATGCTGTTACTCACAGTTCTCTCCGGCCAATTTCCAGGTGTTCGTCCAGCTAGCTACTTGGTACCGTTCGCAAGCTGAAACAAAACGGGTTAGGGTGCTCCAAAGCCTCAATAGAGGCCTTCACTCGTGGTGATTTCGCCGGCAACCAAAAATCACATGAATATCACAAAATTATCCCTTCCAAGATGGTATCACAAACTACGCCTCCCGTGAGGCCAGCAAAGGTCCAAATCTCTCACTAGATGAGGCGGATACGCTCCGATTTCTTATATTTTTCCCAAATTCAAGATCCAACACGTAATTAATCGACCCAAATCAAGATGAATCGTATGCTTTTTTTTCTTACCAAAAACTCATAGTGAATGTATCTGTCAAAGTCAAAAACCACAGAATCCAAATGTCTCGATTCCATGGTTACATGGAGGCGGCCCCATGGAATTTGACTCGAAATCAAACAACTATTATCCATGGTAATGGAGATGGGGTCTATTTTTAGGCCTGACTCACCAGGGCAATACTAATAACTAATATAACAATACTAATATAACAATACTAAATTTAATAATACTAACCTAACCTACTTACTAAGTATTACAAAAGTTTACATATTATTCACAACGTACCTAAGCATTAGGTAAGCGTAGGTAGGTAAATACTTACTCTTCCATCACTCTTTGCTTTTCCAGTGGAGTGTTGGGAAATTTTATATGGATCGGTGTCATTTTTTGTATAATCAATTTAGTTACTGTGCCAAAACAGCGAGCTACAGTCGGCTGACTAAAACTCAAGCAGCAGTCTTGACCGACACCTGCTTGATAATATCCTTGGGCCATAAAATGTAGTGAGCATAAAACCTGTAGCAGATAGATATTTTTGTATAAATGCTGTTACTTTGAACAAATAGTTCCAGGTAACCAATAGATATAGGTACCAAGATTACCTTGAGATGTTTCGGTATGCTCCCAGACCTGAGTTCTTCACTATCTAAAAACTCAACTACTTGTGACACGCATTCAGCTGGCAAACGGTACAACTTTTTAAATTTGTGTTCTGGCAGCCGGAATGGGTCAGAAGTGTCTCGCAAATGCCCCATTTTAATCCTTTCTTCTTGAATTCTAGTGGAAAACATTAATTATTAGCCTCAAAACACGAAAGCAGTTAAATATTTTGTCCACGATAAATAAAGCAATTGCAATAATTACCTAGGCACACTAGGTAATTATTGCAATTGCACCATACCTGTCTGAGGCATCCATCAAAGCTGCAACAACAACTTCTTCGTCCATAGCTGAAATTAAAGTCTGGTCACTTTATTTTTGAAAAAATCTTCAGAGATGCAGAATATGGGACGGGTTTATAGCCAACCAAAATTATGTAACTGTTCTTAGCTCCAAACAATTTCGCCAAAAAACGTTAAAATTATTTAAAAAATTCAACTGCACTAATTTAGAGATGAGTCCTGAATAAGGTCACTAAAATTAGCTATGACATTACTAATTTTACGTCAAAAGCACTGTGTAGAATGCCGAAAATTATAAAATTCTCTAAATTTAGTAGACTGTGACGTCATTCGTTAAAATTAAATAATTTTATTTACGAAATGCATAAAACAAGAGTTAATTTTAAATTTAGGATAAAATGTGCTGCACAGAATTGGAACAGTTATGTTAAAATTCTTTAAATTTAGGAGATTGTGACGTCAGATACATACATACATACATACATAGACACACGCCTTTTTCCCCGAAGGGGGGTAGGCAGAGCCTCAATGGGCCTCTTTTCACAGTGGGTTGCACCATCGTGGAATATAGACGTGACAAGTGGTGAGCTCATCGCTGCCATTGCTTTCCACGACTGACTCGGCTAACGCTTTCTTCCAGTAATAACACATTCCATAATAAGCTAGCAGCCAGGACAAATCTTATACCAACGAATCTTATCAGCAAGTCTTGATATATATGTTGGTACTAAATTACGTTTAAAAAGTTTTTATTTTAAATGTAGGTTTAGAAGTGCTGCCCAGAATCAACACCACTATAATGATATTACGTCGGAAAGTTCATCAGACGATGATATTTTTGCGGAGTACGTATTGATGAGAAGGCCGAAATTTTTCAGACCACTTAACCCACCCTTGGACACCTGGGATAGTGTAGACTTTTGCCAACGGTATCGGTTATCAAAGGAAAAAGTTATGTGGTTAGTCGGTGAAATTGGAACCTTTCTGAAAACTCCCACCACAAGGTAGTGTACCCATATCAAGTACCTACCTATCTATGATTGCATGTTTCATTGAAAAACTCATCCACTACCTAGGTACTAACTTCAAATTCTTTCTTGTGTTTTAGAAATCAAGCCATTACGCCTCTTGAGCAAATTTTGCTTACATTGCGGTTCTACGCCACAGGCACCATGCAGCAGTGCACTGGAGATTTCTTTGGGATATCGAAATCATCTGTATGTAATGTTATACACACGGTCTCCAGAACTATTTGCACAAAATTAAAATATTTTATTGAAATGCCTCACACCATAGAGGAAATAAGAGAAGTAGTGGCGAAGTTCTACTCGATTGCCAGATTTTCAAGTGTAATCGGAGCGCTAGACTACACTCATATACGAATTTTAAGCCCTGGTAAGTACTTACCTATATACCTACCTACTAATTTTTTACTGTTTGCATATGTAGGTATTATTTTTGAAACTATTACTCATTACCTGCATGTTTTTTTCAGGGGGTGATAATGCCGAGCTTTATAGGAATAGAAAGGATGTATTTTCTATAAACACCCAAGTAGTAGCAGATGCTGACCTAAAAATAAGAGATATAGTTGCAAGGTGGCCAGGCTCTGTACATGACAGCACGATCTTCAGCAACAGCAGAGTTAAATTCCTAATGGACTCCCAACAGCTAGGCAGTTGCTGTCTTTTGGGAGATCGGGGCTATGCATTAAATAAATATTTATTAACACCAATGGCAGATCCCCGAAACGCTACTGAAAGGCTGTACAATGAGAGCCAAATTAGAACTAGAAATGTAGTGGAAAGAACATTTGGCGTATGGAAGAGGAGGTTTCCATGCATAGGCTATCAAACCCTTCATAAGGCAAGGGGAAATTATTCCCACCACGATGTTTTATTTTTAAAGTAAAATATTATCGACAAATTATTTGCAGTGAACGAATGAAAGACACCACAAATTTTTTGGACTTTTTTTTTCTTTTCCTGGCAACACTTTTTGCTTCATGGCAACCCTTGACTTATTTTTTTTATGTCAAAGTGTCAGTGGCAGAATTTCGAGTAAACGAGCGTTGATTTTTGTGACGATCCGAAGTAAAAACGAGTTTTTGTTCTACAAAAAATCCTGTAAGTACAATTTGATTGCTATATCTGGTAAAAGGTCTATTCTGAAGCTGTTTTATGTGTTTTCCAATGCAATGTAACAAACCATAACCTCAAAAAATGCAAATTTATAGGTGGGAAATTATTTCCCCTTGCCCGATAAGGTCATGATTTTTTTTATGGCTAACTAGCTACTGCACCCGACTTCGTTTGAATTTATTTTGTTTTATGTTTTTGCGGATGGTTTTCAGAACATTTTTTTTTGGTGGCAAGCTCTTGCATTTATTATTCATCTCACCTGTTTATTTCTTTTATTTATTCGTTTTAACGGCACATGCAAGTTTCCCCTTTTCTTTCTCTGTCGCACGCTTTTTTCTTTACCTTCATTTTTTCTTTTCCTATTAGGATTGTCAACCATGAGTAAGAGAAGAAGTGTAATGAATAAGAGAGATATAGAAGAAGTGCTAGAAAATCTGTCAGATTTGTCGGATATAGACTCTGACGATGATGCTTACTATCAAACAGCCCCTTTGAGCAGCCCGGCGGATGTGCTGGATGGACGTCAAGATCAAGATGCTGTTATCGAGGTCCCACAACGGAATGAAGAATGTTTTTTTTTATGTTCCTTTAGGTAAGTATAAGTTTCTTAGTTTTATAAGCGAAATAAAACACTATTATAAGTAATTCTAAATTGTTTTAATCTTCTAGTTTACAAATTTATTTCAGGGGTCTACATAAAATAAGGCAAAACAGAAAATTTTATATAAGTAACAATATCACAAGACCCTTTTTTTTAGTTTACTTAATTTTTTTATAATTTTACAAAAAATACAAACCAAGCCACGGGCTAGTGCTTGTATATGGAAATAATGAAACTGAAGCTAAAAGTACAAAACCTAATCGGGCAAAGGGATATTATTTCCCACCCAAATTACACTTTAATTTCCTATTGATCAATACTTGACAAAATAAAACAGTTTAGTTGTTTATTGTTTGAATCAGTTTATTTTAGATAATTATTATCCATATTGTACAAATTAAATTACAAATTATATACACATTAATACAAAATATAAATAGAGATCATCATACAATTACAGTGAAAAATTAATTAATGTCAATAATACTGTAATGTATGTGGCAACACCCAATTATGATCTAAGGTCGCTCTCTCTCTACGGGCCCGGTGTTGGGGTGACGTGTCTGTCTTTGGCTGCAATAAGCAATACAATAAATATGGAAATATAATAGCAGAGTCATTATTTAATTAGTTATCATCATCTCAAATACCTACTAATAAAAATAATTAAAATACAAATCAAGTCATTTATACTACAAAAGAACCTATCATTATATTCATCCATGTATTTAATATTGAGCAATCTAAACGTGAGACAACAATAAAATATTTATAAAAAGTACTTTTTGATTTAATTTTTTTTTGCCTTTTCAGCCTAATACTTACATTTTTCTAATATTAATTCATACATCTTTTTCTGAAACTCTAATTCCTGGCTGAACAGTGCTTCTTTGTGCTTCATGTTTTGGTCGTGTTCTTTCTTGGCATACTGAGTCAAATCTCTCTCTCGCAGCTGCTTATGGGTCAAATAATCTAATTTCTTA
Source organism: Operophtera brumata (assembly GCA_932527175.1). NCBI lineage: Eukaryota > Metazoa > Arthropoda > Insecta > Lepidoptera > Geometridae > Operophtera > Operophtera brumata. The sequence continues at coordinate 42,896,006 of OW052226.1, read as the reverse complement.
TCAGTATGCAAAATGATGCGCTTTCGGGTTTCCAATGGAGTGAATGCCGTCTTTCTTTTCTTTTCATTGAAAGCTGGAACATAAAATAACATAATAAAGAAGACGAAAAGGGACAAACAAGGTAATTAGGAAGATTCTAGGAACCATACTTACACAGCTCTTTGGACACTGGTTTACGCAGCATAGCCTTTGGCGTAGATGAGTCAAGCTCATTTAATTTTGACAGTCCTGGAACAAATTAAAAGTTGAGAAACCATTTTCTTGAACCAATAGAATATGCATCAATCAAATAATAAAACTTACCAATATTGTTGGGTACGTTTTCCTTCTTGAGGTCCTCAAACTCAGAGAACACAATATCTGTGTCTACCTCAACATTACTTGTTTTAGGCATACCTGTAATTAATATAATAAAATGATTAATTTTGATCATAAATGTTGCACCAAAATAGTTGCTTAACCCATCACCATCTCGGCATTAGCTCAAGCTGTATAGAATTGATTGTATAAAACAATACAGCAAAACACTCATACGCAATGTAATATCATCACCTCACCTCAGGATAGCCTAGTGGACTATGAGAAAATTATACAAGGAACTATTTATCTAATGCTCAGGGATAGATATAGGAGGTGGGATAATAGATGTACAACAAACCCTATTACTTACACTCTTCATCAAATGTATTATTTGATAAATCCAAGTTAACTTTTGCTGTGGTGTCAACAGTGTCAGGAACCACATCAACTACTGTACATTCTGTAAAAAACACCATTATAACGTTTGAAAAAATATATATGCTAAATACCTATTTTTAAAATTATGTACATCCATACCCAAAGCATCGCTATCATATACTGCCTGTAGACCAGATATGGACTCTCCCATAATGGAATTTAACCACTCTGTGGTTTCCGATGGTTGCGGAGGGGCTGGTCCTCCTCCAGTTAGCCGCTTTCCATACTTCTCTGCTGCCTTTTCCTATAATAAAATAATAATTAAACTCTGCATTAAAGCATCTAACTATAAACTCATGGAGAGAAAATTACTACCTTTCTTGCAGTTTTTTTCAAATTATTATATTTCTGCTGCAACTGCTTTGTGCTGCGATACCTTCTCGCATCAGAATTAAATTTATCTGTGAGCAATCTCCAAGCAGCTTCTTTTTGAGTATTGCTGGCGTGGTCAGTTTTTTTATTGTTGATTACATGGTAATCCTTCATCAGCAACACTAATTTATTTGATTCTTCTTTACAGAAGTTAGAGCTGCGGTCCCTTGAATAAAAAAACAGTACATTACATGTAAATTCGTGTAAAAATTGGGTATGTAAATAATATACGAGATAACTCTTGTATGATTTCGGTGTCTACAACTCAAAAAGTTAACACACGCGGAAACCCTTCTGGCACTATAAGTCTTATTACTGGAATGTAAAGTCGGTATTTTAGGTCTATTTACACTCGACGTCCACTGCCCTGAAAGTCCAGTTTTCTAAACGTTTATTCCTAAATCATCGTATTACTTACTTATTTGATTGCTGGCTGTTTCCTGACATGTTGAAGAAGATGATGCGTATCGGTCAATACGTAAATTCACTATAATTAATTAATAACACCGGAGTGAAATCGGCTTTTAGTTTATCTTATTTCGTGTCTCGACTCGTGTTATTTCATTTGTTTTGTTTTCTATTACAGTTTGACAGATTTGACACTAGACTGTCAAAAAATACATTTCTTTTGGTATCATTCAGTCTTTATGGCCAGTGTTTTCACAAAGAAAAATATTACCCACAAAAAACTGCAGCTATTTTTAGGAAATGTTTTCTCATTACACTGGCAATATAATAACCAATGGTTATATTTGACTGTAGTTAAAATAGACATTGAAAAACGTAAAAGCCCGTTAACCATTAGTTGACAAGTTGACTATGGTTAATCTAACAAATGGTTACACTTTGTTTGACTACGGACCAATAAACCGGTCCTTACAGGTTGGACAGGTGATACTGGGGTAACTTCAGATAAGACTGTTGGTTGTTCAATTCCCAAGTCTTGAAGTTGTATCAGTCTTGTTGCAGTCCCACCCTCAGTAGAGGAACAAATTGATGAAACAGGGCTTTGGTCCTGTATACTTTCTGTCTCTATATCTTGGTTGTCATCTTCATTGCTAGGTATATTGTACAACTCTGCATTGATACTCTGCATTATATTTAGTCTTTGATTCAAAATGTTGAAAGTATCTGCTTCATCATCAGTCTCATCATCCTCAGATGACATGAGACCTTGAAGCTGTGCTTCGATATCATTATCATTCAACATCTGGCCCTGAAAAAGACAGAAACTCGTCAAAATTCAGCTTTGATGCATTGTGTGTAACGGACAATGATCATGTAATGGACCACATCATTCTATTGATTATTTTACGTATAAAACAAAAGTGTCCATGGGACAAAATGTATTCAAAGCATCTAAAAACTTTGTAATATACTTTTACAAACATCAAAAGATACTTACACACACTACACTAAAACGTAAACAGAATCCCAGAAGAATTAAATGTCAAAATTGAAAAATCAATCTGATCAATATGATCCAATATCTATGAAAGAAAAACAATAGTTAGTATCACAAAGTGCCAACAGTACTATGGAAAAAAAAGTTTTGTAATTATAATACAAAGATACCGAATCATTGGGTTTCGTAATCCTTATATGCTTGCCATCTATCGCCTATGCAATTGGGGAAATTAGCATATTTTTCAAAATCTGTAGCTGTGTTTTTTCATATAACTTCGCTGGGTTCAGGCATGACGTTTTTTGCGACTTTTTTCTACAGAGCTTCTCATACTTCACGGACAATTCCTGTAATTGTAGATTTGCCAAGACGAAAGTTGTAATGCAGTTCTCCAAAGGAACAACCAGTACCTAGATATCTGAAACAATATAATCTTGATCTGTATCGTTTTGGACAAAGTCTGCCGACCCGGCTAGTTACAATATAATAAGTGTCTTTAATTATCTGACCGCTTCTGTATTTATAAGTTTACAATTTTGTTAAAGATAGTGATTTCTGTTCCAGGTGTAACATTACAAAAAAAGTGGAAGAACATACTTGATGCTTATAATAAGGAATTCAAGAAAGGCAAATCAATTCCTTCTGGTTCTGGTGCATGTAAAGGTTCAAAATACATGTATTTTAACCGACTTTATTTTCTTCAGAAGACGGTAGAAAACAAAGAAGCGACCTCAAACATAGATGAAGCCAAAAATGAAGGAATTCAAAACATTGACCAAAACCAAGATAATTTTCTAAATGCACGTGACATACAACCAGTACGCAATAAAACGAAGAAAACTAAAATTACTTCAGAAGAGAGATTGGCTGACATATTAGAAAATAGCATTGAATCAAGGGATAAAATACAAAGACAAATACAAGAAAGTATGTCAAAGCCAGATGATGATGATAAGCTTTTTTGTATGTCATTGTATACAGAGTTAAAAAAGGTCCCACAAAATAAGCGTTTGGCTACTAAAATTGAATTACTCCAGGTAATACAAAAAGGGCAGATATTATCATCGCCTATTCATATCACGAGCCAGCAAAATACGCCTAGTGCAGTATTTCGGCAAAACCAACAATATTCAAACCCACATGGATATTTTACTGGATATTCGACAATCGTACCAGGAGAGTCTCCATCGCCTTTGTCATGCAGTAGACAGACGACTCACAGTCTTCCATAGTACAAAATATATATTCTGATGTATAAAATAAATATCTTACCTTAATGTAATCACGAGTTTTTCTTCTGGGGACACGATTGACCTCATATGGGTATCATTAGATGCAACTTGTTCACTTATCATTCCTAATAATTCATCAAATGAATTTATCGACATTCTTAGATAATTGAAGAATTTTGGTTCAAAACTTCTTAATTTTGGATATAAAGCCTGAAACTGACCATGGGTGAGCCGATCACGTGATATTGGATGCACCCAATACTGTCGTTTCTTCTTTCTTTTTTTTATACGGAGCAACAAGTACACACCTATAGCTTCTTCGACTTCCATGATTGGACTGTCACTCTACACTCCGCAAATACATCCGCACCCCTGTCTGAACACTTGCGTTTAGAACCGCGCGATTTGCATCCGCGCGGAATCCGCCATGTCTGAACCAGCTCTTAAGCTGTATAAGATTATCTCAACACATAATCTTGTTTGCCAAGTTACTTTATTTGCTACTGTTTCCTTCAAAGCTAAACAGTAATGCTTCTTCACTACTGCTTGGAGGCAGAATATATGGTACTGTGGTGGTACCTATCAAAATGGACTCTTCCCCAAGAGGCCTACCACCTGGTATAGTGATAAAAAACTACACACTTTTATTTTATTTTCAGTTTCTAAAGTGCTTGGAAGCTGGAGTGAATATAGCTGCCATTGTCTGTGATATGGATGGTGTAAACAGGCGAGCACTTACTATCTTGTGTGCACCTCTACAGCAACCTTACATAACAGTGCACAATAAAGGAATAATAGCATTCTTCGATCCGCCACATTTATTGAAATGCTTCAGGAACTTGTTTATGAAATATGACATTGAGTGCTCAACAAACATTTCTTCTAATGACAAGACTGGTTGAGGTAAAAATGAACTCGTAATAAAAGTGATTTTGTTATGTAACTATCAAATAACTACTAATTAGAGTATTTAGGTTGGCTTTAGAATCTAAAAATATGAAATAGAAAATATGAAAATTGAACCCGGTATCGATGTTTCGGTTATGGCACATTTAAAGAAAAAGGCCGAACAGTCGACAGATCGAGATAAAACATGTGTACTTATATTTGAAGAGATGGCGTTGAAAAAAAGATTTATATAATGTTTCTTCTGACAAAGTGGATAGGTTTCAAGATCTGGGCAATGAGGGCTAATCATGCATTACTTTTTATGGTTCAAGGACTTCATAAAAAATTCAAGCAACCCATCGCTTATTACTTTGTAAAAGGTACGATTAGCACAGAAAAATAGGTCCTCATCATAAAAACAGTAATTCGAGCTATGACTGGAGCTGGGTACAAGGTATTATCAACAATATGCGATCAAGGGACTGAAAATGTAGGTGCGATCAATTTGCTAAAAAAATTCTGCGGGAACTCTGTCGATTCCAATTACTTTTTAGTAGGTGACAAAAAGTTTTTATTATTTATGACGTTCCCCATCTTTTCAAGTCAATAAGAAATAATTTTTTTGAAGGCGGCGTGTTGGTTATGAGCAATTAACATGCGAAGTCGTCTCATCTAGTGAAATTGATAGAAAAAACCAGAGTACGCTTCACTTTATGACGATCACAAAGGCTCATATTTGATCTTAAATATAGAGCAAAAATTCAAGTAAAGTTATCTTCCCAATTGAGCAACACTGTAGATGCTATTTTAAAATTGCTGGAAAATGTGGAAAATAAAGAAAACAGCAAGGAAATTCTAGAAACTGCGCATATAGTTGAAGATTTAGACAAACTATTTGACTGCACAAATGGTCCAGGATCACGAAAAGACATAAGTTTCCACCACGAACGTTGGAGAGAATATACAAAAAAAAAATAAGACTACACTTTCTAAAATCAGCAAGCAAACTTAGGATGAGCAATGTCCGATGCGTGAATGGCTATTTAATAACCATAGCATCCCTACAGGACATATGGAAATATGTTGAGTCAAAGAAATTAAAAATTTTGAATTTGCGCCAATGCAATCAAGACGAATTGGAAAATTTGTTTGGGTTGATACGGCAACATAGTCCGACAAATAAAAACCCGACGTGTCACCATTTCACCTCGGCACTGAAATCATCGATTCTCACACGACTCAGCACACCTGTGTGACACTCATTAAATTCACCACGGACAGCTCATTAAAATAAGTTAGGAAAACAGACTCAGAAAATGTGCCAGAAGCTTGATTTTCATTTTTCCATTTGCAAAACTCATCGTAGGCTTTGATATAATGCAAACCAGCCGTGATTTGTTGGGTAGCAAGTTTTCTACTATACAGGCCGGGGGCCGCCAACTCTTTTTTTTTTTTTACATTGATAAACCTTTGTTTGACCACGATCTCACCTGTTGGTAAGTGACGATGTGGCCGAAGATGGAGCACAAAGGTCTAGAAGGCACCTATTCACTCTAGACTTGAAGAGACCCAGATTATAAGTTTAAAGGAAAGACAAACGACGGTAGACGACATTCCACTCCTTAGCAGTTCGCAGTTCTCTTTCATAAAATCAGGTGTTAACACATCTTCTTCATCACTTAAATGCATTTTCACTCGATAGATTATTAAGTAACACTAAACTAGCGCAAAATCAAAAAACAACTACAATCAAAATAGCGCTTATTTACTAATGACAGCAAAGAACACAAAACAGTTTTTTTTGGCGTCGCACGGCTTGTGTATTTGCCATTAAAAACAGCTTTTATTCAGATGCTAAACTTCTTGTCGAAAATGTCGACCAATCAAATCTCGAAGAGTTATTTGCACAAAGAGTTTGCATGTTGAGAATTCTTTGCACATGCAGTTTGTATAGAGTATTTTTTGCACGAGGAGGTTTATAAAACCTCCTTGCACAAAAAATACAGACATTGAGATAAAAGTCGAAGTGTGTTCTAAATTCAAACACCAAAATCGTGATTAAAAGTGCTTTAATAAGTAACTTTAAGTGATTAAATAAGCTTTTTAGAGGAGGAATGGTATAAACAATATTGTTTTATTCCTGCCTAGTGATGTAAAAGAAAGAAAAAGGAACGATTGATAATCTATTACTGCTATAAGATAGAACGAGACAACGCTCTTTTTTCGTAAAGCCTTATCACTTTCGCACAACATCGAAACACGTTCCGATGTACGCATTTAGCAAATCGAGTTCTGACATTTTATGAACTTATCAGTTTATTTAATTATGTAAGATGTATGCATAATTACAATGTCATCTCGCCTCAGGATCAATTACGGTATGGTATGGTACTGCTAATCCATGCCTATAGTCACTTGTTTTAAAGTCAATCGATAGATTACAACAAAAATATCGACTGACAACCCCAACTCTAGCACACAGGTGCATCCCTATTCCATTCTGTGAAAAACCACAGAGTACTTTGTTATATACGGTGAAAACTGTCTATGATCATCACGTCTTTTCACGTTTTTTCAGGAATTAAATTAGGAAAAATGTCTAAAAGGAAAGGAATTAAGAAAGAGAAAGTGATCCATGAGAAAATTAGACGTTATACTGAGCAGTTGCTCAATCTTCAACAACACCCATCAAGCGATTCCGAGGGTGATGGCGGTAAGTAGTTTGACGAATGTAAGACGAGATTTTCGAGGTCACACGGTCTTTTTAGCCGCGACTGACACTTTTGGATCTCAGGTTCTTATGCTCAACTTGTTCTCAATCAAGAGTTTCTGGTCACACGGTCTCTTTAGCCGTTGTTTGACACATTCTGGTCTTGAGACCCACAAAGTATTTTATTTTCACTTGTTGTACAGAAAATAAAGGCGGGGGGGAGATAAACTCCCGGATAGGCTTTGCGTCTTGCTCTTTTTTATTCTAATTGGCAGAAGATTACATACAAAGGATCCTTTTGTCCTTAACTGTATTAAAGGTTACGGGATCCCTGTGGTGTCTGGATTCACACAGGTTTTGACAGGAGTTTCGCTTAATAACCATTTCTCTCCAGGCGAGGTAACTAATATTAAGGACTGTATTACAGAACCTTTAGTGGAACAGGTAATCAGCTAGTCTACCATGAAGATGACAATCCGCAACTTCGGAACGAAACGAAGCACGAACGAAAGACGTAGCTTTTGCTACCATGAAACATCATCGGATTTATTTATTCCGTTCGGGAACCATAACGTATGTTCGTGAGTGAATGAAGGATGACAAGTCTTTTTTCGCTTACTATCTAACTCTGCAAAAAATGAATTGGTATAAAACGAATAAATAAAGAATTCATTCGTTTGTGAAGTACACTGTAGCATTTATAAACCACTGAAATTTGTCGCATAAAAATGTTTACCACACTGACGTAGACATGGCGTATTCTCAGTATGGTACACAGAGTACTTTGTTATATACGGAAATAGAGGGCCTTCTTGTCGTCAGAAAACGGCGTCGTGTTGGTGCTGCCATCTGTACCGCTGCGATATAACTATTTTCATTGAATATATATATATATAGCTCACCATACGCAGCTGTATACATACCTAGATATATAATCCTATTGTATGCTTTCCTATTGGGGAAATAGGGATTCTATAGAGAAATAATTTTTTTTTTAACTATTTACTCGAAATTATATTTCAGTGATTAACATTACCTATGACGCTTTGCACATTTTCGATAGTGTTTTATTGCTTTCATTTGAAATGTATCCTCATCGTCGTTCAAGTCTCTCTTACCGATCAGTATTTTATTAATATCTTTACAATAATTATAAATAAAAAATCGACAACTTAAATTAATAACGTAATCAATCATTTCATTTTTGTGCTCTTCACATTTCAAAAAATCAAAATCTAGAAAACTGAAAATTACTGTTTTTATCAATTCTTTTAAGTTGTTGGTGTGTACATTTTTTTCAAAATTTCGTTTGTTATGTCTTGAACTCCTGATATGCAAGAGAGGAGAGACTCAGACGGACTGACAAGCCAACGACGACCAGCATATTCTCTTTGTTTTATATACTCAGACTCGAAACCAGATCTGCATTGCATTCTTTGCAATTTTTGAAGACTTTTTTCTTTGCACATTTTACAAAGTATCCGCTTACAAATTGTAAGGCACCCATGACTCGCGGATCATTTTTTTTTTCAGATAAATCTGTTATTTGCACATCTGGTATGCTTTGAATGTCAAGATCAAAGGTGGTCTCTGGTGCTTGACAGTCGTCTTCGACGATGAGGTTATGGAGTACTTTACAGTAGTCACTTCCATACTTGATGGTGCTCAGAATTTGGTCTTATTGGCCCTAGTAGAGGCTTCCCATGTTTTTCCTTTTTGGAGTAGCTTCCATTGACGGAATCAAATAATTTGTCGAAAAACAGCAGGAGGTCAGCAGTTTCTTTGCATTCTTGTGCAAGAATTCCTTTGTCTGGAAAAAGAAAACAGACTTAACTCTAACCAAAAAAATCCATGCATATAAGTATAATATATTATACCTATCATAAAAACGAAAACAAGTACCTACATATCAAAATAATTATATTGCTATTGCTATTGATATATTTATTGTCTGCCTGGGCTAAGCAAAATCAATATGGTTTCAACATAAATTGAAAAGGTAAATTCAAGCATTGCAATAACTGGCATAGTCTTCACGGCATAACGCCAAATCAGCAGCTGAAACCGCAGGGTGCGCATGCGGTGTTCAAATATTATTTTATAAATTAAACTAGCTGTACCCGCGGCTTCGCACGTGTGGTCATCTCTCTAGATAAAAAGTACTCTATGTGCTATTCCAGGACCTAATATACCAAATATTAACTTTTGATCAAAATTCCTTCAGCCGTCAAAAAGGTTTGTATCGATTGTTCAGCGTTTACTCATCAAATTGAGATATCAAGTACCCCAGTTTTTAAATCAAACCCTAGGCTATCCAATAGTGAAAGTCGCATCGCATTCGGTTCAGTAGTTTCTACGTGATACGCGAACAAACAAACGATTTTAAAAAAAAAACTTGTTCAGAACTTTATTTTAAGTGCTTGTCAAAATCGTACCAAGTTTTAAGTTTGAACACATAAATCTTCGTTGCAACGCAGTAGTCAGGTAAAAAAAAATGCCTATGACACTCTATACCTGAAGACGAATTGATTGACAACTCGCTTGTCAAAATCGGATCAATAGGGGCGATGCTATAGGGGAACATCCACATACCCACATACATACACTTCTGGACACATCTATTGGCCCACCTTGCATTTTCAGTTTCGTTTAGTCCTAGCTATAAATTTATATTAGGTCGAGCAAAAAATTTTTATACAGTTTTGAACCAGGCACATTCATAATTTTATTCAATGGTCTTTTTTTAAATTTCGAACTCAGAATTTAAAGTAACAATAGACAATTTGGAGCCTGTTCGTTGATATCAAACAATCGAATACTAAGAAAACTTGATTTTATTGGTTTACTTGGATTTAATTCTTGAAAGTGTGATTTTTTTCTTTGGTTTTGCAACAAACATTACTTATTCTTAACATTAATGGTTCTATCAATAATCTATGGATACTTCGCCTGAAGTCGCCGCCCAAGCTGTGGCACTTATCCAGGCCGGACACAGCCAAATAAATGTGAGTGCTCAACTTAATTTAAGTCGATCTGCGGTCCAAAGTCAAAGTCAAAAGTCAAAAGTATTTTATTTATAAAATACAAGGATCACAAGGATCATTTTGAATCGTCTTAAAAAATAAATTTACAGTTACTCCTGTTCCAACGCAACCAGACCTAGAAGAATCAGGCAACAAACACGGTCTGTTTTTCTTTTGATGATCCTTCTTACTACTAGGTGGAGAGCGCCTGTGTGGTGTCTCGAGAACAAGTTGAAGCTGATTCAAGGAAAAAAGGAAAACCAAATTAAAAGCCTTACTTAGGTAGGCAGTCAAAAGTAAGATGATAGAGAGAATCAGCAAAAGTTCATAAGGCAGCACACACTACGCTTGATATACACATAAATAGCACATCAGTAATATATTACATGCAGGTACAGACATTGCAAATTGACAAATTAGGTGTCGAGGGGCAGAGCGACATCAGGCCACGCGGCTTTATCATTAACATAGTCATGTAGTGTGTAATAAGCTTTCTTAATTAAATTATTCTTTATGTAAGATTTAAATCTTCGAATCGAAAGTTTAGAAGCACTTTCTGGAAGTTTATTATAGAACCGAACAGAATTCCCCATAAAAGACCCACTTACTTTTTTTAATCTAAATTTGGGAATACTCAGTTTATTTTTATTTCTCGTGTTAAAACAATGCACGTCACTTTTTTTCATAAATCTATCTAAGTGTTTATGTGTATATAATAAGGTTTCGTAGATGTATTGCGATATTACGGTGAGAATGTTAATTTCCTTAAAACGCTCCCTCAAGGAGTCACGTGGCTTCATTTTATAAATGGCACGTATTGCCCGTTTTTGTAAAACAAATATTGCTTAGATGTCTGCTGCTTTCCCCCACAGAATGATGCCATATGACATAACACTATGGAAGTAGCCAAAATAAACTAGCCTAGCTGTAGCTTCATCAGTAAGCTGCCTTATCGTACGAACTGCATATGCAGCGGAACTAAGTCTACCCGCAAGTGCCTCAATTTGTGGTCCCCACTGCAAACTTGCATCAATATTAAGTCCTAAGAAAACAGTAGAGTTTACAAGATTGAGTGTCTCGCCATTTACTTTAATATTAGTTGGGTAATGTTTTACATTTGGCAAAGTGAATTTAATGCATTAAGTTTTTTTAGCATTAAGCAACAGATTATTTACTGTGAACCAATCAAGAACTCGCGATAGTGATTTATTTAGATCATCGTAATTAGCTTTTGACCTATCAACTTTGAAAATTAAAGACGTATCGTCAGCAAATAAAACTATATCACATATGTCTTTTACATAAAAAGGGAGATCGTTAATGTATACTAAAAATAGAAATGGGCCTAGTATTGAACCCTGGGGCACTCCCATAACAATAGACGATCCTGAAGACCTTTCACCACCAACGTCAACTTTTTGTACTCTATTGGATAAGTAAGAATTTACAAGGTTAATTGCCTGATTTTGGATGCCATAATGTTTTAACTTCAAAATTAGAGTAGCATGACTCACGCAGTCGAATGCTTTGGATAGGTCGCAGAATACTCCGATCGCGTCTTGCGAGTTTTCCCATGCTTGAAATATGTGTTCCAAAAGCATGGTACCAGCATCAGCTGTTGATCGACCCTTGGTAAATCTAAATTGATGACTATGAAGTAGTCTGTGGAAGTTAAAGTGTGACAATAATTGAGTAAGAATAATTTTTTCAAAGATTTTACTTAACGCGGGCAATATAGAAATCGGCCTATAATTAGCTGGATCTTTTGCATTTCCAGACTTGAACAAAGGAATTAATTTACTATGTTTCATAAGATCTGGAAAGATTCCGTCGTCAACACATCTATTAAAAATGTAGGCTAAGCATGGAGCAATATCAATAATTATAATACCTAACACCTTTGTGGATATTCCCCAAAGATCTTCAGTATTTTTAATATTAAGTGACTTAAATGTCTTAATAATACTATCGGCATTTACGTATCTAAAGCTAAACGCGATCTCACATTTAGCAACACTTAGTTCCAATAAAGTAGATGCTCCAGAGGCAGATGATTGTAATGACTGGGTTACAATAACTGGTATATTAGAGAAAAAATTGTCAAAGGCATTCGCGACATCAATCTTTTTTGTCAATGTTGTATCGTTTATGTTTAATTTGATCTGCTTATTGCGTGTCTTCGATTTACCTGTTTCATTATTAATTAATTTCCAAGTTGCCTTAATTTTATTCGATGATTTTTCTATTTTTTTTCTCAAATGTAATGATTTTGCTGCACGACAAACTTTTTTAAAAGTATTTGAATAGTTCTTTATATACAAAATAAACTTTGGGTCATGCAACATTGATTCCCTAGCCGCATAGAGATTATATAATTTATTCCTACTTCTATAGATACCGGGTGTCGCCCAATCAGCTAACCCGACATTAGATTTAGCTATACATGTTTTTAACTGAAATGTTTATCGGAGGTACCTAGAGACTGGCGGCTTTGTTCGTCGCCAAGGAAGGCCACGATCTCGGGTCACAACTGAAAGGCAGGATCGATTCATCGTGACGACCAGCTTGAGAAATCGTCACCTTACCTCCATTGAAATACAAAACCAACTTCGCGACTTCCACGGAGTATCTGTGAGCGCTCGAACTGTTCGGAGAAGGTTAAAAGAACGCGATATGGTACCACACAAGCCAGCTAATGGCCTCAAACTAACGCGAGCCCACCGAACAGCGCGTCTTCATTTCGCGCGCACTCATTTAAATTGGACTCAGCAGCATTGGAGCCGTGTTCTCTTTTCTGATGAGTCTAAAATTGCGTTACATGGCAATTATGGAAGGAAGAAGGTCTACCGACGTAAGGGATAGCGTTTTGCACAATGCTGCTTTGAAGAGAGGGTTGCTTATGGCGGTGGCTCATGGACTGTCTGGGGCGGTATATCCGCGAGCGGCAAAACTCAACTTGAGGTTATTACGGGACCACGGCTGCCAACATTAAATGCTGAAAGGTACATTCGTGAGTGCTTAGAACTTCACGTGATGCCATACGTGGACCATGTGGGCCCAAATTTCCTTTTTATGCATGATAATGCAAGAGCCCATACGGCCGGCATCGTCACGGAATATCTTCGGGATGTGAACATCACAGTTATGGACTGGCCAGCCAGAAGCCCAGACATGAACCCGATTGAGCACATGTGGGACGAGCTAAAAAGACGTGTTAGGGCTCGTCAGCCAGTTGCCCAGACGATGCAGGAGTTGAAAACTGCCATAGAAGAGGAATGGGAGATGATCCCTCAAAATTTCATAGAGCGGTTGATAAACTCTATGCCTAATCGTATGAGAGCTGTCGTAGATGCCCATGGAGGCAACACGCGTTATTAAATTAATCCTTTATTTGATAAAACATGTTTTTTAATCAAAAATCAACTGCCTTCATCAAGGCGCATACCCGACTTGTTAGGCGTAGCTCCATGTTGTGTGGTATTCTGAATTCAAAATTTAAAACAAAACGATCGAAAAAGATGGTAAAATGTTTCAGGTTTAAAACTGCATCAATAGTTTTTGTTCAATCTAGCAATCATATTAAAGTAGGGGCCATAGAAACCTAAACTCTAAGGTGGGCCAATAGATGTGTCCAGAAGTGTATATACATTCATATATAGACTGTTAAACTCATTACCCTTCCCTTGCTTCGCCATAGTCGGGTAATCAATATTATTCATATTTTATGTAGGTATTACCTGCCAAATATCCCATGTTAGATGCCACAGTTTGACTAAAAATTTGGGTTGCATATTTCACTTTCATTTTTGATATTTTGCTGGGTATTACGTGGTTATCAGTAAGTTTCGGCATCAACCGTATACCCCTGTACCCTGGATTTTCCTTCAGGAGTAGTAGCTCCAGATGCTGCCATTTTGCTGTCTTTGCATGGTTGTCCATTATGTATGCAAGATTTTTTGTTATTAAATTATTTCTGACGCACTTTAGTAAGTGTGGAGGATCATAAATGTGAACAATTTCCTGTTCATTTATAACAAATACATTTTGTTTGGGCTCCCGACCTGTTCTTAGGTATGCCCCTCGAGTTTCTTGCAGTAATAGTTTGATGGCATTCCTATTATTAGCGCCTTGATCGCAGACTGTTGCCACTACGATAAAGCCAGCCTCTTGCAATTGTCCAATTACTTCTTTTACTTGCTTAGCAAGCTCTGGTCCGCTTGTAGACCAGGGTCGATAATTTTTAAAACAAAAAAAAAATAGTAGGATGAAACCCATTAGAAAAGGAGGGGAATATTATAAAAATAAAATGATAAATAATTTACGGGCGATCGCCCGTAAATTAAAGGGGATTCATATGAGGTCGGGAAGGGGATGGGGGTGAGTTTTTAAGGGTAAAAAACGGTTTTTCTCGATTTCCGGCACAACTAAAAGTCCTATCGAAAAAACTCAAATGGCAAAGTTGTAGGTAATAAAAAGATCTAAAACTTTTGTATTTACACTTTTTTCACATAACCTGAAAATTTATGTGAAAAATCCAAAAAACCAAGTTTTAACGAAATTTGGTGAAAGCTTACCTTTTTATGTCCCAAATACGCTGTAATTTATTTGATTAAAAATATTTATTTTTTCACCTTATTTTGAATTAATATCGAAAAAACACCCTAATTTTCAATCGAAAATTCACCCGTCAAAATATCAGCTTTTTTCAAAAAGTTGGTATGGTTTCTGTTCGTTGAAATCTCTACTTTCCGATGGTGAAAAAAAAAATATGTTACTACAGTAAATCTTCTGCAAAAAAATGCAAAATTTTTTATCAAAAAAAACTTGAATTCGTTTTTTTTTTTTAATTATTATAAATAATGCCTTCACTAATTTATCGTGAATAAACTCCCATGAAAAAAAATATTAAAGAAATAAATGTTAAAATGTATAAAAAATATATTATTATTATAAATCTATTAAAAATGTATAAAATATATATGGAAATCGGCCAAAAGTTTGTTATTAAAAATATATTTACGATATATATTTTATATATTTTTTAATATATTTTTTATGTATTTTGAAATATTTTTTTTTTCATGGGATTAACTAAATTTGTTTGTGCAATATTAAGGAGATTATTTTTTTTTTATCTTGTACTAAAATATCATTTAATTTCAATCTTTAGGTTATGTTACGTTAAGCATACTATTTTTTAGAGAAAATATTACGATTTTTATGTTTGAGTTGATTGATACAGATAAAAATAGAGATAGTATTTACCTTCCTATGCAGATTCGAAAAGTTTTTTTGTTTTTTTAAGTTAACTTGTCACAATTATCTTCAAGAAACTCAGCGTGCACGTGTATTTTTATAAACGATGTTGTATACTGTACTGTATTTCGAATACTGGTTAGGCTAACGGTTGTAACAGCTGCTACGAAATATATAGTATATAATAGTAGGTATGTATGTAGTAAGACCCAGACCCGCCTAGCCCCTTCCCCACTTCTCCACGAAATACCTTTTGATGGGCTACAATTTTTCGTAGGTCACTCAGGTATATCTACTCAGGTATATATAATTTATCTTAAAATAGTTATAAATAGGCATCTACGCATATAATTTAAAGAAGATTCGACAACTTTCTCCAAATATTATAGATGTCTTATTAAATATTAATTTTATTAACTTATTTGTTTGTTAATTATAGTAGTATATTTTTATTTGCAATTTTTTTGTTATCAATGTCACATGTAATCTAACGTTTTTCGAGTAATTAAAGTGTAAATTTTAATAAATAGCTTAAAATTATTTATAATAATTAAAAAAAACGAATTCAAGTTTTTTTTTATTTTTTGCATTTTCTGAGAGGATTTACTGTAGTAACATATTTTTTTTTCACCATCGGAAAGTAGAGATTTCAACGAACAGTAACCATACCAACTTTTTGAAAAAAGCTGATATTTTGACGGGTGAATTTTCGATTGAAAATTAGGGTGTTTTTTCGATATTAATTCAAAATAAGGTGAAAAAATAAATATTTTTAATCAAATAAATTACAGCGTATTTGGGACATAAAAAGGTAAGTTTTCACCAAATTTCGTTAAAAAATTTTTTTTTTTGTAAAACATAAAAATAAAAAACCAAAAACTTGGTTTTTTGGATTTTTCACATAAATTTTGAGGTTATGTGAAAAAAGTGTACATACAAAAGTTTTAGATCTTTTTATTACCTACAACTTTGCCATTTGAGTTTTTTCGATAGGACTTTTAGTTTTGCCGGAAATCCAGAAAAACCGTTTTTTACCCTTAAAAACTCACCCCCATCCCCTTCCCGACCTCAGATCGCCCGTAAATTATTTTTCCTTTTATTTTTATAATATTTCCCTTCTTTTCCAATGGGTTTCATCCTACTATTTTTTTTTTCACTTTTTATTATTTTTAAAGGCTTCTACCCTGGTCTATTGTTGCTCCTGCAGAAAATGTGTAAGATATGGGTTGTTTGTAGTTTATCATCAAACCTCTTATCATAAATACTTGTGCATGACCTGCATATTCTGGCTTTGTACTTTGGCCATCAGTTACAAAACCTGTCACTTTATCTTTTCGCTCATTATAAGATATATTGCTTTTTAGAGCCATTTCGTCAAATAATACAATACAGAGTCGGTCTTCAACCTTCATACTTTCTGTGGCTTTTTTCAGCTGCACAAAACAGTTTTTTATTTATCCCAGGTTTTATATTAGCTTTGTTTAATAGCTTTGTTAATGTTTGAGCAGCTGGCAAGATGAATATTTTTCTTAGAAACCTGTAGCACTTGGGACTCTGCTTCATAATTGATAAAGCTATTATTTTCTCTTCCACTGAAAAACGTCGACCTATTTCTTTCTATTTCATTTCCCTAAACTGCATCATGGTTAATATCTTTGCCATTCTGGGCATATTATCGATCATGGTTTTAAATGCTGTATTAGAAGCAAGTTTTTTTGCTTCCTTTAGACTCTGCCTATGTTTGTTAGCCTTGCTACGGTGTTTGCTCAACTTGTTTTTTACTTTAAGGAGTGTGTTGTATAAACTACGCTACAAAACAGTGACCAATTTAGCTTTTGAAAAAACATCCTTGTTTTTCTTGGTGGTTCACAAAATACATCTACTTGCCAAGTTTCAACAGCATAGCTCTTATAGTTTCGGAAAAAAGTAGCTGTGACATACACGGACAGACAGACAGACAGACATGACGAATCCATAAGGGTTCCGTTGTATGCCATTTGGGTACGGAAACCTAAAAACTGTAACCGCAAAGGCCAATTCTTCAAAAACTGAACTGTGGTTCGCCCCGAACTGAGACCTCGTGAATACACTAGGTAGGTAGGTTACTTACTTTCTTGACCATTCTAACCGACTTCTAAAATAATTTCTTGAGTTCAAAACACGGGCACTATAGTATTGTGTCACGGCATTTGTGTCACAAAAGGTACAAGCATACCAAATTTGAGCATTGTGGGATAGCTGGAAATAGCAGTTTTTTTTTTTAAATAATATAACTTAAAATGACCAAGCAAAACGCTTTCATATGACATTCCAGTTGATCAGAGAGACTTATTTTTTTCCCCCTCTTGGACCCCAATATCACAAGAACCCCCGATCGATATAGCTCATAACCTTACATACAAATTGTACCAATACTATCTACTCCCCTACCAAATTTCATGAAGATCAAGTCCAAACCACTAAATGATAGTTTTGTGATAGTGTTATCTTTAAGCACCAGTGGCCGGCCAATGAAGAAACGCTTTGAGGGAAAACACTCGTGAGGAGAAGATGCGTATAAAATTAGCAGGTAGCTTAGTTTCAACTAATAATAAGTTAAATTAGTCTAGTGGTATGTAACTATGACAGGCTGCCATGATTTCTACGGAACCCTTTCAATGCGAGTCGAAGATGAACATGATCGTGTTTTTATTATATTTGTGAGCACTTCTAGTAATATTTTGGAGAAAATTGTGCTTGGTATTTCGGTAACTTTTTGCCTCATAGTGGTACGCTTGGCAACACTGGTTCGCTCCGCCGCGCCGCCCGCGCTAACCAACCGATGACCGGCGACGGCGTTCTCACTCCAATAATTCTTTCTTTAACCGCTCGGCTCGTTCGCTAATTCTAGAACGTAGGTCATTTTGCTTATGTCACCTGCTTATGGTTGTGAATTGTGATTCTCATAACTCTTTCCGCTCGGGCTCGCGCCGCGCAAGTTGCAACTAGAATATTTTAGAACGCTGGTCGTAGTGATTAGTACCTGCTCATGGATGGTTGTGAATTGTGATTTTCTACTTGTACATTCTGTAATAAAACTCCGGTTGTCTCTTTACACTAACTTTATTCTTCCACTTAGCACACCATTGTTCGATCGTAACAGAGTAGGTACTTTACTTTCTAGACACAATTTCGAGAGGTGCTTACGGCACGAAGGTATCTTCCACACTCCCACTTTGGTTCGAATCTACAACGCGCCATCTTTCTTCCCCTCCCCTTCTATTACATTCCTATCAACTTCAGTATTATTCAATTCCAAATGAGAGACTTCTTAATTTAAGCATTTTAGAAAATTCAAACAAAGTACTAGCAAAATCAAACAAAATAAAAGTACTAGCAAAATCAAACAAAATACTAATTATTTTGAACCTAACAATTCATTGATGAGTACTGAGTAATCAGATGGACGAGGTTGTGGATCTACTGACGGCATGGGACCAAAAAGATCTCATACCTATTTTTGCAGGTAAGCCCTAGATAATCTAAGGTTGGTAACTAGTACGTTTTGGTTAGTAGTAGAGCTTTTTTGTGAAAGAGTTCGTCCGGGGAAGTACTACCACCATACCTATTTCTGCCGCAAAGCAGTAGTGCTCGCATTGCTGTGTTCCGGTTTGAAGGGGATGGGTGCCGGTGAAATTACAGGCACATGAGACTTTCCATCGTTATGTCTCAGGGTGGCGGGCGCAGGGCAATGCAACATAGGGTGCGTCCTAGGTGGACGTGACCTATGAGGTATTGCACTGTTCATAGGCAGTGGTTACCGCTTAACACCAGGTGGGCCATCTGCTTGTTCCGTCATTTAGTAGTACTGTTTTTTTTTATTAAATATAAAAAATAAGCCCATAGCAATAAATACCTTAAAACTAACATACATACATAAAATACTTTATTTTAGTGCAGACGTTTAGACGGCGACGTATGACGCAACTCCGCGGTGTCTCGTTTCAAGCGACCGAAGAACCTCATGAACTTGACACCTTTCGGCCAGAACTCTCCATTCATGAAGGTCGATAGACGGCTGGTTCAGCTCAGCCGTTACGGCAGTTCCACACTGATTACGGCAAGTGGACTTCCTCTTCCTTCGTTCTACCTTGATGAAACCCTCCTTGTCCTTAGAAGGGCCCGCAGGCACTTGCTGTCGCTCAGATTTCGAAACACGAGCGGCAGCGGCAGCGGCGTACTCGAATCGCTGCGGCGGTGCTGCCGCGACACGTGACGTCACAACCATTGTAGCGGTTAGAGGCGACGCGGCGGTGGCAGCGGGGGCAGCGAGGTCTGCGGGGTGCGGGGCATCACACGGTGAAATTGCAACACCAGGCGATGTCAAACTGCAAGGCGACACATTCTTTGGACCACCTCGCCGAGCGTTAACGTGACATACTTCGGGTGACCTAGTATTATCACGCAATGACACAATCTCGGTAATTGTGATGCTTCAAACTTCAACTGCATCTCCTCCTCCTTCAAAATCCTGCTGACATCCACGTAATCCCATGCCAGCGGTGGAATTCGATGCAGTAGCTTGGCGACAAAATCAGACACCTCATCCGGATCAGTCTCTTTCAGGAGGGTGATGATATCCTGAAGGCTTCTGAAGGTTTTGTTCTAGAAAATGGGATTAATATCCATTCGATAGCTGCTCTTACCCCTGAAGAAATTAAAGAGTTGATTCCTCCTATTGGACCAAGAGTGCTGTTCCTAAGGTGTTGGAAGACTTGGGTGTTGGACTTTTCAACTTTGATGAAAGCCTGCCAAACTTAACAGGCTGCAATGGATTTCGCAATGTATAATGTATGCAATTTTCTAAGTGAGAGTGAATTTTATTCAAAGAACCTTTTTCTTCCTGCTTCTACGAGTAATTTTTATTCTAATATAAAATGGGGGAGATAAGATCTGTATAGACCGTGCATTGTGCACTGTGCACTGTCCCCTTCGACCAAAGTAGATCGAAGATTGTCCCGGCTTGGTTTTTTTAGCAACAGTAAAAGCAAACAGGCTGATATTTTACGCATACCGAAAACTTTTCTGCATCTGTATTTTAGCTCTGCTACTTACATGTATTTCTTTCCACCCCATCCAATGCAGCTACCCTAATTGTTCTTAAAATTTTCAATAATTTAACTAAGTATGTAGTTCAATGAGTATGTACCTGCATACCAATAAACGATTTATCTAGACAGCCATTTACTAATTTGAACTTCGATTTAATGTATGCTTCTTTGAATGTTTTGTTTACAGGACATTCATGTTTTGCCATTTGTGCGGGAAGCAGAGCAACCTGAAACATATACATTGGACCATGCCACAGATAGCAGAGACAACAACAAGGATATTAGAGACAATGCCAAGATTAATGATGGCGTACACATTATAACTTTTTTTTATACCACCAGGTACCCAGAAACTTTTGCAAATTTGCGGTGATTTTGGGCTGATCTGATGAAGAACATGGAAGGTGGATAATAGAACTCTTGAATGGTTTATAGTCAGTAAGCTATATTTTACAAGCTTTTATTTAACTTGCAATGATTATGTTTGTCCCGGTGGAATCTTGCAACTGAATTTTAAAGCAGTTGTCCTCAACCGATTGAGATGATGTTTTGCATACCTGTCAATATTATGGTGACAGCGAGTTGATATGATTATGGAGCCTGTAGGTAGACAATGGAATTCCTCGATGGATAATAGTAGACTAGCCATGTTAAGGTTAATTTTGATCAGCACACGGTTACGATCACTAATTTTATAAAAGCAAAGGTTTTTCATAAATAATGAGTAAATGGTTCCAAAGACAGTTTTTTCGTATGTCTTAAGTATTCGGATATGCCCATACTGACCAAGATAAAAAGAGTTCGTCCGGGGAAGTACTACCACCATACCTATTTCTGCCGCAAAGCCGTAGTGATTGCATTGCTGTATTCCGGTTTGAAGGATATGGATGATACTTCTTGATATCTTGACTGTCCAGTGTTGTTATCATAAGTGCTATTTATTGCAGATTTTGATGAAATTACTAAAGCAAAAACTGGAAGCGTCATCCCTGTTGGCTAGGGTGGGTGACTGTCTAAGTGGCGATGCAGCCCGTAACCTACTGGCTTCTATTATAGCAAAATAAATAATAAAAACTTACCAAGGAGCCCCAATTACCAACACAGTTTATAACGGATGGTGTAAGGAGATCAAAATTAATTTTCCCAAAGAGCGGATTACAACATACTACATACCACCGTGTATTACTGCAAGTGGAATCACACGTCAGGCTAGAGGTAATTCAGAGATTATTGTCAAGTCTTGAACACACGACGCAAATACCAAAAACTAGGTGTACCTACTCACCGTGAAACATAAAAGATTAAGAGAAGAAAGTCCACCTTCATCGTGGACTTCCACAACTCCATGTCTAAACATAGAAAGTGACGATTCTGTTACTGAAGAAGATATTGAAAATGAAATACAGTGGCTAAAAAAACAGTTCCAATCCATGGTCCATAGTTGAGCAAAAATGGAAAACAACAGTGAAGTATCGCTTGGTACAGTTGAGAAAGATGCCCGTGGAACAGTATTTGACAGAGTATCCAGCACTGAAGAAACCATATGGAATAAGTTTGGTAATCATCTACCCATACATATTGCTTAAAACAAAAGCCTCGTTAGATTCATGGTTCATCATCCACTGCTGGCCATTAGCCTCCCCCATATAATGCCACGACCACCGGCCTTTTTTTTCTTTTTTTTTTGTCGAGGTGGAAATCTGCTACCATATACCGGATTGCATTGAGGGTGTTCAATAAAAGGCTATTTGAATTTAAACTTGGTTTATTGAACCATAAAAGAAAAATATAATTTGCAGGACAATGTGCAAGCAGCCATCTTTATGACAGATCGCTAAGAAGAGGCCAATAACAATATGGCTACCGGAAACTTAGAAACTATAGTATCCGGTGTTGCTTGTATATCTACATTGATTTCCTTAATTAATTTAATTTGTTATGTTGAACTGAACAGAGGGTGCAAAACGGTTATGTGAGGTTCACGGACTCGTGGACTCACTAAAGACACCCCGGTGGCCATCCTCGGCGCATGTCGATGGGCTCGAGGATCTCCTACGGAACGCACCGGTGCCCATCTCGCGCGACGCCCAGCAGGGCCCATCCCGTGGTCGGCCAAAAAGCCAACCACAACGTATTTTTGTGACAGTGTGAAGAAACGCGTGAAGCCTAAAGCCACTGTCAGGCGCAGTCAACCTAAAAAGTCAAAGAGTTCTAAAAAGGACGTGCTCGGGTGGCTGGGTGACGGTGACTCGGGGAGCGAATCCGACTCGGAGTTCACTCGGAGAGCACGGAAGGCACCGCCGGTATCATCCATCACTCGGCGCGTCGCAGGCGGTGTGGTGCGTCGCACCGCTCAACGCCACGGCGAATCTGTTCGTAGAGCTTCGGATATATAACACCGAAGATATTAAGTTGGTTGACCCAAAAGACCGCTGGGAGAAGGCATCGTTAAATCTTAAATTATGTTGTGACAATGACACACCCACAGTATTAGTTTTTTTTTATAAATTTTTGTAAACTACATTTGAATGAAGAGGGCACATTTTTCGCTGATAAAAAGAAAAATTAACAAGTAATGCGTTGATTAATAAAATAAATACCCATACAGAGGTTTTTTTTTATTTAGGCACTAGATCTTTCATATTTTTTTCATTATTTTATTGTAGGATTTTCAATCTTGATCCATACATTTAACAAGGCTTTTAGTATGCTTTTAGTTTTAGTATAGATTCATTGAACACAGGTAGTAATCATGCCAAATAAAAATATATATTGTACAGTTTGCAACATTCAGGTTAAAAGTAATACCATCTCATCTCATCTCGGAACGAATGAGCATAAAAATAATAGTGCTGTAGAAATCAGTGACGGCATAGAACAAATAAGCAGTGCATTCCGTAGTCGAATAGCATCGTACAGAGTAGGAACACGCTCGTTATCTAGTGTTGGCGTAGAGGCGAACGGGCGTGAGCTGGACGCCGACGCATACATGCAGGCCGCGCCGCCAGCACAGTTCCAGCCAGCTTCGCAATCCCGTGCGCCGGCTTATAGATGCAAGGCAGACTGTTCACAAAATAATTAAAGGTAATTTCGAATTGTTCGCAGAGTTTACTTCACAACTGTCTGACTCGCGCGTCGACGTCAGCGCTCTTCGACACATACGCAACCTACCCATGGCTGACGATGAGTTTTCTGAGACCGGACCTATTGATCTCCTGTTAGGTGTGAATTTGTACTGCCAAATTCTCCAATCCACTAAGAATGCCGCTAATAATAATTTACCCGCTGCCTTGGAAACTACTTTAGGTTACATCGTTATGGGAAATGCGCCCATTATATCGCCGCGCTCCTTGTCGCATACCTTTTGTGCATTCACTAATGACTCGCTACACCAACTCGTGGAAAAGTTCTGGTCCATTTAAGTCCTGACGAACAACGCTGTGAAGATATTTATACTTCCACTACTACTCGAAATGAAGATGGCAGTTATGTGGTGAAGCTTCCATTTAAGGATGACCCACAAAAGCTAGGTATCTCCTACATAACCGCGAAGAAAAGGTTTTCATGCCTTGAGAGGAAGTTTTTACGATCACCAGACTAACATCAAAAATATAATGAAATAATTTCTGATTATCTCGACAAAGGTATTTTAACGCGCGTTTCTGCTAACGATTGTATTTCGCCGGGTTACTATCTGCCGCATCAACCCGTAGTTCGGGACGATTATTCCACGACTAAGGTCCGCATCGTTTTAGATGGCCGCGCTTCGACTGATTCAGGGCTGTCTCTAAACGATATTTTGTACAAGGGCTGCAATTTGCAAGCTAACATATTCAACATTTTATAAAATGTTCGCATACATCGAATCGCCTTTTTTGCTGATGTTAGGATGATGTACTTATGCATACATACTGTAATACTCAATGTTTATTCGACATGTCAATTGATTGTAAACTAAAGTATAAGCATGTAGTTGATAGACATAATTTATATTAATCGTTTTGTATAATAATCTAATTGTATTTTTCTAAATCTAGTTTTTATTTTATCGGATTTATCGAAATGTAATCTAACTAATTTTGAATGTAAATGACACTCTAGGATAAAGCAGTACAAGTTGGGAATTGGATTACAAATATGGCGCTAGTGGAGCAGTACTGCTTTAACCTAGAAGTCAATGTTGGTTACTAAGTCCAGGGCAATAAGAAAAGGGTACCGTAAAATGGGGTGAAATTGATTAATTTTTAAGATAAACATGATAATAAAACTAGTTTTTTTGGTTGCAAACATCTGAAATTCAGCTCATTTGAGGGGAAGCATCTAAGGAGTCGATACCAGTATATAAAAAAAATATAAACATTCCTAAAAAAGAGAAAAAAAAACTTCGCTATCAACTTCATACTTGATTCGGGGTGTCTTTGATACCTCTAGTTTTTTGTTTGAAATCGGAAAGTCTCCCCGTTAGAGATATTAAATAAAAAATAAAAAAAACCACCCAATAACTTTTCAGTTACAACGATTTTAAGTTTACGGGGTAACATTGATTAAAGGGGTTAGTTTGATTAAATAATTGGAAAAGGAAAACAATGTTGTAATTAATGTATTTACCTTTTTTATTCATACTAAATAACAAAAATACTATCAACTTAATCGTATCAGACTTTAGTGGAGATCAAACAGTATTCTGACAAGGAATCAATAAGGCTTATTAATATTTGGCATAATATCAGTCAAGCTACAGTTCTGTAACATTTACACTAGTAGGAAACACATAAGAAGAATCTTTGTAGATTGGCTTGGGAAGAAACATTTCAATATCTGTTTCTTCAATTATAGAAACGTCATCGTCCACAATTCGGTAAACTTGTTTATTTCTTCGGTAAGACTTTAGCCCCTTTACAACAATCTTTTTATCGTATATATCTTCAACGAAACAAACATATTTATAAGTTTTCTTTCCTTTGGTGGAAGAGAACCTCAACAAAACAAAACCACCTATTTCAGGACCCTGACATCTTGTGGCATCACTGTCAATATCAGAATGCTCAGAATTATTCTGATTAGTTGGATTCGATGGGCCAGCACCTGCATCAACTGAATCTGCAATTTGTGCACTATCTTCTCTGTCCATTGTGTTTTGAGTATTTTGGTTGTTTTCATCGGTTACCACATCGTTTTCTTGAACCGTCTCTTCGTCTTCCAGAGTAGATATACTTTTACCTGGCTCCACATGAAGCCTCTTTTTCTTTCTCTGTGGCTGCTGAGCTGAAGAATTTCCAAACCTTGTTTCTTTTAGAAATTCAGTCAAATTAAATTAAAATTTATTTATTCGGCGCTTGGGCAACACGACAGGCAGGACTCGTCAAAAACGTCGGAAACGCTCGCGATTACTGCGCATTTGTCTTTCATTTGCAGTTGTGATATATTATTTTTATGCAGTTGTGCTTTTTATCCTGTTGAGTCAGTTAAGTGTGCTTCCTGAGATGGATGGAAGATACATTATATACATTTGAGGAATAAAAGTGTTATATTTAAGGTTTTTCCTTTCGTTCTGACTTAAAACTTTAGTAACTATCGCATATTCTGTATTTTTAAATCTAATAAATCAATTTTATCCTACTTTTAACTGTCGTATCAACTTGAAACTTTGCTTATGTTTGTAATTCTGTAGAAAATTTAATAATTTGTATAGTCAAGCTGAATCTTATGATGCACACGGCTGCTAGACAAGGGAACTCCTCAACGGATAGAGGTTAATTACGAGTGTTTGTAACGAGTGAATCAACATGACGTTCTGATTTAAAGAACCCAAGCACTGATCTTTATCCGTTTAATAGTTCTGTTGGTTTTTAAGAGAGGGTCTTGTAGCCAAGGCTCTCGTAAGTTTTGTTGATAGGTATTGTGGATTTTGCAGACTAATTTAGCTCGGTTGGTAGGTACTTAGATCGCGTAAACCAGCCATTAGGGCGCGATGGTAACACTCTTTTTGTGATTATTTATTCATTATAGTTTTAGGATTTAGTCCAAATATTTTGGAGTGGAGTGTGGTAATTTCTAAGTATTTTTAAAATGTTGCAGGTATTAAATTTAACATCAAAATGATAATGAAACAACATATACTTCAATTTAAAGAGTACCAAAGGTATGCTGCGCGACAAGTCGTCGATATGGAACTTTTTCTTGAGAACTTTTTCGGACAGAGTTCATTCAAAATGAGAAAAGATTCAAAGTGTGAAAATATTATCAAATGTCAAAACACATCTTGATTTATAAGACTCACGCCCGAATACTGAAACGCTACTCATCTGATCAAATTAGCTAAAGGCTATTTAATTATGACGTACACTTAAATATAAGTGGCATACTCAACTGCCTTTTAGTAGCATTGAGACCATGATTCGCTGAGAGCCCGTTAAATTTTCTTTAAATGGCAATATTATTTCAAAAAGTTTGTTCCCTATTACATTTCTTGTTATTTTGGACTGAGAGATAATTTTTAATAAATGTATCTACTAAGTGGTAACGAAACGTAAAATGTGTCTTGTCATTGTCAGTCAAGAAAAACAAAGTTTGTTTTGTTGTGAAAATTATCCCAAACAAAAGGAGTGCTTCGTACGTTAATTTCATTATTTTCTGAAAATATGAATGAGATAACTAATAAAAAGAAGACAGAGTGTAATTAACACGCTCAGAAAAAGAAATACTTGTAGATATTGTAAGAGGGTAAGAATTCGCAAAGACAAAAATTGGAATGAGAGCTACTAAAACTTAGAATTAATAGAATGCTTCAAAGAAAATAAATGTTAGCTGATAATATACAGTTGTTTGATTTGAACAGTTACCATTTAGTTAGGAATAAATAATACCAAGTTATAGGCTGTAAAATAGGTATTTATTATAGTGTTTCGGATACCCGGGCACCCGGGCTGGTCGCTAGTTACATAGACGTATAAATAATACCAGGTGACTTTATTTTTATATGAGTGCAGTCCACAGCACCAATTATTCTAGGCATCCCAGCATTTCCATAAAACTCATGAGCGATACTGAGTTGCTCACTGGTGGTAGGCATTTTTATGTAGGTTCCCTTTAACTTTGCTATTTCTGTTGCCACTCTATGGACTATAAGGTGAACTGTTGGTTGTTCTACAGTAGTAGTACCTAGAGCTTTTTTGTGAAAGAGTTAGGCTGCGTTTCCATTGACGCGGAGCGGAACGGAGCGGAGCTTAGCGGTGCATGAATTGACCAATCACTATGCTCGAAATCTCTGCTGGCTGCTCGCTCGCCATTATTATTATTATTATTATTTAGCCTATATTTCCATAACTTAATACTTATTTTTTTATACATAATTAAAACACACAAATTAGGTACACTAAAAGTCAGGCCCCATTTTGGGTATAGGCCTCCTCCAACTGTCTCCACTTGTCCCTTTGTTGAGCGCTTTCTATCCAGTCCTCACCTGCCACTTTCCGGATCTCATCAGTCCATCTTTCTTTGGGCCTACCTCTAG
Organism: Operophtera brumata; assembly: GCA_932527175.1. Lineage (NCBI taxonomy): Eukaryota > Metazoa > Arthropoda > Insecta > Lepidoptera > Geometridae > Operophtera > Operophtera brumata. The sequence goes on along the minus strand of OW052226.1, from coordinate 42,867,779 downwards.
ATCTTCTGCCGTGTGGGCCCGCCCAATTGGTAACGCGTTTCGTCCATCTATTGTCCGCAGTGCGAGCTATGTGCCCCGCCCATTTCCACTTCAGGCGCTTTGCATGTCGGAGAGCATCTATCAGTTCTGTTCGCTGTCGTATTTCCGAACTCTTTTGTTTGTCAATGAGCTTGATGCCCATGATGCTCCTCTCCATAGCACGTTGGCACGTTTGAATTTTGTTTTTTATATGTTCATTAAAAATCCAAGTTTGTGCGCCATAAGACAGACAAGGCAGGAGGCAGGAATCCATAACTTTTTTCTTAAGTTTTAGTGGCAGCTTGGATTTTAATACTTCTTTAAAACTCCAATACTTTCTCCAGGACATATTTATTCTTCGTTCCATTTCGTCTTGGTGTCTAGAGTTCTTAAATGATATTTGTTTCCCGAGGTAGATATAGGTATCTACGTACTCTATCTGTGTTTGGTTTACAAATATTGGATTTTTTATACTATTTGTAGAAACTTTGGTTTTTGACGAATTTAACTTTAAACCAATACTTGCGCTAGCGGTGCTTAGCTCTATCACCATTTCCTCCAGCTGTTTTGATGTGCTTGAAAAAATAACAATATCATCTGCAAATCTAAGGTTACTCAGGTATGATTCATTAATCTTAATTCCTTTCCTCTCCCAGTCTAGTTCTTTCATAATATTTTGCAGCACGGAAAATGAAAATTTTTGGGGATATTGGATCTCCTTGCTTCACACCTCTGCGAATATTTATTTTTGCGCCAAGCCTGTCTAATTTCACCCGACTTGTACTCTTGCTGTAGATATCCATGATTATATTAATATATACTTTTGGGGTGCCCTGTTGTTCCAGTGCTCGCCAGATGCTCTCATGTGATATTGAATCAAACGCTTTCGCATAGTCTATATAAGCTAGATATAGAGGCCTATTGAATTCCTGGTATTTTTCCACTATTAGGTCCAACGTGTGAATATGATCGATGGTACAGAATCCTCGGCGAAAACCTGCTTGTTCCACTGGCTGACTTTTCTCAATAGTCGACGATAATCTTTTTTCTAAACAAGCCGCGAAAAGCTTATACATCGTTGGGAGTAGACTGATTGGGCGATAATTATTTATGTCAGTTGGCTCTCCTTTTTTGTAAAGGAGAGTTATTCTTGATTCAGCCCACTGTTTAGGTATTTCTTGAATTTCGAGAATTTTATTAAACAAAATCAATAGAGGACCAATCAGAACATTTTTTCCAATTTTTAGGGCTTCGTTACAGATATTGTCTGGTCCTGGGCTCTTTCCATTTTTCATTTTTTGCAAAGTTTTAAGGATCTCTTCACCGTCGAACGGAGCGGGTTTTGTATCTGTTCCCCAGCTTAAAACGTATTTTCCATATGTTTGTTGGTGTTTAGTAGAGTCGTCGTAAAGATTCTTGTAGAAAACTGTGGCAATATTTACAATGTCATCTCTTGTTTGTATTTTGTGAGTTGTCTCTGTAGATTTTAGTGATGGTATCCATGTTTTTTCTGTATTCAACTGTTTGTAGGCTCTTTTTTGACTTCCTGTTTGTAGTAGGTTTTTCTCTATAATTTCCATTCTGTGGTTTTCGTAGTCTTTTTTCAACAGCTTGTTTGTGGTTTTATAAAGTGTTGATAGCTCCTTTTTTTCTTCTTTGTTTCTTGATGGTTTGTGTTGTAGATTCGTGCGTCTATCTATTAAGTGTTTGGTTTTTTCCGACAATATATCCTTTTTGATTTCCACCGAAGAAAGACCGTTAAAGCTTTGCTCTATGGATGTCTCTATTTTTTTGTAATAAGACTCTATGTCGTCTCTGTCTTCCCAGTATATTTGATCTGCTTTCATTTTCAAAGCTTCAATGTATAATTTTTGGCGGAACGGAGCGGAGCTTAGCGGTGCATGAATTGACCAATCACTATGCTCGAAATCTCTGCTGGCTGCTCGCTCGCCATAGTGATTGGTCAATTCATGCACCGCTAAGCTCCGCTCCGCCCAGCTCCGCGTCAATGGAAACGCAGCCTTAGTCCGGGGAAGTACCTACTACCACCTATTTCTGCCGCAAAGCAGTAACAATGCGAGCAGCATTGCTGTGTTCTGGTTTGAAGGGTATGGTTGCCGGTGAAATTACAGGCACATGAGACTTTACATCTTTATGTCTCAGGGTGGCGGGCGCAGTGCAATGCCACATAGGGTGCGTCCTACGTGGACGTGACCTATGTGATAGGTAATGTACTGTTCATAGGCAGACGGTACCGCTTAACATCAGGTGGGCTATCTGCTTGATCCGTCATACAAAGTAGTATACAAAAAACATGAAAAATGCCTCCAATGACCCTCTGGTAACTGCCGGTAGCCAAAAACCGAAGCGCTATCAATAATTAGTCCACTGCTTGTATCGCCCGGTTTCGCCTGGTCAGAGGCTGAATATGTTCCCCAAACAGAGAACACAAATTCAGTACAGTTTGTTTATCGAGGCGGATCCTTATTTTAAGCCGCAGACACGGCCACGGATTCACGAACGAAGCACGAACGAAAGACGAAGCAAAAGCTACCATGAAACTTCATCGGATTTATTTATTTCGTTCGTGAACCATTACGTATGTTCGTGAGTGAATGAAGGATGACAAGTCTGTTTTCGCTTACAATCTAACTCTGCTAAAAATGAATAGCTATAAAACGAATAAATCAAAAAAACATTCGTTTGTGAAGTACACTATAGCAGTTATAAACCACTGAAATTTGTTGCATAAAAATGTTTACGTAGACATGGCCTTTTCTCAGTATGGTATCTTTGGCGCGAGATACAAACAATTTTATTTTATTTTTCTTCCTCGTTCACAAAGTTACTTATTATATTCGTTATATCATTGTGAAAGTGTCTATTGAAGGAAAATTCTTATGGTAAGTAACTGCTTTGTTAATTAGTTGCATAAATCTGCAAGGACCAATAAAAACAACTCACAACATTTCATGTATTTCATATTTTAGATGAGTATCATTACCACCTCTGCTCAAATGGCAGCTCCTGACATTCCTCGAAGAGCACCACCGGGAGTTAGCTCGCGGTCACTTACGGAATACAGAAGGGCGCAGCCGTTCAAAGAGCTTGTAGGCTCGGCTAACAGACGAGCTGAATGCACTAGGCGGATGCATACAAAATGTTAAGCAATGGCAGAAAGTAAGCCAATTTTATGTATTTCATTAGTTTTTGTCTATGATTAGTAACTATATGTAAAATAGGTATCTATCTAACTTTTAACATTTTAGGTTTGGGCTGATAACAAGTACTTAGCCAAAAAAGCTGCTCCCGCTGCTCGACGATCTGCGTCGGCCACCGGGGGAGGACAGTCTACTGACGGGCTACTGTCAGCACAGGATAAATCACCTCACACATCATCTCGGTGATGGGAGAGGGTTACGGTGAACCAGAGTCAGATGCTCGTGTATCTGCATTCCCACAGGTATAGTTCTACTTAGGTAATACAATTTACATAGTTTAGTGACTGTCTATGTAAGTTAAACATGCAATTTACTTTTTGTAGAACTCTAATCTCCAAGAATATTTTTAAGAGGTGGAAGCACTCAGCTCACATCCCCTGCACCACCATCGCCTGCATCACCGTCATCATCAGGAACTGTGTAGGGTTGTACAAGCCGGCTTACAAGAAATGTTGGAAAGAAGAACTTGGCGTAGATAGTGTACCTAAATAATCCAATTTTTGTTAGTACCTAGGTAACTTTTGTAAGAAATTTTTAATATCTATTAAATACATTTTAAGTTTTTCTCCTCTTATTCTATCATAGTGTTCAAGATATGAAACAAAAAACTCAGTAAATAGTGGCTGTACTTAAATCTGCTTGCTTGATACAATATGTACAAATATGTATTTTTTGGGAATAATTTTCTTAAGTAATAATATTAGGAAATGGGTGGGTTTTTTCGAGGAATGTAAGACGCATTTGGCGCCAGTTTCTGCGACGTTCAACATTTTCTTCTTGGATAGCCTCAAGAATCAAAGCTAATCTTTCCATTGTAGCCTAAAATATAACTAAAATATAAAGCAAAGCAAGATATGTTAAATCGTATGTCTATGTTAAAAAAATGCATTTACACCAAATAAGTTCACTTTTAACACATTTATAATATGAAAACATCATCACAATCATTACTCAACCACTTTTGGATGCATTGTAACAATTTTAACAATAAAATTCGTATTTACGAAATTAAACAGTTACCTCTCGAGCTTTCGTGTAATTTCAGGTTAAAATCACGAAGAAAGTGCTGTCAAAGTCCCGTAACTTCGTTTGTCGGACCACTTCATGGTAGGGTTTAGGACGAACGAAACGTCAGGGGCCGTCATCGGGCCCGATTTCGGAATGAGAGTGTTTCATGGTCATAGATTTAGCGTAGCGAAAAAATTCTACGTCTATGTTCATGGTACGAATTGCCCGAAGTTTCGGCCCGAATTTCGGGTTTTCGCTTCATGGTAGACCTACAGGTGTCTATGTGCTAAACTTTTACCCTTGTCTTCGATCAGGGATCTAGCTTTCAATGCGCAATGAATGTTTTTCTAGAAGGAACTGTGTGAAAATTGACCTTGGCCAGACCCCACGACTATTTTAAATTCTCTTTTATTTAAGGTGAATGTTCAAGTTGCCTTGCCCATACAAAATACTTTAGGGCTTTACTCAAACCACGAATACGTGAAAATCAAAATCAATGATATGTGTGATGTACTAGATGCGAAACTAAAGTACACTCGGAAAACAAAACCTGTCCAAACAATAATTAATAAAAAAATAAAAATTACTTATTTTAATAGCCGTGATAGTTAGACTGTTGAAATGTTCACAGATGTTGTATTTCTGTTGCCGCTATAACAACAAATACACATAATAAAATTAATTATTTAATGGGGGCTCCCATACAACAAACATGTTTTTTTGCCAGTTTTATAGATAATGGTACGGAACTCTTCGTGCGCGAGTCCGACTCGCACTTGGCCGCTTTTTATAGATAATGGTACGGAACCCTTCGTGCGTGAGTCCGACTCGCACTTGGCTGGTTTTTAAATTTTTTACGGATCAGTCTGGGCAGGTATTTTTCAGACAACCCACTCGAGGTGTATTTTTAACGGATCAGTCTGGGCAGGTATTTTTCAGACAACCCACTCGAGGTGTATTTTTAACGGATCAGTCTGGGCAGGTATTTTTCAGACAACCCACTCGAGGTGTATTTTTAACGGATCAGTCTGGGCAGGTATTTTTCAGACAACCCACTCGAGGTGTATTTTCTAATATATCGTCGTTGCAAAAGCAAAAACTTTCATGTGACATTTTTGATCAAAATTACTTTTGCTAATTTTCAAAGTTTTGTAATATGTATAAAATTATTCACCATTTTGTTTTAGGTTTTTTAACAAATTTGGATTTCCTGGTTGCTTGGGTTGCATTGATGGCACCCATGTAGCTTTAATGCGACCCACAGATAGAAAGCATTACCATTCCAGGAATGTTCAAATCGTAAGTATTACCAAGTTTCTGAATGAACAGTGCCTACTATTATTGTAAGTATCCAGTAAACTATATATTTAAATAACTGTTTTTTTCCAGATATGTTATAGTGATTTGAACATAGTAAACATATTAAAAGAAAAACGGCTAATTACCACTATTATTAGCCATTTTTCTTTTAATATGATTCCCAACCACGATAGTTTCATTTCTATATTAAACATAGATGCATCATTTGGCGGAGCCACGCATGATGCATACATTTGACAACAATCTTAAATTCGGGAACATCTCCAAGAGCTTCATGGTAGAGGAGATACTATCAGGTTTCTAGGTATGTTGTAATACCATCATTATTACTTTGAACATTTATTTTCACTACCTATTCACTACATCTAGTTATAGGAACCTCCTTTTCACATAAACATATGTTACAGGTGATTCTGGATATCCACTGAGGCCGTGGCTTTTAACTCCAATTGTGAATGCTGAATCTGGTAGTGCTGATGAGCATTATACAAATGTTCACTGTCGTACCAGAAATACAGTGGAACGTTGCATTGGTGTTTTAAAAGCACGTTGGAGATGTTTACTTGCACATAGAGTATTGCACTACAACCACCACACAGTTGCCAAAATAATAAATGCCTGTGCTGTCTTGCACAATATTTGCAACAGGTATCGGTTGCCAGTACCACAGTTGCAAAGTGTGGAAAGTGAAGGCGACCAGAGGCAGCAAGTCCCACAACAGCAGGTCGCAGTTGCTGCTGATGAGCAACAGCTTCTAGCTAGTGGCCGACAACAACGTGACCGTATCGTGCAACGGTTGCGGTCAGCTGGATTTAATTAATAGCGTCCGCATAACGCTTCGCTTGCGTGGTACCTACATTAAAGTATCATATGTTTTATTCCAGGTCACAATCTGTGTATTCGAAATTACATCCAAATCGATTCAGCCATTTCGAAGGTACTTATGTAATACTTAAATTATTTTAATATGACTACTTTTTATTTTATTTTGTTTGTGTCGCTTGAATTTCCTTGTATTGGTTATCTGTGATTGTTTAATGTAATAAGTACTTACTTGAGATAAGTTACCAAAAATGGTTTTTGTAATAAGCAAAGTCAAGTTAAAATAAAAAGGTTTTATTAATTCCAAGTCAAAGGTATTTTATTCATTGAAATCACAAGGATCATTTTGAAACGCCTTATAAAATAAATTTACTCCTGTTCCAACGCGACCAAACCTAGAAGAATCAGGCAACAAACACAGTTCGGCTTTATTTGATGATCCTTCTTACTACTAGGTGTGGAGCGCCTGTGTGGCGCCTCAAAAACAAGAAGCTGATTAAAAAAAAAAGGAAAACCAACTTAAAAGCCTAGGCAGTCAAAAGAAAGATGCTAGAGAGAACCAGCAAAAGCTCATAAGACAGCACACGCCACGCTTGATATACTCATAAATAACAAATCAATAATAAATTATATGCAGGTGCAGACATTGCAAATTGTCAAATTAGCTGTCAAGGGGCAGAGCGACATCAGGCCACGCGGCTTTATCATTAACATAGTTCATTTCACTGGCAAAAATATTTGCCAGTGAAATATATTATGTGTACAAATTATCTAAAATTGCGTTATAATTTGAAAACCAATTAGGTTAAATATTATAAAAACTTATTTACTACACTTTTTTGATTATTTTTTAGGTATATAATCATCATAAACAACGGCATGTTGTCTTAGAATTTTTTTCAGTACGCAGTTTTTATTGATTTTCTTAAAAGTTACTCCATGCACATAAGATATTTTAAATTTGCAACGACGATATTACATTTGATATAAAATACTTGTCATCCATTAAACAGATGGGTGAAGGTCGTTTCTAGTGCGGATCCTCTACTATAGATACTGTAGAGATACATCACACAGCAGAAAGGGGAATTTCTACTCGCAATGACCCGTCGTTCCGTAGAATTTGTGGGCCACATCTAGTAATTTTGTACATAGTTTGTGACACGCTGATTTCTTTCTAGCACCTCGTGATGGCAAAAGGAGAAGTCAAAAGTGGTATAATATTCCGAGAAAATTCCAGCAGTTATGAAATATATCTCAAATTAAAGATTATTTATTGGGCTATTCGATTATATTAATTTTATAAAACCTCCATTTCCGAGAAAAATAATAAAAATTTTGTTGGAGGAATAAAATAATGAAACAAACATGGCCTATAAACACTATATATTTTGAGTTTTTACTCTTATTAGCTAGGAAAAAACAAAAAAATAGAGCAAATCCTTTCCGATGCGCAAAAAATAAATTTTACGATCATCCACCTGTCACTGTCAAAGTCAGAGACAGATCTTCTTTACTATTTTTATTTATAAAATCTTATTTAATTTAAAACATTATTGAAAATATGTAAAATGTGGAGGGGGAAATACCTCGCCTTCTGACGGGCATGGAAGCAAGCTGATAGTCCTATCTCTGTGTGATAATCAATACAAAATGGAAAATGTATCTTCTTTTGAGCCTGTAACCTTCCTTCCTTGCGTCATTGTGGCTGTACCCAAAGATATGATGACTACATTCTCCTTGAATGGAATACCTACGTGCAAGTGCTAATACGTAGTTATGGATTCCCCTCGCCCTTCGGCCCTAGATTAAGTCTAGAATATAGTTTTAACGAATAAGCACTGTATTATTTTCTGCTGATGTAATGTCTAGACAGGCCTGCGAGCCTGGAATCTCATACAGATTGCATCACTACCGTTTCGCCTCTAAATCGGCACAGACATAAAGTCATTATTCTTTAAATATAGAATTAAGTAAAAAAAAGTGTTTTTAAAAAGCCCGTTTACCACTTCCAAACCATGAGTGGCGCAGCCGGAAACGGATTTTCCTTAATTTTCACGGGTTTTCCGCGTTTTTCCGACGTCCAAATTCGTCAGGAAAATTTTGCACGAGAAATTCCACGAAATGTTAATCCGTCGAACCAAATAAATAATCTCTTAAACGGTAACATAGAGAGTACAGATTTCAAAATTTAAATTTGTATTGTAATTAATTTAATAGTGTAACGTAAAGATAAATGATCTGAAATTGATCGTACATTAATCATAAATTAGGATAAAAACTTATTTAAGAAATTATTTTCCTTGTAATTTTTGTGTCAGTAATTTTAAATAACCGTGAAAACTCAAGTGAAATTTTTTCAAGTTTTCTACTTCTTTGTTAACAATTATTTTTGTGCTTTTATTGTGTTATTTTAAAGTGTTTAATTTCAAACAACCGCGTAAATTCTAGTGAAAATTTTACATTTATTTTCCACATTTTTCCAACTTGTGTTGTGTCTTTTTGTTGATTTTCTGTGTTTTTTTGTTTTGTGCGTGTGTAAAAAATCATAAATTGTGTAATATCGAGTGAATAGTTGCTGTCTCTGTACAGTTAACTACTCTGTAACTATGATATCGAAAATAGAGCCGGTACCTAAATAAATTGTGGCATTGATTCCCCTGTATAAAGGTGACAAAAGACAGCTAAATCTATATCTACGAATATGTGAATATGTAATTGAGAGATATAGTAATCCAGGCCGTGAAGAACAAAACTTAAACGTATTCAACGTATTAACTAGCAAACTTATACGTATTCAACGTATTAACTAGCAAACTTAGAATGCAGCCGCGCTCTTGTCAGAGCGGGAGGATGTTGTGACTTGGTCTGCATTGAAGGAACTGCTTATCCAGCATTTCGGAGACCCACGTAGTGAGGAGTGCATTAACATTGAGTTAGAATCATTGAAAATTAAATCGGGCGAGAGTTATTTGGACTTTTGCAACTGAACTCAAAGTGTTCGTTCCTTATTAATATCGAAAGTGAACATAATTACGGATACTATCTTAAAACGCGCAAAATTAATAATTTACAATAATACCGCGTTAAACGTATCTTTCCTTCCCGAAGCAATGGTACGTGTCGTGCGACTTAAGTCACCTAAAACATTAGAAGACGCCTTACGTGTAGTGCTCGAAGAAGTTAACTTCTTGGAACAGTATAACATGAGGAATCGTCTTCATGGAAATAGCCAAATTTCGAGTGCGAGCTCAAGGCAATTGATAATTAACAATACCCCGCCGAAGACCCCCACATTCTAGGGCAAACACAAGGTTTTGGAGCGGTCCGCCCTCCAACATTGGGATACAGATTTCCGTTTGGCCTTCAGCCACAACCTCCGGTAGGTCTTCAGCAATTTGGCTCCAAGCCGCCTCAACAATTCGGCTATAGGCCACCCCAACAATTCGGTTACAAACCACCTCGACAATTCGGTTATAAACTACCCCCGCGTCACTTCATTCTTCAGATACATTTACTTAGGTAGTGCCTTAAGCCTACACGAGGAATTCGCACGTTTAGAGAATCGATTTTTTAATCGAATTCTTTTTTTTTTATTTTTTTGTAACGGCATCCCCGACTCGCCGCGCTCCTCTTTGTATTGTAGGTCGGGGCTGTCGCCTCATTCCTTTCTTGTGCGAGGCAGCGTTCGCACGTGCCTTACGTTAAAAGTTAGCAACAAGTGAACAATTTTTTCGAGCTCGATCGTGACGATGCCAAAACGAAGAAATGAAGATAAAATCAAGCGTTACCAACGAAAAATTCGGAAGATGGAGCAGGAAAAATATAAAAGAATCATATATTCGTCATCATCCGACTCAGGTTAGTAGATTTATGCTTATCATGAGAAACAAAATGAACGCTCGATTATTACACCTGGAGGTTGACCGTGTGTCATCACGAAGGTAGTTTTTATCGCCTGGAGGTTGACCGTGTGTCATCACGAAGGTAGTTTTTATCGCCTGGAGGTTAACCGTGTGTTAACACGAAGGTAGTTTTTATCGCCTGGAGGTTAATCGTGTGTTAACACGAAGGTATTTACGAAGGTATTTCGAAATCACGAAACGATTGCATGCAATTATGTATCGTAATTTCATCGAAAAAAAAAATGCCTAGAGGTGGATCGAGTATCCTCACGAAGACGATTTATCATTATACTTACCCTCAATCAAATACATTTTTATATAAGGCTCACCACATTACGTAGGTAGACCAAATATATAAATATGACCATGAGCGATAATTTTTATTTTATTTTCTTCCTGCTATTTTCGAAAGTACCGTCAGTAACGTACGTTATTGTTTCTCCTTAGACATCGAAAACTTGGACAACGATAACACAGAGCATCTGGTTGCTGATGCTGTAAATGAAGGCGGCACGGATGTTGTTAACACTGAGGAGACTAAAAATGGTGATCAAGAACCGGTCCCAGTACCGGAGCTGGACCCTGACATCCTCAACGCCTTGAGTGAAACCACAGAAGAAGTACTGAAGTTTGGCTCAAAAATTCATGACAAATTATCAAGATTGTGGGTACCTATTCTCCGAAAGGGAATGAACAAAGAGGCAAAAGAGAAACACATCAAGGAGTACCTAGTACCAGAAAATTGTTCGTTACTCCAAGCGCCAAAGCTTAATCCGGAGATTTCTGCTGCTGTACCTGAGGATAAAAGATTCCGGCACTTGATAAAAGATGCACCCGGATTCGGGATAAAAGAGTAGAAGCCATACAACAGCAATTGGGACAGGGAATATCCGCCCTTAATAAGGGCTTGGAACTCCTTCTAGACGATGGGAAAGACAGACTTCAAGCTATAAAATGTTTCAGCGATAGCTGTAGACTGCTTTGTGACTTACACTTTGTAGAAACGGAAGCTAGAAAGAAGTTCGTAACTCCAGGATTAGATAAGTCCTTCTTAAATATTATGCAAGATATTGACCGAGATGAAATGCTTTTTGGAAACAAGCTTTCTGAAAAAATAAAAGCTACAAAAGTAATCGAAAAACACGGGTTACAAATCAAGAAACCTGCCCCGAACCCTAAGGCGCCATCTACATCGTATCAACCGTCGACAAGCCGCTCACGCCCCCAGGGAAACTGGAGAGGCCCTTCTCGCTTCCCGTCGAACAGGGGGGGGAGGGGAGGGCAGAGGATGGCTGCTCCAAGAGGGGGAAGAGCTCCAATGAGCAACACTGCCCAACAGAAGCCACCAATGTCGCAGAACATGCAGCGTGGCACGGCACAACAATAGAGGTACACGCTGGTAGAATTAAATGTTTTTATAATTGCGGGTTAAAAATCACTAATAATGCTCAAGTACTAAAGTGGATCTCAAAAGGGTATTCTATACCGTTTTGTAGGAAAATAAGACAGGTTTTATTGCCACGTAATTCTGTTTCCAATAATGAGCAACCAGACATGTTACAATCCATTCAAAAACTGTTAGATCTTGGTGCTATTTCTTCTTGCAATAGATCTAAGAACGATTTTGTTTCCAGTGTTTTTTTAGCCCCTAAGCCCAACGGAATTAAGAGATTTATTTTAAACCTCAAGCCGGCTCTACACTCGCGCCGCGAAGGCCCGCGAAGGCCGCGAACCGCGAGTGTGGATGGTTTCGCGACATCGCGTTCGCGCTTCGCGGCGTTCCCCGTCCGGTGGCGGTTTTTTGGTCCGCTTCAAAGGGTTTGCGAAGCGCGAACAAAGCGCGAACGCGAACGCATCCACACTCGCGCTGTGTTCACAGTTGTGTGCGAGACGCAGTAGCAAGCGGACGTCAAAATGAGCACCCAGTGGAGCAACGATCGCGAATTAGTGTTCCTGGAGTGCTATCAAGCAGAACCCGTGCTTTGGCAAGCCCAACATGAAGGACATAAAAATAAAAATAAGACACACGATGCATGGACGAGAATTAGTGCAATCATGGAAATTCCAGTGCCAGATTTGAAGAAGAAAAGGGATTCCCTAATGTCCAGCTACAGAACGTACAGAAAAAAAGTGAAGGATTCTATCCACAGTGGTGCCAGCACAGATGAAGTATATAAACCTATATGGTTCGCCTATGAAACTATGGATTCATTTCTCGGAGAAGGAGTGGCATGTAATAAAACAATAAATAGTGTAAGTATGTTTTATTTGATAATTTAAAAAAAGATCTTATACCTAATTATAATCTATAGCGGGCGGAGAATGTAGACGACGTGCCTCGCAAACCTAAAATTAATTACGTACAGTGCAGGTAGGCAATCGATGTACTTACCACAATAAATAATAAACTAAAACTACCCTCCGTCTGCGCGCGAGCGATGACGCAGTTGGCTTGTTAACATGAAACGAACGGCATCTCGTTACGCGCACACGGTCGGAATTTAGTTTTTAAAACCGTTTAAAAGTGTTGTTTATCTGGACTCTCACCACTCCACGCCCCTATCCTTTACAAAGTGGTCTCTTCGAGCGGATTATACGTGGAACTTTGTGTAGAAGTCACCTAAATGTTCAGCACTCCGCCGCCGCGCAGCCGCCGCCATTACGAAACAACGGTGCAAACACGTAGCGTTTGGAAAAAGGCAGAACTCATGAAAAAGATGATGAAAGAAGACCCGACGCGCGAAGTTAAGTCGGAAATACTGAAAAAGACTGAAGGGGATTGTTTACAGAGAAACGCCCACAGTTTAATGCCCAATGTTTCCCCCAAGAAACATTCCAGCTCAGAAAAGTCAATCGAAGCACGAAAAATGCGGTTAGAGTATGAGGCCGCTAAACAGAAAGCTGATATCGAAAGAAAAGCTGTCGAAAAGAACGCACAGCTAGAAAAGACCTTGGTTGAACAAAAGTTAGCTGCAGACATAGCCGCCCTCGAAAGCGTAGCGTCAAAAAGTCGTCGAAGCTCTCAATACCAGCCTACGGAAATAGATTCAATCGGTAAAGTACAAGAGTGGCTCGAGAACAGTCATATAGCTGAAAACAAAAACAACAGCGACATGAACGCGGCTCGCGACGGTGAGCGTGACGCTGCTGCCGAAGGCTTTGGCGGTACCGACATGCAAAACTTAGTCAGTGCTATCTACCAATCTAACCTGCAAAACAAACAATTGTTGTCAAGATTTGCTTCGTCAAAAGACTTACCTCAGTTCAACGGAGATCCTCTCGAGTGGCTGGCTTACAAACTAGCTTACGACGAATCTACTAAAATATGCAAGTACAGTGATGCAGAAAATATGTGGAGATTACGCAAATCCTTGAAGGGAGAAGCAAAAGAAACAGTATGTTCACTTCTCATCGGGAACACGGCTCCACACATCATCATTGAAGCGCTCGAACTCCGCTACGGCAGACCTGAAACAATAATACACAAAATTACATATCAACTTAAGAAAATACCACCACTATCACAAAACTACCATCACGAAATTGTGTCGTTTTCTATCAAAATAAAGAATTACGTGGCCGCAGTAAAAGCAGTGAATCAAACTGATTACCTAAGAAGTCCTGAATTGGTGTCCACTGTGCTCACGAAGTGTCCTAGTGCGCTCATCAACAAGTGGGCTGACTACTACGGCGCGAACTGCAACATACAAACAGCTAAGTTAGAGATGCTAGCTGAATTCCTATACAATGAAGCAAATAAAATCGCAGCCGCAGGTTTGACCCATCTTCATATTCAATCGGACTACCGTAAAAAACCCGAGGAACGCAGATCGCACTCAGTCCTACTCGGCGCTAAGCGTGACGTCACGCGCTGTCAGTTTTGCAAGATTAGTAATCACAAGCTACCTGAATGCGCACGATTCAAGCGCGCCTTGACTAAAGACCGATGGCGCTTCGTACGGGTCAATAACCTATGTCATAAATGCCTACTAGCTACTCACAGCCATGACAACTGCTCTGCAGCTTCCTGTCCCGTCGATGAGTGTGGGCTACCTCACCACCGTCTTCTGCACTGGAAATCTAAAACCAGTGCAAACAGTGAAAAAAGTGAAAGTGAAAATAAAACTAACAGCGATGACAATAAAGTGTTTTTAACCAGTGATAAAATAGTGGACCAAGTGAACAATGACTGCCCAGTGAGTAATGAGACTGTAGCTAATGCGGTGGACAGTTCAAAATCATGTGTGTTTCTGAAAGTGGTGCCCGTGAACATCCATGGACCGAAGGGCGTGTTCCGTACACACGCTCTCATGGACGATGGCGCGACGGTATCGCTGATAGCAGCTGATATCGCAAACCGTGTCGGTTTACATGGACAAAAACAAACCCTCCGTGTTCGTGGTGCATGGGATTCTGAACTAATGTGTGACAGTGAACAAATAAATTGTAAAATTACAAGCATAAACAATGACTCATTCGACATAAGTATGAGAAAAATAAGTGAACTTAATTTACCATTACAAAAAATATCGAATATTAACTTAAAAGACTATGAACACTTGTACCACTTGAACAGTTATATTTCATGTAGTGAAAATGTAAAACCAATGATATTAATTGGTCAAGACAATTACCATCTCATTGCACCTATAAAGACAATAATTCGTAGCAAAAGTGAACCTTGTGCCACACTGACACCATTAGGTTGGTGTGTGCACGGCGTTTGTCCTTCGAAACGTCAATATTCAAGTACAGTGTCGGAGTGTGCTATGGTGACCTTGACAGTGGAACAGCTGAGGCGCCCCCCTGCCCCCGCTCCCAGCTGCCAGTCCCGCCACGCCTGCAACAGCGCCACCGCCAACACCTCCCCACTGGCGGCAGTGCATACAGGTGCCTGCGAGACCACAGCTGATGCGTTTGCGTTACCACAATACACGCTCACAAAATATGTAAGTACCGAGCGGTGCATGTGTTGTCGTCATGATGCGATACACACGGACATAGAGAGTGACGCACAATTGCATGAACTTGTGAAAAAGTCTTTCACGTTTGAAAGCCTTGGTGTTCACAATAAACCAAGAAAAAACAAAGATGAGTGCAAAGCCATAGAAATGGTAGAAAAATCCGCAAAATTAATAAATGGAAAATGGGAAGTTGGCTTACCATGGAAAGACGAAAATGCCAAGATGGCGAGTTCATTCTGCAATGCGTATCGACGGCTGAAAACAATAGAAAGAAAAATGTCAACTGACCAGGGCTTCGCCTTGAGATACAAAGAAAGAGTTGATCACTTGTTCGTCAATGAGTACGCCTGTAAGATCGAGTCCAGTGAAAATGACCATAGAGCTACGAAAGTATGGTACTTACCGCACTTTGGAGTTGAAAATCCAAATAAAAAAAAAATGCGTCTTGTTTTTGACGCCGCCGCTACTTCGGCCGGTCAATCCTTAAATGACTATCTACTCCAAGGTCCAGACTTGCTTGAGTCCTTACTCGGAATTATGCTACGGTTCCGAGAACGGCCAATCGGACTAACGGGAGACATAAAAGATATGTATCTTAGAACTAAAATTAGAGAACAGGACCAAGATGCCTTGAGATTTCTGTGGCGAGACCAACAGACCGAGAATGAACCAATAAAAACGTATAAAATGACGTCATTAATCTTTGGCGCCAATTGCTCCCCCTTTATAGCGCAGCATATAAAGAATAAAAATGCGCAGCGATATGAAACTGACATGCCACATGCGGTACATGCAATAACAAAAAGCCACTACGTGGATGATTATATTGATTGTTTTGACACCATTGACGTAGCCCTACAAACAATGAGAGATGTTACATATATACATCAACAAGGCGATTTCGAGATAAGAAACTGGACGTCCAATGAACCTCAAGTATGTCAGAATATACCTAAAGAAGCGTTGAGTGAAGCTGTGGTCAATTTCAAATCCGAAGATGATCATTTGAGCGAACGCACCCTTGGATTGTTATGGTATCCGAAAACCGACACCTTTGGTTTTAACCTGTCACTACAAAAAATCCCAGAAAAGATACTAAAATGCGAACAAAAACCTACGAAACGGGAACTTCTACGCATTGTGATGTCTATATTCGACATCTACGGCCTACTGACGCCGTTCACGATAAAGGCAAAAATAATCATTCAAGACACCTGGAAATCTACGATTAAGTGGGATGAACAAATACCTACTAAACAGTTCGAGATTTTTCAAGACTGGATTTCTCAACTACATGAACTAAAAAATATTCGCATACCAAGATGGTATTTTCGTTCAAAACATAACGTTGCGAACAAGAAAGGTTCTATTATAAACCCTAACAGATCCACGAGTGCGAGCGAGACAACAGAACTGCACTTGTTCTGTGACGCATCACCGGTCGCCTACGCCGCTGTTGCCTACTGGCGCGTGCACACGGATAACTCGAATGTGTGCGTGTCATTTATTGCAAGTAAAAGCCGTGTTGCACCAATAAAACCTACTTCGATCCCTCGGCTAGAACTACAGGGTGCTGTACTCGCAGGCCGCCTCGCCGATGTTATACAAAAAGAGCACAGACTGCAACCAAGTAAAAGATATTTTTGGACTGATTCCATGACTGTATTGCATTGGATAAAAAACGATACGAGAAATTACAAAACATTCGTCGCGAATAGACTTGGCGAAATCGATGAATTGAGTAAAATGAATGAATGGCATTACATACAATCAGGAAAAAACATAGCAGATGTAGCTACAAAAAATATGAATTTTAAATTACACAACGATTGTGAATGGTTCCAGGGCCCTAACTTCTTGTACGAAAAGGACAGCTCCTGGATGACACAACCTGAAAAAGAAAAGATAATAATTAATGAAGAAACTTTAGAAATGGTTCTCCATGTATATGCAGTGGAGAGCGATACCTTACCTGTTCCGGATCCAGAGAAGTTTTCTTCGTGGCTTCGCCTCTTGAGATCTACTGCTACCGTTCTATTGTTCCTGGAAAAATGCAAGAAGACCTGTAAAAAAGAAATAGACACAGAATTATTACAGCGAGCAGAAAGATTATTGATTCGCTACGCTCAGATGCAATCATTTTCTACAGAAATAAATCTATTGAAAAATAAGAAACAGATACCACCTGATAGCCGATTACGCACGCTGACGCCGTATCTAGACGAGTGGGCCATTCTTCGAGTTGGTGGACGAGTAGAAGCTGCAACGCACATAAGCTCGGACATTAAACGACCCATAATAATAGATGGACGTCACCAGATTGCAAGATTAATAACAAAAAGCTATCATATAAAATCGGCACATGGAAATAATGAAATGGTGGTAAACGAACTTCGACAGCGGTACTGGCTGCTAAACCTACGACCCACGGTACGTACTGTTGCTTCTCAATGCTCGTTTTGCCGAATAAAAAGAGCTTCACCATCGGTACCACGTATGGCGGACTTACCGGCAGCGAGACTTGCACATCATCAGCGCGCCTTCACCCACTGCGGAGTAGATCTATTCGGCCCGATGGAGATCACCGTCGGCCGCCGACGAGAGCGACGCTACGGCGTATTATTCACCTGTATGACTGTGCGAGCCGTGCACATTGAAATAGTGCCTTCTCTGACGACCGACTCCTTTATCATGTCCCTAAGAAGAATGGCATCTAGAAGAGGATGGCCTCAAAATATATATTCTGATAATGGTACTAACCTGCGTGGCGCTGAAGCTGAACTGAGAAAGTCATTTAAAGAAATGGATCAGACCAGCATCAACGAAGAAATGACTAACCGTGGTGTGACTTGGGCCTTTTTGTCACCAATTAGCCCTTGGAAAGGCGGTGCTTGGGAACGCCTCATACGAAGTGTCAAGGCAGCGCTAAAAGTTACCCTGAAAGAGAGAGCACCCCGAGAGGAAACACTGATAACTCTGCTCGCTGAAGTTGAGAACATGATTAACAGCAGACCATTAACCCACGTGAGTGTTGAACCGAACCATATGGAAGCACTGACTCCCAATCATTTTTTAATTGGCTCCACCTCGAACTTACCTGTGCCTGGAGTATTCGGTGACGGGGACCTGTATCTGAGAAAGATGTGGCGAACAGCACAGAAGCTAGCCGACCTATTTTGGCAACGCTGGGTCAAGGAGGTACTACCCGATCTCTTGCCTAGACAAAAGTGGTATGAAAAAGGAGGCAACTTGAAACCAGGCGATCTTGTGATCATATGCGACCCTAACTACCCTAGAAACACTTGGCCGAAAGGCATCGTGGAGGGAGTATTTCCTGGATCAGACGGGCGTGTACGCACCGTGGAAATAAAGACCAAGACTGGAGTGTTGTTGACCAGACCAGTAACTCGCTTGGCACTGCTTCCTATAGCTAATGGTGTCCCTGACGTGACACTGGGCGGAGAATGTAGACGACGTGCCTCGCAAACCTAAAATTAATTACGTACAGTGCAGGTAGGCAATCGATGTACTTACCACAATAAATAATAAACTAAAACTACCCTCCGTCTGCGCGCGAGCGATGACGCAGTTGGCTTGTTAACATGAAACGAACGGCATCTCGTTACGCGCACACGGTCGGAATTTAGTTTTTAAAACCGTTTAAAAGTGTTGTTTATCTGGACTCTCACCACTCCACGCCCCTATCCTTTACACTTATCTATCTAGGTACCTACTTACAAAGTACTTCGTAAATTCTTCTCTTATTTCATGGGCATTCAGAGCTGATCGGCGTGCTGTGATTGGAATATTACGAACAGCACAAGTAGTTTCGATTTCGTTTCTCCATGAGCCAGGTGCGATTAGTACACTATTTTCATCATAAATGTCTATGTTTCCAGGCGGTGTATATATATATGTGAAGAAATGGTACTTTTTCGTAAGAAATTATGCAGTAAAATGCACGTCATTGTTATAAGTGAGACTTTTTCCGGGTTAAATGGAATCGGTTTTTTAAATATTCTAAATTTTGTGACAAGTATCCCAAACGTATTTTCTACTACAACCCGTACCCTTGATCTTGATAGATTCTGATTAAATATACGTTTTGGGGATCCTGAATCATGGTTACCCGGATAAGGTTTCATTACATGTGTCGACAGCGCAAAAGCACCATCTCCTAAAAATACATAGGGCACATCTTTGTATGAACCAGGCAAGGGGTGTGGTGTAGGCAAGTTTAATGTATTCAGACATATTTTTTTCCATAGTAAACTATTTCTAAACACGCCGCCATCACTAATTCTGCCCCGGCATCCTATATCTGCAAATATAAAATTATAATTGCTGTCAACTAAAGCTAACAATACTATGCTGTGTGTTTTCTTATAATTAAAATATTCCGATCCTGCTTCAGGTGGGCATTGTATAACGACATGTTTTCCATCAATTGAACCAAGAGCTCGAGGAAATTTAAATCCTTTTTAAATTTCAAGCCATTCTTCTGCGCACGTCGGTATCTGTAAAAGAAAATAAATTTCTTTAATTTATTCAACTTAGCGTTATAGTCTGTATTTTTAGGTATTTAAATAAAGGTAAACAAACAAGTTGCTCATTTTCGAGTAGTTATAATATTATTATTTTTTTATATTTCAGGAACAATCAGCAAATAATGAAACAAATGAGGAGGCTCAGGAGGCTGGACCGAGTCGTAATATAAACAGTCAACAAATGATATCTAAAACGATACGTCGTCGTAACAACCCCTCTGAGCTTTTGATTGCTGGAGAAACGGTTAAAGATTGTCTTTCGACACTCAAAACGACATTAAGCGCTCGACAGCCACAGGAAGATGATGAATGTGACTTACACGGTAAAATAATTGCCAAAAAGTTGAGATTATTATCTGAAGAAGAAAGAGAACAGTTCATATGTGAAATGTATCAAATGTTACAGCGTTATAACCGACGCAAAGAACCACAATCCCCTGCCTATTTTTCACTAGCTCGATCAGAAATTCCTGGATATTTTTCGCCTGCTCAAACGTATGTTTCATCACAGTCTCCATCACCACAGCAACAACTCAGGGCAACTAGTTCACGCAGTACTTACTCTGAGCCGCCCATGCAACAACAGAGGGGAACTAGTTCACGCAGTACTTACTCTGAGCCGCCCATGCAACAACAGAGGGCACCTATTCAACAGCGCATCTACTCAGAGTCACTACCATTTCATTCACCAGTAATTCATATTCCAGAAGAAGCAGCAACCGCAGGAGATTCACCAGTGATTATAATAAGCAATGAGTTGATTCCAAAAACTACTGAAGACTACACAGATTATACTAATGACACGAGCGACCAACCTAATGAAGGTCCAACAGATTATGACAATTTGATTGATAAGGCTTTCAAGTTCTCTTAATATTGAAACCAAATCACATTTAGGCACACAGGTTCCTTGAATTACTAAGTTTAGTTTACAAATTGTAAAAGCTAATATGACACTTATCGTAATAAATGTTTTTGATTATTATGTATTTGTTTTATATTAAATTACCTTTATTTCCGTCTCCAGTACTTGATTCAAAGCTTGGCACACTTCGGGTATTATCAGCGATATCAGTTGAGGTGACACTTTAAACAAAAAGTGTAAACTTTCTAGGCTATCTCCAGTTGCCAAAAATCGTGATGTAATGGCGAGGCGTGTTTTAGCAGGGATTGCTTTTCGTAATTGCGTATCTTCCTTAGCAATTAGTGGAGAAACTTTACATAACAACTTCTCGAAATCTAAGAGAGACATTCTTGTAAACTTTTTGAATTCACCCGAAGGTTCTCCTACTAATTCGGCCAGCTGCTTTTCCATAATCGCACTGAAATAAATAATTGAAAAAAAAAACATATTTTTTTAAATGGCTAATAATATTTTTTCGCTGTGCTATCTACAGTCAGCAACAAGCCATGCTATATAATCTGCTAAAGGAAATGGGGTTGGCAACTGTCAAATATTTGACTGATGGTGCCATTATAGATCTGTCAATAGCCTTTTTCTATGGGATTTGGCTTAAACAAGAAAATTCCGAAAAATACAAGAATTTGAGTTTTGGTAAGACTGACAGGTTCATCCTATGCTGGCGCCATCTGCAAATACCTTCGCCCGGCCAACCCCATTTGTAGTAACTTATTAGCAGCGTTTTACCTGAAATAAAACGCATATTAAAATACTTACCTCACTGGAAGCTTTATATTGAGAAAGCATATCCGTTTCCGTCGTATTTCAACCAGTTTTCGTACTTTTAATCCGAGTATTTCCGATCCAGTGGCGACACCTGGCAGCCGCGCGCTATTTTAGTTTCATAAAATGAAGCGCGCCATCTTGACTTCATTGGCTTAATTCCACCAGGCAGAATTAAAAGTGAAAGCTTCCAGTGAGGTAAGTATTTTAATATGCGTTTTATTTCAGGTAAAACGCTGCTATTAAAAAACTAGACCGTCACTGGAAGCTTTATATTGAGACCTGTTTGTTATCGCCTGGTGACGCCACTTGCAAATTAGTAGGAAACTTAATTTAACGCCAATGTGATAAAACGTTATAAAATAACAACTGTAAGTATCATACTGTGTATCATAGTGCATGTAATATTTTACAACCATAAATTTAAATATATAAGTATTCTATCCAGCAATCAATAACATCAAAAATCAACATTCTTAATTAATTTAGTAACATTTTCAGAATGATTACTGTTAATTAATTCTCGTCTGTAAAACTGCTGGAATGTATTAGCTGTTCACCAATTCCCTCGGGACAAGATTTCATGGAAGATCATCAAGGGGATGATTTTTCCAACCAACTTTTGGAAGCTACAGTAGATCGGACGCTTTCTGGAGCTGCCTGTAATGCCAGCTTCTTTGAAAGGTTTGACCCAGTCTGCTATAACTTTGCGCGAGGCAGGGATTGCCACACCTCTTACTGTTATCATTATCATCATCATAATCATCATGCACTTTCCGTTCAACATTACTGTATTTACTGTAATAAACAGATTAAATGATTTAGATGTGTTACGTCTTTCATTTAATAATGCTTTAGTTTTTTCTATCCATAATATGGGATTTAAATTCGATTTACTTGTAATCAAAAGTAGGTTTCAGACTGTCTATAATTACTGCCGACAGTCTTTGAACTGAACTGTGGCCAAAATATTATATTCGTATATCTAACACAGTGGGTAGGATCTAACACTGTATGTAACTAAGTAAGGTCATGTATGAGTCTTCCTGAACAAAGCAGTAATAACATTGCGGTATGATGCGATAATTGAAATAATTATTCATATCTACTGTATAGTTAGTTAGAAATGTCGTAAGCTTACTAACTTCCCAGATGGGTGGTTTGGAAATCTTTGGATTTTTTAAGCCAATTGACTTTAAAATTATTATGTTTTACGAGAATGTGAGAACTTAAGCGACTGGATGTTTCAGCGTTACATAGCGTAGAAACGACAAACTCGTGCAAAAGAATATGAACAGTGATAAATTAAATGTAAATCAAATAGAAATTGAGCTAGTTGCGCACCCGAAGGATTTTCAGAGGTTAACGTTTTTCGAATTGGACCAAAAAGTCCAACGTTTTCATGCCACCTCGTTTTCAGAGTAGACTTAAGCCAAGAATTTCTAAGCAAGGATAATTGTTCTGTGTTCCACGTTTCTACAGCCTCGGACCACCCCCTCATTTCCACACTTCAAGGGTGATATTCTCGACCCCCGGAGGTGAGAGTCCCGTCGACGTGTCTACTAGATGTTTCTGTAGGTTTTTTAGGGTTAACGGTGCTGTCAGCGAGCAGGCTTTGAGATCCTATCGCCAAAATACCATTTACCATCGGGGTACTACTATTAAGTATATTCCCGTCGACTGATTTAGGTGACTTAATACTTTGGGATTAAAAACGATGGTGGAAAACACCCACGCGAGCGGGTAGTTCCATGGAAAACTGCACGCGTCGTAAAATAGAGCTTGACGGTCTCGAGATACATAATTGAAAACAACATGCGTGGTTTCCGAGGCAAACAAATCTATCATTGGGGTTCCCCACTTTGCAAACATTATGTCCACACAGTTGGGTAGAAGGTGCCACTCCGGCGGTCAGCGATGATGCAACAACGGCATGACTGTTGTATTTGCCTGGGAGATAGTGTATGCTGAAGTGTATTTGATGGTGATCTAGTAAACTCAGAATTTGACAAGTTATTTCCATCAGAGGTAATGATTTCGTACCTCCTTATTTCCATAGATGAGCGACTGCGGTCCTGTTGTCGCATTGTATGAGGATCGAACTGTGACGCAGTCGATGAGTTTTGCTCTGACGGGCATGATAATGGCCAGCATCTCTTTTTGATTGCAGTGTAGTGCTTGCTCTTCTTGTGACTAAGTGCCCAAGAGGGCCAGATCGTTTAGTTTTGCCCCCCAAGCCAAGTCTGATGCATCTGTTGCCAGAAAGTTCGTTGGAGGAAGGTTATGACATTCATTACCCTCCTCCATGGATGTAGCATCGTTGAAAACCGTCAATTTCAAGTCCACCAACTCAGTTTTTTGGAAACACCCTGAGGCAGTTGGTAAGCCTTTGATGAAAGGTCTGGTAGTGAATTCATGAATATTATTAACTTTCGATGACTGAGCCTTCCTCGAGGAACAACAAAGCTGGCGAAAATTAGGAGTGCTATTATTCTTTGTAAATCTTTTAGAATCCCATTTTTCTGATCGAGCACCTAATTTACTTTTGTGATTATTGCCATCGACTTTTCTATTGGCAGGGATTTTAGATTGTCTCACGGTCTCCACAACACTCCCAAACAAATTATGCTTTTTTGAAGTTTGAGAACGGATTTCGCGAAATTTATTTTCCAAACCAGAGTTTGCAACTTATGTACTGTGAGTTAGACATGCTCGCGAAGCACATACACACATGTGTACACTTTAATGTATTATAAGGTAATTGACGAGATAAACAAGGATTTTTACTTTCCATCTTTTTCGTAATGTTTGAGCCACCCAATTTGTCAGTATTGAAAAGGTTTTAGGCACCGTGCTTAACCCGAATGAGAGCCAACTGCCAAGTCAGCTCTAGCAATTCTCGGTACAAGGCGTAGGAACCGCCTGTGCGACTTTGTTATTTTTAGATGATAATAAGCTTGGGAAATATCTACTTTGCACAGCCAGTCATGTGGTTGCAAGAAATCCAGAATACGATACATGTTTATGAGGCGGAAGGGATCTGTCATGACATGACATTGTCGTTTAGCGCTATGAGGTTGAATATAGGGCTGATTTGTCGGATTTTGGCACCAGAAACAGAGGGGATATAAAACTTTGCGAGAGTTGAGATACTTTTAAAATGCCTTGTATTTTAATTTTTTCTACATTTACAGATATTTCCTCTAATACAGGAGTATGAAAGGGACCTCTGATCACATTTGGGTAAACAAAGAGAAGTTTTTAAAAGAATGGTAGGTATGCGATACCCCAGAATTAACCTTAACACAATATCTGGTGCTCTCATTTCCTTCCACTGCAAGTGGAAGTGCGCTAACTGACCTGCTTAAAATCTTTCAGAGTCATTGTTTGTATCTGAAACCTGTAAGCATTAGAGCGTCCTAGGTTACTTCCACGATCGGGCTGCGAGCCTCGGTTGTGAAATGACCCTCTTTCATTGAAACTGTGGTGCTCATACTGGATATTCGAGGGTTGACCTTTGTATAGGTAGTCGACATGGTGGTATCCACCCCGCGAGGGTGGGTTGATACAGGCATGCATAAGTTATAGGGTAAGCCTGGTACTTGAAAATAATATCGAATTCCACGCGATGGAACTGCGGGTTTTCGTACGCCTTGCCCCCGCGAGAGGCGGCTGTTAGGTTGACTGGATCTTGCTTGTATCAATCCCTTAGTTTTTGGTGGCCAAAAACTTTGCGGACTCCCCCGGCCTTTTCTAATGTAGCTTTGATAGGCTCAGACTCAAATATATAAGCATTCTGTTCAATGTCGCTTTTACTAAAGGGGCTCAAACTTGTTCGGCTTGTTATAGTTTCCCCGACGCATTCCGATACTTTCGGCTTGGTGGCCACAAACTAATTGCAAGAAATCCGAGGAGATTATGTAAATTCCTTTTTTGAAAGAACTCATCAAATTTTCGCGCTTAATCTGTCATAATTAATGTCTGTATGCTTAGCCCAAGCAAGAACGTTACGAATACTTACCTGCAAGCTGCAACGTTTCTTTTTATTTAATTTTGCAGTAGGTTATAGCTGCATAAGATCTATAAGCATGGGCAAGGTGACGTAAGGTTTCATATATTTTTACCTCCTCGTTTGTTTCCAGGCCCATCAAGCCTGGAGTATGATTATATGCTTTTTGTGTATCAGCGTATCGTACCTCTGACCAAGATGTAATACCTAAACACTGGACTACGTGTAGCATTTAAAAAAAGATATTGGATGTTTTGGAATAGCTGTTTTCTTTATTTTAATCTCGATATCAAAGGAGATATATAGATAGAAAACACTTTATTGCACAACACAGAAAATAAGCTATAAAAAAAAGTCATTAGGTCACGATTTAAATTTAAACTTCATCGTCAAGACATTGTTCATCAGCGACATCATGTTGTCCGTATAGCTCTCAGCTAATGTCTGAACAAAATGACGCCCCATCGGGACAAGCGGAATTGTTTGAGGTTATAAAATTGGTTACCGTATTTTAGAGCTCACCCATATCCTGGACTAGTTTATCCAGCCTAGCATCAGCAGGACGATGGGCGCGCTTTGCTTCCTGTCGGTGGCGGCAGCGCTGCCACTTCCTGCCGGTGGCATGTTCCACAGTCGGCGTGGACGAGCTCGATGTGCTGCTGCTGGAATTGGTTCGAACACGCTTGCGTGCTTGCAGCCTGCGGCTTGGCAGCAGTGTTGGGCTCATTAGCATTCATTACTATAAGATAAATAACATTAATCTATTGCATTACAAACTACGTGGTTCTGTAACCTCAAAAAATGCACGACCACTGTACGAATTAAAACTGGTAAATTTAAAACAATGTACGAGATCCGAACGGAAAACCGTTAAAGCAAATGATCAAGTACTAACAAGGTTAAATGTCTATAGAGGGTACTTACAGTTCCCGGCACAATTTAACCACTTTAAATACTGCAAGCTTTTACTTACGTATTATCAACATCACTTATTCACTTTAGGATTATTATATAAGTATTTATACGCAACAGTGGTAGGGACGGAGCTGCTGCGCACAAGTTGCTTCGACGGAATACGAAACGCCAATGAAGTCAAGATGGCGCGCTTCATTTTATGAAACTAAAATAGCGCGCGGCTGCCAGGTGTCGCCACTGGATCGGAAATACTCGGATTAAAAGTACGAAAACTGGTTGAAATACGACGGAAACGGATATGCTTTCTCAATATAAAGCTTCCAGTGACGGTCTAGTTTTTTAATAAGGTCATACTAGACTTGCCTGGTTCTGTTGCGATGGATTTGTGTCATCCACCACCTTCTTCTCCTCCATTTCTTCTTAATTTGTTTTTTGGAGTTTATAAATGCATAATTGTAATTCGCTAAAGCGCACAATGTCAGAGCAGCAGCAACTTCCACGTCCATTTTAGTCAAATGCGCGAACGTTAATGCGAAAGGTTGCGAGTGTAGAGGGCTATATTTATCGCGGCGTGTCAATGCGCGAACCGCGGCCGTGAACCACAGCCGCGGTTCGCGGGCGAGTGTAGAGCCGCCTTCAAAGCTTTAAATAAATATATTGTAACCTCTCATTTTAAAATGGAGGACCATAGGACAGCGGCAAGACTCGTTCCTAAATCTGGTTTTATGGCAAATATTGACCTAAAAGAAGCTTATTTCTTAGTCTCTATTGCAAAAGCACATCATAAATACCTACGTTTTGAATTTAATCAAAAATACTATGAGTTTAATTCCTTACCCAATGGGTTATCGGTTGCTCCCTGGGTTTTCACGAAATTAATGAAAGAGGTCATTAACCATCTACGTCAAGAAGGCTATAGGTCAGTAATATATTTAGACGACATATTATGTATCGGCGAAACCTATAATGAATGCGTTGATAACGTAAACAAAACATTAGCCTTACTAAAATGTTTAGGGTTTATCATCAATTACGAAAAAAGCAACTTCGAAACTCGACAGGTGTGTCGGTCGGCGAAACCTATAATGAATGCGTTGATAACGTAAACAAAACATTAGCCTTACTAAAATGTTTAGGGTTTATCATCAATTACGAAAAAAGCAACTTCGAAACTCGACAGGTGTGTCGGTTCTTAGGTTTCGTATATAATACCGTTGAAATATCTCTAAGTTTGCCAGATGACAAACATGAAGGTATAATGAAGTTCATTAAAAAGTTTTCCCACCTTCCTAGGTGTTCCATTCGGGAATTATCACTACTGATTGGAGTGCTTACCGCAGCATGCCCAGCAGTTAGATATGGCTGGCTATACACAAAAACCCTTGAACGTCAAAAATATTTAGGCCTTCAAAAATATGACGATTTTGATGCAAAAATCAACCCTTCGGTTGTTATCTTACTCGACTTAAAATGGTGGGAACAAAACATAATGTCAACTTACAATGTGCTAAGACAAGACAACAAATTTGCTTTGGAAATATATACTGACGCGTCTCGAACTGGCTGGGGTGCCGCTTGCAATGGGAAACGCGCAAACGGTGGATGGAAAGATGATGAACTTTCATTCCACATTAATT
This sequence comes from Operophtera brumata, assembly GCA_932527175.1. Taxonomy (NCBI): domain Eukaryota; kingdom Metazoa; phylum Arthropoda; class Insecta; order Lepidoptera; family Geometridae; genus Operophtera; species Operophtera brumata. The sequence goes on along the minus strand of OW052226.1, from coordinate 42,839,729 downwards.
ACCTGGAACTGTTAGCTGTTTTCCTAGGCTTGAAAAGTTTTGCTAATACGCATTTTAATTGCGCTATTTTACTTCGAGTTGACAACACAACTGCCTTATGCTATATCAATCGTATGGCGGGAATCCGGTTCCCACACTTAAATAACTTGACTAAAACCATATGGCAATGGTGCGAGAAGCAAAATATTTTTATATTCGCGTCCTATGTTAACACACGAGATAACATCGAAGCTGATGAAGAATCGCGAAAAATAAATGTTGACACAGAATGGGAACTTTCAAATTGGGCGTTCCAAAAGGTAATTCAATCTCTGGGCGAACCAAAAATTGATCTTTTCGCTTCCCGCATCAAAGCAAAATGCATTCAGTACATCTCATGGAAACCGGATCCCGACGCATTGACAAATGACGCTTTTACAGTTAGCTGGAATTCAACTTTTTTCTACGCATTTCCACCTTTTGCTCTCATATTAAAATGCTTGAGAAAAATTATCGACGACAAAGCCAGAGGCATTCTAGTCTTCCCTTATTGGCCTGGCCAAGCTTGGTTTCCACTGCTGAAAAGAATGCTCATCTCTGATATTATCTTCTTCGAACCTAATGGGGACCTTCTGCGTTCACGTTTCAGGTTACGTCACCGACTTCACACCAGCCTTACCTTGGGGGCCGCGACGCTCTCAGGACAGCATTCACGAGATTAAATACCCCGGATATAGCCCTAGATTTAATGCTAGCATCCATTTCGGAAAATACTATAATACAATATTCCGTGACGTACAAATCGTGGTGGCAGTTTTGTCTCGAAAATAATTTAAATACCTTTGTAGTTCCATTATCTGCTGTAATAGCGTTCTTAGTTGACCAATTCAATAAGGGATCATCATATGGGACTATTAATAGTCATCGCTCTACTCTATCATTACTCCTTGGGAATAACGTAGGATCAGACGAACGGATTAAACGTCTACTTAAAGGTATTTATAGGCAAAAACCATCCCGTCCCAAATATACCACCACTTGGTACCCAAAAATTGTACTAGAAAGCATATCCGAATGGTACCCCAATAGTAATTTGGACCTAGCCAAACTCACCAAAAATCTATCTATTTTATTGGCTTTGTGTACATCGCATCGCGTACAAACCTTTTCACTGATTAAGACCAGTAACATCAGTCGGTCCCCCTCAGGTATAAAGATAGCAATATCTGACATGATAAAGACTTCGGTACCAAATCGAGAACAGCCAGTATTATTCCTTCCTTATTTTGTGGATAATCCAAGTATCTGTCCAGCAAGAACCCTTGACGATTATCTAACAGTCACATCAGGTTTACGACCTGACGGAACAGATAATCTCTTACTTACACACAAAAAACCATATAAAAAGGCATCGTCATAAACTATAAGCAGGTGGATAAAACAGACTCTAGCAGAGTACGGCGTTGACGTAACAATATTCAGTGCACATAGCACGCGTCATGCCTCCACCTCAGCGGCGGCCTCCGCTGGAGTCTGTCTTGACACCATAAGAAAAACAGCTGGTTGGTCCACCTCATCTCTGACGTTTGCCAGATTTTATAACCACCCAGTGACGGACGAAGGAATATTTGCTCGTTCTGTCTGTGCGATTAACATTGATAAGAATAGAAAAGCATCCATTACAAAATAATTTTGTAATGCACTCATTATAGTATCTATATACATACTAGGCCAACTGAGTCTATATCGTAAGACTTAGATCTTGATTATCTGATTCATAATTATTATTAAGAAAGAAAGTTTATAATATTTTGTTAAAAATAAAAGTTTTCTACTGGTTAATTAAATGTTTTATTAGCACAAGTACACTTAATCCTGATAAAAATTGTCTCTGGACATCTACCTAAGTAAATGTATCTGAAGAATGAAGTGACGAATTATAATATAAGATCAAACGAACTTCTTGAAGTGAAGTTCGATCATTATTATAAGAGTCACTTCATTCGAAGATACAGGGTTCCCACCCACCCAAAAACCCAACGTAGAAAACTGAATATCTCTGAACAAGAATGAGGCGACAGCCCCGACCTACAATACAAAGCGGAGAGCGGCGAGTCGGGGATGCCGACACAAAAAAAAAATTAATTCGATTAAAAAATCGATTCTCTAAACGTGCGAATTCCTCGTGTAGGCTTAGGGCACTACCTAAGTAAATGTATCTTCGAATGAAGTGACTCTTATAATAATGATCGAACTTTACTTCAAGAAGTTCGTTTGATCTTATACAATTTGGCCAACAAGTTAACAATCGGCCATCCCAATATGGTTACCGTCCCCAATTTGGTATTGAGCCTAACCAAGTAGGACATAGTGCCCCTCAGGTACAAAAGCCTCAAATGCAAATTAGTGACGTGTCTATGAGGACAGCACCTCCTAGACCACAAGTAACGCAACAAGGTTTTAAATTGAATGAACTGACGATGAATGAATACGAATACGGCCCTTACTACGATGACAGTTACTACTATGACGAAAATAGTTACTATGATGAAAATGGAGTGAACTATTATAGTGAAGAAAATTACACGGACTGTACCGACACACAACCTGACGTAACAGAACAGACTGACGTACCTAAGGCAGTGGATTTTCAGGAAAATGCCTCGAAGGATAAGAGATCCTAGCACTAAATTGCGATCCTAATTTTAAACTTCCGTACATTTATTTGGCAGAAATAGACGCGAAAATGATGATTGATACCGGAAGTATGAGATCATTCTTTAGCCCCCGAAAAGCCTATCAATATTTTAGCCAATTTATTCGAAAGGAACCATTTCAAGTGGTTAGCACCCACGTGTCTAGTAGACATGATGAAGTGATGGATATCCCTCTCTTGTCTACTTTTTCAAGTACCGATTGGCATACATTTTATTTGTATGATGTCGATGCACGCTATGATGGACTTATTGGAAACGATCTTTTAGAACACTTAGGCGAGGTTATTGATTTGAAAGAACAGCTTCTGAAAACGAATACCACATGTATTCCAATAATCAATAATAATTTAAATTATATTATTGATATACCACCACGATCGGAAAAGCGAGTCAAGTTACCAATTGATCAACATTCAGGCGAAGCTATTCTTGACTTCTATGTATTCAGAAGTGGCTTAAGAATGCCTAGTGCAATAGTGAACTGCATTAATGGTTAATCACGCAACCGTTGACAGCTTGCTTGAAAAAGCGAAATGGAGTCGTAATCGACCAAAAATATGTAGACACATTTAATAAATGTAAAGAACTCTTGACACACGCCCCACTACTATAGTACCCTGACTATGACAAGCCTTTCGTACTTACGACGGACGCGTCAAATGTAGCGGTAGGCGCAGTATTATCTCAAGGACAAATTGGTAGTGACAGACCTGTAGCGTATGCTAGTCGAACACTAAGTGATACTGAATCACGTTATAGTACTATCGAACGCTATTATCTGGGCAGTGAAACATTTTAGACCCTACCTGTACGGTCGAAAATTCTTCATTTATACCGACCATCGACCATTAATATGGCTTCGATCCTTAAAAGATCCGAGTAGTAAGCTTACTCGTTGGAGGTTACGCTTACATGATTATAACTATGAAATGATACACAAAAACGGCAAACAAAACACGAACGCAGACGCCTTATCTAGAATTAAGATTAATGGTCTAGATTCAGGCGATGAAAACCAGTCAATGGCAGTAAATGTAGATGAAAAGGATGATAAACTTAGGAAACATCTGGAAGACGTAGTTAAAAGATATTGGAAAATTAACAGCAAAAGAGAAAACGACACGAAATGACTCATCGACTATAACAATATCAGATACAAGTAGGACAGCGACAGCTGATAGCCCTATAGCGATTTCTGACACATTATCAAGACTTAGTATTGACATAGATGAATACCCCATTCGATCAGAATCCAGTCAATCACAAACGATTCATTCCGCTGCAGATTTAGAATCATCAGGAATACCAATTTTACATGAGGCAATTGACAACAAGCGAAATGAAATTCTATTATATTCATGGTTTAAAAATGAATTGCAGGTTAATAATCTTTCCCGAGAAAAACAAGAGGTGTTGGAAGTTTTCCTACCTACAGATAATTCAGATTTAGTTACAAGAATTTCTAAAACAATATATAAAGCCAAAAATAAAATATTTCATGTATTTTGAGGAAGAAAAACATCGAAGACTATTCGGAAATTTAATCATTCAGCTTTTTAAGCAAGGCATGGTTAATTTTTACGAATGCACGGAACGGGTAATATTTATTTAAAATGAGGGAGACCAACGAGCAGTAATAATTAAATATCATGAAGGAAAGACATGCCACCGTGGTATTAAAGAGACATTAGTTAGGGTTCGTAGAAATTATTATTGGGGTAGAATGCAAGAAACAGTTACGGCAGTTATAAATGCATGTGAAGCATGTCAGAAAATGAAATATGATAGGAAACCCATCAAACCTATATTACAATTAACGCAAACGCAAGATGCCCCATTTCAGGAGAATTTCATAGACCTTTTCAGCATTGAAGGAAAAACTTTTTTGAGCCTTATTTATTCATTCAGTAAGTTAGGTCAGGCAATTTAAATTTAAAGCAAATCAACACCTGAAGTAATTCGAGCGTTGATGAAGTATTTCTCATATTACGGAATCCCTAAAATGATAAGTTCAGATCCCGGAACTGAGTTCAACAACGAATTACTGAAAGAATTTCTTATTTTACATAAAGTAGAACTTCACATTGGTACGCCCAATAACCCTTACTCAATGGGACTTATTGAACGTTTCCATTCCATGATAAGTGAAATTTATAGATTGGCTAAATATGAAAAACGATGTACTGATGCAGCATCAGCAATGATATATTCGGTTATGGCATATAATCACACTATTCATTCCATTACTGAACATACTCCATTTGAAGTCGTATTCGGACACACCGACAATAGTAGCCCATACAGTATAGAATTAGAAAAGCGGTATTTTCAGAAACTAATTAAGGATCATGCAAAGCGAACAAAAATCTTGTATGAACATTTGGCAGATAAGATGATAACAATTAAACAAAAGATTAGGGAAAAGAAAGGCGGTGAAGCTGAAATACAATTTTCCGAAGGAAAAACGATTTTCGCTAAAGATATCAACAAGCGGAAAAGCAAAGATAAACCTCGTTACGTAAAAGCAAAGGTAATAATATAGGTGAACCTGAAAGAAACGTTTTACCTATACAAGTAGGAGAAAGAAAAACTAAAGTCCCTATTAAAAATGTCAAACGCCCTCCGCAGGTGGTGCAGCGTACTGCTAATAGTGACGCCAACCCTGGCTCTTTATCTGCAGACACTTGAAGGAAACCCGGGGATACTTCCAATAAGACAAGGTCAAGCATATTTTCAAACTGACCATTGGACTTTAAGGTTATAAAATTGGAAGGGACCTACAATGATTTAAATTACTTATCAACGAACTACGAACAACTCAATAAATTAATAGATTGGAATACAACATATTCGCAAGAGTTTAAAAATGTGAAAATTCATACGGAGTTCATACGCGACATAACTATAGATTAAACAACAATTAACCAACTTTAGACCAACAACTTGTTCCACAGCAACGCTTTAAAAGAGGTCTAATAAATCCATTGGGTTCGATTATAAAAATTGTTACAGGAAATTTTGTCCATGACGACGCGATCAAATATGATAAACTTACTTTTGAATTAAATCACGATCAAATTATAATTTCTAAGAAATTGACGTTGGTCTCTAAAATGTTTGATAGCTTTATCAATGTAACTGAAACAATTAATCAGAATACTGCTAACTTAGAAATAGTGATCAGAGATCTAGCTGCTAGAGAAAACAATTGGGTTTTCTTCACATACATATTAGAATTGTTTAACGTTTTTACAAGCACTTTTCGTACTATCTTTATTAGGATAAGTGAAATTGAAACTGCTCTAGCATTAAGTAGAGTCTCTATACTACATCAATCTATCGTGAACTCGACAGAACTTATGTATCATTTGAAGTTGATTGCAAGTTCACAAAGCTTAGTGTATTTACCTATCGATAAGAACTTACTGAAATTAGAGGAAACTATTTGTGTAAAATCATTTATTAAGAAAAACCAGATCACGTTTATTATGGAAATTCCTGTTACTGATAATTGTACTTATAATTACTTTAAAATGTACTCCTTACCAATTTTCCACCAACCCAACAATGAAACCTTATCTATTTTCCCCAAATATCCTTACCTTTTGGCGAAAGGAATGAAATACTTACCGATTGTGAAACCATGCCGCCCGTTATCAGCTGGCGACCATTTTCTGTGTAATGCGGACAACAGAGCATTGTACCATGAGCTCACCTGTATCGAACAGCTCATGAAGTTCGAAGAGAACCCTACTGACTGTAAGCAGCATCAGGTTCAAATTGAAGAGGTCAAAGTCCAACAAGTCCACTCTGACAGTTGGATTATTTACAGCAGACTCAAGACTTATACTAACCAAATATTGTGACAACGAGGTCAGTAAACAGCCATTATTTGGGACTTACCTCATGACCATCGACGAGCCTTGTGATTTGGAGATTAATGGAATTCGTATTGGCCACCGTATCTACATAGAATCGGACGTTGTTGAGCCAATTCCAGTCATCGCCTTACCGCAGCTACGTGTGAACGCGAGTCTATCCGGTGCACGCGCACTTAACATGAGAGAAGTCAACTTAGATGAAGTGAAATACATGGCTTACTTTTTAAAGCACAGTGCAGTGATCGAAAGTGTTTTGAACGAAAAGAAAACTGTTAACTTCAGTGAAAATTTTGGATATGTTACTTTAAAGCCTAACTAATGTGTTTCGGCTAAAATTGCTGAAAATCTTACCATTTAAACAAAATTATCGGAACAAATCTCAAATCGATCCAACCGATAATTTTCCTCTTAGGGATGGAGGAGTTATGGATTTCCCTCGCCCTTCGGCCCTAGATTAAGTCTAGAAAGCACTGTATTATTTTCTGCTGATGTAATGTCTAGACAGGCCTGCGAGCCTGGAATCTCATACAGATTGCATCACTACCGTTTCGCCTCTAAATCGGCACAGACGTAAAGTCATTATTCTTTAAATATAGAATTAAGTAAAAAAAAGTGTGTTTTTAAAAAGCCCGTTTACCGCTTCCAAACCAAGAGTACGTACACTCTATTTATCTGTGCCCTAAGCTATCTGACACATCAAATAAATGTTTACTTATAAGAAAGCGAGGAATGTATGCATATCTCAATAGGTACCTACTATCATTATAAGTAGCACCTACAGTGAATTTTCAAACAGCGTACCTACTCAGGATAAGTTTCCTGTACCACCACAAAACAGATAAACTAATACAGGAAGTGAGCTATCCGTAGGTACCTACAGGCGTGCATTTCAAAAAGTATATAGAGCGTAAGGAGAAGAGCAGATTACGACAACAATTAGTGATAAGGAAACGAATTTTTACTGCAAAAGAGAAAAAATCCGAAAAATCCGACAAACCCTGAAGCTTGTGACCCGGTTGACATTGATGAGTTGGAGCTAAAAAACCTTTGCAAAGACAGATTATTGGAATAAAAAAAATCACCAGAGGATATAGCTTCCATTGAAGTGGCTACTGTGGGACAGCACGAAAATGATTTGTATGTTACTCACAGATCGGATCGTCTGACTGCGAGTGAATTTGGAATGGTGAGAGAGACAGTTTTTGATTGTTTTTTTTTTCAATATAACATAACATAACACACAACATTCACATACATAGTCCTGATCTCATACTAGGATCCCCTGTGTCGTGGGTATCAGGAACTACGAGTACCATGCTACCAACACCCAGACCCGGAACAAATATTTACAGATCATGTTTCCGCAGCGGGAATCGAACTGCAACCTCTCGCATCTCAGGCGGCTATTCGCCCGCCGCGCCACAGAGGTCGTTGCAATTCCGATATTGTAATATTTGTACACTTTTAGGTTTGCAAACGCCGTAATACCACACCATGCCGCAACCATGTGAAGGCTGTGCTTTATAAAAAGAACATCACTACCAAAGACATGGTATATGGCCAGCAAAATGAGAATGTGGCAAGGAGTATTTTTATGCAACAATGCAATTAAACTGTCAGGCCTTCCAGTCTTTTTATTGATGAAGAATTCGGATTCTTGGCTGCTAGCCCTGACGGAAAGTATTTTATTTATTATTTTAGCAACATTATGCAATAAATTATACATGTCGCAAAATTTTAATTTTTTCGTAGGACCAATATTACGCTAATATTAGATATGTCTATGGTTGCTGCAGTTATTTTATGTTTCTAACTGATCAATTAATTTCTAATCAATCACTTTTTATTTCAGGTCCAGGGTCAATTACGTACCTATTACCAAAATGCACATATTTTTTTTATTTGCTTCACATCAGTTTCAACACCAGTGACTATATATTCGTACTACACATTCCAAATGGATGGTGGTACAAACATCAGCCTGTAGATCCAAGTCCACCGGATCACTGACATAGGTCTCTAAATTAGCAAGTTGAAGTGGCAATGGGCTAGACATATATAGCTATATGATTACGGTTCTTCTACGGATCTCTTTGTTTCGGATTTAGACATGGGTACAGAATCTTCGAGCAATGGTAATAATGAATATAAAATACGAAGGCAAAATGTATATAGTTATTGATGATGTGTTTTTACTGTATAATACCTATTTCTAGTGTAAGCAGAAGTTGTATTAAAAAACTATTTATAAGCTTTGTTTGTTTTTTTGAGTTTATTTCTATTTAACAAAACATCCTTATGCAACATCCTATCTTGCCGGACACGCCACAGAAGGGGTTGCGGGAAGGCGGTGGATGGAGGCTGCTCAAGACAGTTTGTCCTGACATTCTAAGGGTGGTCCATGTCCAGCAGTGGATTTCTGTAGGCTGACATTCTAAGGGAGGTCCATGTCCAGCAGTGGATTTCTGTAGGCTGTGATCATAATGAAAAAACATGGGTTCACGGCGCAAACTATGATAATTATGGGTACCTACTGCAATGATGAAGATCAGATACTTACATTCATGTAAATTTTGGACATAAGTTTTATTATTTTATAAAAACGGGAAATTTGTTTCGACGTAACTTCTTTGTTCACGAATGTACCGATAGTGGACACCATTGCTATAATTGCGGAAATGCTGCAATCAGCATTAATACCTATCGAGTACATGCAGTTAATTGAGTTTACCTTAGCGAGTGGTTTTTTCATGTGGCGGGGGGATTACTACCTGCAAAAGGAGGGAGTAGCTATGGGTTCACCGATAGCTCCAGTAGTTGCGAATATCTTCATGGAGTGATTTGAAAGCACTGCACTAGTGAATATAACCTACAGACCGAGACATTGGTGGAGGTACGTGGATGACGTTTTTGCCATAATACATGAAGATCATATTGCATCGTTACTGACACATCTGAATGGCAAACACCCTAAAATTACCTTCACTGTAGAGCGGGAACAAGACAAAGGACTGCCTTTTCTGGATGTGATGGTTAAGCGGGAACAATCTGGAAGACTTTCACACTCGGTATACCGCAAACCGACACATACGGACAGATACCTGAGAGCTGACTCTCATCACCAGCCAGCGCACCTAGCTTCTGTACCGCGTACCTTGATTAACAGAGCGCTGAGATTGTGTGACCCACAGTACGTGGATTCTGAACTGTTATATGTGAAAGGTGTGCTAGAGAGAAATGGCTACGGGTGGAGACAAAGTTTTCGTATAGCTAATTCTTCCACTAGGTCGCGGAAGGTATCGGTGGAGAGAGCTGTAACGTACTTGCCATTTGTGACGGGTATAACGGACAAAATCGGAAACTTTTTGCAGCGAAAGTATAGCATTAAAACAATATTCCGACCCCTTACGCAACTGAGGCAAATGATCCGATTAGCGATGTGTCAACTCGGTTTAACAACTCGATTCAAATCGGTTTGACGACCGAACGAGTCAAACCATAGACGTAGAATTTTTTCGCTACGCTAAATAAACAAACGAAGCGTGGGAGAGAGAAGTCATTTTTAAATGTACCCCGTGCAAGAAGAAAAGTGACAGCAACAATGTATTGAATGTGACATGTTTTGCTTGAGTACATGCGCAAACCGGACGGTCTCTTGTGCAGTTTAACTAATTTTGTAATTATTTTAGTTATCTTACTATTAAATAACAAATATTACTTTGTATGACAACGGTGTCGTGTTCAGTTTGTGAGTGTGAAGATACAAGACGTAATTATCCGGGAAAATACACGTTTCACAGGTAAATAAGAGATTATTGGTAGTTCGATTGTATTGCTTATTTTATCAATTCTGCTTTAGTAAATGGCCTAAAAACCAGTTTCATTCGTAGATTAGGACTTTCCCTTATATTTTTTAATAATATTTCGTTGCTGCACCTAGAAATAAACAATATTTTATGTAAAATATAAAAATGTTTGATTACGATAGGGCTTGACCAAGTGATGACGTCAGAAATATCGATAGTCCTGTTGCAGTCAATATCGTTGTATAATGCGCATCATGTAAAAAGAACGCTGGCGGTCAAGCTTCTTCAGGCGTTCCAGCGTTCTTTTTAAGAGATTACTTACTTTTCTACTTATTTAAGAGATGTATACCTATTCATTGAATGAGTGCCTACCTAGTTTACTACAAATAATGCACAATTATAGTACGCGTCATGTAAAAAGAACGCTGGAACGCCTGTAGAAGCTTTACCACCAGCGTTCTTTTTACATTACGCGCACTATACCTACCTATAAATTAAATTTTTGTCCATCCTAGAATGGAGGTTTACTTTGTTTGGAGTAAATATGTGTGCTCTGTTAACATTTTACAGTTTTTTTTTAAATCTATAATAACCAGGTGGACATTGAGGTGTGTGTTTTTGTATTGACTATTGAAAAGGTAACTTTAAAGCACCACGGGTGTTTTTATTGCAGTTTGTGTAGTAGATATTTTGGAGTAAATATTTACGTTGTTGATTATTACACACGCCTTTTTCCCGAAAGGGTATATTTCTTTTTTATTTTTATAAATAAATATTGTTTATTTCTGCTTAATAAAATAATAGGTAACAAATTAAATTTAAATATACCCCAAAAATTCCGTTCCAGCGGGACTCGAACCTGCACCCTCGCCTGTGATCAGCGATGCCTTTACTTTCGAACTTTGAACAGAAGGTTTCCAATGAAACACCTGTATATACAGCACTATCAACTTGGCGCTATAGCCGAGTTGATAGTGCCCACAAATTTCGTCTCCAGCGTCATAGCTCGATCTATGGCTAAATTGTTTAAGGCATCGCCGATGACAGGCGAAGGTGCGGGTTCGAGTCCCGCTAGAACGGAATTTTTGGGTTACATTTAAATTTAATGTTATCCATAAAGCGTGGTTTACACTTGAAAAATAATAAACTTTGGGGTAACAAATTGTCTATAGATAAAGTAACAGAGTGAAAAATTATATGGGCGTAGCACGGCTGATATAAAATGTTTTTGTGCTTTCAAATTTCCAAGTAATCCTTTGCTACGAGAAAAATGGTTATCGGTTATAAGAAGAGTGGGATGGACTCAAATAATAACTCCACTAGGTATATGCAGCAAACATTTTAAGTTTAAATTTAAAAGGGAAACTCTAAGATTCCACCTATAAATAAAACCGTAATATTTAGGGGTCAATAAATAATAAAGGTTTATTTATTAACGTATTCAAAATTGGAATAAGAACCTTATTCTCTGTATGACGTCAAATCTGCCAAACAGTGTTATTCATGAAAGACTTAATCTGCATTAAGATGTATTTATCTACCATACACATCACGGACGGATGATGAATTCTATCGACAATGTAAAAGTGTTGGTCGAGGACAACACTATTTTTAACTCAGACATAGACTTTCACCAACACGTGCACATATTTTTTTTGGTTCCATCTTCGATCTCTGATTGTAGATCTAGTACATATACTAAATCTATGAGTCAAACCTATTCAAGGTTTAGACTAATTCGATTTGAATTTGAACCGCTGTTCGCTCCGCGTCGTGTCGTGCCGTGCGTCTTCGGCCCTTCTCGGGTCGAGTCGAACGAACTACGAACTAGCCGCTAGATAGAGACGCGATCTTATTGGTTTGCGCGCGTTTTGACAAACGAGCTGAGTGAATGAACAGAGTTATTTACCTACTGTGTGAAAGAAGTTTTTAAATGTTTTTCGATAAAGTTGCAGTGTTCCTTAGTGTTAAATTATTTGCGTAGGTACCGTACCTACCTACCTACGTCTCACAATGCCTGGGAATAGGAAAAAATCGGTGGTTTGGGATCACTTTTCCCAACCGGACAGCGGTAGTATGAAGTGCAACTTATGTTCTCTTACTTATAAGTACCTAGGAAATACAAGTACAATGATGGCTCATTTAAAGAATAAACATCCCCAAGCACTAATGGAGGGTTCAGGAAGTAATAATAATAATCCATCAAGATCTGCGAATCCAATAACGCAAATTCCTGCGTCTACCTCTGTTACTCATGCTGCAGAAGACACTAACAGCGGTGAAACAGAAGTAAGCGAGCCTGTATCTAAGCGTCCCCGACAGATGCGGCTGGTTGCACCCTCGAAGGTGAATCAAAAAACTATTGACGATGCTCTTCTAGACATGATAGTTGTAGACTTCCAGCCTCTTCAGATTGTAGAAAACGAGGGGTTTCTGAACTTCACAAAGAAACTTAACCCTGATTATAAAATGCCTTGCCGTAAAACAGTAGTCAAATTGCTAGAAGACAGATATATTCTTCACTCTGCAGCCTTAAAACAACAACTCCGAGACATCGATAACCTCGCGATTACATCAGATGGTTGGTCATCTGATAGCAACCAATCTTTTTTGAGCATTACGGCTCATTATATAAAATATGGTAAATTAGAGTCACATGTCATTGCCACTTGTGAATTAACGTCAGCGCACAATGCACAAAATACCGCCGAAGCTATAAAAACAATTTTAGACCAATGGGAAATATTTGATAAGGTCGTATCAGTTGTAACAGATAACGCGAAAGTGATGAAAAAGGCTGTGAAAGACCATCTTCAAAAACGAAATCATTTTTGTGTCGCCCATACGTTGAATCTTGCCGTCAAAGACTGCCTGGAAAAGGAAACTGTAGACAGTACTGAAATCGAAGTTAACACCGAACTGGTGACTTTACTTAGTAAATGTCGCAGTATCGTTAGCCACTTTAAACACAGCATTAAGTCGAGCAATAAACTAAGAGATATGCAAAACTCTTTGAATCAGGATACTTTAAAATTAAAGAAAGATGTTGCAACCAGATGGAATTCATCATACTATATGATGGAAAGGCTTAAGAAGGTAAAGGTCGCAATATCGGCAACGTTGCCGCTGTTAGACACAACCTTAGAAAATTTAAGATGTGATGAATGGGCGTTATTGGACGACTGCATTGAAGTACTTGGCCCAGTAGAGAAAGTAACAGCGATACTATCTGCTGAGTCGTATCCCACAATATCGTCTGTTGTACCAATAGTGCGAGGGTTGCAGCTTGCAATAATGTCAAAAGCAATGAAAACTCTTCCAGGGATAAAACTTCAAAACTCTTTGATGAAAGTGGTGGCTACACGGCTCAACGTTTTTGAAGAAAATAGGACAGCAGCAAAGGCAACATTCCTTGACCCCCGATTTAAGAAAAAAGCGTTTGGTGTCGATTCCAATGCCGAAAATGCTCAGAAGTGGGTAACAGAAGAATTGCAGGAACGTCTTTGTCTTTCTTCCGCAGGTATACATCATGCGGAGGTAACAAACGATGAAAGAGAATCTTTACTGGACAATGAGACCGATGAAATCTGGAATGCGTTAGATTCCAGAATAAATGACATCGTAAGCAGACAGACTCCCCTGAGCTCCGCAGTTACATCGATTAGGCAATATATTGATCTCCCTTACATCAAAAGAAAAGAAGAACCGTTATTGTGGTGGGAAGATAAGAAAACTCTCTTTCCAGAGCTCTACAAACTAGCACAGAAATATTTGTGCATTCCCGCCACCTCAGTTCCATCAGAGAGATTATTCTCTAAAGCAGGATTAGTCTGCAATGATAGACGAAATCTTACTTACTAATACTTCGCTATCTTTTTCGTTCGACATTGTGCATTTGTGGCTTTACACTTAGGTATTGTACGGATATTAATCTAAACTTATTGTCCTTAGAACTCCGGAACCTAGTAGTACACTAAGTGTATCGTCGATATATAAAATCACTCTTCACTTTGCCAGAAAACTCGAAACAGCACGAGTCCGAGAGTCCGTAGAATTTAATAAATCGATCGATCAATAAACACTAAACTCAATTCTGCCAGATTCTACTGTAGGAAAGCGCCTTGCGCCGGCCGCCGGAGATTTCCGCTTGTCTTGCTGACTTTGACATGTATACTTTGCAGCTACTCGTAGATCGGTGGCGCCCTCTAAAACTCGTCCTGTTGGCAAGGCAATGTTGGCGGCAATGACGCTTGTCTGTTGCTTCTTCGCGGCCGCGCCCTCTAGCGACTCTTCCATACACTTCGTCTGGCGTGGCGTGGCTTGCTTTGCTTGAGAGATGATGCAATTTCTTGTTGGCATTGGATGAATACTGATAACCCTTTGTTGTGATGCTCGCTGACTCTTGATGCTTTTGAGAACTCGTAAATTCTGCTTTAATAGGTATTTCTTTCTGGGTTGCGCTGTAGGTATGATGTAAAGCAAACTACTGTATGGCAACGCAATCCCGTTGCTCGCTGACTGACGACGTCCGATGTGTTCAGTGGTTATTTTCTTCGCAAAATGATGATTTATCTGGGTTGCGCTGTAAATGTATGGCAACGCAAACCCGGCTGCTTCTTTGCTGTATAGCCTCACTCACCGCTGCCGCGATGCTTGGATCTCTCAACCACGTTGTCTTTTCAAAGGACCAAATTATGTTGAGAACTTCAGTGGACTGTTGTATGTATGCTTGTTCTTCTGTGGTCTTTGGAGTAAGTGAGGGATCACAAAAACAGTCTTCAAATGCACATATTATATTAAATTAACACAATTAACTTTTCACACATCTAGCGTCTTAAAATATCAGATCAAACAGAGACAAGATAATTGTTGCCAACTCAAAACTCAAATTAATCCTTTTGTTGGTGTTTCCAACAATCACCATGTCTGAAACGGAGGAAAAGGTTTGCTGAAATAAAAAATCACCATGTAAAACTACCATGCACTTCATTAAAATTAATTTATCTGGGATTTTAGGAGATTTTCATGGAAATAATGAAAGAATCCACGGTAACAATAGAAGATAAAAGGACAGATACAAATAGCAATAAATGAAAGTTAACAGAATGGCAGAAAGTTAAAAACACGTGAGTTTACACAGTTTTAGTTAACTATTGCATCACGATTAGAATTTGCTTGTTATGTTTACAATACTTTCCTCATACAAACCTACTATAAATTACTAGGTAATGTCCTAACTAATCACTAAGCTAGGCAGAGAGACAGGCAGCCGATTGCATTGCGATTGATGCTGCTGCATGTCACCTGCTTGTTGTATATTATACACAGCTAAATAAACTAGTTATACCGTATACCGCCATTTGCCGGTAATCAGATTATCGTTTACTAGTTAGCAGGGTGCACTGCAGGCAGGATATTTTGGGAGGTGTTAGTTAGCTTCTCCCTAACACCCCTTTATCATGAGACTTTTCTAATCATATCACTTTACAGATTACAAGAATTAACTGGCATGCGCAGAAATGTTTCACAAATGGAGACGGATAAAAATGGCAGCAAAGAAAAATGTCTCCGACCATTGAAGAGCAGTCCGCTTCACTGGTGGTGGTCCTAGGCCACCATCTCCTACGGAAGTGGTGCAAACAATTATGGAAATGCACTGGTGGTGGTCCTAGGCCACCATCTCCTGCGGAAGTAGTGCAAACTATTTTGGAAATGTGCCCAACTGATTTTATTAAAGAAAAAAATGAATTTGGTAGTGACGGTATATTTCAGAGAGATATAAGTTACGTAAGTTATATAAGTTATGCTCGTAGAACTAAGCAATGCGAGCCTTGAGGTTGGATTGAAGATGAATATGTCAAAGACCAAGGTAATGACCAACAACATTGAATATAACAGTCAACGGTGAAGCGATGCACTATGTCCAAGATTACATCTACCTGGGCCAAATAGTTTCCCTCCAGGCAGGATAAAGAAATTGCGAGACGCACTGAGAACGCCTGGAGGGGCTATTGGTCGATGAAGGAACTGATGAAGGGTAACCTTCCAATGGTACTAAAACGCAAACTAATGGACATGTGCATCCTTCCCGTCTTGACTTACGGATCACAAACTTGGTCTTTGACAAACATCCAGAAATCCAAACTCAAGGTTTGCCAAAGAGCAATGGAGCGCAGTATTTTAGGCGTTAAACTAACTGACCGAATCACCATACTGCGCTCCAAAACCAAAGTCGCCGATGTGGGAGAGAAGGCCGCGCGGCTGAAGTGGGATTGGGCCGGTCACATTTGCCGCATGCCCGACGAACTTTGGGCCAAAATCACCACGGCATGGAGCCCTAATACAGCCAGGCGGCGTCGCGGCAGACCTCGCATGAGGTGGCGGGATGAACTGGACGCCTATGAGAGGGAATGGGAAACGGTTGCACAGGACCGTGGTGACTGCGGAAGTGAGGGGAGGCCTTTGCCCAACAATGGGACAGTATGGGCTAATAATAATAGTAATAATAGTAATAAGTTATTTTTTTTTGCAATCATTAAGGTATAGTACAGGGGTGTCCAACATAATTTTGTAATAGGCCATTTTAATAATTTATAACATCCTGTCGGGCCAAAGCATAACAGTTAACATATTTTACTGTGGAAAATATGAATAATGTGTTAGTTTTTTTGTTATGTTTGAATGTTGCGATGTGTTTTTGGAGAAGACCGTTCAAGTGGATGTCCATGATGAACCACATCATGGCCCGGGGGCCGTACCTTGGAAACCCCTGGTATTACTCCGTACCATTATGTCAGAGCTTTCTTCCCGCTGGTGCACAGAAATACCAATTAAGTTACTACATAATAAATAATTTTATTCATAAACAGGTTGCATGATAGAAAAAGAAGAAAAATAGTGGTCACCGCTGATGATACGTTTGGTTACTTATTAGTAATAGAAGAGGATGGCTTCTCGATCTTATTCGATGTTGAAGAGGTATGGAGATATAATTAATAATTTTGATGTTTAACACGCATATGGGCATGGGTCGAGGATACCATAATGAGCTTTATGCCATACTTCATTAACATCTCTATAGTTACATTTGTCTGTTCCCCTAAGACTTAGGAACCACTGAACAGAATCAAAATTTATTAGTCTTATCTTTTGTTTCAGGATGATCAAGGTGGAGAAGCTTAATTTATAAATGAAGATTATTTTTTTTTTTTTCTCTTTATTTAGCGGCTTTTGAACATATTGTTCATGTCAGCCCGTAATAACAAAAAAAAACTTCTAAAGGTACATATGACAATAAAGGAATTATTGATGATATCGATAATACAAATAATGAGGTTGTATAAGGCTGGAGCCGCGGCGGAGGCAGCAGAAAATGTTAAGCGGCGCAAATATGTAGTCCTCTCCGATGACTACATTTTTGCACCGCTTGGCGTAGAGACTTTGGGACCATGGGGCCCTAGTACAAGACCTTTTTAAAAAGGAGATATTTTTAAAGAGGACTGGCTCCTTTCTGGCGCAAAGAATTTCTTTGGCCATTCAACGTGGGAATGCAGCCAGTGCTCTTGCCACCTTGCCCTATGAACCAAATATTTTTTGTACATACCTTGTATTCGTTCTATTATTCTTTCTATGTTAATTAAATTGAAAAAAAAAGTTGTATAATACATACGTATAATTAAACTTAAGTTTCTTTGTGTTAACAGTGATTATATTAACATATTGTATACTTTGTAGATTATCACAAAACAGACTACACTTAGTTGCATATCTAAAAAAGAAAATATTGACAACCACGTCCCAGTAAAACAATTCACACAGAATAATCCTAAAATGGAAATCGATACAAAATGGCACAAGTCTGGGTAAGTTTTCTAAAAACATTCATTGTCATTCTTATGTGACCCACTAACAATGATATTTAAGTATTGTTTTTATTTTTCAGTGCAACTCAGAAAAACAGAACTTTAGAAAACAATTTAGAATTGATGGGAATGACATTTAGGGGCAAGTTCGCCAACTACAACATAATCATTAATCACGTAACCGCTTTGTTACATTTTAACTGTTGTTGAAACAAGCAACGTTTTTACGAGTTCATAATTTATTTTTAAACAACGGTTAGTTAAACGAACGTTCGTGAATGTATGAGTCGATAATAAATAAATAATGCTGGACAGTTCACACAACATTATCTAGCCCTAAGCTAAGCAGAGCTTGTGTTATGGGTACTAGATAACTGATATACTTAATACAATATAATATTACATAGATAGATATTTTTTATTATACATAGAAAATACCCAGAAAACCCTGAATAAATATCTGCGATCGCAAAAATATTTGTTTTGAGGCGGGAATCAAACCCACAACCTCCTGCGTCACAGGCTTACCTTCGCCCGCCGCGCCACAGAGGTCGTCACAATGATCGAATGGTATAACATTACATTATGAAGATGGCAATGCTTCCGCTTAAATTTGTTATTACCCAAACGACATCCAATAATGGTAACATTATAATACTACTAAATTAAATGCCTCTTTTTTCAAAGCTATGACCGTTACTTATACGTATTTTTTATTTAGCATCCTTTTAATTGTCATGTCTGTCAGTCAATTGTTTTGTCAAACTCTGTTCTGACTTCCGTGCTGTCTGTCATAGTCAAACAAACATAGTACTTAAGAAGTTAAAATATCTGGATTATTCAGTGATTATGGATAATAAACGCAAGCGTTCTGTTAATTTCACCAGGGACGAGAAATCGGTACTTACGGACTTTGTAATAAAGTACAGAGACCTGATAGAAAATAAAAAAGCTGACGCTACAATAAATGCCGAAAATAACCAATAACCAATAAACGTCTGTCTGAAGAGTTTAATGCTCTTAGCACTTACTGCAAACGTACTCCCGAGAGCCTGAAGACTTGCTGGGAGAATATCAAACGCCAGACAAAAAAACAATCAGCTAGTCAGAGACGGGAGTAATTAAGACAGGTAAGCAAACGTGGTATTTTCCTAGTAGGTAACCTTTGTATGATCACAAAATAATGTTTTATATCTCCGGATTCTCTTAATATTTATAACATAACACATAATTTTTAGGTGGTGGAAGACCATCGCCATCTCCTCCTAGTACTGGAGTGGACCACATGATAGAGACGGTTTTGGGACCCGCTTTGGAAGGACTAGAAAATCCATACGATGGTGATGCTCTACTAGATGTAAATGTAAGTACTTGGACCGGAAATCCTAAAACCAATGAAGTAAATAAAATAATATACATCATAATATAACGTTTTTGTTCATCAGCTATGTAGGTACATAGTTCAATAGATATTACCTACCTACAGATACCTGTTTCTATTTCACTTTTGAAACTATCATGGTATCATAACTATATCAACTATAACTATATTAACGTAATTTTCACAGTTGCATGCACCATGATCACGGGTGGAACTCAAGTGTTTGCGAGTAGATTATGTATGTATTACAATATTCTATTTTGTTATTTTCAGGGTAAAGAAACTGGAACACAATCAACCACTGAACATTACACCCAGATGGGCTCCAACACTGAGGTTTGTTAATTTATACCTATGTTGTAGTCATGCAGGTATAATATTGCGTATGGGATAGATCAAAGTGTATTTATTATAATGTATTTCTGTTTCAGTTTCTTGGTAGTGAAAATGAAGTGGTCCATATTATAGAAACGGAGAGCGAGCCTTCATGCATTCAAAGCTCTCTAAAGCTGGGACAAGCTCAGAAAAAATCATATGTAGCTATAAACACAAATTGGGATAAGGTCTCTATAAGCACTCCAAGTAGGATCATCAAGTAGTTTCCTCATCACCAGCCCTTATACGACCACTGCTAGACGAGGTCTACCCAAAGTCTTCTATTAAGACGTGGCATACACACCAAATCTTGAATCGTTTCAAGGAAGCTAATTCACACCATTGACTCTCAGTGCTCCCTAGTACGCTACACGTGACGGTCGCAAACGGAACTACGAAAAAGTGTTATTTTAACTTTAAATAAGCAAACCAATCATCATTAAACGTGTTGAAAAGTGTCAATTGTCAACGACTATCTTAGTACTCGTAGTAGTGTAAGTATACAAAATAAATACGTATTTATTTAGATTTTAATAATTTTGTGATATATTAGTTCTCTCATTATTATGTTTCCAAATAGTGTTACGACCATGTTTTAATCTCACCCAACGTACAAAATAACCTTCGCAATTCGATAGCGTAACGTCGAAGTAGAAACGTTACGGTTAGCATACCAATTTTAAGACAAGATTTATTTTTCAGATGTGAAGTATTATTATAAAAGTGAGATGCCGTCTTGTGTACCAAGATGTTGTAAAAACTAGACAACGAAATCAAATAAATCTTCTGGAATTACTTTTCACAGGTTTGTATTATAAGTGTTAACATGGTTTGTAAAATTAACATTATTTGTGTAGGTGGATATTTTTATGTTAGAAAAACATACAATCAAGTTATTTATTATAATAATTTTGTGTGATTCCTAAAGATAAGCTGAGGAGCAAAAATGGGTTGAGTTTGTCAGACTGGAAAGATCTGAAATTGATTGGATGCCCAACACCCATAGTAGAATTTGCTCCGATCATTTTGAGAAGGAAAAATTCTACACAACCGGAAATGGATTGCGAAAATTAAATAAAAATGCCCTGCCCTGCAAAAAGGTAACATGCATTTTTTGGACCCGCGACCTGTGCACCCACTGGCTTCACCCACCGGTGGGTGTAGTGGTAATTCCTGTTTACCCGTGTACCCACTGCGATATGGTTGGAATTAATTATCGATGAAAAAAAAATACATTAAGTTCGATGTTAAAGAGAAAAATAATACAAAAAGTTTTAAACCTCTTTATACATATCTTATCATAAAACATCAGAATAAAAAAATACGATAAAATGAAATGTCATCAGGGATGTCATCTATATTTATTGCTGCAACAGCCGAGCGATTAGCTATCTCCTGTTTCTATCAGCAGTGCGCTGTTTCAATGCTGTTTCTATTGAAAATGACGTTTTAGCGATCATGCAACTCACCCTGTTGCTAACAAAGGTTGATTGCAACAAAAAGCCTTTTGACATGTAGTGTTTCTATCGATAGTATGAAGTAGCGATTATGTACCGCTGTTTCAATGAATAATGACAGCATTTGATCGCAACACAACCTATTGCAATAGAAACAAGTAAATGGTTGTTTCAAACCATACAAATCTAAAAGGTAAGCCATAAAGTGGATTTTTTAATTGTTTGAACATGGTTTTAATTACAATCCAAATCAAATAAAAACATCCAGTACGCACAAAACACTTTACTATATTTAGCGGTATTTCGCTATTTTGTTAAAAATATTTAATTGTAGTCGAACGAATCAACACAACTTGGGTCCTTAGGTACTTATATATACATTTCACTTCAATGTGGTTACTTACTTCCCTTCCAAAGCTTAAGTATTAGATAATTCGTATATTTGTTAAAATGTAAACAAACTTTTCTCACAAGGATTAGAAGGATTGTCTAATAGGATACTACGCATAGCACAATTTGCACAAGTCACACAGTACAGAGTAAAAATATGTTTCTATCATAGACAAAGCATAAAAGAGTCGTATTATACGGTTGATTAAAAATGGTTAGTACGTTGATACACGGTTCATAGCGTAATCGTACTTTGTAAAGTGGTCTGGTTATCCATAATTCGTACAAACTTCAGATTGTAACACATCGATAGAAGTCCATAGAAATCGGAGCAAGAAAAGATAGCTGATCGGAAAACATCGATATAAATATTTTTTTGTTAGCATCAAGCGGACGATAGAAATCGTTTGCAACATATTTAGCTGATCGCACCACTGATAGTGAGTGCAATATTTTGTATTTGAACTGCATAATGAGCACGGAAATAAAATTTATACATCGCAAACGTGATAAAATATTGATATTTAGAGGATATCAATATGTGAAACAGAAAGTTTATGCTAATAAGTCTTCAATTTGGAATTGTACTCTTAAACAAAAGCTCAAATATAAAGGATCTATTACTGTTAATGCAGTAAGTAAATTGTTTTTCGTAATTCTAATAATATAGGTATTTTAAGTACGAAATTTGGATGTTTGTTATTCTCAAACACGCAAAAATATTCTGAATGGATTCGGATACAGATTTACACACAGATCTGAGAATGTCTGTCTTCCTTCATTTCATGTTTTTATATTCTCATCATTTTTGTTATTATTTTTAGAATAATAAGTACATCAAGACTGCACCTCATATAAATGAATGTAAACCTGATGATTACAAAAATGAAGTAGCGATAGCTATGGATAATGCAAGAATGGATGCTGCAACAACGTGTAAACCTATTACAAAGATTTATAGAAAACATATTGAGCATTTAAAAGACAAAGGTCATGCTATTTTAACTCATGTGCCATCATTTAATAATGCTAAACATTCGTTATATAATAGTAGAAATCTACATTATCAAGTACGGAAAACAGTATATACAAAACTCTATGAAGTAGAAGTACCGATTAAATTTGAACCGTATTTAAAAGCTGACTATTACGATCCGGAAGGTAATATTAGAATATTAAATTTTGCTACAGAAGATTCATTAAACCTCGTGAATGAAATAGAAGAGGTTTTTATAGATGGTACATTCAAGTCAGTCCCCTCTCCATTTTATCAGTTGTTCGTCATACATGCCGAAAATCGAAGCAACTCTACGTCAACTAAAGTCGATCCTTTGTTTTTTGTGCTACTTCCCAACAAAAATGAGAAGACATATAGAGTAATGTTTGATTTGATAACTACAGTCGTTCCATATTTCAAGCCAAATATAGTTCACGCCGATTTCGAATTTGCTATAACAAACGCACTTAAAACATTCCTTCCAAAAATTATTGTTGTTCGATGCTGCTAGCATTTTACAAACAGTCTTTGGAAAAAAGCAAAAACTCTATGTATTAAATGTAAAACTTTACGACGCATCTTGGGTTTATGTTGCAATTTACCTCTTTTACCGAATGATAAGATTTTTGAGGGCTGGAATTACATAACTAACGAATGTAATGACATTAATAATAAAAAAATAGAAAAATTTCTTTCTTACTTCAATTTTTTTTATCAAGAAAACAAAAACATCGACGAATGCCTTCTGGCACTATAAGTCTTATTACTGGAATGTAAAGTCGGTATTTTAGGTCTATTTACACTCGACGTCCACTGCCCTGAAAGTCCAGTTTTCTTAACGTTTATTCTGTTTACGTCCTACTTTTCTTAACGCCCACTTCCTTGAACTACCACCTTCCTAAATTGACCATTTCCCTGAAAGTCCACTAATTAAAAAGTTTGCGGCGAAATTGGTAAGTAAAGTAAAGTATCAGCCTATACAATGTCCCACTGCAGGGCAAAGGACTCCATCATAGAAATCAAGTCATCGCTACTATGATGGGATTAGGCTTAATCACCACGCTTGCCAAATGCGGATTAGTGATCACAAACCCAAGCTATGTTCGAAAAATTCGAAACATACTTTTTTGCTCGACCCGGGAATCGAACCCCTGAGATCACGGCTCGGTACTTAAACCACTAACAGTACCTCTAGTACGAGTTTACAAGTTACGGAAACAACAATAGTTTTGGTTGGTTCGCTGTACTTTGTAGTTTACTATGTAATCGGCAGTATGGGCTAAAGTTTCCGAACGAAGTTTACACGATGTCGACCATTGTATAGCTCGATTGAACGAACTTCATACTATATACTTCTATCTCTCTTATACACCCGCTTTTGAAATGAGACGGATATTTCCGTAAAGTTTGACGTTTTTAATCACGTATTCATTGTTTGTTTACAATAGTTTACATAAACTTACTTTGTGTTGCTGTGGTTTTGTTTCCTTGGAAGTTGGAAGTGTGTTTAGAAAAGTTTACAAATAAAAGAAAAAATGCAGAGAACTAGCCCATCACAATTTGAGGTTATGGTAGATTTCATGGAAAGGTAAGTATTTATAAAAATGCTATAGAAGACGTGTTACAAAATGTATTTTTATTTATATTCATAATATTATTTTAGAAATGGTGACCTAAATAAGCCTGCCGATGGACCCCACGGCAGGCTTAGGGCTATAAATAAGTGGGAGGAGCTCACTAATGCTCTCAATTTGGACACGACAGGAAATGCCAAGCCTGTCGAGAAATGGAAGAAGGTATGATCTTTCACCCGTTACTTCTTTCCTATGCATGCTGCGTTTATTTTTTTACATTAAAATAAGCTTCTTAGATTGCTACTTCCAATAACCCTATCATTCATTGTTTATAGGTATAGCATTGAATCAATCCTCCCTAAGTACCTAGAATTTCGTTAAAATACAACATTGATAGTTCATTCATTCGGTTTTTGTTGTGCTTTGCATGTTAAGGTGTGGAGTGACTTGAAAAATAACACCAAGCGGAAGGCTGCTAAAATACATCGAGCTGCAAGTGGCACGGGTGGTGGGCCAGCATCTGCACTAACTTTGACAGACCTGGAGCAGCGGGTTCTGTCCATAATTGAAATTCAGGCTACTACAGGTCTCATCAACGTTGAAGAAGTTGGTTTGGATGTAATTATTCATATTAATACTTTATTTTTAGATACATACCTTCTCGCATCTTTCCCATGGAGACAGACTATCATCATCATTCTACAGAAATCTACTGCTGAGGATGGGCTTCCCCATAGAATGACATGATGGACAGTCTTGAGCCACCTCCGTTCACAGAGTTCTTATATATATATATATATATGTGTACAGGTTCAGGCTAATAGGGAGCTAGTTTGTTGTTGTTTTTTTATTGTAATGTATTTAATCTTTCAGGTTGGCCCATCACAACTAGCTGCAGTAGCTTCTGAAAGCCTTCCGCCAGAAGCCGAAGGGTCACCCACACCGATCCAACAGGATGTCCAAATTGAGAGCAGTTAGTATATTTTGTTTTACATTATTTAATTTTCTACTGCAAGTCTGTTTTTGAAATAGTGGAACCAGCAAAGGAATTACTAATATAACTTGTCTTCCGTCTCCCTCAGGGCACGCAACGCGGCGGCAGCGGCGGAGGCCGAGCGCGCGCTGGCCAAGAGCGCCGTCGCGCTCGAGACCCTAAAGCGCGACATAGCACCTGTGGTGCTAAAGCATAATCGCATACTCAACGCGCTGACAACAGCCATGCACGAGAAGGAGGAGGCAGAAAAACGTGCGAAGAAAAAGCTACTGCAGCTGCAAGTAAGCATGAGACCACACCCATACTGATCTGAACTAAGGAGAAGTGCTAAAAGCAGAAGGCCCCGATAGCGCTAATTCACCAAAAAAAAATAACGCGCTGACCGAGAGCGCCATCGCGCTCGAGACCCTAAAGCGCGACATAGCAGCTGTTGAGCTAAAGTGTAAACCCAGAGTCACCGCGCTGACAACAGCCATGCACGAGAAGGAGGAGGCAGAAAAACGTGCGATGAAAAAGCTACTGCAGCTGCAAGTAACATACCGTTTTATCCGTGATCGGGACGGACAAAGAATACTTTTATCCCCTTCGCTGCCGAGTATATAGCGTGTCGTAAGAGCCGACTAACTCGGTCCAATGCGGTGGTAGATCTCCGCAAGGGGTTCGCCTGGGTTGCTACCACCCTTCTGCTAGAGTGTTTCTTCGTTAAAACTCCGGCTTGGGAGGCTGTCCCACCAATCCGCGTAAAAAGCCTGTAAGGAGGCTGTCGTGCCGGAGTAGGAGACGGGAGTGGAACCCGGCAGTTTCCTTCAGGTTGGATCAGGGGCCCTTCCGTACATCGCGCCAGCCATCCATATTTTGGTCTTATTCAGCAGTATCTTTTTAACTGCCTTTGTCCGTTTTTCTGACTGGAATGATTTTCATCACCTTCCCTCTTTTTATACATCCAATGGCCATTACAAACAAGAGAAAAACGTTTACCTCAGCGGCTACAATTTCCACACTGAGTGTTGACCTCTGCAACATTCGACGGCTCCATAGTAATTTGAATACTGTCCATCACCACCTGGAGACAGTTAAGCTGCTCTTTTTAACGGAGACACAAATATCCTGTCCGGCCGATACATCATATCTGCACTACCCGGGTTACAAATTGGAAGAAGCTTTTCTGCTAAAAGCTGGGGTGTGTCTGTACGTCCGGGAAGATATTAGTTGTCTTCGCCTTGATGGCCTTGAAGAAAAAGACCTGTCTTGTCTCTGGGTACGCATAGACTATGGAGGTAAAACTCGTGTCTTTGCGTGCTCTTACAGGTCTCATAGTGGTGATGCGAAAACTACGCGCACTATACTAGACTATACTATACTATACTAGACCGTCTGGACGTCATGGATGAAGTGAACATTTCGCTTATTGTGAAGTCATTCTGAAGAAGATATCCAGTCTGCGAAGTCGCTGTTGTACGAGTCACTGAACATCATCGACAAAATGCCGACTCGTAGAAGAGATGATAAGGGGGAGAGAAGCCTTCAGGATATGATCACCCTCCTGAAAGAGACTGATCCGGATGATGTGCCTGATTTCGTTGCCAAGCTACTCCATCGAATTTCACCGCTGGCTTTGGATCACGTGGATGTCAGCAGGATTTAGAAGATGTTGGCTTTAAAAGCAAGCCTGGCTCAGATGCAGTTGAAGTTTGAAGCATCACAGAACATCATTATTGAACTTCGTACCGAGATTGTGTCATTGCGTGATAATACTAGGTCACCCAAAGTATGTCACGTTAACGCTCGACGGGGCGGCGCAAAGAATGTGTCGTCTTGCCGTTTTACATCGCCTGGCGTATCGACTGAGTTGTACCAGCCGTGCTTGCTGCGTGTGGAGGTACCCACAACTTCACTACGCCGTGAAGCCCGAAGCGGTGATGGAGTACCTCAAGCAGAAGACAGGGCGAACCATGAGGGTCGAGCAGTTGGACACTACAACTGCTTGGAGACGCCATGATGTAAATTTTATTTCGTTTATGGTGAGGGTGCCGACTGACCGTCTATCGACCTTCATGAATAGACAGTTCTGGCCGAGAGGTGTCAAGTTCAGGAGGTTCTTCGGAGTCCGAAGAACCTCGTGACCACTTTTAGTAGATTTCTACTTTTTTGGTAGATTTGAGGCAAAGAGAAAGATGATTTGTAGAACGAAATCGTTTAGTATATTTTGGTAGAAAATCACTATTATAGAACACGATACAATTTTTTGGTAATTGACTAGCCAAAATGCAAGGACCCAGACACTGAATAAAAAAAAGAAAGCTCTATGGTCACTATGAAACTGGCAACACAGAAATACAAAACTGTTTTGGAAGGGATTTCCCCTAACTTTACCTGTCTCTTTTCCACATACTACATTCATGATTACTATCATACTTACCATATTTTGCCGATGCACGACTGGGTATGGAGCGCGATGCGGCTGCCGGAAAGCAGGAATTTCCTGCTCTAGTGTCTGCGGTGTATGCTCCGGCTCATGCCTTAACGGAGCCCTCATCGAAAACACCGTCGACCATGATGATCGTAATGATGATTAGATTTAGAAGATAATTATGAAAAGCGTGTTATACTAAACAAATGTAAGTTTTTTTTATCTTCCCTCCATATCTCATTAAATATTGATTCTAGCGAAAAAGCGTATAGAATCTCTATTATAGAAATGTTATGTCAATTTATGTTAATTACTTAAGTAAAAGTTTTTTTTGCCATGGGCCACCCTTTACGAGATATTTGTGAAAAACTAAAAAAAGTGACCTTTACCAGATAGCTCCCACCCGAAAGCTCACCCCCCCCCCCCCTAAATCAGTACTTTCATTATGTTGTGTAAAACACCATTCCCAACAGCTATGGCAAAACTATGCTTTTACACGGATTATTTCCTCTATCGGGACTTTTTTGGTCTTCGTTGGATGGACTATAACCAGTTTAATTGACGACGACATTAATCAGAATGAAGACGCTGATCAGAAAAATGAAATATTTTTAGTTATATTTGTTTTGCAGTTACCTGTTTTTATTTTCCTGATATTGTAGCTTGTGGTCCTGTTGTAAAAAAAAATCGTCACCAAGAGATGAGATGGTGGTCAAACAAAGGTATACCATAGTAAAAAAAAATAAAAAAATACTCATATTATGTACTATGATATGTCATAGTAGGTACTTACCTAAATTATTAATAAGTACTATTTCATATGCGTATAATTATCATACTTTTTACTAGTAATTTAGTAGAAAACCAGTCCAGTTACATCTATTTAGGATTCTTCGTACTAGGACTCCGCTCACAAAAACACTTGTAGCTTCATTGTTTATGACTCGATTGTAATAATTTAAGGTTTATTTAAAAGCTGATAACAGTAACAATACATTTTATTATAAGCTAAATTTCCACAATCCTAACGGCTACCGAGATATTTACATAATATTTTTTTTATTTTTGCAAAATGTTGTTTATTTTAATTTATTTAATTTGATATTAGCTGTACATGAACGTATGTATGAAATTAAATAATGTGCATTTCATGGTCTTTCATTTGACACCTTATTTAAGTAAATCGGTTCAGTAGTTATCTAGAAATACCGCTTAATAGAATGGGCCGGCCCGCTATCTTTGCTACGTCACAGCACCCCTCCCCACACCCCTAGGAAGTGACTACCGCACTTTTTTTATTCAGGGTAACATACCAAACAAGTAAATACCAGTAGTCTGTATGGCGGAGCTGAGTCCCACGAAAATCGTTATTTGAAGACTTTTTTACAAATGGGGCTTGTACTAGACGTCAGTTTTCATGTTTCCAAAAAGTGAGAAAGGACTCCAAAAATTGTTACATGAAAGCCTGCGAAGTTTAAGCAACTTTGCAAACAGTTTGTGAGTCGAGACCACTCTGAGAAGAGGTTTCTCGCATCGAAGCGCGATAGAGCTCGTCTGCGCCTCGACGCCTATCCAACGTTGTTTACTGCAGGCGAAATATCCAATGGTATTCCTCTCAAACTGCTGCCGTAATTCCCGCTATGACTGGTACGTGTGATATCAATGTGTTGTTCTATTTGTTGCTCTTTTTATGTATAGCTCTAATTTCAGATCAAATTAAAATTGCATGGTGCAAGTGTCTAGGTCCATATTCAAGTTACACAGAGTAGTATCTTAAATGTTTGACAGATAGTATCGATTTTATAGTAGTAGTAGATGTAGAAATCTAGATAAGAAAGCCAAGCCACCGAAAAACCAATAACTGGTAATATACAAACATTGATGTATATAAACTAGCTTTGTATCTCTTAGACTCTTTTATATTGTATTGAATATTTTTATTTTATTTTTAGAGATGTAGTTTTTCAATCAATTCTAACTATAAGTTTTTTTTGGATGCAGATAAAACAATGCACAAAGAAAGCCAGGGGAAGGCGATTCACAAATGAAGAAAAAATTATAGTAAATTACTAAGGGAAGAAAACGATTTGTTCGTAAAAAAATAATCTGACACCAAATTGTGCAAGGCTATAATACAAAGACAGCTTAATTTCAACCGAAGAGCCAAAATAGCATTGAAATTTCCACAACAGGAGTGATTTGTAAGGCAAACAGAAAAAGTATCCACTCGCTATTTTTTTTAATAATTGCAGATAAAACAGTCCTCAAAGAAAGCCAGGGGAAGGCGATTCACAAATGAAGGAAAATAAATAGCAATGGCGATAACGAAACAGAGCCTAAAATGTTATAGATTTTTGCATAAAATATTTATCTTGCCGACGACAGCTGATGATTGAAACTCGAACGTCGCGTAGCTTCACCGGGGAGTCAAATTTTATACTAAACGGAAATTACGTGATCCAGCAACTTTCCTACTCAAATATATTTTAAGTCAATTTCAATGAAAAGCCGAGATTACTCGTGAAGGATAAATATTGATAAGGGAGTTTTCTTTAGTCATAGAACGACATTTAAACGGAATCGCCTCCATGCACCGACTTCCTGCGACCTTGCCGCTGTGATGTATTAGTTATATCAAGAGGGGGGCTTCCTTCTTCTTCTTCTTCTTCTTCTTCTACGTTGTCCTGTTTATGGTTTGTGAACGTATATAAAATGTCTTCCAAAACACGAGCTAGCTAAATTTAGCGTGGAGTTACTACTAAAGTGGAAAGAGTGTTGAGACAGTTTCAAGGCCAATATCGACACGAGGGATTTAAAAAACGTTGAGAAGCTAGCTCACCTACTAGAGTCCTTGGAGGGTCAAGCATCGGAAAATGTTAACGGTATATCCACTACCAATGCAAAATATGGCATTGGCCTAGATGTAATAAAGGAGCGGTTTGGTTCCAAGGACCGTGTTTAACGGACAATTTTAACGCGCTGATAGGCAGTTGCCCACGGAAGCCGGAGCAGCTTAGGCTGAAGTGGGAAAATTAAAAAAAATCTGTCCGAAAATGCATACTAAAATAAGAATGAATAACCTAAAGGTAGTTGAATGCTTGAACCTCGTTATTGACAATTAAATAAAGTTTATGTCCGCATTAGACTAAATTGCCTGCCTCTCATTTTCAGGCTGGAGGTGGAAAACCAGACTACATACAACTTTTGAAACTATCATGGTTATGTACATAATTTTCACTAGAAACGGGATATTTACCATGATTTTTGAGTTTTATATGTTCCCGATATTTCGGCACAGTTGCATGCGCCATGATCACGGGAGAACTGACTAAAGTCTTTGCGAGTAGATGTTATTGGCAGATATATCGATCTACCCTCTTTCTCACTCTTTTATTACGAACGATACCACTACCATCGGTTTCATTGTCACAATTCACACCAACTCGACACACAACACTAACGGTGTCCGGACGCGTAGCAGGTACCACACTTTTTTGATTCTTACACATTCTTACCACAGGCTTCCATACTCCAGATAATTGAAAACCATCTTATCTATTGAAGATTCTGTACTTAGTAATCTCAATTGCCTCTTGTACCATTCTCGGTATGTAATGTCGCTCTGTCGAGATTACCTGCGGACTGTGTAGCTCGATCCAATGATTTGAGCCAGATTCCAAAAGGTGTTCTGCTATGGCTGACTTATGTATGTCCCTGTTCTTGACCGATGAACCGATGATGATGTTTTGATTCTTGCTCTTGTTCTTTCTTGGTGTATGTTCTTGTTTATCCCGTTTCTAGTGAAAATTACAGACTACATACCACCAGATGACACACTTGATAAAGTTGCATCACTATTAGGCCCGACCTGCGACGGATAGTGTTTCCTTCGGCATCACCGCCGAAGGAAACACCGAAGGGGAAGTGGTTGATGAGTTGATGGTGGAGCCAGCAGTAGTAGTCATGCCAGGCATCATGATTTTATTATTATCAATGTCGATGGTGTATCTGAATGCCTTCACATCAATGGGACCCAATGCCCTGTGTAGTGTAGTGAGTATACATAGTGATATTATGTTTCTAATATGATGCATTACCTCTGCAGGAAAACTAACACGCCAAGCAGTTGCAGATGATGTGAAAAAATCAATAATAGAGCGAAATAAAGCAATCGCTGAATATCAAAAACATCAAAAACAAAAATTGCCCAGGAACTGCATGCACTGAAGAAAAGGAAGATGGAGTTGGATTTAAGTGAGAGGGAAAATAAACTGTGCCCTTCCAACGACCAATTTGTTTGAAATTAGTTATGTATTTTAGTTAACTCTACTGTTTTCTTAGGACTTAATATTGATACAAGTTTGTAGTGTGGACCACAAATTAGGGCACTTGATGGTAGACTTAGTTCCGCTGCATATGCAGTTTGTACGATAAGGCAGCTTACTGATGAAGTTACAGCTAGGCTAATTTATTTTAGCTGCTTCCATAGTGTTATGTCATATGGTACCATAATGTGATAGAGTTTGATCACATGGTCATATGGTATCACACTTGGATAGTTTTATGAGAAAAGTGACATATTTGTGAAGTTATTTTCAGATTTTGTGGTGCTGAAAATGCTGAATTAAAGACTTTTAATTACTAAATTGTTTATCTATAAAGAAGACCTTAGGAATAGTCAATCAAATCAAATCAAAATAATTTATTGTTATAGAATATTAATTACAACTATTTATGTTCTGCCACAATCAGCATTTCACGCATGCAATTTAGTAGATACCTATTCAGGTGGCATTATAATTAATTTCATGCAACACTGTGCACTTTTTCTCGTTCAGGGTGAGAAGCCAGTCTCGTGTCCATTGGTATATTCTGTCCAGGTCTTGTTGAATGTGCGAGGAGTCAAGTGGGTTTCCCATGATTTTAGTGTCATCAGCAAAAAGTGATAGCTGAGATTCATTGTGCTGATCCAAGTCTGTAAGAAATATTCCAAAAAGGATTAATAAATATTCGCTCTTTCAATGTCTGGTTTATTACTGTTATTATAATTATTTGAAAAATTCCTAATATGAGTCTTTTCAAGATTTATATTTAAACTAGATGACCCGCGCGCGACTTCGTCCGCGCGTAGTTTGAAAACATCCCCGAAGCGCCGTGCAGACAACAACTTAAACATCAACAACCACCCCGTGAAACGACTTTTGAAACAACACCACACTCAAGTTTTTTAATTTAGGGGTCACATTTTACCCATTATTTCCTGAAAATATTTTAATCTGAACAATGACACTGTGAAACGACCTTTGAAACGACACCGAACTCAAGTTTTAAATTCAGGGGTCCCATTTAACTTTGAGGTCCTGAAAATATTTGAATCTCAACGACGACAACGTGAAACGACCTTTGAAACAACACCATACTCAAGTTTTTCAATTTAGGGGTCCCATTTTAACCCTGAGGTCCATAACATATTTTGATCTCAACAATGACACCGTGAAACGACCTTTGAAACGACACCATACTCAAGTTTTTCAATTTAGGGGTCCCATTTTAACCCTGAGGTCCTGAAAATAATTTGATTTCAACAACGACTCCGTGAAACGACCTTTGAAACGACACCATACTCAAGTTTTTCAATTTAGGGGTCCCATTTAAACCTTGAGGTCCTGAAAATATTTTGATCTCAATGACTACACTGTGAAACTAACTTTTAAATCGTCAAAATACGCTGAAAGCTGGCTAAAACGTAAAGTGTTTTTATTTACAAAGAAAACGTTCCCGTGCCTTTTTTCAGCAAAATTGCAGGTACTGCTGAAACATATTTTTGCTATTTTTATATAAGGAATCTACCTGAGAATTTTTAAGTAACTACTACCAACGGTTTCCGTAATACGAAGCATTTTAGTCTTACATTAAAAGCCGTTTTGGACCCCTTACAGGGTGAATTTTCCAAAATCCTTCCTTAATACACCCCTACACCCAAAAAGCAAAACATCCTCCAAATTTCATGTATCTAGGTCCAGCGGTTTAAGCTGTGCGTTGCAAAACGCAAAGAAGCTCTTTTTGGACCCCTTAGGGAGCGAATTTTCCAAATTCCTTTTTAAGTACACCTTTACACCCTAAAAGAACAACACTCTCCAAATTTCAAGTCTCTACTACCAGGGGTTTAGACTGTGCGTTGTAAAAACCAAAGGTTTTTTATTTTTTTACAAAGAAATCTTTCCCCTGCCGTTTTTCAGGAAAATTTCAGGCATCGCTGAAAAACGTGTTTGTTAATTTATTAGAGGAATCTCCTTGCACAATTTCGTGGTTCTACTACTAACGGTTTCCGAAATACAGAGCATTTTTGTTTTAAGTTAGAACCGCATTTTGGACCCCTTAGCATGCGAATTTTCAAAATTCCTTTCTTAGTACAACCCTACGCATCAAGACGAACACACCCTCCAAATTTAAAGTCTCTACGACCAGCGGTTTAGGCTGTGCGTTGGACCTCGGTCAGTCAGTCAGTCAGTCAGGACATTGCCTTTTATATATTAGAATAATTTGGTTTAACCAGTTAATAATTATTTCTAAAGTAGCATTGACTGTGGACTCTAACTGAGATCTACAAGTTTGCGAAAACAGTCTAATCACTCCTACACGTTGAGGGAAATACAAGCAACATCATCATCAGCATCTTTCCGTCCAATATTGGATATATGCCTCCCCTAATTTCTTCCACTCGGCTCTGTTCCGAGTATCACGACTCCACTGGCGGCCAGCTACGTTATTAATGTCATCGGTTCATCGTGCCTTCGGCCTGCCTGGTCTTTGACCTCCTACCCAACAGTATTCAATCTTTAGACACTCTTAATAAATTAGATATGATTATTACATTTGCCCCTTTACACGGGGTAAATGTAATATTGAAACACTGTACTTTATTTGGGTCTAATTTTTATGAAATATATATTTTTTCGTTACTTAAAATACATAAAATAACAGCTAAATATATGCTTAATAACAGCTGTAAATGTCAATTCTCCTAACTAATTAGTGAGTAAGCGGTATAAAATGGAACTTATAAAATTTATAGTTATGACCTTCGCATATGCCCCTCTTCACCCTATTTGAAAATATAACGTCAGTCTGATAGTAATTATAAAAAAATAGTTGTTCACGCGAACCGTGGCACCAAAAGATGGTCTACTATTACCGCTGCATCCACGAGTTGACCCCACCAGATGGCGCCACCCAACTCTATAAAACGAGCCGATACAATGAAGCCGCCTCTCCATTTCAATACTTACGGGACGAAGGCGCACGTGTGCATCTAGCTATATATCCCAATTTCTTGTACCTAAGTACCTTATTTTCGCATTAAATTATAATATGTACTGAACAAGTCAAGATTTTATTGTAGTAAGCTAGATAGCACAGCCTGACCCATACATAACGATCCTACATAAGACAGGGAACCAGCTACCTACACTAGGAAATAATTACACACATCCAACCTCCAAACAATAGTGTTAAGGTTATTAAATAGCTATGCATTGCCCGTTTTGCAAAAAGTGGATCGAGCGGCTGGACAACCGAAGTTCATGTCCTAGTTGTTGTAACTATCTGTTACGTTGTGCTGAATGCAAAACAATAACCGCAGATTCCTTCAATTTTTGTGTAAAATGTGGTTAATGCTTAAGCCGAACAGAACGCATTTATAGGGCTAAACTACAGAAAAATCGATTGAAGCACAAAATAACATCAAATCAAGAATTCGTCACTTTATTGATGTCATCAACCTCGGATGGAAAAAGTTTAAACAGATTTAAATATAACCCCCGAACAGTAATGATTATAATAGATATTTGTAAGTACGTAAATAAGCGCAGCGATCAGGCGGCTTTTGCCCTTTAAAATAAAAACGACAGAGTGCATTGTATGAGAGTAGGCGCTACTTGAGTAGTTCATAGGCAGTGTGGAGTATATTGGGTTTTCAATACATGAAATGTTTCCCCCAGTTATACATTCAGCTGTTCATCTTGAAAATGGCCAACGCGTTTATTTTTACTCCGACAACCTTGCTGAGAAAGTGAACAAACATCCACAAAGCAATTTTTTTTTAAAAAATAATTGTAAATCAGATGATTTTTCCAAAACTCTTTTATATTCTGAAGTCCTTTCGTATTTTGTATAGAAAAATATAAAAAAACAGGAAAACCTGGCCGGAAATTAAGAAAGAACACGCTCTAGGTAGTGTGTGTACCTATACGGTTCATCCGAATAACACCGAGTGTTACCATCTTCGTATACTTGTGCACGAGGTAAGGGTCCATCATCCTACGACGACTTGAAGACAGTCACCGGCGTACTCCATCCAACTTTTCAATAAGCTTGCATGACACGTGGCCAGCTGGTGGACGACAAACATATGGATTCTACCCTAGAGGAAGCAGGTCAACTGATCCAAATCAGTACCAGAAGGCAGCGTCCCTTAGATGCTGGCTGCATTGCAAATTCATCTAATAAAGCTTCTACAATAATGTTAGCGGCTCAATATACAAAAGTACATGAGCTTCATATGCAACTGACAGAATTAGATCACGAGATCAGAAAACTATTGAGACAGCGATGAGGTTATCTTAGAGAACGAAATGGAAGGTGCGATGGAGTACAGATCACGATGAATTTTGCTAGACTTCAAATATAAGAGCAGAAATAATGCAAATCCGATAGAAGATAAAAGAGAAAAACGCTATTTCCAACTTCTAAAAATCGAGTTCATCACTTTTTGTGGCGATTTGAAGGGCTGGCTTCCATTTTGGGGTCAGTTCCAGAAAATAGACAACTGTTTTTACGGAAAATCCTTAAAAATAAAGCCCTGCAGATATAACCCGGTATCTACGAACCAAAAAGAGGAGGCAGGAGCCCCACAGGAGGTACTTATTTGTTTCTTTGATCTCAGGTTTTCAATAATTAACCATGTGATTGTATTTCTGTTCCTTTTATGATTATGTTCGAGAAGAAACTGCGTTTTTGTTTTGAATTAATCTCATAAATAATGTTTAATTTACTTACTCTGTTCTTAAAATCCTCTAAACATCTACTGAGTCATCCCAGAATAAGTAAGAAAAATAATTACAGGATTAAACGAACATACCTGGACTGATGTTCTATCTTGATTATTTAATTACTTATTCTGGGAAGAGATCTTCCCACCCTCCCAATGCTATGGATATAACATAGCTTTCTCTGTTATTCTGTTCTTAAAATCCTCTAAACATCTACTGAGACATCCCAGAATAAGTAAGAAAAATAATTACAGGATTAAACGAACATACCTGGAGTGATGTTACATCTTGATTATTTAATTACTTATTCTGGGATGAGATCTTCCCACCCTCCCAATGCTATGGATATAACATAGCTTTCTCTGTAAATGCACGGGATCTCTGAACGTAATGATATGTGTGAGTGTTCCAGGTACCAAAAAAGTTTTGTTTTTGGTGCGATGCAGCTTGGCTTTTGACACGCGAATTTCAGCATGAAAGATCGAGTACTACCGAGTCATCCCATAATAAGTAATTAAATAATCAGGATAAAACATCACTTCAGATGAGTTCGTTTAATCTTGTAATAATACCGGCTCAATAATAGCCATTTTCCTACTTGCAGTCTAGGAGAGAAAAAAGGTACGTAGGTACTTAATATTAATCATAAACTATAACTTATCTTCATACCTACCTAGGTAGTTTTTTCTTAATGTGTAAAAAAACTTCAGAGATTTTTTTACTTCGATAGGTTGCTACTAAGTGCTTAATAAAATAAAATAAAAATAGCTTTATTATTCCTATAGGTACACATAAAAAAAGTTAAAAGTTAATGATATACAAATAAACAATAACCTAACAAAAAACAAAGTAAAAAAACTTAAACACTAACTTATAAAATAGTTTATTATTAGGTACTTAATGTGTACGGACCGCCCGTGGCGGTGAAAGCCTCCTCCAACAGTTTACATTCATATCTTCCTCTTGCTAATCTTGGCCAGAGATTCCCGGCCACACCTACAACATCGTCACTCCATCGTTTAAGTGGTCGTCCTCGTCTACGCTTTTGATCTCTAGGAAAAGAGTTAGTGACCACTTGGGACCATCTATTGGATTTCACTCTCTGTAGATGCCCTGCCCATTTCCATTTCAACCCCAATATTCGGCGTACTACATCTTTGGCTTCCGTATTCCTTCGAATGCTGGTGTTCCTTACATGATCTCTCAGTTTGATCCCTGTGAAACTTCTCTCCATTGCTCTTTGGCAAATTCGTAGTCTTTCCAATTATTTCTTTGTAAGTGGCCAGGTCTGACAAGCGTAAGTAAGGCATGGGGTTAGGCAGATATTCATGGCTTTCGTTTTTAATTTGCCCTTGAAAACTTCCTTCATTGCCCAATACTTGTTCCATGTACTTTTTATTCTTCTAGTTATTTCTTTTTCTGTGCATGTCTCGAATGATATGAGATGGCTGAGATAAATATAGTCTTCTTCATATTTCAACGTCAATGCATTAATTGTAATAGGTACCTTTATTGTGTTTATCATGACTTTGGTTTTATCTTTATTTATCTCAAGGCCTATGGCTCTGCTTTGTTCGTTAAGAGACTCGTATCATGTATGTGAGTTCGGCTGGTTTTTCCGAGAGTAAAACTAAGTCGTCCGCAAATCTTAGGTGCGTAAGGTAATCGCCATCGATCTTGATCCCCATCTCGCTCCAATTAAGTCGCTTAAAGATGTATTCTAAGACTGCTATAAAGAGGTTCAGAGAGAGCGGATCTCCCTGTTTCACTCCTCGCTCTATTCTGAATGGTGTGCCTGCCAACTCTAGCCTTACTCGAGCTGTGCTATTTTTATATATTTCCTTGATCAAGTCAATATAGTCTTGATTTATACCGTGCTCTGTCAGAGATTGCCAAATAGATGAGTGTGAAATAGAGTCAAAAGCTTTGGAGTAGTCGATGAAGCCGATGTATAAAGGTTTGTTATATTCCACGTATTTTTCTATGATCTGCTTCAGCGTGTGTATGTGGTCGACGGTAGAGTAGTTTTTTTCTGAAACCAGCTTGTTCAATTGGTTGAATTTCGTCTAATTAACTTTGAAATTCTTCGTAGTAGTGTCGAAGTAAATACTTTGTAGAGACAAGACATTACACTGATAGGTCTATAGTTTGTAATTTGTTTGGGGTCTCCTTTTTTATAGAGTAGCACTATTTCTGAACCCATCCACTGCTCTGGCATTATATACCTAGTAGATTTTGATTTAACGTTTATAGTAAGAAGAGGTGGAAAAGTTTTAATGATGATGGATTTTAATGTTATTTTCATATGCTGTTTCACATAGTATTTTACAGATGTAGTAACTAAATATAAAATAAAAGATTTTGACGTTTTTCTAAAAAAACATTGTGACGATACACATCTAGGAATGATTTAGACTTCTATAAACAGGTGATGCTATGAGCAGAAACCGAAACAGAAACTGGAGAGTATAGAGAAGTCTGTGAAGTTGCAGTGCCTGAAAGGTCACACATATCAACTCGGAAAGGGGTCGTCGAGGTGAAGAAAGGCTCATAATGTTGGCGACAGCCTGCGTGCGACCCTGTGCAACAATGTACGAAGTATTCGGATAGCGGCCTCTAATGTAAACACAACTAAGGTGCAAAGTCGACCGTCCCGGGAGAACAAAGAGAATCTTGTTACGATTTGTATATTCTTAGAGGATTATTCGGTTATTCTAGAGCCAAAGCTTGTTGGATACACTTGTTTCATTGTGAAATCTGTACTATTCAGTAAATAATATTTGTAAAACCGTACATGATTGTTTTTTTTTTTTTTTTTTTTTTTTTTTTTTTTTTTTTCACACAACATTATCTAGCCCCAAGCTAAGCCAGAGCTTGTGTTATGGGTACTAGATAACTGATATACTTAATATAATACATTACATAGATAGATATTTTTATTATGCATAGAAAACACCCAGAACACCCTGAACAAATATCTGCAGAACGCACAAATTATTTGTTCCGAGGCGGGAATCGAACCCGCAACCTCCTGCGTCGCAGGCGAACCATCGTCAGCCGCGCCACAGAGGTCGTCAAACAGTCGTCGACAGTTCCCCAGTTAATAAGTTAAAGTTATCAATAATATCAAAAAATCGAAGGATTATAGGGTTTCTAGAGAGAGAAATCTTAAAAAACAAGGTAATCAAATCAAACAAGCCTAACACAACTAAATGACGAGACCTATGAAGCGTTCCAAAGTAAAGGCTTGATTTTTGTTGCATCCCTAGTCCCTACCCTTGCTTTCAAGTGTGCAACATGATAACCCGACATTCAATTGAAAGGTTGCTATTACCACTGGTCGAGACGACTCCAGATCAATATGGAAAAAAGCTAAAGCACTAAATAATAAGAAGAAAGAATAAGAGGAAAGGCCTTAAAATAACACAGCACAGCAGTGATGCCGTTGTTGCCAGCCGAAGACAAGAAAAGAAGAAAGACAAAATTTTGTTTCGAAGTCTAGTTTTTAAATAACGTGGAAAGCTTCTTGCTTAAAAAAGATTTTTTATAAAATGTTGAGTGTTCGTCATAAGGACCAACAATGTCTTGGAAAGTTGGCATTCAAAAATTAATAAACAAGTGGCGAAAGATACCTTACCACGATTATTACAACTCTAGAGGGTATTCAAAAAACTAATAAAAAAGGGACAAACCGAACCAGCATTTCAATTAATAACGTTCACATAGTGAACTAATCCAACTAATTAATGGTGAATTGTCGGTGGGATACACTTTAGAGAAATTGCGAATAGAGAATTGAGAATTATCTCCAAATATTTGTAGTTCTTTTTTTTTGGGAGCTACTTGAATTTTTTGGTTCGTAAGTGCATTTTTGATAATCGTTTAAATACAAGCCTAATAAATCTAGTATATTCAGCGGTATCGAGCAGAGACGGTTGGCCTAGGTACGAACACCACGCTAAACTCAAAAGTTGGCTAGGCTTGCACACAGGGGCCAGCGGACTGGAAGACGGCGATGAGCAGCTGTGAACGCGAAGGTATTTCTGATAATCGTTTAAATACAAACCTAATAAATCTAGTATATTCAGGTTCGAGCAGAGACAGTTGGCCTGGGTATGAACACCACGCTGAACTCAAAAGTTGGCTAGGCTTGCACACGGAGCCAGCGGACTGGAAGACGGCGATGAGCAGCTGTGGACACGAAGGTATTTCTGATAATCGTTTAAATACAAGCCTAATAAATCTAGTATATTCAGGTTCGAGCAGAGACAGTTGGCCTGGGTATGAACACCACCCTGAACTCAAAGGTTGGCTAAGCCTGCACACGGAGCCAGCGGACTGGAAGACGGCGATGAGCAGCTGTGAACACGAAGGTACATCTGATAATCGTTTAAATACAAGCCTAATAAATCTAGTATATTCAGGTTCGAGCAGAGACAGTTGGCCCGGGTATGAACACCACGCTGAACTCAAAAGTTGGCTAGGCTTGCAAACGGAGCCAGCGGACTGGAAGACGGCGATGAGCAGCTGTGGACACGAAGGTTTTTCTGATAATCGTTTAAATACAAGCCTAATAAATCTAGTATATTCAGCGGTATCGAGCAGAGACGGTTGGCCTAGGTATGAACACCACCCTGAACTCAAAGGTTGGCTAAGCCTGCACAGAGACCCAGCCGACTGGAAGACGGCGATGAGCAGCTGTGAACGCGAAGGTATTTCTGATAATCGTTTAAATACAAGCCTAATAAATCTAGTATATTCAGCAGTATCGAGCAGAGACGGCTGGCCTGGGTATGAACACCACGCTGACATCAAAAGTTGGCTAGGCTTGCACACGGAGCCAGCAGACTGGAAGACGGCGATGAGCAGCTGTGAACGCGTAGGTATTTCTGATAATCGTTTAAATACAAGCGTAATAAATCTAGTATATTTAGGTTCGAGCAGAGCCTGTTGGCCTGGGTATGAACACCACGTTGAACTCAAAGGTTGGCTAGGCTTGCA
Source organism: Operophtera brumata (assembly GCA_932527175.1). Classification (NCBI taxonomy): domain Eukaryota; kingdom Metazoa; phylum Arthropoda; class Insecta; order Lepidoptera; family Geometridae; genus Operophtera; species Operophtera brumata. Next base: position 42,797,855 of record OW052226.1, on the reverse strand, counting down.
CACGGAGCCAGCGGACTGGAAGACGGCGATGAGCAGCTGTGAACAAGAAGGTATTTCTGATAATCGTTTAAATACAAGCCTAATAAATCTAGTATATTCAGGTTCGAGCAGAGACAGTTGGCCTGGGTATGAACACCACGCTGAACTCAAAAGTTGGCTAGCCCTGCACTCGGAGCCAGCGGACTGGAAGACGACGATGAGCAGCTGTGAACGCGAAGGTATTTCTGCTAATCGTTTAAATACAAGCCTAATAAATCTAGTATATTCAGGTTCGAGCAGAGACAGTTGGCCTGGGTATGAACACCACCCTGAACTCAAAGGTTGGCTAAGCCTGCACACGGAGCCAGCGGTCTGGAAGACGGCGATGAGCAGCTGTGAACGCGAAGGTATTTCTGATAATCGTTTAAATACAAGCCTAATAAATCTAGTATATTCAGGTTCGAGCAGAGACAGTTGGCCTGGGTATGAACACCACGCTGAACTCAAAAGTTGGCTAGGCTTGCACACGGAGCCAGCGGAATGGAAGACGGCGATGAGCAGCTGTGAACGCGTAGGTATTTCTGATAATCGTTTAAATACAAGCCTAATAAATCTAGTATATTTAGGTTCGAGCAGAGCCTGTTGGCCTGGGTATGAACACCACGTTGAACTCAAAGGTTGGCTAGGCTTGCACACGGAGCCAGCGGACTGGAAGACGGCGATGAGCAGCTGTGAACAAGAAGGTATTTCTGATAATCGTTTAAATACAAGCCTAATAAATCTAGTATATTCAGGTTCGAGCAGAGACAGTTGGCCTGGGTATGAACACCACGCTGAACTCAAAAGTTGGCTAGCCCTGCACTCGGAGCCAGCGGACTGGAAGACGACGATGAGCAGCTGTGCACGCGAAGGTATTTCTGCTAATCGTTTAAATACAAGCCTAATAAATCTAGTATATTCAGGTTCGAGCAGAGACAGTTGGCCTGGGTATGAACACCACCCTGAACTCAAAGGTTGGCTAAGCCTGCACACGGAGCCAGCGGTCTGGAAGACGGCGATGAGCAGCTGTGAACGCGAAGGTATTTCTGATAATCGTTTAAATACAAGCCTAATAAATCTAGTATATTCAGGTTCGAGCAGAGACAGTTGGCCTGGGTATGAACACCACGCTGAACTCAAAAGTTGGCTAGGCTTGCACACGGAGCCAGCGGAATGGAAGACGGCGATGAGCAGCTGTGGACACGAAGGTATTTCTGATAATCGTTTAACTACAAGCCTAATAAATCTAGTATATTCAGGTTCGAGCAGAGACAGTTGGCCTGGGTATGAACACCACGCTGAACTCAAAAGTTGGCTAGGCTTGCACACGGAGCCAGCGGACTGGAAGACGGCGATGAGCAGCTGTGAACGCGAAGGTATTTCTGATAATCGTTTAATTACAAGCCTAATAAATCTAGTATATTCAGGTTCGAGCAGAGACAGTTGGCCTGGGTATGAACACCACCCTGAACTGAAAGGTTGGCTAAGCCTGCACACGGAGCCAGCGGACTGGAAGACGGCGATAAGCAGCTGTGAACGCGAAGGTATTTCTGATAATCGTTTAAATACAAGCCTATTAAATCTAGTATATTCAGGTTCGAGCAGAGACAGTTGGCCTGGGTATGAACACCACGCTGAACTCAAAAGTTGGCTAGGCTTGCACACGGAGCCAGCGGACTGGAAGACGGCGATGAGCAGCTGTGAACGCGAAGGTATTTCTGATAATCGTTTAAATACAAGCCTAGTAAATCTAGTATATTCAGCAGTATCGTGCAGAGACGGCTGGCCTGGGTATGAACACCACGCTGAACTCAAAAGTTGGCTAGGCTTGCACACGGAGCCAGCAGACTGGAAGACGGCGATGAGCAGCTGTGAACGCGTAGGTATTTGATAATCGTTTAAATACAAGCCTAATAAATCTAGTATATTCAGGTTAGAGCAGAGACTGTTGGCCTGGGTATGAACACCACGCTGAACTCAAAAGTTGGCTAGGCTTGCACACGGAGCCAGCGGACTGGAAGACGGCGATGAGCAGCTGTGAACGCTAAGGTATTTCTGATAACCGTTTAAATACAAGCCTAATAAATCTAGTATATTCAGGTTCGAGCAGAGACAGTTGGCCTGGGTATGAACACCACGCTGAACTCAAAAGTTGGCTTGCCCTGCACTCGGAGCCAGCGGACTGGAAGACGGCGATGAGCAGCTGTGAACGCGAAGGTATTTCTGATAATCGTTTAAATACAAGCCTATTAAATCTAGTATATTCAGCAGTATCGAGCAGAGACGGCTGGCCTGGGTATGAACACCACCCTGAACTCACAAGGTTGGCTAGGCTTGCACACGGAGCCAACCGACTGGAAGACAGCGACGAGTAGCTGTGAACGCGAAGGTTAAACTCACTATTGTACCTACAACCTGGTCAGGCATGGTTTTGAGTTTACTTAACACATTTAAAAATAAAGTTAATAATATTTTGACAAATAAAGCATGCTACTCAATTTTTAGCAATGTTGACGACCTCTGCAGCTCGTCAGGCGAGTAGCCAGCTGAGATGCGAAAGGTTGCATGTTCGATTCCCGCAGTGGGACAAATGTTTGTATAAACTGCAAATATTTGTGCCGGGTCTGGGTGTTATGGTACAATGACACTCGTAGTTCTTGATACCCACGACACAGGGAATCCTAGTGTGGCATCAGGACTATGTATGTGAATGATGGGTTTTATGTCATGTATGGTAATTAATACCTAATATTAATACCTTGCATTTTTTTTTATTGCTTAATTTTTGCTACCTGTGCACAAGTTCATACCAATCAGTACCAGTAAAATACATGTCACAAAAATTGTGAAAGAAATATCCCGGCAACTTTCTCCTGGTACTCTGTCTAACGGTAAGTTCATGTTCGGTACTGATTATGTTCTTGTGAAATATGTGGGTAAGGCCAAGAATTTTTGTACCTTTTGTAAAAAAAACATGTCTCCTAACTTAAGTCGTACCGTAGAGACCCCTAACTTTGCCTGTGAACCCTAACATCGCCTCTTTCAAAGAAAGTTAAAATTTTCGAAATATTTGTACGTCTAGTTTGTATTAAACTAGCAAATACTAAACATTTTTTATTCCTAGCAACAATTTTGCGATCAAATAGTAGCTAACTTCACTTCACATGAGTTTTTTCGGTAACCGTCGCGTGTCTTTTTTCCAACAAGGAAGAAACTTTGATTGGTGCGCAGTTTAGACTGAAGGTAAGGCTGAAATTTGTATTGTATTACTACCTATCCTAATCCCCCCTTTCAGACACATCAATTAATATTGCAATAAGTTGTAAAGTCAAAGAATAATCGTAAGAAATAGTGGTTAGGGTATCGATGCGGCCATGTTGTTGCCAATCTTCGCCTACCCCTAGGGCTGTCACTTTGAAAATGTGTTATGTTCCTATTGAAGTTTTTTTTTTACCTTAGTTTCCAAGTACGAGTAATGAAAAATTATTTCACTATTACACGTTCTGGCCGGGATTCGCACTCTGTCCGCCTGATGTGGTGTAATCAGCCTCAAGACTATTAGAACACATCCATCCATTTTTGTTTTATATTTGTTACAGTCATAATGGGAAAGCCGAAAATCGAGCAAGTTAAAAAGAAGAAGTACTTTACAATGAAAAAGAAAAGAAATTATGTGCCAAAATACAGTCAGGAAATTATAGCATGTGCAAAATATGTAAGTATTATGATGTTGCTGTAGGATTATTAAAAGAGAAAAAAAAATCGTCATATCAAGTAGAAAAAACGTTTGGAATTCCACGATGAACCCTTTTAGACAAAATGCATGCTAAACATCCACTGAGTCCAGGTTGTCCCACACGACTTACCCCTGACGAGGAATAAAATATAATAAAAGTGCTCATAGCAGCTGGTGAATACGGTAGTCCTCTCACTCTGTTAGATTTAAGAATGGTTGTGCATAAATATTTAAGTAAAAAATAGGTATAAGTTTTTGCCTGTTTTAGGTCCTTTTATGTTTTATCTTTTTTATTTATTATTTTAGTGTAATTTCTTGTATCCATGTGTGCCGTTCCAAATAAAGAATTTTTCTTTCTTTCTTTCTTTCTTTCTTTCTTTCGTTCTTATAAGAGAACGGAAAAACGGCAGTTTTTAATGACAAACTACCAGTACGATACCAGTACCAGTAGCGATTTAACGGTACGTGAAAATTGTTTGTAAAATAATTGATATGATTCACGGAAGTTATTACAGTAAAAAAGTTAATGTTCCTCCCGGGAAATCTGTGACCAGTTTAGACTTCCAAGTAACAACAAATTCAAATCAACGGGATCAGAGTGTAGCAGGGCCGGATTCTCGTAAAGGTGATGCCTAGTGCCGGAGCGTGAGCTAATTTTATTACTTTATTTAACTATTTATCGCATGCAATTTAAAAGGAAACGCTAACTTCAATTGAGTTGACTGAATTGACGCTTAAGCTTGGTAAATTTGAGTCACTTTCCAATAGGTTTGACGACTTGCATAATCAGATAGAGGTCTTGAATTCTAGTAATTTACCGAACGAATCTTCTTCTCCGAAGGGATACCGTGAAATAGGGTGACTTTCAAACGATGGGCGAAATTGATGATTAACACATTTTTTAAAATTTTGCTACATAACTCGTGAAATACGGAACGCAGCGGTTTTTATTTTTCTATAGCAACTCTGAGTTATCCGCCATCTTGTCAGATGGTGTCATTGCTTGTGCGCATACAAAATTCCCGTGAAATAAATTAATAAAGTTCATCGGTAAAAGAGGTAAGAAATGCATGTCTGATTAACTTAAAATGTGCAGATTAACCGGTAGAAGCTAGAGATTAGATATTTATATGTTTTTCAGTGATTAGAAAACCGTTTAGATATTTGCAATACGTCCACCATTTTTTATTATTTTTGAGTTTTTAGCATGCGGGGTGGCATTGATTATCGGTACGGGGCTACATTGATAGCTATCAAAGTGACCCCTTTATAGAATAGAGTTGTATCGGTGTGTATTTTCTATTAACTATCAAACTCACCCCGGTCTTAGTTTTAGGTTATGGTCAACGATGGTTCAATATTATAAAAAAAAGACGGCTGGCCGAAACTACAAGAACTACACGGAGGAGACGCTAGAGGAAGCCCTTCAGAAAATTACGGACGATGGCATGGCAATTAGTGCAGCTTCTTCTGCCTACAATATTCCATTTGGGAGACTTTATAATCGCTATAAGGGATTGCATGGAAAGTCTGTTGGTGGGCAAACTTCTTTTACATTTGAAGAAGAAAAAGCTATTTTGAACGCATGTGCTACGTGTGCAGATTGGATGTTTCCCTTAACCACGTTTGATTTACGCATGTTTGCAAAATACTATTTGGACAAACAGGGTAGATTTGTTACCAAATTTGCAAATAACTTACCAGGTGTAGACTGGGCCTTGAGTGTACTAAAACGGCATAAGAACGAATACGGACAGAGAGTTGCAAGTAACATCAAAAGAGCTAGGGCTCAAGTGGATCGTGTAACCCTCAATGAGTACTTTGATCGTCTGGAGAAAGAAGTTGAAGGTGTTCCAGCGTGCAATATATTTAATTACGATGAGTCAAATCTCGCCGATGACCCTGGCAAGAAGCGTGGTGTTTATAGAAGAGGGGTCAAATATCCAGAACGTGTCATGAACCACTCTAAGAGCTGCACAACTATTATTGTCGCGAATGCGAAGCTACTATGTGTATACCTAGCTAACGTTATACCTATAACAAGACAACCGAACAGGCAGGTAGGTGCGCGCACTAGTCGGCGTCGCGCGCTCTCGGCATTGGCCGACCAGACGTCTTGCGAGCAACATCGTATCAGTAAGTGAGCTTTGAAATATCAGATATCAGTACATGCATTGTTTTACCAGATCTTACTATGTGTATTTGTGTACCAGTTATTGCTGATGCGTTCGGGCTGTTTGCGAACAGAGACCAGTATCAGATCAACCAGGATCAGGTAGACTAGTATCAGATCAACCAGTATCAGATCAACCAGGATCTGATAGACCAGTATCAGATCAACCAGGATTTGATATACCAGCATCAGATTAACCAGTATCAGAACCAGACCAGTTAAGCGAGGTTCGGGGTGGCTATAGGGGAGGATGGAGGCCACAGGGGGGCGATTCCCCCCAAAACTTACGATCAGTATTCAGTATCTATCAGAGAATCAGTTGAAACCAGTAAGAAAATTATCATTGCATACCTATGCATCAGCTCAGACATTCGTCGTACCTCGTAGTTATATAGGTACTTGGCGACATGGTGGAGTATGCAGCCAGGGATATTTTATTTGCATTCAAAAGTAAGTGATCATAATCCGATCATTTGATAAAAATAATGTGGGTAGTTTGGTGGTTATTTTTCCGTGCAATTCACTAACACCGTATTGAAGCGGTAGCTTGCAAAGAACAGTTCATGGTAATGATAAAAATCAACTTATGTTTTAGAAAATTCAGTTCAGTGTTTTTAGATAGCATTAACCAGTTGATCGCCACGGTCATCTAAAACCCAAATCGTGCTATTGATTTTCGGAGTCATAACATGAAGTTATATCAAAAAATAATGTTTAAAGTTTTATTTAGGTATGATCAATATACATACAATGAAATATCAATATAAATGCGTAAACATTTGTTGACGAATGATTGATTTTAATGGATTGTACTACGTGCTAGCTTCCATTAAAGTTACAGACGGATGTTAATCAGATTAGATTATCTTTTTATTTTAAAATGAACCTACCACAAATCAACACTATTGCAGTATTTTACATAGTTTCACTATTAGTAAAATGGGAAATGAATTTTGTTCAAGATTTTCGTACCTACGGATTTTCATTTACGAAGATATCAGTTTCAGATTTTGCTTTTGAGTTCATGTAGACAGTACCTACCTACAGTAAATAGTAAGTAATAGTAGTAATAAGCACTGTACTTATTCAGTATGGGCACAGAATAAATAATAGTAATGGGAGACGTTCTCCAAACACGTTTTAAGTTAATTTATGACCCTGTTCCGTCATACTTAAACTCAGATCAGTATGCCCTCAAAAAATTATCAGAAAATTATGCTAACTTTGGTAAACTAGAACTGACCGGGTTCAAATTGAAAGGTGCAAATGCGAGGTTTGTCTCAGAAATTCACAGTTATTGAAAATCGATTATAGAACTTGGGATCGTACAAATCAGATCGTACACATCGATTCAAATTCAAGCCGAAGATTTAATATCAGAAATAGACGTTTTTATTGAACGCAATGACCGTCGAAGACGTGCAACAGCTATAAACAGTAGCGAAAACCTTAACATTACCAGCGAGTTACCAAGAATGGAGTTAACCAAATATAGCGAAGTGCTCAAGTGGTACCAATTTTTAAATAACAGCAGAAATATCAGTAAAGTCGACAAGCATTCAATCCATTCTTGAAGGTTTTGCAAAACAGGCTATCAAAGGGTTAGACACAAAGAACAAAAACTAGTATAGCTGTCAAAACAGAACGGTAAACCTGCAGCAATTATTGATGCCCATTATGTGGCAGGCACTATATCGAATCAAAATAGCAGCAACAAATCAAGTTAAAGTTAACAGGCATGTTCTCAATGTAATTGAGAGACACCTAGGATTACTCAGCTAATTAGGGGAAAATTTCAATGATAATACCTTAGAGTAATGATAATTGAAATAATTCCAGAAGACTTAATTTAGTATGAATTGAGAAAGAAGATGACCAGTGAAGACGAGAAAATAGACAGTAGATACTAACAAATTTTAAGAGTATTTTTATCAGCTAAAGCAGCATCAAACAGACTAAAGAAAGATACCATAGTTTCGAAGGATAAAGACACGACAAACGGTGATGGCAAGGACATTACTCAAAAGTTTACATCAGGTTCTTTACATGTTAGTGCATATAAAGTAATCAGCGTAGATTTACGACAGAAAGATAAGCCTAAATTAGATAACACACACATGTATACATACATACATGCCTTTGTCCTGAAGGGGGTAGACAGAGCCTCGACAGACCTCTATTCACCGTGGTTTGCGCCATCGTGGGAGTGTTGACGTAACGGGTGGTGAGCTCATAACCGCCGTTGCTTCCCACGACCGAAACGGCTACCACTTTCTTTCAGTAATAGCTAGCAGCCAGGACAAATCTTATACCAGCGAATCTTTCTAACGAATCCGGGTAATCCCTTAGTCGATAAAACACAGTTCAGTAACTCACAATCACCGTGGAAAAGACTACAAGAAATCTCAGACAGAACTGATGAGCCACCTAAAAATAAATTTAGCAAGTGTATATTTTGTAGACAGGATCATTATAATGACGTATACATATACTAATTAATACCAACTAGCGTTAATGGTTCAGACACGGAATCGAAACAGCTGTAACGTAGAATTTTACTTGGTTGCGGTAGTCAACGCTCTTATATATCAGGGTTTGTTGCTAATTCACTAAAATTAGACATCCCTCAGAAAATCAATTTGTCGATATTCACGTTTGGAGATTAAATCAGGACATCAGATTGAAAGCCCCGTCGTAAACTTTAAAATCATGACTTGATCTCGCGTTACTCGGCTTCTACATGCAAACGTAGTACCTAATTCTACACAAGGTATACAAAACGAACACCAGTTTTACAGACACAGACACGGTACCAGTGATATTAGACTGAAAGACCTTACAATGGCAGGCGATGGTTCGTTTGGTAACAAGATAGAAATTTTGATTAGTAATTACTATTATCACTAGTTTATGTCGCATGAAAGTTTGTCAGTGCCTCAGGATCGCTACATAGTTAATACAGATTTTGGCTGGGTGTCATTGGGCCAAATCAGAGAGATCGTTACCAGTTCAGATCAGCTAACCGTATTGAGTTACTACCAATCAGATGAGGTATTTGATAATAAATTGAACGAACCAGATCTTCCGTTGTTGATAGATCATGTTAAGAGATTATGGGACCTCGAACCGATAGGTATTACATATTCACTCAAATCCACTCGCGATGAAGAAGCAATGAGATTATAGCAAGAAGTTTATTGCGACTGTTCAATACAAGGACAGCATATACCATGTTCAGTTTCCGTAGAATGAATCACTGCCGAGACTTCCTTATAATTTAGGTCTAGCTTGGGGTCGTTTCAATTGTTTACTAAACTTTTATTAGATAATACAGAGTTCAAAGCCTATGACCAGGTCATTCAGGATCAGGAACAATTACAGAATGGGATCATAGAAAAGCAGATACTACTATCCCGCAGTACCATACGTTCATTACTTACCACATCACTACGTTCATAGTCGGGATAGGTCAAAAAACTTCGTATTGTCTATGAGATGTCAGCTAAGACTGCGGATAATCGAAGTCTGAATGAATGCTTATGAACGAGCATTAGCACCATTGAGGTTAGAGGACCTGACTGGGATGTTAATTAAATTCAGAGAACATCCTATAGGCATAGTTGCAGACGGGGAAAAGGCTTTCTTACAGTCTCCATGATTTGGATAGAGATGTAACACGATTCCTTTGGCAAAGACATAAATTGTGAAGCTCACTCAAATGATGTTCTGCACTTGCGTTTTTGTCGCGTTCCGTTCGGAGTAATATCAAGTCAGTTTCTGCTGAACGCAGTGATCAGGATTCAATTAGTTTCGATCAGGTAATAAGGTCAAAAAGCGACCTTATGAAACAAATAGCGGAAGTATATGTGATGATAACATAGTAACAGGCGCAAAGACAAGCTCAGACGCACAAAGCATTTACAGGACATCCAAAAAATTATTTGACAGTTTATCCATGAATTTTCGTGAGTTAATTTAAAATTCACAGGAACAGATTTCTTTCATACAACATAAATTTCAAACTAAGGAACACAAAAACATGTAAAAGTGCTAGTCTTGATGTGGGACATTCATAATGAGCATCTTTATTTGAAATCTAATTTCAATGATGGTGATTTAGACACAGTCAGACAAAACTAGACGTATTGAAGACCAGCTTCAGTTTATAACCCCTGTGGTCTCGTAGTGCCAGTTGTACTACCAGCAAAGCTGCTCTTTCAGAGATTATGGAACAAGAAAGTTAAGTGAGATATTAAATTGAATGACAACATACTCATCAAATGGCAACAGATAGCATCTAAATTTTATTATGTTAAGAATATTCACATCAATCATTATCACGCACAAAGTTTAAATTAATTCAAAGTTAGTGAGCAAATCGAATATGAATTGCATTGCTTTACTTTACATTTACAGATTCCTCTATTAAGGCGTATGCAGTGGTCATTTATTTTCGCAGTTCTTTACACATTTGTCAATCTCATTATCGGCAAGTCTAGATTAGTACCGTTAAAGTACCAAACCTTGCAAATCTAAAGATTACATTTGCTAGGCGTACTCATTGGGTGTAGACTTAATTGCGCCTAAAAATCAAAGCACAATTCCTGTGGACTGATAGTCAAATTGTTTTGTGCTGGAACAAATCAGTCAAGCTTTTTACGCCGTTCATTTCACGTAGGATCAGTGAGATTAGATAGAACAAAACCCTGAAAATCAGATATATGACGACCATACTTAACTCGTCAGATGTAGGCAATAGGGCAGATAGAGTAGATTCTTACCCTAGATGGCTCAAAGGTCCTGATTTATCAACGACAGATTCAGAACGAAGGCCTGCTACGTATTCTTATAGGACGGATAAAGATCAGAGCAAAACTTCTTTGGCCGGGGAGGATCTTACGAATAAAATGCTACAGATAATATAACCAGAACAGATAACCAGGTTACTAATGGTAGCAAATAATCCTCAACACTCTAACAATGAATAAACAAAAATAATAATACAAATTTAGACTAAATATTTACCTAAATAAAAAGGGGATCACAACCGATTTGTCAAGGTCGCTTGAATTACAAGGACCAGAATGTAGTTATCAAGTGTAAAGGTGGATTTAGACACACAGATTTGTCACACAATCAGAAAGAGCTAATAATACTTAGAAATTATTTTAATTTACAAAGCATTTCTAACTAGTTGTACATGTAATTGAGGCTGTCATAAATACAAGACCCCAGAGGACAGTCGGTGTTGATCTAGAATAGATTCCTCAAGAGATTCTTCGTGTGCGGACCATCGACAAAACAAACCTCAGATAGTGATATTTTAGACTCAGCTACAGTAACTAAACCTTGGGTTGTAGTTAACAGAGCAACAAAGCTAGCAGTCAGTTTCAGACAGTTCAGTTAAGATCAGGCAGCAACAGGGCACACTGGAAGGTTGGAAAGAAAGCAGAGTAGATAAGAGGTTTAGAAGAACAGGTAGCTCAGGCATCAGGCATAACCTATCAGAGTAACCAGAGTAAGATCATCATCAGAAGAAGCATTGACTCGTTCAATAGGCCATCTATTTCCACTAGACGTTGAGAATCAGAATACACTACCATTACCAGACCAGAATGATCCAACGATCAGAGCTAATCACGATTCTGTAGACCCTCGAATCGAACAACCAGTAACAGTCCAAATAAATCAGTCATGCAGAAGTAATGGCAATTCTGCGGAAGCTCAAGTCGACTAACTTTGACTAGTAATGAAACCGGAACGCCGAAATAGCCAGCAATTGATACCAGAAAGAAAGAGACCAATCCAGGGTTCCGGCAGCCAAAGATAGGGAGTAAGTTAAGGAGTGGACGTCCCAGTTAGTGATCAGATTGTCTCACCAGTAAAATAATGTAATCAGACTTTTATATTATCTATTCAGAATCTGTTTAATCGTGCTTAATTATGATAATATTGATTATATGGTCAAACAAGTCGTAATATCAAGATGCGGTCAATCTACAAAGTTTGCTTTTGGTCAGAACACCAAACACGACCGCAAACAACTTCAGATCAAGTAGTAGACTGGCTGGCGTTGGTGTCTAAAAACCGATTTTGGCACCAAAAGATTGGCCGAAATTTTAAGTGTCTGCCGCTGTCCTAGTATTATCTTTTCGTATCAGCTTTTAGTAATATTCTTTGGGGGCAGTGTCGCGAATGCGAAGCTACTATGTGTATACCTAGCTAACGTTATACCTATAACAAGACAACCGAACAGGCAGGTAGGTGCGCGCACTAGTCGGCGTCGCGCGCTCTCGGCATTGGCCGACCAGACGTCTTGCGAGCAACATCGTATCAGTAAGTGAGCTTTGAAATATCAGATATCAGTACATGCATTGTTTTACCAGATCTTACTATGTGTATTTGTGTACCAGTTATTGCCGATGCGTTCGGGCTGTTTGCGAACAGAGACCAGTATCAGATCAACCAGGATCAGGTAGACCAGTATCAGATCAACCAGTATCAGATCAACCAGGATCTGATAGACCAGTATCAGATCAACCAGGATTTGATATACCAGCATCAGATTAACCAGTATCAGAACCAGACCAGTTAAGCGAGGTTCGGGGTGGCTATAGGGGAGGATGGAGGCCACAGGGGGGCGATTCCCCCCAAAACTTACGATCAGTATTCAGTATCTATCAGAGAATCAGTTGAAACCAGTAAGAAAATTATCATTGCATACCTATGCATCAGCTCAGACATTCGTCGTACCTCGTAGTTATATAGGTACTTGGCGACAATTATGGTATGTGGTAGTGCTAGTGGTGTGCTTTTGCCTCCTGACGTGATCTACAAAAGCATGCACTTATATGACACTTGGAAGGAGCGAGGCGTTGTAGGAGAGCCTTGCTGTCCTGAACCATGTTGCAGTAGGGGATCAAGTTATAACCGGACTTCTAGCGGGTGGATTGATGGTCCTACTTTTAGAGGCTGGTTTACGACCTCATTTTTGCCACATGCCCTCAGACTCGATGGAAAAAAAGTGATAATTGGAGACAACTTATCATCTCATCTAGACGAAGATGTAATTGAACTGTGCCAGCGACACAACATAGCATTCGTTTGTCTTGTCCCAAACTCGACACACATTTGCCAGCCGCTAGACGTTGGTTTTTTTAGGCCAATGAAAATGGCTTGGCGCCGGTTCCTTGAGGAATGGAAACAAGCTCACCAGAAATCTAGAACTGTACCCAAAGAAATATTCCCATCTCTTCTGAAGAAAGCTTTGATTAGAATGGATGAAGTTACACCAAAAAATCCGTCAGCAGATCCAGAACCTTCAGCAATCAGACGCAATTTGAAAAGCAGCTTCAAAGCCACTGGCATCTATCCTTTCGACAAAGAAATAGTTTTAAAAAAAACAACTGAAGAAGCAAATGTAAATCTGGATTTAACAGTAAGAGACAATTTGACTGAATTTCTAAAAGAAACAAGGTTTGGAAATTCTTCAGCTCAGCAGCCACAGAGAAAGAAAAAGAGGCTTCATGCGGAGCCAGGTAAAAGTATATCTACTCTGGAAGACGAAGAGACGGTTTAAGAAAACGATGAGGCAACCGATGAAAACAACCAAAATACTCAAAACACAATGGAAAGAGAAGATAGTGCACAAATTGCAGATTCAGTTGATGCAGGTGCTGGCCCATCGAATCCAACTAATAGGAATAATTCTGAGCATTCTGATATTGACAGTGATGCTACAAGATGTGAGGGTCCTGAAATAGGTGGTTTTGTATTGGCGAGGTTCTCTTCCACCAAAGGAAAGAAAACTTATAAATATGTTTGTGTCGTTGAAGATATATACGATAGAAAGATTGTTGTAAAGGGGCTAAAATCTTACCGAAGAAATAAACAAGTTTACTGAATTGTGGACGATGACGTTTCTATAATTGAAGAAACAGATATTGAAATGTTTCTTCCCAAGCCAATCTACAAAGATTCTTCTTATGCGTTTCCTACTAGTGTTAATGTTACAGAACTGTAAGCTTGACTGATATTATGCCAAATATTAATAAGCCTTATTGATTCCTTGTCAGAAGACTGTTTGATCTCCACTAAAGTCTGATACGATTAAGTTGATAGTATTTTTGTTATTGATTTTATTATAAAGCATTTAGACGCTGTTTTTTTAAGTATACGACTAGACATTTCATGTCATTAGAAGTGTTTTTTATAAGTTTATTAAATTAAGTTTTTAATAACGTTTAAGAAAATGTTTGCAAGGTCTGCAAGTATAATTGCTTTTGACTTTAATTAACAATTAAAAACATATACAACAAAAACAACATAATATGTTTAAAAAAAATTGATTATTTGTGCTGATTACCTACTGCTTCAAAGAATATATTTATGAATAAAAAAGGTAAATACATTAATTACAACATTGTGTTCCTTTTCCAATTATTTAATCAAACTAACCCCTTTAATCAATGTTACCACGTAAACTTAAAATCGTTCTAACTAAAAAGTTATTGGGTGGAATAAAACTTCTTTTTTTAATTTAATATCTCTAACGGAGCGACTTTCCGATTTCAAACAAAAAACTAGAGGTATCAAAGACACCCCGAATCAAGTATGAAGTTGATAGCGAAGTTATTTTTTTTTTCTTTTTTTTAGGAATGTTTATATTTGTTTTATATACTGGTATCGACTCCTTAGAATCTAAGATGTCGATACCAGTATATACTTCGATACCAATATAATTAAATAGCATCTAAGGCTTAGATGCTTCCCCTCAAATGACCTGAATTTCAGATGTTTGCAACCAAAAATACTAGTTTTATTATCATGTTTATCTTAAAAATTAATCAATTTCACCCCATTTTACGGTACTGCCAATGTTTATGTGTAAAAAACATAACCTGAAAGTAAAACCAAAAGCCTGCAAAATAAAAGTTGCCACAAACAGACTCTCCAAATAAGACGAAAAGAGCAAACATTAACATACGATGTTTAGAACCGCTAGTTTAGCTAACCGCGGTTATTCGGTTTTTTTATGAAGTCAGTATTTCTCGATAATGACGCCATAAAGAAATATTTCAGTCCGTCCTCGCAAGAAAATGCAGATCTCCAATAATCAGCTCCATTAACAAGCCTACGAGGGAAAACGGCCTATACCTCGTGCCAAAATCCAAGATTTTAAGTACTTATGCAGAAACAACGTAATACCATGAGTTTAATAGAAGGTGCTGAAGAAAATGAACCCGACAGGGAAGAGGAAGAGGAGTAAAGTATCATTCAGTCAGTTAGTATAATAGTATAAATATTCCTGTCAGCTTTTAATTAATTAATAAATAACCATAACATAAAAACCAAAGCAGAAAAATATTATTAGCTTTAAGTAATAATAACTACCTACTTGCGTTACTGATCTCAATACATTTTGAGATTAGATTTAGAGGTATTATTTGTAATACAAAGTGCAAGCTTAAGAGAATAATAGTAATTTAAGTACAAAGTAACCGTGATTTATTTTTTTATGACTACATACTAATTAATAATTATAACTGTTGCTCAATTTTAGATGCCTTTTTAGCATGTTAGTGATTAGTGGAGGGTAATTTTTATGCAGTTTTATATTTTTTTTTAATTATTTTCTTACTTCTTTGGGAAAAGTAGGCAGGTACTTATGGAGGAAAACTGTCTGTTTTGATAAAATTTATTAAGATGATAATTATTTTGTATAAGAGTCTCATACAATTTTTTTTACTACATGGAAGTACCTAGTTTTGATTTTGTTTTTTATTTTCGATTTAAATGTGTGTAAGAGTCAGATGTGGTTTTTATGTCGCACCTTTATGCACCTACACTTAACCTACTACTACCTACACATTAGGTATCTATAATACTTTTTATTTTGAATAAACATATATGTTTCATTAAAGTTATGTTATGTTTTCATATATATATATATATATGTTTCATGAAAGGTAATTAAGTACATAAATTTAGGACAATTTGGTTTTGATAGCTTAGATACATAGGCGCCAGTTATAGGATTTCCAGTGATCAATTATGTAACTAACAGTTAGTTAGAATATCACCGATGAGTTAATCAAGAATAAACATGTATCTAGACAGTTACACAATTCTAGGTTTTCAATTTCCCTTGAATAGATATGTATCTGGCACATACCCATTTTTATTCGGGGAATAAAATAAAGTACATCAATGTACGTGTCATAAAACAATACCAGGAAGGTTTACAAACACAATATACTATGCAATATAAACTAGTCTCAAGAGTAAAAGCCTTTTGTCAAGTTTCAAAGCCATGAACCTTTTAAAGACGGAGAAAAGACGACATGAAAAAGTTTAAATTTGAAAAACTCGCTCCTGTAAAATTTGCTTTTAGCAATTAGTTTATCGTAGGACGTGTCGATAAGATCTCATGCATAAGTGTTCAAATCATGATTTCTGGACATTGAATCATTTTAGACATTATTTCTTTGTACTATTTTTAATTAATTTCTTCCTAAAACGTTTTACCAGTGTTTTTAACATATTAGTAAATGAGAACTATGTCAAGATATATTTAAAGGGGAACGAAGTATTCAGAGAGGCTCATTAATAATTCAAAATCAGCCATAAGTCTCATGTTCTCTGTAGCTGCAGATGGGACGATGCTGCCTGTACACATCGTTTACATTGCTGAACATTTGTGGGACACCTGGATACATGGAGGACCAGATAAAACGAGATAGAACCGGTCACAAAGTGGGTGGTTTGAACGAGTTTCTTTCGAAATTGGTTCAAAACAATTATTGTTCCATATGCAAAAAGAAAACGGGGCGAAAAGTTATTATAGGAGATAACTGTCTTCACATTTCTCGGAGGATGTATTGAAGACTTGTGAAGAATTATGCACATTTTTGTTAAGTCTGAAATTCAGTACCTATTATCTCCTAATTCCTAGTCAATAAGGAGTGTTGTGGCTTTCATCATCAGCTCACAAGCAAGAGATGATGGCTCCGAGATGCAAACACCTGAATAAGTTATGAAAAATTAACAAACCCACTGTACATGCCATTAATTTTTGAGGATTTCCCTCAATTTCTTTGAGATTTCATAATCAGATACTGACTTGGTGAATATGGGACCACCTCAACAGTATACCCATTAAAACAATAAATATTTTTTCAAATTGGCTCACAATTTACGGAGACATCAGTGAACACACATAAAATACATGCAGACAAACAAAGAACCTCCTTCTTTTTGAAGTTGGTTAAAAAATAGAGATGGACGGTTCACATGATACATACCAACTAAGACAATTGGAGCAAAATTGACATAGATTGGTACCCATGAGGTGGCTAGAGCTGTATGCATTTAAAAACATATATCTTTGACGACCTCTGTGGCGCGGCTGGCGATGGTTCGCCTGCAACGCAGGAGGTTGCGGGTTCGATTCCCGCCTCGGAACAAATATTTGTGCGTTCTGCAGATATTTGTTCAGGGTGTTCTGGGTGTTTTCTATGCATAATAAAAAATATCTATCTATGTAATGTATTATATTAAGTATATCAGTTATCTAGTACCCATAATACAAGCTCTGGCTTAGCTTGGGGCTAGATAATGTTGTGTGAATTTGTCCAGCATTATAAAAAAAAAAAAAAAAAAAACTAGCTCGACAACTGGCTACTAAAGGACAATTCAGAACTTAAAAAGTGACTCTAAATAAGACATTCCACACTGTTTTGATGCAGACATATCAGTGAAAGCTGCTCGTCTATAAATAAAGTAAATAAGAGAAACCGGGGTGGACAATATAGGAGATTGGAGGATGACATCAAACTCACAGCCAATTGGAGGAGAGTTCCCAGAGACAGATCTCAGTGGAAAGAGCTGGAGGAAGCCTCTGCCAGGAGGCACACAGGGCTCAGAGATATTCTATAACAAAAGTACTACAAAAGAAAATTGTCAGAGGCCCTCGGGCGGCTTGACAAACTCTGACACCAGAGGCCAGCACTACCTCATACGAAACGACGACAAAAGAAAAATCAAAAAATGAGGCTATAATCAAATAAATAATAATAATTAACTATGTGAATGATGTAAAGATTTTCTTGGAAGATGGATTCTTGATGTTTGGTATCCAGGATCATCAGTCATTCTCTCGTTGTTACAAGTTATTTAGGACGCTTATCTCTTCATGGTCCAAAGCTCCTGCTGGACATCCATAGAGTTCGGGAGAAGCATCTTCTTAGACCGTCCAACACAATCATGAAGGTCTTGCTTTATTTCTGGCCATGTTGTTCAGCAAGCCTCACTGCTAAGTTCTTCATATGAAACTGGTTGTCTGCTTGTTACATGTAGGGAATCCAATCCCGCAAACGCGGGATCCCGCTAATGCGGGATCCCGCACCTTTTTTGCGGGATCAAAAATGCGGGATTACTCATGCGGGATCCCGCACGTTCGCGGGATTGAAAAAAAGTAAGAAAAATAGGCTCAGACGATGATCGGAACTATTATCGGACGGAACGGAACGTAATCAATGTCAGTTCCAGTACTCTATGACTGGGGATTCCCCTACGGCGCACGGGGATTTACCTTTGCGCGCGGTCAAGTGTCAAAGAATGTTATTGCGTCATTTGCGTCTTACTTGTGATGTGAAAAGGTTACGTAACGTACGACAGGACTATTATTTTTTATTATCAAGTTATCAAAGTGCTAAGAGCACGTTACGAGTGAAAAAATACAATTTATTATTAAAAATGAGTGTCAATTTAGTTAATAAAGAGTATAAAAGCTCGAGTGAAGTATGGAAACATTTTTTAAGAGCGGAAAATGGATCAACCGCTAAATGTAAGTTATGTCCAGCTATTATAAAAATCTCTGCTCGCTCTACTAAAGGCCTTCACACCCACTTGCGAACAAAGCATAACATGAATTTGAACTTGGTTGATAGCGTCAGCGTCAGCAGTAGCGTTGAAAATCCAGCACCGGGAATGGAAACGAGCAGCGCAAGCCAAATTGGCTCGTTTAGTTCAACTACTTCACGTTTAGACGAATGTGCTTCAACTTCGGCAGTGTCAGTCCCACCGAAAAGAAAGAAATTAAAAGATTATTTCCCACTCGAAAAAAAAGTTTCTATGGAAGAAAGAGTGTGCAGAATGGTAGCAAAAGATGGATTCCCATTCTCAAAATTCATCACGTCAATTGATTTGCGCGAATTATTTGAATCGGAAGGCCACAAATTGCCTTCTTCTGCCAGCACGATACAAACTATGGTGATGGCCTACGGAGCATCCATTCGAAAGAAAACTATCGGCGAACTTGAAACACTGAAAAAATTGCAGAAGCGTTTCACACTAACTTTTGATGAGTGGACATCTTTAAGAAATCGCCGCTATTTGAATTTAAATCTTCACTTATTTACCGGTGGAGCTGCGACTGCGAACATTTGGAACCTGGGGCTAGTAAGAATTGAAGGACGTTTTCCTGCAGAAGCCTGTGTAACTGCGCTTGAAAAAAAACTCCAGGATTTTAAAATTGACCTAAATCTAGATGTGATCGCAGCGACAACCGATGGTGCAGCCGTCATGAAGAAAGTTGGCAGATTATTATCAGCGCACCACCAATTATGCTTCGCACATGGATTGCAACTCGCTGTACTTGAAGTTCTGTACAATAAGAGACAAGAACAACAAGAAGAAGAAATGCAAGCTGAAGTACTCGGAAACAGACCAGATAATGAGAGTGATAATGAAAGTGAAGATAATAACGACGAGCAAGGTAATTTTTCGGTAGAGGAAGAAATCCAAGCAGAAGAGTTGCTACTACCACAATACAGAGAACTTATTCAAAAAGTGAGAAAAATTGACAAGGTTTTTAGTTCAAAATCTCCTGTAAAAAATGATCTGCTGCAACAATACATCAAAGCAGAATTTGGCAAAGAATTGCAGCTTATTTTAGATTGCCGAACGCGCTGGAGCAGTCTCGCATCAATGTTGTCGAGGTTCAACGAAGTCAAACATTGCATATCTAAAGCACTTATTGACCTTAAACTGACATCATCTTCATTTTCATTCACAGACGAAGAATATATGACTTTGACTCATATTGAACAAGCTTTAGAGCCAGTGAAGCTCGCTGTAAACGTCTTATGCCGCGAGGATGCAACATTAATTACCGCAGAAACCACATTGCGTTTCATGATTAATGAACTGAATCTACAAAACACCAGGTTAAGCCAGGAACTTGTTGTGTCACTGTCTCGCCGGATAAAAGAACGCCGCACATCAATAACTGCTGTGTTGCTTTACTTGGAAAATCCAAATAAATATCTAGAAAAAGATTCAAGGTCTGCAACTGCAAGTGTAGAGGACAATCCATTCTTTTATCCAAGTAAAGCTACGCTAAGAACTGAAATGAAGTGTTTAATTGAGAGACTGATGTCAGACGTGCAACCTGAAACTGAAAACCAGCAAGATGATGACAGTGAAGAAGACATGCCTTTATCGAATCTGCCTTCACATACACTAGAAGAAGAATTAGAGCGCAGTCTCCGTACTGAATGGGTGGCAGTGGCAGAGTCTAGAGCTGCTGTGCGTGTACCCACTCAAGATAATTCAACTGATTTGATATTGAAACGTGAGATGACACTTTTTGAATGTGGAGGGAATAGGGGGAAGTATTTGGAAGCTGTTTATACTTATGTAAAGTCAATTCCACCTACAAGTGTGGAAGCCGAGCGTGCTTTTTCCGCCGCTGGCTATTTATGCAACAAGATAAGATCAAATCTAAAAGATGAAACGTTAGATACTTTATCATTTCTTCGAAAGTATTTTCAAAAAAAATAAGCTGATTTTAAATGCCTCTAAAACCAATGAATATGTTCTATTTCAAATAAAAATCTAAATATGAAACGTGAAATATTGTGAATATTGTATTGTCTTAAACATCATTATATTTAATTTATAATATAAGTGATAACTTTGCTTCATGTTGATAAGAATAATTAAAAATATTTGTGTGTATTTTCTTTCTTTAAATTACATGAAACAAAAACAATAATAATTAAAATCAATCCCGCAAATCCCGCGGGATCCGCGGGATTGATGATCTTAATCCCGCAGGCTTGCGGGATCGCGATTTTGATGCGGGATTGGATTCTCTAGTTACATGTATGACTTTTTCATATCACTGTTAGCGTAACAATGGCTGAATGTCTGTCTGGCAGCTGAAGAGTTGATGATCAACCATCAAGACTCCCGTCTTCAATATACCACCTGGAATAGAAAAAAAAAACAATTAATTACACCAATAGGTATATATAAAATTGTTGCGTGACTGACTGACTATCAATGCACAGCCAAAACCGTTAAGTCCTAGAGACCTGAAATTTTGAGGGTACATTCTTTTTGTGGTCTAGGGGTGTACTAGGAAAGGAATTCTAGAAATTTAACCCCTAAGGGGTGTTGAAGTTTGTATGGAAAAGTACATGTGGACGGAGTCGCTGGCATTCCACTAGTTATATACATAATCATAATCCAAAGCTGGACTTCATCCACTGCCAAATATAGACCTCTCCTTACTGTGCCATTCGCCATGCTCCGGTGCCCCAGGGTTGACCAGGTTTATGGTTTTTTCCGAATTAGTGAATCAAACCACAAATATAATATCTATTGGGATGGTCTATGTTCCATTGCTATCATCAGATCAGCTTTCTGTCACCACAATTTTGTTTGCAAAATTTCACTTTATCAAAATCACCTTCACAAAAGAAAAAAAGATAGTTGAAGATTATTTAATATTTTCGATCTACGCCCTGCTTCACACCATTACTGTACCTTAGATTTCCCATTGTTGTGTTTCCTTTCTCGGTACCTACCTCAAATGGCTGTTTTATGATTACAGTTTCTCAATAGTGGCAAGTAATTTGATTATTAAATTTAGTTATAGTCACGCTTCACTGCCTCTGGGCAATAAAGTTTCTCGATTTATGACCCGGAAAACGCAATGCAGGAGAAATGCGTTTATTGCCTGTGGTACTACCAGTATAGTATAGTATTTAATCAAAAAAACAATTACAATAAACAGAAATACAAAAATACATTTAGTTAGGTTATGCTATTACAAGTTCTGTTAGCCGCCGTGCTAGGTTGTACCTGTGGTACGGCAGCTAAACTTCCTAATATTAATATTATTACGAGTACATATATAATGAACATTATTTATTATCGAGAAAAGTAAATTAAGTAACAAATTAAATGTAAAAATGTGCAATTGTGGGTAGTTCTAGATACGTAGGACCGGCCGAGACGCGGCGCGGTCAGCTACAAGTTATGCGATTACATAGTGCTTGCAATGTATACATTAATATTACAATAAACTAAACACAATATGTTATCAACAATGCTAACATTATTGTATGACAATGGTATTAGAAATAAATGATTGTAAGTACAACAGTATATGAAAGGATAGTAACAATTATAGGTATATAAAACTAAACATAAATAAAAAATAAAATTATAGTTAAAACAATACCTACTTTTGACAGAAATTTTTCAACTGCGCCGTTAACAGCGGCTGTAGCGGTTGCCGTTGTAGGCGCTACTGCCACCAGATATGTTTCACTGAAATTAAAAAGACAATTTAAGTTTCAAAATAATCACTGGATAGATAAAAAGTTCTATTTGTAAGCCAAATATGAAGATATTACGGTAAATATGTACCTATTTTAATAAAATTCACTAAAATAAGTACATAGCACAATGATAATACTTACACAGGCTCCATGTTGAAAAGAATTTAAAAAAACTATTACCGAATTTGCGTCATATCATTCAATAGTGCTTTCAATAAATGAGACATTATTCATAAATAAGTAACAAACAAAAAAATCGAGTCGTGGTACTTATCTGATTTGGGTCACTCTCAACATTCGAATACATTTAGGTAAGATTTTTTAATTCTAGAATTTTGTTTCCTAATATGACGTCAAATTATAGTTTTGTTGCTAAATTATATATGTGCGTTATAAAGATCTTAATGGCATGGAATGTTAGGTACAGAAATAAATGAGATTGATTTTTTAAAAGATAAAGAGATGAAAAATGTTAACCGAAGTGCTGTCTAAAGGTGTTCACCGAAACAATTATAGGTCTACACCGAAATGAATTTAGTTCATCGTAATGAATTTTGTACCTATAATAGATACATGCTTCTTGAATTTTTACAGTGTGTGTTCAGTTTTCAAAAACATCGACTGTAATTTGTGTTAGATATTGGATACGCACTACAATTTACATATTGTGTAAAAAACGGAACCCTAAAATTAACCACTTATTATTTTCTTAGTTTGTTTCATTGCAGTGGATCATTGTTATCTTTTAAGTCCACCGAATCCACGGAAATAAAAACACCGTGTTAATAAAAAGATGGTTAATTTAATAAAATTAAAAACCAAACGCTAATGATACTTACCAACATATCTTACGATAAAAAAACAGCATCTAAATTAGCATTTTGCATAATCGTTATCAGACGCGTTACATAATTATTATGTTTTGGATATTCACCCATTATTTGATATTCAAGGTGTTATCTAAGATTACCAACAATATATTACTAAACAAAGATTTGATTAGTATGTAACAAAATGGATCTGCCTCAGCATGAGTTGGTTGACTAGCAACCAACGCTGGTTTTCTGTCAGAACCGTTGGTGTTACAGCTAACCACTCACGACGCCGACGGGGCCAACTGGTATAATAACTTTACTAATTTTAGTATTGACGTAGTACCTAGTATCATTTTGAGTTTAGATTTAATAAATACCTTGTATTGTGTGACCGGCTCGGCGGCATCATGATTTGTGCGTGCTCAGAGTCCATTGATAGCGCAAAACAATTCATCATCATTTGATTTGCTTTACCTTATCCCAGTTTATTGGAGTGTAGGTACAAATCGGTACAACCAACATGTCTTCATAAAACAATAATGTAAAACTTGTAAAAGGAAGGACGGATTTGTCTAATTTTGTTTGGCTTGGCCCGTTTATTACGAGCCGCGTCAGCACAGAACACTAAACTACTCCTACTCTCTAGCGAGAAGAGCGCGTCAGCCGTAGAGCGAGAATATCGGCGCCAGCCAATCACACTGTTTGTTTGTCTGTGGTCAACCATAGAAAAAATTCGTCGACAGCCTCCATGTCGACAGCCGCGGCCCCACCAACATTGAGTTTTTTTTTACAAAAGAAATTATTGTCATTATCGAGTTTGGGTTATAATCATAGATTTAGTATATGTACTAGATCTACAATCAGAGATCGAAGATGGAACCAAAAAAAATATGTGCACGTGTTGGTGAAAGTCTATGTCCGAGTTAAAAATAGTGTTGTCCTCGACCAACACTTTTACATTGTCGATAGAATTCATCATCCGTCCGTGATGTGTATGGTAGATAAATACATCTTAATGCAGATTAAGTCTTTCATGAATAACACAGTTTGGCAGATTTGACGTCATAAAGAGAATTTTTAATACAGTTAATAAATAAACCTTTATTATTTATTGACCCCTAAATATTACAGTTTTATTTATAGGTGGGATCTTAGAGTTTCCCTTTTAAATTTAAACTTAAAATGTTTGCTGCATATACCTAGTGGAGTTCTTATTTGAGTCCATCCCACTCTTCTTATAACCGATAACCATTTTTCTCGTAGCAAAGGATTACTTGGAAATCTGAAAGCACAAAAACATTTTATATCAGCCGTGCTACGCCCATATAATTTTTCACTCTGTTACTTTATCTATAGACAATTTGTTACCCCAAAGTTTATTATTTTTCAAGTGTAAACCACGCTTTATGGATAACATTAAATTTAAATGTAACCCAAAAATTCCGTTCCAGTGGGACTCGAACCCGCACCCTCGCCTGTCATCGGCGATGCCTTAAACAATTTAGCCATAGATCGAGCTATGACGCTGGAGACGAAATTTGTGGGCACTATCAACTCGGCTATAGCGCCAAGTTGATAGTGCTGTATCTACAGGTGTTTCATTGGAAACCTTCTGTTCAAAGTTCGAAAGTAAAGGCATCGCTGATCACAGGCGAGGGTGCAGGTTCGAGTCCCGCTGGAACGGAATTTCTGGGGTATATTTAAATTTAATTTGTTACCTATTATTTTATTAAGCAGAAATAAACAATATTTATTTATAAAAAATAAAAAATAAATATACCCTTTCGGGAAAAAGGCGTGTGTACAACAACGTAAATATTTACTCCAAAATATCTACTACACAAACTGCAATAAAACACCCGTGGTGCTTTAAAGTTACCTTTTCAATAGTCAATACAAAAACACACACCTCAATGTCCACCTGGTTATTATAGATTTTAAAAAAAACGGTAAAATGTTAACAGAGCACTCATATTTACTCCAAACAAAGTAAACCTCCATTCTAGGATGGACAAAAATTTAATTTATATTTAGGTATAGTGCGCATCATGTAAAAAGTAGTAAACTAGGTAGGCACTCATTGAATGCATAGGTATTACATCTCTTAAATAAGTAGAAAAGTAAGTAATCTCTTAAAACGAACGCTGGAACGCCTGAAGAAGCTTGACCGCCAGCGTTCTTTTTACATGATGCGCATTATACTACGATATAGACTGCAACAGGACTGTCGATATTTCTGACGTCATCACTTGGTCAAGCCCTATCGTAATCAAACATTTTTATATATTACATAAAATATTGTTTATTTCTAGGTGCAGCAACGAAATATTATTAAAAAATATAAGGGAAAGTCCTAATCTACGAATGAAACTGGTTTTTAGGCCATTTACTAAAGCAGAATTGATAAAATAAGCAATACAATCGAACTACCAATAATCTCTTATTTACCTGTGAAACGTGTATTTTCCCGGATAATTACGTCTTGTATATTCACAGTCACAAACTGAACATGACACCATTGTCATACAAAGTAATATTTGTTATTTAATAGTAAGATTACTAAAAAAATTACGAAATTAGTTAAACTGCACAAGAGACCGTCCGGTATGCGCATGTACTCAAGCAAAACATGTCAAATTCAATACATTTTTGCTGTCACTTTTCTTCTTGAACGGGGTACATTTAAAAATGACTTCTCTCTCCCACGCTTCGTTTGTCTATTTAGCGTAGCGAAAAAATTCTACGTCTATGGTTATAATCTAGTTACGGATACCAGCCTCGGAAAAGTTTTACCCAATAAAGATATTAGTCGTCTACAATCATTTATATTTTTTATTATTTTTAGGTTTCCAAAAGAAACAGTAGTAGAGCTTTTTTGTGAAAGAGTTCGTCCGGGGAAGTACTACCACCATACCTATTTCTGCCGCAAAGCAGTAGTGCTCGCATTGCTGTGTTCCGGTTTGAAGGGTAAGGGTGCCGGTGAAATTACAGTCACATGAGACTTTTCATCTTTATGTCTCAGGATGGCGGGCGCAGTGCAATGCCACATAGGGCGCGTCCTAGGTGGACGTGACCTATGAGGTAATGCACTGTTCATAGGCAGAGGTTACCGCTTAACATCAGGTGGGCCATCTGCTTGTTCCGTCATTTAAGTAGTATAAAAAAAGAGAGCCATTGGTTAACCCGGAGTAAGGGTGTTGAGAATGTGCTTCTACATACATATTAAACGAACAACGTAAAAACGAACATAACATACATTTTGTTTATAAAACCGTCTTATTGAAGAATTATAAATTCCATATAAATGATCCCACAAAAAAAAAACAATTTCCGTACAACATGAAGTATATAAATTCTACCGTTTTCATGGGGAGAATTCTCCGGGAGAATTTGAGTAGGCGGCTTGTATCACTTGTCATATTTTATTGCTGTCTCATTCTGTTGATCTCTCTATACCATGGAATTAGTATAAACACAGGACTGAGCGCTCTAAAAAATTATAATACCGAAACAAGACCTTATTTAATTAGGTTAAGACACAATTTAGATTACCTTCATAGATACAGGAAAAACGAGCCATGAGAGATAGGTAGAATAGAGTTAGATTGTCCCTTTCTAAAACTTGAAATGATAGCTATAAGATAGCAAGGATGATTGGTATAGGTAAATACTAAGAGGTCATCGATACTTACAGCCTGGTGACACCATTATCTATAAAAAAAGCAAAAAAAAACACGTTTTTTGTATGGGAGCCCCTTAACTATTTATTTTATGCTGTTTTTTAGCATTTGTCGCGGCAACAGAAATACATCATGTTTGAAAATTTCAACTGTCTAACTATCACAGTTCATGAGATACAGACTGGGGACAGACGGACAGACAGACAGAAAGAAAGACAGCCGAGTCTTGGTAAAAAAAAGCGGCCAAGTATGAGTCGGATTCGCACATGAGGGGTTCCGTAGCAGCAAGTAATATAATATAAAAGTTTTTGGAGGGTTTACGATTTATGAAGTAAAATAAAAAAATCCTTACTAGATCTCGTTCAAACCAATTTTTGGTGGAAGTTTACAAGGTAATATAGGTACATCATATTTTTTTTTTGTTTTATCTTTCTCATTTTTTAGCTGTTACGGGGGGGGGGGGGGGGGGGGGACACACGTTTTACCACTTCGAAAGTGTCTCTTGCGCAAACTATTAAGTTTAAAAAATAAAATAAAATACCTTAAATTACCTCTATATCATTTTTGAAGACCAACACCACACACACATCTACACCAACACACATCTACTTACCAAGTTTCAACAGCATAGCTCTTATAGTTTCGGAAATAAGGCTCTGACATACACGGACAGACAGACAGACAGACAGACATGACGAATCCATAAGGGTTCCGTTTTTGCCATTTGGCTACGGAACCTTAAAAAACAGTTAGGTAGTTAAAAAGTAGTTACAACTGGCTCGATAGATGGCGCTGACTCAAAATTGTTATCAAAGTCACTATGTCACAAAGTTATTTATATCAGTTGTCTAGTACCCATAACACAAGCTCAAGCTCAGCTTGGGGCTAGTTAATGTTGTGTGAACCGTCCAGCATTATTTATTTATTTATCTATTTTCAACACTGAAATCTTGTTGCAAGATAGTTTGAGCCTTGAGGGTTGGTTTAAAACCCCCGAATCGCATTATCAAAGCTTCATAATTCTGCAAGACGTCGTGTCCAAGTATGATGTCTGAACCATGGACGTAGTATACAAAAGAACTGAGCGCTCTAAAAAATTATAATACCGAAACAAGACCTTATTCCATTAGTTAAGACTCAATTTAGATTACCGTCATGGATAGAGGAAAAACGAACCAAGAGAGATTAGTTAGATAGAATAGAGGCAGTTTGTCCCTTTCTAACACTTGAAATGATAGCTTTATGATAGCATGACCATGATCATGACCATGGTATAGGTAAATACTAAGAGGTCATCGATACTCAAATTTAAAAGTTGGCCGTCGCGGGACGCCCGGCAGACGAGAAACATCACGGCATGGCTGCGGTACGAGTCACGCCGTTTGCCGACACTGAACACTCGCTAAGTAATCAGTAACAAGGTACGATAACCCTTTTTATGAAATACGCAAATATTTTGTATCGTGTTTCTTAAAATGGAAGCCCAGCCCGAGTCATCTACTACCTATGGGAGGTTGAGAGGTCAACATTTTGTTTTACGAAATTACCAAAAAGTGTTACCGACCCTTGATATAAAAAAAAAAAAAAACTTTGTTCCTCTCCATATACCTACCTACCTACCTACATAAGTGTATCTGGAAAAAGTTTCCAGGACATGGTTTTTTATTATGGTCACCGTATTAGAAAGAGACACACTGTCTCTATATTACATATCTTGCTCGGCTCGTTTTTCAGCTGCGAGCGCTCAGTCCTTTTGTTTACTACGTCCATGGTCTGAACATAGTTCGTCCATAATCATGAGAGTGATGTCAATATTTTGGTTCTGTTTTGTTAGCTGTAGTCTCGGAAGAAGAATTAAAGCACCTCCATTGCTTTAGTGTGCATGCTCAATTTACATCCATGAATAGGTTAGATGTTGCCATTGTAATCTTTTGCTTGCAGGATATTATTTTCAAATTGCACAGATTAACAAGACGTCGATCAATAAAACTTGCTGTGCTGCTAGAGGGGTGAGTCTGAGTTTTGCAAACACCATCGTAACGGTGAACGTAACACGATCGTCCGTGTATAACATAATAACTAGCTATTAATCTGTGCCAAAACCGTCACAGATTAATGGCTAGTTACTACGCAATACACTTACACTCGCCGTTACGATCATCGTTACGATGGTGTGTGTAAACTCGGACTTGCCCCTCAGTATCAATGAGTGCCTGTCTCGGAAGAAGATATACCTCCATGATGCCCGTGCTGTAGTTTTCCCGTTTATGAGAACTGATATAGTAGCTCGTTTCAGACATGCTGCCGACAATATGCAAGACAAGTTATGAGACGAGATCATAGCATGAGTGACATGCTAATCATCTATTGTCGCACATGTAGCCACCCGAGGTCTTTTGATAAGACACACTATTTTAAAATGTCCTTTTTTACCACAATTTGAGCAAATGTGCTTGAACGCTGGGCACTCGAAGCGAAGGTGTCGTTTATTCCCGCAAAAATAGCATGTGTCGTATTTTAAGGGCCTTCCTGCAGTAATTACAGCTGCAGTGTTGTTATCATGAGCATAATTCACGACCGTCATTAGTTCGTTTCGCTAGTTATCATTTTGAATCTGAGCTATTTCTAAAGATCGCGCTTGTTCATAATTATGCTTTGTATAAAGTAAGATTGCTATTTTCTAGGAGTCGTTGACGTATTTGTGATGACGATAGCCCAGCTATAAAGGCGTCTCGAACGTATTCAAACTCGTTTTGTTTGGCGTTTACTGATTTAAAATTACAATTCTATAACAGTTTTAGCGTTTGTATATATTGATCAATTGATTATCCAGGGTTGTTGTTGCCGTTTGGCCAATCGATGACTCGAATATACTTCGTTTACTGGCTTTATGAACAGATCGTCTAGACTATTTTTTATTACGAGAATTGGGCTTCAGAGCAAAACTTGGCTCTATTCGTTAAAAACTTGACATGCAAGTGTTATAAGTATTAGCTGAATAGTGACGCAATGAGATTGGCACCGATGTTATTTCAGACATAGAAATAGGTAATAACTGATGCAAGAAGGTTGATATCACCACATTTGATATTTTACTTTATTTTTGGACCACCTACAGAAAAAGCACAAACATGCAAAATATAGATCCCTCATGAATGTTCGTCCAATGAGGGCTTTTAATTTTCTAATTAAAAAAAAGTAGTTCGATTTGGCTTGATAGATAGCGCTGACTCAAATGTGGTTGCCAAATATAGCAAATGCATTGTCTGTGAAAAAAAAAGAAAAAGTTAATTCCATGATCCACAGTGATTGGCAATGACCACTGACGTAGACTGAAGTTTACAATGCGCGGACGTAGCCCGGTCATTGCTGTATACTCATTGTGAATCTGATTAAGTTAAATCGGTGTGAAAATATCCTTTGGCAGAAAAGGAATTCTGGATTCATTCATTCATTCATTCGTTTCATTCTCTGAGTGAATTGCGCATGACATGATGACGTGGCCTAATACGAGCATACTAGTAGTCTGTGCGGGTGCGTTCAGTGGGTACACTCCAAGGGTGTAGTTGTTTTTTTAACCACGCTCTGAGGCTCTGAACGACTTGGATTGACACGGAATGTCAATGCCACTGTAAATTTTTGATGTAAACAAACGCGGTGTTGCCAATTCAGCTCTATTTCAACATCGTCAGTTCCACTTTTTTTCAAAGAAGTTAGTAGATAGTATGAATGAATGAGCGACAACACCAAAGCCTTATTGTTATTGTAGCTGTGTAGTGAAGTAGAATGATTTGTTGAATCATATAACCTGCCTTGTTTATTTAGCTCCTTTTTACTGAAACAATTAGCCTTATTTTTATTTTATTTTTTCCCATTGGCTTTTCATTTTTTTTCATGTGGTTTATCATTTTTAGATCTCATGAAGTAGAGTTTTTTTTATTTTCAATAGTAATAAAAAATAAAGCCGCAAAAGTCTGTTTTTTTTCCAAAATTTTATTACCAAGTTTTTTATTTTGCATTTGACCTAGGAACTTGTTTTGTAAATATGGTATGTATTTAGATCGATATAACTACTAATACCCTATTGTACCTGCACCAAGAAATTAACGTAATATAAAAAAAACAGTAAAATTGGCGGCATTATCGCTGAAAGCATATATAAGTGTGTATTTATATTTTACCAATATATACAAAAAACTTTCGAAACATTTCGAGAATTTTCTGGTACATTTGGTACGGAACCCTGAATGCGTGTGATCCGACGTGCACTTGCCAACAAAGATCCTTGCAGTCTTGATAGATAGGTACTGACAAGTTTGACAAAAGCTGGTCTTGATATTTCATAGAAAAAATATTCGCGATGTTTGCAACATCATCATCAATCAGCCAACATAAACCTTTACTGGACATCTGAATATATCTGTGGATGTAATTTCATCAATATCGGTTCAGCTGTTACAGCGTGATTGATTAACAAAGTCTTAGAGCATTTAATAGCAAAGTAATCCAGGAGCTGATAACAAGTCCTGTTTCACTTTATAAAAAAACCCTCTCGTGGAATCTGGAATTTTCGCAGTTACTAGGTATATTACTTGTTGGGCTTACATAAAATATTTCTCCATCTATGGATGGAACAGGATTTTTGTGGGGGAAGGGTGGGATCGACTTGACTTTGACAGCAATCTTACTTCAAAATCGTAACAACCGAACACCCACCCAAAATGGTGGTTGTTCAGTTAGGGTCACGTGACGCTAACCGAACGCTCTAACCAAGCCTCCGAACGGAACAACCCATCCGCTTTGGTGACAAGCACATGATTTGACTTTGACAGACGTCAGAATTGTCAGAGGTGGTTGTTTGGTTAGGGTCACGTGACGCTAACCGAACGCTCTAACCGAGTCTGTGAACGGAACAACCGTACACTCTGGAGACAACCAACACTCAGAGTGTACCCACTGAACGCACCCTGAATGCGTGCGTAATCAAGCATTCTTATCTTGTCTATTCTTTCTTGTAGTCTTGCGTAGTGTACTGAATACATACATTATTTTAGACTTATTTCGTTTCTGCATTCAATAATCAAATCAAACAAAGTTGCAAAGAATTACCTACAATACAAGACCCAGGGCGGGACCTAAATATTTTTTTTACTTTCTGACTGTCGGACTGCTGTAAATATAGGTCATGGTTGGCGTGGTCTCGGTGATTGTGTTGTGTCTGTCTTGAGTCTTTTCTAGTTCAGTATCGTGTTGGTTGGTTAAAATATTTGCTTAAAACTTCGCCTGTTCCCACGCATCATTGTCCCGTTTTTGCAAGGAAAGTTATTTCTGGTAATCTGCTTTTATCACTGTATATCCGTTCTGACCGCGAGTTTACAGTTTTTCTTATTACCTGAGTGGTAAATGTGGCTTGGTTAAGCTGGTTTTTCCATGGGTCATCATGGATCGCTGGGCTTGGTACAAAGATATTCGCAGCCCGAACTGTAGCCAAAAAGTTTTGGGTTGTCTCTGTTCGTCGCGTGTTTCGTACTTGAGTGCATTGCAAAAATCAGTTACTTAAAACCTACATGAGGTCATTTTTGTATGAATGCGCGTGGGAGCAGTGGGTCTCGCTTAACATAGTGGATTGCCTTGTATAATCAACTATGAATGTAGGTAATGTGTTAATTAAACAAACTATTATGTAATATTCAAGCCAGGTACAATATTTTAATAACCTCTCTTATCTTTAATTGCTAATGTAACCTCAATCACTGGGTATAACAGTTGTTTCGTCTAAGTAAGGTTGTAGCTTGTGTGGTCCTGCATAACTTGGCATGAGTTTACCAATCGCCAACCCTGGTTTATGAATTCTATAATCAACCATCACCCATTTGTCCATGGCAAAAGGCTTTACTGCCTGTTGGCGTTTATCAAAATGTGCCTTAATGTGTGAAGCGTTTAACTCAATTTTATCATCCGCTTCCTGTCGTTCACTGGTATTCTAAGTCATTCCTCCAACTTTTCCTGACTCGACTCACTCTCACTCGAGAGAATGTTGTATTCTTTTTTCTAAAACTTTATTGAAATGGAATTACAAATAAATGTCCTTGAGTGAGGTTGAGTGGAGTGGAGGGTGGTTTGAAGAACAACAACAACAACTTAGTCATTGAACATCGGGTCACCATACTCAGAGCCTTGCCAGTCGATGACACATAATACGTGTCAAAGAAAAGATCCATAACAATACAATGTCATGTCATTAGATCTACTATCATGTTTATTGAAGATATCAACGACACGGTGAAAAGGAGCATCACAGGAACTATGGGCTTGATAGAACCTCCCTTGTATATTCTAAGCATTAAAACAGGGACATGAGTGTTCCAACAATGCCAAATATTGGGACGTTGACTTTGTTTGCTTCCTCTTCAGAATGTCCTTTGGTGTTAGTGTCGCTGTCTTTTGCTTCTTTACTGAGTTTTTCCATCTCTTCGTGAGTTCTTCTGAATCTAACGAGATGTTGTCTTATTATGCCGTGATAACAGTCAATTGGATGACCTCCAACCAAACACCGCCATTCCTTAGGATGAGTGGAACATTTGACAGATAGCTACATATATGTGAGACTTCGTCGGGCCCTGTAGCTGTGAGCACTACATTGAGGGCTGAAATGGTTAGAGAGAGCGTGCCTGTACTTGTTTGCCACATTTTATTGTCGTTGTTTATGCAACTATCAACTATTTTGTTGAGTCCCCAATGCCATTTGTGTTGAAATAAAAAACATTATTATTTTTTTGGATGGCATTTAAACGAGGCATTTGGTGAATCGTTGTTCTTTGTTTTTACAGAATAATAATAAATAATAAAAGAAAGAAGAAGAAATAAGAAGAAGAAGTATTAAGTTTAAAATTAAACAGAATGCTATTCACTTTAATCAAATCTTTATTTTACTTATTATATACCACCAGGTTATACTTTTCATTTGTTTTGGGCATGTCTTGGTTTTATTTCACTGCACTAGCAGGAGGTATTACCTCCTCTGGCTTTTATATCGCACACCATCCTTTTGCTCTGACTGACTTTGTCTGTATCAACTTTCTTATAGTTGACTGTGGGGTATCGTTCCACGCCTCGACAAGAGCATTTTCAGATGCCCAAAATTTGCTGGTGCTGGTTTCCGTTGTCTTACCCGTTGCTTGAGTCCGTCCCATAGATGTTCTTGGGTTAAGAACTGGATTCCGTGCTGGCCAGTCCAGAACCACTTTGGACCCACCATACCCCCTGGCCATACACCTGGGGGTATGGTGGGACGAAACCATACCACTGTAGGAGGAAGTAATATTCAAATTTATTATTCAACTAACACAAAAACTACATGTTGAAACTTAAAAATAATTGTAATTGAACTTCTCAGAGCAAGTTGAACTTGAACAAAAACACTTAAAATATAATAAACTATTTTCTTAATTTGACTAATGCATGCCCTATGGTGATATCATGGTGCAGTAACTGCATTAGAACTTCTCTAATAAAATCATCATTAATCAGAATCTGCAGGTACCCCAACGTGCATCAAAGTGAAACCATCACCAATAAATTCTGCGTATGGCACCATGTGTTCATCCAGAATGTCCAAGATAAACGACGACGCAGTAACAGAACCATGCAGGATCACCAGCTCGCTATTGGCTTCCAAACTTATTCCTCTACAGGACAAAACTGACCCACCTCTAAAGCTTACCCTTTCGGATATGGCACATTGTGCCATACCTTTCCCTACGCCGGAGGTACACTCTTACGACCATCAGCTCCATAAAGGCACATTCGTGCCTCATCAGAAAATCGTACCTTACGCCATTGTTCCGTTGTCCTGTCTCGGTGTTCACGGCCAAAGTAACCTTGCTGCCTTGTGAGCTGGGGTAAGCTTAGGTCCGGTTGCAGATGTGTAGTGTTTTAAAATCACGTTCTTTAAGTCTTCTTCTTACTGCCATTCACTAACATTAACTTCTCTCAGCATATGCTGCACATCAACAGTAGAGCGGTGACGATTTCTTAAACTCGCCGACATAATAAATCGATCATCTCTCGTCGATGTCTTCCTTCTGCGGCCAGATCCCGATCGCCTGATGTTGTTATTACGTACTATCTGAACAGAGCTGTTTAGTCAGCGAAGCTAATATGTATATATGAGTAGTAAATAGTGGTACTCGGTACATCACGTAGAGGTCTCAGTAGACAGCTCTCGGGTCCCAGAACCCCGGAACACCTTGGAACACTGGAACACGGGCATTTTTGACCCACTTATGGTGTTCCAATTTGGAAAAAAAAATACCCACTTGAAGCGTGGTCTACTAGCATACCATATTAAAAATTTAATTTTCAAAATTTCGATCTATAGGTATAAAAAAAAAAAAAAAAAAAAACTACCATGGAACATTCTGTGGAACTAGGCTCGAGCACGAAGTGGAACTCCCAGATGAAGAAGTATGAGGGCCCATTTGAACCATTCCCATCAGCCACTTCTTTTAAGCCAAAGACACCTCCCACTTGTATCTCTCGCTGAGTGAGAGATGACTTTGAGTTAATATTTATAAAAAATCGAACCAGCATGGTTCGTCAGATACTGATGGCTCTGACTTAAGCTAGACAGTCCTATGTCCTAAAACGGTCCTATTCCTATTTCTATTCCTATGTCCTAATAGAGTCCATACCACCTTATTTTGAATTTAAAATCATTGAGGGATTGTATAGGAAAAATAAACCTAACAATTTATTTTATGAATAAAAGAAAAAAAACATAGTTGGTAGAAAAAAAATATTATTATTAGATGCAGAACCTACCAGCGCACTTTCACACACACACACACACACACTCTTCCTTAACGCGAGATTGGTCCATTTTCCATGGCTATTTGTTTCCTGCTGGTGGACGATTGGGACGGCTTTGCCTCTGCTGTATGTGATGCAGATGCCAGTCAAGCTGCTCGCGCTGCCTCTGCTCGCGCTCCTGCCTCTGCCTCTCCTCGCGCTGCGCCGCTTCTTCCGCTTTTCGCCTGTCCACAGACGCTTGTAAATCGTCGATGAATTTGTTTTCTGCCCTGCGGGTCTCTCTCATTAAAACCGCTTTTCTCAGACCATCAGAGTTTTGTCGCCTCATGATATAATTGATTTAATTTGATCAAAAAAAAAATTAAACTGAACGAAGTGTTCAGTTGCTCGCGAAAGTTAGTATTAAAATAATCAATCATATTCCAGGATTTATATACGTTATCCCGAAACAAGAATGGGAAAACCCATTTGAAACAATATGTCGTTAATGAGGTCAACATTTTTAGGCACCTGTGTGACCAATCGCCCCGATAAGACGCCGCTCGTACCCAAACAACATAATTAAAAATTCCAATTCTACTTAATCTAATAACATTTCCCAGGTTCAGGGGTTATCTATATTTTTAATTAAAACAACATTCGCCGGCCATAGATGAGGAACTGACATTTTGTAGGTACATGCGTGTATTTTAGCAAAAATAAAAATGGTCAACTATTGATTCTAAAGATTCGTCTTGTCGAGATCTTTAAAATGCATTCTCATATCTCATATTTCATGAGGTATGTTTCCGGGAATATTATTTTCATGGGATATTAAGACGCGGAGTGGTTGTCTTTTTATTTTTTCCATTCCTTCCATGGGCTTTCTGTTTTTTCCATTCCTTCCATGTAAAATTGCACATTGGCTAACTTCCCATTGAAGACGACGTATTCTATTCTCCAACTCGTTTTTCTTCGATATCAACTGGTATAAATTTCGCTGCATCTTCAATCGTTGTTATCAAGTCGGAAGATTGAATCGGACTGAATCTGAATTTAGAATGCTTAATATAAAAATTTAACGACTTGACCCAACACGTTTGTATTGGTGTCAACATTTCCAAAAATCAAAATTTATCCAAGCCGAATTTAAAAATGAAGCTCAGTGTATATTCATCGGTAAAACAAAAAATAATGATCCCATTTTCTGGCAGGGCCCTGTTGTCTTTCTATTTTTCCCATTCCTTCCATGTAAAGTAGCACATTGGGTAACTTCCCATTCAAGACGACGCATTCTATTCTCCAACTCGTTTTTCTTCGATATCAACTGATATTAATATCGCTGCATCTTCAATCGTTGTTATCACGTCGGAAGATTGAATCGGACTGAATCTGAATTTAGAATGCTTTATATAATATACCGATGCCCGCGACTTCAACGCGTTTAGTTTTCCATACAAACCTGCACCCCCTTAGGGGTTGAATTTTGGTTCAGTACGTTTTGATCCCGCTTTAAATTACGAAGTAAAGTTTTGTTCTGACAACGCTGATCGAGAGAACTTTTCAAGGGTCAATGTTTGAAATGAACGTATCATTGTTTCCATGATTTTTAGCAATAGTATTTTGTAATCAGGGTCTAACATTCTGAATGGTGAAGCTTGAGAAGACTTAATGAGACCTTAGCTTCAAACACGTATTCAATTGTCCCCAGACCATATCTAATAATTATCACAACCAAACATGTGTTTAACTGTCTCCAGACTTACATCATCGCCCCTGGCTGTGTAAAGCTCTTGAAGTTTCTTTAGATTTTCCATTTGCTCCTCTTTTCGTCGTTTGATCAATTTTTTTATGCTTCGATCGCTGGAATTTTTCATCTTCAATTTGCCTATAGCTATTATCAAGTGAAAAATCTTCTCGACAATGGCGTCCATTTCTTTC
Organism: Operophtera brumata; assembly: GCA_932527175.1. NCBI lineage: Eukaryota > Metazoa > Arthropoda > Insecta > Lepidoptera > Geometridae > Operophtera > Operophtera brumata. The sequence continues at coordinate 42,760,068 of OW052226.1, read as the reverse complement.
GTTATGAGCTATATCGGTTGGGGGGTTGTTGAGATATTGGGGTCCAAGTGGGGGTACAAAAAATAAAAGTGAGAATATCAGATTAAATGGGGTGTCATATGAAAGCCCTTCGCTTCGACATAACTATTTTTTATAATTTAATCGTTGTTATCAAGTCGGAAGATTGAATCGGACTGAATCTGCATTTAGAATGCTTAATATAATATTTTTCACGACTTTACCAACACGTTTGTATTGGTGTCAAACATTTCCTAAAATCAAACAAAAAAGAAGGATCCTTTGTTCTTGCAGGGCCCTGTTGTCTTTCTATTTTTTTCCATTCCTTCCATGTAAAGTTGCACATTGGCTAACTTCCCATTGAAGACGACGTATTCTATTCTCCAACTCGTTTTTCTTCGATATCAACAGATATGATAAATTTCGCTGCATCTTCAATCGTTGTTATCAAGTCGGAAGATTTAATCGGACTGAATCTGAATTTAGAATGCTTAATATAATATATTTCACGACATTACCAAACACGTTTGTATTGAACATTTCCAAAAATCTCAATTTATCCCGGCTGAATTTAAAACCGAAGCTCATTGTATATTCATCGGTAAAACAAAAAAGAATGATCCTTTGTTCATGCAGGGCCCTGTTGTCTTTCTATTTTTTCCATTCCTTCCATGTAATGTTGCACATTGGCTAACTTCCCATTGAAGACTACGTATTCTATTCTCCAAATCGTTTTTCTTCGATATCAACTGATATAAATTTCGCTGCATCTTCAATCATTGTTATCAAGTCGGAAGATTGAATCGGACTGAATCTGAATTTAGAATGCTTAATATAATATTTTTCACGACTTTACCAAACACTTTTGTATTGGTGTCAAACATTTCCAAAAATCACAATATATCTAGGCCGAATTTAAAACAAAAGCTCATTGTATATTCATCGGTAAAACAAAAAAGAATGATCCTTTGTTCATGCAGGGCCCTGTTGTCTTCATAACACGTCAAAATATCCCATACATGAATATTCCTCCATTTTGTAATGATGGTATCATAGGAAGTTACCTGCTTAATGCTGGGTTCCGGTTGTGCCTGTTCCACGAAACATGCCAGGGTCAAGGTTTCGAAAATATTTTTTTTTTCAACGAAGGGATTAGAATTAGCCCTTTTTCTTTTCTAATCTGAACTGCCAATGAACCAGGCTACCCGTAGGTATTTTTTGTTTTTTAATCTAACCACTTTAAGGGGGTGAAAAACGTCATGTTCCACATGTTCCAAGATGTTCCGGGGTTTTGGAAACTCAGAATTTCTAGCCAGCTAACCACTATACTACTTACTATATTTACTTAATAATAATAATAACAATAATAATTATATATATATATATATATATATATACACATCAACACGGTCTAGGGATATTTTTAAAAAAGCGAATTACTATCAATGTGTTAATTATTTATATGACATGTATATATTTAAAAGATACGTTATATTATTATTCTACCATTTTTTAATAATGGTTAAGGTTCGATTAAAATTTCAGTATTTTATGGAAAAAAAATGAAGCATAGACGGAAACCGTATATGAATTAACTTTTAATTTATGAGTAAAAACTGAAAAATAATAGAAAAATAATTTAATTTGTGTTTATAAACTTAAGTAAGTAGTCTGAGAAAGCGCCCATGATGTCCATAACACATCGGCAACGATTCGGCATGCTCAGAACAAGGTTGTCAATGTCTTGCTGCGGAATATTGTCCCATGTCCTTCTGAGGTGCGCAAAAAGTTGATCTTCTGTAGCCAGATTTTCAGGTACTTCCTTCAGAGCTCTTCTTTGCAGCATATCCCACGCATGCTCAATGGGATTTAGATCTGGCGATTGAGCAGACCAGTCTAAGGCCCTAACATTGTGTGTATGTAACCAAGCTGCTACCGTTCTCGCCGTGTGTGCCCGGGCATTGTCGTGCATGAGCAGGAAATCTTGCCCCATTTGTGTTCTGTGGGGCAAGATTACGGGCCCCAGCACCTGTTGGACGTATCGTTCTGCCGTCATATTGCCCCGCACCCAAACGAGATCCGTCCGTCCTCCAAGACGAATTCCTGCCCAAACCATAATTGTTCTTCCTTGGTATGGGTGAACTTCCTGAGGGTTCTGAAGACGGCTCCATCGTCCAGGAACTCGCCAAACACGCGTCCTTCGTGAATCTGGATGGAAGCCGAACCTGGATTCATCCGTGAACAGCACATTGTACCATTGCTCACGGCCCCAGTCCACGTGGTTCCGAACCCATTCTAATCGTCGTCCACGATTGCCTCTCCGTAAAGGTGGGACCCGGAGTGGTCTACGAGAGCGTAGATTGCTTTCATGCAGTCGCCTTCTTACAGTTTGGCCACTCACAAGCACTTGGTGTTCCACTCGCAGCCTTTGGACCAATTGAGTCGCCGTTGCATTTGGTTGAGCTCGCGCAGTAATTTGCAAAAATCGGTCTTGTCTGGGGGTAGTGATGCGACTTGGCCCCCGTTGCCTCTCCGCTACTTCACCTGTGGCACGATAACGTGTCCACAATCTTGAAATTACATTTTGGTGGGTCCCTATGGCCTCAGCAACATTACGCTGAACAGACCCAGGTTCCAGCATTCCCACAGCTCGTAACATCTCCGCCCTCGTCAAATGTTGGCGTTGCATGGCTACAATACCTCAATTTTAACATTATCTTTCGTTTAAAAATGAAAAAAAAACTGTTACTAAACGTAATTCGTATTGTTTTCTAAATTTCGCACAAATGAAAATTCCCTCTCCTACACATCAAGACATTTTTATGCCACCGAAACAAAAGAATTTTCAAAAATTTGAATTTGGAATTAGTCTGAGATAAATTAAAAACAAATCGGTGTACAAAAGATTCCAATGCGGCCAGTACTTTTCGAGTTATTTAATTGAGTATGAAATATCCCTAGACCGTGTTGATGAGTGTATATATGAGTAGTAAATAGTGGTACTCGGTACATCACGTAGCGGTCTCAGTAGACAGCTCTCGGGTCCCAGAACCCCGGAACACCTTGGAACACTGGAACACGGGCATTTTTGACCCACTTATGGTGTTCCAATTTGGAAAACAAAAATACCCACGTGAAGCGTAGTCTACTAGCATACCAGATTAACAATTTAATTTTCAAAATTTCGATCTATAGATCAAAAAAAAAAAACCATACCTGCTATGGAACATTCTGTGGAACTAGGCTCGAGCAAGAAGTGGAACTCCCAGATGAAGAAGTATGAGGGCCCATTTGAACCATTCCCATCAGCCACTTCTTTTAAGCCAAAGACACCTCCCACTTGTATCTCTCGCTGAGTGAGAGATGACTTTGAGTTAATATTTATAAAAAAAAGAACCAGGATGGTTCGTCAGATACTGATGGCTCTGACTTAAGCTAGACAGTCCTATGTCCTAAAACGGTCCTATTCCTATTCCTATTAGTCCTACTCCTATTTCTATTCCTATGTCCTAATAGAGTCCTATACCTTATTTTGAATTTAAAATCATTGAGGGATTGTATAGGAAAAATAAACCTAACAATTTATTTTATGAATAAAAGAAAAAACACATAGTTGGTAGAAAAAAAATATTATTATTAGATGCAGAACCTACCAGCGCACTTTCACACACACACTTCCTTAACGCGAGATTGGTCCGCTTTCCATGGCTATTTGTTTCCTGCTGGTGGACGATTGGGACGGCTTTGCCTCTGCTGTATGTGATGCAGATGCCAGTCAAGCTGCTCGCGCTGCCTCTGCTCGCGCTCCTGCCTCTGCCTCTCCTCGCGCTCCTGCCTCTGCCTCTCCTCGCGCTGCGCCGCTTCTTCCGCTTTTCGCCTGTCCACAGACGCTTGTAAATCGTCGATGAATTTGTTTTCTGCCCATTAAAACCGCTTTTCTCAGACCATCAGAGTTTTGTCGCCTCATGATATAATTGATTTAAATTGATTAAAAAAAAAGAAACTGAACGAAGTTGTCAGTTGCTCGCGTAAGTTAGTATTAAAATAATCAATCATATTCCAGGATTTATATACGTTATCCCGAAACAAGAATGGGAAAACCCATTTGAAACAATATGTCGTTAATGATGTCAACATTTTTAGGCACCTGTGTGACCAATCGCCCCGATAAGACGCCGCTCGTACCCAAACAACATAATTAAAAATTCCAATTCTACTTAATCTAATAACATTTCCCAGGTTCAGGGGTTATCTATATTTTTAATTAAAACAACATTCGCCGGCCATAGATGAGGAACTGACATTTTGTAGGTACATGCGTGTATTTTAGCAAAAATAAAAATGGTCAACTATTGATTCTAAAGATTCGTCTTGTCGAGATCTTTAAAATGTATTCTCATATCTCATATTTCATGAGGTATGTTTCCGGGAATATTGTTTTCATGGGATATTAAGACGCGGAGTGGTTGTCTTTTTATTTTTTCCATTCCTTCCATGGGCTTTCTGTTTTTTCCATTCCTTCCATGTAAAGTTGCACATTGGCTAACTTCCCATTGAAGACGACGTATTCTATTCTCCAACTTCGTTTGTCTTCGATATCAACTGGTATAAATTTCGCTGCATCTTCAATCGTTGTTATCAAGTCGGAAGATTGAATCGGACTGAATCTGAATTTAGAATGCTTATTTTTTTTTTGTATAGTACTGTCAAAAAAGGTACGTGCTCAGCATAATGCTGCAGTGACCTGCAGCGCTGATTTTCAGCACGGACCTCGGTTGACGCACGGACATGCCACGAAAGTTAACATTAAGAGGATACCAATATGCTTAACATGAAAATTAACTAGAAATATGACACTAGGCGAATTATAACACAAATAAAAAGGTCTAAAAGGAAAACAAGTTATAAGGAAAAAAAAAGAAGAAAAATGTGATTATAGCGGGGCGAGTCGCTAGTGATTAATAAATTAGTGAAATGAGCGGCCGCCATGTACGCTATCGCTGTCGCGATGCGGGTCGGCGCGAGCGCGGACGGGCACGTGATAGGGTCCCGCGCTTGTCCCAAATCACGCCACGCGTAATTCCCGTACCGTAACTATACGTGTTAAGTGGGGAATTCACTACCAGACTGCCCGCTGTCCGGCCAAAGTATGTCGCTTGCCCGTAGTGAACACACACAGAACGGGCCATCATTTCGGAGAGCTGCATCATGCATCATGGATATCCTTCGCTTTTTCAATTAATTCGCTGTATGCTACATTTATTAGGTCGCTATTCATATATTCCTTGCTTTTAATTTTCCACAAACAAGTATGCGATTGGTAAATGCAAATGAAAGATTGCCAATATTGTTTATTTTCGTTCATGTTAACGTCAATACAATAATTCGAAACAACCATGCGCTCTAATTGCACTCTGACGCGTGAATGCAGGCGAGCCGCCCGGCGTTCAGACTTGTCCGTGCCCGCACAGACAAAATGCTATTCTCCGGGCAGTCAGCGGGCACAGGCCGACGGGCTTGCCCGTTCCCGCCGCCTAGCACATGCAGACATGGGACAGACTCCCGTCGCGGGCAGTCTGGTAGTGAATTCTCCGCTTAATTCCCGTACCGTAACTCATACGAGTTAGCGTGCCCCTCTCGTCTGAGGCCGCAACGTATATGAACTGTGTACAAAAGGACAACAACTTCAACCTACTTTGACATGCATTATAAAAACTTGTTTGGATTCAGCGATTCACTTTGTTGAATATATTTTTGTCAGCATTTAGTACTTTTAAAGAGCAAAATCCCGAATATCTGAAACAAATACTATTTAAAATATAAAACTTATATAAAACATATAACCATTAGCAACAGCTCTAGATGCACAGACTGGTACCTACGTATTAAATCCCACTAATATTATAAATGACAAAATGACAAAATATGAAACTTCTTTATATCTACTTCAACTAGACATGATGTTATTTAAAGTATTTATTAAATACTAGCAGTTTATTGTTCAATTCGTAGGCAATTGCGATTTTTTCTAGCGAGCTCGGGTGCACGGGTGGAGCTCTCCAGTTCTCTTATATTGGCTTGATAACTCAGCTGAGCATAATATTATGTTAGCCAGCCTCCTGTGCTAAGAGTACCCGGTTCGGGTGAATTCATTGACTCTCATTATCTTCCTTAAATTGATTTTTAAAATTGTCTCCACCTGCTGTATCAGTCTCCAGTAGTTTTGAAGCTCCGTGAGACGTGTACGTTATTGTTGAGACGCTTGCGCAGTTAGCACACACGTTATTACGCCTTCTCACAGGTGAACGCGAACTATTTATTTTAAAGCTCCGTGTGACGTCACCGTTATTGTTGAGACGCTTGCGCAGTTAGCACACACGTTATTACGCCTTCTCACAGGTGAACGCGAACTATTTATTTTAATGCTCCGTGGACGTCACCGTTATTGTTGAGACGCTTGCGCAGTTAGCACACACGTTATTACGCCTTCTCACAGGTGAACGCGAACTATTTATTTTAAAGCTCCGTGTGACGTCACCTTTATTGTTGAGACGTTTATTTATTTTAAAGCTCCGTGAGACGTTACCTTTATTGTTGAGACGCTTGCGTAGTTAGTACACACGTTATTACGCCTTCTCACAGGTAAACGCGAACTTTACGCCTTCTCACAGGTGAACGCGAACTATTTATTTTAAAGCTCCGTGTAACGTCACCTTTATTGTTGAGACGTTTGCGCAGTTAGCACACACGTTATGGTAGGTTGTTATTACGCCTTCTCGCAGATGAACGCGAACTTGTAGGAGCCAGGACAGTTGCCGAGTATTCCGTCTATGATCATGATCATGTAGGGGTAGCTGTTCTCGTGTGTTGGATGATTCGGCTCCCAGTTAGCGTGTCCAGCCTGCGCGAGGGTCTAACCTGCAATGAGACGACACAGAGAACATGCGCATACACTGCGCTGCGATACAGACATTCAGAAAAGTATTATAAGGACATGAAAAATATGTATATTGGTTGGTCTAAAATTATACTACTTTTCGATTGTCGCCGTTGTTGGTTTGATTTGTAGTAAAATTTTGTTTTATTAATTGAACACAATATGTGAAAAATCTACCTAAAAGCTTTGTATGAGCTAACAGCCACGTTTCAGCACTAAGTGAGAAAGGCCCTTCACACAACTAATCATCGACAGTCCTCCATACACCTGCCTCCCAGTAGATGACGACATGCACCCACCCTGTCCGTGTAGAAGGCGTCGTGCTACATGACTTTCTGAGAAAGGTCCAATGTATGAAAAATCCTCCTAAAAGGTTCGGATAAGCTAACAACAGCTACTTTTCACCACTTAGTGAGAAAGGCCCTGCACACAACTCGCCATCGACAGTCCTCCATTCACCTGACTCCCAGTAGATGCCGACTTGCACCCATCCTGTCCGTGTAAAAAGTGTCGTGTAAAATGACTTTGTGAGAAAGGTCCAATTTATGAAAAATCTACCTAAAAGCTTCCGATAACCTAACAGACACTTTTATGCACTTAGTGAGAAATACCCTGCACACGACTTACCGTCAACAGTCCTCCATTCACCTGACTGCCAGTAGATACTGACATACACCCACCCTGTCCTCGTCTTCACTGTTGGCCACGGTGAGTCGCGCTCCCTCCGCCACACAGGTTCTGTTTGCGTCGTGAGCGTTCCCGCGCGTGTACCTTGTAACAGTATCATGCGCGATTGGAGAACTCGTATCCTGCGCACGAGAGTATTGGTTTACTTACAGCAGGGACACGCTTACAACTCCCTTTTTACGGTAGCGTTTTTATGGAGTTTCGTAAACTTTTAAGTTTTTGCCCTGTCCTGGCACCGGCAATGTTCTCGAGTAAGGTATGTAAATCATTCATTACGATTCGGTCCAGAATTGTTTGATGAAGTGTTCATCTTTCGATAGTTGCGTGAAGGTGGTGTAAGCGTCAGTATTGCAGACGTCGTCCCTGGTCGTAGCCGGCGATTCACCTCCTCGCAGGTAGTAACGTTCAACGCCCATCGTCGATGTAGAAAATTCAAGTCCGCAACCACTGTCACCTCTGCAGACTGTTCAGACGGAACATTCTTCAATTTTTCTATTTCAAATATGTCCACGTATTCACTACCAAAACATTGAGAAAAAACTCAGTTTCGTTTCAAAATCAAATTCAAGTCCGCTACCACTGTCACCTTTGCAGACCGCTTAGTTAGCTGTGAAACAAACAAATCAATGAGTAGATAGATATCAAAACACCAATATGTCCACTATAGACAAAACAAAACTTTTTTACGCCAAAGTAAAAAATACGGTACTTCTTCAATTTTTCTATTTCAAATATGCCCACGTATTCACTACCAAAACATTGGAAAAAAACTCCGTTTCCTTTCAAAATCAAATGCAAGTCCGCCACCACTATCACCTTTGCAGACCGCTTAGTTCGCTGTGAAACAAAACAAATAAATGAGTAGATAAATATCAAACACCAATATGTCCACCAGAGACAAAACAAAACTTTTTTACGCCAAAGTAAAAAATACGGAACATTCTGAAATTTTTCTATTTCAAATATGTACACGTATTCACTACCAACATATTGGAAAAAAACTCAGTTTCGTTTCAAAATCAAATGCAAGTCCGCCCCCACTGTCGCCTCTGCAGACCGTTTAGTTAGCTGTGAGACAAACAAATGAATGAGTAGATAATTATCAAACGCCAATATGTCCAACATAGACAAAATAAAACTTTTTTAAACCAAAGTAAAAAAAAAAATGAACATTCTTAAATTTTTCTATTTCAAATATGTCCACGTATTCACTACTAAAACATTGGGAAAAAACTCCGTTTCGTTTCAAAATCAAATGCAAGTCTGCCACCACTGTCGCCTCTGCAGACCGCTTAGTTAGCTGTGAGACAAACAAATAAATGAATAGATAAATATCAAACACCAAAAATAAAACTAAGTAAAAAGAAATGGAACATTCTTAAATTTATCTATTTCAAATATGTCCACGTATTCACTACCAAAACATTGGAAAAAAACTACGTTTCGTTTCAAAATTAAATGCAAGTCCGCCACCACTGTCACCTTTGCAGACCGCTTAGTTAGCTGTGAAACAAACAAATAAATGAGAAGATAAATATCAAACATCATTATGTCCACCATAGACATAACAAAACTTTTTTACGCCAAAGTAAAAAACATGGAACATTCTTCAATTTTTCTATTTCAAATACGTCCATGTATCCACTACCAAAATATTGGAAAAAAACTCAGTTTCGTTTCAAAATCAAATGCAAGTCCGCCCCCACTGTCACCTCTGCAGACCGTTTAGTTAGCTGTGAGACAAACAAATAAATGAGTAGATAAATATCAAACGCCAATATGTCCACCATAGATAAAATAAAACTTTTTTACGCCAAAGTAAAAAAATATACGGAACATTCTTCAATATTTCTATTTCAAATATGTACACGTATTCACTACCAAAACATTGGGAAAAAACTCAGTTTCGTTTCAAAACCAAATGCAAGTCCGCCCCCACTGTCACCTTTGCAGACCGCTTAGTTAGCTGTGAGACAAACAAATAAATAAGTAGATAAATATCAAACACCAATATGTCCACCATAGACAAAACAAAACTTTTTACGCCAAAGTAAAAAACATGGCACATTATTCAATTTTTCTATTTCAAATACGTCCATGTATTCACTACGAAAATATTGGAAAAAAAACTCCGTTTCGTTTCAAAATCAAATGCAAGTCTGCCATCACTGTCACCTCTGCTGACCGCTTAGATAGCTGTGAGACAAACAAATAAATGAGTAGATAAATATCAAACGCCAATATGTTCACCATAGATAAAATAAAACTTTTTTACGCCAAAGTAAAAAACATGGAACATTCTTCAATTTTTCTATTTCAAATACGTCCATGTATCCACTACCAAAATATTGGAAAAAAGCTCAGTTTCGTTTCAAAATCAAATGCAAGTCCGTCCCCACTGTCACCTCTGCAGACCGTTTAGTTAGCTGTGAGACAAACAAATAAATGAGTAGATAAATATCAAACGCCAATATGTCCACCATAGATAAAATAAAACTTTTTTACGCCAAAGTAAAAAAAAATACGGAACATCCTTCAATTTTTCTATTTCAAATATGTAAACGTATTCACTACCAAAACATTGGGAAAAAACTCAGTTTCGTTTCAAAATCAAATGCAAGTCCGCCCCCACTGTCACCTCTGCAGACCGTTTAGTTAGCTGTGAGACAAGCAAATAAATGAGTAGATAAATATCAAACGCCAATATGTCCACCATAGATAAAATAAACCTTTTTTACGCCAAAGTAAAAAAAAATACGGAACATTCTTCAATTTTTCTATTTCAAATATGTACACGTATTCACTACCAAAACATTGGGAGAAAACTCAGTTTCGTTTCAAAATCAAATGCAAGTCTGCCCCCACTGTCACCTCTGCAGACCGTTTAGTTAGCTGTGAGACAAGCAAATAAATGAGTAGATAAATATCAAACGCCAATATGTCCACCATAGACAAAATAAAATTTTTTTACGGAACTTCTTCAATTTTTCTATTTCAAATATGTACACGTATTCACTACCAAAACATTGGGAAAAAACTCAGTTTCGTTTCAAAATCAAATGCAAGTCCGCCCCCACTGTCACCTTTGCAGACCGCTTAGTTAGCTGTGAGACAAACAAATAAATGAGTAGATAAATATCAAACTCCAATATGTACACCATAGACAAAACAAAACTTTTTTACGCCAAAGTAAAAAACATGGAACATTCTTCAATTTTTCTATTTCAAATACGTCCATGTATCCACTACCAAAATATTGGGAAAAAAACTCCATTTCGTTTCAAAATCAAATGCAAGTCCGCCACCACTGTCACCTCTGCAGACCGCTTAGATAGCTGTGAGACAAACAAATAAATAAGTAGATAAATATCAAACGCCAATATGTTCACCATAGATAAAATAAAACTTTTTTACGCCAAAGTTAAAAACATGGAACATTCTGCAATTTTTCTATTTCAAATGTGTCTATGTATTCACTACCAAAATATTGGAAAAAAAACTCCGTTTCGTTTCAAAATCAAATGCAAGTCCGCCACCAATATCACCTCTGCAGACCGCTTAGATAGCTGTGAGACAAACAAATAAATGAGTAGATAAATATCAAACGCCAATATGTCCACCATAGATAAAATAAACCTTTTTTACGCCAAAGTAAAAAAAATGCGGAACATTCTTCAATTTTTCTATTTAAAATATGTACACGTATTCACTACCAAAACATTGGGAGAAAACTCAGTTTCGTTTCAAAATAAAAATGCAAGTCCGCCCCCACTGTCACCTCTGCAGACCGTTTAGTTAGCTGTGAGACAAACAAATAAATGAGTAGATAAATATCAAACGCCAATATGTCCACCATAGATAAAATAAAACTTTTTTACGCCAAAGTAAAAAAATATACGGAACATTCTTCAATATTTCTATTTCAAATATGTACACGTATTCACTACCAAAACATTGGGAAAAAACTCAGTTTCGTTTCAAAACCAAATGCAAGTCCGCCCCCACTGTCACCTTTGCAGACCGCTTAGTTAGCTGTGAGACAAACAAATAAATAAGTAGATAAATATCAAACACCAATATGTCCACCATAGACAAAACAAAACTTTTTACGCCAAAGTAAAAAACATGGCACATTATTCAATTTTTCTATTTCAAATACGTCCATGTATTCACTACGAAAATATTGGAAAAAAAACTCCGTTTCGTTTCAAAATCAAATGCAAGTCTGCCATCACTGTCACCTCTGCTGACCGCTTAGATAGCTGTGAGACAAACAAATAAATGAGTAGATAAATATCAAACGCCAATATGTTCACCATAGATAAAATAAAACTTTTTTACGCCAAAGTAAAAAACATGGAACATTCTTCAATTTTTCTATTTCAAATACGTCCATGTATCCACTACCAAAATATTGGAAAAAAGCTCAGTTTCGTTTCAAAATCAAATGCAAGTCCGTCCCCACTGTCACCTCTGCAGACCGTTTAGTTAGCTGTGAGACAAACAAATAAATGAGTAGATAAATATCAAACGCCAATATGTCCACCATAGATAAAATAAAACTTTTTTACGCCAAAGTAAAAAAAAATACGGAACATCCTTCAATTTTTCTATTTCAAATATGTAAACGTATTCACTACCAAAACATTGGGAAAAAACTCAGTTTCGTTTCAAAATCAAATGCAAGTCCGCCCCCACTGTCACCTCTGCAGACCGTTTAGTTAGCTGTGAGACAAGCAAATAAATGAGTAGATAAATATCAAACGCCAATATGTCCACCATAGATAAAATAAACCTTTTTTACGCCAAAGTAAAAAAAAATACGGAACATTCTTCAATTTTTCTATTTCAAATATGTACACGTATTCACTACCAAAACATTGGGAGAAAACTCAGTTTCGTTTCAAAATCAAATGCAAGTCTGCCCCCACTGTCACCTCTGCAGACCGTTTAGTTAGCTGTGAGACAAGCAAATAAATGAGTAGATAAATATCAAACGCCAATATGTCCACCATAGACAAAATAAATTTTTTTTACGGAACTTCTTCAATTTTTCTATTTCAAATATGTACACGTATTCACTACCAAAACATTGGGAAAAAACTCAGTTTCGTTTCAAAATCAAATGCAAGTCCGCCCCCACTGTCACCTTTGCAGACCGCTTAGTTAGCTGTGAGACAAACAAATAAATGAGTAGATAAATATCAAACTCCAATATGTACACCATAGACAAAACAAAACTTTTTTACGCCAAAGTAAAAAACATGGAACATTCTTCAATTTTTCTATTTCAAATACGTCCATGTATCCACTACCAAAATATTGGGAAAAAAACTCCATTTCGTTTCAAAATCAAATGCAAGTCCGCCACCACTGTCACCTCTGCAGACCGCTTAGATAGCTGTGAGACAAACAAATAAATAAGTAGATAAATATCAAACGCCAATATGTTCACCATAGATAAAATAAAACTTTTTTACGCCAAAGTTAAAAACATGGAACATTCTGCAATTTTTCTATTTCAAATGTGTCTATGTATTCACTACCAAAATATTGGAAAAAAAACTCCGTTTCGTTTCAAAATCAAATGCAAGTCCGCCACCAATATCACCTCTGCAGACCGCTTAGATAGCTGTGAGACAAACAAATAAATGAGTAGATAAATATCAAACGCCAATATGTCCACCATAGATAAAATAAACCTTTTTTACGCCAAAGTAAAAAAAATGCGGAACATTCTTCAATTTTTCTATTTAAAATATGTACACGTATTCACTACCAAAACATTGGGAGAAAACTCAGTTTCGTTTCAAAATAAAAATGCAAGTCCGCCCCCACTGTCACCTCTGCAGACCGTTTAGTTAGCTGTGAGACAAGCAAATAAATGAGTAGATAAATATCAAACGCCAATATGTCCACCATAGATAAAATAAACCTTTTTTACGCCAAAGTAAAAAAAATACGGAACATTCTTCAATTTTTCTATTTCAAATATGTACACGTATTCACTACCAAAACATTGGGAGAAAACTCAGTTTCGTTTCAAAATCAAATGCAAGTCCGCCCCCACTGTCACCTCTGCAGACCGTTTAGTTAGCTGTGAGACAAGCAAATAAATGAGTAGATAAATATCAAACGCCAATATGTCCACCATAGACAAAATAAATTTTTTTTACGGAACTTCTTCAATTTTTCTATTTCAAATATGTACACGTATTCACTACCAAAACATTGGGAAAAAACTCAGTTTCGTTTCAAAATCAAATGCAAGTCCGCCCCCACTGTCACCTTTGCAGACCGCTTAGTTAGCTGTGAGACAAACAAATAAATGAGTAGATAAATATCAAACTCCAATATGTACACCATAGACAAAAATAAACTTTTTTACGCCAAAGTAAAAAACATGGAACATTCTTCAATTTTTCTATTTCAAATACGTCCATGTATCCACTACCAAAATATTGGGAAAAAAACTCCATTTCGTTTCAAAATCAAATGCAAGTCCGCCACCACTGTCACCTCTGCAGACCGCTTAGATAGCTGTGAGACAAACAAATAAATGAGTAGATAAATATCAAACGCCAATATGTTCACCATAGATAAAATAAAACTTTTTTACGCCAAAGTAAAAAACATGGAACATTCTGCAATTTTTCTATTTCAAATACGTCCATGTATTCACTACCAAAATATTGGAAAAAAAACTCCGTTTCGTTTCAAAATCAAATGCAAGTCCGCCACCAATATCACCTCTGCAGACCGCTTAGATAGCTGTGAGACAAACAAATAAATGAGTAGATAAATATCAAACGCCAATATGTCCACCATAGATAAAATAAACCTTTTTTACGCCAAAGTAAAAAAAATGCGGAACATTCTTCAATTTTTCTATTTCAAATATGTACACGTATTCACTACCAAAACATTGGGAGAAAACTCAGTTTCGTTTCAAAATCAAATGCAAGTCCGCCCCCACTGTCACCTCTGCAGACCGTTTAGTTAGCTGTGAGACAAGCAAATAAATGAGTAGATAAATATCAAACGCCAATATGTCCACCATAGATAAAATAAACCTTTTTTACGCCAAAGTAAAAAAAATACGGAACATTCTTCAATTTTTCTATTTCAAATATGTACACGTATTCACTACCAAAACATTGGGAGAAAACTCAGTTTCGTTTCAAAATCAAATGCAAGTCCGCCCCCACTGTCACCTCTGCAGACCGTTTAGTTAGCTGTGAGACAAGCAAATAAATGAGTAGATAAATATCAAACGCCAATATGTCCACCATAGACAAAATAAATTTTTTTTACGGAACTTCTTCAATTTTTCTATTTCAAATATGTACACGTATTCACTACCAAAACATTGGGAAAAAACTCAGTTTCGTTTCAAAATCAAATGCAAGTCCGCCCCCACTGTCACCTTTGCAGACCGCTTAGTTAGCTGTGAGACAAACAAATAAATGAGTAGATAAATATCAAACTCCAATATGTACACCATAGACAAAAATAAACTTTTTTACGCCAAAGTAAAAAACATGGAACATTCTTCAATTTTTC
Source organism: Operophtera brumata (assembly GCA_932527175.1). Lineage (NCBI taxonomy): Eukaryota > Metazoa > Arthropoda > Insecta > Lepidoptera > Geometridae > Operophtera > Operophtera brumata. The sequence continues at coordinate 42,744,884 of OW052226.1, read as the reverse complement.
TATTTCAAATACGTCCATGTATCCACTACCAAAATATTGGGAAAAAAACTCCATTTCGTTTCAAAATCAAATGCAAGTCCGCCACCACTGTCACCTCTGCAGACCGCTTAGATAGCTGTGAGACAAACAAATAAATGAGTAGATAAATATCAAACGCCAATATGTTCACCATAGATAAAATAAAACTTTTTTACGCCAAAGTAAAAAACATGGAACATTCTGCAATTTTTCTATTTCAAATACGTCCATGTATTCACTACCAAAATATTGGAAAAAAAACTCCGTTTCGTTTCAAAATCAAATGCAAGTCCGCCACCAATGTCACCTCTGCAGACCGCTTAGATAGCTGTGAGACAAACAAATAAATGAGTAGATAAATATCAAACGCCAATATGTTCACCATAGATAAAATAAAACTTTTTTACGCTAAAGTAAAAAAAAATACGGAACATTCTTCAATATTTCTATTTCAAATATGTACACGTATTCACTTCCAAAACATTGGGAAAAAACTCAGTTTCGTTTCAAAATCAAATGCAAGTCCGCCCCCACTGTCACCTTTGCAGACCGCTTAGTTAGCTGTGAAACAAACAAATGAATAAGTAGATAAATATCAAACACCAATATGTCCACCATAGATAAAATAAAACTTTTTTACGCCAAAGTAAAAAACATGGAACATTATTCAATTTTTCTATTTCAAATACGTCCATGTACTCACTACCAAAATATTGGAAAAAAAACTCCGTTTCGTTTCAAAATCAAATGCAAGTCCGCCACCACTGTCACCTCTGCAGACCGCTTAGATAGCTGTGAGACAAACAAATAAATGAGTAGATAAATATCAAACGCCAATATGTTCACCATAGATAAAATAAAACTTTTTTACGCCAAAGTAAAAAAAAATACGGTACATTCTTCAATTTTTCTATTTCTAATATGTTCACGTATTCACTACCAAAACATTGAGAAAAAACTCCATTTCGTTTCAAAATCAAATGCAAGTCCGCCCCCACTGTCACCTCTGCAGACCGCTTAGGGTGTTTTTAATATCGTGCGGATTTCATCACGCACGCGGAATTTTATACAAACATTATACAAATTTAATAAAATAAAAAATAAAAAAACTTTTGTTTTTGCTCGATCTTACGGCTGTATCTTTTAAACCGTAATAGATAGAAACTTGAAATTTTCACAGAATAAGTACTGCTGTAGTTTCTACAAGAAAACATAATAAAATTAAAGTAAAGTTTAAAAATAAATAAAACTAAAAACGTATTTTGTCTGAAATTGGTCTTTTTTGAATTGGTATTTGGTATTTGCCAAAACCTGTTACAGTTTTGTCGTTTCTCAACCAAATTAAAAACATGAAAAAGCAAAATATTGATAAATAAATCGTCCAATTCTTCTTAATACATCACTTTTTAGCTAGGTGTCATTTACTGCCATTTTCAACAAAACCAAAACTTTTTTTTTTGAAATTTGCGTTTTTTCGAAATATTTAATAAAGTATGATATTTACAAAAACTAGTTTAAGACTCGATATGTTAAAGATTTTATTACTTATCTTATGACACCTTACTGGTTTAAATCGGACAAGCGGTTATTGAGATATTAACCAAACCTTATACCCGGTTTTCGCATCTTTCCCCACCCCTCTCTACCCCCTCCACCACTTTAGAATGCGTTAACCGATCTATTCTTGTTCAGGAGATCATGCTAAACACAATGATACCAGTTGTCGTGCGCGGGAATGGTCTGTCCAACGGGAATCGCCATTTGACGACTTTTTGAGAAGTGGCCCCTACTATTCGATTGATTACATTGGTCAAAATAATTAGTTAGACACAGTAGTAACAGTTAACTGTGTTACCTACATCACTCGTCTCAAAATATGGTCACTGTTTACTATTAATTTTATGTGGTTACGATGCCTGGGGAGCTTGCTGTCTAAATCAAGTACTACAGTAAAACAAATAAGGGATGTAAAATAAAATATATTGTTTTTTTTTTAAATAAACAGAAGGTTTTATTATTTCTGATGCATAAACTAATCAATAACAAGATGTAACTATCACTTATGCCGTGGTATGTATAGTTAAGATTATAAACATTGTCGCTTAAACTCCCATGAATGTAGTAAAAGCCGTGCTAAGGGATTACACCAGGGGATGGGCAGCAGCATCCACCTGAGTATTTAACATGAATACTACTATCACCCTGCAAGTATGGTGATGGATGCAAACAATGGGGGGATGCCTCGTTCAGCAGTGGATGATAGGCTGGTGACGATGATCACTTGTTTATCCAAATGCAATATCATCTTTCTACTCCTGTGGCCAGCAGCTTTAGGAAGTTAGTTCATTTAATAAAAGACTTAAAGCAACTTAAAAAATATTCACTTATTTATGTGTTTGTCAAGTACATCAATTAATTTGGCAAACAGAGTCCACTGAGCCTGCTCCTGTAGTTCTACTTCTCGCAGCCTCATGTGCTCAGTGACAAATCACCCTGCAAGTATGGTGATGGATGCAAACAATGGGGGGAAGCCTCGTTCAGCAGTGGATGATAGGCTGGTGACGATGATCACTTGTTTATCCAAATGCAATATCATATTTCTACTCCTGTGGCCAGCAGCTTTAGGAAGTTAGTTCATTTAATAAAAGACTAACATCTGTCAACTGTTGACTGTCAAGTACATCAATTAATTTGGCAAACAGAGTCCACTGAGCCTGCTCCTGTAGTTCTATTATTAGTATTTTTTATTAGTACTCCTAGATGGTCCACAGCTTTGATACTGGAATGCTCAGCAACATATGCGGCAATTTTCAATTCGGCAATTTTTCGTGGCTCTTTTAAGGGTTTTTGAAAAAAATCTGGCATTTTACTTGACTGCCCGACGATATTAGATCGTTTTATAGATTGATCATGTTTTTTAGTTTTGGAATGTTCTATCAAATCCTTCTTGTGGGTGGTTAATGTACAGTGACAAGCCTTGCACCACGCTTTTGTATCGTCACCAATGCAAACTGTCAGCCACCCTGAAAATGGGGTAAAAATATAAAATGGCAACAAATTTTATGTGATGAGGGAAGGGCGTCATAAATGCCTAAATGCAAAGCCTATGGGAGCCTCTGAAGAAGAACTATTAGTGTATTTTTTATTTAAGCGATGCCACACATTGTTAGATTTTATATTATGTTAGTTCATACAACACTTAAATGTTCTACATTACATTAAATAATAATAATATCTAACCAAACCAAACCCAGTGTTAGTAAAATATTGAAAGTAAGTAAGTAGGTATATTTTAGTACAATCCGTTTCAGTTATTACTTATTTATTATAATACATACATGACGTCGAATTCGACTATCGTTGACCTAAGTAGTACCACCTCTTACTAAGAGCTATAAAAACATAATAAAACTTCAGTGAGATATGATTTCATTTAGGTTGTAATAAATTTATACCTACTGAGATTTACGTACCTTTAAATACTGGCTCACTTTCCCACTCTGTTCTATAACGTCTTACGTAAGTTTTCTTTGACAGAGCCATTATTTATTATCATCACATTAAACAAAATTTTAGCAAAACAAAACCAACACCACTGACAGATTGACTCTGCGTTGGCGGTAAAAACCAGTTTGTCCAACCGACCGACCTAGAGCCGAACGAAGCCCAGCGAGACACGAAGCGAACCGAAGACAGGGCGGGCGAGGCGAGGTGCGGGCGGAAGGCAACTTCGAACTCGGGACTGTAGTCTGTACACTTTGTGGTTTCGTTCCGAATGTGAGCGTTATTTTATGCTTTGAATTGTTTTTTTGTGTCATTTCATACTTATATGTCGTAATTTAATAAAAATCTCCAAATTCTCTCCAAACGTAATTTTTTCTCTCCAACTATCCCCCCAAAAATATTTTCCCCCCAGTTGTCCCCCCATAACTTAAAAAAAACCCCAGCACGGGGAATCCCCCCCATCTGGCATCAGTGGCTCCTGTAGTTCTACTTCTCGCAGCCTCATGTGCTCAGTGACAATCTGAGTTTCCAAATTCCACCACTTCTCGTCTGATTGCCTGATCCTTTAGTTCTACTTCTCGCAGCCTCATGTGCTCAATGACAATCTGAGTTTCCAAATTCCACCAGTGCTCGTCTGATTGCAAGAATGCAACGACATTCGCCCCGGGTGCCGGGCTGGTGCGATGCGGTGGCGCCGGTGCTGGCGTCGAGTGCAAGTGTCGTCGTGCACGAATCACGCGTCTTGGGCTTTCTGCGTGGTGCCTTGTAGGGGAAGTAGCAGCAACTTCCGCCACTTCTAATGGAAATGGTGTGGACTGGCTACTCCCTCACCAAGCCTGTTCTAATCTTCCACTACTGAAAATTATATATAAGTTAATAAAAGTACCTAAAAAAAACAAAATTGCAATAAAATACTTCTTAATTAAGTTTATATTACACCATTAATAATTACGCATTAGCAACCACCGAGAACTCAATACCAATAATGTTATCACCAATCAGTGTGACCAGATTTGAATTGACATATCTACTGTAACATAGTGTAAAAACATACCAAAATCTACTAAACATAAGCTGGATTCTACTAAAAGTCTACTATACAATAACTGGGTTATCAATCAATTAAACATCAGGCATTCGGTCTCAAACACTAAGGTATATTACATCGGTGTTATTGTCAATGAAGCTTCATCACAATTACACAAATCAAACAAATACTTAAATTAAACTTCAGAGATTCATCACAATCCCACAAACCAAACAAACAAATCAAATACATTTTTCAGGGATTCGTCGGTCATAAACACTTAGGAATCTTCATTAACATTATCATACAGATTTTTAGCTTCCATTAATTTCAGCATGCTTTTGTCTGGGACAAAATTTGCACAACCACCTTCAATTTGTCGTAGACCTTCTTTCCCATGCATGATTGCAGCTACATTTTTATTTTGAAAACGGTTCCTGTCATGATTTTTAACTCTATTAATATCAGAAAATATTCTTTCTACTTTATCGTTTGACACGGGCAGGATTGTCATCTGTTTTACAAATCGGGACAAATTTCCATACCTCGGTTTGTTATTCGAATCACACATCTTGCCAACTTCACTCCAAAACTTATCTACGTTAAATGTTGCAGTTGATGAACTTGAAGAAGACAACAAGTTAGAAACTGATTGGTCTAATTTCAATTCTCTATATTCACTGTCAACTACCTGTATTTTGTCAGGTATTTTATTATTTTTTGATTTATCTAACCATTGCTTGAATAAGGGATCTTGCTCCCACTCCACCCGATATCCTTGAATATATTTTCGTTTCATGACGCAGACAAAACACAACAAAACGGGTGACGGTGACGTTATGATAATGAATGAACAACGGCTAAGCTCTAAATAAGTGTTCTTTGTGTACGTGTGTTTAGAAAGAGAGACTCACAGAGAAACGCGTGAATGGGGAATTCCCGTCTATGAATAGAACTAAGGATAGGGTTACCACCTTCTTTCAAAAAAAACTTCCAATATACAAAAAAAAACTAAATTCTACCAAAATATACTGAAATATTTTTCCCTACTAGCAGCTGTTGCAAGTTCCTCAAAATCTACCAAAAAAGTAGAAATCTACTAAATTTGGTCACACTGTCACCAATCCGCCTGCAAAGAGATTGATTCAGAGATTTGTTGAGTATGGAAAATTCCCCCATTGCATTATATCTGCCCTCCCGAGACTAAAGTGCAGTATCAGCAAAATAACGATTGCGAGAAAACGGCATTTAAAGTTAAGAATTTGATTTAAAAAATAAGTGGATGCATAAACAAAACTGTAAACGTGTAGGTTCACTCGTCTTATTGACAAAAACAAATATTTAATAATAAATGAATTTATTATGGCCATTTATAATTTATGGTACCTATTACTGCAACACCCTTTTTATAAAAATAAACATTTAAAACTGAGTAAAACGCAGTAAAAAGTCCTATTACTGCGTTTGGATTCGTTTTTTTAACAAGAAACCCAACTAACATGCAGTAAGGTGAAAATAATACTGCATGTTAGTTGGTTTTATAGGGCAAAGGTGCTTGTTTTACTAGTGCAGTAAGAAAAACAGCTAGTTTATATGTAGTAGAATGTTTATTTTTGCATAATTAATAACAATATTTTTCTACTCAGTGAAGTAAAATTATCAAAACAAAACATGTTATCTAACAAATTCTTGTCAGTTTTCTCATAATAATAACATTAAAGTATTTTTTTTAAACAATTTATCTTGGAATTTAGGAGTCCTACTTTAATGCTTAATAATAAAATATACTCAATGTAGTTGCGTATTATTAAAAGGTGGACATAATATTGAGATCAACATTACAGTAAAACTAAATCAAACAATTTGGTAAACCTTACATAATTAGTTTCTAGAAGTAATTTGCTATTTTTAACAATCAACCAATGCTATGTTTTAGCCTGTGAACACACGCTTAAAAATAGCATTGGTGGAGTTTAGCTTTTGAAGCCTCTAAGTACCTACTTTACTACTAGGTTAAAGTTATAAAAATGTATGTAACAACAGTTAATGCACAGCCAGTATCAACCTTGTATCATTGCATCATGTATCATTATAAAACAGTCTCACAAGGTGTAGTACTTTTATTGAAGTACAATCTAATTAAACTTACCTTCCAACATGCAATTATAAAAAAAAAAATAGTTTTTTCGTTGTACATAATAATCAGTCTTATACAGTTAACCATAAGGCACATTATTTCTTAGAATAAATACGGCAAATCCTTTAAACATAAACCGAAATCAAAAATCACAATCTTTTCAAAATTCAACATTATTCATCAATATCAAAAAATGATTCTTCTGGTTCTTGTGGTGTAGAACTAACAGAAAGGTTTTTCCAGAAGCTCAATCTACTTTGTGGAATAAGTGGCCCTAGTATCTTTAAGATGTTTCGTTTCCTTTCACCATCAACACCTTTATGAACAGTTTTTGCAGTAAAGTTAGGCAAGGTCTTTGATTTGAGACAAGATAGTCCCTTGAATTCTATCTCATCAAAGCTCTTTTTGTAAAATAAACAGTAACTTCCCCTCTTTACCATGAGATGCACAATATCTTTGATGTATACCCGGTTTCCATTACTATCCTTGTTTTTTTTTTGTGAAATATATGATTTGTAATTAATAAAATCATTTATTTCCATGCTTTTGACTTCAACTTTCCCCGATTTCAATGAATTTTTAACTGCTTCTAAAAAGTCTAAAATACGAATTTAAAAATGCATCAGTGATTGGATGCTACTTTCACTACCGTAATTGCTTGAAGCGTAAAGCAGCGGAATATAACCTTACAAGAAAAAAACAAAAATATGTACTTAATTTAACTTCAGTGTTAGCTCTACAGCCTGAGCAAGAAATAAATGCTGGTTGGCAATATATAAAATTAAATGAAATACCCTGTGATGACCAAAATTTAACTAAGTTTAAAAACTATTTCAAAAAGTTCTGGATGAGGGCAAATTTTATTCCCTTATGGTATGTCTTCGGCACCGGACGAACAATGTCGTGGAAGGTTGAAACTTCAAAATAAACGGGCTGATAAAAAAAAAACAACAATGATACAAATTTTACATGTACTAAGAGATGACTTTAATCTTGCAAATTTGAAAGTCGATCAGTACAGGAGATTCGGAAAGAAGACATTACCGAAAAGAAATTTAAAGCATACTGAAAGGGATGATTTCATTAGAGATGCCCAACTGCAATTAACTTTAGGTGATATTTCAACTGAGTTATACATATACAAAGTGGCTCTCTTTACGTGTTCATTTTAAAATAACAATAAAGTAAGAAAGTGTATTGTACAATTTTATTCTTAATATTATACAAACCGAACTGTTGCTACTAAAGAGTATCGGTAGTTCGGTGCTATATTTCAACCGAACTACTGCTACTGAAAAGTTGCACTAGTTCGGTCAACCGGGCTAACAACCGGACTACTGCTACTAGAGGGAAAAACCTAGCCCCACAGAAAATGTGTTAAATGCATACGGGGCTTTTTGGAAGTTCTTTGATGATGAGATACTGGATCAAATCGTGAGGGAAACTAATCGATATGCTTCAGCATTGAAGTCATCATTGCAACGCAAGGGAGTGGTACGAGTATGATATCAACGTCCATGAAATACTTATTCTGTTTGCATTTTGGATGATGCTAGGCGTCATCAGAATGCCATCCACTCAATCGTCTTTGTGCACGTGCCTCGGACATAAACTATTAGGGCAGTACTAGATTGTCTTGTCTGCATTCACCACCTTTGCTACCTTCTGTAGACTTACCGTACTTGTGTTACTACTATACGAGAGACATTACTATTGCAATCCAACCCCATAGCCGTTACCTGTGTGATTAATCTTAGGCCCATCAGGCATCTTATGATAACTTGGCTCTTCCAGCCTCTTACTGACCGTACTCACATACGGTATTTACTCGATAGTTTTACTCGAAGTCGAGTAAAACTCAACGTGTGGACCGCAAAACTCACTGCTCGAAGGCTCGCACCGAGCCGGCTCGATGGAATTAAATGAAAGTAATTTCCTTCGAACCTACTCGAAGCGAGCCGTCAATCTTGACTCGAACGTGTGTACGTGACTGCGAGTGGCGCGAGGCGAGCGTCAGTCTGGTATAGTTTATCGTGATTGAAACACGTGTTTTTAAGAGAAATGGATTTGCGAGTTTATTCCAAAAGCGCTATAGAAGACTTTATTAACACATATAGACAGTGTGAGTGTTTATGGAATGTCAAATCCAAAGATTACTCCCACAAAAATAAGAGAAATGAATGTTATGATAAATTACTAGCTCCTTTTACGTTTTCTTTTCATTTTATTTGATTTTCTTATAAAGCACTGTGAGACTTGCTAAATACAGCCACCGTCTCCTTTGTTGCACAGACATCCTTTGGCTCGAACGGTTCGGTGAATACTGAACGGCGCGCCTCACTCGATAGATCAATGCTCAATGTGTGGACGAAAGCCCATGCCATGGGTTTTACTGGGTTAGGTTCGTAATGACTAGATTGCATAACGACTATAAAAGCAAAACGACTTAGTTTCATAAGATCTTGGTAGCTAAATGTCTAATTGTGCAAACGTCTTAATAGTAGAATGCCTGGGTTTAAGATTGGACTTAGTTCTATAACGTTTTGTTTGTATAACGCCCAAGTATCAAAATGTCCCAGTACAAAAACGGCAACGTATTCAGAACGTACTGATAGTAAAACGACTACTAAAACCATACCGGCGGGGGCCCACATGCCGGCGGGGGCCTCCATGCCGGCGGGGGCCCCCGCGGCGCCCATCCTCCAACAGAATTCTGCATCTTTAGTCATAAACTTTTCTATGGCGCTGTTAACGGCGGCTGTTGCTGTCGCCGATGTCGGCGCAACAGCCACCAAATATGTTTCACTGAAATTAAAAAGACAATTTAAGTTTCAAAATAATCACTGGATAGATAAAAAGTTCTATTTGTAAGCCAAATATGAATATATTACGGTAAATATGTACCTATAAGATAAAGAGATGAAAAATGTTAACCGAAGTGCTGTCTAAATGTGTTCACCGAAACAATTATAGGTACCTGTCTACACTGAAATGAATTTAGTTCATCGTAATGAATTTAGTGCCTATAATAGAAACGTGCTTCTTGAATTTTTACAATGTGTGTTCAGTTTTCAAAAATATCGAATTTTGAATCGAATATTTAATTTGTGTTAGATATTGGATACGCACTACAATTTACATATTGTGTAAAAAACGGAACCCTAAAATTTACCACTTATTATTTTCTTAGTTTGTTTCATTTCAGTGGATCATTGTTATCTTTTTAGTCCACCGAATCCACGGAAATAAAAACACCGTGGTAATAATAAGATGGTTAATTTAATAAAATTAAAAACCAAACGCTAATGATACTTACCAACATATCTTACGATAAAAAACAGCATATAAATTAGCATTTTGCATAATCGTTATCAGACGCGTTACATAATTATTATGTTTTGGATATTCACCCATTATTTGATATTCAAGGTGTTACCTAAGATTACCAACAATATATTACTAAACAAAGATTTGACACAAAATAATATTTTATTTTTAGATGCTAATGAATGCCCATATTTATTTACGGTGAGCGCGCGCGCGATAATGTTGACAGACTGACTGACGTACACAAAATTCAACGTTTCAACGTTTAAACCGCTCAAATATGGCAATCGATCGATGAGTTGTCGAGTGGATGAATGAATGAGTCAAGGCGAGTTCCTTTCTAATATTATCGTTGTGTGCCACCATTCAATTCAAGTTAACTCGAACTACAAGAAACTAGACTCGAATTGATTGATTCGAGAACTCGAGTTAAATAATTCGACTCACACATATATCGCTAACCTGTGTCATTGGGGACATCACCAAAAAAAAAACTCTATGGTCGTTCCGTTTATTATATTCATTGAGCGAATGACCGTAAATTAAAAAAAAAAGTTTCCTCCTTGGACTTAGTATACAAACAGGACTGAGCGCTTGCAGCTGAAAAACGAGCCCAGCAAGATATGAACTACAAAGTTAGTGTGTCTACTTCTAATACGGTGACCATAAAATAAAATCATGTCCAAGAGACTTTTTCCATAGACACATGAACGTGGAGTGGAACAAACATTATTTAAATCAAATTATTTATCAAAGTTATTTATGCAGCCAGATTCATAATGAAGGCTTGGTAAGTGATCAGTATAAATAATAAATAAATAATGCTGGACAGTTTACACAGCATTATCTAGCCCCAAGCTAAGCAGAGCTTGTGATATGGGTACTAGATAACTGATATACTTAATACAATATATAACATAGATAGACATTTTTTATTATACATAGAAAATACCCAGAACACCCTGATCAAATATCTGCAATATTGAATTAAATATTATCGCGCAAAATATTTGTTCAGAGGCGGGAATCGAACCCGCAACGTCCGGCGTCGCACGAATTATTAACACTTTTTGTTAATTTCGTAAAATAAAATGTTGACCTCCCATAGTAGATGACTCGGGACTGGTCTTGCGTTTGTAGGAAATACATTTTTTTTCTAATATCACGAAAAGTGTTATCGAAACTTGTTACTGATTACTTACCGAGTGTTTAGTGTTGGCAAACGGCGTGACGCAGCCATTCCGTGATGTTTCTCGTATGCCGTGCGTCTCGTGACGGCCAACTTTTAAATTTGTAGTATCGATGACCTTTAAGTATATACCTATACAATGGTTATGGTCACCCTTGCTATCATAAGGCTATCATTTCAAGAGTTAGAAAGAGACAAACTGCCTCTATTCTAACTCTCTCTCTTGGCTCGTTTTTCCTCTATCTATGAATCTAAATTGAGTCTCGTAATGGAATATGATCTTGTTTTTCGGTATTTTTTTTTTTGAGCGCTCATTCTTATTTATATTCTATCTTAAGTCCATGGTTTCCTCTTCTTTTTCATTTTAATAAAAAACAAAACTTCTGAGGAATGCTCCTAACAATTTTGCTAGTGTCAAGTGATAAAATTAATTATATTTTTATCTTTTCTTAATTTTACAGTCAAATCGTCAAGAGGTTGCGTCAAGTCGTAACAGAAATAGTAGCAGAAAAACTTCTTTATTTGTATGAATGACAGATGTTTAGTTTTTTTTACTTTCATACTATGAAATAACATTATTAAAAATTACATCAATGCAATTAACAAATTAAGTTATTTAACTAGATTAGAAGATAGAATGAAGAATTTGATTAACAATTTAAACATGAAGGACATAAAGGACATCATTCATTCTGGGCTAAATTTGAAAGTGCCGGCCAGAAAAAAATTATGTTAAATTCGGCTAGAACATTACATTATGTTCATCTTTCAATATGTGCCCAAAGATGTGGGGTAATTATTTACAAAAATACAGGAGTTCTCAAAAATTAAAACAAAACTTTTATTGAAAAAAAATATACTGTTTTCTTATCAAAATAATGGCTTTTTAAACCAGAAAATCACTATGAACGTTTTTTACTACGAAACCAGGCTCTGAGAGTTAATTTTTCCTAGTGCACTAGATGAAAATATAGTTTTATTCATATTTTTTCAAAAATATTACCATTCAATGTTAACTGGTATAAAGAGGCGATTGATTTAAGATCAATTTAGTGGTTTCCATACATAAATAAAAACAGTATTATGAAAATATAAAACATTTATTCTAGTTTATTATACAATGTTTAAAGCTCCTGCCTGTCTATTATATTTTCTAGCCCTTCTGCTGGCGGATGAATGGTGGGCTCATGCCGCGCAAATCCCATTTACCATATTATTGTCATTACGTGTGCGCAGCATCCCACTGTGCGTTTTCCAGCATTGCAATTACAGTAATAATGTGGAACTGCTTCTCTTCCACTTAAAGTAGGCTCTACAGCTATGTAGACGTAATATGTTTTGGATCGAGTATGTCTGGACTGCATGCGACCTCGTATGAGCCAAAGGTCTCTTCCATCTAGTTCCCGAACTTCTTGAACTGGAACGTCTCAGCCAAGTTCTATGATGAACTCACCATCAGGTTGAAGGTGCTCCCCATAATAACTTCGAGCCTGCTTTATTTGATAGCTACCCAAGGCGAACAATTACTTGTATCAAAATAATCCATAAAAACGTTTTCATATCTAAATATAAGTCATAAGTGGATAAAAGATAAATAAAAGAATCAGTATCCGTGTAACACAGTTGCACACGATTTTTATAAAACGGTTTTATGACATTGTAATGAAAATTGTAAATGTGAGCTTTTGAAAGTTCTGCAACAGTAAAACCTATATAAATTGGTTTATCTAAAATCAACTTGTAGGTTTCATTTAAATAGCAACCGAGTTTTCAGTAAATACTGAAACACTGTGAAAATATGGATGCGCAACCAATCTCTCAGCGTACTGTGATTTTTTTGTTTTATTTGTATGATCATACCATTGATTTACTAATTGAACATTTACTCTTTTTTCTGTATTTTCCAACGTTTTTCCGAATACACTATTATTTAAAAGCTTGAAAAAATCTTGTTCGAACATATTGTTTGCCTTCACATGATTTTGTTTTATTTACCTCTTTTTTTGGGAAATCAATTGTGCGTTGCCGAGATGGTGCTAGCATATTTGAATTAGCAATGTGCTTTTTCGACGCCATATGAGCTTTTAAATCGGAGTATTTATTGCTTTTACTTACGATGCACCGACATAATTTGCATTCTGGAAAAGATTCACCGCTACTATCTTCTTTTCTTACTATCCAGTCTTTAAACAGTTTATCCATAAGCAAACCGCTTCGAAATTTTTGTTTATAGCTCCGTTTCGGTATTTTCACCAATTATCATTACTTTTGACAAAAAAACGAAGGAATCAATCAATCTAAAACACAATGACAATCATGTGAATGTGAAACAAAGAAAGAACAATACAAATATGTCTAATGTGTAACAGAGATCGCATCATTGCTGCTACCTTGTCTATGACAAGGGAAATTCCCAGTACTATGACTTTTACGGTTTAAGAGTTGCCATATTGAAGAAAGAGTTACCATATTACAAATGAAAATTTCGGGTGGATTTTGAAGAACATTTTGTAAAAAATAATTGAAATTAAAATCTTTTGCTACTAAATTCCGCCAACAAACCCGTTGCCGTCAAAATAGTATTTCTTACGTTTCTTTATAACATAATCCGCTAGTTATGAAGGGAAATCCGTTAAGTTGGCAACGCTGTTAGAAGTATGAATTGATAATTTTAATCAGTATCAGTTTCCATACTCATTGATGACCAAAATTTCAATAATCCTAGCCGAAATGGAAGAAAAAATCCTTCACAGTCAAATTTTACGCGTATGACCGTTATTTCACTCCTGCTAGGCGTATTTGTCTTAAATAAAGTTGACGATTCCGCGTCAATATATCCCGAGCAAGAAATATCCCTGAAATGAAAACACAAAAAACAGCCAAAAAATATTCCTTTGATCAAGTCGCACCCAAAAATGCCGAAGGCAATTTTTATTTTATTTTACAACTAGCTTTCAAATAAAATTAACATTGATAGGCTTGGGGACCTTGGAGGACTTACTCTGTCCGGAACAAATCCAACAGACCTGGACCGTGGCTCACTATTTTTGTTACCATTTTTACTATTACCATTTTTCACTTAAATGCTCGTTTTGGGGTGTTTGAAAACGCCACCCGTGGGTCAAAATACTTTCTGGACTTGGGTTCATGAGTACCACGAGTCTAGATCTGTCGACTGAGTTCACTCATTGCGATGGGAAGGTATGATTTCGGAAGAAAGTATCCGCCACGTATTTTAAATACAGTTGGGGTTGTAAAAACTCCCCCCCCTTAAGGTGACGCTCTTGAAGTCAGGCTCATCGTGTTCCTCTCATCGAGACGAATTCAACGAGCCTTCGTTCATCTGGAAAGTATCACGAAAAGAGGCCGAGTGACAGTGTGTGGCGGGTATATCCAGTCCGACCTCAGCTTATATTATACTATTATAATTTACCAATGTCTTTTATGACTACACTTATTAAAATACATTTCTAACTATATAGCTAGTTCTATTTCCTATTTATACCTCTTTAAGATATATAAACTTATTTAAAGAGTTAGTAATAAATAACCACAGCCACACGAAATCGTATAGAGCTATAGCAAATCTAGAATAGAGATGGTCCGCCACCCAACCATAACACTAATTTTCAACACTTTCCGTGAGAATTATGAGATGGATTTGTTAGATTCGTGCAGGTGAGAAAAATCTGAGGGTCTCTAGGACGTACGGAACAAAAATAAAGTTCAAATTTTCAGTGGTAGTTTTAATTAGTATTCCATAGAGACACTCTCATTGATAATCGAAATTAGTAAAATTACCATAGACGTAGAATTTTTTCGCTACGCTAAATAGACAAACGAAGCGTGGGAGAGAGAAGTCATTTTTAAATGTACCCCGTGCAAGAAGAAAAGTGACAGCAACAATGTATTGAATGTGACATGTTTTGCTTGAGTACATGCCCATACCGGACGGTCTGTTGTGCAGTTTAACTAATTTCGTAATTTTTTTAGTAATCTTACTATTAAATAACAAATATTACTTTGTATGACAATGGTGTCGTGTTCAGTTTGTGACTGTGAATATACAAGACGTAATTATCCGGGAAAATACACGTTTCACAGGTAAATAAGAGATTATTGGTAGTTGGATTGTATTGCTTATTTTATCAATTCTGCTTTAGTAAATGGCCTAAAAACCAGTTTCATTCCTAGATTAGGACTTTCCCTTATATTTTTTAATAATATTTCGTTGCTGCACCTAGAAATAAACAATATTTTATGTAAAATATAAAAATGTTTGATTACGATAGGGCTTGACCAAGTGATGACGTCAGAAATATCGATAGTCCTGTTGCAGTCTATATCGTAGTATAATGCGCATCATGTAAAAAGAACGCTGGCGGTCAAGCTTCTTCAGGCGTTCCAGCGTTCTTTTTAAGAGATTACTTAGGGTAGGTCTACTTTTCTACTTATTTAAGAGATGTATACCTATGCATTCAATGAGTGCCTACCTAGTTTACTACAAATAATTTACAATTATAGTACGCGTCATGTAAAAATAACGCTGGAACGCCTGTAGAAGCTTGACCACCAGCGTTCTTTTTACATGACGCGCACTATACCTACCTATAAATTAAATTTGTGTACATCCTAGAATGGAGGTTTACTTTGTTTGGAGTAAATATGTGTGCTCTTTTAACATTTTACCGTTTTTTTCAAAATCTATAATAACCAGGTGGACATTGAGGTGTGTGTTTTTGTATTGTATATTGAAAAGGTAACTTTAAAGCACCACAGGTGTTTTTATTGCAGTTTGTGTAGTAGATATTTTGGAGTAAATATTTACGTTGTTGTACACACGCCTTTTTCCCGAAAGGGTATATTTATTTTTTATTTTTATAAATAAATATTGTTTATTTCTGCTTAATAAAATAATAGGTAACAAATTAAATTTAAATATACCCCAAAAATTCCGTTCCAGCGGGACTCGAACCTGCACCCTCGCCTGTGATCAGCGATGCCTTTACTTTCGAACTTTAAACAGAAGGTTTCCAATGAAACACCTGTAGATACAGCACTATCAACTTGGCGCTATAGCCGAGTTGATAGTGCCCACAAATTTCTTCTCCAGCGTCATAGCTCGATCTATGGCTAAATTGTTTAAGGCATCGCCGATGACAGGCGAGGGTGCGGGTTCGAGTCCCACTGGAACGGAATTTTTGGGTAACATTTAAATTTAATGTTATCTATAAAGCGTGGTTTACACTTGAAAAATAATAAACTTTGGGATAACAAATTGTCTATAGATAAAGTAACAGAGTGAAAAATTATATGGGCGTAGCACGGCTGATATAAAATGTTTTTGTGCTTTCAGATTTCCAAGTAATCCTTTGCTACGAGAAAAATGGTTATCGGTTATAAGAAGAGTGGGATAGACTCAAATAAGAACTCCACTGGGTATATGCAGCAAACATTTTAAGTTTAAATTTAAAAGGGAAACTCTAAGATCCCACCTATAAATAAAACTGTAATATTGAGGGGTCAATAAATAATAAAGGTTTATTTATCAACTGTATTCAAAATTGGAATAAGAACCTTATTCTCTTTATGACATCAAATCTGCCAAACTGTGTTATTCATGAAAGACTTAATCTGCATTAAGATGTATTTATCTGAATTTTATGAATTTTTTTATGAATACCATACACATCACGGACGGATGATGAATTCTATCGACAATGTAAAAGTGTTGGTCGAGGACAACACTATTTTTAACTCGGACATAGACTTTCACCAACACGTGCACATATTTTTTTTGGTTCCATCTTCGATCTCTGATTGTAGATCTAGTACATATACTAAATCTATGAAAATTACAGTAATCCTATCCTAAATGGAAGACAAAACTCTACAGAAGCAAATTCTACGGGTATTACCGTTTATTTCACTCCTACTAGGCGTTTTTTCTTAAATGCAGCTGACATCACTTCACAATTGTTCCATTGTTCCGGCCATAGACGTAGAATTTTTTCGCTACGCTAAATAGACAAACGAAGCGTGGGAGAGAGAAGTCATTTTTAAATGTATCCCGTGCAAGAAGAAAAGTGACAGCAACAATGTATTGAATGTGACATGTTTTGCTTGAGTACATGCGCATACCGGACGGTCTCTTGTGCAGTTTAACTAATTTTGTAATTATTTTAGTAATCTTACTATTAAATAACAAATATTACTTTGTATGACAATGGTGTCGTGTTCAGTTTGTGACTGTGAAGATACAAGACGTAATTATCCGGGAAAATACACGTTTCACAGGTAAATAAGAGATTATTGGTAGTTCGATTGTATTGCTTATTTTATCAATTCTGCTTTAGTAAATGGCCTAAAAACCTGTTTAATTCGTAGATTAGGACTTTCCCTTATGTTTTTTAATAATATTTCGTTGCTGCACCTAGAAATAAACAATATTTTATGTAAAATATAAAAATGTTTGATTACGATAGGGCTTGACCAAGTGATGACGTCGGGAAATATCGATAGTCCTGTTGCAGTCTATATCGTTGTATAATGCGCATCATGTAAAAAGAACGCTGGCGGTCAAGCTTCTTCAGGCGTTCCAGCGTTCTTTTTAAGAGATTACTTACTTTTCTACTTATTTGAGAGATGTATACCTATGCATTGAATGAGTGCCTATCTAGTTTACTACAAATAATGTACAATTATAGTACGCGTCATGTAAAAAGAACGCTGGAACGCCTGTAGAAGCTTGACCACCAGCGTTCTTTTTTACATGACTCGCACTATACCTACCTATAAATTAAATTTTTGTCCATCCTAGAATGGAGGTTTACTTTGTTTGGAGTAAATTTGTGTGCTCTGTTAACATTTTACCGTTTTTTTTAAATCTATAATAACCAGGTGGACATTGAGGTGTGTGTTTTTGTATTGACTATTGAAAAGGTAACTTTAAAGCACCACGGGTGTTTTTATTGCAGTTTGTGTAGTAGATATTTTGGAGTAAATATTTACGTTGTTGATTATTACACACGCCTTTTTCCCCGAAAGGGTATATTTATTTTTTATAAATAAATATTGTTTATTTCTGCTTAATAAAATAATAGGTAACAAATTAAATTTAAATATACCCCAAAAATTCCGTTCCAGCGGGACTCGAACCTGCACCCTCGCCTGTGATCAGCGATGCCTTTACTTTCGAACTTTGAATAGAAGGTTTCCAATGAAACACCTGTAGATACAGCACTATCAACTTGGCGCTATAGCCGAGTTGATAGTGCCCACAAATTTCGTCTCCAGCGTCATAGCTCGATCTATGGCTAAATTGTTTAAGGCATCGCCGATGACAGGCGAGGGTGCGGGTTCGAGTCCCGCTAGAACGGAATTTTTGGGTTACATTTAAATTTAATGTTATCCATAAAGCGTGGTTTATACTTGAAAAATAATAAACTTTGGGGTAACAAATTGTCTATAGATAAAGTAACAGAGTGAAAAATTATATGGGCGTAGCACGGCTGATATAAAATGTTTTTGTGCTTTCAGATTTCCAAGTAATCCTTTACTACGAGAAAAATGGTTATCGGTTACAAGAAGAGTGGGATGGACTCAAATAAGAACTCGACTATATGCAGCAAACATTTTAAGTTAAAATTTAAAAGGGAAACTCTAAGATCCCACCTATAAATAAAACCGTAATATTTAGGGGTCAATAAATAATAAAGGTTTATTTATTTACTGTATTCAAAATTGGAATAAGAACCTTATTCTCTTTATGACGTCAAATCTGCCAAACTGTGTTCTTCATGAAAGACTTAATCTGCATTAAGATGTATTTATCTACCATACACATCACGGACGGATGATGAATTCTATCGACTATGTAAAAGTGTTGGTCGAGGACAACACTATTTTTAACTCAGACATAGACTTTCACCAACACGTGCACATATTTTTTTTGGTTCCATTTTCGATCTCTGATTGTAGATCTAGTACATATACTAAATCTATGGTTCCGGCAGATTTCTTGGCGTTTTTACTTCTAGGTTAACCAAAACGTCACTCACTTTTCTCTCTTTCCGTAATATGGCAATGTTGTCTATGGAAGTATTATCAATGAGTCAATTAAAGTTCACTGAGTTCACACACTATCCGCATGTCAACTATTAATTATTGCATCACAAATTATCATTTACAGTAACGTTGCACGTATACTATAATAACAGGTCGACCATAATAATATGCCAACCCAAGGCATAATAAAAAGGAAACAGCTAGACCAGAGAGAACCAAAAACCAAGGTTGTCTGGAAGAAATCGCTGATAAGCGATAAGACCGCCCGTTGTACTTTTAATTATATGGTTAATTTTGTTTCTATTTTTTCGTATTATTAGCTATTAAGGTGTACAATAAAGTATTTTCTATCTATCTATCTAACCAAAGTGAAGCGATTCGTACTCCTGCTCTAATTACCACTTCTTCCTCAGAACCATTCGAGTATCTAATCATAAGCTTTTTCTTATGAATGTATAATTTGATTGAGACTTTCTGTCGCTCTTTTGTTTCTTCATATTCTATAATTTCATTGACGTCCTCTTCTATTGATATTTCGTTTTGTATTTCCTCTCCATTCTCATTATGATCATTCTTAACTGGAACACTCCTCGCCTTGTGGAGACTGTCTTTACCAGTCTCATTCCAGGTTTGTGATCCACCTGGAATTTGAGGTTCGTTGATGTTTTCCATCGAGTCCTTTACTGCAGTCATTTCGTACATGTTTCCAGTGTCCATCGTTAAAATAAAATTTCAACAGTCGACTATCGTAAACCAAGTTTACCGAAATACTGAAGTGTTATTTATCAAATCAACGGTTTCAGCCTCGTCCTATTGCGTCATCGCGATGTTTTTAAATTCGACCGCAATAACAGCAAGCGATAACTGAATTCTAGGAACTCTGGGGATAAACAGCGACGCCTTATCTGTACGCATGTTAGATAACGCGACATTAATTGATGCTTTTATCGTTGACAGTTTTCCAAGAATTTGTATGGCCGATAATGGATAATATAATATCTTGTACTAATAGAAGTTGATTTTCGTAAGAAAGTGAAACATCTGATAATGTCCGATAAGACATAACGGACATATGCGGAAGAAAGAACTATTTTTGCTCAGGCATATTGACGGTCAGGATATTTTGACGCAGAACCGCTGGTGCGGGGTCAACTTCTGGGCCGGTTCTACGACTGGCGCTGGTTGGAGGGGTGGGGGCGCCTCCTCTTCTTCCAGATATAGTTCTATGACAAGCTTTTGCCTATTAAGGGGGGGGGGGGGGGGGGGGGCTCCGTTGCTGCTTGTACTTCATCACCGAGAGGGTGCCATTAGCTTCATCTATCTTCAGTTGGCTACATGCATATTCGGCCGTTACTAAACTTTCTGATGACATTTGCTGCGGCGCAAACAAGGCAAAATGACCGTTGATAAATTAAGGCTTGTGAAGTTGTGACTGTATTGGCAACATTCATCTCGATTCCTGCTCTATATTGTCGTGCTGCGAATGCTAGCATCGTACATCCAGTCCCAATTGCTCTAGTAGTTATACGTAATATTTTTGGCTTTTTGGTGACATTCTCAGTTAATTTGGCAATCGTCAAAGTCAAAGTCAGTGCCAGTGCCAGTGTCAAAGTCAAAGTCAAATTGAAAAAAGGTAAAGACTAAGACAAAAGCGTTACATTAGTTTTCTCTCTTAAAATTAGCTTTGTTGTAGCTTACCGAGCTAACGAGACTGACTATTCGATGTCGAGACGAGTGATTAACGCAGGGGCGGCGTAGGCAAGAGAATCAATGTAATAAACAAGAGTTCATGTAGAAGAAGAAGAAGAAAGCGTTCATGATATGCTCCGTCTTGTCGTTTTTTTTGGGTGGGAGGCATGCCAGGCCTGATGATCTGGCGAGGGCCGGGTACCCTGCGTATCCTGTTCTCGACTCGATCATGTCCCTTGTGATTGCTCCTGGAATGTCCGGTATCTCAGTGTAAATGTCTGCCACAACTTCTGGGAAGATTCTTCAGATCATGATTCTTGAAAGAGTAGTGTTATTAGTCTTCCCGGCGGCCTTTGGCTTCAAGGACACCTTTGATCTTATCTCCTTCAGCTTGTTGACAGCTTCGACCGAGTTTGTTGACTCAATGATTCTCTCAATATTATTTCCCCTCATCATTCCGAATATACAAGAGATCGTGACTTCTCCAAGATCCAGCTGCCTGCTCAGATACTTTCTGTGCTCAATGACATTGAATCCTGAGTATCCAAATACTTCCAACACCCAGCTCTCCTTTGTGGTTCCTAGTGTGGCTAGGACCCTCCTGACTTCATCATAAATGTCCCTGGGCCTGAGTCCAACTGGAAATTAGAGGACAGACACACTCTCCAAGGTGTTGAGTAGCTCCTGAGTTAAAGGAATTCTAGACATTCTGAAGCTTGACAGATATCAGAATCACAGATGATTCCAGAGAAATCTTCTGCTGAGAGATTGATGAGATCGTGAGCCTGTGATTATCTTTCACTAGCCTGGTCCTTTTGATCTGTTCCAATCTGCCATCGCCTAGAGCAACCTTCTGATAGATGTGCAAAAGAACCCCGCTCCTTTTACTGGCTTCCCTCTATGTGTAACTTACAATAGATCAGGAGCATAATATTGAACAGTTTTCTTGAAAAGTTTGATATGTCTGATTGTAATACAGCTGATACTATAATAGAATGTAAATTAAATATTGAAAAGTCTAATATTTGTTGACCAGTTACCATACTAAAAATTAATAGGAAGGTTGATGTACTTGGCTGTTTTGACACGACTGGACATTGCTTATTCCGTTATCTATCTTAGTCAGTTTAACAATTTATATTCATACATTCATTGGAACTATGCTAAAACTATTTGTAGATGTAGTTTGGGCTAGCAACGTCTTAAACAGAAGGTCATACAGTTTTTTTTTGCTTTATGTTGTGAAACTGAGTATATGGCTTTGTCAGAAGCATGTCGTGAAGCAATTTATTTGCAGAATTTGGAAATTGAAATTACAGGTTGTTGTAATAAAATTGTATTATACAATGACAGTCAGAATGCAATGAAGCTGGCAAATAATCATCAATCTCATAAACGCTCTAAACACATTGATGTGCGGTATAATTTTATTAGAGATGTAATTAGTAAAGACATGGTTGAAACAAAGTATTTGCCAACTGATAATATGCCCGCTGACTTATTAACTAAGGGTTTAACAGGCATTAAACACTATAATTTTATGAAAACACGTGGTATTGTTAAAATATAAATTTATCATTACTTATGCTCATGTGTAACTGTAGTACCTTGGTATGTAAGTTTATTTTTGGTTTTGATATAGTGGAGGTGTTAGAATAGATATCAAAACATAGTTACTACTGCCATCTATTATGACATAAGTGTACTAAAGATGTCTATGATCTGTGTAGCCATGTAGTACTTATGAAATAAATTCGTTGTTCGATAACTGCCAACGGCTCGTTTTATTAGATGTTCAAGTCTAATTTTGCTTGCAGATACTGGTTTCTTTCTTTATTCGTTTCACTGGTTCGTTCTAAAGAGCCAGTATGGTGAAAGATACTTCTTTAATGATAAAAATGACCTACTTCTTACATAAAAACCCTACAAATACCTACTCGGGTCAGTGTCGCGTTTGGTCCCTTTAGAGAGAGCCAACGGTTCTATGCGGTATACAGCTATGGTTTAGTGACCCTTATGCTCCAGATCTTAAGGTGCACAATGGCGTACTGATTTATGAAAGCGCCCATGCGTCGTAAAAGGGAACGAATATATCATTAAAAAAAGCTTCTATGGTCATTCATACCAGATGTCACTATATATAAAGGTATAAAGGTATAAATATATAAAGGTATTTTGTGCTACTAATTATAATTGCCTCCGTTATACCTAGATGAACAAACACTCTGACCACATATAATAATAATAATTATCATTGCTCGGTATAATTTGGTGGGTGGAGATGGCCCAAAATTATTAGTCGTGGCATTCTATGAGGCTACCTAT
Source organism: Operophtera brumata (assembly GCA_932527175.1). Taxonomy (NCBI): domain Eukaryota; kingdom Metazoa; phylum Arthropoda; class Insecta; order Lepidoptera; family Geometridae; genus Operophtera; species Operophtera brumata. Next base: position 42,721,601 of record OW052226.1, on the reverse strand, counting down.
ATACTTCAAAGACCATTAGTCGTGGCATTCTATGAGGCTACCTATATACATAAACACATGTCTTTTCCTCTAAAAAGTAGGCAAAGCCTTAATGAGCCTCCATTTACAGTGGTTTACACCAAAGTGGGAATATCCAAGACGTCACAAATTGGAACTCATCGCCGCTATTGCGTAATAATCTATGTAATAAAAAAAAAAAATGTTGTAATTATTTTTTGTAATTTTATTGATTACATGAACCGGCAGCCGGCGGCGGCGGCTGTGAAGATGCCGGTTCTGTCGGCAGTGGAGATGGCGGCTGTACCGACCGACGCGGCCGCCGCGCCGACCAACGCCGTCGTCGCTTTGCGGGCCCCCATGCTGGCGGGGGACCCCATGCCGGCGGAGGCCTCCATGCGGGGTCCTCCACACCGGCGGAGGCCCCCATGCTGGCGGAGGCCCCCATGCTGGCGGAGGTTCCCATGCTGGCGGGGGCCCCCATACCGGCGGGGGCCCACATGCCGGCGGGGGCCTCCATGGCGGCGTGGGCCCCCGCGGCGGCGTGGGCCCCTGCGGCGGCTTGGGCCCCCGCGGCGGCGTGGGCCCCCGCGGCGCCCATCCTCCGGCAGGATTTTGCATCTGATAATTAATAAAATTATAATTAAATTAACTTTTTTTAGATATAATTTTAAAATGTAATATGTATTGTGTTGAGAAATTTTTTCAATACAAATAAATACTGCTGGACAGTTCATACAACATTTCAGTTTAAAGTTTATTTATTTGGAGTAAAAAACATATTAACATAAACAATGGGAAACGATGATGTCTGCAGAAGTAATAAATATTGTGTCACTTATAAAAAAAACAAACATTACCTATATTCAATGTAATTATTAAGATAATGTAAATATTTATATTTTATTATACATAGAAAATACTTAGAACACCCTAAACAATTTATCTGCAGATTGTTATGTACCTGTAATTTTCCCAGTACCCATACCCTTCAAACCGGAACACAGCAATGTGAGCACTACTGCTTTTCGGCTGAAATAGGTATGGTGATAGTATTTCCCCGGACGAACCCTTTCACAAAAAAGCTCTACTACTACTAATATTTGCTCCAGTTCAGGAATTCCGCTGATGTTGCTGCGAAGCCAGTCTGCAATGATGTACATGTACCCAGAATACAGGTTGTGCCAAAGTATCGACACAGGTAGCGTTTCATACTAGAGGTTGTCCCATCCTCCATAGGATCAGTGTCATACCGTCTGGTCTTTTCCCATCATCACGCATCAAACCACACGGTTCGAGAGTAGCTGTCACTAAGACGCTGGAAAAAGCCCGACGAATGATGTCATTTAGACAGTTGTGACGAGGCACACGCTCTGCATTCGTAGCACATGAAAGGGTGAGATGACCGAAACGGCCTAACATGTCGTCACACTGGCAGCGATGTCCCACTTGACAGGGAGCACCTACATGGAATGAAGTGGCAACCTAAAATGTATTGTATAATTGGTATAATTGTTTTTCAATAGGTATAATCTCTTATACAATTTTGTGATAGTAGCCGTGTGCTGATCAAAATGAGCCTAAACACAACCAGTCCACTATTATCCTTCGAGGAGTTTTGTTGTCCACCTTCCATCTTCATCATCAGATCAGGTCGCTGTCATCATCATATTGTATTGTCATCGGAACTTGACAGGTATGACAAATTTCAGCTAGATCGGTTGAGAATAACTGTTTTATAATTCAGTTGCAAAATTTCACCCGGACATACATTCCAAGTTAAATAAAAACATGTAAAATTAAATAATAGGTTGATATGGTACGGTCAATTAGATAACAATGATCACCATGAGAGCTGTATATTAGAGTTATATAAGATTTTCGTCTTATTAGCATCAACCTTTTTTTATTTTAGTTTCCTAAATATTTTTTTTGCATTTCCGTGTCCTTAGAAAAGGTATTGAATGGGGTTCTCCGCTATTCATTCATTCACTGAAACAACTATTAGGACAATAGTCGTTGAATCCACTTCCCACATGGCGATAATTTCGTGGGCAGTCAAAATAATTATCTACTTACTTTACTTGTCCCTAACGGTTTTCATGAGATTAGCGTCATGTTGGTTAGTACCTAATATCAACAAGTTTAGCCCGGCGTTCCGACCGGTCTACCAGCACAATATCAGGCTTTTTAGCAACAATAATCTTGTTTATAATAACAGACAGATTCCAATAGAGGGTGGCCCGGCCATTCTCAAAAACCGGCTGCGACTTACGGCATTTCAGGTTAGATTAGAAATAATACCTACCTACTAACAATTAATCAATATTAATTAGAATAACAAAACAATACCTACTTTTGACAGAAATTTTTCTATTGCGCCGTTAACGGCGGTTGTTGCCGTGGTTGAAGTCGGCGCCACAGCTATTAAATATGTTTCACTGAAATTAAAAAGACAATTTAAGTTTCAAAATAATCACTGGATAGATAAAAAGTTATATTTGTAAGCCAAATATGAAGATATTACGGTAAATATGTACCTATTTTAATAAAATTCACTAAAATAAGTACATAGCAGAATGATAATACTTACACAGGCTCCATGTTGAAAAGAATTAAAAAAAACTCTTTCCGAATTTGCATCATATCATTCAATAGTGCATTCAATAAATGAGACATTATTCATAAATTAGTAACAAACAAAAAAATCGAGTCGTGTTACTTATCTGAGTTAGGTCACTCTCAAGATTCGGTAGGAATTTACTTTACCGACCGTCGATTTGGAGGGGGGGGGGGAGGGGAGGGTTAGGGGGGAGGGGTAAAACACCCCCTTTAAAGGAAAAGTTGCGGAACCCCTCACTTTTCGGGAAAAAAAATAAGGACCATTTTGAGGTTAAGTATGGAATTTATACAAAAAAGATCTTGTTATGTAGGAATTTACCTTACTTGCCATCGATTTAAGGGGTGGGGGGAGTGGTAAAACACCACCTGTGAGTGGGGAGTTGCGAAAACCTCACAAAATACTGTAAAATACATAAATACTGTAGATATAAATACATAGTTAATACTGTAGGCCATTCAAGTTAAGGTAGATAGGATATTACTAAGGCCATTGGGTATTGGCGTGCAGGTGTCGGTTCTGATTCGCTGTCCGACACGCACTTGGCCGCTATTATTTATAGTAAATTCTTGTGTTTTTATACAATACAGCTTGGACCTTAAACCTACAAATTCCAAATGAATTTTTCCTCCCATTTCATCTTTTAAAAAGTCCTGTTTTTTTTTGTTTTGTAGTAAGATCTAGTATTCATTTTTATCATCATAGTTACTTGTATCAAAATAATCCATAAAAACGTTTTTCATATCTAAATATAAGTCATAAGTGGATAAAAGATAAATAAAAGAATCAGTATAGGTGTAACGATTTTTATAAAACGGTTTTATGACATTGTAATGAAAATTGTAAATGTGAGCTTTTGAAAGTTCTAAAACAGTAAAACCTATATAAATTGGTTTATCTAAAATCAAACTTGCAGGTTTCATTTAAATAGCAACCAAGTTTTCAGTAAGAACTGAAACACTGAAAATATGGATGCGCAACCAATCTCTCAGCATACTGTGATTTTTTTGTTTTATTTGTATGATCATACCATTGATTTACTAATTGAACATTTACTCTTTTTTCTGTATTTTCCAACGTTTTTCCGAATACACTATTATTTAAAAGCTTGAAAAAATCTTGTTTGAACATATTGTTTGCCCTTTTTCGTAATTCAGTATTAAGATCAATATATTTTTTTAAGTAAAGTCCTTGTCTGAATATTATGACTCTATGAATTAAAAACGTAAAATCATACCGCGTTCTAAGCATTTCTTTAAATAAACATAGTGAATAACATAGTTATATTTGTTGTATAAATTAGGTATAAGTTTGCTAGTTTTCCCACCAGGAGGAACACATTTTTCAGGACAAAATGGGAGATCATTATGTTCAAAGTGAAGGTTTTCTGGGTATAATAAATCTACTTCTAAAATGTACCCCCATACAAAGAAGTGTCTGGTGTGTTAACGAAATCAAAATCATTAATTTCCTCTGAACTTAAGAACCGAAATTCAGAAAATGGTAAATATTGACACATACTAAACCATAGATTATTACAATCTAAGTAAACTATATACTTTCCGGATTGATTTGTGATTAGCTTTAGCATGTCGGTGTGAGCACATGGAAAGCCCTCCTCGAATACCAGACTGAATCATTCTCACAATTTCTAGATCACTCACGAGCTCAAGTTGGATATTAGTGATCAATACCATTGCATCAAATGATAAACTAGGAGCAGTAATATAAAATGCTGGATCAAGTTTATAATGCTTTTTGCATGTTACTCGAAGCTTTTCAAATATATCTGCCAATAAAAATGATAATGAGAAACACAGTATTTCAAGACAAGCTCAAAGCCAGGCGGTTATAAATTGAAAGTCTTGGTAGCACTATGCAAAGACGGGTAAGTAAGGCAGAAGAAAAATACCTTTGCATAGGCCCAAGGCGATAAGTAGAATATGAATTAAAATGTTAGAAGGCACGGGAGGGCCCGCGCATAGGGAAATTTTACACATTGTCAATTAAAATTAACCCATCAAGTGAGCGAGAAACCGCTTGAAAACCGTACGAAGATGAAGACGCTTGATTTGGGGGCATACTCCATGCATTTGCTACATGAGATGCTTCAAACTACAACACCGAGACACGAAAAATAATTGCGATTTGCGTAACAGTTTATCCGCCGCGGGAATCGAACCCATAACCTCCTGCTTCTCAGCCGGCCACACGCTATGGAGGTCGTTATTAAATAATAATAATTAAAAGTGAAATTAAGTAACGCTCACTAATGTTAGCCCCCAAGAGCATTTCAGACACGGGAAGTCTGATATCCCAAGCAGCACACAAGCTGTAAGATCATCAATAAATCAGCATATTTCCAGCCTTAACTCTTATTGAAGATGTAGAAAAGTGTACGTAAATTCTTTGGGCTGTATTAAACGAGAAATAATTTTTTTTTAAACAGCATAGCTGATTAGCTGTCAACTAATGGAGGAAATATTGCTTTAAGCTTCCTAAGAGCAATATAAAACACCTTAGTACAAATTTCAGCTGTATTATATACTTTTACCTCTTTTATAGAACATAAGCTTCTTAAAGGCTGATTAATGGAATTAATTTGACCTCTTGTAATGCTAGATTCTTGACAATAGCATGACACACTGCTATAGGCTGTAAATTGGTAAAAACCTACTCTGCTGTAATGCCATCACATTTGGCTTGATAATGATGGCTTTTAGCTGTTGTACAGACTACAGTTGTACAAATGACTATTCCTAGATTATTATAATTCTAACAGCGTTAATGACAACGATTGTACAGCTTTAACAAGTGGAGTGTTACTTTAATAATGTCAAGTTAGGCCGCGGAGTATTGACTTGCCAACAGAAGGGTTCCGAATATTCAAATTTAATAGATACGGAAAATATTGGACTACGGACAATTATTGACTTGCAACCAGACTGAATGCTCAAATTTATTAGATACGGAAAATGCATTATCTCCATCGACCTACCTACCTGTTACATAAGTGTAGATATATTGAGAAAAATAAAAACATGGATATTTACTACCTTGTTTTTATTATAAACGAATGAATAGTAACATTCTCCTAATTTTTTTTATTATAATGAAACAATAATTTTCATATGCCTGAGTTACCACTTAGTCTACAGATTTTAATAGGTCATCTGTTTTTTATAGGAAAATATCATTTTGACCTATCAATTAGACAGGTTTCTATAAAAACAGATATTTTTATTTTATGATCCCCTATTTGTAAAACGATAACACTATGGTGCGTGTTATTTTCTTTTTTATAAACATAATCAGTCTGCATATTACTGTAAACAAAGTAGTCTCAGTTCTAGTGTTTTATTTAGTAAATAGCTGTATTTTTTTAATTTACATCCGTGATCTTAAGTAATAAGCAGACTGAGTATAGTACAATTTATATTTTTTGTGAATAGGGCATTAAATTATACTTTACTAATTTAAGCCACAACATTACCTAGGTGGGATATATTAATTATAATATTTGATATTTAAATTAATAATGAGTACAAAATAATATGAAAATAATATCAAGCGACTAGAGAATTAGGCTAAACAAATAAAGTTTATCCACCGTTTTCATGTATAGAACATCATGTATAGAATCAGAAATCGCGTCGGTGTCGCTGTTGCCCAGCATAGAATTTAGTTCATCTTCAGCTGTTTGATACGTCCGGGAAAACGTCCACACACACACACACACACACATCACATGCCACTTTAGCCTCGGTTTTGACTCCTCTTGCTAAGCTTATTTGTATTTGGCTTGTTTTTTAGGGTAACTTAGCTGGCCTTTCCTTTCTTAACATGTGGTAACGATAAATAACTGTCGTCTTCATTTTTTTTATTATTTCCACAATTTTAAAAGGCATGTTGACAGGTACTGGAAAGAAAACAACCATAAAAAAATTATATACTTAGAACATAAGGTAACATACAGGTAAGTACATAAAATTGTAATAGTCACGCGCCGCATACAAATTGTAGGTTTTATTAAATTCTTGAATAAGAAGGCGTTTTTGTTCACTATTGTTAGATCCCTAAATAGCTGTCTTGTAAACTGCTTTTGAACTTGTAACCAGCTAATGATGTATTCAATCGATACTTTACAGCAAGTAACGAGCTTGAGACTGAATAATAGAATTCATTGAAACCGTTATACAGAAAAGAGCATTATATCAGATTTCAACTAGAATTAAGGCTGTTCACGGAATTGACGCCATTTTAATACATTTATCTTAAAAAACCCATACAAACAGCATTGTTTTCATCAAATTTAAATACAAAATTATTTGATATTAGATAAAATATTTCTCTATCGTAAATAAGATTTCAACATATATGCAATGATTCGACATTATAACTCGCAAACATCACAAAAATATTTATACACTTCTCAATTTCAGTATTTTTTATTAAAAAACTTATCCTAATCACGAGCGCGTGAAAATTTTATTAGAAAACCATACACATTTCCACATTAAAATTACACTTGCACTCCAACAATACGAAAACAAAAGCAAGAAAGTTTACTTGCCAAATTATTTTCACTTCAATGCTTTACATGCTTTGCACTTCATTTAGGATTGCACCAACTTTAAAAATATATGGAAATCTACTATTTTCTGTTTTTTGATTTAATTATTTTCTCAAGATCTTAAGAACTTCAAACTGAGTAGATGAATAATAAGAGATGCGTCGTAGAATATAAGTTAGCCAGCCTTAAAACAGCTATTTCAATGATTTATACAGCTTTTAACCAGTCACTATAATACTTAAAGCTGATCTGTACAGCTTTTAACCAGCCACTGTAATACTAAAAGCTGTGTAATTTGGGGCCCATTTAAGAAGTATAATGTCTGTATATGCGCTTCAACAGCCCTAAGATAAACATGAAATCCAGCTTGTAGTATTTTCTAAATCTTTACCTCAGCTTTTACACAGCTCTGTGTGCTACTTGGGATATGTCTGTACTTCTTTTTCCTTCATTCAATACTCTCTGTGGTTTCAATTCACTTGTTTTATGCCATTTTTCAGCACACAGGTTGTCCACATACGAGGGCGGCACTGACAATTTCGGGAATCAAGGAAGAGACACAACTTTACCATTTAAAAATGTATTTATTGCTTTTCGAAGTATTCTCCGCGAAATTTGACACATTTTTCCATACGATGGAACCAATCATTGAAGCAACCATTCCATTCGGAAGTTGGGGTCTCCAAAATGGCCGTTTTGTAGGCGTCCACAGCTTCTTGGTGATGAAAATCTCTGACCACGCAATTATTAGAGCTTAGGTCAGGGCTGTACGGCGGAGGGTCTAATAATTCTATGTTTTCTTGCTTTAAAAACTCTTTTGTTCTGTGCGCGTTGTGAGAACTCGCATTGTCGTGATGGAGGATAATGCGGCGGTTGCAGTTTTCTTTACGGTGTTCAGAAACGACCTGTGGCAAACAAATGCTAGCATACTATTACCACCATCTTGTTCATGCAAGATTATTTGTATTTGACTCATGCCAATGTCTAAAGTTGCCTGAATTTCGCGGTATGTCACATTGTAACGCTTGGGTTTTTGTAGCGGTGTAAATTAAATACCATTTAGAATATGATATATGAGGTTTTATTAAAAAGGTAAGTTTACACATAAAAATACAGATCAAAGAAGGTAACAAAAAGGGAAGTTATTAGGTAACTTAGATTATAGTTTTACACTGGGTTTGGGCGCCTTGATATTTAAAATTACTTACTTACTACAGTGGGTCGTGGAGAATCTCTAGCCTACAGATCTTAACTGTCCGTGGAAACCATGTACGTACTAACACTTCACTGTTCGAGTAGGTCGAGATACTAGAAGGGTCGACGGGTTAGTGGACGGAACTTGATAGTACAAGGGCTTGCCGTAAGCGGCTCGCCAATACCGCTTTGTTCCGGAGGGCTCGGTGCTTGCACGAAGGTAGATTGGAGTTGTCCCGGCTTGGCCGGGGACAGGCTGACACGTGGCCCAGATCTCTCAGAACGGGCGGACGGACGGCAGGCCACCACTAGTTGCGATGGCGCCGAGCGCGACTTGTAGGGTGTTGGGTATGGTATCTACTTGAGCCAGCTGAACTTTTGGGCAACCCTTGACTGGGCCCGGGGTTGCGCTGAGCGGCGGTAACACAGCCGGACGGCCCCTCGCTCAAGCGTGGTGTCTGGATAGTGAGGATTCCACAGTAGTTCGGCGAGGTCCGGCCGGGTGCTGGCGGTGAAGAATATACCACGCGGACCCTAAAACATTTTCGGGTGATAAATGATCTGCATCGCAGCCACGGCGTAGTGCCTGTGGGCGATTGAAATAACCGGTATTTTATTTACTTACCAGTCAAGGAAAAATCTTGTATTTTATAAAGTGACTAGGTTTGTCGAGTTGTCAGAGCCAAAAATAATTCTAGGTTGGCTGTCAGCCGCGACTTAGCGTGCGGACTGACATGAGCCTGACGCCGACGTCTATTCCGGCAGCTGTCACTGTGGAAAATTGGGCTGAGGCCCTGACCTAGAGATGGAACGTGTGTGTTGCGTCACACCGTTACAACATGTCGATCTTCCTCAATCAGCTTACGCACAGCATCAACGTTTTCTTGGGTGACTGCAGTTTTTGGACGACCTTGACGGGGATCATCACTGAACTTGACACGTCCATGTTGAAATTCAACAAACCAGCGATAAATTGTGGTTTTGGATGGGGCTTCATCACCAAATGTAGAAATCATCCGGTCAACACACTGTTTTTGTGTCAAACCACTTCGAAACTCATAATGAATCATCGCTCTTGAATTTTCTCGAGACAATTCCATTTTCACAACGACTAAACAAGTTTGACAAAACCTTGTGACAAAACCGAGAATCTTTTTTCGATTCTTAATATCGTATTCGATTTTTAAAACCAAGGAGTTTTTAATTAAAAAGATTTTAATATGACAGAAACAGTGGAAATATTCCATTCCCGATACTTAGTGCAGCCCTCGTAGTTGTCCACGGATAATTTGAGCCATTCAAAACATTCTTCTATCTCATGTTTATTCAATTCCTGGTCGACTTCAACTTCTATCAAGTTCTCTTTGTTTAGTGCTGGCCTCTGACGCAAATTTTCTGCTGTCAATGATTTAATCAGGGACCTTTGTGCTCTTGGTTGATATATATGATTCCTACGATATTTAGCTTTTAAATTTGTAACGCATGTCGCGTTTGGTCCCTTTAGAGAGAGCCAACGGTTCTATGCGGGACTCTGGGTAGACAGAGTCACCGTTAAGTTGAGAATTTACCTGCCTAGCGGGTGGTAATGCCCGGTTTACATTATTCCAGTCCAGTGATCTAGCGAGATTCCAGTCCAGTGCTGGACTGGATCTGTAACGTCTACATTATTCCAGTTATTTAGAAGCCGTTGAAGTGTGAACACTATAGTGACAATGATTTCAAGAAGAGATCAGTTTCGAAAATGTTTCAAACGTGCTCAATCACTCTTGCTACAAGAAGTTATTAATGAGGATGATAAGGAACTAAAAAAAAAGGAACGGATTTGGGTGAGAAATTGGATCAGCGAAAGAGATCAAAAAGGAGGGTCAGCAATACTTTTGCAACAACTGAAGATAGAAGATCCCAATGAATATAGACTGGCACTGAGAATGACAGCAGAAAACTTTGAAGAACTGTTATCATTAGTTTCGATTAATATCCAGCGTAAGAATACGTTGTTCAGAGATGCTGTACCCGCAAAATTAAAATTAGAAGTCACTCTTTCTTTTTTAAGTACTGGAGATAGTTACAGAAGCCTCAGTCGTATGTTTCGATTGCCAAAATCAACTTTTTCAAAAATTATACTAGAAGTCTGTCAAGAAATTAAAAGGTCATTAAAAGACCACATCAAGGTAATTTTTTTTTTATTAAGTATCATATCTATGACAAATTAAGCATTATTGAAAGCATTCATGATTATATTAATGTATTCTGGGTCATCGCTTACTATATTTAACGAGTCCTCGGTGGTTTGTGTATCTACAGACGCTGGACTATTCAATGGCATATAAGTACTACTACTCGTGCTTGGTCTTGACGCATAATTGTAATTTGGTCTATTCGGTTTTATAGGACTATTCAAATCGTGTAGTCGACATCTTGTTATCACACTCTGTATTTCTTCTTGGCCTAGGATAGCCTGTTCTGTAGAAAGGGTTCTTAATTGCTTCGCAATGTGTTTCCCGAAGATGTCGAATTCAATTTCCACTGTTTCTGATTTGGATAAATCGTATTGCATATCTTTCATGCTACTGACTATTGTAGACAGCTGTGAAATTTTACTTCTTTTCTTTCGCGGTTCTGATAGACTTACTTCTGGGTTTGTATGGGTAGGGTTGGTCCCACATTGGTCACTAGGTTGAGTATTGTCAGTATTTTCTTTATTTTGAGCATCATCAGTATTTTCCTGAAAATAAAATATTTTTACTTTCTTTTTGCAGATACCCACTGCGGAACAATGGAAACAAGTCGAGGAAGGCTTTCGGAATAAATGGAACTTTCCTTTGTGCTACGGAGCGTTAGACGGAAAACACATAAAAATTACTGGCTCCTATGAATATGGAAGTACGATCTTTAATTATAAAAAAGAAAACAGCATAGTATTGATGGCTCTTGTTGACATGATTACTGTTTTACGTATATCAATGTGGGCGCAAATGGAAGCGCTTCGGATGGTGGTATTTTCAAAAACTGTTCCATTTTTACTGAATTAGAAAATGGCAGTTTTATTCCAGAAGATGGTGTGATTGTGGCTGATGCAGCATTTCCACTAAAAACATACTTAATGAAACCATATCCTGGGGCTAATTTAACTTTTGAACAAAAAATATATAATTACAGGCTGTCCCGTGCTAGACGCATTGTAGAAAACGCTTTTGGAACATTAGTAAGTCGATTCAGAATTTTCGAAAAAGCTATTTCAACTAAGTTACATACTGTGGATCACATTGTGTATGCAGCTTGCTCTCTACACAATTGGTTGAGAAAAAAGTCAAGCAATTATATGACTACTTCTTGTGTAGACCATGACGATCACAACGACCATCATTTGATTAATGGAACATGGAGATCCGAAATAACCTCTTTAGATAGTATCATACAGCAGGGCAGTAACAACTCAGCAACACATGCCAGGGAAAAAAGAACTCAATTTACTAATTATTTTGTGAACGAAGGAAAAGTACCATGGCAAAATCATATGATACAATGATAAATTTGTGTGTTTTAACAAATAATATGCTACTAAAATAAAAATAAATAAAAATCTTAAAATAAATACCTGTGTTTTACGCTTCACCATCACATTTCTAATAAATGAATTGAATTCGGCGAACCATTTCACTTTGGGTTGGTAAACATTGCCACTAGAACCAGATGTGGATGATTTCTTAATCTTGTCTAGTTCAAGGTAGTATGTCGAACGAATACTTTTTATTTTGTTTTTCACATCTTCCAATGTGAATCCTTCAATTTCCATACCAATGCACAGATTTTGCAAAGCAGTTTGGCGCATAGCTTTGTTTTTATAATGTTCTGATGTTATATCCCATAAACACGGATTTTCTCTGTATATAGTGACAAACTTTACAGTTTCGTCTTCAGATAACTTCTTCACCATTGTTAAATCCTTTTTCTTTGCAAAAAAGTCCGCAAAAACAACCAACACGTGTGTACTTCGTCAGCACTGGAATGGCACTGGATTGGCCGTCTACATTATTCCAGTTGCACTGGATTGGTCGCATTCCATTCCAGTAACTGGATTCGCGGTCTACTTTTGAATCCAGTTACTGGACTGGAATGCTTACTGGATTCAGTTCATTCCAGTGCCGGTTTACATTTTTCCAGTAAGCAATCCAGTACTGGACTAGATCGCTGGACTGGAATAATGTAAACCGGGCATAAAATAAAGTAGACAAGTCAGTATACAATAGTTATTTTATTTAAATAAGCTCCTATCACAAAGTCAGCTATATTCCTACCTACGGCTTGAAGAGCCAGAAAAGAAGGTGCCAGATGGGCCAAAAGGTTAGTAACGGCTAATGGGGTGGATTTCAATAGTTATTTCTCTCAATTAGTAACACAAGCACTGTGGGTCTACAGAAGGTAGCAATGATGGTGAATGTAGTCAATTGGCACTAGTACTGCCCTGTTATTTGAAGTCCGAAGCACGAGGTAGCAGGTGGACACGTGGCAGCTTGGTCAGCCGGCGCGGCCAGGATTGGCGGCTTCGTGGCAGGCACCGTGGCGTTCGGCGGGTTCGCCGAAGGTGTAGAGCACGCGGCTTGCCTCAAGAAGGCAGCGGCGCGCTATGAAGAGTGCTATGGGCACTAGATGGTTGGCGCGGCTCAGGGCAGCGGCGCCCCCGTGATATGGCGTGCAGCCGCACGTGGCTGGTCGTCCCTCGTTGGGTAGGCGACGGGATCCTTGCAGAAAGGTCCTGTAGTATGCGTCGGGCGATATGGCCTCGGTGAGCGCGTAGTTATAGGCCGCTAACTTGCTGCCGTTTGACTTGCTAGGTGGTGACGTGGTCCCTGTAATCAGGTAGGCCGGGTCAGGCAGGCTTCTCGCGAGTACTGTGCGTGTGTCCGGGTAGCTTGGCGATGTCGAGAAGGTTCCAGGTTCCAGTTGGGTGAAATTACGGGACAGCACGAGGCCGCAAATGGGCACGCGGACACACACACACATACGTCACAGTTTTACAGTTTATAATTTCCTAAGGATGCAAGTAATAATGATAGCTTGAGGAACAAACAGACACGCTCACCTGTACACGTCAGCACGGCTGTGAGAATGTCTTCGGCAGCTAGGAGTCTACTGGTGTAGCGGCCTTGGCGTACTCGATGTAAAAGACTGGATGTTTTTCCGTATTTAGTTTTATTGAAGGATGAACCTCAATGAAGGGTGAACGACCCGATCCTTTAGTACGTTCATTGACTTATACAGCAATTGTTTAGTGTCCCTTATGTTTAAGATCTTAAGGTGCATAGTGGCGTACGGATTTATTACAGCGCTCCATGCGTCTTGAAAGAGAACTAATATTTCATTAAACAGAAAATCTATAGGCATTCATTAATGTCAGTGTCACTGGCCATGGCTACGACCGTGTGCCATTAGTGAAGGAAGAAGAAGCATTACTTGCCCTTCGTTTGTTTTTGCTGTCAGTGTCAGATAAACCTCTAATGTCATTGATTGACATCACCTAGTGTGTTGTCGTTGTTTACTTTTTGTTTGATGCTGTGATAATGTTATTTAATTAGAAATTACGGTACACGCAATCGAATAACCGTTCGTGGGCCCGTGCTGCTCCCCTTGTAGCTGTGTAAGTAGATACAACTATTTTCTGCTGGAAATACTTTTTCTGAAAATCAAAGTTATGTTTACCGTTGTTATGTGTACTTATGCAACATTGTGGTACTTACACTTTACGAAAAAACTATCACACCTTTAGATTTGTAATTTTAATAGTGTACCACCTGGCAATTTTTTGTCAATTTGTCAATTTGTTCAACAAACGTGGCAACACAATGCTTCCTCTGTTCGTTCACCGTGGTAGGCCTAACAGTAAGCAGATTTTATTTTATTCTCTTCGTCGACGTGAGGTAAGTAAGTGGCAGGCAGTGGTAGTAAAAATAATAGGTACTGTTTAAAAGTTTTCCCAAATGAATTTCCAATTTTGCTAAAACCGTCCAATCATTCCACATCAGTTCAGTGGAAACACTGCGCATAGACACAGGATTTGGAAGTTGTCTCTACCTGCCTGAGGCCTATCAGTTATTTTCATTGCAACGAAACGTTATTCTAACTAACGCTACCCCCCCGGTACCACCCCCGCCCCGCGGAGGTGCATGGTTCTAGAGATATTCATGCTTAAAGTTTGAGGTTATATCAGCATTTCCTGTGACCGTGGGAGGGGACAGGAGCAGGACATGAAGGGAAAAATGTAAAAACACGAATGAATATAAACAATTTATTGAGGCTTATATATGTTCAACAGCTCTACAGTTTAATACGTACGTTGATGACGTAATATGTGGAGCTGATAGTGTTGTTTATCCTTATTTAAGTAAAGATTTTGTGAAACATTCGTTAGTATAATATTTGATCTACTAAATCTTTTTAGAAATGCAGAAATTTCATTCATCAATTTTGTAGGGGTGGTGTCATTTGACCCCAGTTATAAAATTATCCAATCATCATAAGAAAGGTCTTTATCGTTTATGTTAATATTTTTAAAGATGTAATCCACAGGTGCGTTGGGGTAGCTGTAAGTAATGATCTTATATTCCTTGGTATTGATGTGTTTATCACGTAGCTGGATAAGCATGGAAGATACATTAGGACAGCTTTGATCTCCAATAATGATTATATTGGGTTTTTCTTTTTCTACTTCTACGAGTAACGGCGATTGTCTTAGTCCATTTTTCGTTTTAAATGCAGTGTCTAGTTGAATGTCCTTCACTTTATTGACTTGGTAGGTCACTTTCATGGATCTATTGTTCTTTGTTAGTTTAGTTAAGTATTCAGTGCTTTCAACAATTTTTTCATTGATTTTGACTGTCTGATTAACATTCTTGTCTAATGTTTTCATAGAAGCAGGTACTTTCTGAATGATTTTGCTTTGTCTTTTCGATACTGCTTCAATGTTTTTTTTTGTTTCAGGTATGGGAGTAGAGGTTTCTCCGAGTTCGTAGAAAGTGTTGCTGCGCAAGTGAGCGTCATTATGGTTGTTTTTTATTTCATTATTTTCTAAATTTCTGGTATGATTTAGAAAATCTAATGTTTCCTTTAGTTAATGTTTCTAAAGAAAACATAGGTTGCAGGCAGCACTTACGTAGTAAATATTAAGTAATCTGTGGCAGCACCTGAGCCAGATGCCTTGTATTAATTTATCGACACGCATATATTGATGTAGACACATTGTGTAATCAAGTACAACTAAAGAAGTTTTCGGCTTCATCAATTCTCAATAACAACGCAAACATAAAGTTTCTCCAGACAGCAGCATTAATGTCTAGACAATTTTTGTATGTCGTAGACAATTAGTATGGTGCAGGGAACTTATACCCCACCTGGAATGTGCACAGGCTGCCGATGCGCGGTCCGAGTGAGATAGCTTTGCGAGAGCCCTCTGTCCCTTTCATTAGTGTGACCAAACAATGTAGGTATCAAAATCATTTGATTTCATAAAATCATAATGCTATAGGTTATAGAGGATAAAATAAAATAAAACGCATGCAACGATTCATAAACATATATTTATTGGTATAAATGTACTTACAGCCATGGTCACACATTACTAAACAAAACAGTTTTATGCTACTTCTGTCTTAAATTTGTTTTCTGACCTCTAATTTTTAATGTTTGACTTTTACCGTGGCTCATCAAACGGGCGGTAAGATAATAAGATGCAATGCTTTTAGTAAGTTGCATTTCGTGTGAATCTTCACATTGAAATGATTGAACAGGATGTGGTGGATCAAAACATTCTCTCAAAATACTATAAAAGTTTTGCAAAACAAATAATATAATTTTGTTTTTATTTACCTTTTTTAATGACTGAGCTATAAAATTAAATAAGGAAAAAGTCGAAAACTTATTTGACTCCTACGTGTGTTGATAGAGAAGACTTAGAAGAGGTACTTTTATTAATGGGACTTGGCGTCAAGCCACAAATGAACTAATATCTCTGCAAAGAAACATTCAGAGGCCTTCGACAGATGGGAAGTACATCAGAAACACTCTCACTCAGTATTTCAACGGTGCCGGTAGCGTCACTTTTCAAGATAGAATGATAAATTAATACCTAGTTGATATAAATAATTCTATTAAAATTCTATTAAACGACCCTACGATATATAATTACATTACATAAGCCAGATGGACCGAATAAACATTATTAACCTTAGTTACCTATTATTAAAATAAATCTCTGTTTTGAAAGTAATCTATTCTAGTACATATTTTACCCTTAATTAGTTGAGGCACAGTTGAGGTTATCAAATAATTACTAACCACATACATAACCTAAACGTTTTGGTATTCTATAGGTACTGTTCGTGGGTCGTGGGTTCGATTCCCACACAAGACAAACATTTGTGTCCACGTTCATTGCACACAAACTTTTCTGGTCTGGGTGTTTTCTATGTATAAACATGTATTTATTTACAAAAAAGGTATTTGTGTATATTTGTCAGTTATCTACAAGTTAATAAGTTTAGTTAGGGACTAAGTAGATGGCGTTGTGTAATTCGTCCAAAAAGATTTATTGTATAGAATAGGTAGGTACCTACCTACTGAATTATAGAGGTAACATAATACACAAATGCAACTTACGTCTTCGTCGTCACTCATGAGTGAATCAACTCCCTTTCTTTTTACGTCATTTTTTTTATCTAAAAAGGTTAGTAATTCGTAGTACCAAAGGCTTGGTTTATGTACTTCACTTGTGGAAGATCCAGTTCTATTTTTTGATTCATTGACCTGAAAAGTTATCGATAAAAATAAAGTGAATAGGTACCTATAGCTTTAGCTTATTCATACGTTAAGGTAGGTACGGAATTTAATTTAATAAAAAATTATTATTACAATCAGTAAATATTTTCATACAATTATATTGTTAATTCTGGGTTTACGTAAGCAGCTATTGAAGAACAATCATAATAAGTAAATACCTACCAGGTGAACAAAAAAGTAGGTAGGTACTTAAACTACGTAATATTATGTACCTGCATTATAAAGTATTCAACAGATTTTTCGTTCAAAACTGTTATGTAGTTCTATTTTAATTAACTTTAAGTTACTTACCTTCTTCGATTCCCGTAAATAAGAAATTCTTAGATTGTCTATCTTCTTTTTTGCAGATGCCGCGTTGGCTGTAGGGTCAATTTCATTTAATTTATGAGCTAAAATATCCCATGCATTTCTTTTCTGCGTTGAGTCTTTATACGACTCGCATGTTAGGTCCCAAAGGCAGGGCAAGTCTCGATACAGCTCGAGAAGTTCTGTAACCACTTCTCGTTCTTTTTCTTGTGCCATTTTGAGAACGTTGTTGACGCATCGTCTCGTGCGTCTGCCTGCGCTCGCCGCTGCAACGTGACTGTCGTTCGCGAGGTTTTAAACAAACGGCTAGACGGTTTCAAACAAGTTTTAAACCAACGCTTCTACCAGTGGTTTCAAACGCAAGCCTTGCTGCCAAGGTTCTTTAGAGGTCAAACGAAATTTGGCATAAAACGACTATCTACACTGTTTTAAACCTCTGTTTCAAACCGCCGTTTAAAACCGTGTAGCACATGCTTTAGGATGGCTGAATTCCAAAACTGGAGTCATTTCAAAGTCATCCTCACTGACACAATTAGCGTTTACACTGGGTTTTACGCTATTGCGAAACAAAAGTTTTCGCAACGTGTACCGAAATTGAAGCGAACTCGGGTTATCATTTAAGGCACCACACCGCCTAACGCATGAAAAAAATATTTCAAGATTATCTTGCGAACATTTATAAGTTAAAAAGTATTTCATAGCGTTTTCGTTATCTTTTAGTAAATCAAGACAAAAGTTTGCAAAGCTGTATGTGTCAATAATAAATCCAAGAGCAGGAGTTTTGCGACGGTGTTCAAGGATATGTTTGTCATTGATTTTTAAACTCATCAAATAGTTCCTAGTTTCGGTGAGCGCGTTCATCCAAATTTCAAGGTTTTGCAGACGTAATGGTGACTTAAAGCCTTTGCCAAAGGGATTTTTCGAATTCAATATATCAAATATTCTATCCAAAAATCGAATATACTCAACAGTTGCTTCGCTTCCTTCAAAACGCTTATCGCCACTTTTTGTTAAGGGCAACTGAATTGCTCAACACTTGTGCTGCTAATTTGACATTCATCTTTTTACCAGAAAAAATAATGTGGTTACTAGTAAGTTTGTTGGCTAGTTTCAACCCTTCCTCTTCTTGTGTTGCATCTAATTGCTTTATAAAGTTGAATTTTATGTCACCTTTCGGAGAATTGATATTAGTTTCTGCAAAAACATTTCTGGCCAGCTTGAGCATATGGGGAGTATCTAAAATGCAGTGGATCTGGCAGTGGCAGTTGGGTGTTTAAAACTTGTCTTCATTTCAGGTAGTGTGAAACCTACATCCCAAAAGCTCATAAGTCTTGATATTAACACAAGTTCCATCACAGGTTAAGGATCTTAAGCGCCCTGTAAACGATCAAATTTGTTTGTCAAATTTTACGTTTTCATCAAACATCAACGCAAACGGTCAAACAACACTTCAAACCAATTTGTCAAACTAACTTGCAGATTCAGTTTTCTCCTTGTCGTGACGTGACGTGCTGAGCTCTTAAATATAATGAGTAATACAGATGACGCATTTTTGGCATTGACTCTAGCTTTGTGTATGAAAAGAAAAAAAATAAAAAAAAATTGTCCATAAGTATAATCTTTCGATTTTATTTTCCATAACATCGGCATGTCACGATAAATAGATATGAAATGCAACGTAAATTTGTCCGAAAGATACTACACGCTGTTGTCGTCACTGGGCGTAGCGTCCTCCATGATGCCAAACCAACGACTGAGATCATGTTTGACAAACACCGCCGTTCACGTTCAAACTTGTTTGTCAAACACGACATCAATCCAGATTTTCTGCAAACGCGACAAACACGTAGATTGTTTGACAAACGCTTCAAACAAAGCTGCAAACGATCAAATAATTTGACAAACACGTAAATTTGTCAAACAAATTTGATCGTTTACAGGGCGCTTTACTGTAATATTTTCTTCTGATAACAACCTAATGGCTGTTAATATTAACTGTGATTGAAGCTCAGCTGATATTTTGTTAATAAAAAAGTAAGCTATGGGACATTTAAATCTTTTTGTGTAAGATACAACCATGAGAACAAGGGCTTCGGTAGCTAAGGCTTCAGAGTCATTGGGTATGATTCCCCCATAATCTACATAGCCCCAAAATTTATCCGTTTTCTTATCGAATTTTATTTCTGTTCTTATTGCCATAGAATCAAAAAGAAGGGCTACATTTTTAAGAGAGGCATCCCTGGCTGCAGTTTCTTTTAAGAACATGATGACTTCCTGAATGTAACCAACACTACAGTCACGTGTAGCTAAAAGCCTTCTCAGTGTAGCTTGATGAGGGAGACACACATGTTTTCTCAAAAAAAGATACGCTTTTGGGCTGTAAAAGTGCAAAGTTAGAGCAAAAGATTTTAATTCTTCACTAAATCTTACTTTTTTGTTACTAATAGCATGATTAAACTACTCATAAATATGCACAAAATTACTTTTTATGACATCTTCGATTTCTTCTGGGTCATGGGTCTTTTTTTTGACTACATTTAACAAAGATTTAAGACTATCGATTCTCGAGTCTCTTCTTTTAACGCGCTGCTTAAGAACTTTAACTTCTCGTTTTAAATCGTCAATTTCTTTACATTCATAGCGAATTTTTTTTGTAGGAGGTTCCTCGGAGGTGCTCGGCATAGGACTGATTTCAAGCTTTTGCTCAGGAACTACTGAAATATTCCCGGGTTTTTCAACAAACACTTCTTCATCTATTACTGGAGCAGCTTGAATAACCATATGGCTTAGAACAGCTATCTCTTTTCCTGGTGGAATAATCTTAGGAAAAATAGTTGGAACAGCATCGGATTTCAGTTTTGAAACTGTTCAATGTGCTATTATATCCTGGGGCCTGAAGTGCAGACTACAAAAAACAGAATATTTTTTGATATTTGAATTACTTGGTATGACATCCAGCCACTTTTTTCTCAAAGATTCTTCACTAGGAAATCTGAAAACAATTAATAATTTAAAAAAATAAAATAAGTAAAACAATTTTTTTTAAAGTCAAGATTTTATTCAATCATGATTCATAAAATCAAAAATTATCAGAAATTATAAATCAATTAAATTAATTAAATTTTGAATAACAACATTATTTACATAAGGTATGTTGTTGATAAACCGTCTGCTATTAATTAATATTAGAATATTTTCTTTGTTTTGACTCGACCTTGAGCCACGTATAATTGACCATGGCTGAATACGTCAGATCGAAGGTCAACTCCTACCCTATCGATAGTCTGTCCCTGACTTTTATGTATTGTCATAGCATTACAGACTTGTAATGGGAATTGACGACGGTTCATTTCAATAGGACTTCCAAGTGCAACAGGAGCTTTAAAAGGAATCCTTTGTATCAAATAGGTTTCAGAGTCCGTAGGTTTTCGAACGGTGACCGGCCTCGATGTTACGTCAACTACAATAACTTTGGTACCGTTCACAAGTCTGTCAACGAAACTAAGGTTTCTCATGATCATACAAACACAACCTTTTTTTAATAGTAAGATCGTAGGTAGACCCGGAGCTTGAACTCTATGAAGTGTGTCTGGACCGAGATGAAACTCTTCAGCGAATTCAGGATCTACGCAGTCTACACTTAAGCAATGCTCTATATCACCCGGGACGCGTTCGAGGATGAGTGTGTTGATTTCTCTTACATTGACGTTGAGCGTAGATAAAATAGCACGACTGGCGCAAGTGTCTGGATTATCTAGTATGTCCACAGGAAATACAAAATCTAACAAATCACTGATTTCGGCAACGACGTTTAAATTTTCTAAACTCAATAATGACTGAGCGTTTCTACCTGTACCAATAGTGAATGATTCGCATGCCCCCGAACCCAAGGCCAACAGAAAATCGGAATATCCTTCGTTGTTCCGCGTTCGTTGTGCCATGGTTAGTGAAAATTTGGTCATATTTTGCCAAAGTGGAGATGTGTGTAGTGACGGTATAACTGCGTCTTGTTGACACCTCGCCCCCGGGACCACGGGTGGGATCTGTCTGAAATCACCTGCGAAAATTATTATTTTGTTGACAAACAATTTTGTCGAATTCATCAAGTCGCGTAGTGACCTATCCAGTATGTGTATGAGATACTTATGCGCCATAGGGGCTTCACGTACACAATCAGAGATGATTTTCGAATAAGTTAAGCACGCTGTGTTCCATTCGTTAGATTCCAGTAACCTGTATTGTCCACAATATCTATAGGCAAGCGGAACATGCTGTGTGCTGTACAACCTCCTTCATAATTTTGCGCGGCTATACCGGAGCTTGCGGTACAGAGTGCAATACCATTCATTGTTCCTCGGACGTAGGCTACTATGACGTTTAACAGAAGCGTTTTTCCTGTACCAAAAGGACCATCCAAGAATAAAGCATTCGAGATGTCACTTGATGGATGAGCAGAAGTTAACAAGTTTTGGACGTAGTCAAAAACATCTCTTTGTTCTTGTGACAACAACGGTAACCAATGCGTTACATAGTCAATCAGTCTGCCTGTCCCATATTCCATTCGTTCTCTACCTAACTCGGTAGTATCATCTTCAACAGCTGGAAGGCCATGATCTTGAACACGACTTCCATGTTTACGGAGTAGTCTATCTATTTCTGCCAGTCCTCGATTATAGGCATTCTCTTCTTCATGAGGTTGGCGATCAAGAATGTCTTCGCACAGCAAATGTTTGTATTTATCCCATAGAGTCGCAGCCGGAGCTTCGTTAGTGATCAGAAGTACGAAAAAATGACGCATTCGTCTTCCGGTGTAAAAGGCTGCGGCCTCTTGCAAACACCTTTCATATTCTTCCTCGTCGTTAGCAATGCCGACCGCACGTGCCGCGTCTTGAAATGTAATACAGTCGGGTCCACCCAGAGCATACTGATCGGCATAACTACGGCATGGAAATGTAGCTAGAAGCATACGCAAATAAAATTGCTCGCCACGGTTGATTGCCACCCAAAATAATCGGGCAACCATTTCTTTACGTTGTCTTTTCGTCACGAAATATTTACCGTTACAAATTGAATGAATTGTTACGTTTGTTGTTTTCGGCCGTGACGCGTGAATTATATAATTTTCATAAAAGCTTTGGTAAGTTAAGCAATCAAATTCTGAACCTGGTCGGCCTGTTGAAATATTTTTGCAAATCCGACATTGATCTATCGACTGCTTCTGATTCTTGACCTGGTCTGAAGTGTGTCAGTGTGTCGCCCTTCAATATGTACAGTTAATTGCTTAACATTCGGTTCTCTTGCCGTGACGTCGAATTCAAAGGTTCTCCAAGCGGCATCACAGGCACCTATATATCTTTTCGTCACGTATTGTTCGATTTCGTCGTTTCTAATTTCATCAGGAACGATCGCTACGCGCGCCTCATCCGGTCCCTTTGTCATGTATTTGAAAAGGTATTTAATTATTTTTCGTGTCGACGAAATCTCCAAGTTCATGTGGCAGTCGTATTTCAACATTAATGCGGCGTTGTAAGGTACCACCCATTGGTCATTGACAACTATTGAGCGGTTTCTATAAGTGATTATGCCAGTATTCGCCGAATTTCTTTTCAAAATAATAAAACCACGATTGTCTACAAAAGTGATATCTGTGATTTGTTATGGGAAATGTTTGTTACATTTTGCTTTATCTGAATCCCAACATAGCAGGTCAGTTCGATGATTAGGACCGCAAGGACCGTGAATCATATGCTTAAGTACAGCTTCACGCAGCCTACCGCCGGCTTCGTGTTCGGAAGGAATATCAGCTTATTACATTATCAATATCATTGTTTTGAATGGGTCCACCACCTTGTACACGAAAACATATATGTGCGTGTGGTAAACCTCGCTTTTGAAACTCTGACGTACATGAGATACTCTCATTTACCAAACCAATTTCCGCTTCGTATATCTCGCAACAATTGTGTTAGTTTTAATTTAAATACTCTAGCGCATACTGAAGCCGACGGTTACGTAGCACTTGGTGGAGTGTTTTGTTGTATCTCAGGCCATTTTGGACTACACGTACTAGTTAGAAAATAAGATGGCCTGTCGAGACGGTTCACAATCGCAATCGCATCCATATACTTGCATTTCATGTACCGCGGGCCTGACGTGAATGTATTCGGTAAGTACACGCGGCCCGGTACTACACCGCCTTCACCCAATATTGTCTCATCTTGGGCAATAGGTCGCAATGTTTCTGCGTTTTGAATTTCTTCTAGAGGAGCGGAACGCAGTTGAGTTGTCGAATTGCGTTTTTGTAAATTAGCGAAATAACGAAGACGCCCTTCCTTGGCTCTGCAGAACATGTCCGCGAGCCACTCCTCAGATAGGCGGCCAATTTGCCAAAATCTAAGCTCAGATAGCAGCAAACACCTGTAATATTTCACTTGAGACAGTTTTTGACCATTATTATCGAGAGTATTAATTGTCCAGCCGGAGCCTCCGTGCGGATATAGGAGAGGGTATTGTAACGCTTCGTTTAATGGATTAAATATATCGACAGTATGTGGCGTACTGTCGCCATTTTTCCATATACATATACTTCTCAGAACGTACGCTTCTCGTTCAGTATTGATTATATGTCAGAGATGAATGTATGTATGTTTCATCTAAATACACCAGAGGCAATGGATTTGCTGCTTTATCATTATTGCTGATTACTTGCAGATATCTTGATCTCCATGCAGATATATCATTCCGTTCCATAAGAACCTTTCTATTACTTTGAGTCTTTTTGTAGCAAAAACCCATTTGGTGAAGTAGTTTTCGAAGAGACTCACGTTGTCCTTGATAATCTATGTCTTCTTTTAGAACTGTTAGTAGTTTACCGACTGTAGGCAACTCCTTTCTCACTGCATAAAATTCATGTACTTTTCGTCGTATAACGCCCATATCGAAGTCATCGACAACAATAAAACCAGTACTTCGTTTTCTTGATTTTCCAGGCGTTCTTACTTTAGTACCGGTTTGTTCTGCTTCCTTTCCTTCTTTGACTATTTTCGAAACCAAACCTTCACAAGTTTCAGAGTCTACTCGAGTCGAGGTACATGTTTCATGAGCAACATTTATGGGATACGACTGGTCACACTCACCTGTAGCGACAGAAACTTGTTTGGTTATTTGATCAAATGGAATAATCGGAGGTTGTTGGCGAGCTTCCTCTTCAAAAAATGCTTTCACCTTCAGAATAATATTCCGGGCATCACTTTTTATAGCTTTCGGCATGATTAAAAGCGCAAAATATTTAATATCCAAAAGTAAATAGAAAACACTCAAACAGAGAGCAACTGACAACCGAACGACATTTTCATCATGGCGGCTGTAGTTCCATTTTCAGCCACTTCACAGATAAGTTGGTGGCTCTGTACAGTGGAAGATGCCTTCAGCATCTAAACATGTCTTTTTCAAAGAGTATAGTTGAACAACGTTGAGTTCGTCGTCTGATTTTTCACTTATCAAACCAATTCGCCGCAATTCTGGCTCTACACCTCCTTGTGTAAGATTATAGCCCACATTGCATTCACGAATCTGTTCGCGATGCCTATTCCTTTGTCGGGCCGAGGTTTCACGACTTATTTCTGGATGGGACTGGTGAAACTGCCTCTCGGTGAACTGTGGGGTTTGATTTTGAATAACGATCTACGGCTTTTTGATTTACCGTGGGATTTGACTCTGTATAGCGTTTAACTGTCTGTCGATGTACCGTGGGATTTGACTCCGTATAGCGTTTAACAGCTTGTCGGTGAACCGTGGGATGTGACTCGTTGTATTTTATTGAAGCAGTCAAACGTGCGTTTTGGTTTTGTTTTTGAGGTCCACGTTTTATTTTGCGTCTGATTGTTTGTGGACAGTCTGTATTTTCCGACGGTTGTTGTTCATTCAGAGACATGTTTTCTACCACTTCTTCGAAAGATAGGACTTTGATGTGGTGAATGGAATATTCGCCTCCAACAAATGCCGATTTTTTTTATAAAAGTGTCGCTAAATTGCGTGTTCCGTAAACCTTAAATAAACGTGCTAGATTGGAGTTACTGTTTTGAATATAATGGATACCGGTTTCGTCTACCTACGGCGTGAGAGTTAAATAAGTAAAAGACATCATTAGAACGCATGGGGTCAGCTACATGCACGCTGCGTGTTTCGTCTTCGGTATTATAATGTCGCCAAAATGATACAGTATCGTTTTGACCGGTAAACAGAAAGCCATTGTTTACTCATCCGTGTTCGTTGTTAGCGAAAATTTCATTTAGGTTTGATTCCAATACGTCGATCGAATTGTTCAATAGTGTGCGCGTGGACGCATATAATTGATTTAACTTCCATTCCGGCCTACATACGTTGATTTTATAATTGCCGATTTCGAGTAACGATGGTAACTCTTCCGGGTCTATTAATCGCGGTTGCTCATTCTCGCGGAGAACAGAATTGACATATATGTTGTTACCATACCCTAAAATGTTATCTATATCTACGGTCGTGAAAACGGTTTGGTTTTTAACAACTGAGTAAGCAAATCCGCAGGATGACATAACCACGCATTGTAGACCGTGTCCGCTTTTAAGACTATCATGGTTTTCATTCATTGTTCCGACTGCAATTCACCTGATACCGAGTTCATCCATGTTTGCTAACACAGCTTGTATTTCTTTTTCTGCATTGGACTCCTGAGTCGCAGACCATGTTACTTCCACGCTATCTTCATGGTGGGTATCGATCGAACTCGTTATTTCAACCACCTGATAGAAAATAATCCTTTAAATTATGTTTATTAATTTTACTGTTTTATAATTTTACAATTAAGTCTGTTTAGAAAGAGACTTAATTTTTTCACAATTGAACCTATTTCACAATTAGGATACATCGGCTCTCTTTCTGAACAGACTTAAGATCTTTGTGCGAGGAATTATAATTTTACTTATCAAACAATATTCATCAAGTGAGTTTCATGATAAACAATCATAGAGTAATGCGGCCTCTGTATGCTTTATGCAGACAACAAGCTATTAATATTAGCTATTACATCGATTTCGACGGTTTTTGACACGTAAATAACGAAAATCTTATTGCTCTATCTATACCAACGAAATGTATTCCGACTTAGGATAATACCTACTTAGTATTAATATTTAGGCCAATACTTTATCAGTTTTCTGTAATAGTATATAAGTACATACTAAACATAAAAGTTACACAGGTTATAAAATATCTAATTCGTTTTTTTATTTTGTGTTGTTTTTAATCTGGCAAAATTAGGTCTATACTGTGGTGTGCCCAGACAATAATAGACCTTTCACTCTCCTCCCATGCATGTCGTAAAAGAGTACTAAAGGAATACGCTAGGGAATGGGTTGGCCTACAACATTCACATTAGTGCTAACACCAATTCTACTTGTGCGATCGCAGATATTTGTTCAGGGTGTTCTGGGTATTTTCTATGTATAATAAAAAATATCTGTCTATGTAATATATTGTATTAAGTATATCAGTTATCTAGTACCTATAACACAAGTTCTGCTTAGCTTGGGGCTAGATAATGTTGTGTGAACTTTCCAGCATTATTATTTATTTACTATCACCTTTCATCAGCTAGCGAAGTGAAAACAAATTCAAAAGAATATACTTGCATATTATATAAAAATATATAAATAATAGATACCTAGATGAAAAAAAAATAATAGACTTACATATTTTACCTATAACTATAAGTATTGTGTTACCTTTTCACTGTTAGAAGTAGATATCAATGTTTCTTTGGACCCAAACATGTCACTGATGGTACAGTATGGAAGCTTTGCAAGACGTTGGCTTGGAATCTGTAAAAAAATTACGTCGTAAACAATAACGTTCACTTGAGATAAATAGAGTGTTTTTGGCATGCATGTTCCTTTTGGCTTCCTGGTGCTCTCTTAGAAAGGGTTTTACGAAATTCAGCCCTTAAGGGTATAAAAAGGGGTATTTAATGTTTGTATGAAAAATCTTAATGAACCAAATTGAATCTTACTGCAACGCGTTACTGCATATTTTACATTGAAATTTAAATATGGAAGCAGTACAACATTGAAATTGAACCTTACGTCAAGGCGTTATTGCATATTTTACATCGAAATTAGAATTTGGAAGCCCATGTATGTTTGAAAAGTTCCTTGAGATTCAACTTCGTTACCATGACTGTTTTTTTATTCTAATTACTAGATGGCCCGTACCTATGTTTAATTCTATCGTTTTTTTGAAAAAGTTCAATGCGTTCGAGCAACGTAGGTACTCATCTTTTATTTTTATTTTTATACTACTTGAATGACGGAACAAGCAGATGGCCCACCTTGATGTTAAGCGGTAACCTCTGCCTATGAACAGTGCATTCTCACATAGGTCACGTCCACCTAGGACGCGCCCTATGTGGCATTGCACTGCGCCCGCCACCCTGAGACATAAAGATGAAAAGTCTCATAGCCTGTAATTTCACCGGCACCCATACCCTTCAAACCGGAAAACAATAATGCAAGCACTACAGCTTTGCGGCAGAAATAGGCATGGTGGTAGTACTCCCCCGGACGAACTCTTTCACAAAAAATCTCTACTACTACTAAATGTAATGTAATGTACTATGTTTGTTCTCATATAATTTATTTGTTTCTTTGTCTGTCTGTCTGTACAAATTTACTCGAAAAACTGCTCTTACAATTTTGACGAAATAGGATAGGGTAGGATAGGGAGTTTTGAGGCCGAGATAACCGTTCTAACTTAGTCCCACACTAGGAATAATAAAAAACCCAAATTCTGAGCAAAGTCGCTTTGTTCTATAACGTCTGAAATGGGGTCGTATGGGTTTGTGAGTGTTTCTAGGGTTTGTAGGTGTTGTAAAAAAAGGGAGTCACACAAGGAGTTTTCAGGCAGAGAAAACGATCTAATTTGGTTCCTGTCTGAGCTGGTAAAAATCCCGACTTCCAAGAAATTCTCCTGAGCAAGGTACGTCGTAATGGGGTTGTATGGGTCTGTACGAGGTTTTAAGGGTTTCTCAGAGTTTAAGGCATTGTATGAACTCTAAGGAGTTACGGTATGGTATAAAGCCTGTGTTTTTATGAGTTTGAATGGCTGGTTAGAGGTTTGTAGGGCTTTTTAGGTAGTGATAGTTTTAAGGGGGAATAATTAGTTTATTTTTTGATGATCTGTATTTTTTGGGAGTTTGTTAGTTTCTCGCCCATGATCATTTGGGATTATGCTATGATGGTTTAGACTACTATGTCTGCTTGGGTAAACGATTCAACTAGGAAGGTGCTGGACTTTCTATGATGAGGTTAGCCCACAAATCCAACTCAGATGAGTAGCTTTCAGGAAACTACGCTATATCTTCACATCACAGACACTGGAGAGCCTCAAGATGAAAGTCTGTTATCGGTGCATGCTGCCAGTGATGACTTACGGTACTGAGACGTGATCACCAACTATTAGCATCACACCAGTTCAAAATCGTGCAGCGAGATATGGAGAGAGCTGTGCTCAGAGAATCCATACATGTACCTGAATCCGAAACGAAGAGATCCGTAGATGAATCAGGACCACTAACATGGCTCTCAAAATTAGCAAGTTAAAGTGGCAATGGGCAGGTCATATAGCTCGCAGAACCAACAACCGTTGAGGAATAATTGCTGTCGAAAGGCAACCTTGAACCGGGCGAGTAGAAAGCCTCCTCGATGGGCCGACGACATGTTAAGTCACAGGAAGTCGTTGCATGCAGGCGGCTCAGGACGTTCATTGTGGCATTCTATAGGGGTGGCCTATGGCCAGCAGTGGACTTAAGTATACCTACAGGTTGATATTTGTACCAGCAACTATTTACAGAATGCATAGTACGAGTAGGTAGATACTACCTAATCCACGCGCGGACGAAGTCGCGAGCGGGTCAGCTAGCGCTGACGCGTTATTGCATATTTAACAATGAAATTAAATTTTTTGAAGCCGATATAGTTAGATTTATTCTGAACTAGCTGTACCCGCGCGGTTTCACTCGCGTGTTTCATACGTTCGAGTTTATTAGAAAGTTGCAGTTCCAAGCACAGACAAACAGTGTAGTTAGAAAATGAACCAAGTGCACTTCAGGCCTCGCGCATTAAGGGTTCCGTACCAAATGTAGTAAAATAAAGTAAGTATTAAGTACATTACTTAATGGGCTCTAAAAAATTAAATCCTACATGCATTTTACATTCAGGACAGTTTTTAGGTTTCCGTACACAAAGGGTAAAACGGGAACCTATTACTAAGGCTCGGCTCACGAACCGTGATAGTTAGACAGTTGAAATTTTCACAGATGATGTATTTATATTGCCGGTATAACAACAAATACTAAAAAACAGAATAAAACTAATATTTAAGGGAGCTCCCATACAAAAAACTTTGTTTTTCTTAGTTGTGTTATGTTCTTAGTTATGTATATATTTGGATTCTGGTCAGTAAGATACATAAATACCTTATAAATATGACATTGATTATAATTGTGGAAAGTTGTTCTTTCTCGATGCGCCTGGTGGAACGGGAAAAACTTTCTTATTAAATCTACTGCTGGCCACGGTAAGACGCGTCAAGAATATTACCGTTGCCGTTGCTTCTTCGGGTATTGCCGCTACCTTGCTCGACGGTGGCAAGACTTTTCATTCTGCTTTCAAGCTGCCTCTAAACCTAAACTCTTGTGAGTCTGCTCTTTGTAACATTCCCAAACAAAGTAATATGGCTCGGGTGCTAATTAAAGAAGCAAAATTAATTGTATGGAATGAGTGCACTATGGCTCACAAAGGCGGTGTAGAGGCTCTTGACAGAACACTACAGGACATTAGAGCTCAAAACCGCCTAATCGGTGGGTTGAAGGTCCTTTTGGCTGTTGACTTTAGACAGACCTTGCCTGTTATTCCACCAGGCACACGTACCAACGAAGTCAAGGCCTGTCACTTATCATCGATATTGTGGCATCACGACAAAGTTCTGCCCTTAATAGTTAATATGCGCGTGCAGCTATACCGAGAGCCGTGGGCAGAAGAGTTTTCAAAATTATAACTAGATGGCATGGTGATGGCAATATTTTTAAAGAGGATGGGCAAATAGCCATTCCTAGCATCCTTTGTTATGTTGTGGTGGATCTGGACAGTCTCACTAACAGAATATATTCCAACATTAATCAGGCTAATGTAACTTATTTAAGAGAAAGAGCTATTATAACTCCAAAAAACAATTCTGCCAACAACATAAACAACTATTTGTTGGAGAAACTTTTAACTGAACGAGTAAAATATAAATCTGTGGATGAGGTACTAGAGGTTGGGGAAGCTTTTTACTATCCTGTGGAGTTGTTAAATAGTCTCGACCCACCAGGATTACCACCCCATGAACTCCACCTCAAGGTTGGTGCTCCAATCATTTGTTACTGCGAAATCTGCAACCGCCCAAACTATGCAACGGTACAAGGCTGCAGGTCCGCCAACTTCAAAATAATGTGATCGAAGCAACTATTTTACAGGCGTCAGTCAAGCAGAAACAGTTTTTATCGCTCGAATCCCACTTATCCCTTCAGATTATCATTTTGAATTCAAACGATTACAATTTCCCGTAAAACTTTGCTACGCAATGACTATCAACAAGGCACAGGGCCAAACTTTAAAAGAAGCTGGGGTGGACCTGAGAAGTGACGACTGTTTCTCACATGGTCACCTATAATATGTGGCGTGTTCTAGAGTCAGTTCACCCGAAAACCTCATAATACTGCAACCAACAAATAAAACACGATATGTAGTTTACAAGGAGGTCTTGCAGACTTATAATAACCGGATGTAAAAAAAGATAATTTGTATATAGCATAGATAAAATAATACTGTGTATAGTATACTTGTAAATCCATCTCTTTTCTGTAATCATTCCTTGCTTCTCTTAAAACTATCACAAAAACTATTCATAAAATGCAATTTTTGACGAATTTGTGTCCTTCCGTTCCATCCGTCCGTCCTTCTGTCACATTAGAGTCTAGCGGCTAAACCTTTTAACCTACAGTCTTCATATTTATTAGGTATTTATATATCTGACTGACCAGAATCCAAATATATACATAACTAAAAACTATTTTGTTTTTTTTTGTGAAGATGGCTCCCGTCAAGTAAATAATAAAACCGGCCAAGTGCGAGTCAGACTGGCGCACGAAGGGTTCCGTACCATTATCTATAAAAACGGCAAAAAAAACACGTTTGTAAAAAAACAATTAAAATTGCACGCAAAATGTGGTCACCCATCCAAAAACTGACCACACTGATCATTGCTTATCCTATATTTGGATAAAACACGTTTGTTGTATGGGAGCCCACATAAACGTATATTTTATTAGATTTTTTAGTATTTGTTGATATAGCGGCAACAGAAATACATCATCTTTGAAAATTTCAACTGTCTAACTATCACGGTTCATGCGATACAGCCTGGTGACACCATTAACTATAAAAACAGCCAAGTTTGAGTCGGATTCGTGCACGAAGGGTTCCGTACCATTATGTATAAAAACGGCAAAAAACCAGGTTTGTTAAGATAAAAAAAAAAACTTCCAAAAAGTGGTCACCCATCCAAAAACTGACCTCGCCGAGCATTGCTTAACCTTCATTTGGAAAAATCACGTTTGTTGTATGGGAGCCACCTTATTATATTAATATTTATTTTATTGTATTTTTTAGTATTTGTTGATATAGCGGCATCAAAAATACATCATCTTTGAAAATTTAAGTTGTCTAACTATCACGGTTCATGAGATACAGCCTGTTGACACCATTATCTATAAAAACGGCAAAAAAAAAACAAGTTTTTTGTATGGGAGATCCCCTAAATATTTATTTTATTCCGTTTTTTAGTATTTGTTGTTATAGCGGCATCAGAAATACATCATCTGTGAAAATTTAAACTGTCTAACTATCAAATAAAAATAAATAAATAATGCTGGACAGTTTACACAACATTATCTAGCTAAGCAGAGCTTGTGTTATACAATATATAACATAGATAGATATATTTTTTATTATGCATAGAAAATACCCAGAACACCCTGAACAAATGTCTGCATATCGCACAAATATTTGTTCCGAGGCGGAAATCGAACCCGCAACCTCCAACGTCGCAGGCGAACGTTCGCCCGCCGCGCCACAGAGGTCCTCCAACTATCATGATTCTTGAGATATAACCTGGTGACAGACAGACAGAAAGACGGCCAGCCGAGCCTTAGTAATAGGATCTGGTTTTACCCTTTGGGTACGGAACCCTAAAAACATAAAAACAAAGTTTTTTGTATGGGAACCCCCTTAAATAATAATTTTATTCTGTTTTTTTGTATTTGTTGATATAGCAGCAACAGAAATAGAAAATTTCAACTGTCTGACTATCACGGTTCATGAGCAGAGTCTTAGTAATAGGTTCCCGTTTTACCCTTTGGGTACGGAACCCTAAAAACTGTCCTGTGTGTAAAATGCATGTGGGATTTATTTTTTTAGAGCCCGTTATGTAATGTACAAAAAATACTACTTTATTATACTACATTTGGTACGGAACCTTTAATGCGCGAGGTCTGACGTGCACTTGGTTCGCTTTCTTGGAACTACACTGTTTGTCTGTGCTTGGAACTGAGAAACTCGAACGTATGAAACACGCGAGTGAAACCGCGCTGGTACAGCTAGTCATTTTATAATAGTAGAATGCTGTTTATGCTAGAATTAAGATTTATGCCGTATCTTTAATCTTTTGCATCGTGTCACTTCTTTATCTTGAGTGAGTAAGAAAATTGAAGTAAAGAAATACAAACATTAAGAAAGAACATAGAGTGTGATATTAGTTAAATACAATATACTGCCTCGCAGTTGTTCATTGTTCTTCTCTTGTTATCGCACTATCATGTTTCTGGCGCGCAGACAAGCGTGTTGACAACTTTTACACGATTATAATATACATATTCCAATATTTTAATTGCAGTTAGCTATTTTCATTTATTTTTCATTATTTACAAAATTCATGCCACAAAGCTATTTCAATTGAATAAGTATTATTACCATACTTATTTCTGCCGCAAAGCCGTAGTGCGCGCATTGCTGTGCTTCAGTTAGAAGAGTATGTGTGCGTGGGTGCCGGTTAAATTACAGGCACGTGAATTTTTTTATCTTAATGTCTCAGGGTGGCGGACGCAGTGCAATGCCACATATGGTGCATCCTAGGTGGACGTGACCTATGCAATAATGCACTGTTCATAGGGTACCGTTTTACATCAGGTGGGGCAACTGCTTGATCATTGCTGTTGTCATTCCAAAATGTGTTAAAAAAATAAACATACAGAGATAGACAAACCGTGCAACTATTTTATTTTGCACTATTTAAATTTATAAATGTTAATACTTACACTTCCAGATTGTGTAAATTCTGCCTTCCTTCCACTCGACACCACCAAAACGACACCATCCGTGGTGTCGTATGGAATCTCTAGTCCATACGACACCACCCTAGTGATGTCCAGAAACGCGTGTTTTTGACTAACAGCTCCCAGTTCATTAAAATAAATAAATAAATATCAGACAACATCACATACGGGTATGGCCGCAAAAAATTGTACAAATAACTTACATGACATCGTTACGCTTGTTACGTACATGACTGAATGTAACATACATGACCATTATAAAGCTTAGGTCATAATACAATCTAGTTTTATGCAGAAGCTAAGGAAAAAGAAAACAAAATGTGTAGAGAGATCACAATCTGTGGTTTAATCATCAAACTCTTAGAAATAGATACAGCAACCATCTTCACCATTTTTCAAATAATAGTCTTTTGAGTTTATTGACATAATTTCAACTTTTTTTACTATACACACTGCGGGTACAACATCATATTCTACTTTTCTGGTAACAATGAATTTTAGCGTTGGTTTTTTTATGGTTTTTAAAAACCTTATCTTAAAAAAATTTTCATTATCTTTCTGAAAATTTTCGACAATAAAACCTATGTAGTACGTCCACTTATTTTTGGTGTAATATCTTACAATCACACTGTCATTAATATTCATTGGAATTTCTTTGGTTTCATTATTTATTTCTGTCTCAGTTTCTTTGGTTTCATTATTTATTTCTGTCTCAGTACTATACTGAATATTACGTTCCATCCCTGTAAATAAACATTTCGATTAACATTAGTCATTAACAAATAAATTCGAAAAGCAAATACTTATAAATCTTTTATTAATAGCATAGATACATTTAATAGATAAATGTTTTTGTTTTTGTAAATAAAATATTGAATATAACTTAAATTAACTGGCCGAAATTAGTTAATAATAATTAAAATACCTTCAGTGGAATTGTTTTCATCAATGTTTTCTTTATTTGTGTAAAGATTCTCATTTTCGTAGTTATTTTTATTATTATTTAATATCCCTGTAATTAAGAATTACAATTAATAAATATACTTTGTAAGTACTGATTTACCATAAGTATGGTAATTGTCCGTCTTTAAAACTTTCTGTTTACCTATGGCAGTATTATCAGTATGAGTATTGTCATCGATTTTTTTTTCAGTGTTTTGTTTCTCCGTGTTATTTTTGCTGTCATTTCTTATGTTTTTATTCTCTTCTTCAGATGTCGCTTCTATTTCTGTAACAAAAGATATTGTTTATATGTATACTGTATATTTGAAACAAACGACACTTGAAATTTGATATAGGTACCTCCATCATCGTCAGATAATTTTTCCTCACAATAACCTTCTTCTGAAGAATCATGTAATGAATACGTATCGTCATCGTCTGAGCTTTCAACGAGATTCCTTGCCGTTCTTTGCGTGCATTTAGTCGGTTTTCGTACACCCGAAATTGATGGCGTAGGGTGGTCATAAATGTTTTCCTTATAGGATTTTCTACACAGATTAAAGTCTTTGCTTATTTTCTGCATATTTTCAATTTGCAGCGCTTCAAAGTCTTCAAAACTTTCATATCTCATATTTTCTGGCCGGTATCTGATTTCTGAAAGAACAGTTACTTTTGCTTTCTTTTTTTCTGTTTGTTGTATAAGTATATTATTATCATCTTCACTTATTTTCCTTTTTGACTGAGATGAATTTATTAGTTTTTTATCACATTGATTAGTTTTAGTTTTCTTTACCAGTATATGTTTCTTTATGTCAAAGCATTCGCAGTAACCACGCAAATCTCCACAAAAGCAACTTAAACTTCTGAACCGTATTTCATTATTCATTTGACTGTTACTTATTTGGTGTAAGTTCATTGTCTGAGGAACAGGCGTCAGATCTTCTTCGACTGCAGAAATATCAGCCGCATTGACATAAAAAGTCATTACAGTTGTGTCAGAGTTTTTAAGACATGTATAGGCTGTGTATGCGTCTGGTATGTCAGTGCCGTGTTTAACGTTGTCGTCTAGTCTGCGTTTAAGTCCTCCTCCTACTCCGTCCGCAGCTCCCTTTCCATGAGCAGATTCACTGAAGTTCCATGTTGAAAGTGGGAATCCCATGCTCTTTGTGTATTTCGTAAACAAAAAAAAGTTCTTTTTTTGTTTGTATTGCGTCGCTGGCCCATCGGAGAAGAAATGCACTGCATTAACAAGTGGATAATGTTCTCTAACGTAACTTAATATAGGCTTTAAATGTGCCCAAATTGCCTCAGGACCATGTTCATTACAGGCCGATAGTGACGCAAATGATTGTGCCTTTTTTTCTTTGGCATACACAACGCCTGTATGGATAGTCACCTGTGACTTTGATGCTCCGAAGTGCATAGATTGCACTTCTGTTGCAAGCTTGCATACGTAATTTTCACTAAAGTCAATGTGAATGGCCACTTCCGTGTCCTTTAAGTTTTTAATACATGACAAATATTGTGAGTATTGGTGCTTTATGTTAAATACGTGTTTTTTCATAACATTAAGTTCCTGATTAAAGGATTCTGTGAGTGTTTTCAAATTGTCTTCAACAACTTTTTTTACCATCTTCTTAGTAGTCATAGTTTTGCCATCGCTTTTGTTTATGTATGTATGTGTCTGCATTGAAAATTCGGTCCAAGTAACAATATCCTCCATGTTTCTATTATCTTCGTCAAAATTGATACGCTTATTGACACACGTGGAACATTCACCATAGGCGCATGCTTTAAAATCCAAGTCACACACGACGTTCAATAAGATTTCATTCAAACTAGTAGTTTCAATCATTCCCAAAGCGTTTAACTTCTCAATTTTCATGGAGAAATTTTCGTGTTTTACGCACCCACATGTTTCACGATTAGAAAGTTTTGGTTTTAGCACGTAAAATGGCCTGTACTTCTTGAATGCAGTCAATTTTGCAGTGCCTCCTTCTGCTCTGTACTTTTTGTAAAGCTCCTTTAAGGTATTTAGTAAGTAACGTCTTTGTTTTTTAATTTTACCTTTAGTCTTGAATTCTTTTCTTCCAGCGGTCGCCCGACTTACATCGTCTCTTTCGTAAAATTGGATTATTTTATTGATTATAATTCTGTTCTTTCTGATAGTATTTTTTTGTTGACGAGCCCGTCCTTTTAACCCAAATATCTTGCTCGTTATCTCACTCTTCTTGTTATATTTTTGTACGTATTTGTTCCCAATTATTTGTTTAAGTGTATTTCGTTCTGTATTATTTTCAGTATTCTCATATGTATCTTTAATTGCATTCACTAAAACATGATGAGTCAAAAGCTGTCTCTTGACTTTGTCCTTTTGTTCTTGAGAAATGTCTGGCAGGTTTTGTTCTAGAAAACTGTTAGATTTTGTTAATGGTGTCATATCTCTCTCATCTTGAATCTGTGGTTGTGCTTCATCATCAATCAGTGGTTGTGATATACATTTCAGTTCGTCAACAAGCGTAACCAATTTTTTATTTTTTTGCATGTATCGTTTACACTTTTTTTTAATAGATTTAAGTTCTTTCGCCAATTTATCTATTTTTTCTTCATATAGAGATCTTTGTCTAGCCCATCTTCTTCGTAGTCTTCGAACCAAGGTAGTGTTTTCCTGTGTTTTAGCTTTAGCATCGTTTTCATTTGTGGTGTCATCATTTTTCTCAGTTTCTTTTGACTTCATTCTGTGGCGGTTTTGACTTTCTCTCCACTCTTTTCTTTTCTTTCTTTTTAATTCTTCGGGACATTCCATAATTTTTGCTCTTTTTCTATTTCTCTCTGCATTTTTGGATTTGATCTCTTCATACTTCGCAGGATTTTCATTTCGTAACTTTTCACGATATTTTTTTTGCCTTTCGGCATTTGTCAAAGGCATCTGAAAAATTAATATTTTTTTACCGAATTTTATGGTTCATTTGTTATTTTAGGAAAAGTAGTGTAATCTCCGCCTTACAATTGGTCATGTATGTAACGTTACACATTTCGTTACACATTGTAACATTCATGACATACGAAATCGTGGGACATAACCTAGAATTCAAATAATCATTGATTGCAAACTACTATTGATTGTGACGTAGGTTGACCGTATTCTATGATAATTAAACCTTTTAGACAAGTTAACAGAAAAACATAATAAGCGGTACTTACCTTGCAATCACACACTTAAAACAATAGTATTTTGAGCGACAAGTCAGACGTCAACACAAAATCACCATTGACATTCAAACAAACATGGCCGACTTTTTTTTCTGAATGTTGGCGTCTTGCTCAGTAGTGTTGCCATATGAAAATACCAAACATAACCAAATAACACACCGGAAACCTAAAGAAACAAACGTTACATCCATGACGTTACACACTCAAAAAAAAAGTGGACACTTTTTTAAAAATGATTAAATGGGTGACAAAAACGATATTTTTCTTTTGCACGTTTAGAAATAGATTGAAAATATATCGTAAAGCTAAAGTTAAATTTAATATTTTGAGAAAAAACACTCCTTTTCCAAGTGTTGGCAGTTTTTGATACAAAGGGTGCAGTTGGACAAAAAAAAACTAGTATGTGGGGAAAATCAGCAATATTTTATATAATACATTTTTATTTTTTTTCATTAGGGTAGGTAGATATATTTCATGAAAATAATCATAACAGAAGTTCATCGTTCAGAACAATGTTCAACAAAACTCATTTATCAAATAACTTGGACATCACGACAATTTTAAAATGGGGACAAAACAAAAATAACGTTGTACAATTTTTTGCGGCCATACCCACACATTGATCCGACCCCAAAGTTATTATTTCAAGTTATCTATAGTTAAACGATAATTAATAAAACAGAGTTTATGAAATATTATTTTTTTATTTCAGTGAAGTAAGTTGTTATGTAGGTATTAAAGAACCGACCGGAAAACTAGTCTTGCAGCGTGTCCACAATTGTTGTTACGTGCTTGTAATAGGCCTTAATGAACTTTTCTATTAGTGTGTCTTCTCCGGGAAAAAAACTTTCAGCCAACAATTTTGCTGTATTTAATACAATCTGAGCATCACTCAAATGGTCCGTTTGGGTACAATTATCCTTCATATTTTGTTCCATTTGCGTTTTCACGGACATATAAATGTCTGGTGAGACGTCGTCATCTCTACACTCTACAACATACTCTTGAGTATCCTGCATTTGAAACACATCATCGGGCGAGAGTTGGTATTTAGGTTGAAAACTCAAAATTGATTGACTCTCCATACTTTCTAAATTATGTTATTAAGTATTTATATATTTCTAAATACAATAGTAATAGCACAGTGAACAAAACAGAAAACAACTGAATTCAGAAACGCCACAGTGACATACTTATATTCTTTAATGTCATGTGCTAGCATTATGGAAACATTAAAAAAGTTTCTACTCCGATTTACCCGATGATGTGATACTCTGTTTAAAAAAACCTCTATCTGAGTTCATCTAAAGCCTTGGCCACAGTGATATCACCATTGATTAATTGCATTTGAACATCAAGTATAAAGTCATCATCCACAATGTATTTACTCTTCCTTTTTTGTTCTAAAGCTTCCATACCTAAGTATTTATTCATTTTATTCATGGTTCTGGTCAAAGTAACTGTTGTCTTGTTTATTCCCTTTATTAGTTTCGAATGAAAACCTTCGGATACATTATCGGTACGATGTCTTTCACCATATACGCTAAAAAGATCTGGGGAGTGAGTTTTTAACCAATAATTTTCGATGTAACGTATAAATCTGGTCATGTTTATATTATTAATTCTATAAATTTGGGGTTTGATATACTCCCATCCTTCTGAAGTACATTGTGGTGGCAAGAGCGGTAAGGCCGCTGTTAGAGAGACAATTCTTTTTTCCGGTTTGGTTTCATTATTTTTAAACTTTTTGGCATTTTTACTAATATTTTTGCACCAGCGTATTTAGCAGCCTTTTATTATTACATTTGGATATTCTTCTTTTATAGCGTTAATTGCTGCGGACTCATAGTCACAATGTAAAGGTTTAAATTCTGGTAATTGTGATTGAATCATGTGGAATAATAACTCATAGCTTTTCTGTGTTCGATTAGTCATAAATGCACTGATAAGTGGTACCACTTTTGTTTCTTCAAAAGTGCTGCCTATGTCACCAAGAATATTGTAAATTTGTTGGAAGGGAGTCGGGCAGACTGCAAAAGTTCCATCAACGAAATACTCAGTGATTTTACAAATCATTACACGACAACGTTTGGGACAAAACACCAATATGCGAGTACCATCATAATAGTAATCCGCTAATATAGACTCGCGAAATCTTACCGGTACAGTGACCTCATTTATAGATTTAAAAATTGTAGCGGGAACTCCAAGTTCTTTATTTCTTGCATCATAAAGAAATTGTTTAATACTTTTAAACTTTGGAATTGCATTCAGTAAATCATGACCTTTTTCTTTCAATGTAAACACATTATCTTCATATAAGGTTGGTATTGGTTGGTCAGATGTAATAACCTTATTTCGTAATGCGTTTGTTACCAGCAAACGGTCATTTGCAAAGGCGTCTCTTCCGCAAGTGTGATCTTTGGTCTTTAAAGTAAAGTAAAAGTTTATTTTGATAAAAACCATACACGGTACAATTTATAATATAAACTGTGCCTGCCGTGTATAGTGCTGTCAAAAAGGGTCCGTGCTCAGCATTATGCTGCAGTACTACTGTTCTTTGTAATTATGTCATTCTAAAAAGTAATATTAAAATTTATTCTAGTAAAATAAGTAAAGGCTATGGAATACTCGAAAAAATTACAAATGAAAAGGATACTTACCATTATAGTTATCGTACCTGGACACTTTGTCCTTTTGAAGCTAGTGCATCTCCATAACACTGAGCCGTTTTTATATCCCTTGTGACGGTGAAATTTATACGTTTGCCAGAGCAAAGCTGTTCCGCCATTAGTTTTTATGTATTTTATGTCGTCAGTATTAGTATCCATGTCCATTGTGAAAAATTAAAATATTCGGACGGAAAGACAATAATATGCAAATTGCAATGAACAATGTCAAGATGACCATTTGAGTGACAGATAAATATAAACTTTATCAAATGACATACCTCTTTAATGAAACTGCTTGAACTTAATTGGAGTTTTCATATCAACAACTTTGTATGTAGGTAACCTCACTATTAGTCGGTGGTGTCGTATGGACTAGTGATTCCATACGACACCACCGATGGTGTCGTTTTGGTGGTGTCGAGTGGAAGGAAGGAAATTCTGATGTACTCAATGATTCTCCGGATTTTAATACAACCACGTTCTGAGTTCCAAATGCCAAGTCTGTTGTAACCTGCAAAATATTTTTAATATTTTTTACAATTTAGGCACACGACACGTTGCGACGGCGGTGCGGCGTCGGAGTGGTTTCGCTGCGTCGTCTTACTTAGTAATATCAGTGGCATGTCACACGATGCGCTGCGGCGCCGCACCGGACTTGCAACCACCGAGACGAAGCAGGGAGGGATAAATGCGTTGCGACGCCGGAGTGTGAATAGGATGTGACGTCATCTTTGCAGTACGGCGCGGCACCGCTCGTGTGCCCGCCGATACGGTGAAATCTTTGCGGTGCGGCGCCGCAACGCATCGTGTGCCCCCGGAATTGGTCATTTGTATTTTTTTAATTTTGTATGTATTAGGAGATTTTTAATCCCTCCCGAATCACCTCACATACTTGTATAAGTTGTATATTATTATTTCTGTAAATAAATCTATAATTACTTATGGTTTTATTTGATACTTGCCTAGTCTTATGCCCGGTTTACATTATTCCAGTCCAGTGATCTAGCGAGATTCCAGTCCAGTGCTGGACTGGATCTGTAACGTCTACATTATTCCAGTTATTTAGAAGCCGTTGAAGTGTGAACACTATAGTGACAATGATTTCAAGAAGAGATCAGTTTCGAAAATGTTTCAAACGTGCTCAATCAGTCTTGCTACAAGAAGTTATTAATGAGGATGATAAGGAACTAAAAAAAAAGGAACGGATTTGGGTGAGAAATTGGATCAGCGAAAGAGATCAAAAAGGAGGGTCAGCAATACTTTTGCAACAACTGAAGATAGAAGATCCCAATGAATATAGACTGGCACTGAGAATGACAGCAGAAAACTTTGAAGAACTGTTATCATTAGTTTCGATTAATATCCAGCGTAAGAATACGTTGTTCAGAGATGCTATACCCGCAAAATTAAAATTAGAAGTCACTCTTTCTTTTTTAAGTACTGGAGATAGTTACAGAAGCCTCAGTCGTATGTTTCGATTGCCAAAACCAACTTTTTCAAAAATTATACTAGAAGTCTGTCAAGAAATTAAAAGGGCATTAAAAGACCACATCAAGGTAATTTTTTTTTATTAAGTATCATATCTATGACAAATTAAGCATTATTGAAAGCATTCATGATTATATTAATGTATTCTGGGTCATCGCTTACTACATTTAACGAGTCCTCGGTGGTTTGTGTATCTACAGACGCTGGACTATTCAATGGCATATAAGTACTACTACTCGTGCTTGGTCTTGACGCATAATTGTAATTTGGTCTATTCGGTTTTATAGGACTATTCAAATCGTGTAGTCGAAATCTTGTTATCACACTCTGTATTTCTTCTTGGCCTAGGATAGCCTGTTCTGTAGAAAGGGTTCTTAATTGCTTCGCAATGTGTTTCCCGAAGATGTCGAATTCATCTTCCACTGTTTCTGATTTGGATAAATCGTATTGCATATATTTCATGCTACTGACTATTGTAGACAGCTGTGAAATTATACTTCTTTTCGTTCGCGGTTCTGATAGACTTACTTCTGGGTTTGTATGGGTAGGGTTGGTCCCACATTGGTCACTAGGTTGAGTATTGTCAGTATTTTCTTTATTTTGAGCATCATCAGTATTTTCCTGAAAATAAAATATTTTTACTTTCTTTTTGCAGATACCCACTGCGGAACAATGGAAACAAGTCGAGGAAGGCTTTCGGAATAAGTGGAACTTTCCTTTGTGCTACGGAGCGTTAGACGGAAAACACATAAAAATTACTGGCTCCTATGAATATGGAAGTACGATCTTTAATTATAAAAAAGAAAACAGCATAGTATTGATGGCTCTTGTTGACCATGATTACTGTTTTACGTATATCAATGTGGGCGCAAATGGAAGCGCTTCGGATGGTGGTATTTTCAAAAACTGTTCCATTTTTACTGAATTAGAAAATGGCAGTTTTATTCCAGAAGATGGAGTGATTGTAGCTGATGCAGCATTTCCACTAAAAACATACTTAATGAAACCATATCCTGGGGCTAATTTAACTTTTGAACAAAAAATATATAATTACAGGCTGTCCCGTGCTAGACGCATTGTAGAAAACGCTTTTGGAATATTAGTAAGTCGATTCAGAATTTTCGAAAAAGCTATTTCAACTAAGTTACATACTGTGGATCACATTGTGTATGCAGCTTGCTCCCTACACAATTGATTGAGAAAAAAGTCAAGCAATTATATGACTACTTCTTGTGTAGACCATGACGATCACAACGACCATCATTTGATTAATGGAACATGGAGATCCGAAATAACCTCTTT
Source organism: Operophtera brumata (assembly GCA_932527175.1). NCBI lineage: Eukaryota > Metazoa > Arthropoda > Insecta > Lepidoptera > Geometridae > Operophtera > Operophtera brumata. The sequence continues at coordinate 42,677,997 of OW052226.1, read as the reverse complement.
AGATAGTATCATACAGCAGGGCAGTAACAACTCAGCAACACATGCCAGGGAAAAAAGAACTCAATTTACTAATTATTTTGTGAACGAAGGAAAAGTACCATGGCAAAATCTGTAAATATTGCATTGCAAAGTTTTGGTGTTGCCGCATAATATCCACCCTAGGCGGGTTTGTTGGGCAATTAATGCCGTCTGATCTGATCGGCATATACCTTCCAAAATGATATTTGAGTATATGTCTGCTCCTAACAAAATGTCGATTGGGCGACTGATATTGAAGTTCGGATCTGCTAGTTGGATGTTTTCTAAATAATCCCATGCTGGTTTAGAAAACGTGCTGATTGGTAAATGCTTTGTGAGGTTTTTCATGATATAAGCCTCTGTACTGATATGATAATTATTGTTAGTTGGTGTACAACTGATGGTTACCATTCCCTTGCACATGTTATCTTTCGCTCCTATTCTGCTGATAATGCCTTTACATTTTTGACGTTGTAATCCTAATTGTTGTGCGGCGTTTTCCGTGATCAGGGAAGTTTGCGATCCTTGATCGATAAGAGCTCTCATTGTCTGATAGGTGCCGTCAACTTTCTTAACTTTGATCATGGCTGTTGATAACAGAATTTCGTGTGCTTCATCCTGTTGCGTCACGTGTGAGTTTGAGTTACGCTGATTTGTACTTGGTGTGTCATTTACATTTTGCTTGAACATGTCGTGAAGTATCGTATTATGACACCCGTCGCATTCCCGGCAACGTTTAACAGAGAAACATTCTTTGCCTTTGTGATCATAAAGACAATTATTGCATAAATTATGTTTTTGCATAAACTGCTTCTTGCTTGCTGTGGACATTTCTAAGAATCTTTTGCAATAAAATATTCCGTGCTCACTGTTGCAAGCGGGGCATATTTTGGTTGAAAGGAATTTTTTGCTTGAAGTGGATTGTGAAATGTCTTTGTTGCTTTGATATGATTGTTTAAAATCCGATGATTTTAGATGATTAAACTTGTTACATGATTTTTGTACTTGTTGTTTCTGATTGCTATTGTCTTGCTTTCTTCTGCTAGCCTCCATGCTCGTGAATTGGCTCTCTAAGAAAGTAAGAAATTCTGATAGTACAGGTAATTCTCGAGGCTGTTTGACCGATTTCATGTATTCACTGTGCGTGTCGCTGTCTAACTTCTGACACAGAATATACACAATAAATGGGTCCCATGACGTGACGTCCGTTCCTAGATTTTTAATAGCATTCATGGTCTCCTGTGTGGTGTCGTGAATGCGTTTGATGTGGTTGACGGAAGCTTAATTTGTTAGCTTAGTCAGAGTCAGAGTCAGAGTCAGAGTCAGTGTCAGTGTCAGTGTCAGTGCCAGTGTCAGTGTCAGTGCCAGTGCCAGTGCCAGTGTCATATTTGTTGATGCCAGTGCCAGTGTCAGTGTCAGTGTCATATTTGTTGACCAGTTACCATATTAAAAATTAATAGGAAGGTTGATGTAGGTACTTGAGTTGTGACACTGAGTATATGGCTTTGTCAGAAGCATGTCGTGAAGTAATTTATTTGCAGAATTTGGAAATTGAAATTACAGGTTGTTGTAAATAAAATTGTATTATACAATGAAATGACAGTCAGAACGCAATGAAGCTGGCAAATAATCATCAATTTCATAAACGCTCTAAACACATTGATGTGCGGTATAATTTTATTAGAGATGTAATTAGTAAAGACATGGTATGTTGTTTGTTATATGTTTGTATTTATTTTAAGGCAAATTAGTTTCTAAGCTATATTATAAGCTTTCTTTTGTAATTAGTTTTAGCACGCCAACCTTTTTTGTATCATCCTCATGGATGACTGGCAGAAAATGCTGCTTAGCATTAAGTCCTCCACTTGTACAATTTCCTTGTGTTTTGTGCAATAAAGAATTAAATAATAAATAATGGTTGAAACAAAGTATTTGCCAACTGATAATATGCCCGCTGACTTATTAGCTAAGGGTTAAACAGGCATAAACACTATAAATTTATCATTACTTATGCTGATGTGTAACTGTAGTACCTAGGTATGTAAGTTTATTTTTGGTTTTGTTATAGTGGAGGTGTTAGAATAGATATCAAAACATATTTACTACTGCCATCTATTATGACATAAGTGTACTAAAGATGTCTATGATCTGTGTAGCCATGTAGTAGGTACTTATGAAATAAATTACTCGTTCGATAACTGCCAACGGCTCGTTTTATTAGATGTTCAAGTCTAAATTTGCTGGCAGATACTGGTTTCTTTCTTTATTCGTTTCACTGGTTCGTTCTAAAGAGCCAGTATGGTGAAAAATACTTCTTTCATGATAAAAATGACCTACTTCTTACATAAAAACCCTACAAATACCTACTCGGGTCAGTGCCGCGTTTGGTCCCTTTAGATAGAGCCAACGGTTCTATGCGGTATATAGCTATGGTTTAGCGATCCTTATGCTCCAGATCTTAAGGTGCACAATGGCGTACTGATTTATGAAAGCGCCCATGCGTCGTAAAAGGGAACAAATATTTCATTAAAAAAAGCTTCTATGGTCATTCATACCAGATGTCACAGTCAGTACCCATGGCTACGACCGTACATTTCTCGCAGTTCATTCGTTCTGCTTGTTAGTGTCAGATAAACATCTAATGTCATTGACATCCAACTATTTCGTGTATTGTTTACTTTTAGTATTGTTATGAGATGAAGTTATTTATTTAGAAAAACGTATCACGCTACATCAGAGTGTACATAATTTAAGTCTTTTTCCTCAGTGTTCCCTTATCTACACCCACCCCTTGTTGAATCTGAAGCTCTTGTATGCAATTACAGAAGAGAATAATAAAGATAATGTGTTCAGATTCTCAACCGCAGAATATACCAGACCATAATGAAAAAAAATCATGGCAAATACTATGTACCTATCAAAAATCATGCAGCAGGTTTTTTTTTAAAGTAGTACTTACACTACTTGACCGTTCAAGCAGATGGCCCATCTGATGTTAAGTGGTATCATCTGCATATGAAAAGTGCATTGTCACATAGGTTACCACCTAGGACGCACCCTATGTGGCATTGCACTGCACCCGCAAGATGAAAAGTCTCATGTGTCTCTACTTTCACCGGCAACCATATCCTTTAAACCGGAACACAGCAATTTGAGCAATTGGTGAGTATTACTGCTTTACAGCAGAAATAGGTATGGTGATAGTACTTCCCCGGACTAATTCTTTCACAAAAAAGCTCTCTATTACAACTAATGTATATATAAAGGTATTTTGTGCTACTAATTATAATTGCCTCCGTTATACCTAGACGAACAAACACTCTGACCAGATATAATAATAATTATCATTGCTCGGTGTAATTTGGTGGGTGGAGATGGCCCAAGACTATTAGTCGTGGCATTCTATGAGGCTACCTATATACATAAAAAGACCATTAGTCGTGGCATTCTATGAGGCTACCTATATACATAAAAGACCATTAGTCGTGGCATTCTATGAGGCTACCTATATACATAAACACATGTCTTTTCCTCTAAAAAGTAGGCAAAGCCTTAATGGGCCTCCATTTACAGTGGTTTACACCAAAGTGGGAATATCCAAGACGTCACAAATTGGAACTCATCGCCGCTATTGCGTAATAATCTATGTAATAAAAAAATCTTTTTTTTATTTTTTTTTTTTATTTCTGTTGTAATGAACCGGCAGCCGGCGGCGGCGGCTGTGCTGGTGCCGGTTCTGTCGGCGGTGGAGGCGGCGGCTGTGCCGAAAGACGCGGCCGCCGCGCCGACCAACGCCGTCGTCGCATTGCGGGCTCCCATGCTGGCGGGGGACCCCATGCCGGCGGAGGCCTCCATATGGGCGGGGTTCTCCACGCCGGCGGAGGTCCCCATGCTGGCGGAGGCCCCCATGCTGGCGGAGGCCCCCATGCTGCCGGAGTCCCCCATGCTGGCGGGGGCCCCCATGCCGGCGGGGGCCCACATGCCGGCGGGGGCCTCCATGGCGGTGTTGGCCCCCGCGGCGGCGTGGGCCCCCGCGGCGCCCATCCTCCGGCAGGATTTTGCATCTGATAATTAATAAAATTATAATTAATTTTTTTTTTTAGATATAATTTTAAAATGTAATATGTATTGTGTTGAGTTTTTTTTTTAATACAAATAAATACTGCTGGACAGTTTATACAACATTTCAGTTTAAAGTTTATTTATTTGGAGTAAAAAACATATTAACATAAACAATGGGAAACGATGATGTCTGCAGAAGTAATAAATATTGTGTTGCGTATAAAAAAAACAAACATTACCTATATTCAATGTAATTATTAAGGTAATAATGTAATATTTATGTTTTATTATACATAAAAAATACTTAGAACACCCTAAACAATTTATCTGCAGATTGTTATGTACCTGTAATTTTCCCAGTACCCATACCCTTCAAACCGGAACAAAGCAATGCGAGCACTACTGCTTTTCGGTTGAAATAGGTATGGTGATAGTATTTCCGCAGACGAACCCTTTCACAAAAAAGCTCTACTACTACTAATATTTGCTCCAGTTGAGGAATTCGGCTGATGTTGCTGCGAAGCCAGCCAGCAATGATGTACCCAGAATACAGGTTGTGCCAAAGTATCGACACAGGTAGCGTTTCATACTAGAGGTTGTCCCATCCTCCATAGGATCAATGTCATACCGTCTGGTCTTTTCCCATCATCACGCATTAAACCACATGATTCGAGAGTAGCCGTCACTAAGACGCTGGAAAAAGCCCGACGAATGATGTCATTTAGATAGTTGTGACGTTGTGACTCTACATTCCTAGCACATGAAAGGGCGTGATGACCGAAACGGCTTGACATGTCGCCACACTGGCAGCGATGTCCCACTTGACAGGGAGTGACCTACATGGAAGGAAGTGGCAACCTAAAATGTATTGTATAATTTGTATAATTGTTTTTCAATAGGTATCTATAATTAATCTCTTATACAATTCGTGATAGTAGCCGTGTGCTGATCAAAATGAGCCTAAACACAACCAGTCCACTATTATCCTTCGAGGAGTTTTGTTGTCCACCTTCCATCTTCATCATCAGATCAACTCGCTGTCATCATCATATTGTATTGTCATCGGAACTTGACAGGTATGACAAATTTCAGCTAGATCGGTTAACAATAACTGTTTTATAATTCAGTTGCAAGATTTCACCCGGACATACATTCCAAGTTAAATAAAAGCATGTAAAAATAAATAATAGGTAGATATGGTACGGTCAATTAGATAACAATGATCACCATGAGAGCTGTATATTAGAGTTATATAAGATTTTAGTTTTATTAGCAGCAACCTTTTTTTATTTTAGTTTCCATAAAAAATTTTTTGCATTTCCATGCCCTTAGAAAGGTATTGAATGGGGTTCTCCGCTATTCATTCATTCACTGAAACAACTATTAGGACAATAGTCGTTGAATCCACTTCCCACATGGCGATAATTTCGTGGGCAGTCAAAATAATTATCTACTTACTTTACTTGTCCTTAACGGTTTTCATGAGATTAGCGTCATGTTGGTTAGTACCTAATATCAACAAGGTTAGCCCGGCGTTCCGACCGGTCTACCAACACAATATCAGGCTTTTTAGCAACAATAATCTTGTCTATATAAACAGACTGATTTCAATAGAGGGTGGCCCGGCCATTCTCAAAAATCGGCTGCGGCACATACAAGGTACGGCATTTCAGGTTAGATTAGAAATAATACCTACCTACTAACAATTAATCAATATTAATTAGAATAACAAAAGAATACCTACTTTTGATAAGAATTTTTCAACAGCGCCGTTAACGGCGGCAGTAGCGGTGCCCGTTGTGGGCGCTACTGCCACCACATATGTTTCACTGAAATTAAAAAGACAATTTAAGTTTCAAAATAATCACTGGATAGATAAAAAGTTCTATTTGTATGCCAAATATGAAGATATTACGGTAAATATGTACCTATTTTAATAAAATTCACTAATATGAGTACATAGCACAATGATAATACTTACACAGGCTCCATATTGAAAAGAATTAAAAAAAACTCTTTCCGAATTTGCATCATATCATTCAATAGTGCATTCAATAAATGAGACATTATTCATAAATTAGTAACAAACAAAAAAATCGAGTCGTGTTACTTATCTGATTTAGGTCACTCTCAAGATTCGGTAGGAATTTACTTTACCGACCGTCGATTTGGGGGGGGGGGGGGGGGGGGAGGGGAGGGTTAGGGGGGAGGGATAAAACACCCCCTTTAAAGGAAAAGTTGCGGAACCCCTCACTTTTCGGGAAAAAAAATAAGGACCATTTTGAGGTTAAGTATGGAATTTATACAAAAAAGATCTTGTTATGTAGGAATTTACCTTACTTGCCATCGATTTAAGGGGTGGGGGGAGTGGTAAAATACCACCTGTGAGTGGGGAGTTGCGAAAACCTCACAAAATACTGTAAAATACATAAATACTGTAGATATAAATACATAAAGTGCTTTGTTTGTTTGTTCTTTTACTCGTAAACAAACTACTATTAAATTTAATTACACTCTTCTCGGTACACCTCTTTCACGAGTAGATACAATCCGAGATTTAGGTGTATCTTTTGATACCAAACTACTCTTTGACATCCATATCGATAACTTAGTAAATAGGGCATCCAGAGCACTTGGTTTCGTTTTGCGAATGTCGTCTGAATTCTCTGACATAAAGACGTTTAAAATTTTGTATTGTGCATTTGTACGCAGTCTATTGGAATACGCCTCTCCAGTGTGGAACCCTTGCTACGACGTCTATACCGCAAGGCTTGAAGGCATTCAGAAAAGGTTTTTGCGGTATTTGCAGTTTCGTGCTAAAGTTTTCCTTCCCGACTATCTGACGAGATGTCGTAAGTTTCACTTCCTCCCCCTATATGAAAGAAGGAATATTTCTGATCTATCCTTCCTCTTCGGCATAGTGAATGGCTCTGTGGACTGTCCTGAGCTACTGGAACTGTTGGGATTGCGCACTAGCGGAACAGCGTTGAGGAACCCTAACTTGCTGTACGTACCGCGTGTCAGAACGAACTACCGTCAGAACGCTTTTATTATCAGAGCATGTAATTCGTTCAACACATTGGCGAAAGTGAATGTCGATGTTGATATTTTCAACACCTCTGTGGTTAAGTTAAAACGTATGCTTAATGATCATTTCTTTTTGGGCTGCAATGTGTCTAGTCAGCGTAGTGTGTAGGTACTTATTTATTTATTTTTATCTAAATTCAACTCAACAATGTAACTATGTAAGTATTATTATTGTTTAATATCTGTGTAAGTACTTATTATTGTTTAATATCTTTATGGTTTATTTTTCTTTTGTCGTCTACTGATTTTTAGTTCTAGTTTATCCATTTAGTAGTTTATTTGTAGAAACTTATAATTAGCCTTCTGGTTTTTAACATGTTTAAACATGTTATTTTATATATATATACCATAGTTTGTGTTTAGCTGTTAGTTTCTCTAAAATTGTAAAAATAAAATAAAATAAAAATAAAATAGTTAATAATGTAGGCCATTCAAGTTAAGGTAGATAGGATATTACTAAGGCCATTGGGTATTGGCATGCAGGTGTCGGTTCTGATTCGCTGCGGGCCCTACCGGGCCACGCTCGCCTTCGGCTCGCTCGCAGCTCACGTGCTGATCATGTTCAATCCTAACCTAAAAACTTTATTTTTTTTCTCTAAAACTAAGAGTTTCTACATTTCCCCATCTATAGGGCAGAGGTCTCCCACTGCCTCCCCCAACTCCTTCGGCTTGCTCGCAGCTCACGTTGTGATCCCTTTTTAAAAATTCCATACTTAACCTCAAAAAGTTCTTTATTTTTTTTCTCGAAAAGTAGGGGGTTCCGCAACTTTTCCTTCAAAGGGGGTGATTTACAGTTCCCCCCCAACCCTCCCCTACCACTCCCACCCCAAAAATCGACAGTCGGTAAAGTAAAACTTAGCCCAACATTCGAATTCATTTTGGTAAGATTTTTTAATTCTAGAATATTGTTTTCTAATATGACATCAAATTATAGTTTTGTTGCTAAATTAAATCTATGTGCATTATAAAGATCTTAATGGCATGGAATGTTAGGTACAGAAATAAATGAGATTGATTTTTTTAAAGGATCAGGAGATGAAAAATGTTTACCGAAGTGCTGTCTAAATGTGTTCACCGAAATAAAATTTAATCCACTGAAATGATACAAATAAAAGTACCTGTCTACACCGAAATGAATTTAGTTCATCGTAATGAATTTTATATCTATAATAGATACGTGCTTCTTGCATTTTTATAGTATGCGTTCAGTTTTCAAAAATATCGACTGTAATTTATGTTAGATATTGGATACGCACTACAATTTACATATTGTGTAAAAAACAGAACCTTAAATTTACCACTTATTATTTTCTTAGTTTGTTTCATTTTAGTGGATCATTATTATTTTTTAAGTCCACCGAATCCACGGAAATAAAAACACCGTGGTAATAAAAAGATGGTTAATTTAATAAAATTAAAAACCATACGCTAATGGTACTTACCAACATATCTTATGATAAAAAAACAGCATCTAAATTAGCATTTTGTATAATTGTTATCAGACGCGTTACATAGTTATTATATTTTGGATATTCACCCATTACTTGATATTCAAGGTGTTATCTAAGATTACCAACAATATATTACTAAACAAAAATTAGCACAAAGTAATATTTTATTTTTAGATGCTCATGAATGCTCATATTTATTTACAGTGAGTGATGCGCGCAATAATGTTGACAGACTGACACACGTACGTATACAAAATTCAACGTTTCAACGTTTAAACCGCTCAAATATGGAAATCGATCGATGAGTTGTCGAGTGGATGAATGAATAAGTCAAGGCGTCCAAGGCGAGTTCCTTTCTAATTTTATCGACGTGTGTCACCATTCAATTCAAGTTATAGTACGCGTCATGTAAAAAGAACGCTGGAACGTATGAAGAAGTATGACCGCCAGCGTTCTTTTTCATGACGCGCATTATAACTCAAACTCCAAGAAACTAGACTCGAACTGATTGATTCGAGAACTCGAGTTAAATAATTCGATTCACACATCTATCGCTAACTTGTGTCTTTGGGGACATCACTAAAAAAAAACTCTATGGTCGTTCCGTTTATTATATTCATTAAACAATTTACCATAAATTAAAAAAAAACCTCAATGGACTTAGTATACAAACAGGACTGAGCGCTTGTCTATGAATGTAAATTGAGTCTCGATAATGGAATATGATCTTGTTTTTCGGTAATTTATTTTTTTAGAGCGCTCATTCTTGTTTATATGCTAACTAAATCCATGGTTTCCTCTTCTTTTTCATTTTCAATTAATGGCTTCTGAGGAATGCTCCTAACAATTTTGCCTGTGTCAAGTGATAAAATTAATTATATTTTTATCTTTTCTTGATTTTACAGTCAAATCAAGACGTAAGAAATAGTAGCAGAAAAACTTCTTTATTTGTATGAATGACAGATGTTTTTTTTTTACTTTCAAATAATCATCATTAAAAATTACATCAATGCAATTAAAAAATTAAGATATTTAACTAGATTGGAAGATAGAATGAAGAACTTGATTAACAATTTAAACATGAAGGACATAAATTTTAAAACAATCAAAAGAACAAAAATCATACGTTGGACTAGGTCTTTGATTATCTGTACGAAATAACGAAAAAAAAAAAAACTGACGCTATGTTTTTTGCATCGTTCATCGTTCATTGCTACGTTTGCTAGCAAAATACACGTTCGTTACTTTTTTACGAAATTGATTATTTAATTTTCTTTTCGTAAAAATATTCTGAATTTGTATACTAAAAGTGGCTTTTTGCTTCGTGTTACATGGTAAGTAAAAATTTTATAATATTTGATAGTTTTAGCACATATTTCAAGCTCTAATTTTTATACGCTATTCAGCAAGAAGCGTCTCTTGACGCTTGACTTGCAACAATACAAGTTTGCTGAAATTCCACAATATCTGAAGACCCGTCTTTATAAGCAGTGTATTCTGCTTACCATAACTTAGTTCCGAAACATGAACGCTCTCGAGCTCTAACTTTTATACGCTTTTCAATAAGAAGCGTCTCTTTGGCAACAATATAATTCTGCTGAAATTCCACAATGTCCGTGCTATGATGTTTATTCTTCACGTCTGAAACGCATTCAGAAAAGGTTCTTACGCTATCTACAGTTTCGAGCCATAATTAGAGCATATGGCTCGTTTAATACTTTGGCTAAAGCGTGTGTGATGTGCCTACCATGACATATAGTTTCGAAACATGGACGCTTTAGCAAAGCAGGGTGTCAGGATGATAATTGCACAGAGGGGCATGGATGAAACGCGTCATGGTTGACATCAAATTTATAGACTGTGTTTCCAACGTCGAGATACAAAATCGATTGGGCAGGACACTTGGCAAGACGAGGTGACGATAGGTTGAGTAAGGTGCTAATTGAATAGCAACCAATAATTGTGTACAGAAATATTGGTTGTCCAGCAGCGAGATAGATAGACAATATTGCATCATGAGCCGAACAAAGATGACACTAGCAGGGGCCCTGACGAATGGCACAAACAAAGATAGGCTATACTTAGCAGTGGATGAAGTTAGACTGTGGATGATGATGATGATCAAATCATAAAAGACAAATGTTTATCTACATCTACCCAATTAATACATTCCAGGTTATATTTGTAGTAATTACTATTGTATTTTTCAGATGACGAAAAAACCTGTAAAAAGATTGGCAGGCCGTCCTATTAAATCAACACGAGGCCGAAAGCTGGACAACAAATTAAATGAAACAAACCTAGATGTTAATAGTTCTCAAATTAACAACAAAATTAAACAGGTAATCTATTATCCATGTAAAACTTTCCATCCCATTATCAATAAAAACGGTAAAAAAAACATATCCGTTGTATGGGAACCCCCTTAATAATTTTATTCTGAGTATATGTTATAGCAGCAACAGAAATACGTCATCTGTGAAAATTTCAACTGTCCAACTATCACGGTTCATGAAATACAACTTGGTGACAGATAGACAGACAGCTAAATCTTTGTAATAGCGTACTGTTTTACCCTTTGAGTAGGGAATCCTACCAAGGAGATGGCCCACCTGATGTTAAGCGGTAACCTGTGTCTATGAACAGTACATTACTTCATAGGTCACGTCCACCTAGGACGCGCCCTATGTGGCATTGTACTGAGCCCGCCACTCTGAGACATAAAGATTAAAAGTCTCATGTGCCTGTAATTTCACCGGCACCCTTACCCTTCAAACCAGAACACAACATTGCGAGCACTACTGCTTTGCGGCAGAAATAGGTATGGTGGTAGTATTTCCCCGGATGAACTCTTTCACAAAAAAGCTCTACTACTACTAATATTTGCTCCAATTGAGGAATTCGGCTGATGTTGCTGCGGAGCCAGCCCGCAATGATGTACCCATAATTTTAAAGCAGTTATCCTCAACCGATTGGGATGAAATTTGGCATACCTGTCAAGTTCCGATGACAATACAATATGATGCTGATGACCAAACCATAAAAGACAAATGTTTATACACCCAATTACTACATTCCGGGTTATATTTGTAGTAATTACTATTGTATTTTTCAGATGACAAAAAAACCTTTAAAAAAAATGGCAGGCCGTCCTAAAAAAACAAAACGAGGCCCAAAGCCAGGCAACAAATTAAATGTAACAAAACTGAACGTTAATCGTTCTCAATTTAACAACAATATTGAACAGGTAAATTATAATTTTCAATATATAAAACTTATGTGTGGAAGAAAGATAATTTTTATCAACTTCACATAAAAAACCGCGCAGTTATGAGTCTAATTCGTGCATGAAGGGTTCCTTATCATTATCTTTATTAACGGCAAAAATCATGTTGGTTGTATGAGAGCCCACTTATATATTTATTTTATTCTGTTTTTTTTGTATTTTTGTTGTTATAATGGCAACAGAAATACATCATCTGTGAACATTTCAACTGTCACGTTTCATGAGATACGGCTTGGTGACAGACAGACGGACAGCTAAGTCTTAGTAATAGGGTACTGTTTTACCCTTGGGGTAGGGAACCCTAAAAGAAGTGATAACTGATAACTAACTGAATACAAACTAAACAAAGCTTTTAAAATTATAGCTTCTATCATAATAATATTTTACAAGCTTTATATTAACTTGCAACGTATGTCCGGATGGAATCTTAGAACTGAATTTTAAAACAGTTATTCTCAATCGATAATACAATGCTATAATAATGCTGGACTGTTCCTCAGAACATTATCTAGCCCCAAGCTAAGCAGAGCTTGTTTTATTGGTACTAAACAACTGATATACTTAATACAACATATTATATATTTTTTTCAACTTTGAAAATACCCAGTACACCCTGAACAAATACATATCTGCAAATTGCACTAATATTTTTTCCGAGGCGGGAATCAAACCCGCAACCTCCTACATCGCAGGCGAACCTTCGTCTGCCGTGCCGAAATGGTCTATTTAGAGATCTTTTAGTTGTTGAAATTACATAAATTATAATAACCTAATTTTTTTGTTTTAAGGTTTCACGAAAGAGACAACATTTATACTCTGAGAGGAAAGAAAATCCAAAAAGAGTAAATTTAACATCTTTGGACGAGTCTCAAAGTGAACAAGTGAGTAAAAAAAAAAACAATACATTTTTAAGGTTATTTTCTCAAATACCTAATGCTAAAGATACCTTATGCCTAAGACTTGTATTCTAAGGCTGAGATAAATAGATGTGGCACTGCACTGCGCTCGCCACCCTGAGAAATAAAGATGAAGAGTCTCATATGCCTGTAATTTCACCGGAACCCATGCACACATATTCTGAAACACAGCAATGCAAGCACTATTGTTTTGCGGCTGAAATAAGTATAATGGGAGTACTTCCTTAGATAAACTATTTTCCAAAAAACCGGCCAAGTACGAGTCGGACTCGCGCACAAAAGGTTCCGTATCATTACAAAATAGGCAAAAAAACAGGCTTGTAAAAAAAAAAACGCAGGAAGAGGTCACCCATCTAAAAACTGACCCTGCAGAGCATTGCTTAACCTACATTTGGAGAAATCAGGTTTGTTGTATGGGAGCCCCCATAAATATTTATTTTAAAATATTTTTTAGTATTTGTTGTTATAGCGGCAATTGTAAAAATTTCAACTGTCTAACTATCACGGTTCATGAGATACAGCATGGTGACAGACGGATGGACAGAGAGACAGATAGATGGACAGCCGAGCCTTAGTTATAGGGTCCCGTTTTACCCTTTGGGTACGGAAACCTAAAAAGCACTACAATTGTTAGGGTTTTGTCTATGTAATTAAATAGCTTTGTGGCATAAATCTTAGTAAATAATGGAAAGTAAATAGAAATCATTATTAACAAGACATTTAGATTTGTTATTTTGAAAATGCTGACTTTATCTTAATCTTGTTAAAGTATTTTTTAACCCCCGACGCAAAAACAAAGGGAAGTTATAAATTTGATGTGTCTGTGTGTGTGTGTGTATGTAGCTCCCGAATGGATGAACAGAATTTGTCGGAAATGTTTTTAGCCATGTTTGATCAACATCGGTTCAGCCGTTTCATGGCGTTTGGGGTTTTTTAATTTTTACAAAATTAATTACTTGTCATACTTTAAAATATACAAATAATTACTTATTTTTCATTTTTGTTTTCAGATTGTAAATAACAGCAAAACAAATCTGGACGAATCCAATTTATTGTGGACTCAAAATGTAATCGTATTGAATTCTAGAGAGACTTCATCTTCATTGGACATCTCTCAAAGTAATAATGTAAGTACAAAAAATAATTTTCTATATATTTTTAAGGTTCTGCAGAAAGATACCTTATGACTAAGATAAATAAATATTACTTAGCACATACAAATGCCTAGCATTGTGATTTTTAGCACAGGTAACCTGACATGTGTATAGAAGTGACAAGGATAATGCTAAGCATTAGTACGTTCTTAGTAATATTTATTTATCTCAACCTGTGTTTTCTCCAACTGTTCTCGACTTCACTCAGCCTTACTCAAACACATTTTGTTTGTTTATAATCTATATATATGATTTTTTTTATCCATATATAATGGTGAAACAGAAAATGGCCAATCAAACTTAATGGTTAATAGTAGACTGGTCGTATTTAGGCTCATTTTGATCAGATCATAGATCTGCTTACTCATTTTATCATCATTATTATCAGGTTGCATAGTAATCTAAAGTTTTCAAATCGAATCAAATCGAAGTTTTGCATAGTAATCAAGTTCCAATGATAGTACAATAATATTGTGACCAAATGATGATCAGATGATAGAGACAGGTGGACAACAATTAAACTCCTCGATGGTTGATAGTAAACTAACCGTAGATCATCACACGGTTACCAATCACTAATTTAAGAAAAGCTTCATTTGATAAATATTATTTTTCAATAAAAACTTATTTACAGATACAAAATCAAGATCCAGAAATGAAAATAAGCTGTTCCAATTACATTTTTGGGTCAAACGTAATATTGCTATCAGAAGAATCATCATCAATCATATCTTCTGATAATGAAAAGGTACCGTACTATTTTCGTTAAGTAATGCCGCATATTTCATTTATTAAGTTTTACTTATTAATTACCATATATAACAAACAATAAAATGCCTATAACATCATGTATTTGAAAACACCAAATTCATTTTTTACTCCTGACGCAAAAACGACGGAGTGTTATAAGTTTGACGTATCTGTGTGTATGTGTGTGTGTATGTGTCTGTCTGTCTGTGGCATCATAGCTCCCGAATGAATGAACCGATTTCGTTATATTTTTGTTTGTTTTAAAGGTGAATTTGTCGGGAGTGTTCTTAGCTATGTTTGATCAAAATCGGTTCAACCGTTTCATTGCGTTAGGGTTTTTTTTTATATTTACATAATTAATTACTTGTATTATGATTAGGTTGCAATGCAAAGCATATCTGTCATATATTTTGATGACAATTGGTTATGATGACAGCGAGTTAGTTGATGGAGACCATGAATGTAGTAGTACATGGATTGAGTGCTAAAATAGCCACTAATAGAGTGTTCCTTCTTACTCCTATCCTAGAAGATAGCTTCCTATCCTATGTTAGAGAGAAACAAATATATTGTCACATGACAGTAGTTTTTCCTTTCCGTACCACTGAATATTCGTTATAGACCATTGAAGTTTTCGATAGTGTAGGGAACATATAGAGCATCATCGTAAATATTCTTAGTCGATAAAATAATTGTCTATGATGAAGGATTTATCACACTGGATACATTCTGCGGTCAGGTCAAAGCGAACGTAGCCCGCATCATGTATAAACAACGTTGTCGGTCAGGGCATTCGGTCAGCGATCCGGGGAGGGCAACCGGTCAGCGGTCCGGACAGGTCAAACAGTGGCTTTTTTATTTCAGTTATTTGACTGTGTATATCAGTGGTGATCAGTTCTTATTTTAGGTTTTGATTGAGGAAAATGATTACCGAGGTAGAAGAAAATATTGTGTTATTTTGGTTGCATAGCAAAAAAGGCACCCGTTGTCCTCCTGCCTACACCCGTTGTCCGCCGCCAACCGGTATGCGTTCTTTAATTGTGCTCGCACGGTTAGATCACATTTTATACAAAATATATTGAGTGATGTGGGCTGCGTTTGATTTGACCTGACCGCAGACCGCAGAACGCATTTAGTGTGACTAATCCTTAATGATTAGTAAAATCAATCGCACTGTATCAAGGAAAATTGAGCACGTCTTTCCGGAACGTTTTGAGCGGAATTTTCCTTGCACAATCAATAGCTTTATTCCCCCCTAGAGTGGGGATGTGCGGAAACTTCTGGTTTAAGAAAAAAAAAAAAGTTTTGAGTTTAAGCATGAAGTTTTATAATTGGAAGTGTTCGAGTCCGGTATGAGACTCAGAATCGAGTCAGGGCATTCCGACATGAGTAGGTTAGGTTCAAAATAAGTGACAGAACCAACACGGAGCACCCCGACTCCACAGGGTCTTGTGCGTCACGACCCTAGAGTGTATATAAAAACGCGGAGCCAGTAGCTCGCGTGAGAGGTCCTGAGCGGAGCAAGCCCGTGAGGCCAAGCGGAGCGAAGGTAGAAAGGGTGAAGCGACACTCAGGGGCAACCTCGCGAGAGTACTGGCGAGAGCCCATACCGGAGTGCGACACTTCCAATTATATAACTTCATATACTTAACCTCACAAAAAAAACATACTTAACGTCAAAACTTCTTTATTTTTTTTCTCCAAAACTATAAGTTTTCGCACATCCCCACTCTAGGGGGTGGTGTCCCCTACGACCATAACCCCTCCCCTCACCCTCCCCCCTTAATTCGTGCGGCACGATTCTAAACAATACCCATTTACAGAAATAATAATACAACTTATACAAGTAGGTATGTGAGGTGATTCGTGAGGGATTAAAAATCTCCTCATACATACAAAATAAAAAAAATACAAATGACTAATGCCGAGGGCACACGATGCGTTGCGGCGCCGCACCGCAAAAATTTCACCGTATCGGCAGGTACACGTGCGGTGCCGCGCCGTACTGCAATGATGACGTCACATACTATTCACACTCCGGCGTCGCAACGCATTCACCCCTCCCTGCTTCGTCTCGATGGTTGCAAGTCCGGTGCGGCGCCGCAGCGCATCGTGTGACATGCCACTGATATTACTATGTAAGACAACGCAGCGACACCGCTCCGACGCCGCACCGCCGTCGCAATGTATCGTGTGCCTAAATTGTGAAAAATATTTAAAATATTTTGCAGGTTACAACAGACTTGGCATTTGGAACTCAGAACGTGGTTGTATTAAAATCCAGAGAATCATTGAGTACATCAGAATTTACACAATCTGGAATTGTAAGTAATAACAATTATAAATTTAAATAGTGCAAAAAAAATCGTTGTACGGTTTGTCTATCTCTGTATGTTTCTTTTTTAAATGAAATTTGGAATGACAACACCAATGATCAAGCAGTTGACCCACCTGATGTAAAACGGTACCCTATGAACAGTGCATGATGGCATAGGTCACGTCCACCTAGGATGCACCATATGTGACATTGCACTGCGTCCGCCACCCTGAGGCATAAAGATAAAAAGTCTCACGTGCCTGTAATTTAACCGGCACCCACGCACACAACGGCTTTGCGGCAGAAATAAATATGGTAATAATACTTCCCCGGACGAACAATTTCATAAAAAAGCTTTATTTTTATTAAACTACTATTAGGGTTTTGTCTATGTCTTCAATTGAAATAGCTTTGTGGCATGAATTTTGTAAATAATGAAAAATAAATGAAAATAGCTAACTGCAATTAAAATATTGGAATATGTATATTATAATCGTGTAAAAGTTGTCAACACGCTTGTCTGCGCGCCAGAAACATGATAGTGCGATAACAAGAGAAGAACAATGAACAACTGCGAGGCAGTATATTGTATTTAACTAATATCACACTCTATGTTCTTTCTTAATGTTTGTATTTCTTTACTTCAATTTTCTTACTCACTCAAGATAAAGAAGTGACACGATGCAAAAGATTAAAGATACGGCATAAATCTTAATTCTAGCATAAACAGCATTCTACTATTATAAAATGATTATCAATTTGAATAATCTTATTACAAGGCACAAACTTTTTTAGAAACACTCTATTTATCTCAAATGTACGTTATTGTTTACCACGTATTTTTTTTACAGATTCCAAGCCAACGTCTTGCAAAGCTTCCAAACTGTACCATCAGTGGCATTTTTGAGTCGAATGTTTTAGAATTATTGTCAGAAGAAACATTGATATCTACTTCTAACAGCGAAAAGGTAACACAATACCTACATTTAAAACAAACTTTTGCCTGCTTTGAGTTTCTACTATCCGATCATACTGAATTGATGTACCTCTCATATTCCGATGACAATACAATATTATGGTGACAACAAACTGATCTTATGATGGAAACGAAAGTTGTATAGTAAAACTCCTTGATGATTAATAATAAAAGACATATTTATGTGTATTTCGGATATATGTGGGTCGAGTATGTATTATATCTAGGTATCTATTATTTATATATTATGCAAATCTATTCTTTTGGATTTATTTTCGCCTCTCTTAACAGGTGAAAGGTGATTTGGTGTCAACCCATTCTCTAGCGTATTCCTTTAGTAATTTTTTACGACACGCATGGGAGGAAATTGACATCTATTATTGGCTGTGTACACTACAGCATAGACTTAAATTTACCAGATCCAAAACAACACAAGATAAAAAACTAATTAGATAATTATTAGCTGTGTCATTTTAAAGTTTTATATGTAATAAATAAATAATGCTGGACAGTTCATGCAACATTATCCAACTCCAAGCTAAGCAGAGCTTGTGTTATGGATACTAGGTAACAGATATACTAAATACAATATATTACATAGATAGATATCTTTTTATTATATGCAGAAAAGGGATATTTTTAAATGCATATCTGTATAATTTTTCAGCACACCAGATAAATCCACTAATTTACTAAATGCATACCAGAAAAATTAATGCTGTGCAAAAAAACAATTGATTAACTAAATATGTCCTACAAAAAAATCTATGTTATAAAAAAAAACATTTTTTTAATTAATTTTTTTAATTTTATTCAGTCTAATTGGCAGCCGGCGGCGGCGGCTGTGTTGGCAATGGTGCTGGTTCTGTCGGCGGTGGAGGCGGCGGCTGTGCCGACCGACGCGGCCGCCGCGCCGACCAACGTCGTCGTCTGATCGCCCACGATGATGACGGCGGGGGCCCCCATGCTGGCGGGGGACCCCAAGCCGGCGGAGGCCCCCATACCGGCGGGGGCCCACATGCCGGCGGGGGCCTCCATGCCGGCGGGGGCCCCCGCGGCGCCCATCCTCCGGCAGGATTTTGCATCTGATAATTAATGAAATTATAATTAAATAAACTTTTTTTAGATATAATTTTAAAATGTAATATGTATTGTTTTGAGAAGTTTTTGCAATACAAATAAATACTGCTGGACAGTTTATACAACATTTAAGTTTAAAGTTTATTTATTTGGAGTAAAAAACATATTAACATAAACAATGGGAAACGATGATGTCTGCAGAAGTAATAAATACTGTGTCGCTTATAAAAAAATCAAACATAACCTATATTCAATGTAATTATTAAGGTAATGTAAATATTTATTTTTTATTATACATAGAAAATACTTAGAACACCCTAAACAATTTATCTGCAGATTGTTATGTACCTGTAATTTTCCCAGCACCCATACCCTTCAAACCGGAACACAGCAATGCGAGCACTACTGCTTTTCTACCCTTCAAACCGGAACACAGCAATTCGAGCACTACTGCTTTTCGGCTGAAACAGGTATGGTGATAGTATTTCCCCGGACGAACCCTTTCACAAAAAAGCTCTACTACTACTAATATTGGTTCCAGTTGAGGAATTCGGCTGATGTTGCTGCGAAGCCAGCCTGCAATGATGTACCCAGAATACAGGTTGTGCCAAAGTATCGACACAGGTAGCGTTTCATACTAGAGGTTGTCCCATCCTCCATAGGATCAGTGTCATACCGTCTGGTCTTTTCCCATCATCACGCATCAAACCACATGGTTAGAGAGTAGCCGTCACTAAGACGCTGGAAAAAGCCCGACGAATGATGTCATTTAGATAGTTGTGACGGGGCACACGCTCTGCATTCCTAGCACATGAAAGGGCGTGATGACCGAAACGGCCTGACATGTCGCCACACTGGCAGCGATGTCCCACTTGACAGGGAGCACCTACATGGAAGGAAGTGGCAACCTAAAATTTAATGTATAATTGGACGTAGTTTAGCAGAAACAACTCAGTCCACAGTAAATGACACTTTTGAGATATAGTTGTTTGAAGTTTAGACGAGAAATTCAACAATGATAATGCAATCGGAATGTTTTGAAATTATTGTGACATATGACTAAAAATACAAGTATTTTTATGTGCCTAGCACTGTTCAAAAGACTGTCGTATTTTTCCAGATATTGAGAAAAAAATAGAGTTTAGTCGTTTCTGCTAATGTGTGTTTTTAATTACGGAGTAATTTTTTTTATTTCTTTATAAGGGTATAAGTAACAAAAAGTATTGAAAAAGTGTAATTAAATTCAAATAAATTTATTATTCTGCAAAATATTGTATTATTCTTACAAGAACTTAAAACTAAAATATAAAAAAATACTTAACACGCAAAAAAAAAAAGTTTAAAACACTGTCATGAAGCCTTGATCCGAACAAATACGCTACCTTTATCCACTTTATGTTACTCAGGAGCTCGGTATCTCGTAGGCTACTTGATGCTGCAGCATCAGGTCAAGGTTACATGTCATAAACATACTATTGAAATAACAGTACACCATATTTCAAATCAATCGGACCTGTAAAAGTTAGTGAGATTCCTTCATCCACTAGGAAATTAAGCTCTTTATCTTCAAACACTTGAACAGATATTGATAATTTTTAGCTCAAAATGTGCTTCTTAGAAGTCCTCATCCTGCTCCACTGTAAAATCAGGTTCTGTCCCGATACCTTCCAAGTCCTCTGGAGAATTTACCCCTTTCAAATTTTTATAAAAATCCTGACAGTCGATCGGGATTAGATGCAGCATCGATTTCAGGTCATCTAATTTGGCTTGGGCAATTTCTTTGCCATTAGGCCAGAGACAAACGAATTCGCTCTCTGTAATTCGGGAAACTACTCTTCCTTTAAGGGTTTTTTTTATGTCGATTACCTTTTCTTCTTCTTCGTCCATCTTCATAAATATTTCATATTCAAATTGTTTTTTTATTACTATTTCTTTGGTTTTCATCCAGTTCACCTTTTCTTTAGTAGTAAATATCTTTCTGTTAACAATTTTTTTTTCTAGCTTAGACGTACCTAAGAAATCCTCCTTCTTCATTCTGTATGGTAACAGAGGATTCTTTTTTTTGGATGATTTTATCACATTTATATATTCTTCGGCAGTATATATTCTCTCGTGGTATTTCAGTTGGTACTCAATTTTCGAGAAGTCGGTGTCGTTAGGGAGAAATGTGTGTCCAGATTCGAGATATTTAAAAGTTATTGTTTCTAGACTTGTATGGGAGTTCAGTAATGCTTTCATCATTAGTACTATTTTTATGTTTCTGTTCTGACCTCCGCAACAATCACTCCATAGTGCCAGCTCTTTAACGTTGCTATCGATATGATTTTTTATGTAATGTACTAGGCACGAACCGACCTCTTGTGCTCCTCGGCCTGCCTCTCCTTCCAACCATATGTTGCAGTGACCGGTATCATTCGAACCTACATGGATCCCACTATTATATAGCCACAGCTGGCGTTTATAAAATACTATGTTTGTTGGAATGCGAGGAAGTGGAAGTGTCTTTTCTAAGTCGAATGTGAGGCATTCAAACGTTTTATCCGTTTTAGCTCGTGCTAGATCGTTATTCATCTGTTGACGTAAGTCATGTGCTCTTTTCAAATGTGCTTCTTTTTCCTTTTCCAATTTTAGCTTTTCATCGGTGGATGTGCAGTTTTTTATCGTTTGTGTCAAAGTATCACACTTATTGCATGTGTCTTTTTTTAAAGTTTTGCAGCGCAAGTTAAAGTTTTTATAGAAAATGTTTTTCAGAGTTCCAAACGAAACAAGCTTCATGGATTCGTCATTTAGAGTTTTGAATTCTTCCACATAGATTTCGTAAATTTTTTGTACTGTCATTCCGAGTTTTAAATATTGACAGTCACTATTGTTATCTCTTCTGTAATGGGACTGGTACTTAGGTTAATAAATTTTACATCTTCTTCTGACGTTTTATTCCAGCCACCCTGTTGCAATCATCTTTGGTCTTTGAAGCTCTGATTAGATCTTTTTTTCTGCAAACTGACGTCAACTTTCTTAGAAGATATTTGAAAATTATGTAAGCACATGTCCTTACAAACTTCTACATTGCCTATACGATATCTTCTTCTGTAGGTTCGGGTTTTCTTTTTTCCGGTTTTATTTTTTGTAACAGTGTATGATCTTGCTTTTGGTTCTTCTTCAACATTGTTTGTAATAAATAGCAGCTGCGCTTCATACGACCCCAATTCTGTGTATTTATCGAACTCATTCCTTCTTTGTTGTAGTGAAACTTTGACAAAACATTGTCTAGTACAAGTGCAAGCATAGTTTCGAAAAACTTTTGTTTCAACTCTTTTGGTTTTACTGTGGTATGGTAAGTTTTTATATTTTCGTTCTTTTCTCTGAGCTAAGGAATGTTCACTATATTTCCTTTTCCGACCTTTTTTAGAACGTCCATGTTGACTGTTGTTTTGTTCCAAGTTTAATTCCACTTCTAAGTTCTGATTCTCAATTTCTTAATTAGAAACTACGTCATCAACAGTTTCTTCATCACAGTATATATTTCTTATGCTGTTCGTATCTGTTTCTAAAGCTGCTTCCGGATTTTCTACGCTCTGCGCCATTATAGTATGAGTTTGTAACAAAGGTCTCGGGGTCTCATCATCACTATCGTCATCACTATCTGGTATTAATCTGTTTTTCCAACCTATTAAGTTCAAAGCATCTTTCTTATTTTTATGTAGATAATTGCTATCTGAGTCTTCTCCGCTATCCGGCACATAATCGAAGTCGTCATCACAACTGACATCGGATCCTTCCTTCTCTTCTCTGTCTCTATCTTCATCAGGAGTTCTTAACTCAACGGGTTTGTCTGTATTTTCTGAAGGAAATGTTCGACTCAAAGTTTCGAAGAGTTCGAACGTATTGGGAGACATTGGCGGTAAGGGTGATGAACTTTTTTCACCTTCCGAAATATCCATATATAAGTTACTTTGAGTTTCAGTCCTAGATGCGGCTACTAGAGGAGTCAGGGGTGAGTATAGTGGAGCTGCTGGAGAACTGGCATCATCTGAAAGAAAATACATTTATTTTCACACTAGCTTGACCCGCGACAGACGTTGTCCTGTCCAAATTGCAATAATCGCATAGAAAAGCGCACTTTCATATAAATTTTTAACACCTTTTTTATACCCCGTTACCACTTGCCAAACACTAGCGAAATCATTAAACGATTCTAGTATTTGTAAATTTTTAGGCTTTTATTTTCTTTTTGATAATTGTAGATATTCCTCCAAATCAGCCGCCGAATTGGATTCAGAAAATGAATCGGTATCACTTTTATTTAACATCACGCATCATTCCAATTCTGCCTTTTGATAGCTTGGTATGTTTCTTCGGTTGACAATACACTTAATAGGTGTCCAATTTTCGTCCGGATAAGAGTCTTCGAGCATTTTTAGTTTTTCAGCTTTATTATTACGTGTGGTGGCCAGTACAACGTTCCATTTTGCTCCCATGGATCCGGAACGCTGGTCAAAAATTTTTTTTTTTTGAAACTAATAGGCAAACTAGCTTACGTCCCACCTGATGTAAAGTGGTCACCGTCGCTTATAGACACCGGCAACACCGGGGGTATTGTCCATGCGTTGCCTACCCTGAAGGAATTTATAAACATTTTTCTTGAAGCGACACATGTCGTAACCAAGCGGGAAAACCGCAGATGGAAGCTCATTCCAAAGTTTATAGGTATGGGGAAGAAATGATCTCGAGAAACGAGTCGTACGAGAAACCCAGGGATCTATGATGTGTGGTTTACCCTTTTCTATGGTTTGCACCACTTTAAACGGCATTACTTAAAAAATCGAGACAATTTATTATTCCGCGTCCGATTCCCGCTAGGTACACGAGTTAACTGAACAACAAAACAAACAAATGAGTAAGCGAAGTAGCTGATATATTTGTGTATTGTCGCCGCTCGCTTCTGCTAACGCAAATTCAATTTTTGTTGTATATTTTGCTCATCACAGCTTAACGACACTTCTTGAGATAACGACATTTATTTTGCGGAAACTAAGAGACCTTACACATGTTTTAATTGATAGTATCTAATAAATGAGAACAAAAATTAAAGAAATTCTCATTTCGCGCCATTTGCGAAACGTTCCACCATTGGCTCACTAGCTGCTACCTTGGCGGGGAATCCCATGAAAGCTGATTAACTTTTGAAAACCAACTGCATTTTCGAAGTAGGTGGGTATTGTCGACCTCTGTGGCGTGGCGGACGAGTAGCCGGCTGAAATACTGCGTAATTGCGGGTTCGATTCCTGCTGCAGGAAAAATGTTTGTATGATCTGAAAATATTTGTTCCCGGTCTGGGTGTTGTGGTAGCATAGTAGTCGTGGTTCCTGATACCCACGACAAAGGGGATCATAATGTGGGGTCAGTACTATGTAAGTATGTGACTATTGGGTGTCACGTTATGTTTATATAGAAATACAAATAAGAGTAATTTCATTGGAAGTACTAAGGCGCCGTGTAGACACTCGTGCAAGCGTTCAATCATTTTCATCAGTTACTAATTAGGTAAAATACTGTTTGAATGATACTGACATGAGATAAAAATAAACTCAAACTACTTTACCTACAGTCTGACTAGTATAACTTGACACGACATGTGGCCGCTGTTGTGGCGCTGTTTGATATAGATTATGATGATTATAGATTTAGTTCTACAAAGCGCCACCCACCAACTAATACTGGTCGCACTGTACTATCGGTTAAAACAAAATATCGGAATATTTATCCATTACATTCATGCCATTCAACACATTATAGGTAGGTTATCCGTCACTGTCTGTCAGTCATAGCATTGACTGTGGTCAAACTGACAGCAAAACCTAGTGTCCACGGGAAGCCTTATTTCATATACGTTGTTCACTTCAAAAATTAATAAGTATTGCAGTATATAATATAAGAATTAATATATAAATATGAATTTAAGGATTGTTTATACTTTCAACAATATTCACATTCATCTGGAGGGTAATGGTCATAAATGACGTATGTGAAACAGTGTTTACACAAAAAATAATCAGACTGCAATAAACAGATGATGCTGTCGCTATTCAATACAAAGTGATAAGGCATATTATTATATAAGTTTGAATTTGTAGAATAACCACATCCATAACAATTTTGTGCCAATATAAAATGAGTACATGAGTAAATGAGTACATAATCATATCTAGTCAAAAATGTATCCACGTCCATGAAGCCCATTTTATGGATTTAACTCGCTGTACTACTCTGAAAATAAAATAAATTTAAAATTTTTAGGTGACTCCGGCTATCCTCTTAGGGAGCATATGATGACACCTATAGATAATGCTGTTGAGGACTCTCCTGAAGGAAGATTCAACTTGGTCCAAAAGCGTGCACGCTCCACCATAGAACGGGCATTTGGAATTCTGAAAGGCCGATGGAGATGTCTTTTGGCAGCTCGGGAACTGCATTACTGCCCTGAAGCAGCAGGTAAAATGATTATAGCCTGCTGTGTTTTACACAACTTATGTTAAAGGGCTGGTATTGATGTTCCCGAGTTGACAGAAGATGAACTCCAAGCTGAAAGAAGCAGGCAACAGGTTCCCTCTTACACTCATTGAATAATCACATGTGTAATATGATGCCTGATATCTAATCACAACATTTGTATCCCTAAGGTGAAGTTTAAGTGTTTTACCTTCAGGAGTGTTAAAACATACGACTTGACCGTTTTTAATTGATAGCTGGTAAGTGCTCATTTCTACGCAACTTGATTCATCACATACCTTACCTTGAGTAGATAAATAGAGTGTCCTATCACAGCATGTCGCAACTGATAGGATGCACATTATCATAACAGTGGTAGCGTACTTACTAAACAGTGGCTTATTAGAAGTTCTGTATACATACTTAGTATCATTCTCAGTAGGCAGTGACATTCTTGGTCTACCCAGCATTTTATGAGAACTATTCCTTACTCTGTCCTCAAGGATCTGTAAGTATTCAATATCCTTGTCTACATTCTTAATGCAGATCTGCCCATAAGTTGGCTCATCACCAGTTAGCTCTTTCCTTAGTTTCATCCTTTGCACTTTTATCATGTCATTCAATGGCTTTGATCTAATTTCAATCATTCTGAATCTGATAGGGTTCATTAAGCCTGTTATCTTATTCAAGGTGTGCACTTTCTTTGCCCTTCTCCTATCATCAGATGTGATTACATAAGATATAATCTTGTTCATCAATATCTCCAATCTTGATTTACAGAACAGTGACACTGTCAGTACAAGCAATATAAATGCAATGAACCCGATGATTATCCCAATTATTAAGGGTGCACTAGTCTTACACATTTCAAACTGCTGGTTATATGTGCAATATAATCCACAATCCTTACATTCTATATTTTTGATCAGTGATCCATATTCAGAGTCACACCACCATGAAACCAATCCAAATACTAGCCCATTATGGATGTAGACACCACCCTCTGGATGTACCTCCATTTTTTCACCGTTATTTATGGATACCTTGCAGTCTTTATATCCTTTTATGACCATTCTGCCATACTCCACTGAGACACTACCACCTTGGATGTTGGAGCCTGCCATCAATAACAGATACATGATAGTTATCATGGCTGTGTTTGGTAAAGTAATAGTATATTTTTTAGGAAAAAGTATGTTCTCCCTGCGTGCTGCTGCTGCTCGTATGCTCAAGCTGCTTCTGCAGCTCAAGCTCTACAGGCGGGTCGCAGGGCAAGAGCTGCATTAGTGCTTATGTTAGAAAGAACTAGGAACATAAGATAAATTTTAACTAAAAAAGGTGTTTACCATGAGTTTTCATCAGTGCTTCATATGGGTGACTTGAGGTGATAATTTTGTTTTACGTAACCGATCTTAGTTTTTTTCCAATAAGAATGTCAAACGTTTAAACTTGTGGTTACAAGATTCTTATAGGAAATTTCATCAAGATTCTATTTGTAGTACCAGTTTTATGATTTGCTTTAGTAATAAGTTCTAATTTTACTATTTATTGAAGAGACATCACTAAACTAAGTGAACCAAATTGTGAGAATTATGCTCATAACAATGATCGTTTTAATGAACTGGTAATAAAACGTAATGTAAACCTTTAGTAAAGTTATATTTAATTTTACTCCTATCAAGAAACAACTTGCAAAAGAAAAGCGGTTCTTACCCACTGTCCACCTCCCTGAGACCACCTGGGTGAAACGTAAAAGTATTTTTTACAACGGCTCACCTCTCACATTAAACTTGAACGCGCTTATTTTTATATTGGTGACGGTACACCTCAGAAATTTGGTACTGGCCGTTATAATATCTATGGTGTATTTGCTCATCAGCAAATTGACAGTAAAGCATTTCACTTATTGTACAGTAAAGCAGAAAATCTACGTTTCTGAACCTATTTTATGTAATTAGCCATTCATCTCACTTTTCTTATTATAAATCATATGTTAAAGGTGTTATTAATTAATTTATTAATAAAATATCATATAGTAATTAGAATCCGTTGCTAGCTTGGGATACAAACTCAGCATCCGCTACAAAATACAACAATAACCTAAAACTTAAAAAGTTTATTTCGGTAACATAAACTAGAAAAAAAAAAAACGCATTTTTTCTAAAGTGTATCCCACCGTTATTTCATTATTTAGAAGTTGTAGTAGATAGTACATTATATCATCATCATTTTCAATATACATTTTCCTTCTCTTCTTAGTTTGAAAGTTCACTTTGGACTCTATTTCTTTCAATTTTACTAAAAGTCTCAATATCGACATATTTCTTTTATTAATATCTCTTTCCAACTTTGAATGAAATGTCTCTGCTATATTATTGGTTCCGTGACGCTCACCAAAAACGCTCAAAATTTCCTTAAATGTTTTTGTCATCAAAAAGCGATCAATATACCGGAAAAATAATTTGAGTTTTTCTTTCCCTCTGCTTTCATGTTTGCGTGCAAACCTTCTTCAATGTGCTCAGCAGGCAACAAAGGCAGTGATGCAGTAAGCCCAACTATTCTTTTGTCATATTTTGATATTATTTTCAACTTTTTCGATTTCTTCCATACCGCTTTACACCAATGGTAGTAGCATCCCTTCAAATTTACTGACGGAAATTCTTTTCTAAAAGCGTTTATTTCTGCTATCTCAAAGTCACAATGATATTTTTTTGGTTTGAATGTCGGCAGTTGGGATTTTATTAATTGTAAAACTGTAATATATGTTTCCTCTTTTTATCGGGCATTAGGACATATATCAAAGGAACCGTTGCTGTTTGTGTAATATCACTACCTGCCTCACCGTGTACTATAAACAATTGATAAAACGGTTTTGGACAGCAGTCGAAAGTGGCGTCACCGAAATATTCATCAATAATACCAATTCGATCTCTAGCCTCTTTAGAATAAAATATCAATATACACTTATTTTCATCGTAGTAATTTGTCAGCAAAAAATCTGAAAACTTGGCTGGCACAGAAATTTCGGCGAAATTTTTAAATACTGACTTTTTCACCTCTAAAGATTTTTTTCTAATATCGTATAGGCTGTGTTGGATGCTACTTAAAGCTGGTATCTCGGCAACTAAATCTAAGCCGGTACTCTGAATGTTTTCACAAGCATTTTGATATAATTTGGGTATGGGCTCATGACTACTTTGTACTGTCTGCTTCAACTTTTCAATTTCTAGATTAGTTGATAGTACTGCTGTACATGAATGAACCTTCTCTTTAAGGATGCATCCTTTCTGAAATTGAAAAAAATGTGTCATGAAATCAATACAATACTACCTATAACTCAAAACAAGACAGCTGCATGTAGGGTAACATAGTAATGGTAAAATATGTATCATTTAACTTTTGTACATACCTGTACAATAATATTTCCTCTACAATTTATTTTTCTATATGAAGCGCACCTCCACAAACTGGCCCCGTTTTTAAATTGTTTATCTTTGTGGTATTGATGCTCTTTATGCAGCAACACAATACCACCATTTCTTTTAATGGTTATTAATTCATTTCTTTCCATGGTTAGTAATTTATTTTCTTTTTTAAAAACAGGAGATCAGTATATATATATATAAACTGTCAATATTGAACAATAAATGTCACAAAACATTTAAAATATCATAATCTCTATACATTTCAAATTTGAAGAGTTTTGATAACAAGGTGGACGGTGGAAACGAAATATTTCCCAAGGATCACCCAGGTGAACAAAGGTGAGCCGTTGTAAAAAAAACTTTCTACGGTTCACCCAGGTGGTCTCAGGGAGGTGGACAGTGGGTAAGAACCCAAGAAAAGATAGAACACACTTTATTGTACAACACAGAAAGTAAACTGTTCAAAAGATTCATGTATAAACTAACACAGAAGTACAATGTCTGGAATGGAATAAATGGACTGTTGGGTAATACATAATAAATAAACTTAAACTAAATTTTAAATAGTACGGTCTAAATGTTCTCTAATAAGCCCATACAGCTGTAACAGGGCAGCTCTGATGCCTGCGAGCTCGGTGTTCCTCACAATTTCTCTGTCAGCACGCTCTTCAAATTGAAACAATCGGCTCCTGACATTGGAGCCAGCAGCTGATTGTCTTCTTCTAGGTTGTGAGGCTGCAAAAACAAAAAAATGCTTATGACACATAGGGGTTCAATAAACATTGTTATCTTAGTGGACACATTTTATAAAAGTAACAAGTAATTAATTTTGTAAAAATTAAAAAACCCCCAACGCTGAACGGCTGAACCGATTTTGATCAAACAAAGTTAAGAACACTCCCGACAAATACACCTTTCAAACAAAAAATAAATAAATCGGTTCATCTGTTCAGGAGCTACGATGGGACAGACAGAGACACACAACCACACACACACACACACAGCCACGTCAAACTTATAACACACCTTCGTTTTTCGTCGGGGGATAAAAATAAAAATAACACAAAATAGATTTAATCTACTAGCTTGTACTATCTGTATTTTGTATTAATAACAATAATAATAAGAATTCATTCAACTACGCTCACAAAATAAAGTTGTATTATGTTGTACCACGTCGTATTTTTTTTATAGAATTACTGTTAATAACAAACACTTACAAAGTCTGGAAGTCGAGGGTTCTTGTGACACCGGTGGTGGACTTGTTGGTTGGTGGGATGTGGGTTGTTGTGGGTTATTGTCGTCCTGGCATTGTACTACATACTCCATAACTTCCTCAGGCGAATCCAAACTTTGAGGCTGTGAAAGGATCGGTGGTTGGCTTGCTTGACTCGAAGTGTATGGAATTGGTTATATGGTCTGAAAATAAAACAGATTGAATACCTAATTAAATTAATATAGATAGATTTTTAATTATTCTGCATAGAATATCAATTTTGTAATAAAGGATTATTGTTGAAATACATATTTGAATACAACAAAGATTGTAAATAATGAAGTATTCAAAGAATGACTACCTCACTGAAGGCTGGCACTCTGGCTGCAGTTTGGCGTTCACCGAACCCATCTCCCATGATTGACAGTACTTTCAATTCCCATTGGGAGAGAGGGGTGCCGTCGGTCGATGGACCACCTCCAGTGGCTGAAGCCGACCTCCGAGAATCAGCAGCAGCTTTCTTGGCCAAGTGTTTTCTATCAAACCATACCTGCAAAATATAAAAGCATGAGATTTTTTCATGTCACTATAAGATACCTTCTAAATCATAGTCACTGACGGTTTACTACGGCCGTTTACTTTAATACCCACCACACAGGGAACCCTAGTGTGGGGACTATGTATGTAGATAGATCGATAAAACGTTTATTTGTATCTCCAATCACACACGTACATGTATGTGTGTGACTGTTGTGTGTTATTGTTGTTATTTAAAAAAAACTTACATACCTTTTGCCACTGCTGAACGGTTTTTGTGCAACCACCCATGGAATTGAGAATGTTGCACAATTCTTCCCACAGCCTCTTTGCCCGGACTTTCCCCTCGACACTTCTCAATCTCCCACGGGCGAGATCCCTATGCTCGTCCAAGAAATTGAGAAGTGTATCAACTTGCTCTGGGGTTGCGGAACCGGTATGTGGAGCCATTTGAAACTGAAAAGAAGTGGTAATGATGGTTATTAAGAAAAGGCGATGTATTTAGTCAGAAAACAAATCATTTAGTATTTATATGATGATGACTTACCAAGTTTTTAAAGCCAAAACAAAGAATTTGTGGAGATCCAAAAATGCAGGCGACGACAGAACGACTGAATCTTTCTTACGGATTATGTATCGCGGTTGCGAAGTATGTAAAAACGCACTTGGAAACATTATTTATAACACAACACTTGAGAATCAAACTTCTTGTAATATTTCGAAGAATTCAAACAAAAAATCTAATCTAAATAGAATCTTGCTTGCGTTGCTTGCGTGTGAATGTGAATATGCTGTTATTTTTGGTTGTCATAACTTACTACACATCATTTGCATAAAATAGGACTCTTCATATTAGTCGGTTATAAATGTCAGTAAAGGGTGTTTTATAGTGTCTCTACGTGAATTTCGTCGAAAATTTAATTTAATTTGTTTCAAATATATTTTCCGCTCAAATATTACATGAAATACATAATAAACCACATGTTGTTATGTTAAACTTTAAAATAAAGCAAATTACTTGATTAATTCTAGGATAAAGCAAAAACCGGTAGTTTGCGTAAATTACATCAAAAAGAACCCGCACAGTTATGTTCATTCCATTCGTTCACGAAAATTGTCTATGGATCCGAACTTCGTGTGCCCATCCGAAAATTAAATAGAGTAGGGTCACTACCGAACCTTCGTTTGATTTTCGTTCGTTTGCGAAGTTTCATTTCGTAGAAAGAGAGTACACGTTCAGGTTTAAAAAGGTGTTTAGGAAATTTGGATGGGACAACTGGATACAAGCCAGTTGTACTAAAACCAGACTTAATATTTTCCGTTTTCATAGCCAATTTATATACTTCCTCCAGTAATTCAGTAAACTGAGACCGCGATAGCCTTCCTGTCCCTAAACCCATTTGTTTGATCCAATTTTCAAAAAATTTTTTATCCCAAGCTTTCTTGACTGGTCCAAATTCACATTTGTCAAGTGGTTGGATCCTGTCTGTTAAATGGCTTGGAAATTTCAGCAAGATAATGTTAGCTTTTTCGGCTTCTTCAATTATTCTCAGACTTATATGACTAGAATGTCCATCATAGATTAACAAAGCTTTTTGATTCGGTTCATTTCGGTCATTTCGTAATTCATTAACATATGGAATAAAAGACTTTGAGAGCCAAATGAAAAATACTGATTCTTCCATCGAAGCATTTTTCGTGGCTGCATATAATGTACCTGGATAAGATTTTTCTGATGTCCAACGAGCTTGAACTGCTGCTCCTTTAAATACAATTAAAGGAGGTAAAACATGACCTTCAGCTAAAACACAGGCAAGAACTGTTGTCGATTCTCGTCCGGAGCCCCCAGACACCCGAGACAGAGGTTACCCTTTCTCACCTATCCCTCTAACTCTGCTTGGATCGCTCTGGAAACCACATTCGTCACAGTTATATATAAATCCTGGTTTATCTTCCAATTGGTTTTCAATCACAGAACTCGCTGAAGAGTATTGTAAAAGTCATACACAATATATGGTTTCCGAGCATATTTTCTTGACTTCTGCAGGTGTTCAGGCTTTTTTAAACTAAGCTCCGGATGTCGTTTCATGAAACTTATGTACCAATCATCCCCTGGCTTGTTATCTTTGAATGGTGTCTTTAATTCCTTGATTTCAACATACTCTTTTATTAACTTTGTAACTTCAGCTCTTCCTTTAAACATGGGTGGCCCATTTGGGCTGTCGTCTTTAGACACGATACAATGTATTCTTCCACATTTTCTGGCAACGCTTTTTTAACACCAGCACCCATTCGCTCTATATTTATTTTTCATCCCTTTATGTTGTACGTTTCTGCTGCCTGTCTATACGTTTTTCTCTTTTCTTCAACATCTTTTACGGTATTATAAAGATCCTCTAAAGTGTATTTCGTGTCGCGTTTACGGACAAACACGTGGCATTTTTATATAACCTGAAATATAAAATGTTTACTTTTACCCACCTTCACCTTCCTTGCATATATACACTTCTGGACACATCTATCTATCTATGAAATTTTGAGGGATCATCTCCCATTCCTCTTCTGTGGCAGTTTTCAACTCCTGCATCGTCTGGGCAACTGGCTGACGAGCTCTAACACGTCTTTTAAGCTCGTCCCACATGTGCTGAATCGGGTTCATGTCTGGGCTTCTGGCTGGCCAGTCCATAACTGTGATGTTCACATCCCGAAGATATTCCCTGACGATGCCGGCCGTATGGGCTCTTGCATTATCATGCATAAAAAGGAAATTTGGGCCCACATGGTCCACGTATGGCATCACGTGAGGTTCTAATCACTCACGAATGTACCTTTCAGCATTTAATGTTGGCAGCCGTGGTCCCGTAATAACCTCAAGTTGAGTTTTGCCGCTCGCGGATATACCGCCCCAGACAGTCCATGAGCCACCGCCATAAGCAACCCTCTCTTCAAAGCAGCATTGTGCAAAACGCCCTCCCTTACGTCGGTAGACCTTCTTCCTTCCATCATTGCCATGTAACGCAATTTTAGACTCATCAGAAAAGAGTACACGGCTCCAATGCTGCTGAGTCCAATTTAAATGAGTGCGCGCGAAATGAAGACGCTCTGTTCGTTGGGCTCGCGTTAGTTTGCGGCCATTCGCTGGCTTGTGTGGTACCATATCGTGTTCTTTTAACCTTCTCCGAACAGTTCGAGCGCTCACAGTTACTCCGTGGAAGTCGCGAAGTTGGTTTTGTATCTCAATGGAGGTAAGGTGACGATTTCTCAAGCTGGTCGTCACGATGAATCGATCCTGCCTTTCAGTTGTGACCCGAGATAGTGGCCTTGCTTGGCGACGAACAAAGCCGCCAGCCTCTAGGTACCTCCGATAAACATTTCGTACCGCAGACCAGCCTGGATAAGTGCCACAGCTTGGGCGGCGACTTCAGGCGAAGTATCCATAGATTATTGATAGAACCTCACCTTAATGTTAAGAATAAGTAATGTTTGTTGCAAAACCAAAGAGAAAAATCACACTTTCAAGAATTAAATCCAAGTAAACCAATAAAATCAAGTTTTCTTAGTATTCGATTGTTTGATATCAACGAACAGGCTCCAAATTAACTTTTGTTTCTTTAAATTCTGAGATCGAAATTTCAAAAAAGACCATTGATTAAAATTATGAATGTGCCTGGTTCAAAACTGTATAAAAACTTTTTGCTCGACCTTATATAAATTTTTAGCTAGGACTAAACGAAACTGAAAATGCAAGGTGGGCCAATAGATGTGTCCAGAAGTGTATTAACCGCTTTCAACTACCCCATCCATTTACAATTAACCCAGATGCTGTTTACAATTGACCCAATATCATTTATTGATGGGTAATTTGTCACGGTGCAACCGTGGACAGGTAGGTAGTCTAGGTTTTAGGTTCCTATCCTACCTGATAGAAGAGCTAGGAGTAGGTAGATAAACGAATAGGGTATATTTATACATATATTAACTTAGAATACTAACAGGAGTCTTTAGTAGTTGCAGCTGTATGATGCTAAAGGCAGAAGTGCAGGCAGAAGGCCAGAGTAGCAGGCAGAAGGCCAGACGGCTATGGGCCGGGGTTTGATTAAAGGGTCTCAATCTCAGAAGTAGTAAATGTCTCAAAAGGTCACGCTTGAAGAAAAGAAAACTTAGACAAGAGTGGAACGCGCGTAGTACGGAACCCTAGAACAGGTGTGGACTCTCCACGGTACTGTCCTGTGAGCTGTAGATCGGAGCCACGTGGTCTAGACGCCGGGATGATGATCGCGTCCCTCGTCTGCAAGGTAGTTCTGTGGCAGGCTGGTAGCCGCAGGTAGGGCTGGAGACAGCAGGTAGCTTGTGAGTCCGGTTGGTGGCTGTGAGGCCACCAACCGTAAGGTTGGACCCGTAGAGTTGGACCCTGTAAAGATCACGTAGTTGTAGTGATAGCCTCTAATCTTCCCTCTGGTGCAGTTTAGTTGAAAGACGCGTCTAGGCGTAGCGACGTGGCTCGCAGGGAGTAGGCAGTACGTGGCTTTCAACCTTATTACAACAGAGATTAGTCAAGTCAAAGTCAAAAGTCAAAGTCAAAAGTATTTTATTCATTGAAATCACAAGGATCATTTTGAATCGTCTTAAAAAATAAATTTACAGTTACTCCTGTTCCAACGCAACCAGACCTAGAAGAATCAGGCAACAAACACGGTCTGTTTTTCTTTTGATGATCCTTCTTACTACTAGGTGGAGAGCGCCTGTGTGGTGCCTCGAGAACAAGTTGAAGCTGATTCAAGGAAAAAAGGAAAACCAAATTAAAAGCCTTCCTTAGGTAGGCAGTCAAAAGTAAGATGATAGAGAGAATCAGCAAAAGTTCATAAGGCAGCACACACTACGCTTGATATACACATAAATAACACATCAGTAATAAATTATATGCAGGTACAGACATTGCAAATTGACAAATTAGGTGTCGAGGGGCAGAGCGACATCAGGCCACGCGGCTTTATCATTAACATAGTCATGTAGTGTGTAATACGCTTTCTTAATTAAATTATTCTTTATGTAAGATTTAAATCTTCGAATCGAAAGTTTAGAAGCACTTTCTGGAAGTTTATTATAGAACCGAACAGAATTCCCCATAAAAGACCCACTTACTTTTTTTATTCTAAATTTGGGAATACTCAGTTTATTTTTATTTCTCGTGTTAAAACAATGCACGTCACTTTTTTTCATAAATCTATCTAAGTGTTTATGTGTATATAATAAGGTTTCGTAGATGTATTGCGATATTACGGTGAGAATGTTAATTTCCTTAAAACGCTCCCTCAAGGAGTCACGTGGCTTCATTTTATAAATGGCACGTATTGCCCGTTTTTGTAAAACAAATATTGCTTGGATGTCTGCTGCTTTCCCCCACAGAATGATGCCATATGACATAACACTATGGAAGTAGCCAAAATAAACTAGCCTAGCTGTAGCTTCATCAGTAAGCTGCCTTATCGTACGAACTGCATATGCAGCGGAACTAAGTCTACCCGCAAGTGCCTCAATTTGTGGTCCCCACTGCAAACTTGCATCAATATTAAGTCCTAAGAAAACAGTAGAGTTTACAAGATTGAGTGTCTCGCCATTTACTTTAATATTAGTTGGGTAATGTTTTACATTTGGCAAAGTGAATTTAATGCATTTCGTTTTTTTAGCATTAAGCAACAGATTATTTACTGTGAACCAATCAAGAACTCGTGATAGTGATTTATTTAGATCATCGTAATTAGCTTTTGACCTATCAACTTTGAAAATTAAAGACGTATCGTCAGCAAATAAAACTATATCACATATGTCTTTTACATAAAAAGGGAGATCGTTAATGTATACTAAAAATAGAAATGGGCCTAGTATTGAACCCTGGGGCACTCCCATAACAATAGACGATCCTGAAGACCTTTCACCACCAACGTCAACTTTTTGTACTCTATTGGATAAGTAAGAATTTACAAGGTTAATTGCCTGATTTTGGATGCCATAATGTTTTAACTTCAAAATTAGAGTAACATGACTCACGCAGTCGAATGCTTTGGATAGGTCGCAGAATACTCCGATCGCGTCTTGCGAGTTTTCCCATGCTTGAAATATGTGTTCCAAAAGCATGGTACCAGCATCAGCTGTTGATCGACCCTTGGTAAATCCAAATTGATGACTATGAAGTAGTCTGTGGAAGTTAAAGTGTGACAATAATTGAGTAAGAATAAGTTTTTCAAAGATTTTACTTAACGCGGGCAATATAGAAATCGGCCTATAATTAGCTGGATCTTTTAACTAGTTAGTCAGAAGGACAGACATAGTAGGTGTCTTAGAGAGCATTTAAGACGAACGCAGACGTCCCTAAGTGGACGTGCCTCAAGTTTGATGCTAGAATTACAACATTAAGAAAAATAAAGAGAAGAACAACAGATTATGCAGTGCTAGCTAGTGCGTACTATATTTAAATAAACTCACCAAAATTGGGCGTATAGTCAGAGTTTGTAGTGTTAGTTTGCGCGTTGCTGGAGTTGAATGAATACGGCCCTATGCGTGCGTTGAGTTTTATAGGGAGCCTAGTTGTCAACAACGTGTATGTGTGCGTGAGATGGCTGGCTGTGTGCATGTGTGAGTAATGATTGTGCGTTAGTTTTTGTCAACAACCTTCTTCTGGAAAGTTCAAAATAATTTTGTAATGTTACAAATTGTAAACATGAATTTATAGCGTGGCGGTTGAATTTAAGCGTTCAAAAGAATAAAAATAGCAAAGATAAACCCATTATTAATTGTTCAATACAACAGCGGTCTACTTACTTTTTTTTTTTACAAATTGAAGCGTTCTGTTGTTTATCCAATCTAAAAATCACTTTTTAGTCCTGAGTTCTTGCAATCACACACAGTTGCTTTTCTGTTGACGCCATTTTGAATTTTGACAGCTGCGGCCATAGACTATAGAATATACTTGCGTTTCATTACACACAACTTAATATTTTGCATGAATACCTAAACATGAAATACGACGAGTGTTCCCTGTTTACAATTACCCTGGTTGACCCTACAACATTACGTAGGTAGGTAGCATTATTACAGCATTAAGATTATATACTATACACTACATTCTATACATTAGCGTGATCCTTCGTTATATCAACAATACGCCAGCCATCATTCACTTTGTTGACCAAGCGAGCGAAGCGACGCGACACGTCTCTACAATGCGACATAGGGTGCGTCCTAGGTGGACGTGCCCTATGAGGTAATGCATTGTTAAAGCAGAGATTACTGCTTGCATTGAAGACTAGAAGCCCATCTTATTCTTCGTCTTATTCTTTATTACTGAAGGTCGTGCCCGTCTTGAAAGGATTTAGTAGAGATGTTGACGAGCTTCTTCCACGCTGTTCTATCCTTGGTTTGTCTTAACGCAGCGGTGATAGGGAGGCCAGTAAGTGTCTTGATCAGACCAGCAACTAGGTGATCGACCGCGCAGTCTTTTTTCATCCACGTTTCCCACTACAACCAGTTTTTCAAGGTTATCTGGCTGTCTTCGGGCTATGTGTCCAAGATAACTGAGAACTCGCTGGTAGCAGATGACAGAGAGTCTGGTCTTAATGGCCAGCTGGTCAAGTATGGACTTATTGGATCTTTTTGCTGTCCACGGGATACGCAATATTCTCCTGCAGCACCACCCATAAAAAAGCCTTTAAAACCCTTACACATGAAGTTTATTTATGCTGTCGACAATCAAACTTCTGATAGATCTTCCTCGTACCAAGACATCACTGCTATTGTTTTCTTGGTAAATGTTTGCAGACAATGAGATTGCTTCATGTGTAAGTTAGTGTTTCCACTTAGGATTTTGGTTTTGCCCTAAATTCTTTGCAAAATATCCCTAAAAATCCCTAATTATTTTTCAAAATACCCTAATTTAGGGCGCATGAATAATAAACACATCTTTTTGCATAATTTTAATACTGACCCAAATACATTAATTAATTCGAAGAAGCAGAAGCATTGCTTTTGCAGCTTTTGGCGGCACTGAGCATGGCACTCGTAGGTTCCAAAATTGAGCAATTGTTTGCCAGCATCCCTAATTTTGTGTGTAATACTCCGTTGATAGTTTCATTTTTCAGCCGGTTTCGTTTGTCTGTTTTAACATTTTTCAATACACTGAATAATCGTTCTACTTCAGTGTTTGAAGATGGAACCCCTAGTAACAATAAAACTACCACTTCAAGGTTTTCATATAAAAAATTGCCACGATGATCTTTCAAGCTTAATACCTTATTCCAATAAAGTTCAGCTGGCATTTTTTTATTTGTTCTTCATCTACTCCAAAGTACTTGGTTCGATTAGAGCCTGATTTCGCCATTCGTTATCAGCTTTTTGTATGTTGCATTTTGTGACCAAAAAACCGAAATAGTCAAATACCTCTTTCATAGACTGCTTTTCTAGATTTCTTGCTACATCAGGATCGACATATTTAATCAATTCAAAAAGTTTCTCGTCTAACTCGAACCGCTTTTGAATCTGTAAAATTATTTCTACATAGAAGTCCCGGCAAGTAGTATACAATTTACTTACCTCTTCTATTGGGGCTTTCGTTTTTAAATCTTGTAGAATGGCATATGCTTCCAGACCGACATAAATGTGGTCCTTATTAAGGTGGATTTCTGGTTTAGTTACATCTATTGTCATTAGTAGTAGTAGAGCTTTTTTGTGAAAGAGTTCGTCCGGGGAAGTACTACCACCATACCTATTTCTGCCGCAAAGCAGTAGTGCTCGCATTGCTGTGTTCCGGTTTGAAGGGTAAGGGTGCCGGTGAAATTACAGGCACATGAGACTATTCATCTTTATGTCTCAGGA
Organism: Operophtera brumata; assembly: GCA_932527175.1. Lineage (NCBI taxonomy): Eukaryota > Metazoa > Arthropoda > Insecta > Lepidoptera > Geometridae > Operophtera > Operophtera brumata. The sequence continues at coordinate 42,638,364 of OW052226.1, read as the reverse complement.
TGGCGGGCGCAGTGCAATGCCACATAGGGCGCGTCCTAGGTGGACGTGACCAGTGAGGTAATGCACTGTTCATAGGCAGAGGTTACCGCTTAACATCAGGTGGGCCATCAGCTTGTTCCGACATTCAAGTAGTATAAAAAAAAAAAAAAAAAAGTGGTTAAGATCTCCAGGGCTTAGGTACTGTTTTATAATGAAGTTCGTTTGTTTTTCATTTTTCGAATCATCTCTGGCAGCATGTAAAGTTGAGGTGATTTTGATGGAAAGAAGGTATTAAACTCGTTTGTTATAGAGAAGACATAACTCATGAAGTGCAAAAATGCATGATTAAATGGGTTATTAAGGCTCGTTAGTATGGAATCATTTGTTTTAGAGGGATCCTGAAAAACTGCCTCTGTAAAAAATAACTTCAAGGCATCATATTGTTCCAATATCCTGTCAATACAAGCTTGAAGTGATAGCCATCTTGTATTAGCTGCGGTTAACAATTTATGATGGTCAATCTTCACAAAATCTTAGAACTGTTTCAATGATTCGGTTCGTTTCGGGCTCATGTGAAAATATGCTGGTATATTGCGGCACAAATCTTCTAAATTTTTAGGCAGTTTGCGGGAAGCATTTGATGTTGCAAGATGAATCAGGTGACATGTGCATCCAATAACCACAAGATGTGGAATTTCTTTTTTAAGTAACGCCTGAACTGAATTATGTTTTCCCATCATAACATTTGTTATATCAGAAGTGAATCCAAAAACATGATGAATAGGTATTTCATGTTTTGCAAATTGTAACGAAACGTTACTATGCTAGAACTAAGTGGCTAGATTTAAAATAAAACTTCAAACAAATAAATATAACATTCAATAAAACTTAATTTAAAATAATAAAAGAACCATATTATAATTATCATTTTGTAGGCCCCATAGCAATAGCAACAAAGTTCGCGATAAACGCAAGACCAGCGAATTTGATGCAGTCCCCGGGGGGAGGTACAGAGGCGCGGGGCGCCAAGACACACCGGTTTGGCAGAACGACTGGGTGACGATTAGAAAAGAGGTCTGACTGACAGCGCGTCCACGCCGCTTGCGCTTTAGCAGCGGATTAGGACTGAGTGCGATCTCATATTTAAACCTTAAATTAATCTATTTAGGACAAGAGTCCATTTAAATACATTAAAAATAGTGTGAAAGTGAATTCCCGAAATAGGGTGAGTGTTCAATGGCCATAATAACACACAACTCACGAAACCGTTACATTTTGCATATTATGTCATGTCATTGAATTGTGGTTAATCTTTTATTCCAGCCTTATATTTTATTGTACTTGCAAACTAGGTAGCTTTGCTGATTTCAACTAGAAATCAATTACTTTCTTCCAAGAGAATCTGCTTGGGCATCTACCTTCATTATTTAGCGAAATTATTGATTTTGCACCAACTAAATAATTCTTTATTCATTACACCATTCTTATTATATCATTCTTGCCTTCAGCGTTTTAGCTTCCTTACTCATAAACTGTGAACTCCGTTCTGGTAGCACCCCACGGCAAAATCTACTGCTTACGTAAGTACGACCCTGGTTGTCGTAATGCCGTAGGGGGGCCAGCAGAACGGATAGCCGAAGACCTAATGCTAATGCATAGATTTCTCCGCATTCCAGGTTTCACCTCACTGATTAAACAATCATCTTCACTATTAGAGGTACCTACCTATACCTCGATTCACGGCAAGAGGTACGCTCACGTCTAGTGATACTCAGACGATCTAACCAAGACCTCGCAGCGCGCTAGCAGGCGAGGAGACGAGCAGTCGTCCGTGGCTTGTCGCCGTACTCCGCAGACGCCCCTTCTACTTCGGCCGGACTAAGCCACAGGGGAGTACTGCGAGCTACAGAAGGCGCAAGTAAACTTCAGCTCGATCAAACACGACCCTATAAATTATTGTGCTTTTCCCTGAGTTAGTTAATTTCTTAAAAATTCAGTTTCAACCTTTTTTATTATAAATTCCGTTTCAACCCTTTTATTATAAATTCCGTTTCAACCTTTTTTTAGTAAATTAGTGTAAATTAATATTAAATTCATTTGTATGTAACAGCCACCCTGGTTTCCTTTACTACCCGCTTATTCTAGGCAGGAGCTGGGGGCTTACCGGCACAAAATATATCTTTCAATGTTTGGAATATGCCTTTTGCTGACCCATCAACTATATCAATCATATCGAAAAATCGGCAATCTACCTTTTTTGTAACGCTGTTAAAATATGTTACAATTATAGCCAACTGTTTTTTTACAGACAGATCTGTTGTTTCGTCAATTATAATATTGAAGTAGCTTTTCTTCATTATATCTATAACTTCTTGTTTATAGGTGGATCCTGTGACTTGGCGTAAAATATTTGTTGCTTTTTGTTTTCCAAGATGCACTTTTTCTAAACATTTCGACTCCGGAAACAAGTTTCTCATAAGTGCCATAAAATCATCTATTAAGGAAATTGGAAGATCATGTTTTGCGAGAAAACCACACATTTTTAATTCCATTTCTAGTACCTTGCCAGTATGTGTTTGATTTTTGCTCAAAAAAGTTGTAATTTTTACACTTTGTGATATAACAGCCATCTGCTTTGAAAGCTTGGCACTTCTGTTGTGTCGCAATAATTCAGACATTCCAAACAAAATATCACAATCACATACTTTACAGCAAGCTTTTGTCTCACCTTTGTCAGATCTCTTTAGCCATGACTTAAAATCTGGATGTTCCAACCAAGACGTTTTAAATTTTTGTGCATATTTCTTACTTTCTTTACTTGCAGCTGACGTCTCTCCTTTATCTTGAGACGAAGAAGGCACCTGCTCACTATCACCACCCGTGTCTTCCATTTTCAAGTATAAAAACAATAAAAAATGATATTCAAATTAGTTGCGAGTGTTTCGCGACCGCTAGAAAAATTACAAACGAAATAATCCATGAATCGTGTAAGTGTAACTAATTTCTGATGTCCTTCACAACAAAGGTATAGTACTATCCAAAAGGTAAACTAACATTTGTCGGATTATAATAGGAAACCAATTTGGGGAATCCCCCTAATAGGAGAGCCATAGAGCACAGAATAAATAGGATTACCACATCAGGTAAGTTTTTCCCTAAAATGCCCTAAATCCCTGTCGCAATAGAAACCGCCCTAAGTCATACATAAAATAAGTAGTTTCGCCCTAAAAAAGGGCGGAATCCCTAAAAGTGGAAACACTGGTGTAAGTGCTTCTGGTTCGGGTATATTGAAGGCAATGGCTATGTTATGTAAGACTGAGCAAGCCATTATAATTTTGGCACACTTCTCTGGTGAATTATGAAGTGTACGGTCTTTGCATAAACACCGCCATCGATTCTTTAGTCTCCCAAAAGTATTTTCGATTGTGACCTTGGCTGTGCCATGTACTGTAGTGTATTTTTCTTCAGGGCTTCCTTCAGCAGCATCAAGAATGGGTGTCATCAGTCAAGGCCTCTGTTGATAACCGGAATCACCTAACAGCCAGACTTGTTCATTATTTCTGTGCAGCTGCTGCATATATTAATTAGCAGAACTGAATTCCCAAATTAATGCATCATAGGTGGCTCCACCAAATTTAGCTTTCACATTTAAAATTCTGCAGTCGCCGTCACAAATCTTTTGTACATTCAATGAATGTAAATGATTTCTGCAGTAATATAAATGCTCGATATCTTTGTTCGGGGTGAAGATGTGGAAATGGCATCCATCGATGCATCCGATCACACCAGGCAAGCCAAACTTATCATAGAATTTGTTTTTTATTAAAGCTCTTTCAGCTCTTGTTACTGGGAATTGTATGTATGAATTCATCATTGTAGGGGCGATAAGAACATCAGTCACTTCAGTGATGAACTTTGTTTGATCTTATGACCAATATACTGCTGGGCTCCAAAACCGCTGTGGATTTACCGACGCTGCATGCTGGGGTGAAAAGATTGGAGAATATAATATATTTATAAATATAGCTAATCTCACCCAAATTGTTCCAACTTGCCGCAACTCATAATATAACTGCACAGACGACTTGGATTGTCTGCCACACTTCAGAATTGTCGGAATTACACCATTGTTTTATAAGTTCGTTTTTTACAGGGCCGGCCAATATTTTCTTGGTTTTATAACATTGTGTGTGCAGCCTGTAGCCCTTCCAGACGGGGGTGCACTGCGCAGCCGCGGTCACCAAGCCGTGCCTGTGCAGCCTGTAGCCCTTCCAGAGGGGGGTGCACTGCGCAGCCGCGGTCACCACGCCGAGCCTGTGCAGCCTGTAGCCCTTCGAGAGGGGGGTGCACTGCGCAGCCGCGGTCACCAAGCCGTGCCTGTGCAGCCTGTAGCCCTTCCAGAGGGGGATGCACTGCGCAGCCGCGGTCACCAAGCCTTGCCTGTGCAGCCTGTAGCCCTTCCAAGGGAAGATGATGAATGATTGATAGAGATGGCGGCTACGGCCGCCCAGAATTAGAGGAATTACTAATATCGCCAGTCGGATCGCGGAAGGGTACCCGTTGTCTGGCAAACATGGCGCGAGGGGAACACCGGAGTGGTTTTAGTGGGTATTCTGCCTTTTTCAGGGCGGCGAATCCCATATAATTCCGGTCCCCCCCGGACCGGTTTATTCGTAAACGAATTCCCACTCTGAAGACAAAAAAAAAATGGTATCGACTGCGTGGTTGCATGCGCCTGGTTCATCTACCCCTACCAAGGTATCCCCTGGTAGGGAAATGTCCTTAAATATTTTTATTTTTGACTTCGTTCTTCCACGAGCAAGAGGCAGATATCAATTTTTTTTTTTTTTATATATATGTTGTATAAATAAAATAAGTAAATATGTAGTCCTCTCCGAGGACTACATTTTTGTCCTGCTTGGTGTAGAGACTTTGGGACCATAGGACCATAAGACCTTTTTAAAAAAACATCACGGTTGCTCATCGACGCCGCTGGTGACAAGAGGGCTGGCTCCTTCCTGGCGCAAATAATTTATTTGGCCATTCAACGTGGGAATGCAGCCAGTGCTCTTGCCACCTTGTCCTATGAACCAAATTTATTGCGTACTTAGCTTCTTTATTTTCTGTTTTATATTTAAGTATTTTTAGTGTTTTTAGTTACCGCATAATTTAAGTGTTTTATATTCAAATTATATAAGATTAGCATATTACAATAAAATGTGTAATAACCTGTTTTGTAAATAAACGCACAAATTAAAAAACACTGTTTTCAAAATGTTATTTGTTAAAAATCTTAGGTATAAAATGGTATTTCATAAATACATGGGTATTACCTGTGTATTTATGTAATACCATTTTATACATTCGGTAAATACATAGGTATAGTAATAAAATGGCTACTATCAATATATTTTACACTATCCCCCTTGGTTTACAGGATTTTTTACTTTGAATCTAAAATATATAAAATAAATACTATATAACTAATCAGAAGCATTCTTTCTCAGGTAACATTTTGAAACAACGTCAGCTCGCGTTGCTAGCATACTTAAATAGCTTAGTTTTGATGGACATGGACTATCACCTCCCATGTGACGAATTCAATCGTTTTTATATTAACATTAAAGGTTCTTACGGCGAAAAGCTTTAGGTAACAAGTAATTAATTTTGTAAATTTTTAAAAAAAAACAACGCAATGAAACGGCTGTACCGATTTTGATCAAACATACATAGCTAAGAACACTCCCGACAAATTAACCTTTCAAACAAACAAACAAAAAAACGAAATCGGTTCATCCGTTCAGGAGCTACGTTGGGACAGACAGACACACACACAGACACGTCAAACTTATAACTCCCCTTCGTTTTTGCGTCGGGGGTTAAAAAGGCTTTTATTGAAGATTCAACCAGAAACACATCCAGTCTATCCACCCGCATTTTTATTTTAAACTTAACTCAAGGTAAAATTTCAGGAGATAAATATCTACAAACACGAAACACAATGGTTACCAAATTCAAACTAAATATACCTATATTACAATATTTATCATAAACAGATCCGATACCTTCACAGTTTGAACCCAAATAACAGTGTCTCCGCGTTCCCTCTTTCCCAAATAACGGTGTAGGTAAACATTGTGAGGAAACCGCCATGTTCATGTCATATTACATACTTATCATCATAATTAGGATCACAGAATCAACATTAGGTGGTAGGAATCTAAAACTACAAACAAATTAAATTTTTGGATTTTTACTTTAAAAAATACCGGATTGGCTTGCGGCCTGCGCCGATTGACTGACTGCCTACAATGTAAGCGGTGCATACGAGGTGAGAGGTGCCGACCACGAGCGGTTCCCCTCTGTGGCGAGACTTCCAATTGCTGACGCACAGAAGAACCCGGGGATATCGCTGGAGGTGAGCGGCGACGACCACGAGCGGTTCCCATCTGTGGCGAGACTTCCAATTGCTGGCGCGCAGAAGACCCCGGGGATATCGCTGGAGGTGAGCGGCGACGACCACGAGCGGTTCCCCTCTGTGGCGAGACTTCCAATTGCTGGCGCGCAGAAGTCCCCGGAGATATCGCTGGAGGTGAGCGGCGATGACCACGAGCGGTTCCCTTCTGTGGCGAGACTTCCAATAGCTGGCGCACAGAAGATCCTGGTGAATTAGCTGAAAAATATTGAATGACATTTGTTTAGCTTTAACTTAAAAGTCACGACGTATCTACAAAACGTTACCCCTATTTTGGTCATAATGATACATAATAGGAGCAGCATTGCGACGTTCCTCGAGTCTGCGTCACCACCAATTAAATCCATAGTCCACAGACGGCAATAAAGTAATCTATAATATCCATAGATAGATAGATAGATAACTGTTTATTATGAATGCGAAAGTTTGTGAGAGTGTGTATATATGTATTTTTGAACGTTTGCTACTGAACCAATTGCGATGAAATTTGGTTTGTAGATAGCTAGACCCTGGAATAACACAATGGCTACTTTTTATCCCGATATTCGATACTTATGGGGGTGAAACCGCGGGGCGCTCCTAGTAAGTACATAAATATTTATTTGCATTGCTGAGTTCCGGTTTAAAGGTGCCGGTGAAATTACAGGCAAATGAGAATTTTTACTTTTGTGTCAGGGTGGCGGGCGCAGTGCAATGCCACATAGAGCGCGTCTTAGGGGGACGTGCCTTGTGAAGTAATGCATTGTTATAGGTAAGAGTACCGCTTAACACCAAGACACCTGACATCACACACACACACACACACACACACACACACATCTGATTTTCCGTAACTTATTCAAACAAACAAAAGTGACCACACCTCACCAGAATTCCCGTGGGTATCTGGATTTATGAGTACCATGGTAACACTATATCCAAACTCAGAATAAAATATATAAGCAGCTCATATAAATATTTTTCTGGTGGACATATTTTCTGATGATAAGTTCAATAGTACCTAGCAGGTCAAATGTTGCTCCCTATCTTGAGGAGAATAAGCCCGTTTCGGGATAACATACATACATAACACCTAACAGTGACACATATAGTCCTGACCCTACACTAGGATCCCCTGTGTCGTGGGTATCAAAAAGTACGAGTACCATGCTAACATAATCTAATATACCTACTCTGAAAGCTGTTGTACTAGTGTACAGACTACTACTACACAGGTTGCTAGTAGCAGGTAGTATTAGGTAGCTACTAGCTACTTATTAAGGCTACTTTAGAGAAAGCAATAATGATACTTACCGGAAGCGATGGAGGTCCAAGGACGGCAGGGGTTCGACGGAGGAAGGAGTTCTCGACGGCGGGGCGTTAGACACGAGGGTGACTGAGGAGTCGCACTCGTTCTCACCGTATATGCGTCATGATCATTGATCGCTGGAAAAATAAAATCATATTTTTTGAAGGTTTTTTTTTATATGAAGTACCTACTTTTTGGTTTATAAATGTATCCTTAAAACCTTCAATGCCATACAGACGACTTATCGCCAGCCTTGGTAGAAATTTCTTCAAAATTCGTAGTCTATAACAAAACAAATGCATAAATTTTGCGAAAAAGTTCTATTTTAAAAATAGCTTTAACAATTAACAATGATGTTAATTTCTTAGGTATCTTAATTGCGCCAAATTTTTAATAAGTACTACGAATAATCAAAGCAATCATTAGGTAGGTAGGTAAATAAATCTAAGCTTTGCGTAACACGCTCATTATTTCATCAAAATTACCACAAAGCACACTCAACAAAAAAACTAAAAAAATCGCGGGCATGAACTAGTATAAACAAAGCATCAAATATTATAAGTATCATCCAAATAAAATACAATGCGAAATGCAATTGTAAACTTAAGCCGCGCCAATTTTACTAATAAATTAAAATGGTCGTCTATTTCATCATTGATTTATTCATCCAGAAAAGCGAAGACATTTACTAAAATTATGTTTTTTATGTAAAAATATTTATACAAATACATACCTCATAAGTATTTCACCTCGTTTTGTCAAAAATTAACAACAAAAACTACTAAAAGCCGTTTAGGTTAACAAAATCACATACACAACACATACAAAAGCGCGCACTGCAATCCGAGAAAACTGGGCGAGTGAGTGAACGAGTGATCGCGGGGCGGAATGGGGCTTGCGCGGCGCGGGGAAGCTCGATACCGCGTCGCCTAGCCACTAGCAACAGCGAGCGAGTGTAGGTAGTTAGTATTTACAACGAGCGCTCCAAAAATTTCACGCGTTTCTTTTAGCGCTGAATTATTCTCGTTAGTTTTGAATTTTTAAATAGTAGAAAGTGTGTAAAAGTATAGTAAGAGTAAGTAAGTAAATAGTAGTGTGAATCGCGTAATAAAAATAAAATTCCCGAAAGTACCGAAAGAACCGGGAATCAAATTAGATTTCCCGGTTCCATTTTACTTACAAAAGAACCAGGAATTCCCGGTACTTTCGAGACCGGGATTTCCCGGTTCTGAACCCTAGTAGGGTCTTATGCTCGCAGCAATAGTAACTGAGCATCTGGTCATGTCGATCTATTGACCGCATGTATTTATTATATTTTATTTGTACGGCTGGTTTATATATGACTGTCCGTACACGGCGACTAGTAGTCCCTTGATAGTGGTATTTATTATATTTTATTTGTACGGCTGGTTTATATTTGACTGTCCGTACACGGCGACTTGATAGTGACTGGTGTGTTCACTACTTATAAACATTATCTCTCGTTTATCATGCCACTTGGAGACAACAATTTTTTTTCTGTTATGCATTATACATGATTCTCCAGGTTTTAATTTTGTGTTAGTGACCTCTGCTGGATTCCCAATACGGTTTGCTCGTAAGGTACCAGTAACGTATGAGTTTTTACATAATAGCTCCTCAGTTAAACCCACGCTGGTATAAAAATTATCTAAATACAAGGAATGGACTTTTTCAATATACTTCTGCATTAGCAAATGAACCACTTTTTAAATATGATTTCTACCGCCGACTTGCACATCCTGGGAGCCTGCGTACACGTGAATATTTAAAATAATTCCGTTGGCATCGGCTAAAATGTATAATTTAATTCCGTATTTATGTGCTTTTCCTTTATTGTATTGACGGAAGAAAAGTCTTCCTTTCCACAGAATAAGAGACTCATCGATTGTTAGCTCTCTTAATGGATAATATACTGAATTAACCGTGTCATTGAATAAATCAATTAAAGATTTAATTTTAAATATACTCTATGGTATTTTTTTTTGTATTCTACTTGAATGACTGAACAAGCAGATGGCCCACCTGATGTTAAGCGGTAACCTCTGCCTATGAACAGTGCATTACTTCATAGGTCACGTCCACCTAGGACGCACCCTATGTGACATTGCACTGCGCCCGCCACCCTGAGACATAAAGATGAAAAGTCTCATGCACCTGTAATTTCACCGGCACCCTTTTACCCTTCAAACCGGAACACAGCAATGCGAGCACTACTGCTTTGCGGCAGAAATAGGTATGGTGGTAGTACTTCCCCGGACGAACTCTTTCACAAAAAAGCTCTACTACTACTAAAACCATCTTCGTCTTTCATTATTCTGAACATTTAAGGCTCTTAAGATAAAATAAAACCTGTCCTTCGACATAAATATATGTGGACTTAAGCGGAACAGATAATGAGAGGACCAATAATCTACCATTCTATTGAGTTTTATTGTTCCCATCAGTATGCCTAGAAATGTTTTAAATTCGGCGATACTTACATCGGTCCATTGTCTAAATCGAGCTCGAGAAGTAGTCGCTGCTGCTTTCAGTCTGTTGCCGTACTTATTTGTACAATCCAATATTAAATTCATGAATTGGGCATTCAAAAATAAAATAGTCCAAAGGACTTTGGACGTGTACGTCATGTGGCGACAATATACCACTGGTTCCCGTAAAGGTAATGTTAGGCATATTACTGGGATTACCAGAAAACCAGCCGACCGTTTCTTCTTCCCCTTCGTCCTGTAGATTTGCCTGAGAATCGCCAATATTTATTGTTTCCTCGTCTGGATTTGCAATACTCATTTCATCCAATATGTTATCATTGTTTCCGCTCAAAATTCCGTATAGCTCATAGTCACCAAATAGATCTAAACCTGGTATATCATAAAATGGCTCAGTTTCTTGTGGAGACCTTCATTCTTTCTAACTCCACGCTTATGGAATCCATGGCCGATGATGGTCCAGGCATTGGCGAACTTGAAATATCCATAATATATGGATTCAAAGGATCCATGGCAGTTAATGGTCCAGGTTCCGGAGAACTCGAAGAAGGATATTCCATATTCGTTGACCTGCAGAAAAGTATATCTGAATGCAACTCATGTATTAACCGGTGGACGGTATTTCGTGTAGAACACGCTAACTAATGAAAAATCATGTAAGTTGGTTAGGTTAGAACTGTGGCCTTACATAATAAACTAAGTACCTAAGGATAAATTGTAGAAATTATGATTCGGGATAAAAGCGTTATTAAAAATAATATGTTTTCATTAGCGATATTATAAACAAAAAAAATCGGGAACATGAGTTTGAACATTCGGATTATAATCGGAAATGGTATGCCAAATAATTTCGAGCGCTGAACCAATATGGACGCCAGTTATACTCCAGTAAAATAAAAAAACTTACTTGATATTCACGGCAAAAAGAAATGCGTGTACATATGCTGAAGTCAACACACCGGCAAATCTCGGAGTCCAGTTCAATGCCACAATCGTAACAACGCACAATCAGAGTCCAGTAACACTAGCCACAGTCGTCACGAATGAAAGACACGGAGTCCAGATAAACAAGCGAAGGTAAACAGCAAATAAGTGGAGTACGCACGTCTGATTACTAAGGATAGCAAAACAGAAGTAATTCACAACACAAAACTAGAGATAACAAACAGGACAGTGTTGCCAACCCAGATTTTCATTTTACCCCAAAGCCTGCTTAATTTTACCCTAGATTCCTAAATAATAATGTAAAAATACCCTAAAGTTTTTTAGATAAATAATCCAACACAACAAAAACAAGTTCTTTCATAATCAATACTTTTATTTCATAATGCTTACCTATAAACCCATATTAGCAATACAAAAAAGACTTAATTACTTAATGTTGTAACATGAAATCAACAGCGCTTAATGCAACTCTCTGTCGACTTGTCTGCAGTAACACAGCGAAAGAACATAAATAATAATATAAACATATCTCACAAAACCTTCATTATGCTCCTATCTCTCCTATTGGACTCCTTAGCAGTGACCAACACAGCCGAAATCAAGACTCCCGCATCTGTAGACGTACTTGGCAAACTCTCAATTATCCTGATTTGTTGACTACATCCTATTTCGGTAGCGGTAATTGTCTGTTGCGCTAAGATTCTCCTAAAATGTTAAAAAAAAAATCTCCCAAATCGTTCACATTTCTGATAAAAAAATAAGCGATATTTTAATATTATTTATTTCAATTATATTATTATACAAAAATCCTCATCATTAAAATTTTCAAAAAGGTTGGTGACCCCTATTTTTTAAAAAACAATACAATATCCAGAAACGAATGCTACAAGCTTGATTAACGTTAAAAATAAAAAAGTTTTGTTCTGGGGTAGATCTCCCTAAAACTTAATTTGAAGGAATTACCATCGATTTCAAAATGGCACGGGTGACGTGCCTCACGCCACACGCAAAAGAAAATGATGACACGGCTGTCGTGCCATCCGCAATGAATCGGTTAAACAAACTTGCTAGTCGTGGCTTGCCCTAAATACTGTGCCATTCCAACAAGTCTTTGGTAAGACCCAGTGGCATAAAATGAGAGCGCACACATAACCTTCAGTTGTACATTGACTCTTTTACTGGATTCCAGATTTGTTTTCTGGCAGAGCTCACCGCACAAGAAATGGAATGCCTCTTTTGTCAAACGAAACCTGTTTTTGAATTCTGTGTCATTGGGTCCCATGACTTTCTTTGAATAGCCCTTTGAGTAATTTCTCTGAAAGTAGGGAAATACGCATTTAGATTGGTCCTTAGATAATCCTATCCTACTAATATTATAAATGCTTAAGTTTGTGTGTGTGTGAGTGTGTTTGTTAATTCTTCACGCTGAAACGGCTAGACGGATTTGCATGAAATTTGGAATGGAGATAACTGGACTCCCGGAATAACACATAGGCACATTTTTATTACGATATTCACACGGGATCGTGACTTACGCTGGTGAAACCGCGGGGCACTGCTAGCATTTACATAAATAATAAATAAATGATTAAATAATGCTGGACAAGTTCACACAACATTATCTAGCCCCAAGCTAAGCCAGAGCTTGTGTTATGGGTACTAGATAACTGATATACTTAATATTATTCTACATAGTTATTCTGGGATTAGAACACTAGTAGTACTCATACTAGTAGTACTCATTCCTGCTCGATACCGCGTGTCAAAAGCAGATGATCTGTAAAAAAACAATTGAATGTCCTGGCAACATTCTACAACGTAATCATTCGTTCTGTCGCGCACAATCGCGTCGTCTGCGTTTTCACGCGATTTTTCAGATTCTTTAAAAAAAAGCTGTTACTTAGTCAGTAAACAGTGTGTATTGTGTGTTATTCATCATGCCGAAGCGTAAGGCTTCTAGCCCGGATAGGAAAATAAGGAAGTTGGAGAGGAAATTGAAAAAAATATAAAAAACAAATCGAAATGGATGGTAAGAATTTGTTGTTATTTTACAAAGTCTAGCTGATATTGGTACACACAGGTATTGGTATTGGTAATATACAGTACATTTCGTCCGTAGAGATCGTTTTTTACAAGTGAAATGTTCCACCGTCGTGTAATTTTATTACACAGTAGGTATTCAGAATTTTTGCCGGCCGGTTGGCCATTTTAGGTGCTGTGGTACAAATCGAAAATTACAAGTTTCACTATCAAAGCAAGCTGATGGCAACTTTGTGCTAAGGTTTAGGCTTGTTCCTATTAACCTACATGTAATGTAATGAGGACGAAGCACTTATAGCCGAGGCCTTGGGAAAGCCTACCAAAGATACTGGCTACAGTGATGAAATTCATCCGAATTTGGCATTGGTGATGGAGACCATTCTAGAAAAAGGATTCACAAAGGTAGAAAAAGAGAAGATAGTGGATTTAAAAATACCAATCAATTGCAAACTTTTAGAGGCACCCAAGCTTAACAGAGCTGACTGGTATTCTGACACCAGCGGCCAAGAGCCGAGATAAGCTGTTGCAAGAGCGTCAACAAGAGCTGGGTCAGTCAGCTGCAAAAATAGCTCCAGCTATACAGAGTCTGTCGAGAAAAGAATTTTCTAAAGGAGAGGTTATAAAGAAACTAGGAGAATCCTCTCGTTTGATCTGCAATATTCATTTTCAATATACTGACATCCGCAGAAAGCTTCCATTCTTGTTCCATTGTTGTTTCATTTCTTCTTGTTTCTGTCCATTCTTGGACAGAAACTTAACGGAATCTTTGAAAGAGAACCGTCGGAGTGAAAACTTATACTCAAACTTGGAGGACTCTGTGAAATCATTTTCTGCTATTAAGAGAGCCGTGAATGTTATTAAGCCGAAAAATATGGCAAATAAAACAACAGGCAACCAGTCTAACAAAAGAGAGGCAAAAAACTACCAGCAGCCCCGCCGTCAGCAGTACCAATACCACAGCCAAGGCAAACGCGGGGCATATCACCAGCACCCTCAGTATCATCAGCAGCGTCAGGCCTACAAGCCGCCAGGCAGCCGTCATCAGGCAGGCCCATCCAACAGGGGCCGTGCGAAATATCCTTAGAGGTATGTTTGGCTGGTAGATTGCAATATTTTAGTAGGTGTTGGAGAAGAATAACTCAGGACCCCACTATTTTAGAATGGTTGGACGGGTATAAGATACCTTTTTCAGTTTTACCAGTGCAAAATTATAAGCCTGTTAGTGTTAAACTGAATAAATCAGAAAAACTTACCATGGAGACTGAAATTAAAAAACTAGTAAACATAGGTGCAATTGCACAATGCAGAGTTGTACCAATTTGTGTCCAGTATAATTAGCATACCTAAGAAAGATGGATCTCATAGGTTTATTCTTAATTTGAAAAACTTGAATAAGTTTTTTACAACTGATCATTTCAAACTAGAGGATATAAGAACTGTTTGTAAATTACTCTCAAGAAATGACTTCATGTGTACAATAGATTTGAAAAAACGCTTATTATTTAGTCCCAATCAGCTCAGATGATCGGAAATATTTAAGGTTTGAGTTTAATGATAAGCTGTATGAGTAAATTGTCTAGCAATGGGCTTAAATACAGCTCCCTTTGTTTTCACAAAACTATTAAAGCCTGTCATGGAATGTCTGAGAGAACAAGGAATTAGAATTGTAATTTATTTAGATGATTTAATTTGCTTCGGAGCTTCATACATTGAATGCACAAGAAATATAAAAATTGTGTATGAGCTATTAGAGTACTTGGGCTTTGTCATTAATACTGATAAAAGTCAAATTACTCCATCAAATATCAGGGAATTTTTAGGGTTCGACATAAATTCAGGTCTCATGACTTTGAGCCCCACAATAAAGAAGCGGGAAAAAGTTCAGTTACTTATAAATAAATTCTTAAAACTCAACAGATGTTCTATTAGAGATTTTGCAACATTATTAGGAAATCTGGTATCGGTTTGCATGGCCATATCTTATGGTTTTGTGTACACAACAATTTTAGAAAAAGAAAAATTCTTAGCTTTGGAACGTAGTGGGCGAATTATGATAGTGTAATGGAAATAAATAAAGGAGCAAAATTAGAATTATTGTGGTGGCAGAAAAATATATTGACCAAATCAAACAGAATTAAGCAATATAACTTCTCTGCAGAAATTTTCTCAGATGCTTCCTTGTCAGGTTGGGGAGCAGTCTCTGTAATAATAAAACGGCAAAAGGTAGTTGGAGCCTACAAGCAACACAATTTCATATAAACCATTTAGAACTTTTAGCAGCATTTTTTGCATTGAAATGCTCTGCGAGTGAACTAAACAATTGTGAAATCTTATTATGAGTGGACAATACAACTGCCATATCATACATAAATAGGATCGGTTCTGTCCAATTTCCTCTGCTTAATGACCTCGCAAAACACATCTGGCAATGGTGTGAAGTTAGAAATTTATGGATTTTTGCATCTTACATTAAATCAAAAGATAATACAGAAGCAGATTTTGAGTCCCGCAGTTCAAATCTAGATACAGAATGGGAGTTATGCCAGAACACATTTGACAGGATTGTAGAGTCCCTGGGTTCACCAGAGATTGACTTGTTTGCTTCTCGCTCAAACACAAAATGAAACAAATATGTGTCCTGGCATAGTGACCCTTTTGCATGGAATATAGATGCATTCACCATTAAATGGAATAAAAATTTCTTTAATGCATTCCCGCCATTTTCTTTTATTTTGAAAGTCTTGCAAAAGATTAGAATAGACAGGGCTGTAGGTATTCTAGTGTTTCCAATTTGGCCTACTCAGGCATGGTATCCTTTAATTAGGTCAATGGCAGTCTCAGAAATATTGATATTTAGACCGTCTAAAAATCTTTTAACCTCCTTTTCCAGAGTTCACCCATTGCATCCACATCTTACCCTGTGGGCATGTACATTATCAGGCAATCTATGAAAAGAAGAATGGTAGGTGATGGTGCCATTGATATAATGATTAAGTCCTTATCAAATAATAGCCTAAAACAATATGACAGTTGTATTCGGCAATGGTGGCAGTATTGCAAGGTAAATAATCAGGATCTTTTGTGTGCCTCACTCACAGCCACACTCAGAGTTGCTTAATGGCTACTTAAGTCTTTCCTTAGTGTAGATTTGGAAAAAATCCCTTTCAGAGTCAGTTAACGGTTCATTAGCGTCCCTTAATGGTAATTAAAGTTAAGCACAGCAAAACCTTTACTTAACTATTTAACGACTGATTTTGTTTGACATTTCGTTTGAGGTTAGTTTTTTATTTTTGTGATTCACGATACCTATGTTTTGCATTTTGTTGTGGCTTGTGTGCACAGAGTACCTACCTACTTTGTTATAAACTGAAAGTTGTGTGTATGTTTAATTTAAGATAAAAATGTCTGATTTGTTAGACTTTATTGAGTTTGTGGACTATGCCAGAAGGTTTAGACAAGTGGGACCAAGACGGTATTTACGAGATTATTCTGATCCCTCTACAAAATACTCAGTTCAAGAATTCCATGCACGATATAGATTTAAAATCTGTAACATCTGAATCTGTAAAAAATGTTATATTGCCTATGCTGGCATCTGACCTAAGCAATCCAACGAAAAGAGGATTACCATTTGCACCAGAAATAATGTAACTGCTAACATTATGCTACTTCGCTACAGGCAGTTTTCAGGTATGTAGATACCTAGGTACCTATTGTGTAATATTACTTTACCAATTTGAATATTGATACCTGTATATTTTATGTAATGTGGCAACTTTTACAGAAAATGGATGGAGATGTCATGGATATCTGCCAGCAGTCGGTTTCACGAATTATTGCCAAAGTTTCGGCATTGATAGCAAGCAAAATGAAAGATTTTGTTAAATTCCTGTCTAGTGTTGAAGAAATTAATACAGTGAAGTAAGACCATTTTTTAAATAAAATGTTAGGTACTTAAGTAGGTACCTAGTTACCTGCTTAAATAAGTTATCTCATGAAGTCATACTAGGTACCTATTGTTGTGTTTTTGTTGCGGGCAAAATTTTTATGAACTAGCTCATTTTCCTGGAGTGATTGGGTGTATTGATTGTACCCACATTAAAATAAGAAGCCCCGGAGGAATAACTTCAGAAGTATATAGAAATAGAAAAGGGTGGTTTTCTATCAATGTCCAGGCAGTCACAGGGCCAAACTTGGAATTTTATGATTTAGTAGCCCGATGGCCTGGCAGTACACACATGATAGTTTCATCTACAACAGCAGTGCTATTAAGCAAAGACTAAATACAGGGATAACAAAAGGAATAATTTTAGGGGACAGCGGGTATGCAGTTAGCAATGTGCTTCTTACACCATTTTTGTCACCAAATTCAACACCCCAAGAAAACTATAACAGAAGGCAAATTAAAACCAGAAATACTGTGCAAACATGTTTTGGTGTTTGGAAAAGAAGATTTCCTTGTCTTCTTTGGTTGAAAGGTTTTTTTCCCAATGATTCTATAATAAAAATCTGTACACAAATTAATCACACTTTAATTTTAAACCATTTTACTATAAATAGATAAATCAGATAGGACCTTATTTTTCAATAACAGATTTCTTAATTTCTTCTATTTTGGCCTTTTCTAATAGTGTTTTATTCCTCTCTTTCTCTAATAATGCTGCTTTTTTTTATTTGTTCAACTTCCAACTATAACAAAAGTAATAACATGTTAATGTAGCAAGAAATTAAGCCATAGTACCTTATAAATCGTTACATAGGTTGTTGAGTGTAGGTGGATGGAGGCGGCACAGGACTGACAGGACTGTTCGGCATGACAATATTTGGAGGAGGCCTGTATTCAGCAATGGACTTCTACAGACTATTGATAAATTATCATGAGGTTTTTGAAAACGGAGTGTAGGACGGCCCCCCACTCAAGGCTCAAGATAGACCGTCATGGCACTCTTCGGGGCAGGCCTATGTCCAGCAGTGGACTTCTATTGGCTGAAATGATGATGATGATGATGTTGAAATTCATAGATAAGTAATAACCTGTGTTTTCAATATTAGCATTTCCATCTTTTTTTTATTTTCTAAATGTTTAATTCTCATCACAGACTCTCGACGAATGTAGTCTGTTGGTCTAACTCTACGCACTTGTTCTGTGGTGTTGATCACTGCTGAAGAATTTTTAGAGGAGCAATCTAAAAAATAAAAGAAATTAACTAGGTATAAGTTATTCAAATAATTTTGTACTATATTCATTATTTTGTATTATTGTTTAATACCTGTGCTTTTTTGTGCATTTACAATTTGAGGGCTGCTTGTTTCGTCATGATCCTGGAAATCAAACATTGTGTTTTCTTCCGATTCAAATTTTTGAACCGGGTCCTAAATATCTAAAAATTCAAATTATTTGTAAACATCTGATCAGAATAGAAACCAGAATCAGAAGGTAAAACCAAACTTAATTTCATTAATTTTACATACCTATGGTGTCAATCGATGGTGTTTGTTTGTTGCTATTTTCTATCAACATGTTCCAGTTCTTGATTATTGACAATTGCATCTAAAATGGCACCATCACTATCAAATGCATTTTTGATTTCGCATATTATAATAGGTGATGCCTGATACATAAAAATTGTATGTTAGAAGACTGTATTTGCATAAAAATGAAATGGTTACTGGGCAATTCAGAGGATAATTTTATTCACCTCTTCGACCATGCTTAATATTCCTCCATCTTGTGGCGGTGGGGGAGGTGCATGTCGCACATTTCAACATAGGTACGCCAGGGTTATCACAAAATGGTGATCTTCCCTTGCGACAAAATAATCATGGGGGTTGAGATTATGGATCGACCATTGACATTCTTATATACTGCTTCGCAAATGAGCCTACAGCCCTAACAGCTCTGACACGCAAGCAGACCCCTGTGGTCGATCTTGGTCCCATACACAACCACGCGAGGATCAACCAAGCGTTTCCTTGATTGTGCCCGGATTTTCCAGCCCCCAAGGGGCAACCGGTACTTGGGCTTGGTATGTGAATATCAAGTGCTCACTCCTGCCTTCCCCAAGAGCAACCCCTCTTCCTCTCGAAAGATCGACCACGCTCTAAGGGCTTCCAAGTGTTCTCATCCAGGTATGAGCACACTTCCATTCGGCTATGCCAGAAGCCCTGAAGTACGCTGTACCTCAGACCCCCTATCCCGAGCTTTGCTCGAAGGGTTCTGAACTACATCAGAACCCCCTGATCCCCTAGTGCAACGCACTATCCCAGTCGACCGAACTAGTCCGTTGTACATCTGTACACAAGTGGACTTTATAATTAACATCGCGGAGGCAAGATTTTATCGCGAAGGTCAGTCATCCAATATCTCATACCCCCTCAAATAAAGTTAGTTAATTATCATCTAGCACTTACCACGTAACTGTAAGCCTCTCGATCTAGAGGCAGAACATTAACTTTCACAGTCCACCTCTGTCTAATGCAACCGCTTAACAAACACTGCCGGCTCGCAGCCAAGTGCTTTTCTATAGCTTTTCTAGGGTAGGCATATTTAGGGTAGACACAAAAATATGGTGTCAATGTTTATAGCAGACAACGAATTATCACCGTTAATATTTTACACAGAACACAGCGCAAAACTGACCTACAAAAACAGGTAGTTCAATAAGACTTACTACCTGACTATAAACTCGCGCTTTGCGCGACAGTGCATGTGGTCCACCTCCAGATTTAGTAAATTTCCCCTTTGTTCAGCACGAGCTTTACGTGTGAACGCCTTCATGTTATCCCATGCCCGCTTTAAAGTGATAGTCTCGCGCTGGAACAACCTGTGGACTATCGTACCTTGTGTACATTGGCATTGCAATTAAACTCTTGCGTAATTAATGCCCATGCGGCTTCTTTCTTGGCAATCGACTTGCCATCGGTGAATTTGGCTTCCACGATTGGTCTCTTTTTGATAATTTGAGCCAATAAAGCCTTTTCATCGGCGGTGAAATTTGCCACTCTTTTGCGTGAAGTTTTTGATTGTAGATCCTAGACAGAAATGTAAATGGAAGTCGTTTGATTATGTACACAGTAAAGTTGTGCCGCCGTCGGTTAAATTATAATTGTAACAATGCAGTTGTAGCTATACTTACCATGTTATTTAAAGATATTATTATTTATATTTCACAAAACAAAACAAGTTTCTCTTTTGCCAGGCGAACAAACTATTACCATGCAACCGACGAACAATAACAATGAAAACTTCAAAGTGATTTGACATTGACAGTAAGAAAATATTTGACGCGACAGTGACAGTTACGAGTATGTCTTGCCTTAGCTATTTGCAATCGATTCATTGAATCGAACAAGAATCGACGATGCTCCGCCCTACGGATACTTAAAAGTGTCATTAACTAATGAACCCTTAAATTATCTCTCTGAGATGTATCGTTAATTAACAGATTTAATGCTACTTAGTTAGATACTCATTAGGACTAATTTAATAAACGTTTCCGAGTGTGGCTGTCAGTACCTAAAATATATATCATATATAATGTAAATTTTCAATAAGGGTGCATCCGTAGATTGAGTATGTACTAGATCTACAATGAGAGATAGAAGATGAAACCAAAAAAAAAATGTGCACGTGTTGGTGAAATTCCATGTCTGAGTAAAAAATTGTGTTGTTCCTACATTGTCGATAGAATTCATCACCCGTCCGTGATGTGTATGGTAGATAAATACATCTTAATGCAGATTAAGTCTTTCATGAATAACAGTTTGACAGATTTGATTTCATAAAGAGAGTAAGGTTCTTATTCCAATTTTTTTTTTTTTTTTTTTCTTATTTTTAAGGGATCGTTTGGAGAAATAAAAGTTAATAAATAAACGGGCATTGCCTTAAGTCTGATACTAATCACTCGATCGCTAACCGGTTCGTATCCCGTCACAGAGTTCCTAAGGTGTTTGGGAAGGAGAAATGCAACTCCGTTACTACTGCAGCTGTCATTCCCAAAAAATTAAATGGCGTTTGTATCGGTGATAAAATGTCCATTGCCTTTCCAGTGAGTTTCGCTGAGGCCACATATGCCAAAACTGCAACGTGTTCACTCGTTCTCCACAATCTTAAGCTTTCCAGGTTGAAGCAAGCCTCTAACATTCCAAATGTCTATCTTCTGGTTATGTATCACCTTGATAGTTATTCCAGTAGTCCGCTTTCCATGTGATGCCTGGTCCACCACATCCACATGGCCGGTAACCAATTTCACACCGTCTGCCCCGGACGCAGGTCGGCGCCGGTTGCTAAGCGGATCATCAGGCCACACGACTTTTTTGTTTTTCCTTTCATGGCGACTTTCTTGGGAAATTAGTGCAGTGGTTTCCCGTTGCCTTCTGCACCAGGATTAGACGTTATTTAGATGCCAAGGTCGCTGTAGCCTCTTCCAGTCAGTTGCCCAACTGGGTGTATGGTTTATACCGCCACTGTTTGGTCGCCAGAGCCTCGTCCGTTATCTAGCAGGGAGCACCGCGGCAGCCTCACGGGCCGCCGTCTCCATGCAGGTGAGGTTGACATTTGGGCCAGATAAGATGTAATACCGTTCTCCCCATTACTCCATTACCTTTTCAATAGTCAATACAAAAACACACAACCTCAATGTCCACCTGGTTATTATAGATTTAAAAAAAACGGTAAAATGTTAACAGAGCACACATATTTACTCCAAACAAAGTAAACCCCCATTCTAGGGTGAACTATTTTTTTTATAGGTAGGTACTACGATATAGCCTGCAACAGGACTATCGATATTTTTAACATCATCACTTGGTCAAGCCCTATCGTAATGAAACATTTTTATACTTTACATAATATATTCTTTATTGCTAGGTGCAGCAACGAAATATTATTAAAAAATATATGGGAAAGACCTAATCTACGAATGAAACTGGTTTTCAGGCCATTTGCTAAAGCAGAATTGATAAAATAAGCAATACAACCGAACTACCAATAATCTCTTATTTACCTGTGAAACGTGTATTTTTCCGGATTATTACGTCTTGTATCTTCACAGTCACAAACTGAACACGACACCATTGTCATACAAAGTAATATTTGTTATTAAATAGTAAGATTATTAAAGAAAATACAAAATTAGTTAAACTGTACAAGAGACCGGACGCTATGCGCATCTACTCAAGCAAAACATGTCACATACAATACAATTACTGCTGACACTTTTTTTCTTGCACGGGGTACATTTAAAAATGACTTCTCTCTCCCACGCTTCGTTTGTCTATTTAGCGTAGCGAAAAAAATATACGTCTATGGGTGCATCTTACCAAACATTAAACTGCCATCGTTCAGCACTCTCCCTAATAATAGGTAGTCATATTGGCATTGATGATCGTATGAAACGGTGGTTCAAAGGAGTATTTAAGATAAGGCCATTTGCACCTAAATATTCGTCCACTTGGGACCCAAATATTGTTCTCGCGTTTTAAAAACAATGGCATCCTCTTGAAGATTTAGATTTAGAAAAACTAACCAAGAAGACGGCTATGTTATTAGCTCTAACGACAGGTCAAAGAGTTCAAACTTTAAGTGTTAATTAGACTTAAGAATATTAGGGTTAATGCTACTTGCATTAACCCTAATATTCTTCGAGCTTACATTAACGCAAGGTTCGTGATCGCAATTTTCATACAAATGTCTTTACGTAACGATACCCATACGATACGAAGGCGACGCGATAGTATGGTAAACCGTTTGTGATCGCAAATTTAGTTCGATTTACGTCCAGTAGGGGCGCTGGATCAAATCTCATACAAAATGCTTACATTAACCATACGAATACTTTTTCGCAAGTTGTTCGTAGTAGACCTACAGAAGGCTGAACATGAGTATAAATAGTATCTCTACACACACTGTTGGAAACAATAATATAATCAAACAACAGGTTATGATTAAAAGAAAAAATATTGGCTTTACCCAATAATGTAAAGATTTGAAACAACATTTAACAATTTTAATATATACTACAAAATAAGCTATTATAGTTGCTTATTTTGTAGTATATATTAAAATTGACAGTAATATTACAATACAATAATTTATAATATTGTTAAATACTTCTTCCACGAGTACGAATTACCCAGGGAAAGAGAACCAGATTGTCCTTGAGGGTGTGCAGATATATAATAAATTACCCAAGGAAGTAAAGAATGCAGATTCGTTCAGCGTTTTTAAAAATAAATTAAGAAAACACATACTAAACGACTTAACATTATTGAAACAATAAACTGACTTGCTGATATAATTTTCTCTGTGACCCACCGAACGAACCTGCATCGCTCACTCAAAATATCTATTTTTGTCCTGCCTCAGCGAGCGATACCGCACATTACGTGTTTTTGCGGGTATTCGAACATTTGACAAGCAATGATTTTGGCATCGTTTGTCAATTTACCTACTAAATTATTTGAATTGATTCGTTTTGTTTAAAATCTGTTACTAAGTTTATAAATGTTAGAAGCGCTTACTTTAATTATTAAAATAAGTTTCTCATATAAGTGAAATGTTAATTTCTTTTGAGAAAATAAATAATCTTTAACCACAAATGTTGATTCAAATCTTTACATTATTAGGTAAAGCCAATAATTTTTCTTGACAACTGTTTACGAGATGAAAACAAACTAAAATAGTGATGCAATGACTAATTTCAATACTGTGTGATATAGACACATTAGCCACAAGCTGCTCGTCTATTATCAATAAATAAATATAATCTGCACAAGTTTTACAATCTATAAACAGTGTGTGTGAAAATAGCAGGAAAAATACTCTTCTCATCAAAGTACCATAGTTTATAATTGAGCAGAAACAGCTTTAGCACGTGCTTCTTTGATGGATATATTTCCCTACACGTAGAAGGTCAAATGATACGAGTCTTTTATGTGAACCGAATATATTCCGCGGTTATAATACTACACAAGTTACCGATGTGAATGGCTGGAGATGACTGGCTTGCTTGTGTGCGCCCACTCGTAATACAAAACTCGATTCAGCATTTCTGTAGAACGCACACACTGCTACAGTAATCTCACCTTACAAAAAAAAAGGAAAGTATTTTTAGTCTAGAACATAAAAGTCTTAACATAACACATAACCTTCCTATTACAAAGTTGGCTAATTAACCACTTAGCTTACACTGCGTTCGAAGCACAATTGTAATTTCGCAACATTGCTACCTTACTATGTGTGTGTTTTATTAACAGATCAGATTAGGCGCTACGTGCCGTAACTAAACAACAAAAGAATAGTTCTAACTAACAATTATGAAACGCGTTAGTTATATAAAAAAAACAATGAAACACGAAAAAAAAAATGATTTTAAAAATAAACTATATCTTGTAGAAAAAATATTACGTTACAAAGAGTAATGCCCATATGACATGGGCTATCCTCTGTGTTCATACATGGCTCATACTTGATGTATCGCACATTTAATTTACACATTTTTACCTTACACCATGATGTTTGTTACTTGTTACATTAAAAATCTTTTGAAAATAAAATGAATACTTTTACTTGATTCCTTACTGTTGGAACATAGACACAAGTTTTATGAGTATAAACTTAACAGTTTGTTGTTGACAGTTAGTCGTCAATCCCTGCCATATCTATCAGGTTATGCGGCCCAGTAAAATAATTCATGAAAAAATAATTATTCGTGAAAACGCCTGCCATTTCATGGCATGAAACCGAATTTAAATAAATAATTGAAATTTTTGCTTGGATTCACAATGGCAGAGACGGCGGGAGGTTCTATTCCTGTCGAAAAACTTAAAGGTATCCAGGACTACAACACGTGGAAGTTCTTGATGAAGATGTATTTGACGCATGAGGTTTCATATGTATGACTGCGTATCGTCGGAAGATGCATGCAAAGATGAGAAGAAGCGGCAGAAGGCTTTGGCAAAGATCTGCTTGTCGGTGAGTGCGGATGTACTTCCGCATGTACGCAACGCTTCTTCGGCATTCGAGGCTTGGAACAACCTGCAACGTGCTTATGAGGACCGGGGATTGAGTAGAAGGCTTGGCTTACTACGATCGCTTTTCGGGCTCAAGCTAAGGGAGACCGAAGGCATGGAGAAGTACATTACCAGAATCACAGAGCTATCACAACAGCTACGAGAAATTGACTCACCATTGGACGATGAGTTTGTGGCCATCATCATGCTAAGTGGACTCACAAATGACTACGATCCGCTTTTCATGGCCCTGGAGAACTCTAACATAAAGTTGACCACGGAAAAATAGAAGTCAGAGATGCTCCAAGAGAAACAAAGACGAGATGACAAGTTGGAGGCACCGGAAGCATCTGCCTTGGCTGTAAAGAAGGTGGTAAAATGCTTCAAGTGCAAGAAACTTGGCCACTACAAAAGGGATTGTCCAACACTTGTAAGGTGAAAGACACAGGCAGCAAATCCAAGGATGCGTTGTTGACCGCGCTTTGAAGCTTTTGGACATATTTGGAATGAGCAACCACCACTGAGGCGTATGTCATTATGGGACGTATGCAAGTTTTGTAAAGTGTCACCTTATTTCTAAGAGGAACATTTTGCTATTCTTGCATAGAAGTGACGTGAGGCGACTGAGAATGGATTTAGCGTGGTTGCTAACCTTCTTGATGTGAGAGAAAGGACAAGCGACTATCAAGGACCACTCCCAAGTAACGGGCTAACTTAAACCAGAGAATGGGTTTGTAGATTTTAGAGTCTGCCCCCTTATCGACACTCTGACCCTAAAATAAGTATTTTTGTGAAAAGTACAAGCTTTTATAAAATTAGTGATCGTAACCGTGTGCTGATCAAAATGAGTCTAAAAACGGTCAGTCTACTAATATCCCTCGAGGAGTTCCGTTGTCCACCTTCCGTCTCCATCATCAGATCAGCAGGTCTAAAATAGCCACTTTGGGTGTTTCATAATAGGATCACAATATGTTTCATTTCGTAAATGGTAAAATGACCACATATTAGGTGAATCATATTTCAGTTCATTTATGCTTCATATTCACAATTCACCTATTTTGACAGTTCTCTATAGGAATGGGTAAAATGGCTCACTAAATATGAATTGCTACAGTGTCAAATAGGAGAATTGTTAGAAGTTACTCTGGGAGTGACTCCTACAAATCATATTTGTAATTGATTCCTACTTTCTTTATTGTTTTGTGTTTAAATTGAGTTTAGTGAGCGACAATGGCATATTTGGGTTGTTGGGAATATGGGTTCGAGATTCAGGATAGTGAATTCACCAAATTATTTCGGTTGAATAAGGGTGTGACTCAGGAATTGATTAGGGAGATAGAACCCTATTTACCTAAGAAGTCTAGTGACAATCAATATCAATCAATCTAGTGGTAATCAAGCTCCAAAGTAAGTAAAACTGCTAGTTAACTCTACATATTATTATCAAGTTTATTTAATATTACATCATTACATTATTTTTAATTTGTTTTTAGGTTCTAAGTAGGTACCTACATTGAATTTCAAGGCGTCTGGCTCTACCAAAGGTTTGTAAGAGCCAGTGTACATCATACCATGCATCAATTCAATGTGGGGCTGTGACACTGACTCTGAATAACAACCACTTTAGGGAAAAGTTCCTACCTATATACATTCCTCAAAACAGAGAACGGAACAATATCAAACAAGGGTAAGTAGATATGAAGGACTTGTAATAGGCGCCAAGGTACCTACCTAAATAAATAAATCTAAGCATACTTATGTGTCAATCACTAATATAGGTTTCTTACTATTATAGGTTTCATCAAAAGTTTGGAATGCCGGGCTAGTCCCAGTAGTTTTACCGAGTAGTCTTACCAGTTGAACTACTGGTAATTTCCAGGCATGGTGGCATTGATGGCACCCATATTGCCATTGTCAAAATTGCATACAAGGTGAAATGAATAACTAGTCCGAATCAATTTAGTATGGTATTTATTTATTTTATAATAACAATATTATTCTAAACAATAAACACACAAATATCATTAAAGGCATCTAACGGTGACTTGCAACAAATAGTTTGGTAAATGTAGATTATCTGTGTGACACAGAATCAAGATTTAGTAAGCTGCTGCTATCCGTCATAAATCTCACCAAGCATCCTGTTTTTTTGTCTACATCTATATAAAATATCTCAAACATTGTTTTTTTAGGTCTGTTAATCTGATTTGATCATAATGGGCATCGACGCTGGCCCTCATGATGGTGCCAGTCATGACTCCCACATATGGAACAAGGGCCATCTTGAACATCTCCACGAGTCTGAAAATGAAACAGAATGGCTTTTAGGTATTATTATGCTAAAATATCTCAAAACACAGTTATAGTTCCCATTGAACTAATGATTATTATATATTTTAGGTGATTCAGGCTATCCGCTGCGTGCCACACTGATGACTTCAATTACTAACACTGAGCCGAGTACTCCTGAATGCTATTACACTGATTTGCACTGTTAGAAATAGTGTTGAGAGATGCATTGGAGTATTTAAGTCACGGTGGATATTTAATATAATTAGTTATTGAATACATTTTTTGGAAAAACTTTCTTTTTTATTATGGGTGTGTGAGCACCCGATCCTTCGGCATTCAACAAGTCTGTTAGTTGACACCACAGATGGTGTAATTGATCTCTGCACCAAGCACTGTTTTTGAAGCCCCTTGCGAAACTTGGATTTATTTCCATAAACTAGTAAAATTGGCTCCAAGATACTCTTCTATTCTTATATTGCATCTCCATTTTCTACAGTAAAATGGCAATGTAAACATCGGAATGATCGTCGTGTTAATGATTACTTATATAAAACTGTAGAGAGATAGATACTTACTGGGGTTTTCTTTAACAATATTGTGAGCGAAGTACGGTCTTCAAGTTGCTTGCTCAGGTACACACATGCGAATGAATGTCGAAAAAGCGCCTGAGAAACAACGCTTTCATAATATCGAAGTGGATTTGAACAACCCCCTCGGTTATCTTAACTTTTATCAAACTAAAGCTCTCTTATAAAACTTTAAAAATCACTTGGGCAGAGTTATTTCTAGTTATTTATTTTCATTTCGGTAAAAAGCGAACCTTTTGTTATTTTTTACACTGTTGCCACCGGATCCTTGACTAAAGTAGCTAGATTTGTCGTAAAAAGTGGCTAGATTCCTCATATTCCTTATCCCGTTATACAGGAATTGTAAGAAAAAATAACGATTTCATTATTTTTAGCTAATTATTTGGCAGTTGTTTAACCAAACATATGATTTGCATTCAAATAATATTGAAAATTCAATTTATCTTAAATATGAAGCATTTTCCGAATTTATTATCGTCTTCAAGGAAAGATTAATCATTAATAATAACTGAAACCTCCGTCTGACAATAAAATATTTTATTTTGTATCTACGAGTATATCCTGAATAGTCGCTAGTTCTAGCTATAAAGTGGATAAGCTGGCAGCACTGTTGTTTTGACACGTTTGGTACGCAGATTATTGCCAGATATAGTGATAATATTTTTTTACTCTTTTATTTAGCATTTTGATAATTTTTTGTTCATTATTAAGGTGTTACTTATGCAGAAAATGTTTTAATTTAATTATTCGGTGAGTTTAGCACAGTTTTAATACAGTTTAGGGGTAATAACTTGTCTAAAATGTAAACCGTAAAGTTCCGATAGAGCACATCTCTAATTTTTTTAGTGCTGGCAATAGTTAGCCCTAATATGATTCATATTAGGAAATGTTTCGTATCCGATTCATCTAAAATGAGTGCCATTTTACGAATAATAGAGGAACACAATATGTTCTGCTGCAAAGCTGCTAATGAAACATATTAGAGATGATTCACCCAAAGTGGCCATTTTAGACCTGCAGCTCGCTTTCAAATAATATAATTGCTTTTTTTGTAATATTGCATTGTCATCGGAACTTGACAGGTATGCAAAATAGCATCTCAATCGGTTGCAAAATTCCACCCGGACATATATTGCAAGTTAATTAAAAGCTTGTAAAAACAATACAATTACAAATCATAAAAAATTTACAATCAAATAACCTCCTCGCCACCTCGCGTCTTCAGTTGTTAATCCTATAAGTGACATAATCATCATCATCATCATCATCATCATCATCATAATCATCATATTATGAATAGAGTAGAAGTCCACGGCTAGGCCTCCGTAGAATTCCACTATGAACGGTCTCTAGGAAGGACACTATGAAGGACTTCCTGCAACTTTAATATATTTGGTTCGTGGAGAGGGACGAGATGGGTAGGTAATTTTTTTCTTAATAAAGCTTATTTTATTTTTTAGATCATGATGGCGTACACGTCTGAGGCGCTTCGCAGGCATGTCTGCCGAACAAACACCTCTACAACATTGGAGTCAATTGGAGTTATTGGGTCATTTGGAGACTCAGCCAGCCTGCAGAAGGTGTCTGACCGAAGAAGAATCGGCTGCCCCACAAATAAATTATTTACCATTCATATTCATTACTTCCTAGATTTATAAGCAATAAATGATTTATGATTTATGACCACCTTAGAGTTCCAGTGCGGTTCGACCTACCAAATTTTGTGAAGTTAACATCCGACAAACATAATAACATACCAACTTACAAACGAGACCTTGCTTCGCTGGGTCAATAAAATTATAATTTACAATAAAAACGTACAATAAATACTGATTGATATAATTCATTAATGTAATTATAAATAATGAATATTAAAACATTGTTAATTGTAATTCATAGTATTTTTGTTTGCTTACAGTTAGTATTTTGAGGGAATGGTAGCCTTTTCGATTATAATACGCTTCCTCATAGTCCACTGGACGAATGATTTAAATGTGACTAATGTGAGTCCTATCTATGCAGCCGATTAACCTGGAAATTATGCCGCCAACTCATTGTGAGGAGGAGTCTCGTATGCCGTCTCGTATTAATGAGCACTGTCTTGCGACGCTGCTCCGAAAATGCCTGAGCTACGCCTCTCGCTATGGCAATGACCTGTCTAGTTCCGATGTCAAGACAACACTTAAAAAAATTAGTTGTTGAATTTACTAAATTCTTAGTAATTTTTGCGAAAGTCGAGGATTAATATAGGTCCTACACACTTTTTTGTTGATTTTACTAAACACAAATTGTTGAATAATTTCAAAACTGATTGAGTAATATTAACACATCAAATCGTCAAATTTGTCAATAGTTATGGTAATTCTAAACAGAACAATTTTACAAAACAAGATTCATAAAATTAGAATTTTACGAAAGTACTTTAGCATTATTCTTTACTAACTTAAACTAATTAGGTTTAGTATTTTCTCCAATTATTACTATACTAGTTTAGTAATATTTATTCATTAGGTTTCGTATAATTTTCCATTATACCATACTAGTTCAGTAATATTTACTTCTTTGGTTAAGTATCTTTAACCCTAAAGTTAAATGGAATATACGACACTAGTTGTGTAATATTTAAGAATCATGTTTAATATTCCTTACTGAATTTTTGTGTATTTTACCATTTTATTTTGTAAATTATAATATACCGATTTTGTAGCAGTTACTAAATCTGTTTCGTATGTCTTACTCAAACAGTTTTGTATATTGTACCCTATTTAATTTGAAATTATTACTATACTAATGTTGTAGCATTTACTAGAACTGTTTCGCAATATTCACGAAACAAGTTTAATATTTCTTACTGAATCTGTTTTGTATATGGTCAGGGAGGGCACGGTGACTCAGGAGACAACAGTGGCTCATAGATGTTTCGACCAGGATGGCACGCTTTATGTGGCTATCTCTGTCGCATAGTTGAAGTGTGTGAACCCCAAACACGGCCAAACCAGTCAGTGGGCGGTTTGATCATAATTTGTGGTGACCATTGTGTTTTCCGTATAAAAGATATTGTAGTAGTCTTAATTGTGGTTTTCTTTGGTGTATTTGATTGCTGATTCGACTGCCGTCATCGAATATTTACAAAATGGCGTAGTTATGAACAGTGACTCAAATTTAAGGAGAACACAGTGGCTCATGACTAATTGTGAATAACGCTAATTTAACCCATTAGCCACTGTGGTACACAGTGGCTCAATGCACTTTTTTATTTGTTTATTTCTAATTTTGTTTTGGCGGTATTTCATGAAAATTAAATGATGCTATATTAAAGTAGGATAGTTTAACAACATTCTGTGTTATTTGTTGTAAATTTTATTGATGTTGATATAAATGATGATACTAGTTCAAAGGTTAATTGGTTGTTTTGGTTGTAATTGGAAATAACATTTCAAGTTTTTTTTTTGTTTTTTTTAATAAAAACTAGCAATTTTTACGAACATTCTTTTATTTATTAGTATAATTTACCACTACTGAATCAATGTGTACCACTAGAGTCACTGTGTACCACAGCGGTGAGTCACGGTGTACCACTAGTGGTACACAGTGGCTCAATTCTCATTTTTATTTTTCATTCTTATTTTGTTTTGGCTGTATATAATGAAAATAAAGTGATGCTATATTAAACTAGGATAGTATAACAACAATCTGTGTAAATTTCAGGTGAATCTTTTGAGTTAATCTTTTGATCTTTTCTACATTTTCAAGACCTCTGAAAAAATCCGAGTCAACCTAGCCTCCCTGACCCTACTGTACCCTATTTATTTTGTACATAATACTATACTAATTTTGTATTATTTACTAGAACTGTTTCGCAATATTTACGAAACAAGTTTAACATTTCTTACTGAATCTGTTTTGTATACTGTACCCTATTTATTTTGTACATAATACTATACTAATGTTGTAGCATTTACTAGAGCTGTTTCGCAATATTTACGAAACAAGTTTAATATTTCTTACTGAATCTGTTTTGTATGCTGTACCCTATTTATTTTGTACATAATACTATACTGTACGGTCCGTACACCTTGGTAGATGAAGTTAGTTAATATCAGTAAAACTATGTTGTAAATTTGGACTGATATATATTGATATAACTTTTGATATTGATGAGATGATATGAGCCGCCTGACTGGGTTAATATCCAAACGCGAACTGATTGCACGTGTGGCGTAAAGAGCTTAGGATGCACAATTTTAGTAGGTCAGTGTACGGGCTACTGGCTCGTACATACTCCCAGGCCACACAATGCGGATGAAAGGATGCTGCTAACAATGATAAGTGATTGACGTGAGTTACACGGTGATAAAACAATAGTTTATGTTAAGTTAGTGATTGTCTTTGATTGTCTATAACACTATTATAAGAGTCTTTGATACTAAGTCGTTGATAAATTACAACGTGCGATCGAACTTATTGCGGAAGACATGACATTCATCGTTTTATTGCTTTTCGTTTTTTCTCTTAATAAATGAAGCACTTATGTTATTTATATTCTTTTTTTTATTTCAGTTAAGCACATTCTTTTTGCTTTTGGTACATTAGAAGACTTGTTTAAAAGTGGTGATGCCGGCGATGCAGGTTTCTTTTTGCTTACTGATAAGCAAATGTTATTTCTTTTTGGTGTGCTAATATCTTGGAGAAGAGGTGATTGCGGAGATACTGCTCTTTCAGGGCATGGGATTGACGAATCTTCTACTTCTATTATGCAGTTTTCAATATTAAGCTCTTCAATTTCATAGTGGTTCTGCTGTTCAAATGACATTATTGTATCCATACTTGTTTGAGCATCTAAAATTAAATGAAATAAAAATAACAATTATATTTTTGTAAATCCAGAAAATCTTAGGTATTTGTAAATAAATAATTTTATAGTATAACATTTGTTTCTTTTTTTAAACAATGTCATATGTAGCATGGTTTTCAATTGGCTAATATTGAAAATAATGAAAAAAACTCGTATTCTTAACTTACTATTATTATAAACTAGCTTTTGCCCGTGGCTGTGCCCACATGTGTTCATACCCTATGTCCTTCTCCATACCACTTACAGAAGAAACTCAAATTTCAAGAAGATTGCTTGAATAGATAGAGCTTGATGTGGTAACATAACATACAAACATACTTTCGCATTTATAGTATTAGTTTGGATGTAAAAGTGGGTTTGTTTGTTACGCCTTCACACTTAAACCCTTACTACCTATTTAATCTCACCTAAAATTTTCACAGATGGGAGCATGGTAAGACAAAGACATGGGAACATTTCACACGGGCAGAGCTTACTAGCCGAGCTGCAATAGGTATAATTATATATAAAAAACTTTTAAAAGATAATCAATTAACTTACTCGTCTTATAATATGGGGCTGATGAATCAAATTAATTCGTCAAAGGTTGAAATTGAGGGGTTATAATAAGGCCACAATTTTCTCATCAACCGTTGTTGTTTTTGGGCAAAATGTGCCTCGTCCTGTCTTGTACATCTCGGACTGGAATAAATGTTTACATTATATACTAGTGTATATAATGTTTCCTAAAGAATGTAGTCATTCTTTAGGAAACATGTAAGAAATGTGTTTTATTTTTATATATATATAAAGTTCTAATATTATTAAGGCTTACCTTATCATCACTCATATCTTTTCTCGCTTTTTTCTTAAGATTATTTTATAACGCATGTAATTGTTTTTCAGTTCTTTGTCCTGTTTCTGAGACAGCATTATATTTGTTTGTCAGTGCTATCCAAGCACGTTTTTTGGACTCCACGGAAGACCCGTCAGTCTTGTTATTGCCGATTATTGCGACAAATTCTTATGCTACTTCTATATGTAGCATTTTCTCACGTTCAGTGAAATTCTTGCTGCGTTTTCCCGATTCCATATTAAATGAATATAATAAATTACGAAAATACCTCACGCCAAAACAACAAACTACAAACAGTGCATCTACAACCAACAACAAGACGTGAAGGAAGACGCCAAGAGTTTTGACTTTGACTTTTTTTTTTTTAATGTTCGTCATTAGCTGCTGTCGCCTTTAATACAGCCACATTCACCGGTCATTCTCCATCGTTTGCAAGCCTAACTTACTACGTGACATTGGCGAACTAGTGGCAACACCAATCCAAGCCACTCATCAAAAATTTAATTGAATTAATACAGCCACTGACATTGTAAATATGTAATTTAATGTCTTTTTTTTAACTTAAATAGTGTTTTGCAACTCATTTTAATTTAGGAAATACCAATTTTATAAAGGTAACTTACAAGTTACCTTTATAAAATTGGTATTTCCAAAAAAAAAAAAAAAAAACATTTAAAAAAAAAAATAATAATATTTTTTTTTATTTTTTTTTTTGAATTTTTTAGCTTTTACTACAGTAAAAGCTAAATAATATCAATTCAATTCAATTTGATATCTTAAATAGCGCCATCTACTGCCAAACGTAGGAACTACCTAACAGTTACATAGTTATTGAACGGATCGTTGCGTACTCAAAAACGAAGTGTCAGTTAAACGCAGTTTAAACTCTTCATAACTTTAATGAACCAATAACTATTGATCAGTTATCGGACATCTTCAGAAACCGGGCATAAGAGAAACACACCAAAGTAGACTTTGTAAAATACACGAAAGCAAATGGCCAAATCATAGTTAAATAATTGAATGAAAAACAGAAAAACCCTGAGGAAACGCAAGATATACAGATAAAAAATGCAAAATAGGACCCTTAAAATATACACAAGCAAATCACAAATCAAATACTTACATGTAAATTATTTAGATATCATAGATGAATTATTAAACAACATGAATAAATGTTACAAATCATTGGATAAGGATTCAATAAAAACAATTGTGTAAATAATGAAAATTTATTTAAAATGGGTACTTAATATATATTATTGACTAAATGTACTTAGTAAGAATCTCCATTACACATTATATGAGAAAATGTTGGAGCAATGATAAGGTTTTCTGGTTGTATTAATTTCCATACACCTGAATCATCAAAAATAAGCTGATATGCTTGCAAATGTTCATTAAATCCAATACAGTCAATTTCTTTGGATATAATATAAATGCTTGTTTCTAAAGTCGATACAAAAATAAATTTGATAATAAAAAACTGATAACAGTTTTCAATAGAGAGTATTAAAATCATACCAGGGGTATATTTTACTCCGTTGAAATGTACTGAATTTAAATTATTTGTTAAATTGACATCTGTAGGAATAATGTCATTGAAAGTTTTTCCAAAGCAAGAAGGATCGAAATAACCCCGTGAGCCTAGTTCTATCCTAGCTTGACATCCTTTCATTTTAAAAAGCCTATGTGCGAATGACAACTGTTCCTTTACAAATAAAGTTAACGGCAAGTTTTTTCTAGAAGTTATAATTGAAGGTGTTTTCTTTAATTGTCTATGTTTAGCTTCAAATCGCATACACCAAATGAATCTTAAAGGACCAACTTTTTTTATGATATGAGGGTAATGAACCATAAAATGGTGTTTTGGCTTTAAAGTGTCACGGAATAATTTTATGTAATTTTCGTGATGTTCGCTTATTAAGGTTTCAAGAAACACAATTGAACTATAGTCTATATCTCTGCAGAAAAGAATATCAATTATTTTTAGTAGTGTGTGAAATAAAACCCACACTTTATCATTCACAGGGATTAAGTCCCCTAACAATAGAGGAAACATGTGTACAAATAACATCATTTCGGAAGCGGACATATTAAATTTTCTTTTTATCAAATGTTCATGTTTAATCTTTGTAGATCTGTCATTTAACTCATTTCCCTTATAGTTAAAGAGATGTAATCGGTCATTTAAAGTTTTTAAATTAAACAATTGAATAGTTTCCGAGTAATACAAAATAATATGAGCAATGTCATAATGACAGGCTCCTTCGAAAATATCATGCATAATATCGACACACAAATTGTCAACTACGAGAAACGTACTAATGTTATTAAACACACAAGACTCATTTATTCCTGTCATTGCTACATTATTAAGTTTGACATCACGGGCATAATTGTCTTTATTTCTTAGGAAACTGTCATCTTGATTACATTGTTTTCTCAATATAGTTTTACTACCTTTACATATTCGACAGTAATAGTTGCTAGAAAACGATTTTGCAAAACCTAAAACAGTATTCAGTCCCAAATTATCACTAATGATCAGTGCAAGTATAAAATGTATTCTGAATGTACCTTCTGATGTTTAAATTTTTATACCACTTTCTTCTAAATATTTTATTTCCTTAGTAAGTTCGTGAAATGTTGCGGCATTTCCGTGAACTTTAATACTGGATGACTTATGCAACATGGCAACAAATATATTTTCTTACAGAGACAAGTGTTCGCTTCCCAAAGTTGGAAACTGGTAATATGTGCCTGCAATTGAATGCACATCAGCATGACTACTCAGAGGATTATTGCATTCGAATTCGTCAGTGTATATTGAAGTACGGTACGCAAATGTCATTCTCTTTTCCAGATATTTTTTGTTACCAAACTATGCCTTGGGTATAATTTGATATTGAACTAGGTTCAGCAATATGTGTTTCTAGAACAGGCTTAATAAAACCTGGCAACTCAAAAAATTTCTTAAATGTTATTCTCAATGGTACTTATAGCTCCATACTCAGATTTTGGTCTAAGCGCTATTGAACGATTCCCTGTATTTATAGTTGTAGATACAGCAATTAGAAACTTTTTGGGAGGTATATAGGTGTCAAGTTTAGAAATATGACTTGTAACTTGACACTCTGTCGTCAAATTATCAAATGGTTGTGATATTGTTTGAATAACGGTATTTAACTTATTGACATTAACTTCGGAAGCATTTGGCAATAAATCAGTTAACATGCTACCGATAACTCCAGTAATTTGCTCCGAAACATGATTAATTACTTCTTGGGCACATTTACGATTTATTGTGGGATTACTATATAATGATAATACGAAAGCAGATAAAGAATTTTAAATATTTTCGCCTTTTCAGCTACATTATTGTCTTCAAAATCGATGCAATTTTCAATTAAAGGAATTTCTCCATCATTAGCACTTAATTTAAAATCTCTACATGATTCCTCAATATTATTCATATGATTATCTTGAGAGTGTGATGGAAAAACTTCATAAGGTATATTCAGTAATGGAATATGAGTGGTTACGAGCTGACGACGAAACGAACGTATATTCGAAAATGTTCTGATACAGTTTAGCTGTCTACAGTGATAAATAGATTTAGGTCCCAAGTTATGGCTTAATTTAAAGTGCACAAAAAGTGCTTTGTATTCGTTTATAACACAAGAACATTCAAAGCAAACAAACATTTTGTTAATTCGTTTGTATATGAGAGGTCGGAGATAAAACAAGCTACGCTTGAAATTTTTCGATCGGTTTTGCAGTCAATTTCGTAAAAATGCTTTTGGATAAATGTCCAA
Source organism: Operophtera brumata (assembly GCA_932527175.1). NCBI lineage: Eukaryota > Metazoa > Arthropoda > Insecta > Lepidoptera > Geometridae > Operophtera > Operophtera brumata. The sequence continues at coordinate 42,600,731 of OW052226.1, read as the reverse complement.
ACGTATAATGGGATATTTATGGGACAACACCAATATTTTTGACATTAAAGGATGAGACTTGGCACACTTATTCCTTAGGTCGACCAAAGTGGAAAACGCCCGGAAGACAGCGGGAGCCATCCTGCTGGGGGGGAGGGGGATAATAAATCTTATGTTTTTGATATCTGCATGAATGTGGCTTTCAAATCATATTTTTTAAAACCGATATCATTACTAGTTAGAAATTTGTCGACACTGAAAAAAAAATTGTTCATAACTTTTTTGATTTTCAGTGGTAATTAAATTTTTTTGTATGTAAAGGTGGTTTTTTGTTTCAGAAAATGATTTGCCGTCTTTCATTTATCCGAAAATGATACCTCACTTGTTATAGTAGCTATACATTAACCGTTATAACGACCAACAGTACACACTGTGTAAGAAAACTTCACCCCCTTCCCCTCCCTCCCAGCAGTGTGGCTCCCGCTGTCTCCCGGGCGTTTTCCACTCTGGTTGACCTGAGGAATAAGTGTGCCAAGTCTCATCCTTTAATGTCAAAAATATTGTTTCCCATACATTGAGTGGCTATAAGTATCCCACTAATAGCCTCTATCGGGTACTCGACATTGAATACGTGGATTATCTTCAAACACACATTTACCGCTTTAAGTAGTGTGTCAATTTTACACAACACATTTTCAAAAAGTACGTAAAATTCCGTAATTTCCTTGACAGATGGCCCTACCACTACTATCAACGGTTGGCACGTAAGTCCTTTGCCCAGGTGCTCCTCTTGACGTAGCCTGGTTTTCGTTAGGATTTCACTCTGGTTCTGTAACAGAATAAGTTTTTTGTGAAAAGGTGGAACAAATATTTGCAGATCATCTAAATTTTTTCCGTTCCGAAGTTTTAGTTAACCGACCGCCGATTAAGTTTATTTTAATCTTTAATTTTTTTTTTTTTTTTTTTTTATATCCTTTATCATTAATAAATTATAAAGGCCTGATGTTGCTCTGCCCCTCGACAGCTAACATGGCAATTTGCAATATCTGTTCCTACATATTATCAGGTTGTTATTTATAAGTATATCAAGCGTAGCGTGTGCTGCCTTATGAAATTTTGCTGATTCTCTTTACATCTTACTTTTGACTACCTTCTTGGTTTTTATGTTGGTTCTATTCTTTGAATCAGCTTCACATTTTTCTCCATGCACCAAATAGGCGCTTCCCACCTAATAGTAAGAAGGATCATCAAAAAGAAAAGCCGAACCATGTTTGTTGCCTGATTCTTCTAGGTTCTGGTCGCGTACGAACAGGAGTAAATTTAGATTATAAGACTATTCAGAATTATCATTGTGAATTCAATGAATAAAATATGTTTGACTTGAGTAAGTGAAAGTAATGTAAGTTAAAAGTGACGTAATTAATAAATTCAGTCATTGCTACACAATGACTGCAGTATTTGCATTTTTTATCTATGCTGTTGCTCTTTTAGTTCTATTAGTTTGTTAAAATTTTCTTGCTTGGCTCTTGCCCTTTCTTCTCTATACTTTTTCAAGTCTTAATAAATAAATAAATAATAAATATTCCTGGACAGTTCACGCAACATTATCTAGCCCCAAGCTAAGCAGAGCTTGTGTTATGGGTACTAGACAACTGATATACTTAATACAATATATAACATATATAGATATTTTTTTATTATACATATAAAATACCCAGAACACCCTGAACAAATATCTGCGGATCGCACAAATATTTGTTCCGAGGCGGGAATCGAACCCGCAACCTCCTGCGTCGCAGACGAACGTTCACCCGCCGCGCCACAGTGGTCTTCTAAGGCAGAATCTAATTTTCTTTTCTTCTTAGATACTGTTATTGTAGGTGATGTGTTATCTGGTGGTGGCCCTATCTCTGATGCCAGAGCTTCAGGGTTAGCCCATCCAGTTGAGCCAAATATTTCATTCATTGGCTGCAAGAGGAAAATCTTAACATTTAGATCAGTAAAGTCACTTTTTTTATCGTTTTTATGAGATCATCCTATCAAAATCTATAAAAAGGTGGAGTGTCGGTATAAAGTCTAAATAAGTTAACTAAATAACTGGTAACTAAATAGGTAACTGGTAACTAAAAATAACTGGTAATAAGTTAATACTGGTAATAATGATAACTGGTAATAAGCTAACTGATAACTAAATAGGTCTCATGCCTTAAAGTATGGCCAGGTTGCCCTATCATTGCCTGATGTGGCATTGTGCTCAACAATTTTCTTATAATGCTTTTTGAAGCTATTTATTTTTGATTGGCACTGGCTGCCATTTACATTATACTGTGAAGTTTTTCGCATTTTTCTAGCAATTGTGTCATAAACCATTTTATCTCGTTTTTAGATTAAAATCTTCTTTAAATTCTTCATACAGTGTAAGCAGCAACAATATACATGCTTCATTCCATATAAATAATGAGCTAGAGCTAGATCCACTCTCTTCATCCACTAAACCAAAAACAAAGGAAGTTTTTACTATTTATACTATTCCTCACCACTTCACCGCATCATTGACGACCTATGTTGCGCTGCGGGCGAAGGTTCGCTAGCGACGCAGGAGGTTGCGGTTTCAATTCCCGCCTCGGAACAAATATTTGTGCGATCTGCAGATATTTGTTCAGGGTGTTCTGGGTATTTTCTATGTAGAATAAAAATATATATCTATGTAATGTATTGTCTCATGAACAAAGAATAATAATCTAATATATATATACCCGATCAATAAACATACTATACTTTGATTTTGAACAGGAAACACACACTCTACCAGCTACTAGGTACTGTGAACTTACTACGCCCTTCTGTATCTACATTTGGTAGGGATTCGGTTGCCACACTAATGCCAAGAGTATTTGAATAAAAATCTTGCACCAACTGCCGAACAAAGTCATTATCTGAAAGAGCAAATAAAGAAAATAAATAAACTTAGCACAGTGAAAGACAAAACAGTTTGTAGTTGTAAATTTTAACGGAAATCGCTTACCTCTCTGTGCTCTCTCGTACTGCTGTGGTGTGACTCACACCAGTTTGTTTACCAAAGCCTAGTAAAGTACCAAGAAAATTTTATTTTTCAAAATGTATATCTTTGTTACAAAATAAACTAAAGGTTGCATTTTTTATTTTCTCTTTTAAATAATCACTGATATCCTGAAGGTCGTAGACACCTTCCGGTATCTCCATGATTTCATTATGACCATAATTAAATTTATTGTTTTCACAGTCAATATTAGGAATTCATACCACATTCATATTCTCCATCAAATTCTAAAGCAGGATAGAAGTAAGATGATAAAATCTTTGTATTACCAGTAAAAAAGAAAAAACAGTGTGAAAGACATTATACAAATGAATTAAATAAAACTAGTTCTTAAATTTATACATATTTAATTCATATAGAACATAATCCATTAACATAAATTTTTCCAAAATTTGTGAAGGAACTTTAATCAAAGATGTCCTCAATTGGCCTTTTTTTTTATAATTACAATAATTGTATGTTATATTCGTTTTTAAGTATGTAAAGGGGCTCCTAGACGGGCCATATTTTCACGAAAATGTATAGCTGCAATAGTGTGGCTGGCAGCATCAGCCAGCATTTACGGCTAGGATAGACTAGAACTATGCAACACTGTGCAATATTTTTAGTATGGCCGGGATATGTTGTCACATATTTTTAGTGTAGCCGATGAATGTTTAGGGTCCCAGCTATATTGCCGGAGTAATCGCTTCGCAATCGAAAATACTGCAATATTTCTCAGCCACTTTTATTGTTGTCTCGCTATACGGCATAAGTGCGTCCCTTTTTCATGCTACGTGAAGGTTGCCGCGATTCGTTCGAGTAGAGTAGCTATGTTCGTGTTTGTTTCTGTTTAATTTGGTTCGGGTGCGTGTTTAAAGTTTGAGGTTATAAATTAAAATACGACTGGCACATGGTCAAATTAAAAAATAATTGATTTCATTAATGAAGTGAATTTGTACCCTCAATTGTGGAATGTGGAATGCGGAACCTACAAAGACAGAAATGCTAAGAAAGATGGGTGGGCAGATGTTACCCAAAAATTAAATGAGCGTATGAGTTCGTCAAACATTGTAACCATACTAGCCATGTATGTAGCCCATGTAAAGACAAAATAATGAGCCATATACTGCTGCAGAAATATTACCGAGATATACATTTTCCAGCCATATGCTGCATCAAAATGTTTTTTGTTTTGCCGGGATATAGTCGGCAATGTTGTAGCCACATATTTCATCAAAAGTATATCTGGGGGCCTCTTTACAATCTTTAACGGAGGTTTTAAATCTCCACAGCTATCAAAATACTCACAATAATCAAAATACTTTACGAAGGCTACCCAGTGTGTTCCTTCATTCTCTGAACTATCTAAATTAACGATAGCACTTCTTTTTTTTGATAATTCTTCTCTCATATAAACACCTCTAAAATAGGGTATGAGTTCACAAGCATATTCTAATATGTCAATATTGGTAGAAGCACGATTGGGTAACCTATAGTTTCATTAGTTTTTTTAACTTTTTACATAAAGTCCATTGCCTTTCTTGTAAGGTTTCATATATAAACCTTTCCCTATAGCAATAGATTCCATAATTTGATTGTACCTTTGCGCCTCTTCAAAGTTTTTTTTGCTGATTTGTGATCATTTACAGTTTTAGCTATATCTCCTCCTATGGCTCCTCCAGCTAATGCACCTAATGCAGACAATCCAGCAAAAAATGGTATCAAAGGAAGAATACCACACGTCTTCGGTAACGGTATGATGCGAGGCAAACGAACTCCTTTATTACTCTTAACGAGTTTTTTTGCAGCAGAGCTTGTATTATGGGTACCAGATAACTGATAACTTTATACAATACATTACATAGATAGATATTTTTAAGTAAACCACAGAATAAATAATAGTACAAAATTATACATAGAAAATACCATGAACAAATATCTGCAGATCGTACAAATATTTGTTCCGAGACGGGAATCGAACACGCAACCTGCTGCGTCACAGCCGAACCTTTGCGCGCCGCGCCACAGAGGTCGTCAAACTATGCATTACATGACTATAAATTATATTGCTTGTCGCTTTTAGTCATGCGCTTTATTAATGGTTGCTTTTTAAGCTAAATTTGTTTTCTTCAACCAAATAAGATTTGCCGCAACTAATGACCAATATAAAAGCCAACAACAGTCATTTCAGTGTTAGTTATATACTCTGTTCGCCCATATTTGGTAAAAATACGTTAGTATGAAAAAGCAACCACCTTAATTTACTGTATTCTGTTATGACCCGAAACAACTGTCTGGCTCTGCATTCAGGCAAAATACTAGCTTATCAAAGCTTATCAGTTTGCAATGTTGGTTGGTACTACCTACCTTACCAAATTTTAGTATACCTAAGTGATAAAATATAACATCACTAAAAATTTAACATATTATTTAAACAAGTAACATTATCAAATGCTTTGAAATAAAATGAGGAACAGTTCACAATTCATATTTCTACTATTATTTTTAATTCAAATTATTGTAAATAAAAGTGACATTGCACGCCCTTAAAGGGTTGATTACATTGAATCCAATATTTTATCTATAATATCTTTTAGCATGTAATTCAGTAATAAATATACTTTGACTTTAACTCTCACTCCTTTACTACACTTGATCCTGTTGACTTACAAATGAATGACTTACTCATGAGTAAGTTTAGTATATATTTAGTACATATATACATTTTGAAATGTAATAAGAAAATGTATTGGCCAAAGCGACGAACAAGCATCACTGAATGTAGTAGTTTCACCTGGATGCCTGGAACCTATAAAAACTCCTGAACTTGCGAAGTTAGTTTTCAAAATCAATCTTGAATCAGCCGCCTTTGCAAAATTATAACAATCAAAAAGCACAAATATTCTCAAATTGCATTATTCAGTGCCTTTTTGAGTACATTACTACCGGCAGTAATCATAAAAGCGGCTACACACAACCCTAAAGTCACTGGCGATATCGGGACAGCGGTAGTGGGGATGAAATTGGCTACTCTCTACACACGTCCCTGCCAGTGAGTACGAAACCGACCGTGCAGCAGACTGCTCGTTGTTCCAAGATGCCGCCGACACTCACAAAAGAGCAGAAAATAGGCATTGTTGTGGCACTTACTACGGTGCCCCTTAAGCAGAGACGAAAAAGGAAGACCTGGGTTAAAAATTGTTTGATGAAACGTCATGAACTTAGCCACATGAACGTGATGAGACATTTAGAAGCAGATGATTACAGAAACTTTTTAAGAATGGATTTTGAGTGTTTTGAAGAGCTCCTTAATATGGTGACACCATTAATACAGAAACAGGATACCGTAATGCGAGAATCCATAAGTCCCAGAGAAAGACTTACAGTTACTTTACGTTTCCTAGCAACTGGACAAAGCTATGAAGATTTAAAATTCAGTGCCATAATATCGCCGCAACTTATGTCCATAATGATTCCAGCGACATGTTCTGCTATCTATAAATGTTTGAAACACTTCATTAAGGTAAGTAGACTGAATTCTTATAGAATAATTAAAACATCCATTTAAAAGCATTATTTTATTTATTTATATTAAGCTAAAAAAGTACAAAGTAAGTAATATTATATATTTGGTTTATTATTAAAGATCAAAAAGTCCTTAATGTCTGTGCCAGTTCTTCTTTGAACTGTTGTGTCACTAAATGTACAGTTTGGAAATTCAGTGGTAAGATCTATGTTGGTCGACGATGAATGTGTCGAGTTAGGAATGGTAGGATTTATGTATTCTGTGGAAGGTTGTTCAAATGTATAATGTGGGATAGACTGTGGAAATGGTTGTACAGTGGAGATATGCTGTGGAGATGCTTGAGGGGATTGATATTGTGTAGATGTTTGAGGGGATGGTTGTACCGCATACTGTAGAGATGGTTGAGGGGATGGTTGTACCGCATACTGTGGAGATGGCTGAGGGGATGGTTGTACCGCATACTGTGGAGATGGCTAAGGGGACGGTTGTACCAGATATTGTTGAAATGGTTGCGGCGATGTATTTGTCATCGAAGAGTTAGAGGAATAATGAAAGTAGCGATGTGGAATGCGAGGATGTAATACTGTGTGTTGTGGAGACAAAGTGATAATAGATTCGTCTGTCAATTTGCCAAGTTTTCCGTGAAATAGGGCTTCATTGATAATTTTTTGGGCATTTACTTGTTGCTAGGTACTCAGATTTTTTAATTGAACGCCTATTGACTTTCCTATTATCTCCCAGTCATCTTCTTGTTGAGTCATTAGTTTCTGAGCAGCATCAAGCAGGTTTTCTTGTTTACTTTGTATGGACATTTTCTGCTTCTTGGGCTGTGAACTTTTTTTGGAGTCCGCGGGCACTTCTTTATCACATATTTCTGTATTTATAATTTGTGTCGATGATTTCGATGCTGATTGTCTCTGGTGAGCTTCGATTCTGTAATAAAACGTTCACTTTACTTTCTGTTTCAGATGCCTGCTACGCAGTGAATGGAAAGATAATGCTAAAATGTTTGAAGACAAGTGGAACTTCGATCACTGTATTGGTGCGATAGATGGCAAACATATATCCATAGAATAACCACCGGGGAGTGGCACGTTATTCTATAACTACAAAGGCTTTTTTAGTATAGTTCTGTTCGCCATAGTAAATGCAAATTATGAGTTTATGTACATAAACGGAAGCGTCTCTGATGGCGGCGTCATACAACATACATCACTGTATAGTAAATTAATGACAGATAAGTTACATCCACCACCATCGTGTACGTTACGGGGAACAAATATTTCAGTCCCATATACGTTTTTGGGAGACTCAGCATTCGGAATTAATAGACACATTATGAAGCCATACCCATTTAAGAACATAACTCACGAGAAAAGGATTTTCAACTACAGATTATCACGAGCGAGGAGAGTAGTTGAAAACGCATTTGGAATCTTAGCAGCACGTTTTAGAATATTTCGTCAAAGAATAAGTGTGCACATTGATAATGTCGACAAAATTGTGCTCGGTTGTTGTGCCTTACATAATTATTTAAGAACAAAGTCAAAAAATTATATCACAAACACATGTCGATACTGAGAATATCAACAATTCTACTTTTAATTTTGGTGAATGGCGAGAAGAAACCACAGGACTAGTATCTCTGGCGCAAATAAGTGAAAAAGAGCGCAATAATGAAGGCAACAACGTGCGTAATAAATTTACAACTGTAGGGGAGGTGAAGTATAAAAATGCACAGTATTCAATAAGTCAGGTTTATTGGCATTTAAGTCAATTACAATCTTCAGAGATTCTTAGTAACTAGGTTACAATGGTCGATAGTTCGTACTTAGATAGGTACGAATGGTTGCGAGTAGGTACGATCGCTTATACAAGTAGGTACGATCACTCGTGCGTCTTCTATGTAGGTTCGTATGGATACCTCACAGGTCGAGCCTAGCTATGATATAGAAATACTATCCCAAAGGGTTAGGCAGTGGCTGAGAACCTAAGTATTAGGACCATCCGGCTACCTTACTCCAGGGGATTGGACTTCCAGAGGCTATGACTAGTATAGTCATTACCGAGAGGTTGTCCGTTCCTAGCTGAACTGATTTAATATGGGTGAGACACCTGGTTTTATAGGAGGTGTCACAGATTCATATATAAAGTTCAACTCAACATTTTAGGTGGGGCTCCGCGTCCGGTGAAACAGCAAACTGTGTGAGCGAGAAAGTATTCGTGGCCGCGCGCTCGTAGGATGCGCTGAGGTTTTGTATTAATAATCTGTTCTACAATCTCCCCCTCTGGTACTCTTGTACGTCCCGTAAGAGTAGCAGGAGTTTTTAGTTTGTGTTTATCTTCTTTGGTCTGCCTCGTCGTCTGATTGGGTTTAGAGGTGCTGGAGTCTGATTATCATCTCTAGCTTCATATTTAGTTATAGCAGATGTATGGTATTTACCCACAGGTTCATGTGGTTCGTTCACTTTGGCAACTTCATAGATAGCGCTAGCAAGCTTCTTAAGTATTTTGTATGGTCCATCCCGTCTTGGCGCGAATTTGGCAGAAAAATTGCTCTCTTGACGGCTTATCGGGTGCGTCTCTACAAGTACTAATTCTCCGATTTCATACCCGGGATCAGTACGTCTGTGTTGATTAGCTCTTGTTCTGTTGCTGTCTTGGGTGACCTCTATATTTTCTTTTGCTTTAGATAATATTTTTGCCAGGTCTTTCAGTTGTGGGGTGATTTCTTGGACAAAATTTTCTGATTGGATTATTTCACTCAAATCGTGTGTTATTTCTGAAAGTGTTCTCATTTCTCTTCCAAAAGTTAAGTAGGCAGAGGTGTATCCAGTGCTTCGGTTAAATGCTGAATTCATAGCAAATCTTATAGCTGGAAGGGTTTTAGGCCAATTGCTGTGTTCATTTTCTACCATAATACTGATTTGTGTCTTCAGATCTCTGTTTTTTCTTCTCACGATATTCGGTTCCGGGTGATAAACAGGGCTGAGTATATGCTGAATATCTAGGCAGAACGTTAGCTGTTGCATCACCGCTGATATGAATTGAGTTCCATTATCGCTAGTTATTCTTCGTGGTAATCCATAGTGTAGGAATACTTCATTTAATAGTGTTTCTGCACAGTTTTTTGCGGTGGCTTCTGTTAAAGCAAAGATTTCTATCCATCGTGATGCTGTATCTTCAATGATAAAAATCCATTTTTCATTGCTTGGTCCTTTTGGTAAGGGTCCGAATAGGTCAATAGATAATACTTCAAACCGTTGAGTAATAGCAGTAGATTGAAAGAGTCCTGCTGGTTTTTTATTGGTTGGTTTATATCTTTGACATTCTATACTTGTTTTTACGTGGTTAGCCACATCTTTCTTTAGTGTTTTCCAAAAGAATTTTTGTTCAATTCTTTTAATAGTTCGTTCTACACCATAATGGCCACTTGTTGGCGAGTTGTGTAGTTGATTCATAATTTTTTTTATTTCATGACAAGGTATGACGAGTTTAGCATTGTCATCTTCTTGATTAGGCGTGAATAAGACTCCTTTATGAAGTAGGTAGCCTCTTTTGTAGGATTGTTTTTTTTTCTGATTCTGTACTATCTTCAAGGCTTTTTATGATTTGTTCTAGTACTTCATCATTCAATTGTTCTTCTCGTATCGCTTGTTCTCCTTTTTTAGGTAGATCTATTTGTACAAGACAAATTTCACAGGGTTCTGTGTGATCATTATTGCATGGTGATAGTGGTGGACGTGATAGGTTATCTGCTAGCACGTTTGTTTTGCCTGGGGAATACTTTATTTCGATTTGATATGGTTGAAGCTGTAGAGCCCATCGTGCTAATCGCCCCGTTGGTGATTTTAGATTCATTAACCATTTCAACGGTTGGTGATCTGTAATAGTTAGGAACTTTGTGCCTTCTATGTATCCTCTAAATTTAGTAACTGCCCATACAATAGCTAAAGCTTCTTTTTCAGTAACCGTATAGTTACGTTCTGCTGGTATCAGTAAGCGGCTGGCATATTCTATAGGGTGTTCATCAGCACCCTCCCCCTGCACTAATGCTGCTCCAATGGCGTAGTTACTCGCATCAGTTTTAATAATGAAGGGTAAATTCATATCCAATTGGCTTAGGACAGGTGCAGTTGTTAATGCTTTCTTCAGTGTTTCGAATGTAGTTGCCTCAGCATTTTCCCATTTCCAAGCTATATTTTTCTTTGTTAGATTTGTTAATGGTCTTGCAATTTCAGCATAGTTTCGGATAAAACCACGATACCATGATGCTGTTTGAAGAAAAGATATGAGCATTTTTAGGTTCCTCGGTGCAGGTAATTCGCTGATAGCTTTAACTTTATCAGGGTCTGTTGATATACCTTCTGGTGTGATTAAATGTCCTAGGTTTTTAATTGTTTGACAGCCGAATTTGCATTTATATCCGTTTGCTCTTAACTGGTATTCTCGGAGCTTTGTAAATATTTCTCGCAATTCTATCATGTGCTGTGTAAAGGTTGGCGATCTGCAAATCAGATCGTCTAGATAGGCCATTGTAGATTCAGCTTTTAGTTCTCGACAGAATTTGTCCATTAATCTTTGGAAGGTGCTAGGTCCATTCCTCAATCCAAAAGCCATTCTCTTGAACCTGTAAGTTCCTGAATTTGTGACAAAAGTTGTCTTATTTATGTCATTTTCTTCTATTTTGATTTGCCAGTAACCAGACTGTAGATCTATTGTACTCATGAATGGCATTGCTTTGGCTTGTTGTAATAGATCATCTATTCGGGGCAATGGGTATGTGTCTGGAGTAGTGATTTCATTTAATTTTCTGTAATCTATGCATACTCTTATATCAGAATCGCCTTTAGGTACCAACACCACCGGTTCTGCCCATGGGCTTTCACATTCCTCGATTATATCATTTTCTAACATTTCTTTCAATTTTACTTTCAATTGTTCCTGTCTTATAGGTGACAGTCTATATGGTTTGAGAGCTACAGGTTTGTGGGTACCTGTATCTATTTTATGTACTGCAAATGGAGTAGGTTCTCCATGTTCACTAAATATGTCCTCAAATTCATTCACTAATTTAGTTAAGTTCATTGATTTCTAGATCAGTAAGAATTGTATTTTGGGAATCTATAATGAAATTAAATGCATACATTTCAACTTTCTTTATTGGTAAAGTTTGTACCCTTGGGTCAACGTGACCCATATCAATATTCATTGGACGTGATACCGGTGATGGCTTGTCCAATTCGTGAATAATCCACAGTGGGTTTTCCATGGGTTCTGGATTTACGCAAGAACTCATATCGACCTTGTCCCAATCTCTAAGGTTTTTTATTGTACCTTTCTCGGGGCTTGGTTTTTCCACTGCGACCTTAGGAGTAGGTGGGGTATCTTTTAATGGCGAGATTAGCTCGGAGTCTTTTGCCCACTCTAGGAAGTCGTCTATGGTTTCTCCTTCCTTGTTTTTTATTTTAATTGTATTTTCTGCTCGCAGAAATTCATGTTCAGCCGATGGTTCTCCGGCAAAGTACCACACTCGTTGGGCCAGGTTTAGAACAATGGCATTTACTTCCAGGAAGTCGATGCCCAGCAGTGTGCGGTTATCATCTGCGTCTGGTAGTACCGACAAAGTGACAGGTATCTTCTTTCCTCCGATCTCGAGGTGTACTTGAGTAGTTAGCATTTTAACGATGTTTTTGGTACCATCTGCTAATTGTATTTCAGTCGTACTCTCAGTAAATATTACTCCGTCTTCCTTCAAAATTTTATACAGGCGCGAACCGGCGATACTGGTACGTGCGGCGGTGTCAATATGTGCATATCCTTTTATTCCTTTGTACGCCAATTCTATCGTAGGTACTTTAGCCGCACTCAGCAGGTGTGTGTGTAACGCATAGAATTTGACTGGTTTGGATGGACTTTCCTTTGATTTACACGTAGCGCATTGACTACGAAAAACTCCCGGTGCTCCGAAGCCGTAACACTTCACCTGGATCTTGTCGGGTTCAGTTGCCGGTTTGGCGGGCGTCGAGGTTGATGATACTTCTGACGAAGTAGTGGTAGCTTCCTTCTTGGGCTGCTTAGCAAGCCGTTTTCTACATATTTCGGTCGTGTGGCCTATTTTACTGCAATAGGTGCACCTCTTTTTCTCGTAAACTGGTTGCTGGCTACTGGTACCTGCCTTTTCTAGTGTTTCGTACTCACGGGCTTTGTCCAGTAGTTCGCTGAATGTTTTGATATCTGTGAGGGCAATTTTCTTTTTGAGCTCCACTCTAAGAAGGCCGTACAGTAAGTCCAACTGCTCGTCTTCCTTGTGTCTCTTTGACGGCAGCATACCTAAGATTAGTCTTTTCTTTGTAATAAATTCGTCAGTGCTCTCGTTTGATGCTTGAGCGGTTGCGAAGAATTTAATATAAAGTTCGTGCGGAGGTATTTTCGGCGCGAAGGCTGCACGAATACTGGCGAGCGCCGTAACCCACGTCTTTATTTCATTGCGAATGCCTGTCCACCAAGCGTTTGCATTATCAGTCAATAACAAAGGGAGACCTGTCAGTGCGTCGTCGTCTGGGATTTGTTCTATTTGTTTGTAGATAGATATTCCGGTGACGAATTCTTCCACTTTGCTATGACTTCGTTCGCCATTGAAGCAAAGAGTACATTTTGTAAAACTTTTGTGGTGAGGGGTTGGTGCTGGTGTTGGACCCGTCTCAACTCTTCGTTTTAGTAACTCATCAAATTGTTCTTGTGTCAGATGCACACCCATTGTTGGCAAGGTGCTATCTTCACTCCACTCTTTTTAAAATTGTTTCAATATTCTTCTCTTTCCTTTGGACGCCAGAATGCTTTTATTCTCATGCGTCGATTGATAATTTACGTTGGGCGCCAAATGTAGGGGAGGTGAAGTATAAAAATGCACAGTATTCAATAAGTCAGGTTTATTGGCATTTAGCTCAATTACAATCTTCAGAGATTCTTAGTAACTAGGTTACAATGGTCGATAGTTCGTACTTAGATAGGTACGAATGGTTGCGAGTAGGTACGATCGCTTATACAAGTAGGTACGATCACTCGTGCGTCTTCTATGTAGGTTCGTATGGATACCTCACAGGTCGAGCCTAGCTATGATATAGAAATACTATCCCAAAGGGTTAGGCAGTGGCTGAGAACCTAAGTATTAGGACCATCCGGCTACCTTACTCCAGGGGATTGGACTTCCAGAGGCTATGACTAGTATAGTCATTACCGAGAGGTTGTCCGTTCCTAGCTGAACTGATTTAATATGGGTGAGACACCTGGTTTTATAGGAGGTGTCACAGATTCATATATAAAGTTCAACTCAACATTTTAGGTGGGGCTCCGCGTCCGGTGAAACAGCAAACTGTGTGAGCGAGAAAGTATTCGTGGCCGCGCGCTCGTAGGATGCGCTGAGGTTTTGTATTAATAATCTGTTCTACACAACTTATTTCAATGGACACGGCAGAGTTTCTTTTCAGGAGGATATGTTGAGAGTAGTTCCTACATAAATATTGTGTGTTTAAGTGTATCTCACAAATAAAACATCAGTTTATGAATTAAATACAATTTTTTCTTACTTCATCAAAAGTATCCGTACCAGGTCGGCATGGCTCCGTCGTCCCCTCTAGGAATTGGAAGAGGGGGTAATACCACAACGCTGGTACATAGATTTCATTAGACCCCGATCCTGTTTGCTTGGAAGCATTCACCTGAAACACATGAATTGAGATGTAGGTACCTACCAAAAAACCCGACTGCTAGCTAACGTTAAAAATTGATTGAGCGTGTAAGTGGAGGTAGCTCTTTTTAATATAATTATATAATCTTAGATCGCACAGATTCTACATGATCTTACCTTTCTCAGCTCTCTTCCATACGTAGTACGCATATTCTCAAGTTTTTTCTTGAAGTCAGCCAGCGATATGTCTTTGCCGATCTCTTCTTATAAACTCTTTCATTATAAACTTGCAATAGCATTTTGAATGCCTCCTGTCTCATGTCGCGGTTGAAATAATCTTTATGTTTTTTATCCCACAAATATGGTAAATCCTTGAATAGATCGATAGCTTTGGTTCACGCTTCTCGATCTTTCTCCTTCGCCATGTTTTCGCGCGAAACAATTATAGCCGCAAGTACGTCGTATCGTCGCGAACTCGCGACACTCAAGCGCAGACTGCGTAGAAATCAGTCCTGATTTCGCTACACACGTACTGACAACGCTCCCTAGACGATAATTGTCCCTAAATCGTGAGCTCGCCCGGAGCGATTTAGGGACGATAAAAATCGGGTAGGATTTGCCTACACACGAGGCGATTTATGATACGATCTAGGGTCCTCCCCACCACTGTCCCGATATTGCCAGTGATTTTAGGGTCGTGTGTAGCCGCTTTAAGCAAATTCTCACCGAACGCGATCTTCTTTCGTATCGATGTCTCAGTCAAAGCCATTCCGAATCAAGCATGGATTGTTTTGAGGCCCAGTTACAGTCCCTAAAGGAGCAAAATGCTGCCTTAGAACAGCTCACGTTAATTATCACAAATAGTAAACAAATAACCACAATCGACCCCGCCGCAACTACACCTAGCGTGTCCAAAGTATTCTTACCTACCTCCCTTCTGGGCAGACCGACTAGCTGTGTGGATTGCTCAAATTGAGGCACAACTTCAAATATCTAGTATCACTGCAGATTCAACTACATACAATTATGAGATATCACAATAAGATACCAAACATGCAGCGGAGAGCGAAGATATAATCACACAACCCCCTAAAACAAGTACCTTAACGTTAAAGAAGAGCTCATACGAAGACTGTCCTCCACAGAGGAACAGCGTATCCGCAAACTGTTGTCTGATGAAGAGATCGGTGAAAGAAAACCATCTCAATTCCTACGTTATCTCCGCTCCCTGGCAGGAACGATAATGCAAGATCCCCTAAACAAAAACTGAGTCTCGCTTGAGGCGCGAAATCATAATTTTTTGGTGTTTTTGGCAATTGAATATTTAAAATTAAAGATCTTGGTTGTTTAAAACAATGTCTAGGTATGAGAGTGAACACAGATAAAAGCAATTGTGTTAACTCTAGACCAGGAAAATTAAATAGGGTTGGGCAAATTTTTGGCCCCTTTACCTTTTTTTTTCTTGTCTGGTAGTCGTATTTCTTAATTTTTTCTACGAAATGCTTCTAACGCTGGTCGAACACGACAGTTATTTAAAAAAAAAGCTTTTATTAAGCTTGGCCGCTGTAGATTCCTAATAGACATTTCGGATTTAAAATTTTAAACAAATATTTCCCGCCTATTTTTTCTAGTGGTGCATGACTTTGTTGCGGCGGCTTAGGAAAAACTATGGGAATTGTTTTTTTAATTATTGCCAAAACTTACGATTTGATTTGGTATGTTACTGTGGGAAAAGTGTTCCTGGTTGTAAATAGAGTCGATTAAGACCAACTTGTTTTTTTTGACAAGTGTAATTTTTTGGGTTAAACGTACTTATTTCAAAAATCTAAAAATGGCAATTTTTTTCTTCTTCAAAATAAAACAGAAGGTTCCTAAGAACAAAACCTTCTAACTACAAAAGAAAAGGTAGCTACCCTTAAGGGACAAAAATTTGCCCCACCCTGTATAGATGAAATGTAAAAAAAAAGTAGATTGTAAAACGGTAGAACACCTATTGAAACAAAATTGAGTGTAACTAAAAGTGAGGTGTGTAGTAAGACTCCACCATACCAAGAATTAATTGGCAGTATTATGTATGTAGCAGTCTTAACTAGGCCAGACATTGTTTTCTCTGTAAATTATACAAGTCAGTTCAATAACTTTTAATGAGGAACATTGGGCTTATGCAAAAAGAGTGTTAAGATATTTAAAGAAAACTAAAAGCTATTGTGTTTGAGATTTACAGCTAGTGGTAATTCAGAATTACAAGCGTTTGTAGATGCTGATTGGGCCAGTAACCCAATAAACAGGAGGTCATATTATTTTACCTTGTTACGTTGCCATTATTATTGAATTATATTGTAAGAATAAATACTATTAAACTGAAGGCTAGAGACTAACATTATTATTAAAATTGCATGCTAACTCATGGCGAAATATGCTGGTCTTATTATTATTTTTCATCTTGTTGTACCATATTTCATGCGATAAATTATTATTTCAATATTTATTTCATATTATCTGGTGGTGCTATCTCATGGGAAATCAAAAAACAGTGGTCCGTAGCATTATCAACCACCGAGGTTGAATATATGGGCATATCAGACTGTTGTAAAGAGGCCATTTACTTAAGACATTTACAGAATGAAATCACAAATAAAGTTTTCAGCTAATCCTGTATTTCATAAAAGGTCCGAGCACATAGATGTGCGTTATCATTTTTGCAGATAAAAAATTGTCGACAATATTGTAAAAGTGGAGTACAAGCCAACGGCTGGAATGCCTGCTGATTTACTAACAAAAGGATGAGCTTCTTCAAAGGATTTTAAATTTGCTAAATTGTTTGTTCTCAATTAGTACAGTAAATTATTATACTATTTTTGTTGTAATTAATTAAGTCGAAGGTGTTAAAATTGTAAAATAACTACTACTAGTGCCATCTATGATATTGTACAGGTAGTTAAGGTGTACTGAATAAAATTACTCTCTGGTCTGCTGGAAGCCACACAATCGTTTTATTTATAGGTATCTCCTTTAAGCTAGTGTTTAGTGAGAGGGACCCGGGTCCCTCTCACTAAAGTCAAATCCCTGTCGTAAACCAATAGAATGTGCCTATAATCACGTTCTCTCAACGATTAATAAAAACATCCCAGGCATGTCCACAACTAATCATTCAAAGATATGTTTCATGCGCATGAATGGAGAAATCTTACAAAGGTGCACTGAATCCTTTCACCACACTGGTTCTTTCACTAGGCCCTTTTCACCATAGCTCAAGTGACATGAAGAAGTAGGTAAGTATCTGTTATTACGTACTATTTGAGCAGTGAAGCCTATATAAGGAGTGTTCGTGCCATAGTATCTACGGGCAATTGATGGATAACATGCGGTGAGATTAAAACCACGAAATCTTCTGGTCACCATTCATGTATTCCTTAGTCATTAAGTAGTAACGAATAGCAGTCTATAAACCATTATTTATTAGACATTATTAATAAAAACACGAGAAAATAGGTTAAAGAATGTGCACACACCATGATGCTTGTTTGACAAGAGAGAGAGTTTTGTCAAGAGAGAGAGAGTGTGTGTGAGAGAGAGAGAGAGAGTAATAAAATTGTCTATGTACATATAGAGGGCCATGCTCTATTATCTATGAACCAATGAAAGCGGATACATGTTCCATCACCTCTCCATACAAAAAAACAATAATGGCATGCTTATTGACAAAGAGGATTTAAATACTACGTAAGAAGAGCCGAGACTGACGTATATTGGAACGGATTTATTGAATTGTATGAACGAGCGCTGAGAATGAGAGCAACATAACATAACTAATTACCGTAGATAATAAATACTCTATATCAAGCATGTTTGCCAACATGAGAAACAGATAAGGATGTCTGCAAACAGTACCTAGCACATTTTTATCGATATCGATATAAAGAAAAAAAAAACGAATGAGAATTCTTTTAATATATGTAGGGGCTTATAATAATAATAAGACATATTTTTTTAACCATGTGGTAATTGTTCGTGGTGGTGATGAAGTGGACTGTAGATAGGATGAGGTGTTCAGGGTGGATACAAAGCGTCGACTGCTACCCTAGTAGCATTTTGAGTGGGCGTTTTGTTGGGCCTCTGACTACTGCTCGGTTGGTCAACGGTGAGACTTGTCACCCCTGTTTGCCGTATTGCCATCAATGTTAGCCTACAATAGTCCTACGGTTGGGCCAAAGAAGTTTTCCATACGATAGCCTACAATGGTCCAATGGTTGTTATGCAAATTTTCCATAGGTTGACCAACGATGGTCCTACGGTTGGTATGTTCCGTTTTTGCGCATGCTTGCCTACGATGGTCCTACGGTTGGTATGTTCAGTTTTTGC
Organism: Operophtera brumata; assembly: GCA_932527175.1. NCBI lineage: Eukaryota > Metazoa > Arthropoda > Insecta > Lepidoptera > Geometridae > Operophtera > Operophtera brumata. The sequence goes on along the minus strand of OW052226.1, from coordinate 42,582,113 downwards.
TCATACTCGCCTACGATGGTCCGACGGTTGGTATGCTGATATTTTACATTTGTCAGCCAACGACGGTCCCACGGTTGGTCTATTGGCTTTTAATTTATGTAAGCCAACGATGGTCCAGCGAGAATTTTCCTACGTAGGCCTAATGTACACGTAAGCCTCACATTTTAGACCGGGTTGTTAGGTACTGCTAGGCAACCCTACATCACATTGAGTACCAGCATGCACGAGACAGTATGGAGTGTTAGAGGACACGTTAAATACATGGAGCGAATAAGGGCATCATGCTGGTGATCGATGTGATGTAGGTTTGCCTAGCAGTACCTAACAACCCGGTCTAAAATGTGAGGCTTACGTGTACATTAGGCCTACGTAGGAAAATTCTCGCTGGACCATCTTTAGTTACATAAATAAAAAGCCAATAACTGTGAGACCATCTTTTGCCTACATACCTATGAATGAAAGGAACTAAATTTACAAACAACTATATGAATACATACTATAAGGACTACAATAGTAAAACACAGATAAAAAATAGGATAATAAAAGCATTTATTAAAATAAAACATTAATGTTATGTCACAGGAAGATTATGGTAATCTTTTTAAAAACTAGCCATAATAAGTCTGATTAAACATCTTTGTTAAGTTAGAACAGGTAATAAAAATATGCTTAAGGTGAATGTCAAACGTTCATTTTTAAACATGTTTTATTTCGTTAATATGATTTAAATACTGAAAAAAAATGTGCTTAGCAGTTTAGGATAATTACCTAACGCTAAAAGATGATTCGTATTATTTAGCTTGATCTAAAATAATCTAAAACCTGGGTCGTTTGGTCCTGTGCAGATTTTATCTAACACTAATCTACAAATGCGATAGGAATAAATACACAAATTATTGTCATTGTCTCATACCAGCGAATCAAGGTCCTAAATTTAAATTGATGTTACTGGGAAGCAAATTCGAACTATATTGTCCTTCAAATATACGTCGTTTGGATCAAGTTTTCTTTTAAAATGCAATGACCTCATATTTTGGGTATCCATTCGCCTTAATAACTATGTTAAATATTTAACGAATGTTTTACATTAGTAGTGTACTATAGCAGCTGCCCGTGACGTCGATCACGCGGCGCCTGGATAAAAAGGAGCCTATGTTCCTTTGGGTTCAAGCTATATCCATACCGAATTAAAATTGCCTCATCCGTTTAAGCCGTGAAAAGATAAAAACCAGACAGACAGAAGGACTGAGTTATTACTTTCACATTAACAATATTAGTGTGATATGATGATAATACCTAGGTTAGTGGGAAGTTAGGTGGACTAGTTCCTGGTAAGGTTTATAAATTTAGGTCAAAATCTCATTTTAGACTAATATTATTTAAGCGAAAGTAACTCTGTCTGTCCGTTTCTTGCCATTTCTGTTCCAATTTAGTTTAAATTTTGTATAAAGATAGTTTGAACCCTGAGAACATAGGCAACTTTTTATCCAGGTATCGCGCGAGCGAAGCCACGGGTAGAAACTAGCCTATAAGGTTCACAATATTAAAGTACGTAGAAGCTAGTCTATCTATATACTATAAAGCTTAATCTATATATAAGGTTGACAATATTAAAATACCTACTACGTTCTATTTTATTCAAGTACTATTATTATTATTTTAGAAAAAAATATTATAATTTGGAATTTTAGATGGACGAGGGTTGGTTGGTACAGCGTTGCCAGTTGTACGATTTAAATCGTATTCATTTACTAATGTACCGCTTTACTAATGTACGATCGAATCACCGAAATCGTACATAATTTGCACGATTTTAAATTAAGCTCTGTGAGCACACTCTTCGATAGCTGGTGATCATCGTATTCTAAATTTAAAAATCCAGTATCAGTCCTAAGACGCAGTTCTGACGTATAATTTCAAACAGTCCTCCCTAAATATGTTCCTTCTTGTTCGCATTTTTCGCACGCATGAAGAGAATTGTGTGACTTAATGCATTTTAAAAAAGATCGCGCGGGTGCATCAGCTATAATGCAACTCAAGCGGAAGGCAAACTTTTCTCCATTTATAGTAACACCATTCTTTTCTAAATGCAGACATTCATCGACAAAACTACGGAGGTACTTGTTGCAATCATTTGGTTTAGAGGTACCATAATACAGCCCCACGATAAATGGTCGTTTGTTGATTGATTGGTCTAAAATACACAGGATAGGCCAAAAAGAATTACTGCTGCTAGAACGCACAGGCAAGCCATCAACGTTGAGTGTTACAGTTATACAAGCATTTCTCGATTGTGATAGTTTTCGTTCCATTAAAGGATAGTTATATGAAATGAAGCCTGCTGAACCTCGTTCTACTAACTGAGCCTCAAGTCCAAAATATACAAAAGAACCTCCAGCACATTGAACAACACTAATACTCTTTGGAGTGTGTAACAAAGTGCGAGCATCTCTAGGCAAACATGGATATTGTGATCGTAATTCAGGCAACAAATCATTGACAGCCGAGTGTGTGATGTTGTGCTTTTTAGACCAAGATATAAGAAAGGAACTTAGATTTTTTTCTTTAAATTTAACTGTTGGACCATTTTCCGCAGGTTCTATAGGAGGATTGTTTGGCATATCATCATTTTCAATAGATAATGATTCAAAAACCTGACAAGAGGTATTGCTTGCTTTTATTATTTCGTCAGTTCCAGAAGTTTTTACCGAATTACACAACTCATTCCTAATGTTTTTGATTCTTGCGGCTATATTTCGTTTTTTTGTTCTTTTAGATGAACTACAATGTTTTTCTGACTCACATTTAGTGGGCTGCGACTGCTGCAGTTCTTCGTTTTTCCCTTCCTCCATCACGATCCTTAGTAAACCTAAACCAATTACTAATAACTGTGTTTATTTCAACATCAGTTGCTAGCTCAGCAATCCTGTGACGACGCACGGCATCTGTAATAAAATAATAACAATATTATTCAATTGAAGCTAACATGACAAGAATAATATAAAAGTGGTGTCGATTCTATTGTTGCATTACCAAAGCAAAAGCGGGCTACTCACACACCTGCCGCAGGGGCAATCTAGGGATCAAGGATGGTCTCACGCCCCTGCCCTGCCACAGGGCCAATCTAGGGCATTGCTCCTGCTTGCCTATACATATCACAATTAAAGTGGCAATTAGGGGCCACTTTTACACCCTTAGATGCCCCTGCGGCAGGCGTGTGAGTAGCTGGCTTAACTTAATTTGATAGTCCTAAAATGACAACCGGCCTTATAGTTTTATCTTATATGAAAGGGACTTATTCCCGGCTGACTGACAGGTATGTGGTTCGAGCGTATCTTTGTATGTATGTATGTGGGCAAAAAATATTTATTGTCGCGTAGCACCCAAACGGCTGGATGGATTTTGATGTATCTATTGATCTATATGAGCTATCATTAAAATTGTCTTGACCCGGACACTGTATAGGACATACAAAAAATAAATTGTAAAAAAAATTATGTATGACATCAAAATGGTTTTACTAAAAAAATTATTGGAATAAATTTTGTTACAAATAAGTGTACATCTTAGGTTAAAGTAAAAGTACTAATGGTTACATCTAAATCGGTCAAGCACTTTTAGAGACCAAAACACAATCAAAATTGGTTGATCCATTTTGAAGGTACAGACGAATACATACACAATTTTTTTATTATAGTTAGTAGTTTTTTTAAGTTAATTACTTGTCATGTTAGTTTTAGAGTCTTATCCTATCTCGTCTTACCTTAGAACATTGGCTGAATAAATAAATAGATTATTGCTATTTTTAGAACTGGCAATTTAGGTTATTAGAACTATTAGAACTTTACTGTCCGTCCGCCTGACACATCTGTCTATTGACCCGCTTTGTTTGTTTGAATGATGCTAAATCAACGTTATATTCCAGCAAATTACATAGTTACTAAGAATGAATAATGCATGAATACAATCTAATTTAATAATAATAATAATTTAATCTTATCCAATAAAAATTGCAGCGCCCTAACGGGGTTTATGTCCTACTTAACTAACCTAGTACAAATAAGACCAATGTACCTATTAATATAAATAGAACATACGAGCATAAGATACTTAGAACATAAGAGCAATAAATGAATATGAATATTTTAGGATAGAGAATGCATTGACACCAGTTTGGTTGATTCACGCTTACCTTTTATCACCTTTATCGCTTTGAGCTCTTTCAAGGAGGTCTTATTATTTTTTCCAGTCCAATTACAATTTACTGCCAGTTGGTTTGTAAAGACTTTCTCCAGTATTTTTCTTACGATGGCAGATGTTTTAGTCCCACCAGCAAAGCTTAAATAATTTTCCTGAAAAAGACGTAAGTACTTAATCGATTTGCAAAAATAAAGGAAATACAAAGTATACAGAACATAGGTACTAATTCAGAACACATTAGTACATTGTGGATTGTGTATATACAAAGGTCGTAAATAGGTTATTAAAGTCAAATCATAGTCAAAAATATTTTATTAATGGAAATCACAAGCATCATTTTGCATCGTCAAAATTGGCGAAGAGTGTATTGAACGTTACGCCATTATGATTTTTTTAAATAAATAAAATTTTAGTTTACGGTATAAAGTTGATATCATTTTATTCTCATATTTTATAAAAGTCTATCCTAGTAAACTTTTTGTTGGACTGAAATAAAGAATAAATTGTAAAGACATCGCACGAGTGCGGTAAAATGAACTTTCAAGCTGTTTACTGGTCTTGTCAGTACACTGCACGAGCACCTGTATTAAAAAATATCTTACCAACAGTTTGTCGTTGTTTTCAATGAGGAGCCACTTTTCTAAATGTTGTAAATCTGATTGATTATTACAAGGAGCTATTACTAGGTAGGTTAGTAGGTATTACTAGGATACCTAAGTTCGAACCTAGACACTCAGTGAACACTCGCAGATAACGAATAAATCGCACTAACAAATCTACGCACTGTCAGAGTCCCAACCTAGTTGACTAAAGTTCGCAGATAACGATAAAATCGTTTTCAGATCTACGCCACTTCTCAGGTCCAAGCACTCTCAAAAGTAGTCAGTACTTACTACTTACGATACGCACAACGCTGTACACAGTCAATAACTACCACTATGGGTTCGTATCTGCACTCAGTCTAGGTATATAATACCTAGGAACAAACTGATAACTACGCACGATACGCTACACAACCCCGTACAGTCAATAAAAAAAAACTACAGGTTCGTATCTGCACTCAGTCTAGGTATATAATAATACCTAGCTAGGAACAAAACTGATAACAACGCACGATACGCTACACAAAGAACCCGTCACCAAAAGACATCAGTGTCCTCTTACATCCCGCACTCGTACACTAACACTGGAATGCATAAATAAACAAACCAGGGGCTCCCTTAGGGCACGATTCAGTCTAGTACTTATTAACGCGCGGTGTGACCTCACAACACGAGCGCCGCGTACGCACTTTACGGTTAGTTCCCGGGTCCATAATGTACACTAGGTTCAGGTAATAACGAAATACCTGGCACAAAACCTTGTTGCTACGCACAATTCCACGGAATACCAGGTACGCAAAACACAGTAGGTATGTAACTTCTCGACAAGCCAGGACTTCACGTTTCACTGTTGCTAACAATGACACAGAGGTACTCTCGCGACAGATTCCACACGAAAATAGGTAGTCACTAAGTAGGAATTATTTCACTATCTTCACTATTCCGGTAGGCACTGAGTAGGTACACTCGCGAAAGTTCTGCAGTGAAAGTCCACGATTCAGCTCCACGTTAGGCTGCCAGTTATAGGGTCTGAATTTAAATACTCTGTCAGACATAATCTTTTATTAAGTATTTTAGGCTAGTTACATATCTTGGTTACCGACAAACACATGCGCTCTGTAAAGAGGTGAGCTTTAGACTATCCTACCATGCAAAAAGCCTTGTCGAAGGCACTCCGACTGGCGAGTTTGTAAACATTTGGAGGTGCTCGCTATACCTGCAATTAATATTCATTTCAATAATGATATTATATTCTTACCTAGAGACCCAGAGTGGAGTGCAGTATTATCATTTATAAATGGTGTCACCGTTAAATCCAATAAATCTAAAATGAAGATATGAATAATACAATTAAGAAAGCACATAAAGTAAACCTAAAATATTAATTAGATTATTAACTTTAACTTGATTGAAGTCGAAATGGGCAGCTTAGTGGTCTGCTTAGGGGTAACGTATAGCTTGCAGAACTAATAACCATTGGGAAATAAAGGTTCTTGAGTGGAAAACACAAACCGGATGATGCAAAAGAGGCAGTCCCAAAGACATTATAAAAGTTACAGGAAAACGGTGGATGGAGGCGGCCCAAGACCATTTGTCGTGGCATTCTGTGGGAGAGGCCTATGTCCAGCAGTGGACTTCTGAGGGCTGTTGATAATGATGGTTAATTTTAACATTATTCTACTAAAAACTCTGATAGAAATATAGCATATTCTCAAATTGTTAATTATCTTGACTGTACTTTGGCTTGTAAACCAAAGCATCTTTGAAATATTTAAATATTGTATCTTACCATCACTCGACATGTGTGTTTTTGATGATAAGCTTCCAGATGAAGATATTCTGTACAATGGCACTGATTTCTCAATTGCATGGTCGGATACATCTGTAATTATAGTTATTGTTGAAGAGCTGTTTGCCAGTAACAATCTACAGCATGTAGGCACAATAAGGGCCCAATATCAATACCATGTTGGTCTGACAATCCTCTTGTTCCAATATTAGTGCTTGAGCACTGCATACAAACTAATTTTGCTCCTATTTTGGACATTATCTCATCAAACTAAAACACATATATGATCCATACACCAATATCTAGATTCGAGGTTTGTCAGTTTCTTATAAAATTATATGGTTTCCAAATAACAGTGACTTAAAAATATGTATTAAAATCTTATAACCAATGATATAAGATCATACAATTTGATTCTATACAATTTTATGGTAAACTGACAAACCATAGGTCAAGATATGAATCTCTAGAGTGTATCTACAAAATTTAATTGACTTTGTGGCGAACGCACCCAAATTTATTATCTATGTTAAATAAGAATGGTGGATTGGTTGGCCACACTGCGTGTGGTCTGCAAATTAGAACGCTTGCCGCGTGACCCGGCGACGCCGTTCACAAGGCTGACAACATAACGCGGCTCGGTGAACGGGCGGTGGACAAAAATGTGGCTCTCTTGCTTCCGGCTCACGCGACGAGCATGATCTCGCTCTGATAAACTACGCGTAATAATGTGTATCACAAAAACTGTTTTATTGGCATCTATCGATGGCGTTGTTATGAAAGTGTAAAATATACGATTACGAGGAACTATGTGAGTTATTAATACCCACTAAATTGGTGACCCCGACGTGATAACGTTCCGACGACAACGCGCACGTGACGGACCGGATAACAGCGGAGCCCTACTTACCGACAGCGTTGTCGACAGAGACGACGCGCCAGAAAAGATACGCTACGTCAACTTCAGGACAGCGGCGGCGACAACATAGCAGCGGGGAAAGCGAAACTTTCCGGGCGAGGCGTCACGCAGGACGAGGTACCTACTAACGTACCTACTACCTGCTCCCGCTACACCCCAAGGCCACCAAGTGCAAGTTACCTTGCAACTGGCACAATAACAAAAGTTCGGAAAACCCATCGGGCAGTCAGTAAATGCGACAGCTGACTGCCACCCAACTAGCCGTCGCCTTTTTGTAACCGATAAGGTAACAAAATACCGTTTTCTTGTTGATACTGGGTCAGACATTTGCTGTGTCCCAAAGCAACTAGCATCTGGGCGACGCCTACCGACTTCTTACCAACTCAGCGCTGCCAATGGCACAATCATAAACACATATGGTAGCATGCAATTAAATTTAAACCTTGGGTTGCGTCGCGACTTTCGTTGGAGTTTTGTTGTGGCAGATGTGAACATAGCCATCATCGGATCTGATTTCTTAGCACACTATAACCTCCTGCCAGACTGCACTAACAAGAGACTTGTGGACGGTACGACCGGCCTAGTCACTTGTGTGGAAATGTCAAACGTTGACCATAATAGCATCAAGGTTATATCTGCAGAAGGATCAACATTTAACAAAATTTTATCTCAATTTCCAGAAATACTGCGACCACCTGGCATTCAAAGGCAAATAAAGCATGCAACAGTGCACTACATCCACACTACCGAGGGCCCGCCGATCAGCTGTCGACCACGTCGCCTCGGACCTGAGAAGCTGGCTGCTGCGAAGAAGGAGTTCGAGGACATGCTGAGTTGCGGCACTGCGAGGCCATCCAACAGCCCATGGTCCTCGCCGTTACATCTAGCACAGAAGCGAGACACATCGTGGCGTCCCTGCGGTGACTACCGCGCGCTCAACGCACGAACCATACCGGACCGGTATCCCGTGCGGCACATCGGGGATTTTAACCAAGGACTATCAGGTGCTACCGTTTTTAGTACTATAGATCTGGCTAAAGCATACCAGCAAATACCTGTCTACGAGCCCCACATTTGTAAAACAGCCATAATAACCCCGTTTGGATTATTTGACCATCCTTTCATGGGATTCGGTTTGCGAAATAGTGGACAAACATTCCAACGATTTATAGACGAGGTTGTTAGAGGGTTAGATTTCTGCTACAGTTATGTGGATGACATCTTGGTGTTCTCCAAGAACGCAACTGACCATGCCGACCATCTTCGCACAATCTTCCAAAGACTGCAAGATTATGGGGTGGTAGTAAACGCCGCGAAATGTCATTTAGGACTAGCAGAGGTTACATTTCTGGGCTACCGTATCAGCGCGGCTGGAACACAACCGCCTGAAGAACGCATTACATCCCTAATAGAGTTCCCTCCACCTAAGACTGTGCAAGGCATGAGACGATTCTTAGGTATGGTAAACTATTATCGCAAGTTTTTCCCCCAGGCTGCTCAACACCAAGCCCCGCTCATTGATGCAGTCACGGCTATCAACGGCAAAGGCGCAAAACCATTCCCATGGACGCCGGAGCTAGAAAAACAATTTGAAGCGTGCAAAAAGAGCTTATCATCTGCAACACTGCTTTTCCATCCCGATATCTCTGCCCCTTTAGGTCTTTTCACAGACTCGTCCAGCACGCATGTGGGATCCTGCTTACAGCAGAAGGTTGATGACGCATGGCAACCGCTTGCATTTTTCAGCAAGAAATTAGATGCAAAGCAAGCTCTACAACCAGCATACTACAGAGAGCTCCTAGGTGTGTATGAAAGTGTGCAACACTTTCGACACATTTTGGAGTGCCGACACGCGACAATTTTTACTGACCACAAACCGTTATTGTATGCTTTCATTCAACGCCGAGAAAAGCTGCCACCACAACAATTAAACCAACTATCATTTATCAGCCAGTTTACAACAGATATTCAACACATCAAGGGGATTGATAATGTGGTAGCAGACGCGATGTCACGCATCGAATCGATATCATTAGAATATGATTTTACTGCCTTATCTAAAGCTCAAAATGAGGATGAGGAGTTGAAACAGCTACCGTCAACAACATCATTAAAATTAGAAAAAATCGAAATACCCGGCACTGACATTTCTATTTTCTGTGACAGATCCACTGGAAGATCCCGTCCTTACCTGCCTGGTCCACTGCGCCGCGCAGTATTCGACCGGCTGCACAACCTAAGTCACCCTGGTGCGCGGGCATCCGCACGCATGGTGGCTGAGCGACATGTGTGGCCCAACATGCAGAAGGATTGTCTGGCCTGGGCCCGAACGTGTATGGCGTGCCAAAGGTCAAAGGTATCGCGCCACAACACTGCTCCGCTGGGCAGTTTCAACACACCATCTGGGCGGTTCAGGCATGTACACATCGACATCATAGGTCCACTGCCTTTCTCTCATGGTTACACCTACTGCCTCACGGCCGTTGACCGTTATACACGATGGCCTGAGGTATGGCCTATGACGTCAATTACAGCGGATAAGGTAGCTGAAACATTTGTCAACGGGTGGATCGCTCGCTATGGCGTGCCGTCGACAATAACTACCGACCAAGGCCGCCAATTCGAATCGAACTTATTCCAGCGGCTGACCAAGCTATGTGGTTCCCAAAGGGTAAGAACCACGGCCTATCATCCAAAAGCAAACGGCATGGTAGAACGATTACATCGACAGTTAAAGGCGGCTATCATGTGCCACACTGACACATGGTTCAGTGCCCTGCCCGTAGTTCTCCTCGGCCTCCGATCTTCATTAAAGGAGGATCTTGGATGCTCGGCAGCAGAATTAGTGTACGGCGAGCCACTCCGCGTACCGGGTGAGTTAGTAATACCAACTCAAACAAACATCGTTGAGGCCAGCGAATTCGTCGCGCAGCTAAGGGCAAAAATGTCGTCAATGAGGGCAACACCCGCATCACGACACGCAAAACCTACTTCTTTTATTCACAAAGACCTCGCGACGACTACACACGTCATGCTAAGAGACGACTCAGCACGGCGGTCTTTGCAGCCTCCCTACACAGGACCATATAAAATAAAAGACAGGGGCCCCAAAATCATTACCTTGGAGATTAATGGTAAGGAAGTTGCAGTGAGCATCGACCGGGTCAAACCCGCACACTTAGATGCCGCTGCCTTACCAGCTGATTCTCCAAGTTCAGTTATACCAGATGATGTAGCACCTTTTCATATTACAGATTGCACGCCGCAGCCTCCGTCTCCAGCGCCTTCGCCTTCGCCTCCAGCGCCGGAGCCTGTCGAACCACCTCAATTAACAACTCGTTCTGGTCGTAGAGTTAGGTTCAAACCTATCTTCGACCTGTAACTTCGTTTCTCCGTGGGTGGGTGGTTGTGGCGAACGCACCCAAATTTATTATCTATGTTAAATAAGAATGGTGGATTGGTTGGCCACACTGCGTGTGGTCTGCAAATTAGAACGCTTGCCGCGTGACCCGGCGACGCCGTTCACAAGGCTGACAACATAACGCGGCTCGGTGAACGGGCGGTGGACAAAAATGTGGCTCTCTTGCTTCCGGCTCACGCGACGAGCATGATCTCGCTCTGATAAACTACGCGTAATAATGTGTATCACAAAAACTGTTTTATTGGCATCTATCGATGGCGTTGTTATGAAAGTGTAAAATATACGATTACGAGGAACTATGTGAGTTATTAATACCCACTAAAACTTAAATAATTAACATCCGAATTAGGAGCAAACTTCATTTTATATGGGGCGGGCTAGCGATACACTCCCCTTAACTGTTATAGCTTGGAGTGCTATTATAATGCATAGTTTATCATATTTATTATTTGGTTTATTCATTATTAACTACCTATTTAATAACTATCCCACTGTAGGGTGCGAGGAAACTTAAATTTTGGTAAAAATAATGGAATATCAATAGTTATTATATATAAAGATTAATCTATCTACCTATAATAATGATGATCATCATCACCATGTACAACCTTAAGACGTACACTGCTGAATAAGGCCTCCCCCATAGAATGCAATCATGGACATTTCTATGATCACCATGCTTAACAGGCAATTTCATGAGTGTGGTATTGGTGTTGAGTACTAAGATGGATGCTGCTGCATATCCCCTGGTGTAATCTCTTAGTCGGCTTTTACAACCACAACAGGAAGAGACAGTGGGGTCTATTTTTAGGCCGAACATGCCAGAGAATACCAATAGTACAATAATTTAATTAACAGCACTTCATTTAATAAACCAGCGTTCTTCATATTGCAAGCAGTTGAGTGCCACTGAATAAAATATGTTATATGTACCAATATGAGTACTTACTTAAATGCGAAGATGATGAAGTTTGTGTCGGGTGTTTGGGGTAAGTAATTATTTCACCATCACTGCCTACATCATACATGCCTCTGAACTTTCATATTTTCGAGACTTCCTCCTCCTAATTGGTGTGTCATTAGTATCGGTGCCCACTTCACTATCAATTTCTGCTTTTTTCGATTTCTCTCTGGCTTTGAGAAGATCATCTAAAACATAACACATGAATAATAGTGACTGCTACTTTTACAACGCTGATGCCTACAAATTTTAGGAACATCTGAAAAAGCACTTAGGCCTAACACACAATATCTCAGGCAGCTCGGTACCTGATCAGCATCACTTCAAATCGCTCATGCTGCATAGTACCTATTCTTTGTATGCTCCATAATGTAATGCACTGCACATAACTCAACTCGTCTCCGAGGTCCGTCCGAGTAGCCGCAGCGTAGCCGTGCTGACGAAACCTCGGTCGGAGGTGGAAAAACGCTCCGGTTACGTGCGTTGCCCGCGTTCTGATAAGGTGGCGAGGCGATGGGGCGAGCGCTGCCGATCCGGCGCAGAGCTGATTGTGTTGGCGATAAACCTAAAACAGCGGTCACCGACGCGCTAACAGCACCAGCGACGACGGTGACGCTGAGAGGCAAAACCAATCAAACACTCCCAGAAGCTCCTTACCCGTTTCATAAAATATTCTGGCTATGCCCACGATGTCCCAAGATTCGTCAAAGTGGCCGTCAATAAGGTGTTTATTATATTTATTTTGTACTCTAGTTGGCGGCCAAAAGCAATGCTTCTTGCGCGGCGTCAGCCATTCGGCGCGAATCACTCCTACGCCGTTTTCATCGGCGAACTCAACGACTTTAAACATTTATATTCTTAGGTCGACTTCCGTCCGTCCGTCCGTAAAAGTACACCAAATGCAATTTTCAAACAAAAGAAATAAATAATGCAAAAATCCACTCACAAATTAGGATTAGGAGATGATAATGAGCCTCAAGGCTCAGTCAGTCGTCAGATAAAAAAGCTACGGTATGGCAAAATGGCGGGCGGACGATCAGTGCCAACAATAAAAATTAAAAGTACTCTGTAGTCAGTGCTGCCACCTTGATTTTGAAAAACGGGCGAGCTAAATGATTTTGTACAAGCTAGAAAGGGCTTGATACATGGCCTTGATGTTGCCGTTTTCTATTTCGAGAAAATGCTGAAACTTGGTTCAGATAATGCTAAATAACTTTTGAGAATGCTAAATAAAATGCCCAAACCCAAATTTTACTCTCAAACTAGCTGCGCCCTCAGTTTCAACAGCATGGTCACAATCTTCCAGGATTACAGTAGCCTATGTTTGTATGTATCTTATTTACGCACCAAATTTCATCAAAATACGTTCAGCCGTTTCAGCGTAGCATACATAAATATACACAATCTGTCACTTTATAATGTTAGTAGGACAGTCAGTTATTTTTTTTAATTTATTTAATCCTCAGGATCAAACATTTTTGTATATGTATAATAACATCGTCATGCTCGTCTGGTTTTGGTTGGGCTTGTGATGTTGAAGGGCCACCTTCAGCTTCTATACTCAACGGCATCACAAGTTTCTCTTTAACTCCTATAATCTGTTTAACACACAAGCGACATCGCGTGACTCCAGCGTTTAAGTACTTCATGGCTAGGTACGTTATACGAATGGCAAGATTTGCCAATGCTGCAGGGTTAACAGAACCCTATATGACCCATTTGTAGAAGACGGCAGCTACTTTAAGCTATTGTTGTTTTTTTTTTAACAAACTTCTTATTTTTGAGAAAAACAATATAATATAAATCTTTCCATACATTTTTTTCTAAACTATTTTTGCAAAATCTTTTAGGGCTTTTTTTTTTAATATCTAACGTGTAGAATGGAGTTTAGAGTACGTAGTGCCATACCAATTCCTCAATTTCAGGAACTCCCTTTATTTTAGAGAGAGTTGACATACTAATCATAAATAAAATCTACATTTAGAGCAAAAAATATTGTCTCTCGACCTTCAGAACTTCTTTTTTGAAGAAAACATAAAATGCAATACATGCAAAAACATGCAATATGCTAAATGCAATTTTTCCATGCTAAATGATCAAGAAATATGATAGATTTAGCACTAAAAATGCCAAAACGGCAACACTGGGCCTGGGTCGTTTCAGCTTTTTCGTAAAACGAAACGACACGGTTTTATTACCTAAAAAACAGTTCTAAAAAAACAGTTTTTTTCTACATTCCAGACAATTAAAATTAACCACACTTTATATAAACTTCTTCCAGACTTACCAGTTTCAAAATAAAAAAGTACCGCGCGCGATGCATTTTAAACGGCGCGCATGCGTTCTTAGAAGCCTAAAAATTAAGTTTCTATAAGTTTCTTCATTCGACAGCCAAATAAGAATTAAATTCTTATACAAATAGGATTCATTTTAGCCTATTCGTGACGTCAAAGCAAAAGTAGTTACTTATTTATAAGTAACTGCTATTCTTTATGCATACGATAATAGTCCTTAAATAGACTAGAGTATATTTTATTTGTATCTGTCGCACGTTTGTTCGTCGGAAGTCGAAAAAACACTTTTTACGAATTTGTTACTTGACGTATGAATTAAATGACGCTACAATTAAGAATCATTTTAGCCTTTCGTTACGTCAAAGCAAATGTAGTTATTTGTAGCTGGTTTCTTCTTCATACGATAATAGACTTAATTGCAATCACATAGAGTATATTTTTTTTATATCTGTCAGAACACTCTCACGACTGACAGATTTTAGCAAAACTTAACGAACATCATGTGAACGTGTTCTGATAGATCTACCTAAAATATACTCTACCTTTATTGAAATATGGACTAATAACGCCTGCGGCATGAACAACAAACAAGCTCTAAGAAACTACTTTTGCTTTGAAGTAGCGAATAATAAGCCATGTCAGAGGCCCTTGGGCGGCCTGACAAACTCTGACACCAGAGGCCAGCACTACCTCATACGACAAGCAAGCATTCAATTCATACTTAGCTGTTGATTTCGAAAAAGAATGAAAGAACAAAAACTGTGTTGCTTTTACGTTCGTTCTAAAAAGAACTTATGTTGGATAGTACAGAAGCAGTTCGTCCGTTCTTCACAGACAAACTGTTTTTTAAAACTGTTTCTGAAAAACACTCAGCTCTCATAGAGCTACGCGGCTACCGGCAAACCCGGCTAGATAAAGCGAATTTTGCCGTCAAAAGAGGTGCTAAAAGTTAATACTTTTTACTACAATACAACTGAACTATCAATTACAAGTTTTTTTTATTTCAGCAATATATTTCTTAAAACAATGCCAAGGGGGCCTTTCGTTTATTTTTCAAATTATTTTTCTTATGATTTTTAACGTTTTTTTTTGTGATTTTTGCTCATATTCCTTTCGCAAGCGCTATTCCGTCACCTTCTAACTTACCTGAACTAATGTGTTAGATAGTGACAAAAGGTCATGGTCAATGGAATATATCGCGCTCTTAAGTTGGGCTTATATTAGCCACTTGTATGAATATTATAATTGGCGTTCCAACCAAATAACGGATTTGGGCCATTGTTGGAAGTGTCTTAGTTCGTAGAACTAGAAGTAGAACTAGTTCGTAGAATCGCAGTTCTGTTAGTTTAATGTACGAATTCTTTTGCTGGGATTTCAACCAAAAACTTAGTTTTACCACCATTTTTTATACGTAGTTTGTATTCAACGTTGGAAATTATAACCACAAACCGTAGTAGGGCCTTTGTTGGCAGTCAGTATGATGTTACGTTGGAATCTTAGCCAAAACTCTATGGTGGGCTTATATTGGCCACTTGTATGAATCTTATAATTGGCGTTCCAACCAAATAACGGATTTGGGCCATTGTTGGAAGTGTCTTAGTTCGTAGAACTAGAAGTAGAACTAGTTCGTAGAATCGCAGTTCTGTTAGTTTAATGTACGAATTCTTTTGCTGGGATTTCAACCAAAAACTTAGTTTTACCACCATTTTTTATACGTAGTTTGTATTCAACGTTGGAAATTATAACCACAAACCGTAGTAGGGCCTTTGTTGGCAGTCAGTATGAAGTTACGTTGGAATCTTAGCCAAAACTCTATGGTGGGCTTATATTGGCCACTTGTATGAATCTTATATTGACGTTCCAACCAAACACACCGGAGTAGGGCCATTGTTGGAAATGTGTATAAGTTTTCTGTAGGGAACGCAGTCTTAGATCGCAGTAGGCCCTCTGTTGGTTGATTGTACGAATTCTCTTGTTGGAATTTCATCTAAAAACGTAAAACGGGCCATTTTTGGTAAGTCGTTTGTATTCAACCTTGGAAATTACAACCACAAACCGTAGTAGGGCCTTTGTTGGCAATCAGTATATGGTTGTTGGAATCTTAGCCAAAACTCTATGGTGGGCTTACACGTCACCGTCTTCACGTGTAATCATTAAATAAGTTTGTAAGATATTAAATATGTATGTTAGTCTGTAAGGTATATATTTCTATGGGCTTGATGTTTAGGTATAATTTATTGTACATTTCCCATTTTAGCCTGAAATAAAATGTATTATTATTATCATTATTTTATTGGCCACTTGTATGAATCTTATAAGTGGCGTTCCAACCAAATAACTGAGTAGGGCCATTGTTGGAAGTTTGTATCAGTTTTCTGTAGGGAACGCAGTCTTAGATCGCAGTAGGCCCTCTGTTGGTTGATTGTACGAATTCTCTTGTAGGGATTTCATCCAAAAACGTAGAAAGGGCCATTTTTGGTAAGTCGTTTGTATTCAATCTTGGAAATTACAACCACAAACCGAAGTAGGGCCTTCGTTGGAAGTTTGTATGAATTTTCTGTTGGGAACGCAGCCTTAGATCACGGCAGGCCCTCTGTTGGTTGACTGTAAGTATTCTATTGTTGGGATTTGAAGCAAAAACGTAGATAGGGCCATTGTTGATAAGTCGTTTGTATGAAACGTTAGAAATTACAACCAAATATCGCAGTAGGGCCATTGTTGGGTATTGGTATAAAAATTATCGCAGTAATTATTACGTTGGTTATTTGTTGGCTTATTGTAGAATATGACACTAACGATCTCCCAACCTGTTCCCAACTGTTGGTCACCGTTGGCCTACACAAAATGCTACTAGGGTAGGAAGTAGTTATGGGTAGGTATGAATAGGTACGATGGCGCCGTGCTGTTGCTGGTCGTGCTGCGGTCGCTGGTGGTGCTACGGGCTGGGACGTGGTGGGGCGCGGTCTGCTGGCCTGGCTGCTCGGTGCGTCGCAGGTGCTCCTCGGGGGCGCGCGCTGCTGCTTGCTGCTGCGTGCTCCGACGTCTCGACGTGCTGCGGCGCGGGGTGCAGAGCGGGGCGCGGTGCGGAGCGCGGGGAGCGTTACGGGGTGTCGGGAGGGGTGCTTGCCTACCACTGGGAATTACTGGGAAGAGGAAAACACCATTTCTTGCAGACTTCTTCTGTTTATTCTTTTCTTGACTTATAGAACGGAACTTGCCGACTGATCGAATGCGTAGATTCGCCAAATATATATACTAAAATCGCTAGGATTAAAACCCGCTTGTCATTGGTCAACCAATGGCAAGGCCGGACTTTTAACTAATCACAGGGCCTTAATTTCTTCATACATTTTCTTAGCTACGTGGCAGCGTTACCGTTGGGAAAGCGGCACTATCTGTTATACTACCTATAGTTCTATTTATTTTTGCTGCTTATTTTTAAGATGCTCCTATCTAGGCTTGATGCGTTTAGGTAAAATAATGAACGCCTTAGCTACCTACTACAATTTTTCTTGTTATTCTAATTTATGCTATTAATGTCTTTATTTGCCTTATTAAATTAACACTATTAGCTGCGTGGTTGGTCTGCGGGGTTCCCCGTCGTGCACAGTAATTTATTACAAATAACACACTATACAGTACACAACCTAAATTACAAAAATAAAACAACATACCATAAAAACTTTCGTGAATCATATCAATCATGTTATAAAACGGGAAATTTTCACGTACCGTTAAATCGATGCAAGCACCGACATTGTTTCGACCCGTTTCGAGAGTCTTTTTCAAGGTGAGTGAACGCGACGCACTCCCCCCGCGTTCCGCTTAGCACTAATCCGCTCAGTTCGAGCTGCAGCCCGCTCGGCTCGTGTAGTGGGGCGCGCGGGTAGGAATATAGCTTGTGTTCGTTTCGTCATCGTCATCGTCGCCGGCGCAGTGGATTGTGGTGCCTCATCACTGTCACTACTGCTACTATCTACACCGTATGGCATTCCAGAGAGACAGACAACACTCACTGTGTCTCTATCAGCTTCGTCTCTAGCACTAACGTGAGCCATTAGTGTTAATCGGGACGCGGGGGGAGTGCGTCGCGTTCACTCACCTTGAAAAAGACTCTCGAAACGGGTCGAAACAATGTCGGTGCTTACATCGATTTAACGGTACTTGAAAATTTCCCGTTTTTCTAAAGTAAATAACATACCTATATCTGAAAATAATCTCAAATCTTCCTTACTCCTTACTAATATTACAAACGTTGGACGGAAAGTCATAAAGTAATAGCCATCAAAATAACCATAGCCATAGTAGTGTTTAATCTGTCCAGTTCCGGACATTTTAACAACAATATAATAACAATGAAAGAGCTGACGACTGTCCAGTCGCGGTAAAAGCTGTACAGATACCTCAGACAATTAGTACCCTTGCTCAGTATAAAAGAACTATCCTACAAATTCTATTAATTTAATGAATAGCAAGCTTTTAGACCTTGTTCAGTCAACTCAATTCTTAGGAACGTTTTGTTGATTGTGGGACCTTGGCTTTGTCAATACTATGTACCTATTTACACATAATAAATTACTATGTCATGTATGTAACATTTAAAAAATAATATGACAACAACGAAAAAAATACGAGTTTGATGGTGCTATTTTCTCAAACGGGTGTATTACCGAACCACTGGTAGACTCAGAAAGGTGTTTCTTTTTACGTGCGAGATTCAGCCATGAATCAGCACATTTTAAAGATTATTTACCGCGTCCTTGTTCATACAAAAAGAAAAAACTTTTAACCAACTCCTAATATTGTCAGATTTCGGTGTTTTTTTCTTCATATAATTAACACATTATTTACTAGGCTTAAGAGTCTTTTTTTTTTCTAGTTTTTTAAATCTCATAATCATAATCATTTATTAATTTACAAACATGGGTACATATTAAACAGGTGACAAAATAGTATGGTAGAACCAGCCATTTCATTTCATCCGATTTCATTTTCATCCTGTTCACAATTCGATCCCTGACTCACAGGTGTGCTGAGTCGTGTGAGAATCGATGATTTCAGTGCCAAGGTGAAATGGTGACACCTTGGGTTTTTATTTGTCGGACTATGTTGCCGTATCAACCCAAACACATTTTCCAATTCGTCTTGATTGCATTGGCGCAAATACAAAAATTTAAATTTCTTTGACTCAACATATTTCCATATGTCCTGTAGGGATGCTATGGTTATTAAATAGCCATTCACGCATCGGATATTGCTCATCCTAAGTTTGCTTGCTGATTTTAGAAAGTGTAGTCTTAATTTTTTTTGTATATTCTCTACAACGTTTGTGGTTGAAACTGCGTTTGGTCACATTTTGACGTTTTTTTTTATGTCTTTTCGTGATCCTGGACCATTTTTGCAGTCAAATAGTTTGTCTAAATCTTCGACTATACGCGCAGTTTCCAGAATTTCCTTGCTGTTTTCTTTATATTCCACACTTTCCGATAGTAATTTAAAATAGCAGCTGCAGTGTTGCTCAATAATTGGGAAGCTAACTTTACTTTCATTTTTGCTCTATATTTGAGGTCAATATGAGCCTTTGTGATCTTCATAAAGAGAAGCGTACTCTGGTTTTTTTCCGCGTCGATACAATTGGAGAGGGATGATGTTATGTTGTTCCGGGTCGAAATTGGTAACTTTATCTGTAACTACCAAATCCTCGATGTTAGATGGATCATAATCTGTGATATCTTCAACATATTCAATATTAAAAGTATTTTGAAGCACATGTTGTGTGTCTTCATTGTCCTTTTTACTCCCATATGTCCTCCAGAACATCCTTCATGATAGAGTTGCAGAACGTCAGGTACCTTGATTTTAGGAACAACCATTTGCAGATGACAGTGGTCTCCTCGAGCATTTTCCCATTTGCGGCACAAAACTTCATCGTGGATAATCAGACTGTCCCATTGTGCCCAATAGCTCTTTGTTGTTGTACTCATCCCAGCAACATCACTCCACTTGGGCTTTGAGGTACCAGCTATAATCCACTCAACTATTGGTTTGATATCCGTGTCATCTCGCTGAGCTTGTTTCAGGGTTTCCTTCCATTCTTCACTTAGATCCGTTTTCAACATCCTGACGGGTAGTGCTTCTCTGGTCTCTTGTTTGACACAATGTTTACAGTTATCCGGGCAAGGTCTTCTTGATAGCGCATCCGCGTTACCATGTGATCTTCCACTACGATGCTCATTCGCCTCCGGGTGGAGGCAACCACCCGGTCTTCCTGAGATCGATCTTTCCTTTCAATCGACCGTTTCGGGCAACTGGATCTTGGATCATCTTAGATGACCCTTTTCACCACACTCATAGCATCTAGGGCTAAGTTTCGGACGACTTTCACGGTTAGGAGATGCTACCATTTCCCTGATGCGGTGCGCTCGATGTCCTGACGCACGGCCTCCACATCCAATGCATGGGCCAAACCATTTTTCAAAGATTCGTGGTGCCCAAGTCTCACAGCAGCCCTTACTTCAAGGTCACGTATTCCATCGACAAAGGCCTGGACTAAATTACCGTCGATGAGTGCCGGTGACGATTGATATGCCTTTCGAACCAGCTTTTCTATTTCAAGAGCCCACTGCTGTAGGTTCTCAGAATGACGCTGCGCTCTGTCCTTTAATTGAGCGCGGAACACGTGCTCCAGATGTGCATCACCATAGCGGGATTCCAATGCTTCGAGTAGCTGTTCGTAGGTGACTTCCTTTCCGAGGGCCTCTAAAATGGTAAGCGCCTGGTCACGAAGGCCTTAGAGTAAGGGCACTCATGGCCTGCGCTGCGGTCCATCCGTTGGCCTTGACCACGGCCTCAAACTGGATCTTGTAAGCTGACCACGAAGAGCTTCCATCAAACGGCGGCACCTTGAAGCCTCGGACTGTAGGTGTAGCAACAACTGAAGCCACGCTCCCATTTCCAGACTTCAGCACACCCAGAGCCTTTTTAACATCGGCGATCTGGGTTTCAGCGTTGGAGATGCGACTCTCTTGGTTTTGTACCTGGTCTTTTACATCCAGGAGTTCTTTCCCAATAGTCATGTGCAGGTCCTTTATGAAGCGAGTGTAAGAGCACTCATGGCCTGCGCTTCGGTCCATCCGTTGGCCTTGACCACGGCCTCAAACTGGATCTTGTAAGCTGACCACGAAGAGCTTCCATCAAACGGCGGCACCTTGAAGCCTCGGACTGTAGGTGTAGCAACCACTGAAGCCACGCTCCCATTTCCAGACTTCAGCACACCCAGAGCCTTTTTAACATCGGCGATCTGGGTTTCAGCGTTGGAGATGCGACTCTCTTGGTTTTGTACCTGGTCTTTTACATCCAGTTCTTTCCCAATAGTCATGTGCAGGTCCTTTATGAAGCGAGTCTGTTCCTCCTTATCACGGCGCAGATGCTCCTCAAGGCGTTGAGCCTGCTCCTCCTGCCGACGGGCCTTCACAAAAACAGGCTGCTAAACTTGTTATCGTACATAGTTGAGTGGTCGAACAAAACTTACTTGTAGTACTTGGTATTTCAGTTATTGACTTATCAATTGGCACAGTTGTTACATCTAAAGTCGGTGTTGAATGCTCTTTATCACAAGAAAGTGACGATCAGTTCAGTAGCTAAAGTGTAATAATGCATATTAAAGTTTTAAATAGGTCGTAAAAATCTTCTTACCAATATGCAGGCTTTGAGATTTTGAAGTTTTATTTGATGGGTTTACTTGCTGTCGGTTGAAATATGCAATGGAAATCTTACTTAAATTATATCTTGCAATGCTTCAGCAGTTAATAGCAGAGATGGAACAGCCATTTTTTTTAATTGCGTTTTTTTTCTTTTTAAAGTCTTTGGTTCGAAAATGTTTGCCACAGATATATTTTAATTCATGCAGCTTTTCGATGGGTATGTATGCCAAGTCCTCTTTACCGGTCACTTTTACCCATTTTTTGCACCTGAAAATCAGATTTTTAGTAGTAGTAGAGCTTTTTTGTGAAAGAGTTCGTCCGGGGAAGTACTACCACCATACCTATTTCTGCCGCAAAGCAGTAGTGCTCGCATTGCTGTGTTCCGGTTTGAAGGGTACGGGTGCCGGTGAAATTACAGGCACATGAGACTTTACATCTTTATGTCTCAGGGTGGCGGGCGCAGTGCAATGCCACATAGGGCGCGTCCTAGGTGGACGTGACCTATGAGGTAATGCACTGTTCATAGGCAGAGGTTACCGCTTAACATCATCATAATAGTAGTAAAAAAAAAAAAAAAAGATTAAAAATGAATATCTGATGATTATTAAACGAATCTAGGCTACGCTACATTAGGTTTTTTAAATATATACTTTTAACTATACTATAGCGTGGAATGCAGGACTAATAAAAAAATTAGGAACATAATCTCGAATAACGGGTTAGGAAAAATATCGATAACACCGGCACCGCACTAGTGCTAACAAGTTTGTTATTTAATTGAATATTATGAATGAAAAATCATTGTTTTCGAGTACTTAGTAGATTGCTGAATAGATTTACCACTTACCTATCTTCATCCAGTGGAAATTTAGCCATATATGTTCGCTTTTGACCCATGGCTCTACCGGATCGCAAACCACAAATTTCACATGTTTTATAGTGTATTGAGAACAAACACCTTCAAACATACATATATGCCTTATAAAGTATGAAATACAATACTAAACGGTAGGTAATAGTCACAAATTCTAAAAGCAGACTGCTGACAATTTTGTATACAAAGTTTAACAAAACAAACCACAGTACACAATCAAATCAAACTGTAATAGCGTAGGCGTGCGACAAGGACATGCCTATATTGAAGTAGGAAAGATATAGCCGCCATAGAATTCAGCGCACGTTTCCTGCAACAGTTTTTTTTATTACTGTTGCGCCTGACTGCTTATAGACATACAGACATAAATAAAATAAAACTCTATATGAATCTCCAATCCAATTACATTCAGTCATGCTTCACAACACATAAATTGATATCTTCGTATTGCGCAAATGTCAAAATCATGTACTTCGATGCGTTTTTTGTACTGTTTACGCTTCTTACCCGGTGTCGATAATTTTGGTTCTGGGTGGGTTTCTAAATTATTACTAGTACTTGGAGTCGGACTAGCGCCCGGCGAAGTAGGTGGTTGTACTTTAGCTTCATTTTTAATTTTCATTAGAGTCCTCTTTGATATCCCAGTTGCAGCACAGGTTCGTTTCACCACTTGGTCTACAGGTATGGTGTACTGTTTATTTGCTTTCTCCGATTCAAAAAACTTGAGCACTTTCAAGATTAAATTTCTTGATTCGTTGTGTATTGTTTTTCCGATGACTTCAGTTTAACAGCTACAACAATTTTAATAACAACCAAACCAGTCCAAACTTAACAGTGAACAGTCTAAACTTAACAATAAATATTAAAAAACAAAACAACAACAAAGCGAAAATATCAAAATTATCGGGACGTGTATCGGCAACGAAGATGCTAACCGTACTGTCGCACCGGGGAGTGCGCGGAGAGGTGACAAGGTAAGCGGGAGAGGCGCCGCATTCCAGCGAGGTGCACAGATATTCTGACCGGGTTGTACTGCCGTACTCTCTGTCTTTTGCACATTACTCAAAAGTATGGAAGAGTTCCCCTTATAGTGCAAAAGCGTTACTATGTTACAATCTAGTTTATAAATCTGTGTCCAGAGACTTTACTACCATAAATACTGCACCCATTACCATTAAAACATTTTTAAGTTGTATTACCTCATTTCCAACGTTTACCATTAAATCTCTTACACCATTACATTTTAATCTGTAGTGTGTTTTGCATTACAATTAAAGTCTTTTTTATAATTCACCATATCTTCTTTGCAATTTGTCATATGAGATGTACAACCGGGGTCGATGAACCATACCTTACGAACAGTTCTTCACCCATACATATGCAAATTGCTTTTCCGTGGCGGTCTCCTTAGCCAGACGCAGCAGGCGCTTGTTCCCAGGGGATCCGGGCAGGCCGATGCTGGCCGTGGTCAGCCTGTCGGCCTTATCAGCAGATGGGTTGAATTTCTTTACAGCAGAAATAAACATTTCCTTAGTCTGACGTTTCCGTAGGCGGACGACGATACGCGCTGGCCTTGCATTAAATGGGGCAATCGCGACGGCCGCAAATGACCCCCCCTCCGGACTCCTTTCCTGGCTGGTGGCTGCTCCTGCATTTTCAGTCCACTGTCTGACTCGATGCGCCCATTCCAAATCGTCCGGAGACAGCGGCACACCCAGTGAATCAGCCAGTTTGAAAACCAATTATCAACATCTTCAGACGGGCGTTTTGGTATCCCTGATGTTTCAATGTTATATTGAATATATCACGTTGTTCTTTCTGGTTTATTTCAAATTCTAGCAAAGCCGCGGCGAACAGCAGAATTCGTGCTATTACCTCCCTTTTTAACATTAGTAGCACATGCAGGACACTTCCACAATGATCTCGCCGAGTCATTACTGAATTGCACACAATCAGAATGATACAGCTGCGAGCAATGACTGCATTTCACTCGTTTCTGCGTGACAACCACCTATAGTCAACTTGCACGATCAATCCAAGCAGAGTTTGGTAAGACACAGCGGGTGCAGGCCGAAAAGAAACAATAAATCCAGTGGGTAGATTTTCACTTGGCCACGTTCACTGCAAATGTCCGGTTTGTTATGAAAACAAAAAAAATGTAATGAGAATTTTCTTGTTTCATAAACTCAAATCACTAAAACGCATTTTTTACTTGTAGTTAAGTAGGTACAGTAGGTACTTACTTTCGGTTAATCAATTTATGGTAAGACTCTAATAATAAAAGTTTACGCTGAAGTAATCTCTATTTTCTCTTCCGTTCTATGAAAACAAAGAACAAGTTTTTGTTTTTATTATTAATTTAACCTTAAATTGTTAAATACATAATTATGCGTACCTCTAACATAATTAAATTAAGTATTATGTTCACAAAATGTGAGAACTCGATTTGTAAATGCGTATATCCGAACGTGTTCCGAAGTTGTGCGAAACTGATATCGCTATACGAAAATCGAAAATAGAGCGTTGTCTTGTTCTATCCTATAGCAGTAACATATTATCATTCATTCTTTTTTAATTCTTTTACATCACTACACAATACGAATCTAATACGAAATGCAGTCCTCTGCCTCTCTTGCAGTGGCAAATTGTGAATTAACTTCCCGGATGTGGAGCTGAAATGCTCGGACGATGAAGTTGACCCGACTACAGCCTGGGCGCCTCTCCCAGCGTCCATCACGGCCATCGAGACACCATCTTCGTGCGATCCCAAGCCTGGGCCATCTAAGATAAAAGATCCGTTTTTGAGAGAATTGCTGTACCTACAGGTACTAATTTAGTCTCAAATGAAAGCTAATTAAATTCACAACAACTTCATTTTTATAATATTTGAAAATAAGTGAACATTTCCAAAAAATAACTGTTTTTGGTAGAAATTGCCTATTTTTGGAGAACTGTATCTTGGGAACCAATGGCTCTATAGAGCTCGTGCTAGTGTGAAATTGTAGCAAATTTAGTCTTCTTTAAAAGTATTCGCAGTAACTGTACCGGTCAGACCCTTCCTTCACTAAGATATTGACCAAAAACTGAAGAAAAAAAACATGGTTTTTTGGGCACACCGCCGAAGGCACACCACTTGGAAAATTGCAAATTGGCTACGGAATAGTTATTTTGACACCAAACTTTAGATTTACATACAATATTATTAATACTAGGGTGATTATAGTATTTTAATAAAAAATTGTCAATAAAAAGATTATTAGTTACATTTCAACAATCGAATAGCACAATAATCTGCTAACTGCACTTCATGCAAAATATTCAGCCTAGAAATATCGATATCGATGAACAACACTAGGATATCGATAAAATTATCGAAACCGTGTCACGTCACGAGTGTATACGTATTAATCCGCGCCTCCCCAACCTCAAACCTCAGAGCGTGATAGAGACAACTGCAGCTTGGATCGACAATATCTATTAAAAGTACATAAAATCAACGATTCGTAGTCCCCTGATTCCTTCTCCAAAACTTAACCAATTTAACTTTTTTTTTAAATAAAAATAAAACAAAGTTCCTATGTTTTTTTTTTATATAATCTATTCAAATTTGTTTTCAGGATGTTTGAACACAGCGGAAAATCTGACCATTTTTTTAGGTTTTTGAATGTTCATATCTCTTTTAATAATTATTTTTTTTTAAAAAGGAAAACAGGGACATGCCATGGTGGCCATAGATTTTTTGTAAAAAAATTTGCTCCTGGCTTTATCCAGGGTGAAAACAGGGGACTACGTTTGTATGGGAAAACGGCCCTTGTGTTTCCTCTTAACGTAATTACAATTTCTCACTTAGTTTTTAAAGTCTGTTAAGAATTCGACAAATTTTTGCTCATCTTTTTGGGTTATTTTATTAAACTAGTACCTTTCGTAAGTTACGTTGATTTTCGGAATGAAGTAGTTTTCAAACTTATTCTCGATGGTCTCTATGCTTGTTTCTTCGGAAGTTAGCCCGAAAGTGTTGTAATCAGTAGCGGCTCCGTTCCCAATACGCTATAGCCACCTACCTGTACTTCAGATTGTCAAACATTGTTTATGTATCGGCATCCCAGCCACTTTATGTAGGATGTGTTAGTGTGTTGGCAACTATATTAAAATACTGTAATGGCGTCTATATATAGAAAACAGGAATTAAAACCAATTCATTAAAATATTTTGTTTAATATACTCGAAACCCAATAAAACCAACAGGTTGGTTTTGTTCAGGAGGTTGTTTGGGACCAGTTAATAAAAGCAATAAAAACCAGTGATAAAAAGTTCATAAAAAGTAAAAATTACTTCAAAATTCGAAAACGAGGTTGAAAAATTAACCTCTTCGAAAAATGACCACATGTGGGAGTTCGAATTAGGAATTTACCACATTTACCACAAAGCAAATGCGCTTGAAGAAGTGTTTAAATCAACATCCACATCAACATTAGATGATCTAAAAGATGCAAAAGTCCAGCAATTGATAATAAAATCGATCTATATAAAGCTGAAAGCTCACATAACGGACTGCAAAACAGCCACAGAGATGTATAATAAACTGTTAGCATTTGAGGGCAACGAGGAAAGAAACAAGTCAAGTATTTTTCAGGAGTTCTTCAACTTTCAGCACAAAAATCAGACCATGACACAAAATTAGACATTCTTATTTTTAGTTGAGACATCTAAGTATTTTTTATCTTTATTTCAGAAATGAATGTCATACCACAGGTAATACCTATATCCTTTGGCTCTAGTTAAATGGGGGAACTGAAAACTCAGGAATAAGAGATAGGAAATTATTGAATTGAAGGGTTTACCTACAGCTGATTTATCATTTCCAGGAGTTGAGTTTCTTGAGGGGTTGAGTTAAAGGGCGTAATGAACGGAAGGGGGGGGGGGAGGAAACCCTCCTTTTTAAATAAAAAACAAGGAAACAACATTATTGAGAAAAAAATTGAGAATTTTTTTCTTGAATCTATGTTTCCTAGTTTTTTAACTACAGGGCCCTCCCCGTCTCGTTTTCCCCCTTCTTCCTTTCCCCCTAACTCTACCAATATACACATCTATAGACAGCCCAAAATAAATGTCAATTATGTATAACAACAAAATAAATTATTAACAGGTGGCACTCCTCGAAGATGTAGGAAGAAAATAATTAATAAAATGAAAATGTTGACACCAAATTGTAGTAAACTTTACAGAATATATAACAAGCCACGAAGACAATTGGATTTCAGTCAAAGAGCCATAAGGGCTATCAAATTTACAAAAGAAAACTCTTTTGATAAATTAACAGAAAACATGAATCCATTAGCATAGAAATTTATGTGAACGCAGTGCACTTAAAGTACTAAAGGAAGAAGATTTTCAGATGGACAAAAATTTATAGCACTCGCTATTATGAAACAAAGCCCAAAATACTACAGATTCTTGCATAAATTCAACAAATTACCCTCAAAAAATACTCTAAATAAATTGATTACTAAGCTGAACGTTGGAGCGGGTATTAATACTCAAATCCTCGATGCCTTGAATCATTAGGTTAGTAATTAAATTACTAACCTAATGATTCAAGGCATCGAAGATTTGAGTCAATCAATATCAATGTTATTTATCATTCATTACCTACGTAATGGAGATTTCTAATATTTATTATTTTCTATGCAGGTTAGTACTTGGAAAGAGAGCAAAATTTATTGTTTATGATGAGGTGGCCCTTGAAGCAGGGTTAACCTATAATAAACACAAAGATATAATAGATGCTTTCGTAGACCTCATAGTTTTTTTTTTGTGATCTGCGCTTGTCTTTCTGATAAGGGGGGCAGTAGAGAAGTGGCAGCAATCTAATGCCTTTTAATTTTGTAAAGGTTCAACAGCTGGAGTGCAGTTGAAAACAATACTTCAGGAAATAGTTACTGCCGTTAGCAATGCTGGACTCTTTCCAATAGCTCTGCCCCCCGATTCCCTATCTTTTTCGTATTTAGTGACTGATGATAGTTGTTCACTTGCCCTAGTGGGTAACAGAAGATTGTTATTTATCGCGATTACGTAATGGAAAGCTGCATTGTTGCACCAAGCTCTAGCTCAGTGACTATCGATGTTTATCGATAATATTTTGGCAACTTAGTTACTTTGAAAATATAACTCTATGTATGGTCTATGTGGCAGCGAATGATTACAGTTTGTTTTAGCGCACAATATCGAGCGGCGGCTATGTACAAAAACTGTTGGCGCCAACTTAAACAAATTTTAAATTCTATTTTTGAGAAAAGTTTCTTTTTCTTGTGAACTTGTGAAGTGATATTCTTCAAATAAAAGCAAGTAAGTACCTACTTTATTAGTAATTTATCATCATTAAGTTATCATTTTAAATGATATCGAGTGTAATGATGTCTAATGATGAAAAAATTAGAGTTAGATCGGGCTAGAAAAATGGAACACGTAAAGGGAGACCTATAATTGAATGTCCACCTATTTCAGAGAGCAGAGCAATTATCAGACGGCTCCGCGCCGTTACGCTGTGAGTACGTACGTAACGCATTGTCTCCGCGCCGCGCCGCTAAGCTGTTGAGCTTGAACGCGTGCATAACCTTAAACAGCTACGACTTGTTATTCAAGTTACTCGCGGATCAGCCAAACCTTACTATGTTTAGTTGTCCTGTAACGCTTTTAAAAATCTGTAGGCCCTAGGGGGCTAAGGTTTCAGCGGGGCACCTACCAACAGATCCCCTCCACGGGGACAGACTCCACCTCCGAGTGCCAACCCAAGAATAAGAGGTCTCAGGCTGGGAGGGCAGGCTTGTCTCCGAGCAGTGAAGGGGTTTTAGTTATGGTAGTACCCGCTGTACGCCTATCAGGTGGGGCGTACAAAGAAGTTCAATAAATACAATTTAGACTGATATATGAGTTTTATTAAAAAGAGTGAGTTTACACAGAAAAATACAGATCCAAGAAGGTAACAAAAGGGAAGTTATTAGGTAACTTAGATTATAGTTTTACACGGGGTTTGGGCGCCTTGATATTTAACATTCTTTACTAGGAGCAATGAGACCTACAGTGGGTCGTGGAGATCTATAACCTACAGATCCTAACTGTCCGTGGAAACCATGTACGTACTAGCACTTCACTGTTTGAGTAGGTCGAGAGACTAGAGGGGTCGACGGGTTAGTGGACGGAACTTGATAGAACAAGGGCTTGCCGCAAGCGGCTCGCCAATACCGCTTTGTTCCAGAGGGCTCGGTGCTTGCCCGAAGGTAGGTTGGAGACGTCCCGGCTTGGCCGGGGACAGGCTGCTACGTGGCCCAGTTCTCTTAGAACGGGCGGACGGACAGCAGGCCACCCGTAGTGGCGGTGGCGCCGAGCGCGACTTGTAGGGTAGTTACTTGAGCCAGCTGTACTGTTAGCAAGCCTTGACTGGGCCCGGGGTTGCTCTGAGCGGGCGGTAACACAGCCGGACGGCCCCTCGCTCAAGCGTGGTGTCTGGATAGGTAGGATTCCACAGTAGTTCGGCGAGGACCGGCCGGGTGCTGGCGGCGACCAATATACCACGCGGACCCTAAAACATTTTCGGGTGATAATTGATCTGCATCGCAGCCACGGCGTAGTGCCAGTGGGCGATTGAAGTAACCAGTATGTTATTTACTTACCAGTCAAGGAAAAATATTGCATTTTCTAAAGCGACTAGGTTCGTCGAGTTGTCCGAGCCAAAAAGAATTCTAGGTTGGCTGTCAGCCGCGACTTAGCGTGCGGACTGACATGTGCCTGACAATGACGTTTAATCCGGCAGCTGTCACTGTCGATAATTGGGCTGAGGCCCTGACTTAGAGATAGTACGTGTGTTGCCTCACACCGTTACACACCCCCGAAGATGGGAAGATTTTTCTTAGAAAATCAACGGCTGCCCCAGCCGTAAAAAGTTGAAACAAAAACAAAAGAAGACAAGAACTAAATTGTCTATTAGAAAAGTTGAATCAATACACAAACTAATACTTTTAGTTTGTTAACTATTGCTTGGTCTGTAAAGGTAGGTTAGTAACAGAACAAGCAACATAATGGTAGAACAAGGTTTTTTTTTTTTTTTGTGACTTGATGAGTCCTATAGCTAATTATCTGTTGGTTTTCTAGTTAGCGGGGTGGTTCATCTCCTGTATGTTGAGTTGAAGACTCTTCGCAGTTCACAACCAATCATACTCACTCATTCACCCTTACTTTCTTCTCCTTTCACTGTACTACTAAAAACAAATCCTTCTTTCATTCATCCCTGACAACCATAGTAAACCTTTGTGTATGTGTTCACTATGTATGATACAACTTGTAACCTGACTAACCTATCGGTACAGTGTCTCTTTTTCCGAATACCCAGTGTCGGCTTATTCTAGTCACTACCCGCTATATTTCATATTCCGAGACACTGTTTAGAAAAACTAAGTACTGCTATACGGAGAGTACCTACGCTCTGCCTAACAGATATTTCCTAATCCTAATTCTATAGCTAGCCAAAATAAAACCACCACCAGAAAACTACCTAAATGTAGCCTATAAAGACTTAATCCTAGCATGCACGAACCACGTACAGTCCATCGGTAGGGATGGATCTGTACCAGCAATCTATAAACGTATTCTCCAGCAATTCATTCCATGGTAATTCAGTTACCCTAGGACAGTTGTTTCGTAGCCGAGCTACGGTCCGAGGAATACTTTGTCAACGTTAGGTAGTGCCAATAGAAGGGTAAGAATTTAGCTAAAAGAGGTAAATAGTAATTATGATTTTAAATGACATAAATAGCATCAAGTAATCGGTGTAAGTTTAGCTTCACAGATAGGTATGTTTTATTAGTAATATTCTAACAATAGGTATGAGACGGTATGTTTATACATAGTTTTAATGCTTGTGTGAGGTCTGAAATGGAGTATGTTACCTAAATAGTTTACTATAAGTAAGCTAGTATTTATTTAGTGTTGGCTTTTTTTTTATTTTGGAGTCACGACCCGCTCCATGTGTTGGCTTTTTTTTTATTTGGAGTCACGACCCGCTCCATATGTAGGTTTCACTTTCGCTGTTTAGACAGCTATGTGAATATAGGTCCCACCGAAGGTTTAGAGCCTTGGTAAGATAGTATAAATATCCTGCCAAAGGTGTAGGGTCTTTGACAAGAAAGTAAGTGTATCCCACCAAAGATGTAGGGTCTTTGGTAAGAAAGTAAAGGTATCCCGCCAAAGATGTAGGTTCTTTGGTAAGAAAGTAAAAGGCGGTATGGTTTAGTAGGTACCATACCATAATTATTTTGCAACATTTTAGTTCTGTTGGAAAATAATCATAGCTTTTGTAGGTAACATACTCGAGACTGACTCACACATCGATAGAATAAGCATTAATAAGTAGGTAGGTTAGTTTTTATTTAGTTATAGTTTAGTTTTTAGATTTTAAAGGTGGCTTCTAGTTTTATGTTTAGTTTATGTAAGAGTAATCGTTAAGTTCAGGGTAATTCACTCACACACACCCACACACACACCTAGAATAAGTATTTATTTGTAAGTAGTTGTCCTAGTATATTTTTATTTTCAAGATAGTTTCTAGTTTCAAGGTTAGTTTCAATTTATATCTACAGTTTACCAATATGTAATGTATATATGACTTACCTAGTTAAATCTCCTGACTGGAGAAGTAGGTGGGAACCCACTTGAAGATAAGACAACCGTGTTAGTTGGAAAATTCCAAGTCAAGTTCAGGATTATGAGAGTAATGCGTTGGTAAGAATTTCAATAATATGTGTTTGTAGTGTTCATGGTTTCTTGGATTACAAAATGTTCTAACATAAAGTCTTACTTCTTAGATGGTAAGACTCAGGGCTTTACAACACTTCTATTTATATCACAATAATATATGATTATTAAAATCACAACACAATCAATCACAAGTTACATTACACAATTATGTACACACAATATGTAAAATAGGCAGACAGGGTAATAAAACTTCAACAATGATATTATTAAATTGTTCGTTATTTTGTTAGTAACACCTTATATTCTAGTTTCCCTCTAGATCTCAAGTTAAATGTTAGGTTTCCACAGACTCGGACTAACCAGTTGGTGCGCCACTGTAACGCTTTTATATATCTGTAGGCCCTAGGGGGCTAAGGTTTCAGCGGGGCACCTACCAACAGATCCCCTCCACAGGGACAGACTCCACCTCCGAGTGCCAACCCAAGAATAAGAGGTCTCAGGCTGGGAGGGCAGGCTTGTCTCCGAGCAGTGAAGGGGTTTTAGTTATGGTAGGGCCCGCTGTACGCCTATCAGGTGGGGCGTACAAAGAAGTTCAATAAATACAATTTAGACTGATATATGAGTTTTATTAAAAAGAGTGAGTTTACACAGAAAAATACAGATCCAAGAAGGTAACAAAAGGGAAGTTATTAGGTAACTTAGATTATAGTTTTACACGGGGTTTGGGCGCCTTGATATTTAACATTCTTTACTAGGAGCAATGAGACCTACAGTGGGTCGTGGAGATCTATAACCTACAGATCCTAACTGTCCGTGGAAACCATGTACGTACTAGCACTTCACTGTTTGAGTAGGTCGAGAGACTAGAGGGGTCGACGGGTTAGTGGACGGAACTTGATAGAACAAGGGCTTGCCGCAAGCGGCTCGCCAATACCGCTTTGTTCCAGAGGGCTCGGTGCTTGCCCGAAGGTAGGTTGGAGACGTCCCGGCTTGGCCGGGGACAGGCTGCTACGTGGCCCAGTTCTCTTAGAACGGGCGGACGGACAGCAGGCCACCCGTAGTGGCGGTGGCGCCGAGCGCGACTTGTAGGGTAGTTACTTGAGCCAGCTGTACTGTTAGCAAGCCTTGACTGGGCCCGGGGTTGCTCTGAGCGGGCGGTAACACAGCCGGACGGCCCCTCGCTCAAGCGTGGTGTCTGGATAGGTAGGATTCCACAGTAGTTCGGCGAGGACCGGCCGGGTGCTGGCGGCGACCAATATACCACGCGGACCCTAAAACATTTTCGGGTGATAATTGATCTGCATCGCAGCCACGGCGTAGTGCCAGTGGGCGATTGAAGTAACCAGTATGTTATTTACTTACCAGTCAAGGAAAAATATTGTATTTTCTAAAGCGACTAGGTTCGTCGAGTTGTCCGAGCCAAAAAGAATTCTAGGTTGGCTGTCAGCCGCGACTTAGCGTGCGGACTGACATGTGCCTGACAATGACGTTTAATCCGGCAGCTGTCACTGTCGATAATTGGGCTGAGGCCCTGACTTAGAGATAGTACGTGTGTTGCCTCACACCGTTACAGTCCAGTTTGTAAACTTGAGCACTCCGACGGAGTGGAGTGCTCCAGGTGTCTGATTACCGACTGTTTCTCTTGTGCCAACGTTACCGAGAAGAACTATCGTAAGCTCGGTGCATCGCGACAATCAGCGCTGCGCTGCGGCAAATGCAAGCCTGCGGAAGTATTACATCAGCCGAATAACGCTACCACATCGATGAGTACCTTGCTGGATCAGGTCCTGCAGGAGATGCGGAGTGGGATGGACGGCATCAATGCTTGCCTTAACCCACTACCTACACTCGTTCAGGACATGAAAGAGCTAAAGTCTAATCTACGCTCCATTGAAGAATCTATGCGTGGAATTAAAAGAGAAGTGAGCGATAATAAAAGCAGTATAGCCGCTGTAGAATTGCGAGTGGGAATGCTTGAGGATAGTCCCTGAATTGGCGCCGGGAACCCGCTGCTCGAGTCGAAAGTCGCTATGATTTTTAGTGAGGTTTCAAACAAGGAATAAAGGGATAGATTCAACAATGTGGAAATAAAAGGTGTCCCACTAAAGAAAAATGAAAACCTTTTCGATCTAGTGAGCAGAATTGGGGCCTGAACTGGCTAATCTATCTCGAAGTCCGACATCAAATTGGTGACCCGTAGGCCTAGTGTGGGCATCGCAGTTAAAACGCGTTTACGCGACCACCGCGTTGGTCGAGTAAACGGCAAAATAAAAGTATACTTGAAAACTGCGAGTGCAAGCACATTGGGTTTCTTACACTCTCAACGACGTTTACTCGCAAAATGTTTGGTTAACTTACGCGTTCTAATGATGTTACGTTACGTTCTATGTATATTTTTATTTTGCAATGTTGCCTATTTTGTTTAAACGACCAAACTGCAGAGAGAAAATTATTCGTAGAATGGCAACACCAGAGCGATTAGAGCGACGCTCTTCAATGGGGTTCCACAGGCAAAGCTTTTCGCAGATGGCGCCAGCGGTGATCCGGACATGTCAAAGCTTAACTGCTTTGTTGTTGTGTTGTGGTTTTTGCAGTTTCTTTACGAAAACGAGTTCTATTTGGGTTCTTTTTCAACGATCGGGCACTATGTATTCAACTTGGAGGCTTGTGGAACTCAAGGAAGAGTTATAGATACGAGGAGGAAAAATATCTGAAAAAAAAGCGGACCTCATCGAACGGTTCATAACAGACAATATTTCATGGATTTGGTGTGTTTTTCTTACTATAGTGGTGCTTATTAGTTAAAACATTTAATATTCTCAAATGTGCCATTGAAATAGACCTAAATACATTGTATTCTAATCACTAATAACAATTTTGATTTTAGGTTAGAATTCTCTAAGATCGAAATGGCGACCATGGCAATAACAGCGCTCAGGCAACACAACCGAGCCAGATAGTAGATGTTCCCGCAGCAAACACATATTATGATGTAAATAGCTCCACAATCCTGCCAAAAATTACCAACTACCACATCGAAAGTTCGTTTCTTCTTATTAGCTAATTTCCCACTTCTTTTTCAACATGGGTTTTTGGGGAATATAGGATTACCGCGATTGGAAGAGCCTGGTAAAGAACACAGTGGCATATTCGAAATAAATAAAAATAAAACCAATCAATTGTAGCGAAAAAACAACAAAATGTACTAAATTGTCAGTTGACAGTGGCCGTATCGACGATGCGCCACCTGGCGGGAAAAAATTGCAGTGTGGATCCCCATTCACAGATAAGTTGGTGAGTCTTCTTCTTCTTCTTTTATTTGTGGCTACTGTGGCTTTAGTTTCCACAATTTTGCCTATGTCAATGTCGACAGGATATAAAAAGGTAAGACGATGGAGATCTGAGAATATCACGGCCTCTAATCATGAAACAAAAAATACTGGACACACTGGACAGAGTCACAGATTAGTTGAATAGTTACAGCAAAATGCATTTTGATGGTTGGATTGATGCTTGATGCAAAAGAACGTGTGTTTGATCAACATATTTTCTAACATTAGATTTACAATCATTCAACAGATCACCATCTTGTGTCTTGTTTTGTTTTGTTTTTCTCAAGTTCAATTCAATCAAGCAAATGTATTCGATTTGAATGTGCAAATTATTATTTGTGATTTTTTGTGGAAAGTGAAACAGTTCTCTGTGAAGTGAAATGTATTACAAATGCTGTGTGCCGGGCTGTGCAAGCTTGAGGGAAAATGTTCGCTTACATAGATTTCCCAAGAACAAAATTCGACTGGAACTTTGGCTTGATTTCATCAACGATGATGCCTTAAAATTTCGAATGAAAAGAGGAATTGAACGTGATGACCTACAAGTTTGCCATAAGCATTTTGAGGCACGTTTTATTACAGAAAAATCACGCCTCAAAACCACGGCATATCCCTCACTATTTCTGGAATCGGATATGCTTCGTGGGATTCCGCTAAATCCTCCTACTGGGGCCTCCGTTGGTAAGTTAATATATGATTAGGAGTACCTACACAAATCTATAGAATAATAGTAAAGTAAGCAATGAAGGCAACTCTGGCTACAGTCTGGAGCAGGGCGCGGATAAATTAATATGGCGCGACTGTGCATTAGCATCGGGCCTTCCAATTTTGGAGGGGGGCAACCTCGTCAGGTTACTGGCGAGAGCCCATACCGGACTACGACACTTCCAATTGCAAAATTTCATACTTAACCTCAAAATTTTGTTTACTTTTTTATCTCAATAACTAAACTCGTACTCGGTGGGTGGTCCACTCTCATCCCCATCCTGCCCCCAAAGTTGAATTTTCTGACAGTTTTTTTTTCAGGCACAAAGCTTAAGCACCCTGTTGAGGAACATAGCTATGCAAAGAAAATGTTCTTTGATCACACGTATTGCAAAGAACAATCAGAGTGTACAGGTAAAACAGTTCTTAAATAATTTAATACATAGTCACACGCCTTTTTTGACGATCAGTATCCCATACTAGGATTCCCTGTGTTATCAATAATTTCAGAATTGTCAGAAATCATCGTGAGCCGTACCGTGCCGAGCCCGGAAACGCCATCAAAAACAGTTTTGGCCTCAGGATCTCGTGCTGTGTCATGCGGTAGGTGCACTACCTAAGATGAAAAGTTTAATGTGCCTGTAACCGGAACACAGCTTTGTTCGTCGTTTTGAACATGAAGCCCAATGCCGCACTCACTCCGCCCGCCCTCAAGACTGATCTATTACAATAATTTCAACTATTAGTTCAACCTTGAATTCTAATTTTAATTCGTAGGACAAAAATAGCATGACGAAAACTCTACTACTGTAGTGAATTTCAGATTCAGATGACAATAATATACCTATTAAAACATTTTTCAGTGTAACTCTTGGAAAGAAGAGAAAACATACTGCACCATTGTGTTTGATGAAATGGCACTTGAAACAAGCTTGAATTATACTCACAATGACGAAATATGCGGATTAGTTGAACTGCCAGAAAAAACAAACCAGTTTGCTGACCATGTGTTCGTTTTTATGATTAAAGGCGTAGTTTATAAATGGCAGCAACCAATTGCATATTATTTTTGTGAAGGTGCAACTTCAGGACTGAAGTTAAAACAAATTTTAAAAGAAATAGTTACTGCAGTTGGTCAAACTGGGCTCAGACCACTGGCTCTAGTGTCAGACCAGGGAGCTGCATTCCAATCTGCACTAAAAAAACTTACAAGAGGAGACACGTAGATCTCAAATATTAGAAAATAAAAATACAAGTAAACCTTTTTTTTTTTGCTTTCTTGAGTGACAGTACAAGCTGATGGTTCTCCTTATGTTAAGTGGCAACGTCTGCCTTTAACAATGCATTACCTCATAGGTCACGTCCACCTAGGACACACCCTGTGTGGCATTGCGTTGCACCTGCTACCCTGAGACAAAGATGAAAAGTCTCATGTGCCTGTAATTTCACCGACACCCATACAGCATAATGTTCCTCCCGTTAATGATAGAATTTCCAGAATCGGAACAGTTGTTTCGGAGATAACCCCGTTACACCCAAACTCACAAAACAATTTAACTTCCTTATAATGTTAGTATAAACTACTTTTGGTGTTTTAACATTGCAGGATATTAATATTTAAACTATTTTTTAAATATAATAAATAAAACAACTTATTTTTTACAGATGATACCATAAATATTGCTGGATTTAATATGAGTGTTATCTATGATCCACCTCATTTAATCAAAGGCTTAAGAAATGATTTTCTTACAAAAAATATATTGTTCAACAAAAAAGTTGCTAAATGGGCAGATATAGTAGATGTATACCAGACGGACTGTCAGCATATGGAATCACGTTGGTAATCAAATGGTGTACTTTCTTTTATGAGCTTGGCTTGAAATAAATGTATTTGATTTGATTTTATTTGTTTTACTGTCCCAAAATATAATATTGGAAAACATATGATTTCAATAGCCAGCCTAAGCCAGAAAAAAAACCTGCTCCTTCAAATTGTAGCTTCTGTGGCTTTCCTTGTTTGATTTCAACAGCCAGGCTAAGCCAGAAAAAAAAAATGCTGCTTCTTCAAATTGTAGCTTCTGTGGCTTTACTTGTCATTCTCTATATTGCTGAGCCAATCAGGAACCAGAGCTTGTGTCTAGCACGGCCGATTGGTCACATGTCCGTCTGATGCGTTAGCATCCTAGTAGTCTGTGGAGAATATGAAAGTGGTCGATCTTTGAAAAAGGGAGACTCAACCAGAAGTTATAACGAAGATGATTTATTTATTCTGAAAACCTAGGGACAACACAATTATATTACAACACAACA
This sequence comes from Operophtera brumata, assembly GCA_932527175.1. Classification (NCBI taxonomy): domain Eukaryota; kingdom Metazoa; phylum Arthropoda; class Insecta; order Lepidoptera; family Geometridae; genus Operophtera; species Operophtera brumata. Next base: position 42,543,250 of record OW052226.1, on the reverse strand, counting down.
CAAATTTATATGATAAATAAATAAATATAAAATATAAACATACATGAATATTACAATTTTATTTTATTTAAACTAATAAATTTACATAAAAGTGCAATGTAAGGGGAAAAAACTAGGGATAGAAGGAATTTGGAAGAGAAAGGACGAGGGATTTCAGGGGGAGTGACATCATAAAGAGATAGCCGCAGCCTGGGGCAAGAGAAAAGTATGTGATCGACGTTGCCTTCATCCAATCCACATTCACACAGAGAGTGGTCCCTGACCCTTATTTTAGCGTGACCTAATCGAAGACGAGAGATAGTGGAAGTCGTCGTTTTGTCAGCTGTACGGTACTTAAAGAACCATGGTTTAGTTGGAATTTCAGGTTGAATATCGCCGAAGTGTTTGCCTTTCAAAGACCTAGAAGTAAGCCACATTCTGGACCAAGATATATCTAGATGGAAACTAGGTTGTGAACAGAGATCATGGTAATACATTTTGAGGTAATCCAAAGAACCAATCTGAGCAGCCTGTTTCGCGCAGGAGTCCACTGATTCATTGCCAGGGATACCGGCATGACCAGGGATCCATGCCAGGACAATATTAATCCCAAGATCATGACATTTTAATAACGATTCACGAATTTTAAGGGTGATAGGGAATCTAGATTTGGAACGAAACTGATAAGATAATATGGATTGCAGAGAGCTTTTAGAATCAGTGAAAACAATAGAATTATTAAGATTATGGGATTTAACAAAATTAATTCTCTCTAAAAGGGCAATTGACTCTTCAGTAAATACCGAAGTAGCCGAAGAACACTTGAAGCTAAGAATTATTTTAGAAGAAGGAATCTAAACTGCTGATCCAACAGGACTAGAGTTACTTAATTTGGAAGCATCTGTGAATATGGGTAGCCATCCATGATATTTACTATGCAAATGTTCATAAAATATTTGTCTTGCATTAAGAGATCCCTTGGCAATTCAAAAATCCAGGACAATGTTAGGTTGGTAAATTAAGGATTCATAGGGAGTGAAAAAAAGAAATATGATCTGACTTTGAACAACTGGATGTGGAAGGCGGGAATATTTCGTAAAGCTACGAACTAGACAAGGGATTTTATCTTGATGATCATTAATATGAGTTTCTAGTATACTATACAAATCATTTAAAAGTTGAAGAAGAGGGTGATGAGAATTTTGAACTAGTTTAAAGAAAAAACGATCTGCAAGATACTGCCTTCTAAGAGAAAGAGGAGGATCAACACACTCCACCTGCATGGCATTTATAGGGGAGGACTTCATTGCACACTTTGACTGAACCCTATCTAATTTTCCTAAAGCCAACTTGGTACATGGGTCGAAAAGAAAAGATCCGTAATCCAAATGGCTACCAACAATGGCGTTATAAAGCAGTTTTTGACATTAGGGATGAGATCCCCACCAAACACCTGAGAGAGATCGAAGAACATTAACATTTTTTTCACAAATCTGGGATATATAATTAGTATGAGGGATACCATTCATTCTCGAGTACAAATGAATACCTAAGAATTTAGTACCATTAACTTGAGGAATCAACACGTGGTTAACATATAGGTCTATGGCGGGAGGAATTCGTTTTTTGGAAAATACTATACAACTACTTTTAGAGGCCGAGTGTGACAAGCCATGATCTTTCAACCATTCATCAAGGAGGGTAAGAGCCGTATTGAGGTTATCTTTGGCGTCTACTATGGAATTAGTCCGCATATACAGAGCCAAATCATCTGCATATTGAAGGACCTGACATAAAGAGCTAATGGAATGGTCAAGATCATGAGTGTATAAGCTATAGAGTAAAGGACTTAGTACTGAGCCCTGTGGAAGGCCCTTCCAAACATTACGGACAGGTAGAAGAGAGCTTTGAGGTTTGATTAAAATCTTTCTATCCATTAGCAAGTTGCTTACGAATCGTACAAGTCTCTGAGGGATGCTCAGCTGTTGAAGTTTATTCCTGAGTACCGGAAGCAAGACATTATCATAAGCAGCAGCAATGTCGAGAAAACTGCAATCAAAGACTCTTTCTTGGTAAATGCAATGCGAATGTCGGTGGTTATTAAACTTAAACTATCCAATGTGCTCATGCCTTTTCTGAAACCATACTGAGATTTAGCTAAAATACCCCTACTCTCAACAATCCACTCGAGACGAAATTTTATCATTTGTTCCATGATTTTAGCTAGGACAGAGGACAAAGCAATAGGTTTGTAACCATTTGCATCAGAAGAACTTTTTCCAGGTTTAAGAATTGGAATAATAATTTGGGTCTTCCAATGATCTGGAATTGATCCATTCTCAAAGAATACATTGATTAATTTTAAATAATATTCTTTAACACTACGGGGAGAATTAATAATGAAAGAGTAAGGACTACCATCAACTCCTGGAGATGTATCCTTCAAACCATCAAGTGCAATTTGAAGCTCATGAAAAGGAAAGTTACTGTCACAGGTACAAACAGATGGTAGAAAAAGGGGAGAAACAGGAATAGAATCATAATTAGGGACTGAAGATGGGGCCAACTTATCACTGAAGGCCTCTACCAAAGACAAAGGATCATTAGAAGTTATGTCGATAGAATTACATGCACCTCTGTAGCGCTTAATTTGCTTCCAGACTAATGATCGAGGAGTTCTGGGGGATAAGTTTTCACAGAAGTTTATCCAACCACGTTTCTTTTTTATCGAAATTACTCTTCTGGCCTTTGCAGCACACCGCTGGTACTCTATGAAATTTTGAGAGGACATGCAATTATTATATGTAATTTCGGCATTTTTCCTTTCCTTAACTGCCAATGTGCAATCCGTATCCCACCAGGGAGTGGATATTCTAACACGGGTTGAAGCTTGTTTTTTAATTGGAATGTTCTCATTTGCACTTGCAATAATTGTGTCAACGAATATTGAATAAGCAGAGAGAACATTTTCTGAATGAACAGGAATAAGATTTTCGGTAGATTTATCCAAAAAGGAACTAAAAGAGGACCAATTGGCACCTGCAAGTCTATATTTTAAGCATGGGTTGAAGCTACGTTGAGGGGAAACACAATTTGGGATAGAAATAAGAATTCGGAAGTGATCACTACCGTATGAACTAGGCCGAGTTTTCCAAGAAAGAAGAGATGAAAGGGAAGGGGAACAGACAGTCAAATCAACAGCACTCTTAGGGTCTTGTGAAGGTAGGACTCTACGGGTAATAGAACCGTCATTAATGGTGCAGAGATTGGCTTCATCAAACATTTCTAAGAGCAGGCGTGCAAACACATCACAGTGGCCAGAGCCCCATGAGGTATGGTGGGCATTAAAATCACCCAGAAGTATAATAGGAGATGGGACCGAAGAGATGACAAGAGGAATATCAGGAATTAATGCAGAATGAGGGTGAGGGATATATATATATATAAAAGAAATATTAAATACTCTTACAGCTACTACGTTGATGTCTAAAGAGTGGGAAAGGAGGGGAATTTGGGAAAAGGGCAGTGAGCGCCTCACAAATAAGGCGCTTCCTGCATGCCCGTCAGCCCTGTCGTCCCGAAGACAGGAGTAGCCCGAAATCCGAAACTGAATTCCAGGCTTCAACCATGACTCCGAGACGGCAATGACTGACGGGCAGAATTTAGATATTAAATGAACGAGTTCAGGTTTGCGAGCTCGGAGACTTTTCACGTTCCACTGGACATTGGAGACTGGATCCATTGTTACCAGTTATTGAGAAGATCTGGGACAGTTTCTGGGCAACGTTGGACGGTAAGGATGAGCTGTTTGTTGAACACAACTCAATTAAAATATTAAGGAGTGTTTCAATAAGAAAGCTTTGTCGGTTATCCGACTCTTGAGTCAGATGTTGAGACATAAGAGCATGTCCATTAGGGAGGGCAGATGATGAAGTGGAGATAATTTGTTGATGGGATGCTTTGTCATATGACTTACCCAAAGGGGCTTTAGGACGAGGAGATGCATACACAGTTTTGACATGGGATCGGTGGTTCTGGGAGTTGGACGAGGGAGTCGGGTCTTGATTGGAGGGCGAAGGAGAAGAAAACATAGCCTGAACAACTTCAGAATATGCTCTTCCAATCTTGGGGAAATGAGTTGCAGCTTCCTCATTTGAAATGCCATTTTGAGACATAAATGCCTTAATAGATGTTTGTCTATCCTGTTCAGGACAAAGCCTGTATGAGGTGAAATGACGTCCAGAACAATGTAGGCAAGAAGCCTTAGACTCGTCCAATTCACAACTTTCTCCAGTGTGCTTTTTGGCGCATTTAAAGCAGCGGGGCTTAGAGCGACACTGGGCTTTGATATGACCGAAACGGCAACAATTCAGACATTGGATCGTCGGGAATTGGTAGACTTCAACCGAAAGTGAGGTATGGTATAAGAATACTCTTTGAGGCAGTATTTGACCTCTAAAGGTAAGAACAACCGACTGAGTGGGAATCCAAGTAACTTTTCTTTCATCATGTGATTTTCTGTTAAGACGGCGAGCTTTGACTACAAATCCGCAACCACTAGGGACTTCCAAGCTGGTTGCAAATTCCTCCATAGACATATCAACCGGAACATTTCGAACAAGACCCATTCGAGTGAAGTTGAAGACTGGGATGGATGCTATGTATTTGTACTGAGACAATAGGGTAGTATTATCTAGGAATTTGTTGGCATCCACTGCCGTGCGGAATTCAACAGAAATCCGGTTCCTGCTAACTTGTTTGATTCCATCTGAGCAAATATTTGTGACATTTTTGAACTGGCCAAATTGAATGGGACGGATTGTTGTACCAGCTGAGGGGTCAGGTTCTTCACTCGCGACGTGGATAATGAATGGACCTTTGTCCACTGTGGAGTACTTTTTGATACCGATCACCAACAAGGCGTGATACCAAATAGTTTGTATAGAGGCTGCGCGGCCATCTCTTGCGACGTGACCGTTTCTTATTTTGGGTTACTGATGGATCATTCTCATCCGGCTTCAACCTACGCTTAGAGGCCGATCGAGTCTCCTCAACCGTCATAGGCGCAGGTGAAGTCGGATCAGGAGGGTTTGGAGGAGGCGGGATAGGAGGAACAACCTCCATTATCCCGGCGGCGACCGACGCTATAAACTTTGTTAGTTATCGAACACAAACAATGTTAAAACACAAAATACAGACTTACCACCAAAACACAAACCCACAACCACTAAAAATAAACAAATCAACTTATTATAGGGCGAAACAGTGAGTCGAAAAACTTTAAAAACTCAAAAGATTCTCGCTGAGATGTTTACTTTGGACCACATACTAGGAAATTTCCGGTTATTACGAAATAAAATGTATATAATTACTATACAGAAATTGTGTTTTATGTGATCTTTTGATATTTTAAATACCAATTACAATAAAAAGTGTACAAATTGTTTGTCAATCCTGAGATAGAGACCGAAATAGTCGTGGTCTAAAGTTATATTGATTTTGGGGTAACATTAGACCATCATTTTTTCTCACCTTTAAACACCATTTTATCGCTTTTGTTTACTTTCTAGGTAACATTTGACCACATTAAATGCTCTAAGGATCATCAAATTGATATTTAAAACGAAGTTTTATTGCCACAGATGAAAAATAACGTACTAACGAACTCGATTAGGCGAAAGGTCCCACATTAAAATTGGAGATGGTAAGACAGTTAGTGAGGTGTTTTCATAAGTTTAGGATAAAAAAAACATGTCAGTATATTACTTAGAAAAATCTATAACCTTTGGGCATTATGGCAACAAAAGTTAAATCGCTTAAACATGTATAGGAATAAACAAATTGAGATCAAACAGAAAAGATACCATACAATATTCAACAGTCAAGATCAACAGTTTTATAGTTTCATACACCTTAGACAAAAATCAACGATCTTAGCATGAAATTAACCTACAGTAAAATATCGGGCCATCTTTTCTTTAAATCAACAATTACTCTCCCCATTCCAGGCACAAAAAGTCGAAAATAAATAACGTTTCCGCGTCGAGTGATGTTTTCATCAGCTATCGCCTTTTTTATCATCTTTGAATCGGTAATTTTAGTTATATCTGGATTTGCTGGCCATGTCCAGCCTCCTTCAAACCTTTTATTAAGGCAGCTCACCCATATTTCATATCGTGATTGGCCAATTTTGGTGATGCGCCCTGGAAAAAGACTTCCTTCGTCTTGAAATACGCAATATTTGTTTACTTCATATGTTTCTTCTTCGTTTTGAAATTTGACGATTTGTCCACTGTCTTGAACAACGTACTCTTCAGTGATTGTCTCAGAAAAATTCCCTATCGGTAGCTCTGTCTCATCGTCAGCATTAAGAATACATTCATCAATCACCTCCACCTCATTATCATGGATTGGCACATGATTGTCTTGCCAATGCTCTATAATGTCATCGATTTTCGTTTTTTTTGTTGGATATACGCTGGTTCGAGATGACTTCTTCCGTTTATTCTGTCGTATTTTATCAGTTACTTTGTCTTGTTTGTCCTGAACACTTTCAGTTTCTATGTTATTCTTGGCTCTTTTGTACTTGACACTCCTGGATTTTTCTTTATTTCTTTGTTCTCTTGGGTTTTTATCACTACTCTGCTGTTCTTCTTGGAAATTCCCTATCGGTAGCTCTGTCTCATCATCAGCATTAAGAATACATTCATCAATCACCTCCACCTCATTATCATGGATTGGCACATGATTGTCTTGCGAATGCTCTATAATGTCATCGATTTTCGTTTTTTTTGTTGGATATACGCTGGTTCGAGATGACTTCTTCCGTTTATTCTGTCGTATTTTATCAGTTACTTTGTCTTGTTTGTCCTGAACACTTTCAGTTTCTATGTTATTCTTGGCTCTTTTGTACTTGACACTCCTGGATTTTTCTTTATTTCTCTGTTCTCTTGGGTTTTTATCACTACTCTGCTGTTCTTCTTGGCCAAAATCAGCAATGCAGTCATCAGTCAGCTCTACTTCATTATTAATCCATTCTTAAATTTTGTCCAATTCGGAATCTAGGTTTTTTGGCTCATCGTGTACTTGAGCTGTTGTTACCATCAATTCAAAACATTCCGTTTGTGAGTCTTCGTCCTCTGGCTCGTGATTATCCAATTCCATCTCAGCCGCTGCCTGTCCACTTTTTTCTATTACTTCTTTTTCTATTACTTCTTTTTCTACCTCCGATTTCTTCGTGGTTTTTTTGTTTTTAGAGCCTTTGGGCCTTCCTTTTTTTACAGGATTTTCCCTTTTCTTCTCCTGCTCTTTCTGTCTATTTTTATAAAAAAATTCCACTTCTTCGGCGGAAATTGACTTTCCTGCTTTAACTGGCAGCTGGAATTTCTTGGTTGTTTTTATATTTAAGTCCGCCGCTCTTATTTCTTGCAAGTATTCCTTAAATGTGTCCCCAACAGTAGCTTGGATGTGGCCAGTTGCGTACGAAGGTAACACTTGTAGGACTTCAATACGTGAGCATGGGAAAATACCACATTTTCTGAATCCTGCTATCATATTAATCCCTGCTGTGGATTCATTCAGTTGAAGCGCTGAATTGACAAGCTGGCAGAACACGTTTTTAGGTAGTGCTCCAGCTTTCCTTCCTCGTTCTGTTTGACGCCATTTGTTGAGCACTGTTCGCCAAGCTGACTTTAGAGATGAAAAATATCCTACATCCAAGGGTTGTAGGATATGTGTCGAGTTGGGTATGAGGCATATGAATTTGATATTGTGTTCTTCACAGATCTTAAGAGCTTTTACACTTATATGTGCACTTAAATTGTCACATATAAGAATTTTCTTTCCTTCTTTTTGGTCAACAATTGGCACAAAATGTTTTTTCTAGCCATTCTTCGAAAATATCAGCATCTATCCAGCCAGACTTTGAAACAGCCATTTTTGAAGACTTTGGGGCATTAACAAGCCAGTCTGACCAACAATGTTTCCCTTTAAATATGAAGAATGGAGGGATGATATCTCCAATAGCATTCCCAGCAAATACTATGGTAAAACAAGATTTACTGGAATTTTTCACCTGTTCAGGGTGGCGAGTGAAACGTCTGAATAATAGTTTTTTTTTCCAGGGTCATCATGTAATCCGCTTTCGTCCATATTATATATATTGTCAGGGCTAACGTCTTCCATCTCTTTTTCAAGCCTGTCGAAGAATTCGTTCACCATGTCTTCATTTACTTGAGCGCGTTTCCTGGAGATCTTGTGAGCAATTTTTCTTTTATGGCTGGATGCCGTTCCATGTAAAGTTTTGCCCACTCATATCCAGGACTGTTGTCTTTGAACACAGGAACTGTTTTCCCAATGTTATCTAAGTATCTTTTAACTACATCTCTAAAATCTTGTAAGCCAATTGGAATGCCCAAGTCACTTAGCGCTAGCAAGTGGTCTCTAAAAATAATCTCTTCGTCCATCGTCAAGCATGTAGGACGTCCCACAGGTTTGTTATGTTTATTTTTAAGTTTAAGATTAATTGTTCTTTTAGGTATTTTATAAATTTTACAAGCTTTTCTTTGACTTAATGCACCAGATCTTATTTTATTTATGGCTTCATCCAACATCTCCTGCGTGTAATTTGAAATGGTGCCATATTTACGCACACCTGGCTCTTTTATATTTTTTTTTCGAGGCATATTGCACCTGAAAAAAAAAAACATTTCATTGTCCAAAGTTACCCCGAATTTATTTATGATTTTATAAACAAAGTGTGAGTAACATTGGACCGGTCCAATGTTGCCCCAAATTTCTTGATATTTTAGCTTCAACATTGATTTTAGTAATTATGGCATTTATAAGCGTGAATCAGTTAAAAACACACATTCAAATCAAAAAACAATAATTATATGGCATAAAAATGCAAAAACTCACCCAATTTCCAGCTCAAAAACTCGAAATAATGCTAATTGAACACAGCGAATCTAATACAGCGTCTGCAAGGCGATAGAAGATCAGCTGTTTGTTTTGACATGTGACTTAGTTTGTCTGTCAAATTCCGTTCTTTATTGTCTATGGATTATTTAATTCATGTTCGGATACATGCATTTTACTAAAGCAAGTTCGGAAACAGATAAAAATAATCGAAAGTGTTTGTTTAGGGTGCGGTCCAATGTTGTACCGATGGTCCAATTTTACCCAGAACGACTGTACTGCCCTAAATCCAGAAGTCGACCGTCGTTGGTGGGTCTGTAAACAACTCGTCTTCCTTACGCAATGTCAATGCCTCTGACAAGCTGTTTGAATGAACTGGTAAAAAGTATTCCTTCTTCTTCCTTACGAAAGGTCAATGCCATAGCATTGACACTTGACACTGACATCTGCTTAGAATAAAGTTTGAATGCGTGAGCGAGTAAAATAAAACTTAGTTCTCTTTCCTGTCACTTGGGTCGCTGTAGTATGACTGTACGCGATTATACACCTTATAGTCTCGATCTTAGAGGACATTAAGGCATAGCCCTTACCGTTACTGAATGTTGAATAAGTTACACCGTTCGCCACTCCCGGTCATTGACCCCTAATAAAACTGTCTGACAAAAGGCTACGCTAGCTTTTACACTGAGACCGCGCCGAGGCTGTGTGACCTAGAGGCTAGCCGCCGGTGGCCAAACTCATACAAGTGCTTACGTGTCAGGGGACCATGTTCGCTAGCTATCAGGTCGCACGGCGGCTTTACAGCAGTCTATAACTACGCGCATTACCGCGGCTCTAAAGCCCGTCGCTACCTACCTGCGGTCCACAAAGGACCACGCCTACTACACGTGCCACGTAGCACGCCACGTCACTGTCATGTGCGACAGCACGCATTTCTACGGTGGCGCCGCCGCCCCTGGGCCGCGCGGTCCTGCTACGTGCCCCTTGCACGCTTAAAAGCGCGCCGCTGCCTTCTAGGGGCAAGCTGCGCGCTCTCCATCACCGGCGAACCAGCCGTCAGCCACGGTGCTTCTCTCTACGACGCCGCCAAACCTGGCCGCGTCGACTGGCCAAGCTGACACGGGGACATCTACCACCACGTGCCTCGGACATCAACTAACAGGGCAGTACTAGTGCGTCTTGTCTTCTGCATTCACCACCTTTGCTACCTTCTGTAGACTAACCGTACTTGTGTTACTATATGAGAGACATTACTATTGCAATCCACCCCCATAGCCATTTCTTAATATTAGGCCCTTCAGGCATCTTATGATAACTTGGCTCTTCAAGCCGCTTAGGTAGGTTTTATTCAGCTACTCTATGTGCTTAGGAGCTTTATCTAATAAAACTATTGATATACTTGCATCTTTTATTTACACCTTCGCTAGATAGGTAAATTCTCAACGGTGACACTGCCTACTAAGTGTCCCGCATAGGACCGTTGGCACTCTCTAAAGAGGTCGAACGCGACAATAGTATGAATGAACTATCTAATTATGACGGTTTATTCGTGTTTGAATTTGTTTTGCTTTGTCTATGTCGATTGCCATGGTAGTGAGTTAGCGTCTGGTAGAATTTGTTTGTTTGGGTAGCATCAAACAAAGCATCATTCATTGCATTGCGTCGGCGTCGGTTTAGTAAGTTTTGTTTGTGAAGTAAAATATAACGGCTACAATGCGGCGGACAAGTCTCACGCAGTTTGACATGTTGGTGACCTTTATGGAGGAGTAAGTAAAATATCTCATATACCTATTCATACGTTAGGCACAAGTGATTCATGGAGTTTCAACTTTTAGATGTCATTCTAAACTATTTGCCTACATAAGTAGGTACATACATAGACACACGCCTTTTTCCCCGAAGGGGTATAGACAGAGGCTCAATGGGCCTCTTCACAGTGGGTTGCACCATCGTGGAATATAGACGTGACAAGTGATGAGCTCATCGCCGCCTTAGCTTCCCACGACTGACCCGGCTAACGCTTTCTTCCAGTAATAACACATTCATGAATAAGCTAGTAGCCAGGACAAATCTTATCAACTAGTCGTGTTTATTATCTTTGTTCTCATTTTAGACATGGAGACCTTAATAAACCTTCGGGTGATGTAAGGGGTAAAGCCAGGACCTACCAGCAGTGGGGAGAGCTCACTAATTTGTTGAATAGTGATGACAGTGGTGGGGAAAAAATAGACAGAGGCTCAATTGGGCCTCTTCACAGTGGGTTGCACCATCGTGGAATATAGACGTGACAAGTGATGAACTCATCGCCGCCTTAGCTTCCCACGACTGACCCGGCTAACGCTTTCTTCCAGTAATAACACATTCATGAATAAGCTAGTAGCCAGGACAAATATTATCAACTAGTCGTGTTTATTATCTTTGTTCTCATTTTAGACATGGAGACCTTAATAAACCTTCGGGTGATGTAAGGGGTAAAGCCAGGACCTACCAGCAGTGGGGAGAGCTCACTAATTTGTTGAATAGTGATGCCAGTGGTGGGGAAAAAATTGAAGAACAGTGGAAAAAGGTATGAAGATCAGTTTTTATTTTGCATGCAATTTCAGACTATGAAATGTGTTTACTAATATTTAGAAATGGTCGTGTGCTTTATTTGATTTTTAATTTTTAAGGTGTGGCGTGACCTTAAGTCAAATACAAAGAAAAAAGCTGCTCGTATACATCGAGCAGCTACCCAAACCGGTGGTGGTCCTGCGTTGCATGCCAGATTATCGGATCTGGAGGAAAGAGTGCTCAGGGTAATGGGAGCTGAGGCTGCAACAGGCTTAATTGGAGTTGGTGAAGCTGGTTTTTCTCAGGGTGGCTACCCTTGACAACAGTTTCAATCCCAATCCAATCCCAATCCCAATCCAGTTTTCACAAAATTTGGCACTCTTGAACAAAATCGAGATTGAAATTGAAATCGAGTATGCGATCGACATCGCACGGTGACTCTGGAAGAACAACACTACGAAGGTGTGGTCATACCCAACGCAACAAAGAACTACCATTCATTAAATTTGAAAATAACATGTCTAATCCATAATATTTCACCAATTATTATTTTTTTTCCCGAAACTCCTCACTTTTTATAATGTTTAAACATTTAAAAGTAAATAAAAGCGTTCATCTAACGACGATCATTAACAACATGGGAGAATGAAAAAGATAGTCATAGCTTTAGAAAAAAAAAACTTCCCGCCTTTATTCATACTTTTAAAACTGCATTTTGTTTCAAAATTAAAATACTTACTTGAAGTCTCCGCAACTTGAACTCCTGTCTTGGACCGGTTTGCAGACTTTGCAGCTATTGAAGCACAGCGGGTTGAGGCAGAGACTATCTGCGAGGGCCCTCTCTCAAGCTGTGGAGCAGATGTCAAACCTCACTACAGCAGTAGAGGGTTTGTCCACAGCAACAAGACAAGGTGCCCAGGCTATAGCCGATGCCCTCAATAGGATTGCTGCTTCTGCTCTTCTACTTAGTAGGCGCGATCAAGAGTAGTTTTTTTTAGTTTTAATACTTACTTTAAGCCTCAGGGCTTGAGTCATATGTATAATAGTTTATATAGATAGTCTCATACTTGCCCATCTTTATTTATTTATTACTAGCAACTCGCCCCGGCCTCGCACGGGTACTGTTGGGATGAAGAGCAGTTCCCCTACCCCCCCTTAATCCTATAGCACTCGACCAAAATGTAGTTTCCTATCTGTGAAATACTTTTTTAAATCAGTTAAGTAGTTTCGGAGCCTATTCAATGCAAACAAACAAACAATCAAATCTTTTACCTTGGGTTACGTTACTTTAGTAAGGATCCCTAATCTTTTCTAGCAATAAATATAGCCTATGCCACTCAGGGTGAACGTAGCTTTTGAATGGTGAAATATTTTTTTAAATCGGCACTGTAGTTTTTGAGTTTATTCATTACAATCATACACACACACACACAAAAATAGAAATATTTCCTCTTTAAAATATTAGTATTAGTAAGTATAGAAGATTAGTATTACACTTTAGAAACTGGTTGTGCATAAGGATTAAAATTTAAATAAATAGGTACATTATAAAATAGCATTAGTAGGTAGGTATATAACAAAGATTTGTTTTATAAAAAAAAACATTAAACAATACACCTATGAAGTTTTATTTATCTATTTACAAGTAGCTATGCACATTAATATCATCAGCCTGCATCAAGTCTACAAATGAAGCCCACTGCGTGACTTTTATGATACATGCAAATCATTGAAGCTGCCTTGCTGTCCACATTTCTTGAGTAGGCCTTGGCATTAGAGGCTCCAAATCACCACGTATTACCTCAAATAGCTCTTTGCCAACTCTGTAACATTTTTTGAACTCGGCGTCGTTCATGGCAAAAGCTTTTTCGGTGTACCGCGACATTCTTCTTAGGTTTCGCCTTTGCCTTATATCTACTCCATGAGCATTGTCCAAAATATCAAATACAAGAGCCAAACGTGCCATATTTTCTTAAAAATGACAAAAACCCAAGCAAAAATCATACACTCGAGCACAAAAAAGCTGACTTTTGTAGACTGTTAAATCACGATCTCAAACTCTACTCTAATCTCGAAACAAAACGTCAAAATCGCGTCAAGAGTACCAAAAGATCGAGTAGTCGATTTCATTTAGTTCCATAAAATTCCACCAGGTTCGCATCCAATCGTGTGGCAGGATTGGATTCAAGAGTACCAAATGGCACGATTTGACAGCAAATCCCAAATTAGGATTGCGATCGAGTGTCAAGGGTAGCCACCCGTACTTAAGTTGGGCTTTATAATTTTTTACCATAAACCTCAATAGAGACTGAGTGTCGCGCAAAGCGCGAGGTTATAGACAATAAGTAAGTCTTATTGAACTACCTGTTTTTGTAGGTCAGTTTTGCGCTGTGTTCTGTGTAAAATATTAACGGTGATAATTCGTTGTCTGCTATAAACATTGACACCATATTTTTTTGTCTACCCTAAATATGCCTACCCTAGAAAAGCTATAGAAAAAAGCACTTGGCGGCGAGCCGCGTGTTGCGCGGGAGTGGTTGTTGAGCCGTCGCCTCAGACGGAGCTTGGAAGGTGAGAGGGAAGGTTTGGCCTGGTGATCGAGGGGCTTACAGTCACGTGGTAAGTGCTAGATGATAATTAACTATCTTTCTTTGATGGGGTATGAGATATTGGAAGTATGACCTTCGCGATAAAATCTTGCCTCCGCGATGTTAATTATAAAGTCCACTTGTGTACAGATGTACAACGGACTAGTTAGATCGACTGGGATAGTGCTTGTTGCACTGGGTGATCTGGGGTGCTGATGTAGTTCAGAACCCATCGAGTAATGCTCGAGGATAGGGGGTCTGAGGTACAGCGTAACTCAGGGCTCCTGGCATAGCCGAATGGAAGTGTTCTCAAACCTGCGTGAGTCCACTTGATAGCCCTTAGGGCGTGGTCGAGCCTACTGAGAGGAAGAGGGGTTGCTCTTGGGGAAGGAAGGTGTGAGCACTTGGTATTAACGTACCAAGCCCAAAGTCCGGTTGCCCCTGTGGGGCTGGAAAATCTGGGCACAATCAAGGAGACGCTTGGATGATCCTCGCGTGGTTGTGTATGGGACCAAGGTCGACCACAAGGTCTGCCTGCGTGTCAGACCCCCGGCCTTCAGCCAGCTTAGGGCTGTAAACTCATTTGCGAAGCAGTATATAAGAATGTCAATGGTCGATCCATAATCTCAACCCCCATGATTATTTTGTCGCAAGGGAAGATCACCTTTTTGTGATTACCCTGGCGTACCTATGTTGAAATGCGCGACAAAAATGGTGGAGAATGCATGGGAAATGAGAATATTAGGCAGCCAGATTTGTTCTGGTTTGCTTAGAACAAGATTCCTCCTCTTCTCTCTTAGATCCTCTGCTTAGATTTTGGTGGGGGAGTGGTATGATCCGGAGAAGCCTAATTCGTTGGGTTCTCTCCGGATCAAAAGATTTACCTACCTACATCATTTTTATTATAAACCTTATTATCCTACAAAAAAAAACGGGAAAGAAAATAATTCCTTGAAATTATGATAAACTTGCATGGTGTTTTATTTATCCTACCCCATATTTTTTCTTATTGATTGACTTCATGATTTGTGTGCTTATTTGCGTATCTTTTGCGTTATTTTCAATTTATTATTGAAAATATTTTGTCAATTGACATTGTCATGACAACATTAAAATTATTTGCGTATTTTTCGACAAAAAACTCGCCGATTATTGGAAATCACGGTCTACAGAACTGATCGTGTCAAATACTCCATGTACGGTTCCCAATGCGTAATGTAAAAGACAGACGTGTCTATAGTTATAGTGTGTATGCCTGTGAGCAATATTTGTTTACGTTTCGGAAGTTACCGGTTTTTTTAATTTATTTAACCGGTCGAGCTGCGCGATTTCCCTTGTATGTTAATTAAGTATTACATAAGGAAATATGGTTTAAAGTAAGCTTAATTAAGAAAGAAAGGTCTTAGTTTTAGATGGTGTATCGATAATAACTAGAATTTAAGCAAAACATGTGAAATTATAATACGATTTGTCAATGCGATTCGCTCGATTTTTCGTATAAAAATATCTCTCCGTTTCCGTTCGTTCTGCTTCCGTCCGACTTGAAATGTGGTTTGTTTACCTGATTTACCTGGTTTATCTGGTTTACCTAGGGTACTATTATTTATTCTGTGACCTATGTGAAATGTTGTACCTACTGCGTAAAGATTATCTAATAAGTGTTATACTAAGTATTCCTGTAGGTACTGTAAAAGGTTTGAAAATCGCCTGCAAGAGCGATATCGTTATGTACACTTAATTTTAATTAAAAATAAGGTAAAAAGTTGTACTTGTAAAACTAGCCGGCCGGCATTATTTGATAAGTTTCAATCCAATATTACTTTAAGATTTATATGATTAGCCTCAGCGTCATGTTAAGGAACTATTTCATTAAATTTCCTTGGACTTTAAGGAAACATACCTACGGAAAATATGTACCTACCCTCTCTGGAAAATTATTGGACTGCAAATGCACAGAAGGGTGTCTCGCCAAAGAAAAAATAACACAATATTTACCACACGCCTGCGGCTTTGCCACCAAAAGCTGATAACCTACAAGCGAAGCACGTGGGCAGCTTAATTTGGATCAAATCTCACAAGAGGACCGTCTCTCTAGCTGATTAAAATTGAGATAATTATGTTACCAGCGAGCCACTGAACAAAAGGAACAAAAGGTGTTTCAAAGTTTTAGTCGGGAACATCTATCTAAAGCATGTAATAGTAAAATATCCTGCTACAACAGCAAAGGAGAATACCTCAAGGTGCTATGTCCTAAAGGCGCACAAGAGATTTCTTTACAGTGTTCTTAAGTGATTCTTTCTGCGAAGCTCTACGTAAAGGTAGAGATTTTTTCAAGGGACGTCCCTGGTGAAAGCGTAAGTTAGTATACCAGCAGGTCTCGGGTCGGGTGTGTGTTTTCGTTTCTGGACGACAGTGGGGGGTAGGGGTAGAGGGGGGAGGGTGTCGGGGGGGGTCCGAGGGGCAAGAGGGTGTGGGAAGGGCCGGTGCTTGGGTTGGCCGGACACGTGCTACGGTAGGTATGGGGTTGCCGGAGGGGAGGGGGCTGGGGGTGGGAGCGTCACTAACCACAGATAGTGACAGCAGTTTTAATACTGCTAGCTCCCCGGAGGAGGTGGGCGTGGAAGACGGTGGGTCATCCACCCCTCGCGTGCGCCGTGCTCCCGATCTCACAAGGGAGCGCGTTAAGGCGAACGCAAGGGCGGCCGCAATTCGGGAGTCGCAACGTGCGGATAGGGACAAGAGGAGAGCGTTAGCCCAGTCGCTACCTCAGGAGGCACGGCGGGCGGCGTGCGCCAGCCTATCGGCGCCAAGGCTGCCCGGTGACGGTGGGCCTGTGACCGTTGCCCTGGAGTCAGCACATCAGCAGCTTGCGATGGAGATCGAGAGGGAGCGGGATGTCACCGCCCTCCCCCGGCCGGTGGAGAGAGCGGCCCCGAACCCCGTGGCAGATCAGTACTTCACGGGGTCAGTGGATGTTCACTTCCGGCGATTAGTCAGTGACTTGGTCGGCGGTAATGGGGGGACAACCCTCTTAGGGGACGTCTCCCGCAGGTTAGGGTTAGCCACTCTAGGGGCGACAGTGGGGGGCCAGTGGGCCAATAAGATTGGCCGCGCCGAGTACGACCCCGTGGCGCAGGCAGTGTTGGATGCGGCGCCTAGCAAGGCGGACCACGCGCACACTGCGCGGGTCGTGGACCAGCCCGCCACGGACCGTAGGCGCGCCGAAGCGCTAAGGGACGCAGTTCCGGGTGAACGCACCTTCGTCGCCGCCTCCATGAAGGACCAGACCACCAGGCGTGGTACCCTGCTACCTATGGCCGCGCGGCAGGGGGCACGCATGCTTGGGAGAAGAGATAACGCCCGGAGTTTAATTGGCTTCTTCGCAGTGGGGGTTACCAATGCTGTGTTTGCATCGGCTGTGGCGAGGGTTGTGGCAACCCGGCTGCAGCGGGACCAGCTTGCGCAGCAGCTGGGGAGCACGGCAGAAGCGGAGTCGCTTATGGCTATCATAAGGCTCTGGGCGGAGCGGGACGCGCCACTGCTGACAACGGGCGCAGCTGGTGATGGTGATATGCCGGGCGGGCGTGAGGAGGAAAGGAGAGCGCTAGATCAGCTGGCGGGGTTACCCGCAGCTGTCGCGCTAGAGGTCGTTGCCGAGGCAGAGTTGCCCGGACGACGCGTCGAGTTGGCTGTCGCGGCCCTTATAAACAATAAGCCCTTGGCTTCCCGCGCAGTCGGCGAGCGTGTCTGTCGGAACAGGCGACGGACGACAGGTGGGAGGGCTACACGGAGGTTCCTAAACCAATGGGAAACCGCAATGGTAACGATCTGAAGGCTAAATAAAGGAAAATATTTTAGTAGGAGGCTTCTTTTGGACAGCGGCAGCAATGCAGCTATATTATATCAAAGGCAGCGAAGTCACTGGGACTGTCTACGACAAAACAAACCTGATATTGGTGTAAACTTTTGGAGCTGCTACCCACAACAGATGTTCGGCCATTCTGCACAGAGCATGATAGAGACAAAGCAGTGAATACATGTATAGACAAACAAGTGCAACATTCAATCAACTCTCAATGAACATAGAGGCCTGGGTAAAGGGTATCTAATAGCAAACAGGTCGTAGATACTATGATCCATCAACAACATAAGGCATTATAGGATACAATGTGATAAGTACATCGTGCTTGGTTTGACCGCATGGGATATACAAACAAAATGATACCTACGTTGAAGTTGAAGTTATCGGAAGACCACATTGGTCCTGACACTATGATACATATTATGAAAGGATTAGTTCTTCGTACTCTATGTACGACCAAGTATTATGACCCATGTGGTTTTGTGTGCCCACTCATCCTACCGATATAGTTTATTCTTAAAGATATTTGTAAAGAGAAAGTTAAATGACTTTTTTCCCCGAAAGGGTAGGCAGAGCCTATGGGCATATTTTCAATGTGGGTAATACCATCGCGGGAGTATGGGCGTGGAGAATGGCTGGAGCTTGCTAGCAGTATTAGCACATCTACTTCTAAATATTTATGGGGCAATGTCCTGACTGACCGAGTGAAGGCGTGCACCCTAAACAGCTGGTCTTAGAAAAATGAAATTTGAAGGGTGTGTTTGTCTCGATGCGGAAGGTTGTATGGAATTTTGAGAATCCGCAGTGGTTCAAAATGGAGATTCCTCACATAAAATTGGCAAGCATGTTTCAGCAATATCTGATATTTTTTTCTGAGAAAATGTATGGTAACCTTTTTTTCTTTGTATAAAAATACACTGTGTTTTAGCAAGTCTTAAGCGTATTTCGACGTTGTGAAGGATAGTTACATGGTATAGTTGTTGAGATTAGATATATTTTTAGGTCCTCAAGGTAAAAATGACATCAATAAATAAAAAGAAAGAGAAGGTTGAGTGTGGTGTCGTTTAAAGGTTTTTCAGTTGGTTTGTTGTCTAAACGCCGGGAACGTTTTTACTCCGCGCGGAAGAAGGCGCGAACGGGTCAGCTAATTTCATACCAACAAGGCCGGGTATGTGTGGGTAATTATTATACTAATGTATCATAAGTATATGATGTACCTAAAGACAATGTGCGGATCTAACGGATGTAAGTACAAAACTGTTATCATTTAAAGCGTTGATATAGAAGTCACACCAGTATGCTAATTCTCTTTTTCTGTTAGCTGTTTGTTTCTGTTGTGGATGCACTGGAAAGTGCATCGAAAGTACAAAGGTTGCCTGACAGAGGTAGCTGTTACCAAGGAGGTAGCCTATTGGATTGCCCTAAGTTTAAAGAACATGGGTTTCTTCCCATACATTGTTTGTCCCAACTTTTTTTGACTAACGTAACGTACAGTTGAGATACTTTTGGTTATTGATAATATAATATTATGTTAAAATCTTCGATCACAGATACTCTGATCGTAGGTTAAAATAATGAAAAAGCCAATTTAATTTCTTGCATAGAAGTTGTGGAAAAGTAATGAAGCTTGTTGCGTTTTGTTTCACGCAAATGCTATGAGTTGATTTATCTAATTAGTTAGAGTTACAACATTTGCTTCCCAACTTTTAAAATATAAAAGTTTTTTAGAAAAGGTGACAAAAACAACTCGGACTTATCACTTCCATGAAGGGGCCCCAGTTCATTTATTTTTGACCTGGGTCAGCGGTTGCCCACCTTGCTTATTTTATTGTATTTCTGCGTGGTAATAAATAAAAGTTATGTGTTTATCTCATGGGAAAGTGCATTTCCTGAAAACCTGAAATAACTGTTGGGAACCGTCTTAAAGGATTCAAAGGCTGTAACTGAAGCTGAACTTCGGAAATACATATGTTTTTTTTTTTTTTTTTTTTTTTAACAATGATAGACCTTTGTTTGACCACGATCTCACCTGTTGGTAAGTGACGATGCGGCCGAAGATGGAGCACAAAGGTCTAGAAGGCACCTATTCACTCTAGCCTTGAAGAGACCCAGATTATAGTTTTCAGGAAAGACAGACGACGGTAGTGTATTCCACTCCTTAGCAGTTCTCATTATAAAGGTAGAACTGAAACGTTTAGTACGAATAGAGGGTATACTAATGAGGTAAGGGTAGTACCGAGCCGTGCGCCTGCTCGTCCTATGATGAAAAGGAGATGGTGGGATCAGATCATGAAGTTCCTGGGAGCATTCCCCGAAATGTAACCTATAGAAGATCGAAAGGCACGCTACCTTACGGCGGTGCTCGAGACTCTGGATCTTAGTCTCCGCCATATGTTGCTCACCAATAAGCCTGAAAGCTCTGCGTTCGATCGAGTCCAAGGCAGCAAGCTGGTGTTTGGCCGAGCCATCCCAAACGTGGCAGCAGTACTCCATACCAGCCCGGACTTGTGCTTTGTACAGACTTAAAAGCTGTCCTGGTATTAAGTAACGCTTTACCTTATTCAGGATACCCAGCTTCATGGAAGCAGTTTTTGCCTTAGACTCGATGTAGGAGCCAAACTTGAGAGTAGGCGTGTGTATAGACTTATCAGATACCAATGTCACTTATTAGCAACATTATTTGACGGATGCATCCAAACATGCCTATGCAGCAGTTGTTTAACTGAAGATAAAAAGAGATCAACAAGTTTCAACGTCACTAGAAAAAAAAAAAAAAAAACATAGTTATGGTCACATAGCTTTTAAATCAAACAAGCTTCTGCCACTATTTGTGGCAAACAGAATCAATGAGATCAAGCATATTCACCCTCATTGCTACTGATCCTGAACTTTAATATGAAAAGAGAGAATGTTGGTATTGCAAACGGACCCATGTTCCACCAGGATCCTGGTTACTGGTCCTGATTACCACACGAATAAAACCTTCTTTTTTTTCGGGAGGCCCTGGATATAGGATTGTAGGCGTGCTAGAGCCTCATTACTGGACATAGTTTGCCAGTATCCATAATGCACCTATGGATATTTGATCTGTGTGTCTCCCTCTTGTGATTTACCTATTTTGTTTTGATTAGACGAACGAGCTTGTCGATCAGCCCGCATCGAACCTACCCACATTTTTTCAGAAATTTTTGTACTTTTGATTATCTACAACTTTGTATTTATTTAACGAAAAATTTGATACAGACTGCAACGTAACGTACGTTGTCACGTAATCACGCCCAATTAATTACTTTTGTTTTTAGTTTTCTCATGTAAGTGAAATGTATTTCTTATGAGATTTGAAATTACAGCTGCAATACTTCCCAGACAAGTGGCAGTTATGGAAACACACTAAGAAAAACAAATTGATGTGTTGGTGGACTCTGATGCTACGCTTGGCTGCGTGGTCGTATGCTAACACCACATGGAGCTACGACATGAAGTATCCAGCGCTACAACCAGTAGGTCCTTACAAGCTACTACCTACACTACAGCGATACCTACACGTTTACCGGCGTAGATTACTTTGATCCACCATACGTGAGTTCACTGAATGGAAAGAATAAAGATTGGTAGCCTTATTCACATGTCAGACTATTCGGGCGATACACTGGAAATCGTGAAGAACCTATCTGCTGAAAAATACGCCAGATGTCTACCGTTAAGTAGATTTGCTGCGACAAGAGGAATTCCAAAAAAGATGTACCTACTCAGACAATGCTACTTGTTTCAAACTGAACTCTGAAGTAATGACAAGTCATTATTGGATAAAGAACAGAATCGAGTCGAAGTTCATAGCTTGATCCGTGGCTTGGATGTTTGAATGCCTTGTCAAGCATTTCCTGAAGCGCACGTTGGAGGTATTCAAGACCGACGCGAGTCGGGACTGATGTGGAACACATCTTACGTCCAGCTGATTTCCTGACTTTAGGAAAGTGTTTGTCAGTGAAACCGGTACCAGACGAGGTACCATGTACTAGCTCAAGACTTCAATCTGACTTGATAGAGAGCTGGAAAAAAGGAATCAAGATTCTGTAGGAGTTTATAAGGATGTTTATTGGGCAGTATCTCACATCCCTGAGATAAAGGGACACCTCTATCCTCTGAAGGGGCGTTCTGAGGAATATTCACAAGCTTACAACTGGTTGAGCGGGAACCAGGAGAGTAGCTCATATATGACCGACGCATTAGTCATCGATCCAGAAGCGGAGTCGAGTCGACAGGTTCTGGAAAGTGAGATCCAGTGTCATGAAAGAGGACAACCTATACCTAGTCCTAAGAAAACTTCTGAAAGGGATGAAGAACTGGTCTGTGAAGCGACAGGCCAGGAAGCAGTTGTGATGTCACCGAACAAGAATTAGTGTTGTAAGCAGTAGCTTTTAGCCCTGAGGTGTTGGTTAGACATGTAACAGTCTATTAGCGATGTCGCTAGTAGGAAAGCTAGCAATGTATGAGTTGAAGTAAGCTATCTAAATGTCACGTGGTCAATTGTATCGTATTACGAATGTAGTAATGGAATCGCTTCGAAGCGAATGCCATATTTTGTGATCTCGTGGGTGAGGAAGTGCCTCGACAGTCAAATGAAGTGCGAGCAAGAAACAGAAGTGATATCGTTATCCGAGCCAGAGAGAAATTCCTGGAGTAGACGCGTTACTTGCCCTGCTAAGATAGACACCTTTTTTCTTCTGTTGGGTGTGTCGCGCAAAGCGCGAGGTTATAGACAATAAGTAAGTCTTATTGAACTACCTGTTTTTGTAGGTCAGTTTTGCGCTGTGTTCTGTGTAAAATATTAACGGTGATAATTCGTTGTCTGCTATAAACATTGACACCATATTTTTTTGTCTACCCTAAATATGCCTACCCTAGAAAAGCTATAGAAAAAAGCACTTGGCGGCGAGCCGCGTGTTGCGCGGGAGTGGTTGTTGAGCCGTCGCCTCAGACGGAGCTTGGAAGGTGAGAGGGAAGGTTTGGCCTCGTGATCGAGGGGCTTACAGTCACGTGGTAAGTGCTAGATGATAATTAACTATCTTTCTTTGATGGGGTATGAGAAGTCAAAGTCAAAGTCAAGTCAAAGTCAAAAGTATTTTATTCATTGAAATCACAAGGATCATTTTGAATCGTCTTAAAAAATAAATTTACAGTTACTCCTGTTCCAACGCAACCAGACCTAGAAGAATCAGGCAACAAACACGGTCTGTTTTTCTTTTGATGATCCTTCTTACTACTAGGTGGAGAGCGCCTGTGTGGTGCCTCGAGAACAAGTTGAAGCTGATTCAAGGAAAAAAGGAAAACCAAATTAAAAGCCTTACTTAGGTAGGCAGTCAAAAGTAAGATGATAGAGAGAATCAGCAAAAGTTCATAAGGCAGCACACACTACGCTTGATATACACATAAATAACACATCAGTAATAAATTATATGCAGGTACAGACATTGCAAATTGACAAATTAGGTGTCGAGGGGCAGAGCGACATCAGGCCACGCGGCTTTATCATTAACATAGTCATGTAGTGTGTAATACGCTTTCTTAATTAAATTATTCTTTATGTAAGATTTAAATCTTCGAATCGAAAGTTTAGAAGCACTTTCTGGAAGTTTATTATAGAACCGAACAGAATTCCCCATAAAAGACCCACTTACTTTTTTTAATCTAAATTTGGGAATACTCAGTTTATTTTTATTTCTCGTGTTAAAACAATGCACGTCACTTTTTTTCATAAATCTATCTAAGTGTTTATGTGTATATAATAAGGTTTCGTAGATGTATTGCGATATTACGGTGAGAATGTTAATTTCCTTAAAACGCTCCCTCAAGGAGTCACGTGGCTTCATTTTATAAATGGCACGTATTGCCCGTTTTTGTAAAACAAATATTGCTTGGATGTCTGCTGCTTTCCCCCACAGAATGATGCCATATGACATAACACTATGGAAGTAGCCAAAATAAACTAGCCTAGCTGTAGCTTCATCAGTAAGCTGCCTTATCGTACGAACTGCATATGCAGCGGAACTAAGTCTACCCGCAAGTGCCTCAATTTGTGGTCCCCACTGCAAACTTGCATCAATATTAAGTCCTAAGAAAACAGTAGAGTTCACGAGATTGAGTGTCTCGCCATTTACTTTAATATTAGTTGGGTAATGTTTTACATTTGGCAAAGTGAATTTAATGCATTTAGTTTTTTTAGCATTAAGCAACAGATTATTTACTGTGAACCAATCAAGAACTCGCGATAGTGATTTATTTAGCTCATCGTAATTAGCTTTTGACCTATCAACTTTGAAAATTAAAGACGTATCGTCAGCAAATAAAACTATATCACATATGTCTTTTACATAAAAAGGGAGATCGTTAATGTATACTAAAAATAGAAATGGGCCTAGTATTGAACCCTGGGGCACTCCCATAACAATAGACGATCCTGAAGACCTTTCACCACAAACGTCAACTTTTTGTACTCTATTGGATAAGTAAGAATTTACAAGGTTAATTGCCTGATTTTGGATGCCATAATGTTTTAACTTCAAAATTAGAGTAGCATGACTCACGCAGTCGAATGCTTTGGATAGGTCGCAGAATACTCCGATCGCGTCTTGCGAGTTTTCCCATGCTTGAAATATGTGTTCCAAAAGCATGGTACCAGCATCAGCTGTTGATCGACCCTTGGTAAATCCAAATTGATGACTATGAAGTAGTCTGTGGAAGTTAAAGTGTGACAATAATTGAGTAAGAATAAGTTTTTCAAAGATTTTACTTAACGCGGGCAATATAGAAATCGGCCTATAATTAGCTGGATCTTTTGCATTTCCAGACTTGAACAAAGGAATTAATTTACTATGTTTCATAAGATCTGGAAAGATTCCGTCGTCAACACATCTATTAAAAATGTAGGCTAAGCATGGAGCAATATCAATAATTATAATACCTAACACCTTTGTGGATATTCCCCAAAGATCTTCAGTATTTTTAATATTAAGTGACTTAAATGTCTTAACAATACTATCGGCATTTACGTATCTAAAGCTAAACGCGATCTCACATTTAGCAACACTTAGTTCCAATAAAGTAGATGCTCCAGAGGCAGATGATTGTAATGACTGGGTTACAATAACTGGTATATTAGAGAAAAAATTGTCAAAGGCATTCGCGACATCAATCTTTTTTGTCAATATTGTATTGTTTATGTTTAATTTGATCTGCTTATTGCGTGGCTTAGATTTACCTGTTTCATTATTAATTAATTTCCAAGTTGCCTTAATTTTATTCGATGATTTTTCTATTTTTTTTCTCAAATGTAATGATTTAGCTGCACGACAAACTTTTTTAAAAGTATATGAATAGTTCTTTATATACAAAATAAACTTTGGGTCATGCAACATTGATTCTCTAGCCGCATAGAGATCATATAATTTATTCCTACTTCTATAGATACCGGGTGTCGCCCAATCAGCTAACCCGACATTAGATTTAGCTATACATGTTTTTAACTGAAATATCTCAGTATGTTGCTCATTTATCAAATTAGACAAGGAGGTAAAAAGGTCATTTGGATCATCTACGCATGGTAAAAGGGGTATTTTAAGTTCAATACTGCTCTGAAACTTCATAATTCGACTTCCTGTGATAGGCCGATAAGTGAATTCCTTAGGTTCATCTACCAAATTACAAGTAAATATAGCACTGTGACCGTAATGATCCGAGGTGAAATGTTTAATTACTGCTTTATCAATTGGAACACTACTGCAATATATATTATCCAAACAGGTGGCTGATGTAAGTGTCACCCTTGTAGGTTCTTCGAAAAGGTGACGTAAATTGAAACATTTAAATAAGTTAAGAATTCTCTCAGATAGAGGATTCACAGGAATATCTATATTGAAATCTCCGCAGACTATTAACATTTTACTAGGTCCAAAAGTTTTAAGCAGTACTTCTTCCATAGTGGATTCAAATAACGCGAAGTCCGCGTCAGGGGGACGGTAAACACTCACAATGATATGCCGCTCAAGCTCAACACACGACAGCTCAATAGTCCTCTCAATAGTGAGATTTGCAACATCTTTACGTTCTTTGCATTTTAAATTATTTCGAGCAACAATTAAGGAACCGCCACGTATGGCGTTCTTGCGTTTGAATGAACTTACAATATTATAATTCTCATAATAAGGGAGTAAATCAAATTGTAATAACCAGTGTTCAGTAACACACATGATATCTATATTAAACATGTTTAAAAATAATTCTAATTCTAATATTTTGCTGGGAAGGCCTTGCACATTTTGATGTACTACATGTAATGTGCCAGGCTTTCTCATTGTCGGACTCGTCAGTTTAAACAAATATTGTCAGCTGACCCTCCTGCTTGTGTGCCCCCATTAGTAATACTACTAACTACAGGCACGTCGATTAACTGCGTTATAGTACTTATAACGGGATCAAAAATATTAAATGCTAACAATTTAGCAATTATCAGTTTACTATGTCTACTAAGAAGCACAGTATCTCTGGTCAAAATAAAATTACTAATAAAATTATTAGTATCAAAAAACAAAACGTCTCTATGACGACAAGTCAAATTATACAATATTAAATTAAGATTCCAAATTGCTTGATTCTCTTTGGAACTCAAAGATTTTGAGTACGGGAATGCACATAAAATTAATTTTCCCAAACCTGAATCTAGCTTATGTAGCAAAGTCTCAACTAGCTTAATTATATCTAGTCGCATGACACCACTACTCTCACCTAATTGAACTATCAGAGTGGTGTCATTGTCAAAGCGATCTTCGCTCTTTATACAATCTATAAACTTATGAATGGGGGCATTTTCAAAGCAATTATTGGTGACAACTTGCCCTAACTGATCACTTAGTAGCAAACCCATGCCAACGCCTATCTTATCAGAATACACCACAGTCTTCCGGGTCTGCCGACAGGATTTTCCCTGTCTAACCGGAGACTGCGCACCAGGTGTATGAATTACTTCAGCCTGTAAAGTAGATGTAGCTTGACTCTGTGATGTAAGTGGTGCCATCTGTATCAAAGAATCCAAAGATGATATGGAAACCACCTGGTCTGACACGGGATGGTCAGTCTGTGAGCTACTATTACATACTTGTACATATATGCTATCATTATTCACTATCTCTACAATATTGTTCATTTTCTGAACATTGTCAGCTGCAAATTGTTCAGCTTTTTTATATTTATGTGTTACATCAAGAAGTGATGTTTCTAAACACTTAATTTCTTGTGACATATCATCTAATTCCTTTGAATTACGTCCAATTAAATTATAGCAGGAATTAAGTTCCTCATTTAAATTACATTTCTGCTTAATATGCTTTGCATAATTAAATACATTTTTATGCTTCTTTAGCTTTTTCTCCGACTTTTTTATGAAATTACTAAGTTTTACATATTTTTTTATTCTGTTACTCCCTTTCATTTGTTGAGATTTACTTTTACAACTTGGTGTACTAAGATCTATCAGTGAAAAGTTAGACCCACTGTTCATGAGTTCCGTCTGTAGATCTAAACTCCTATAATTATTCACTGAGGGCACATGTATTGATTCTGATAGTTCAAATTGTTCAAGTTTATATCTACACTCAGATAGCTCCTGTTGCAAGTCCTTATTATGCTGAAGCATCTCCTCGTAGGTTTCATGGCAGCTGTCCACGGAAAGCAACATTGACTGTAAACGGTCCATCTGCTCGAGTACCTCTTCATACCGAGTGTGAAGTTCGGCAAGTTGTTTCTTGAGGGCTGTATTCTTGCCAAGAATCACCAACATTTCAGCCTCACTCTCATCACGTTCTAGTAGAAGCTGCCTTCGAATCTCATTGGATTCTTTGAGCTCCGCGGCAGCCACCTTGTACTGGGCTTCCAAGTCACATGCCCTCCGAGTCATCATGGCTGTTGTAGATGGTATTCTGAAACACAACAAGGCAAGTGAGTTGGTATCTATAAAAGGATAGTGACAGGCGAGTGTAGAATACAAGGTAGAAAATTGAATTGAATAGAAAAAAAAAATAGAGTACAGATGAGTCGTAGAAAGTAATTAGAATCAAGGGAACGAAAATAAATTGGAAAATAAAAAGAACACTTGCTTTAGCTTTAACATTAATAACAGTTCAATTTACAAATTGCTTGATGCAATTTCTCACTAAAGTTCATGAAAACAAATCAAGCAACAAGAAACATTTAAAAAAAAAAAAGTAGGATTACCTACTCTGGGAACTACAAATTAGTTCAATACACAACCAAGTTCATGTATTTATATTAAATACTACTTTTTATGCACTTATATATAGTTATATTGTAGAAAAGTGCAACAGTATTTACATTTACTGTGTGATGTTTCTGTGTAAACATGAAATAAGGAACAAAATTAGTAATAGGAATTTGTCGTGTTTTTGTAGTTATATCTGTGTGAGGCAAACTGTGTAATAACTACAACTCAGCTTCCACTATAAATAAGTCAAGCAGAGAGAGTTAAAACTAGGCCTATTCGTATTGTGATATGACGTGAGTCACCAATAACGGTGACTGGAATTCAATGTGTAAGCAAAATGTGTGTGCGGTTAGAAATGTTGTTGGGTATTAGAACAGAATTAACTCCCCTGGTTTATATGAACTCCAATCGGCAGTTTGGTGTTGAATTCACTGGATCAGCTTCAACAAACTCAACCGGTTCGCTTTAGTACTTAGTGATCACCGCGCCATCCATTGTTCAAGTCCAAAAAAAAATACACTGTACACTGTTTTTAGATAAGAAAAAACACTCATACGTGTGAATTACACTAACTTGAATTTAATCACACGTAATCTTAATGCAAAACACCAATAAAACTCAATTTTATCTAAAATAAATACGAGCAGCTGTTTTTAACTTGCATCAGCCGGTGTTGCCACATGGCAAAAAAAAAAAAAAAAGAAAAAAAAAATGATAGATATTGGAAGTATGACCTTCGCGATAAAATCTTGCCTCCGCGATGTTAATTATAAAGTCCACTTGTGTACAGATGTACAACGGACTAGTTCGATCGACTGGGATAGTGCTTGTTGCACTGGGTGATCTGGGGTTCTGATGTAGTTCAGAACCCATCGAGTAATGCTCGAGGATAGGGGGTCTGAGGTACAGCGTAACTCAGGGCTCCTGGCATAGCCGAATGGAAGTGTTCTCAAACCTGCGTGAGTCCACTTGATAGCCCTTAGGGCGTGGTCGAGCCTACTGAGAGGAAGAGGGGTTGCTCTTGGGGAAGGAAGGTGTGAGCACTTGGTATTAACGTACCAAGCCCAAAGTCCGGTTGCCCCTGTGGGGCTGGAAAATCTGGGCACAATCAAGGAGACGCTTGGATGATCCTCGCGTGGTTGTGTATGGGACCAAGGTCGACCACAGGGGGGTCTGCCTGCGTGTCAGCCAGCTTAGGGTTGTAAACTCATTTGCGAAGCAGTATACAAGAATGTCAATGGTCGATCCATAATCTCAACCCCATGATTATTTTGTCGCAAGGGAAGTTCACCTTTTTGTGATTACCCTGGCGTACCTATGTTGAAATGCGCGACACTGAGAGCGTTGGTGTACACGTACCTGAAGGGTTGCCGCGGATTTTGCGAGCTGATACTATCAGACTTTAAAGTAGTATTCGCTAGATGAACATACATTTCGTAATAATCTATGAATTATGCATACTTATGTTTTTGATTTTTTTATTTTCAGGCACTGACAGATTTTGAGGCTCTTGACGCATCACCACATGAACCATGAGTTCATGAGTAAGTATGTCTAATTTTATAAAGCCAGGCAACAATCCCCTGCGAAGGGCATTTTTGGACTTTTTGTCCAGAAAACTCTTTTGCGGAAGGGGATTATTGGACAAGGAATTCAGAAATCCCCTTAACCATTTATTCATAATATTTATGTCCCCTTGCGAAGGGGATTTTTAGAATTTTTACCCTATAATTACCTTCACAGGGGATTGTCTAAGGGAATAAGCTGGATTTTGGGAAACCAATTTGCCGGAGCAACGACCTTCGCTGTGCGTGGCTCACATAGTCGTAAAAGGAACAGTCACTTTTTGTCCGGTTTACCGATAAGTCATTGAAGAAATTACACGTCATCATTTTACAAGATCGAATTTTTATTGAAAAGTACAGAAATCAACTCCTGCAGGAGATTCCAATACATGGTCCTACGACACGGATACCCAGAATACGAGGGAAGTGATCAGTGGTTTTCAAGGAAGTTTTATATATGTAACCCATACTCTTGCAGGTTATTCCTAGTACATGCCTATTCAACATTTTACATGTTAATATAAACAGGAACAAGGTTTGTCTGGTAAATTCAGCATAATCAATTATTGTGAGTATGTTTCCTAGCTTATTCTAGGTATTTTCTGGCTTATTTTGGAAAAACAAGTCATTGTGATGTAACCACATGTGTGTGTCATTTGTGATTGTGATTGGTAACCTACAATTTAACCTCTGTCTGATTTCACATTTACAATTGCACAAAGTTTTGTCAAAAATAAAACAATTTGACCAATTATTGGGCTATTTACACAAACTTGAAACTAACTGGCACCTATTTCAGTACTTATTTTTAAGGATTAATGCCATTTTAGTCCATAAATTGTAAAGCTCAACTTGTCATTTCATTGTAAAAATCATAAACTTATTTTGTTAAACTTTGTCTAAAATTCTATAAATAAATACTATTTAAACAAACTAGTAACTAACTGGCACCTTTTTCAGTACCTAGGTAGGTAGTTATTTTAAGAATTAATGCCATTTTAGTTCATAATTGTAAAGTTCAACTTGCTATTTCATTGTAAAAAGTATAAGTATTACATAAACTTAATTTTTATAAATTGGCCTAAAATTCTACAAATAAATGTTTATTTGGTTTCAAAATTAGAAAATACAGCCATCATTTGCCTTGATCGTTACCTTACATTATTAAAAATTGTATAGTTTAGTGGATTCATTTAATTTGTAAATTACATCAATCACCGCTGTGATTGTGATTGATTGATACAAAGTACTTAATCATTGTTTAATTGTATGCTTATATTCTAAATTCCAGGCAAACCAGGCCGCTCTTAAAGGCTCCCCAAAATGACAGAAAAAGAGGAGAAGGACCTAAGTAAGAAGCGAGCCAGCTACAAAGGCCGCTTAACTGCCTTCGGCAAGTACATACATGAATTGAGTAGTACAGTAATAAGCTCACAACAGATAAATGAACTCCAGCTACGAATAGGTAAAATTGAGAGTTTGTATGAGCAATATGACGAAGTGCAATTAAAGATAGAATGTCTTAGTGGTGATTTGCAATCACAAATAACTGAACGAGATGATTTTGAGTCCATCTATTACCGGTCACTTGCCATAGCGCAAGACATTCTATCCCGCAATCCAAAAATACTAAGAAGTGAAACCGTAGAGAGTTCTCACACAGAGAGGGCAGCGAATCATAAGCTAATTAAGTTGCCTACTATAAGTTTACCCAAATTTCATGGTTCATATGATAACTGGCTTGAGTTTCACGACACGTTTTCTAGTCTTATACATTCGAACGACGGCATGGATGAAATAAATAAATTTCATTACCTTAGGAGCTCACTGGAAGGCTCAGCTGCTGTGATCATACAGTCAATTGAGTTTTCTGCAAGCAACTATTCTGTGGCCTGGCAGTTACTGTGCGAAGGATATAATAATAAGCGTTTACTTATACAAAACCATGTAACCAACTTATTTAACGTGGATTCAATTAAAAGTGAGTCTTCTGTTAGTTGAAAGCGGTTGATCGATCAGCTCAATAAGAGCCTACGGGCCTTGGCAACTCTAGGCGAACCAACCAAACACTGGGACACCCTACTTATTCACATCATCACTCGTAAACTTGATCATAAAACTTTTCGTGAATGGGAGGAGAGTAATGGCTGTTTTATACGAGGTAAGTAACTGGCGCCGAAATCGAGACAAGTCAGCGCTGACCTGCCACTGCCATCGTGTAAATCGATTTTGAAGACAGCGCAGTACTGTCGGACAGCGCTGTCTTCAATATTCCCGCTTCATATTTTTCGGCGCAAGTCCGCTCCCCCCGCGACCCGCGCCAGCGCCACTGTTCTCGTGTAAACGCCGAAGTCAGTCACTGTCGGTGTATTGTATGGTGACTACGCTGCATCGCTCCGCGATACGATGACGAAAAAACTGAACGAAGCCGAAAACATAAAGCTCGTACAACTATACAGGGAACTTGAGTGCCTGTGGGATAACAAATCTATACATTATAGAAATAAGGATATGCGTGCAACCGCATTGCAGAGTATTGCACAAGAATTGAGTATAGAAGAGATTGGCCCTTCCGAGGTAAAAAATAAAATTAAAAGTTTGAGGGCAACTTACAACTTAGAACTGGAAAAAATAAAAAAGTCCTCAAGATCAGGCGCTGGTGAAAATGTCTATATTCCAAAAGTGAGATGGTTCGAAGAAATGGATGCTTTTATAAGAAATGTATCTATACAAAGAAAAACAACAGTAAGTACCCACATTTTTATTATAAATTTTTTAATATAGTTTTTAAAATTAGTATTATGAAAAAAATAGTAGTAAACTTTGTTTTTAGTATTAAATTGAAACATAAATTTTAAGAAATTCTGTTAAACTGCCACGGTACACTTCCGTTCGTCATAAAGTAATTTTTCAACAAATCTCTTCTCTCTTTCGCATTTGCGGCATGGTTACCTCTGAGTTGATCAGTTATACTTTCTGAGGGAGTTATTTCCGATCTCCAAGCACCTGGTATTATTTGTCCTTCAGAGTCCTCTCTGTCTACACAAGTAGGTGTTATGTCGTTAGAAGATTTTTTTCGCAACCAATTATGAAGGGCACAGGAGGCACAGACGATTGCATCAGTTGTGTTCAAATTGGTGGGAATTAATCATAATAATATTTATTTTCAAAAATAGGACATACAAACATGTATGACAAAATAAAAGTGACATAACAATTACAATGAAAGTACATTTTATGATGTGCAGAACCTACACTAAGGTTAAAAACCTTGTGTCGCAGGTTCTGCGTAACCTTCGGTTGTCACAACAATGTAGTGTTAAGCAAGACTATTGACAAGGTACCTACATTTCATTCAAATACATGATATTTTGCCTACTAATTTTGAAAATAACTGTAAATTAATAAGTTACATTATTAATTTACGTGCAAACATGCAATCGCGTGAAATAAATAAATAAAATAAATGAGGGTGGGATGAGTGTGTATGAGTATGAGTGCGTGTGCGTGGGTGTGTGTAGGTGAGTGCGTATGTGTATGAGTATGTGTAGGTATGTGTGTGAGTGTGTGTGTGTGTGTGTGTGTGTGTGTGTGTGTGTGTGTGTGTGTGATAGATGTGACGGCTCACCCGATAACACGAGTCTCTTAGGAGCCAAGGTTTCACAGGAGAACCGCACAACTATTTGAGTGTATTTGGGGATGTGTGTGTGTGTATGTATGTGTATGTGTCTGTGTGTGATGGTGTGTGTGTGATAATATATGCGTGTGTTTGTGATAGCTAACCTAACTAATCACTTTGAGTAGGTCCTCTGTTTCAGCGTGACTGAGCGTTTTCAGCCACTTGTTAAGTGCATGTTTGATTTCCCTGTTGTTAAATGCTACTAATGATGTTATAATTTTGCCTGTATTATTGTAAAGATGTGGACCGAGAAAACACTGGTGTCGCTGCGCAAGTTTAGAATTGAATTTTCTGATGGGAAAAACTCTGTGTTTCCTTCTTTTAGTCGAAAATTGTTTTATACGAAGAGGTGTTGTAAGTTTGTGCTGGGCTACTATAATATTGTGTATATAAAGTTGCCGAACGGATAGCACTCCACAGTCCTTATAAAGTTCAGCCGTCGGAAACCTATAAGGCCTAAAAGTGGCAACCTTTAAAACTGCACGCTGGGCACGTTCCAGTATAATTAAATAAGTACGACACGCTCCTCCCCATGATGTGTTGCAGTAGAATAAGATAGACTTGCAGAGTGCATTGTACATATTAATTGTTAGCTCTCTATCTGCTACATCACGGAGGTTTTTAAAAACAAATATAAGTTTACGAACTCTCTTACTAAGAGCGTCAATATGATGTTTCCAGGACATATGATGATCTATTATAACCCCTAAGTACTTTATAAATAAGACATTCTGTAATTTAGTACATGTGCAGTTGATTTTATTACAATTAGAATGTGCAGTGATACTGAGAGGAGGCAGTCTACTGCGAGTGTTCGAAAAAGCGATAAATTTAGTTTTTTCTACATTTAGAGAAAGCAAATTGTCGCGAAGCCACTCAATGACTCTGTGTAGCCCTTGTTCAGCATTAGTCCGTGCCTCTTCCCAGGTTTTGCCAACAAAGATCAGGGCGGTATCGTCTGCGTATGAGAAGATTTTCCCCTGTTCAAGCCTTAAGTTGCAGAGTTCATTGACATAGACCAGAAATAGACTCGGGCCGAGCACGCTTCCTTGAGGAACGCCAAAGTTTACATCTTCAGCTTCACTAACGACGTCACTGATTTTGATCTTTTGAGTTCTCCCAGTCAAATAGTCTTTAAATAAATTGAGGGTATTGCCACGTATTCCAATGCGCTCTAGTTTACTCACAAGTATGGGTACAGAGACAGTGTCAAACGCTTTTGCGAGGTCCAAAAATACTCCGATAACTTTAGTTTTGCCGTCAAGTTTGTCAACGATGTAAGTTGTAAGTTCAGATACTGCGTTTTCAGTTGAGCGGCCAGAACGAAAACCAAATTGTGTTGGAGAAAGAATGTTAAATTTTTCCAGATATGAGGTAAGTCGCTTGTTAATAAGTTTTTCTAAAATTTTTGAAATTGCTGGGAGAACAGAAATGTGTCTGTAATTTTCGACACTGTCTCTGTTACTCCCCTTGTGAATTGGAGTAATTAATGATGTTTTGAAGATCCGAGGAAAAGTTCCAGAAGACATACACTGATTACAGATGTGGGTTATGATAGGTGTTAAAATCAGTGCAGATTCTTTGATTACTTTGGTAGATACACCGTCAAATCCAACCGCGCAGTCGTTTTTGAGCCCTTTGATTATTGTAAACACTTCATTTTCATCTGTATCCATTAAGCCAATAGAGTTGACTTGAGACGGGGGTTCAGGTATTTTTACAGTGTCATTACTACGGCCCTCTTTAATTTTATCGGCTAAAGTTTTCCCTACACATGCAAAATACTTGTTAACGGAGTTCACGGAATCAGAGGGATTAGTTTTAATTCTTAAAAGAACTTCACTAGTATTTTTCTCTTTGGTCGTATACGTTATTTTCTTAATTGTTTCCCATGTCTTTTTAATATTGTGTTTATTTTTTTCCAGTTCTCTTTTATGATAGTCTATCTTCAGTTTTTTTAACAGGTTAGTGCAGAAATTTCTATACCTAAGGTAAGTAATTTTGAGGATGTTACTGTTAGGATTTTCTTTAATGTTAGTATGCATCTTGTCGCGAGTTCGGATGCAACGAAGAATACCCGGAGTGATCCAGGGTTTGATTATACGCTGATTGTGTGGCACCTTAAATAAGCGAGTATTGGCTTTAACTACTTCCATTAGTTTATTCATCAGGAGTGATGTGGCCATGTTCGAATCTAGAGTTTGCAGGACATCTAAGAAATCGAGCAATTTGATTTGCTGTCCAACTTTGATTAAATCAATTCTAGTTGTTACCTTTTTTGGACAGATGGAGTTTGCATATTTACTGACAATATTTAGTATTACAGGACGATGATCAGTAATGTAAGTATCCAAGACGATGGTCTTGCATTGGCATTTACTTTTTAACATTACATGATCGAGACATTTATTGTCACGGGTTGGAAATGTATGACTTGGTATTAGGCCGTGACTAGCAAGGAGTTCCAAATAACTGGCCGACCTTCCATCATAGTTATGTTCTCTTATATCGATGTTAAGGTCTCCAATGACGGAAATTGTTTGAAATTGCTTGATATTCGTGAGAACAGAATCTAGTGACTCGAGAAATGGATCAATTTTTGAGAATGAAGGGGATCTATATAATGCTACTATGGCCACATTTACTCCAATTCTAAGTAACAGACAGTTTGCTTCAAGGAAGCTGGGCTCTTCTATTATTATGTCAATGCCAGACCTTGAATATACAATAACACCACCATTTTGGTTAATACAGTTTTTTGTATATGCTTTGTTATAGTTAGTCATTGACGGAAACTGTTTATTGTTCTCAATCCAACACTCCGTAAGAATGATTATATCGCATTCTAAGTCTAGCCGGCATAGGAGTAGTTCCAGGGCTGCAAAATTCTTATTAACGCTCCTAACATTCATCATGAGTATTGTAATTGCTTTACCATTGGAAGTAATGTTTGCTCCACATGCCTCTGGTAAACAAAGTTCGGGTTTATTAAGTGTAAGGGTGTCTATAAGATGGCATAGTTTATTTTCTGGGCTTTTATCCATTATTTGTATGGTAAACAAACTGGGAACCGTTTAAGAATACTAGTTCTATTTTTATACTGTACTTTTTACGAGTAATATAACCGTGGGTGAGTATCGTAGATAGTGTGGTAATGGGAAGGTTGAAAACGCAGACTTGTGTAATGGATTGAGGTGAGAGTGAGATATGTGTGTGTTGAGGTGAGTGTGAGATATGTGTGTGTTGAGGTGAGTGTGAGATATGTGTGTGTAGAGGTGAGTGTGAGATGTGTGTGTGTTGGGGTGAGGAGTACATTTGAAAGTTATATAAAATTAAAATTACATGCAAAATTATCTGAGATGGTTCATTAAGTGCACTGAAATAATTTAACCGTTTTTTTGTTTCAGATCCTCGAGCTGCTGTTCACTTGTGATTATTATTGGAGCTGAGCCCACGGCTTTGCGCAAGAATATCCTGCCGCTGGCTGACCAGCAGAAGTCATATCTACATATCTTTGCTATATCGCGAGCCAGGAAGTAGAGTCTCCTAGCTTTTGGCGTCAGAAACTCTGATACATACACAGGAGACTTTGTACACTCCATCCCCAAGTTACTTGTGTTTAATCTGTCAGTCGTATTAGCGGCATTGTGTTTTTTAACCGCTTGTAGAATCGATGTCTTCATTATAGTGGTAGTAAAGTCTACCACTATCGGCCTGTCTCCATTTGGTTTACCCTTAATACGATAAATGTCTTTGATAGTGTTTAGCTGGCCGTTTACTTTTAATTTATCTTGAAGTTTTCTCACAAGGCCGCATAAATCTTGTTTTGTTTCAGTGGGCTTCGAGGGCACCCCACGAATCTCCAAGCAAGTGCTTCTTGCATGCCTATCCACTTCTTCAAACCTGTTCTCCAAATTACGTATGTACGTTTCTCGCATCACTTTTTCATCTTCAAGTGCCACCAGTAGTTCCTGCATTTCTTCGCATGTTTTTGTATAAAATTCTAAAGTTTTTTGCATGTCCGAATGAGATTTACGGATTTCCGTTATTTCGGATAGAACCTTTGTAAGCAAAGTTAGAATTTCCTCTTGTTTATTTGGAATCTGAGTGGACATTTCCTCATCCAGCTTTGAATCAGCGTGCGAGGTTGAGGGCGAGTTGCTTGGACAATGCCGTTTAGTTCGTTGAGTCGGCGGCGGCGAAGGCAAATTCGGTGAAGGTGAAGGTGGAGGTGGTGGAGTACGCCGCATATTTACTTTGAACGAGACAAAAAGTTTCTAGGATGTTGGAACCAAGTTTTGTAGATAAGCTGGACTGGAGTAGTTATTATGCGACAGGCGTTACTGCGGTAGGTATCAGCGGCAGCGTCAAAGTTCTAAAAGTTGCAAGTAATCGGTGCGCTTTCAACGCAACGTTGCGTACGAAAGTATTGTAAAATATGTTGTGGCTGAGCTATCCTGTTCGGTGACGTCAGTCAGTCACGAGGGCGCGCGGCGCGAGACCGTAGACTGCAGTGCGTGCAAGCGAGAACAAAAATATTTGCTTACTCTTGTTCCAGCGGGGTTGAAGAAGTGTCCCTCCGTAGCTCTGACAGCTCCACACGCAGCACTCGGCGCTTGCGACGGTCGATAGACAAATATTTTCGATTTATTATTTATTTCTTGAATGGTAAAGTAAGTTCTACTCCACTAGTTGCAGCGGCGATAATGGTATGAAGCAATATAGAAGTATAGAAATAAATTTTGACACACGTCTGCTCTCAATCAGTTCTTGGGCGAGAAGGGCAAAAAGTCGTTCGTCATAAAGTAATTTTTCAACAAATCTCTTCTCTCTTTCGCATTTGCGGCATGGTTACCTCTGAGTTGATCAGTTATACTTTCTAAGGGAGTTATTTCCGATCTCCAAGCACCTGGTATTATTTGTCCTTCAGAGTCCTCTCTGTCTACACAAGTAGGTGTTATGTAGTTAGAAGATTTTTTTCGCAACCAATTATGAAGGGCACAGGAGGCACAGACGATTGCATCAGTTGTGTTCAAATTGGTGGGAATTGCTTTTTCGAAGACACGGAATCTAGAAACTAGAATTCCAAAAGCATTTTCCACTATACGTCTCGCCCGTGATAGTCTGTAATTGAAGATTTTTTCACTAGTAGACAGTTGCGAACCTGGATACGTTTTTAATAAATAAGTCTTTAACGGAAAAGCTGCATCGCCAACAATGATTCCATCCGCTGGCAGTAATCCATCTTCTAAACGGCGATAAATCGAACAATTTTTAAAGACTCCCCCATCAGAAGCCCTGTCATTCGCACCAACATCGATATATGAAAAAAAATAGTTATGGTCTGCAATAGCCATCAAAACAATACTATTTGTTTTTTTATAGTTGAAAAAATCACTTCCACTATTTAGGGGAGCTTTGATAGCGACATGTTTTCCATCAATTGCTCCATAACACGAGGGGAAATTCCATCTGATGTTAAATCCTTCTTCTATAATTTTCCATTCATCCTCTCCATCTGGAATCTGCAAAGGAAAAATAATAATAATGATTAAAACAATCATTTAATTTTTTCCTGTATGTATTACATATTTATTATTTGTTAACTGTGTATGTAGGTAGATATTATGTTGAAATGGCTATATATACAACCTGTATTCGATTTAGCTGTTCGTTATTATTACTAATTAAACTTTTTTTCAGGATAATTCTGACACACCGAACAATATTCCTGTTTCTGGTGATGATGATGAAGATGAGACAAGATTCGACGCTGAAAATAATAACACTGCGAATTCACCAGCTTCAGAGTCCGGGCTGACCACACCAAGACCGAGGTCAAAACGTAGCAAACTGTCTCAGATGTCGGAAATGATAAAAGATATAAAAAATGTTGCACATAGTATCAATATGCCACCCGAAGAAGAAAGTGATTGTGATATTTACGGAAAGCATGTGGCTTCTCAGTTGAAAAAGCTATCTGAGGAACAATGTATAATTGCACAGGCGGAAATACAAAAAATATTAGCTAAATGTAGACTGGCAGATATAGAAAATAGAAGAAGAAACATGAATGTTTACCAAAATACACACTTTTCTATGGCATCTACTAGTCGTTCACAGCAACACCAGAATCGTTATACTCCTAGTCCAGCTTCTACGACCTACAGCGGCAGCAGTAGTTCCTTAGGATTCTACCCCCCCGATGTACCTCAGATGCCGACCTCAAGTAATAGTTCTTTGGGATTTTATCCCAACCAGTCTACACAGATAGCTGTCCCCAGTAGCAGTTCTCTGGGATATTACCTTTCATCACAAACTCAAAGTCCAAGATATGTAGATCCCAGGCAGGTGATCGTCACTAATGCCCCTATAACTCAGCTTAATGATAATGTGGAGTGTGAAAGCGACAGTGCAACTGATGTTATCAAGTATGCTTTTGATACAGCTTAATACCAACTTTTGTCAAGATTTTTATGATTTGGTTTGTGATCGTCATTTTTTGATAGCCTACTTAAATACCTACTGTTGTCTAGATTATTATAACTTGTGATTGTTAATTTTTTGATAGCCTACTTAAATACCTACTGTTGTCTAGATTATTATAACTTGTGATTGTTACTTTTTTGATAGCCTACTTAAATACCTACTGTTGTCTAGATTATTATAACTTGTGATTGTTGATTTTTTGATAGCCTACTTAAATACCTACTGTTGTCTAGATTATTATAACTTGTGATTGTTAATTT
Organism: Operophtera brumata; assembly: GCA_932527175.1. Classification (NCBI taxonomy): domain Eukaryota; kingdom Metazoa; phylum Arthropoda; class Insecta; order Lepidoptera; family Geometridae; genus Operophtera; species Operophtera brumata. The sequence goes on along the minus strand of OW052226.1, from coordinate 42,503,086 downwards.
TTTGATAGCCTACTTAAATACCTACTGTTGTCTAGATTATTATAACTTGTGATTGTTAATTTTTTGATAGCCTACTTAAATACCTACTGTTGTCTAGATTATTATAACTTGTGATTGTTAATTTTTTGATAGCCTACTTTAAGTATTTTCTAAATAAATAACTTTCTTACCTTAATCTCTGTTTTTAATGATTCATATATTGCCCAACACACTTCTGGTATTAAATTAGAAATAGATGGTATCGATACACGATAAAAGTGACTGAGACTCCGAAACGACATTCCAGAAGCCAAATATGTCAGCGTAATTTCCAGTTTTACTTTGGCTGGCAAGGCGTCTCTCATAAATGTGTCTTGACGCTGAATGGAGCTTGATAATAACATAAGCAAATCATCAAAGTTTTTTGGCGTCATTCTCAAGGCCAGTTTGTATTCCCGAGGATCTTCAAGTCTCAACTGGGTTAACAACAGAGCAGAACCTCCAGTTTTATCTCTGTCATCTATCCATTTCCTTACCCAAATTCGTTTCTGTTTAGATAAATCTTCTTCTAACATGTCAATTAGTTCTTGCATCATCACAAAGGTTATTTTTCTTAAACAATTATTCACTTTCGTTTTTTGTAGTTTTCGATTATTCATTTTACGAACGTGTGTGCACCAAACAAAATATCCTCGACGACTGGCCTCGTGTAAACGGTGGGCGACAGTTTTTGGCGCCAGCGCTGTCTCGGCACTGGCGTCAGTTACTTACCTCGTATAAAACAGCCTTAAGGGCCGTCTAGACAAGGCAAAACCTATAACGTTGGAGGTATTTCTCGAATTCATTCGAGACCGTGCTGATCTCTTGGAAACGCTCGAGCTGTCTCGTGGTAATGTTTTGAGCCAGCCACCTAAAAGTATAAATAAGCTTAAAACCATGGTCTCTGTGGCCAGTTCGCAATCGCAGGTAGCAGGTGAAGATATTAATAGTAATACTTCGGCAATAAAGTCATGTCCAAAATGCAAGGGTGACCATTATTTAATCAATTGTACCCAGTTTCTCAGTCTTAGTAACGAGCAAAGGTTGGAGTCGATCCCACTGCTAAAAGTGTGTTACAACTGCTTTCGCACTGTGCACTTTTCTAACCGTTGCAAAAAGATTGGGTGTAAATTATGTAAGCGCAAGCACAACACCTTAATTCATGTGTCAGACCCTAAGAAGCCGCTTAATTATGTACCGGCTAATGCAGTCGACGGCGCCGGTAGCCTCAAGTCACACTCGGCTGTCTCACCCAGTGATAATTCTGAATCACCTACTAGCTTGACTCTGACCACATATTGTGTGGATACGCCATCCGAAATGCAACAAGATGTTTTACTATCAACTGCCCTGGTAACGGTAATCGATGCGAATGGTCGCGAGTGCATTGTTCGTGCTCTACTAGATTGTGCAAGTTCATCTTGCATCATAACTGAAAAAATGTGTCATATGTTAAATCTACCTTGCGTAAATATTGATAAACCGATATTCGGTATTAACAAAACTCAAACAAACACGACCAAAATGTGCCGTGTCTTAATCAACTCACTGAATGAAAAATATTCAAAAAATCTACTTTGCTACGTGCTGCCGTCTATAACCGATGACGTGCCTTGCCATTCAATTGATATTTCGCATTTAAACTTACCTGATGATATTACCCTAGCCGATCCTCAATTTTATAAGGCGTCTGAAATAGACATGATAATCGGTAGTAATGTATTTTGGGAACTACTCGGGTCGCGAAAAATTAATTTAGGAGCTAATAATCCGATTCTCTGGGAAACCCGACTGGGTTGGTTGGTTTCCGGCCCCATTAATGGTGGCCATGGATCGTCTCCTCTTATATGCAATTTCACGAAAGTAAATCTTAATGACTTTGGAAATGATGACACTCAAAACTTGTTATCTCGTTTTTGGCAGCTTGAGGAAGTTGGCCCTAAGTCATCATATTCCGAAGAGGAACAAATGTGTGAAAACACTTTGTCCAAAATACGACCGGTCTTAAGGACGGTCGCTTCTGTGTCAGAATTCCGTTGAAGCAGTCTCATGAGGCTTTGGGTGATTCATTGCAGCGAGCTAAGTGGTGCCTCTTATCGTTAGAGCGGCGCTCTATCTTTCGGGATAGGTATGTTTACTTCATGTCTGAGTATCTTTCACATGGCCATATGTCGGAGTGTGAATTTGACCCCAAATCAATTCCTTACTTTATTCCACATCATGGGATTTTGAATGAAAATAGTACTACTACTAAATTAGGAGTCGTTTTTAACGCTAGCAGTCCTACGACATCAGGCACATTCCTTTATGAAATTCAGATGGTAGGACCCACTGTGCAAGACGACCTTCTATCAATACTTCTCCGGTTTAGGCTTCATAAATACGTCCTAGTAGCCGATGTGGAAAAAATGTATAGGCAAGTAACGGTTCACCCTGCAGACAGACACCTGCAACAAATCGTTTGGCGCGACCCTGCAGACCCCAAAATCAAGATCTACCAGCTCAACACCGTCACTTACGGCTGTTCCAGTGCTAGTTACGTCGCAACGAGGTGCTTAAAACAAATAGGCCTTGAGTGCGGTAATAAGCAAGTATCTGAGATTATCCTCCACGATTTTTACGTAGATGACTTACTAACCGGTTCTGACTCAGTTCTGGAGGCGTTGGATATAAAGGAAAAAGTAACCGCTGAGCTGTCATCAGCGGGAATGCCTTTACGTAAATGGAAATCCAACAACCCCCAGCTCATTAATCAATCATCTACGGCCAGTTCGTCTTTAGATTTAAATATTGGGTCTATGGAACCCAGCAAGACACTAGGCCTAGGATGGCAAACAGACAGATGAGCTCTGTGTTTATATTGATCCATCTATTTCCAGGGAATCAACGAAACGAGGATTGCTTTCGGTAATCGCACAAATATTTGACCCTATGGGTCTGGTCTCCCCCTGTATCATCTCTATGAAGATTTTGATGCAGAAATTATGGATACATAAATTATTATGGGATGAACCATTGCCATTAGCTATTGCTAAAATTTGGCTTGATATTATTAAAAGTCTCCCGATATTAAATGATTTGCGCATTCCTCGCCACGTTACTTGCGATTCTCATACCTCCCTGAAATTTCATATTTTCTGTGATGCGTCGCAGAGCGCTTATGGCGCCTGCTTGTATGTAAAAAGTGTTAACGAGTCTGGTGAAGCCCTGGTGCAATTGCTTCTAGCTAAAAGTAGGGTTGCTCCCTTAAAGCCAACTACGATCCTCAGACTTGAACTCTGTGGAGCTCTGGTAGGAATTCGATTGTTTGAAAAGGCAATTTCCTCACTTCGTGTACACATCAGACAGACCACGTTCTGGACGGATTCTACTATCGTCCTGGGGTGGCTTAAGATGCTACCTAATAAGTTGCAGCCTTTTGTTAGAAATCGTGCTGTTGAGATTTTAGAAAAAACTGGGACCTGTGCCTGGAGACATGTGCCCACAAACGAAAACCCTGCTGATCATGTTTCACGCGGTGTTGATATCAGCGAATTACAGGGTCTCGATGAGTGGTGGTCAGGCCCTCCATTTCTAAAACTAGATGTATCACAGTGGCCCCCGAATCCAGTCAGTGTACCAAAGCTTCCAGAAGTTAGGCCCGAAGTATCGTTGCACTTATCCCTGACATGCAATGACCAATTAATAAATTTTAGTCGGTTTTCTAATGTTTTACGACTGAAACGCGCTATAGCTTAGCCGTTAAGATTTATAAACTTAAGTAGAAAACTTATACCAAAGACTGATTATTTAAGTAGCGATGAACTACAAAGCGCATTAAACCTAATCATCAAAGTTTCTCAGTCAGAGTCATTTGCCGAACATAAGTTGTTGCTTCAAAAGGAAACCTTATCTTCTAAAAGCAAATTGAGTAAATTTAATGTGTTTATTGATCAAAACAGTTTGATGCGCGTCGGCGGTCGTTTGGTTAATGCCTCAACGTTTTCTTATGATAAAAAACATCCAATAATTTTACAGTCCACTCATCATTTTACAAAACTTTTATTTAGAGCTGAGCATACTAGGTTGATGCATGCTGGCCCACAGTTATTGCTAGCATCCATTAAAGAAGTTTATTGGCCCATCGGAGGCCGTAATTTAGCAAAATCAACCTACTATCAATGTGTGAGATGTACCCGTATTTAAGGAAAGGTTGTTAGCCCACTTATGGGAAACTTACCTCAACAGCGTCTGATTTCAGGTCGTCCGTTCGAATGTGTAGGGATTGATTACGCTGGCCCTATCTCATCTGCGAGTCGTCAAGGCCGAGGTTGCAAAATTGTTAAGGTTTATATTGCAATCTTTGTTTGTTTCACGACTAAGGCCATACATATTGAACTAGTAGGTGACTTAACAAGTAACAGTTTCATGTCCGCACTTCGCCGATTTATATCGCGTAGGGGGAAACTCACAGATATTTACTCAGATAATGGCACTTCGTTTCTTGGTGCTTACAATGACATTAATAAGTTTTTAAAGGCTAGTAGCAGTTCATTGCCTGAAAGCATGGCCAATGAAGGAATAAATTTTCATCTATGTCCGCCCTATTCTCCTCATTTTGGGGGCCTTTGGGAAGCGGGAGTCAAATCTATTGAGCATCATTTGTACAGAGTATACAGGAAATTCTAACCTAATTTATGAAGACCTGATCACTGTCCTGACACAGATCGAAGCAATCTTGAACTCCCGTCCACTTACCCCACTCTCAAGCGATTCAAATGATCTGATGCCACTTACGCCTGGACACTTCCTCATAGGGAAGCCTCTAACTGCACTTGCAGCCCCTGACTATCAAGATAGCTCTATGAGCCGTTTAACCAGATTTCAAAGACTTGAACAACTCCGTCAGCATTTTTGGACCAGGTGGTCCAAGGAATATATCAGCGAGTTGCAGCAAAGGGTCAAGTGGCGCTCGGACAAGTCGGCCCTAGAACTCAACAGTCTGGTTGCCGTGAAGGAAGATAATCTCCCACCATTGAAATGGAGACTTGGCCGAATTGCTGCTGTTTATCCTGGGGTTGCAGATGGTATTAATCGCGTAGCTGATATCCGCATTGCGGGTGGAAAAATAATACGAATATCATTTAGCAAGCTCTGCCCCTTGATTGACTCTACTTGTTGAAAGGCAATGCTTTCAACGTCGGGGGGCATGTTGGGAAACGCCTACCAATTTGCTGGAGCAACGACCTTCGCTGTGCGTGGCTCACATAGTCGTAAAAGGAACTGTCACTTTTTGTCCGGTTTACCGATAAGTCATTGAAGAAATTACACGACATCATTTTACAAGATCGAATTTTTATTTAAAAGTACAGAAATCAACTCCTGCAGGAGATTCCAATACACTGGATAATAATAAATATCTGGAATAAGCCATGGCTAATGATAATAATATTATTTTGTATTATTTCAGATACAGATGAAAATGTCCTGCCCCTAGAACATCCAGCTGATGAACAAAGAATCGAAGTAGTTGATGTTGAAATATGTAAGTTCTTAGAAAAGTATTGTACATGCCAGTCTTATTTGATCCGTGAAGTAGATAAGGCACGAACGTGTAATTTAATTTAGGCTGTTGTTAATGGAGGTTACATATCCTCATTTCTTTGCAAATGCCTGCTTTAAATTTGGTACATACTCTTCAGATTTAAAGTAGGCGAGGTAAGAAATAGGATATATCACCTACATTTACAACAGCCTAAATAAATTTCAAATACATTATTTTTAAACTATTAAAATTGACCCATGACATCCTTGATTACCAATAACAACAATGAACACAAATGTGATTTATTCCTTAGCCACAGAAGAGTGGAACCAGGCAGGACCGTCCCATCATCATGTGCACACAACAACCAGCACCTGATACGGCACATGCCATCCCGGCAACTGCGGGGCAGACCACTACAGACCTCGGCGCCTGCGCTCAGTGCCTACGCGCAATCGCAGATCACCACGAAGGCGTCAAAGACGTATAACTGCTGCTGACAGAGCCCAGGAAACATTTATAAACTCGGATGAAGAATGGAGGCATTTTTTGATGGAGCAAGCTAAAGCTAAAGATGATGATGAGCTGCAGGTGCAGCAACAGTGGATATTTTTCGCTAATAGAGGCCTTGACATTTTAGAAAAATGTGCAAATATATAGTTTTGAGCAAATAGTATATTTTACTATATTTTGGATAATATATAATTATATAGTATATTTTTTTGACGATCTATGTGGCGCGGCGGGCGATCGTTTGCCTGCGACGCCGGAGGTTGCGGGTTCGATTCCCGCCTCGGAACATATATTTGTACGATCTACAGATATTTCTTCATGGTGTTCTGGGTATTTTCATTTTTTTTTTTTTTTTTTAACTCACTATGCAATATATTGTATTAAGATATCAGTTGTCTGTCGATCTGCATAAGGCGGCTGGTAGAAAGTGGATGGGATGAGCTGGAAATCGGTCTTACTGGCGAGCATTGGGAGTGTTATGTCTTTAGCTAACATATGGTGTAAATAAAACCCAAAAAAGATAAAATTACAAGTTGTATTCGTGGTAGTATTTTCTAACCACACAGAGGTGAAGTTCTCATCTGACACATTACAAAAACGTCAAAATGACAAACACAGCAAATCATTGCCATAGAGGTAGAAAGTCCAAGGCGTAGGGTGGGCCTGAACATATTCCCGGCCGTTGAAAGCTGAGCTTTCAACTTCTGAGTTCTTCTGCGGTGGGAAGCTTGCAGAGGCGAACCAACGATCTTCGACAGGTGCCCCGGACGGTTGAAATGTCTGCGACGCGTGAAATCTGGTCTGGTCCATAGATGAGTCGTAGAACTCGTCCCAGTCTCCAATTCATTGGAGAGGCGCCATCCTCTGCTAGTAGTACCATATCTCCAACGTTCAGACTAGCGTGGTTGGTCCGCCATTTGGTTCTTTGTTGCAGCTCTGACACGTATTCTCTCTGCCATCTTTGCCAAAAGTGTTGACGAATCATTTCGATGCGTTCATAGCGTTTTAGTTGATGATCTTTATAATCACCCAGGGTTGGCGTAGGTTGTGTAGTCAACGGCCTTCCGATGATGAAGTGTCCCGGGGAGAGGGAAAGGAGGTCACTGGGACAGGATGATAGGGGGCACAAAGGCCTGCTATTAAGAATCGCCTCCACTTGTGCAAACAAAGTAGAAATTTCTTCAAAAGTTAAGTGGCTGTTGCCAATAACACGTCTTAAATGATGCTTAGCCGATTTTACACCGGCCTCCCATATGCCACCGAAATGAGGAGAGTATGCAGGAATGAAGTTAAAATTTACAGCTTGCTGACTTGCAAAATCAGACAAAGGTTCTTGGGTATGCTTAAGAAAATCTCCTATCTCCTTTGCGGCAGCTACAAAGTTACTGCCATTATCGCAAAATATTTCCGTTGGCGTTCCTCGACGGGCAACGAACCGTCTGAGAGTCATAATGAATGCATCTTTGGTTAAATCACTAACTGCTTCGAGATGGATACATTTATAGCGTAAGCAAACAAAGAGACATAAATAGCATTTTATTACGCGACTTCCTCGACCCTTACGATTTATAATTGAAAATGGGCCGGCAAAGTCCAAACCAATAGATAAAAATTGAAAATCTGGGTTTATACGCTGTGATGGTAAGTCACCCATCTTAGGACATAAGGTTTTACCACGCAAACGCCTGCATCGCACACAGTTACTAACTGTGCGTCTCGCGAGGTGCCGTCCATTGACTGGCCACAATGTTTCTCTCACCGTTGCTAATAGCAGTTGTGGGCCAGCGTGCATGCTAGTTATATGTTCCCTTTGGAAATATAATTTAGTTAGCTTATGTGAAGCATGAAGCAAGATAGGATGTTTCTTTTCATAGGAATAGACGGAGGCGTCTATACGCCCACCTACCCTAATTAACTTGTCACTATCTAGAAACGGAGACAATGATAGTATTTTGTTTTTACTATCCAATAACTTGCCCTTAGAAAGCAATTCGTATTCGATAGAGAACGATTGGCCTTGAGCGATAACGCATAGTGCATGAAATGACTCACGCAGCTCGTCAGCTGACAATGCACCTACGCGCTTGTCGCGAGGATGTTTTAAATTGAACACAAACCTTTGAACGTATGCAAATGATCTTTGCAATCGGTTCAAAGACGAGTATTTTTCAAAGTCAATTACAGGTTCACATGTCACTGCGGAATGTGATTTTACTTCTGGCAAGGATCCCAAATTGTTGGCCTTTAGTAAGGGCCACTCATCTTCATTTTGGAGTAGAAAGCTGGGGCCCGACCACCATAAGTCCTTGGTAATTAACTGTCTTGCATCTACTCCCCTGGAAATTAAGTCGGCAGGGTTTGAAGCAGTGGGGACATACCGCCACGCAGAAGAATTAGTAAGCTCGATGATTTCATTAACGCGATTAGCCGCGAATGTTTTCAATTTCGATAGGTCACTATTTATCCATCCTAATACGACGCTCGAATCACACCAATAAACCATTCTTCCCGGGCTATCTCTGAGTGAGTTCACCACGGACTTGGCAAGCTTAGCGGCAAGCAGGGCTCCACATAACTCTAAGCGAGGTATTGTTGTGGGTTTCAAGGGTGCTACTTTAGACTTTGCGCATAACAGCCGGACGGTGACGTCATCATTGGTGCTGGTAGTTTTCATGTAAATGCAGGCACCGTATGCGGACTGCGAGGCATCACTAAAGGAGTGCAACTCTATCGATCTGGGTAAGTCTCCTAAAACTAGCCTTGGAATTTTTAGATTAGACAAATATTTAAGGTTGTCAGTAAACTTTATCCAATCATTTTTAATTTCCTGAGAGACAGCTTGATCCCAGTCTAACTTCTGCTGCCATAGCTTCTGCAACATAATTTTAGGCAGAACTACGATCGGACTTAGAAGACCTAACGGGTCAAATATTTTAAATGAATTCGACATGATGAATCGTTTTGTTATGCTAGCATCTCTATCAAATGAGAAACCCTTTATAGGAAAATGCAGGGTGTCATTGGACGGAGTCCACCCAAGCCCGAGAGTACTTGACGACTCACTAATAGTAAGATTATCATCTTTGTCCATAGCTACGTCATCAAACAGTGACGGACAATTACTTTTGTATTTTCTTAGGTTAAAACAGCCTAGCTTTAGTGAGTTCGACACAGCATTTTGAATGTATTTTAATTGTTTTGGGTCATTTGACCCTGTAATAAGATCATCAACGTAAAAATCACCTTTGATGATTTTTTTGATGACTTCGTCATCAGTCTCCTCTCCCAACTGCCATAAACAACGTGTACTTAGATAGCTTGCACACGCAGTACCATAGGTCAACGTACCTAATTTAAGAGTCTGTATTGGCTGCAATTCGTCCTCCCTCCAGAGAATCAGCTGCAGCTGACAATCTTCTTCTCTTAATGTCACCATTCTGTACATTTTTTCGACGTCTGCCGTAAGTAGGTATTTGTATTGCCTAGCGCGTATGAGAATGGCAAACAGAGAGTCCTGGACATTCGGACCAACCTCCAAAATATCATTTAGGGAGTATCCAGATGTGGAGGGAGCAGAACCATCGAATACTACACGAAGCTTGGTAGATTCACTTTCCTGTTTTAGGACTGCATGATGGCACAAATAATATGATGAATTGAACCGATTGAACCTATTGTCCAACACAGAGAGATGACCTAGTTCGGCATACTCCTTGATAAATTTAGTATACTCAATTTTAAGCGATGGATCTCGTTTAAAGCGTTTTTCTAGGTTGATAAACCGCCTTCTCGCAATGTGATAAGTATCGCCTAGGCAATCAGGAGTGTCTCTGAGAGGTAGTTTAACACAAAACCTACCTGCCTGGTCTCTAGTGGTGTTAGTAATGAAATGCGCTTCACAATCTTTATTGCTTTCACTCATAATAGCCTTTTCTGGAACTTCTTCTAAGTTCCAGAATTTTGTTAACACATTTTCAACGTTTTCATTTTGAGAATTAGATGTGATTGAAATTTGGTTACAGTATGTCCCTTTCTGGGGCATCACCGACCCGATGGGTCCGGATAAAATCCAGCCTAATTTAGACTTTATTAACTTAGGATTATTATCTCCTAGGGAACGTTGCTCATTTTCTAACAAATCCCAAAATATGTCAGCTCCAATTAAGACATCCACTGAAGCCGGTTGATGGAACGAAGGATCAGCCAATTTAATATCTTTTGGTAAATTTATCATGCTAATGTCGATCGGTGTCTTTGGCAAACATCCTGTTAATTCCTTTAACACAAGACAGGATAAGGTGACGTTGAACTTGCTATTTAGAGATTTCATCTGCATATTACAACTTTCTACAACATTATCAAAGGCTGTATTGCCTATCCCAATGACTCTTAGTGAGTCAATGGAATTTGATTTCAGTGATAGCTTGGTCTTTAGGGACTCGGTAATAAATGATGATTGGCTGCCACAATCTAACAGAGCGCGAACTTTAACCTTTTGCTGGCTAAATGGATTCGACACCTCAATCATGGCTGTTGATAGGAGCACTTGGCTTGAACTATTTTGATTAGAATAATTAACAATTGTCGTGTTTTGTCCATCGACTAGATCGTCATTGCCATTATATGTTTGTTGATTAGAATAATCGACGATCGTCGCGTTTTGCTCGCATACTGGATCGTAATTGCTATATGTTTGTTGATTAGAATAATTGACGAGTGTCGCGTTTTGCTCGCCGACTGGATCGTAATTTTCGTAACATGCTTGTTCATTGGAATAATTGACGATTGCCGCGTTTTGCTCGTCGGCTAGACCATCAATGCCGTCACATGTGACGTGGTGGTTGGCTGAGGAAGGCGGCCGATGGAGGAGGCTGTTGTGCCGCTGTTTGCATTGAATGCACGGTCCCATGCGACATTCGTTACTGCGATGACCCTGCCTTAGACAGTTAATGCACAGCTTATATTTATTCACATCCATCATTCTTTCATCAATCCCCTTGGCTTTGAATGTTGAGCAGTCATAGATTCTATGACCTTCGTTGCAGATAATGCACGAAAGTTGGTTTTGCGTTCTATTGCTAGGTCTATTATTACTCGCACTTGCAAATGATTTTGTGAGAGGGTTCTGATTTGCAGTTCTTTGATTAGCATAATTATTATTGTTATTAGGTGCGGAGCGCATAGGAGGCATTGGAGGTTTCGAATTATTGTTATCAGACCTGTTGCGATTCAAAGCCTCGAGCACGTCGGCGCGGTCTATCAAGAATTTACTAAATTGACCTAAACTAGGTACATCACCTTCTAGGCTGTTACGGCATTCCTCCCATTTCAATAAAGTGCTGCTATCCAGCTTGGAGGACAACATAAATATGATCAACACATCCCATTTATCCGTTGGCTGACCTAGCCCGGTTAAAGCGCGTAAGTTTTTGGTCACATGATCAACCAAAAATCTCAAAGACCGCTCCGACTCGCGTGGAAGTTGCTTTATATTAAACAGCGAATTTAAATGATGATTAATCAATATTCTTTTGTTGTTGTATCGACCACAAAGCAATTTCCAGGCTTCAGTGTAATTTGCAGTGGAGACCTCAAGATTTGAAATAATCCTAGCTGAATCACCTTGTAAATATGATATAAGATAATGAAATTTACTTATTGCCGGTATCCGGTCATTATTGTGGATTAAACTCTCAAAGGTATCTCGAAACTCCAACCACCGGAAGTATGCACCATCAAACTTAGCTATTTGAATCTGAGGAAGCTTTAAACCAACCTCTTGGTAATGATGATGATGATCTGAACAACACGAAACATCATGAGCGGAACTACGTCGCTCGCTTTCAACTTTCTTGGAAAATACCTCGACTAAATTCTTTGCAGTGGCAATGTTTACGATAATATCTTGCTCCATACTGTCACGCTCATCAATTTCAGTCGAAATGTTTTCTGGATCCAAAACCTCTATTTCATTTTGCAAGTCATCAAACCTTACCGACAATGCCTCAAACTTTGCAAGCTTTAGATTCAACTCAGTTAGTTGAATATTGTTTAATTCCGTTAATGTAGAAATTCTATTTAGGTAGTTCTTGAATTTAGTTATCTGCCCTTTGGCGGACACTCTTTTTGTGATTAATTCTTTGTACCGTTGCTTATTTTCAACAGGCATAGTGAAAAAAATATATTAATTTAACTAAATAAACTGAAAATTGATCGAATGGGATAAATTAAGTGGCTCACGTTCCTCGTTTCGGTGTCACTTGCCGCTCAGGTAAGCTGGTTGCGCTTGTTTGGTTCCTGCTCAGCTGGCAAACACAGTGCAGAAATGGCCTTGCAATGCACACAAATGGGTGTGTGTAGCCCTGGTTTGTCCTGGAATAATCGGAAAACCACTCTAAATACTCAATAGATAGGCGCTAAAGGGGCCACCCACAATGAACGGGAAACAGCAGAAAAACTGTGTCCGGAGATTGTATAAATCCAGTGCCTTGGTATCGTTGGGGAATCTGAAGGAGCCCAACGCAGTCTTTGTCCTATGGCGATTTTCCCTTGGAATCCACTGGCAGGCCTAGCTCCAACCAGGGCTTCGAGGTCTATGGGACGGCTGTAGTAGTACTACTGTTGTGTGAAACAAGAAGCTAGGAACCATGCACCGGGACAAAGTTGTGCTTTATATACTAGGATTAAATATATTTTAGCTTACTTGTAAGTATTACAGGGAAAAGTAGTGAACTTTTACTTTAGTGTGTGGGTAGAATGATTTTTCAAATGATCATCTAATTTTGCATTTTTTGGGGGATTTTGGCAATAACCTGCACAAAATCACTTTGATTTACACAAATGGATTAGTCTACTAAATAGTTAGACAGGATTTACTAGGTATTTTGGAAGTTTGGATAAGATTTTGTGAGTGAAGGAAGGACACTTATCTTTGGTTGAACGTGGCTGCACGATGTGACACTTTCGCTGTATCACTGCTCTAACCCGGATCCTCAGATGGTCTCCTGGCTGCAACTCCGTCGACTGGTAACCCGTGGCTTTAGTCCACCACTGCAAGGCTCCAACTTTTTATCCACTGCGACTTCGGCGTCGCGGAAAATCTTCTAGACAAATCTTCTTTTTCTTCAATTTAGGTTCGCGGATTACCGATTGTTCCCCTCATGGGCCACCATGTTATGTCTTTAGCTAACATATGGTGTAAATAAAACCCAAAAAAGATAAAATTACAAGTTGTATTCGTGGTAGTATTTTCTAACCACACAGAGGTGAAGTTCTCATCTGACACATTACAAAAACGTCAAAATGACAAACACAGCAAATCATTGCCATAGAGGTAGAAAGTCCAAGGCGTAGGGTGGGCCTGAACAGGGAGTGGCCTATGTCCAGCAGTGGACTGATACAACTGTTGCACTAAACATAGCTCGTCTGAAAACCTGTTTGATACAAAACACAAAAGGCGTACGTAGGTGATAAGTCTGTCTTCCTTCGTTTGATTTCTTCTTCGTCTTTTTTGTTTGAGTGTGTGAGACGGTGTGATTGTATTGTTGATTATTGCATACTAGTTGTCACAATGCTGCTAGTGTTGGTGTCATCATGTCATGGTTCAATAGCATGGAGGAATAATTACTCCCACAGACGTTTCAAATTAACTTTGCGACCTGCCTCATCATTCTACTCTTTCCTTATAAAGTTTTTGTATCCATGTTTTTATTGCTATTCCCCCCCCTCCATAGTTTATTGATGTTCATGGCATCACTTACCTAGGCCTGTCTGAAAACCGGCGCTGCACTAAACCTAGGTTTGGTGCAGCCTATCCTGCCTGAGACAGGGACCTGTTTGACCCCACACATCACACAACGCCAATCTACTTTCTATTGACAGTTTTTATTTTTATTTAATTTCATGTTTTGTTTCCTTGTGTTAAGTTTATGTGTGTGTTGTGTCCTCTTGGGGAAAAATAATATTTTTTTCTTCTTTTTGTTTACAAAGTTTTAAAACGTGCCGCTGAAAAAATGGTTGAGAACACAGCAAAAAAACTGCCACCTTCTAGCTGTTGGCAATAGTGTCTTGATAAGTGTACCCAAAGTGGATCGAGGACATTTGGACACCAAAAATATCAAAGGAAAAATTGTAGACATGGAGTTACAATATAATGTGAATAACATTTTTCTATCATTATTTTCTTTTATATAAATACATAGTTATGTATTACTTTTAGGCTGCATATAAACTCATATACTTCATCATCAACCCACAATAGTCCACTACTGGGCATAGGCCTCTCCCAATACGCAACACTGAGCCCGGTGTTCGGCTCTTCTCATCCTTTTTCTGCCCGCCGCCTTTCGTAGGTCATCGCTCCACCTAGCCAGAGGGCGCCCCACTTGCCAAGACGCGGTCTCCACTCAGGAACTTGCTTACCCCAACGGTTGTCGGTTCTTCGACATATGTAAATAAATAAATAAATAATACTGAACAGTTCACACAACATTATCTAGCCCCAAGCTAAGCAGAGCTTGTGTTATGGGTACTAGATAACTGATATACTTAATACAAGACAATACATAGATAGATATTTTTTATTATACATAGGAAATACACAGAACACCCTGAACAAATATCTGCAGATCGTACAAATATTTGTTCCGAAGCGAGAATTGAACCCGCAACCTCCAGCGTAGCAAGCGAACCTTCGCCCGCCTTGCCACAGAGGTCGTCCAGCCAGCCACATTGCCACTTCAGCTTGCTAATCCGATGGGCTATGTCAATGACTTTAGTCCTCTGTCGGATAATGTCATTTCGGATTTTATCTTTCATAGAAACTCCGAGCATATCCCTTTCCATAGCTGAACGGATAGGTTTGTCATCCCTAAAATCAGTTGTGACAACGGTAAGTCCGACGATGAACCAACGTAGATTACAGTATGAACTTAAATCTTAACACAAAGAAGACCGCCCGGCTAGCGCCCCCTACACTGAAAAAACTAAATGACCGAACTGTTTCGGTTATATAGTGAAATAGCCGAAGTTTGTTTAGCCATTATCAAAGTTTGTTGGAAATAACCAAACTGGTTTGCTTACTAGGCACCAAACCAGTTTTGTTATTTTCAGTTCGGTTGTTTGCAATCAAAGTTTTTGTTGATAGCTGTCGAACTTATTTAGACAAACCGATTCGATAACATGCTACCACACGTTTGGTGCAATGTAACATAACTTTTCGACAATGTTATGCCAAATTGACATTGACTTTATGTTGCAAAAGTGAATACTTATTTACAGTTTGATTCCTAACAATTTTTTATATGTTGTTCAACAAACTAGGCTATATTAAACATTAACTCTGTAAAAATAGCTTGGTTTGTTTTATTTTACGTGGCCAATATGCTGCTTAGTTATGATTATCGAAGCCAACTACCATCTTTTGCAAATTCATAGAAATAAATTATATCGTGTAACGAAACGCTTTTGATTCGTGTAGCCGAACACCATTTCAGACCCACGGTACCCCTGACCATACCCCTGGTGGTACCGTAGGTTTTTTAAAGTAAGTGACCCTAGTGATGTGTTGACCTAGCTATCTCTCGTATGATAAATGGGTAATTAGGTAAGTAATAGAAAATGTATATCCAGTAGGTACTACCTATCATTGATACATCTTTACCACGGAACAGAGAACACATTTTGTGATCTTTACGATTTACGACTTTTTACGATTCTTTTTTTTACGAATAAATACGATAATAAAAATTACTTTTTTTTTGTTCACCTAACATCTTGCTTTTTCAAAAAATAAAAAATAATGACACATCATTTCTTGTGCTTCAAATGTCATCTAATTTAAAATCAATACAAGGGAATTGAAAGAATATTTTGCGACTATTCATAAAGTCATATCTATATATTGTAGTTTTTGGTCATACGGACTAGAGAAATTGCGTTAGTTAGTAGTGTAACTAGTGTAACATAATTATGTTTGTTTTTGAGTGAGTGGTTTCCAAAATTTACTATTTTCCGTTTTGGTTCATTATATTTACCGCCAAGTTGTGATTTGATTTGTTATACAAAATGTATTTTAAGTCATTTAGAATAATAAAAATATATTAGGAGTTGGTACCTAAGGTGGAGAACTTAGGTGAAGCACGGGTCCGGACTCACTACATCACTATTAATCGGTGGTACCGTTTAACTTTAAAAGACCTACGGTACCACCAGGGGTATGGCCAGGGGTACCGTGGGTCTGAAATGGCCGAACACAAGACAAAGCGGCTGTTAGCGGCTTGTGGCGGTTAGCGGGGCTGCGGGGTTCGTTCGTTTCATTTCTTTTAATTCTTCTTTTTTTTACTTGCGTTTGCGACGATGTTTGCGTACATCGGCAAATATAGTTTTCTATCTATAAATTAAGGTTTTTATGTATTAGGATTGCGGACGAATTTATTTATGGCAATGTGACTGTGATTCCTATGGTGTTTGTTATGTTACTAGAAGACGTTCGAGTGCAAAGACTGATGGATGATGAGAATGTGCAATCGCTTCAACCATTTGATCGGCCAGATCCTTTGGACGTTTATTTACGGCAATGGGGTTTAGAAATGTACATGGCTACGTTTAAGAGTATGTACTACTGAACTGACTCCGTTATCTTGCTTCTTGGCGACGTTTGAGCCAGCCTTGGTGTACGGACTTTTTGCCATCTAACTAGGCACCTACCTAACATCAGACCAGTGGTAGGTAGGTACCTACCTACTTATAAAACACTAAGAAGTGCACGTGGAACCCATGTGAACTGAGGTGGACTACATGCAAGAAAATGTGCCCGTGACCCTCTTAGTGGTGAACTGAACAGGTAGACGATGGCCTCTTAGATAGAGATCTTAGTGTGCAAAAAACTCCAGACTCGAGACAGACTTGAGAACTAGACTAGAGGAAACCTTAAGATATAAAGAGTGTTTTTATGAAACTGGAGGCCAATAAAAACAATCTAGTTTGCAAACGGATAGTACCTAAAAAACAGTGCATTATGGGGGGTCATCCCTGTTCAGTGCATGTGAAGCACACCCTTCCTCATCTCCCTTGACCGCTACTGCCAAATGATACTAAATAATAGGCATATAAACGTTAGTGGTTTGAGGTAACAATATAAAAATATTATAATATGCTTTACGCCTAAATGCTTACCTACCACTACTTACATATTTTCAGAATAAGCCATTGATATAGAGACGCTTCAAATGCTGTCAGATAATGACATTCAAGATCTAATACCTATCATTGGCCATAGGGCTAAACTAACAACGCAAATAAAAATGTTAAGATCCTTAGCAGAAGCCACTGACAATCAAGTGTCAGTATGTATAAGTTTTTTTTGAAAAATATATTTTTCAATACAAGCTTTTATAAAATTAGTGATCGTAACCATGTGCTGATCAAAATGAGCCTAAACACGGCCAGTCTACTATTATCCCTCGAGGAGTTCCGTTGTCCACCTTCCGTCTCCATCATCAGATCAGCTAGTTGTCACCATAATATTGCATTGTCATTGGAACTTGACAGGTATGCCAAATTTCAGCTCAATTGGTTGAGGATAACTGCTTTAAAATTCATTAGCAAGATTCCACTCGGACATACATTGCAAGTTAATAAAAAGCTTGTAAAATAGCATTTGTTTTTTGCACTCAAGAAACTAAATCTATATTTGATTGATTTCTTATGCAGGGTTTCTCACTAAGTAATTATCAAAGAGGCCATTTTGTGAGACTTTTGATCTGTTTCTTAGGCTAGATTTTAAATATTGTATGTTTTACAGGTTTCTGAGGACCCAATGCTGACAGACAGTGTTTTAAATTTCATTTTTGACCCGGTAAAGCCAGTGTCATCAATTGCTATTATAGATGATACAGCACCCACCCCACTCAACACACTTCTTGCGTAAGTAACTCATTTCACAGCAATCAATTATTTATCAGCACAAATCAGGCTTACACGTTCCCTGTGCAGCCAAGATTATGGAGTCTACCACCTACGTGCAAATGCTTTATGTGGATATTATATTAGGGTAGCATATAAATGACTGTGACAAAACATTATTTTTAATTTTTTTGCCCCCCTTTATTAAAAAAAACAATATTTGTAAATGAGCCATCCGTGGGTCATGCACGTATGAGCTCTTTACTCCATGATTCATCCGTGGGTCATGCACTTAGGAGCTCTTGTCGCCATGTCACACATAAACGTCATACGCGTTTGACAGGAAAAAAATTGAATCTGTCTACTGCCAGTGTCTACTTTGTTTTTCAATATCAGTGTCAAATTTCTAATGTCAAGGTGACGGTCAAGTCATCACATCACCATTTTCTGCTTGTCTCGCGTTACTGCTGATACGATAGTTACCTACTCAATAACACGTAGTGGTTTTATTCTCTTTGCTCAATAATTTTGCATCATGAATCGACGGAGAGCACCAAATCTCTCGGATGAGGACCTACGGGCGATTTTAGAAGTTAGTGATGGTGAAGAAAATCTGATGGAAGTACTGGAAGATTCAGAGTATGGTGAGTGTGAAAATTTTGAAACGGTGGAGGATATCAGAGGATATATAAACGATACTGAGGCATTGCCTCTCTCACTGCCTGCTCCAGCTTCTGTGACTTTGCAACAACCGAGCACGTCCTCGCCTGATCGAATTTTGCCGCCGTTATTTGATGATGAGCCAGCTGCTGTGTTGCCATTACAAAATGATTTGACGAGGGTTGAGGAAGCTTCTTTTGAACAGCCTAGCACGCCATTGCCTGATCGCACTCAAACGCATAGTCCTATAACTAATAATTTGCGAACACCCCTACTAACCAATAATTCTGCATGGAGTTCTCAAATAAGGCCTTTGGAACGGGAGATTTTTACAGGCTATGACCAAGGAAAGCGGCAAAATATGATTTTTACGGACGATACAGACCTATGGAGCATATTTAGATCCATTTTAGATATAGACATGATTCTATTGATGGTTACTCAAACAAACATTTACGCCGCACAGTTGCAAGCACTTCCTGTACTAAAACCGAATTCTCGCATAAAACGATGGAAAGATGTTACAGCAGAAGAAATGCTGAAGTTTATCGGTGTTTACTTGTTTACGGGACTTGTTGATTACCCCACAATTACACACTGGAAGAAAGACGAATTGTACTTTCATCCACTTCTGCACGAGATTTCGATGTCCTACGACAGATTTTGTCTCATCCTAAGGTGTTGGCATTTTGCACACAACACTGCTGACCGGAATGGACGACTCTACAAAATTCAACCCCTCATAGATAAAGTCATAGAAAACTCTAGAAAAGTTTTTACTCCAGGAAATACTGTTGCTGTTGATGAATCGATGGTCGGGTTTCGAGGAAAGTTGAATATCCGTACATACAATCCCCAAAAGAGCAGTAAATATGGCATGAAAATTTATAAATTATGCACAGATACGGGCTACACATGGAGCTACAAGGTTTATTCAGGGGAAAATAGAGCAATCGAAGGTCTTGATAAACCAGGCTCAGTGGTTGTTACATTGGCCCGAGAGGTTTTGAATGAGGGCAGATTATTGGTAACTGACAACTATTACACCAGCGTCCATTTGGCCAGATATCTGAAAGAACACGGAACAGATTTTTGCGGGACAGTACGAAAAAACAGACGCGATCTTCCCCCAGACGTGGTTAATGCAGTTCTAAAAAAAGGTGAAATTGCTGCAAAGCAAAACTCTTTCCTCACTGTGTTGAAATGGAAGGACCAACGAGATGTTCTGGTTATGTCAACATGTCATGATCATGGGATGCAAATGTCTACTGGATTCAGACCAATATTGAAACCGAATATAGTGTTGGAGTACAATCGTGGCAAAAAGGGAATTGACATAGCTGATCAGCTCGCGAGTTACAATTCACCTGTGCGCAAAACTTGTTTTTGGTATAAAAAAATAGCTGGTGATCTGATGTCGATTTGTGTGATAAACGCAATATTGATAAACAACGACCTGCACCCTCGGAATAAATTGACTGTGCTACGAGGTCACGAAATAATAATTAAACTTCTCCTGAAATTTCAAGTCCCTGTTCCTTCTGGCTCTGTAAGCAGTCCGCATACACCACGTTCAAGATCCAGCCTAAACGAGCCGCCTTCTAGGCTCAGCCACTCCCTCACAAAAATCCCGAGGCGCGACCCAAAAAAAATACAGAGAAAACGTTGCACTGGCTGCTACAAAATGTTTGTAGAAGAAGGCCAAATACCAGTTGAAGCAGCCCGTAAGTCTAAAAAAACGGACATGGAGTGCTTGAAGTGCCGAAAAGCTTTTTGCCTCAATTGTTATAACCTTGTTCATTAAATAATACTAAGAATAAATAAATAATATATAATGCATTTTTATTTTATATTTACCCATAATACTTTCACTTTTGATGGTAGGATACTGGCAACCCTAAATGAAAAGTCCACCGGTTTTCTTGTCAATTTAAATTTTAGTTCATTGACTACACGTGTATGCGGATAAAAGTGGATAAACTCATACGTGTACATTTTTACGAGCCTTTAAACTTGCAAGGGCTCTTGCCCCATATGTGTGTCATGCACGTACGATCAGAACTTCAATATGCACCACCGATGGGTCATACACAGGGAACGTGTAGATAGACTTAAAGATGTAGAGCGCAGTGGAACATTTTCGTTATGTACCTTTTTAGACCCAAGGTTGATTGATTGCGTTCTCTGATCAGGCTGAGGCGATAAAAACAAAGGAAAAAGTACGAAGACTTGTGACGTCATTAATTTCGCCAAACGACAGTGCTGAAGAAATACTAGTTTCTCAAACAACAGCCGAAGTCACAAGTGATTTTAGTCCTTGGAGCATCTTCGATATATTAATAGGGCAGAACCAAACACCCGGTACACCCCCCTCAAAGGCAATAAAAGAGGTAGACCGATGAGCTGGTTCCCCGAAAAAACCCATTAGGCGGATGGAATTGCCCACTGGAGTGGTGGCGAAACCATCGACATGTGTACACAAATTTAACAAACCAGAGTCGCAACGTCAGTACCCTGTGAACGCATGTTTTCTATAACTGGGCTGATTATAAACCAAAGGAGGACCAGGTTGACGACGAGTAAGGTGGAAAAGCTTATGTTCTTAAATGTAAACATGGGAGAAGAACGATTTGTTGGATATATGTAAGAAAAAGAAAAACATAAAACACAAAAAAAATGTATGTATGCATAAAAAAGCGAAAAAAAACAAGAAAAATAAAAAAAAAAAAAAAAAAAATATTTTTTTATTTTTTTGTTTATATAAAATGTATTAATGAACTTATAAATACGCCTGCTGACAGTTATGTCTCAGCCAGTCCTAAGCCTGGAAAAGTATGAAGGGAAGTTCAAATACATACATATATAATAGATACACAAAAAGCGAACTAGTGCGGTGTTCTTTTGTAGCGAGCGCCTATAAGAAGAAAGGATCCCAAAAGCAGTCTCGACCTGCAACTAGTTTCTTTTGCGACGGTTTCCACAACCAGTCTAAGGCTTAGACTCTAAGCCTGTCTGTAACTAGTTACTCTTGCGACTGGTTTATTAACTAGTTAACGGTCTAGAAAAAACAGTCTCGTTTCGTTTCGGGGAAATGAAAGAAGAAAAGAAAGAAAGAAAGAAAGATTTATTTGTAGCACACACACTTAAGAGAAATAACAAATAAAAAATAATAATAGCATGTAAACAAAAAAAACAAAGAAATATTACATAGAAAAAAGAATAAAACACAAAAAAATAATACCCATAGGGTGCGTTATAATGAATCCGAGGCAATTGATTTTCGGTAGAAATTTCAGTTGTGGAACTACGCATCTGTTATTTCCACCGAGGATAATGCGAAAGAAGCTGCGAAAGACTGGTTGATTGTTCCTTATAGGACACAGTGTTGTCCGAATTGTAGGAACTAAATGAGCCAAGAGTTGAAGCCTAGCTATAAGCCTGGCTTTCGCTGGCGTTGTCGTAGGGGAGCTTGCAATGTCACTTTAAATCCGTTAAAAAATACTTTTTTCGAACGCTAGCGTTCGTCGTAAGCGTCGTTTTTTTGGAAGCCCATATTGTCCGCAAGGACAATGTCACACAAGCCGCAAAAGACGCAGGGGTTTTCAAAAAAACGGCGATACAGGTGTATCATTTTCTGAGAGAGGTGTGTGAAGTAGCAGAATGTCATGACCGTGAAATGATCGGCGGTGACTGACGTCGTAGAAGTAAACGAAACGCACGGCTTATTCCTCTATCCCCCTGAAAAAACCCTCAGGGGGGAAAAGTGGAATCTATAAAAAAAAACCCAGAATTCCCCCACCACTGCGTCAAAAAAACGCTGCATTATCACCTCTTATGAACGGCGTGCATACAGAAACTATTTATTTATAACCTCTTTAGATAAAACCTCTTGATCGCTCTTGATTGATACACAGCCTAACTTAGACCTGTGTCATCTTCATCCAGGTTTGGCCCACGATGCATGCAATATTGTCCATCTCGCTGCTTGATGACCAACGTTTGTAGGTACCCAGTTTTTGAGCGCCATTCAGTTAGAGCGCCTTATTCCATCTCTCGTCACCTTGCCCTGCCAGGTGTCCTTCCATTATAGTTCCGTTATACGATTCCTAACATCTTTGAGCTTCACGGAAAAAAAAGACACTCTATATTTACTTCAACCAACAATACCATTATTCTTAAAAATATTGTTTAAAAGTGAGACATTATTATCTTAACTTTAAACATTATTCTTAATCAAAGAAATACACAATTATTAGATTAAGTATTTTTTTTTCTCATTATATATTCTAAAACCAAGAATCAGATGCTTGATTGTAAACTTTGTAGTATTAGATCAAGAAACTACAAGAGTATTAATCTAAGAAATTAATGTGTTTTCGTTTTAAAAATAAATACTCTTCCTTTAAGAATTTTAGATACTAGATGAAAAATAATAAAAAAATAAAGCGAGAGAGACAATATTATTCTTAATTTAAAAATAATTGATAAATGTATACTTACATTAAGAATTATATGCTTGAAGTGAACAAGATTATAAAGATTCTTTCACGGAGCAAATGTTTCTACATACAAGAATATATAGATACTCATTCATAGCATAACATTCTTGAAATGAACATAACAAAAACATTCAAGTTAAGCATATTTAATGTCTTCCGAGAAGAATCAGTATGATTAAAATAAGATGTTTAACGTCTTGCTTTTAAAATGACAAAATTTCTCATACTGAAACTATCAAATTATCAAGTAAAGATGACAATTCTTCATTGAAGAACTGAATTGAATTTGGTATTGATGAAAAAATATTCCCATTAAGAATGTGAAAGTCTAGTATGGAGAACGATTATTCTCGTTATTAAACAACTTGGCTGAACCGCTAAATTCTCTAAAACGAAGAGAATGTGTTTTAATTCGAGAATATTCTTCGTGTTTCAGACAAAGATAATGTTTCGTCAGTCAAGAATATATAGATACTCATTCATAGAATTACATTCTTGAAATGAACATAACAGAAACATTCAAGTTAAGCATATTTAAAGTCTTCCCAGAAGAATCAGTATGATTAAAATAAGATGTTTAACGTCTTGCTTTTAAAATGACAAAATTTCTCATACTGAAACTATCAAATTATCAAGTAAAGATGACAATTCTTCATTGAAGAACTGAATTAAATTTGGTATTGATGAAAAAATATTCCCATTAAGAATGTGAAAGTCTAGTATGGAGAACGATTATTCTCGTTATTAAACAATATTTTACTTGGCTGAACCGCTAAATTCTCTAAAACGAAGAGAATGTGTTTTAATTCGAGAATATTCCTCGTGTTTCAGACAAAGATAATGTTTCGTCAGTCAAGAATATATAGATACTCATTCATAGAATTACATTCTTGAAATGAACATAACAGAAACATTCAAGTTAAGCATATTTAAAGTCTTCCCAGAAGAATCAGTATGATTAAAATAAGATGTTTAAAGTCTTACATTAAAAATCTTAAAAAATTTCAAACTTAAATTATCAAATGAAGATTCTTCGTGTACCTATATGCATGCAGGTACCTGTTAACTTACCTACAGTAGAAACGTGGCCTGATCGGCCCATACCTAAGGTTTGGTTCAGATTTGTTTGGTAGCACAACCATTTAAAGATTAGGCATAGGTAGCGCTTATACTCTGAACATAACTAGAATAACCATATATTTTTTGGACAGAACCATCCGTAGAAAGAGTATACCTTTACCTACTTGTAGATTGGGCTTGTATATAAATAATAAGGTAGCTTGTTAGGTACCTACGCAAAACAAGACAAAAACTGGAAAATCTCGCTGATGCTATAGGTGTGGCTTTATAATAGCGTAAGTATTTAATTCACTAGTGATCAGAATCAGAGAAGAAAATAAGGGGTTGTTTAAGTTTGAGCTGAAATATTTGTCTGTTTCTTTGTTCATTGCCCACCTGATGTTAAGCGGTAACCTATGCCTATGAACAGTGCATTACCTCATAGGTCACGTCCACCTAGGACGCGCCCTATGTGGCATTGCACTGCGCCCGCCACCCTGAGACATAAAGGTGAAAAGTCTCATGTGCCTGTAATTTCACCGGCACCCTTACCCTTCAAACCGGAACACAGCAATGCGAGCACTACTGCTTGTCGGCAGAAATAGGTATGGTGGTAGTACTTCCCAGGATGACCTCTTTCACAAAAAAGCTCTACCACTAGGCACTGATTTTGTTTGCGAGATACAAAGACATCATT
Source organism: Operophtera brumata (assembly GCA_932527175.1). NCBI lineage: Eukaryota > Metazoa > Arthropoda > Insecta > Lepidoptera > Geometridae > Operophtera > Operophtera brumata. The sequence continues at coordinate 42,478,212 of OW052226.1, read as the reverse complement.
GAGGTTGCAGGAAGGCGGTGGATGAAGGCTGCTCAAGACCGTGCGTCATGTTATTCTAAGAGGGAGGCCTAGGCCTCGGATTTCTGTAGGCTGATGATGATGATGATGTTAAGTAGCTACGTGTAGTATTTAAGGACGTAATGTACCTACTTACACGTTTCTACAAAACCACCTTTATCTGAACTAATTACATTCATAATCTATGCGAGTATTCTAGCGCAGTAAGTATTGGAAATTTCTCTATGATTTATGATATAACATAAATCATATCATATCATAACATAACATAATCATATTTTTTGCAGCTAACTGTACCCATTCCAGGTCAATGAGTTAGCAGCAAAACTATTTTTTAAGGTTCCGTACCTTTAAAGTTATCAGTGAAACCATTGTAGGTAGGTACGATGACTCTCGTGGCTGCATGTCCGTCTCTCTGGACAAAAAAACTTTATTTTTTGTAAATTATACAGTTAGGTGATCCTATCACGGAAAAATAGCGTAAGTAAATACAAATTGCGTTTAATGGTATAGCTATTGTTAGGTATAGTTTCGCCATGTCTGTCCGTCTGTCTGTCTGTCCGCGACTTAGTTCAGAGACTCTTAGTACTAAAAACAAGTTGTTTTTGTTTGGATAACGCAAAAGAGGAATGTCCCCTGGACCAAAGACATTAATTATAGAGGTCGCAGGAAGGAGGTGGATGGAGGTGGCTCAAGATCGTTCGTTGTGGCATTCTATAGGGGAAGCCTAATTATGTTCAGCAGTGGACTTCCTTCTGTAGGCTTATGATGATGATGATGATGAAATTTACTTGATGAAGTTGTTAGTTGTGTCAATCAGGAAAGCACCTTCTTATTCCGCAAAACCATACAATGCGCGTGGCCCAACACGAACTTTGACATTTTTATTGCATTTAAAAAGCTCTGGTTTATGAGTCCGGCCTGACTGTGATAAATTACTGTAAAGATAATATAGGTATTAACATTCTACTGCACCAAGCCAGGTATCAACATCATCAGCAGCAGCCTTCCACTGCTGAACGAGTCTTCTTCCATAGAATGCAATGGAGGATTTTTCATAATAAGTCGGTAGGTACCTACCTACCTAACTACAATTGGCAGGCGGATTGGTGATCGCGGTATTATTGCAGTGTAAAAATCTACTTATACTCAGACTGTGGTAAGTATTATAAATGTTGAGAACTCAGGTGGATGTTGCTGTCCAACACCAGGGCTTGGGCAGTGGCGAACCGCTGGTGTAGTTTTAGACAGTGCTTAGGTACGACATCCACGCGACGAGAACGATTAAGTATTATTTGGCTGGATACATATCTACCTACCACGGCTTATTACTGGTTACCTGAAAGTACCTACGAAACCAATAATTTAAAATTTGCTGTGGTATGTCCGGCCCCTCCCTCCATCTCCTCCCGTGGAGCCATACTGGGCCCGAGTTAAAACTTTCCTCGAACAACTAACAAGTAAAATTATTATTATTTGATTCTGTAAGTATTCAAGAATTGAATTCTTGAATGCCTGTAGTGAGGAAGGCAACGATAATGTTGCCCCCTTAAAAAAAAAATATAGATTTTTAGTTTTGTTACATTTTTGATTGCATTATGAACTCTTCACGTGAGTAACGGTTAATTCCTTGTTATTATCTAACCTATAGGTACCTATTTTCATTTTCAAATACATATTATGTACTACCTACGAATTACGTAATTACCGTATGTTATTATCAATATTGTTACTATGTAGAAATAAAGTAGGTAAGTATTTAGGTAGGTACTCTACCTACTATTATTTAGGGTGTAATTTAGAGCGATTCCAAATAAGATATTTATTCTGTGACGTAAGTTGGTAGATCGGTTCGTGTACGGCAGTACGACCGCCGGTGCCGTGGTTTATCTAGCCTAAGAAAAGACCCATGCTGTACATTATCTAACCATAATATCAAGACAAGACAGCCAATGAAGAGCGTGTATTTTGTTAGACACCGAGCTTTACCGTAGTGCGCAACTCGTGAATTCACCCCGTGATTCACTTCATGAGTTCGCTGAGCCACGGCCACGACTGACCTTAAGCCCGCTGTACACATTAGGCCAACATGTCGGGCCAAAATGATGCATCCCCAAGGTTGCTGTTTACACATTGGCTAACTGATCATTCTGCATTGGCGCTTCGATGAAAGATGGACGTAGAAGTTGTTGCAGCCGCGGATTTTTTATTTATACAGTGCGTTTATATTACGTACATGTGCACCAAAGTAGAGTGATTGAAAATAAATGGCGCAAAGGAAGGTGGTGGATGGTGACTCACGCGCAACAGTACTGTCTCCGGCGCTGACGAGTAACAACGAATTGAACAAGACGCTAACGTGTGAACGCTGTTTGCGGAGCGCGCCAAGATTCTTTGATGTGTGCACAAAAAACCGACACTATTCGGTTGGCCTGCCAATGTTGGCGCCAACTAGACCAATTAGCTAAGCATACCGCCAAGTAGCTCTCTACACATTGGCCCAATGTTTATTATAGGTGTATGTAACCCTGAAATAATGTGATTTAAATTAAATTTATTATAATAAATAAATAATACATAAAATAGCCTTTATTTCCCAAATTACAAATATTTACATAAAATTCATATTTTTCTTCAATTTTAGTATTAATTATATAAATTAATATGATTCTATAATCTAGGTACTTATTATAATACTAAAACTTGGGCACCGAAAAATGAGTGTAGGCCTCCTCCGTGCGATTCCAATCCTTACGATCCTGAGCGAGTCGAGTCAGAGTCGAGTACATTTATTATATGTAACCTATATATCAGTTTAGCTGTTACCGAAACATTTATCCATGTTTGAATCAATCGTTTAGTATAAAAAAAAATATTCTTATAACCATGTTTATACCGGTTGCAGCAAAATATTTAATAGGTGGCCACCCTTTTCGTTGGTGGCGCCCTCGAATCATTCTACAGATAAGTTGGTTGGCTGGTGTAACTATAGTTTTTAGTTTTGGATCATTCATCCACGGTTGGTAGATTGGGGGTTTTTTTCGCAATTTCGGGGAATTATCTTGGGGAAATTTTGGGGAAACGAAATCCTTGGGGAAATGTTTTTTTTTTTTTTTATACTACTTGGATGACGGATCAAGCAAGAGGCCCACCTGATGTTAAGCGGTAACCTCTGCCTATGAACAGTGCATTACCTCATAGATCACGTCCACCTAGGACACAACCTATGTGGCATTGCACTGCGCCCACCACCCTGAGACATAAAGATGAAAAGTCTCATGTGCCTGTATTTTCACCGGCACCCTTACCCTTCAAACCGGAACACAGCAATGCGAGCACTACTGCTTTGCACTCATAACCTTACCAACAAATTACCCCCCCCCCCCCAACCAAATTTCATGAAAATCGGATTATAAATACACACAAACATACATACATAAATACAAACGACAATTATTCCAAGTTGACTCACTTTTTGTGACAAGTTTAAATGAAGACGAAGTTGTAGAAGTTTTGAACATCATCCACGTTTCAGCATGATGTTCAAAACTTCTGACACTTCGTCTCTGCTTATAAATATGTTCATATGATATAAATAATACTATGCATAATATTCCTTTTGTTTTATTAATTGGTTAAAAAAATATTGGGGAAAAGAGTTTCAAAACGTATCATTTTGGGGAAAAAAAAATGTGAATATGGGGAAAATTCAGAAACTCGATCTAGCAACCCCATCATTCTTTCTTTCTTTGATCTGTGGTAGCGAGCGTTGGCGGACGTTTTTGTGCGGTGCGGTAGTGATCTAATTGCTAATTTTTATTCAATTTGTATTAGATTCTTGTCGTTTGATGTGTAAAATCATTAAATCAACCGTATTCAGATTAAAATAACTGGGGTGTAAGGGGGGCCCCAACATCTAGCCCCCAAGCCAACCTCACCTGCACGTGGTGCACCCTGCTAATATACCAACGAGGCTCTGGTGACTCACCAAAACGCACTGGCCAGCGTGCCAGCGTCCAGAATCTATCTGAATAGTACCTACGTGTGTGTAAAATAAAGATTAAAAATAAAAAAAAAAACCGGCCTGTTTTGCTTAAAATCAAAATGGAGGACCTACTAATGAATTGGGGCATACCTTTGGAAATCATACAGAAATTTTGTGGTAAGTAGGTTTATTCCCATGTTGTAATGATTGTATATAAGCGAAAGGAACGTTTTCTATGGTGTTTCTATGTTATTAAAATAAATCTATACATAGCATAGCTAGGTATGTCAGTCGTAGAATTTGATTCTTGGTTGCAGGTCTTCGATAACAGATTTTCAGGTGATCAACACAACCTACCTTTAATATGTAGGTATGTTTGTGATGATGTTTGTATTCATCGCTGAGCTCATGATAAGTTAAATAGGTACCTATCAGCACAAGTTGTTGATGCTTACGCTAATAAGATTTATACATAGAATATTTTTTATCTGTTATTAATGTTGGTTTTGTTTCAGATAATTGTATAACAACTGACCAATTAAAAGATGTCATACAAGGAGATCTTCTGAAAGAATTATGCCCACCTATAGGTGTACGTATAAAAATTAAGAACAAAATAGATGAATACCTCACTTCTATGGTATGTACCTATATTAATTATTATTTTATTCGCCTCAGGTACTTAGGTGTACTGTTCTGTGTCTGGCCTTAGAATAGGTAGACCCCTCCGTCTCTTCCAGTGGATGACGTAAAAGCGGACTAAGGTCTGAGTACCCTACATAATACTGCGATCACCAATCTGCCTGCCAAGCGTGGTGATTATGGCCAATCCCCCATTGCATTCATTCGGGGAGGCCTCGTCCAGTGCCAGTGTTAGTGGTGACGACTCAGGTAGCTAAGTGATGTTTAAGCATTCATCGCTGAGCCTATGATAAGATCCATACCCTAGAACAGGACAAATATTTGTAATAAACGGTGGACGGTGGACTGATAAAAATGAGACCAAGCACTGCTAGGATACTTACTTAGAAAGAAATCTGTTCGCAGATCAGTTTCGGGCAATGCAATAAAAAAAAACAGATGTTTTTTCTTTATCCATCCATGCTAATGGTGCTTTCTTTTTCAGACTGAGACTGTGACCACGTGTGACGAAGTCAGATCAGATGCAATTGACATTGACAACATAAGCATTACTGAACTATATGTGCCGAAACCTACCCTCCCATATTTTGAATTGAAAACACTTTTGATGACTTCACCTTGTGGAAAATCTATTCTCAAATACTATGAAGTGAATAATTCATTATGTAATAAACATAGGAACCAGTTGACGGAAATAATAATGCGCCATATATTTACATACATTGTAAATAAGTGAGTATGTCATATTAATACCTATACCTACACTGTTATTGAAGGACTCTGCACACCGTCAATTAAAATCACATCACCAGCCTTTTCCACTGCTGGACGAGGCGTCTAGCATGAAATGCAATGGGAGGATTTGCAAAAATCACCACGCTTGGCCGGCGGATTGGTAATAGCAGTATTATGTTGAGTTCTCGGGTGGATGCTGCTACCCATCCCCTGGTGTAATCCCTTTGTCAACTTTAATGATATCTAAGGGACAGCACTGCTTATAAATGAAAGTTGGTCATATTCCAATGCGACAGACAGAAAGACACGAGTGATCCTGTAATGGTTTTGTATTTGGGTACCCTTTTGAGGTACGGAACCCTAGAAAGTAATGGCCAAGGATTTTGATAATTTATTATGCTCAATTACGATACTTTTTGCAAGCTCTTATTTAACTTGCAATGTATTTTTGTTCGGTTGTCAAGTTCTAATGACAACACAATGACCATGGGTTCATTTTGATCAGCACACGGTCCCGATCACTAATTTTATAAAAGCTTGTACTAGTACATACTGAAAAATATTTTTTTCAACATAAAACTTATTTACAGCCACATTACTTATGAAGAGTACAATGTCTTATCTGCCAAAATAATAACGTTATTTCCGGCTGAAAACATAGGCACATATTTTGTACCTGCTATTAAAAAAAGGCAATCCATTAGCGGTAAACCTGTATTTGCCAGAGGAAAATTGGTAGATAAAGTGAGAAATATACTTTACAAATCTGGGGAACGTAAAAGAAAGAAAAACGAAGATAAAGAAAATGATGACGATACCGTTAATAAAAAAATTGTACAGGATTTGAAAGGTTTTTTTACATGTTTTATTTTGGTAGAATCGTAGCATAGTCGTTAGTTGTATTATTTATTGATTTATAGACAAGCAGCTTGCATTGTGGTGGCTCCTGATAGCCGGGGCTGACTTTGGAAGTGGTTGAACATACATAGATGTTCACTTTCTGGAACAACTTATAATTATCTTCCAAGCCTGATCTTATCCGCTATTAGATTAGTTTAAATATTATTTGTTTATAATAAATATCCTATATAAGTATATCTTTACAGTATCATATAGAGTATAATAATGTAGAACAGAACTCCTGCCATTCTGGGTGCACAATGTTTGTGATGAAACCTGCATACATAAAAATCACTAGGCTTAGAAATTGCTTTCATTCAAAAGAATAATAATTAATAATGCACAATGGTTAGATTGCAAACATTTTGCATACAAAAAAGGACTGCAGTGTGAGTAGATTATTTATTATTTAGATTACACATATATTTGCCCAATCGAATTGTGTATGATTGGAACCGGTAACCGGACTCAGTGATCATGCCCCCTCAGTAAATTCTTTCAAAAATAGACTTGACAAACATTTAAAGTGCACTGATAACGACTAATATATACACGCATCAGCTCTGAGAGCTGGCTGTGTATTATAAATAAAAAAACATAGATTGGTATTAAACCTCTGTTATATATACTATAACAGATCTCAGATTTGTGTATTTACTATTTCAGATCAAAATGAAGATAAAATTGCATGGCTGAAAAATAATATTGAGCCGTGGCAGCAAGTATTAGATTATTGGACCGAAACATATGACATACGCAGCGCTACGAATTATGAAACAGTGGCAGATTTCGTCAACGAATGGAACATTCTCAACGATGTCCGAGGAGAGGCATTGGTGAGTTGAATGCTTTTTATGCTTAGCTGGACGCTCGATGTCCCCTTGCGACGGGTTTGATGAGTGGCCGCATCACCCGACATGTCAGCCGCAGAGGATAGGTAGAGCGCTCCACCACATTACCGGCACTCCTCTCTCGCCTCGGCCACCAACCCTTAGCAGCGGTGCCGCCCATTCTGGACTTGGAGGCAAAGCCGAGAGGAGCGTCCCCGTCTCACCTCTTAGCCGAAAGCATCCAACCTGCAGATATGATGACCTCTGTGGCGCGGTTGGTGAGTAGCCGGCTAAGATGCGGGAGAATGCGCATTTAATTCCCGCCGCGGGACAAATATTTGTATGATCTGCAAATATTTGTTCCGGATCTGGGTGTTGTAGTACCATGGTACTCATAGTTCCTGATACCCACGAGAATCCTTGTGTGTTAGGTTATTGTGTTGATGTGGGCTCTTTATATCTCCTTTCTGGCGTTCTCTTAGAGAATACAAAGCAATAGGATTCCAGTAGGGCTTGATGATGTAATTTATTCAGAATAATATGTTTTGTAAGTGTTTATAATTAATTATTTACATTTCAGATCAACATTGATTTTGATAAGAAATATCCCAATAGCAATACATCATTTTTCTTGAAGTGGACCTCCTTCTTCGATAAAGTAATAGAATTAAAAAAGGCCTCTATCAAAGACGAAAGTATATTAAATGATTTGGAAGAACTAAAGCTGGAGATTGAAAATGGTATGTGGAACAAACACCAAGACTAAATTTACTTATTTTGTCAATACCTTCTCTGTATAACATTAGATGTCGTAACATTCATGCCCAGTCCCCCACCTTTTTGGGACCTATCGGAGGACAGCATGAAAAATTATTCTCAATATCCTCCAGTGGAAACCCATACAATTATACTGGCTAAAATTATTTGCTAGATTTCAGGCCTTAACAGTAATTTTCTATTATGGTTTCAGATAAGAAGGCGATCAAACAAATCATGCTGCTTTGCCGGTTGATACCGCCAAAAGGCAGGTTAAATAGGAAAGTCAAGTTTTCTACCATTGAATGCATAGAAGGCATAGTAGTGAACGTTGCGGTAAGTGTAAAGTTGTATAATAGCATGTAGTAAGTGATGTAAGTAGTAGTAGAACTTTTTTTGTGAAAGAGTTCGTCCGGGGAAGTACTACCACCATATACCTATTTCTGCCGCAAAGCAGTGTTGCTTGCATTGCTGTGTTCCGGTTTGAAGGGTATGGGGCCATCTGCTTGATCCGCCATATCAAGTAGTATTTTTTTTTTTTAATTTAATAAGCGAAACTAGTTATCTGAGGTGACTTGGAAGAATCGTTAATCACGATCTTCATGATCGGGGTAGATAGATAGTATTGGACTGCGTACAATTGGTAGGTAATATTATGAGCTGGGGGGGGGGGGGGGGGGGGGGGGTGTTGTCCTAGGGTGGAATTACCCTAGAGGATTTTTTTTTTTTACATTTTCGATTTAACCTTATATCTCAGAAACTACATAATACCACAGATAAAATAATACTATGATAATAGTAACAAAAAATATTAAAAATAATTCTGAAATTAACAAAAAATATTTAAAATGTAACATAACAACTAAGGACTAAGGGACTTTCATACGACACCCTACTTATCTGATTACCTCACTTTTATTTGTTTACCCCCCCTCTTGGACTCCATTATCTCAACCAAACCCCGACTGTTCTTTTTTATACAACTTTGTATGACGGGTCTAGCAGATGGCCCACCTGATGTTAAGTGGTAACCTCTGCCTATGAACAATGCATTACCTCATAGGTCACGTCCACCTAGGACGCGCCCTATGTGGCATTGCACTGCGCCCGCCACCCTGAGACATAAAGGTGAAAAGTCTCATGCGTGCCTGTAATTTCACCCGCACCCATACCCTTCAAACCGAAATACAGCAATGCGAGCACTACTGCTTTGCACTCATAACCTTACCAACAAATTACCCCCCCCCCCCCCCCCCCCCCCCCAACCAAATTTCATGAAGATCGGATTATAAATACACACAAACATACATACATAAATACAAACGACAATTATTCCAAGTTGACTCACTCAGTACCGATAACCAAACAAAATGATTATTTTTAAAACAAGTATTCTTTGATACTTCTATGCCTTGTTAAAAAACTGGTAATTATAATATTGAAAATCTTTTCAGAAACCTGGTGATATACAGTCGACTATTGAAGATATTGCAAAACAGGCAAAGAATAACAAAACTACAGTCCAGCCGTTCATCGTGACCAATGAATTAGAGACAACTGATGCATCATTTTATCTGGTGATCGACACCATTAAATATAATTTTACATCAGCAACGAAAGCGCTTGATACTCTATTTAAGTGCTATCACACACTACATGCCTCTTACCCCAGGGCATCTGATCATATCTATTTGTTAATACAGAGAGGTGTGTATGGTATAAAAACTAAATATGATAACGTTGTGCCATATATAACTGATATATTGGCTTTACACTGAATCTCAGAATGTTACGCATTGCTTAGAACTTGCCTAAATATGAAGTGCCATAAATGTTATGTCAATTTAGACAATATAAATTCATACTTTACCCATTTACGTTATGTTCATAACGTCACTGATTATTTCAGATGTCCATATGAAAATTGTACCAGAACTAGGGTTTGTTCCCGGGAATTCTCGTCCCGGGAATTCCCGGGAAATCGGTCGGTCTCGTACCCGGGAAATTCAGCTCGAGAAAAGTCGAGACATCGAGAAGTTTAAATAAACATTTTTACGCTTAGCTTTCTTTGTAAATGCGAGGCGGCAGCGGCATCCTTTGACAGCACGGCTCGTGTCTGTCGGTATCCTTTGTTTTTGCCGACAAACGCAAGCGCGACGCGGCCCCAGTTGTATTTTGTTCATTCGTGTTTCAACTCCCGCCGTGTTCGGATCGGTCGGACGGATCATAAACCCAGCATAGTGAGTGTATTTACTATTTAGTGACGCACGCACGAGTAATAGAATCGCAGAACAAACAGGTAAGTATTGTTATTATTTATTTAAATAGTTCAAGTGTTTGTTTTGTTTTGTAAGTACTTTTGTATTAAAACCAAAATAATATTTTTGTTTAAAATGAATAGGTATGTTAAAGAAATAAAACTTTTGTTTTTAATCAAATAAGAGAATTGTTAGTGCATAAATATTTACCGATTTCATTAATTGCATTTGTATTGCAGATGTTGTAATAATCCCACAAAAGCCTAAAGTTCTAAACTAAACACATAATATTAAGACGTTGTTTTATGGCAATTTATCTACTACAAATAACACAAAACGTATCCAACCAATCCTACCAAACGTAGTATACAAAAGGACACAGCTATTTTTTCATCATCATCATCAGCCTAACCTAACCACATCAACCCCCTGCTGGGCATAGGCCTCCCCACTGTTGCGTCAGCTATTTTGTCGGTACTAAACTAAAATACTTACTAATTCTTGAACTGTTTGTTATAGATTTTACAACTAATGAACCAAAATGGAAACTTCCAAAGTTTGGAAATATTTCAAGAAAAATAAGGACGCCTCAAATGCGCAATGTCTAAAATGTCCTAAAACCATAGCCTGTAAAGGATCAAACACAAGCGGACTAGTGAGGCATTTAGCTCATGTACACAAAATTGATGAAAGATCCACCGAGGTTCAAATGGACACAGAAGAAGCATCTACCAGTTCGTCTAGTTCCGGGGTGACGGCACCAAAAAAATTAAGAAGTGATTTTGAAACTATGCACGTACAGCAAACACTGAAATTTGACGTTCAACCCAGAAAATCGTTAGGTGAAATTTTAGCTAAACTTTCAGCCCAAGATGGTTTTACTATAAGAGGCATTACTAAAAGTGAATTTATCCGTGAATCACTTGCTGCCAAGGGGTATAAACTTCCAAAGACCCAAACCGAAGTTATGAACCTAATATTGAAGTTTTATGATGAAAAGGAGAAAGAGATGATAAAAGAGCTTTCTCAGCTTTGCACATCAGGAAACCGGCTAAGTGTGACAATTGACGAGTGGACGAGCATACGAAACAGACGATATTTTAGCGTCTGTGTTCATACAGCAGAGGCAAAAGTTTACAATTTGGGGCTAGTTTACATACCCGGAAAATGCGGTGCCGCAGAGGTTAGAGAAATAGTAGAGGAGCGTTTGAAATACTTTGGGGTAAATTTCGAGCATTATGTCTTGGCCGTAACAAGCGACGGGCCAAATGTTATGAAAAAATTTGGCAGAGAGAGCCCCTGTGAGATGGTCCTCTGTGTAAACCATGCCATCCATTTGGCTATTCTTGATACCTTTTGCAAAAAAAAAACAGTAACTACAGTTGCTAGAAGAAACACACCTGTTAGCGACGATGAACACAGCAGCTCTGATGAAGCCAGCACTGATAACGATGACGAAGAATCTGATGATGAATCTATATTGCAGGCATTGCAGCCTATTGACGACATAAACAAAGTGCTAAATGAGACCCGTTCGATCATAAGATTTTTCAGAAAGAGTCCCCTTAGAAATATCACACTACAAAAACATGTGAAGACTGAATTCGGGGCCGAACTAGTCTTATTACAGGATGTCAGAACTAGGTGGAATTCAATGCTAACAATGATTGAGCGTTTCTTGAAGTTAAAAAATTCCATTCAAAAAGCCTTGATTGATTTAGATAGCATTTAAATGGAACGAGGAAAATATTCCTATACTACAAAAATTGCGGTTGATATTGACGCCAACTAAACTTGCAGTTGAAGCATTGAGCAGACAAGATGCCAATTTACTAACTGCAGAGGCTATAACAGATGTGTTGCTAAAACAATTAGAAAGTATCGTCGACCCTTTGGCTCTTCAGTTAGTAGAATCTCTTAAAATGAAAATATCAGATCGTCGGAATACACCTCTAATATCGCTGCTACGCTACCTAAACAGCCCCGATAATTTTATTCTCAAAAAGAGTGCTTATTTTACCGATAATAGCAAGACATTTTTAATTGGATACGCTGAAGACTTATTCAATCGTCTATACCCCACTGTTCCCACTACTACAGAACCTTCGGCAGGAAATAATTCAGAAGTTGTCGAAGCAGGCGTAAGCGAATCAGAAACTGAACAAGACAGCTTTGCAGCTCAATTAGAGAGAGCAATAAAAGGTGTTTCGAGAAATCGTGAATCAACTAATGCTGTGGTGCTTTCCAAATCAATTATAAAAAAAGAGTTTTTGCTATTTGAAAAAACAGGCAAGCGGACCCCTAATCTGGAAACACTATACAAAGCATTAATTTCAGTCAAGCCGACTTCAACAGAAAATGAAAGGGTATTTTCCATATCGGGAAATGTGGTCAGTAAGATTAGGAGCCGGCTGTCTGATAAATCTATTAATGCTTTGGTTTATCTTAAGGCATATTTCATAAGAATTAATAAGCAGGCTTAAAGACAGTTATATTTTTCGTATTAATAGTAGATAGATATCTCTTATTTAATTACATTAAAACTGCCAAAAATTGTGATACCATACCACCCACATAGTGAGATTAGTGAGTGATCTTTAGTTATGATGAGAAAAATTATGATTGTTTTAAGCTGATTGTTAACAGAGATTTTGTTTTTTATTACAGATTAGTGAGATGAGATTAGTTATGATAAGGAGAAGAAGTATGATTGTTTTTAGTTAGCAATTTTGTTTTGAGCTGATTTTTTATTGAGAACTTGTTTTTTTTGTTAAAAATTATGTTGATTTTTTTCATGTAAAATAAACACAGTTAAATTAAAGACTCTTTTTATTAATTAAACAAAAATTTAGACGTATTTTATTTTTTCTCGACAACCCGAGAAGACCCGAGAAATCAGGCTCGAGAAGTCTCGACACCCGAGAACTAAAAAACTTCGAGAAATCGGAAACCCTAAGAACTTACCAATTGAAAAATTCAATGAAAAAGCATTACATTAATAGTCATGACATCAATAACTCTGTTTTAGAACCAACCTTGCACGATTTACATGTCGAAGATACAAAACAATTATGTGACTCTCCAATACAAACAAATAGTAGAGTTCCAGTTGATAACGATAATACATTTACGTCTAAACAAGTCGAAGAAAACTCATTGAACCAATTTAAACTTGAATTAAATGATGCAATGCTGGGGTTTGTTTCACAATTATACAATATATCCAATTTGCCAAGAAGCGTCATTCAGACTTTTATAGAGTTAATATCTGTGCTATTAGAATCAAAAGCCTTTGTTACGTTGAGAAATTGCTTAAAAACTTTGAGTGAGGAAACCTCAAAGATGTTGATCTTAATAAAAGATGTACTCACTAGCTTAGATACCGATTATAAAAGAATGGCTAGACTAAAAAATACAATGTCATATGTTAAACCAATTCCAAACTCAGTTGGAGTTTCCCATGAAAATAAACTTAGAAATGGAAGTGTTCATCTGGTTTTAGACAACAAAACATCATTTTTAATGCCAATACGTACAAATCTACAGATATTTCTTGAGTCACCTGATGTATTAGAATTAATATTAAGTTATCAAGAAAAAGTATCTACTGAAACGAATATCCTAAGATATATAGTGAATGGTTCTTGTTGGCAAAGTACCGTAAAAGATCATTTCAATGAAGACATAGTTTTACCCTTGACAGTATACTTTGACGATTTTGAGTCCGGAAATCCCTTGGGAAGTCATGCAGGTAACCAAAAAATTGGCGTGGTTTATATATATAGCTACAATACCCCCACATTTAAATAGTCGTCTAGAAAATGTATTACCAGCACTCATTTTTAAATCTCGGGATAGAACTAACTTTGGTAATTCCGCAGTTTTTGGCCCTCTTATAAAAGAATTAATTTTCTTACAAACAGACGGCATTAAGATTAAATTGAATGAAAGTAGTATTGCTGTAAAATTCTGTATTGCTAATATATCTGGTGACAACTTGGGTATTCACTCCATCCTAGGATTTCATGAAAGTTTCTCGTCAAATAATTTTTGTAGATTTTGCACGACGACCAAAAATTACACAAAAACAGACACCATAGAACGTACTGAACATATTCGTATTGAAAGAGACTATAATTTACATTTCAATAGTAATTTAGGCATCAAAGAAGAATGCATTTGGCACTCATTACATTTTCATGTGTATAAAAACTTAACTTGTGACGTAATGCACGATTTGTGCGAAGGTGTTCATCGATATGACATGTGCATGATAATTACTAAGCTACTGGAGAAAGAATACTTTACACTATCTCATTTAAACGGTAGGATAAAATATTTTACGCATTCAAGTTCTGAAAAAAATAGTCCTCCACCAATTTCAAGACAAAAACTATCAAATAGTACTTTAGTTTTCTCAGCATCCGAGATGTTATATTTTGTACGAAAATTAAGATTTTTTGTCGGTGATTTGGTTCCAGAAAACGACTCAATTTGGTTAAACTATTTGCGTTTATTTGAAATAACACAAATTTTAACATCCCAAACGCTTTCTTTCGAATGATTAGACTATGTTAAAAATTTGATTGAAACATATATTGAAAACTTAGTGAGTGATTTTAATTGTTCACTAAAGCCGAAACATCATTTTCTTCTTCATTATCCAAGAATAATCCGCGCATTAGGTCCTCCGATATTGGTCAGTGCTTTTAAATTTGAAGCAAAGCATAAGGAATTAAAAAGAATAGCGCAATCGATTTCAAACCGCAAAAAATTTCCTAAAACTCTTGCAACTAGACTTCAATTAAAAGTTTGTCATAAGCTGTGGGCTAAAACAGGATTAGACAATCGGCTTAAAGTTGGAAAACCGTGTACTGCTGGTGCATTAAAATTGCCACAGAACTTAAAACAAGATGAGTACCATTGCGTTGATTTTGTTGAAATGAATGGTATAAAATACTGTCAAATGGACACCCTCTTATATAGGTATGAAAATGACAATCCGTTATTTTATAAAATTCTAAACGTATTCTTGAAAGAAAGTAATAGTCTTCAAGTATATTTTTTATGTGAAGTATTGGAGACATTAGGTTACAATGCTCATTTTATGGCATATCATGTAGAAAAGTCCAATGAAACTCAGTTCATTTTCTTAAATGATTGTCATAGTGTCATACCAAATGTAAACATAAAATGGATCAAAGTGATTATGTTGACTTACAAATATAATAATACTCCACTATTTGTTAACAACCATAAAAAAAGTTTTATTATTTTGGTATTGTATACAGAGTGTAACATAATATGCCTATAACCCCGGGGAAGGGGTGTTCTACACATCAAGGCGAATAACTTTAGTTCTACCAACTTTTAAATTTCGCAGTTTTTAATTCATGAAATGTCACGTAAACATCCTGAAATTCCTCAAGAAATGTTCCTAACACAGCATGAGGATGTTACGGTACGTTATGGTACCGTAGGGCCGCCCCACGTTGTGCTAGGTACATTTCTGGAGGAGTTTCAGGAATTTATTGCAGAATTTCAGGATTTTTACAAGGCATTTCATGAAATTCGATGTTTTTACTTCGAATTTAAAAAAGTCTTCAAACTTAAGTTGTTCGCCATGATGTGTAAAATACCCCCTCCCCGGGGTTGACTGTTGAGATGATGCCGGGTCACCAACCTGCAACTCCGATTAACTCCTCTGGTTATACCGGTTCCAGCCCTCGCTTAGCGTATCATAGTCATAGTTAATTTAATTGACATAGTGTTATGCCAAATTTCAAATAAATGCCATAATAGTTAAATAACACTTTTGTACAATAGCTGCATAATTGCTAAGTTACATTATGCTTGTAACTACTATTAAAAAGTTACTATTTTTATAGTTCTTATTTGTTACTTTGTTTTAGTTAAATGCCATTTTTAATTCATTGTACAACTTAGTTTAAGTAATCAAAAAAAATGAGTAGGCACTATTCTGATAGCAAATCTTTTACAAGGGTTAGTTCCCAAGTCCTCTTCAGATAGGTATCCCATTTGAAGCGGAAATAATATTGGCCATTTATCTACCTCTTCTATAAGGCGACCATTATGTCTCATTCACACAGTATCTGTTAAAATTGTAATAATATAGTAATGATTTCCGCTTCAAAGGAGATATCCAAAGGGGATTTCGGAACTTACCTTTAAGTACTTTAAAATGTTCTTGTATTAAGTAGTTTCTATAGTTGATACTATTTTTGTAACTCTTCACAACGATACAATATTGCAAAGGTGAGTATAAATAAATCATGACATTTACTTTAAATATGACTTTCATTTATTTAAATTGACCCGGTCAGATGAGAATGTAATTTATTGAATTGTTAACTGTTGTTGAATTGTTTTTGTTGTAAACTATTTGTATAATTTTTATTTTCAGACAAGGTATTCTATTAAGAATAGATATTGGGCATATTACTTTGAAACACGTACGTAATAGGTAAAATTTAAAATATTATTTGTTGAAGGTTTAACTATATTTTTTAGCATTAATTTATCTTGTTTACGCCTTATTTCTAGCTCTTGCAGACAATACTTTGCATAGTTGGCCGTTTCCCTGTCATAGAAACGCCACATTATGCAAGAAGTTTCTGCAGGAGCTATAAATTAGACCTAAATAGGATAATTTGATGCTCACCTGAAGAAAAAATATTGTTTACAATTCAAGAAACTATATTTTCAATTGAACCTAGTACGTGTTTTAAAGTAATATGCACAATATCTTGCATTGAGAATATTTTGTTTTAAATCGAGCATTTGATACCATCCAATGGAGACACTCTTTAACACAAGAAATTACATTCTCAGAACAAAAACACAAGCTCTTCGAAGAACAATCAATATTGATTCAAATTAAAACTATGTTTTTTGGATGAAGACAAAATTTAATTTATTACAAGAAATTGAGTTCTCAAATTAAAACAAATATATACTACGAATAAGAATAATCCTGATTCAACCAATGTTAAGGTTTACTTGGAATGAAACTAAGTTTTATTGTATGAAGGCGTAAGTTCTCTTTTAGGAAGAACAGACTGTTTTAATTGAAAAATATGATATACTTCAATCAATAATCAATTCTATTTAACATGAAAATATGATATACTTCAATCAACAATCAATTCTATTTAATCTGAGAATATGATATAGTTCAATCAATAATCAATTCTATTTAATCGGAGAGTATGATATAGTTCAATCAATAATCAATTCTATTTAATCGGAGAATATCATATACTTCACTCAATAATCAATTCTATTTCATCTGAGAATATGATATAGTTCAATCAATAATCAATTCTATTTAATCGGAGAATATCATATACTTCACTCAATAATCAATTCTTTAATTCTGAGAATACGATATGCTTCAATCAATAATCAATTCTATTTAATCGGAGAATATCATATACTTCATCCAAAAATCAATTCTTTTAATCTGAGAATACGATATGCTTCAATCAATAATCAATTCTATTTAATCGGAGAATATCATATACTTCATCCAAAAATCAATTCTTTTAATCTGAGAATACGATATGCTTCAATCAATAATCAATTCTATAGAATCTGAGAATATGATAACTACAAATAAAAATTGCTTTTATTGAATAAAGACAGATTTAGTATAATTACAAGAAACTGAAGTATTAAGGCAAAAATTACTTCACTTTGTTTAAGAATAAATTGTTTTAATTGAAAAATATGATTTATTTAATTTTAAAATAAGTTTTTTCGATGGAAACATATTGATTCTTAATATAATAATGGTATTCTCAAATTAAAATACTACTGTCTTTAAATAATAATATATTCGTTCCTTAAGAATATGATACTTAAAATAAAACAAGCTTTTATTGAATTAAGACAAGTGATCATTAGTACAAGTAAATGCTGTCTTGTTCTAAGAATACCATATGCTTAAATGTTGGTAAATTTATAATTAATGCGACATTGGGTTAGTTTAATACTAAGAATACTGATATTCTTGGGATAGAATCAAAAATCTTATACTCAGATTGAAACAGTACATTTGAAACAATAATATGCTAAAGTGAAGAATACATTGTTTAGGCCATATATAAATCATTATTATTCTTGACCAATAGATATTCTCTTCGTTGGAGAATAGTTTTTTTTCCGTGTTCGTTCGACTTTGTATCTTGACATCGGAAACAGTCTATAGGCTTAATACCAAGCATGATGCGCTGGATGGCTCTCTGTGCTACTCTCACTCTGTACACAGCGTCCTGCGTGAGCTCCTATGCTTCAGTACCATAACTCATGGTCATAAGGCATAACAAACAGTAGGTAGGTATACAATGTCGGGTCTTTGGAATTTCAGTGGACTTAAGAATGTTATCCAGTTTATCATTTTGATAAGCATACGGTTCCAATCACTTATTTATAAAAAAAAATGGAAAACTTATTTAGTTGAAGTTAAAATATTATCCTATTGATAAACCCTAACATTGACGAATTGGTGGTCCGGTGAGTGTGCTGAATTCAGATTATAAAATTATTGTTTTTCTCAATTTCAGGAACACCATGTTTAAGGACCTGAAAAGGAGGGCTGCCTCGGAAACAATTACGTTAAATGCAATTTATGAGGAGGAAGCAGCCAGGTACCATTTTTATTTTTAGATGATCCCTCGCTGTATTGATCCCATGATGATATCATGGCGAAAGCTTCAATTGTACAACCGGGGGTGAGCTCACTAATGGGAAATGGGACCACTAGTAGTTTGTCATCCTTACACACTCGAAATATTTAAATCATTCAAGTCCGAAGTATAATTTTGAGTCTTTTTATTAACCCCCGACGCAGAAACGACGTGGTGTTATAAGTTTGACGTGTCTGTGTGTGTGCGCGTGTGTGTTTGTGTGTGCGTGTGTGTGTGTCATTGCGATTAGGGTTTTTTAATTTTTACAAAATTAATTACTTGTAAATTACTGAAGTCCCAATTTGACCAAACCTAGAAGAATCGTAATCTTTTTGTGTACCAAATTTCATTCAAATTGGTTCTGTCATTACGGTGTGATTTAGTTAAATAAATAAATAATGCTGGACAAGTTCAATGGAATGTCTAATTTTGGGTCACTTTTTTATGCATTTTCAAAGTGGCAGAAACAACATCTTGACATATGGTAGTAGTACTTTTGAATCAAATTACAATGATGACCCCCCCCCCCCCCTCTCAATAGAATGAAATAAGGGGGTTTGCCATGCAGTTTTGGTGCTGATTACTCAGATAGTGCTGAAAAAAAAAGTGCTGTGGTGTATCCGGTCTAAGAATACACCCCTCAATCTCCTCCCGCGGATGTTGTGAAAGCCGACCAACGGATTACACCTAGGGAACCATCCCCTGGTGTAATCCCTTGGCAGCAGCATCCCCCTGAGTACTCAACATAAATACTGCAATCACTAATCCACCTGGTTATGTCAAAACCCTCCATTGTATTTTATGGAGAAGGCCACATTTCGCAGTGGATGTCTAAAGGCTGCTCATGATGATGATGACTTACATAGTTGCTGCTGGCCATCCAGAGACAAAGTCAAAAGTATTTTATTTAAAGTATTTGAATCGTCTTATAAAATAAATTATAATAATACTCCTTTTCCAATGCGACCAAACCTAGAACTACACGTATCCCCCAGTATAATCAGCTGGTTGTATTATAGTGTATGTTTAATGTGGTTAACAGGTATCCAGATGCTGCTTCGCATCTTTTATGGGAGAGTGTTGCGCCGTCAATGCGGAGGTGGCGACGTACTCAGCAACCAGCAGTTCCTGCCTCTTTGGCCGAGTATGCGGTGGCTTTGAGAGATCATCCACGCCACAACAACCTGCTGCTGGCTGCGGTCATATTGGTCGAAGAAGGGTTTGGAAGCTGCCTCCGCGACAGTAGCACTATTGTCGTGGACGGCACATTCTTGCCAGTCCCAGCTGGCTTGCCAGCATTACAAATTTTATCTATTCATTGTATTTTGCAAGGAAATTACTTTCACCCTGTTCTGATTTTAATGCAGAACAGGGGAAGGTCTCTGTACGAGGCAGCCTTGGGCAGGCTATGGGCAGCAGCTGGGCATCCCACACCACAGCACATCGTGACAGACTTTGAGCCAGCCCTTCAGGCTGCTCTTGTGTCTGTCACTGGTGTGCGGGTCCAAGGCTGCCTAATTCATTTTATTCAGGCTTTGTTGCGGCGCGCTCGCCAAGAGGGCACACCCGTGGCGCATAACTCCCTGGGCTGGCAGCTGGTGCAGCTGTACGGCACTCTGGCGCTGCTGCCTCCAGCCCAAGTGCCGCTCGGCTTGGCAGAGGTGCCTGGAATTGCTCGGGAACGAAATCTACCCTTCAGCCGACGTTTTCATGAATACTTCGAAAGCCAATGGATGACTCGTGTAAGTTATAGACCGGGAGATAGTGACACAAAATATTGGGTCATTTGTATCAGTATGGCGGTTCTTCAGGGGTCCAAAAATCCAAATGCAATACTGGTACAAATCGTCAAAACAATTTTTTTTTACGTCTTGGCTTATTTCTCTCAGTCGTCCGCCCCATGGTTACAATCTGGGATATTTTTTTGTAGGTAGAATTGTTTCCAGACAAACAGAATATAATGATCCCATGGTATAAAAAAATATTTTACGTATTGTACAGTCGTATTTTTGAAACGTGTCGAATAAATAAGTTTTTCAAGTATGGCAGCACTTTTTCCTCCTACTAGAAGTATGGCAAATATAATAACGGTCACATTTTATCAAATACTTTCCAAAAAACCAAATGCAATACTGGTACAAATAGTTTTGCAAAAAAAAATATGCACATTTTCGGCGGTATGGCGGCCATTCGGAACCGTCCGAAAAGTATGGCATGGTGATGTTCGTAAATGACTGCACGACGATGATTAACTGTGCAAAAATTAGCCTGGTACAAATGGTTGAATTGTTTTTTTTAAATTAACGTATTCGCGTCGTTATTGCGGGCTGTAAGTCACACCGGAGAAGTATGGCATGACACTACCGCCTACTTCTTTTTTTATGGACTATCAGAAAATACTAACATTTTTGTGGAACAAATCGTTTGACACTCGTAATTTATCCGACGAGTTCGACTAACGCCCACGCGGTTCGGCCGCCGGTACCAGCGCTATGGCCATCATTTTTCTTTTTGTCATTATACGTAATGACAAAAAGAAAAATAATGGCCATAAAAAATATAAAAAAACGATACGATAAGACCCCTGAAGAAAGACCCCTGGAACAGGAGTAAATGTAAATTTATTTTAAGACGATTCAAAATGATCCTTTTGATTTCAATGAACTCAAAAGAACTCTTTTGACTTTGACTTTTGACATTGACTTTGAAGAACCGACATACTAGTACAAATGACCAAATATTTTGTGTCACAATCTCCCGGTCTATTATTGTGACATGTTTCAAAGATTTTGATTTGTAATCCAAGCTATTTAGGTTATATGATTCTCATTCACATGTCTGTCGTCTGTCACAGCCTATTTTCTCTATGTTCCGAATCTACTGGACAAAAACAGTTGAAATTCAACTAAATTCAATTGGTTTAGTAGTTACTATAAATGTACAGAACAACAAAAACAACTTTTAGCGAGTCCGACATGCCTGTTTTTATGGCCTCTCAGGAAAAAACTATCCATTCCATCCATCTTTCTGTTTGTATGGTCTGTACACAAATGAAGGTTAAAGTCAAAAATGTAGGAATTTCGACATTTTAACACTGGAATGGGATGGTGAAGTTTGTTGGAAAAAATAGCTGAAACTTGAATGTGGAACCGACTAATTTGAATAAGGATAATAATATTTTGATTGTCTAACTGTGTATAAAAGCTGATAAAAACAAACAGTTTATCCATTTCGAAAATACAATATATGTAGATTATATAGTAGTGAAACTGATCATGATCATGATCATGGTTTCTGTTTGTGTTAATTAATTACGAAACATACCAATTTATTACATTATTTTATATTATTATTTTTGACCTATAATCAGTTATTAATAAAGAAACTATGAACTAAGTAAAAGCTTGTAATGTACATTTTGACACTGATTTCGAGACAAGGCTAGGAAATGTGGAAAAAAGTGGCACATTTTCTTTGTGCATTTTCTTGGATCCACGGTATAAGATGGCCGCTTTTACGGACCAAACAGAAGCAGAAAATACCAAGCGACGCGTCTTAAGTCGTGTCCAAGAACTAATTCCACGGCGATGTCCGCCACCAACCGCTGATATAACCCCATCCTCATCATCTGCCCCACGCAGTAGTATTGACTCGCTTGGAGCATTTTTGATAAATTTATGTCAACTACAACCACAAGGCAACAGGGCACGCCTCTATCAAAAGCGATCAAAGAGGTTCAAATGTACGTCGACGATGATATTTTGCCACGTAAAGATGCCTCTGGTAATTTCACCAACCCTCAAGCCTGGTGGTATAGTCACCGCCACATTTACCCAAACTTGACAGAAATATACCGCACTAACTGTAATATGGTGGCAACATCGGTGTCTTGTGAACGTATGTTCAGTAAAACTGGACAAATAGTATCAGATAGGAGAGCTAGTTTGACGACTAATAAAGTGAGACAGCTTATGTACCTGAATGTGAACTTAGATCAACACCGATTTGATTTGTAAATAAAAAATATTATTAACATAGAATTTAAGTAGTAATTCTATGGTTATTAATGTAATTGTACATAAGTGTAAATAATGAAAACATGTACATAAATGCGCCTGTAGTATTTTATTTACAGCCAATCCTGAGCGTGGAAGTATGAAGGGAGGTTCTACTAGGTTTTAAGTGTAGTGTAAGAAAAAAAACGTTTTTTTTTATAACTGTTTTAAAGAACTATTTTTTGGGTTAATAAAACCGTGTCGTTTCGTTTCACGAAAAAGCTGAAACGACCCAGGCCTATTTCGAGTCCTGCAAAAAAAAAATATAAACATATATTGGGTTTTTTTTTCAGACATCGGAGAAGTTCGCTGTCAGCGCCTCTCGCCTTGACGCCCAACGCCGTGGAAGTCTGCCAAGACGAAACAGGGAAAGACACTACTTCAGAGCCACTGTCCAGGCGAGAAACGAGAGAGCTCTTCAGCGGGGTATTATTACCCTGCGGGAGTTTCTTGTTGCCACCAGCCGTTTGCTGGACGTGGGTGTGGGCATCGTAGTTGATGAAACCGACATCCCTGCGGTTGGGGAAGAGGTGGTGGTGGCGCATGAACCTGAGGTCATGGCGCCACCGATACCGCCGTCTCCTCAACACCGCGAAGACATCGTTCACGAGGTCGAAAACGTGGAACCGGTTCAGGTTGTCGCACAACCCGTTCAGGTTGTCGCACAACCGGTTCAGGTTGTCGCACAGCCCGTTCAGGTTGTCGCACAACCCAGGTTGCTGTGTGGGGTTTGCCTGGACAGTGAGATTTCATTGGTTTTAATCCCATGTGGTCATGTTATCTGTGTGGACTGCCACCAAAATTTAGATCAGTTATTGTGTTCATTTTGCCGGACTTACATTAATAACGCACAAAGAGTTTTCATATCGCACCTTTAGAACGGTAGTGACCTAATCCAAAAAAGTCGAAAAATGAGTTAGAATCGTATAATGACTCAAAACAACATAATCTTTCATTCTGTATTAAATAAACTGCCACATTTGGGTGAAAGCGAGACAAAACCATTGTTTTGGTCTCTTTCTTTCTCCAAAAATTCCACGTCCGCATCAGTGCGAAAACGCCGCATTCAGTGTTGTGGTGGGAAAGACGTTGCGTAGACAAAAGGGTAGTGACTGAACGCCGATTCATTCAGTTTCATTCCGACACGAAAGGTAAGTTCACTTTGTAATTGATTAGGGTTTGTGATATTTTTCCTTCCGACGCAATCGACAACCTGGGTGACTTAATAATGTTAATGCCGTTTCATGAATTCAAATAAATTGTGTTTTTTGACCTTATCAAACATAAGCCATTATTTCACATCTGAAAGTTTTATTATTTGTGCCTCATTAATTGATAAGGCTATTTCATAAATTTTCTGGAAGGTTAAATTTGGTTGATGAGTCGTTTCACTATTACTTTAACACTAATCGATTGCATTATAGGTAATTTCAAGATCAAATTGAAAAGGAGAAAAGACGTCATTATGGGTACTAAATAACACATCATGAAGAAAAAGAGATGAGGTAATGATATAATTGTTTATTCCTTGCAAATTTTTGTATCTATTTCTGAGTAACTTGGTAGGTACCTACCTACTATTACGAGTATTACCCATAATAGTTAATTATTGACGACTTCTGTGGCTATAGCTGGCTGAGATGCGTGAGGTGCGGGTTCGAAACCGGCTGCGGGACAAATGTTTGCATGATCTGCAAATATTTGTTCCTGGTCTGTGTGTTGTGATTTGCGATACCCACGACACGAGGAATCCTTGTGTGGACTATATCCTATGTGACTATGTCACTATGGTGTTAGGTGTTATTTTACCAACCAAATAGAGAGACTACAAACGCCAATTCCAATCAAATTGAAACTGTACGTGTACATTTTACTAAATTATATTTTCCCATCTAACCACACTCTTTGTTTGCTATAAAGAAACATTATATTTGGTTATCTTTCGCCAGAAATCACCAGTCAGCTCGGAGACAAACGCATCTGTTATTGAAAGTTCTCCAAATACCTACAATATTTCTACAAATAGTTCTGCAGCAACCTGTATAACATCAATCTGATTGAAGGAGTAAGTAAGAAAGTACTTAGGTACCAGAGTACAAATATATTATTGTAACACTTATTTATATTTCATTCTTGATGGAACAACTACATTTTGAATTTGAAGGTCAGAGAAAGTCTATTGATGAAGACGGCTCAAAAACGGTCGTCGTGGCATTCTATGGGGGAGGCCTATGTCTATGATGAGTATGCAGATAGTGATTATTCCTACTTACTTACAATACTTCTTTTTTTAAAGCAACGCAACCAAACTTTAAAAAATAATCAGATAGAATCTCCATTCGAAGATAATAATGAGTCGATTCAACATGCTCAACATAATTTCGCCAGAAGACCGAGTCGTGAAAGAAGGATGTCTAGTTCATCTTGCAGTAGTTCAACTAGCAGTTCAAGTACCAGTTCGTCAGTTCAAGTTCATCAACTTCACCAAATAGAGATGGTAACACTATCACTGCAAAATTTTGAAATGAACATCACTCATGCCAATGCAGATGCTAGTTTTAGCCAATTAAACTGTACAAGAAAGGGCAGACCTACTAACATGCAATCTTATTGCATGTATCGCCTGTTAATGCTCCTGAAAGTGACCCTGATTTAAGTGACGATGACCCTTTATTTCAAGGTTTTGAAAGGTTTTGTTTGACTCATTCTAGAAGTTCTTCTTCAAGTAACGCTTCTGTACCTGAGAAAAGCAACAATATGAAGCTAAAAAGACTACAAGAAAATCAAAAAAACGACAACGTAATGATGGAATGGATGGAAGCAGAATATCGTACAGACTCAGGAACACTGTAAATCTTACACGTCCTTATCCAAGTCTAAAAAAGTATTCCTGCCAACAGTATCAAAAACCCATGCACATGACGCGTGACCCGAGAGCTGGCTCAACGCATTAGTATTGCCATTCAGCGTGGCAATGCAGCCAGCATCTTAGGGTCGCTCCCGTCTGGTAGTGATTTGGATCAGTTGAGCTACCTTTAGATCGTTAGCAGCGGTCTACAGGTAGCACAGCTGTTCCATTTGTACATACCTACTTGTATTTACTTGTATCAGTTGTATTATTCTTTCCGTAAATAAAGATATTCTCCAACTTAACTCCAAAATGCTTACATAATAAATATCATGTTTCTAAGAACTACTTTGTTTTAAATTAAGTTTATAGACCCATCTGTCACTTATGTTGTATAAAATTTGCAACCGTTCAGAACAATACAGCTTTAATACTGAAAACGTCAAATAATTACTATGGACAATAAATATTAGAAAGACTTAATGCATATAAGGTCAATTTTTTTATAAAAATTTTCGGACTGAGTGACCCACTATACAAAATCATTTTTTTTTCCCTACATTTCCTGCTTTTTAATATTGTTTTTTTTATAGATTCATAGCTGGATGTTTATTTTCCATTTTGAAACTCAAATTTTGTTGTTATGATAAGCAATACGAAAACAATCGACGAAAGCATGCAACATAAGTGCTGCTTTACATAAGTGGCTTTTCTTCCATTCTTTTTATTCCGTGAATGAGTTTTTGCAAAACTAAATTTGTCACTACTGACTTTGACATTATTACTATTAATATTAATTTGGAATGTATTTAATTATGACATAATGTTAATCAATTGATCAATGTGTGTGTACCAAACCAACTGAATAGATAATCAATAATTTTAATTTTAATATGTTAAATCTTAAAAATTCGCATACCTAATATAGGTTGAATTAGTGGAACTGGTTAAATATTAATAAGATCTAAATTTGTAAACCCTTTTTCTGCGAAATAAATCGTTCATTCATTCATTCATTCATTTAATTCATTCATTCATTCATAACATCGCCACAATTTTCAATTTTGTTTCGGTAATTCCCAAAATTTAACTTTTTTGGATTAAGTCACTACCGTTCTAAGGGTGCGATATAAGGCTGCACTGGAATGTTCTCGAAAGGACAGATTCTCAAAAGGACTGACTGAGGACTGTGTATTCTCAAAAATACACTCATATTTAATACTCACGATGAGTTCAATTAGCATTAGACCAGTCTAACAACTGTTTTGACAACTGGTATGGGCAAACGCAAACAAGCTGAAGAGATCATGGTAAGTGGTCACCGCCGCCTAGGCCACCTTCCGTCCCAATAAAACTGGTGCACAAATTAGTAGGACTGCAAATGTATTGCCCATTCTGAGACTTCAAGGTGTTATGTCTCATGTGCTTGAATTTTCTGGCTATCTTGCCCTCTCAACCGGAACACGGTAATGTGAACCACACTATTGCTTGGTGGCACAATCGGCAATGTAAATATGTGCTATAATCGCGAGTGTTTGAAGAATAACTCAGAATAAATATACAACAACACATTTTAGTGTCTGTATTTGGTGAAATATAATGGTTCTGTGTATAACTGTTAAGAACCTATTCAACCCTATTAAGCAAATAAATGATTTGATTTATTTACTCAAACTTCCTGTGTCATGCTAATAAAAAATAAAAATAAAACTCAAACTTATTCTAAACAACGCTCCTTACATTATAAAACAGTTATTCACTATCCTCACTATCAGCGTCATATTTTGCATGCCTCAATTTTGCGAGACGTTGTAACCTTTTCCAAACACTTTATAACATAGCGCGTCTGTAGCATTTCTGTCTTTTTGGGAGTCTGTCCACTTGAGAATCTGTCTTTTTTTAAGAATTTGCCCTTATGGAAACAATCGGCTGCGCCAACACTAGGCAGAAGTCATCATCCAAATAAGTCTTTTTTTGTTGAAAACTATATTTTTTAACACAATCTACATCTATGTAAGAGCTTAACCTGACTAAGTCTGACTTGAAGAGCATGTGACTGTTAGTGCCTGTCCTTGTTCAGTCTAGTTGTATCTAATTTAGTAAATATGTGTAAATATGTTTGTATATTACTGTAAGTATGTAACTTTCTTATTGTCTTTTTGGATAACTCTGCCACATCGGCATATTATTGCAAGTAGTTCTGCGAACAGTTGACCTCGCGAGCACGAACTTGTATAAAACTATAGACTATGTTCAGAAAGAGAGCCGCTGTGGCCAAATTGTGAACTAACGTTCCAATTTGTGGTTATTCAGCGGAAGAGCATGTGACTGTTAGTGCCTGTCCTTGTTCAGCCTAGTTGTATCTAATTGAGTAAATATGTGTGTTATGCAGTTCCTCCTAATTTGCATTATTTTCAAATCTAATATTTATAAGTCCACCCTCGCAGCTAGGTAGTCAGTCGCAAATAAACACAATTGAGTGCACACGTCAAGTCAGTGGTTTTCTTACAATAATATCCCGCAAGCTAAACTCCACCTAAGGCACATCAACATATGGTCACAATCGAACCGGATTTATATCGAGCTACGAAGCATCGGCCGGCCGGCGAGAACAATAGCGCCTGCATTCCAAGCGAAGATAACAACTTAGAATAATGAATACTACGGCGGAATTAATCAATGTTTTGGAAGATACGGCATCTTTACTACTGAAAACTCAAACTAATTTGAAGAAATGTCCGAAGGCAAGATTAACGAAAGGTTACGTTGAAATGAGAGTCAAAACTATCGAAGAATATTGGGTGACTTTCACGAAAACACATCAAGATTTGGTCAAAATAACATCGAAAGAAAAACAAGCCTTATTACCGTATTTTACAAATGAAGACTACAACATTTATGAAGACATTTATCTTTGTTTACTGGCGGATTTACGGGACTTATTGGCTACTTTGACTTCATCACCCGGACTTGCCGCGGCCGCCGTCTCCTCACAGAACAACAACATGAATACAAGTATGAATTCCAATCAAAACCAACTCGTGAGGCTGCCGAGAATAGAATTACCAAAGTTTAGTGGGAATTATGAAGAATGGTCTACTTTCCAAGATCTGTTTACGTCATTAGTGCATGAAAATACGACGATTAGTGACGTGCAAAAGTTACATTATTTGAAGAGTA
Source organism: Operophtera brumata (assembly GCA_932527175.1). Taxonomy (NCBI): domain Eukaryota; kingdom Metazoa; phylum Arthropoda; class Insecta; order Lepidoptera; family Geometridae; genus Operophtera; species Operophtera brumata. The sequence continues at coordinate 42,449,297 of OW052226.1, read as the reverse complement.
GTGTGACCGGAGAAGCCCAGACATTATTGAAACACATCCAGGTAACACACCAAAATTATAACCAAGCATGGGGCATTCTCAAAGCAAGGTATGGAAATAAAAGATTAATTATAAACTCTGTCTTGAATAAATTGTTCAACCAAAAGAAAATATCTTCTCAATCTTCCGCTCAGATCAAGAGTTTGCTTGACGTCACGATGGATTGCTTGAACAACTTACATAACCTAAACATACCTACGGACTCATGGGATCCTATCATTATATTTATGGTCGTGCAGAAATTGGACCCCGAGTCACATAAAGACTGGGAAGAGAATGCCTACAACGACGAATCTGATGAACTACCTACCTGGAGTGACTTAAAGAAATTTCTTCAATCAAAGTATCGAACGCTGGAGCTTGTCTCATCGTTAGGCCCCCGTGACAGAACAGTCAAGGAACGTTCATACCACGTCGCTACTGCTACCACACCCACGTCAACTACGTCACCAACACCTTCAAAGAAAACATGCTTTTTATGCAAGGAAGACCACACCTTATGTCATTGCAAAGAATTTACCAACCTGCAACCTATTCAACGAGATGAATATGTTAAGAAGAACAACTTGTGCTTTAACTGTTTAGTACCAGGACATTCCGCACACCAATGTAGACTGCAAATGTCCTGTCGTATATGTAAACGGCGCCATCATACTCTCCTACACCGGAATCAGAACTCAGATACTTCGGAATCATCATCATCATCATCGACCACCCAACCGAAGGCATCACATCACAGTGTAGAAGAGCAAGAGGAACTACAGGTCAACACAATGATCGCGTCACACCACAGTACTAAACAAGGCACAGGCATAGCCCTGCTAGCGACGGCAACGGTGATAGTAAGAAGCGAGCAAAATCACACCGTTGTTCTCCGCGCGCTGGTAGACCAAGGTTCGCAGGCATCATTTATTAGCGAGAAGGCGACTCAAATGCTCAATCTCAACAAACAGTCAGCGAGAGGAAGTGTCATTGGAGTGGGGTCTACAAGGACAAACATCGATCACGTGGTACAGCTACAGGTTGAATCCCGATGGAATTCAAGCTTCAAGATGGACCTAAAGGCTTATGTAATGAGCAAACAACTTACCACGCAACTCCCCTCCAAAGCTGTCACTGTAAACAATTGGACACACCTAGAAGGACTCAATCTGGCAGACCCAAGCTACCATACACCAGGGCCAATTGACTTGCTTCTAGGCGTCAAAGAGTACGCACTAATAGTGCAACAACCACTTATCAAAGGTCCTCCGGGTTCTCCGTGCGCTCAGAAAACAAACCTTGGATGGATCTTGTTCGGAGAAATCGATTCGACGAACTTGCAAGCAAAATCATTTCTGGTCCTTCACCATCAAGTAGATATGGATGATATGCTAAAATCGCTGTGGGAAATAGACATAGATTATAGTAGGAAACTAACAAAGGAAGAAACATTATGTGAAAAAATCTACAAAGAAACTCATACACGAACAGAAGAAGGAAGATACGTGGTCAAGTTACCTTTTAAAATAGAAAATCCAAAGTCACCTGAAGGTAACACGAAAGATATAGCAAGAACTAGACTACTACAGTTAGAAAGAAGATTTAAAAGAACACCACAACTAAAAGAAGATTATAAGAAAGTTATGAAAGAATATTTAACACTAGGACACATGGAAGAAATACCTAAAAATGAAGCAAATAAAGAAAAAGCAGTGTACTTACCTCACCATGCCGTAGTCCGTGACGACAAAGAAACCTCGAAAACACGCGTGGTATTTGATGCTTCGGCGAAAGGCTTGAACCACGTTTCACTAAATGATGAACTACTCGTTGGTCCTCAGCTTCAAGACGACCTCAGGAGCTTAATCATGCGATGGCGCTTGAAACGTATCTGTTATGCAAGTGACATCAAAATGATGTACAGGCAATGCCTTATTGACAAAGAAGACGCCGACAGCTATCAGCGCATTTTATGGCGCGAAGATGAGTCAGAAACAATCAAAGAATACCGTATGAATCGAGTCACATTCGGTACCGCGTCAGCACCTTATCTAGCAGTAAGAACTCTCCATCAAGTTGCCGACGACGAAGGTGAAAATCATCATAGAGCTGCACAGATAATAAAAGAAGATTACTATATTGATGATATGCTTACTGGTAATGACACTGCAAAAGAAGCCGTAGCCACAGCCCAAGAAGTGGCTAGTATACTGAAGAAAGGCGGCTTCACTCTTTCAAAATGGTCCTCAAACTGTCCTGAATTCATGAGATCCATTGAACCAAGCGAAAGAACTACTCATGCACACTTAGATTTGAAACTAGACGGAACTGTAAAGGCGTTAGGAGTCATATGGAACCTAGGAACGGATCAATTCCAATACAAATTAAATCTGCCAACAACCTCAACCAATATCACAAAGAGAACTATCCTGTCGGATGTTCAGAAACTATTCGATCCTCTAGGTTGGATTTCCCCGAGTCTGATCATAGCTAAAATACTGATACAGAAGCTGTGGCTTGAAAAGGTCAGTTGGGATGACAAGATAAGCCAGCCACTAGAGGACGAATGGATGAAAGTAAGAACAGATTTCAAGAACGTAGATCAAATTAACATTGATCGATGGCTTGGCACAATAAGCACTGAAATGAAGAACATAGAAATTCATGGCTTCAGCGATGCCTCGATGCAAGCTTACGCAGCAGTGGCTTACCTTAGAACAAAGACACAAGACGGCTTTGTGACAGTAAAAATCATAGCTTCAAGAACTAGAGTGGCACCCTTACGTACTGTGTCCTTACCACGTTTGGAACTGTCAGGAGCGCTGTTGCTATCGAGGCTGCTAAAGCAAATAGAACAAGCCATGAGAATACCTCTGACACAAATGTATGCGTGGACCGACTCATCGATTGTCATTGCATGGTTGTCTGGTGAGCCACATAGGTGGAAACCGTTCGTAGCAAATCGGGTCGTAGAGATAAACGAGAACATCAAACGGTGGTATCATGTCCCATCAGAAGATAATCCTGCAGACATAGCGTCCAGGGGCATGTGATCTTCCTGATCTGAAAGAGGCAGAGTTGTGGTGGAGAGGCCCAGCGTGGCTATCTGAAACAGAAATAAAATTAAAACACACAGAAGTAATGTCTAAACACCTTGAAATAAAAAAGGACAAAATACAAGCTAATCTGAACATACAAAGTGAAGAAGTAATGGAAAAAATTATATCACAATTGGACCAATTTGAAAACCTAAAAGAATTGATAAAAGTTATAGCGTATTGCACAAGGTTTTTGATTTTTGAAAGAAGTTTAGAAGACATTGAAGGAAGTTTTAAAAAGCACTGGTGGCATGCATTAAACTAGTACCAGAAGAAGAACATAGCGATAAGATTGAAAGAACAAGACAAAATAAACCTATTAAAGGAGATAGTAACATAAAAACACAACTCTAACCTTGAAAAGGACGATATCCTCAGGGTGGGCGGTCATCTACGCCACGCAAATCTCGATGAACACACCAAAGATCATATAGTTATGAGACAATGGAGGCGTAATGGATGTGTTACTTACCTACGTACCAAATCATACTTAAGCACCGCGAAGGGAAGAGGTATTAAAGCTCAGAAGGCATACGCGTCTGTGTTCATTCGCATTGTAGACAAGCACCTTGGTGATGATTCTCATACGAGAATGTACAGTATAGTCCTAGTAACATAACATGTAGTAAAAAGATAAATTTCCAAATTATGTCCCTTACCTATTGATACTGACTGAAATGTAATTTGTCTCTGGTGTATTATCTAATAAGCTACAAGTTTTTGCATGTAATGTTAACATTTTTGTGTACTTATTAGTAAAGAATAAGTAAATTTTGTTTTTGTAATGTATAAAGTACAACATGTTATAGTTTGTTCAAAGCCATAGCAACGCATCATATATCAACTATTATGTCAAATTAGAATCTATTTATGTATACCTGCCTAGTCTGCAATCAATTTCATTTTTATTTGTAAACAATAAACTCATTCGTTTATAAATCATTGTAGGTAATTAGATTGAGTAGAAAAGGACCTATTAGTATTAGTCCTTTTGGTGGGCGGAATGTTATGCAGTTCCTCCTAATTTGCATTATTTTCAAATCTAATATTTATAAGTCCACCCTCGCAGCTAGGTAGATCAGTCGCAAATAAACACAATTGAGTGCACACGTCAAGTCAGTGGTTTTCTTACAATAATATCCCGCAAGCTAAACTCCACCTAAGGCACATCAACAATGTGTAAATATATTTGTATATTACTGTAAGTATGTAACTTTCTTATTGTCTTTTTGGATAACTCTGCCACATCAGCATATTATTACAAGTAGTTCTGCGAACAGTTGACCTCGCGAGCACGAACTTGTATAAAACTATAGAGTATGTTCAGAAAGAGAGCCGTAGTGGCCAAATTGTGAACTAGTTGTACCTTGTTGTTCATCTGGCTTCTTTCTGTCGGCATTTTGAATCATAAACAATAGTTAAGAGTACAGTTAAAGTATAGTTACAGTTGTAAAAGCATCAAAACGGAACAGACGCGCTGTTATATTGCCCGCTAAACGAAAATGGTAAATAAGCACAGCTGCGCCCTCAAATCCCACGGCGGGTCTCTTTCAGAATAGTTCATTTTTCTTTATAATTGGCGTCACACGGCTTGTGCATTTGCCATTTTAGAGTATAATTATTGTAATATAATTTGCAACGTTACAATCCTTCCAAGTCATCAAAGTCACAATCAAGTCATGTATTAGAAAAACGGTGGCCGCTTTACAAGAACTTTGCTTGCTTGGTTAATTGTTATTATTATGTCTGCACTGTTCAAAGACGAATCTTAGGATGCGGTTCCGCACCGTTAACCAACACCATGAAAGCTGGGCACGGATTACGGAATTCAGACAGTCAAGAGCAGCCCTACCGGCTGCTTTACCACAACTGACACGTCGCCTGCTCAACCTTCAAAGAATAGACCTTCGCAGCATCGTGGGCACACTTACAGAACACTGTCTCCTGAATAAACACCTCTCCAACATCGGAGCCACAGACAGCCCACTCTGCAGAGGGTGTCTGACCGAAGAAGAATCGGCTGCCCACGTAGTTCTGGAATGTGTGGGAGTAGCAGCTCAACATAAACAAATCCTCAACAGCCCGAGGTCGCTCCGCCAAGCCTGAGAAGACCCCAGGAAACTTCTATGCTTCTGGACGAAGTTAGGCTAGCTAACTAACTAACTAGCTAGCAAAAAGTAGTCTATAGCCTGCCTATAGGCATATAGCTGAGCTATAGCTCAATCGAGACCATAATCTAACTGTGTACCAAATTTCATCGAAATCGGTTCAGCCGTTTCGGCGTTATTGAGTAAAAAACACCGAAACATCGTAACATTGATATTTATGATATTAGTAGGGTATAGTGTGATGTGATCTGATACCTATAACACTTAGGCCTTTCTATATGTATACAGGTTGTGGTAAGATAATGGGACTGTTGTAGTTAGTGTGTTTCTTGCTCAGGAAAAGATCGATGTTTTTTAAAGATAGCCTTAACTTACATTTCTCAAAAATAAAAAAAAGTTGGGCTCAACCGTCTCCATTTATCATCAGAAATAATTTAACCAAAGTAACAGCAACCCATATCGTTTGAGGTTGAAAAAACTAAAAAATAGTTAATAACCTGTATTTCGGAAATACTTGCTCATGATTTGGTTTTCTTTTTGTGCTACATTCAACTTCACAAAAGGAAGTTTTCAAATTACCTACCCTCATAACTTAATTATAAATAGGGCTCTACGCTGCTGCCGGCCACGACTACAGCCAGATCAGCTTGCTACCGGCATGTGTGGGTGCTCTTTTGGTTTTTTATAATCAATAAAACCAATAAAACATAAGGTTATATACACAAGAACTACAAAAATCAAACAATAAACTTATTTATAATTATAAATTCAGTAACCTATTGGTTTTTATAATCAATAAAACCAATAGGTTGTATACAAGAAAACCTATTGGTTTTTTATAATCAATAAAACCAATAGGTTAGTATACAAAAAATATAAAAATCAAACAATCAACTTGTTTATAATTATAAACTCAGTAACCTATTGGTTTTTTATAATCAATAAAACCAATAGGTAATATATTAAAGTTTGCGTAGCCACAGCGTAACCACTCAGTAGCGTAGCAGCGTCTATTATGTTGCGTCTCATAGACCTTCATAGAAAATGTATAGATAACTTCTTTTTAGTTTTCTCGAAATCTTACCGATTTGATTGGGTAATTTATTTCTAATATGAAATAGATTCATTTTTATTCTTCATAATTAACCGAATGTTTCCTTAGAACGAACATCTCCCACTAAAACAGAAAAGGTGAGAGTCCTATTATCTTGCAACCCCCTTTATAGTACTAGCTGAACAGTAGAGAAACACAGGTAGTGTTTCTCTACTGTGAAACCCAAATGTTTATTGTTCTGTGACTTTGCTCATCAGCATTCAGTTAATTATCCAGGATAATACCAGGATACAATCTATATTCCTGTCAAAATTTTATCGAAATCTGTTCAGTGGTTTAGTAGTAAAAAGGTAACAGACAGACTTTAACTAAAACCAAATTAATAAAACTAAATAATAAACTAAGTATAGTATCACTCAACAGAAAAATGTGTAAGAAAGTCTCATCTGATTGGCTAAGCTCCCTGAATTATCAAGAAAGTGAACTTATATTAACTCCTTCATCCTAATCTAATACATAAACTCAACTAAATAACACACAGATTTACTTACTTACTTACCTATAATCATTAACAACTAGACATTAATTTTAGAATTAGATTTTTGTTTGTACCTGCGAAATTATAACAATCCTTAATACTCCGATTTTTGTTACAGTTATTTCTAAGGTAAAAGTTGTGGTACTCTCATTACGCGTATAACCGCATCTATCAATGTACGGTCACAATGTTCGAAAGAGGCTAGCTACCCACAACACAGGTATTCCTATGGTGGGAGATAGCGCACTTGTAAATTAATTATTTGCCAACATTGCATTGTTCCAATTATTGTTCTTTACGAAGTATTTTTTTTGTTAAGTATTATATTATTTAAGTTTCTTTATAGTGTACCTATACCTACTAGCCGCAGCGTTGGATTTTGTACTATAATTATGGTATTTATACTATAATTTGGCCCTTTGTACTATATACTATCCAAATCTAAGGTTAGTACGCTAAAATACTATAGTTTCAAGTTTGCTCTCGAATGCTTAGTTTTACGTCATATGAATATTTCGACTGTGCGTGTATACAAATTCTGATCTTGCGATGTTTTCTGTGTCGATGGCCGGGGATTCCCCAATTATCCTCCGCAGTACACTTCTCTCTTTCCACTAATCTCGTTTCTTCTATTCCGTTCAAAATTCAATCAAAGTGATATTGTGTAAACTAAAAGGTACGTTTTTAGTGTTCTAACAATGGAAAGTGGCAGTGATGGTCATGAAAATGACGATAGACCGGGAGTATCCACGCCAAAGAAAAAACGTCTGAGTAGAGACGATATGGTAGAAAAACAGAAACATCGTCTTCAAAAGTATAGGCCGGATTGGGAAAAGGACCCTAAGTTCAGTAAGAGCCGAGTTCGCCAACAGATGTTTATATTTTAAACAGTTGTTTAAGTCATAAACGGCTGTTTAACAATATTTCACTGTTCACCACGCACTAACCATTGATTAAATACTGTAAACGACTGATTAGCCTAAACGTCGTAGCCAGCTTAGTTTAACCATTGGTTTATTGCTGTGACGTGAAATAAAAACAAAAATTCAGTTCAAAGAAATAATGCAAGACGCTTTTAATTATATCTTTGAAGAAGAGGATAATGTGTTAGATGATTTTGAAGTAATTGAAAGAATTTTGCGCGGTCCCCGTATTTACCAGATACGGCGCAATTATTTCGAAGAATATGACGAGAAAGCATTTGGTATAAGATTTCGTTTATACAAACGTAGTGCCTTGGAATTACTTGATTTAATTGAAATGAAGCTGGAATATCCTAGCGACAGGTAAGTTTTATGGTACTATGCAGGTTATTTTTGTGAAGAACTCAACAAACATAAGTAATTTGAGGTTATATTTATGATTTTTCAGTATAAGGTATTTTTTTTTGTATAAGGTAGGTAGTTACTTAGGCTTTACTTATACCTACTATATTTATTTTCAGAAACCATTCTCTGTCACCCGTGAATCAGCTGCTTGTCACTCTGAGGTACTATGCCACAGGGTGCCACCAGCTGACTATGGGAGACTTTGGTGGTGTCAGCAGACACCTACGGCAAACAGGGTGATCCACCGAGTGACTGCTGCAATTGCCTCTCTAAATAAGGATTTCATACGATTCCCAGAAACCACAAAAGATATTAGCAAAACTCAAATGGAGTTTTATAATATTGGCAAATTCCCCCAAAGTAATAGGAGCATTGGACTGTACCCATATAAAAATAATTTCACCTGGAGGTAATCATGCGGAAACTTTCAGAAATCGAAATGGCTATATGTCAATAAATGTTCAGGCTATATGCATTGCCGGACTAATCACAGATCTTGTAGCAAGGTGGCCAGGTAGTACCCATGATGAGCGCATTTTTAGTGCATCACGCAGAAATGCTATGTTCGACTTGGGCATATACAACCACTCAGTTCTTGTGGCAGACAGCGGCTATATGAATAGAAGCTACTTGATGATGCCTCTTGATAGGGTTCAAAGAGCTGAAGATACATTATACAATGAATCACAGTTAAGGACTCGGAATCTCATAGAAAGGTTGTTTGGGATTTGGAAGAGACGGTTTCCAGTACTTGCGTTGGGAATGCATGCGCATTTAAAAAACTGCCTTCCAATAATAATTGCCACCGCTGTCCTTCATAATATCCTTCGATCCAAGAGAGAAGAATGCCCGCCTGATGACTCTGATTTAGAACTGCCTGCTCCTTGGGAATCTATAATAGAACAAGGCAGGATAAGGCAACAGTCACATGCTGACAATGGAATGGAAGCCAGGGACATAAACCCAGTGAGAAGAAAACTTATCAACAACTATTATAAAACTCTACAATAATTATAGTAGGTAACCTAGATGGTGGTAAATAAATTAATGATAATAACAAATAAAAACAGAACATTTATAATAATTTTTGAGTTTTAATTTTCTCTTGTTTTAATTGTTCATCTAAAATTAAAATTCTTCTTTGAGACTCCTCCTTTGCGTTTTCTCTCAATATTTTAACCAAATTTATTTTTTCTTTGATGAACTGGTCCCCCAAACTTTGCTGCTCAGGTCTCCTTCTTTTCAACCATTTATTTTCTTGGGAATTTGCTGTTTTGAGCACATCTGATACTGGCCTCTTCAACGAATTTGGTGTCCACCCCTCCCATTTCAAATTATTTTCCTACAAACAAAAACAATAATTGACATTTGATAATTATACAGTGACAAGTGGCAAAGAAATAAGTATAACTTTTCTTTATCCTGAGAATATGCAACATATTCATCATGCACTGTACATCTCTTCATCGGCTTTTACAACATCCACGGGTGGAGGTGGAGGGGTATATTCTTAGGCCAGACAAGCAACGGCAAGGAAGTATAAATATAAATTAAATAGAACTTGGAAGTTTTAAGTTCTATTAGGCAGGGCAATTAACTGGCTTAAGAATAGACTACTCCATGTCTTATGGATGTCGTACAAGCTATCTTCCTAATGGATTACAACAGGTGCAGCATCCACCTGAGTAATTAACAGCAAACTGAGATCACCAAACGCCAAACGTGGTGAGACCTCGTCCAGCAGTGGTTGTATAAGGATGATGAAACTACATGGAGTGCTTATAGAGCAGCATACCTTATTCCAATTTGTGTTTGTAGCTCCATATGTTTTTTCTGAGCTTGTCCCAGCTATAGGGCTTTGAATACATGAAGGCTCCATTTCTATAACATGGACCACTTCAGTTTCACTAACAAGAAACTGAAACAGAAATACATTTTAATAAATACAACACTTTGATCTATCCCATAAGCAATACCTGCATGGCAACAACGTAGGTATAAATTAACAAACCTCAGTCTTAAAGCCCATCTGCGTGTAATCGTCAGTTGATTGTGTTTCTGTTTCTTTACCCTGAAAATAACAAAATAGAATATTGTAATACATACATCTACTCGCAAAGACTTCAGTTCCATCCGTGATCAATTGATCATGGATCATGGTGCATGCAACTGTGAAATTTACGTTAACAACCATGATAGTTTCAAAAATTAAATAGATAAAAGGTATCTGTAGGTAGGTAATATCTATTGAACTATGTACCTACGTACATAGCTGATGAACAAAAACGTTACATTATTATTTTATTTACTTCATTGGATTAGTACTTTAGAACTTTACTTCAGGATTCCTAGACAAGTTTCTCAGCAAGTACTTACATCCAGAAGAGCATCACCATCGTATGGATTTTCTAGTCCTTCCAAAGTGGGTCCCAAAATCGTCTCAACCATGTGGTCCACTCCAGTACTAGGAGAAGATGGCGGTGGTCTTCCACCACCTAAAAATAAAGTGTTATAATATAAATATCAAGAAAATCCGGAGATATAAAACATTATTTTGTGATCGTGCAAAGGTTACCTACTAGGAAAATACCACGTTCGCTTACCTGTCTTAAATAGCTCCCGTTTCCGACTAGCTGATTGTTTTTTTGTCTGGCGTTTGATGTTCTCCCAGCAAGTCTTCAGGCTCTCAGGAGCAAGTTTACAATAAGTGCTAAGAGCATTAAACTCTTCAGAGAGACGCTTCCAACCACATACTTTTTCGGCATTTGTTGAAGCGTCAGATTTTTTATTTTCTATCAGGCTCTGTACTTTACTACCAATTCCGTAAGTACCGATTTCCCGTCACTGGTGAAATTAACAGTACGCTTGCGTTTATCATCCATATTCACTGATTATTCCAAATATTTTAACTTCGAACTGTTTTTTTGACTATGAATGACAGACAGCACGGAAGTCAGAACAGAACAGAGTTTGACAAAACAAATATTGATGACATTAAAAGGATGCTAATGAAAAAATACGTTCATGTAACGGTCACAGCTTTGACAAATGAGGCATTCAATTTAGTAGTATTATAATGTTACCTTACCATTATTGGATGTCGTTTGGGTAATAGCAAATTTAAGCGGAAGCATTGCCATCTTCACTTAGTAATGTTATACCATTCGATCATTTTCAACTCATACATTCGAAAACGTTCCGTTTGCTAACCGTTGTTGAAAAATAAATGATGAACTCGAAAAAAACATTGCTTGTTTAAACAACTGTTAAATTGTAACAAAGCGGTTACGTAATCAATGATTATGTTGAAGTTGGCGAACTCGCCCCTTAGTGGCGAACTCAGGACCCTACAAATAATTATAAAGCGAGGTGCAAAGTTTATGACATTTCCATGGTTGCAGAAAAACACATAATCACAAAACATAGTGAAGGTCAGAAACATATAAAATATTTGTCTGTCATGCGAGGCACCCAAAATCAGTGTTTCCACTTTTAGGGATTTCGCCCTTTTTTAGGGCGAAACTACTTATTTTATGTATGACTTAGGGCGGTTTCTATTGCGACAGGGATTTAGGGCATTTTAGGGAAAAACTTACCTGATGTGGTAACCCTGTTTATTCTATGCTCTATGGCTCTCCTATTAGGGGGATTCCCCAAATTGGTTTCGTATTATAATCCGACAAATGTTAGTTTACCTTTTGGATAGTACTATACCTTTGTTGTGAAGGACATCAGAAATTAGTTACACTTACACGATTCATGGATTATTTCGTTTGTAATTTTTCTAGCAGTCGCGAAACACTCTCAACTAATTTGAATATAATTTTTTATTGTTTTTATACTTGAAAATGGAAGACACGGGTGGTGATAGTAAGCAGGTGCCTTCTTCGTCTCAAGATAAAGGAGAGACGTCAGCTGCAAGTAAAGATAGTAAGAAATATGCATAAAAATTTAAAACGTCTTGGTTGGAGCATCCAGATTTTAAGTCATGGTTAAAGAGATCTGACAAAGGTGAGACAAAAGCTTACTGTAAAGTATGTGATTGTGATATTGTGTGTGGAATGTCTGAATTATTGCGACACAACAGAAGTGCCAAGCACTCAAAGCAGATGCCTGTTATATCACAAAGTGTAAAAATTACAACTTTTTTGAACAAAAATCAAACACATACTGGCAAGGTACTAGAAATAGAATTAAAAATGTGTGGTTTTCTCGCAAAACATGATCTGCCAATTTCCTTAATAGATGATTTTATGGCACTTATGAGAAACTTGTTTCCGGAGTCGAAATGTTTAGAAGATGTGCATCTTGGAAAACAAAAAGCAACAAATATTTTACGCCAAGTCACAGGATCCACCTATAAACAAGAAGTTATAGATATAATGAAGAAAAGCTACTTCAATATTATGATTGACGAAACAACAGATCTGTCTGTAAAAAAACAGTTGGCTATAATTGCAACATATTTTAACAGCGTTACAAAAAAGATAGATTGCCGATTTTTCAATATGATTGATATAGTTGATGGTTCAGCAAAAGGCATATTCCAAACATTAAAAGATATATTTCCAAAACATGAAATACCTCTTCATCATGTTTTTGGATTCACTTCTGATACAACAAATGTTATGATGGGAAAACACAATTCAGTTCAGGCGTTACTTAAAAAAGAAATTCCACATCTTGTGGTTATTGGATGCACATGTCACCTGATTCATCTTGCAACATCACATGCTTCCCTGCACCACAAGCAGTCACCGCCGCCTATGGACATCTGCAACACCCACGGTATTGCAAACGCGTTGCGTACCATTAAGAGCCCTACTGATATTTCTCTTGAATTTACCCATATTGTAGCCCTGTGGGAAGACATCCAACGGGAGCTCATTCCACGCCTTGCAGGTGCGCGGGAGAAACGATCACGTGAAACGCACTGTGCGAGACCTCCACGCATCAAAAATGTGCGGGTGAGCTCGCTCACTATAGCGGGATGTGCGGTTATAAAAGTGTGAAGCTGGGATTCGGTCAAACAGCTCCTCAGAGCATTCCCCGTTCAAAATCTTATAAAAGACGCTAAGCGCGCCAATATCTCGGCGCACGCTCAACGGTTCTAGATCCTTGGTAACTTTGGGTGCGTCGACAATCCTAACAGCTCTGCGTTGTAGGAACTCCAGAGGCTGCAGTTGGTTTTCGAAAACTTTTTCGAAAAAGTGTTTTTTAAAACAGTATGACCAAAACGTCCCATCCTTTTGATATATGACGGACACGCAACACATGTTGGTATCAACCTTATTAAAAAAGCTAGAAAAGGTGATATTACTATTTTAAAAATTCCCCCACACACCAGCCATCTTTTACAGCCACTAGATTTGGCTGTAAATAAATCTTTAAAAGATAAATAGGACGTTGCCCTTGTAAAGTGGCGGAGGTTGAACATCGGAAAGTCGTTGCCAAAAAAAGATTTTGCGAAAATGCTTTGACAAATTTGGGGTGGATTGGACCCGGCTATATGTGCAGCTGGTTTTCGAAAAGCGGGGATATAAGCCCTTAATAAAAATGCTATCTCAGAAGATAAGTTCAACCAAGTTCTTCTGCAAGAATGGAAACATAAAGCAACATGTGATGCTACGAATATTATCGAAGACTCTTACTAATCAACCACTGAATGATGTGCCGCTTTGTACTGAGCCACCTAATTACAACAAAGAAAAGCGATAAACAATAATAGAAAAAAACTAAAATATTCGTCTTCAACTGACACTGACACAGAAATTAAATACGACGAAGATAGCGACGATTATGATTTTTGGGAAAATATACTGCATGGTAGTGATGAAGACCAAGCAGAAGATATAGAACTCGACGATGACAAGGAAAACGATGTTAATGCAGCGGGTAAAAATAATTGGGTGCTGGTTAAATTTTGCACAAAAAAGTCACTCAAACATTACGTAGGAGTAGCTATTAATATAAATGATGACGGTTCTCCTGTAATTAAATATACAAGAAGGAATTCAAAGCAGAAACAGCAACTATTTGTGCTTTCCCTGTGGTGAACGACATCTCCGAACTTAAACACAGGGAGGACATTATCACGAAATTGCCCACACCTGCAAATGGTCGAAGAGGCCAAGTTACTTCCAAAATGTCTTTTAATTCCTTTAATATTCAGTAGGTGTGAATAATTTAAAATGTTTAAAACATGGCATCAAAAAAAAACTTTTAGTTTACCACCCCTGCCTCTACATAGTATGTTTCCCTTACTTCAAATTCAGTTTTTATTTAATAATTTATACTATAAGCCCTATTTCAATGGAATAAATTCATTTTCAATCAACGAAGTTCTTAGAGATGAAATAGTTCTAGAATAATCAACATAGGTACTATATTTATTCATAATGTGCAGACCGTTTCCCTTACCCCAAAAACAGGGATAGTGGAACAAAAGCACTAGCCTAACAAATTAACATTTTTAATTAATAAATATTATAGTTAGCGTAAATGGATGTACGGTCATTGAAAGATAACAGACATAAATATACATTATATTTGTCTAATCTGTAAAAAGACATTCTCTAAAGCAGTAAGAGGTTAAAATATCATGTAATAAATAAAGTATGTTCCTCTAACCCCACCTAACCTAACGACAATACACTTCGTGTAGTAATTTGTTCTGGAGTTTTAAAGACAATAAGTTTAGATTCATCGTAGTACAATACCTAAGTTCGATGATCCATAATGTCAAACGAAAAGGATATCGAAATAACAATAAGGGAGCTCGTGGCCCAAAGAGATTATGTAAAGGCCTCGTTAACGAAACTCCATAACGATTATTTTTCGGATCAAAGCAATATTTTGCTAAAAGCCAAGCTGGAACGCCTAAACAAAGCGTTCAACGAATATGAAGAATTAAATTAAAAAATATTAGCGATAGATTAAGGAAGAATACCCACAGATTGAAGTTAAATATTATACAGTAAGTATACACTAAGATTCACAAATTGCTATTATTCCCAACAAATGAAAGCCAGGAGACTGCTTCACAGATATTCCAGTAACTTTATACATCACAGTATGCGTCAAATCCAGTAATTCAGATTTTTTGCAGACTTGTTTAAGATGTTGGCCTTATGAATAATCCAAGTTTTTGACCTCGAGCGCCGAACGCAACCTTGTAAAAAACAAAAAATCCGTTTTTATTTTTATTTTGGCGATTATAACCCTAGAGGAAAAACCAAAAACTTGGATTATTCATTAGGCCAACATCATGAACAAGTCTGCAAAAAATCAGAAATACCGGATTTGACGCATACTACCCCATACTTTCAGACGACAAAGTTACTGGACTAAGACCCCTACAAATGTATCCAACACCACCTTTTTAAATACGACCAAATTACGACAGTGTGCTAAAAGTAATATTTAAAATAACACAAATATTTAGAAATTATATAGTATAGTATCTCATAAATATCATCAGTTTAGCTAAGATACCCCAAAGCAAAAAAAAACACTGTAAAAATGTGTTTAGCGGTATCATAGCTAAACTGATGATATTGAATAAAACATAGCATGAATTAAAACATGTGTGATAAGTCCCCTAGTTCTCGCGAACTCAACTTTCGCTATCAGAAGAAGAGTTGATGAGCTGTAATGGGCAAAAAACACCAAAAATATTGAATTTCGCGCCACAATCGTGAGCATCCACTTTAAGCAAAGAAATATTGTGTTAATTTTGAATAATGTTGTCGCAATTTTGACCGTCCTAAGCCGGGTTAAGTATGAAAGGAAAGATGGACATTGATTGCTATGATCGATTTATCAAAAACATTAAAAATGGGTTGGAAACTTAAAAATCATGCATATACTTTAACCTATTATTAAGCACCCAGTATACAGTCGGGCTATTTCTAGGTATCAGTTTTGTCTACGCGCAAACAATGCATACGGCGTATAATAACCGTTTATCTTGTTCCTCGGCTAATCAACAACTTAACTTAATTGTTAGTTATTTGGCGCGAACTGTAACAATTTTTTTTTATATTTTTGTGTCTTGCCATTCTACACGACCCTCATTTACAAAGTAATTAGCATATTTGTCTCTATGTTTAATGATGACGGTGTACCCCTTCCTGCATGTAATGTATTAAGATTACTCATTGGCGCAGTATATAAAGTATCTTCATAATGTACACCAACTCTAGTTCTAACGAAATTGTGTAGCACGCAACAGGCCTTTATTATGTCTTCGGCAAAGTCTATATTAACGTTTATAGGCCTATGAAAAATGCGCCACTTGTTTGCCAGAATTCCAAAAGTGCATTCAATATAACGTCGAGCTCTTGATAACCTATAATTAAATAATTTTTTTACGTATGATAGCCATTTACCTGCATAGGGTCGCATTACAGTTTCGGATAAACCAAACGCTTCATCGCCAACTATGACGTATGGCAATGGTGTAGAATCTGTTTCAGATATTGGTGTAGGTTTTGGTATTTGTAATGACTTTTCTATTAATCTTTTATAAAATAACGAATTTTTTAAAATTGCAGAATCACTACTTTTGCCATATGATCCAATATCTATGAAAGAAAAACAATAGTTAGTATCACAAAGTGCCAACAGTACTATGGAAAAAAAGTTTTGTAATTATAATACAAAGATCCCGAATCATTGGGTTTCGTAATCCTTATATGCTTGCCATCTATGGCGCCTATGCAATTGGGGAAATTAGCATATTTTTCAAAATCTGTAGCTGTGTTTTTTCATATAACTTCGCTGGGTTCAGGCATGACGTTTTTTCCGACTTTTTTCCACAGAGCTTCACATACTTCACGGACAATTCCTGTAATTGTAGATTGTAATGCAGTTCTCCAAAAGAACAACCAGTACCTAGATATCTGAAACAATATAATCTTGATCTGTATCGTTTTGGACAAAGTCTGCCGACCCGGCTAGTTA
This sequence comes from Operophtera brumata, assembly GCA_932527175.1. Taxonomy (NCBI): domain Eukaryota; kingdom Metazoa; phylum Arthropoda; class Insecta; order Lepidoptera; family Geometridae; genus Operophtera; species Operophtera brumata. The sequence continues at coordinate 42,432,186 of OW052226.1, read as the reverse complement.
CAATATAATGAGTGTCTTTAATAATCTGACCGCTTCTGTATTTATAAGTTTACAATTTTGTTAAAGATAGTGATTTCTGTTCCAGGTGTAACATTACAAAAAAAGTGGAAGAACACACGTGATGCTTATAATAAGGAATCCAAGAAAGGCAAATCAATTCCTTCTGGTTCTGGTGCATGTAAAGGCTCAAAATACATGTATTTTAACCGACTTTCTTTTCTTCAGAAGACGGTAGTTTGTACTGAAGTTTTAAAAAAAATCTTACTACTTACTACGCCTTTTTTTTTTGTTCATGCAAGCTAGTGGATTCTAGCGCTATTTTGTTTAGCAATCTAGCTGAATCTAGCGCTATTTTCAAGAATTTCAAGCACTTTTAGCACTGATGGGCCTCAGAGAGGTGGCAGTACTGCGACCAATAGTCGGCCCTCATCGGCCGGCACCGGCAATGCGTCATACTACCAACTAGTCTGTGGCGGGGTTCCCTCTTTCCTCCTAGCACATCGTCGAAGTGACTCATCGGAAAAAGAGACTCTCGTACAAGAAAATAAAACTTAATTTGCTTTGGATAAAAACAAAATATTTAGCTAGGTACGTAGGTATTTCTAGATATGTAAAATTCCCCGAAAATATGCGTACTACTAACTAGTCTGCGGCGGGGTTCCCTCTCCCAGTACATCGTCGACGTGACTCATCGGAAAAAGGGACTCTCGAACAAGAAAATAAAACTTAATTTGCTTTGGATAAATCAAAATATTTAGGTAGAGGAAGGTACCTACGTATTTTTAGCTGTATGCAAAATTCCCCGAAAATGTAATATAAATGTATTTTTGATTAGGTACCTAGTTTTAAACGCGCGCGCCCTCCTTCCCTCTTGTTTGTTTCTGTTATTTTCATGTAATGTACCTACCTACCGTATAGGTACCTATAAACGTAATTATTGTAGGTATGTAATGTACCTACGTTTTTGATGTCGTTGTAATATACATTTACCTACACTCGAAATAGTCTAAAACTGTGATGAGTTGTGTGATTTTATGACCTGTGTGAAAGTGAAACTGTACCTAACAGTGAATTTATATAGATAAGTAGACTTCAATAATTGTACATAATGGCTACTTGTAATAGAAAAAGGAGTGCCCTATGGGACCACTGCCCTATGGGACTAACTGCCTATGCATTATCTGCAATGAACCATATGAAAACCCTCCCACAGAGGATTGGATTCGTTGCGACGACTGCCATTTATGGGCACATGACGCATGCACCTCATACTCCGGCATTGGTACATATTATTGTGATAACTGCCAAGAAATTTAACTAATTTTACTGTGTTAATAATAGACTGATTAAAGACTTAGACGTAGGTATAATGAGTAAGAAGAAGTAACAAAAGATGATATGACTGATTAAAAAGTTCCTGCCATTAATGTTTAAATATATGATACCAAAATATTAAATAAGTGAAATAAGTAAGTATAACTAGAAGAATAGGTAAATGTGATTTTAGATAAGCACGTTTATAAATCAACGATAACTTATGAAAAATCACTGTTTCATTTTTACTTTCGTATTAGATAATCATGAGTAATATTTTAGTAATTTTTCATGATTTTATGCGGTACTATTTACATGGCCGCTTTGCCTAAAGCACATGCTCGCTTTAGGCTCACTCCTTGGGCAAAGCGGTCATCAGTAAGGCAGGGTTCCCACTACGCCGGACCGGCAGATCTGCCGCGCCGGTAAATCTGCCGGAAGGGCTAGTGGCTGTACAATTTATATGAAGCTATTCACATTATCCCGGGTCCGGCATTTTTGCCGAGCCCGGCATTTTTACCGAGCGTTTTGTCACTACGAATTGCCGGTAGACCGACCGGGCCCGGAGTAATGTGAACGAGTTTGTGCCGGTATCTGTCCCCCGCTCGCCCCGCTCGTGCTCCCCTCGCCCCGCCCGTGTTCCACTCACGTCATTCGGCTCGCATTTTCTGGTAAAAGTAGACGTTTAGCATGGATATTCAAGCAGAAACTTTAATTACGCTTGTCCAAGAGAGACCTGTTCTGTGGGATAAGACCGAAGACGTCTATAAAGACAAAAACTTAAAGTTAGCAGCATGGCGTGAAGTATGTTTAATACTGAAACCAAACTTCGATGAGCTGGATGAAAAAGAAAGAAAACAGTACGGTGAGTTTTTAATGTTTTATTGATAAAATGTAAATGCATTGATACAATTTATTTTATAGCTGCTGCCTGCCACGGAACGGAACCAATATCCGAAACAAAATAATTAGTAAATGATGTCCGTATAGCGTTGGCATTAGGGCCACCTCGACTCGACACATTCCGATTCATGGTTGTCGTTTCTTGTTCTTGTCCATGTTCTATATTTTGGTAACTTTAAAAATTTATACCATCTTTTTCTCTTACAAAATTATGTAAGACTGTACAAGCTTTAATTACTTGAATAGCTGTGTCTACGTTCAGATCTATAGCTCGATGGATTATTCGCCACTTATTTGCCAGAATACCAAAAGCGCACTCAACATACCTTCTTGCTCGACTTAGTCTATAGTTAAAAATCTTTTTATCGGTATTCAAATGTGTACCTCCATATGGACGTAGGAGATTAGGTGTTAAGGCAAAGCCTTCATCGCCAACAAGTATAAACGGTAATTCTTCGTGCAAGTTTTCATGAAGCGGTCTAGGCTTTGGTACATTTAAAGTACCATCATTGATCTTTTGCCAAAATGTACTATCCTTTAATATTGTAGAATCGCATTCCTTGCCATATGAGCCCACACTAATAAAAATAAATCGGTACTCTGAATCGACAACTGCCATTAATACAAAAGAATAATACTCCTTGTAATTAAAGAACATAGAACCACTCTTGGCTGGTTTCAAAATTCTGATATGCTTGCCATCTACTGCTCCAAGACAGTGAGGAAAGTTGGCTTTTCTTTCGAATCCTGAAGCGATGTCCTCCCATTCTCTCTCAGTATCAGGCAGCTTAAGAAAATATGTCTTTAGGTTTTCCCAAATGACGTGGGTCATTTCTTTTATTAGTTTACTTATTGTCGAAACGCCTACTCTGTATGAATAATGTATTTCTTTGAATGAACATCCTGAAGCTAAATATCTGAAAAAAAAGTATTTTTTGTTAATACATTATTACTTTATACGTCACCAAGAAACAAATTGTATTGTTTTATGATATTTTTTTATTGATTTCAGGAAAACAGGTTTCAACTAAATGGAATAATATACGAGATTCGTGGCTTAAGACAGTAAAGAAACAAAAAGATGAGTCTAAATCTGGATCTTCGGCCAAAAAGACACGAAATTATTTATATAACGAGCAATTAATGTTTTTGAAAAAAGTCTCCGAACCTCGACCACCACATGAGTCAGTTTCAAAAAAAGCAAGAACCGAGACTGAAGTAGGCATGGAATCAGATTTTCGTTCACCTTTAATTAAAGATAAAAGAAAAATTTATAATAAAGAGGTAAATGACAGGATGGTAAAGTTTTTGGACTCCAGAATAAACCCAGAAAAGGAAAACCATCATCTGTCTTTCTTCAAAGGCATTATACCAATCTTGAATACTTTAACTATCGAAGAGACTTTAGAATTTCAAGCTAGCGTCATGACAATGTTGCAAAAAATTAAAAGTAGGAATTATGAGAGACCAAATTACGGACATTGGCGTGATTCATATAATCAGATGACCGGACCAGATCAGTATTCTGGATACTACACACATAATAGCGTCAATCAACAGGCAACACCTACGCAAGATCAACACCACCCTGGATACTCTACGCAATATAATAGTAGCAATCAACAGGCAACAACGTCTATACCATCAACTTCATCTCAGACATCGAATCCGATTCCAGCTTCGCCATCAGCATCTAGTAATCATTCCATACATTCCCAAGACTCAGATTACTTAGATTTTGAAGGGATTTAAGTTTCAGTACAAATAAATACTTAAATAAGTTATTTGCATTTTTAATTCATAATGATTATCAAATACATACACCCTCCCACACACACACATTATATATATTCACATTCATCAAACAAACATACATAGCAAACATTCATTCATTCATTCAGTCTTAAGTAGGTACCTACGTCAAAACTATTATTACGCAATCTAGTGCATAAAATAATCTTACCTTAGACATATGGCTAATCTTTGTTCTGGGCAAATACATTCTCTGAAACTTGTATCACGTACTCTTATGTCTAGTCGTCCCAGTAAATCGTCAAAAGTGGTTGCTGTCATTCGAAAATAATTGAAGAACTTTGATTCGTCTCTTCTAAGTTCACCCATTAATGTTTCAAATGTTCCAAGTGAAAATCTTTCCCGTAAAATAGGGTGTACCCAATGTTTTCTTTTATTTTGCCTTCTATTAAGATACCACCACAACACAACAATTTCGTCGTCCATTGTGCGCGCAGGTCCAAATTCAACTGAGGTGAGTACTTGACTGTCTGAATTTCTTCCGGGATCCGATGTAATGTGAACACTCTGTCCGGTGTCCGGTTTCCGGCAGATCTGCCGGTCCGGCGTTGTGGGAACGCTGCCTAAGAGTTTTGTTTTTACTCTCCACGCCTTGGCATTTCAAGAGATATGATTAATTTGACCATGCAGCATTAAAGTGTATAAAATGAAGTCCACACTGTGATATAATTTTAACAGGAAACCTTGTTTTTAACCTATTTTGTTTCCAATTTTAACTTAAGGTGCCCGCTTTAGGCCCCCCTCCGTTTCCTAATTATGTGGTAGAAATAATGAAACGTTACGTGTTAACACATTTCATAATTTTGGTGAATATTGGCTTTGTTATATTTACATTTTATTGATTGTTTGAACGAATGTATATCGGTTAGCATAATTATTCCATTTTAGTTAAGCGAAACGGCATCAATTCAATTATATTAACTATAAATATTGCTTATATTAACAAATTTACTCGGTTAAATCTAAATTTGCTGTGATGAAAGCAACAATACAGTTTTAAAAAACAAAACCGAATATATTTGTTTGAAATAACAAAACGCCACATGTTAACAGAACAATAGTTATAGGTAATATCATCTATGTTAAATTTACATTAAATTGCTTATTTAGATATATTATATCGGTTAATATAATCAAGCTATTTTAGTTACGGTTGCGGAAATCTTCATGCAAAAAAACTCATCGCGCCGCTCGAAAAATTAGTTTTTATTAAATATTTCGTAAAATATAGATAATTTTACAAAACTCCAATAGTAAATAAACCCTCGTTGTTTATAATTTGAATATGGTACTGATTTAGTCAGTTAAAAATCAAATCCAAGATTGGTAATATTGCGTTATATCCCACATTAAGCGAAATAGCATTCATTCAATTATATTATAGTAACAATAATAAAACAATGAAACAATGAAACATTATATTTATGGATATTATCACGGGTATTTATCGCGTATTACCTTATTATTTATTTTCCCTTATTATTTGTTTCATCTTTGACGAACAGAGCACATGATCACTGTGACCCTGAGCATTTGGAGGGCGAGTTGGCACATGTTCAGGAGGTTCTTAAACGTAACGGTTATAGTGGGAAAATACGCCACCAGAGGCGCACCGGCAGAGGAAAACAAACGGAGGTCAGCAGGCAGCCTGCATTCCTGTCTTATGTGAAAGGTGTAACGGACAAAATTGGTAACATTCTGAAGAAGTACTCAATTAAGTCAATTTTAGCTTCTCTCACAAAGGTGGCGAAGGAGTTGCGAACACCGAAAGATAAAATACCTTTGCAAGTACCAGGTGTGTACAAAGTGGATTGCAGTTGTGGGAGGTCCTATATCGGGCAGACTAAGCGAACTATAGCCGAACGAGTAAAGGAACATATCGCAGCGGTGAAGAACCGTTAGGTCAACAAATCTGCGATAGCCGAGCACCTAGTGGATTCAGGACCTAACCACTGGATTGAGCTTCATGATGATGATGATGATGACCACGGGGTGACCCCCTTAGGAACAGTTAGAGATGGATCTCAATGAGACTCAGCTAGAACTTATCATTCCTACTGTCAATGGTCGCACCCTAAGTCGGGGCGGGGAATACCTATGCTATTACTGGCAAAGGCCCCTCGCACCGCATAAGGCACGACAAGTGCTGGCTGTTGGTTCCAGCTTGTTTGTGTGTGCCGAACCTCTTCCCGTAACAGAAGGAATTCCATTCCTTCGTTCTGCGAAGATTCCGAAGTTCCCAAGCAACTATGTCAAGGATCGCTGTGTGAAAACCATTACTGGTAGTCACACAGCGCTCATTGCTAATTGGCCGCGATGTCAATTTGGACTTCCCTACAGCCTCTCATCCGCTGTCGCACTCGGTCCATGGATCCAACTCATTGAGTGGGTTATGAACGCGTTTGCGAACAGCGGGGAGAAGTATGTAGCGATCAGATTGAAGGGACTGTGCTCCTGGGCAAGATATCTTGCCTCTGGTTCACAGATCTACGACCCGCCGGCGCCTATTCCAAACTAAGAGACAAGACGGAGACTTGGCGTCTAAGGCAACCAGCAGTAGATCCCTCTTTCGTCTGAGTCGTTTGTCCAGGGCGTTACCGCCTGCGGACAAGGAAATCCAGATTACTGCACTGGAAGTTCACCACGATCTTATGCAGACGAAACCGGATGTACCCTCGGAATTACCACACCTCTATTACATATGCACTTTTGCTTGAAAAGATCCAGAAGGCCTTCCTTCGATTTCTTTACAAGCGTCGTTACGGGTACTACCCTTACCTGTATCCCACCAAGTTTCTACTGGGTTGCCTGGGGTACAACTCGCTTGAGGTTAGACGGGCTAACGACCAAATCACTATGGTCTGCAAGATTTTCCGTGGCAGGATAGACGCTTTGGACTTGAGTGATGAGCTGTGTCGATTCTTTGTCCCGAATAATTATTGTGCAGCTCGGAAGCATAGGTTGTTTGCTGTACCGTTTTGTCGAACGGTGGCTCGAGCTTTTTCACCCGTACCGCGTGCCCTCGCTGCGCTCAATGCTCTCCTGGATGCTAGTCCTGAGTGTGATTTGTTTGCGGATGGCTGGACGAGGATTTTGTCGGAATGTTTGAGGTTCTGTGAGCGTGATGTATAGCTGTGTGTTTGATTTATATTATTTTAGTGTTATTTTATTATCTTTGATTAATGTAATTGGTGTGTCCGACTTAATTAAATAAATAAATAAAAAAAAAAAACAAAGTACTTTCTAGTGAACCTCATTACTACAAGAGAATCATTCGGGAGGCTATTGAGATCAAGAAGTACCCGAATTTCAATCGTGAGGATGGTTTTAGACTTTCTACGTCGTGGAATCCCATTATCAGTAGGTGTGCGCGTAGTGGTTTGTCATCCCAGTGTGTAGATACAGTTAGTGTGGTGTGTCGGAGTATGAACGCGAACATTTCTAATTCTGAAGACCAAGTGAGGGTAGTTCCTGCGACTGCCACCGCTTCTCAACGGTAGCTCCATGTACTCCAGTCAGCCCGCGATCGCGATTGTTGCAACACAATCGAAACGTCGGGAAAAAAATAATAAGGTAATACGCGATAAATACCCGTGATAATATCCATAAATACGAGTTCTGATCGCGAAAGTTTAAAAAATACAAATGAAACATTAGTCCGTCCTACAATAGAATACTGCTCTGTTGTTTGGAACCCCCAATATGAAGTTTACTCAAAAAGAATAGAAAGCATACAACGGCGAAGTCTTATTAAAAATTTTATTAAAAAAAAATACACTTAGTTAAATCTACGAAATTGCTTTGATGAAAGTAACAATTTACTTTCTAGTTACTTACCTACCAAATATATGTATTTGATTAAAAAACGAAAATTTACAAGCTCTTTGTAATATTTACCTCAAATTGCTTGATTGAACAAATAATTGTTGGTTAATATAATCAGGAGGACGAACTGAATGAAAGTTCTATAATAAGTGCGTGTTGCCAGTGATGACTTACGGCACTGAAACGTGCCTGTTAACTATTGGCCGCATACACAAGCACAAAGTAAATGGAGAGAGGTATGCTCGGAGTAGTAATGTAATCCGAAATGAGGAAATCCGTAGAAGAACCAAGATCACAATAATGTGGACCAAGGCAAGGCGCAGAGCGGTACATACCACTCTCCACTCTGTGCCTTGTTGCCTTGTTACCCTAGACTCGATGTGGGAGTCGATAACTATACGGAATACGATACGCATGGTCGGTATTTGCAATACTTACCACCGATTCTATCTATATATATCTAGGTAGGTACCTACCTACTTATGTATTTGTATGGTTACCGATACGTAGGTAGGTAGGTATGAGGTTTTGAAACGATGTCTATGCATTAATATAGTAGGTAAGGTATTCTACGAGATATAATAGGTAGGTACCCATAGCAACAGCCGAGTGAATATCCTGGCTTCACCAGTTATCGTGCTATCGCAAAATTGACTGCGTATGGGACTTTGTAAAACACTACGATTTACACTTACAACTTAACTTTACCTACTTACCTACTTTTTACCTTTACGATTTATGCCCGGTTCCTATATTTGAGAAACGATCCGTTTTAGTTACGAATAGTAATTTTATATACGAGGCGTAAGCTAAAACCGTTCCTATAAAAAACGTCTCGTCATGCAACTTACTGACGGCTTGCTACTAACGGATGGGATGGTTACAGGTACCGGCCGGTAAGCGTTTTGTATGGAGATGAGTGTTTATGGTGTTCCTATAAATATTTCAAACGTCAGTAGACTGTCAAGATTACTATTCGTAATGTCATTTGGTTACCCGTCAATTTCGGTCGCTCAGTTAGAGTGTGGTTATTCCCGTCCGAATCCAGAGTTTTTAAAGTATTTCAGTGTTTTCGCATTTTAATTTTGAAATATCGAGTTCAGATAGTCATAGAGAAGTGTTCGCTATAATGTCAAACTCCAGTGAGACTGATTCAGAAGAAGATAATAGGCGTGTTAGAATATATAAAGAAAGATTGGATTATTTAGCGATGCTGGATTCTTACGAATTTCTAGTGAGATTTCGACTTGATTAAGAATCTACTGAACAGTTACTTCTTGAAATTTATCCACATATAAGAGTAACAGGATCCAAGTTAGTATCTTGGAGGCATTTGTATTATACACCTTCAACATTTTACCATAAGTAATAAACATAACCTAAATTACTGATGTTGTTTCAAGAATCATGAGATAACTCCACTACATCAGCTATTGTTGACGTTAACATTTTATGCTTTAGGAACAATGTTATTGTCAGTGGCAAACTTTTTCGGTGTGTCGAAAACGTCAGCTTGTCGCATTGTGCGTGACATTAGTTTTGCTTTTGACAAACTGTATAACAAATACATTTAAATGCACACTGACTCAGAACAAGAGTTTTATAATGTAGCTCGGTTCCCACGTGCTCTTGGTGCACTTGATGGTACACACATCAGAATACAATCACCATATAATTCTCCATGAAATAAGGTAGTTACTTGAGTACATATTATATAAACAGTTTCACCAGTTCTTTACTAGCCTATTTTTAAAAACAGGTGCTCAGATTGGAGAAGAATTTAGAAACCGAAAAGGTTACTTGTCCCTAAATTTGCAAGCAGTATGTAATGCCAATCTGCTTTTCATGAATGTGGTGGCTCGTTGGCCAGGCTCCGCTCATGATGCCCCTATATTCAACTGTTCAGAACTGCATGGTAAGCACATGTACCTAGGTACCTACCTAACTATCCCTAAGTACTTACTTATTTACATAATTTAAATAAAAATAAAGCATTTTTTTATTTTTCAGCTCAATGTGACAGTGGATTATTTGGCAACAAATGATTGCTTGGAGATAGTGCATATCCTCTGAAGCCTTACCTTTTACTATCACTACTAAAACCGCAAACACAGGGTTTTTTATTTTATTTTATGTAATGGTTCGACAAACTGGCATATGGCCCGCCTGATATGGTAATATTGTACAATGAAGCACATATCCGAACAAGAAATTGGATTTAAAGGTAGATAGATATGAGGGTTGGCAATTCCATATGTACTTTAAACCCCTATTATAATGTTTTTTTTATTTATATTAGTGTTGTATTTGGATGTCACTATTTATAACTTCATTATTAAACTGCAGCAAGTACTAATTAGTAATTATTTGGTTTTAGATGTTTCGGAGGTTGGAAACGGCAATTTCCTGTTGTGGCTTTGACTTTGCGTCTGAGTCTCTTACGAGCTCACACTGTAATAATAGCTATAGCAGTGCTCCATAACATTTGTCGTTCAACGTGTTTAGTGGATGTACCACCAGAGATGGAAATTCCCGATGCTGAAATGAAATTGCCGATGAATAATATAGACCTGACGTGTCTTGAAGGCATCGGAGATGAGGAACTGAAAATTTTGATCCCGGAAAATCAACTAAGAGACAGAATCAAATTCAAAATTAGCTATAAAAAATATTGTACCGACGCAGATACGGTGAAGTTGAATTTATCGACACCAGTGCATTCTGTAAGTGATTCTATTTATTATTGAACGAGCGAACCGAGTTCTCGGAGTCAACTTGACAACTGAGTCAACTGAATCGGCGTTTGTATGAATGTATGTTTGTGTGATGATAACTTCCTTACCGTTAATCCAATCTTCATGAAATTTGGTAGGGGGGTAATGTATGAGCCATATCGGTCAGGGGTTATTGAGATATCGGGGACAAGTGGGGGTAAAAAAAAACCAGCCAGTCCGATGAAGTGGGGTGTCATATGAAATCTCCTTGCATTTCAAAACTATTTATAATTTTTATTTAGACTATATAGTTTTTTAAATATTAGGGATAACAGAAAATGTAAAAAACCAAAACCTCTAGGGTCCTTCCAGCAATCCCACAATGCTGAAATTTGGTAAGCTTGTAGCTTTTGTGACACAAACACAATTATTTTAATATTTAGTTTAATAATAAAATTACTTATTACTTATCAAATTACTTTTATTGGCTTAAAAATATATTTATTTCCATATGTATTTCAGAACACTGATTCTTTGGACACCGACACAGCCTCAATGTCATCATTTGATCTGCTCATTGATGATAATAATAAGAGCGAGGTAGATTATTTTCTTTTCTTGTTATTTTGAACGCGTCAATTATGTTTTATACCTTGGTATATTTTTATTTTCTTTTGTGATGTGGTCCGCAAACCTGTAAAAACAGCCTGCAAAACAGTAAAAGCAAGATGGAAAAATCTGAGAGCGTATTTTTTTAAAGAATGTGGTAAAATTGATAAGCCAAAGAGTGGAGACAGCGCTGATAAAATATGTAAAAGTACGTGGCAGTATATGATCAATTATTATTTTTAAAGAGCAAGAAGAACCAGAGCGAGAGCCCCCCGAGAGATTCAAACTTAAGTACAGATAATGATGATAATTATTATATTACAACCAATACAACATTAGAGGAGCTGCAGAATCCAGGTTCTGTGCAGACTAATTCTACTTCAGAAACTATTACAAGTGATACTCTAGGATCTCAAAGTTATAGTCAAACATCACAAAGAAAGAAAATTCGTATGAACAGAACCGAAAACAATGATCAACTTTTTGAAATAGAAAAGAAGAAACTTGAGATTCTCGAGAGGGAAAGTATCAAATAAAAAAAGCGATGATTTACTGTTTTTTGAGAGTCTTCTGCCTTATTTGGAAAATATTCCACTAAGGCGTAAACTAAGGTTAAGATCGAAGATTCAAGAATTAATTTTGGTTGAAATTGAAGCTATAGAAAATAATATTCAACAATCGGTACCAGTGATGAATATTCCTGTACCAAATATAAATACTCCACAATCAGTCTATGAATTGCATGTCCAGAATTCATCTGAACAAAATTTAATTCATAATATACCCATGCAAATGGAGAACGATTCGGCTTTGATTAGTTACATAAACAATTACAAATAATTATATGAAGAATTGTTTTTTCCATAGATCTTAAATTACTGTTTTTTAAGTTTTTTTGAATAAATAAATATAATATGTATTTAGAGCTTCACTTACCTTAATGTAACGACTAGTCGTTCTTCGGCTGATATGCTTTTTCTAAGATGAGTATCCAAATGAGTTAATTTTCCTTTAACTTTACTGAGAAGTAGATCAAATGTTTCTCTTGTCATACGCAAATATTCGTAAAATTTGTAGTCAAAATTAAGCAATTGTTTATACAGAACATTAAACTCCCCATAACTTGACCGTGACTTATTTATGTCATGAACCCAACATGATGGATAAGGCCGTGAAATGGTATATTTTAAATGTGAATTTTCTGTAAGTAGAACTTTTAGAGCTATTTTTGAAAGTGACATCTCGTCAACGTGCTTACTAGCAAATGACCAAGGCACCTAGCGACTCACCAGGGAAATCACCTCTCAGTGCGGCCTCTGTGTATCCTAGCAAGTAGCCAGAATGCAAGCCACTGGGCTCTAGGTGCTAAGCAAGCCGCCTGTCTGTGCGGACGTAGTCTTAGTCTGTGTCCGTGCCTTGGGAATAGTACCAACCATAGAAAATTTAATACTCCTTGGCATGTGCAATTTTACAGTGAACGAGCTCTACCTAAGTATTTATTGTTTTAAATTTGACCTTGACTTCAGGACTCGACAAAAAATGCTCTAATTTAAATTATTAGTTTGATTGATGACACCTGCCGTGGCGTCTTCGCGTTCAATCAGAACGCGTTGTTTTGCGCTAAAAATTTACGTAGATTTGAAAAAAAACGATGTCTCACGTTAATTCGAGTGTGATCTGGAACTACTTTGTGAAAAGCAACAACATTGCCGAAAAAAAGGCAAAGTGTATTGAATGTGGAGTCACTTATAGTTACAAGGCCTCAACCGGTAATTTGAAATCACACTTAAAGAAAAAAAAAAAAAACATTCTTTTTTATTCCGAATTAATCACAAACTATAAAAATGCATAATATAATTTTTTTAATCACCCGGCGGAGTGTATTGGTACGCCATAACACAGGTAATCCTATTTCGGGTACCAATGCTGTCAAACTATGAATTACCAACTATAAGATAATTTTAATATAACTTTATGTTTGTATGCTGATTTTTGTAATGTTAGTTGATTTAAATAAATTTCAATTTCAATTTCAACATCTGGTGGGTCATTTGTTTGATCTGTCATTCCAAGTAGTATAAAAAAAACAAGCAGCCTTGTTGCATTAGCAGAAATATTAACTATAGTAAACCTCTCGTAGAGTTATCGTTTCTTCTTATGGTTGTAGTCGTAGCGATAGATAATTGGAGAAACAAGCTACGGTGAAACTCAAAATGGTCCCTTCTTAACCGTGGTCCGGTTGTGTAGTCCGGCCAGCCGGACTGTGGAAAATTTCTTTTTTCTGTGATACGGTTAACCGCACCAAGGAAAGAAAAAAAAAACAGCTGTCCGGTCAACCGGACCACGGAAAATCTTAACCACTTGTAATAAATGCAGAATGTAATCTTTTTGCTCGAGTGTCACTTGTAGTGACGTATGTATAATTATTCAAAGATAAAAGACGAAACATTCATATTGACAGTGATCTGACTTTATTGTTTATCAAATCGCATTGCGTTAGTTGTATTAATTTTAAATCAATAAATAGCTAAATAATAACATGTCTCAACCGAAATTTATAACCAGGAAAGGTGGGACAGTAAAATGGGAAACAAAAATGATATTGAGTGGGAATGGCTCCAATTAGGTAATAAAATATGGTCTAATACTTCCAGTTCTGCAGAATTTTATTTAGAAATATACGATAACTGTGATGCTGCTGGAAATAAACGTTTCGAAAACATTTCAAAATTTGGACTAGCATTAATTACGGTTCCGATTTCCAATGCGAGTGTTGAACGCGCTTTTTCCATATACAAAATTGTGAAAAATAAATTACGTAATAGGCTCTCTCTTGAAATGCTTCAAAGCATTATGATGGTAAGATTTATGTTACAAAGGGATGGCGGGTCATGCGTAACATTTCGTGCATCGCAAAAAATGTGCGCTATGTTTAATTATAATATGTATGATACAGCAAACCGATCAGCATCTTCGGAGGCTGATCATCTAATGGAAATTTTAAATATACTGTAAATACAACGACCTCTGTGACGCGGCGCACAGTGGTTTGATATGTCAAGAGGTCGGACATAGCGTACTAAAATAATTCATTTTAGTATTTTACAAAACTATTTCATTTATCCATCAAATAGAAACAAATAATAATAGAATGTTCATTTCGATTGGACCCGTGGTTTAGGCGTCAAATAGAAACAAATAATAATAGAATGTTCATTTCGATTGGACCCGTGGTTTAGGTGTCAAATAGAAACAAATAATAATAGAATGTTCATTTCGATTGGACCCGTGGTTTAGGTGTCAAATAGAAACAAATAATAATAGAATGTTCATTTCGATTGGACCCGTGGTTTAGGCGTCAAATAGAAACAAATAATAATAGAATGTTCATTTCGATTGGACCCGTGGTTTAGGCGTCAAATAGAAACAAATAATAATAGAATGTTCATTTCGATTGGACCCGTGGTTTAGGTGTCAAATAGAAACAAATAATAATAGAATGTTCATTTCGATTGGACCCGTGGTTTAGGTGTCAAATAGAAACAAATAATAATAGAATGTTCATTTCGATTGGACCCGTGGTTTAGGTGTCAAATAGAAACAAATAATAATAGAATGTTCATTTCGATTGGACCCGTGGTTTAGGTGTCAAATAGAAACAAATAATAATAGAATGTTCATTTCGATTGGACCCGTGGTTTAGGTGTCAAATAGAAACAAATAATAATAGAATGTTCATTTCGATTGGACCCGTGGTTTAGGCGTCAAATAGAAACAAATAATAATAGAATGTTCATTTCGATTGGACCCGTGGTTTAGGCGTCAAATAGAAACAAATAATAATAGAATGTTCATTTCGATTGGACCCGTGGTTTAGGTGTCAAATAGAAACAAATAATAATAGAATGTTCATTTCGATTGGACCCGTGGTTTAGGTGTCAAATAGAAACAAATAATAATAGAATGTTCATTTCGATTGGACCCGTGGTTTAGGTGTCAAATAGAAACAAATAATAATAGAATGTTCATTTCGATTGGACCCGTGGTTTAGGTGTCAAATAGAAACAAATAATAATAGAATGTTCATTTCGATTGGACCCGTGGTTTAGGCGTCAAATAGAAACAAATAATAATAGAATGTTCATTTCGATTGGACCCGTGGTTTAGGTGTCAAATAGAAACAAATAATAATAGAATGTTCATTTCGATTGGACCCGTGGTTTAGGCGTCAAATAGAAACAAATAATAATAGAATGTTCATTTCGATTGGACCCGTGGTTTAGGTGTCAAATAGAAACAAATTATAATAGAATGTTCATTTCGATTGGACCCGTGGTTTAGGTGTCAAATAGAAACAAATAATAATAGAATGTTCATTTCGATTGGACCCGTGGTTTAGGCGTCAAATAGAAACAAATAATAATAGAATGTTCATTTCGATTGGACCCGTGGTTTAGGTGTCAAATAGAAACAAATAATAATAGAATGTTCATTTCGATTGGACACGTGGTTTAGGTGTAAAATAAAAAAACTGTTTCATTTGTATGAAACATTAATAGTCTCCTAAGTTTGCATATAACAAATATCTGCAGACCGTACAAAAATTTGTTCCGAGGCGGAAATCGAACCCGCAACCTCCTGCGTCGCAGGCCAGCCATCGCCCGCCGCGCCACAGACGTCGTATTTGATGGACAATGAAATGGCATACTTAGTTTTGTAAAATACCGACATGAATTATTACGCTTTTTACGCTATGTCCGACCTCTTGTATGGGATCAAACGACTGTGCGGCGGGCGAGTAGCCGGCTGACTGAGATGCAAGAGGTTACGGTTTCAAATTAAAAGATATTCTAGATGTAACAAATGATACTCTTTATGGGTTGAAAAATTAGGAGATTGATGTTTGTACTTGGGACACCATAGTAATCTTCATCATTTGTTCAAAGTTGTAATCGGAATCACGAAAGGAATGGGAGTTCAAAATCAGTACCTACTGCAGAGGGCTTACCAACGTTGAAGTAAATGCGAGTTTTTGGAGTCGAGATTCCGCTCTCTTGAGTTTGTGGATCCGAAGAAAAGGCGAAAACAGGTTTTTCTAACCATAAACCCCAAGTAATGCATGCATTGGCCGACAATTCTGAAGCGGCGGCAAGACTGTTGTGCTCATATTGTAAAGGTACTGAACACAAATTGGCAAATTGTAAAAAGTTTAGCAATCTCGAGTATGATTAGCGGCATAGTTTTGTTCAGACAGTCTATGTTTTAACAGTTTAGGTAGGAATCATTCTGCCTTCATGTGTCGAGCTACGTCTAGGTGTCACATCTGATTGCAGTGCGGAGCGTAGCGATGCGCTTGCGCGAGGGCGGCGCCTGACGTGTCACGAGAGGGCGCGTAATTTCGTCAGTACGCTTGTCATTACCTAGCGTGCGCATATGTTTCTATTTACTTAGTAAATGCAATAAATTTTCAACGTTGTTGTAACGTTTGGTGATGTTAAGTGATATCGGATTTATCTTCCGTTGGAGGTAAGTCATATAATTTTTGTTTCTGTGTGTTCAAAGGAGCGGTTTAGTATGGGAGGAAGGAGATGTTTTTGATTGCGTAATACAATTACCTGCGTATAGAGTTTGTCGGACATTCCATTAACAAACTATGTGCCTATAGGTAGCTACTATAATTGTCGGACATACCATCCACAATAAGTCTACCTACACTTATGAGTTCGAGGTTTAACAGGGAAAAAAAAACAAAAAGAATTCGAACACAGTAAAAAAGAAGTGTTAAGATTGATGAGAAATCTAACAGAAGTGGGAAGAATCGTAATAGTAGATAAATACTACACTTCGTTGGGCCTGGCAGAAGATCTTCTGTCACAAAAAACATTTCTATGCTTTGGTATTTTTTTTCTTATTTCTTTTTCTTTTAATTTTTACTTCTTGTACTAGTACCTTTTTTTTCAAATAAGAAATAAATTGAAAAAGTGTTGGTATTAGTTTAGACGGGATTTTTGTATTAACGCGTCGGTGCCACCCCTCATTCGCATTAGACGTTTGTTTTTTTTTCACCGAAGCAGGAAAAAATATTTATTTATTTTAATATTGTGTATTTTGCTTTATAGGTATTTTGCGAATCTCATATTTTGCTACGGAAGGACATTTGCTCATCAGTGTCTCGATACAAAATTCGTGTTACACTACACCAGTATATGGACGTATGCTGTAGTATAATCAGAATAAGACTTGTTGTCTTAATACTGTTGTTTACTAGTTTATTTATTTATTTATTTTTTATTTATTTATATTTTATTAACTTTTTACAATGTCATTACAGTAAATAAACACCAAATCGACAAAGAAAAATAAAAAATAAAACTTATAGATAAACCTACTTGCTAAGATATTTAATAGTTTCGATTGTGAATTTCGACAATGAAACAGTAAATATATCAACATCGTCCTCCTTACATAATTCGTTGACTATCCGAAGAGCCTTTGTGAATGGTGCATGTCCGAGGAGATTAGTTCTTGCAGTAGTAGTTATAACAGTGTATTAATTTGTTACTTAAAAGACTGACTGTTGTCTTAATAAATTATCTTGTTTATTTACTAGTTATAAGAGTGTTTTAATTTGTTACTTAACACGTTTGCTGCTGGAAAACTGATTGACAGGAACTGGAAGGCAGACTGTTGTCTTAATAAATTCTCTTGTTTGTTGAGGGATCCGTGAATTGATTCATTAAAACCCCATAGTAATTAACTCTTTTATTTCTTATCCCATTATAATCACTTCACATTATTATTATCAACGCCATCAGCCTATCATTTTTACAGAGAGTCCAACCAAGTACAACCACAGACTACATTATACTAGAGATGTGCTCTACTTGTAGGGATGTGCATTGTACATTCAACACTCTCCCTCAATGCACATGCCTAACTCACTAACTAATTTCACAAATTTATTCCTAGGTAAAGGCTTAGTTAACACATCAGCTAATTGAAACTTTGTATTAATATATTCAACATTAATCAAACCTTCCTCTACTTTTTGTTTCACAAAATTATATTTAATATCCATATGTTTAAGTCTCCGTTGATCAGGATTTTTTTCAGTTTTCATCGTGCTTTGGTTGTCTTCATAAATTAATACATTTTGGAATTCTATATTTAAGTCAACCAATACTTTTACAATCCAGCATGCCTCCACTACAGATTCATATTATAAAGATATTAATTCCGCTTCTGTAGTACTTAGTGCTACTGTTGTTTGCTTTTTAGACCTCCATACAATAGTATTACCAAACAGTTTGAATAAATAACCACTTGTGGAGCTTCTATCATTATCTCTAGCCCAGTCGGCATCAGCATAACCTGTAAGGGGTGTTACAGTACTACAATTACTTTTAGAATATATCAGCGAATAGTTTACAGTCTGTTTTAAATATCTTTATTAGAAGAAAATTGTCAGTGTCAAAATATATCACTATCACAACATTTTGTCAAGATGGAGCAAATGTTTTCCGAATTACAAGAGGCCGAAACAGAATTATGCGAAGAAGAAAAGGTAAACTATATATTATTGTCAATGCCAGAGTCCTATGAAGGAATTATAACCGCTCTTGAAACAATTTCTGATCTCAAAGTTGATTTTGTAAAGAATAGATTGTTCGGAGAAGAAAAGAAAAATAAATATAAGCAAGTCAAAAATCAGACATACATTAACTCCTTTCTATGTTTTAACTGTGGAAAAGCAGGACATATAAAATATCAGTGCAGACAGGTACAGGGCCATACTCAGGGGCGGGGCCACAGCCAGGGCCACAGTACTTATGACCAAAACAAGAACATTAATCATCAAGGACAAGGTGGAGGGTACAATACGAGTATAGGACGAGAATAAAGCTACAATATAGGACGAGGACTAGGCTACAATGCTGGACGAGGACTAGGCTATAATTCAGGAAGATAAGGTTACAACTCAGGACGAGGAACAGTTTATAATTCAGGTAGAGGCGCATCCAGGTCAAGGACGAGGTTATCCTGACCGGAGAGATAACCACGCTCTGCTACCACTGTTGGGGAACCACGCTCTGCTACCACTATTGAGGGATCCGTGAATTGACCCCATAGTAATTAACTGTCTTTTATTTCTTATCCCATTATAATCAATTGACATAATTATTATCAACGCCATGAGCCTATCATTTTTACAGAGTCCAACCAAGTACAACCACAGACTACATTATACTAGAGATGTGCTCTACTTGTAGGGATGTGCATTGTACATTCAACACTCTCCCTCAATGCACATGCCTAACTCACTAACTAATTTCACAAATTTATTCCTAGGTAAAGGCTTAGTTAACACATCAGCTAATTGAAACTTTGTATTAATATATTCAACATTAATCAAACCTTCCTCTACTTTTTGTTTCACAAAATTATATTTAATATCCATATGTTTAAGTCTCCGTTGATCAGGATTTTTTTCAGTTTTCATCGTGCTTTGGTTGTCTTCATAAATTAATACATTTTGGAATTCTATATTTAAGTCAACCAATACTTTTACAATCCAGCATGCCTCCACTACAGATTCATATTATAAAGATATTAATTCCGCTTCTGTAGTACTTAGTGCTACTGTTGTTTGCTTTTTAGACCTCCATACAATAGTATTACCAAACAGTTTGAATAAATAACCACTTGTGGAGCTTCTATCATTATCTCTAGCCCAGTCGGCATCAGCATAACCTGTAAGGGGTGTTACAGTACTACAATTACTTTTAGAATATATCAGCGAATAGTTTACAGTCTGTTTTAAATATCTTTATTAGAAGAAAATTGTCAGTGTCAAAATATATCACTATCACAACATTTTGTCAAGATGGAGCAAATGTTTTCCGAATTACAAGAGGCCGAAACAGAATTATGCGAAGAAGAAAAGGTAAACTATATATTATTGTCAATGCCAGAGTCCTATGAAGGAATTATAACCGCTCTTGAAACAATTTCTGATCTCAAAGTTGATTTTGTAAAGAATAGATTGTTCGGAGAAGAAAAGAAAAATAAATATAAGCAAGTCAAAAATCAGACATACATTAACTCCTTTCTATGTTTTAACTGTGGAAAAGCAGGACATATAAAATATCAGTGCAGACAGGTACAGGGCCATACTCAGGGGCGGGGCCACAGCCAGGGCCACAGTACTTATGACCAAAACAAGAACATTAATCATCAAGGACAAGGTGGAGGGTACAATACGAGTATAGGACGAGAATAAAGCTACAATATAGGACGAGGACTAGGCTACAATGCTGGACGAGGACTAGGCTATAATTCAGGAAGATAAGGTTACAACTCAGGACGAGGAACAGTTTATAATTCAGGTAGAGGCGCATCCAGGTCAAGGACGAGGTTATCCTGACCGGAGAGATAACCACGCTCTGCTACCACTGTTGGGGAACCACGCTCTGCTACCACTATTGAGGGATCCGTGAATTGACCCCATAGTAATTAACTGTCTTTTATTTCTTATCCCATTATAATCAATTGACATAATTATTATCAACGCCATGAGCCTATCATTTTTACAGAGTCCAACCAAGTACAACCACAGACTACATTATGCTAGAGATGTGCTCTACTAGTAGGGATGTGCATTGTACATTCAACATTGTTTACTAGTTATAAACAAAACAACGCAGCTCGCGCACCACGGACCCAGTAAATAGTAATATAAATAGATAGATGTTGTTATTTTGTAACTTGACAATACAAGCTATGTTTCTCATCCAATATATAAAACAATTTCGTTGTTTTTAATAAGAAACTAAAAGATACAAAATCCAATTAATTACTCAGGTACTTAGATTTCGTATTAGTAAAAAGGAGCATTATTCAATAAATGACAACACGGTGTCTATTTAATTTGTATAATTGTTCTAAGAATTTGTTGTAATATATCTGTTCCAAATGTACAGAAGAAATAAAAGTAATATTTAGAATTTTTCCAAGATTTTATTGTTCCAAATTTTAAATAATAAACATATCAAAGTAGACGTAGATAGGTACTATGCGGAATCGAATCGTAGATCAAAGTAGACGTAGATAGGTACTATGCGGAATCGAATCGTAGTCTCATCTTTAGATGATTCAAAAAATATTTTTTTTATATTTTTTTATGACTGATTTGGTTTGATACATACGTGATAATATCATAAAAAAATTATATTGGTTATTTATAAGGCTGCAGTATTGTTGCAATCAATTACAACATGGTGTCTGTTTAACTTATATAATTTTTCAAAGAATCTTTAGTTTTGTTTTTAACGACGTGAATGACGGATCAAGCAGATGGCCCACCTGATGTTAAGCGGTAACCTCTGCCTTTAACAATAAGAATAAGAGAATAAGAATAATTTTATTTGGCAAAAACTAAAAAACAGTTGTATACTTACAAACTTTGAAATACAGATGCAACTTAGGTGGTATAAATTATATGATAAGAATGTAACAAGCAAACAAAAAAAAAATAAGGTAGATAAGTAAAGTATACAGTTCGAGGAGACCATTAATTACCTCCCGTGCTAGTTATAAACTGTGTTATGGCGAGGTAAATGCATTACCTCATAGGTCACGTCCACCTAGGACGCGCCCTATGTGGCATTGCACTGCGCGCCACCATGAGACATAAAGATGAAAGTCTCATGTGCCTGTAATTTCCCCGGCACCTATTTAAATCTCTAATGTGCAAAAGCTTGTGTGAAATCTTATTAATTATTAGATTATTATAACTAAATCAAAGGACTTGCGTACTTAATTTCTAACAGATTATGGCCGTCCTATGCCTGCAAATAATAATAAATCGCAGTAATTTCGAAATAAAAAGTTTGGATAGGTAACCTAAAACATCGACATGCGCGCTGTGACGTCGTGGCCGATTCCGAATAGGTTTACAAGCAAGATGTCCTCGAACAATCATAATCTTAATGACATTGAGAAGCTCAACGGAAGAGATAACTATGGTACATGGAATTTTGCAGTAAAAGCATTCTTGCATCTCGAGAAAGACATCAAAGCTAAGTCCAAACTGATTTTATTGATTGATCCTTGTATTTATACGCGTGAAGCCACTACGGCAAAAAGAGGTGTGGGACAATTTGTCTCGAGCTTTTGAGGATTCGGGTTTTTAAATGTCGAATCCTCGACAAATCGAATCGAATACCTATTGCATTAAAAAACCCCTTGGTTTTGTATTGTAATGCTAGGAGTTTTTGGTGTGTGTTCAGCTTGCAGCTTGTGGGAATGATCGATGGTGTTGAAGCACGATTTGAATGTGTTGTCGCAACTTGAATTGCCATTTTATATAATATTTTCCCCATTTTCAGGATAGCTGACAGTTTGCCTTGGTGACGCCTAGAAACCATGGTGCAAGGCTTGCAAGTACTCGTTATATCCAAACAACAATACCAAAAAAGCCATGGTTTTTTAAACTCAAATTAGGTAAACGTGCCACCACTGTTTTAATACGAATGGGGCTGGGATACCAGCCAGCCCCTTTGGCTAGAATGGAAATAGTAAATAACCCATCTTGCGACTGTGGAGATGATTTTGGAGACATTAATCATATTTTTTTTCCCTGCAGTAAATACGTTTTGTTTTTTTTTTATGAATTGATTTCTTTCCATGTTCCGCTTCCTTCTAGTGTAGTAGTACTTCTTTCATCATTAGATCCCTGTATATATCAGACTTTAGATAGATTCTGGTAAGTAATAATTTTATCCTAGCCAATGCTATTAATAACTAAAAGCACGGATTGATAGTGATTCGCAAAGCATTGTTAGATAAAATAATTATTACGTAGGTAGGTATAGTACCTACCTAACTTATACTAACATAATCCTACTTCTGCAATAAATACGAAAGTAAAACTAATAATAAATATAAAATTTATTGAAATTAATTATATTGATTGGCTTTATTAAGAAAATTAATTGAATGCTGTTTTTTAATATATTTTATTCTACCTACATCCAACCAAATGTTTTTTATAGCATGGTGAGATTATCAAAGACACGAATCGAAGAATATTATATTATTATTATCGAAGAATATTACTCACGGAAGTTTTAATAGTATTATTATCAAAGACAGTTAGATAAAATAATTATTACGTAGGTATAGTACCTACCTAACATATACTAAAATAATCCTACTTCTGCAATAAATACGCAAGTAAAACTAATATTAAATATAAAATTTATTGAAATTAATTATATTGATTGGCTTTATTAAGAAAATGCTGTTTTTAATATATTTTATTCTACCTACATCCAATTAATGTGTTTTTTACAGCAAGGTGAGGTTATCAAAAACACCCACCTACCCACATTCACATGCGCCTGATATCGCCAAGAATATTTTGGATCAAAAATGACATGAAGTCGAACTGTTATAGCATCTCAAGCATTTAAATGTGTCCCAGAAAGGACATGCTGGATCTGGGCCCGCATGAACAGAGTGTCCAGTGTAATCAAAAAATTCTGCGTATTTTTTTATCTATTTAGAGTATTTCATATCCTTCCCACCGATTCGCAATCATATTTTAAGAGTAAAATCTTGATTTTCTTAATTTATTTTCTACCATAATGGTAGATTTTACCGGTGGAATTAAAACCTATTTGGTGGGTAGTTGTCAAAA
Source organism: Operophtera brumata (assembly GCA_932527175.1). NCBI lineage: Eukaryota > Metazoa > Arthropoda > Insecta > Lepidoptera > Geometridae > Operophtera > Operophtera brumata. Next base: position 42,408,309 of record OW052226.1, on the reverse strand, counting down.
CCAAAAAAACAGTTACATGTCATGCTAAAGTCAAACTTTTCCCAGCATTTCGCTAATGCGTAGTTGTTTTTTCTACGGCTTTTCGCGTTGAGCTTGCTTTGAGTGTGGTTTAGTGTATTTTGAGTGATATCATGGACATACAAGATATTCGGTGTGTTAATTGTGGCCTAGCCATAGGTCGCATGAGAATATATGACCTAGAGTCAGAAGCTATACAAGCTGTCGTAAACCAATGTACCACTCCACGTCCCGTATGTTGCACATTGGTATAAGAGTCAGAAGCTATACAAGCTGTCGTAAACCAATGTACCACTCCACGTCCCGTATGTTGCACATTGGTATAAGAGTCAGAAGCTATACAAGCTGTCGTAAACCAATGTACCACTCCACGTCCCGTATGTTGCACATTAGTATACCTATCTAAGAAGTAGGTAAATTACAAGGATTAATTCCTTCTCAATAACATGGAATCTCAAATCCTTGTAATTTATCCTTTCGATCGGTATCATAAGAATACAGTTTTTTTTTGTAATTTAGTGAGTTCGATTTTTGGCTTGGGCAAGTGGTTTTTTTTATATCCTTGAATGCAGTATTACTGACTTTAAAAAATAAAGGAAAGTCTCCATTATGTAAAACTTCCTAACTTCAATATTTAAAGTACTTGTGCTCCATGTAACATGGCCGTGGGACACACTGTGAACCTATTAATTAACTGTTTGATACAACTATTATGTTTGTGAATTACAGGTGACAATGCGTGTACTTCTTGCTGGATATTGGCTAACCACTCAATACCTGGATACCGGACACATGAACACAATACCGGACGCTATACACACTTATCCAAATATATGCAGAAATTCACGAACGTTGATTCCTTCATGATGTGAACGTCAAGGCAATCCAGCTTCTCGACAACACCGACATAAACAATTTAGTGCTAGTCAATAAGAACACATAACAAAAAGACGTCCCCATAAATAGAGATGGTAAGAAAAGTGTTAATGGATACATTATATACATATAACCTACCTGCCTACCTATAGTTTATTTATAAATCTAGGTCTATGTTACATTACGTATTAGTCTGCCTTACAACTAGATTGTAATGTTTTGTACTAGATTACCTAGCACTTATGATAAATAAAGAACCTTTTTTATTTTTATTTTGCATCCAATTAGACTAGGTCACGTCAAATCAATGCGCGGTGTACATATGTGTGCATTTTTGTATTCGCTTTATCACAGATTAATTATCAAATCGAACAAATCCATGGATATAGTACATATTCTGTGGACAAATCATAATGAAAACGAAAAACGTCAGATTGATTTTTCAAAGTTAGACATCGCTATAAAAACGGAGAGAAGTACTTTTTGTGCTTATTAAAAGTCGAATTATCCCTAAAATCCTAACTTCTGGCTTGATGTATTATAGACGCAGTTGAAACTTACCATTTCCTGGAATGCAAATACAATGCCTTATCTGTGTCTATCAAGGGTTGTTTGTCTCGTTTACAAAGAAGCAGTGTATTCTATGAAAGATGCGGGCCTGGATCTAATACAAAAAATACAACCTTTCAAAACTGTCTAAAGTAATTTGTACAGAGCCCGAAATTAAGCAATGCAATTGAAAAAAATCAGTTTCAGTGATGTAGAAGAAGTAGTGATACCTCCTAAATTGGAACGTTTTCTGCTAGCCAATTACAGACACAAGGTTATGGAATAACAGTGTTTTAGGCTGAGGACATGAGAAACCTTTTGCGTCTATTACAAGATTTCCTAAGTGACGGAACATTTAAAAGCTGCCCTGAACCATTTCTACAGTAGTATACAATGCATGGAGACTTGGGCTATAAAAATATGACTGCCAACATTGTGCCGGTAGCATACGCGTTGATGAATCGTAGGATCAGAAGAGGTATGAAATTTTATTTAACATGATAAAAGCACAAATCCCGGAATGGAAACCAACCAACCAACCTACAAAACGGACTACGAAACTGCAGCAATTTTGGAAAATGGAGTAATTCGCCCTGCAGTTATTGACAGTGATAGTGACAGCAGTGAAGAAATATTTTCCACAAGAAAAATAAAAAGAATTTGGAAACAAATGTGCACGGAAAACGAAGCACAAGCGGTAAGTTTTGTTTACTACCTACACATATCAACATATCAGCCTTAGACTCATAATGACGTGGGGATTTTTTATGTATACCATCCTTTATGAAAATGATTATTCTTAAATTATTTCTTTGATTTTAGTGTTATTGTGGTGTCGATTCTGTGCAGCATTCTCTAATTTTAAACCGCATTAAAATTATCGCGGTCTCTTTTATTTCAGTCTATTAGAAAGGGCGCGCGACAACTTTAACGCGGTTTAAAATTAGAGAATGCTGCACAGAATCGACACCACTATCTGCCGAGCATCTGTGAACATCTTTGCACATATCATGTTTTATTTAATTTTTTACTTATATTACTGTAAAGTGTTATCTAAATCTGTTCAGTAGTTTTTGCGTGAAAGAATACCAAACATACATACATCTAAACTTTCACAGTACAATTTTGAACATTAGTGTATATAAATTTTATTCCACTTACTTTTTTTGCATTACAGAATTTTAAAAAAAGCCTGCACCACGGACTTCAAAAGGATTGTCTTCACCTTGCTCATCGTCAGCGGACAGATTAAGTATGCATAGCTCAAGAGGATGCAGTCCTTTGCTAACGGTTAAAAATAAAATAAAATCATCCGCTCTTTCTCAGTATAAAATGAAGCAGCACATTTCACTGAGCTGGTTGTCAATTTTGTAAGGGAGGGCCAATTTTTTTTTAATATTTCGACCTGTTCTCTGTGGAAAGTTGTTCAGTTTCGCGAGTTCTGTGGTAAAACTCATAAATGGTTAATAAATCACACGGAATTAAGAAAAAAAACATTTCAGAAAATCAAGTAAAACCTAAGGACAATGACCATGTCCTTGAGATGAGCGCTAAATGAAGAAATTGTGCAGGGTGCTACGACAGACTGCGGAAAACCTTTAATAGCAACCAAGAAAAAAAAAGTTAAGAAAATAAAAAAATATTGCAGGAAATACAACCAAAACCTTGTTTTATTGTCGATATCCCCTTATTTTTCTCTGTCCCATCGCTACTAAAAATACTTTCTAGTGCGGTTCAGGTCGATATCGGCCTAACACTTTTCCTGCTTTATTTCTCATTTCCTGTTTGGCAGATCCCGGGACGAATCAAACCTAAGGAAGTTGGGTTTAAGGTCATTCTAACAATATAAAAAAAATGTATATTATTATTATTATATCACTCATTTATTAAAAATCTCGTAAAAAAATATATTTTTCACTACAAAGCAATACTATCTACAAAAAAATAAATAGTAAAAAACATTATAGTAAAAAATATAAATCAAAACGGGGAACCACCGACCGCGGAGCGAGGCCCAAACGGTCGGGGGCTAGGGCTGCAGAGAGAGGAACCTCCTGACTATACGTGCCGAGTCCAGGAGTACCGCCTTCTGAATCTGACCCTTGATCCAACTATTTAGCGAGAGCTTCTTAAGGTACTGGTCGAAGCTCTTCGCAATCAGTCCATTCACTGAAACGACTATCGGGACGATAATCGTTGAATCCACATCCCACATGGCGGTAATCTCGTGAGCCAAGTCAAGGTACTTGCTTAACTTGTCTTTCTCGGCCTTCACGAGATTAGCATCATGCGGGATAGTGACATCAACAAGTATCGCCCGGCGTTCCGACCGGTCTACCAGCACGATATCAGGCTTATTGGCAACAATAGTCCTATCCGTGATGATAGACCGGTCCCAGTAGAGCGTGGCACGGCCATTTTCAAGAACCGGCTGAGGCACGTACTTATAGTACGGCACCTCAGGTCCCACAAGGTCGTATCGGAGGGCAAGTTGCTGGTGAATGATCCTGGCTACTTGGTTGTGTCTGTGCAGATACTCTGAGTTAGCAAGATGCGAACAACCCGAAAGCACATGCCTGAGGGATTCTCCGGGACGGTGACATGCTCTACAGATATCAACCGTCCCATCCTTCATGATGTACTTTCGATAGTTGTTCGTCTTGATAACCTCATCCATAATCGCACAGACAAAACCCTCGGTTTCCCCAAAGAGGTCACCGAAACGTAACCAGTTTACTGAAGCGAGCAGATCTACATCGGGCCCTGTGAGGGCCTTGTAAAACCGCCCGTGCAATTATTATTATTATTATTATTATTATTATTTATGTTTCCACAAAGTTATAGCAATTTTTAATCTATCCTAGTGCTGGTGGGTCTAGAAAGACCTGCCACGCACTGGCGGAAAAATCATTGGGGGCGCACAATCATTGGGCCCGCCACCGCACCAGATGAAGAATTATGATTTTACTTGCCGCAGTAAACGTGTTAATTGACAGTATCTCATAAATATCATCAGTTTAGCTACGATCACAAAACAAACTACGGTAAACAAAAAAACACTGTAAAAATGTGTTTAGGAGGATCGTAGCTAAACAGCGTACAAACTTGTCGTATTGGGTAATATTAACGTTGTAACAAAATTATTGCCTAAGAGAAGCTGTGATTGTATTTTAAGAAAAAATGTGCAATTATGTGCTGTATTATACAGTTTATGCGTGTATTCAATCTTGAATAAATCAAAACCACTCGTATTTTCTTCTACACCTTTTTTTCTTTTAAATGTCACGATACCTATATTTTCAAATCATATATATTATTAATACATAAAATGCCCGTTTCTTAAAGAATTAATTTGCAAGCAATATTACAGGCACATGAGACTTCATCCTAATGTCTCAGGGTGACGGGCGCAGTGCAATGCTACATAGGGTGCGTCCTAGATGGACGCTGTCCATGTGCGGGAATGAAATTCGTGACCCCTCAGTTTCATATCTAATGCCAACACAGACCTAATAGAGGTCTGTGATTGCCAACGAGTTTTTATAATCTGCTATCAAGTATAATAAACACCCAACCTCATTAACACCTATTCATTTAATTAAGCTAAGCTCAGAATGCAATAAAGTTACTACAATCTGAGTTAATGATATGAGTTACATTCCGAGGTAATGCATTGTTAAAGTAGAGGTTACAGCTTAATATCAGGTGGGCCATTTGCTTGTTCTGTCATTCAATGTTCTAGTAGGGACGGTAACACTGATGGCTTGACAATATTTATGTTATTTTGTAATTGTAATACCTAAACAGATTACATAATGTACCTATTAAAAATTTGTTGGTAATTGGAGGACATGCAGGAATAAAGAGTTCTGTCTATCCCCCTATCTATCTTAAAAACGCAGCATAGGCATTTTTAAGTCCATAATATAAAGGTTACAAACATTTTATCTAATTAAATAAAATTGACATGAAATCGAGGTTAGTTATAAAAATTAAAATAAGGCGTACTCTAGCAAGTATCATACTATTTTGGGAGTCCTGACTAAATGCGCCATCTTTTAAAGTTACTTGCCAAAATAGTGTAGTACATTTTTAACGGTACAGTCGGTTAAAAATGGGTGATGTAATTATTTTAAATTAAATGTTGGCCAAATATCCAACATTTTATTTAAAACTGAGGCAGTTATGATTTAATTTTGAATAGTATTTTACAGAAGGGTAAATATTCATGGTAACATTACAGAAATAAGTTTTACGAAAAGTTAATATTTGTAGTCACAGGACTTAAAAGATCATCACAAGGTGTCATTTTTTTATACTCTTAATTCGATAGGTTCATGACTTTTTTTTTAAATACTTTTCTGATAACTATCATGACTTGGCCCATCGCCCGTTTTCGCTTTGACGTTGATTTCTGGGACACTCTGTATACATAAATATTTCCCTAATTTTTAATAAAATCAATTAGTTCAAAATAACATAAAATCATTCAGTAGGTACCTAACTAGGTATAGTTGGCGCAACGACTAATGAGTGCTCAGCGAAAGTGGTGGGGTTGACTGCGCATGCTATACAGACCCAAAAAATTACTTCTGCGCATTGAAGGTCAGCGCTCATTACTCGTTGCGCGACCGATACAAAACAATTTCATCAAGAGCATATTTACTTGCATTTGCGGAAGAGCAGCGTCGCAAGAGAGTGCTCATTAATAAGAGACAGCAAATGCGAGACTCCTGCGACCCATTATCGCTCTCGCATAATTTGAGGCACAATTAACTCTCGAGTTAATTGTGCCCCAAATTATGTGAGAACTAATCGAGTTAATTGTGCCTCAAATTCAACAACAACTCGAGTTTGAGGCACAATTTCGCCTGTCCAAAGATGGCTTTGAGGAACTGTGCCGGAAAGTTATACCTAAACTTCGCAAAACAAAACGCATAACAACAGAACGGGATGAACTCAAAGTAAGTTTTAAAAAATATCTAGGTATAGGTAAGTAAGTAGTTAGGAAAATTTAAAAGATTACGATTTACCGGCAATCATTTTGATGCGTATTTGCCAAATGATTGTTCCATAAAGATAAAAGTAACAAAAAAATAATAAGCGACGCTCTACTTGAGCAATCTGCGGGATGCTATCAATCGAAATATTCCAGTTCATCTACATTTCAGCCTGTTCATTTTAGTTCTTGAGGGGTGACAAGATCAATCGTTGAAGTATCCCCCACGTTTTCCGTTCAGCGTGCTGTGTGTTCTTCAGTTTCTTCTTTGTCTCTTTATTCGGGAGAAAGTGAAGAATACAGCTGAATTTGTCCTACGACTACTTCTTATTTTGTGAGAAAGTGTGAAGACATATGGATTAGGTTCGTAAGGCCTAGATTACATAACAACTATAAAAGCAAAACGACTTAGTTTCATAAGATCTTGGTAGCTAAATGTCTAATTGTGCAAAAATAGTAGAATGCCTGGGTTTAAGATCGGACTTAGTTCTATAACGTTTTGTTTGTATAACGCCCAAATATCAAAATGTCTCAGTATAGGAAACGACAACGTATTCAGAACGTACTGATAGTAAAACGAGTATTCTTTTTTTTTTTTTTTTTAACTTTGACCACGATCTCACATTTTGGAAAGTGACGATGTGGACGAAGATGGACTAGGTAGGCATATCCTCAAAAATTTAACTAAGAACGCAGTGGAAGCATGGCACAGGCGTTTAATTGCACGCATGTCACATAACCACACATTAATGAGGTTCCTGTTTAAAATTAAGAAGGACAACAAGTTCCAGAAAATAAAAATATATAATCATTTATTTACATATGGTCACAGAAATAAAAGTGATGCCACATTTGACAAAAAATGCGCAGCAGAATTACAAAAATTTGTCGAGAGAGATACTACAATAATCGAGTACTTGCATAAGATTGATCATTTAAAATCATTAAGGGGTTAAACTGCCCTGCATGTTTCTTATATTGCAATCACTTGTTCGTATTACAAATAAAATATGCCACCTTACATTAAGAATTAAAGAAATTTGAGTTTAAGAAGAGATGTTTAGGTTATATTTGTATACTAGATGCTATTTTTACATAACATTGTTTTATTTAAACACTAGTTTCTGCCCGTGATTCCGTCCAAGACCTAGACGTTCCTACATAAATAAAATTCATCTAATATTACCTAGTCGTTATGCAATCCTGATGTTTTCTATCAAGACCATATGCTATCCAGACACCTTGCCTAATGCGTCATTTAACAGCCAAGACTTTCTATAATTTGTTCGTTACCTCTATTAGTCATTTTGCAACTTCGGCGTTATGCCTTAGTTGTCGATCGTACAACTAAGATATTCTACTCACTAGGGCATTCTGCAAAAAAGGCATTGTGCTTACTAAGGCACTATGAAACGAAGTCGTTTTGCTTTTATAGTCGTTATGCAATCTAGTCCTAACGAACCTAACCCAGACATATCTCCCACATTTACTCCTTCTTTCGGAGGAAACTGTGAAGTATCTACCCCTCAAGAATGTATCTCACAGTTTACTTCAGGTCCCAAAAAGTTCGTCCGAAACGTCGAGCAAGATTTACTGGCTACACTTGAAAGAATCAGCTTAAAAAATACCGCAATCCTGCAGCACGCACAAAAAACGAAGATAATTATATTTAAAAATAAATAGAGTGGCAGCCAACAATTAATTACCAACGTCTACACACTGAATAATGGATCTGGATCTGAATAGTTGGAATACAGAATATATTCCAACATTAATCAAGCTGATGTAAAATTTTTAAGAGAAAGAGCTATTCTTACTCCAAAAAACAATTCTGCCAACAAAATCAACAACTATTTGTTGGAGAACTTCTAACTGAACGAGTAACATATAAATCTGTGGATGAGGTACTAGAGGTTGAGGAAGCTGTTAACTATCCTGTGGAGTTCCTAAATAGTCTCGACCCACCAGGATTAGCACCACATGTACTCCGCCTCAAGGTTGGTGCTCCAATCATGTTACTGCGAAATCTGCAACCGCCCAAACTATGCAACGGCACAAGGCTGCTGGTCCGCCAACTTCAAAAGAATGTGATTGAAGTAACTAAGTAAGTACTTAGTAAATTTAAGTTTTCTCAAATAAAAATGTTACTTATGTTATGTTACTTAGAACTGTTTTTACAGGCGTCAGTCAAGGAGAAACAGTTTTTATCCCTCGAATCCCACTTATCCCTTCAGATTATTATTTTGAATTTAAACGACTACAATTTCCCGTTAAACTTTGCTACGCAATGACTATCAACAAAGCACAGGGCCAAACTTTAAAAGTAGCTGGGGTGGACCTGAGAAGTGACTGTTTCTCACATGGTCAGCTATATGTGGCGTGTTCTAGAGTCAGTTCACCCGAAAACCTCATAATACTGCAACCAACAAATAAAACACGAAATGTAGTTTACAAGGTCTTGCAGACCGTTTTACCCTTTGGATACTGTAGCGTAGCTCCATTTTTAGCACTAGTTTTTCAGTTATTATTTATAGTTCACTGCACAGAACTGAATTCTATCATTAGAAATTTATTTTGTTTACATTCTGTTTTCCGCAACAACAATTGCGCAAGGGACAATATCTCATAGTCGACAGTGACATGTCTTTTCGGAAACGTCAACTGTCAAAGTCTAGGATTGCCTGCATTTATTGTTTCATTAGCGTAGTTTCGGAACGCAAGTTATTGGAGTTTTTCGTTGGTTTTTCATTGATAAAAATTCAAGGTTGCAAATGTTTACATAAACACGAATAAGCAAATTGAATTTTTTGGGTTCAATTTATAAAAAGCCTAATACTTCGAAATAGAAAATGATGAGTTGATTAGAAAGTTTTGTAAATCGATTGAAGCGTAGTATTCGAACAGATTTGGCTCGTGGCAAAACCCATGTCGTGTACAGAAGCCCAATTCTCTTATTTATTTTATAACCACACTGCATGTTGACCGTAACGAGATTGTATTGTAAATTGGCTGAAAAATTTGTATTCTGCTCCCTCATAACAACAACATAATCTACTTTCGGTTCTTGCGACCATATTTAGAGTAGGATAGTGCTATATAATAATTGTAAAGAGCGAAAGAGAGAATTCTCAGAACTTTGAAACATTCAAGTTACAGCACAGTTACAGTCACATTTCGATATAATCACATGCCGCGTTGTGTTGTCAGGTGAGCAGAATACCATTTTTGACGTTTGTGACATCGACACTGGATCGTAACATGATCCGAACTTTAATTTGACTATTTTTTATTACGAGAATTGGGCTTCAGATGTTTGCCAAAATGGAGGCTCTTGTGACGAGACTTTTGAGAGAGGAGGATCTACGCCTGCCGAGATCAGTAAGTTATTTCAAAGACCGAAAAAAAAGTTAGTAAGTAGTTTCTTATCAAGTTTGTTAGGAGGCTAGACAAATGCTTCTGCACTTGGGGATTTAGGCAAAAAAGGTCTGGTTTTCGTGACAGGTGCGTGTCGTCTCGTTAGTTTCTTAGTTAAAATACTGTTTTATTCTTACAGCGGGCTTTCCCGCCCCCCGGAGGCGAGAGACCTATCACCGCCGACTTTGAAGCGGTTTATTTCCTCATTGGAGGTGTGAGATTGGAACACAACCTGACCACAACGCGTTGAAGAGACACCATCCAAATAAGTACCCTTGGACTCACAGTTTCCGTTGGGTATCTTTCCACGGGACTATATGGTATCGTAACCTTGCATTATTACATAGCAAGCGAATCAAGCAATAAATATCCTGTCAGCGACAATCCCCAGTATTGCAGTTGGCTATCTTGTGAATCTGCGCTGTCGACATAACGAACACCTGGACCGACCGGTACCAGGTTAGGGCAACCTCCGGTAGTAGACATCCTTGAGATTTTGCATTATCTACACAGCGAGTATCAAGAAATGATTAGAATCCAACCGGTTCAGTTTTGCGGGTAGCCAAATTGATAAGTGATACCTTCCATCTTACTTACTAGGAAATTGTAGGCATTATTATCCAACTGTTTCGGTATTAGTGTTATAGTTAGATAAGGGAGTCGTTGCTTAGCTAACAACGTACTACCCCGAATGTGTTTATGGCATAATCATTTTACTTTCCTACTGCGCTCTCATCCGTTTTGGATATTAATTTTGGACTAAGTTAGTTCTAAGTTTTATGTTATGCAGGGGTTGTGTAATTGTTAGGATAAATGTGTTTCAGGGTCTCCGTTTCCAAATAAATTAAATTGTGTGTATTGTATTAGTTTAATTTTTTTACCAACGCAACAAACCATTACTTCTTATTCAACCAGACGACCGGGCAACAGGCACGGTCCTTGAGCTAAAGGTCTATCGTTCTGAAGACTTAGCCTATCCAGGTAAGTTTCTTATTCGCAGACAATAAGCTCGTTCCATTGCGTTACCAATTTTTATGTATTTCTTTCCATTGCGTTACGTTAATGGAAATAGCTTATTTGGTTGCAGTAAATACTAGTAACGTGTTTATTGGCTTTTGCTGATAGGGGCAGCGATATTAGGTGTTTTTTACATTGTGTTACTTTGCACCAAAACACATTTTTATCACGTCGAACTCAAAATATAACGTTACAATACGGAACCCTAAACACAGAAAAACAATATTTTTTGTATGGGAGCACCCTTAAATATTAATTTTATTCTGTTTTTGTATTTTTTGTTATAGCGGCAACAGAAATACATCATCTGCACTGTTAAAAATTATGTAATTTTACTGACAGTAAATTTACAGAAACCTGTAATTTACCTGAAAAATTGGGATAGTTAAGGAAAATTATGTAAAATTTAAGTTTTTTTTTTCCTGTTCACATTTTTGTATATTTTTACCAAAAATTTATGTAATATCATTGTTTTCGTGTGATTTACATAAAATTATTGTAATTTCACAAATTAAATAAAAAATACATAAATTTGTTTTTAATATTAAATGTTTGAAATTATCATAAAATCTATAGAGACAGTTTGGACAAAATTCATAAATTTGTGTAATTGTACGAAATTAAAGTGTAATGAAAAACAGTTTTACATAAATTATGTAAATTTAAAAAACAAATTCATTTAAACAATGAATTTGTGATTTTCCGTTTAAAATCAGTAAAATTACAGGACCATGATTGTATGTTCTTATGCAAAACTACCTAACTTTTTAATATTACATAATTTGTGCGTCTTTTTACATTTAGTTATGTAGAATTGACTACGACAGGGAAATTTACATAAAATAATACTATTTCACATAACGGGATCTTGAAATTACAGGGCAATGATGGTAGGAATAACTTTATGCTTAGTGTGAAATGACATAATTATTTAATATTACATATTTGGTACCTTTCACTACATTCAATTATGTAGTATTTACTACGACAGGGAAATTTACATAAAATAATACTATTTCACATAACGGGATCTTGAAATTACAGGGCAATGATGGTAGGAATAACTTTATGCTTGTGTGAAATTACATAATTATTTAATATTACATATTTGATACGTTTCACTACATTCAATTATGTAGTATTTACTACGAGGGGGAAATTTACACGAAATAATAGCAGCGTCTTACCTGAAATAAAACGCATAATATAGATACGCCTTTATAGATACCCTTATAGATTCGTCATGTCTGTCTGTCCGTCTCTCTGTCCGTGCGTATGTAACAGCCACTTTTTTCCGAAACTATAAGGGCTATGCTGTTGAAACTTGGTAAGTAGATGTATTCTGTGAAGCGCATTAAGATTTTCACACAAAAATAGAAAAAAACAATAAATTTTTGGGGTTCTCCATACTTAGAACCGAAACTATTTTTTTTTTCATTAAACCTATATTTGTGGGGTATCTATGGATAGGTCTTCAAAAATGATATTGAGGTTTCTAATATTATTTTTTTCTAAACTGAATAGTTTCCGCGAGAGACACTTCCAAAGTGGTAAAATGTGTGAGCCGTAACTTCTAAAATAAGATAATGATAAAAATACAGTAGAATTCATATATAACGACTTCGCTTATAACAACTAGTCGGTTTTAGCGACGATAATCTTTACTCAAGTTAGGTTTCGTAGATAGGTACTAAGAAAATATAACCGTTTAGTGCGACTCCGGTTTAAGCGACCAACTGCTTATAGCGACCATTATTTATGATAATACGTCCGGTTAAAACAACACACGCGCAATGTTTTGTTTACCCACGCACTCGCACCCCCGCCCCGCGCGCTTCCCCTCCTTATTGGCGCGCGTAAATCACAGTTCGTGTTTGTCACCTGTTATGACAAGTTCATAAAGCTCGACAAAATGAGTTCAGTGAAGCGAAAGTGTTTTACAATTGAAGAAAAAAGTGCAATATTACATCGATTGGAAGCCGGCGAATCAAATGCAACCCTTGCAAAGGAGTTTGGCGTATCTCATTCTACAATATCCACAATAAAAAAGAATAAAGATAAGATTGAGCCGCTATTTAATGCCAATGTTTTGAAATGCAAACGTGTAAGGACGTCTACTCATGAGCAGGTGGATAAGGCATTGTTACAGTGATTCAAACTTCAGCGCGACCGGGGAATACCTGTTAATGGACCCTTGCTACAAGAGAAAGCAAACTTTTTTGCTAGACAGTTAGACATGCAAAATTTCACGTGTTCCATGAGTTGGATAAACCGTTTTAAAGTAAGACACAACATCGTTAGTGGTAAGATTGCTGGCGAATCTTTGTCAGTTCAACAAAGTGATGTAACCGATTGGCTAGAAAAAGTTTGGCCTACTTTACGTGCACAATTTACAGATGATGAAATTTTTAATGCAGATGAGACCGGGCTGTTTTATAAATTAACGCCGGACAAGTCGTTGAAATTTAGAGGTGAAAAATGTAAAGGAGGAAAATTATCAAAGGAGAGAATAACTGTGATGGTGGCTGCCAACATGAGTGGTACAGTTAAAAAAAACTTCTCGTAATCGGAAAATCTCAACGCCCCAGATGTTTTAAAAATGTACGGCATTTGCCAGTGGATTATGAAAGCAATCGAAGAGCCTGGATGACTGCTGACATTTTTACTAAATGGGTTCGCGCTTGGGATCGTGAACTTACAAAAAAGAACAAGAAAATCCTGCTATTAGTTGACACTATTATGACGACAACTGTGGCGCGGCGGGCGAAGCTCAGCCTGCGACGCAGGAGGTTGCGGGTTCGATTCCCGCACTCTGTACAAATATTTGTGCGATCGCAGATATTTGTTTAGGGTGTTCTGGGTATTTTCTATGTATAATAAAAAATATCTATCTATGTAATATATTGTATTAAGTATATCAGTTATCTAGTACCCATAACACAAGCTCTGCTTAGCTTGGGGCTAGATAATGTTGTGTGAACTGTCCAGCATTATTTATTTATTTATATTTATTTATTTAGTTGACAACTGTCCTGCACATCCCCACATAGCAGACTTAAAAAGCATAACTCTGGTGTTTCTGCCTCCAAACACGACATCAGTGTTGCAACCCATGGATCAAGGGATTATTCGAGCTTTGAAAACACATTTTCATAAAATCCTTGTCCTGAAAATGATCCAGCTTCTAGATGGCTGCCGAAGCACTAGTTTTGAGTACCCAAAGATTACTGTTCTTGATGGTATACTAATGATTCAAGATGCCTGGACCCAACTCAAACAAGGCACGATTTTTAACTGTTACAAACACGCTGGTTTTGTCCGAAGCAACGTAGAATGTACCATAACTTCAAACGCAGATGATTTTAACGAAGAAGACGACGTACCGCTGAGTGTTTGGGCAAGGGCTATTGATGGGCATCAGTTACCCATAACAAATGAGGACTTTGAACAATACGCGTTTGTCGATGATGCTGTCGCCACTTGTGAAGAACCATCTGATGAAAACATTGTGGAAAATATCATCGCCAACGACGCGAATAGCAGAGATAGCGACGGTGATGATGGCGAACCAGAGGAGATTCATCCGACTTTGAGTGTGTCTGAGGCGTTGAAAGCTGCAGAAACACTCAGTGTATTTGTTCAGACTAACTTTGATGATGATCTTATGAAAACAATGATGTCACGAATTCACAATGCCGTACGAAGTTCTTACTACCGAACAAAAGTTTGTCAAAAACAAACTCAAATAACAGACTTTCTACGGTAGTAACACAGAGCTTTGTCTGTAGTGATTGTGTATTTTATTTATTTGTATTACAGTACATTATGTACCTATGTTTGTAATGTTTAAGGACTATCAAAATAAAGCATTTGTGATTTCTATGAAATGTTTTATTTAACTAAATAGGAAAACCAAAATTATATTATAATAATATGTAAGTATTCATAAGTTATGTATGTACAAGTTAAGTAATGTACTTATGAAATAATCCGTCCGTTTTGTGCGTCGTCCGGTTAGTACGACATAGTATCGCCGGTCCCTTGAAGGTCGTTATATCCGGATTCTACTGATTCTACTATAAAAATATATTGATGTACATTACCATGTAAAATCCACCGAAAATTGGTTTGAACGAGATCTCTAGTAAGTAGTTTTTTTTAATACGTCATTAATCGTAAACCATCCAAGAACTTTTATATTATGTAACTTGCAGCTACGGAACCCTTCATGGGCGAGTCCGACTTGTACTTGGCTGCTTTTTATAGATAATGGTGTTAACAGATTAAGTGCGTAGGTACCTACATAGTTATTAGATAAATTTACCAAACTATATTAGGTGTACCTACAGGTAGCTACCTACCTACCGCTTACCTACTTGGGTTACCTATTGTATCAAGCATCAACTTCTTTTTTCTTCGGTCGCATATAGGATGTGAAGCCACGACACGAGGTTTACTCGGCTGTTGCTATGGGTAGGTAGGTATGTACATACTGTATCTCGCTAACTGGTCGTAATCCAATTAAACTGTTGGTGCCTCTGGACACCTTGAAGAGTGTTTTACAAAGTAACAACTTTTGATCAATTTTGACATTCACTCGGCTGTTGCTATGGGTAGGTGTATGTACCTACTGTATCTCGCTAACTGGTCGTAATCCAATTAAACTGTTGGTGCCTCTGGACACCTTGAAGAGTGTTTTACAAAGTACCGTGGTCAATTTTGTCATACGACGATAACTGGTGAAGCCACGAGGTTCACTCGGCTGTTGCTATGGGTAGGTAGGTATGTACCTACTGTATCTCGCTAACTGGTCGTAATCCAATTAAACTGTTGGTGCCTCTGGACTCTGGACACCTTGAAGAGTGTTTTACAAAGTACTATGGTCAATTTTGTCATATGACGATAACTGGTGAAGCCACGAGGTTCACTCAGCTGTTGCTATGGGTAGGTAGGTATGTACCTACTGTATCTCGCTAACTGGTCGTAATCCAATTAAACTGTTGGTGCCTCTGGACACCTTGAAGAGTGTTTTACAAAGTACCATGGTCAATTTTGTCATACGCCGATAACTGGTGAAGCCACGAGGTTCACTCGGCTGTTGCTATGGGTAGGTAGGTATGTACCTACTGTATCTCGCTAACTGGTCGTAATCCAATTAAACTGTTGGTGCCTCTGGACACCTTGAAGAGTGTTTTACAAAGTACCATGGTCAATTATATCATATGACGATAACTGGTGAAGCCACGAGGTTCACTCGGCTGTTGCTATGGGTAGTAGGTACCCACTATTACCTACTACTAGGCACATATCTCGTAGAATACCTACCTACCTTACCTTCCTAATAAAATGCATAAATAAACATAGTTTCAAAATCGCATTCCTACCTACCTAGGTAGGTATCTATCGGTAACCATACAAATGCTTCAAATACCGACCATGCGATACTTACCTACTAGGTATCCGTATTCCTAGTTAGCTACCCCCAGATCGGGGTTTTTGTCTAAATAGTCCCAAATAAGTGCCTCAAATTAAATAATTAGTGCCTCAATAAGTACTTTCGAAACTCAGCAAACAAAGCACGAACGGTTTAGCTAGGTATATCTCAATAAATAAGCTCTTGTGTACCAATACCAACAGTCTTCTCCTCGATTGCAGATTTTATGTACTAGAACCAATACCTAAATGAACAAATAAGTACCTAGCTCGAAATCGTTGAGTAGCTCAACAACTCACCAAATTAGTGAGTACGACTACCTAAGGGCCGTTTATTAGGTATCACAGACTATTATAGAACAACGATTTTGCTTTCGAATGCTAACATCGTAGTTACCAACTAATCTAGCCGACGCTATTTTGTTGTTTAAGCACGGTCACAGAGGTTCTTTTATGCTCTTGCGATTAAAGTTATTCAACGATGAAGAATGCCAACGACGAACCGATATTCAAAAATAGAATAAAGATAGTGATTTTTTGTTATTTTGGTGGCATTTTAACCTATGTAGGTAGCTCGTTTAAAGAGCACAAGTGTACACTACCTAATGAAATGAATTATGGAAGTGAATTGCGTGGCTTTTCAATTTGGTGGACATTGTCTACCAAAGTTTTAGCAAAACGGCCATCGTTTTACTAAGACATGACTTGACTGTTGAGGTTTTTTAACGACTTGGAAGGATTATAACGTTGCAAATTATAAATTATAATTACAATAATAAATTATACCTACTTGAATATGGCAAATCCAAAAGCCGAGAGAAGTCAATTTAAAAAAAAAATAACTTTGACTGTCGATCCGCGGGCAATGCATATAGCCATTGCGACCAGCCCGCCGCACCCGAGCGCGCGCCCCGCGTCTTTATTACTCTTTGCTTTCTTTCTGTTCCGGCCTGTCCTCATGTGGTGTGGTATTGTACCGCAAGTGAATTGATGTTTTTACCTTAGAAACTAAATAATTGGCCCGAAGTTTTTCGTGCAGGTAAGCTTATATTTCTTACATAATTATAAATAAACTTTCGTTACCTTTAGATGTGTTTCATGTGTCTGTGTCTAAAATCGAAAAGAACGCATGTCGGCCATTTTTGCCGAGTGAAAAAACTGACCAAAGGTTCGAAAAATCGAAATAAAATAAGGTTGGGTCGCCTAAGATCGGATTGATGAAAAATTGACAAATTGCCTTCGGCTCTTTTGACACGGCTAAATGAGATTGCACCTATTTCCACTGCAGACTTAAACACAGTGGTGAGAACTGTGACGTATGAACTTATTTGTCACCAACAATTGCTCAACAGATCCACGTACAGATCAGTTGCACGGGAACTGTGTGATAAGTTTCCACAGTTATACGACAGAGACAATGATACAAAAGAACTTTTTGGCATACGCTACTACACAGTTGTACACAGTACACACTACACAGCTACTACATAGTACACAGTAAAAAAATCGAAGAGAGAGTGCATTATCTTCAAAGGCCCAATAACACAGCAAGTAAGAAATCTCATTTACATGATGAAGTGTTGATACCAAGAAAGAAATCCAAAATAGTAAAAAATCTGTCTGCAGGATGCATGAAGTGGCAACCTGATGGTTCAATTGATGATGAAACTATAGAAAATCAGAAAACATGGCTGAAAACAAATGCTTCCATAAAAGAAAGAAATGAATTAAAACTGGAAACTTACATGCAATTAACCTATGCAAGCCGGAGAAGATTTTTGAACTCAAGACCTGCGCTGACTACAATTATCGATGAGTGGCCAGTATTGTTTGAGGAGAAATATATGGTATGGCACTTCGACTATCTTTGTGCCTTAAGGTTTCACGTAAGGTGAAACGTTTCCTTAAGGTGCTCACGTTTGCGGCGCGAGATTCAAATTTTTTGGTGTTTTTTGCCCTTTACAGGTCATCAACACTTCTTCAGATGACGAAAATTTAGTTCGCGACAACTAGTAGACCTAACACACATGTTTTAATTGATTGTATCTCATAAATATCATCAGTTTAGCTACGATACCCCTAAACAAACAAAAACACTGTAAAAATGTGTTTAGGGGTATCATAGCTAAACTGATGATATTTATGAGATACTATCGATTAAAACATGTGTCTTAAGTCTCCTAGTTGTCGCGAACTCAACTTTCGTTATCTAAAGAAGTGTTGGTGAGCTGTAATGGGCAAAAAACACCAAAAAAATTTAATTTCGTGCCGCAAGCGTGCGCATCCACCTTAAAGGCAAACCAATGTGTGGAAACATTTCTCAGTAATTTACCTAGATTCAATAATCAGTTAAGAGAACTAATACCAAAAAAAACCAAAGATGTGCCCGTTATAATCCCAAGTGATGATGGTATATATGGTACTCTTCAAATAATTGTCAAATATTTTAAGGAAGATACATCCCACATATTTCAAAAATATGAGGTACCTACCTACTTGTTATTTCATTTTATATTTAAACTAATATTATATAGGTACTGATTTTATTTTTAATTGGTGGATTAAGTTATATCTGTATTTAATTTTTAGGAACCATAAGTGAGGGCTGATGTTGCTAGCCGAGTGAAGATAGCTGCGCCTAACGTTATATTTTCTGGTAAGATACGCTTTTTGTTTATTAACAGACTTCAAAAAGTAAGGAGGTATATATTTATGTACTTATCTGTATTTTTATTATCAATATTAGGGTTAACCCCCTGACTAACGAGTGGTCTTATAAGTTTAAGGCCATAGTGTGTTTGTCTCTGGCCTCATAGCTCTGTAACTGCTGTTTTGATTTAGTTGTGTTTTTTTATAATGAAAGCTGGTGTATGTGATATGGTTCTTAGCTGTTTGGTGGAAATTGGTGGTGAAAACAATCTTAATGAAGCGATATTTATTTAATGGAATATCAAAAATAGTCAGAGTTTTAAATTATAATAAAATTATTATTTTAAAAAAGTTAACTAGCTAACAAGTTACATGCCGTTCGAGGGACTCCGGTGATGTCGCAGCGGAGCCAGCTTGCACTGATGTACCCGGAAGATGGGGCATTACGAGTACAATACAATGTACTCAATACACTCCGGGTTGTCACTTAACTCCATGTAGGTGCTCCCTGTGATATGGCACATCGCTGACAATGTGGCGAGTTATCCTAATGGATAACCTAACATGGATAAGTCTCCTCCCGTGGATGCGTCTGCCCCTTGAACTTGTATGATACACTGTACGATCCTGGTGAGACTTTGCTGTGTGTTGTCTTATGTTTAAGTTCTTTATCTGAATAGCTAACTATAACATGTAACCATAACTGTGGTTCAAATACAACTTTATATGTTAGCTAATAATAAACCTTTCTTTGTCTACAGGTATCGACAATATTGCTAACTTAATTGTGGAAAACAAGATTTGTGGTTTACTTCTTGACCGGTGCGCTGCGACGTGATCTCACCGCTTGAAACTAAGATGGAAACTAGCTCGGAAGTAGGATGGGTGTAAGAGCGGGAACGTCGCGCACATGCACACTCCTGCGTGCACTTGATAAAAAGCTATATCGATCTATCCACTGTGCCCCACGATCCACTGTACCCCATGCTCCCCTACTGGTCAAAACTCAGCTGAACTGTTACTTTCATTGATTTCTTCATTGTTTGTTTTTAATGTCTATATATTAATGCAACTAGTATAATTTAAGGTTCCCACGTACATCGAACTCTGTTTGTTATGTCGAACTTTTTGGCAGAATTACGCTTAAGGTGGTTGCTTTCGCTTGTGGCGCGAAATTATTTTTTTCGTGTTTTTTGCTCATCACAGCCCATCAACACTTCTTCAGATAGCGAAAACTAATTTGCCGGTAAATTATATGACCTCACACAAGTTTTCATTTATAGTATCACATAAATATCATTAGTTTCGCGCCACAAGCGAAAGCAAACCACCTTAAACTCTATAATTTTTGTCTGGTATTTTTAAAAAGCTCCGACTTTTAGTTTTTGAATTAAATGGAAACTAGAGCCGGGAGGTACGAAAAACCGTAGATAATTAATTTAAAAACTACAAGTCAGATCTTCATATTGTAGATATATTCTGATATTCATATTTTATATTATTATGTGGAATAGGTTGTATAGAGTGTTCAAAAAAAGAAGCGTCGTGGGATTGGAGGGCGCAGCTGTGCTTATTTACCTTTTTTGTTTAGCAGGCAATACAATAGCGCGTCTGTTCCATTTTGATCATTTTACAACTGTAACTATTTATTTATTATTAAATTCAAAATGCCGACAGTTTGAATCCTAGGCTAAAGAAATAGTTAAATAAACTAAATACTTAAATCGTTAGTTTACAATTTGGCCACGACGCTTCTTTTTTTGAATAGACTGTAATAATATTTATTTTATTATAATATTATTATAAATAAATCAAGCCAAACAACATTAATAATTAATACAATTATAATTATAAATTAAGTACATATTTTTCATGTTTGATGGTACTAACGTACTAATATTATTATTTGATATTATTAATAAATAATGTCTATAAAATAGTAAATCCTTTCTTTTGTTAGTTTTAGTTACTACTTGTTATTTCTTAAATCGTTGATGTGCTCAACGTACTAGTTTGTTTTTCATGCAACATGTGTGAAATTACTAATTAAGTATTGTTACGTAACGTGAAAGTTTGTTTTTAATGTCAACTCCAAATACTTTGGATAAACTAAGTACTTATTATTAATCTTTGATTAATCGAATGTTTTATAATTGAAATTATTATTAATAAATAATGTGTAAACTAGTAAATCCTTTCTTTTGTTAGTTTAAGTTACTGCTTGTTATTTCTCGTGTTGTGCTCAATGTATTTAGGTTTTTTTCTTGAGATTTTTATATTTAAATAAGGAAACATTTTGTAAAAATACTAATGATGATGTATGAATGATGTGCTCAAGTTACTTATTCTTACATTGGTATTATTTTGGTAAAGTTATGTATTGTTTGAAGAAAATTGCAAGTCATTTTGTATTAACTTATTGGTCATATTAACACACCATGATGGATGTGCTGCGTTAATATGACATGTAAGTAGGTATTCGAAAATTACTTGCGATTTTACTTCAACATTATGTAATTGTACAGAAATAATATGTTAATTTACAAGGAGGTTTCCCCAGTCAAAACGTAAAATTACATATTTTATTTTATGAATCACGGAAATAACAAGTAATTTTACCCAACCTTTATGAAATAACACCCTTTTTCGCCTTAGATTTACATAAATTTTATTGAATTTTCCCAGGTTAGTTCAGTACTTTCAAATAAATATTCCTGAAAACTACTTTGATACCAGTAATTCTACATATATTTTTCCTGAAATTTACACTTAAATTCAATAACTTTACGTAAATAATCTTTATTAGTAACTACATTACAAGTAAATTTACATATTTTTTTCTAATATATACACCTGAATGAAGTAGTTTTACATAATTTGTTGCTGAAATACACACATTAATTCAGTTACTTCACATAAATATTAATGAATAATAACTATAATGACAGTAATTTTACATATTGTTTTTCTGAAACATACAGTATTTTTACATAAATATTCGTTATTAATAACTGCATAACAAGTAGTTTTACTTGTTTTATTTATGAAATATGCACTTAAAAACAGTGATTTCACATAAACAATCCAAAAACGCTCATACTAGTTCAGTATTTTTCCACAACTATTATTGAAGTTCACTCAATAGTTTCGTAATTTTACCTGACATATGTCTTAGACATACATAAGTTTGTGTAAGTTTACGTACAATGAAATACATAACGTTATGTAAAATTACATAACAATGGTACGGTATGTAAAATTACAGATACGTAATTTCACATAATAATGAAATACATTATGTTATGTAAAATAACATTGTAAAATTGATGTGTAATTTTACATAACTGGGTAAAAACTATATTATGTAATATTACATCACCATGAAAAATCACATTATTATGTAAAATCACGGAACTTTTGGGGCAACGAAAGTTGCCCTCAATTTTATGTAATTTTCACTGAACATTTTTAACAGTGTGTGAAAATATCAACTGTAATGTTTTTTTTTTTACTTTATTTAGAGCGACAAACAACTATCAATTACACTAATTAAAGGGTATCTACTATCTACATAAAAATAGGTCCATTTCAAATTAGCACATAATAATTAAATCGAGAATTTAGATACAAAAATCAACCAATAAAAAAAAGGTCAATTTAAAAATACAAAATTCAAAAGGTTAAAAATGCTAAGTTCAATAGTTGGATACACACGCTACGCTTATAAATAACAACGTTAAGAGACGGTGCATACAGTCAATTTATAATAAAGTGCAATTTATATAAGCAAATAATATGTGCTCAAATTCCTGATCCAAACGTGACGTTAGCTTTCCGATGTAGAAAACTAACATGACACGTGGTCCGTGTGGGAAATAAACATGCAAGAAAGACGATAGACGTTCTAAAAAGTTACACATGCTACTGAGTGAAAAAAATCGGTGAAAATGGCTGTCCGCAGTAGTGGAGGTATTATTCAGATGACGGTGAATAAAAAAAAAAAAAAGGTAGATGTTGATAGTTGGTTGGTAGTTCCTTAAAATGTACTTTTAAGAACTTCTAACGCTCACATAAATGTAGAATACTGTAATTCTATTAAATCTATTAAATATGTACGCAAGTAAACCAACAAAGCACAAAGCAACGGGCTACTTATGAAATTTAGCAAGGAAATGTATGCTTAGGATCGGGAAACACTATAGTGACGAGCAGCTGGTTGATGAAGGTACAGCCCAAGGTTCTGTATTAGGCCCCCTGCATTATTTGGCCTATGTTAACGATACGGAGAATGTGATTGGGGAATGCTCTGTTTATCAATATGCTGATACCTGCCTGATTGCGTCTCACAGAGATTTACTCACGGCCGTGCAGTCCATGCAAAATGACTTTACACGAGTGGGAAAGTGGGCTCATGATGCAGGTCTAGTTCTAAATTCCAACAAAACAAAAATTATTCATGTCCATTCCTCACATTTACCATCTAGAGATACTTTTGTAATAGTTATTACAAAAGTATCTCTAGATGGTAAATGTGAGGTTAATGTTTACATTAAGGCTAACGCGAAGCGTGCCTATGTACATATGAAACGTGATTATTTCAGTGACGCATTGAGGTGGTTGTGGCGGCGGGAGTGTGATTAGGTAAACCTATATAAGCTGGTTTACAAGCTATAGAAGTCATTCATCGGCGAGATTCCGATCAAGATGGACGAATTGAGGAAGTATATTTTTCTAAATAAAAATGGAAGACAATCCAAATACGACTCAAAACGTGGTTTCGCTTCAATGCAACGAGACGCAAGTGTTGTCGGACGAAGAGGAACAATATCAAGCTGGGTCACTATTCAACCAACAAAAAACAACAATACAAACGAACACGTCATGGAGAATACTCAAGCGATCCTGAGCGGGCCGATGAATAAAAAGAAGGAAGCCGGAAAAAAATAAAACGCGTTAGTGCAAAAGAAGAAACAGCAAAAGATAGTTCTGGAGAGTCAGCTTATGACATGGTTAGTCAACTATTGGAACAGCACCCAAACAATTCTATTGATGGAAGCGTTCATCAAAGACCTGAAAACATACTGCATGCAGAACCAGAGACGGGACCTGTACGTGATCATAACGGCAATGACGAAAATAATGAAGGAGTTTGTAACTCATGGCGACCACGATTTAACGAACATTCGCACGATGTATTCGTAGAGTGGGTTATAAACGACGGATTATCCACGACATATTCGAATCTCCTTCAGATGGCTACGGTAAGCGATTTAGACGAGTTATTCTTCAAAGTCTACAGCAAAGTAGTGATGGAATACGAAAAGGAGGAAGAGGAACAGTTAAAGGCCTCCTTGTCATTGCCGAGCACGAGTCGCATATGCATGTCGTCCACGACTGCGCCTATGCCAACAACACTTGCCGTTGCCGGGCCATCGAGCTCCTCAAGGAATATAAGTCGTCATACGATCCAAGCATCTGCTGCGACAGCTAAAAATCACTCAACAAGAAGAGTATCTCGAAGGAGAAGCCAACGAATTTGAAAAGGAAACAAGTGGAATCGGATCAAGAAATGTCGGAGGACGAAGAACCACCCAGGAAGAAAGTGAGTTTCGAGACGAATTCGGAGAGCGATTCGGAGGACCAGGAACGGTCTCAGGGCTACAGCTCCTTGCTCGACGATATTGTGCAAGCGCACTCATCGACGATGGGTACATCGAAAATCTCGCAAGCTATCTTTGTACAGGATCAAGACGAGTGCATTACTTTGAAGTCGCCGGGGATATCTGGCAAATCGGTGATCAAATTCGAAGTGTACCCCTACAAGAGTTGTGTGAGAAATCAAAAGCAGGATTGGTGGAGACATGCGGAACTGAGGTCTACAATGGTGATCTCTGGCAAGGACTCGCCTGTGGGCATTCTAGTGGAGAAACTGAAGAAGGAGTTGATCAAGCAAATCTTGGCCACAAAGGGAGTCGAAACAGAAAGAAAGTCAGTCGGCTCGAAACGTGGTTGGAAGAGTTCATAATTACACCAACACAAAATATCATCTACACAGGACATAGGGTAAATGGTCCCTTCAAATATCAAAACGGTACGATTCCTTTTTCAAAAGCTGTTTAAAGATTGTGTGATTTTACTTACAAACAGTTATTTTTGAAAACAAGGAATTTGAGTACGAACCGGTTGATATATGTAGCACCATGGAATGCCATAGGTTCTTATTATTTTAATATAGAACAGTCCGTTTAAGTATTGGAAAAACTATTACAGTTCCAATTTAATAATGATCATCAAGATATTGATACATTATTGAATAGATTGTATGATGATGATGTATGATGTTTAGAACGATGAGACTGAACACTAGAAGAAAGGACCTAGAGGCCCCAATAGGTCCGAGGTTAAATGTGGTAAATCATGGCTGTCGGTACCAAGCGGTTAAATTATTCAATGCTCTGCCCACCGAAATGAAAGCAATTGACAGTCCAAACATATTTAAAAATAAATTAAGAAATTTTTGTTGGAGGGGTGTTTTTACTCTGTGGACGAATTTATGACACAGGATTATTTAAGCCATTTGTGACACTACATGTATTTTAGTCGGTATTGTTTTTTTTTGTATATAATTTGTTTGTGTATTCTAAATTCTATGTGACATTTATTAATAATAAATAACTAATATTCAAACATGATTTTAAAAAAAATTGTTATCTGAATAAATAAAATGAAATGAGATGTTGTGTGTAAAAAAAAACCTAAGAAAAACACGTTTCTGGTTGCTAATGCAGGTAAAAACTACTTTTTTGGTTGCTTAGTCCATTCATGCATTAATTTTGGACAGATAGCAAACTTTAACAAGTATATAGTAGATTGTATCATAAGGGAGCAACATAATATTTTTACGGCGAGGGCGCTTTTTTGAATCCAGAGCGAAGTGAGGGATTCTAGAGTAGAATCCCGAGCGTAGCGAGGGATTCTTTAGTAGAATCCTGAACGTAGCGAGGAATTCAAAGTACGTCGCCCGAGCCAAAAATATATGTTGCGCCCGTGTGATACACTCTGCTTTTCATCACCCACTATGAGAAAATAAAAGGCGCCTCATATGTTATTGTAATATTATTATTTAATAAAACAAATGGTTGTTTTTTTGTTTTTGAGTTTTTTTTTGTTGTGTTTGTGTTTTTGTGTTTTTTTGGGTGTTTTTTTGTGTTTTGTGTTTTTTGTGTTTTGTGCTTTTTTGTGTTTTTTTTGTGTTTTTTTTTGTGTTTTTTTTGTGTTTTGTGTTTTTTGTGTGTTATGTATTTTTTGTGTTTTATGGTTTTTTGTGTTTTTTGTGTTTTTTTGTGTTTTGTGTTTTTTGTGTGTTTTGTATTTTTTGTGTTTTTGTTTTTTTTTGTGTTTTGTGTTTTTTGTGTTTTTTTTGTTTTGTGTTTTTTTTGTGTTTTTTGTGTTTTGTGTTTTTTTGTTTTGGGTTTTGGGCCGTCGTACCAGCCAGTATTTATTCAAACAATATTTGCGTTCGAATTATTTGGCGCTGGTTCCAAATTCAATAAGTGCGCCGCAATTATCTTTGCCGCGCACTTTTTGAATTAGGAACTTAATAAGTGCGCCGCAAAACTCATTACTGCCCGCTAAAAGTTTCTCATAGAAAACACCACCGTTGGGTGCACTTAAAGGCGAACCCAGTCGTCCTTTTCGAATAGATGGGATGAAAATGCTTTTCCATTGATGGATGCAGTGCAAAAAAGAATACTGCTATGGAATGAACCTAACTATGAGCCAGCAGCTGAAGAAACTCTATAAACTATTTTGGGTAGTGACTCAACAGCTGTCAGGGTCAAATATCAAGGAGATTGTATCATACAAAGAACTCCGGTAATAATACTTACCAATAACGACATCTTCCCACACACATCCACTGATGCCAGATGGGGGGGATTCCCCCCAAATTTGGGGTTTTTTTTAAGTTATGGGGGGACAACTGGGGGGAAAATATTTTTGGGGGGATAGTTGGAGAGAAAAAATTACGTTTGGAGAGAATTTGGAGATTTTTATTAAATTACGACATATAAGTATGAAATGACACAAAAAAACAATTCAAAGCATAAAATAACGCTCACATTCGGAACGAAACCACAAAGTGTACAGACTACAGTCCCGAGTTCGAAGTTGCCTTCCGCCCGCACCTCGCCTCGCCCGCCCTGTCTTCGGTTCGCTTCGTGTCTCGCTCGGCTTCGTTCGGCTCTAGGTCGGTCGGTTGGACAAACTGGTTTTTACCGCCAACGCAGAGTCAATCTGTCAGTGGTGTTGGTTTTGTTTTGCTAAAATTTTGCTTAATGTGATGATAATAAATAATGGCTCTGTCAAAGAAAACTTACGTAAGACGTTATAGAACAGAGTGGGAAAGTGAGCCAGTATTTAAAGGTACGTAAATCTCAGTAGGTATAAATTTATTACAACCTAAATGAAATCATATCTCACTGAAGTTTTATTATGTTTTTATAGCTCTTAGTAAGAGGTGGTACTACTTAGGTCAACGATAGTCGAATTCGACGTCATGTATGTATTATAATAAATAAGTAATAACTGAAACGGATTGTACTAAAATATACCTACTTACTTACTTTCAATATTTTACTAACACTGGGTTTGGTTTGGTTAGATATTATTATTATTTAATGTAATGTAAAACATTTAAGTGTTGTATGAACTAACATAATATAAAATCTAACAATGTGTGGCATCGCTTAAATAAAAAATACACTAATAGTTCTTCTTCAGAGGCTCGAGGCTCCCATAGGCTTTGCATTTAGGCATTTATGGCGCCCTTCCCTCATCACATAAAATTTGTTGCCATTTTATATTTTTACCCCATTTTCAGGGTGGCTGAAAGTTTGCATTGGTGACGATACAAAAGCGTGGTGCAAGGCTTGTCACTGTACATTAACCACCCACAAGAAGGATTTGATAGAACATTCCAAAACTAAAAAACATGATCAATCTATAAAACGATCTAATATCGTCGGGCAGTCAAGTAAAATGCCAAATTTTTTTCAAAAACCCTTAAAAGAGCCACGAAAAATTGCCGAATTGAAAATTGCCGCATATGTTGCTGAGCATTCCAGTATCAAAGCTGTGGACCATCTAGGAGTACTAATAAAAAATTTGGATCCAGCTTCTCCAGTCTTGAAAGACCTCAAGTTACACAGATCAAAATGCTCTGCTTTGATTAGGAATGTTATTTCTCCTTGTTTCTTGGAAGAATTATTGGAAGAAGTTGGAGACAGTCATTATTCAGTCATCATCGATGAAACTACTACTATTGACACTAAAAAAGTAATGTGTATGATAATCCGATTTTTCAGTGAAAAACAGAATAAAATAATAACTCAGTTCTATAGATTGATAGAAATAGAATCTGCAGATGCAACTTCATTGGCTGATGTGTTCAAAGCACAGCTAACTGCTGATGGCCTCGACATATACAAACTTCTGGGCATAGGTGTGGATGGTGCTAATGTCATGGTTGGTGAACACCATTCTTTTTCCTCTATTTTGAAGGAAGGAAATCCTGATCTGGTAACTATTAAGTGTGTTTGTCATTCATTGCATTTAGCAGCTGAATATGCTTTTAAGACCCTTCCCCGATTTTTGGATTTTCTTATTAAAGAATGTCACAACTGGTTTTCCAATAGTACAAAGAGACAGATTGATTACAAACAAATATACATGTTGCTTTATGAAGGTAAAACTCCAGTAAAAATAAACAAATTAGCTGGCACTAGATGGCTATCCAGGTACGAAGCTCTTATAAAAATTTTAGAGCAATGGGATGGATTAAAATTACATTTTGATATGGCTGCATCCAAAGAACGCTGTTATACTGCTGAACAATTGAGCAATATGCTCAAAAGTAAGACAAATTTGTTGTACATGACTTTTCTTGGAACTTATCTCAAACCAATCACCATGGCAAATAAAATGTTTCAAGCCACTAATGCAGACCCTTTAAAGTTGCTGGAAGAACTTAATAACTTATTATTAAACTATTTGACAATTTTGATTCCTCCAGCACAGCTAGAAAAAGCTGATAAAAATAATTTATCCAACTATGACTTTGAAAAGTACATTATGGACGCATCGTTCATGAACTTTGGTTATTCATTTAATGAAAAGTCTGAAGGTATAAGAGACCATGAATTGAAAGACGTCAAGCAACGATGCAAACAATTCCTTATAGAAATATGTAAACAAATTCAGAGAAGGCTTCCAAATAACCTGAAAACTTTAGAAAATTGCAAGTTACTAAGCCCGAAGAATGCAACCTCCCAAATAAAACCGGATATTACCAACTTAGCTAAATCTTTTAAAACTCTTTGCATTGATGTCGATTCTACAATACAAGAATGGAATGCTTTGCATCGTACAACTTGGAATTCCACACAACACACCGAAGAGTTCTGGGTTGAAGTGTATAATTTCAAAAACGCTGTCGGTGACAGGACATTTTGTCACGTAAGCAAACTGGCATTGGGGATTATGTCTTTGCCCTTCTCCAATGCAGTTGTGGAACGAGCCTTCTCCCAAGTTGCCATAATTAAGGACAAGCTTAGAAACAGGTTGGCCATCAACACTGCTGAATCCATCTTAAGAGTTAGATACACAATGATGGATGGATGTATAAACTTTCAGCGCAGTGAAATTTGTTAAATGTTAAAGAAATTTAATTCGGAAAAAATGTACTCCAGTAGTGCCGATACTACAGATGTAGCGTCTGATGATTCAGAAGTGATGGCGGCTATCGCTGAAATAATTTGATAATCGTTATCAGCTTTTAAATGACCCGAATTTGAATAGTAATTTTATAATTTGTAATAAAAAAATAATATTTTAATTTGTGGGGTTTTTTTTCTTCTAAACCTTAATTTTGGGGGGATATCGGTGAAGGCTTGGGGGAAAACATAGAAAACCATCTGGCAACACTGCACACATCAGCTTTCGAGTCAAGAAAGTGGCGCTACGAGTGGCGGAGTGCCATATATTTGAAGTATATTAAGAAGAAGCCACATCCGCTTTCAATGTTTTACTTGTTTTTGAAATATCGTGTAATGTCTATAAATAATATTGTACTAGAGGATTGGGAGAAGGATTTAATAAAACATAAATAAAGTTATGGAGATATATTATTATGAGTTTTATTCCTTACAATAGTAGTTATATTAGGTATTACATTGTTTGTACCACTATATGAATACAATTGAAAAGGTACATAGTAACTCGCATAGTCACAAATGTCTTCATTCGGCTCAAATAACTTGTGCTTGTGCGTGCCCAACAATCGAACAGGTAACACATCATACCTATCTGGGGTTGATGATAGTGGATAACAGGTTCAGCTGGCATTTTCATATCAATTCAGTTTAAAATAAATAAATAAATAATGCTGGACAGTTTACACAACATTATCTAGCCCCAAGCTAAGCCAGAGCTTGTGTTATGGGCACTAGATAACTGATATACTTAATACAATATATAACATAGATATAAGTTATAATAAGTTTGCGATAAGCTTCGCGCAATCTTGGCCAAAGTTTTACGTTATTAAGTGCCTTTTTAAATCCTGCTTAATATGTATACCGCCTTAGCTGAATCTATTATCACCTATGGAATCACTAGCTATGGCAGGACATTTAAGACCTACCTCGATCAAATTCTTGAATTGCAAATAAGAATACTGAAACTTATCTTGCCTAAAACATCAAAGCTAGTTTCAAAGATAATAGATTAGGTCTTTTTAAATATTGTGGTATAATCCCTGTGCATGAAAAAGTAAATATGACACTATTAATTGAACAGCATTCTAATACTGACCTACTCATACCTATCGTACATAACGTTACTACTAGGAAGATTACGCATAGTAAATTACGCATACCTAAAATGAGTAATTTTGACGACCTCTGTGGCGCGGCTGGCGATGGTTCGCCTGCGACGCAGGAGGTTGCGGGTTCGATTCCCGCCTCGGAACAAATATTTGTGCGTTCTGCAGATATTTGTTCAGGGTGTTCTGGGTGTTTTCTATGCATAATAAAAAATATCTATCTATGTAATGTATTATATTAAGTATATCAGTTATCTAGTACCCATAATACAAGCTCTGGCTTAGCTTGGGGCTAGATAATGTTGTGTGAATTTGTCCAGCATTATTTATTTATTTATTTATTTAATTCTTAATCCCTACACTACTGAACGGCATTCAGATGAGATCAAATCTAAAGCAAATGATAAAAACTAGAAGATTATACACAAAAAATACTACCTAAATAAACCATGAGTAGATAATAATCTAAAACGTTATTATCTACTCTACAGTATATGTGCCCTAGACGAGATGATCGCATCAGGTCAAGAAGAAAAAAGGCTAGCTATCTTGAATGGCGATGTAGATAAAGATGGTTGTCCTCAAATACCAGTGGTTGCAGATGGATCTTGGGCAAAACGGTCTTACAAAAGTGGAATTAGCTCGGCGTCTGGTGCTGGGTGCATAGTTGGACTGCGGACCAAAAAGGTGTTATTTCTTGGAGTTCGAAACTCCTACTGCTGTATATGTGCTAGAAGTGCAAAAATTAATATAGAGGCCCCTGAACACAGGTGCTTTAAAAACTGGAATGACAGCGCTAATGCCATGGAAGCGGTTATAATAGCAGAAGGGTTTGCCAAAAGTATGGAGATGCATGGAGTAAAATATAATAAACTTATCGGAGATGGCGACTCTAGTATAATGAAAAAATTGCTATTGAAAAAGCCCGACTTCACTGTAACTAAAATTGAATGCAAAAACAATTTGCTCCGCAACTTTTGCAACAAAATCAAAGCATTAGGGAAAAAAACAAACAACCACAAAGGTTTTGTACCAGTCGTCCTGAGAAAAAAAGTTGAATCAAATGTATTGCGCATGAGGAAACCAGTGGTTGGAGCTGTAAACTATAGAAAATAACAAGATAATACTAATCACGGCGATAAAGTGAGAAATCTTAAAATGGACATAAAAAATGCCGCAAACCATGTATTCAAAGACCACAAATATTGCGCGTCTTATTATTGTAAACCGGAAAAATAAATTAATGACACAAATTTGGTACCCGATCTTCAATCTTGTGGAATATGGAAGGATATTCAGCAGTACCTGTTAATGTTGTTATCAAATGCAGAAAGCCTTATTCTAGACATTACCAATAATACAGTGGAGCAATTTAATAATGTCATTGCGAAATTTATTGGTGGCAAAAGAGTGAACTACAATGCAAGAGGTTCATACCAGGCACGGTGTTTTGGTGCAGTAACATCGTGGAACAGTGAAACAGCTATCCACTCGCGCCTTTCAAAAAAAAATCAAGATTGTAGCCCTGGCAAATATTCTAAACACTTTATAGAGAGGAAACGGCGCTCCAAAATAAGAACAGAAAAGTGTCGAAAAAGAAAAATTGCATTCGGCGAAGATGTACCAAATAAAAGAAGAAAAGTTACTGGACCTGATGAGAATTATGGTCAGTTAGATTTAGAACCAGATATGCCACAAGAAATATTTGAGCAACAGAAAGATGAATTTGTTTTGGAGTTAAATAACACCAATTTTGATGAGCTTGAACAAAACACTGTAGGCCAGAGCTAGAATATGTTGTGGGCAGTTGAAAGACGTAAACGCCTTACAGCATCCAACTTCGGTCGAATTTGTAAACTACGAAAAACAACATCAGTATCAGGACTATTAAAATGTTTGCTGTATTCTCAATTTAAAGGCACTCTTGCCACAAATTATGGTAAAGAAAAAGAAGATGAAGCAATTCAACAATTCATGGAAGAAACGGGACTACCGGTATTGTTAGTATCTTATCAACCCATGTCATTCCTTCCTTTATACCCAATCAAGCGAATCTCTCAAGCCGACTGACTTGAACGAATCAAGCTGACACCAGTCATCAACTCATTCAACACTCTAGAGAATGAACGACGCTTCTGTTAAAAAGCTGTCAAAAATCACCACTGACTTCAAAGCCGTTGACCCGAGCAGAGCATCGAAGCAAGCCAGATTTTAGGAAGAACCGGGGGCCCCCATCAAAATTGAAGGAACAAGCTACCAGCATACTCAGATAAGTCTCTTCAGCGCATCAAAATTGTGAGTCCCAAAACCTTTCCATCTGATTCCATATTCAAGGTACTAACATGTCATAATCAAAACAAATTATACAGTCCAAACAGCTAACAAAAACATGTATCTAAATGTGGATTATTCGTCGACAAACATAAAACGTTTTTGGCAGCAAGTCCTGATGGTCTTGTTGAAGAAGATTCGATAGTGGAAGTGAAATGTCCATACAAAATTGTTGTTTTAACACCTAAAGAAGGAATAGAACAAAAGAAAATAGACTTCTGCGTTTTTAAAAACGACACGCTAGAATTAAAGATGAATCATAATTATTACTATCAAATTCAAGGGCAATTACACATAACTGGCCGAAATTTCTGCTATTTTATTTTGAGGAGCTCTAAAGACTTACTTTACGAAAAAATCAAAAGAGACGATGTATTTTGGCAAAAAATGGAACCGATATTAGAAACCTTTTATTTCGAGTGCCTGTTACCAGAAATCATCGACGGTCGTATACCACGAAATTTAGCAGTAAGAGAGAGGAAAGGATTGGCCACGGAATAGTTATTTATACACCAAACTAGTGTGATTTTAGTATTTTAAAGTGAGTCACCGTTGTCTAGCTTTATATATTATAGATAAACAAATAACAAGAAAAAGTTTATTATTTACCATTCAACAATCGAATAGCACAATAATCTGCTAACTGCACTTCATGCAAAATATTCAACCTAGCCGATCCAACCGCAAACCACTACGTTTTCTAAACGCACTTTCCGGTTGGAGTTGCGGCTATCCGCCACCCGGCTAACCGCAAGTGCAACCGCTAACTACGGTTAGCCGGACGGCTGACCGCATTCCGGCTAACCGCATAATGCGTAGGTGCCCTAAGAGCTGGTTCAGACACGGCGGAATCCGCGCGGTTCCAAACCGCGCGGGTCAACCGCGCGGATCTTATTTACATTAGCGCCTATTCATTCGTTCATACCTGTCCGGGCGGATTGACAATCCGCGCGGCTACCGCCACTCAATCGCTAAAAATGAATTCGCGCGGTTGCCGCTCGGATCTATTTACTTGACGTACCAGGAGCGCGTTCAGTTGCTGCGCGGACGCCGCGCGTATCGGACGGTGACAATGGATCGCTTCGACACCGAGCTATTCATCGATGAGGTGGAAAAAAGACCTGCTTTGTGGGACATCCAACTTGCAGAATATTCTAATAAAATTATTAGAAACGGAGCTTGGCAGGAGCTGGTGGAGATTTTTGGAGAAAATGAGGATTCTTTGGAAAAAAAGGCTCTTTTTGGTCAGTAGGTATTTAATTTTACATTTAATTTTGTCAGGGTAGTTTACATGTTTTGTAATAGATAGTCCAACCTAAATAACTAAACTATATAAAAACGTTGTTATTGTGATTGGAGGTACGTATCGGGCGCGTGTAAAATATCACGTTACCATAGTAACGGAGTAGCTAGTGACCATGTGCAACCGACGCGACGCCAACTTGAGTTTAGTTATTTGGCGCGAACTGCATACAACCAGTACGCAATAAAAGGAAGAAAACTAAAATTACTTCAGAAGAGAGATTGGCTGACATATTAGAAAATAGCATTGAATCAACGGATAAAATACAAAGACAAATACAAGAAAGTATGTCAAAGCCAGATGATGATGATAAGCTTTTTTGTATGTCATTGTATAAAGAGTTAAAAAAAGGTCCCAGAAAATAAGCGTTTGGCTACTAAAATTTAATTACTCCAGGTAATACAAAAAGGGCAGAAATTACCATCGCCTATTCATATAACGAGCCAGCTAAATACGCCTAATGCAGTATTTTGGCAAAACCAACAA
Organism: Operophtera brumata; assembly: GCA_932527175.1. NCBI lineage: Eukaryota > Metazoa > Arthropoda > Insecta > Lepidoptera > Geometridae > Operophtera > Operophtera brumata. The sequence continues at coordinate 42,373,353 of OW052226.1, read as the reverse complement.
TATTCAAACCCACAAGGATATTTTACTGGATATTCGACAGAGTAAACAGTACACAAACAATCGCATTTTTCGATTTGAGTCTAGTACTCGTAGATAGATGATTATTGTGAAAACTTTGCTGTGCCCAAATGTACCTGAATGTACAGAAAGACAGCTGGTTTGAGACAAGCAAAAGATGTGTTGATGTTAAAAGCAGGCAGGCGTCCAGAGTTTATACGTTTAAGTTTGAGGCATCTCAAAGGCCGGGAAGAAGTGTCACCCAATGTATGGCGAGGTAAAAAATTTGTTTCGGATGGATTCACTTGGCACTGTTGTATGATAGGTAAAGCTAAGCTGATTTAGCCCAGTAGGGGGGGCGTTCAAATTTACACACCTTTTCGCTTCAGTATTAAAACATATCAGCTTCTATTTACCTACCACATCGAGTGTGGAGTCGTTTTCTGATCAACCGGACATGAGGAATTCATTTTTGAGACATTTCACAAGTGTAATGAGAGAGATGTGTGAAAACATGCTTTCAGAACATCACGCACAAATTGACAGTATCTTAGAGAAAGTTATGGAAAAATTAGTGAACCAACATTCAGACATCAACAACAAAGACAGGCAAGACAGACGTTCTGCCCTTTCAAACAATAAATCGTAACAGCTGCTCAAGCGTATGAAACAAGATTTAAATTTCTGACTGTCTTAGGTTTGTTGGACTGGATATGTGCAATTCTTGAATGCTTTGAAAAATAATCCTTAACAGTTCTAACTTGTGTTTGGAGCGAAGAGCAAGCAAAGGTTATTGATCCAATTACTAAACAGAGGTTGCTTGTGAATAAAAAAGGAATTAAGAAAAACAAGTTTAGTAAATGGCAAAGCGCAAGTTAGAAAAAAAATGCAACAACTCACTTTCAGATTCTCATCTTTTATAAAACACAATGAAAAAAGAAAGAAAGATAGAAGGGCCATCGCCTCTGCTACTCCACCCGTTTTTGCACGTGACAGAGAATTTCGATTTGGCACTGTCAAAGGATCTCCCAGGGTCAACTATATCAATAGGAGGCGAGGAAAAGAAAGCCAAGATAACCTGCAACATGGGGATAACATCCTTATGGCCGGTTTACACTTTGTTAAGTTAACACTGCAGGTGATTAGTGCAGGTGTTTAGTAATCAAGGTGTGAACGGAAGCGTGAAGTGATTAGTGTTAAGTGTAGAGTGCAATTAGTGCTTATTGATTAGTGCGAGTGAATAGAATCAAGGTCTATTTTTGCTGTTAAGTGACCTCCCCCCTTGTACTGTTTCACTCCCCTCTCTCGCAGTTCGCCTGTACTAATCAGTGTGTAAACACGTGTGTGTTAAGTGCGCAGTGTCAAATTCAAAGCGAAAATGAAGTGGACGGAACAACATACTTTAAAATTCGTACAAGAATACTTAAAGTATGAATGTCTATAAAATGTAAAGTGCGCAGAATTTAAAATCAAACAGTTGAGAGATGCGGCCCTATTAAAACTGAGTGAAGCGATGGAAATTCCCGACTTCGGTCCCAAAGAAGCGTACAACAAAATACGAAGCTTGAAATCGACCTTCTCCCAAGAGCACAAAAAAGTAAAAGATTCTATTAAATCGGGTGCAGGGCTTGATGATATATATGTGCCAAATATCAAATGGTACAAAGTGATGGATGATGCCCTAAAGGCAGTAAATGTTGGAGAATGCAGAGAGACATCGAGTAATATGGTGAGTATTCCATAAGTACTATGTTTTTTTTTCACCGCACTACGGGTAGGCAAAGAAAGCTTACGGTCTTATTCATAAACGCATTATAAAAAGTTATAGAACGCATTTTTAATAATCTTATGGATTTAGTTTATTTAAGCTGTCAAAATGTTGTTGTTCTAGTTGTCAATGTCATGAAATGTCAAAGCCTACCGATAATTTGCGTGCTTGACGTTGGTTTGATGGTGTAATCCGATTTCATGTTTCTTTTACAGTGGACTGGCAACATCTATTGGTTTATTAATAATAGGGTTATAATACGTTTATGAATATGAATACAAACTGCATTATAACGGCTGTATAAGCTAAAATGGGTTTTAGAAGCGTTTTAACTAAAACGTTACTAAGAAACGTTTAAAGTAATTTTTATGAATAAGACCGTTAGAATTTATAGTAACTTCAATAGGCAGGGGCCGACCGATAGCGAGAGAGTGAAAGAAAACACAAAATTATTTAGAGTACATTTATTTATAGTATCTTACATGTTAACTTACTAGGTAGGAAATTGTATTGAAACTAATTGCTATTAATGTACCATTCTTGCCTGCCAAGGTACTGAGCCTTCACCAACAAAATAATCTGCATAGCGATATCGTACATTGTGAGCTTGTTGTGATGATCTATTTTGCAAACTTCTTTCAATGTTTACTATACCTGCTGGTAGAAACTCTCTCCAGGAACCAGGTGTGATGTTCCCCGTTTCGATGTTTTCTGTATCAACTGTTACACTTTGAATAGTACCTTGCGTTTTTCTAAGCCAATTGTGCAAAGCAACACACGTTCTAACTATTTTATCAGCTTTAGCGGGAGCATATGGGAGGGGTTTCAGAAATATTCTAAATTTACACACTAATATTCCGAAGGCATTTTCAACTAACCGTCTGGCCCGTGATAATCTGTAGTTGAACACTTTTTGCTTGAGAGATAAATTATTTCCTCCGTATGGTTTCATAAGGTACGTTTTCAATGGGAAAGCATTATCTGCAACAATCACACGGTTTGGTGGTAGAAAATTATTCTCTAGAGCGTGGCTCAAGCTGCAGTTTCGGAAAACTCCTCCATCACTGATTCGTCCATTGCATCCAATATCAAAATAAATAAAACAATAATCATGGTCTACTAATGCCATAAGAACGATGCTGTGCTGGTTCTTGTAATTGTAATAATAACTTCCAGAATCATCCGGTGCATTCAGTACGACGTGTTTACCGTCTAATGCACCACAGCAACCGGGAAAGTTCCATTTTTGACTGAATCCTTCTTCAATACTTTTCCATTCTTCTGTACTTCTAGGAATCTGCAACAATAACAAATATATTTACTAATGCCATGTTATGTATTTACAGAACCTGGAGTCTCAAGATAAAATCAATGAAGATAATGTTGAGACAAGAGACACTGAAGGCAAGAAGGCTGTTGAAAATACTTCAGGAGTTGGAACCTCAAGCAATGACTCGGGCCAGTCATTCAAAGGGAAAAATCCTCGGAAAAGGACGATGCTACGAGACTATGACAACTTACTGACAAAGGCCCAAAATGTAGCCAACAGTGTCAACAGCTCTGTTGTATCAGAGAATGAATTCGACTTATTTGGACGAATGGTTGCAGTTCAATTGAAAAATTTACCAATGGATTGAGCAATTGAAGCACAACAGTATATTCAAAATTATCTTTCTGGTTTGCGCTTGAAACATATCCGCCGTCAGTCTCAAACATCCAATTTCATTTATGAAATGGAAGAAAACAGAACACAACCATATTTTATGTAATTCATATTATTCGAGCAACGATGATACGAGTACATACAATGAAAATGCCACATTGAGTTATGGAAATCTTGACAATACAAATACAACTGTTGTGACAAATCAGTCAAATTCTGAAAATGCATTTACTTCTGTTGTTGATAGAAATGATGTGTTAACCCAAGCTTGGGAATCTGCATAAAGAATTTACAACATTCCAATACAATTTTTAGCTTGCAATTTTATTTCTAAAAATAAAACCGATATAAAATATTTGTTAATGTGTTTTACTAACCTTTATATAATCTTTTAAGGCGTTGTATACAGCATCGCAGACTATCGGTATCATTAAACTTATTGCTGGTTTAGATACTCTGAATAAATGTGACAAAGTACGCAGACTACAACCAGTGGCAAGAAAATACAACACTATCTGAAGTTTTATTTTTGGCGTGAGTGCACTCCTCATAAAAGTATCTGTTTTTTTTATGGCGGGCTCAACGTGCGTCAGCAACTCTTTAAATTGCGTTTCTGTCATTCGCATTGATCTGTAAAATTCAGCAGGATCTTCCTTAGCAATTTCTTCAAAAAGTTTATTGCTGGCTCCATACTGAGAACGTCTGGTAATCCATTTTCTTTGCCATAATCTTTTAGGCCTATTGATTTCAAAATTGAGTTCATTTTCTATATCATGTAAGGTTTACATAATTGATAGGTACAAATCGTATGAAATAATGACCTCAATCCACCAGCATTTCAGAAACAGTTATAAAATTAAATAAAAACATTTATTTAATATTATAACAAGATGAAAGTAAAATCACACTAGTATCGGTGGAAACACTCGGACCGGGCCGCCGCGCCGCGCGCCTGGCGCCAGCTTGTCGGGCGCCAGCTCGTCGGGCCGGCAGGTGAGGCGTGACGGTGCGGCCGGGCGGCAGACGCCAGTAGATAGACGAAGAGTAAAGTCGTTGTGGAGCAGTTCGGAAAATTTTAAAAGAAAAAGTGTGGTGATCCTGCTAGCAGCAGTATAATAAGGTTAATATGATTGTTTTTATTATTTGTTTCAAGTATCGAACGTCTGTAAAGAGTTCGCAGGGTCATATCGACCTCGTAGCCCAATAAATGTAACGATATATATATTAAATGATATCCTGATGGTCAAACGCATCTTTCATTGTGTAATAATCTATAACGACCCCCTTTTATATCAGAAGTGAGAGCAGTGAGTAGTTTGTAACATTATTACTCGCTACCTACCCCATAAATAAGGAATGCATTGTGACCTCAGCATATACTTTTTGTTGTGGAAAATCTTGTTATCATCGTTAACTCATGGAAGTTTAGAGGCAAATTCCTCCTACCTACACATTTTTTTTTTTTTTTTTGTTTAAAGTCCTGCTGTTTAATCCCTTGACGACATGGCATAACTTATATACCTACCTGCTTATTTCGTCCCATTGTATGTGTTCGGCTTACGATCGTCTGGTAATTATAATCATCAGATTGAGGTAGGTACCGGATACCTACCGGTGGCATAAAAATAGTACCTACGCAGAGCATGTTGGGTATTGCTACCGGCAGAGCTGGGCAAAATACGTGCTTTGTTTTATTTGAAATACCAATTACAAATTAAATTTTTAAGAAGTAATTGTAAATACAAATGGGCAATTATGTATTTGTATTTCAATTAAGTATTTTAATTACCAGAAATTCAAAGACTACCCAACCCTGTTACTCAGTTGGTGGGTCCTTATTTATTCCTGACGGTCATAAAAATAAATCGGAACGTGGAATTGGAGCCATGTTATAAGACTTGTCGTTGTATTGCATAGTTCCACAAATAGATAGACCAGCGTTTTACAGATACGGCTGGCTATTGCCAGTATAGTACCGGCGTTATACAGTTACGGCCGGTTATTGGCAATATAATATTTTAACTCAAGTGTTTTAACTTGAATACGTTAACTTGAATATTTTAACTCGAGTGTTTTGACTTGAATATTTGAACTTGAATATTTTAACTTGAATAGGTATTTTAAATTGAATATTTTAACTTGAATAGTTTAACTTGAATAGTTTAACTTGAATAGTTTAACTTGAATAGTTTAACTTGAATAGTTTAACTTGAATAGTTTAACTTGAATAGTTTAACTTGAATATTTTAACTTTAATATTTTAACTTGAATATTTTAACTTGAATAGTTTAACTTGAATAGTTTAACTTGAATAGTTTAACTTGAATAGTTTAACTTGAATTGTTTAACTTGAATAGTTTAACTTGAATTGTTTAACTTGAATGGTTTAACTTGAATTGTTTAACTTGAATAGTTTAACTTGAATATTTTAACTTGAATATTTTAATTTGAATATTTTAACTTGAATATTTTAACTTGAATATTTTAACTTGAATATTTTAACTTGAATATTTTAACTTGAATATTTTAACTTGAATATTTTAACTTGAATATTTTTTTACTTTGATATTTTAACTTGAATATTTTAACTTGAATATTTTAACTTGAAAACTTTAACTTGAATATTTTAACTTGAATATTTTCACTTGGATATTTTAACTTGAATATTTGAACTTGAATATTTTAACTTGAATATTTTAACTTGAATATTTTAACTTGAATATTTTAACTTGAATACTTTAACTTGAATATTCTAACGTGAATATTTTAACTTGGATAACTTAACTTGAATATTTTAACTTAAATATTTCTATTTGAATAGTTTTACTTGAATAATTTAACTTTTATGCTTTTGAATCGAATATTTTAACTCGGATATTTGACACGAGTATTATAACTTATTTATTTTTATTCGTATTTTTATTCGTATTTTTGTTAAGTAGCTGGAAACCAATACTTGATAATATCTGATTTGATACTCTATAATGTGATGATTGTTTACAAGGTCCAGTGATGGAGGGTACACCTGTTCCTCATCAACCATGTGGCGACACGGACGATGGTGATAACGGTGCCACCGTCGCTGGCCCAGTACATGCGGGTGACGAAGCCTTACCGGGAACTTCAGAGCGCGCGCTGTGTGGAGGTAATACTTACCCACCGTCGGAGCTACCCGTTCCTAATTTAGGCGATCAAGTGGATGACCACTGCAGCAATCAGCTAGAATCGGTGCCCTGTTATGAGGAGGATGATAACCGACGCAATGTAACTCCACCCTGTCATGAGGAGGGTGATGCACCCTGTTATGAGGAGGTTGATTTATCCTGTTATGAGGAGGATAATGCACCCTGGTATGAGGAGGGTGGTGAACAACGTCGCAACAATGAATCGCATCGTGGGCGTGAGATCCACGTCCGACGGAATCATAGGCGAGCGAGCTCCAGTTCGAGCGAAGGGTCGTACACGCAACGCCGCCGCCTGCGAGTTAGACGACGTCGGACGCGCAGTAAAAGTAGAACTTTAGAGCCACGTTCGAAACCTTTTGAACGAGTATCGCGTGGTCGGGATAGATCAGTCGAACATTATCGTCGTCCATCGCACTGACTATTATTGTAATCAATCACCAGTTAGATCTACAAAACGACGATCTAGGTCGATCACGCGACTACATACACGTAATTCGGATAGGAACAATCCGGTTAACGCCAACGAAGAGGGGTTTACATGCGACGTCCATAAACTTATGACAGACCACGACGTAATAGTTCCGAAGAACCGGAATTCACACAACGTGCGCATAACCGTCTTCGTTCGCGCTTACTTAGCCCGTTAAGAAATAAACATGTAAGACGACATACTCTCGCGAGGAAGGGTGACCGCTATTCTGAACGTCATTCTGATAGTGACGACGGCTCGAGGTTCAGCCGAAAACGACGGCGCACCCGCTTCCCTAGAGATTGTCTGCGAAAGCGCACTAGGCCGAACGAATACGTTCAGGATGATAGAGATAAGATCGATAGTAACATTGATTCAACGATGGACAAGTTCCTTAATATTCTAAAACAGGTAAAAGGTACATCAACTTCTAAATTGTCTATGACAAATGTGGTACCAGAATTTGACCCCATGAATAAAGATCAAACCATTTTAACATGGCTCACGAAGGTGGAAGAGTGTGCCGAGATCTACGGATGGGATCAAAAAGAGACAATACATTTTGCTCTTCCAAAACTCTCTGGTATAGCGAAATCTTGGTACACGGGTCTTGACACGGTCCTCTACTCATGGGGTGAATGGAAGAAAAAGCTTATAGAAACTTTTCCATATAGAGACGATTATGCAGAATTGTTAACAGTCATGTTGGCTAAAAAAGTACGCTTTGGCGAGTCATTAGAACGTTACTTCTACGAAAAAATTAATTTGCTCAATAGATGTAGCATTAAAGGTAGAAAGGCTGTTGACTGCATTCTAAACGGCATCGAAGATAGAGCAGTCCGCGTTGGTGCACAAGCTGTTCAATTTCGCGAATCGGAAGACGTGCTTAAATATTTGAAAACTGTAAAAGTCACGAACGAAAGAAGGGACAAAATGAGAACTGAAAGAAAACCTTTCAGCGCAGCGGGAACTTCCAATAGGAGATCTTTTCCACCGAAAAAGATCATATGCTACAATTGCAATGAACAGGATCACATTGCTCCAAAATGCCCTAAGCCAAGAACGAACTGTAGTATATGTAATGCAATAGGACACTTGAGTGATTACTGCGCAATCATAAAAACTAATAAGAACCGAAACAAAACAAACACAACCAAAACAGAAACAAAAGAAGTATCGGAGTTTCTTACGACAAGACAGTCTAACGAGAAGTACGTATTTAACATTACAGTTAACGGAATGGAACTTGTATGTCATGTCGACTTGGGAAGTCAATGCACGTTGATAAGAAGGAGCGAAGCCATGCGACTAAACTTAAACATCGATACCAGAGCGTTACCACTTATGAGAGGTATAGGTGGCCACCATGTACAACCTTTGGGTAGATGTCAGGCTGACTTCGTAGTTCAAGGCATTAAAGAAAATATCGAGATATTTGTAGTCGAAGACTGCTTGTTCTGCTTGACTGCTTGCTTCTGAAGTATCCTGTTTTGTTGGGTCACTCTTTTACAGAGAAACCCAATATAACAATAACGAAGACACCCAGCGAAGTTATCTTCGAAAAGACTGATTCTCATAAACTTCACTTACGAAATCAAAATGACGTAACATTACTCCCTCATGAACTTTGTGTCGTCACTATAGAATCTGATACGAACTACACCGGTCCAATTTACGTAAGTGGTTCTATGAGAGGAGCAGAAAACCAAGAGTATTTTCTCTTTCCTGGTGAATACGTGGTAACAAATGGCACAGGGCGAGTCGTCATTCTGAATATGAGTGGCCAGAATATCACACTTCAGAAAGGTAAACTAGTAACCCGTGCAATTCTTGTAATACCCAGTTTACGTGTTGACATGGTGTCATTCGATCATAACCATCCAGATGACAGAATACGTTATGGTTCTCAGATGACGGAGCCACAAAAATCCCAATTGAACAATCTTTTATCAAAGTACAATGATTGTTTCTCTTCAGGGCTGAAAGACTTAGGCTTTGCTACTGCTGGAGAAATGGTAATTGAACTTGATAATACTGAACCAGTTGTGTACAGACCCTACCGCCTGTCTCAAACGGAGAGAGCTCTCGTACGTGATATGGTTGAGGAAATGTTAGACGCGGACATTATCAGAGAATCTTGTTCCCCATATGCGAGCCCCATTGTATTGGTTCAAAAAAAGACTGGGGAAAAGAGATTGTGTGTCGATTACCGTGCCCTCAACAGGCGTACAAAAAAAGATCATTATCCAACTCCTCTTATAGAAGACCAGTTGGATCGTCTGGCCGGCAATAAATTTTTTGTCTCCTTGGATTTAGCATCTGGATATTACCAGATTCCTATCTCCAAGGAATCTCAAGATAAAACAGCGTTCGTTACGCCTGACGGACAATATGAGTATACTCGAATGCCTTTTGGGCTAGTTAACGCTCCATCAGTGTTCCAGAGAACCATGAATAGGATCCTGTTAGAAGCTAAGATAAAATATGCGCTTGTCTACATGGATGATATTCTGATTCCCGCGCGTACAATGGAAGAAGGCATGATAAGACTTGAAGAGGTATTATCTCTCTTGCGAAAAGGGGGACTGACGCTGAAGCTAGCAAAGTGCAATTTCTTCTTTGAAGAAATTGATTTTCTTGGCTTTGAAGTGAGCTCTGCAGGTATAAAACCAGGGCTGCGTAAAATCGAAGCTGTTGCCAAATTCCCAACTCCCAAGAATGTTCACGAAGTCCGCCAGTTCTATGGTTTGTCAAGCTTCTTCAGGAGATTTGTTCAAGGATTCGCAGTATTGGCTAAACCACTATCGGATCTATTGTGTAAGGATCGTGCATGGAAATAGGAAAATGAACAGCAACAAGCGTTCGAATCGTTAAAGACAACCCTGATTTCTAGACCAATACTTGCTCTATACGATCCGGCACGTGAAACGTTACTACATACCGATGCTAGCAAGTATGGCGTAGCTGGTATTTTGTTACAAAAATGTGCAGAGGGACTTCTGAAACCAGTTGCATATTTCAGCCGAAAGACAACGTTAGCTGAGTCAAAAATGCACTCTTTTGACCTAGAAACTCTTGCAGTTGTGGCGTCTTTAGCCAGATTTCGGGTATATCTACTTGGCATTCCGTTTAAAATATATACCGATTGCAATGCTCTCAGGACCACTTTGTCAAAACGTGACCTTATACCTCGAATTGCACGTTGGTGGATACAATTGCAAGAATACGATTGTGAGATCGAGTATCGCCCAGGTTCTCGCATGGCTCATGCAGACGCATTGAGCAGAAATCCAGTTGACGAAGCAAAAGTAGAAGAGCACATACTTGATGTGCTTACTGTAAATGAAGAGGACTGGATTGCCACTGTCCAATCAAGTGATGATGAGATATCACGAATTAAGACCATTCTAAGTGACCCCGAGTCTGAAAAAGTAGCCGACGTCGTTAAAAACTACAAATTAAAGAATGGAAAAATATATCGCTTAATTGATGGTGACAGCAATAACTTACGATGGGTGGTACCGAAGGGTGCCCGATGGCAGGTAACTAAGATGAACCACGATGACATTGGCCACTTTGGTTACGAAACGACAGTAAAAAGAATCCAACAGACATATTGGTTCCGAAAGATGAAGAGTTTTGTGAAGAAGTATGTTCGGTCTTGCCTCGAATGTGCACATCATAAAGGCCCGACCGGAAAACAACAAGGTGAATTACACCCTATTCCGAAAATAGAAGTGCCGTTTCATACCGTGCATGCAGACCATTTAGGCCCATTTGTGCGGAGTGCTAGAGGTAACAGCTACCTATTAGTAATTATTGACGGCTTTACGAAGTTTATCAACATTTCTGCTGTCAGGAATACGAAGACCACTAGTACCTTAAAAGTATTCCGTGACCACATCAGTTACTTTGGTGCACCCACGCGACTGATTACAGATCAGGGAACCTCTTTTACTAGTAACAGTTTTAGAGCTTTTACAAAACATTTGGGCATAAAGCACATCTTAAATGCCGTGGCCACCCCTAGGGCCAACGGACAGGTAGAGAGATTTAACAGAACTATTCTTGAGGCACTATCTACTAAATGCCATGGTAAGGATGACAGACATTGGGACGAACATGTTCCAGACATACAGATCGGGTTGAACACCACTATTCACAAAACCACTGGTAAAAGTCCATCTGAGATACTTTTTGGTTTTAAACTGAAAGGCAGGACTGAGAACATTCTCAGTGAAGTAATAGACGAGTCCATAGGAAAAATTGAGCACAATGACCTAAACGATATTCGATCCGAAGTTGGTCAACGAATCCGCGAGCAACAACTCAAGGATAAGAGGGCTTTTGACGCAAAACGTAAAGTGGGTCAGTCATTCGAAGTTGGTGATCTAGTAAGCGTCAAAAGAGAAGTACCAAGTGATGGTAAATCAAAAAAGCTCGCCATGAAATATCAAGGCCCGTATCGTGTGATCAAAGCATTACCAAATGAACGATATCTTGTAGAAGACACACCTCTCACACGGAAAATGGGAAACCGGCGATATGAAAATGTTATAGCTATTGATAAGCTAAAACCATGGCTCAGTTTCAATAGGGATTTCGACAGTAACTCTGAATCCGATAATTCGGATATGAATGAGTGATATCGTCATTACTTACCTTTTGCGTAGACACTTTAGAAATGAGATTAAAATTAGCTAGCAAATTATTAGGCTAATATAGAAATCAATGTATCTTGGTAATTGATTATATAATTAGGTATCGTTTTGAGATCATTCGTAAAGTGTTTTGTATTATCTCTGTATAATTGATCGCGGGATTTAATTATTGATGTTTTGTTTTATTCCGTAGAATTCACAATGAGACATAATAGAGACCAACAAGCAGTTTTGGATTAATTAAGTGGTTAGGGGTAACAAGCACAATTTAAAAGCCAATTAATGTTACCAACAAATACTTTAACTTTAGATTGAATTATTGGTTAAATGATGAGATGTAATGGGCTTAATATTTGAAATGTAAAAATAACATTAATTATACGACAAGATTAGTATGATGATAATGTTATGATGCAAAATTATTTGATAAGGTATTTTGTTTTCCAATTGCTAATGGAGCTATTCGATTTTGACTGTCGCGTAGGGACTAGCTCTAGCAGGATAGCCGAGCTGTAAGGTTTACATAATTGATAGGTACAAATCGTATGAAATAATGACCTCAATCCACCAGCATTTCAGAAACAGTTATAAAATTAAATAAAAACATTTATTTAATATTATAACAAGATGAAAGTAAAATCACACTAGTAACGGTGGAAACACTCGGACCGGGCCGCCGCGCCGCGCGCCTGGCGCCAGCTTGTCGGGCGCCAGCTCGTCGGGCCGGCAGGTGAGGCGTGACGGTGCGGCCGGGCGGCAGACGCCGGTAGATAAGACGAAGAGTAAAGTCGTTGTGGATCAGTTCGTAAAAATTTAAAAGAAAAAGTGTGGTGATCCTGCTAGCAGCAGTATAATAAGGTTAATATGATTGTTTTTATTATTTGTTTCAAGTATCGAACGTCTGTAAAGAGTTCGCAGGGTCATATCTCGACCTCGTAGCCCAATAAATGTAACGATATATATATTAAATGATATCCTGATGGTCAAACGCATCTTTCATTGTGTAATAATCTATAACGACCCCCTTTTAATCAGATACCACAACAGATACAATCTCTTTAATTATTTGTCTCAATATTAAGCGCTGTTCATCTTCCATTTCTAGAGACACTATGCACAACGGACAGTACCACTACTTTGAGCTTCTTCCTAAACACTGTGTAAACAGAGATGGAAAAGACTACTTAACACTTGACATTTATCGCGTTAAGTTAACGCTTAACACTTATCACTTCACACTTCGCAAAGTGTAAACCGGCCTTTAGATACAGAGCTAGCAACACATGTGTCACAGGGAACTGAGGATGCAACAAAATGGAACGAATGTCTGTCTTCAGCGATCTTCTACCTCATGCACCATTACTTCTTTTCAGAGGATACAAGATATGCATTGAACATCATTAAGACAACAAAATATGCGAAGAAGAAGAAAAAAAAATAAAAAAAAGAAGAAGATTATGTAAGATTAAACATTTATTTCAAGCTTGGAAAGAAGTACAACTGGGACCAGGTCCAATAATAAAGAATTAAAATCATTTCTCAAGACTGAATTGGACTGATGAAAACATGAATGAAAGCCCAAGAGAGTTGTATCTAAAGCTCAGAAAAAAGATATCTGAAGACAGAAGGCAAATAAAGTCCAGCCCAGGCATGTTAATAGGAATGCTCAATGCAGCAAGCACTACTATAGGCATGTTACCTACTAATTATGGAATGCCCAAGAACATCATGAAAGTGGTTTGCATGAGGTCAAGTGGTGATTCTACTACCAAGTACTTGTCTCGAAGCTCAGAAGACCACCGCTTGTTCCTTATCGTGATAAGGATAAGGAACAAGCTAATTTGTCTCTCGTAGGTATAAACCTCAGCCCTGACAAAACATTTTTCTTACCAGAAGGGATAGCTGATTACACATCTTGGTACATTGATGGGAAATTTGTGTCACAATACGGAACAGAATATATGTATGTATGTATGTATGTATGTATGTACGGAACAGGCGTTCCAAGCATCAGACCACAGGGAAACTCACGATGACCTACATGCAATCACAAAGGGAACATCGACACTATTGCAGACACTATCATTTAACCATCTGGGTGCAACTGCTAGGATAGGATTAGGGATTGATGCATGGAGAATGAAAGAAACAGGAACTAACATAAAAAACGGGGTTTCATTGAGGGTGCAACTCATAGAAGATGGGGGAGAAAAACATACTATTCCACAATTTTTCTCCCCAATCTTCTAGTCACCTAAATGAGATTTATATGAAGAAGCGGTTGATTTCTACGCAAGAAGAGTATGAACAGATCTTTTAATAAAATTATCAATTTAAGCGCTCAATCAAATGTTTAGGAGAAAGCCCAACTCATTTTTGTTAGAGACCTTATAACGAGATGACTGCGGCATACAAGATGGAAATACTTCATATGAAAGAGTGTTTCCTTAGAGTTTACAGAGAACTTATCCACTGTGAGTGCATTATAATGTACACGGTGTAAGTGGAAGGGTGGATCCCCCTGTATCTTCCGCGATTTTCAGTAGTTCAAAAGTAATTCTGATTTTTATGAAATTTTAGTCTAAATTCGATTGTAGGCTTCATGTCCCAAGTGTAGCCAAACTGTTAGGTCTACGACCATAATTTTTGTTTAGCTTGTAGCTCAATAGTAGAAGCTTTCGTCCTACATTATCGGTTTGAATCGTTATTTAATTAAATACCAAATTTAAAAAAAAACTTTCTAAAGCAACCCCAAACTTAATTAACTTTTTCAACTAACTTCAAAAGATTCCAAATAAAAAAAAACTTCAACCTATTTTAAAACTACTTCCATTCTTGGAGAAGTCACATGAAAATTTAATTTGGCTAGTACCAAGGCATCAGTTCAAATATTTTTTTAAACTATGAAAGTGCCAATAATCCCTAATTACCTAAGTGTACTACTTAGGTCATTGTAATATTCAGATATTCAGATATTCATTTAATTCACCATACCGTTATATTGCATAACATTGGCATGTCAACACTTAATAACAAATAGCACACAATTAAAAATATGAAATAATAATAAAAATCACACAACGACACAAAAAATATAACACGAAAATAGCTAACGTTAACATATAAACTTACAGTACCTAGATACTTTTACCTAGGTACGTCCCTACCTCCTATTGCGCATGCAAATCGGAAAATGAACACCCCATGTACTCGCTAGTATGGTAAAATGGATGACCTTCGAGGAATATTTTTACCTTCTGCTTGTTAGGTTTTAACAATGTATTTTCAAAAAGACAATTTGCTTGTCAATTTTGCTTCCCGGTCTTTTTACTGAACCCTCTGAATTTGGCTTGTTTTATAGGACTTTGATACTAGATTGATTTGGACTGTACCAACTGTGCGATTAGTGCATCATGCCATATTCTCCACGTGAAATGTATTATTGTTAGGCTGCTATAATGTACCAAAAGCAGAGGAAGAATTTAGAAGCATTAGAAGAGGTGGCATACAACCTGAGACACCCTGACTATCACGTTTTCTTACGTGTTCGTAACGCATACATGGAAGGTCGCATACCCCTGTACTTTTCGACCTGAGGGAATGCCGAGAATAGACCCAGATCAAAAAGAAGAAGCACAAAGAGATACGTCGACAAGTACGAGAACCATTAGCCGTCGCACGGGCCTATCTCATATGTCTGTAGCCGACTTATCTACATATTCATTATGGTTTACGTAGTTTATAATATACAACACATCACCTAAGCATTTCATATTTGAGTAGTTTATCCATCTTATCCCACTCCTGTAGAAACGGCTCTGGTCTGGAATTACCAAATAATATTTTGTGCTTATAAGCTGCACAAGGCACGCGCGCGCATGGAGAGCCGCGGAGGTGAAGGCCGCGCGCGCGGGAGACACGAAGTACTCTCCCCCGTGCGGCCCTCGGCTAGCCCGCAAGCGCCCACGCGCAGCGTTGCCAACTTTACGGATTTCCCGTAAAGTTGGCATTTCATATCTAGCGGATTATGTTATAAAGAAACGGAAGAAATACTATTTTGACGGCTAACGGG
Organism: Operophtera brumata; assembly: GCA_932527175.1. Lineage (NCBI taxonomy): Eukaryota > Metazoa > Arthropoda > Insecta > Lepidoptera > Geometridae > Operophtera > Operophtera brumata. Next base: position 42,357,538 of record OW052226.1, on the reverse strand, counting down.
TTTGTTGGCGGAATTTAGTAGCAATTTAGTAGCAGATTTTAATTTCAATTATTTTTTACAAAATGTTTTTCAAAATCCACACGAAATTTTTGTTTGTATATGGCAACTCTTTCTTCAATTTGGCAACTCTTAAACCGTAAAAGTCATAGTACTGGGAATTTCCCTTGTCATAGACAAGGTAGCAGCAATGAGGCGATCTCTTTTTTTTTCTTCTTTTTTTTATGCTACTGTAATGGCGGTGCAGTCAGATGGCCCACCTGATGTTAAGCGGTAACCTCTGCCTATGAACAGTGCATTACCTCATAGGTCACGTCCACCTAGGACGGGCCCTATGTGGCATTGCACTGCGCCCGCCACCCTGAGACATAAAGATGAAAAGTCTCATGTGCCTGTAATTTCATCTCTGTTACACATTAGACATATTTGTATTGTTCTTTCTTTGTTTCACATTCACATGATTGTCATTGAGTTTTAGATTGATTGATTCTTGCGTTTTTTTGTTAAAAGTAATGTTAATTGGTGAAATTGCCGAAACGGAGCTATAAACAAAAATTTCGGAGCGAGTTGCTTATGGATTAACTGTTTAAAGACTGGATAGTAAGAAAAAGAAGATAGTAGCGGTGAATCTTTTCCCGAATGCAAATTATGTTGGTGCATCGTAAGTAAAAGCAATAAACACTCCGATTTAAAAGCTCATATGGCGTCGAAAAAGCACATTACTAATTCAAATATGCTAGCACCATCTCAGCAACGCACAATTGATTTCCCAAAAAAAGAGGTAAATAAAACAAAATCATGTGAAGCGTCGCTTTTTATTGCTGAACATTGTAGCGTATTAACTGTGGATCATTTAAGCCTGATAATGAAAAAAGTGGGTCATGATTCTGATGGAATTAAAGATATGCATTTACACCGCACTAAATGCAGCCATATTATAAAAAACGTTTTAAGTCCACACTTTAAAGACGATTTAAAAGAGGACATTGGACAGGGAAAGTTTAATTTACTCTTAGACGAGTCCACGGACATAAGCGTTACAAAATATCTTGGCTTAGTGATTATATACGAAAAAAAAAGCAAAAAAAAAACAACGTCATTCCTAAAATTGGCACCTCTAACTGAATGCACCGCAGTTGGAATAGTTAGCGCACTCAAAGATACTTTAAACGAATTCGGTTTGGACTACAAAAATATTAGCGGCATAGGAACAGACTATGCAAGTGTCATGACTGGCGTGAATAACGGAGTGTTTGCCAAATTAAAAGCTGATATTCCTGGGCTCGTTCTCGTTCGATGTGTGTGTCACTTCAGAAGGCACAATAGCCAGAAATCTGGAATTTCTGATATTCGAAACATATAATTGGTTTTCCCAGTCATCGACTCGACAGGCCGAATATAAAGAATTGTACAAAACAATAAATGAAGGCCATGATCCATTAAAAATTGTCCGAGCTTGCCAAACTCGCTGGCTATCGATACATTCGGCAGTAGAAAGAATACTTTAACAGTGGTGCGAATTAAAAACACATTTCGAAATATCAAGCCGAAATTATACTGCTGAGATGCTGTATCGAATGTATAAAGACGACATGAATTTGGCATTTACATAATTTTTATGCCCGATATTAGAAGAACTGCAACGAGTAAATAAAGCCTTTTAAGCCAAGAATGCCGATCCCTGTAAAATGTTTAAAGATTTATCCACACTGCTCGGATTTCTGGTTGCGAAAATAATTATTCCGCGTACGCAAGTTGATCCTTTGACGATAAATGTCGAAAATTATTTGAACCCAAAACCTTACCTTGGTTACGGATTTGAAACAAAAATAAGGGAAATGAGAGAGAAACGCTTGATCGACGAACAAACTGAGCGAGAACAGCGAGAACAGCGACAACGGTGCATTAACTTCATAATCAAATTAATACAACAACTGCGTTGCAGGCTACCTGATAATATTGATATATTGCAGAAAGTAGAATTGCTGTCTTGTAAAAATTTTTTAAAAGTACATAAAGTATCCATAAGCTCCTTATTGGCTCATTTCCATTATTCAAGCAATATAATCACACTCATAGAATCCCAGTGGAGTGCAATAAACTTCACAAAGTGGAAAAAAGTTGACAATACTATAGTTTTGGTCAGAAGTTAAAGAGTACAAAGATGCCGCTGGCACTAACCCGTATAAAGAACTCGGTGATTTTGCATTTCATATTTTAACTTTGCCATATTCGAATGCAGAGGTTGAACGAGTGTTCAGTGTAATGAATGGCGTAAAAACAAAGCTACGAAATCGAACGAAGACAGATATGGTTAATGCCATTCTTAATATACGAGCAGGCCTAAAGCGCAATAAAAAAACTTGTTACACATATGAGTTACCAGATAAAGTATTGAATCAAATTGGAACGACTCAAAGTTATAGCCAGCCGTCAACTTCTACTGCACCCGAAATTATTGAGACCCCAAATAGTGATGATGATTTAGACAACATAGAATTAGATTCATTTTAAAGACTGTTGCACTTTATTAATCTTCAATGAATATTTGTATTTGGTTTTTTATTTAACCTTTGTACCATTTTACATTAGGTATTTTGACGAATTTTTCTGACGAGAAAAATACGAGATTTAACGGATTTTTAACGGAATTTCGTAATAAAGTTTCGTAATCTCAAAATTATTGTTGGCAACACTGCCCACGCGACCAGCAGTCCGAGAAATAAATCCGCTCACGACAGACACTCGATGTATGCGCGTTCGAGACGCCTACGAGTTTACGCGATCGTATTGATTTGTGTTGTTGTTGCATTGTGACTGCCTACACCTTATGTATATATTTTAAACTAGTGAACTATGTACATACCTACCTATATGATTGGATTGCAGTGATATTTGTAAATAGTATAGTGTTGTGTAAATATTCTGTATATAGACTGTACATAAACAATTTATTTAGTTTTATTTATTACGGACGATACACTACGGTCGTCCGTAATATTTATTTATTACGGACGATACACTACGGTCGTCCGTAATACTACAGTCATCTAGTTCTCTAAATGTCTGTGCACAGAATTTTGCGAGCGGAAGGCATGCACCCGTACCATGAGAAAAAAGTCCAAGATTATTTACCTGTGGATTATCCCCGACGAGTCGCCTTTTGTCAAAATATGATAAATAGTTGCCAAGCAGATGAAGATTTTTTTGACAACATAATGTGGTTGTGGACTGGTTAGTCAACTTTTAGCAGGAATGGAATTTTCAAAATGCGTAATTACTACTCGTGGAGTTTTAAAAACCCACATGCTGTTCGCCGGCACAGCTTTCAACATTTAAAATTATTTTAGTAATATTATGAAAATTTCAGAGTTTCTTCTCCATGAATGGTAGTAGTTTTTAAGGCAGGTTGTAGAAAAAGTTTTCTTTTTCTGGTAGCCTTCAAAGTATGTTGAAAAATTAAGTTTGCGGTTGTTTTTGTAAAAAATATTTTTTATTTGTAATTTAAACAAATAACGACTCAAAACGATATTGGACGAAAGGTGTACTAATGGGCTACAAGCTAAAAAAAACGGTCGTTGACATAATAGTTTGGCTACACTTGAAAAATGAAGTCTTAAATTGAATTTTCAATAAAATTTCATAAAAATCAGAATAACTTTTGAACGACTGAAAATCGCGGAACATACAAAGGGGTTAAATCGATAGGCATTGAGGTCACCCATCGCCTTGCCATCGATAATCCACCCTTCCACTTACACCGTGTATATACGAGTGTATATAGACAGGAACTCCACCACATGGATATGGAAGTCAAGCAACTAAACTTGCTGAAACGGTAAACCGATCAGATCAAATATGATTTGCCGCAAATATTTAAAAGCCAACAACAGTAATTTCAGTGTTAAATTACTCTGTTCGCCCATATTTGGTAAAATTCATTAAGGTACAGTTACACATGCTAGTTAGTAGCACGAAAGCAACTTTTGAGCAATTGCTACTTAGTGGTACGTGTGTCGAAACATTGCTGATAATGAGCATGCTAGTTTCGAGTTTGCTCAAAAATCGACGGTCGTGCGATTTTTGGGCATGCTACCTGCAGCGCGGGTGGAAGGGGGCGTGCTTATAGCGTGTGTGAACAGGTTTTCTTATTGAGCATGCTAGTATCGATCAGTCGTTAGCAGCAGGTGCGGGTGCACAATTTCGCGCTAAAAATGTCTCGCTGGGGCGATGAAAAATCGTTGAAATTTGTGATTTTATATCGGAACAATGAATGCCTATGGAATCCGCGCATACCAGAATACAAAAACAATATTGCAAGAAATAATGCATATCAAGATATATTAACCAACATGGACGATCCTGCTTTGACTTGCTCCAAGTTTTACTCTTCTGCTTAGCCAATCACGGACCCAAATCTTCCTATTCCTTGTTTTTTTCTTTATATCTGAGAGAAGTTTTTGGACGCATTGCAACGCCACCAAAAGAATAATTCTATTCAACTCCATACGAAACTGTTTGATTGTCCATGGTTTTGTTTGAACTGACAGAAAGCACGCTATAAAATGACATGTGTACCGGAGTGTTTGCTTTGAGCATGCTCTTTCAGGGGCATACTTAAAACTAGCATGCTTATATCTAGCAAATGTAGACAAGTGCAGAGCATGCTCGAAACAAGTATTCTATTGAGCATACTAAAAAGCATACTACTAACTAGCATGTGTAACTGTACCTTTAGTACGGAAAAGCAAGCACCTTAAGAAAAGAAAACACGTGACGCTTACAATTTCACAGAAGTGCGAGATTTTAGACAAGATTAAGCATGGTATCTCAGAAACATTTCTTGCGCGGCAATACAACGTTGGAAAATCGACTATTACAGACATCAAAAGTAAGGAGGAAAAAATAAGATCATTTGTAATAAATACAGGAAAGGGTCCATGTGCAAGAAAAACATTAAAAACTCCGGAAAGTACTTAGCTCGAGGATGCGTTATTTACATGGTTCTTATAGCAGCGAAGAAAGAACGTCCCTTTGACAGGTGAAATCCTAATGGAAAAGGCAAAACAAAACCACGAAAGACTTGGAAGAGGAGCCTTCGCTGCTAGCAAAGGATGGTTGGACAATTTTAAGAAAAGACATGGTATACGACAGCTTAAAGTAACCGGTGAAAAATTGTCAAACAACGAAGCGGCGGCGGTGCCGCTATTTCAGGAGAAGTTCTTAGAAGTTATAAGGGAAAAGGATTTGTCTGCAGACTAAATATATAACGCTGATGAGTCAGGCTTGTACTGGAAATCCATACCAGACAAAACCCTAGCGTCTGGATCGGAAACTTGTGCCCCAGGTGCCAAAGTGTCAAAAGAGAGGATTACATTTATGCCATGCGCGAACGCAACCGGAACGCACAAACTGCCCTTGCTATGTATAGGCAAAGCACAGAGGCCACGTGCTTTTTTAACAGTTACCAGTTCAATACACAGGACAGAGAAATGCTTGGGTCACAAGTAGGGTTGCCAACCGTCCCGTTTCCGAGACCCTTAATGAGACGTCCCGCTCATGGTGTGTGCGGGACGCTAAATATCCCGCTTTTCTGACTAAGTAACACACGCACATACATCGACTGCGCAGTACATAGATTTTTATTATAATATGGCGCACGCACGACCATCACCGATAGCCGCGGCCGGAAGAAACTTTGAAGAAAGTTATTGAAGAGCGATCCAATAAAAGTACTGAAAAAGCGTCTATGAAACATGGCACAAAATATTGTCGGCATCAAACACGTCCAACTTGATGAAAATATTTCAATTCATTGCATCGATTCCGTGTTCTAATGCAGCAGCAGGGAGGGTCTTCTCACTTTGTAATAATGCTTGGACCGACGCGCGAAATCGTCTTCATGTGGATTCTGTGAAGTCAGAACTACAAAAGTTAAGGTTAAGGATAATTTTTCCTATCCAAAGATTTTTACAATTTAGAAATAAAATACACTCATCAACACGGTCTAGGGATATTTCATACTCAATTAAATAACTCGAAAAGTACTGGCCGCATTGGAATCTTTTATACACCGATTTGTTTGTAATTTATCTCAGACTAATTCCAAATTAAAATTTTTGAAAATTCTTTTGTTTCGGTGGCATAAAAATGTCTTGATGTGTAGAAGAGGGAATTTTAATTTTTGCGAAATTTAGAAAACAATACGAATTACGTTTAGTTACAGTTTTTTTTTCATTTTTAAACGAAAGATAAAGTTAAAATTGAGGTATTGTAGCCATGCAACGCCAACATTTGACGAGGGCGGAGATGTTACGAGCTGTGGGAATGCTGGAAGCTGGGTCTGTTCAGCGTAATGTTGCTGAGGCCATAGGGACCCACCAAAATGTAATTTCAAGATTGTGGACACGCTATCGTGCCACAGGTGAAGTAGCGGAGAGGCACCGGGGGCCAAATCGCATCACTACCCCCAGACAAGACCGATTTTTGCAAATTACTGCGCGAGCTCAACCATATGCAACGGCGACTCAATTGGTCCAAAGGCTGCGAGTGGAACACCAAGTGCTTGTGAGTGGCCAAACTGTAAGAAGGCGACTGCATGAAAGCAATCTACGCTCTCGTAGACCACTCCGGGTCCCACCTTTACGGAGAGGCAATCGTGGACGACGATTAGAATGGGTTCGGAACCACGTGGACTGGGGCCGTGAGCAATGGTCCAATGTGCTGTTCACGGATGAATCCAGGTTCGGCTTCCATCTAGATTCACGAAGGACGCGTGTTTGGCGAGTTCCTGGACGATGGAGCCGTCTTCAGAACCCTCAGGAAGTTCACCCATACCAAGGAGGAACAATTATGGTTTGGGCAGGAATTCGTCTTGGAGGACGGACGGATCTCGTTTGGGTGCGGGGCAATATAATGGCAGAACGATACGTCCAACAGGTGCTGGGGCCCGTAATCTTGCCCCACAGAACACAAATGGGGCAAGATTTCCTGCTCATGCACGACAATGCCCCGGGCACACACGGCGAGAACGGTAGCAGCTTGGTTACATACACACAATGTTAGGGCCTTAGACTGGCCTGCTCAATCGCCAGATCTAAATCCCATTGAGCATGCGTGGGATATGCTGCAAAGAAGAGCTCTGAAGGAAGTTCCTGAAAATCTGGCTACAGAAGATCAACTTTTTGCGCACCTCAGAAGGACATGGGACAATATTCCGCAGCAAGACATTGACAACCTTGTTCTGAGCATGCCGAATCGTTGCCGATGTGTTATGAACACCATGGGCGCTTTCTCAGACTACTAACTTCAAGTTTATAAACACAAATTAAATGATTTTTCTATATTTTTCAGTTTTTACTCATAAATTAAAAGTTAATTCATATACTGTTTCCGTCTATGCTTAATTTTTTTTCCATAAAATCCTGAAATTTTAATCGAAGATTAACCATTATTAAAAAATGGTAGAATATTAATATAACGTATCTTTTAAATATATACATGTCATATAAATAATAAACACATTAATAGTAATTCGCTTTTTTAAAAATATCCCTAGACAGTGTTGATGAGTGTATAAAAATCTAAAAAAGTGCCAAATCACAAAAAACTTTCTTTTTATTTTTTATTTTATTATTATTATTTAAAAAGTAATTTACTTATACCTCTTTCTCTTAACAAAGTGTATGTAAATTACACAACTAAATTTAAACTTATAGTCTATATTCTATAAGGTTATAGGCTAAACCGTTTTTTAAGTAAATATGGACTGATCTAACCAGGTGTTTTATTTACATTCCATCCAGATTTGCACAAATTCGTATTTTAAAGTTGGCAAGCCTAGTCACAAGACCAATATTTTTAGAGTGGCTGAACGAACATTTTATTCCCGAAGTAAAGAAATTTTTGTCTAAAAGAACTTACCGCTAAAGGACTTTTACTGCTTGATAATGCACCAGCTCATCCACTGGAAGAAGATCTGCAGTTGATTGACGAAAATTTCACTGTTTTGTACATGCCACCCAATTACACAGCCCTTATTCAACCAATGGACCAAAATGTAATTCAGAACATTAAAATAAATAACAAGAAGAAAAAACTCCTGTTGCAAGTTTTTGGCCAGCAAGAAGCAGATCCAGAATGCTCAGTAGTATGTCCTTTAAAAAACTACAATTAAAGATGGCGTATTTTCACTTGCTCAGTATTGGCAGCAATTGTCTCCACATCTTAGTAAAAAAATCCTGGAAGCCTTTATGGACCTTGTTATTCGAATCGGAGGATATTTATGGCCAAGAGGAGGGAGATTTTGATCCTGAAGATGACTTACCATTAATCATTTTTCGTAACAGAGGCTTCTCAGAAGTAGAGATTTGATAATTTCTTGGTAAACAATGATGACATTGATTGTCAAGAGCCCTTGACTGATGAGGACATAGTGAGACAAATAACAAATGAGCATGACAGCGATGATGACGAGTTGGAAGCACCTGAACCAGTCGCAAAGGTTTCACATACTCAAGTTGTGTCTGCCTTAAACACCTGCTTAGAATGGGCAGATGAAATCGACATTTCTATACTAGAAGAAATGCTTTTACGTAAATTAAGAGTTAAAGCGTTTTCAATGTCGCTAAAACATAGCCGTCAAAGTACTTTATTAGACTTCTTCCAAAAAGTATAAACATGATAAATATATAATAACATCATCATATATCAGTTTTGTGTGATTAAAACATAGTTTCGATAATAAACAGTTTTGTTTTATTGCCAATATACCCTTTAAAATGTCTACATACTATAATCCGAACGCTGCTTGCATCCGAACACGGTATAAATTTTGGGTGATCGGATTATCGAGGCCCTACTGTAGTTAAAATTTATGGTATTAATGGCCATTTATGACCGGTACAGTGGCGCCGATAAAGTGATTGCCTAGGGCTAGGGCGCTCAGGACCTTTAATACGCTCAAAGTAATTAATTCGAAAGTTATCCAAGTTAGGTTTAGAAATAAAAGACGTTATGAAATTCGCTGCGGATGAATGCAAAAATTCAAGAAGTGGATTAAAGTGCATAAAATATGTTTGTCACATCTGACGCACAGTATTTCTCTCCGATTGCTTTTAGTAACAGAATTGATAATTTTAGTTTGGAAGACGAAAACTTTAGGAAACGTTATCGCTTTAATAAGCCTACAGCGTTATACATTATAAACCTGGTGCGTCAGGCAAGATCTGCAGTTGGATCCGAGAGGACGTGGCACCTCTCCAGACATGCAGGTCCTAACTGCTATTAGATGTTGGGGCCAACGTGAGGTAAGTACGACTAATCTTCGCATAGCTTCCTAACATGAAGAGAAAATAGTTTTAAAGCATCTGTTTCTTTTCTAGGTACAGGAAGATGCTGGAGACCTCCATGGGTTATCCCAAGCTACCACCAACCGCTTAGCGAGTAGCGCCTGCTCTTGCAAGGCATTCTGCAAGTTTCATACAGATGCCTACTACATTTGCAGAGGAACGAAAACTGATGAGGGAATTCCGCCAGATTAGAAATTTCCCATCAGTTATTGGGTGCATTGATTGCACCCACATCAAAATAGAAAAATATGAGGGGATGCAGCTCAATACTACATAAATAGAAAGGGATTATATTCCTTCGATGTCCAGGTATAACTCCCACTTTCCTAACTACCATTTAAGTAATTTTACATCTGTAGTAGTTAACCTTAATGATATCACATATTTTTATTCACAGGTAACTTGTGATGCTCGCCTCTGCATCCGGGATATTGTTGCAAGATGGCGAGGCAGTACCCATGAGTCCCGGATCTTCAATGAGTCAACCCTGAAGGAACGTTTTGAGGCAAGAGAGTTTAAGGGAAGACTGATTCGGGATACAGACTGGAACCATACCTTTTACACCTGTATTGAGAGCACACAATCAATCGGAGGAGCGATACAATGAGGCTCAGATTGCAACAGGAAACTGTGTGGAACGTTGCTTTGGTGTTTGGAAGCAACGTTTCCAATGCTTTTTGCATGGAATGCCCGTTAAGATGGAAAATGTAAAAACTACAACAATTAACTATGGAGACCTAGATTCAGATGTAGAGCCAAACATTGAAGAGCCACATGACATAAACGAAGCGTCTACACAAGGAGGAATACACTTAAGATCACTAACAGATTATAAACATAATGAGACCAATGATTAAGTATTTAAACGCAAATTACAAGCAATTATTATTATTATTGTAGTTGCGGCCTGCGTAAAGAAACAGTATTTGTAAACCTTATATATATATTCTATTCCTAGTACCTATTGTGATTGTTTTCATGAGTACCGAAGATTTATCACTTTGTTGCAGATGATACAATCGAGATCGTTGGCCATAAACTCATCGTTATATACGACCCACCACATTATCGGTACACTCCTTTTTCCAATCGTTGACACAATATCCGTCAATTCTATCACAAACAAATCTAAACTAGCAGGACACTTATCAGATATCCCGAGGGTTATGCATAAAACATTTAAAAAAATAAAAAAGAGCTGTTTTCAAGAACCTGCCACTTTTTATTCAGTCCGAGCTGAAAAAATAAAAATACCGAGGTCAAAAAACGTTTGATAGTAAAAGCGGGATGATAAAACACCGGCAGGCGTTTGAGTAAAATTGAAAGCAAGTGAAAGTTTATGTGCAAAGAAATTTAATCATAACGCGGTTAATTAAAGAGATGGAAATACGTCCGCAGTTGATACATTTTCAGAGCAAGAATTCATTTTTGTGGAAACTGCAACGAGTGAAACATTCTAGATTTCTATAAGACACATGTTACAATACAATATACTTTGCATCTCCGTGCGATAACGTGGTAATGTGATCCCAGATGATGGCGACGACGTCGAAATGTCAATGCTACTTGGTAAAATTAATGTAAAATTAAATTACTTTATTCTCAAATTTTTCATACGGTACTTTCCATTAAGATTTTTTAAAATAAAGCCACAAGAATCCGCAATACGCTGGAGTGAACGGTCAACCACGACCCAAACATCGAAAGTGCATATCCTTGGCAGGCCTACTTCACCGAGATTGTCCTCAAACTTTGGTCAAAGACGACTGTGCGCTAGTGAGGCTCAGTCTTGCGGTCAACGACACTGCATCGCCAACCACTTGAACGAAGCTTGTGGTCACCACAAGCTGAAATCCAGCGAAGAATTCTGTGTGGGCTATTTTTATCCCTGAGCCAAACAGGGAAATTGATAAGCTGCGCGGACTAGGCCTTGCACAACTTGACTTTCAACGTCAACTCATGGCCCTTAGTCAAGGCGGAGACACCTGGAATCCACCTGCTCCTTCGTGTACTGGAGTCCGACGTTGAAAGAATCAAACAGCATGAGCGACGCCTGTATTGGATTAGAAGGGACATCTTCAAGGGGAAAATACCAGGCCATAAATGGGGATACGCTTTTCTGAAACGACACCGAAGTCAATTGTCCTTACGGGTGAATACAAATATAAAAAAAACACGCGCCGAAAAGTCTCGCGAGGAAATGCAGCAATATTTCGGAAACCTAAAAGAAACTATTGAAAACATTCCAAATCGAAATATAGTCAATTACGACGAAACCAATGTCTCAGATGACCCGGGAAAAGCTAAATGCATAGTTAGAAGAGGAGTGAAATACCCAGAGCGGTCGATAAACCATTCAAAGGGATGCATTTCAATCATGTATGCTGCAGTTGCCGACGGAACTATGCTTCCAGAATATGTAGTATATAAATCCAAACATTTATGGTCTCACCCACATCAAAATAGAAAAATACGGGGGGATGCAGCTCAATACTACATAAATAGAAAGGGATTATATTCCTTCGATGTCCAGGTATAACTCCCACTTTCCTAACTACCATTTGTGGTGGAATGTTAAAATCATGTTCTTATTTTTTATAAAGTTCTCACAGAATTTATCGACACTTGGAAAGTTTTGAGAAGTCGTAAATTTGTCAAAACCTTGAAAGCTTTTTTTTCATTTCCTGCATTGCCAAATGTTATCTGAATGCTATTCAAGTAGATCATAAATGTGTCCGAAATGGCTTTGTTTCTCTAAAATACGAAGTTCGAGATTATTTTAAATAAATTGCAAACATATGTGTTACAAATTCAGCGTGCGGCTTGTACACAACCGTATGGCAAGGATATAGGGTTGAAAAAGTAACAACACCGATATCACGCAATCTTTCTTTTCATTTTTTTCAGAATCCTGGCGAAGCTAAGCGGCGCCAGGGATGACATGGACAAAATCTATGCACCTCTGTCCAACACGACATGAGGTAGCAACATCTGTCTTCCTCCCGTACGACAATGACAGCTCCGTTTATCCGAGGGGGATGGACGGTTGCTGGTGAACCAATTACAGCAAGGAAACGATGCGTGGGCGCAATTAATGTACGCGAAATTCGACAAGGACCTTGTGGCTTAGAAATTAAGGAGTGTTTTAGCTTAAATGGTGATAGATAAGTAAGTCGTATATATTTTGTATTAAAAAAGAAACGGGAGATTCGTTCAGAGGAATTGACAGGAGGTGGACGTATAATATTAACGGAATTTGTCCGAAGAGTTTGAAGTGATATAATACTGAATTATCGAGTAATTAGTTTAGAGTGCTGAATAATTGAGTGTTCGAATCACCTAAGCTGGAGCGAGAGATAAGGCGATACATAAGTTAAGTGTTACGAATAATTACTTACTATTCCTGAATCAACCTTGTTACCTAAGCATACGCAAAAAGGTACTTAGATGTAAATCATTTCAGTACTTAGCGAAGCCTTAAAAACACACTAATATTCGGAGTCTCCTTGTTTATTGGACTAGATTCGTCCCATTGTTATTTGGTTATAAAGAGTGACCAATCCAAGATATAGTATTTACTAAAAATACCTAAATATTAATAAATATTTACGTATTGGTGAATACTGGATGTATGAAGACAATTGTTGCCTAAAATAATTATTGTGAGTGTGAATTTATTACTTAAATCGAACTAACTTAACTAATTAAGTCGTCCCATAAACATATTATTCTAATAGTCATTAAGTAATTGTACAACTGTCGTGTATTATGTATCAAATTTAATAGGTTAAGGTGTTTGTATTTAGACTATTTTTAAAGTGCCTCGAGGGGGTTTTCTTTTGCACGGAGTCTTTCCTCCTCTTAGGGTTGGAGGCTAGTAGAACTCGGTGGATTAATCGTTCATCTCACCAGTGAACCATTAATCAAATTAATGTTAGAGTTTCGAACAATTTTTCTAATTTTTCAATAAATTAATTTTAACCTTATATAACGATGACTTACGGTGTCGAGACATGGACGCTCACGCAGGAGGCTGTGTATAGGATAAGAGTTGCACAGAGAGCCATGTAACGCGCTATGCTCGGCATCAAGATTACAGACCGTACCTATTCCTAACGTCGAGATACGAAGTGGATCGAAGCTCAAAGATATTGGGAATGGTATAACGGAACTAAAATGGCCTTGGGCAACTGGCAAGACGGGGTGACGATAGGTGTAAGGCGCTAACTGAATGGCGTCCAAGAACTGGGTACAGACGTTGAACGTTGAACCAAGAACATTGGTCACTGGACCGGGACCGTAATGAATGGCACTGGCAAAGAGAGGCCAGCAGTGAATGCAGTCAGGCTGTGGAAGATGATGATGACCAGTTTACAAAATACGAATGTTTATCTACCCAATTAATACATTCCAGGGGGGTAACCATGAGCTCTTATAGCGATTCAGTTCAAAAACTATTCAGTTGAAAATATTGGTTCGTCGTTGACGTTCCTCATCGTTCAATAACTTGAATTGCAGAAGACCCTCTGCAATTGTGCCTTTAAATACACTTGCGGACATCACGGAGCCGATATTTTGCACTGAATCGTTTTTGAACTGAATCGCTATAAGAGCTCATGGTTGCATTTGTAGTAATTACCATTGTATTTTCCAGATGACGAATGACAAACTTTAAAAAAAAAGAAAACCGGGCCGTCCAATTAAAATTAAACAGGGCCCTAAACCAGGCCAGAAATTACATGTAAAAATTGAACAGGTGATTTTTAATAGATATTAAACTTATGTGTGAAAGAAAGATTATTCGGCTCTTACCCACTGTCCACGTCCCTGAGACCACCTGGGTGAACCGTAGAAAGTTTTTATTACAACGGCACCCCTCTCACATTAAACCTGAACGCGCTTAACTTTATATTGGTACACCTCAGAAATTTGTTACTGGCCGTTATAATATCTATGGTGTATTTGCTCATCAGCAAATTGACTGGCCGTGTATAGGCTCATTTTTATCAGCACGCGGTTACAATCACTAATTTTATAAAAGCTTGTATTGAAAAATATATTCAAAGTAGCGGGCTAAGTACATTGTCCCATAGGTTTCTTAGGTGGAGATTACCAATGATTATGTGCTGTTCATAGGCAGAGGGCACCGCTTGATTATATTTATTTCAATTATACTTAATTGTAATTGAATAATAATAAGTAATCTGTTCAGTTTGGTTAAACAATTTAACAATTTTTTTTAAGGATACATGTAAAAGAAAACGTTTAAATTCGGAAGTTGGAGAAAATCCTCAAAAGGTGAGTGTCATCAAAAGTTAATTTAAAGCTGTTTATTGCAATACAACTTAAAAACCATTACAATATATTATGTTACAATAGGCGGTCTTATCGATGAAACAATATGTTGCAGACGACCTGATTATACTAGGGTAAGACAAAAGCTATGCTCTTGACCACAGTGCTTGGTGCACTGAGTCGCGCATACCTGTCAAGTTCTGATGACAATACAATACGATGGTGACAGCGAGCTGATCTGATTTTAGAGATGGAGGGTGGACAACAGAACTCCTCGATGGATAAAAGTTGACTGGCCGTGTTTATTGTGCTCATTGTGTGATCATTGTGTGCATGAGCACTCGGTTCCGATCACTAATATTTATAAAATCTTGTATTGGGCAAAAAATTATACTTAGATTCGAAGTAGTTTTTTTTAAAAAAAAAATATTGTTATTTTCGGTCCATCGTGCCTTTGCCTGCTTGGTCTTCGGCCTATTGTATTTGGATGTCCATTATTGTTTTGTTTACTTTGCATTTTTTTTAAAGGTTTCAGGCCAACATCTTTAAAAGCCAACGAGCTGTATCAATGATGTTTTCGGCCCAAATGTCATACTATTGTCAGAACATTCTGCCACATCTTCTGCTACTAACAGTGATAAGGTAATTTAAAATTTTACGTTTATTTAAAATTGTATTTGGTATGGTAGCAACTTATGAATTGAACGATCAAATATTTGTTCCGAGGCGGTAATCAAACCCGCAACCTCCTGCGTCGCAGGCGAACCTTCGCCCGCCGCGCTACAGAGGTCGACATGTTATCGTTTCGGCGGTTAAGTACCTCAATTGTTATTACCCCGTCATTATTATTTACTATGCTTTTTTTTAAAGGTTTCAGGCCAACATCTTGAAAAGCCAACCAGCTGTATCAATGACGTTTTCGGTCCAAATGTCATACTATTGTCAGAACATTCTGCCACATCTTCTTCTGCTACTAACAGTGATAAGGTAATGTACAATTTTACGTTTATTTAAAACTAGCAGCGCCCCGCAGTTTCACCCGCGTTAGTCTCAAACCCGTGGGAATATCGGGATAAAAATTTGCCTATGTGTTATTCCGGGAGTCCAGTTATCTCCATTCCAAATTTCATGCAAATCCGTCCAGCCGTTTCAGCGTGAAGAAGTAATTCGCCTTTATAATATTAGTGTGATGTGATTGTATATGGTATGGTAGTAACTTATGAATTGAACGATCAAATATTTGTTCCGAGGCGGTAATCAAACCCGCAACCTCCTGCGTCGCAGGCGAACCTTCGCCCGCCGCGCTACAGAGGTCGACATGTTATCGTTTCTGCGGTTAAGGACCTCAATTGTTATTACCCCGTCATTATTATTTACTATGCATTTTTTTAAAGGCTTCAGGCTAACATGTTGAAAAGCCAACCAGCTGTATCAATGACGTTTTCGGTCCAAATGTCATACTATTGTCAGAACATTCTGCCACATCTTCTTCTGCTACTAACAGTAATAAGGTAATGTACAATTTTACGTTTATTTAAAATTGTATATGGTATGGTAGTAACTTATGAATTGAACGATCAAATATTTGTTCCGATTCGGGAACCAAACCCGCAACCTCTTGCGTCGCAGGCGAACCTTCGCCCGCCGCGCTACTGAGGTCGACATGTTATCGTTTCGGCGGTTAAGGACCTCAATTGTTATTACCCCGTCATTATTATTTACTATGCTTTTTTTTAAAGGTTTCAGGCCAACATCTTGAAAAGCCAACCAGCTGTATCAATGACGTTTTCGGCCCAAATGTCATACTATTGTCAGAAAATTCTGCCACATCTTCTTCTGCTACTAACAGTGATAAGGTAATTTAAAATTTTACGTTTATTTAAAATTGTATATGGTATGGTAGCAACTTATGAATTGAACGATCAAATATTTGTTCCGATTCGGGAATCAAACCCGCAACCTCCTGCGTCGCAGGCGAACCTTCGCCCGCCGCGCTACAGAGGTCGACATGTTATCGTTTCGGCGGTTAAGTACCTCAATTGTTATTACCCCGTCATTATTATTTCTATGCTTTTTTTTAAAGGTTTCAGGCCAACATCTTGAAAAGCCAACCAGCTGTATCAATGACGTTTTCGGTCCAAATGTCATACTATTGTCAGAACATTCTGCCACATCTTCTTCTGCTACTAACAGTGATAAGGTAATGTACAATTTTACGTTTATTTAAAATTGTATATGGTATGGTAGCAACTTATGAATTGAACGATCAAATATTTGTTCCGATTCGGGAATCAAACCCGCAACCTCTTGCGTCGCAGGCGAACCTTCGCCCGCCGCGCTACAAAGGTCGACATGTTATCGTTTCGGCGGTTAAGGACCTCAATTATTATTACCCCGTCATTATTATTTACTATGCATTTTTTTAAAGGTTTCAGGCCAACATCTTGAAAAGCCAACCAGCTGTATCAATGACGTTTTCGGCCCAAATGTCATACTATTGTCAGAAAATTCTGCCACATCTTCTTCTGCTACTAACAGTGATAAGGTAATTTAAAATTTTACGTTTATTTAAAATTGTATATGGTATGGTAGCAACTTATGAATTGAACGATCAAATATTTGTTCCGATTCGGGAATCAAACCCGCAACCTCCTGCGTCGCAGGCGAACCTTCGCCCGCCGCGCTACAGAGGTCGACATGTTATCGTTTCGGCGGTTAAGTACCTCAATTGTTATTACCCCGTCATTATTATTTACTTATTATTACAGAGTGATACCTAGCGCGTTGTTTATTTTGGAGCTCAAGCCTATCAACATGGTGAAGTGCGTTGCTTGTGCTAAGTTTATGTCTGCAAAGGATGGAGTAACTTGTGACAGTTGTTCGTCGATCAGTCATCGGGAATGCATCGAGAACGGGATACGGGTCGCGGACGTACTCAGCGGTAAATGGCGCTGTGCAGACTGCCAGCCGAAAATAAACATAGGACAGCATCTGGCTACACAAAGCCATGAAAATGATTTACCCACGGCGGGAAACTTGACGAGCGCGGAGTGTGAAACCGAGTCGCGTGATGCTGTTGCTTGCATTGTTGTGGAGTTACGCGCTCAATTTGAAAACATGAAGGCTGAATTACTTTTAGAATTTCAGTCCTTCAAAGATGAAATACAAAGTCAAAGTCAAAGTCAAAGTCAAAAGTATTTTATTCATTGAAATCACAAGGATCATTTTGAATCGTCTTAAAAAATAAATTTACAGTTACTCCTGTTCCAACGCAACCAGACCTAGAAGAATCAGGCAACAAACACGGTCTGTTTTTCTTTTGATGATCCTTCTTACTACTAGGTGGAGAGCGCCTGTGTGGTGCCTCGAGAACAAGTTGAAGCTGATTCAAGGAAAAAAGGAAAACCAAATTAAAAGCCTTACTTAGGTAGGCAGTCAAAAGTAAGATGATAGAGAGAATCAGCAAAAGTTCATAAGGCAGCACACACTACGCTTGATATACACATAAATAACACATCAGTAATAAATTATATGCAGGTACAGACATTGCAAATTGACAAATTAGGTGTCGAGGGGCAGAGCGACATCAGGCCACGCGGCTTTATCATTAACATAGTCATGTAGTGTGTAATACGCTTTCTTAATTAAATTATTCTTTATGTAAGATTTAAATCTTCGAATCGAAAGTTTAGAAGCACTTTCTGGAAGTTTATTATAGAACCGAACAGTAACCTAAATTTGGGAATACTCAGTTTATTTTTATTTCTCGTGTTAAAACAATGCACGTCACTTTTTTTCATAAATCTATCTAAGTGTTTATGTGTATATAATAAGGTTTCGTAGATGTATTGCGATATTACGGTGAGAATGTTAATTTCCTTAAAACGCTCCCTCAAGGAGTCACGTGGCTTCATTTTATAAATGGCACGTATTGCCCGTTTTTGTAAAACAAATATTGCTTGGATGTCTGCTGCTTTCCCCCACAGAATGATGCCATATGACATAACACTATGGAAGTAGCCAAAATAAACTAGCCTAGCTGTAGCTTCATCAGTAAGCTGCCTTATCGTACGAACTGCATATGCAGCGGAACTAAGTCTACCCGCAAGTGCCTCAATTTGTGGTCCCCACTGCAAACTTGCATCAATATTAAGTCCTAAGAAAACAGTAGAGTTTACAAGATTGAGTGTCTCGCCATTTACTTTAATATTAGTTGGGTAATGTTTTACATTTGGCAAAGTGAATTTAATGCATTTAGTTTTTTTAGCATTAAGCAACAGATTATTTACTGTGAACCAATCAAGAACTCGCGATAGTGATTTATTTAGATCATCGTAATTAGCTTTTGACCTATCAACTTTGAAAATTAAAGACGTATCGTCAGCAAATAAAACTATATCACATATGTCTTTTACATAAAAAGGGAGATCGTTAATGTATACTAAAAATAGAAATGGGCCTAGTATTGAACCCTGGGGCACTCCCATAACAATAGACGATCCTGAAGACCTTTCACCACCAACGTCAACTTTTTGTACTCTATTGGATAAGTAAGAATTTACAAGGTTAATTGCCTGATTTTGGATGACATAATGTTTTAACTTCAAAATTAGAGTAGCATGACTCACGCAGTCGAATGCTTTGGATAGGTCGCAGAATACTCCGATCGCGTCTTGCGAGTTTTCCCATGCTTGAAATATGTGTTCCAAAAGCAAGGTACCAGCATCAGCTGTTGATCGACCCTTGGTAAATCCAAATTGATGACTATGAAGTAGTCTGTGGAAGTTAAAGTGTGACAATAATTGAGTAAGAATAAGTTTTTCAAAGATTTTACTTAACGCGGGCAATATAGAAATCGGCCTATAATTAGCTGGATCTTTTGCATTTCCAGACTTGAACAAAGGAATTAATTTACTATGTTTCATAAGATCTGGAAAGATTCCGTCGTCAACACATCTATTAAAAATGTAGGCTAAGCATGGAGCAATATCAATAATTATAATACCTAACACCTTTGTGGATATTCCCCAAAGATCTTCAGTATTTTTTATATTAAGTGACTTAAATGTCTTAACAATACTATCGGCATTTACGTATCTAAAGCTAAAGGCGATCTCACATTTAGCAACACTTAGTTCCAATAAAGTAGATGCTCCAGAGGCAGATGATTGTAATGACTGGGTTACAATAACTGGTATATTAGAGAAAAAATTGTCAAAGGCATTCGCGACATCAATCTTTTTTGTCAATATTGTATTGTTTATGTTTAATTTGATCTGCTTATTGCGTGGCTTAGATTTACCTGTTTCATTATTAATTAATTTCCAAGTTGCCTTAATTTTATTCGATGATTTTTCTATTTTTTTTCTCAAATGTAATGATTTAGCTGCACGACAAACTTTTTATGCACTTTTTAATACGGGAGCTAAGGTCTATTGTGGGAGAGCTGAAAACAGATATAACTGCACAAAAGACTGATGTGGCTATTTGCATGAGCAACGTTAGCGATTTGGAAAAAAGAACAGAAAATTTAGAAAACTATCTAAGTGATCAAAAAAATACTGTTACCGTAAACGAGCTTGAGCAAACTGTTGTAGGCCTAAAGTTGGCACTCAATGACAGTGGGCAGGAGGCCCTATTATATGATCTGGAGTTGACAGGTCTACCTGAACTGCAGGGAGAGAATCTTTCGCACCTGGTTCCCCTTTTAGCAACACAAATAGGAGTTACACTAGATGAGCGAGAAGTGGTTTCGATCGAACGTTCAGGATCGCAATTATTACACAAAAACACCACATCCACCGCCAAACCAAGAAGGGTAGTTATTCGGTTCTCTCGTCGCACAACTCGGGATACATGCCTGCGGAGAGCGCGCGAGGCCCGAGGACTCAAGAGCGCTGAGCTAGGACTGGAGGACCCACCAGCGCGATTGTTTTTGAACGAGCGGTTAACCCGCTTGAACCGGCAGCTGTTTGCTAAGGCTAGAGAGGCATGTCAGCACCACAAATGGAGATATTGCTGGACCAAGGGTGGTCGCATCTATCTCCGAGAAGAAGAAGGCTTGCCGGCAAACCGTATTCGCACTGCAGAAGACCTGCCCAAAGTTTTTCGAAGCACGTAATAGTACCAACTTGAACACTTTTTATAGTTTTGTAGGTACTACATGGTTGGAACTTGGAACCGAATATTTGTTGTATGTTTTTTACTTAACCACAGAAGGTAAATAGGTACCTAAATGTAAGAAGGTATCTACACTAACCTCAGATCCTTACCCAGACTTTATTGCCTTACTTCTTTTTTATTACATTATTTTTAATATTTTTTATTATTTAAAAGTTGTTTAACTTTATTGAATAGTTTTCTTGTAATTAATAACCTTGCGAACTGTTTGATTTGTATTTTAAAAATTTAAATTTTGTACCTATTTTTGTTATTCTTTCTGTAAATCAATGTAAATTAACCCCTTTTTAAGGTATCTAGGTAGTAGTGTTCCCACCCACAATCACAGGCAATATTTTCAATAATATCTACATATTGTGTTTACATTAAAATGTGCATATGTAATTTTTTTTTGTGTTGTTGTTTCGTGCCATGTCCGTGCGTCAACCGAGGTCCGTGCTGAAAACCAGCGCTGCAGTGTAGTACTGCAGCATTATGCTGAGCACGGACCCTTTTTGACAGCACTATACACGGCACAGTTTATATTATAAATTGTACCGTGTATGGTTTTTATCAAAATAAACTTTTACTTTACTTTACTTTACTTTTACTATGTTTTTTTTTTAAAGGTTTCAGGCCAACATCTTGAAAAGCCAACCAGCTGTATCAATGACGTTTTCGGTCCAAATGTCATACTATTGTCAGAACATTCTGCCACATCTTCTTCTGCTTCTAACAGTGATAAGGTAATGTACAATTTTACGTTTATTTAAAATTGTATATGGTATGGTAGTAACTTATGAATTGAACGATCAAATATTTGTTCCGATTCGGGAACCAAACCCGCAACCTCTTGCATCGCAGGCGAACCTTCGCCCGCCGCGCTACAGAGGTCGACATGTTATCGTTTCGGCGGTTAAGGACCTCAATTGTTATTACCCCGTCATTATTATTTACTATGCTTTTTTTTAAAGGTTTCAGGCCAACATCTTGAAAAGCCAACCAGCTGTATCAATGACGTTTTCGGCCCAAATGTCATACTATTGTCAGAAAATTCTGCCACATCTTCTTCTGCTACTAACAGTGATAAGGTAATGTACAATTTTACGTTTGGCAAAGTTAAATTATTTGATGGCAACACTAAATACTAAATGTCAGCCTTCAAAGTGTTTATGATGTCATTTTTGCCGGTAACTTTTTTCGTGTGATGGCGGTCAACAATTTGGTGCTCCGGAACTTCATTACATTTACCTGGGAAATACATTGTTAGCAACACCTAAGAACTCGTGTGTTAATTTTTTTAGTCCTAGTTTATACTTAGAATACGATTAAGCAACTAATAAAAACATTTCGTTAATAGCTAGGGCCTAGAATAAGATAAATGATTGTTTATAGCTAGGTTGTGTTTATTCATACCTAACCCATTCACTGAGCAATGTAGGTAGGAATCATATTACAAGGAAGGAACATTCCGGAACAATCTAGGTATGAATCAATTTCTAGGTAAGAACATTCTAGAGAAAAACGATAGAGATAAAAGATAGAACATAATACCAAGACAGAAAGGGATAGCATGAACACACTAAGTTAGAAAGAGACAGGATATAATAGCGCTCAGTGATTGGGCGCGGCCAAACTCCCGTTACCTGCGCGTAGTGGTAGGCAGGCAGGCAGCCAGTATATAAGTGTGGACGGTTTTGCGAGTAATTTAAGTCAATTGAATTAAGTTCATGGAAGTCAACTGAAGGAAGTCCATTGAAGTTGAAGTGAATCAATAAGTTAAGTGATTAAGTCAGTCAATTGTACTTCAGTTTAAAGAAAGATCAAGTGGAATAATAAAACCTCTCCTAAGAAGAAAAGTGGCGTTTTCATTGGAGGCATACTCGTTTCCTAACCAGCATCAGTACACCCCCGTGGGCATCCCTCACGGGTTTTATACATTGTCTACGTAAGTGAATCATTGATATGTCGTTAGTCTACTGTTCTTTTAGTAAATAATTGTTGTTTTACTGTGATGAAAGCTCTATAATAATCGCAAATTGATTTGGTAAAGTCACCATACCCAACCAAAGTTTTGTGATGTCAACTTTGCCATGTTTTGGTTGGAGTTAGGGTTGTCACAAAGGGATCCGCGGCTATGTGACGTCACATGAACCTGACATGTTTTGATGACAATAGGTACAATATTAAGATAGATCTCATTTTAATTCTGTTCAAAGTCCAGCAATATTTAATTATTTGATTTTGTTTGCTCAAAATTATATAGGTACTTACCTAATATATGTTTGATAAATAAAAAAGTGTTAGATATTATTAAAAAAAAGTAAGTAAGTAACTTACTTTTTAATATTTTTAGGAGATGGAAAAACGATGCAGGCGTTTGTTAGGGAGCAGAGCCTACAAAAACTACTCTGCGGAAATGTTGGAGGTCGCAGTGGACTTAGTAGAAAGAAATGAAATTTCATCACTTGAAGCTGAAAAGCGTTTTTACATACCGAGGAGAACCATTGAAAATAAAGTAAAAAATAAACACAATAAGCAGCCGGGTGGACAGCTGAAGCTATCAGCAATGGAAGAAAAAAAAATTGTTGATGTTCTGATTGCAGCAGGTGATTTTGGTTCGCCTTTATCGCGTTTTGACCTAAGCCTTGTGGTTTTTAATTACTTAAAAGGCAATAACAGACAACATGTATTTAACAACAAACCACCAGGTAAGTGGTGGGTTAAAAACTTTTTGGCCCGCCACAAAGCCCAAATCACCACGAGAACAGCACAAAACATTAAAAAAGTACGAGCAGCGAAGACGATTGAAGTATTTGAAATGTACTTCGAAAACTTAAAAAATACTATGCATGAAATTCCTAAAAGTAATATATTCAACTACGATGAAACAAACCTCTCCGATAATCCTGGATCTTCAAAATGCATCTTTAAGCGTGCGATAAAGTATCCCGAGAGAGTTATGGACTAGACAAAGGGTAATATTTCAATAATGTTTGCGGCGGCGGCGGATGGCACACTGTTGCCTACATATACCGTTTATAAAGCGGAGCATTTGTGCGCAACATGGTGCAAAAATGGACCTCGTGATGCCCGATACAATCGGACTAAGTCAGGCTAGTTTGACGCCACAGTATTTGAAGATTGGTTTCAAAAAGTGGTCATACCATGGGCTGAAAAGCTTGAAGGCGAAAAACTGGTAATTGGTGATAACCTTTCGGGTCACTTAAACGTGAATATAGTTCGCCCATGTGAAGAAAAAAATATTCGATTTACGTTTTTGCTACCTAACTCGACACACATTTCACAGCTACTAGATGTGGCATTCTTTGGTCCATTAAAGAAGAAATGTCGTCAGATATTGACCACGTATAAATACGAAAATCCAGGTGAAACTCAACTAAACAAAGCTCATTTTCCTATGTTGCTTAAGTCTCTACTAGAGGGTATCGAACTGACTTGCAACGAAAATATTATTTCTGGATTCAGGGCTACAGGCATTGTACCCACAAGAAATATTAAAAAAACTGCCAGACAATGACCCAGAAACCCGATATTCCATTGACAGCTCACTTCTGGACTATTTGAAAGAAACTCGGTCAGCAAAGCCTGTTAAACGAATAATGAACAAGAAAATTAATATTGCACCTGGTGCATCAGTTTCTACTGAAGAACTAGAGATGTTAGCAACGAAGAAAACTAGTGATTTGAAAAATAGAACGCCTGCCGATAAGCATTCAAGCCGAAAAGCTCTTACTCATCCTAGTGGGACGCGTAAACCTGAAATGCCAATTGCTCTGATGGATAAAACAGATAATTTAATATCTACCCCAGGACCGCAAATGGAAGTTGATGATCCTGTACAGACCTGATATTCCCTATGCACCAAAACCTAGGAATTAATCCCAAATTAATGATAATTCCTCGTTCCGTCCTCTTGAACATGAAATGACAGATACAGAGGAATCAGAAACAGTGCAGCCAGAAAATCAAATGCCAGCCACAAGACTCGAAACTACTGAAAAGCTGAAAGATCAAAAGTGACCATATTATCTGAAGTTAAGTTGAGTCCATTCAATAGAGCATACCCTGATTTGATTTATTTTCTCTTCACACCTTGCCAAGACAGCTTGATCTCAAACCTAAAGTTAGTCCGAGGGTACAAATAATTGATTACGAAAACCCCATACCCTCGACTTCTGAGGCAAATCTTGATGAGACTTTAGATAATGCTATAAAAAGAAAACTGTTTGAAGAATCTCAGAAGAACAAGCCTAAAAAACGAAAACAACTAATAGGAGAAGACACTGATGAAAGTAGCGATGATTATTCATTGAACGATTCTTCTGGCGATGAAGGGACTTTTGTTTCGGAAGCTTCTACTTATGAAATGAAAGATTCTGCAAGTGATTTGGATACGGACGTAGAAAAAACTGGACAACACAACCTTGGCAATTTTTATAACTCTGAGAATGAGGAGACACTAATTGGCAATTTCCTGTTAGTAAAGTTTTGTGGTCAAAAGATTAACAAATTTTATGTTGGAAAAATCATAGAATTGACAGAAGGATCAGGAATGCTAGTCAAGTTTATGAGAAAAAGAAAAGGGGATCTTTTTTACTGGCCCGACGTTGATGACGTTGGTTTTGTACTGAACAAAGATGTGGAAATTATATTGAAAAACCCTCGGGAGGGACGTCGTGGAACTTTTAAATTTGTTATTAATTTTGATAAGTACTATGTCCAGTAATTAGAAATTGTACTTTGGTTTTATCCCAGTCCAAAAGGAATTTAGCATTCGTGAAGTTAGCCGTTTGTCTGGCGCAGTAAAGCTTTTCCATACTAAAATTATCTCCTATGCCTTGTAACGGCTAACTTTACACTTTCACACTATATAACGTAAGTACATTTGTATCTTTGAGGCGTTCAGACTGAGACAAAAAACCAGAGCACATAAAAAAAAATAGAGTTTAATGATATTGTATTGTAAATTGTAATTGTACTAAGTACTCATTATTGTGATTCAAGTGTGTGCTCAAATATTTGTTATTCCTACTAATAGATACCTACAGTATTAAAATTTAGTTTAGCAACTTGATCTCACTAAATTTTTAATTAAATATAATTTGATGAAAAAAAAAATGTTTTGTGACAACCCTGACATACTTTTCTGTTTTGTATGGAGAAATTTTAAAAAAATGGCGTTTTTGCCATTTCTTTGGAAAAAATTGTTACCAGTGCAAAAATACGTAATGTTTGGTATTGTTTTTACTGGATAGAAGTAGCACAGCTAGGTTGCTGATTTCAACAGACCTGTAACTGAGGAGTAAAAAAGCATAAAGTGATTTGTCACAAAAAAAAAAAAAAAACACCTAATGATGGTATTCTACTGTCTATGTCAACTTAAATCATTTTCCGCCTTTCGTTTTGATCAAAAAGTGACTGCTCCCTTGTAAAATGCTCGCAAAAAGTACCGTTAGATGCAAAATAAGTTTTGTCCTCTCTATTTTTTTAAGCAGATCGTATTTTGTCCATTCAACCAATCACTCATTTTCAAGCGCCATCTTATCTGTGGAGCTGTCATGTTTTGCATGTCAAAATCATTAATTACAGCAGATTTGGTGCGAATTGAATCGATCGATATGTTTACCGTTTTTTAATTTATATTCTGAAAAAATGGATGAGGTTGGTGAGGAAACTGTAGAAGTTCGGACAGTGAATAACGGATCTCGAAAAAGAAGAGTGACAGGAGGAAAACGAGCTGCAAACAAAAAGGCAAAGTACTCTGCACCTAGGGTTTCGCTGTATTATCCTTGCCAGCACAACACCAAACAATTTCAGTGCTGTAAAATATCTCCAAATGATGTGAACTCCATGCGCCGCGAATTGTACAAAGAACCTGACAAATTACGTCAAGATTCAATGATAGCATCGTTAGTTACGACCACCAACATCAAAAGAAGAAGGCCCAGACCTGTGCATGGTAACAAGAGAAAAAAATCAGGAACGCAGCATGCATACAGCACTAAATTTTACCTGATGCATGGACCTAATCGAGTACCAGTCTGCAAGAAGTTCTTCATGAGTTTAACTCGATTCAATCGCACAAGATTAGCCAACGTGACTAAAAGTGTTTACAGTGGTAAAGCCATTGAAGAACACAGAGGAGGTGACAGAGTAAGCTATAAAAATACCGAGAAGAAAAATTTTGTAAGAGATTTTATTGGAAAATTGAAAGGAACTGAAAGCCATTATAACAGGAATAAATCAAAAAGGATATATTTAAATTGTGATCTTTCCATGTCTAAGTTACACAAGATTTATAACTCTGAATGCTCTGAAAACTTGAAAGTTAAATACTCAATGTTTAGACTTATATTTGTGACTGAATACAATATTGGTTTTCGATCTCCAGCTTCTGATGTCTGCAGCTATTGCACTCTTTTAACTAACCAAATCAAACGAGCGACTGATCTTGCTCAAAAAAGCTCCCGTATGATTGAAAAACGAATTCACAAGAAGCGGGCAAATGCTTTTTACCAACATTTAAAAGCTGATGTCCCAGACTCAAAAACTTTGTGCTTTGATTTACAGCAGATTCAGCCACTTCCCAAAACTCAAATTCAAGAAGCTTATTATGCTAGGCAAATTGGTTTCTACGCTTTATGTGTTGTGGATACCAAAACTAGTCTACCAGATTTTTATACTTGGACTGAAGAGCAGGCTGGGAAAGGGAGTGCAGAAGTGTCTTCAGCTTTATTGCAACATCTGGAAGAAATGGACCTAACAAACACTAAACTATTACGTTTGTTTAGTGATGGATGTGTTTCACAAAATAAGAACAATATTGTACTCCGGACATTAATGTACTTCTTGCATAAGAGACCTGAATTGGAAATAGTATTCATTACACCTGTTCGTGGCCACAGTTTTCTCCCCGCTGACCGTGTCTTCGGTAGAGTAGAACATTTGCTGAGAGTTCAACCAACAATTCTGTCGAAAGATCAGTATTACGAAATATACAAACAAATTGGTACAGTACACATACTAGGAGTGGATTGGAAGCTTCTGGATACAAAGTCATTGAATGTACTTTACAAAGACCTTCCCATGATAAGTGAGATGAAAAAAATACACATAAAACACAATCCAGATCCAACAAAAACTCTTCTAGTAAAGGCATCAAAGTACTTTAACTATGAAGATGAAACTGAATCCTTTGTAAACCTGGTAAAAAGAGGAGTGAAGAAAAATCGTCTGAGTACCTTTAATATTAAAGAAATGCCATTGAGTCACGGAATCACACAGGAGAAGAAAGATGATGTGAATAAATTACTAACAAATATGTTTGGGGAATGGCAATCACTGGATGATGATTATTTTCAGTGGTAGGGCAAGAGCCCCGGTTTTGGCCACTTGCAACTTCGGAAGTCAATAAATAAGGCATAGGAAACAGATTTGTTTATAACCTATGGTAAAAAAAAACTTTATCTATAGTCTGTTTTGACAAGTGACAGTAGTGGTACCGTAAACATTCAGACGCTTTGTTGTGAAGTTGTGAATTTATAGTCATAATTTTCGTAAATTTCTTAAGAAAGACAATAAGCTACCCTGGGTAAGTAATCGACAAATATCCTAACTATCTTATTGTTTTTTGGAATGGATTTGATTGAAGCCTACTAAATGAATGTTATGAAGCTTAGTTTTGAGGTTATTTCGGTAGTCATTGAATTACCTTGGCTAGAACTTGAGGTGGCCACAACTAACACAATAAATTGTTCTTTGCTTGGGTTTTGGCCATGCTTGTGGCCACAACTAACTCCCTACTAACAGCAGTTTTGGCCACTTTGTTTCACAAGCTGTCTAACGATTAATTATGCGTTACTAACTGGTTTGGTTTTTTATGTTGCTTACTTTCCTTGTAGATTCGGTAACATGGCACCAAAAAAAAAAGACAAAGACGTCGATAAAGTTAAAAGGAAACTGTTTACATATTCGCCTTCCAAAGTGGAATTGGCTTTAAAAGCTATACGTGGCGGTATGAAAGTAGCGACTGCTGGCCGAACTTACAAAGTACCACGTTCTACGTTGCGTCACAAAATTTCTGGTCGAGCACCAGTCACATCAGGCCATGTTGGACCACAAGCTGTTCTTGGAAAAGATATCGAGAATGCTTTGGTCACGTGGATAAATGAGTGTTCACGAGCCGGTTTTCCAATAAACAAGGACGGTCTACTAGACTCTGTAAAAAAAATTGTAACTGCAGGAAACCTAGAAACTCCATTCATAAATAACCGTCCTGGAAGATCATGGTTTTTATCTTTTATGGCAAGCCACCCAGACTTAAGTAAAAAACATGCAGAATATATAAATAAGGCTCGTGCAATGATAACAGAAGAAAGGATTAGAAAATGGTTTGAGGAAGTTACTGAGCTATTAGGGCCTGAAGGATGTGAGGTTCTGAAAGAACCAACTCGAGTGTGGAACTGTGATGAGACATCATTTTTCTTGGCACCTAAAGGTGGATTAATATTAGCACCTAAAGGAGAACATGTCTATGACACCTCCAAAAATAGCGACAAAGAAAATATAACGACACTTTTTACTGTAAATGCTGCAGGACAAATGGCTCCACCTCTGACTCTTTATAAATATAAAAGAATGAACAAGGAAATTGTGCAAAATGCACCACACGATTGGTCGATTGGAAAGACAGATAAAGGGTGGATGACTGCAGAGAGCTTCTACGAATATATTGGAAATGTGTTTATACCATACCTGAAACAAGAAGGTGTCAAGTTCCCGGTTATTTTATTTTTAGATGGTCACAAATCACACTTATCCCTGCACTTATCTAAATTATGCAGAGAACAAGGATCATTGTTATTGCTCTGGTACCCAACACAACACATATGCTTCAACCGCTAGATGTGGCAGTATTTTTCCCTTTAAAGCAGAGTTGGCTGAAGTACGTCCGAAAATGGAGAATCGACCACGAAGGTGAAGAAATAACAAAATTTAATCTCCCTTCTGCTTTGAAAGACATTTTGACTAATGACTCTCATTTTGCGGATAATGTAAAGGCAGGATTTAAGACGTGTGGTCTTTATCCGTTTGATCCAGATCAAGTTAACTACAAAAGAATTATTGCACCTTCTGAGGAAAGAGAAGCTAATGCAAGTGTAAATATAGTAGAGTCGACTCATTTGCAATATCTAGAAAGAAAAATTTCTTCGGATTTACTCAAAGATTTCCGAGAAACATACAACAACGGAATGGATTGGAATGGTTGTGTTGAAGCATCCCGGTTATATAAGGTGTGGCTAGACTTTAAAGATGACATCTCAAAGCAAACTAGCTCGGTAATACTATCAAATAATATTATCTTGTTTAAACCATCAGAACCAAATACTGAAATACAGAATGCACCTAACGATACCTCTCTAACTGAAAACAATATAGAGATCGCGAAAGGGACTGATAAACATGTTGACAAAGACAAGGACATAAATGTAACAAATGAAGAGATTGTGAAACAGACTGATGAACATATTACCAAAGACAAGGAAACATATGTAAAAAATAAAAAGATCGTGACAGGGACTGATGAACATATTACCAAAGACAAGGACGTATATGTAAAAAGTAAAGAGATCATGGAAGAAACAGACAAAATTACTGTCAAAAACTTGGACAAAAATGTAAAAAATAAAGAGAACATGGAAGAGACCGTGATTCTTTCTAAATCAAGCAATGTTTCATCTACTTCAAAGATTAATGTAAATAGTCCTAGAGATGCTATGGATTTAGTTAAAAGCTGTATTAAATGGCCTAAACAGAATTGATCTACTTCCAAATCAACTCGTAAGAGAGAGTACATCTCTTCTGTGCTAACACATGACAAATGGACTACAGTTATGGAGGCAAAAGAAAAAAAAAACAAGATAAAGAAGAACAGAAACAAAACAAAATAAACAATAGAAAGAAAAAAAAAGAGGACGACGAAAAAAAGCCAAAAAACAAGAAACCCAAAGTAAAAAAACAAGTCTTTGAAATCTATGAATCAGAAATATCAGAAGACGAAAATGAACGATTTTCTATGCGAGATTCAGATGAAACAAATGCTTCAGACGTAATTTCATGTGAAGGACAATTGGAAGACAACCCTCGCAGCGGAGAAAATATAAATGACTATGAAATTGGTGATTTTGTGATTTTTTTGTACGAAGGTGAACATTTTGTTGGAAAAGTTGAATCTATTAGTGAAGATGCTGTTTTGATACGGTCAATGCAAAAATCATTGAAAAATTGGAAATGGCCAGATAAACCAGACTTAAACTTATATGCCAAATATGATATAAAACAAAAAATCAAAACACCTCAGAAAACAAATTCAAAACGAGATTTTTTCTATGTGCCTGAAATGGCAAAATATTGGGAATTTGTTGACTGTTAAAATATCTAATAATATAATTTGATTACAAAACAATTGATTGTTTTATTTTAATTTAATCATGAAAAATTTCTGTTCGTTATGATGGCCAAAACTGACACACTGGACTGGCCAGTACTGGGTAAAAAGTGGCCAAAACTAGTGATTTCACACATTTTATATTAAAAAAAAATATAACAAAATCGATAATCGACTCCCGTTACAAATCACTAATAAACCTAAAAGATAGATAAATAGCCAGTTCTATGGAGTTTTGAAAACGTCATTATAGTATTATTTTCCAATAAAAGTGAATTTTCAAAGTTAAATATGTTCTTACGGTGGCCAAAACCGGGGCTCTTGCCCTATAAGCAAATCAGTCTTATCTAAATTTGTTTTATTAATATAATATTCTCATACAGCTTTCCATTATAGTTACAAACAAAACATGATTAGTCCTAATTAAGTTTATGCATAACATGTAATGTCTCCAGTATATTCATGCAAAAGATGATTTGTCCAAATTTAATTGAAAAAAACAACTTAAAAATTGTTCATAGGACTATTACAGAAAACAAAAAAAGGGTATTATAATAGCAGAAACTTTAGATTAATAGCATAGAAGTTTAGTTTCATTTAGAAAAACACAGAAAATTAACTTTTCTTCTCATTACTATTGTTTACATCACAAGGACAAATCAGGTTTTGTTTTTTTGCTCCTCAACTATAATATTCCATTTATTTTTCGTTTGGCAATCTTACCAGTAGCGGCAGTTGACTTTACCACTTTTGTTTATTGGTCTTAAATAATCGGAAATATTAAAATAGGGGAAATGTATGACTATCTAGGCAATACCAATGAAATTTGCAAGACATAGGAATAGACTTTAGGCAGTACCGTCATCCATTTTTTTTTTAAATTTAGTTTGAACTTTCTCTATCTGAAAAAAGTGGCAAAGTTAGCAACTTTCACGGTACCTATTTGTAAAGTTATAACTCATAAATAAAGAAAGAAAGGAGTTGGAAATGGGATGTCTGCATTTAACAGAATACTTGAAAATTGTTCATAGTGACAATGATGGAACTTATAGTATATTGGAATATATCATCTTTTGAAAGAAACAAAATTGAAGACACATTTCCAAATGTAGAAATCGCATTGAAAATATTTTTAAGCATGGTGGTAACTAACTCAGGAATCCAGAGGAAAAGGGCGATTCTGGGTAAACGGTGGCTAGAAGGTGAGCTGTCTGATGACGAAATTGAGGTTCCCAACAAAAGAAGAAAAATAGAGAAACACGAGGAACAGTCAATAGTTTATGATGATGATGTATATCTCGGGGCTTCAGGGGAACTGACGGAGGATGCGGCGTACAAACAAGATTCAGACGAGGATTTTTTATTTTTATTGCTGTAACAACTGTTAACTTTAACTTTAACTGCAGTGGGGAACGCTCTTTCTCCTGTAGTGGGGAACGCTCTTTCTCCAAATTGAAAAGAATAAAAAATGAATTAAGAAGTACAATGCTTCAAGAGAGATTAACAAGTATGTCGCTGATGTCCATAGAATGTGAAATACTCAAAAACATATTTTGAAGAAGTGAATAGCGATTTTGCCCATATCAAATCTAGACAGACCCCTTCAATCAACATAGATTTTTAAACACTAACATGTGAATGCTATAAGTTAATTTTAAGGATTATATTATATTATCTATTCAATTAAAGAGACTGTAAAAAAAACTTTCTTTGGCTATTTTAACAAAATAGTGCTGTCAAAGTCATAGGGGCCCCATTATCCTAATGTGCCCAGGGCCTCCAATAGGTTAAACACAGCCCTGGCTATGAGGTTACAAAGTGGTGACTGCTTGACTAGGTACCAGGTCAGGCATAATCTTCCGAAAACCTTGAGTAAACGGACCTTCTAAATTGTGCTGCACAGTTGTTAAAAGTAAACGACATAAAAACGGAGAAGCTTTTACTGTAACTATCATTTCATCTATGCTTTTGCCGTTTACTTTTTTGAAATACACCCTATAGATCAGTAGTAAAGCATGGTAGCCGCAATAGACACGGCCGATATGGCCAACCATATCACTCGACAAAGTTATTGGATACCTAGATCTTTAGTTTTCCAAAACCATACACAATCAAAACTTTATCCAGCAAGTGGGATTGTAACAAGACCACAAATACTATTTATTGCAATTGCGTAATTATGTTAAAATAATACAATCTGAGGCGATGGCATTGGGCATTGGTCTGTAACTTATGTGAGAATTAAATCTCACAAATCTTACTCGGGTATGGGTCTCATATTGCAATGGTCTGCACTCCTCCGAAATTTCTCCCTAGCACATAGCAGTAAGCCATATCAGTAGTAGTAGTAGTAGAAGACTGAAGAATCAAGGTCTCCGTATGTCTCCTGGCTGGATATAAGACGAAGATGATATGCAGAAAGCAGAAACTACTACACAAAAATTCAAATTATTGTGACTGATTGCAAGAGGATTGTCAGTGTCGATAAGGGGGCAGTCTTTTTCCTCAGTGCCCCCTTATCTACACCCCAACCCAAAGGATACATTTAATGGAATGCATCATTGCACCATTGACATAAGTTTAGAATTTTGTACGTTTTGATAGCGTGAGTTTCAGAAGCCATCCCAGCACAATATTAATCGGGTCCATAACTCATCGGCTTCCCTGTCATACCGTGAACAGAGGGGGTCAACGCAACACCACAAGCAACATGTCGTCTCACATCCAAATCAACTCAAGCACAGATCGCCTGCCAGCAGCGTGAGTGATTGACACCGAGAGATCACACAATCCAGCAGGTAAAAGAAAGACAACAGAACTGCAGAACGAGCGCAACCAGGAAACTTCCAGCATTCCAGACTTGGACAGACGACGCGACGCCTTCGAGAAAACGGGAATCAGCTATAGCTGGCCGGTAGCGGTTCAATTCGAACTATTAGAACACCACAAGTAGAAGTGGAACAATATTACGGAATATACTATCACAAATTACACTACACACGCGAAATAACTATTTATTTCGCGTGCGTAATTTACTTTTGTCCACCAACGAACGAACACGAACACAAACAATTTAATTTATTATTCCTTCCAGTTCCTTCTTTCAGTTCTTTCTACTAAAAAAATACAAAATGGCACCTTCGTCCACAGACTACTATGATGCTACGCATCCTACCTCACTGGCTGGCTGCGTAGAGAGAGCGAGAAGAGAATGCTGGCTGGCTGGCGTCCACAGACAGTGTACTCCACAGACACTACACTGGCGTCGGGCCCACAGACTTAAAATTTTCGTACATACTAGATCTATAGTCCGGCCACACGTCCGGAATGGGCGGATGAATGGAGGGCATGGGTAAACGATATTTTCACGCTATAGTTTAGTTGCACTCCTGTTTTTCACTCAGAATAAAAGATTTTATGTACACTCAAATCGAAAAATTCGAATTACGAATTCAGAGACGGTTCTATACATAAAATTAAGAATAAAACTCATTATTGTACCGCCAACTGTATCATAAAACTCATTATAGTACCGCTAGCTTCTTTTTTTATTAATTCATTAAACTAGTCTATGGTTATAGCCTGAATATGAAAAAAAAGGCGCACCCATGCGCAGTTTGAACTGTGAAAAAATGGCGCACGCATGCGTAGTTTGAACTTAATTTCCCGCGCTTCCCATACATTTTTTTGTTGTAACCTACCTACTTTGTTTAATTTCAATTTTTCCTATGAGTGAAGATAAAGTAGTGTATGAAACTGCAAGTAACTTAGGTATTAAAACACTCGAGTCAACCTATTATCGCATTCGGCTTCGCCTCATGCGATAAACAAATTCTCGTGTTTTAATCATAGATTTAGTATGTACTAGCGAAAAAATTCTAC
Source organism: Operophtera brumata (assembly GCA_932527175.1). Taxonomy (NCBI): domain Eukaryota; kingdom Metazoa; phylum Arthropoda; class Insecta; order Lepidoptera; family Geometridae; genus Operophtera; species Operophtera brumata. The sequence continues at coordinate 42,322,384 of OW052226.1, read as the reverse complement.
GTCTATGGTTTTAATACCCCTTCTTATATGACAGTTGCATAAACTACTATTTAGTCTCTATGTAGGATTTTTATACAATTACTTTGATATAAGACGCTCAGACAGTATACTACCACAGACTACTAGGATGCTAACGTATACTACGTAGTAAGAAGTGTGAGGAAGTGGAAGTAGAATTTCTTGTTTGTTGGTCCGTTTTTTTTTCTCACATATCTTTTTCATTGGTTAATCATTAAACCACAGTTTGACTCTTCCCGCCATTTTCGAAAAGAGACGTTGTCTACTTTTATTTCTTTTCCTTGTGTTTTCTTGAGTTATTTTGTGTTATTTTGGTGGCATTTTAACTAATGTAGCTCGTTTAAAAAGCACAAGTGTAGTGAAATGAAATGGAAGTGAATTGCGTGACTTTTGAAATTGGTGGAAATTGTCTACCAAAGTTTTAGTAAAATTGGCCACCGTTTTACTAAAATATGACTTGAATGTGACTTTGACAACTTGGAAGGGGTGTAACGTTGCAAAATTTATTGAAAATACAATATACTAGTGAAAATACAGATACTTGAAAATGGCAAATGCACAAGCCGTGCGGCGCCAATTATAAAGAAAAAAATAAAATAAACCACAGTAAAAAGTCCTAAGTTGACGAACAAATAAATCAGTGGTTACCGTAACCAATCGTCAAAGTGACAGATAACGAAAACATCTGTCAAAAGAGTTGCTTATGCTAAACAGTCGTTTACGTCCGTTAATGTGTTGGTGAAAACTTACCTAAGTCTGGATGGTCTTAGAACAACGACTTCCATAATCAGTGGACGTGGTTTAGCAAAAACGGCAAAACAAACAGAATAAGATATGTAATATCATTTTGTAATATCAAATTTGTAAGACTAGGGCCTAAACTTGGTTTATCTTTCGTAATAATACGGCTTATGAGGATCTTTTGGGAAGAATACAATAATAACATTGAACACTCCTAACTTTCACTTTTTGACCCCCGACGCAAAAACGGCGGGGTGTTATAAGTTTGACGTGTCTCTGTGTGTGTGTGTGTGTCTGCCTGTGCCATCTTAGCTCCCGAACGGATGAACCGATTTAGTTTTTTTTTTGTTTGATAGGTGTATTTGTCGGGAGTGTTCTTAGCTATGTTTGATCGAAATCGATTCAGCCATTTCATTGTGTTAAGGGTTTTTTAATTTTTACAAAATTAATTACTTGTTTATCAATGCGGCCTCCGTTCAGTGTTGCTGAAAGCTTTTATTTATTTAGTTATACATTCATTTTATCTTTCTTTTATACCCCATCACTAGTTTTTGCGCTAGTTGCCAGTGTGGACAATAAACTATTTTATTAAAACTTAAAAAGTTGCATCAAATAGGTCGATAGATGGTGCTTCCTTAAAGCCTTTATATATAGTAACATCAACTAGGTTGATAGATGGCGCTGCCTCAGAACCTCTATTTATAATATCGACATAAAAGATCCGAAAGACTATATATGGGACATTTCTGGGTGCTACCTTGAACTATAATTTATTATTCAGTGGTGCTACTCGGGTCTCCGGATGGTGTTTGTGGATCGATACTCTGATTGAAATAAAATACATTGTATTTAGAATATAGAGTTTACTCTGAACTCTTTGGCCTCATCTAACGGCCTTTAAATTAGGATTTAATTAAGCAATAAAGAACAAAAAGGATATTTAGATAACATCCTCAAATAATCACTGTATTAACATCAAGTTTGTAATCTTTATTTACCGCTACTGAGTGAGCGTAATGTAACGCCGTAATGGATATACTGCTTATTATCTGGTGTAATTAATAGCTGACTTTTACGAAATCCATGCGAGGAGACGGGGTCTATTCTTAGAGCAAGACCCACCACACATTACGCTTTCAAATGAATATGCCATTATTTAGAATAATTTTAATTGTTTGACACAAACTACGTTTAGTAGTGGTTTTTAGGGATCCGTAGTCAAAGACAAGGAACCCTTATAGATTCGTCATGTCTGTCTGTCTGTCTGTCCGTGTATGTCACAGCCTTTTTTTTCCGAAACTATAAGAGCTATACTGTTGAAACTTGGTAGGTAGATGTATTCTGTGTACCGCATTAAGATTTTTACACAAAAATTAAAAAAAAACAATTATTTTTGGGGTTCCCCATACTTAGAAATGAAACTCAATTTTTTTTTTTCATCAAGCCTATACGTGTGGGGTATCTATGGATAGGTCTTCAAAAATGATGTTGAGGTTTCTAATATCATTTTTTTCAAAATTTAATAGTTTGCGCGAGAGACACTTCCAAAGTGGTAAAAAGTGTCCCCCCCCCCCCCCGTAACTTCTAAACTAAGAGAATGATAAAACTAAAAAAAAAATATGATGTACAGTGGTGGAATGAAAATGATCGTCACCTTAGGGCCTATTTTTGGTTGTACAATGCAAAAAGCATAGGTACTGCTTTACCGACATAGTATTGCATTGGTACTGTTTTACCGACACAGTATTGTCAATATTACGAAAATAACTTTCAGTTACCATGACAACGGATATTAGCGGCGATTGAATGACAGATAGTCTACGAATAAAATGACAAAACTTCTGGCTAACTCAATAAAAAACTGGCCAAGTGCGCATCGGACCTCGCGCATTCAGGTTTCCGTTGTAGAAACTATTATATAATTTGTGGTTCCGTAACAAATGTAGAAGTTATAAATTGCCTGAGTTTAGTTAATCCACATGCAAAATTAAATCTGTTTGTAATAGAAATATGAGAAAATTTACAAAATGTTTCTAATTTCTAAAATATTATAATTTTTTGGTAAAATATTCTCAATAAGTATGTAGAATATTTAAAAAAAACTAGTTCTTGGTTTAAATGGAAATTAAATTGAACTTAGTAACTAAAATACAGTCTTATTCTACTTAATAAGCTCTAAAACTATACTCCACATGCCAGGGTACGACAGATTTATTTTTCCCTCCCCACTTTAACTTGTACGGGAACCATACTTCAAAATATTTTTTGAGTTTTGGTCAGTAAGATACATAAATACTTAGTACAAATATGAAGACTTCAATGGCTTAGCCGCTATAGACCCGTGCGATAGAGAGACGGACAGACGGATGAGCGAGAGCAATAGGGCTTCGTTTGGCCCCTTTGGGTACGGGACCCTAAAAAAGTCGTTAAAACTTATACAAGCACAGTTGCTTGTATAAGTTTTACACATATTACCTTTTCCAACTATTCTACGTAGCAGACTGCTGTATAGAAAACTATAACTTAAATGTTAATAATAAAGATCAAAATCGCACACCTTTGGTACTGACCAAAGGTGTGCGATTTTGATCTTTATTATGTGTTATTATGGTATTTATTATTATGATTTTTATTATTAACATTTAAGTTATAGTTTTCTATACAGCAGTCTGCTACGTAGAATAGTTGGAAAAGGTAATATGTGCTTGCGACAAGCTATGGGGATTCCTTTGAAAACTGACGAACGTTTTCATTACGCCACTGTACATTACCATGTAAACTTTCACTCAAAATTGGTTTGAACGAGATCTAGTAAGTAGTTTTTTATTTTTGGGGTTCCCCATACTTAGAACTGAAACTCAAAAAACTTTTTTCCATCATACCCATACGTGTGGGGTATCTATGGATAGGTCTTCAAAAATGATTTTGAGGTTTCTAATGTAATTTTTTTCTAAACTGAATAGTTTGCACGAGAGACACTTCCAAAGTGGTAAAAAGTGTGTCCCCCCCCCCCCCCCCCCCCCATAACTTCTAAAATAAGAGAATGATAAAACTAAAAAAAAATTATGATGTACAATTACCATGTAAACTTTCACTCAAAATTGGTTTGAACGAGATCTAGTAAGTAGTTTTTTTTAATACGTCATTAATCGTAATCCATCAAGAACTTTTATATTATGTTACTTGCTGCTACGGAACCCTTCATGGGCGAGTCCGACTCGCACTTGGCCGCTTTTTTTGTTTACAAAACATTTTATTACAAATACCTTATTAGCTTTTAACTAATTATCTTTATTGTAAAAAAATAATAATCGTAATTAATCAGTTTTTTTTACATTATTATTAATTATTATTAATACCCTTTAGATAAATCATTAAAACATTAGATGAAAATTTCGATAAGAATCCTGTGCTGTGACACTACTCCTGTGACCTGGTCTCTAATAAATACCTAAAACAAATTGATCTAATGAACTTAAAAAAATTAATGTTACATGTGAAATTTTATACAATTGACAACATACCTAATATGACATTATAGTCCAAAATATATATATGAATATAAATGAATACATATATATAGTCCAGTCAATAAAGGCATTTAAAGACAATAAAGGTATTTTCGCAGTACTCTAAATTAGGTGACGAAACATGACCTGAGTGTTTCAGGTCATATTTCGTCAATATAATAAACTTTATTTGTCTTCAGTATCTTGCACTTCCTAACATTCCTATTTATCCATAATCTTTTGACATTCCCCAACTTCTAACGTTGCAGTAAAAAAATATGGAGAAATTCATGTTGGGTTCTCCAAAGAAGCAAGCGTTTTACTAACCTGACTATGGAGTCTCCTGCTACCAGAATTACGTAACGTTGAGTCAACCTGTTTGAGAAACAAAGCCTTTTTTTGTGAATTTCGGATCAAACAGATGGCTCACCTGATATTAAGCGGTACCCTCTGCCTATAAACAGTGCATTAACATTCACGTTCATAAGTCACGTCCACCTAGGACGCACCTTTGTGGCATGCCACAGCGCCCGCCACCCCGAGACACAGAACCGGGACAAATATTTGCAGATAATACAAACATTTGTCACCCAGCGGGAATCGAACCCGCAACTTGTACTATCAGCCGAACAATATACAACCACGTTTGAAATACATCACAAAACGTTCAGCAAAGTTTTTGTTACGTAGTTGTGAATACACAGACTCACAGACAGCACGCAGGCACAAAACAAACTAGGGGAGACAAAATCAATGGGTCCTAGCCGTTGGTTTTTGGTTTTAAGGCGATATGTTTAAATATCGAATGGGTGGAGTCTAGCAAGTAAACAATAGCTGCAGGAAAGTGACAGCGCTATTGCTCACTTGAACCCGGGAAGAGATGAGGTATAGATTTCAACAGCTCGGAATTAACTGACATAAGCGACTAATAATAAAACGTCGTTTTGCTTCTAAAGTAGCAAATATTCAAAGTATTACCTACTGGATAGTATACAAATTTACGCTTAATATTTTCTCTAATCAAAGGAGGTACCTACCTAAAACAGGTTACAGGCTAATTTAAAAAAAAAAAAAAAATCGAGGAATGATTTAGCAATCGTGTTTTGCTTCTTGATTTATTTAGATTACATCCTCAAGTAATTACTGTGTTAATATCAAGTTTACCATTATTGAGCGAGTGTAACAAATTCAAATTCCTTTATTTCAGGCTGATAGCTACACATATATATAATTACACACAGACAAAATAAAATAAAGACACATTAATTAATAAATTTTCAATACACACAAACGCAACGACTCCAAAATTTTAACATATCGCCCTAAACGTCAATTCCTACGTAACGACCCAGCATAAGTAGGATCAAAAAATTTGTTGAAATAACTCAGTATATACAATTACAATTTACAAATTCGATTCAATTTATGTAAAAATGTCCAAATAACACTAAACAATTAGGCTGTATACATGAAACTGAGAGAACAATCTAGCGTGTGTTCTAATACTTATTTTACGGTACACTTAAGCCCTCTATATACAAACGAAGTTTGCTCCTATTTCGTATTATACCTCGTCAAACCCCATGAAATGTTGTACGCATGATCGTAACACAAATACCTAGACCAGAGGTTTGTCTGTTTCTTATAAAATTATGTGGTTTCCAAATAACACTGACTTAAAAGATTTGTTTATCTCACGGTGGAAGTTTGATAACAACGTGAATGACGGAACACGCAGATGGCCCACCTGATGTTAAGCAGTAACCTCTGCCTCTAACAACGCATGACAACATAGGTCACGTCCACCTAAGACGCACCCTATGTGGCATTGCACTGCGCCCGCCGCACTGAGACATAAAGATGAAAAGACTCATGTGCCTGTAATTTCACCGGCACCCATACCCTGCAAACCGGAGCACAGTAATGCGAGCACTACTGCTTTGCGGCAGAAATAGGGATGGAGGAAGTACTTCCCCGGACAAACTCTTTCACAAAAAAGAGTTTGTTTTGAATGTTTTTGATGTTGTTAATGTTGGAATGTGTTTGATTGGAGATACAAATAAACGTTTAATCTGTCTATCTATCTAAAAAGCTCTACTGCTACTAGAACGGAAAACTGATGTGAAACTGACAAACCTCGGGTCTATATAATATTAGTATCTAGGTTGTCTACAAATTTCATGGACTTGATTCAATTAAGTTTTTATTTAACTTGCAATTTATGTATGTTCGGGTCAAATCCTGATCTGATTGGAAGGTGGACAGAACTCCTCGATGGATAAAAGTAGACTAGAAGTGTTTAGGCTCATTCCGATCAGCACACGGTTCCGATAACAAATTTTATAAAAGCTTGTATAAAAAAAAAGGAATCTTCGTTTTATAATAGAGTTGGCTAGCGGTACACTTAAGGCATTTAAAATAGTTAGTTTCATAACTTTTTAAACATTCATGGTTTCTACATACGAAACGGGATAACTACCATGATTTCTGAGTTTTATTTGTTCCCGATATTCCGGCACAGTTGCATGTTACCAATTAAAACTAAAAAATCATTGTAAATATCCCGTTTCTAGTAAAAAGTAGATAGATTTCAATTTAAGGTGGAGGGTCGCGATTGTTGCGCGAAATAAAAAAATTGTGGTGTTTTTTGCCCATTGCAGCTCATCAACACTTCTTCAGATAGCGAAAGTTGATTTTGCGGGAACTAGGAGACTTAAAAAAGCCAAGGAAAATTTGACAAAGCCTGTATACAGCTGCATCTTTCTAGTGTACCAAACAGTTTTTTTTTAATTGAATGCTCGTAAATTGACGTGACTAAGTATTCCCTGTGATATTATGGTATAAGTAAATATATGAATATATGAATATGAATAACACACATGTTTTAATTGATAGTATCTCATAAATATCATCAGTTTAGCTACGATCCCCCTAAACACATTTTAAGTTTTTTTTCTTTGGGGGATCGTAGCTAAACTTATGATATTTATGAGATACTATAGATAGATAGAAAATTCTGTATTGCACATAAAACAAAGAAGTACAAATTAATTAATTAAAACATTAACAATTAAAACATGTGTGTTAAGTCTCCTAGTTCTCGCGAAATCAACTTTCGCTATCTGAAGAAGTGTTCATGAGCTGTAATGGGCAATAAACACCACAACATTTGAATTTCACGCCTGAAGCGTGAGCATCCACCTTAAAACTATGAGATTGGATTGCGTACCTCTTTAGCAATAGGTGTTACTAACTAATTGGTGATTTGGCAAAACATTAAATTTATATAGGTTTTGTAAAGTTTTTGGGGTCACATTCACAAGTGGCCGCGTTGTTGCCAGTATCATTGCTTGCCGCGCTTGCCGGGGGGCCTCTGCAGTTGGAAGGAGTCGGCGGCGGGCGCGGCGCTGAAACTGGCGTTCAGGGACGTGTTGGCGCGAGTCGAGACGGGCGTCACTTGAGGCTGCCACGATGAACCTACAAATAAGTAAGTAAGTAAATAAAAAAGTTTATTTTGATACACCATACACAGTTATTTTTATAATACGAGCAAACACAGAGCGGCGAAGACCGGCATACTATTTGAAAAATTGATTTGCCTTGTTTTTATCTCCCTTGTTAACAAAGTTTAAATTCATTGAAATATGTAAGAAAATAGTAAATTTTATGAGTTAGTGAGAAAACCTTGGTATATAGATTTCAATACAAAACAAGAGAGTTTAACATGATACATCAACTATATTGTAGGTGTTAAGGCACTATAAACTATAGATTCACTTAATGTCCATAATGAGCTCTAGAATTTTTATGTTTTTAATATGAGTTCTTATAGTTTCCGAGAAATAATTATTTTCGAAAGAAACCGACTTCATAGCTAGGAATTTATCCCCAATACAAGATTTTATAATAAATAAATAAATAATGCTGGACAGTTCACACAGCATTACTTAGCTCCAAGCTAAGCAGAGCTTGTGTTATGGGTACTAGATAACTGATATACTTAATACAATACATTACATAGATATATTTTTTAAATATGCGTAGAAAATACCCAGAACAATACCAATACTTGGTAACAATACTTTCGTATACATTAAAGTTGCATGGTACAGCCGTAGGTATAAAAAAACTGACACGCTTGTTTATTTATAGATAATGAGGGTGAATGTTGCGTCTAGTTTAATTAGTGGTCTGTTGTTGGCCCTAACAAGGGCTTACTTAGTGAACACCAACATGCCGAAAGAGGCGCCTGAGATGCAAATGCGAACAGGCGCACGGCTCGGTACCACCCTTACCTCATTAGTATACACGCTATTCGTACTAAACGTTTCAGTTCTACCTTTATAATGCGAACTGCTAAGGAGTGGAATACACTTTGACGACCTGATGACGATGACCTGATACACGTGATGTTTTCCTTCACCGTTTGGCAGCGAGTAATATTGCGCTTCTACATTTCTCGAGTGGGAAAATTGGCACAAACGATCTCATTGGCAACAGATTCTCATTCACAACAAATCTCGCTGGCGTAACATCGTCCGGCAGAAAGTGATCCTTGGAGGGGGTAACTACCCTCCGCATTGAGGAATACGACGCGAGGAGCAGGATCGATTGGATCGACTTGGGAGGCCCCTCATCATAATCAACCCACACTTGTCCACTGCTGGACATAGGCCTCTCCCAATACGCGCCACTGAGCCCGGTGTTCGGCTCTTCTCATCCACTTTCTGCCGCATGACGTAGGTCATCGCTCCTCCTAGCCAGAGGGCGCCCCACGCTACGTTAGCCAAGACGCGGTCTCCACTCAAGAACTCGTTTACCCCAACGGTTGTCGGTTCTTCGGTATATATGACCAGCCCATTGCCACTTAAGCTTGCTATTCCGGTAGGCTATGCCAATGACTTTAGTTCTCTGTTGGATAATGTCATTGCGGATTTTATCTTTCAGAGAAACTCCGAGCATATCCCGTTCCATAGCTCGCTGTGCAACCTTGAACTGGTGGATTAGCCCTGCTGTGAGTGTCCACATCTCGGCACCATAGGCCATTACTGGTAGGACGCACTGATTGAAGACTTTAGTCTTCAGGCATTGTGGTTGTGGTGTAGGGGTCCCTCCCACTTGCTCCCACTGCTGTTTTTTAATTTAATAAATGTATTAATTATGTACTGACCGCTCGTATCTTGCAAGGGGAAAGGCGATAATCCACCTCCCATATAATTGAAGGGCGTCGGTCCAGCCAGCTGGCTCACATTACCTCCTGAAACACAAAAACAGTTTACTCAAAACATGCTTGGACATTTTAGAAAAATTACGACTATGCACCATTCACTATTCTCCTGCTGACGAACGGGTTATTGCCTGTCCCCCGTCGCCCCGCTGCCTGCCCCGTGTCGAGCCAGGCTGAGCGTGCGAAGTGGCGAAGCCAAGCTAGTTCCCGTCTCACGGCCTTCGAGCTTGGTCCCGGTCAGTGCTCATGAAGAAAGACCTCTATGGTCAACGACACGTCAGCAGGATAATAGTAAACTAAGTGGTGTATAGTCGTAATTTTTCTAAAATGATACTAAGCCACGGTAATTTCAATTCTATGATGCTTGGATATTCAAACATTATTTTAGAGAGCCAAACAAACTTGCCGGCCTGAACCGATATGAACCCTAGCATATTCCAGGATAAAAGTAGCCTGTAAGGCCATCAAGATGATCTTATACCATAAATACACAAATTTCGGCTTAATTGAGTAACAAACATCGAAACATTTGCGATATTCGTGGGATTATCAATAAAAATTTTTTTTTTTAAACTACATGAATGACCGAACCAGCAGATGTTAATCGGTAATCTCTGCCTTTAACAACCCATTACCACTCAGGTCACGTCCACCTAGGACGCGCCCTATGTGGCATTACACTGACATATGTCTCATGTGTCTGAATTTTCACCGGCACTCATACCCTTCGAACCGGAACGCAGCAATGCAAGCACTACTGGTTTGCGGCAGAAACAGGTATGGAGGTAGGACTTCCCCAGAAAAACTCTTTCACATAAAAGCTCTACTACTGCTAAATGTGTGTTAGGTCTTCTAGTTTCCGCAAAACCAGCTGTCACTATCTCAAAAAGTGTTGATGAGGTGTGATGACGCCACTTGCTGAACATTTATCAATACAGGAATGTAACATAATATCCCTATAAGCCCGGGGAGGGTGGGTGTATTCTACACATCATGGCGAATATCTTTAGCTCAAGAAGGCATTTCAAGAATGAAACACTTCAAAATTTAAAAAGGTAGAACTAAATATATTCCCATATACTGTTAAACTGTTACTGTTAAAGCTCAGAATACAGAACGGAACCAGAAGGAACATTCCTTCATAATATCATGCCGCGCGTTGTGTCCTAAAACAATGCGCACACCCCGCACCCGTCCCACTCGCACTCCGCTTTCGCACCGCGAAAGTACACTATTTAGGTGTAGTTTTGACTGCCTCCGTTTTAGCGCTAATGGCGCCTTCTGGTTCCGTTCTGTATTCTGAGTGTTAAAGTTATACTGAAATTCCTCCAGAAATGTACCTCACACAACACGAGGCAGCCCTTAAGGTGCATTTCAAGAATGAAACACTTCAAAATTTAAAAAGTCGTAGAACTAATGTTATTCCTATATACTGTTAAACTGTTACTGTTAAAGTTATACTGAAATTCCTCCAGAAATGTACCTAACACAACATGAGGCAGCCCTGACCTGATGAGGTACCTTAACGGACCGTAACATCCTCATGTTGTATTAGGAATATTTCTTTTGGAATTTCAGGATTTTTACAAGGCATTTCATGAATGAAAAACTTTGAAATTTAAAAAGTTGTCGAACTGAAGTTTTTCGCCAGGATGTGTAGAATAAGACCGGGCTTATAGGGATATAATGATCTGTATATTGATCTACGTGTGAGATATCATACCCAGAGCGGTCCTGTCAGCGAGCACCGGTCTGCCCTGAGCGTCCACAGAGCTAGGCTTCATCTTCTTGCGACTGCTGTCCACGTCTTTGAGGATTTGATCCAGCATCGAAGTGTCTGTAGGCACACAAAGATAAACCACATTACATACTAATACATATCTAAAATGTTAGATGTTAACAGAAAATGCATTTTGATTCACAAAATAAATAAATATGGTAAATCAGTAAAATGCGATATTTTGCTAATTTCAGACAAATTTTCCAGCGAGCCAAGTAACGCCATCTAGCTACATTTATTGAACTATTGGGAATGTTACAAGTGAGCAATCTATACTTGTCTATAAAAACCTGTCTATATAACCTAGCAAATCAATAGTAAAAATTTAAGAAACAGTGTTTCTGTTAGTTTTTTTTTTACTTAAAGCTCTTTGTAACGATGAGATCCATAGAAGAACAAAGGTCACCATTGGGCAATGGGCATTTCATCTCAGAACCAAAAAGCTGGGAACTTGTAAAGTGGCGACCAAGGATATTAAGCCACATTGACGTCCCCACCCACTGGACCGATGACCTTATAACGGACGCGGGAGATCGGTGGATGGAGGCAGCTCAAGACCACTCGTCGTGGCATAAGTGGGACGCTTATATGCAGTGGAACTCTACAATTAAGAGGTAGACAAGAGCTAAATTCCGTCACCATCAGTAAAGATCAGCCAGTCTAGCCAAATGGCATTTGCTTCGAAGCGATTCCATTTCGTATTCCATAAGACCATCTGACTATTCGATAGCTTACGTCAATCGCATACATTTTTGGCTTTTCTACTAGCGACATCGCTATTGGAATGTTTCTTTGTCTACGGCCTCAGGGCGCGTTCACATAGAACGTCCGAACAGACAGAATACAGTATTGCGGATCGATTACTGGATCCGGAATAGTGTATTCTGTGTGAACTCGCTCATACAACTACGTACGCCAATAACATTACGTTTAAACGGACCTGTAAAACGGACGTTCTATGTGAACGCGCCGTCAGGTGTAAGAAAGTGACAAAACTGCGCTCGAGCTACAAAATGTGAACGAAAATCACGAAACCCGGTATTTAAACAAATATTTGCTGCGTAATCGAAAATATAAATCGACCATGCCCCTAAAATAATATTATTTGTTACTCTTATTAATTTGATCAATGTACGTTGATAGGTAATAGATAGGTAGATAGGTTGAGAGGTAAAATCACGTTTTTTTCCTCGAGAAAATTAATCTAATTCTTGTTTAGGGCTCGATCATGCCCTTGGAAATATGATGAAGATTAATAAGTTTTTTGTGAAAAATATATTTTTCAATACAAGCTTTTATAAAATTAGTGATTGTAACCGTGTGTTGATCAAAATGAGCCTAAACACGGCGAGTCTACTATTATCCATCGAGGAGTTCCGTTGCCCACCTTCCGTCTCCATCATCAGATCAGCTTGCTGTCACCATCATATTGTATTGTCATCAGAACTTGACAGGTATGCCAAATTTCAGCTCTTCACCTGGTTGAGGATAACTGCTTTAAAATACAGTTGCAAGATTCCACCCGAACATACATTGCAAGTTAATATAAAGCTTGTAAAAAGCCTCTTAATACTTACGGGTAGGCGTGTCAAAGACGTTGGTCGGATCCTTGAGTATGTACTTCCTGAGGTTCAAGTACTGCTCCTTCTGCGCTTCCACCTGCGCGTGCGTCGCCTGCAGCCGGCCCGCTAGCGCCACCAGAGACTCGTGCATCCGACGGAACCCGAGGTTCAATTCTGAAAAACGCACCACGTTTCACAATTAATTTACAAATCACACTAACAGTTTCAATCTGCCATTTTTTAAAGAAACCTCGTAATTTTTATTAAATTACAATTTAATGTGGTTTTTGGAGTTGATTCATGTAATTTTGGTGGCATTTTAACCGGTGTAACTTTGATAATTAGCACATGTGTGGTGTAGTTAGATGTAAGCATAATGCCGTGTCTTTTCATGTAATAAGTACCATAAACGTATAAAGACCTTCGATGCTGTCGTTGGTATTAAGTTTTTTGTTTTTTGTACCTACTGTAAACTTTTTTGATGAATAAATTATATTATATTATTTTGCTTTGGTGGATTTTTTCCTGCAAAAACTCTGTTTTTCTGCCACCATTTTATCTGGTTTATTATGACTTGACGGAGACTCTTGATGAGTTGGCTATAAAATATATAATGACAGCACATGACAATAGCGAAATAGTTTGGAGCACTCCGCCAAAAGCCATTATTATAAGAATAAGAAGAGAAGAGAAATCACACTAGTATCATAAATATCAAAGTAACGATGCTTGGATGTTTGCTACCCAATCACGCCGAATCGGCTGAACCGATTTCAGTGAAATTATGATCTGGATTGAGCTATATACTTTTTATCCTGGTAAAACGCGAGCGAAGCCGCGAGCAGACACTTTTAAATTATAATAGTAGTAGAGTAGTTGTAGAGCTTTTTTGTGAAAGAGTTCGTCTGGGGAAGTACTACCTCCATACCTATTTCTGCCGCAAAGCAGTAGTGCTCACATTGCTGTGTTCCAGTTTTAAGGGTATGGGTGCCGGTAAAACTACAGGTACATGAGACTTTTCATATTTAAGTCTCAGGATGGCGGGCACAGTGCAAGGCCATAGGGTGCGTCCTAGGTGGACGTGACCTATGTGGTAATGCGTTGTTATAGGCAGAGGTTACCGCTTAACATCAGGTGGGCCATTTCATAGTTCCGTCATCCAAGAAGTAAAAAAAATTTAACAATGGGTTACATGTAACACGGGGTTTATGTAACACGAGGTTACATGTAGCAATGTTTTTCATGTTACACATTGGTACATGTTCACGGGGTTACATATAACACGGGGCTACATGTAACACGGGGCTACATGTTTACGTAGCTACATGTAACACGGGGCTACTTATAACACGGGGCTACTTATAACACGGGGCTACTTATAAAACGGGGTTACTTGTAACACGGGGCTACATGTTCACGGGGCTACTTATAACACGGGGTAACTTGTAACACGGGGCTACTTGTAACACGGGGCTACTTGTAACACGGGGCTACTTGTAACACGGGGCTACATGTTCACGGGGTTACATGTAACACGGGGCTACATGTTCGAGGAGTTACATGTAACACGGGGCTACATATAAAATGGTGCTAAACGTAGCGCGGAGTGACCAAGAGCCGATGACACGAACTAGACTAGTAGCAGCTAGCGTCGATACCTTGTTCAGTGAGTAGTTTAGGCGAGGACTGCATCTGCTTGTCCGCGATGTCCATCTGTCTCCGGAATGTGATGAGCTGTTGCTCCAACTCTGAGATCAGCTCCTTCACGTAGAGCGGCGGCGCAGAGCCTTCTAGCTCAGAGCCTGGAACCAAAACTTAGTCAGTTGAGTGGTTGTAAAGTGCGCATAGTAGGGGGTGGAACTAGATACAATTTCTTAATGGGTCATAATGTTTGACTGCCGATGCCAATTTGTGGTATTCATTGACGAGCTCTGTGACGCGGCGGGCGAAGGTTGGCCTGCGACGCAGGAGGTTGCGGGTTCGATTCCCGCCTCGGAACAAGTATTTGTGCAATCTGCAGATATTTGTTCAGGGTGTTCTGGGTATTTTCAATGTACAATAAAAAATATCTATCTATGTTATATATAGTACTAGCGACTCGCCCCGGCTTCCCAAGGGTAGCCCCCCCCCCCCCCCCCCCCTCTCCCCCTATGTCACACCCGTTCTTGAGTTATAAGTGGCGTAACTAACACGACTTTGTTTTATATATATAGATTAAGTATATCAGTTATCTAGTACCCATAACACAAGCTCTGCTTAGCTTGGGGCTAGATAATGTTGTGTGAACTGTCCAGCATTATTTAGTTGTCTATCATGTATCTATTTGTCATGTGTTAGTTTGTGGTTACCTGGGTAGGCGTGGTCTCTCGCGGCGGCCTCGGCGGCGGAGAGCGCGGCGGCGGCTGCGGCGCGCTGCCGGCGCGACGCGGCGCGCGCGAGCGACACGGCGCCGCGCAGCGACAGCGTCTCGCGCATCGTCGCCTCCACGTCGCGCGACACCTGCACCAAAGAAACATAAGTTATTTTATATGAGTAAACCGGTATGCCCTAGAAAAGCATGAGGAAACCGGTATGCCATAGAAAAGCATGAGGAAACCGGCATGCCCCTGAAAAGCATGAGAAAACCGGCCTTCTCTAGAAAAGCATGAAGAAACTGGCAAGTCCTAGAAAAGCGTAAGGAAACCGGCATGCCCCAGAAAAGCATGAGGAAACCGGCATGCCCTAGAAAAGCATGAGGAAACCGGTATGCCCTATGAAACATTAGGCAACAAGCATGCCCTAGGAAACATGGGGAGTAAAGAGCTTGCTCGACTTTAAACAGTTTTTAAAAAATCTAAAATAGGCTTGCTTTTGGCTACATCTTACCTGATGTGAAGCAAGGATGAGGCCTATTTAAGCACGCTAGCCTAGAAGATGCTTATTCACTCTTCGTTTAAAGCTGCCAAGTTGCAAGAGTATGATAAAGGGATTAAAGAAGCCGGAAGAGAGTTCCAGGCTTTTGCTGTCCGCATGATGAAAGAGCTCGAGAAAAGGTTTGCACGCGACGGAGGCATGTCGACAACAAAAGGGTGAAACGCCTCTCCACGTCTGATCGTCAGGTGGCAGAATGGAGACGAGGGGATTAAATCGTGCAGCTCCTGAGCACACTCACCGAAATATATGCGGTAGAAGATACACAAACACGCAACCATTCGACGATGCTCTAAGCTCTGCAACCTTTTCGCAACCAGTGGCCTCGACATTAATAAGTTTTTTGGCGCGGCGCTCTATTGAGTCCAAAGCAGCAAAAGCAGTTTTTTTCGAATAGTACGGGAGGTATGTTCCAAAACCTCAGTGCCTACGCTATTTTTACTTTTAATAGTTGTTATTCCTTCAATATAAATATGCATGTCCTATAAGGAATCCAGCATGCCCCTGGAATCAAGAAAATCATCATGCACTTGGAAAACATGCAGAAACCAGCATGCCCTAAAACCATAAGGTTGTGGTAATTGTGTAAAAACTTTTTTTTTAACTGCTTGAATTACAAATCATGCAGATGGCCCCCACCTGGTGTTAAGCGGTAACCTCTGCCTTTAACAATGCATTATCACATAGGTCACGTGCACCAAGGACGCGCCCTATATGGCACTGCACTGCGCCCGCCACCCTGAGACATAAACTTACCGTATGCAAAGGTTTAACGGAAACCCTCATGATGTCCGAGCTGTACGCTTTCTGCTTCTTCACAAAATCCTTGAAGGAATCCACTGAGCTTGATATCTCATTCGGCAGCTTCTGTTGTTTCGCTGGCTCATCTGCCAAGATACAATAACAGTTATACAGACCACCCCACTATTATTCAATTCAATCATTTATTTCTTGTAAGTGATTTACAAATATAGCAAAGGTAAATAAACATTTTTACAATGTCATGAAGTTAACAATTTTATAACAAAAAGACACAATAGTAGTTGTGCACAAATATTTACAAAATAAAATACAGTACAGTACCTAGGTTAAGTACTCAAACATCAAGTAGGTTGTACAATAAAAGAAAAAATATAGCAGTCTTATCTATCATGTGCTGAGCTACCAGGCTCTATTGTCATCTATGTAATATTTTACTTTGTAGTAAGCCTTTTTTAATAAAACAGTCTTCACAATTTTCTTAAATTTATTTTCAGATAAATTAACACTATGGTCTGGTAGTTTATTAAAAAACTTAGCTTAACTCTAGCCAATCTAGTTGTAGGACCAATTATTATAATTTCAAATTCCTTTTCAGGGCCACCATATTTTTCGTATTTTTGTAGTAGTCGCAATGTGTTATAAGCCTAAGTAAAAACCGGAGTTAGTACTACTTATTTATTGTATTATCTCGAGATCTACTGGACAGATTCAAATGCAATTTTTACTGAAGAGTAGGAATGTATCAAGGAAGGTTTTAGTGCCTAGAACATGCGTGCATTTTTTATATACTACTTTTTCTTCTTTCGTGTCCATGTCTCACTCAAAGCCATTTTGACCAATAGGTTGCCACACCCACGGCGTTGTCGGAGCAGGTATTTAAATCCTCCATCGTGCAGGAGTCAGGGCAGGATGGGCATGCAAGGGCATGTGGCATGGTTTGGGACTGGGCACCAGTCGCATTGCGTCGCGGAGGCTGCAATCATACCCTACTTGCTGAGATTGCACTGCAGCGGCCGACTTATACTACTTGGAATGGCGGATCAAGCAGATAGTAACCTCTGCCTATGAACAGTGCATTAGCACATAGGTACATCCACCTAGGACGCAACCTTTGTGGCGTTGCACTGCGCCCGCCACCCTGAGACATAAAGATGGAAAGTCTCATGTGCCTGTAATTTCACCGGCATCCATACCCTTCAAACCGAAACACAGCAACTGCACAACTGCTTTGCGTCAGAAATAGGTATGGTGGTAGTCCTTCCCCGGACGAACTCTTTCACAAACAAGCTCTACTACTTCTACTAAGTACTGTGGTTTCACGCGCGTGGAAGTACTAGCTAGTAAGTATAGAAAAGTAACTCACTCTTAGCATCAGCAGCTGCATTGGCCGATCCTACACCACTGGTGGGTGCTGCTCCTCCCAGGCCAAGACTTGGTGTGGCTGAAAATATTGAAAACTGGGGGGTTACTATGAGCTCTTATAGCCATTCAGTTCAGGCTTATAGGTGAGCAACATATGGCGGAGACTAAGATTCAAAGTCTCGAGCACCGCCGTAAGGTCGCTTGCCTTTCGATCTTCTATAGGTTACCTTTCGAGGAATGCTCCAGGAACTTCACGATCTGATCCCACCATCTCCTTTTCATCATATAACGAACAGGCGCACGGCTCGGTACCACCCTTACCTCATTAGTATACCCTCTATTCGTACTAAACGTTTCAGTTCTACCTTTATAATGCAAACTGCTAAGGAGTGGAATACGGTACCGTCGCCTGTCTTTCCTGAAGACTATAATCTGGGTCTCTTCAAGGCTAGAGTCAATAGGTGCCTTCTAGACCTTTATTGTGCTCCATCGTCGGCCACTTCGTCACTTACCAACAGGTGAGATCGTGGTCAACCAAAGGTCTATAGAGCTCATGGTAACACTGAGCAATATTAGTTTTTTACCGCACAATTTGTGAGTTTAAATTTTACAAGCTTCTTTCAACTTGCATGATTTGCCCCGAACATTTTGTTTGGGTCAAATGCAGGATCAAAAATGTAAGTAACTTATATGATATGTATTACAATAAACCCTACATACCTGTTGTTGATAAAAGGGAGGTGGTTGCAGTTGTTGTGCCGAGCTTTCCTATAAGAATAGTACAAAAGTTAGAGAAAAAATCCTTTCGCAACACTTGATTCTTTCACCATTAGCCACAAGGCCAGGACACCATAACTCAAACGGGTCTTTAACCTAACGCAGGGTGACCAAGAAAGGTGTGATAGTTTTAATTCAAATGGGGGTTGTTAAGACCTGCACTGACATCCCGCTGTGGAGTGTATTGTGCATTGTACCCCTGTGCAGGGCTGGCGCACTCCGCGCTATAGCCATCAAATGTACCTATCCGCGCGGCCCCCTGCAGGGGGCTAATTCAGTAAGGTGTCGCCCGCGCCCGACCTGACGCACGCCTTACGCTAACAAAAAAACTATTGTTTATACTTAACGCAAATCCAACCCTTATCCTACTATTAATTAATATGTGCCTAGAGCGACCTCCAAAGGTACATGACGGGCTGATACAGACGCTCGCGGTGCGGACTTAGGGTGCATTTTGATTAACTATTGGAATGCTAAAAAGATTAGAACTCCTTAATGATAGTGTCGGAATTCGAAGCCCCAATTGGCCGAGGTGTTCAGGACAGTCGACCAAGCCGCTTGCAATATTAAGAAGATAGGATAAGTCAGCGGCACGCCTTCTCTCTTTTAATGGAAGGATATGGAATTACCTACAACGCGCGGAATAATAAGGTGTAAATGACTTCGACCTGAACTGTAAATATAGTTACATATTAGAAAACGTTTCTGTATTCTTACAATACGAGTTATGTATATGTTGACGACATCGTATCCGTCGCGGGCAATACTTGGTTGAGAGACGCACAGGACAGAGGGGGCTGGCAAAAGAGAAAGGAGGCCTATACCCAGCAGTGGGTGATTCCGGGCTGAGATGATGACGATGATATGTAATAGTGCGGGTTCCAAACCTGAATTGTATAATTTGATGATGAATCTCACCATAAGAAGGTTCAATAGTTCTATAGCAGTCCCGTGTAGCACACTTGATGTTAAACTTATTGGTACCCGAGTTGGTAAAGTTATTTCTGGGGTACATTTGGAAGGTTTGGGTGATCGGGATGGAGGGACCATTGGGAAACATCATCTGCAAGAAAAAAGCCGTGATCGTCCATCCATAGAAATACCCAAAGCCCCGAACTTTGTTACTAAATAAATTATTTGCCATCATAGAGTAAAATAATGCTCTGCCTTTTGTGTTGCCTTTTATAAAATGGCAAATATACCCTTAATTTTATTTCAAGGGGATTCTTCAAGGGGATTCTGGTGAACCAATGAGTTCACTGGGATCCCCTGGGGGATCAGGTTAGGGGATCCTGGTGGCCTCACTCCGCATAATATATGTATGGAAGAAAAACTATGTACTACTTGTGTAAGTGGGTATTTATATTTTAATGATTATGTCAATGGGTAGTTTAAAATCTCGTTATTACTATTATGTTTTTTTCATAGAAAACTAATTATAGGTACTTATATAAAGTATATGACAGGTAGCAATTATCTGTTATGAATAAATGAACTATGAACTATGGTATAGTGCTTTGGGTTATATCCTACTTCCTACTAATATTATAAATGCGAAAGTTTGTGAGTGTGTGAGTGTGTTTGTTACTTCTTCACACTGAAACGGCTCGACAGCCAAATGCCGTCACCTTCTAACTCGGTAAAGTTCAGGTAATTTAGAAAGTGACAACAGCGCTCGCGCAACGTAAAGTGAACGAAAAACAGGCAAACAGTATTTAAACAAAAACATATGCGTAATCGAAAATATAAATCTTCTAGGTACTATGCCCGCCAAAATAATATTATTTGTTTGCGTTTATTAATTTTATCAATGTACGCTGATAGGTAATAATAGAAATATTTACGTTATGAAAGCATTTTAGAATTCATGTACTTTATCGAGAAAATTTATCGAATTCGTGTTTTGGGCTTTGCCGTTGGAAATATGTTTTTTTTGTCATAACCTGTGTAGATTTTGCTAAAAACACGTTTAAGTGTAGCTTATTTGACACTTGACAGCCTCTAATCGGACGACCCAGCTCTCATCGTCTCAAGTACGTTACTTATTGGTGACGACTTGACGACCTCTGTAGCGCGGTGGGCGAAGCTTGGCCTGCGACGCAGGAGGTTGCGGGTTCGATTCCCGTTACGGAACATATATTTGTGCGATCGCAGATATTTTTTCAGGGTGTTCTGGGTATTTTCTATGTATAATAAAAAATATCTATCTATGTTATATATTGTATTAAGTATATCAGTTATCTAGTACCCATAACACAAGCTCTGCTTAGCTTGGGGCTAGATAATGTTGTGTGAACTGTCCAGCATTATTATTGATTTATTTTATTTTATTTATAGTTTGCACGCCTAGTTGTAACGTTATTGGCCAGATTCAGCACAATCGTACGCGCTCTAACTTGAGTTGCTCTGCTTGAGGCTTTAGTCGGCTTTTACGACATCCACGGGAGGACACGTAGGGTTCTATTCTTAGACCACTCTTATATCACATTGTCAAATTATAATGACTGTATGTTGTGTGAATGTTAGTTGTCTCTTACTTAAGCTGACGCATTGGAAATTTTGGTGGCACAGGGATCTAGATTTTTCTCTTTCATAACAAAACATATCAAAGTGATATAAAGTGACCTGATTCTTCAAATAACTGACCTTTTTTTTTGTAGTAGCATCCCACGATTGGTTAACTTTTATAGCAAATAAATATTTGCAACGACACCTCTTATAAAACGTAGATTTGCGTTTTACAGGCAAATGAGACCAATTTAAGCCTCTACATTATCTAGGTAGATTTATCCAAACACACACAATAATAAAGGTTTTTTTTTAAATTAATCATAGTTTTTTGTTTAAAGGGAATAACCCGTTTTTAGCGTCTACAATCTTATACGAAATCCTACATGAAACCATTCGAAATAATAGTCTATCAATGCGTCGCCTTAAGTAGCTGGTACAAATGGGGGTGAGACTCACCAAATAGACTAGAGGTTGTTGTCGTGGCTCCTAGCCCGAAGCCGAGACCAGAGCTTTGTGTCGTGGTGCCTCCGAAGCTGAAGCCTCCTAGGCCGCCGAGACCGGGCGCTGTTGTCGCTGCTGGCTGGCCGAAGGACAGGCCTAAAACATAGAAATAGCACATTACTGTCGCGGTCGGTGACGGTGGAACGTTCTATATCTGCGATCGCACAAATATTTGTTCCAATATTCTATATGTATCTGTCTGGCACATAGATAGCTAACACATACCTACGAGAAAATTCGCAGCCATTCTAGCCTGGCATTTTTTTTTTTGAAAAGTCGCTTATTTTCTTTTGTTTGTTGTGTGTTAAATATTTGTTCCGAGACGGGAATCGAACCCGCAACCTCCTGCGTCGCAGGCGAAGCTTAGCCCGCCGCGCCGCAGAGTCGCCAACTAAAAAAATAATATATTTATTAATAGTACCTGTAGAAGGCGCAGAAGTATTGGTCCCAGCCCCAAAGTTAAGGCCACTTGCACCAAAACCTGATGCAGGCAAAGGATTTGCACCAAATGCAGGGATGCCAGTACCAAAGCCTGGTGCAGCTGATGTAGCAGGTGTTGAGCCAAAGCCAGGGGGTGCCCCAAATGCAGGGGTTGATGTCGCTCCTGAAACATTAGACATTCAAAATTCCGATTTGTATTATGGTAGAGTTTACTTATTTCTCTACACTTACTTTATTTCTCCTTTCTCAGAGGGGGGTCATAATTGAAATCATTTACCAGAAAATATTGTTACTGCCACATCAATAAATGCTTTCAAAAACAAAGTAGATAACTGGTTGGGAACAAACTTTCAAGTGTAATCAGTGCAGCAAGTGAATCTAAGACCTTTCCTCAATTTGATACAGACACATCAGCAAAAGCTGTTTGTCTATCATTTTAAATAATAAATAAATAGCACCAAACACACTATTACCTAAGTAGAATTCTGCAGTTTTGATATCCTTGGTATGGCAATAAGAATAACAAATAACCAAGCAGAAGAAAGGTTGCCTGGGAGAAAACGCTCTCAGCGATAAGGCCGCCCATTTTACTGTACTAATTGTTTATGATTATTAAGTTATTTTTAACTGTTTTTATCGTTGTGTACAATAAAGTGATCATCTATCTATCTATTAGAAGTAACATTCATGTACTTCTCTTAGTGCATGCCTCGATACAGCCAAAATAAATACCTACTTCTTTCACACTCCCAATGCCCTGCGCTCGCCTGGAAAGGTATTTGTCTGTCATATTATCCATATATGGTAGAACATTATCATGTCCATACCATGTCACTACACTGCACTCACTCTGCTTTTAAAGAGTCCAAAATATAAGGCTTGCTAATTAGTAAATACATTTTGAATGCATTCCAATTTAAAAACTACCATCAGAATGTTATTTTTGATGAACTCAAGATCCCTTTCAGAGTTGTAGTTTGATACATATTTGTTTATGTTTTATTTTGTGGTTTTATATCGGGCTAATTTGCCTTTTGTAGGATTATTGTGGTTCTACTATTCATATATACTGATTCATGTATAAACTATTGCAAAATTACTTGTCATTGAACTATTATGACACTACTAGGTCTATCCGCAGTTTTACCAGTCACTATGATGACAAATGGATAATCTACCTACTAATGCAACAACTGGTAATCTGTAACTGAATATCTGGATAATCTGATTAGAACCGTCAGACAAGTAGTGAAAGTTTATTTTTGTCTGTATCTATACCATTACAACAGTCATTTATAAATAACTAGCGACTCACCCTGGCTTTGCATAGGTAGCCCCCGGTGAAAAACAGCCCCACCCACCCTATGTCTGTCTCCTGGTTTTAAGCTACCTCCCCACGAGTTATAAATATAGTGTAACTAACACAGCTTTCTTTTATATATATATAGATGAACGATGCAAATGAGTGATGGATGCATGAGTCTCTATGGGCCCCCTAAGATTAAGTTTGTGAAGGATGCAAACAACCAATCAACAACTTACCGAAACTAGGAGTAGATGTGGTCCCAAATGCAGGAGTAGTCCCGAATGCAGGGGCTGCGGTACTAGTGCCAATGGCCCCAAAGCCAGGAGTCGTGCTAGCTCCAAACGAAGTGTTACCAAACGATGGGGTCCCACTCACAGGGGTAGCAAATAGGCCTGTAGAAGGCTGTGAAGTCGCTGTCAGGCCAAATCCTGGCGTTGCTGGTCTGTAAACAGAGTACACATAGTGTTTAGATTCTCGTTGCAAGAAACTAAGGAAAACACTTTAGTAAATATACTAATGGTATATATCGTAAAAAAAATAACTTTTTCATCACTTGATGTCAAATAGTGACCATATACGAAGACCAAATCACAGATTTGACCAAAACATGGTTCATTGTATTTGTACTACGAGCATGAACAAAATTAGGTTATTTGACAGATATCTTTCTATGTAAAGAGTTTTCATTAAAATTTAACTTATTCCTTTTACTGCCAGCCAGATTCCAAGAAATAAGTTTTTGTATTGTTATAGCCAAAAAGGTAAGACTTACTTGTTAGCGCCAAAATTGAAGCCACCGGCTACGGCTCCTGTCGCAGGGGCACTCGAAGGAGCGGCGAAGGAAAACGACATTTTGTTCATATGTTTCACATAACAAAAGATAATTTTGAGTTTCAGTATTCAATTCAGAAGTCCTATAAACAGATTTGCAAAAAATACTAAACGGACGAACGAAACGAAACGAAAAGAAAAACTAACCACACACATTCGTTTACACATTCGTTTACACCACGCAACCACAGACAAACAGTACCAACCACAGACTACTACTAGTACCATAGACGTAGTATTTTCGTAGATCTATGACTAGTACTAATAAGGCACACATTAATGTTAATCTTCCTAGAAGGCACATAACAACAATAGCACTCTCTTGGGTATATGACGTGTTATGCGAACTATTGTAGCGACCTTCTTGACAGCATCTACTATATGACATTTCATAATGTCTCTGTGGTCTCTGTATTCTCTTGTTGTTTTGTAAGTTACGTACAATTTTATGTTAACTAAAACCTATAATTCGTAGGTTTTGTCTTTATTTCAATTTATTTATCAATTTTATTGTTTGTTATTTACAAGACAACAAGAGAATGCAGAGACCACAGAGACATTATGAAATGTCATATAATAGATGCTGTCAAGAAGGTCGCTACAATCATGAATAAAGTAGGTACTGCTACAATCTCAGAATAAGAAAGTTCTTATTCTGAGGCTACAATAGTTCGAAAAATCACGTCAGTATCAACCAAAGACTACTAAGATTTCCAAGTAAGCTTTGGATGCATGTGCTATTCATCTTTGCCACACCATAAGAAAAAAGAAAAAAAAAATTGGTTGTACCTATAGCTTCATGGTTTCATGGATGTAGGTTGGTATAATTTCCTTTGGCTGTCAATCAAATAAAATTATTACAATATTATGTTAACTTAACTTTAACATAACATGTTAGGTATGTTATGTTAACTTAACTCGGCTTGATCGGTCCGGCTCATTCACCGTAAGATGGCACCTGTAAATACTCCATGGCAGGTGCCAACTTACGGTGAATGGTCCGGCTCGTTCACCGTAAGATGGCACCTGTAAATTCTCCATGGCAGGTGCTAAATAAAATGAAAAAAAATATAAAAATTTTAATTGCTGAAAAAAGATTTTACAAATACTTAAAACTATCCTGTGGTGTTCACACAACGTAGTGATTACTTCCTCAATGGTTCGCACTAGGCAAGCCTGTATCGCGAACACCAAAGAGCCGATTTACAAAACGGGTTAGCATTAACCTCGGCCGACGGTTAAAGTTAAATTTAGCAGGTACCTAATGTGTTAAAAATTACAAATGGCTAAAAATTATATTTATAATACTAATACCTAGTGATCTTAAGTAGGTACACTGAACAAGTAATAGAAACATTACATAAATAAATATAAACTATATACTACACATACATAAAAAAATAAAACTAAGGAGTTTATACATAAATATAACTAGGTATATAAAAGATGTACCTAGTGGGTATTTTATTTTATTTTATTTTATTGCGGTAAACCAACAGCGTTACAATATACATATATAGTCCAAATAACAAAATACACAACAGTAAGGCCAAAATAGGGTTACACAAATACACACATCAACACGGTCTAGGGATATTTTTAAAAAAGCGAATTACTATCAATGTGTTAATTATTTATATGACATGTATATATTTAAAAGATACGTTATTTTAATATTCTACCATTTTTTAATAATGGTTAAGGTACTTCGATTAAAATTTCAGGATTTTATGGAAAAAAAATGAAGCATAGACGGAAACCGTATATGAATTAACTTTTAATTTATGAGTAAAAACTGAAAATAATAGAATAATCATTTAATTTGTGTTTATAAACTTGAAGACTGAAGTTAGTAGTCTGAGAAAGCGCCCATGATGTTCATAACACATCGGCAACGATTCGGCATGCTCAGAACAAGGTTGTCAATGTCTTGCTGCGGAATATTGTCCCATGTCCTTCTGAGGTGCGCAAAAAGTTGATCTTCTGTAGCCAGATTTTCAGGAACTTCCTTCACAGCTCTTCTTTGCAGCATATCCCACGCATGCTCAATGGGATTTAGATCTGGCGATTGAGCAGGCCAGTCTAAGGCCCTAACATTGTATGTATGTGACCAAGCTGCTACCGTTCTCGCCGTGTGTGCCCGGGCATTGTCGTGCATGAGCAGGAAATCTTGCCCCCATTTGTGTTCTGTGGGGCAAGATTACGGGCCCAGCACCTGTTGGACGTATCGTTCTGCCGTCATATTGCCCCGCACCCAAACGAGATCCGTCCGTCCTCCAAGACGAATTCCTGCCCAAACCATAGTTGTTCCTCCTTTGTATGGGTGAACTTCCTGAGGGTTCTGAAGACGGCTCCATCGTCCAGGAACTCGCCAAACACGCGTCCTTCGTGAATCTGGATGGAAGCCGAACCTGGATTCATCCGTGAACAGCACATTGGACCATTGCTCACGGCCCCAGTCCACGTGGTTCCGAACCCATTCTAATCGTCGTCCACGATTGCCTCTCCGTAAAGGTGGGACCCGGAGTGGTCTACGAGAGCGTAGATTGCTTTCATGCAGTCGCTTTCTTACAGTTTGGCCACTCACAAGCACTTGGTGTTCCACTCGCAGCCTTTGGACCAATTGAGTCGCCGTTGCATTTGGTTGAGCTCGCGCAGTAATTTGCAAAAATCGGTCTTGTCTGGGGGTAGTGATGCGACTTAGCCCCCCGGTGCCTCTCCGCTACTTCACCTGTGGCACGATAGCGTGTCCACAATCTTGAAATTACATTTTGGTGGGTCCCTATGGCCTCAGCAACATTACGCTGAACAGACCCAGCTTCCAGCATTCCCACAGCTCGTAACATCTCCGCCCTCGTCAAATGTTGGCGTTGCATGGCTACAATACCTCAATTTTAACTTTATCTTTCGTTTAAAAATGAAAAAAAACTGTAACTAAACGTAATTCGTATTGTTTTCTCAATTTCGCACAAATGAAAATTCCCTCTCCTACACATCAAGAAATTTTTATGCCACCGAAACAAAAGAATTTTAAAAAATTTGAATTTGGAATTAGTCTGAGATAAATTACAAACAAATCGGTGTATAAAAGATTCCAATGCGGCCAGTACTTTTCGAGTTATTTAATTGAGTATGAAATATCCCTAGACCGTGTTGATGAGTGTATTGTTACGAGCTAGGGTTCAGGATAAAATAAACTCTTAAAACACCGGTGAACAAATTAACACTTTTTAATAAAACAATCCAAAAAGCACAAATTCACACTTCCGTTAAACGCACTATTCAAAATTATCACTCTCACCACTTTACTTGCACTATACTACGCTGTTCTAAATTATTACTCTCAGATCTTTCGATTAATTCACAGTCTTAGCTAGTATTCAACTCATCTCCACGAATGAATTTACGACTTTATATACGAGCGTCTTAGAGTCTCGAATATTCTAACAATTACGAGCAATCTGTAGAAACGTCTACCATAGTCTAGAACTATCGGGAACTATATCTATCCTGCTCTAACAACAGGATAGCAGGCTCCCGCTACACTTCTCTGACACATCTTTACTCTATGGGTAGAGCCACAGGTTCAGCTATTCGTCAATAGATGGCGTTAAATGTGTTGCCGAATGACTTTATCTGTGGTGCCATATTCATTCTGTGTTGGCGCGTAACAGTATTACTCTTGACGGAATACCCTATATTCTTTTTAAAAAAATGAGTAGTAATAGTTTAGAATTTTTTCTGAAGGTTTTAAATTTATTATGGGATTATAATGATATACCTCCAGACTGGAAAATAGATTGTTTGGTACCAATTTTAAAACCTAATAAACCCAAATTATCTCCTGATTCCTATCGTCCTATCACACTTACTTCATGTGTTGGTAAGATATTTGAACAATTGCTGAAACATCGCTTAGAATTTTATGTGGAACAAAACAATATCTTACCTTCCAATCAGTTTGGTTTTCGTAGAAATCGTTCAGCTCGTGAAAGTATTTGTCAATTACAGCTTGATATTCATAATTCTTTGGCATCAAATAGTCTTTTGGTAGCTGTTTTTTTTGACATTGCGGGCGCTTTTAATAGTGTCAACATTGAAGTCCTTTGTCGAGAGTTGTTAACAATAGGAATTCCTGGAAAAATTATAAATTGGATTCAAACCTTTTTAAACAATAGAGAAGTTTTCGTCAAATACAATAGGCACCTTTATGGACCTAGACTCTCTTCTGTGGGTGTTTGTCAGGGTGGCATCTTGTCACCTTTAATTTTCATATTGTATATACGTCGCTTAAATCTAATATTAAGTTCGCATGTAAAAAATTTACAGTTTGCAGATGATTTAGTTGTGTATGCGTCAGGAACTGATTTAGCTCAAGTTGCTGAAATTGTTAATGATGCTTTAGGAAAGCTTAACAAATATTTTTCTTACCTAGACCTTAATGTTAATCCTTCGAAGACGAAGGTCGTTGTTTTTGGAAAAAGATATAATAATATGCCCATTATTTACTACAATAATTCTCCTTTACCTGTATCACTCGAGGTTAAATTCTTGGGGATATTATTCTCCAATAATTTATCCTGGAATAATTATATTAAACATATCTTCAATAAAGCTAACAAAGCTTACAACATATTAAAGTCTTTGGCTGGCTCTTACTGGGGAGCAGATCCAAAGATTTTATTAACATTGTACAAATCATTAGTTCGTAGTCATTTTGAATATGGTTTCTATTGTTTTGCGTCTGATGTTAAAATTGTAAATAAGATTGATGTTTTTCAAAACAAGTGTCTTCGCTTGATTACTGGGGCATTTAGAAGTACTCCTATAAATTCTATGCAGATTGAATGTAATCTTCCACCAATAATCATCCGTTTTAACTATTTAAGAGAAAGATTTATCCTCAAACTTTATAGTGTTTATGGCAATAGTCTTTTAGTCAATCTGGCTAGCGCTCAACCTGTTTTAAAACCAATTTTTATGCTACAAGATTTCCAAAGTTTCTTCTACTCTCTTCAAAATTTAAACATATATCAATCAAGTCATATTTTACCTTGCTATGAAGGATCTTTCATTAGCAAATTCCCAGCAATGAAAATTATTATCAACAATAATCTGTCTACTAAAGAAGAAGTATATGTGATGTTGTCAGAGTGGATAGATCATAAATTTATTTACACGGATGGATCAAAAAATGATAATGCTGTGTCTTTTGCTATATTTGAACCATCTTTGAATATTGGTGTTGGTCATAAAATAGATAAACATGCTAGCATTTTTACAGCTGAGGCTGTCGCTATCTTGAGTGCTTTGAAACATATTAGAAATCGTAACTTAGGGCACAAAAAATGGGTTGTAGTAAGTGATAGCATGAGTGTTTTACAAAACTTAACAAATAACAAATTACATGCTAGCACTAACTACTTAATTTATTCTATAAAACAGTTATGGGTTGAGTTAGCGGATTTAAATATTCATGTTAGTTTTGTTTGGGTGCCTTCACATAAAGGCATAGAAGGAAATGAAAAAGCAGATTATCTTGCCAATACTATAGTTAAATTTGCAGATACTCTCTCTAACCTTGAGAGCAACGATGCAGATGTTTCTTTACCATACACAGATGTTATAAGCCTTTTAAAACAACGGATGTGTCAAACATGGGGGAGACATTCATATCATTGTACACAAATCGAGAACAAAGGTAGTTGGTATGCTGCTTTGGATATTCAGATTAATGCTACACCATGGTTCTGCAAAAGTAAATTTTTCATAAATAGAAAGTTTTACTCAACTATTTGCCGACTACGTTTTGGTCATTGCCGCTTGAATTTTCATCTTCATCGTTTAAAAATGGTTGGTTCTTCTTCTTGTAATCATTGTCAATCACAGGAGGTTCAATCATTGAGCCATATTTTCTTCGAGTGTCCATCTTTCAGTATCCAGCGCCTTATGCTGATAGATGGGCTTCTTCAAATATATGGTGAGCCCAATCTGGTCCCGTGGTGCATTCAGGAGTTACTTATGAATGCCTCAACTTTTAATTATTTGTACAAATTTATAATTAGTACTGTAATTGAGATTTAGATATATAATTAATAATTGAATAATTGTAATTATTTGTTGTGCTGTATTTATCGTCTTATCGAAAACAAAAAAGGAATCTTCCTTCCTCTTCTTTATTTGTATGAACTATGAATGTCAGTGACTTGCCTGACAGATATTTCGTTGCTTTTTTTACTTTGAAATAAAAAGAAGAAGACATCTTACCTAACTACGAAGAAGACATCATTGAAGATTAAATCAAATGATATTTAACCTGGATTTGACTATTTTAAGAATTTGAATAACAATTTATACGAAAGACATAAACATAAACAACTTACGGAAGAAAAAATACGTTACGTATGACTAGGCGGTATGGTCTTAGACTATAGCCTGCCCAAAAGGGCGAAAGAAAAAAAAAAAAAAAAAAAAAGTAACAGTATTACAAAAGTTATGGATACTAACAAAAATGCTTATGCTAATTTCAAAGAAAGGAAAAATATGACTAAGGGAAAGTAAATAATAAAAATATCAGAAAAAATATATATTACGCTTGCATGGCTTTGATGAGGTTAATAAGTGGGTGTGCGGGTGTGTGGGTGAGTGAGTAAGTGAGCGGGCACTCCTGCTACCACTAGGTAGCAGGTAGGTTTAGGTTACTAAACGTAAAACGTCTTCTGTATCGTCGTATATAAGGGTTAATAACCACTTATATAAGATCCGTTTGGCTTCATAGACTGATTTATTTTTGATGTTGCAATATTTAACAGTGCTATTATAAACATGTGCTTTTGTAAATTCGCCAAACCATCGAGCAACGCAGGCCTCCGTACCGGAGGGGAGACGCCATAGAGCTGTCAACCGATACATATTTATTCAGAAATATTTGGGGGGGGCTTCAAGCACTCACTTACACTTTAATGCACACTTTTGTAACCAGTCGTTCTATCGCTATAAACGCACACATCTATAAACAGCAACACATCAAAAATCTTTTTACACACATAGATGCTTTCTGTGTACAAACATCATGTTATGTCACAAAATTGACAGTAACATCCGTTCTAGGGACTTCCAGCACTCAAGTCTATAAATGAATAGTATCGATAACTTTTTGGTAAGAACTTACTTTGCCTACCACCAAGGGTCATTTAAAGGATCTAAGGGCGGCTAGGGATGAGGGGAGGGGTTGAACGCTCTCTGTGAAGGGGGAGTTGCGGAACCGCCCCACTTTTCGAGGATAGCATAGAGATCATTTTGTGGATAACTATGATATTTTAGATTAGTAAAAGGTAGTAGTAGGCTGGAGAGAGAGGGGGTAAACGCGGAAACTTAGAGTATAGAGAAAAATCAAGAAAATTTTGAGTACCCCAGGTACAACCTTACTTTACAACAACTCATGAGATGATTAGTTCTTGGGAAAATTGAATTAGAATTTTGTTCAAAGCTTACAATAATTTCATAAAACTATGGGCTAGCAAGTCAAAAGAGACGAAAGGAAAGAAAAGGAAAAAACGCTTTACTTAGCTCCCGTCTTCCTACTAACCTACATAATCCATGACGGTTCTGGCCTCAAAATATACAATGTATTATATATATCTGTCATTCACTGTTATTGTCAAAAACCAAAAATCATGATCCTAAGTGCCAAAAAACTAGATTAAAATTTATAAATAGTTTTTTTTTTATTTCAGGCATGATTATCCCACGACACAGGGGATCCTAGTGTGGGATCAGAACTTTGTAGGTATGTGTTGGGTGTGTTAAGTTATGTTGATGCTAAACGATGGTAGGTAAAGTAATACTTAGCGCTATATATAGTGAACAGAATATCGCGTTGAAAAAATTATACCTAGCTATATTTTTTTTTTCATTCTTTTGTCAATCAAATAGGATTTGAATAGGAAAATCCCACGACACAGGACGGACACTCATGACACGACTTTTCTTGAAAAGGAGTAAACGAGTTCAAACTGGGAAATGCTTTTGTTAATTTATCGTGATCACGTATCCCACAACCTAGGTAGGCATGCAATTTTTTACGAAAAACTATCACACCTCTAGATTTGTAATATCACATAGTAATTTAAATTCATGTCTAGATAAGTTCACACATGAAAAAACTAGTAAAAATAACTTGGAAGCCCTTGCAAGCCTAGCTAGTAATATCTTGGAGCAACACGGCCGCCGCTGGAGGTCACACGAGAGAGACACGAGGAGGTCGCGGCGGGGGGCGACATCAAGTAAAGGCGTTCCCCTCTGGCTATGCACAATTTAATTTAGGCATACGCGTTCGTATAACTGTTTTACTAACTGTTTTAAAAACTATCCGTTGTAATTTAACATAGTAATTTAAATTCATGTCTGTGTTTAAATATAAAAAATCAAGGAAAAGAAGCTTGCTAGCCCTCACCAAGCATGTTTTGCTTTTGCTAGTAATCAAATTGTATCATGATGGGCCGATTGCTCTGTCAGACTGAATCGATCGTGTGACGCATAGAGTAAAAAGTGTGACAGTGCTACAATTACTAAAATGTCTGGAACATCGAATTTACGAAAAGATGGTGCTTTCTTTCACATTGTATCTAAGTGAATTTATATTATGAATTTATTTTACATTATATATATATATATATAATGTAAAATTTATATTTACATACATACATACATAGACACACGCCTTTTTCCCCGAAAGGGTAGACAGAGCCTTAAATGGGCTTCTTTTCACCTTGGTTTTCACCAGTTCTCAATAATATATATTAATTTTAATTTTATTTTTTGATGTTGGACACAGTTTACACATTATTATCTAGCCCCAAGCCAAGCAGAGCTTGTGTTATGGACTGGATAACTGATATCCCTAATACAGTACATTACATAGATATTTATTTTGTATTAACATAGAAAATATCCAGAACACCCTGAACAAATATCTGCAGATCGTACAAATATTTGTTCTGAGGCGGGAATCAAACCCGCAACCTCCTGCGTTACAGGCGAACCTTCTTCCACCGCGCCACAGAGGGTGTCAATTTATGGCATAAAATGAATAATTTCAATTTAAAATCATAACAGTTACCTACCTTGTTACATACCAATACCTTCATGGTGATTGGATTAACGGTTAGAAAGTTAGGTTAGGTTAGGCTATGGCGTCTCCCGAATAATATAAATCATATTTCAATAGTTTGTAAAACATAATAAACGAGCATTTATTTTATCGATAAAAAATCTACTTTATTATTGAGGCACATCACTAATTTAGTAGTATATAAGAAAAAACGGGCAACTTACTATCAGGAATTTTTGAGAAATAAAAAAAACTGTTAAATGAGCACAGAGCTATTTCAGTGTGTATTGAGGCTGTTATTGTTACATACATACATACATAGACACGCGCCTCTTTCCCTGAAGGGGTAGGCAGAGCCTTAATGGGCCTCTTTTCAAAGTGGGTTGCACCATCGTGGGAGATAGACGTGACAAATAGTGAGCTCATCCCTGCCATTGCTTCCCACGACTGACTCAGCTAACGTTATTGTTATTGTTAGCAGTTGCTTATTTAATTATTTTTTATTATGTTTACCAACAGTCTACATATGTATATATGGGGTACAAACTATATACCTATCTTTAGCTACAGGAGAAACCAATAAGGGCCTTTCATTTTCAAATAAAAAAAATGTAGTTTGATTTGGGTCAATTGATGGCCCTGACTCAACTGTGGTTGTCAAAATTAACAAATGCATCGTCTGTTATTTTGTGTGATAGTAACAAAATATCACATACACACATACGTAAACTCACGCCTGTTTCCCAGATAAGTAGGCAGAGACCATGTATTTCCACTTGCTACGATCCTGGCATACCTGTTTTGCTTGATTCACTCACATCACATTCTTCATATATGCTCATTGGTTAAGGGCGCTCTTGGCCTGGCCATGCTCCAGATCGACCCTGATCTAGTATGAATACCTTCACCGAGGTCTCCCCCTTCCAACTGTCCCATTCATGCTCATCTTATGAACTAGTTTCGTCAATCTACTATTATTCATCCTTTAACCAATAACCCAAACCATCCAAGCATATCTTTCTCAATCCTTGTCACTATACACGTGCTCTTTAATTTTACAATGCTTTCTTAACACACAGTTTCTTATTCTATCTCTCAAATTCCACCATACATACTTCTCAAACCTCTCATCTTCAGTGCATTTATTTTACTTTCTGCCTTAGCAACTTTCGCTACCACCATACATTAGTTTTGGCACTAACACTCCTCTATGCACATCCAGTCGTGCCTTTTTGGATACGTTCCGGCTGATAATAAGGCGTTTAGTTCACTTGGTTTCCAGAATTTACTCTCATTTAAATATCATCTTCATGCTTGCCATCTCTTGTAATCAAAGTTCCCAAATGTACAAACTTTTTCATGTTACACTTGTTGTTAATAGTAGTGTGATTTAATTATATTTCTTTAAATATAGTTGCACATGACATTTACGTTGACATATCATCATACACCTCTGCGAGGCACAATTAATCCTTTTACCATACTGGTTCTTTCAGCATTGGTCACTAGGCCCCTTTCAGGGACACTATATCTCAAGCTGGTCACTGAACCAAGAAAGAGCCCGTGACACGAAGTAGTAGTAGTTAGTAGTTACCGGTTAGTTAGTGGTTACATAGCCATCAAATACAAATACACGTTATTCCACATGTCACATGATGTCGAACGTGTTTAATGAATAGTATTTAGTAATCAAGGATATTAAGTAATCATCCACATCTTGGTTTACTGACATTACACGTTATATACATGTTTACGTCAGCAGAATAAATCCTGAAAAGCACATTGATGTATTATACACATTTATATCTACGCTTTTGGTCACTTTTATGTCGCCCCTGTGTCACACGATTAAGTGGAGCTCGATTGAAGAGCGAGCAGGGCAGTCGTAAGGGAATTGGCTTAAATTGGGAATAAATCACGTAACTTGGCAGTGATTTTAGAGTAATGAATGACCAGTGTACTGAAGTGCAGTCGCAGTGAAGAGTGAACCAGTGTTATTGAATACAATATTCACGGTTTGTTTTGTTAAACCGTTCAGTTTTATTATTTTACCCCGAACACGAACTCAAAAATTACAAAATCTGAGATGGCCACTTTTGTTTTTATACGGCTTAATTTTACTTGGTAAATTTTCATGCAATAAGTTATAATAATTTAATTGAAATTCAGGTACATGTGAAAGGAAACACTATCTTTTTGTAAATTTGATGATCCAATCATTTTTTTACAGCATAAAACTGAACAATTCGGCATTTTTCTTAGAGCACTATCTCCCACGCGAGTCGATTCAGTCTGACAGAACGATCGGCAACAGCTAGTTTTTTATAAGCTGTATGCCCTCGAGGGCATTCAATTTAGAGGGGAACTACAGCGGGGAATGCCTTTGATGGCGTCTCCATTCCGTGTTGCTCGATGCGCCAAACCGATGCGCAAAAAACGTTAACTTACGGTGAACGGTCTGTACATGGGCTAAACGCACAGGCAAAGGTTTAGAAAATGTTATGACATCACACGTTTGTGGCAAGGAATCTCCTTTGTCATAGCGAATAACCGTCCAGATGTTTTAACCATGAGAGTCCTCGCCATGACTGAAGTCCGACGGCCTTTTGAGGAAGTAACGATTATCAGAGGTAGATTATCGCTTTTGCACTTTTGCGCATAGAAACTAGCGCTCCAGTCACCGGACTTCAGTCGTGGCGCGGACTCCATAGAGTTTTTTTTTTTATAAAGAAAACCGGACTCTAAGTAGGTACCTACCTTTATATAAACCTTTATACCTATGACTCCACAGAGTACTCTGATATACTGTAGTACTAATATACTGTATGACTCTAACTACTGCTAATCGTGTCAAAACGACGTCAAACCATTTTATTTTCATCGCTGAGCAAAACATACGTTTAATTTACGTCTAATCGATTTTATCAGTTTTGAGGCTTTCTGGCTAGGTACCAAATGAATCATTTAGCCAACGGAGGATACCTTCAGAAGTCTTGCCAAGCCATCTTCAAGACTACTCCGGTGAACGTGGGCATTCGCTTTGAGGTGCGTTCCTACCCCAAACAGATGAGGCCAGTGCTGCCGCCACCGGTTCGGGTACCTCATGAGCTGTTCAATAGGCTGTTTACGGGGAATATACGCGCTCAATCAGGATTTGGTAGGTTTGGGAGCGTTATAAAATGCACTTTTATCTGATGGATTAATAAAGATTTGATGTGAGGAACTGCCTTTTGATTTTCTTCTTCATCAGCTGTACCTAGTCAGCTGGACGAGACCTCTCATGGAATAAATAAGGGGGATTTGCCCCTTCAACTCACTTGTCACCTCGCTTGGCAGGCGGATTAGTGATTTCACAGTGTCTCAATAATTTTGTCTACATAATGCATGCATGCATGGGACAGACCCAGATGCAGACTTGGTGCATATACCGAAGTCCTACATAGAGGTCACCACTCACGAGTCACGACCCTCAAGCCGTTAGGATATCGATGCAAGGAGCCGCGTGGAGTGGCAGCTAATACATATATCTTAGCCTCCATGATGACATACCTAGTAATCCAGTAGGTAGCAATCTTTTTCTCCTGTTATATCATCAGGTAGGTTGGTAGGTACTAAAGGAAGAATCTAAATAGGTAGGTCTTTTGAAGAGCCGAACTACTTGTACTAATATTTATTCTGTGGCCGTACGTAAGCAGGTAGGTAGGTAGGTACTTTGAAATCCCTATTATAGCTAAGCCACGTAGCAAAATTGCAATAGGTACTGTTAACTTAGCGCCTACTGTTTTTGTTATAGCAAATCCACTAAAACTGTTGTATTTTATTTTGCCGTTAAAGCTTAGCTTAGGTAACTTCTAATGTACTTCAATTTTTATCCTAGTGCAATTGCTTTAGAGTTGAATTCTAAACAAGTACATAGGTAGGGTAGGGATGCCAACAATGAGCCATGTGCACACAATGACCCACCCATGGTAACTTGAAAACGAGGCGTTGCCAGTTCGTGCAACTCGCAAGAATACACGTAGCCCCCGCTTCAATTACCCCTCCCCAGTCGCCGGCGAGCTGCTGTTGAACACGCGCGCGTGCGGAGCATTTTCAATTTCCAAGGGCCAAAAAGTAAAAAAAAAAGGTGAGTTAACTTTTCTTCCTACTTTAATTGTAAGATACTTGCTAAGTAATGAATATGATTATTGTTTTTAACTTTTAAATTGCATTTTTTGAGTATTATTCACAATTGATTCGGTGCTTCTTGTTGGAAGCTATATAACCTACAAGTTTGTGGAACAGGTGTGGCACACAGTGAGCCATTTTGTCTGTGTACACAGTGAATCATGGTTCATTGTGTAATTTTGGCTTGAGTTAAGATGACGATTAATAGAAATGACGATTAATAAAATTATTGATTTGAAATAGTGTTTTTTTTTATAAATTTCAGAATGGGACGAAATTCAAAGGGTTTGAATTGAAGGAATTGAGAAAAAAAGGGTCAACTTCTAAAGAAGATATGAAACGAGCTATAGACCTGCACGTTAAAAATAAGATGAGAACTTAATAAAACCTACTTGAAAATTCTGATAAATAATTACTTGGTTGTGTGACGTTGATTAGTTTAATAATGTAGAAGTAAGTTTTGTTTATTTTATTTCGGAAGAGTATTTTTGTTTTCTTTTAGAAGATTCGAAAATTATGTCCCTACCTCAGATTTTTTAATAAAAATAAAGTTCAAGCACAATCAAGTAGTTTTTTTTTTGTTTTTCCATTATTCCCAGCTCCGGCTATTAATCCTAACATCAATTTTAACACACGTGATTCACTGAGTACCCTCTGGTTTATTGAATACCACCCCCTATGTTCATTGTGTACCCCGGGATGTACACAGTGAGCCATTTTCCATTTTTTTTTTCAAAAACTTTTTTCTATAAACCAATGTTCACTATTATAAAAATCTTAAATGCAATCGTAAAGTCAAATAAATTACCAACAATTTGACGTATAAAACATAGGTTTTAAACGAATAGGAGCGAAATAATTTGTCCTCAAAATTTAGGTGGCTCATTCGTGCCACACCCACCCTACCTACTTGGGGGAGCCGCCTACACATGTAACAATTCTACTAAAATTGCGCGATCCCTTCTACCAATCCTTGATCATGCTGACGCCTGCTATCTAGACATAACCGAAGAGCAACCGTTTCCAAAATTACGTTATACCACAGATAAAATAATAGGTACTAGTTATACCTATCGTTCATTTGGTTTACGCAAATATGACCACATTTCTGAATTTCGCAAATAACTATGGTTGCCAATCCACTTTCACCGGAATGCCCACATCTTAATCTTCTTTAGATTATTCTGTTTTCTCCTTCAGCTCCTTACCTCAAGGAACTATTTGAGTTCCTGTATCTCTAACACTCTCTGTCCTCATGCTCTTCTAATATTGACTCCCGCACACGTACACCTTCAAGTACCTAGGTATAAGTAGGTACCTACATTGAAACAAAGGAAAACTTTTGAAACTCGCTCTAAGTATAGTGCGCGTCATGTAAAAAGAACGCTGGCGGTCAAGCTTCTACTGGCGTTCCAGCGTTCATTTTACATGACGCGTACTATAATTGTACATTATTTGTAGTAAACTAGGTAGGCACTCATTCAATGAATAGGTGTACATCTCTTAAATAAGTAGGTATAGAACAAAAAAAAAACGCTGGAACGCCTGAAGAAGCTTGACCGCCAGCGTTCTTTTTACATGACGCGCATTATACTTACCTAGGTATAAGTAGGTACCTACATTGAAACAAAGGAAAACTTATGAAACTCACTCTACGTATCTCCCTTACTTGTACCGTAAAACAGTTTGATTAAAATCTTTAAAATCTTATGGCGATTGATACCTTTTTGAAGTTTGATTTTCTTCAATTCATTACGATTTCAATTCAAAGGCGAGCCGGACCGAACTCCGGGCAAAGTTTAATTGACTTTCAAGATTTTTAATTATAAACTGAAAAGATACACCGGGATGGAGCTAGAGAACACAGGTACGGATTGAGGAGGGAATTTGTTATTAATATAGGTACTTAAATAAAATAAATATAGGTAAATAACACGCAACAGTCACACACAGAGTCCGACTACAAAGTCAAATACCAGTCGATGTCGAATACCAGTTTGATCATTGCGCTGCGTGTCTTAGCTTTTTTACAAGTGCGAAAATATTTGAAACACGCAGCGAATTAACAGCAAAATGATAATCAAAATCAAATGGTAATCGGTCTGTTAGAAAATAAGACCATCCCACGCTAGGATTCCACGTGTCTTGGCTATCAGGAACTACGAGTACCATGGTATAGTGCGCGTCATGTAAAAAGAACGCTGGCGGTCAAGCTTCTACAGGGGTTCCAGCGTTCTTTTTACATGACGCGTACTATAATTGTGCATTATTTGTAGTAAACTAGGTAGGCACTTATTCAATGCATAGGTATACATCTCTTAAATAAGTTAAAAAGTAAGAATAATATAATCACTTAAAAAGAACGCTGGAACGCCTGAAGTAGCTTGACCGCCAGCGTTCTTTATACAAGACGCGCATTATACCACAGCACCCAGACCCAGAACTAATAATTGCAAATCATACAAACATTTGTCCCGCAGCGGGAATCGAACCCGCATCTCTAACGCCTCAGCCGGCTCAACTCGGCCGCTGCGCCAGCAGAGGTTGTCGAATTAGGACTACTCTCTACCAATAATAATGTAACAAGCTAGGTTTTACAAACATGTCATCATCATCATCATCAACAGCCTTTATATAGACGTCCACTTCTGGACGAGGCCTCCCCCATATAATTCTCCCACATGGGGGAATTACCCATAATCACCACGCTTGGCAGGCGGATAGGTGATCACAGTATTGGTGTTAATTACTCAGGTGAATGCTGCTGCTCATCCCCTGGTGTTACACCTTAGTCGGATTTTACGACATCCATGGGAGGAGATGGAGGAGTCTATTCTTAGGCCATACAACGCAACCTTGCAGGGAAGAGACCACGGGTAACAAAGGAATCCTATCAGCGACTTGCGCTCATAAGACATACCTATTCGTCTCCTTGCTAACTCACTCTTGAGCGGGCAAGGATGGCCTGCCTATGAAACCGGATAAACACAGACCCGCCCTTCAAGACGCCCCTGTCTCAGCTCAACCATTTATAAGTACTTAGGTAGGTAGGTACTTCACAATTATGGCAAAAGTTTATAGTCCATTCCTCGGTCCAACAGTTTTCAACAGACTTTTGTTTGCCGGAAGAAAAATGAGAATTTGTTCTCAGTTCATAGTTTTCTAATAGGTATACGCCTGTGGCCAGGGTGATTATCCTGTGTTATTTCAGCGATGCTTGAGGTTTTGTGACCCTGACGGGTCTTCCACTGAAGACATCAAGGAGGTAGGTACTTAGGTACTTATTTAGTACCTACCTAGTAGGTACCTTACCTACCTACCCAAACGCAACCTTGTCATTATCAGCATCAACCTAGTCTTTAAGACGTCGAATTCTGGACGAGACAAGGCCTCCCTATATAATGCAATGTGGAATTTGTAAGTAATGTTATACCTATCAATAAATAGTTTTTTGATCTATCATTTGCCATAACCACCACGCGTCGGTTGGCAGGCGGATTGGTAAACGCAGTTTTTGTGTCGAGTACCTACCTACCTAGGTACCTACCTAACTACTCAGCTGGATTCTGCTGCTCATGGGTGGTGTTCTATGTCAGCTTTTACGAAAACCACGGGAGGAGATGGAGGGGTATATTCTTAGGCCGAACAGGTCAACGCAATCATGTAGGTAGTCCTTAGATAATTTTTCTATAGATTATCTAAGAGGTAGTCTTATCTACTTACCTACACGCCTAACTAATAATTCGTGGCAAAACCTTAGATTTGCACATTAGATTGAGATTTTATCAGGCGCTGGTAAAGAACTATATAAACTTTTGGAGACTTTTTGTCGATTTGTTCATTGCAAGTTGAGCTGGTCACCTACATCATGAGCATTATGATCAGCAGCCTTTAGATATCCACTGCTGGACGTGGCCTCCCCATGGAATTCAATGGGGGGATTTGCCACAATCACCACCCTTGGCAGGCGAATTGGTTCTCGCAGTATTGGTGTTGAGTACCTAATCAGGTGGATGCTGCTGCCGTACTATGGTGGTAATGCTTACTGCCCTTGTGTAAATCCCTAAGTTGGCTTTTACGACATCCACGGCGGAGATGAAGGGGTATTTTCTTACGGCAGGCCTGACACACCACAGCAGATCTTTGACTAAATTGTATTAGACGTAGGTACCTACCTACTATAAGGTTGGTAGGTATATCTTGGTGTCGAGGTGTCGATTTGAAATTCACGAAGCCAATTACCTACCTACCTACTATCAGGTTGGTAGGTATATCTTGGTGTCAAGGTGTCGATTTGAAATTCACGAAGCCTAGTACCTACCTACCTACCTAGCTAGTAGGTAAGACGGAAGGTCAAGCAAGCTCGGTGCAACAACCCCAACATCTAGATACCTTAAATAGGTACTTACCAACCGTAAAATCTGTAAACTTCAGTTAACACATTGCTTCCTACTAAACACCAAGCTACGCTTACACTTCCTATGGACTTTATGTCGTAGGTAAAGCAATGATTTTTGTGTAACTTTTGTTTGGGTGAAAGTTGGGCCGGACACCCTTTGTTGTCTACTGACTAGACTAGAGGGAGGGAGGGGGTCCATTTTGTTTTATTTGTACGGGACGCGGTTGGTGTCGGAGTGGTCTCCGATCGATTCCTGAGATGCATTTAAGTAGGATTAGTCACTGAGGCATTACTAAAATTATTACTACTAGTTATTACTTAGTAGGACGAAAGTCTTCAATCAGTGCGTCCTACCCGTAAAGACCTACGGTGCCGAGACGTGGACACTCACGGTGCGCCTGGTCCATCAGTTCAAGGTCGCTCAGCGTGCTATGGAACGAGCTATGCTCAGAGTTTCTCTGAGGTATAAAATCCGCAACGAAGTTGTCCGACAGAGAACTAAGGTCATCGACATAGCTCAGAGAATTAGCAAGCTGAAATGACAATGGGCTGGGCATATATGCCGATGAACCTACAACCGCTGGGGTAAACGTGTTCTAGGGTAGAGACCACGTCTTGGTAAACGTAATGTGGGGCCTCCCTGGTGGCGAGGTGGAGCGACGATCTGCGTAAGGCGGCTGGTAGAAAGTGGATGGGAAGAGCTGGAAATCGGTCTAAATGGCGAACATTGGGAGTGGCCTAAGTCCAGCAGTGGACTGATATAGGCTGATCATGACGTAGTATGTAGTAGTAGGATTTGTAAGGTTCAATCAGTGTAGGCAGGATAAACTATTGTTTATTCTGTGGCAGTATCAATTTTTTTATGAATAATCATGTGTGTTGGGTAGATAGGCACACAATTTTGTTTATTACTCTGTGGATGTCCTGATATTGTACAACATGTTAATGTACAGAATGATTATGCACGGCCTGATTTTCCAAAACATGGTTTCCAATTATAATGTTGTGCAAAACATTCGTACAAATATTATACATTATCGACAATCGACACGTGATTACGTGATGGTTTTGCACGGCCTGATTTTGTACACTTGTTTTTTTTAAGCCTCCTGTATCTGTCTAAGCTATGCGTCGTTTTCATGTGCGAGTGCCTTAATGGGGTAAGTGCTGTTTTTTTCGTAATGGGTTTTTTGCTGAAGCAAAGGGCTTAATCCAGGGCCAGCTTTAGATGATGGAAATAAAACCAGAAGAGCTTGCTAAAGGCGAGTGCAATTTGGAGTTAAATTAGCATGGACAGGCCCCCGGGACGGTAGGAATAAGATTAGCTCGTTCGAGCGTGGATGTTATTAAAACATCTTGAATGCGCGAGCAGATTTTTATTATTTAAATACCTAAATTTTTGAGTTGTTTCAGATTTTTGACTGATGGTTTAGTAGTAGAACCCTGACTTTCGATCCTAAGGT
Organism: Operophtera brumata; assembly: GCA_932527175.1. Classification (NCBI taxonomy): domain Eukaryota; kingdom Metazoa; phylum Arthropoda; class Insecta; order Lepidoptera; family Geometridae; genus Operophtera; species Operophtera brumata. Next base: position 42,279,005 of record OW052226.1, on the reverse strand, counting down.
CGTTGGTTAAGGTGGGGTATAACCCTTTATCTGGCTCTGTCCATATATTGGACACCATACAATACAAAAAAAAAAAACAAAACACAATTTTTTGGATTTGGCCAGGGCCTTCTGCCATATAAAGGGATAACGCAAAGTTACCCATCTTAGATTTGATTTTTAACATTCTAAATCAAGTACAATATTCAAATTATAAATATGCATGGATACTATATTATAATTCCGAGACTGTACCAAAAACAAGACAGGACAATATTTTCTCAAAATAAAACTCTAACTGTTGGCTAGAGTCGATTGTTTATTGCTTATTGGGTAAAAAAAATAGATAAATAAAATCAAGACAACAAACCCGAGGGGTTACTGCTGTTACTGAGATTTTTCAGCACTGGATTTGATTTCGCGCATAGAAATATCATAGGTATAAAACTTTTGGAGACTTTTTGTCGATTTGTTCAATTCAAGTTGAGTTGTACTATTTTGTAATCTTTTTCGGGGTGAATTGAACCTGGGGTGACATGAACCTAACCCGTAGGGGTTTTGTAAAATTATCTATATTTTACGAGATATTCTTCGATAAAGGAACTACGTTTATTTTACTTTGGTCGAAGGAACTACGTATAATTTATCGAAGGAGATATTCAATAAAAACTGTTTTTTCGTGCGGCGCGAGGCGTTTTTTTTGTATTAAGATTTTTGCCTCACAACTAAAATCCCGGTCATACACCAAATGGATTTTTCCACTCGAAAACTGGTGCGCAATATTCGATTACCTCTGCAGTGCGTGCGAGTTGCCGGCTGAGACGCAAAAGGTTGTGGGTTCGATTCCCGCTGCGGGACAAATGTTTGTATGATCTGCAAATATTTGTTCCGAGTCTGGGGGTAATGACGAAAGCTCGTTCCAACCAAAAATTATAAGTAGGATATGGTACCATACCAAAGATTATGGTATGTTTAGTAGTAGTAGAGCTTTTTTGTGAAAGAGTTCGTCTGGGGTAGCACTACCTCCATACCTGCCGCAAAGCAGTAGTGCTCGCATCACTATGTTCCGGTATGAAGGGTATGGGTGCCGGTGAAATTACAGGCACATGAGACTTTTCATCTTTATGTCTCAGGGTGGCGGGCGCAGTGCAATTGCAATGCCACATAGGGCGCGTCCTAGGTGGACTTGACCTATGTGGTAATGCATTGTTAAAGGCAGAGGTTACTGCTTTACATCAGGCGGGCGACCGGCTTGTTCAGTCAATCAAGTAATAAAAAAAAAAAATGCCTTAAAAAAGCTGCACTGACCCCTGAAAGGGTTGACCCCTGAACCTTACAGGTTCTTTCACCATTGGTCACTAGGCCCTTTTCAGGGCCCCATACCTCAAGCTGGTCTTTGAGCTAACGCAGGGTGACCAAGAAAGGACCCGTAACAAAAAACAATAACAAGCTATCGATATTGTGTTACCGTGGTGTGTCCTGCCTAAGAATAGAACCCCTGTCTCCTCCCGTGGATGTCGTAAAAGCTTACTAAGGGATTACCCGGACTTATTTTATGAGATTCTTTGGTATAAGATTTGTACTGGTCACAGAATAAATAATAGTACATCCTAGTTGCTACCTTAATACAGAATGCGTTATTACTGGAAGAAAGCATTAGCCGAGTTAGTCGTGGGAAGCAATGGCGGCGATGAGCTCACTACTTGTCACGTCTATATTCCACGATGGTGCAATCCACTGTGAAAACAGGCCCATTGAGGCTCTGCCTACCCCTTCGGGGGAAAAGGCGTGTGTTTATGTATGTATGTTTGTTTATTCTCCTTGTTTGTGGGAACACTGCACCTTGAATCCTGAATCTGCAGCCACAAGTCCTGGCTTTACTCGTCTGCCGCAGGACTCTGTCGCGCCGCATCGATCCGCACCTGGGGCGGCGGGCGCCAGACTTCCCACCTACACACTACGTATACCTATACCTAACACCATTGCACACGCAGTGAAACAGCAGAAAATTAACTATTTTCTAGTTAAGCGGTTACCTCTGCCATTAACAATGCGTTACGACCTCTGTGGCGCGGCGGGCGAAGATTCGCCTGCGACGCAGGTGGTTGCGAGTTCGATTCCCGCCTCGGAACAAAATATTTGTTCAGGGTGTTCTGGGTATTTTATAAGTATAATAAAAAATATCTATCTATGTAATGTATATTAAGTATATCAGTTATCTAGTACCCATAACACAAGCTCTGCTTAGCTTGGGGCTAGATAATGTTGTGTGAACTGTCCAGCATTATTTATTATTATTTTTATTACTACATAGGACACTAGGACATGTTTTTTTAATATATTTTTTATACGCTACTACTTGACGAATGACAGGTCAAGCAGATGGCCCACCTGATGTTAAGTGGTACCCTCTGCCTATAAGAACAATGCATTACCACAATAGTCACGTCCACCTAGGACGCACCCTATGTGGCATTGCACTGCGCCCGCCACCCTGAGACATAATGATGAAAAGTCTCATGTGCCTGTGATTTCACCGGCACCCGTACCCTTCAAACCGGAACACAGCAATGCGAGCACTACTGCTTTGCGGCAGAAATAGGTATCAATCAATCAATCAATCATTGCTTGGTCACCACGGATTATCGTGCACCAGGGCTGCCGGTAGGATTTCCCGCCACGCTAGCCTTAATGATATCATTCGCCGGGCCCTTACCAGCGTTAACATTCCAGCCATTCTAGAACCGAATGGTCTGTTTCGTGACGATGGTAAGCGGCCTGACGGCATGACTCTTGTTCCGTGGGAGAAGGGTAGGCCTTTGGTGTGGGACGCTACATGCGTTGATACCCTTGCGCCATCTCATCTGTCCGGGACATCAGTTAGGGCCGGTGCGGCGGCAGATTCCGCTGAGGACCTCAAAAGACGCAAATATGCAAGTCTCGACAGAGCTTACTTATTTGAGCCTTTCGGGGTCGAGACTCTGGGTCCGCGGGGTTCCGGGGCCCATCGCGTTTTCAAAATTCTTTCAGGGCATCTGGTCGAAGCGACGCGTGGCCCGAGAGCTGGCTCTTATCTGGCTCAACGCATTAGTATTGCCATTCAGCGTGGCAATGCAGCCAGCATCTTAGGGACGCTTCCGTCTGGTAGTGATTTGGATCAGTTGAGCTACCTTTAGATCGCTTGTAGCGGTCTTCAGGTAGCACAACTGTTTCATATGTATTTTGTTCATACCTTGTATTATTCTTTCTGTAAATAAATGTAGTGTATCAATCATTAATTTCTTGTATGTAAGTGATTTACAAATAAAAGGTACATACACATTTTTACAATGTATACTGAGGTAGTACATTCCCAGACGAACTCTTTCACAAAAAAGCTCTAACTACTAAAATGCGATGAAGGTATGCGAGTGTTTGAGGAAACTGGTTGTAGCTAACCTTTTGGGTAAAACTGCAATTCAAAATAAAAAATAAAAATAATAATAAAATAACGTTGGAAAAGTCCTGCGTCCATCTCTGTCCGCGTTTATTGCAATACGCGGAAAGCGCTAGTCAAGCCTGAATGTTACAGACACATCAATTTACCTGCCCTCTTCACTCCTGTAAGTGACTCTAAAGTGCTCTCATGATGGACGCACTCGGGGTCTTTTCTGGGGCTGAGAACTTATAACTCCCTTGCTAGTTGGGTATACGAGTGGGTATCCTGAATCACCAACATCAGACATTTCGGAAAAGTATAGGAATACGTAGCTATGTGGTTTTTTTATAGTAGATTATGCACTAAGGGAATAAAGCAGTGTCTTACGTCGTGAGTGGCATATTGAACCCTGAACGTAACGAAGGACTCCACAGTTAACAACAGAGCTCGCTACGCTCGGGAGATATATTATATAAGTACACCCGTTTGCACTAAACATAAGAATCGCCTAGGTTCTTTCCGAACTTGTTTAGACTACTCCTCACGATTTTGCTTGCACTAACCCTGAGCCATTCCTTAGTCCACTTAGGCTAGGCAGTTCTTAGGCATAGGCATAGCATACTTGTACTAATATTTATTCTATGGCATAGGTGTATCCAGTGGCGAAACAATAGGGTGGCCGGGCTGGCAAAATGCCACGGGCCCCCGACCCAAGAGGGCCCCGGTCCAAGAGGCCGCGAGCTCAAGATTTTTTTTTTGACATTGTACCTGAGTATTTTATTTTATTTGAAAAGTATATTTTTATAAGTTCTGCTTAAAATCCAAAGTGAGACAACATAATTTTTTTAAATTTTCGAATTTGCCAAGGGCCCACAACAATTTTTTTCAAAATTTTTGAATTTTCCACGGGCCCCATACTGTATAGTTACGCCACTGGGTGTATCTTTACTGGGACAAGCCTAACTTATATTTAGTACAAACGGGCAATAGAGTGCTGAGTGAAGCGAGGGTTCAAGCTGCCCAAGACCTGACCTGACCTGCCCTGACCCTGATCTGAGTTTTGCGCCGCTTCTGAGACTATGGCCTGAGTACCTCCCTGCACTCTAATGAAAGTATTACAGCCAGACTAATTAGTCTAGATACGTCGGCAAAAACCCAATACCTAGGCAGTTAAGTAACCTGCTGGGGCAGCGAGGGAGGAAATCTATTAAGTAAATAAGCCTTCATTAATTAATATAAAAGGTCAGAAGTTATGTTAACGGTATTTTATAAATATCCTGAGTAAAGTTAAGTAAAGTTAAGGTACAACGTACACTTATTAAAAAAAATATTTTTAACCCCCGACGCAAAAACGTGTTATAAGTTTGACGTGTCTGTGTGTGTGTCTGTCTGTCCCATCGTAGCTCCCAAACGGATGAACCAATTTAGTTTTTTTGTTTTTGTTTTAAAGGTGTCTTAGCTTTGTTTGATCAAAATCGGTTCAGCCGTTCAGAGTTAGGGGGTTCTTTTAATTTTTACAAAATTAATTACTTGTTATCGAGCACTTTTCTCAAACTTGCTGCGATATTCATACATTTTATTCCAGATAAATCGTCCTTGCTGACCTAGGCCGGCAATGTAAGTATGAAAATCCGTATCTGTCGCGTCATCACAAAAGCAATTTCACCACCTATTGCATAATAATGTAGAGTGCTACAAGGATTATTTGGCACGTCTTGTGCCCGCTGTTGTGGCGCTGTTTGATATTAGATTACAAGATGGCGGTGTTAGTTCGATTCGACCAAGAGCCAAATAATCCTTGTAGCGCTGTAAGTATATTTAATCTTTGATAAAATGCCGGTAAAGTTGGAACTTGGAAGACAGACAGCAAAGCTAATTATTTACCCCCCCCCCCCCTATCCCCCCCCCCCGTGTATTTAAAGATGGAAGTAAAAGTTAAATGATTCACATTTTTCTTTAATTTTTATCACAAGTTGTGTATTTAGCACTAAGCTATATTTATGTGAAAGGACAATAATTGAAATTTATAGTAATGCGATATAAATACATACATACATACATACATATATAGACACACGCCTTTTTACCCGAAGTGGTAGGCAGAGCCCCAATTTGGCCTCTTTTCACAGTGGGATGCACCGTCGTGGAATATAGACGTGACAAGTGGAGAGCTCATCGCCTGACTACTACCTACATGAAGACTGGTAATTAACCCTTTGTTTCTAAATTTCCCAATGTTTTTTTGCTGTTAGTCTTTCTAAAATAAATAATTTGATTATTGGGCACGGGGGAGATAGTAACTATTATTCAATCTGTGACGCGGGGGTAACAAATTAGCTTTGCCGTGTGTACCTGCGAGTTTTATACACGAAGCTCAGATTTCTAGCAAGTTTGATGTATCACTCGTAAAATACGTCGAGACATTGCTTACGATATCACAGTTTTACTATCTATAAAATTGAGTGTTTGCAGTGAGGCACAGCGTACATTATACCTGCATTGCAGAAGGAAAACTTCATCCATCGCTTTGGAGACCGCTACATTCATTCTACTCCGGAGCCTAGTCTTTTCAATATTCCTGTACGGTGCAGAAACCTGGACTTTTAGTAGTAGTAGAGCTTTTTTGTGAAAGAGTTCGTCCGGGGAAGTACTACCACCATACCAAGAGGAAAGTCGGAGTGGGATTGAGGGTCGTGAAGTTGGACTCTCGTCATAATGTGGGCTTTAGCTCATTTATGGTGAGGGTCCCTACGGAGGATCTGAAGATCTACTTGAGCCCTGACTTCTGGCCGAAAGGGGTGAAGTTCCGGCGGTTCAAGGGCCGTCTGTCACGTGATCCCCCGGGCCGCGACGCGTCGGCGATCACACGTGTGTTAGATTAAGTGATAAATATATTTAATTATGTATGTTAGTTGTAAGGTATATATTACTATGGGCCTTTGTCTAGGTACAATGTACATTTTTCACTGTTGCCTGAAATAAATATATTGTATTGTATTGTATACCTATTTCTGCCGCAAAGCAGTAGTGGTCGCATTGCTGTGTTCCGGTTCGAAGGGTATGGATGCCGGTGAAATTACAGGCACATGAGACTTTTTATCTTTATGTCTCAGGGTGGCGGGCGCAGTGCAATGCCACATAGGGCGCGTCCTAGGTAGACGTGACCTATGAGGTAATGCACTGTTCATAGGCAGAGGTTACCGCCTAACACCAGGTGGGCCATCTGCTTGTTCCGTCATTCAGTAGTATAAAAAAAAAAAAAAAAAAAAGGTGGGCCATCTGATTGTTCAGTAATTCAAGTAGTATAAAAAAAAAACTCTCAAGGCGAATCGCAGACGTGTAGACCTTTTAGGAAGTGGTGTTGGAGACGGATGCTGCAAATCTCCTGGACAGCCCGCAGGACGAACGTTTCAATACTCAAGGATACTCCCTTTTTGGCCTTATTGTTGTGTATTTTGTTATTTGGACTATATATGTATATTGTAACGCTGTTGGTTTACCGCAATAAAATAAAACTCAAGATAACTACTAGGCTTTCCTCCATCTGCCTCCAGCGAGTCCAAGAGTATTTTGGTCATATAGCACGGAAAGGCAGTGACAACCTAGAGAAGCTGATTATTACTGGAAAATTTGAGGGAAAGAGGCCACGAGGCCATAGCCCGTTACGTTTGTCAGACCAGATCCGCACCACTCTCGATTCAAAACTCCACGAAGCCGTGCAGCTCGCTGGCAACAGATCTCACTGGCGCAGCATCGTCCGGCAGAAGGTGATCACGACCCTCAGCTTTGAGCAAAACGACGCAAGGAGCACATACATTCTTGATCATCAGGTAGTCCACTGCAGGATGTAGGCAACTCCCAATAGTCATCACCTGATGCTCCTATTTTTTCTTGCTATTTTAAAAGCCTTTGCGATACGTTCGTTCGCCTTTCCGATTGAAAAATATTTTTCAAGCACTTGTTGACATTCGATTGAGCCGAAATTCGGCATATTCGTCGAGTTCTGATGACTATACAATATTATGGTGACAGCGAGCTGATCTGATGATGGAGACGGAAGGTGGAAAACGGAACTCTTCTATTATTAATAGTAGCCTGGCAGTGTTTGGGCTAATTTTAATCAGCTTATGGTTCCGACCTAATTACATAAAAGCTTGTTTTGAAATACTTAGTAGTTTATAACCATACGAACCCTCTGATATCCTCCATCCCCGACTACCCCACAGAGCCTCCCTATGACCAGTCCCTCCGTAGACCAAGACACGTTCTTGGTGATCCCGATGACCCTATCACTGCCGCTAATGCGGTAGTGACGTCATCCAGTCAAGACAGAGAAAACACTACACCCTTACACCGACCTCGCCGGCGAGGTCGAAGAACCTAAGTACCTTCTGTACCTTCGCCTAAACCGTTACAAGCATGTTCCGGGGCGTTCTGTTCGATCCTCCCAACCTGGCAACAGCCCAAGCCGAGGTTCGTACCTAGTGGTGCCCTTGTGCTCGTTGCCCCAACCTAACTTTACAGGTTGAGCGCCCTCTGCGCTCACCAAAAGCCCGGTAAAGCAGTCATGGCCCCAGGCGGTCAACTGCATTAAAATCCATTCGAAAAAAAGAAAAAAAAACCTTAGTAGTTTATGAAACTGTCACATAAAAGGGGTTAATAAAACAAGAGTGTTTGAATACCTAGTTTGTGCAGTTTCATACACTACTTTATCTACACTCATATAATAAAACTGTTACTTGACCAACGAAAGAATATGAAAAACAATTACGTAAATAAAAGGCGTAAAAACTAAGCAAAAGAAAAGACACGATTATACCGCGCATACCATGTAGTGCGCCTGTGCGCGTAACATGGACGGGCCTTAGGGAACGATAGTTTTGAAGCTTCTAAACAGACCTAGCTAGTATACTTCGCTTCAGTCAGTCTTTGTCACGGCAACGAGTGACAGCTATGCTGAAAAATACCAAAATTAGATACCTTGGTAATACAATGCCTTCCTGTGCTTTTCTGCAAGTGCAAACAACACAAGAAATACAAATAAAGCTTCAGGCATCGCATTTAATTCGTAAGTAAAGGGTTTGTAATATAATTTTCATCAATTGATAAAAAACTTATAAATCGTCGTGTGGTAGGAAAACTACATAACTAACACATTTTGCGAAATCGACTTTATTGCATGGTTATGATGGCCCATACATGTCGATGGACACGTCTTGCTCTAGAGGACGAGCGACAAGGAGGACTACGCCCCAGGACATTATCTCAATGTTCCCCACTCTGAATGAAAGTTAACAGACACAAGTTTATACTCGTAGATAGTTTTAATTTTAGTCGACATACCTTTTTCTTTTTGATACTTAGAATTATTGTGTTCCAAAATTTTTTTTCATTTTGTTGATTTTATAAGCATTAGTCGTATGATAAGTTTGTTATGTCACTTACTTTGAATTTATAAGTCTGCTAAAATAATGTAGGTGTTTCAGTAGTTTTCTAATATTCAGTCTTGATAAAAAGAAATGATTATAAGTTGGTTTTATTTTAAAATGTATTTTAATATTATATAAATCTATACCCATGGATAGGATTGTCATATTAAAATAAGTAAATAATAGATCATTTCAATTATTCAAATCTTTGGCGAGGGAAAAATACATAGTAGTTTTTTTATTTTTTTCTCTTAATCAAAAGAACTAAAATGTATTATCATTAAATTCGAAAATAGATACAGTACCAATCTATAACATATCAAAACACGGACTGAAAAATTAGTTACGATAAAAAAGTTATTGCCATTTTTGACGCAATAAAACAGTAAATCGCGATTTCTCGCGATGTTGGTTTTGTTGTTGTTATTACTTATTTAGTTTTCCAACTACAGCGACGAAATATTTGACAAGACTTCACGCATGACGGATGGTCCGGTACAGACTGCAAAAAAATCTGATGCCTAAGGGGTATCGTATTGATTTAGAATTGTAATTTGCATTATTTACGTCCAAACATTGCTAAGCACGTCGCTTTAGGTAATTGCATATAATATGAAATGGCATGTTAATTAACCTTATAGCTTTCAAAAAAAAAATAAGGTAAACAAAAATGGATAGAAGTCATAAGACGAGCAAGAACGGACGACTTTTGGAAGTGGAATACATTTTCCCGTATTTTCTCTGATCATTTTCTACACAATGAATTCTATACGCCAAAAAACGGTTAGTAGTAGTAGAGCTTTTTTGTGAAAGAGTTCGTCCGGGGAAGTACTACCACCATACCTGTTTCTGCCGCAAAGCAGTAGTGCTCGCATTGCTGTGTTCCGGTTTGAAGGGTAAGGGTGCCGATGAAATTACGGCCACATGGGACTTTTCATCTTTATGTTTCAGGGTGGCGGGCGCAGTGGAATGCCACATAGGGCGCGTCCTAGGTGGACGTAACCTGAGGTAATGCACTGTTCATGGGCAGAGGGTACCACTTAACATCAGGTGGGCCATCTTCTTGATCTGTCATTCCAAGTAGTATAAAAAAACTCATTGTGCAAAATTCTTAAAACTGCACTCTGCAGTTTCTTAAATACTGGAATTTTTATACATTTATGTTTCCGTACGATTTTTATGATATTTTCTTAGTTTATTGAGTGATGAAAAATATATTTTTCACAAATTGATTGAGCTGAAGACCTTAGGTGGACTTGCTTTTCTATTGATTTATATTGTGTATGTTTGAGAGCTATAAAATAGATACGTAACTACATAAAACAGAAGGGAACCATGTATTTTTTTAAAAGTTTCATTCAATAATTGCATTTTTTTCGGCGATTTTTTGTACTATAAACCTACTGAAATAACTTTAGAAAACACATTGCATCTGTTAAAGTATTGTATTAAAAAAATACAGTTTTTAAGAAGTTCAATAATATAATTTCACCTAGTTTATTTAAAAGACCGCCAGGAGTGGCGCTATAGAAAAGAGGCCTTTACTCAGCAGTGGCTGGATAGATAGATAGATAGATAGATAGTTTATTTGTTGACCGTACCCTAAATCCGAATTGTCTTATTTTTCACGGACGTTTTGTATGGGTAAGGCCAGTCCATTTATTTTACTTTGGTCGAAGCGCGTAACCACAGCCACTATCTAATATATAAAAGGCAATGTCCTGACTGACTGACTGACTGACTGACTGACTGACCGAGGTCCAACGCACAGCCTAAACCGCTGGTTGTAGAGACTTGAAATTAACAGGGTGTGTTCGTCTCGATGCGTAGGGTTGTACTAAGAAAGAAATTTTGAAAATTCGCATGCTATGGGGTTCAAAATGCGGTTCTAAATAAAAACAAAAATGCTCTGTATTTCGGAAACCGTTAGTAGTAGAACCATGAAATTTTACAAGGAGATTCCTCAAATAAAATTAACAAACACGTATTTAAGCGATTCCTGAAATTTTCCTGAAAAATGGCAGGGGAACGTTTTCTTTGTACAAAAATAAAAAACTTTAGTTTTTGCAACGCACAGGCTAAACCGCGGGTCGTAGAGACTTGAAATTTGGAGAGTGTAGTCCTTTTAGGGTTTAAAAGTGTACTTAAAAAGGAATTTGGAAAACTCGCTCCCTTAGGGGTCCATAAAGGGCTTTTAATGTGTACACTTTGCGTTTTGCAGCGCACAGCCTAAACCGCTGGACCTAGATACATGAAATTTGGAGGATGTATTCATTTTTAAGTGTAGGGGTATAAGGATTTTGGAAAATTCACCATGTAAGGGGTCCAAAACGGCTTTTAATGTAAAACTAAAATGCTTCGTATTTCGGAAACCGTTAGTAGTAGATACTTGAAAATTCACAGGTAGATTCCTTATATAAAAATAGAAAAAAATATGTTTCAGCAGTACTTGAAATTTTGCTGAAAAAAGCCACGGGAACGTTTTGTTTGTAAATAAATACACTTTACGTTTTAGCTAGATTTCAGCGTATTTTGACGATTTAAAAGTTAGTTTCACAGTATAGTAATAGAGATCAAAATATTTTCAGGACCTCAAGGTTCAAATGGGACCCCTAAATTGAAAAACTTGAGTATTGTGTCGTGTCAAAGGTCGTTTCACGGTGTTGTTGTTGAAATCAAAATATTTTCAGGACCTCAAGGTTCAAATGGGACCCCTAAATTGAAAAACTTGAGTATTGTGTCGTTTCAAAGGTCGTTTCACGGTGTCGTTGTTGAAATCAAAATACTTTCAGGACCTCAAGGTTCAAATGGGACCCATAAATTGAAAAACTTGAGTTTGGTGTCGTTTCAAAGGTCGTTTCACGGTGTCGTTGTTGAAATCAAAATATTTTCAGGACCTCAGGGATAAAATGGGACCCCTAAATTGAAAAACTTGAGTATGGTTTCAAAGGTTGTTTCACGGAGTCATTGTTGAGATCGAAATATTTTAAAAACCTTAGGGTTAAATGGGACCCCTAAATTGAAATACTTGAGTATGGTTTCAAAGGTTGTTTCACGGTGTCATTGTTGAGATCGAAATATTTTAAGGACCTCAGGGATAAAATGGGACCCCTAAATTGAAAAACTTGAGTATGGTTTCAAAGGTTGTTTCACGGTGTCATTGTTGAGATCGAAATATTTTAAGGACCTCAGGGTTAAATGGGACCCCTAAATTGAAAAACTTAAGTTCGGTGTCGTTTCAAAGGTCGTTTCACAGTGTCGTTGTTAAGATTAAAATATTTTCAGAAAATAAAGGGTAAAATGTGACCCCTAAATTGAAAAACTTGAGTGTGGTGTTGTTTCAAAAGTCATTTCTCGGGGTGGTTGTTGATGTTTAAGTTGTTGTCTGCACGCCGCGCCGGAGATGTTTTCAAACTACGCGCTGACGAAGTCGCGCGCGTGTCATCTAGTTGAATATATAGAAAAGAGTATGAATCCTACTTTATCTGGCCGTACTGTATTATAATGGAAAAAAAGTTATTTTATAACATTATTTATTTGATTATATATCCAGCCCATTTTTTTTTAATTCTCTAAGCATTATCTTGGTAAAGAAAAAGTGTTATAATATGATTCTATTATTAAATTTCGGTATTGTGTATATAAAGTATGCCACTATTTTTTTTTTCATTCTCCAAGCATTATTAGATATAAAGAAAAAGTGTAATAATATGATTCTATTATTAAATTTCGGTATTGATATAAAGTATGCCAATATAAACTCGCTTTAAGTTTATAATTCGAATTTTACGTTATGAGAGTAGGTTTATTATAAACATAACTTTCCGTACTGACTACACAATGGCTGCTTTATAAGACCTGACAATACTTTTTACAGTTTATTCTACTTTGAGACAACTGCAATTCGTAAAGGATAATATTGGCGCGATATCCACTGCAACGAGTTTCGGGTTTCAGTTGGATTCTGCGGCGGAACTGGCTTGGAAAAGCTGAAGTTTCAATTAAAATACTTCTTCTTGACGAAGTGTAAAGTACGCCTTACTTGGAAATATCGACTCGCGAAGTATCGCAGTGGTTTGAGATTTTTTTAAGATGGTTTTTGACAAAGACTTCAATCATCCCACTATTATATAATAAATATAATAAATGTTTAGTAGTAGTAGAGCTTTTATGTAAAAGAGTTCGTCCGGGGAAGTACTAACAACATACTTATTTCTGCCGCAAAGCAGTACCTAGTGCTCGCATTGCTGTGTTCCGGTTTGAAGGGCAAGGGTGCCGGTGAAATAACAGGCACATGAGACTTTCATCTTTATGTCTCAGGGTGGCGGGTGCAGTGCAATGCCACGTAGGGTGTATCCTAGGTGGACGTGACCTATGAGGTCACGCGTTGTTAAAGGCAGAGGTTACCGCTTAACATCAGGTGGGCCATCCGTATGGGGTTCCGTCATTAAAGAAGGTAGGTGTTTAAAAAAAAACGATGTATGGTTGTTTGTATGTTTGTTACTCAATCACGCTGAAACAGCTCAACCATTTTCGAAGAAATGTTGTACAGGGATAGTTTGAGTAAGAGGCTACTTTTTTATTTCAAATCAGCTCTTATTCTTTTACATATTATATCACAGAATGGCTAACAAACATTATAATTACACATAAGGCTAAGTAAAGGTTAGTTAGGTACAATATGTATATAAATTTATTTACAGAAAGAACTAATACTATTAGTTAGTTGGATGTTGGATCCAGTTTCTTTCCGAATTGCAACTTCTTTACGGTTGGATGCAGGGTGCTGTGCCCCTCATCACTGCCAGTTTGGTACTGCTTTTGATCAGCTTGGTCATCACGGGTTATCGTGCACCAGGGCTGCCGGTAGGATTTCCCGCCACGCTAGCCTTAATGATATCATTCGCCGGGCCCATTACCAGCGTTAACATTCCAGCCATTCTAGAACCGAATGGTCTGTTACGTGACGATGGTAAGCGGCCTGACGGCATGACTCTTGTTCCGTGGGAGATGGGTAGGCCTTTGGTGTGGGACGCGTTGATACCCTTGCGCCATCTCATCTGCCCGGGACATCAGTTAGGGCCGGTGCGGCGGCAGATTCCGCTGAGGACCTCAAAAGACGCAAATATGCAAGTCTTGACAGAGCTTACTTATTTGAGCCTTTCGGGGTCGAGACTCTGGGTCCGTGGGGAACCGGGGCCCTTCGCGTTTTCAAAATTCTTTCAGGGCATCTGGTCGAAGCGACGCGTGACCCGAGAGCTGGCTCTTATCTGGCTCAACGCATTAGTATTGCCATTCAGCGTGGCAATGCAGCCAGCATCTTAGGGACGCTTCCGTCTGGTAGTGATTTGGATCAGTTGAGCTACCTTTAGATCGCTTGCAGCGGTCTTCAGGTAGCACAACTATTTCATATGTATTTTGTACATACCTTGTATTTAATTTTCACTAGAAACGGGATATTTACCATGATTTTTGAGTTTTATATGTTCCCGATATTTCGGCACAGTTGCATGCGCCATGATCACGGGAGAACTGACTAAAGTCTTTGCGAGTAGATGTTATTGGCAGATATATCGATCTACCCTCTTTCTCACTCTTTTATTACGAACGATACCACTACCATCGGTTTCATTGTCACAATTCACACCAACTCGACACACAACACTAACGGTGTCCGGACGCGTAGCAGGTACCACACTTTTTTGATTCTTACACATTCTCACCACAGGCTTCCATACTCCAGATAATTGAAAACAATCTTCTGTGTTGAAGTTTCTGTACTTAGTAATCTCAATAGCCTCGTGTACCATTCTCGGTATGTAATGTCGCTCTGCCGAGATTACCTGCGGACTGTGTAGCTCGATCCAATGATTTGAGCCAGATTCCAAAAGGTGTTCTGCTATGGCTGACTTATGTATGTCCCTGTTCTTGACCTCCGTATGTGCTCCTTAACCCGACACGCTATCGTACGTTTCGTTTGGCCAATGTACGAACTCCCACAGTTACAATCAATTTTATACACCCCTGGCTTTTCAAGTGGAAAACTGTCTTTTGGTGAACGCAAGTAGTGCGATATCTTCTGGTGGTCGCTTTTCCATACAAACGTATTAGCACAAATATGGGCGAACAGGGTATAATTTTATACTGAAATGACTCTTGTTGGCTTTTATATTGGTCCTTATTTGCGTCAACACATATTTGGTTGAAGAAAACAGTGGATTAATAGCGAAAATAACATCGAAATTTTAGTTCATTTATGTCAGTGTGTGAGTGTACACTGACAGTGTCACACACATAGCCGCAGATTAGATAACAGTAACATGTCACTTACACGCGACGTTGTCAGCTCGTGACTTACGCCGGCTAAGCGCTGTTGCCGCTTCGATCTGTCATATCATAATTAGCTCGGATAGAAAATATTAGAAAAACAAACATTTAGGATTGGACATGTGTATGCGAATCAGCCAGACAGCCGGAGGCCGCAATGCATTGCAAGGTCTCTACATATGAACTTTGTATAAATAATGGGAGAAAATTAAATTACAAACAACTAGACAGAAATTACAGACAAATATAATATTATCTTAATTACGTAAAAATTAAATTAAATACTACTAGCTGATCATAATTACCTATATATTTACGCACAAGGTTTTTTGAACTGAGACCTCACGAATACACACGGTTTAGGTAGGTTACCTTATTTATTTCGAAAAAATATCTATGTACATCCACATGTGGTTCGAAAAGTTAGACCTTCAACGTCGTTAAAATTCCTAGAAACGGGAGGTCAACAAAGAATGTTATACACTGGTTGTTATTTTATAGAGTAGGTACCTACAAGTTTCAAGATTCATAAATTTTAGACTTTTCCCAGTATTTGTATCATAAAAGCTACAAACGTAAAAAAAACAGCGTTGTAGGATTAGTGGAAGTACCCTAGAGGTTTTGTTTTTTTACATTTTTGATTTACCCTAACATCTCAGAAACTAAAATAGTTTTGAAATGTCGAAGCGAGGAACTTTCATATGACACCACATTTGATCTGATATTCTCACTTTTTTTTACCTCCTCTTGGACCCCAATATCTCAACAACCCCCCGACCGATATAGCTCATAACCTTACCAACAAATTGTACCAATACTATCACCTCCCAATCAAATTTCATGAAGATCGGATTAACGGTTCGGAAGTTATGCTCGGACAAACATACATACATACATACATACAAATGCCAATTCTTCCAAGTTGAATCAGAGAACTCGCTTCGCTCATTCAATATTTAAAAAAAAAAACATAGTATTGCCTTGTTTCAGTCGAAGTCAGTTCTGTGTAGGTAGGTGAAACTACAATCTTCAAACAAATTCGTTGAAATGATTCCTAGGGGTCTTATTCATTATAATTGCGAGTTAGGGTCTTCGGAAGGTTCAGATATGCAGGCCCAGGGTGGGTATTGAACATTTTGCCTCCTGCTTAGAAGACAAGAGTTCATCTTACTATGACATGTTATGTCTGTTCGTGTATGTCACAGCCACTTTTTTCCGAAACTATAGGATCTATGCTGTTGAAACTTGGTAAGTAGGTGTATTCTGTGAACCGCATTCAGATTTTCACAAAAAAATAGAAAAAAACAAAAAAAAAATGGGGGTTCAGTTCTAAGTATTAGTACTTAGAACTGAAACTCAATTTTTTTTTTCATCAAACCCGTTGGTGTGGGGTATCTATGTATAGGTCTTCAAAAATGATATTGAGGTTTATAATATAACTTTTTTCTAAACTGAATAGTTTGCACGACAGACACTTCCAAAGTGGTAAAAAGTCCCCCCCCCCCCCCCCCCCCCCAACCCCGTAACTTCTAAAATAAGAGAATGATAAAACTAAAAAAAAAATGTACATTACCATGTAAACTTCCAACGAAAATTGGTTTGAACGAGATCTAGTTAGTAGTTTTTTTTTAATACGTCATAAATCGTAAACCATCCAAGAACTTTGATATTATGTTACTTGCTGCTACGGAACCCTTCATGGGCGACTCCGACTCGCACTTGGCACTTTTTTTTTTAATTTCCATAATATTATTTGCATGCAATGCATATCAGCCGGCCTAGCCAAAAGACATTCGCTTCGAAGCGATTCCATTCCTTTCTAGGCGCTAGTCCAGATGGTACGTTCCTAAGCACTAATTTATTACTAGTAGGTAATTGTGTTTATACTGTACTAGCCATTTCACCGCAGCTTGGCAAACAAACAAACAAACAAAACAACAAAGTTTACATATTTACAGGGAATTAATTTTGTAAAACTTAAAAAAAAACCGAACGAAATAAAACGGCTGAACCGATTTTGATCCAACAAAGCTAAGAACACTCCCGACAAATACACCTATCATACAAAAACAAAAAACGATTTCGGTTCATCCGTTCGGGAGCCACGTTGGGACATACAGACACACACACACACACACAGACACGTCAAACTTATAACACCCCTTCGTTTTTCGTCGGGGGTTAAAAAATACAAAATAATAGTGAAGATAAATAAAAAAGCATAAAAAAGATAAATATTTTATACATAGTGTAATACAAATTAACAATCTTTTTTTTTAAGGAGAATTAGCCTTTTTGAAATGCAATCCTTTCCCTCATTGTCTCGCAAGTCGCAAAGGCCTCGAAATTAAAAATAATATAATTAATTTTTATTGAATGGGTTATCCTCTCTTTTAACCCCCGACGAAAAACGAAGGGGTATTATAAGTTTGACGTGTCTGTGTGTGTGTGTGTCTGTCTGTCCCATCGTAGCTCCCAAACGGATGAACCGAAATCGTTTTTTTTTTGTTTGAAAGGTTTATTTTTCGGGAGTGTTCTTAGCTTTGTTTGATCAAAATCGGTTCAGCCGTTCAGCGTTGGGGTTTTTTTTTTAATTTTTACAAAATTAATTACTAACTCAACTATAATCTGGACCTCTTCAAGGCTAGAGTGAATAGGTGCCTTCTAGACCTTTGTGCTCCATCTTCGGCCGCATCGTCACTTACCAACAGGTGAGATCGTGCACAAACAAAGGTCTATCAATGTTAAAAAAAAAAAAAAAAAAAAAAACTTGTTGAAAATAGGGTCAACTGCGGATTTCCTCAATGAAGAATTGTTACTTCGTCGGCTTTATTTCTCAAACTCAAGACATCACAATAATGGAAATGGAGCGCGACGAATTATTCCCATTTGTCACACTGATCTGTCCCCCCTAAGGTGACAGTTAGAACAAAAAAGTTGGATCTGTCCCCCTGTTGCGTGATTGGGTGATGGCTGGTACATTTGCGTGTAATTTTAATTTTAATTTTAGATTATTGTATGGAACCCTTCGTGCTAGAGTCCGACTAGCACTTGGCAGTTTATTTTTTATTTTTTATGATACAAATTGGCAAACTAGCATACGGCCTGATGTGAAGTGGTCACCGTCGCTTATAGACACCGGCAACACCGGGGGTAATTGTCGATGCGCTGCCTACCCTGAAGGAATTTATGACCATTTTTCATGAAATAAAACATGGTTACGTACGACATGTACGACACGGGAAAACCTCAGATGGAAGCTCATTCCATAGTTTATAGGCACAGAATAAATAATAGTACTTTATGGGGAAGAAATGATCTCGAGAAACGAGTCGTTCGAGAAACCCAGGGTTCTATGATGTGCGGATGAACTTTGTCACGGTGCCGGGAAGAGCGATGGTAAAATCTCGATGCGAGGATGAGATCGGAAAGCTCGTCAGAACATTCCCCGTTGTAGAGGCGGTAGATCACGCAAAGAGATCCGATAGCTCTGCGTTGGCTAAGCGGTTCTAGAGTATCGGAGAGCTTGGGGTCACCGATGATGCTAATGGCTCTTCTCTGTAAGGAGTCAAAACGAAGCAGCTGGTACTTGGGTGCCCCGTGCCATAGATGGGAACAGTTTCTACGTGCGGCCTTACTTGTGCTTTGTAAAGCAATAGCCATTTATGCGGCGTAAAATAAAGTTTCTATGTGCATTATATTATGGGGGAGGCCTATGCCCAGCCGTGGACTTCAGTTGATCTAAACTGAATGATCTATCAATAAAAACTGAAAGTAAATAAATCTTTAGAAAAAAAAGCGGCCAAGTGCGAGTCGGACTCGCCCATGAAGAGTTCCGTAGCAGCAAGTAACATAACATAAAAGTTCTTGGATGGTTTACAACTTATGATATATTAAAAAAAACTACGTACTAGATCTCTTTCAAAACAATTTTCGTTGGAAGTTTACATGGTAATGTTCACCATTTTTTTTTGTTTAGTTTTATCATTCTCTCTCTCGCAAACTATTCAGTTTAGAAAAAAATGATATTAGAAACCTCAATATCATTTTCGAAGACTTATCCGTTGATACCCCACACAGGTTTGATGAAAAAAAAATGTGTTTCAGTTTTAAGTATGGGGAACCCCAAAAACTTATTGTTTTTTTCTATTTTTGTGTGAAAATTAGTTTCGGAAAAAAGTGGCTGTGACATACACGGACAGACAGACATACATGACGAATCCATAAGGGTTCCGTATTTTTTTTTTTCGGAACCCTGAAAAACTACTTCATAGCTAGGAATTTATACCCAATACAACATAAATACATACATAGACACACGCCTTTTTCCCCGAAAGAGTAAGCAGAGCCTCTCATGTGCCTCTTTTCACTGTGGGTTGCACCATCGTGGGAAATACACGTGACAAGTGGTGAGCTCATCGCCGCCATTGCTTCCCACGACTGACTCTGCTAATGCTTTCTTCCAGTATAATACATTCCTGAAATAAGCTAGCAGTCAGGAACTACAAGCTAACTACAAGTCCAGGTATAAGACTTAATAAAATTAGTGTGCTGATGAAAATGAGCCTAAGCACGGCCAGTTTACTATTATCCATCGAGGAGTTCCGCTGTCCACATTCCGTCTCCATCATCAGATCAGCTCGCTTTCACCATAGTATTGTACTGTCATCGGAACTAGATAGGTACGAGTATGCCAAATTTCAGCTCAATCGGATATCGCAGGAGACACCATTGTTGCCACCCGTGAAATATAGTAGTAGTAGAGCTTTTTTGTGTAAGAGTTCGTCCGGGGAAGTACTACCACCATACCTATTTCTGCCGCAAAGCAGTAGTCCTCGCATTGCTGTGTTCCGGTTTGAAGGGTAAGGGTGCCGGTGAAATTACAGGCACATGAGACGTTTCACCTTTATGTCTCAGGGTGGCGGGCGCAGTGCAATGCCACATAGGGCGCGTCCTAGGTGGACGTGACCTATGAGGTAATGCACTGTTCATAGGCAGAGGTTACCGCTTAACATCAGGTGGGCCATCAGCATGTTCCGTCATTCTAGTAGTATAAAAAACAAAAAACATTCTGAATGCAATGCTTGACTTGTTGCTGAAAATACCGAAATTGATATATGTGTGCCTATAATATTTGAGGAGTTCCCTCAATCTTCATGGATTCCATCATCAGAAAAACATTTTAATGAAAATGGCACCAATCTGGAAGTATATCATGTAATTTTTTTTCCTAATCGTTACGTAAATGGTATGAGGTAACAAACATAATAAAAAACTCTGGAATTGATAACCTCCTCCATTTTTTGAGGTCGGTTAAGAATCGAGTACCTACTTTTTGATTTGAAATAAGGACACACCACAACACTCACTTCACAAACATAATATTGGCTGAAGCAGAATCAGTGTATTTTGTAGATCATTACAAAAACATTTATAAAAAAAAAATAGTCTGGTATCGAACCCAGTACTGTGGGTTTAGTGTCGAGAGATCTAGTCACTGGTTCACAAAAAAAAAGTAAAAAAAAAATACAAAAAATATAGGCAGTATAGAATCGAACGCAGTAACGTGGGTTCAGAAGTTCTGAGTCGACAGTCCAAGCCGCTAGTCCAACTATTTTGAAATTCGCGCGCCGAAATTAGCTTATAGTTCTAATACAATAATATCCTTGACTGTGTGCGTGAGTAGGCTTTCATATTGCTCGGAATTTGCTCGGCACAAGTATGTTAAAACTAGAGACTAAAATAACCTGAAATATAGCTAGGTACATAGCAAATAAACCACCATTTGCGTGAACGTTAGTGTTATGACATAATATGCACATTTTAATTCATAAATACATAAAATACTTCAAAATTTGGCAACAGCGCCATCTATTGACGCTGTCGTGCCTAGCTGACCACGAGGAACAACCTTAAGGGAGTGAAGATGGTCTTTACGGAAAACTTTTGCAGGACTTTCGCAATTTTGTCCGTCACCCCCTTAAAATATGGAAGAAACGCTGGCCTACGTTCTACTCTGCATCTGTGGGGTCTTGGCCTATGTCGGGATGGTAATGACCGAAGTTTATATCCATTCTTACGCAACACATGCTGGACATGAGCTAGCTCACTTTCAATGTGATTCTCATCACACAGGTCAACTGCTCGGTTGGTGAGAGACGTTACCACTGAATTGAGCTGCCGAGGGTGGTGGTGCGAATCAGCATGAAGATATCGGTCCGTGTGTGTAGGTTTTCTGTTAACAGAGTGGCCTAACCCACCATCTTCTCGGACCTGTACCAATACGTCTAGGAAAGCCAAACGTCGATCACATTCCATCTCATACGTAAACCTCATCTTCGTATGTACTCCGTTAAGATGTGCCAAAAGTAGTTCTATTTCTTCATTCCTTCCTTCCAAAATACAGAAAATGTGCTCTGCTCTTAAAGTGTTGGAAAAGGGTTTGAATTTTGCCCCTACCACGAAACGCATCCCGTATGAAAAAGTGATCGGTAACGTAGAAGAAGTTATTCGTTATAATATGATACCTTTAGGTGACTCGGAGTGTCTAAGACAAGACATTGCTTTCATTCTACGTCATGCTAAACCACCTGAACCGAACATCACAGACGAAGAACTAGTCGCGTTAAGGGATTTGCGCCAGGATACAGACTTGATGATCCTGAAGGCGGATAAAGGGAATGCGACAGTGGTTATGGACGTCACACAATACGACGAGAAAATCCTTAGCTTGTTGGAAGATGGCAGTATATACAAACCGGTGAACTACAACCCGACAGCCCGAACACATCGTAGTACCCAGAAAATTATAAAGGAGAGCCTACATGCTATCGGAGAGGAAGTAACGAAATACCTGTTGCGTCCCAGAAATATCCAGCCACCTAAACTATATGGTCTACCAAAAGTGCATAAGCAGCATGCTCCGGTGAGACCCATCGTGAGTCAAATTGACTCACCGACTTATGAGTTAGCTAAGCATGTAGCAGGAGTACTGCAACAAACGGTGGGAAACACTTCTTCTTTCGTGAAGGATTCGCGTCACTTCATAGATATTCTGAAGCAGACAAAGGTGGATGACAGCGAGAAGATGGTGAGTTTCGATGTGGAATCCCTCTTCACAAACGTCCCCTTAGCTGACTGTATGAAGGTGATTGAGAAGAGCATACAGGAAAATGACATCCCTGCAGAGTACGCCAAGCTTGTGCATCATATACTCTCCACAAATTATTTTGTATACAAGGGAAATTAATATCTCCAAATAGATGAGGTAGCTATGGGAAGTCCAGTTGCTCCCGTAGTGGCAAATATTTGGATGGAGTATTTCGAGAATATGGCTATCTCGACTGCCCCCTTACCGATTAAATTGTGGAAGAGGTATGTTGATGACATTTTCTGTATTTTGGAAGGAAGGAATGAAGAAATAGAACTACTTTTGGCACATCTTAACGGAGTACATACGAAGATGAGGTTTACGTATGAGATGGAATGTGATCGACGTTTGGCTTTCCTAGACGTATTGGTACAGGTCCGAGAAGATGGTGGGTTAGGCCACTCTGTTTACAGAAAAACTACACACACGGACCGATATCTTCATGCTGATTCGCAGCACCACCCTCGGCAGCTCAATTCAGTGGTAACATCTCTCACCAACCGAGCAGTTGACCTGTGTGATGAGAATCACATTGAAAGTGAGCTAGCTCATGCCCAGCATGTGTTGGGTAAGAATGGATATAAACTTCGGTCATTACCATCCCGACATAGGCCAAGACCCCACAGATGCAGAGTAGAACGTAGGCCAGCGTTTCTGCCATATGTTAAGGGGGTGACGGACAAAATTGCGAAAGTCCTGCAAAAGTTTTCCGTAAAGACCATCTTCACTCCCTTAAAGAAGATATCGCACTACTTGCGTTCACCAAAAGACAGTTTTCCACTTGAAAAGCCAGGGGTGTATAAAATTGATTGTAGCTGTGGGAGTTCGTACATTGGCCAAACGAAACGTACGATAGCGTGTCGGGTTAAGGAGCACATACGAGCGGTCAAGAACAGGGACATACATAAGTCAGCCATAGCAGAACACCTTTTGGAATCTGGCTCAAATCATTGGATCGAGCTACACAGTCCGCAGGTAATCTCGACAGAGCGACATTACATACCGAGAATGGTATAAGAGGCAATTGAGATTACTAAGTACAGAAACTTCAATAGAGAAGATGGTTTTCAATTATCTGGAGTATGGAAGCCTGTGGTGAGAATGTGTAAGAATCAAAAAAGTGTGGTACCTGCTACGCGTCCGGACACCGTTAGTGTTGTGTGTCGAGTTGGTGTGAATTGTGACAATGAAACCGATGGTAGTGGTATCGTTCGTAATAAAAGAGTGAGAAAGAGGGTAGATCGATATATCTGCCAATAACATCTACTCGCAAAGACTTTAGTCAGTTCTCCCGTGATCATGGCGCATGCAACTGTGCCGAAATATCGGGAACATATAAAACTCAAAAATCATGGTAAATATCCCGTTTCTAGTGAAAATTATGTACATAACCATGATAGTTTCAAAAGTTATACCTTGTATTATTATTTCTGTAAATAAATGTATTCATTTACATGTTTATACTATTGTAAGGTATGTACAAAATACAATGATACAGTTGTGCTACCTGAAGACCGCTGCTAGCGATCCAAAGGTAGCTCAACTGATCCAAATCACTACCAGACGGAAGCGTCCCTAAGATGCTGGCTGCATTGCCACGGTTCACCACGAACCCAGAGTCTCGACCCCGAATAGCTCAAATAAGTAAGCTCTGTCGAGACTTGCATATTTGCGTCTTTTGAGGTCCTCAACGGAATCTGCCGCCGCACCGGCCCTAACTGATGTCCCGGACAGAAGCCCAATTCTCTTATTTATATTATAACCACCCTGCAAGTTTACCAAAACGAGATTGTATTGTAAATTGACTGAGAAATTGGTATTCTACTCCCTCATAACAACAATATAATCTACTTTCGGTTCTTGCGACCATATATTAGAGTAGGATAGTGCTATATAATAATTGTAAAGAGTGAAAGAGATAATTCTCAGAACTATGAAACATTCTAGTTACAGTCACATTTCAATATAGGTAATCACATTCTGCGTTGTATTGTCACGTGAGCAGAATACTATTTTTGACGTTTGTGACATCGATACTAGATCGTAACATGATCCGAACTTTAATTTGACTATTTTTTATTACGAGAATTGGGCTTGATGAGATGGCGCAAGGTTAGGTACAATTAACGTACAATAAAACTAACAGATACTCGTATAATTATGGCAATAGTACACAGTCCGTTTTCACGATCCGTTGGAGGGAGAAAGAGAATAAAAAGCGCGTTATGACGGTCACGGTGATTAAGTACCGGAGAGAAGCGTTTGCTCAGCGATTGAATGGTTCGAGCGGGGGCCACGAAAACAAAAAAAACATCATGAATAAAAAAAGCGGAATATAGATGTAAGTAGAACTTGCTCCCAGAGAGTTACGTAGAAACTTCTGTAATTATATATGACATAAATCAAATCACAAACAAATTCAAATTGTCTACAAAGAACAAATATTTT
This sequence comes from Operophtera brumata, assembly GCA_932527175.1. Taxonomy (NCBI): domain Eukaryota; kingdom Metazoa; phylum Arthropoda; class Insecta; order Lepidoptera; family Geometridae; genus Operophtera; species Operophtera brumata. The sequence goes on along the minus strand of OW052226.1, from coordinate 42,254,254 downwards.
CAAACACATGCAAATATGTAATTTGCTTTATAAACACGGCCAGTCTACTATTATCCGTCCAGGAGTTCCGTTGTCCACCTCTCAATTTCGATCACTAATACCTGTTATAAAATTGTATTAGGGATAAATTCCTAGCTTCGAAGTCAGGTTTTTTCGTAAATTTGTATGTACCTACTATCATCACTATCACGGTGACCGCTCAGGCTTAAGGGTTAAAGAAACCAAGCGTTTTTCATCACCGCAAACGGCTGTCAAGATTCAAATAGGCTTTTTTAAACTTATTTTTAGCAAAATCTACACAGTTTAAGACAACAACAAATATATAATAGTAATCTTCATCATATTTCCAAGGGTATGATGGAGCCCAAAAGACGATTTCGATAAATTTTCTTGATAAAAAAAAAATCGTATACTTACCTATACAATGAGCTTATAATGTAAATATCTTTATTTTCTATCAGCGTACATTGCTAAAATAAATAAGAGTAACAAATAATATTATTTTAGAGGGCATGGTCGATTTATATTTTCGATTACGCAGCAAATATTTGTTTTCGTGATTTTCGTTCAGTTTTCGTAGCATGAGCGCTGTTCTGTTACTTTCTAACCTGAACTTTACTGAGTTAGACAGTGACGGAATTTAGCTTTTGTCTGTCTCGGAATTTAGCTCTTGTTGCCGTGTGAAAAGCCGTATCTTTTGAAAAATGCTTGAATTTTTTACACCTCCAAGAGACCGTAGACCTTAAATTGAATACCTGTAGAGGTTCCCTTCCTTAGTAGTCCTTCCATAGTCTACTGGTGGAACTAAATCCAAATTCAAAAGAACATAGAACCAGTGAGGGTTCATCGGAAACAAAACCTCAACAACGCGAGGTGACTCCACGAAGCCTGCGAAGACCCCCTGAAACTTCTGTACTTCTGGACGGGGTTTCTAGATCTAGCTAGTAAGACTCGCATTACATTATGACGACCGCCAGGACCGTGGTGTGTCGGACCGCTCCATTTCCTCCAGTGGATGTCGCAAAAGCCGACTAAGAGACTTTGATACCAGAAGCCCAATTCTCTTAATAACAAGTTATTAATTTTGTCAAAATTAAAAAAACCCCCAACGCTGAACGGCTGAACCGATTTTGATCAAACAAAGCTAAGAACAGTCCCGACAAATACACCTTTCAAACAAAAACAAAAAACTAAATCGGTTCATCCGTTCGGGAGCTACGATGGGACAGACAGACAGACAGACACACGCACACACACACACACAGACACGTCAAACTTATAACACCACTTCGTTTTTCGTCGGGGTTTAAAAAATAGTCAAATTAAAGTTCTAATCATGTTACAATCTGGTGTCGATGTCACAAACGTCTTAAGTGGTATTCTGCTCCAACGCGGAATGTGATTATATCGAAATGTGAATGTAACTTGAATGTTTAAAAGTTCAAAGAATTCACTCTTTACAATTATTATATAGCACTATCCTACTCTAATAAATGGTCGCAAGAATCGAAAGTACAGTCCGAGCAGTATAACTTGGCGTGACTTGTGTCCCCCGTTGTGGCGCTGTTTGATACAGAATATGATGATTATAGATTTAGTTCCTCAAAAGCGCCACGTGCCAAATGATAATTGCATCACTTTTGATTATATTATTGTTGATAAGAGGGAGCAGAATACGATTTTTTCAGTCAATTCACAATACAGTCTCGATTCGGTCAACTTTCAGTATGGTTCTAAAATAAATCAGAGATAATAAGCAGCAACATTCACCAGAGTTATCATCACCAATCCGCCTGCCGAGCGTGCGGTGACTACGGTAAATTCTGCCATTGCATTCTATGGTGGAGGCCTCGACCAACAGTGGACGGCTAAAAACATTACCAGTATGGGTGGATGGGGTTCGTTGAGTGTTACGGAGTCTGCGAAAACGCTATGTTCATAGCCGCACAGCTACAGGCCATTCAGTGTTGTACAAATGCTCTCGCCTATTTCCGCGAGAAAATATAAGTTCAACTGTATTCTCAATGGCCCTGACCTTATTGGGACACTCTTTAGGGTGCTAATGTTGTTGTCAATATATCACAATATGTATTTCAGCTATCCTACAGAGAATCAAAGTTCTTAAGGCGTATACAGCAGCTAATTGGTCTTATTTGCCTCAAAAAGGAGTCAATGTTATGTGCTGAAAAAAATATATGTCTTTCATTGACCTTTCATCTGTAAAGTGAACGTACAAAAAATGTTCTACAAGTTCATTAAACATGTGACTAAAATTTAACACAGTACAGATGTTTTCGACTTAAAATTCAATTAAACTTCTGCGTACTTCAAGTGTTTCCATAGCCTTATCGATGTACTTTGCATTTTGTCATAACACCAAACACCATTGCACCGATCACGTGTGAACTACATACATAGACAGTTGTCGTTGGTGTCACGCATTCGATTTTGACAACGATAAATTGGCAGTCATTTTATCACGACATCTACCCTGTCCATACGCTAGTAATATGCATGGCCATAGTTCAGAAGATTTAGCAAGCTGAAGTGGCAGTGGGCCGGTTATGTCTGCCGAAGAACCGATAAGCGAGTTGTTGACTGGCAGCAACTGAGTGGGGAGAGCCGACGACCAGGCTCAGTGGGTGCGCCATGGCAGAGAATTAATATCCAACTATGTTTCCAACTAAGAGTTTGTCCGGGGAAGTACAACCACCATACCTATTTCTGCCGCAAAGCAGTAGTGTTCGCATTACTGTGTTCTGGTTTGAAGGGTATGGGTGCCGGTAAAATTATAGGCACATGAGACTTTCCATCTTTATGTCTCAGGGTGACGGATGCAGTGCAGTGCCATATAGGGCGCGTACTTGGTGGCGTGACCTATGAGATAATGCACTGTTTATACCGCTTAACATCAGGTGGGTCATCTGCTTGTTCCGTCAACTAAAGTGGCATAATTTTTTATTTTTTGAGAAAATTATGTTCATTTCAATTTAAAGGACTGCGAACGAAGGTTCTAGTTCGGAAGAACTGTCACCATACCTATTTCTGCCGCAAAGCAGTAGTGCTCGCATTCTTGCGTTTTCAGGGTGGCGGTATATAGGGTAAAATTGGTGGTTTATAGGGAAAAATTACAGGCACGTGTGACTTTCATCTTTATGTCCCAGGGTGACGTGCGCAGTAGGTACAATGCCACGCAGGGCGTGTCCTAGGTGGACAGGACGTGGCCCATAACGTTAATATAAGGTGGGCCTTCTGTTTCTTCTGTTTGTAACAGAATTCAAAAAAGTAAAGCATCGATTTCCTTGAGATAAAACAATTTTAGAGCCAACTTTTCAAGAGCACTGACCCTAATTTTCTTTTGAAACATTCTTAAAATAGTCATTTAACAGTAAAACAAATTAAATAAGACATTAATCTAACCCGTTTACTGGCGCTCACCGCAGCGCGCGGCGAACTTAAACGTTTTCCTATTAATAAGAAAACTTCAGGAGATCTACTATAAAACCACTTGCGTTCGAAAATATTTTGAATAGAATAGTATAGAATAGAATAGAATATAATTATTTTTATTTGAAACAACACAGATATAAGCAAAATAAAACATGAAAATACACAAAATGATAGTCAGATTTGCTGTTTTTTGACACGGAACTGGGCCCCAATTACGCTCATTTTAATTTAAAGGTTAACCAAAATTGTTACGGTATGGTCATTTTGTATCGCACTAGTCGTTTGAACGTACACGGTTTAGTTTTTTTGTGGATTCGAACTTTACCTACGTTTGGATTGAGTTTTTTTTTACTACGGTTTAATTAGAATAATTGCCAAGCTAAAATTGAGATAAATTAATACAGATAGTGACAACTTGTGCATCGTGTTGCACAACAACAAACAAAAAAACTTCAATTCTCAGGCCTATTCGAGCAGGGACCGACCTTTGTGCTTCATCTTCGGCCACATCGTCACTTACCAACAGGTGAGATCGTGGTCAAACAAAGGTCTATCAATGTTAAAAAAAAAAAAAAAAAAAAGGGATTTGCTAGAATTGGCCTGAGAATTGAATTACTCCTGAGTTAAAAGTGCAGTTTTTGAGATATCACAATTATCATTAGTCATTAGTGAACATTTCACTTATGATTTTTATATACTTTCTTAGTGAAATATAAAAATAAAAAAATTAATAACGAAACTTGAATGTCAGTTTTAACGCACTAGCCTCGCTTAGCCAGGCTTAGTAGTTTAAACCAAAACCAACCTTTTTACGTTCAAAATAAGCGCGCTTAGGCCATTTGCCCTAACATTTTGCTACTTCCCTTCATTTTCAGAGTAGCACTCGCTTATTTGTCAGAAGAAGTAAGTTAACGGGTTGTGGTCTCTGTAATTATTTTCTTTGAGAACTCTTTAAGTGAATTATCTTTCTAAATGTATTTTAAATTACTTGGTGCTCGCATTGTCTTGGTATCATTTAAAACACTTTTTGCATTTATTATATCTACGATACTGCACTTAAAAACTATATGCCTAAGTATGATTATATACATATTCATAGATTGTGGCTCCTGGATCACACTTTCTACTCGATAAACGAGTTGTACGAGCTGCCGATTTGTTCTTAATAAGTTATAATGTTTTTAAAGTATAATATTAATGATTAAATTAATAGTAATTAATTTTTATATTTTAATGATTTATAATATGGTTATTCTTTGAATTCCATATTCCTTATTCTACTACCTGACTTGTAACTTGGCGTTATGAATAAAGATATTGTATTGTATTGTCGAAAAACATTCGCCTGTGACGCAGGAGGCTGCAGGTTCGATTCCCGCATTGGAACATACATTTGTACGACCTGCAGATATTTGTTCAGGGTGTTCTGGGTATTTACTATGTATAATAAAAAATATCTATCTATGTAATGTATTGCATTAAGTATATCAGTTATCTAGTACCTATAACACAAGCTCTGCTTAGCTTGGGGCTAGATAATGTTGTGTGAACTGTCCAGCATTATTTATTTATTCTCCATTACATCAGGGGTAAATAGTCTCAGGGCACTATCGTGGAGCGTGGGATATTTTCACAATAGATTCTATCACAAAATCGGCATCGTTACCGCCACGGGGTTTTAATTAAACGAGGCGATTTTCCCGAATATTCCCAAAATTCACGAATTCTCATCAAAGCTTGTCTTGCGAGTCTCTGAGCAATTAATTGTTTGTGCAAACGTCCGATGAACAGTTGGTCGGCTGTTTAGTTTGACAAATCCGCTCCGTTAATTGGAGACGCGATCGCTTTGGAAGGTAGCGGAGTGGCGAGCTGAGTGCCACCAGGCGCGGGCAGCTGGGAATTGGAATTGGAATTAGGAGGGTGCCCGGAGCCCTCACTCCGACCACACGCGAGCCCAGCGACATGACTCTCTTCCACCACGAAAACGCGACAAAACTCGTCTTCGAGGCGAAAGAGAGAAACACTTCCTTCCTGGCCATCAATACTGTACGCGCTGGGAACTGATCAACGTTACGAGGTTTATCTAGCCCTAAGCTAAGCAGAGCTTGTGTTATGGGTACTAGATAACAAGCTCTGCTTAGCTTGGGGCTAGATAATGTTGTGTGAACTGTCCAGCATTATTTATTATTATTATTTATTATTATAACTGATATACTTAGTACAATAAAATACATAGATAGATATTTTGTATTAAACATGGAAAATTCCCAAAACACCCGGAACAAATATCTGCAGATCGAACAAATATTTGTTCCGAGGCGGGAATTGAATCCGCAACCTCCTGCGTCGCAGGCTAACCTTCGTCCGCCGCGCCACATATGACGATGTTGAAGTTTCTTGGAAAGCAGAAATAAGAACATATATTTTTAACTTCTTGAATGACTGAACAAGCATTTGGCCCATCTGATGTTAAGCAGTAACCTCTGTCTTTAACAATGTATTACCACATAGGTCACGCCCACCAAGGAGTTAGGACGCACCCTATGTGGCATTGCACTGCGCCCGCCACCCTGAGACATAATGATGAAAAGTGCCTGTAATTCCACCGGCAGCCATACCCTTCAAACAGTCAAACAGGAATGCTTGCATTACTGCTTTGCGGCAGAAATAGGTAGGTAGTACTTCCCCAGACGAACTCTTCACGGACTGAAGCCCAATTCTCTTATTTATTTTAAAGGCACACTGCATGTTGACCGAATCGAGATTGTATTGTGAATTGACTGAAATATTGGTATTCTGCTCCCTCATAATAACAGTATTATCTACTTTCTATCTTGCGACCATATATTAGAGTAGGATAGTGCTATATAATAATTGTAAAGAGTGAAAGAGAGAATTCTCAGAACTGTTACAGTCACATTTCGATATAATCACATTCCGCGTTGTATTGTGAGGTGAGCAGAATACCATTTTTGACGTTTGTGACATCAACACTAGATCGTAATATGATCCGAACTTTAATTTGACTATTTTTTATTACGAGAATTGGGTTTCTGATCTCAACCGCTTGCGCTTATCAACAGACGACGACCCTTAACAAGCGGTAAGGCCTCCTCAAACAGTAATTTGCGTTATACCAGCATTATAATAGGTATTGAATAGAGTTGTTTCATTTTATTTGCAGTACCCGGGGTTGAGGTTATATAGGGTGACAATTAGCGCCTCTAGTCGCGCACTTTCAAACTTTGGATCGCTTTCAATCGATCTTACAGCCAGTTTAATGGTCGGTTTCGAGGTCTAATCATAAATTAATCTAAAGGGTCCCGATCAGCAATCAAAAATATTTGATTGGGACGTATTTAGGCCTATAATACGTAGCTTATTTATTAACCTTCCATCCATCCTCTCCCGTGGATGTCTTAATAGCCGACTGCCTCTTCACTTCAGAATTCAATGGTAATATTATTAGTGAGTATATTCTCACCACTGTTGGCTGTAGGGTAGGCAGAGACAGCATCAACAATGCTGTTACACCTGTCTCTCTCACCCACCCTCATGAAATCTGTAGGTACCAACCCTCACAGGAAGGTATCACCATAAATTATCGTTGCGGTTTTCTCTCCAGACCTGTATGAGTAAAAATTGATTCTAAAATTATTCTCAATTAGATGTTGAAATACGCGAAGTGATCACACCATTCATCACAACCCGCTCTGATGCGATGTTCAGGAGACGTTCATCCTATTTATATGCAAATTTAGAATCTCACATAATAAGTCCTCAGTTCCTCTCACACAAGTGAGACAGGGTGCCTCGCAAGTGAGGCAGGGTGCCTCGCAGATAATATTGCTCAAAAGTCACTGACTGATATATTGGGGCTTTATCGAGACTTTATTCGCAGGTGCTGTTTGATACAATCTGAGGTTTATCGTTAAACATTAAAGGGGCTCCCCAAATAATAAACTTATGTTTTTGCTCGATGTTTATAATTAAATTGAAATTTTCACAGAGTGAGTGCTACTTACTGTATTAGTTTCCTTAAACTTACATAATAACAAAAATAAAATGAATAAGGTAAAATATTGAAGGGGGTCATAATAATGAAAAAGTGTAAAATAGTGTTAAATATAGTACGATGGTACGGAACCCTTTGTATGCGCGTCTGACAAAATTTATTTAACATGTGCTAATTTCCCTCACTATCTGATTCAGTAAAGTTCAGGGTATAGTTTTATTTTATCTGTGGTTAAGGTAAGTTATAAAGTGACAAAACAGCGCTCCCGCTACGAAAAGTGAACGAAAATCACGAAAAACGGTATTAACAAATATTTGCTGCGTAATCGAAAATATAAAACGCCCATGCTTTCTAATATAATATTATTTGTTACTTAAATTAATTTTATCAATGTACGTTGATAGCTTATACAGATATTTACGTTATAAGCGCATTGTAAAGGTAAGTTCACGTTTTGTTTATGATCAAAAAAAAAAACGAACACGTGTTTTGGGCTCGATCATGCCTTTGGAAATATGATGAAGATTAACATTATATATTTTTTGTTGTCTTAAACTGTGTAGAATTTAAAAAAAAACTTTTAAAAAGGCCTATTTGTCTCTTAATAGGATATATTGAAGGCCTAAAGTATTGTTATGATCACGTCATGTTCTCTTCAACTTTCCTACCAAAGTTTATAACAGTTTTTGATATTCATGATATTGTAGTGTCTACCTATATACTTAGTGGATTTTTGTTTTTGTCTTCTTGTTTTATGTGTGTGTTGTGCGTGTGGAAAAATAAATAAATTTTCTTTCTTCTTTCTTTCTTTCTTCACAAGCATGTAGATCATAGAATTGAAATTACCGTGGCTTGGTATCATTTTAGAAAAAATACGTCTATACACCACTTTCTTTACTATTCTCCTGCTGACGTGTCGTAGACCATTGAGGTCCTTCTTCATGAGCACCGACCACGACCACGCTCGAAGGCATGTAGGTAGATCCCACTGAAAGTAGGTAGAACACGGAAAAAGAAATAGATTACCTACTATTTTTTTTATTTAAATTGGGATTTCAAGTTCTGCCTATGAACAGTGCATTACCTCATAGGTCACGTCCACCTAGGACGCACCCTATGTGGCATTGCACTGCTCCCGCCACCCTGAGACATAAAGATGAAAATTCTCATGTGCCTGTAATTTCACCGGCACCCTTACCCTTCAAACCGGAACACAGCAATGCGACCACTACTGCTTTGCGGCAGAAATAGGTATGGTGATAGTACTTCCCCGGACGAACTCTTTCACAAAAAAGCTCTACTACTACTACACCTACCTAGAAATTATCATGCAAAAAATTTATTTAGCACATTGAATCACGTGGAGAAGCACAAGAAATGTATCTACGTAGATACGCGATAGCTCTTATAAAAGTTCTAGAGAGTGGGTTCTCACTCCGATAGCTCGAACGACGAGTGTATTGAAGTGGTATTATTTACTTCGCTAGGCAACTGGCACGATTTTATATTACTCAGCTGTAGGAGGTAACTTTACTTAGCTGGTAATTTTTTTACCCCTTGATGTGTCAAAATAAAATATTATAAATATCTCTCTAATTCACACAAAAAAGAAGAAATACTTCGCACGGGGTGGTGTCGGGATACAAAGAAGTTCTCCTCCTCCTCTCTCTTGTCCCCCCCCCATCCCCCTCCTTTCATCCATCAACAGACGTAGTCCTGCCCAATCGTATTGAGTTCATACAAAAATCACATACCTAGTTACCTAGAAAAAAAGCTCTTTTAAGGTTTTCTTCAATCATGAATTTTTCCGGCCAACTTTTTAAATCATTCTTTCTCTAAAACATGATCCTATTACGAGCATTAAAACAAAAGTCTGGCCTTATTTTTATACATATTAATGGCATGTGTTTAGCTATATTATCAGTTTTCAAGTTGTGTGTACTTACATAGTTTCTAATTTAAACCTAAATACCTAAACTAGGTCTTGGAAAGGCTTTGCATGACGTACGACGTGAGACGAACTAAGTTGGAGCCTTCTGTAGCCTTCTAGCTAGGTATTGCTTGTAACTGGATCACAAGAAACGTAATCCTACATATCATAAATATCAAACTTAAGATGTTTGGATGTTTGTACAGAACGTTCACAGTAAGATGTCCCCTGTGTTTTACTCTTAGTATGTGTGAAGTTGGCAACTGAGTTTTATATTCCCCTGCCTATTCCCTTGCCAACCATAGAAAAATAAATACTCCATGGCAGGTGCCATCTTACGGTGAACGGTCTGTACGCCAAAACGGTTGAACCGATTGCGATGATATTTAGACAGCTAGATTATGACCTGTATTACTATTTAGCCTGATGAAACGCAAGCAAAGCTGCAGGCAAACACTAGTAAAAATAACGATAGTATTTTTGACAGTTCCTAGGTATTTGTTATCCCGTAATGGTGAATAAAACTTTAATACTCTGTGTATTTCAAGATATTCCAATCTGCCCCCTTATTCGCTGTCACCAAACGTAACACAGCGCGGCTCGTTACGATATCTACGTGGAATCATCGTTTAGAATACATTATGACGTCATACGTTATTAGCATGGAATCTCCTATGGTCATAGCGAATAAGGGCCCAGATCTGTGTATCTTTTGCCCATAATGACGTGCCGCGATAAATATAATGACGTGCGATGATAAAACATAATGACGTGCCGTGATAAAACATAATGACGTGCGATGATGTGCAATGATAACACAAAATGACGTGCGATGATGTGCTATGATAAAACATAATGACGTGCGATGATAAAACACGTAGGTGCCGTGTTACTATAAAATTCTAATTATCAGTAGTTGCACAGTGTTTTGTCTTTTGCATCGCCAAGCATTTTCAAATTAGATCGAAAGAGACAAAACACGGTGTACGTAACCACGCGAAGGATATTCCGCGTTTAGTAGAACGGCTAGAGACATAAAACGATTACAATCAATTTTATTTCATTGGTTTAGCCGTATTTATTAGTAAACTAGCGACTCGCCCCGGCTTCGCACGGGTAACCCCCGGTGAAAAACAGCCCCGCCCCGATATTTTATTACTTATTCTGGTATTCGGAGCGGTGAAAAATCCATCAAAAAAGAGTAACTAACATCGGTCCAGCCGATCTTGAGTTATAAGTGGTGTAACTCACACGACTTTGTTTTATATATATATATACAGGGTGTAACATGATATCCCTATAAGCCCGGGGAGGGGTATTCTACACATCATGGCGAATAACTTTAAATCTACGACTTTTTAAATTTAGAAGATTTTCATTTATGAAATGCCGCTTAAAAATCCTGAAATTTCGTAGGAAATGTACCTAACACAACATGAGGACGTTACTGTACGTTAAGGTACCTAAACTAGGGCTCCTTCATGTGGTGTTAGGCAAATTACTGGAGGAACTTCAGGAATTTCTTGAGGAATTTCAGGATTTTTACAAGACATTTCATGAATAAAAAACATCGAAATTTAAAAAGTCTATGAACTAAAGTTATTCGTTATGATGTGTAGAACACCCCCACCCCGGGCTTATAGGGATATTCTGTTACACCCTGTTAGATATACAGTTGAGACCCGTGGTATCTGTTGAAACAGCCTTGAGGTAATCAAAACCCCTAATACATAGGTACTTTTAGGTAAATTAAATTTTATTCCTAAGCTTGTCTATTTTTGTATTCTATTATGAGCCTACTTATTTGCGCAAGTAATTGATTTTCGTACAAGCGTATAAATCATATAAAACCGAACACGTTGGAAATAATTGTACGTCAACAGATTCGCGAAAACCAATAGAATCAGATCGAAGTGATTTACTCCATATTAAATTCAATCCAATGCGTACCCCTATTCTGGAGTTTTATATACTTTTTTAATATCTACCGGATTATCACACGGACGAAATAATCTGATCATTCGATTTTACATGTTTTTGTAATTTTATTACGAGCTAGGGTTCCGGATAAACGGTTACTAAAATTACATTTAGGTATAATTAAATTATCCAAAAAACCATTCCTAAGTTTAACTTCACTGCACTGTTCACAATTTATTGAATTATTTGGACTGCAAACAAATCCAGTGACTTGAGACTGGATTTGTTTGCACTCAAAGCCAATTTACGACTAACTACTCCATCATCCATTGTCATCTCACACGCCGGCGTGGGGTTTGCAGTTCCGGGCGTTGTGCCCTTTACTGCGGCGTTCATACGCCCCCAATAACGACTGGGGCACAGAATAAATATTAGTACAGGTAGGTCATCGTTCTGGCTTGTTTAAGCCACAGCGTTCCACCTAACTAAGAGAGGGGTGCAGCGCCGGTTGTCAACTGGCAAGAAATAACTTAAAAACACAGAAAGAAGTAGGCTTTAAAGGATACTTAATTACTTCAAAATAATCTGTTCATTCAAGGAACAAACCACTGATTCGATATTTACCAAATCCAACCAGTATTTGTAGTAGTTAAATACCTACTACGGAAAACTAAAAAACAAACAGAACGGCAATTTTAAAACCCATTCCCAAATGTCTGTTCCTAGAAAACATTTCAATACTTTCGACTACTCAAACAAAACGATATTGAATCGTGAATATTTGTTATAGTGAACCAATTTTGATAGGAAGCACGGTTTTTTTTTCATTGTACATATCTATGTAGGTACCTAACCTAGTATGATGTATGAAATATAATTTAGGCGGTTGGGGTGTAGATAACGGGGCACTGAGAAAAAAATACTTTTTAGCCTGTCGTGTAGCGTTTTCATTAGCTATCAAAAAGCCTTCAATTAATGTTAAATGCTTTTTTCCATACGACTAATATGTATATATTTACAATGTATGTGTTCTTAGATGTGAGTTTTAAAACACGCACCAGTGTTTTATACGCATACATATAACCTGTATTTTATACAAAAACATGATGTTTCAAATTGATCCGTGTGATTTTCAATGATTGCGAGATTTTGACTCTTATATGAGTTAAAACTCGACTAGAATACCACCGTGTGTTCCTCGTATTTGAGATCGATAAGCATCCCGCAGTAATTTACACTTAGCACAGATTGTGCTGCATGAGATGGGTGGAAAATGCCAATATAGACTTGAATTTTACTTTAAAAAATCAATTACAAAGTTTAAGACGAACCCGGACTTGTTAGTAAGAGTCGTTGGTTCCTATAAGATTTGCCCTGGCTGCTAGCTTAGTTATTACTGGAAGAAAGCGTTAGCCGAGTCAGTCGTGGGAAGCAATGGCGGCGATGACCTCGTTATTTGTAACGTCTATTTCCCACGATGGTGCAACCTACAGAGAAAAGGGACCCTTTTGAGGCTCTGCCTACCCTTTCGAGGAAAAAGGGGTGCATCTATCTTGCATCTTTGCCTATGCATGTATTAATTTGCCGGATGTCTATCCGACTTCAGGGTCAGGGCACGGATCCTATCCAATTTCAGAAAGCTGATCTGATGATGGAGGCTGAAGGTGGACACAACGGAACTCCTCGATGGTTAATAGTAGACTGCTCATTTCGATCAGCACACGGTTAAGATCACAAATTTTATAAAAGCTTATATTGAAAAATCAATTTTTCACAAAAATCTTATTTATGTCTCAGGGTGCCAGGGTGGCGGGCGCAGTGCAATTCCACGTATCGTCTTAGGTAAACGTGACCTAGGCAGAGGTACTAGTATAGTATTATTTTATCTGTGGCTGAGATTACCGCTTAAAATCACGTGGGACAACTGATAATTTATATAATTAAAGAAAACATTTATTTACAGAAAGAATTATACAACAAATACAAGTTTTCAAAATTATTTCAGGGCATCTGGTCGAAGCGACGCGTGACCCGAGACCTGGCTCTTACCTCGCTCAACGCATAAGTATTGCCATTCAGCGTGGCAATGCAGCCAGCATCTTAGGGATGTTTCCTTCTGGTAGTGATGTGGATGAGTTGAGCTACCTTTAGATTGCTAGCAGCGGTCTTCAGGTAGCACAACTGCTTCATATGTATTTTGTACATATACCAAGAAAACTACATATACATATCTACTAACATATTATGTAGATTAAATTAAAAGTAGCCAATAAACTCTACCCTCTAGCCTCTAGCCTCCAGTCTAGAGTGGAGTGGGAAAAGTTACTTAATATGCCCTTAATATAGATGAGGCCCGTACCTAATGTTACTTGAAAATCTAGTTACAACATTTTAATTTTATACATATTCATTAGTTGGTTCAACTCATTTTGTGTAATTTTGTAAATCAATTTGTGTGGAGAATATATAGGTACTCAGATTATAAACCTGTGCGGTATTATGGGGTACCTAGAATAATCTTAGGGTGCGGTATTATGGGGTACCTAGAATCTTAGGGTGCGGTTTTATGATAAGTAAGTACACAAAAAAAAAATAAGCCAAATTCCACACAGTAATGAGGGGTTTTCACGGACGTTTCAAATCATGCGCTTATAGATGGCGCTGCTTTGAACCTAGCTTTCAAAATAAAGTGAAATGTCGGGCTCTTCCCGCCATTTTCGAAAAGAGACGTTGCATACTTTTATTTTATTTCTTTTCCTAGTGTTTTCTTCAGTTATTTTGTGTTATTTTGGTGGCATTTTAACTAATGTAGCTAGTTTAAAAGCACAAGTGTAGTGAAATGAAATGAAGTGAATTGCGTGACTTTTGAAATTGGTGGAAATTGTCTACCAAAGTTTTTGTAAAATTGGCCACCGTTTTACTAAAACATGACTTGACTGTGACTTTGACGACTTGGAAGGAGTGTAACGTTGCAAAATATATTGAAAATACAATATAGTGAAAATACAGATATAATGCGCGTCATGTAAGAAGAACGCTGGCGGTCATACTTCTTCAGGCGTTCCAGCGTTCTTTTTACGTGACGCGTACTTTACTTAAAAATGGCAAATGCAAAAGCCGTGCGGCGCCAATTATAAAGAAAAAAAATGAGGGGTTTTCACGGACGTTTCAAATCATGCGCTTATAGATGGCGCTGCTTTGAACCTAGCTTTCAAAATAAAGTGAAATGTCAAAGTCAACAACGTAGTGATATATTTGCGTGGTATTTTGTTACCATCACACAAAAGCACAGACAATGCATTTGTTAATTTTGACATGCATACTTGTGTCAGCGCCTTCTATCGAGACAAATTGAACTACCTTTTTTTTATTCCAAAATGAAAAGCCCTCGTTAGGGTCGTCTATACCCCACGATGCACCATTGTGGGGTATAAACGTGACAAGTGGTGAGCTCATCGCCGCCATTGCTTCCCACGACTGACTCAGCTAACGCTTTCTTCCTGTAACAACACATTCCTTAAATAAGCTAGCAGCTGGACAAATCTTATACCAACAAACCTTACAAACAAGTCCGGGTAATATCTTAGTCGGCTTTACGACATCCACGGGAGGAGATGGAAGGGTCTAATCTTAGGCCGGACACACGAAATGTAAACATATAACTTTTGAAACTATCATGGTTAGGTATTACAGGTTATATACATACTTTTCTGACGACCTCTGTGGCGCGGCTGGCGATGGTTCGCCTGCGACGCAGGAGGTTGCGGGTTCGATTCCCGCCTCGGAACAAATAATTTGTGCGTTCTGCAGATGTTTGTTCAGGGTGTTCTGGGTGTTTTCTATGCATAATAAAAATATCTATCTATGTAATGTATTATATTAAGTGTATCAGTTATCTAGTACCCATAACACAAGCTCTAGCTTAGCTTGGGGCTAGATAATGTTGTGTGGACTGTCCAGCATTATTTATTTATTTATTTCTCTAAAAACGGGATATTTACCATGATTTATAAGTTTTGTTTCTATGTAAACATATTGTTAACTCGACTTTTCTGGTAATAATTGGTTAGAAATGTCCTTTGCATCAGAAATATCTGGTGGTGTGTTATCAAAGCTTAAAATATCACTCATTTTAATGGAGATGGAGGGGTCTATTCTTGAGCCGGACACACCAATACCGCGTTCTATTATGAAGGTGAACCCGGATGCTCACGCTAGTAAACAACAAAGCGCCCCAAAGCGTGGCACCTCGCATTCAAATGCAGATATTCGCATCCAAGGGAGGAGACGGAGTGGTCTATTCTTAGGCCGGACACACCGATGTGTTTATATCATACCGCGTCCTATTATAAAGGTGAGCCCGGGTGCTCGCGCTAGTAAACAACAAAGCGTCCCAGAGCGTGGCACCTCGCATTCAAATGCAGATATTCGCATCCACGGGAGGAGACGGAGTGGTCTATTCTTAGGCCGGACACACCGATGTGTTTATATCATACCGCGTCCTATTATAAAGGTGAGCCCGGGTGCTCACGCTAGTAAACAACAAAGCGCCCCAGAGCGTGGCACCTCGCATTCAAATGCAGATATTCGCATCCACGGGAGGAGACGGAGTGGTCTATTCTTAGGCCGGACAAACCAATGTGTTTATATCATACCGCGTCCTATTATAAAGGTGAGCCCGGGTGCTCACGCTAGTAAACAACAAAGCGCCCCAAAGCGTGGCACCTCGCATTCAAATGCAGATATTCGCATCCACGGGAGGAGACGGAGTGGTCTATTCTTAGGCCGGACACACCGATGTGTTTATATCATACCGCGTCCTATTATAAAGGTGAGCCCGGGTGCTCGCGCTAGTAAACAACAAAGCGTCCCAGAGCGTGGCACCTCGCATTCAAATGCAGATATTCGCATCCACGGGAGGAGACGGAGTGGTCTATTCTTAGGCCGGACACACCGATGTGTTTATATCATACCGCGTCCTATTATAAAGGTGAGCCCGGGTGCTCACGCTAGTAAACAACAAAGCGCCCCAGAGCGTGGCACCTCGCATTCAAATGCAGATATTCGCATCCACGGGAGGAGACGGAGTGGTCTATTCTTAGGCCGGACACACCGATGTGTTTATATCATACCGCGTCCTATTATAAAGGTGAGCCCGGGTGCTCACGCTAGTAAACAACAAAGCGCCCCAGAGCGTGGCACCTCGCATTCAAATGCAGATATTCGCATCCACGGGAGGAGACGGAGTGGTCTATTCTTAGGCCGGACACACCGATGTGTTTATATCATACCGCGTCCTATTATAAAGGTGAGCCCGGGTGCTCGCGCTAGTAAACAACAAAGCGCCCCAGAGCGTGGCACCTCGCATTCAAATGCAGATATTCGCATCCACGGGAGGAGACGGAGTGGTCTATTCTTAGGCCGGACACACCGATGTGTTATCATACCGCGTCCTATTATAAAGGTGAGCCCGGGTGCTCGCGCTAGTAAACAACAAAGCGCCCCAGAGCGTGGCACCTCGCATTCAAATGCAGATATTCGAGGATGCAAGGGCAGACGATGGGGTCCGTCCCTCCTAGACGTGGTATCGATTTTTGTTCCTGTTCTCCCCAACTTGGGGTTGTTATTAAATATAAATGCCGACGAAATGTCGGGGTAGGTTGGGAGCTGTCGAACTTTGTGCTTTTAACACGGAAGGCGCAGAAGGTTAGGTAGGTAAGCACTCTTTCTATGCATCATTCATGCTTGTCCTTGTTTGTAAGACACCACACAGACGCAGTAAGAAGGAACATCAAATAAAGTACATTTATTTACAGAAAGAATAATATAACTAAAGACTGTACAAATTAAAAAAAATACATATGAAACAGTTGTGCTACCTGAAGACCGCTGCTAACGATCTAAGGTACGATAGGTCAACTGATCCAAATCACTACCAGATGGAAGCGTCCCTAATATGCTGGCTGCATTGCACGCTGAATGGCAATACTAATGCGTTGAGCCAGATAAGAGCCAGCTCTCGGGTCACGCGTCGCTTCAACCAGACCCCTGAAAGAATTTTGAAAAAGCGAAGGGCCCCGTTACCCGTCGGACCCTGAGTCTCGACCTCGAAAGGCTCAAATAAAGTCTAGCCGTGTTTGTTGCTCAGCTCCTTCAAGGTTAGGTCGCGATAAACAAAGGTTAGGTTGTGTTTTCTTAATTTAATTTTATTGGATTTGACTAACTTGTACTATTATATATTCTGTGCTATAGATTTTAAACTTATTGACATGTTAATTATTAAAAAAATTGTATTATGTATTTTTTTGTGTTTGTTGTGTAGGTTAATTTATAATTTATGAAAAGTATGAATATTTTGGTTTTTAGATTTAAGATTCATTAATTATTTCCGTACACAAAATATTTTATTTAATTATTGAATAAATGAAATGAATGAAGAGTCTAGTCTAGGTTTGCCATTCGTTTTCTCATCTAATAAATTGTTATACGATATTTATGTTTCGTAAGTGCTACCGAGTTTCCTAACTAGTTCGCTAGATGCGCTCATCATTGTTACCATAAACAAGTAATTAATTTGGTAAAAATTAAAAAAACCCTCGACCCAGTGAAACGCCTGAACCGATTTTGATCAAACATAGCTAAGAACACACCAGACAAATTCACCATTCAAACAAAAAAAAAATTGAAATCGGTGCATCCGTTCGGGAGCTACGATGCGACAGACAGACACACACACACACACACACACACACACACACACACAGACTCGTCAAACTTATAACACCCCGTCGTTTTTGCGTCGGGGCCGCGGGGGTTAAAAAACTACCTTTCCACTTTAAATTCGTAAGTCTGGCTAACGAATGCAAAATTATATTAGGCCCTCAGGTGTAAATTCTTCGTGGCCTCATACACAAACTCAAAGTTGCGCAACAGGCTATCGAGAGTCACTACGTGATAGAATTTGAAATAAGGAAATCCGTAGTAGAACAAAGATCACCGACATAGCTCTCAGAAATGGAAAGTTGACGTGGCAATGGGCAGACCATATGCAGAACTGATAACCGTTGGGAATAAAGATTCTCGAGTGGCGAACACAAACCGGACGACGCCGAAGAGGTCGCAAAAAGGCGGTGGATGGAAGTGGCGCGAGACTGTTCGTCGTAGCATTCAATGGGGGAGTGGACCAGCAGTGGACTTAGAAAACTTAGTAGACTTAGTGGAGTAGAGCTTTTTGTGAAAGAGTTCGCCCGGGGAAGTACTACCACCGTACCTAATTCTGCTGCAAAGCAGTAGTGCTCGCATTGCTATGTTCCGGTTTTGAAGGGTATGGTTGCCGGTGATTTTACATACACATGAGTCTTTTCATCTTTATGTCTCTTTATATGCCGGGCTAGTGCAATGCCACATAGGGTGCGTCCTAGGTGGACTTGGCCTATGTGATAATGCATTGTTCATAGGCAGAGGGTACCTACCGCTTAACATCAGGTGGGCCATCTGCTTGATCAAACATACCAAGTTTTGTAAAAAAAAAATAAGGACTACGACAAGAGGTTGCAGGAAGTCGGTGGATGGAGGTGGCACAATACCGTTCGTCATGGCTTTCTATGTGGGGTGGAGGACTATGTCCAGCAGTGGACTTCCGTAGGCTGATAATGATGCTGACATAATATATCGGGAGAGCATCGTTCCGTGACGGCGTTTGAAGTGGATTCTGCAGAATATGATATCACAATAGGCACTCGACTCGATTATTCGTTTGTCAATGCATTTCATAATGCAATAACCAGCATTACAGACCGGCGCATCCAATTAGTATCGAGTAGTCTGAATATTCACTCGATCTCTCGAATGCGGAATCGATTATCGAGTAGGTAATGATAGAGCGTTCGGACGCGGTCGGTAGGAAAATGCAGAAAATATAAAAAGGGTTGAAGTATTCTAGGTAACATTATTGAATCCTTTCACCACACTGATTGTGTGGTGAAAGGATTAAAATGGACAAAATGCTCTTCTCAGAGCCACTAACATCAGGATGACCAACAAAGAACCATTGACACGATAGAAGAAGATAGTAGTAGTAGAGCTTTTTTGTGAAAGAGTTCGTCCGGGGAAGTACTACCACCATACCTATTTCTGCCGCAAAGCAGTAGTGCTCGCATTGCGGTGTCCCGGTTTGAAGGGTAAGGGTGCCGGTGAAATTACAGGCACATGAGACTTTTCATCTTTATGTCTCAGGGTGGCGGGCGGGCCACATAGGGCGCGTCCTTGGTGGACGTGACCTATGAGGTAATGCACTGTTCATAGGCAGAGGTTACCGCTTAACATCTGGTGGGCCATCTGCTTGTTCCGTCATTAAAATAGTATATAAAAAAAAAAAGAAGTTAACATTGCAAACCACTGGACTTCGGTGGCACGATTAAGTAACTTTATTGCTATTGGTTTCAATCGATTTCAATGCAGTTTCTATTTGAAATGACGTTCTTACCTAATTTATTGAGACTAGTTGCAATCAAGCTTTATAGGTAAATTGCATAAATTGGGTAATCACAAGAGCGCCCTTTCGGATAGAAACAGCATTGAAACTGATTGAAACTGATAGTGACAGAGTTACGTAATCCTCTAGCGGGTCATAACTCAAAAGAGAAACAAATCACACAAAAATAAACAATTCCGTCAAGTTGTATGCGTCCATTGCTGCTTGATTATTGAACACATTTGAAGGACTAGAGTGTGAACTGGCAGTGTATCGAACTCATTTGTGATCGTTTGAATTTTCAAAGTCGCCAATTATGGCGTAGATATTGGAATGCTAAGTCTATCGTAGAAATATTAGAATGCCTTTCAAACACAGAAAATAGTTATAAATTTAACTTGTTAGGTAACTAAGGTGCAAACGAAACAAAAACAAAGCTTTAAGGGGATGATAGACATAGTGACAGCTTGTACATCGTTTATGTCCCCCTATACATTCATCTACATCATTCATCATACATCTGTCCCGTTCGCGTTCGTATTCCTTTTCGACGTATGAAATTATATCACGTCCCCATAATGCAGCCACGTCATACATACATACATACATACATAGACACACGCCTTTTTCCCCGAAGAGGGTAGACAGAGCCTCAATGGGCCATTCAATATTTCGTTGTAGTGTATCCATAACAATGAAGCAATCCATAGGTACTGAGTTCCTCCTCCTCGCGTCGTATTCCTCAATTCTGAGGGTCGTGACCCCCTCCATGGATCACCTCCTGCCGGACGATGTTGCGCCAATGAGATCTGTTGCCAGTGAGCTGCACGGCTTCGTGGAGATTTGAATCGAGAGTGGTGCGGATCTGGTCTGACCAACGTAACGGGCTACGGCCTCGTGGCCTCTTTTCCTCAATTTTGCTAGTGATAATCAGCTTCTCTAAGGTGTCACTGCCTTTCCATGCTACATGACAAAAGTACTCAAGGACTCGCTGGAGGCAGATGAGGGAAAAATAAATAATAAAAAAAGACTTTATTTCAGACACACAGATCCATAATTTGGTTTGTACACAAAAATATTGGCAGGCTCGCACACTAGCCGCATTTAAATGTAATATGTGAGATACTTGGCGTCGACTAGTCTCCGAGACTTGCAGGATACCTTCAGGATACTTGAATCGCCTGTGCGTATCGTAATGGGAGAAGGGCCTAACTCCTAACATCACTTTTCGACAACTCACACAGATTGTCGTGGCAATCTGAGTATGTAGGTATGGCGCTGTGTGGCTGTTATTCGCTATGACCATAGGAGATTACTTGACAATAACGAGTGACGTCACAATGCATTCTGAACGGTGACTCCACGCAGATATCGTAACGAACCCGCGTTATGTTTGGTCATAGCGAATATGTGGGCAGTAGTGGATGTCCTCCCGCTGATGATGGAATAGATGGCAATTTGATGAGGTAGCGTGCTTTAAAAATGACTCCAAGTGACAAGTGACTCCAGAATCTTCTATTATATTAAATGCAAATTCACTCTCATGTATATTCATGACTCCGAAGCTGCAATTAGACAGATGGACTTCCGAGTAATATGCTAATTTTCCCTTTTTTACCCGAAATTATACAAAGCTACTTAGTACAAGTACGTAGATTCTCTTTTTACCTGAAGTTATACAAAATTTATACGTAGGTACTACGGGTAAAGGCTGACTGGACATGAAGGTAGAGATTGTACGCGGCACATCGTGGATAGGAGATCGATATATTTTTATTAAGTAATACTTAAATAAGTACCTTGGTAGTATACAAAATAAAAAAAAAAAAAAAAAAAGTATTTTGTGAATTTTTTTTTTTTCAATACAAGCTTTTACAAAATTAGTGATCGTAACCGTGTGCTGATCAAAATGAGCCTTAACACGGTCAGTCTACTATTATCCCTCGAGGAGTTCCGTTGTCCACCTTCCGTCTCCATAATCAGATCAGCTCGCTGTTACCATAATATTGCATTCTCATCGGAACTTGACAGGTATGCAAAATATCATCCCAATCAGTTGAGGATAACTGCTTCAAAGTTTAGTTGCAAGATTCCACCCGGACATACATTGCAAGTTAATATAAAGCTTGTAAAAATTGGATGTCGTAAAAGCTGACTAATGTTTTACACCAGGGGATGTGCAGCAGCATCCAACTGAGTACTCAACACTAATACTTACCTACTTGAAGTAAAAAAAAAGCCTTTTCAACGAGTATTTTAATTCCTCAGCCTCCAAGTGAAATAGTTACTTATACACTTTAGCACTAAATAAGTATTTCATGATTCACTTCCCAAATCTTTATTTCTCATTTGAAATAAAAGGTATCACTCTCAATCGGAGGGCGGCGCCCTAAAATGTTTATTTAGCGAGAGGGAACTCATTTCAACAGGAAAGGTAAGGGCTCTCTGAAGATAAATGGAGACTTAACGATTTTATATGAGTTATCTCGCGTGAAGACAGGCCTATGTCACTGCTAATCAGCGTTCTGTACAGTGAGGCACTGGTGTAGTAGCTAGTGACCTGACTTCCGATCCTAAGGTCGTGGGATTGAATCCAGTAGTGCTCGCATTGCTGTGTTCCGATTTGAATAGGTGGCGGTGAAATCACAGGCCCATGAGACTTCTCATCTTTATGTCTCAGGGGCGAGTGCAATGCAATGCCGAATAGGCCGCGTCCTAGGGGGACGTGACCTATGAGGTAATGCACTGTTCATAGGTTATCTACGTGTTCCGTTATTCTAAGTCGTATAAAAAAAACTGTAGCACAGAATAAATATTAGTACAAGTAACTGTAGTACGTAAATTAAAATACAAATGAAAATACAATGAAATTACTTATAAGCTCGACAACTGGCTACGAAAGGACAATTCAGAACTTTAAAAAGTGTCCCATAGTTAGACATTCCACTCAGTTTTGATGTAGACATACCAGCGAAAGCTGCTCGTCTATAAATAAATAAATTATAATTCAATACATTTATTGAATTTATTTATACTAAGTGTGTGTGTGTATGACATTATACTAAGTGTGTCCCATGCTTCAACCTAAGTTTTACTTTGGTCGAAATTGCATGGTGTTCCCTTAACTTGAGATACTATGTTATTGAGAAGGAAGTGATCCTTGTAATATACCCTTTAAATTGGTATAATAAAAAAAAGTTTTTTTTTAATTTAGCAGGTTCAACTCCCGGCCTAAACAAGCGAATTTATTAATATTTTTAAATGCAGTATTACTGACTTTAAAAAATAAAGGAAGGTCTCCATTATATCAAACTTCCTAACTTCAATATTTAAAGTACTGTCCTCCATGTAGCGTGGCCGTGGGACATACTGTGTATATGACACATAAAAGAAAGGAAACAGTTACACGTAGGCAGTTTCACATGCCTAGACATATCTATAATTATTACTCAGGATAGGTCTGTGTCGAATCTATACGAGACAGCACCAACGACAACCAGTCTATGACCTAGTTCACACGCGATCGTGTTTGGGTTTGAACGCATCTTGATATTTAAATCTATTGGAGCAGCGCTAGTTTAAAGCAACGTTTTGCCTGTGGCGCGAAATTAATTTTTTATTGTTTTTTGCTCATCACAGGTCATCAACACATCTTGAGATAGCGATACATAATTTTGCGGAAACTAAGAGTACTACACACAGATGTTTTGATTGATAGTGTCTCATAAATAACATTAGTTTTAGCTAAGAATGTAATTCAATGATTTTTACAGTAATTTTTTTGTTCATTGATTTTCGTAGCTAAACTAGTGATATTTATGAGACACTTTCAATCAAAACATGCGTCTTACGCCTCATAGTTTCCGCAAAATCAGGTTTCGCTATTTCAAGATGTGTTGATGAGCTGTGATTAGAAAGGAGCGACATGAAAGACTGTTTTACTTTAGATTAGAAGAGTTTATGTCGGTGAGTCAATAGTCTGATAAAGCTTTGTGATAAAGAAAGGAATACATGAATCCTTCCTACAGCCTATTCATCGTTTTATTTTAGTTCAGACTTGTTGGGCGTTAAGGCGACGAACTGATAAACTATTATTTTAGTTCAGACTTGTTGGGCGTTAAGGCGACGAACTGATAAACTATTATTTTAGTTCAGACTTGTTGGGCGTTAAGGCGACGAACTGATAAACTATTATTTTAGTTCAGACTTGTTGGGCGTTAAGGCGACGAACTGATAAACTATTATTTTAGTTCAGACTTGTTGGGCGTTAAGGCGACGAACTGATAAACTATTATTTTAGTTCAGACTTGTTGGGCGTTAAGGCGACGAACTGATAAACTATTATTTTAGTTCAGACTTGTTGGGCGTTAAGGCGACGAACTGATAAACCATTATTTCGAACGAAATCACAGAATATATAATAGTACAAATCCTACTTCCTATCCTATCCTATCCTAATCCTATCCTATTAATATTATAAACGCGAAAGTTAGTAAGGATGGATGGATGTATCTTTGTTACTCTTTCACGTAAAAACTGCTGGATGGATTTGGATGAAATTTGGAATGGAGATAACTGGACTCCCGGAATAACGCATGGGCACATTTTTGTCCCGATATTCCCACGGGATCGAGACTTACGCGGGTGAAACCGCGGGGCGCTGCTTGTTCTATATACGAAAGTAGGATTTCGTATAGGTCGCGCAACGAGTAATGAGCGCTCGGCGAAAGTGGAGGGGTTGACTGCGCATGTTTACAATCGCGCATTCGCATACAGACACAAAAAATTACTACTGCGTATTGAAGGTCAGCGCTCATTACTCGTTGTGCGACCTGTATAAGGTCGTATACGCTAAAACGGTTTTATTAAGTACGATTAATTTAAAAAAATCCAATCATAGAATAGAAACTATCGTGGTTGGGGATCATTTTAAATAAATAACGGCTTATTACCTCAATAGTCTCAAAACGTCAGCAAAGCGACGAAATACAGTGGTAATAAGCCGTTATTTATTTAAAAAATCCAATTACTTAAAGAAAAAAAAATTTACATACATACATACATACATAAACTCATGCCTATTTCCCGGAGGACTAGGCAGAGACCACGGATTTCCACTTGCTACGATCCTGACACACCTGTTTTGCTTTATTCACTCTCATCACATTCTTCATACATGCTCGTCGGTTAAGGGTACCTGGCCATGTCCAGAACGTCTCCAAACTGGTCTGAATGCGTGCGCTGAGGTCTTCCTCTTCCTCGTTTATATTAGACGACCATTTTATATATTTTTTTAAACGACGGGGTGTTATAAGTTTGACGTGTCTGTCTGTGTGTGTGTGTATGTGTGTTTGTGTGTGTGTGTGTGTTTGTGTGTGTGTTTGTCTGTGGCATCGTAGAATGGATGAACCGGTTTCGTTTTTTTTGTTTGAAAGGTGAATTTGTCGGGAGTGTTCTTAGCTATGTTTGATCAAAATCGGTTCAGCCGTTTCATTACGTTGCGGGTTTTTTAATTTTAACAAAACTAATTACTTGCATATTATCAGAGTATTGTATATTGTATATTATTGTATTATTGTATATTACTTAGTATTTGGATAATCCGTTTGTGAGAAGTAGGCTTTCAAAGAGAGGTCTTTATTGCAGTTTGGGGTCTATTACCGCCTTAAGAGGGCTAGTCAAAAATTCACAATTTTACCGCCTCGCAAATATATTAGCGTTGAAATTAATATAGCCACTATTTTAGAGCTAATTGCGCCGCGACCCGGTAATACGGCTTATCTAAACTTTGGAATTTCACTTACATAGTTCTCAAGATAAGATATATTCAGCAAATTGGCTTATAAAACTAGTTTATATGTTGCAGAGGACTTAGAAGTATCTATAAATCAAATTAAATTAAAGCTTATTTATTCAAAGGCATTATTAAAACTTCTATGACACGTCATTTTTTGGAGTCAACGGTACGCAAATAGTGAAATTGTAAAATGGAGCGTTTACAAAAAGTGAAGTCGTTATGTTTTCCCTCTGCGCAACATATTCGCGCATCTTATACTGCACCGGAGCTGAAACACTTTTTTTTTATTAATATAGTTTGCACTTTTAGTATTAATTTTACATTTGTTTGGACCGTGTTGGGGAAAAGTCAGTCCCAAGCTGTCATCTAAATAAAGTATCTGTTAAAGTTTTTTTTACTAGAATACAAACAGACGGACGGACGGACGGATGGCGTTAGTTTAAAACTGCGCCAACCCCAGGCAGATCTCTTCATACAAAAAAAACACTTCTCGCGCTGCTCAAAAAACGGTTTTTATTGAATACCTCGTAAAATATAGATAATTTTACAAAACTCCTACCGTAAACCCTCCCTCGGCTTTGTTGTATTGATTTTATTTATATATTTTTTTACCAAATAGTATGCACCATTTTAATAAACAATCGAATCTAGACAAAAAATAAACGTAACTTGCTCCAATAATTATGTTTAAAATAATCGAAATAATCGAAAAAAACAATAAATTTCTATTAAAATAATATTATGTGTAATTTTTTTATATCGAGAAAATATTGTCTTATCGTGTTTCTGGTACAGTGATCCCTCGGAATTATAACGTAGTATCCATGCATATCTAACTTAGAATATTGTTAAAACTCAAATCTAAGATTTGGAATTTTGCGGCATACCCCACCGGTGCTCTCAGGCACCTGTTGGATACGAAACCCGAAAAAATTACCTCCTCTCCCTGTTTTTTCGCAAATGACAGAGGGAGAAAGCTAAACCACGCTTATTAATAACTGGGTAATAGTAGATTGTATCTTATGGGAGCAACATAATATTTTTACGGCGAGGGCGCTTTTTTGAATCCAGAGCGAAGTGTCTACTCTAGAATCCTGAAAGTAGCCCAAAACGAACCACCAACGAATACGTCGTATCAAAGTACGTCGCCCGAGCCAAAAATATATGTTGCGCCCGAGTGATACGAGTACACTCTACTTTTCATCACCCACTATGAGAAAATAAAAGGCGCCTCATATTTTATTGTAATATTATTATTTAATAAAACATAGAGTAACAACTAAAATAAAATTAAATAGTATCTAATAATAAAACAACTAAAAACTTATATTAAAATTTACCACTAGGCTTCCATATATTATTTCTCTCGGGATTATGCAGGTAATAGAATATCCATCAAATTTCTTGTGTCAGTTCTAATACTTTCAGGAGTTAATTCTATACTTTCACTATCACTTGAAGAACTCATTTTTCAAAACAAAACCATGAATTTCTAACAATCCGTGAAAATTGACGAAAACGCGGGCTATGGTTAGCGCGTTTTTTTTTTATTCAGCCGTCGTCGCTACTATGGGTCGTCGTACCAGCCAGTAGTAGCATACCAGTATAGCATACCAGCCAGTCGTAGCATACCAGTATAGCATACCAGCCAGTCGTACGCAAATATACTACCTATTTGTAAATGTAAACTTTCGTATGTTTCGGATTAATTTACTTATTTATTTTTTGTACAAATAGTTACCTAACCAGCGAGTCGTTGGAATATCCAAATAATTGTTTTAAAACGTGTAGGTAGGATTAGTTACGAACAAACTTCTCCCTTGGGGTGGTACCTACCTACTTATTGTTCACATTATGATATGCCTCCCTCGTCCGTTACCTATTACATCAAATACTTGATTTTTTTATTTTATATCCTGCTTTGCCTACACGACTTGCATTGTTTAATTTATAACCTATCTTAGCAAGGTGTGTGTGTGTGCCGTGTCCGTGCGTCAACCGAGGTCCGTGCTGAAAATCAGCGTTGCAGTTCACTGCAGCATTATGCTGAGCACGGACCTTTTTTGGCCGCACTATACTCACAGCAAGCAACAAATATTTTATTTTTTTGACTGTGTGTATGCTGCTGTTCAAAATAAATTATTTCTATTCTATTCTATTCTATTCTATTCTATTCTATTAAATATTCAAACAATATTTGCGTTCGATTTCAAAGGCGCTGGTTCCAAATTCAAAAAGTGCGCGGTAAAGATAATTGCGGCGCACTTATAAAGTTCCAAATTCAATAAGTGCGCGGCAGAGATAATTGAGGCGCACTTATAAAGTTCCAAATTCAATAAGTGCGCGGCAAAGATGATTGCGGCGCACTTATAAAGAGGATTAAAAACTCATTACTGCCGGCTAAAAGTTCCTCATAGAAAACACCACCTTTGGGTGCACTTAAAGGTGAACCAAGTCGTCCTTTTCGAATAGATGGGATGAAAATGTATATTTCTTCATAATGATGCATGATTTCAGTCAAGGCAAGTTTTCAGCCCAGTTTTTTCCAGACACGTCCGAAAGTTACTGTTTACGCATTACTTTTTCGTAACATGTTTCAGCCTTCTCAATTGAATAACCGAGGAACAACTTGTCTAACAAGAATTCAAAGTCTTACAGCCGCGCCCAGAGTCCCCAATTAACTGAATGTTTCATTCAATTATAGCTTATTCAGAGTTACAAGACACGTACAGAATATTAACTAAAAAAACTATTTAAAAGCATAAAGGTGCAACGTTAATGAATACAAACAAAAAAAAAAGCTGGACAGTTCACACAACATTATCTAGCCCCAAGCTAAGCAGAGCTTGTGTTATGGGTACTAGGCAACTGATATACTTAATACAATATATTACATAGATATATATTTTATATTATATATAGAAAATACCCAGAACACCCTGAACAAATATCTGCGGATCCCTCAAATATTTGTACTGAGGCGGGAATCGAACCCGCAACCTCCTGCGTTGCAGGCGAACGTTCGCACGCCGCGCCACAGAGGTCATCAGAGGTTTTTACATTATCATTGTAAAAATCATTGTATGACATTCGTAGCTAAAATAATGATATTTTTGAAACACTATCAATCAAAACTCAGGTGGTTTTAGTTTTCGCAAAATCGTCGTAAAATAAATAAATAAATAAATAAAATAAATAATGCTGGACAAGTTCACACAACATTATCTAGCCCCAAGCTAAGCCAGAGCTTGTGTTATGGGTACTAGATAACTGATATACTTAATATAATACAATACATAGATAGATATTTTTTATTATACATAGAAAACACCCAGAACACCCTGAACAAATATCTGCAGAACGCACAAATATTTGTTCCGAGGCGGGAATCGAACCCGCAACCTCCTGCGTCGCAGTCGAACCATCGCGAGCCGCGCCACAGAGGTCGTCAAAGCCGACTGATGGCGTGTGTCTATGTATGTTTTTATTTAAATATGATAGATCTTTGTTTGACCACGATCTCACCTGTTGTTGTATGCATGTAAGCTCACCTTTTAAAACATTATTTGATGTATTAAAAGATAAACGGCTAATTACCACTATTATTTGACGAATAATAGTGGTAATTAGCCGTTTATCTTTTAATATGATTCCCAACCACGATAGTTTCAATTCTATTATTTGATGTGGTAAAAAATATAAGTAAATAATGGTAATTAAGTTAAAGTGACGTCTTTGAGTATGGCGTTTAGTGTTATTTTGTATTTCATTATTACAACACGGGAACGCGGTAATTAAAACGCGCCGAAAAGTTTGTGGGTCAGTTCCACTTGGGACCCATTTGGGTCGTAAGTGTAAATTTGAAGTAAAAATATAACACGAAAAAGTGGTTTAGTTTTTATCCTATAGTTTTGTTGTAGGTTAGTAAAACAAGTTTTACCTTCTCATCACAAACCCTAGTTTGGATAGTTTGCATAAAAGGCTATCCACACACATCCGAGACTGGGTCGGGCCATACTCTGACTGGACCTTAATGGCCTAGCCACAGGTCGGTCATAAAGATGCTAGCACTTGTGAAAGGACTTATTTGAAAGAGAGAAACATTCTCTATTTGGAACGGCACACATGGATACAGAAAATGAAACTCGGCAAATAAAAATAAAAAATAAAAAGATAAAACATAAAAGGTAACTCAAAAGGCAAAAATTAGTATATCTAACTTAACAACAATTAAGTGAGTGTCTCTCAGTGCCATCCTCGCAGTGACGTCACAAATTGGAGTCTGACTCAGCATGATGTTGCGTATAGTTACACAACGCTGATCTTCCGCTGGATACAGGTGGGACAACACAACAGATTTCTGTTTGTTGTGTTGAATTTCTCCACGGTTGTTTTACTTATTTCGAGAATATTTTAATTCTGGAATTAATATTGCGGTAGGAAATCGAATGTAACTGTTTTTACATCAACCCTGCAATTGTAGGTTTTTTCTTCTTTAAAGAGAGGTGTTATAAGTTTGACCGCTATGTGTGTCTGGCACCGTAGCTCTTAAACGGATGAACCAAAATGAATGCGTTTTTTTATTTGAAAGCAGATTTTCTAGCTTTTCTTAGAGCCATGTTATATCAAAATCGGTTCAGCTATTGCATAGCGTTGGGGGTTCTTAATTTTCTTCTTGTTTCTGGATTGTTCTAGCTCCTCCAAACAAAGTCCTAAAATACCAACTTTCCCGCATTAACGGGAATATGTACACGGTTCCGGATATGTGTGAATGTGTGGATAGTCCTTAGTCAGGCTACCCAATATCTACACTAATACTACAAAGCCATACTCTCACACAATAACATCTAAAAAAAACGGCCAAGTGCAATTCGGAATCGTGCACGAAGGGTTCCGTACCAATATCTATAAAAACGGCAAAAAAAACACGTTAGTTGTATCGGAATCCCCTTAAATATTTATTTAATTATATTTTTTAGTATTTGTTGTTATAGCAGCAATCAAAATACATTATCTTTGAAAATATCAGCTGTCTAACTACCACGGTTCATGAGATACAGCCTGGTGACAGATGGACGGACGGACAGCGGAGTCTTAGTAATAGGGTCCCATTTTACCCTTTGGGTACGGACTCTAAAAACCAAGGACATGTAATCTGTATCTATTTTGTATGAAGCACATAGGCACAAGGGGAAGTCACCTCTAAAGATGGCGTCTCGTTATCGTCTCAATTCACTTAGCATTCGATCTCAACTTCGTACATTTTAGCGAATTAAATAGTCGAAACATAATAAGCATCCTCACAATAGAAGCACTCAGAATATACACTTGTCTAAGTATCGTAGTGTATAAGCATCCTCACAATAGAAGCACTCAGAATATACACTTGTCTAAGTATCGTAGTGTATAAGTCTGTATGGGTGCGTTTATTTAGTTAAGGTGGGGCATGCCGCAAAATCACCAATCTTAGATTTGATTTTTAACCCCCGTTCTTTAACGATTTTGATGAAATTTAGGGGGTTTTGGGCGCGAAAAATCGAAGTAGCTAGGTCTCAATTCTAAAAAAAAAACAACATATTTCCACTGTTTTTTTTTTTTTTACATTTTCTCTATTCGTTAATCTGTGTCAGTCACAGAATATTGAATAGTTTGCTATTCCTCGGCGGAGAGAGCGAATTATAATTTCAAACATTAAAATGACAATACTGGCTGAAGATGGACTTTTTTAAAACATGATTTCAAAAAAGAAAACGTTGAGCCAGTGAGCGAGGCTCTTTCACACCAGGGGTCTTATTGTAAGAGACTGAAGTTCGATTTTGATTACCAGTTTGCTGCTCATTGCGTGTTGTAAGTATTTTCACTTAACAAGCAGCGCAATAAACAGCAAAATGGTTAACGACATCGATTAGACAATAGCCGTGCTGGTACTTGTGTTTAAACTAGTGGAATGCCCGCAACTTCGTCCGCGTGTACTTTTCCATACAAACAAACACCCCGCTGCACCCTTTTAGGGGTTGAATTTCTGGAATTCCTTTCTTTAGTGCGCCCCTAGACAACAAAAGAAACGTACTCTCAAAATCTCTCATTACAAAGTTTAGCTGGAAGAAAATGCTACTTAGCTTTAAGTTCGCCTATGTAGGTACTGCTTTTTTGTTTTGTGCAATAAAGAGTTTTCTTTAATCTATCTATCTACCTACTCTCTAAATTCCAGGTCTCTAGGACTTATGGTTTAGGCTGTGCGATAGTCAGTCAGTCAGTCACGCAACGATTTTATATATATTGATAAATAATTCGATTTGAATACAATGGCAAGACATTGTCGTATGCAATTTCAAAACACATCCAGCACCAGACACGGTTTATTACGACGATATCGCGTTCATGAGATTGATGGAAATCGATATAGTGTCGTTGACCCCGCGGAATTTCCCCATGCGATGGGTACTACACGCTCATATAATAGGCTGATAAGTAATGACTAGGGTACAGATAGGCGAGGCCATATATATACCTACGTGGGTACTAAGGTCACGGGACTCCATACCTAAATACACACAGCATACTGAAAATGAGTCATAGAGTGGCTGCTTTTTCATATTAACGTATTTTACCAAGTATGGGCGAAATGAAATGAAAATTACACTGCAATGACTGTTGTTGGCTTTTATATTGATCATTATTTGCGGTAAATCATATTTATATTATTAATAGACACTGCAGGGCAAAGGCCTCCCTTCCCTCCTTCCATTCGTCTCTGTTGTTGGCTATTTGGGACCAATCCTTCAAGTAGGAGTCTAGCTCATCCCGCCATCTCCGTCTGGGCCTTCCACGTGGCCGTCGTCTGTTTGGGATTCAATCTGTCGTGGTATTTGCCCATATCACAGAATAAATAATAGTAGTTCTTCTGACATACGGCACACATGTCTAGCCTAGTCACACTTAAGTAAAGCAGCTATTTGAGCGACGTCAAAAATGTAAAATTATACTCTGTTCGCCCATATTTGGTAAAATACGTTAGTATGAAAAAGCAACCACCTTAACCGACTCGGCCCAGCTTTATAGTTCATAGTAATTTATTTGTCAGAATGTAGGTACATGATGTAGATGTCAAACAATAATAACAGGTATGGTATTCGGGGTACCGTGAGTTGAGCCAATTCACTTCATTGTGTCATCGAATTCACGCGTTGCGCGATACGCGTTACACGCCGAACTTTACCAACAACACTTACTTACTTACCTACTTACTTACTTTACTTTTTTTGCTACTATATACAACTTAATAATTCAGGAATACTACAAAATTAAATAATTTAATGTCACAAATTCTACAAATTTAAATTTATTAATGATGATTGATTAATATAATAATTGTAAGTTTGTATGCTAACTAACATTAATTATAAGATTTAATTTACTAACAAAATGGATGACATGTGAATTTTTTAATGTGTGAAATCTGATAATAAACAATTATCTTATCTTATCTTATCTTCACCGAGTGCAGATTTCTTACTGCGCAAATGGTGAATATTCACGTGAGGCTTCACGCGGCCCCCTAATACCACGGCAGATCCGTGTCTTCACCGCACTAGTAGGGATCCAAAACTCTCCATCTATCCACACACCAAATACCATCAAGATCTGCTAAAACTTTTGATCCAAAGCCGACTATATCCAGTGTTCCATTAAAAATGGAAAAAGGAACATATTTTTTTTAAACGGTCTTGTTGATAATATTCATTGGTATAAGATTTGTCCTGGCTGTTAGCTTATTATTTATTACTGGAAGAAAGCGTTAGCTGAGTCAGTCGTGGGAAGCAATGGCGGCGATAAGCTCACCATTTGTCACGTCTATATCCCACGATGGTGCAACCCACTGTGAAAAGAAGCCCATTAAGGCTCTGCCTATCTCTTCGGGGAAAGAAGCGTGTGTCTTTGTATGTATGAATGTATGAATTAGCTTTTTTTTACTACTGATATTATACAATATTTTAGTAGTTGTATATCACTTTTGTAGCAGTAGTAGAGCTTTTTTGTGAAAGAGTTCGTCCATACCTATTTCTGCCGCAAAGCAGTAGTGGTCGCATCGCATTGCTGTGTTCCGGTTTGAAGGGTATGGTTGCCGGTGAAATTACAGGCACATGAGACTTTTCATCTTTATGTCTCAGGGCGCAGTGCAATGCCGCATAGGGCGCGTCCTAGGTGGACGTGATCAATGAAGTAATGCATTGTTCATAGGCAGAGGGTACCGTATAACATCAGGTGGGCCATCAGCTTGATCCGTCATTCCAAGTTGTATAAAAAACATTTTATTTTTGCCAGTTATGCTCCTAATCCTGTCTACCTACACCAACCATCAAAACGAAACCAAAAACTCCTGTCCAGTCTAATTAATTGCATCTTGTGACGAGTGCAGGTTTGAATTCCCGGGGGGGCCTCCCCCCAGTTTGAGGTTGCGATCCCTTTTTAATTGGCAGTTTGTGTAACATTTCGTTATTTTTGGGAAACAAACCCAGTACTCATGTGCTGACGATTTTGTCATTGTGTTGGGTCCGACCTAAGAATAGAACCCTCCGTCTCCTCACATGGATGTCGTAAAAGCCAACCCGGGCTTGTTAGTAAGATTCGTTGGTACCTATAACATTTGTCCTGGCTGCTAGCATAGAAGCATAGAATGTGTTACTGGAAGAAAGCGTTAGCCGAGTCAGTAGAGGGAAGCAATGGCGGCGATGAGCTCACCACTTGTCACGTCTATATTCCCACAATGGTGCAAATCACATTGAATAGAGGGTCATTGAGGCTCTGCCTACCCTTTCGGGGAAAAAGGCGTGTGTCTATGTATGATGTATGTGTACCCATGTTGCGGATCAGAGTAACACAAACAAGATAAAGTATTAATTAAATGAAAACAAAGAAAATCCTAATATCTCGGACAACCACCAGACACAGATAAAATAATACTATAGCCACTTTATGTTTATTGGCGATAGCGCCATCTCTTGGTATTGAGGAGCGTCACTTAGATGATATCAATGACAACGGAACAAAGAAAATCCTTCTTTCTCGGGCAACCATCCAGACGAAATACTTATATGTTTTCTCGGCGATAGCGCCCTCTCTTAGCAACGAGTGGCGACACGTCGTGATTTAGCATAGTGTTCAATGGCTTCCACGTTCTCTAAGATTTTGCATCCTTCAAGTAGTTCAGAAATGTGATGATAGATGTCATCCACAACTCATTCAATGGACGACTGGACACGCGCGCTTTCAACTAGCTAGACGGATTCTGAACGTAGGTTAGGTACCTACCATAGTATTGGATGAACCTGTAGCTAGGCGTAATATACCTCGAGCTCTTGGGTGTTTCACTTACCTACAACTTCAACCGGCTCTCAACTTCGGCTCCTCCTCGGTCTAAGCCGCGAGCACAGAATAAATATTAGTACAACGCGAGTCTAAGGCAAAAACAACTGCCATGAAGCTAGGCATACTGAATAAGGTAAAGTGATACTTCACACCAGGACAGCTTCTGAGTCTATATAAAGCACAAGTCCGGGCTGCTGCCACGTTTGGGAAGGCTTGGCCAAACACCAGCTCGCTGCCTTAAGCATGCTGTACACATTGGCCCAAGGTGTTGGGCCAACGTGTTGGGCCAATGTGTAGAGAGCTAATTGGCGGTATGCTAAGCTAATTGGTCTAGTTGGCGCCAACATTGGCAGGCCAACCGAATAGTGTCGGTTTTTTGTGCACACATCAAAGGATCTTGGCGCGCTCCGCAAACAGCGTTCACACGTTGGCGTCTTGTTCAGTTCGTTGTTACTCGACAGCGGGGACATTTCGGGAAATGTGCCCAGGAGCTACATGATCTGAACTCACCGTAATGTATTGTATTAAGTATATTAGTTATCTAGCACCCATAACACAAGCTCTGCTTAACTTGGGGCTATATAATGTTGTGTGAACTGTCCAGCATTATTTATTTTTATTTATTTATTACCTATGTAATATGTAATTGCTGCACAAATATTGTGATATTTGACTTACATCTATTGGATGCGACTATTGGCAAAGTCTACGACCTATAAAAGCTTCTGTTTTACGAATAAAAATGTATTACTCTGCTACAAATCATACAATACCCAAGTTCAATGTAGCCCCATCGAATAACATTCAATAGATTCCCTCACCCACACATGTTCATTAATACCCTAACAAACCATTAACAGGCCGCCTACACTCTCATTGGCCACAGTAGTTTCACTCCAGACACCATAAATTAATCAGCGACTTGCACGCGAGCGATATTGAAGCTTCAAATCAGAGGTAAACGGCTCAAATTAGATTTAACTAAACCAGGTCTGCCTACCCAACATTTCAGCTTATAGTTTTACTAACATTCAAGCTATTTTGCATCAAGACTCAGAGTGATAACACTCATTTTCCAACGCACGTCGGCT
This sequence comes from Operophtera brumata, assembly GCA_932527175.1. NCBI lineage: Eukaryota > Metazoa > Arthropoda > Insecta > Lepidoptera > Geometridae > Operophtera > Operophtera brumata. The sequence goes on along the minus strand of OW052226.1, from coordinate 42,218,209 downwards.
TGAAGTGACGCAGGTTTAGTTAGGGTTACACAAGATCGATAGTTTTCCCCTCGGGAACCCAGTAATCGATAAGTTCCCCTTAACTTCCCTCGATGCGATTTTGTTGGTATCTTTCGAGTGTATGAAATGCTGGTGATTTTTCAACATTACTATCTGTTATTGATGGACGCGGGAAGCCCCGCTATCTGGGATAAGGCCTATTTTCACGTTGCAGTTATGTTAAAGCAGCAATATGACTCACTTTTTTTTTTTTTTTTTTTTTTTTAGCGGCTTTTGAACATATTGTTCAAGCTTTTATTTAACTTGCAATGTATGTATGTTTGTCCGGGTGGAATCTTGCAACTGAATTTTAAAGCAGTTATCCTCAACTGATCGAGATGATATTTTGCATACCTGTCAAGTTCCGATGGCAATGCAATACTATGGTGACAGCGAGCTGATCTGATGATGGAGATGGAAGGTGTACAACGGAACTCCTCGATGGATAATGTGTAGACTAGCCGTGTTTAGGCTCATTTTGATCAGCTCACGGTTACAATCAGTAATTTTATAAAAGCTTGTATTGAAAAATATATTTTTCACAAAAAATGTATTAAAAAATCATTTTCTATTACTGTTAAGAGATTACAGAGAAGACAGCGATTGGTAAGATCGAGCAAAAAACGCCGTAAAAATTACATTCATCGTAAAGGCTCCACTTATTTATTTTTTTGTTTATTTATTGTTAAGTAGCAATAGATATACACGCACTGTACAAAATTTCAACTGTCTACCTATTACTGTTCATGAGATACAGCCCGATGACAGACGTCCAGATGGACGGACAGTGAAGGCCTCAGGCCCTAAAAAAGAAAAAAAATAACAAACTACTCAGGGACTATCTATGGGAGTACGTGGAATACGTAAATACGGGGACTATGAGAAAACACTATTATTGAATAAACTGGGAAAATTCAAACAAGAATTTTAACTTGAATTTTCTTCTATGTTTATTTCGATATCTTTGCAGGGTCAGAAGATATCTTAAATATGAGAAGTTAATCAAACAACCTTGAATTTTAAAATAAACTATAAACCTTAAATAAATCCAAAGAGATATCTTAATATTCATTATTGAGGGATTTATTATACCTTAACCACACCAATAGTGCACATTAAATGTAAATACTTACATGGACATTAATTATTATAAAAAGAAACAGAAAAATCGTACCTTTAAAAGGTACATAAAAGAGGTACAAATACAGTTCAGTGGGCGTCGGGATACAAATGATCTGGATAAATGGACTGACTTATACCGCGACCACTTCGGGTATATCGCTACAGCAGTGCAAGTACCTACGTAGGACTCGATAGGAGTCGATTAGATAAATTTGACAGTTATTCTCGATAAAATAGTTTTTTAGACCGGTAAATTAGAATTTATGTAGCAAGTGCGTAACTTCTAATTTACCGGTCGGTAGATATGAAACAAAGGATTTTTCTAAATATCTCGGACACTAGTCGTGTCCCAACCGTCGTGTCAAATCCCACCTTAAATCTTTATCGGCGCGTCTTACGTACTTCTAAATTCGATAACAAGATCGATAAAAATTCAAACCTTAGCGATCTATCATATCGATGTAAAGTTCGTACTTGCACTGCAGGTTCGACGTTTCGACGAAGATTCCGGAAAGAGCAAATATAAACTGAAAATTTGTATTAAAAGTATCTCGATGGGTATAGGGTTACCTGACTGTACCTTCTCCAGTTTTCCATAATCATTATTACTTAATCTGTCTGCGGTAAATTTGGGCCAGGTTGTCAGTACGTTTTACACGTGGGCCGCGCTGTCGCATCAAGAATTTGGAACCGGCATTCGTGGTCCAGGCTGTCAACATCCCCTCCCTACGACTTCCACAAATCAATTTATCGAGTCTAATTTATTTATTGTACGTAATCAATCGTAATATTTTATTCGCTGCTATTAATTAAAATAACAGTAAAAGTTGTACAAAGGAGTCAGACCATTTATTTGGCTTCTTTAAATATCTGCTCTTTCTGACTACGTGTTTGTTTACGTAAGGACCACAAGTTACCAAGCGAAAATAAATATGACAACATAGTTTGTATAAAAAAACATACTGACGAATTGTGAACCCCCCCATTTTTTTGGAGTCTGATACAAATATACCAGCCACAGATTATATATCAAGATAGACACCGCAAACACGTAAATTTGTATGACACCAGGCGTGCCGTTTTATTTTGTACCTACTATGCTACGAAATATCTCGATTCGCACGGCTAGCTGATTTCGAAGAATTTTTACAGTTCACAAGCAGCAATAGTCACATAAAATTTAACAAAATTGTTTTGTTTTAAGCCTTTTGTTTTTCTTTTTGACCCGTAATTCGTTTACTTTGAGGTCAGTGCCCGATATTTTCTCGATAAACATCCGAGGTATTGAGCCTCATTTACATTAGTTAGGTTTGCCTGATAAGAGAATAAAACTCCGAAATCAGACAAACCTTCAGAGTCAAGACAAGGCCATCAGCCTAATCCGTACCTTTTTTTTTACCTATAGATTTTATATCTTTAGGTATAGACCTTGACCTTTATAGAGATTTGTTTGACCACGATGTCACCTGCAGTTGGTAAGTGACGATGTGGCCGAAGATGGAGCACAAAGGTCTAGAAGGCACCTATTCACTCTAGCCTTGAAGATACCCAGATTATAGTTTTCAGGAAAGACAGACGATGGTAAGGTAGTCCACTCCTTAGCAGTTCGCATTATAAAGGTAGAATAGAGGGTATACTAATGAGGTAAGGATGGTACCGAGCCGTGCGTCTGCTCGCCACAGCGCTACGAACATACCGGCAGAAAGCCGAAGAATCTTATTTCTGAATCAACAGTCATTGAACGGCGTTGCAAAATAGAGGGTAACTGCAGAAGAATTCAATAACTTGTAGTCATATTTACTTATTAGAAGACAAATAAGTTGAGACTAGGCGGGCGTTTGCCGCTTATTGTAACTAATGAAAATGGTAATTTACATCAGTTGCACCGATAAGAGGCGATCGATCTTTGATTTACACACTAAAATTGTTCGGGTCCAAGCTTCTAAATGATAAAGGTCACAGCAGTTTTATAAATAAGCTATTTGTGAAAAATATATTTTTCAATACAACATACATACATAGACACACGCCTTTTTCCCCGAAGGGGTAGGCAGAGCCGCTATAGGCCTCTTTTCACAGTGGGTTGCACCATCGTGGAATATAGACGTGACAAGTGGTGAGCTCATCGCCGCCATTGCTTTCCACGACTGACTCGGCTAACGATTTCTTCCAGTAATAACACATTCCATAATAAGCTACCAGCCAGGACAAATCTTATACCAACGAATCTTATCAACAAGTCCGGGTAATCCCTTAGTCGGCTTTTACGACATCCACGGGAGGAGACGGAGGGGTTTATTCTTAGGCCGGTCACACCACAGAATACAATCAATTTTCAATACAAGCTTTTATAAAATTAGTGATCGTAACCGTGTGCTGATCAAAACGGCCAGTTTACTATTACACCTTCCGTCTCCATCATCAGATCAGCTCACTGTCACCATCATATTGTATTGTCATCGGGACTTGACAGGTATGCCAAATTTCAGCTCAATCGGTTGAGGATAACTGCTTTAAAATTCAGTTGCAAGATTCCACTCGGAAATGCATTGCAAGTTAATATAAAGCTTGTAAAAACACACCTAAGGCACATAGTTCTCTATAATAATTGCATACCTATTGCAGTCCACTGTTAATATCTCCAATGCCACGCCACTGAGGCCTGTCTTTGGCTCTCTACATCCCATTGCCACTCTGCCAAAGTAGTCGCTAGCCTAAGGGCGCCGCATATATATCGTTTGCTTAGAGTCTCCACTCAAGAACTCGTTTACTCCATTGGCTACCGGTTATTCAGGAGACATAGCGATAACTTGGAAATAATAGTTATTTATACAACTGTTGATAAGAGGTTGTTGATAGCTGTCGACAATTGAATAGTTAAACAAACTTACCCTGTTTAATAAGTGATGTTCGACTGGAATTATGCGAAGTGTTGTCTAGTCCGAAGATGATGAGATGAATTATTCTATCTCATCATCGAGGACGAGACAACATACAACATAAAAGTATCACATGATTGTTTTAATTCCTAATATGTACAGTTGCTTGCAAGACTTTATCATACCCATGATATAAATCCTCTATAAAAAGTTCTGAAACCATAGGGTGTTGTACAGTGTTGTAAGAACTCTATACATACATACATACATACATAGACACACGTGACAAGTGGTTATATTTTTTATTATTTGTATACTGCTTATTATGACGGAACAAGCAGATGGCCACCTGATGATAAGCGGTACCCTCTGCCTATGATTAGTGCATTATCACATAGGTTACGTCCACCTAGGATGCGCCCTATGTGGCATTGCACTGCGCCCGCCACCCTGAGACATAATGATGAAAAGTCTCATGTGCCTGTAAATTTCACCTGCAACCATACCCTTCAAACCGGAACTCAGCCTTTTTTATCGAATTCACACCAAAAATGTGGTTCGTAAAACAACAAATATACGAATTGTTTATCAAAAATAGTAACTTGCACTCTAAATTATAGGCAAAACAGACACGGAGCACCCCAACTCCTCGTGGTCTTGTGCGTCATGCCCCTAGAGTGTATATAAAAACGCGGAGCCAGTAGCTTGCGTAGGAGATCTTGAGTGGAGTAAGCCCGCGAGGCCGAGCAGAGCGAAGTGAAGCGAAGGTCTGTTCTGCATATAATTTATAGTGTGAGTTAGCATTTTTGATAAACAATTCGTATTTTTGTTTTATAAATCATATATCCGATGTACGAACCACATTTTTGGTGTGAATTCGATAAAAAAGGTCACCTCGTTTTGTGTCTTTTTTTTTGTAGGACATGTTTAGTTAATCAATTGGTTTTTGGCACAGCATTCATTTTCTGGTATGCATTCAGTTAATCAGTGGAGTTACCTGGTGTGCTTAAAAATTATACAGATGTGCATTTAAAAATATCCCAACTAATATTATAAAATCTTGTATAAAATACAAAAATATGGGGAATAAATTGGGGATAAATTACTAGCTTCGAAGTCGGTTTTATATCAAAAACAATTATTGAAATTCATAAATATACCACTAATTGAGTAGTGAGAATGTGGCTGTTTGATGAGTAAGGAAGGGATCGAAAAAGCAAATAAAAGGAGTTGCATAATATTTAGTACAACATTATAACACTCGTTTGGATGATATTATGGTTACTATGACACTGGTTGTTTTAATGTTGGCAATAAGCTTTTATAGAGGATTTATTTATAGCATGGATGTGTAGATAAATACACTATCGAGATATCAAGAGCGATCTAACTAAACCAGTTCAGCAACACGCTGAGACGGCTCGAGGGCCACACCTGACAAACGCACACACCTCTCAACTCAAATAAGAAATAGACCTCTCCACTCTCTGATTTTTTACCTCACTGCGCGTAAAAAAGGATGGAGGAAGCCATTGCTAAGGTTATTTTAAGATTGTCAAATACTTTAGTGGCAATTCGAATGATCAATTTATGAATAGAAAATACATTTATTTACAGAAATAATAATACAAGTAATACAAATACAAATGAAACAGTTGTGTTACCTGAAGACCGCTGCTAACGATCTAAAGGTAGCTCAACTGATTCAAATCACTGAAGCTTCCCTAAGATGCTGGCTGCATTGCCACGCTGAATGACAATACTTCTTCTTCGTCGTTACACTCTTGGCAGAGTGGTCGTGGTCGTCACTTCAGGGTCTGTGGCTCGCTTTACAATCCTTCGCCACTCATCTCGCACCGCAGCTTCCCTGGTGCATATGCAGTGGACTGTCCAAAGCTGCCTTGATTTGTTCAGTCCATCCCACGGGTGATCTGCCCCGTGCTTGTTATTCCTCTTTTGCTTGTGTGACCTCAAATCTACCCTGTACAAGGCGTTCAATGGACACCTCACGTCGCGACACGTGTCCGAAGAATGCGATGTGAGGATGCGGGATTGCACAGTAGCTGATAGACGCTGCTTGATGCCGAGTTCTTGGAGTATGAACTGACTGGTACGAAAATCAGATCACGAAACCCCAAGCATTCTTCTCCAGCACCACATCTCGAGAGCATCTATCCTCTTTTTCTCGCTCTCTCTAAGAGTCCGTATTTCTGCAGCATAGAGGAATATGGGAAACACTAACGCTCTAACGAGACGGATCTTAATGGATTTTGTTATCGTTTGTAAAACGCTGTAAATAAATGCAATTTACACCAATCATTTCAAAATCACCTTCATCCCAACATTTAACTCAAACTAGTTTTGATGCATTTCAATTTTTAAATGACTACTTTTAAATTTAGCTACTTTTCGTTGAGAACAGCTCGCATATGATCAATTTTAAATGCAAACGTATTCCCTTTTAGGTACTGCAGGACTTAACACTTCAAAAGCTAGTTTCATGAATTTTGGAGGCTTCGTAGCGGCGGCGGCGTAGCGGCGAGCTACGAGCTACGCCGTAGGGATGGCCGGTCAAGTAGTAAATGTTGTATATTTATGTATGTACGTACAGTTACTAGCCCCTAGTGACTAGTAAAGCCCAAGGTCTCACTCGTATAGCTTTTAAATCACATTGCCTTTGTGTCAATCAAGGTCTATCTATATTTTACTACTTGTTGGCGACCTCTGTAGCGCGTCGGGCGAGTAGCCGGCTGCGATGCGAAAGGTTTCGGGTTCAATTCCCGCTGCGGGACAAATGTTTGTATGATCTGCAAATATTTGTTCCGGGTCTGGGTGTTATGGTACCATGGTACTCGCAGTTTCTGATATCCATGACACAGGGAATCCTAGTGTGGGATCAGGACTATGTATGTGGTGTTATGTAATGCCGAGATTTAGCCGCGCTATTCCCCTTTTAATGATCTCTCTGTATCTACTAAATCTCATCAAAATTGTCTACTTGTTTTGGAGTGAATACAAGACTAACAAACAAAATTACTGATGCAGCCTGTTTATTTTTGTTCGTCCTTGGAAGTACTACCACCATACTTATTTCTGCCACAAAGCAGTAGTCCTCGCATTGCTGTGCTCCGGTTTGAAGGGTATTGGTGTGGGTGTAATTATAGGCACATGAGACTCTCATCTTTATGTCGCAGGGTAGCGGGCGCAGTGTAACGCCACATAGGTCGCGTCCTGGGTGGACATGAACTATGTGTAAATGCATTGTTAAAGGCTAAGGTTACCGCTTAACATCTGGAGGGCGTATGTTCCGTCACAAATGCAGTTTAAAAAAACTTTATGTGAACCAAATTTCACCAAAATTGGTTGAGCAGTTTAGTATACTTGACGTAATTGATTTACAAACATAGAAACAACTTCCAAACATTTGCATTTTTAGGTTTTGATAGTAATCCAATGATACCTACCTCATTTTATTAAAATTCATGAAGCTATTTAAGCTACTTTAAGGGTGCGCCAATGACCAGCCGTACGCGCAAACGCCCGAATATCATAACTCTCCTTCTAGGCTGTCGGAGGCTAAAAGCTACAAGATTTAAAAGTTCGTAGCTCATCACTACGGTGTAGCTCTACGGATCGACGGAAAGATTTTAAATGACGACGAATGTCTTGAATTGTTTATTTTAGACAAAACTAGAGGAATGCCCGCGACTTCGTCCACGTGTACTTTTCTATACAAACTTCAACACCCCGCAGCCCCCTCTTTGGGGTAGAATTTCTAGAATTCCTTTCTTTGTGCACCCCTAGACCATAAAAGGAACGTATCCTCCAAAATTCAGGTCTCTAGGACCCACGGTTTATGCTGTGAGTTGATATTCAGTCAGTCAGTCAGTCAGTCACTTGACGATTTTATATATATTGATAACATTCTAGCCTCGGACTTGTTGGTAAGATTCGTTGGCTAAATATTTGTCCTGGCTGCTAGCTTATTATGAAATGGTTATTACGTGTTCACCGAGTCAGTCGTGGCAGCGATGAGCTCACCTCTTGTCACGTCTATATTCCCACGATGGTGAAAAGAGGCCCTTTGATGGTTCTGCCTACCCTGTCGTGGAAAACGGCGTGTGTCTATAATAAATAATAATAAATAAATAGCTGGACAGTTTACATAACATTATCTAGCCCTAAGCTAAGCAGAGCTTGTGTTATGGGTACTTGATAACTGATATACTTAATACAATAGATTACATAGTTTTTTTTAAAAATTATGCATAGAAAATAGAATAGATAATTCTTTATTGCACAAAACAAACAATGTACATAGGCGAAATTAATGCTAAGAAGCATTCTGTATGTAGGTGGTGCACAAAAAACGTACTAAGGAGAAGAAAAAAAGTCCTTTAAGTAGGTATATCAATACAAGATACGTAAGTAACATAATATAATATTGTAAAAAATAAATAATAATAAAATACCCAGAATACCCTGAATCTGCAGATTGTACAAATATTTGTTCCGAAGCGGGAATCGAACCCGCATCCTCCTGCTTCGCAGGCGAACCTTCGCCTGCTGCGCAACAGAGGTCGTCATTGCCTATGTATGTGCATATAATTTTCTAAAGTAAAGAGAAAATACTCCTCGTGGTTACTGATACTTCTCTTCTGATTATCTTACGTTTAAACAGTGAAAGCAAACATCGTGAGGAAGTCTCTATACAACCATAAACAACTTAAGGTGAGTATAGACTAGCATTAACTTGTAACAGAACAACGAGCCGCTCTATGATATTAGTGTATCACCCTCACGAACCAGACGTCGAGCACGCTCGCCGTTTTGTTACAACCTAATTGTACAAACCAACGAGCGTATTGGTGTTACATCTCGTCGAGCCTTTGCACGAGCGCGGGCGATGCGCGGGTGACGCGGTGGGAGAGGGATGAACGACGCACGCGGTCAGTTGTCCAAGTACAACGAGTGGACTCAAGGTACAACGAAATGTTACGGATAAATGCACACTCGCTGTGAGCATTACGCCGAACAGAGCGCCGAGCATTCGCAGGAACGTAACATTACATGGAAATGCTTTGGAAAGCTTTTACCTGTATTGTACCATTCGTTACATTACATAGAAATGCTCGAGAAAATGCTCTAGTGTATATCCACGTTTGCACGACGACATTTATTTATTTGCATTTTGCTATAACAAAATGTTTGCATGACATAATAAAAAGCAAATAAGAACAGTATATTTCAAGAGAGTAAGATTGAAATATCATATTCAACTACCGCACCATAAAAATATCCTCAATCTAAACAACAAAGGAGCGAAGTCAGAGACGAGTACATAAATCTGTCCAGATGTGACACCCGTATGATATATCGCCTCGAATGCCTCGCCACTGCTGAATTCAGGGCGGATTGACGTGATACAAGTGGCTGGTTCAGAATAGTATAATGCACCTCATGCCAGGCTAATAAATAAATAAATGATAAATAAATAATGCTGGACAGTTTACACAACATTATCGAGCCCCAAGCTAAGCAGAGCTTGTCTTATGGGTACTAGACAACTGATATACTTGATACAATATATTACATAGATAGATATATTTTTATTATACATAGAAAATACCCAGCACTCCCTGAACAAATACCTGCAAATCGCACAAATATTTGTTCTGAGGCGGGAATCGAACCCGCAACCTCCTGCGTCGCAGGCGAACGTTCGACAGCCGCGCTACAGAGGTCGTCACTACAGAATGGATCCCAACCAACGCAAGGCGGCGACGCGGAAGGCCTAGAATGAGATGGCGGGACGAGTTTGTCTCACATCTGAGCTCATGGCTTGTCTCTGCGATAAATCGCGAAGAGTTAAAGGGAGGGAAGGAGTTTGCCCTGCAGTGAAACAATAATGGCTAAATAATAATAATAAGAAGCTTACGCTGAATGCTTGAATTAAGGGTCAGATTCAGCGCGGCGGTACTCCTGGACTAGGCACGCAGTCAGGAGGTTCCTCTATCAGCAACCTTAGCCCTCGACCGTTTGGGCCTTGCTCCGCGGTCGGTGGTTTCCCGTTTAGATTTATATTTTTTACTTTAATGTTTTTATACTATTTATTTTTTACCCGAGTAGAAATCCTTTAGTGAAAAATATACATTAATACATTTATATATAAACATGTTATGCATAACCTGTTGTTTTTTGTTGTTATGTTTTTGTTTATAAATTTTTTGTAATATAAATATATATTTTTTACGAGATTTTGAATAAATGAGTGAGATAATAATAACAAAAATTACAGCAAGTCAAACACAGTAGTAGTAGACCTTTTTTGTGAGAGTTCGTCCGGGGAAGTACTACCTCCATACCTATTTCTGCGGCAGACCAGTAGTGCTCATATTGCTGTGTTCCAGTTTGAAGGGTATGGTTGCCGGTGAAATTACAGGCATACGAGACTTTTCACCTTTATGTCTCAGGATGGCGGACGCAGAGCAATGCCACATAGATAGGGTACGACGTCAATAACGTAGTTAAAAAAAAACCACCAAAATCTACCAAAATGACCTAGTCTCTCTGATTATTTAATTTTACCTAAAATGTACATAGGTATACATATTTGACCTAAAACATATTGATATCAATTTCTTGATTTTGATAAAGTTGATGACATAACCACCTTTTTTAGTCGGTTATTTTTGCATTTGGTTGCCACTATAATAGGATTTTTCAACTATGTCACAGATAAAATAATACTATACTAACTATGTCCAGGTTAAGACGATTCTAATAATACCATACATAAAATAGCCAACCTTCGCTTGTTCTGTGGTGTGTCTGGCCTAAGAATAGACCCCTCTGTCTCCTTCATATCTGTTTCTTCTTAGTGTGTTCTGTGTTTCTGTGTAGCTCTTGTATACAAATAAATATATGTTCTTTCTTTTTCTTTCTTCTCCCGTGGATGTCGTAAAAGCCGACTAAGGGATTACCCGGACTTGTTGATAAGATACGTTAGCATAAGATTTGTCCTGGCTGCTAGCTTATTATAGATTGTGTTATATTACTGGAAGAAAGCGTAAGCTGAGTCAGTCGTGGGAAGTAATGGCAGCGATGACCTCACAACTTCTCACGTCTATATTCCACGATGGTGCAACCCACTGTGAAAAAGAGGCCCATAGAGGCTCTGCCTACACCCCTTCGGGAAAAAAGGCGTATGTATGTATCAAAATCAATTTAAAAGTTTGGGTGCAACGTGGTTTTTTTCACATACTTACAAATTGCACACACAATCCCGGCTGACTGTTAGCCAGGAATAAGCAGGATTCAAGCTCAACGCCTGCTCTTCGAACCTCTCACCTTCCTATTTACTTTAGAGTCATGGTGCACGTTGCTGCTAATGGCCCAAACCACACTTGCAGAAAAGGTACGAGGCCAGCAGTGATCCAGGGAATCGAACCCGAAACGTACATGGGTCGACTCGATTGACTAGTCAATGTGCCGCGAGCCGTTCACAACTGCTCGGATACTATTTGCCTTTTGATTTTCGTTGAGCAATCAGGAAAGGCAAGAAAGCGCGTCACGGCTTAGTCTGAGAGCGATGGTAGCCTAACGGTTCAATTGTGCAACTCAGAATCCAACGATACCGGGTTCGATCCTAGGCTCCGCACCAATGACTTTTCTAAGTTATGTGTGGATTTCCATCGCTCTGTGCTTCGGAGGGCACGTTAAGCTGTCGGTCCCGGCTGTTATTGATTAATAGCAGTCGATAAGCCATGTCAGAGGCCCTCGGGCGGCTTGACAAACTCCGACACCAGAGGCCAGCACTATCTCATACGAAACGACGACGACGGCTTTGTCGATTAGTGCCTTTATGTATTCTATTAGTCTTAGAATGGTCCTCAAATTTTTTACGATCTGTAGATATTTGTTCAGGGTGTTCTATGTATAATAAAAAATATCTATCTATGTAATGCATTGTATTAAGTATATCAGTTATCTAGTACCCATAACACAAGCTCCGCTAACCAGAGGCTAAATAATGTTGTGTAAACTGTCCAGCATTATTTATTGATTATTATGTTCGGTAAGATGTGAGAGTACGGGGGACGAGTGAATCCGTCTCCTCGTTAAACTTATGAATTGATTTATTTTCAAGGTTTTTTTTTTTTTTTTATATTACTGGAATGGCGGAGCAAGCAGATGGCCCACCTGATGTTAAGCAGTAACCTCTGCCTATGAACAGTGCATTACCTCATAGGTCACGTCCACCTAGGACGCGCCCTATGTGGCATTGCACTGCGCCCGCCACCCTGAGACATAAAGATGAAAAGTCTCATGTGCCTGTAATTTCACCGGCAAACTTACCCTTCAAACCGGAACACAGCAATGCGAGCACTACTGCTTTGGTAGTACTTCCCTGGACGAACTCTTTCACTACCCTTAGGCCGTTTGTCCACCGCCGCCGTTACCGTCACGTCACCTAGAACGAGATGACGGCGCCGAAGTAGCGATACTGTTTGCATTTCCACGTCACGGCTTAGTCTGAGAGCGATGGTAGCCTAACGGTTCAATTGTGGAACACAGCAATGCGAGCACTACTGCTTTGGTAGTACTTCCCTGGACGAACTCTTTCACAAAAAAGCTCTACTACTACTAAACCATGGAAAACATATCCTACTTATTATTTCAGTTAGTTCACTCTTGTTAGTTCATCAGCACCTCGCCTGTAGACGCCTCGGCTATCGAAAATGATGAGCGATTTGCCATTATAATCACGCTTGGTGATTGGTGGTACTCAGGTGGTGTTGTATCACGCCAAGGTTGTGTCTGGCCTAAAAATAGACCTCTGTCTCATCTCGTAGATGTTATAAAAGCCAACTAAGGGATGGGCAACAGCATCAACCTACTCAACACCATACCGTGATCACCAATACGCCTGCCAAGCGTGGTGAATTTGGCCCCATTTTGAATCATATGGGGGAGGCCTCGTCCAATAGTCGACGACTAACGACTGATGATGATCATCAACCTACTGCAGTCCACTGCTGGACATAGGTCTCTCCCATAGCACGCCACAGAGCTCGGTCTTCGGCTCTCCTCATCCAGTTTCTGTCAGCCACCCCGCGCAAGTCGTCGCTCCACCTAGCCAGAGGGTGCCCTACACCCTCTAGTAGCAGTAGTCCGGTTGTTAGTCCGGTTGACCGAACTAGTGCAACTTTCGTTTGCCAAGACGCGGTCTCCACTCAAAAACTCGTTTACTCCACCGGTTATCGGTTCTTCTGCAGACATGACTGGCCCACTACCACTTCAGCTTGCTAATCCTCTGGGCTATGTCAAGAACTTTGGTTCTCTGTCGGATAACCTCGTTTCGGATTTTATCCCTCAGATAGACTCCAAGCATAGCCCTTTCCATAGCTCGCTGAGCGATTTTAAGTTGAAGTAAGATAATGATGATGACTCGTATCAACATATTTCCTTGGTTTCGTGATTTATTTGTTTATTTATTTTATATATAAAAACAATACACATATAACGTCACTTTTAACAGAAAAGCTCACAGAGTTTATGACGATTCGTGATGCTGGGATACATACGTTGGTATACGTTGGTAGATCCTAGAACTACAATGAAACACTCCTTTCAAACCAGTTTCTTTATTTCGTGTTCATCATTTTCATACAACATACAGTTAAATTTATCGTCAGATAATTATCAATCCTTATTTTCTAACTTATCCAAAACCTGAATAACAATTAAGTATTGTATGAGTATTTATTAGTTCAATTGTTAAGTAGCTCAACCCACACATTTAAAACAAATTTTGTTAAATAACCTTGGAACCACAGAGCACAGAGAGGTTTACACTTTGGTAGAGAAGAAAGTAGGAATGTTTGCCGGGGTGAGAAAATGTGCCAGGCGGTTCACATGAAGTGATGCTGGAACTTCAAAAAGTATAATGGTAATCTTGTTAATTTGGTTTGAATTATCTGTTGGTTTGTGCGTCGAGTAAGGGAAGTCTTCTTTCAATGCTCTGTGGTTCAAACTCTCATCAAGTGGAATGTTTATAAATTGAAAGTCAATTCCGAATCAAGCTTTCCTTATCTTTAGTAAATAAATAATTATTAATTAAATAATTATTATTACGTACAAAATATATGAAAAACACAAACTTATACACACGCGTAACTTAAAATGGAAGATGAAACTTTTTGTGATACTCTGATATTGTGTGATTTAATTTTATCAATATTTTACATTTAAAATATTATTCCGGTTGTTATTGATTAAAAGCAGTCGATAAGCCATGTCAGAGGCCTTTGGGCGGCTTCACAAACTCTGACACCAGAGGCCAGCACTACCTCATACGAAACGACGATTTAAAATATTGAAAGTTCCCGTAATGTGCATCGTTATAAATGTTCGACAGCTGATTGTGTATTTTTAGCAGTTAAAGTTCAGAAGGCCCTTCAATGTTCGAAAGTAAGTTTTATTTTATTTCTATTTTACAGTTTTAGGAAAACTTACAGCTAGTACGAGAGTTGCTTTACGTTTTGTTACTTTTGTTACACCATACATGGCAATATGTTTATTTTTTATTGTTCTGGAATTTGAATGCTTATTTTTAAGAGATAACTACATACTTGCGACCCACAATGAAGAGGCTCATTGAGTCTCTGCTCTGCCAACCCCTTCCGGGAAAAGTCTATGTATGTATGTATTTGCAAAACAGCTTACACTCAGCGGATCAAGACCTCAGATTTAAAAAAAAAATACATTGTTGCATTGGTTACTGCGTTATACATCACACAACACAAAGTATCACACAAAACAAAACACACTATGAAAATAAATAATAGTTACACCTTTTATCTCAAAGACAAATGACTTTTAACATCAAAATTTCAACTGCAAGTTCATAGAATATACTTTTTATTGAAAACATCAAGGTACACAGTATCGACAACCACAAACTAACAGGAGTTATTTTCAAAAACGCTCAAAAGCAATATGAGCGATGCAAAAAACCTGAGCAAAGTCTTAAGAATAGTGGGCACGAAAGTCCTGAAATAATTTACCTTATTTTAAATACTTGTTACAGTAGTGAATACAAGTTTTTGTATAAGTATCGAAAAAATAAGATAAATTTATCAGAAGCTTGAAAACTGTGTTTAATTTTGCATCATTCTATAAAGTCTACATTTTCTGTGATAGAACTGAAATGTTCATTCATTCCTGATACGTAATTCGGAAATACAATCATATCAATAGTCTTTTATCGACTTTCGTTTCCCAAATTATATTCTTACAGACACGTATTAAAGTCCGTCCGAATCCGTGACTAGAAAAGAAACAACATCTTATGAAACTCGGAAAACTAAATTAGGGAATACACTAATACCAGGAAAGTCTTATAAACTCGGAGAAAACGACATTAGGAATACGGTCTAAACTAAACGAATCGCTCTGACTAGTTGTACAAAACTTAAGTCTAAAATAAATACAATAAATTATTCTATAAATTAAGTTACAACAATTGAAATGATCAAAGATTTTGAATGCATTTCGAGAAGCTATTTTCGCATACCTAGCATTTTTATTTAGAGTTAAAATACACCATAGAATGGCGTTTTCGCTCATAGGAAGTGCAAAAATTAACAATAGTGCTGAGAAAAATCATGAAACGAAGTGGGTTGATTTGTTATCGATAAATCTTAAAAGTGCTTAAAGGCGGAAACAGGTGAACGGGTAATTTCAGATATTATCAAACTGTCGAATACAATCTAATGTAACATGAACACTAAACAACTAATTCATAAGTCATGCTTATTCTGTATTTAGTACTCACAAAAGTCGTCAATTCATAATTTAAGTTCTACCTTCATTGATTTAAATTATTGCGTAGAATATGTGCGTATATAATTAAATTTGACATAAAGTTCGACTAAAGGAGTATAAAAACAGAGTATACATTGACAATGACGTATTAAAACACACGTTAAGTTAAATTCCTACACAGATATAAACCTTAAGATACCGATTAGCATTCAAGTTCATTATGAAAAAATATATCATTGGAAATATTTTTCAACTTCTTTTCTTATCAAACCATCCAAGAACAACTTATTTATGCACGGTGACAACCAATTATTATAACTACATGTATTCCTAATAACACTTTGGCAACAAATAGTATTTTCTTTTTTTTTTGATTTTCCGTCCATTTAACTGCAAAGTAAACATTACAGTGCTTCTTTCCCATCGATTTTATCATCGTCTATTTATTGAAGACATATTAAAGATGAATATCGATAGCGACATTGGCGATAGTCGATGAAATGAACGTCCCATCTCTAAAATTTGGCTATCAATAATTCAAAATACAACTAACCCACAGATCAGATCGCCAACTTCCGCCAATAAAAAAATTGTAAAAAAAAACACTTTTTTCCTGGATTTTATTCTTTTTTTTAAATTTTTTATACCTTTTTCTGTCATCATCAGTCTTAAAATTGAGTCATACCATCTAAATAAGAAATGACAAACCCTTATTATAAACCTTTCTAGGCCAAAACTAACATCGGTTGTGTTATCGGAAGATAGAGCTCAAGAGATAAAAAGTTAGGTAAATGAGGTGATTTTTTGTATTGTTTTCATATGAAGTTGTTCCGTTACCCGACAACGTATTTATTAAAGGGTAGTTAAATTTTAAAGGTTAACTGTCTAAGGAAAAGGCTGAATAAGGCTTTCAGGGAAATTACACAATCCTTAACACATACATTATTGGTTTTAGAGTTATCAACATTTAATAGTTTTTTAAATATTACCTTAATACTAAAGAGTACAAAAAATAAAGGAAATTTTGAATATGAAAAACAACAAGTTATCAGCGAATTCTCGCAATTTCATATAAGAACAACGTTTTTTTTTTCGTTTACAGTAACATTAATATTTTACTTACGAAGTAGAGATGGAGTAACATTTAAGACGACGACTTTCGAAGTGTTGCCAACATCTAGAGTCATTATATTAGAAGAGCTTGAAGGTCCTTGTTCGCGACACGACATAACAGATTAACCAACTAGTATTATTAACCAAACTCTTTACAATAATTGCCTACGATACCTAAGGCCGTTGCTAGACATGCCAGCGGTTCATTCTGTCACCAGCGTGGCACGTACTCGACAATACGATGACGTATTGCATAGGTATCTCTATTTCCTACATTACCTAGTCAAGTGTCGCGACCGGCGTTCGGACTTTCTTAAACTCTCACTCATTGTTTCCCTTCGATTATCTTCAAAGTATCAAAAATATTTGCCTTTCCTTTAGTGAGATCGAAAGATCATAAACAGTCTTAAAGTAAGTTAGGTAACAATTACAAATGGCGATATGCATTGAAGTGAAGCCAACAATTTAGGACGAAGTCGAAGCGAACTACTGACAACTACTGCAACATCTAACTTACTGTACGATACAAGGTTAATTAGCACTTACTTTAAAACAGTTAGCCCTGGTTTACAAGATTCCGTTTTCCGTCGTATTTTTTTTCCAGACTAGTTCGTCATCCATCTAAAACTTCAATTACCTAATCTAATTTTTAATGGATTCCGTTTCCGTCAAACGTATAAAATCTTTACAGAAAACGGAAACTTGTAGTCCACGCGTTGATGAAACGCACATGCGTGAAGGACCCTACAAAACATTTTTTTTAATTTATCAAAGACAACATATTACCTCAATTTTAAGGCCACGGAGCAAACTGGTGTTTCAGTAGAATATAATAGTAATTATTGAATAATTATGTAAAGATGATACTAATCTACGGCCTTATGTAAAGTTTCTCTTTCGAAACTATTGCTTCAACATCAGACGAGAAGCCGACACGCGTTTCAAGTGCAAGCGTAATGCCTCATTAGTCATTACACGGTGAGACCACCTCAAGACCACAAAATAATCAACAGAGATTGGTTTGACAACAGACACTGACAGGCGTTGAATGTCTTGTTTTTGACAGATGACACTGACAGCATCATCGCAGCATGTAATCGTATAACACATGTGGAAGAAGCATCACAAGTGTCACTTAAACCTAAGGTATATCCAGGAAAGCACTGATTGGAAACGTTAACACTACATTGTAAAAAATATCGGTGACAGATTATACTGCACGAAGCTCAATGTGTGTCTTACCCACTAAACTAACGTAGACAATGCAATGTCTAAAAATACACTACTCAATACGCTAAGTAGGATATCATAATTTAGTTTTTCATAAGCATAGTGTCGTACAATGGCAGGATGTCGTGTAAAGTGAGTGTGGACATAAGCATCATATAACTAGTAATCTTAGTGCGTACATTAATTACCTAAGCATATCCAAGACTAGAATCATTTAGAAAGATTCCAAATTTGTTTCCATCCAGACTGCCAATCATTCCTAAAATGTTGTCTATTTCCGAGGAGTCGCCACTAAGTGGAAGATATGTAGTTTTTAGAAACAATTCACTATTAAACCTTTTATTTTCAACATCCGTAATCCAAACTGTGTTAGTATTGTCAATAATTTTCAAACAAAATACGCGTATAATCTCGTACCTAAATTTCACTAACCGTCCCTCATTTCGCAACTTTATATAAACATGATATGTCATTTGCTAAACTTCCTATAAACAACGCATCATATTTGGAATCTTTCCATAAATGAAAACATCTAAAACTAAAAATCACACCTTATAAATACGGATAACCTAGCATGCAGTGAGGTGAACGAAACGCAACCGAGAACTCTGTAAGATGGACCTCTTCAAAAAACCGTATTTGGGTCAGAATCATACCTTACAGCACACAGATGCGTTTGCAAAGCGAAACAATCGTGAATACGACACCAATCTTAAAGATAATAATGGTTAATGCATGGAATACAAACACTAAACCTACAGTTCTATTAGTAACGTTAACATCTAAGAACTCCCACTACTCGTCATAAAAATGTTCGACACTATCGAGAAATAAATACTATCATACATAATTTGCAAACGTTAAACTAACTTAGCAATACCAAAATATTCTTCTTTCACTATAAAAACTGTCTCATAAATTCAAACGTGATTTAAAACATTACAGCGTAGTCTGAGGAGGGATGGTTTGTGCAAATATGTGCTTTGTTTACTTCACCTTAATATACAAAGATCACAATTTTAGAGATTACGTAGACGGTAATCGAGCCAACACGAGTAAAGTGCCCGCTCCCAACTACTCGAAGCGGAACCTCTCTACCCCAAAATATACATTTTTAACCCCATATCTAAACAAGTTTATTACAAAACCAACATCAGTCAATACAGTAAAATCATCGAATATACATATTTCATGAAAAAATACATCAAAAATTAAGTGAAACACCAACGTTCTGTGCATTTCATTAAAATTATCGGCGAATTAAACTTTTCAACAATGCCAAAATACCACCCTTTAACTAGAAGCAATGATATATGACCAACCATCAAATATGATAAAATCCATTGGAAATGAATACAATTCCTGAGCAATCGTTAATATACGACAGACTGTATATGTTGTGTATATGCGACGTGAGCTAATATACAAACCCTTTAATGCTAAAATGACCAGCCAACGCAAGTTCCATAAAATTCAACACACTACGTTAATATAGACAACCGACATGACAAGCTAACTCGATACAACTACCTGATGACACATTAACAGGTGAATCTAACGGCCACAAAGTCCGATCTAACGTTAAAACTACCGATATGGTTACTCCTAAACAGAATAAACCTCACAAATTCGAAAGTCCCTCGTTACTCCCTGAATCTAAATAACATCTTACAAATATCGTTGATTCATTATAAAAATACACACTTTTCATCCAGTCCTGGATTCCCATTTCGCATCCCGGTCCTTATTACTAGGGTATTACATACTACCAACATCGTAAACGTTACTTTATTTACATTTTCTGATTGGTTTCGAAATGAAAATGGGAAGCTGGAAGATGGGGCGAACGAAGAAGCTTGAAATTTCATCAATGATCAAGTCCGCACCGATAAGACGCTATCGAGAAATAAAAACGGTTCGGATGATATAAATGGAACAGCAGCTTTGAAAATGGTAATTTCAAGAATGGACGTGAGTTTTCGAAATGATTAACAAACTGATTTGAAGGGTTCTTAATTTTACCTTAAGGAAACGGCTGAGTATAAAATTATAAACTTTAGTAAGCCTAGCCTGCTTACTCTATTAGGTGCTAAATTTAGTAGTAAAGTGTTCCCTAGTTTAATTGACTTGGAGATTAGGTTTTGGTTGCGCTTTTTAAAAGCAGTGCTGCTGATAAGGGGGAACGGTAGGAACTACCAAAACAAACAAGTTTTACAGATATTTTAAATGAAAACTGAGTGTCCACCATAGATGTATTTTTTATTACTAATATTAGCGAAAAATATACGACCAAATTTGAAAAACTGACCTTTCAGTGTTCTTCAATAATAAAGAAATGGCAGAAAACTTGTCTATTTTAATAAACGGTAAGGTAGCTACATTTTGTAGAAAAGTGAAGCTTAAAGGGATATCAGGTTCCTTAGTTTAAGTATAAATAGTCCTTAAACAGAGTTATAGCCTACATCATAAGAATATGTATTCGTCTTGGAAGAGCTTAACCGCCTAGCACGCTGAGATAAAATAATAATTTACGGGACAATAATAGCATTGAAACTAAATAGTGTTTGGAAAATCAATGATTTTTTTTAGTATTGGTAGGTTTAAACTAAACTATGTTATTAAAGAATAATAATGAAACATTAGAACTTCGTCACTCTTTCTGGCATGTTCCATTAAGAATTAAAACGTAGATTCTAGCTAGATATCAAACCTAATAAGTTAGAATTTACTTAGAATATGTTAGATATTTTTGGACCACTATTTATAAATCTATAGCGACGAACTTAAATAAAAGCTTTTAAATAATAAAAAAGCAATACTTACGTATCATGCGATTTTGTTCCCTGACACCAACTGCATCAAAATAGGTCTAGGCACACACACAAACACACTTGAATACTTACACCAATCCGACGCTTGTGCTGAGGGGATGCAAAGAACAACCTAACAGAAAATTATCATTTTATTCGGCTAGAAATTTTTGAGTGAAAGCGACGTAAATACTCTAGTGGTTTATAATTAGTTCATAAAAGTTGATGGATCTCTTAGGTAAAGTCATAAAACAGAGATCGCATTTATGTAGTTTTACAGATAGCGGGGTGGTTCGCTTTTACTCCCTGTAGTTTTATTTTAAATATGCACTTGTGTTGTCTAAACTTTTTGTCCACTACTAAGCAGATCTGTATAAAATAATTAAAAACAAACTTGAAATACCCCTCAGCACAAACATATATCATAAAAAAACAAAAAACTATATAAGCAAGCTACCAGGGCAAAACAAAATAAAACACACATTCAAACTGTAATGAATTGGTATTATTATAAAAAAGCAATTATACAACAAAAATAAATCAAAACAAAACGATGTACATTAATTTAAAGAACAATTGTTTATACAAATAATTAAAAAAATATAATAGTTATAACAACAAACATCGACAAAATATATTTAAAGACAAAAACACGTTCAATTAGAATCAGTCGAGATTTAGAAATGCAATTTTAAGAATGAATCTTTTCAGTTAACTAATTTTTACTTACATATTATGCGACAAACACAAAAATTATGAACAAAACATTAGTTTTAATAATAAAATAATGTTGAAACTTAAAATATCATTTTCTGGTTAAAATAATAGTAACGGTCTTAATTGAAATAAAATGAATTAAATTGGAGTACACTTTACGTGAAGGTGTAGTTGTCATAATTTGCAAATTAAAATTCGATACACTATACTATACTTACTATAAATATAATACGATGAAAAAAGTATCTCAAATAAGTAAAAGCGTATGTTGTTACAAAACAGAATCAATTCAAAGAACTGCAACGCGTAGAAAGCCGACGTTGTCGTAAACTCATGAATTAAAATCTGTATAAGTCTAAAAGTATACCCAAAATGATCGGACATGACCTCAGTCCATTAAAACGAACTAAAAATATCACGATTAAAGTTATAGTGTGTATGTGGTTTTGGTCGTCAATCATTGGGGAATCAAAATGCAATCAATCATGCGGTAAAATGGGTAAAAAGATAACAGTTCGGTAGAACAGACTGAGGTGATGCGGACCCGACGGCGCGGCGCGCCCGTCTTCTAGCTTACAATCAATTAACTCCATCAGTGGATTAAGCGAACGACAACGGACACTTGTCTTAGAACGTATAGGAACAGGGAAGTCTATCAAATAAATCATTGGTGACAAATCACTGAATTTTGGACTCTAGACAAGCGCAACAAAGTTGAAATTCACCTAATCCAGTGACGCTTTCCAGGGTTTAACTACTATCGAAGACACGTCGAGATGTCACGCCACTCGCAACAATACAGGTATTAACGGAAACTTCTCAAATGATCTTTGAATTAGTGCAACACTAGTTTAGAAAAGTTGATTTTAAAAAACCTATTGCACAAACTAGTATTATAAGATGAACAGACATTCGAAAAATCCTATGAATAATTCATTAAATCAGATTATGGTACATATTTACATAACAATACTAAATATCACTTATAAGATCACAACATAATTGTATGGCACACGACTTACAGGTATACGAGTGTATGGCGTCGCCGGCGTGTCTTCAATTCATCAGATATCAGATAATTTAAAAAGAACATAGGAATATCACCAAATCATAACACATAATCTAAACACTAAAGTAGATCAGTTTAAGATCTCGCCCTCGGAGCTACGCATAGCATCAGATCTCTTTTGTCATAGATTCAGCAAAAAATACTAAAAACTCATTATCAACTACTAAAAACAAAAAAACTAATCAAAATCAAACTAAAATAATTCAGCTAAGACACTCAAACACACGGTAATGAAGTAAAATAATAGCATAATATTCATAAAATAAAAAAGTAAACATTACACATGCACCGTATAATACTATCACTACAAAATTAATAAAAGTGTCCGTATAAAAATATCTTACCATAATAACAAACTGTATATTTTTGTATACCGAACAGGGAATAATACTCCAGTAAGCAGTAAAAGGCGACCGGTATCGCTTTTGCTAAATCTGCTAAAAATCTCAAAAAATCATTAAAAACAAAATGCTAGCGAGACGAACATTTCCTAAAGGGCTCTATTAGTTACTACCGCGTCCAATTTAAATACTATAATCGAATAAAAACGAACAAATATTATTATCAACCAAACTACTTGATAAAAACAACGAGATACTTAGGTTCGTGGGTCTCAGCGACTAGGCGGTTACGACGTCAACATTTAAAACAAGATCGTCTTTCGAAACCCGAGGGCAATCCTTCCATCCTTTCTTATAGTATCGAAAGATTCGGAAATGCTTTATAGTCCGCAACGTGGGACACGGCGACAGGTTCATCAACTATACCGCTTGTGGAATATAAAACATCCCGGATTAACGATTGTGATGCTACACTACAATAGACCTTCAGTAGGTGAACTCTAAAGAAGTTATTGCTTCAAACGCCGCAGTCAACTTTGTCATTGATAAAACCCCTAACATTACATTCCCCTTTAATTTCGTAACTACATCAAGAGGGGTAGTAACCAAAGATTGTCCAATTTAACACTTACCTAATAATAATGTAACAACTCTTACTTAATTTTTATAATGATAATTCCACCGACACAGAATAAGTGCTAGTTAAAACAGGGAGTGCTATTGTGCCGTAGAATACCTTACAACTAACAACAACACCGCTCGATGATCTCTTATTACGATAAAATCACACGCTTATCGCCTAACAATTTTTTTTAAGTAATAATAGTAAAATATTGGTCCAACAAATGGGCTAAATAATACAAATGCCCTCAATTATCATCCCTAATTAAACGACGTGGGACATGAAAATATATTTTTCAATAGCTCAAAAATGATAAGGGTTCGAGAACACCGCAAAACTTCGGATCCTTTCGAAATAATCTCCTTCCAAGGTACTCGAATAACAACGTCAATACTATAACTAATCTCATACAGTTTCGGAAATAATTCACCAAAGATCTCATGCCGAAAAGTATCGTAAGTATTCCCACAGGGATAGAGTTGATCACATCGAGACAGCCGCTTGCCACTTACAAAATAGGAGTCTCTTTCACTGAGTCTTTCGGAACTATGGTAAAAATTGACACGCTTGTCGTTGGTGGTTAGAATTTGCGTCGCAGTGTGCCGATTTTTCTATAGTTCGGTCGGTTCGGTCATTCCGATCTCCTGGGGAAGTACTTCGAAGCTCACATGCCTATAGGCGGGACTTGGACGTAGCGGTAGATGTAGAGACGGTAGTCCTTGCTGGCGAGCACTACCGAGCCATCGTCCATCAGGGCTACATCGAAGCACTGCGCGTGTTTCACCTTGCTCTCGAGAGCCGAAACCAGCTGTCCGTCCTGTGTGAATATCGTCAGGTTGAAGTTGTTATGGTTATCAGCGATGAGGATCTCACCAGCGGCGTTGATACCCACACCGATTGGATAGTTGGTGACTCCCTCGCCTCCGATCTGGCGCAAGTAAATACCTTCGTAGTTAAACACTTTGACGCAGTGCGCGCGGTTGTCGCTTATAAAGATCTCTTGTTTGTCGTTGACGACAACGCCGTTAGGGAACTCCAGGTGCTTGGAGCATCCGAATTTCTGTAGTACGTTGCCAATCTGATCAAAGATGATAACGCGCATCACTTTGCATTCGACCACTACAATGCGGCCCTTGTTGTCGACGGTGACACCGCGCGGATGTTGAAGGATGTTGGCACCAAACTTGCGCACGAACTGACCGTATTGGTTATAAATCTGTATTTGGTGTGTCGGAGACCGCTCAGTGACGATAATGTCGCCAGAAGTACGAACTACGGCCACTCGATTCGGGTACAGGAGTTGACCATCTCGTTTGCCACATTCTCCGAATTGGAACTTGAAGCGCCCTTCTTTATCAAAGATCTGGATACGGTGGTTGTTTGTATCTGCCACGATGATATCATTCTGAGCGTTGACGGCGACACCACTCGGCTCCGTGAACTGGCCTTCCATAACACCGAACTCACCAAACTTGCAGTGGTAGATCATTTTCTGACGCTTGATCTGCGACTTTGGAGGGAAGATAGCTGTGGAGATCAGCTTGTTCGTCAAGTCCATGATAGGATCGGGAAGCGCGGATGCCCCGAGTGAGTAGGGGTCCGGTGTGGAGGGCGGGAAAAGCGAGTCGCAACCTCCATTAGACCATTTCTCATAAGGGTTGATCCCGTTCAAGTTGATGTCACCGAGCGAAGCGGTCGAGAACGGGCCAAGGCTGTTGACGCTGTTGAAGCGTTTCGAGATTATGTTCGATTCGAAGGGTGAAGTGGACTGGCTGGTGTGTCCGATCAGGCCGTTCGTGTAAGGGCGGTCTAGGACGCCGTTGAGTCCGCTCGGTAGGTGAATGCCACCGTTAAGGCTATTGGAGCTACCATTGACGCTGCTGCTACTGGAGGACGATCCCCCGTTCAGAAGGCAGCCGTTAGTCGTAGGGCGCGCGATAGGGGGCTGTTTTGAGGGCCCGACGTTCGCTTCCGAGCTAGAACGCACGTATCCAAAAGTGTTTCGCACGCCAACTTGAATGGCCTGATAGTTGGACACAAATTCGAGCTCGCAGGCAGTTTGCATGCTCTGCTCCGGGTTTGAGCTCATCAGCGCCTGCAGTTTGGTGTCCAGCAGTTTCCTGAACATCAGGATCTCGGCGAGGTTGGCGCACTTGGTGAGTCTTTCGATAAAGTCGCAAGTCTGATAGATCTTATCGACTGTCTCTTGAGCTTTCTGTCCAACGACGGTCAGAGCGATCTGCTTGGTAGAGAATAAGCTCTCCAACTCTTTGAGCAATTCTTGCTTGCGCTCCTCCAACATCGAGCGGTAGAACTGGAAGGTGTCGTTGATCTCGTTTTGAGCTTTGTGGTACTGGACTTGCAGTTTACCGGCGGCATGTTCTACGGTTTTTACGACGTGTCTTATTTCAGTCGCGCGCGTCTTGGCTTCGGTGACGATCTGCTGCATGAGTTCGAGCTGCTTGGGCCCGGCGTCAGTGAGGTGTTCGCAGTCATGCAGCGCAGCAGGGTGCTCGAGGATCGTGCACTCCTTACACACGGGCACCGAGCACGTGCGGCAGAAATACTTCAGGATGTCGTTTTTGTGTCTCGGACAGAAGGCGGTCTTGTCACCGTTGGCCGTAAGAGTCGTACCTAGTAGACTCATCTTGTCGTCTTTTAGATCGCCGAATGGCAGTACGCGGTGGCCTTCGAAGCAATGCATGAATTGGTGCGCCATCACGCAGTTAGGGCAGAGGTAGTTGGCGCAGTCGATGCAGCGGGCGACAGCGTCCGACTCCTTAGACTTGCAGCCGGTGCACCGAGCGGTGGGCGAGCCGGCGTTGGCACGGGACGGCCCGAGAAGGTCGGCGTCTTGCTCAACAGCGGCGGCGATCACGAGATTGGTCAACAAGCCGTGCACACCACCAGCGGGGAGTGTGCTGTCGACGCGGCAAGTCACGCACGTGACCTTATCAGGATGGGTCTGCTCCCTTTCGAGGCAGGGCCGACAAAAAGTGTGGAAGCAGTTGAGTACTTTAGGGTCGATGAATGTCTCGCGGCAGATCGTGCAAATGGTGTCGAGGCCGTCGAACTCGCGTAGGTCACATACGGCGGAGTCGCTGGCAGGCGGCGACGAGCCGCTGAGGGTCAGGGGCGACAAGGAGCCACGCTCCAGCGAACTTATTGAGTTGGCACCGGGCAGCGACTCAAGAGACGGGGTGCGTGAGGCCATCTTCAGGACACCGGCATCCCTGAAACAACAAACAATATTTCGTTAGATAAATCAAACTAAAAACACCTCTTTCGTTATTTTACTGCTCAGTATTTTGATCACACGTAGTCGTCGTCGTAAAAAACAAACGATAGACATCGGCAATATTGCCCCAGAAAATGGTATCGTTATATATAGGTGTTATAAAATGGTACACATCAATCTTTCGCTTTATAAAGTTAACCTGTTTTTGAATTGCCTATAGACCGACCTTTCACGCCAGAAAATTCTAATATTGTGTGGCGTAAATGCATTTTCTTTTACGAAAGTCCTGACCTTAGATACAGGGGAGGTCGCGCCATAAATGTGATAAATAGAAGAGCTTTACTCAATATTTTCGGGAAATTTATGAGCATGCGAGTGTGAGGCCGGAAGTAGCCGAACGGAGGACCGAAAACATCAATAATGGTTATGAAGCTGCAGCCGCGAGATGTTGAGCTAGGGCCTGCAGTTGCGTCTCGCGTTGCCATGGCGACGCGAGGGCGACTCGTAAGGGGATGCTACGTGCTCGTTCGAATTAGAGGGTGGATATTTATTTCGACTCCCCCGTTACCTAAGGGGAGATATTTGCGAGGTGAACGGCCGTGGCTCGCTCAAAATTGTACGTCGAGTTATAAAGCTGTTTAATGTCTCTAATTTAAGCTGCAATTCAGTTGCAAATCGCAATTTCAACGGTGGTTTTAGAGCTAAAATTTAAAAATTTATGAACACTAGAAATGTTTGTTGTTTTGCTCTTTTAGTGTCTGTTAGGCAGAAAATATTACAGGCCTGTGTTAAGCTTATTAATGGTATAATAAAAATCGTAAAGCATAAAATTTGATAGGGCATTGATTTTAAAAACCTTATACTAGTACGCAGCCCTCAAATCCGACGAATATCTATAAATAATTTTATGAAGACGGCGTGAACATTAGAACATCTTTTATTTTTTTGTTATGAATGATTATATTTTCATTTAATTTATAAGTATAAGTACGTGTGTTATAGGTATGTATTTATTTTAAGGCAAATTAGTTTATAAACTATATTACTGTTATTATCTTTCTTTTGTAATTAGTTTAAAACACGTCGACCATTATGTTTCATCGTCATTGATGATTGGCAGAAAATGCTGCTTAGCATTAAGTCCTCAGTTTGTATAATTTCCTTGATTTTTGTGCAATGAAAAGTTAAATAAATAACAATTAGAAAACAATCGTTATTTCTGCCTACCCGTGCTAGAAACGGGGTTATGTGAAGTATCGTCAATCAATCCGCGTCACCCATTTAACACTACAACTATTGCTGCACCATTTCCCACATCGAGTAATCAAACAGAAGCCGTTCAATAGATCACGGCGGTCTACGTGCTACGCCGTAGCAGTTCGTAGCAGTGCAGCTACGGTTGGCTGGGGGCCTATACTGGTATTTACGTGATAGATGTCCCTGTGAGACTGAGGACGTTTACCTAACAGATGTCCTATAAATTATGTTAGGGAAAGAACATGTGCAGAACTTATTGAAATAGACGAGAGAATGAGAATTGATGTGAAAAACGCACCTTTAGTTTTTTTCTTTAACTGAAATGGTTGCGGCATTTAGACTCTAACTGGTTCTTACACAAGCATGGCACAAATAAAATGGTGTGGATTTCAAAGATGTTGTTTATGTTCTTGAATGACGGAACAAGCAGGTGGCCCACCTGATGTTAAGCGGTAACATCTGCCTATGAACAGTGCATTACCTCATAGGTCTAGTCCACATAGGACGCGCCCTATGTGGCATTGCACTGCGCCCGCCACCCAGAGACATAAAGATGAAAAGTCTCATGTGCCTGTAATTTCACCGGCACTCTTACCCTTCAAACCGGAACACAGCAATGCGAGCACTACTGCTTTGCGGCAGAAATAGGTATGGTGGTAGTACTTCCCCAGTCGAACTTTTTCACAAAAAAGCTCTACTACTACTAAAACTCTTGACTCTACTACTGATGTGTAATTTGTGGTTTTGTGCAAAAATCACATCATACTACAACAAATATGAAATTCGTGAAGCTCTGTCAGCAAAAATACTTGGCAAGATTTGTCTCGACTTCTTAGCAGAACATCTATATATTTAAAAATCTATGTGTGTATGTATATTCCATATGGACTCTAAAACGGCTTAAACGATTTTGATGAAATTTTCAGCCAATCTTCAGATTAGCCCAGCTGGTGATCCTGTGAAGTTTAGTGGTGTAACTAACACGACTTTGTTTTATATACTCGTATATAGATTTAGATCCTGTACATCCAAAGATCCCTCTTAATTAATGTGTTATATAACCTAGTAGCAGTCATTTTATTTTATTCTCTTAGAGAAACTAAGAGCTAAACATGAAAAACATTAAGTTATAGGGTACCTAAGCCCAGTTAAAAGTATTCACAAAAACATTAAGTTATAGGGTACCTAAGCCCAGTTAAAAGTATTCACAAAAACATTAAGTTATAGGGTACCTAAGCCCAGTTAAAAGTATTCACAAAAACATTAAGTTATAGGGTACCTAAGCCCAGTTAAAAGTATTCACAAAAACATTAAGTTATAGGGTACCTAAGCCCAGTTAAAAGTATTCACAAAAACATTAAGTTATAGGGTACCTAAGCCCAGTTAAAAGTATTCACAAAAACATTAAGTTATAGGGTACCTAAGCCCAGTTAAAAGTATTCACAAAAACATTAAGTTATAGGGTACCTAAGCCCAGTTAAAAGTATTCACAAAAACATTTAGTTATAGGGTACCTAAGCCCAGTTAAAAGTATTCACAAAAACATTAAGTTATAGGGTACCTAAGCCCAGTTAAAAGTATTCACAAAAACATTAAGTTATAGGGTACCTAAGCCCAGTTAAAAGTATTCACAAAAACATTAAGTTATAGGGTACCTAAGCCCAGTTAAAAGTATTCACAAAAACATTAAGTTATAGGGTACCTAAGCCCAGTTAAAAGTATTCACAAAAACATTAAGTTATAGGGTACCTAAGCCCAGTTAAAAGTATTCACAAAAACATTAAGTTATAGGGTACCTAAGCCCAGTTAAAAGTATTCACAAAAACATTAAGTTATAGGGTACCGAAGCCCAGTTAAAAGTATTCACAAAAACATTAAGTTATAGGGTACCGAAGCCCAGTTAAAAGTATTCACAAAAACATTAAGTTATAGGGTACCTAAGCCCAGTTAAAAGTATTCACAAAAACATTAAGTTATAGGGTACCGAAGCCCAGTTAAAAGTATTCACAAATGGCATGGTTTAAACTGATAACAACATTCAGTCTGAAATAGTTGCCTTGAGTCCAGCTTCATCTATACCATGTTGATACTATGTAAATGGCGGACAATCAGCTTTGGACCTAGACGTTGATGTCATTTCGCATATTCAATGACCGAGCTTTACCTCACGGAAACAAGCGTCCATCCTATAATGCTCCCGTCCCAAACCTCCCCGAAATTCAACTCTATGCCCAAAACAGTAAGGTATCAAATTCGCCGTTGTGTTTGCTTGTACTCCCTGGAGATTGTCGTTCAAATATGGTCTTTAAAATAGATGACACTAAGGTGTATTCCGTTCGAGTGTCCAGTGTCGAAACGCTAGGTCGACTGCATTGCCAAACGTTCTGCATACGAAATGACCACACTGGGACCTGGTTCTAATCATGATATCCGGGTGAATTTGTACTGTTTGTCGGGAATCGTTAGGGAGGGCTTTCAAATGTGACGTAAAGTCGGAATTGCAGCGATATTTATTCAATTATTAACAGAAAGAAGAAGTTATAGGTATACAACATTTAAAAAATACAAATGAAACATTTCTGCCTTCTAGAGACCATTCAAATCTATCTAAAGATAGCTCAACTGTGATCCAAATCACTACCAGACGGACAGACACACATCTATAACGCTAAAATCTTAAGCCGTCTAATCAGTTTAATCTAATCTTAATCTTTATTAAAACATTAAGAATTTTTTATATCTTAAAAATTCTTTGAAAATCGACGAAAGGACTTGATTGACTGTTTTTAGGTTCAAGTGGCTTATTAAGGAATGTGTTATTACTGGAAGAAAGTGTTAGCCAAGTCAGTCGTGGGAAGCAATGGCGGCGATGAGCTCACCACTTATCACGTCTATACTCCCAAGATGGTGCAACCCACGGTGAAAAAGATGCTTTTTGAGTCTCTGCCTACCCCTTTGGGGAAAAAGGCGTGTGTCTATGTATGTAAGTATGTAAGTTTTAGTCACGTTTCAATATAATTACAATTCCTTGTTGTATTGTCAGTTGAGGAGCAAACAGTTTGAGAAATGTATTATATTGACAGTAGATCGGTACATGATCCGAACTTATTTTGACAAAACAACTAAAATTATATACCTACTACTAAAATTATTCATTTCATAGTTACCTATACATACGTACATACATAGACACATACCTTTTTCCCCGAAAGGGTAGGCAGAGCCTCAATGGCCTCTTTTCACAGTGGGTGGATAGATAGATAGATTAACACTTTATTGCACACCAAATATAAAAAATAAATAAGATAAAATAACCAAAACAATAACAGTAATGTACAATGGGCGGTCTTATCGCTAAAAGCGATCTCTTCCAGACAACCTTTAACAAGTGGATTGCAACATCGTGGAATATAGACGTGACAAGTAGTGAGCCCATCCCCGCCATTGCCTCCCACGACTGACTCGGCTAACGCTTTCTTCCAGTAATAACACATTCCATAATAAGCTAGCAGCCAGGACAAATTTTATACCAACGAATCTTATCAACAAGTCCGGGTAATCCCTTAGTCAGATTTTAAGACATCCACGGGAGGAGACTGAGGGGTCTATTCTTAGGCCGGACACACCTATTATGGCATACAAATATGAAGATTGTTGCTTCTTAGTTACGTCAATAACCGTTATTCTGAATTCTGGAGTCAAATTGCAATTTGCAATTTTCTTGCCGGGTGATGTACTTTACATTGAGCTACGCCATTACATCTAAGGTTGAAACTATGTACATTAAGCATGAACAAATGAAATAAATGAAATAAATAAATATTTAGGTATAACTGGCTCTAAAATAGAGTTTCAAAGCTTAAGGTACAATACCCTGAGTATACCATTCCCAATATGTACTGAACCCCTTGGCGATGAGGTCAAGACAACAAAACTTATTTATCAACGGGTACAAGTTATAGCCGAATTTGGAAAGGGACACCAATTCACACCCCACTTTTGTATCGTATGTAGGCTCAATACGAAATTGTATGCCTTTGTCGACAAATCCCGAGAGAGAGAGCCCCTTTGCGCACTCTGATAAGGGTAAGTTAGGGCACAACTTTTCTGTATGAGGGTAGCAATCAAATATTTGTGTTTGACACGAGTAGATTCAAATCAAAGGTCAAACTTTGCACAAAGCCTGTAAAAACAGGAGAATTCAGAGTAATTCTGTAGTCAACACAAACACATTTATTGAGTCAAGACTTATTACTTTGTGAATGAAAAATGTACAAACGACGAAGCTAACAAGTAATGAGAGTGTCTAAGAGCCCCTACAAGTTTCGGGGACTCTTAATAGAAAAAAATAGTTTTGAAGAATTCGCAAAACAATGTTTTTTTTATTAAGAGTCCTTGAAACTTGCAGGGTGTCTTAACAAAGGCAACATAAATTGAACACTACAAAAAAAAAGCGGCCAAGTGCGAGTCGGACTCGCCCATGAAGGGTTCCGTAGCAGCAAGTAACATAATATAAAAGTTTATGGATAGATTACGATTAATGACGTATTAAAAAAAAACTACTAACTAGATCTCGTTCAAACCAATTTTGAGTGAAAGTTTACATGGTAATGTACATCATATATTTTTTTTAGTTTTATGATTCTCTTATTTTAGAAGTTATAGGGGGTGGGGTGGGGGGGGGGGGCACACTTTTTACCACTTTGGAAGTGTCTCTCGCGCAAAATATTCAGTTTAGAAAAAAATTACATTAGAAACCTCAATATCATTTTTGAAGACCTATCCATAGATACCCCACACGTATGGGTATGATGAAAAAAAGTTTTTTGTGTTTCAGTTCTAAGTATGGGGAACTCCAAAAATAAAAAACTACTTATTAGATCTCGTTCAAACCAATTTTGAGTGAAAGTTTACATGGCGCTTTACATTTGAGCGCTGAAGCGAAGTCCATTTTCATGGAGGACAATGTTTAAGAAAATTCAGCTGTCGAAATAGTCAACCGTGTACCATAGTTCAAGGGTTCAGTGCAATAATGTAATATCCAAGGGTGTTCGCCACTAAATACATAAGTCCAACCTCTTACGATTGCCAAGATATTTCCTTGCAAACTAATTCATGGTACTAAGACTCGCACTAGGGCCGCCATTAATTGCAATAAGGTTCGAAGCAGATTACCGACCCCCAAAAGACTTTCCGAACTGTCGTATATCACAAGGAATCGACAGGGAAAAATTAGCCTGCACGCCTTGAGGATAAGATACAAATTGGTTTGCGTGTAACAATTGAAACGTTGGGGCAGAATTGCGGTCGAGGGGTATGTAAAGGTAACGCACAGACTATTATTTAAGGGTAACATGTACTAATTTTGTACCATTGTTCACTGCCAATACGTAGGTACACAGAAAGGTACAAAAGGAACCGGAATATATTACCTTTGTATTGTTTTCTGAAAGGATTTAGGGATACAGTTGTATGACAATGATCTTCGATTTTTTTTGGAGCTTTTTGTGAGTGACTAGTTTGCAGATATTTGATATCTGGAATTTTTAGGATTTGTGGTATGCTGGCCTAAGAATAGACCCCTCCGTCTCCTCCCGTGGATGTCGTAAAAGCCGACTAAGGGATTACCCGGACTTGTTGATAAGATTCGTTGATATAAGATTTGTCCTGGCTGCTAGCTTATTGTGGAATGTGTTATTACTGGAAGAAAGTGTTAGTCGAGTCAAGCACGAGTCGAGCTCACCACTTTTCAAGTCTATATTCCACGATGAAAAGCACTGTGAAAAGAGGCCCATTGAGGCTCTAACTACCCCCCCCTTCGGGGAAAAAGGCGTGTGTCTATGTATATACGTATAAAACAATTTCGCGAAATTTAATAACCTTTACCCTGCTACTATAAAACGCGACATAACTTGGATTAGTTACACTGTGTTTTGTCTTTTGCATTGACATGGATTTTCAAATTCGACCGAATGAGATAAAACACGGTGTAACTAATAACAAGTAATTAATTTTGTAAAAAATAAAAAACCCTCAACGCAATTAAACGTCTGAACCGATTTTGATCAAACATAGCTAAGAACACTCCCGACTAATTCACCTTACAAACAAAAAAAAACGGTTCATCCGTCCGGGAGCTACGATGCCACAGATGCCATAGACACACACACAGACACACACACACACTCACATACACGTCAAACTTATAACAATCCGTCGTTTTTGCGTCGGGGGTTAAAAATATATTCTGCGTTAGTAGCATGGTTAGTGTTCTTCATAGACATAGTAATTTATTAAAAACAAAAACGGTAACAAGTAAGAAAAACAGTATGTACAGACAAATTTACATTCACTCCACAATACATGTACTAATTCTGAGTGATACATATTGTAAAAAAGGGCGGCCCAAGTTGGCAATTATCAGAGACAGACGCCGCCACAGTGCGGCTTGCGTTAAGAGGCTCAACTTGAGCAACACGTCTTTACCTCAGAGAATATTGTCGACTTGGAGGCAGCCGAGCCACGACACTGAAGAAAGGTATCGTTAAACAATGTTGCATTTAAAAGCATTTCGGAGAAGTCCAGTTCGCTTATTAATCCTTGTGCCACAATGGGATTTAGAAAATCCAAGCGAAGTTAAAATTCAAGAGGCGATATACAGGATGTATGTGCGGTATATGTATAATCTCAAAAGAAATTGATTTTACCCACGATTTTATATAAACTTTAACTAAAAATTCCTATTACAACTAGATTTCCACGATGTTGCAACCCACGGTGAAAAGAGGCCCAATTGAGGCAATGCCTACCCTTTCAGGGAGAAAGGCGTATGTCTATGTAAGTATGCAGTTTTATAAAAAAGACACGTCTAATCTCAGTATTCCAACACCAGTTTTCATACAAAAAATGTGCTAAACCACATTTTAACAGGCGAAAAATTATGATTTCGGCGCCCCCTAGTGAGTTAACACCATAACACCTATCTAAGAACCATCGCTGATGAATTACAAACCCTCTACAGAAAACCCTATCTAAATCGGTCTATCTAATCGGTAAATGGGAACATTCGTTTGCACACACAAACAACTTCATACCCTAAATAATATGTCCGTTCCATCGTGAGTAAAAAAAATCAGGTCGTTCGATCTTTTGGTAAAATATCCGAAGAACTGGATGGACACCCTGTATAGCGCTATAACCCAATGTTTATGAAGTCACGTTTCAACTTAATATGTTTTTTTATGTAAATAAAGTATGAGTGTCACGAAATTTTTGGTCCTGTGTCGGTACGCCTGATTTATTACATAGATTCTGGGGGATTTGCGCGAAAGCCTACCTAATTGGGGATGAATATTTTTTTTAAGGATCTGCCATCATGTCACGTCATAAACATTTGGATTAGCGCGGATACTTTTGTAGAACACTCAAATAAGGGACATATTGTTTGTTTATATCACAATATTTATTTTAGGAGAACGAAAAAGAGCTCCGTAATCGTGGCACTAGCATGTCTATATAAAATGTTAAATTATAATAAATGTGTTTAATGCCACAGATTCACGCCTGTACTCCATCAGTGGTAGCCAGACGTTTAAGGCTGCGCCAAAACTAGCCAGAAATCTTCACACAAAAAAAAAACGCCTCGCGCCGCTCGAAAAAGCGGGTTTTATTGTATATCTCATAAAATATAGATAATTTTTACAAAACCCCTACAGTAAACCCTCGGCTTTGTTGTATTGATTTTATTTATCTAATTTTTTTGGAATTTGGGGGAGACCTTTGCCCAGCAGTGGGACAATATAGGTTAAGAAACAAAAATAAAAAAAATTACCCAATAATATTTACCATTTGAATAAACAATCGAAAACAATAGACGTAACTTTGTTTTTTTTTCTATCGAGATTATATTGTCCTATCGTGTTTCTGGTACAGTGATCCCTCGGAATTATAATGTAGTATCTATGCATATTTATAATTTGAATATTGTACTTGATTTAGTAAGTTAAAAATAAAATCTAAGATTGGTAATTATATCTCTCGTTATACCTCACCATCATTGTCATCATGGTGATGATGACTGTATCATCCTCAACATCATCAGCTTTAGTAGTAGTAGAGCTTTTTTGTGAAAGAGTTCGTCCGGGGAAGTACTACTACCATACCTGCCGCAAAGCAGTTGTGCTCGCATTGCTGTGTTTCGGTTTGAAGGGTAAGGGTGCCGGTGAAATTACAGGCACATGAGACTTTACATCTTTATGTCTCAGGGTGGCGGGCGCAGTGCAATGCCACATAGGGCGCGTCCAAGGTGGACGTGAACTATGAGGTAATGCACTGTTCATAGGCAGAGGTTACCGCTTAACATCAGGTGGACCATTTGCTTGTTCCGTCATTCAAGTAGTATAAAAAAAAACCTTTACACGTCCACTGCTAGTGATTATGGCAAATCCCCCCCCTTGCATTATATGGAATTTGCATTTAGTGGTAGAGATAGATGGCCTTGATTGGGTCTATTTTAAAAACATCTGTCTCTCTATCTGTACCTACACTTAAAATAATAAGTTCGAGAAAGGTATAAAGATAGAAAATACAGGATATAAACATGGTTATACATATAGAATAAAACAAACTGGCTATACACGTAAGTCTGTCTGTTTGTCCGATTAATCCTTCTAAATTAAGCAACGGACTTTGATGCAGTTTTCACGATAATTTATAGAATTTATACCGGATGGTTTATATGTATAATAACTGTTCGTGTAGTATATTAACTTATATTAAAGTAGGCACCGATAGTAGATAATTACATGACGACCACATGAGCCCAGCTGAGATGCGAGATTTGGGTGTTCGATTCCCGCTGCGGTACAAATAATTGGAAGTCTGAAAAAAAATTGGTTCTGGCCGTTATTCCATTGTACACGTAATTTCTGACACCCACGACATAAAGTCCACTAGTGTGGGGCCTAGTCTTTGTTTTATGCCACGTGGGTGAATCTACGGGCAAATCTAGACAAGTATATAAAGCGAAACCTGACCTATGTCATTTAAATAGCTCCCTACTTAATTCAGCCTCACCGCAGAATTTGATTAAACATTTATACATCCCCGAAATACGCTCCCTCGCGAACTTATGACAAAACTTTTAAGGAGGCGACTACATTATCTATATTTAATCCCCACTTTTATATTCCCCGCTGTGTGGAACCAGATTAATTCCAGCCCTCCAAGCTTCCTCCAAGAATCTAAAATATTCCAAGTTTCGTCATATTAACTAGAGGAGTAAAGCTCGTGAGTGACTTTGGGATGGAAACGGCTGATTCGGCTGAAATTGAAGTTTCAATTATGTTTATATTGGCAGAATAAGACCTGAATCATAAAATCGTAGTTCCCAGTGACGTAGCACTATTGCAACGTCATATTAATTGCTACTAATGCTAGCTACCAACTACCCAGTTAGCTAAAAAAATGCTAATTATTAATTAATTTTAGTCTTGTGCAAAAAAACAATGTTCAATTGCGGGCCGACCGTAGAAAGACTTCAAATCAATGTTTTTTTTTTAATTTCTTTAACGCTATTATAGATTATATACATGTTTTTGAGATCTTCTATCCTATCGCTAGAAAATCACGCTCAACCGTTACAAAAATTATTTGCAAAGAGGATTGTACCGGTAGACCGCCTTTTACATGCGAACCAAGTTTTCTTCTATTTTCTATTTCTATTATTTAATTAAAATCCATGAAATTTTGCACATAATATGATCAGTATACTAATATCTAGAAACGTGGTGCGTCAGTTTCTTATAAATTTGTTTATTTTTTTATAATTTGGTAATAGCTAGTTCAGTAGTAGTAGAGCTTTTTTGTGAAATAATTCGTCCGGGGAAATACTACAACCATGCCTATTTCTGCCGCAAAGCAGTAGTGCTCGCATTGCTGTGGTCCGGATTGAAGGGTATGGTTGCCGGTGAAATTGCAGGCACATGAGACTTTTCATCTATACATCTCAGGGTGGCGGGCGCAGTGCAATGCCGCATAGGGTGCGTCCTAGGTGGACGTGACCTATGTGATAATGCACGGTTCATAGGCAGAGGGTACCGCTTAACATCAGGTGGGCTATATGCTTGATCCGTAATACCAAGTTGTATTAAAAAAATATATGGTATTATAAGAAACTAACGCACCACAGCTTTAGTTATTAGTATACAGAATCATGTGTAAGAAAATTATTTTGATGTAGCAATAACCAAAATAGAAGATAAATTCGTTCGCGAACAAAGGGCACAAACGCCCTACCGATACACTCCTCTTAAGTTAGTCAAATTACATCTATAAGTTACTAAAAGTTACCTATAACCAACTTACAATGTAATAGTGGTCTTTGTGACCAATTTTAACAACGTTACGGTGCAGTTTCAGTAAACTTTCGGCCGTTAAAACTTGACGTCGAAAGCCAGGGCGAAGCGCTAGACTCATGAAAGTTGAGGGATGCAAATGGTAAATAAATAATGTATGAAGGAGGCGGGATGAATGCGATGACATTTACTATGTATTGTCGCGTACATATCCCGAGTTGCAGCCGAACCGAACAGGAGATCTCTGGAGAACATTTGGTAGTAAGATACCGACCTTTCTACCTCTACGAAACGGCTTGGGGGGTCAGACTTATGGCAACACACAGGTGAGGATACAGGAGTTAGTAAATAAACTGACAAACCGAAATCAGGCAATCTGTAGAAGAAACAAGATCACAGAGATAGTTCTCGGAATTCGCAAGTATAAATGGCAATGAGCAAGCCATATAGATCGCAGAACTGATCGCTATTGGAGAATATAGGTACGACGATGCAGTAGAGAAATGCCAAATATCTCGATGAACCAAAGACATTAGAAAGAACGCAAGAAGCGTGTGGATGGAGGTGGCTCTATACTATTCGTCGTGGTATTCTATGTGCAGAGGCCTATGTTCATCACTGAATATGATGATGAAACTGAAATGCTCTTAGTCCAGTTCTTCAGTTGCAAAGACTATTATTATTGCAGCAGAAACAGCGGTATATTCTCAGTAGTTCAATTAACAGTTCATTTGATTTAGTCTCATTACTTCAATGAACTAATTTAATTTAACTACTCAAAAGTTTCAATAGTTCAATTAATAGTTCAATTTAAGTTGAAGCGGCAACGGGCATGCCATATAGCTCGCAAACTGACAACTATTGGGGAATAAAGGTACTAGTGGGACGTTCACGAACTGGAAAACAGTGGAGTAATGCAGATAGATGAACACATTTTAAAGGTCGCATGAAGGCGGTGCACGGAGGCGGCTCGAGACCGTTCGTCGTAGCATTCTATGGGGGAGGCCTATGTCCAGCAGTGGACTTCTACAACCTGATGATAATTATTGCAGCACGTTATCGGGTTTAAGCTCGCTTTGCAATGTCTGTACGTATACCTACTTACAATATTATTGACGTGTTATTTATGAGTAGGTATATCAAGCGTTTAGTATTATTTTATCTGTGATCATGCGTAGCGTGTGCTGTCTTAATGAACTTTTGCTGATTCTCTCTAGCATCTTACTTTTGACTGCCTATAAGGCTTTTATGTTGGTTTTCCTTTTTTCTTTGAATCAGCTTCCACTTGTTCTCGAGGCGCTCCCCACCTAGTAGTCAGAAGTAAGAAGGATCATAAAAAAAAGCCGAGCCGTGTTTGTTACCTGATTCTTCTAGGATTGCTCGCGTTGGCACAGGAGTCAATTTATTTTATGAGGCGATTCAAAATGATCCTTTTGATCTCAATAAATAAAGTACTTTTGACTTTGTAGGTACTCATTTGGCTACTAATTACTCCATCAGATGACGAATGTAATTAGCAATAACTGAGCTGTCGTGCAGCGTGAGACTCAATAATCCGTAATTGCCGCATTGGACAGTCGAGCTTAATTGCATAACTCGTGCATGCCACGCCACCTATCGTACTCCGCACGAAGTAAACAGGATTAGCGGTCACGCCGGCTGAAGCCTTCATTTATCACGGGCCGTGGACAGTAAATTAAAAAGAATTATAAATCCGCGTATGCAATACCACGAATGAGGCATATGTTCATAAAAGAAGATGGTGACTGCTTACAATGACTCAGTCGCAAAACGTCCACTTGGCAAAATGTACACTCGATTTTTTCGCACAACGAACTCTGGGCTTTTTCTCAAAATGACCACTACGAAAAATGAATGCTGTATTTTTCTCAAAATATACACTAAATTTAGTAGCAAAATGTACACTGGACTTTTACTATTTTACATTTCTACTTACAATTAGGCAGGCAGTCTGTTTCCTTTTTACACAATAAATTGGAAAAAATTAAAAAAAAAAAAAAAAAAAAAAACTTTTAAGAAGTCTACATCCGACTGATAATAATGATGATGATAAAATTAGTAAGCAGAACTATAGTATTATTTCGCTAACTTGATAAAATAAAATAATGGGCCTTAGTAGTCTCATATCTGAATTAACAATTAAAACCAAATAAAATTAAGTCATGATTTGAAAATTGATTCTTGAATCTTATTTATTTGAAAGCGAGAGTGGGGTATGAAATTTCGGTAAAATTAAGCTACCGAGAGATTGCTCCCCAATTTATGCAAAACTCGACCTTTTCTTAGGAAGATAAGGTTGGAAGTCAAGTTGTTGAAGGTTAGTACACCTAA
Organism: Operophtera brumata; assembly: GCA_932527175.1. Classification (NCBI taxonomy): domain Eukaryota; kingdom Metazoa; phylum Arthropoda; class Insecta; order Lepidoptera; family Geometridae; genus Operophtera; species Operophtera brumata. The sequence goes on along the minus strand of OW052226.1, from coordinate 42,177,236 downwards.
TTTCAGGCGGAAACCGCGTTGTGACGTAACTCGCCCCGCGTCATGCTAAATCCTTGCAAATGTAGTGGCAAAGAGTAGCAGTCGCTACGGGCTACGCCGTAACACCATCTACGCCGTAACACCATCTACGCTTGTGGCTACGACGATAAGTGACAGGTTAGTGCTGAGATTAGTGTCGATAGTGTAAAGACAATTTTAGTTTAGTGTTGTGTATGATTTTTATACAAGCAATATATTTTGAATGCCTTATGAGTTCGGCCAGAGTTTTCGGTAACTATTTAACAATATTCATCTATGTAAATTTTAAAATAATATATAAATAATGCTGGACTGTTCACACAACATTATCTAGCCCTAAGTAAAGCAGAGCTTGTGTTATGGGTACTAGATCACTGATATCCATATATATAAAACAAAGTCGTGTTAGTTACTCCATTTATAACTGAAGATTGGCTGGACTGATGTTAGTTATCTCTTTTTTGGTGGATTCTTGTCCGCTCCGAATAGCAGAATAAGTAATAAGGGGGGGGGGGGTGTCACCGGGGGCTACCCGTGCGAAGCCGGGGAGAGACGCTAGTACTGAATACAACACATTACATAGATATTTTTTATTATACGTAGAAAATACCCAGAACCCGCAACTTCCTGCGTCGCAGGCGAACCTTCACCCGCCGCGCCACAGAGGTCATCAACTGCGTCACAATTGAATACTCGTATCTACATTTCTGGAATGTAATTAAATTATAATTCGTGAATAAGTGATCAATGAATCGTTTTAAATTAATTACGACATGGCTCCCGCGTGTAACGATTAGAGTACAGATAGCGTCACACGGCGCCGTTAATTATCGCCATTTACAGTAACGTGGGTATCTTAAATTGCAGGTTATTCGGGTGCGAGAGAATAATATCGAATCTATTGTCCAACGTATCGAATATTTGAAACGTTACTAAAACGTTAATCGTTGAATATTGGCCTACAATTTTATTTTGAAGACGAGTTAATAGAGACTGAATAGAAAATGTTTGGCTGGTTAAACTAATTAAATATTTAGCTATTAGAAAGCAAAAAACGTATTTATATTCATGCCTAACTATTCGGGGAAAAGGCGTATCGAAAACTAGATAACGCTTCATCACTAAAACAGACGTAGATACGTGAAATGCCTACTGTGACCAATTAAGTACTGTTTCTTCAATGGGCAAACAAATAAAACAAGCTAAATAAAAATAAAAATAAAAAGGCAAGATTGTGTGCATTTATTCATATTATAACCCTGGGTTATCTATTCAAAGATGGCGTAGTTCACTTTGCTTAAGTTAATCAAGCTAACCCCGTTGGCACAATTGGATTAAGATACTTTTTTAAAGAGCGTAAAATTAAAAACATACTGCCACATTTTTTCCTATATAGTACTCATGACAGATCATACCACAGACGCTTAATAACTAATGATTATGTTAGCTAAACTTCACTAGGTACACTTAAATTATAAGCCCCCTAGATTGAAACAGGGGGGTTCCCAGAAATAACCTCTAAGTTACCCCCCTACTACTCCCGTTCACAAATGAGACAATCCTGGAATTTCAAATGTTTATGAAGCAATTAGCAATGTTTGATGTTATCTATTCCAGACATTGTAATTGGATCAGATGAGTAAATAATCTTAATGGGTAAATGTATTTACCGGAATAATTAAAGTTTTGTGTTTTGAATAAGCAGCCGTACATTTACATTCGTTATTACAATCCGTTGGCCATCCACTGTTGGACGAGGCCATAGAACGCAATGGGGAAATTTCCCATAATCACGACACTTGGCAGCATGGGTGTAATAGGGTACACAGATGGATGTTGCTGATCATCCCCTGGTGAAATCTCTTATTCAAAATCAAATCGAATTTATTGCATAATCAATGATTGTGTAGCCACATAACAAAAGTACAAATTTACTTAATAAGTTAAGAATGCAAAAGTAGGTCCAAGTTCACATAGCCAACAACTTTTACGACATCCACGGGAGGAGATGGAGGGGTCTATTCTTAGGCCAGAAACACCACGGCACTAGGGTATTTGGTTATATGGCTTATAGTATTCAATATATGTCATACCGAACCAATAGAATTAGGTTCGGTTTAAATTAAATTGAGCAATATTAGCAATAATCAGTTAAAGCGCTTACTAACTTTAAGCGTTCTATAGTGTAAGCGGGGTTTAATCACAGTGGAAGGTACAACGTAGCTCGGTTGAGACCAATCTGCCGTGGTGCGAAATAATTGTACACAAATAACATACGAAATGGATAAGTATTCTAGTTAGTATATATGGATGGAAATCTATTAAGGATTCTAGCAAGGACCGACTTGTGAGAGAGACTAAGATAAATTATTAATTACTACGTTATTTTATTGATGTAAACCAACAGCGTTACAATATATATAGTCCAAATAACAAAATACGCAACAATAAGACCAAAAAAGGGTTACACAAATATTATAAAAATTATGGATACTAACAAAAATGCTTATGCTAATTTCAAAAAAAGGAAAAATATGACTAAGTGAAAGTAAATAATAAAAATATAAGAATATAAATATAAATTTCGCTTGCATTGCTTTGATGAGGTTAATAAGTGGGTGTGCGGGTGTGTGGGTGAGTGAGTGAGTGCTACCACCAGTCTCTTAAGAGTCTGGGTATCACAGGAGTTACCTTCACACATATGGGTGTGTGAATGTGTAGGTGTGTGTGTGTGTGTGTGTGTGTGTGTGTGTGTGTGTGTGTGTGTGTGTGTGTGTGTGTGTGCGTTTGTGTGTATATGTTTGTTTATACTTACATAAAATTATAATTCAAAATATTGATTTTGCGTTTTAGGTCAATTTAGGTTCAAATTTAGGTTTTATGTATTGCTTTATAGCAAAACTACCAACTAAGAAGGGCTTTTTGTAAATTCTACTCCTAAAAGGATGAAAAGGGGTGAAAGCTATTGCAAGAAAAACCGTATTTCTTGAGCTTAAAAATTTGAAACTTTGCTAAGTATGTTTCAATACAAATCATCAAATATTTTTTCCCAAAACCGGGTGCAATGGGGTGTTAAAGTTTGTATGGGAACATTTTACCGCGTGGTGCCTTTTGCTTGAAACTTGGTATGGGTACTTAAAATACAAAATAATTGCACACATATTTCAGGATTTTTCAAAATATGCCTTAAAAAGGATAAGCCTTAAAAAGGGGTAAAAAGGGGTGACAAAGATTTAGTTTTTTTTTGCGATGTCATGTGTTGTTTATCACGGATATTCAGCTAGTCATATATATATTAATTTAGAGCACCTTTGATATATAAATACAAAAATTATAAAAATAAAAAAAAACTGAACCATTCAAAATATTTTTTTTTTAAAACATAATATCTGCATACTATAAGGCCGGGTTCCCACTACGCCGGACCGGCAGATCTGCCGCGCCGGTAAATCTGCCGGAAGGGCTAGTGGCTGTACAATTTATATGAAGCTATTCACATTATCCCGGGTCCGGCATTTTTGCCGAGCCCGGCATTTTTACCGAGCGTTTTGTCACTACGAATTGCCGGTAGAACGACCAGGCCCGGAGTAATGTGAACGAGTTTGTGCCGGTATCTGTCCCCCGCTCGCCCCGCTCGTGCTCCCCTCGCCCCGCTCGTGCTCCCCTCGCCCCGCCCGTGTTCCACTCACGTCATTCGGCTCGCATTTTCTGGTAAAAGTAGACGTTTAGCATGGATATTCAAGCAGAAACTTTAATTACGCTTCAAAAAATATTAAAATTCTAAAATATTAAAATTTTAAAATTCAACTGAGGTAAGTACTTGACTGTCTGAATTTCTTCCGGGATCCGATGTAATGTGAACACTCTGTCCGGTGTCCGGTTTCCGGCAGATCTGCCGGTCCGGCGTAGTGGGAACGCTGCCTAATAGATTTTACAACATTTGTAGTACCCTTCGTGTCATGACGATTCTAATGGTTCAAATGCATCAAAAACCATCCAGCCGTTTGGGTGCAACGCGGTAATACTCGTCAAGTTTTTTTGCCTGGTACAAGCATTCACACAGAGATACGCAAAACGTATATTGAACTGAGTCACAGGTCAGAGTTAGAGAAAAGAGGTAGCTTTACCCTGTATTCCGATCGCTAGTTTGAATATTAAAAGGTTCAATTGCTCTACTGTGAAAGGATTGAATATACAAGCATTTACTGAAGAAACAGACGCTTGTTTTCTTTGAAAACTTAATTTATCATAAGTAATCTAAGATAGCACTCAAAGTAAACTATGTTTATGAAGTTAAATCATTCAGTTTACTAAAATAACTTTCGTAAAATATATTCTTCATTTTGTATAATTACATTTTGGTAAATTTACACGTACCTACCATAGTAGTTATTGTTCGATTTTGAATTACGGGTCAAAATCGATCTCTTTAAAAAAGATGGTTCAAACCTGAGTTCACAACAGGCCAGGCCACGCTCTTGACTATCAAGTTATCGCTTTTTGATTTCCAGTTTCCAGTACATTGCGCTGTATGCTTGGAATATTAATATTTTTGAAAAGAAGCTAAAACACGCGACGCAATCTACTTCGAAAGTAATTACTAGTTTATTTTGCACTATAGTTGGGCGGGTTAAAATACCAACTTTTGGTAAAAACGAGTTTAATACAAGAGCAGATGGTTATTTTAATACAACATACATAACATAACATAACACCCAACAGTCATATATATAGTCCTGATCCCACACTAGGATGGCCTGTGTCATGGGTCTCAGAAACTACGAGTACCATGGTACCATAACACCCAGAAAGATTGATTTTTGATAATTAAAACCCAGCAGCACTAATTTGTATTTATGTAATAAATACGCCTTAAACACATTACCGGACGTTTAAACGGCTGTTTAGATGAACCACTCTTTTTGACAGATGTTTTCATACTTAATCAGTTACTTTAACGATTGGTTACGGTAGCCACCTGTTTATTTGTTCGTGAACTTGGGCCACAATGTCCCATGTGCCTGTAATTTTACTGACATCTGCCAAAAAGAAAGGGTTATTTTCAACGTAAATATTTGATGTATGCCAAATAATGTTGTGTTCCTAAACACGCATACTGACTGACATTATCCATTTCATATTTACCAGGCCTGCCTGCTGTCAAATTCAACCAGGAATGGTTCTAGGGGAGGATATTGTTTGATGGTAAAGGTAATTTTCATTTAAGGCGCTTTAGGTTCAACGAAAATATTTGTATGAGAGGTGAAGGCCAGGGCGCGCTCTGATACTGTGTTTTTATGTATAAAAACTAAAATACCTTTTACTGTTCTGTTAAATTTTGTTGACGTACTAATAGTAATTAATCAAGCCAGTATCTAGGGATGCTTCCGTCTGCTAGTGATTTAGATCAGTTGAGCTACCCTTAGATCGTTAGCAGCGGTCCAGGTAGCAAAACTGTTTCATATGTATTTTTAAATTTTGTATATACCTACTTGTATTAGTTGTATTATTATTTCTGTAAATAAATATATTTTTAAGATTAATAAGTTGCCAAATGTTTCAAAAATAAAAAAGTTTAAGAAGTAAGTCTAAATTTCAAAAAGGTGGTATCTTTGTTTTTTTATAGTGTGAAGTAATTGAATTAGTCCATTGAATTTATGATTTCACTAGATAAAAAGCTAAAGAATACCATATATTTTTTTCTTCTTGGAAACTCATAAGATCTCTTACCAAAAACGTAAAAATTCTAATATACGTTTCGTGAACCTATAGCGCCTTAACACAAATGGTGCGAAATTCAAATTTGATTGTGTTTCTTTGCTCATCATAGCCCATCTCAGGTCTGAATTAACTAATGCTCTTTATGTCGGTAGAACGCGAGCCCAGACGCGGGCAGATGCTAGTTTAAAATTATAACTAACCGTTTTGGACATCTCCAATTGATTGTTTGAGGCCAATTTATTTCTTGAAGTTTTTGCTTTCTGGATACTTACCTGAAAATATACAAAAATTTCATAAATAAAACAATAATAAAAAGACATCAATTGAGAACCTCCTCATTTTTTTAAGTCGGTTAACAATACTTTATAAATGTGAAATTATTTTACTTATAATTTAAGATAAAGAGTTACCCCCTTATTCATAATCATTTTATAAACCAATTTTAGTTAACATAGGTATTGTTTTGTTCGCTCTGATGTAAAAAACCGACCAAGTGCGAGTCGGACTCGCCCAGGAAGGGTTCCGTACATTTATCTGTAAAAACGGAAAAAACGTGTCTGTTTATATGAGCCCCCTTAAATATAGATTTTATTCTGTTTTTGTATTTGTTGTTATAGCGGCAACAGAAATACATCATCTGTGAAAATTTCAACTATCTAACTAATAAATAAATAAATAAATAATGCTGGACAGTTCACACAACATTATCTAGCCCCAAGCTAAGCCAGAGCTTGTGTTATGGGTACTAGATAACTATCACGGTTCATGAGCCTGGTGACAGACGGACGGCCAGCGAAGTTTTAGTAATAGGGTGCCGTTTTACCCTTTAGGCACGGAACCCTAAAAAGCTATCAAAGGTTTAACAATTGATTATGAATAAGAGATGAGGTCTGTATTTTCCGACCAAGACCGAGCGCTTATCCCAAAGTTTCGGTCTAAGCTATTTTGAGAGCTTATCTTATCTTATCTTAGGCTTTGAGACCTTTTTCATTCATAAATAAGTAACTTTGTTTGTAATCATCGAATGTGCCGGGATTTATTCCAAAGACTAAAACTCTACGTTACATAGTTCCGAACGAAAAATCCATCTATTGAATAAGATTTTTTTTCTGTTTCTGAAATTAATTCAAAGAGGCTAAATTACTTTTCTTTTATACATTCTTTTCATGTTTTATTTCATTAAAAGACAATTCGTATTCAAAGAAAATACGGATGTATAAACTCAATTATCCAAGGAATCTCGTTGCAGATTCCGGCCGTGATCTCAAATTCGTCCCCCTAATTACAACTGTTTGCTTTGAATATGCATATTTTTCGTACAGATTTGGAATTTAAATTTTGATAGAATCCGTGACGGGATTGACAGAAATAAATAAAAAAAACTTGTTCATTAATTAATAAAAACATATACTTAAACGTTTCTAAATGAAGTAGTTACACTGTCCAAAAAAAATTTAGAGGGAACTCTGTTTTTTATTCTTATGTTGGTTCTAATTGTTTTTTTTTTTCATTATAATTGGCGTCACATTGCTTGTTTATTTCCCACTGTCAAGTATAATTATATCATTATATTTTGCAACATTACAATCCTTCAAAAGCGTCAAAGTCACAGTCAAGTCATGTTTTAGTAAAACGGTGGCCGTTTTACCAAAACTTTGGTAGACAATTTCCACCAATTTGAAAAATCACGCAATACACTTCCATTTCATTTCACTACACTTGTGTTCTATAGACGAGCTACATTGGTTAAAATACCACCAAAATTCAAAAAAAAACCGCTATGAAATAGAAGTAATTAATTTTGTAAAAATTCAAAAAACCCTCAGCGCAATGAAACAGCTGAACCGATTTTGATCAAACATAGCTAAGAACACTTCCGACAAATTCAACTTCCTAACAAAAAAAAAAAGAAATAGCTTCATCCGTTCGGGAGCTACGATGCCACAGACAGACAGAGACACACACATACACACACACACACACACACACACACACACAGACACGTCAAACTTATAACACCCCGTCGTTTTTGCGTCGGGGGTTAAAAAGTAGACGACATCTCTTTTCGAAAATGGAGGAAAGAGTCTCCTAATTGTTTAAATCCGTTTACAGGTACTAAAATAAATAAATAAATTGGTCTTTTGAAAATAGAACTATGTGCCTATATTATGTATTCTAAATTCGAACGGCATTCAAACGTGTCATTCGTATAGTTCAAGAGCCGAGTGCATAACGAGCGCCCGATCACTTTTGTTCGCAACAACAGATGTTAGTAATAGCTCGTTGATGGCATTTGTTCGGAAACTAATCGTTCGATTCCGAAGGGTATTTTAGAAAATAATTATTCGTCACGGACTGTGAATTGTTGAACAACTTTATTTAACGATTATTTATGTGTAGTAAAACTAAAACTAATGTTGAAAATAAATGTTAGTTTCTGTGTCAAGATCGGCACATTCTAATGTATTATGTTTCTAGTTTATTCTTTGTTTGTAGACTATAAGTAACACACATACCTCAACTTAGATTTATATATATTCATATAATTATAACAATTTAAGAACCGGCCCTTTAATGTGTAAAGATATACATGAGGCGAGAAATTAAAATTTTATTGTGTTTTTTGCTCATTACACCTAATATCATTAGTTTAGCTACGAATGCCATTTAATGATTATTACAGTGTTTTTTTTTGTTCAATAACATTCGTAGGTACATTTATGATATTTATGACACACTTTCAATCAAAACATGCATCTTACACCTCATAGTTTCCCAAAATCAGGTTTTGCTATCTCAAGATGTGTGGATGAGCTTGGTTAGCTTTGATGATGAGCTTTGATTAGCAAAAAAACACAAAAAATAATAATTACGCGCCACAAGCGAAACGTTCGACCTTGATCGATGTTTTTTCGAGGCGTCCTCATTTAAATTATCTATGTGATAAAAGCAGTCAAATCATATTTACTATTTAGCAAAATTTTGGATCTTACTACGATGTCTATAAAGTCGGAATTACTGACAAAGCTATCGCCGCTTTGCTAACGTCATAAGTAAGGATAATAAGTTTTTCACATTACACAGTCTCAGCTGCCCATTAGAACTCCCAACTCCTTTCCGAGTACATTTGCTTAAAACTTAACCCGGCAAACAGAATACTATGAATAATCCCGCTCTTGAAAATGTTAAATTCCAGTTTGCGCCGGTAACAGTGTACTCATCTGTGTAGAAACGACTGTGTAGAAGTAATGATTCGACTCACCCACGCAAACTAAGGCACGTGATACTCAGAATATTACCTTTAGTAGTAGTAGTAGAGCTTTTTTGTGTAAGAGTTCGTCCGGGGAAGTACTACCACCATACCTATATCTGCCACAAAGCTGTACCTAGTGCTCGCATTGCTTTGTTCCGGTTTGAAGGGTATGGTTGCCGGTGAAATTACAGCTACATGAGACTTTTCATCTTGATGTCTCAGGGTGGCGGGCGCAGTGTAATGCCACATAGGGTGCGTCCTAGGTGGACGTGAGCTATGTGATAATGCACTGTTCATAGGCAGAGGGTACCGCTTAACATCAGGGGGGGCCATCAGCTTGATCCGTCATTCCAAGTAGTATTAAAAAAAAAAAACCATCTGACAAACAAACATCATCAAACATTCATTCTTAAAAGTGATTGATTAAAGGTTAAGTGCTATTGGAGTTGACCACCTGGTGTTTGTTGATTGTTTATGTGTTTTTTTTAAAGATGGCTGTCGATGACTGTTACATTTTGAGAATATCGATACAATTATTGTAGAAATTATGGTTTTGGCCAAGTGAACAGTTGCAGAACATAAACGTTTGCTATCTCAAGACTTGCGCTGCTTGTTGAAGCTTTACTCTGCCGGTATACTCCGGATCTGCATTGAGATACGGAGGGATGCTGGATGCTCAGTGACGTAACATATTTCCATATTAATCAAAGTGTTTGTTGTGCAAAGTTAAAATTGCAACCATTTTATAGAAATGGAGTGAATAATTTGAATGTAAGCTCTTTTGCTATTTTGTTAAGCTTTTATTGTTTTCGTAATACTCGTAGATTACTCTTAAAGTCGCATGTGTCTGTAATTCCACCGGCACCCTTCAAACCACTTACCAGTTTACTCCAGTACAGTTCAGAAAACAGATTACTTCACGTTTTGTTAACGTGGAAAAACATAAGGACTTCGCTTTTAGTTAACGCTCGATTTTTCGATTTTACTCCCTATTATTTGCGTACCGTGGGCCTTATATAAAAATCGATTTTACCTACATATTACACATACACATTTATGGATGAAATTAAATTAAATAATATGAAATAAAGAAAGTAAATAATAATTGATTGCATGAAAAATATACAACAGGATGAAAATAATGTACTTATTTTAGATTTACTAATCTTAAGACAAGCTTATTTCGCATGCAATTTGAATAATAATGTTATCCAGACAACAATTTAATAATACTTCTTCTAACAATATCATTCAATAACAATGATAACGAAACAGTGTAAATAATAGTGAATAAAAAAGCAATAATAATAATCCATCATAATATTAAATGATGAGAGTAATAAGGTTGCATTAGATAGTTATTTGAGTAAGTTCGTTAAATACAAATACAAATATACAAATATATTAACCTAACCTATCATAGCAAGGTGTGTGTGCGCCGTGTCCGTGCGTCAACCGAGGTCCGTGCTGAAAATCAGCGCTGCAGTTCACTGCAGCATTCTGCTGAGCACGGACCTTTTTTGACTGCACTATACACACAGCAACAAATATTTTATTTTTTTGACTGTGTGTATGCTGCTGTTCAAAATAAATTATTTCTATTCTATTCTATTCTTATTTCGTCAGAATTTTAGGTAGGTACTAGACAGTTCTTATTTTTAATATAGGCGTAACACTAAAATTCTACCAATACAAGCATACGAAAATCACTTAATTATGTACACAATTAATCAATTTAAACAGTTAACACAGGACACCAGAAAAATAAAGAAAAAAAACAATCCTCTTTAAATACCAAAATACCGTTGAATTTGTCTGAACATAAAACGTAAGCAAATTTACCGAAACACAAACCCGTTGTAGATTTTGTTTTGATCAACAAGGTGCAATATTTTTCTTGACTCCTGGCAGTTCGATCAGCTGACGATTTTTTATAAATACCTCGAATACGTCAAAGTCGGAAAACCATTAGTCCGAAAAAAATATGGATGACGGTGAGAGCCAGCTGTTTCCGTCACAGCTGATCGGATATTGGCTGTTAGGCAGCTATCTCTATCGCACTCAATAAAGCTGAGTATTTTTATCTCTGTCTGGGGCTTTTAATTTTTCACTCGCGTTAATGAGGCGATGAAGCTTCGATCCGAGCGTGTGTTTGACGTTTAGTTTGAGGAGCGTTTTATTTTTTTCTAATCTTTTGTTAAGGCGCTATAGGTTCAACAAACATTTTTGTATGAGGCGAAGAAGGCGATCGCACGCTCTGATACCGTGTTTTTATGTATAAAAAAATTATATAAAAATGTCGTTCAAAGTTTTGTTTAATTTTGTTGATGAATTCACTAACTCAAATAATAACTAACATGTAACCAAATGTTTCAAAAATTAAAACGTGAGAGAAGTGAGTGAAAAATAGCATTTTAATTTTAAAAAGGAGGTATCTTTGTTATTTTTTTTTATTGAGTGAAGTAATTCAAATAGTGTATTGAATTATTGACTTCACTAGATAAAAAGCTCAAGAATGTCATATATTTTTTTCTTCATAGAAAACTATGAAAATTCTTATCAAAAACTTTAAAATTCTAGAGACATTTGAGAACCTATCGCGCCTTAAGGTCTGTGACGGTAAATCCATTCTGCCAAGTACAGTCCGACCAGCTGATGCGCGGCTGGCGAAGGTTCGCCTGTGACACAGGAGGTTGCGGGTTCGATACCCGCCTGGGAACAAATATTTGTACGATGTGCAGATGTTTGTTCAGGGTGTTCTGGGTATTTTTCTAATGTATAATCACAGAATAAATAATTGGTACAATAAAAAATATTTATCTATGTAATGTATTGTAAAAATCGAGTGTACGTTTTGCGAAGTGGTCATATTGAGAAAAAGTGCGTTGTACATTATGAGAAGGGGACGTTTTGCGACTGATCCCAGTTATCTAGTACCCATAACACAAGCTCTGCTTAGCTTGGGGCTAGATAATGTTGTGTGAACTGTCCAGCATTATTTATTAATTATTATTTACCTTCATAAAAATAAGGAAAAATTACAACGTTTTATGAAAGACAACTCTATTAAATTATTAACGGGTTCTTGGCAAATGAAATGAACAAATAGGAAATTAAAACAGCTTGTTATATGAATAGTTGCGTGATAGAAAACTTGAGCGATATAAAACATTGTAGCTCTGAATAATAGTTCGTTCTCGTGTCGGTAACAGGCACGCGATTCGAATGCGGCGCCGTTCCAAATTCAAAAATTTAAAATGTATCTGCATAATGCGGACTTCTGTTTTATTAGTCCTAATATGTTACAAAAATGTAGCGAGTTGAGTGCAAAATAAAATATTTATTTTACAATTACTACGTTTAAAGAACATGGGCAACTCCCCATACATTGTTTGACCCAACTTTTTTGACTAAATTAACGTACTGTTGAGATACTTTTGGTTATTGATAATATATGTTAAGATAATGAAAAAAATTCTCGCGTAGAAGTTGTGAGAAAGTAATGAAGCTTGTTGCGTTTTGTTTCACGCAAATGCAATGAGTTGATTTATCTAATTATTTATAAATAAAACTTTTGCTATCCAACTTCTAAACATATACAAGTTCTTTAGAAAAATTGGGCAAAATACAACATTTAGAACCGTACTAATTAATTCCATTGCCCTAGTTCATTTATTTTCGGCCAAGGACAGCCGTTGCCCACCTCCTTTACTTATTTTTTTTTGGAAGAATAGGCGTGATTACTGACTTATTCTAACATTACTTAACGGGTCTTCTATTGCCAAAAATATGTATTATATCTGTTTAAAACTAGTTTAATAAGCAAGCATTTTATTTTTTGTTATATAACTTTAGTTTTCCCGTTCGAAGATGTCATTGCGTCTGCTTTTGACGTCACGAAATTGTAGTAAGAAAAGCCAGCGTAGTAAATATTATTTAATCTGTGCCGGCGTTGCCGGTGCGATACCTATTATTTAATCTGTGGCGGTATCTTTGGTACACGTTTGATTCTTTAGCTTTAGAGACGATGACGTCACGCTCCTCACTGACTCCGAGGGCTCAGACTGGGCTCTGATTGGCATTTCGAATACATGGATTGCCGTTTTTTTTTTATCGTAGGCTGTGGTGTTTCCTGCCCAAGAATAGATCCCTCCATCTCCTCTCGTGGATGTCGTAAAAGCCGACTAAGGGATTACCCGGACTTGTTTGTAAGATTCGCTGGTATAAGATTTGTCCTGGCTGCTAGCTTATTTAAGGAGTGTGTTCTTACTGGAAGAAAGCGTTAGCAGAGTCAGTCATGGGAAGCAATGGCGGCGATGAGCTCACCACTTATCACGTCTATTTCCCACGATGGTGCAACCCGCAGTGAAAAGAGGCCCATTTGAAGCTCTACCCCCTATCGAGAAAAAAGGCGTGTGTCTATGTATTTATGTATTTTATCATAATAGTTGAATAATAATAAAAATCATAAGAATTTCACTATTAATATGTTTTTTTTTATTTATTTTAATCTTTCAGTGAAATGATTAACATTTCACTGGTTTTTTGTTACTGTCATCACGCCCATTCTTTTTGAATTCTCGAGTTTCATAAATAATTATTAATTAAATAATGACTGATCGACGGAAACAAACTAAAGTTTGATAAAAAGATGCTAAAAACACATTAAAACATTAACTAAATACCGCGGCTCCAGCCATAAATCAAACTATTGTTTACAAAACATCAATCCTGCAAGCGTTTTGTCCATTAAATAAAACCCAAAGTTTGGGAACCTCTGTCAGAACTTTACTGTGCGTTACTTGTAACAAAAACTAATTTGTACTGTAAAACATTAGACCTAAAGTCCACATTAGAGACGTCACTTCCACTTCATGGCCATTAAATGATTCTTACTGGAAAATCCTACTAATATTATAAATACGAAAGTTTGTGTGTTTGTTACTTCTTCACGCTGAAACGGCTGGACGAATTTGCATGAAATTTGGAATGGAGATCCCGGAATAACAACATAGGCAATTTTTTTCCCGATATTCCCACGGGATCGAGACATACGCGGGTGAAACCGCGGGGCGCTGCTAGTGTTTCATATAGAACAGTTTATTGAGTGTGTTTAGACTCTGTGTGCGGCCGAAAAGTTGTTTTATCTACACTCATATCGTAAAACCTTGACTAGGAGCTCAAAAAGAATGGTTTAATTACATGTTTTATATTACCTTCGTCTCTAATAAGGAAAAAATACCCACTATAACATAATTTTAACATATTAGGAAAAGCAGCATTTTAATGTATCTTTTTTGCCCATTAAAGGCCAGACCAAGGAGGGTCATGAAATTTTACTCGATTTCGTTTTTTTTTTTAAAAGATATGACTTTGGCTTATGCCAGGGGTTCCCATACTTATTTTGTCTACTGCCCACTTTGAGAATAAATTATTTTTTAGCGCGCCCATTTTTTCACCTACTTAAAAACCACTATAACTTCAAATTAAATTAATTATTGAGAGCTATATAAGTGGAGATTAAACATGCACAAATCGGGATATTTTACAAAAACTTGTTGAAACATTGCCCGCGGTCTATTATCTACGAAAATGACCTATCTAGGAATACCAAAATGGAATACTAAAAACCATCAAATAGGTTTCAAATAGGAAACTATAAAAATGCGAAAGTGTGTCTGATTCGACGCCCCCGTTTTTTTCTGGGTCTCTTACCGCCCCCCTTTAGGCCTGCAGCGCCCACAAGGGGGCGTTATCGCCCACTTTGAGAACCCCTGAGTCTATGCTATGCCTACTTGCGCTACATGGCATGCTCGGTAGCAGTGTTGTCACTACTACCAATTTTTGGTAGATCTACCTATTTTACCTTTATTCTACCTATCTACCACCGTCGGCCCCAAATCTACCTATTTTTCAAAATATTACGATTGTAAACAATTCTCCACGCGTGTAGCGAAATGTTACTTACTTACTATCGAATTTAGCCTGTCTTGCAATTTTAGCACTTAAAACAGAACGTGCTGTGTGAAGTAAGTGAATGATAAGGTACAGAGTATAGAGCTACAGAGTGACATTGACAATGACATCTGTCACAACTGACTGACGCTTGCTTGACATTATAAATTTGACACTGACAGTCGCGTTTCCGATTTTTATTGATTAAAAATGTACTTAAACTTGATTGGTAGATCTACCTATTTTTCATTTCAAATTCTACCAATTTCTACTAATTTTTGCACCCTGTTCTACCATTTTGCCAAAATTGTATGTGACAACTCATGCTCGGTAGTATAGTGTTTTTTTACTATAGAGTGTTAGATAAAGTAGCGTATGAAACTGCACATAAGTAGGTATTAAAAAACACTCGTGTGAAACTATTTGAAACTAGTTGACGACCTCTGTAGCGTGTTGGGCGAGTAGCCGGCTGAGATGCAAAAGGATGCGGGTTCAATTCCCGCTGCGGGATTTTTTATTAAATTAAATTAATTAAATATTTGTTCCGGGTCTGGGTGTTATAGTAGTTTAGTATAATACTCGTAGTTTCTGATATCCACGACACAGGGAATCCTAGTGTGGGGTCAGAACTATGTGTGTAATGTTATATTATATTACAATCCTCTAAGGCTTAGAGTCCTAGCGATAAGACCGCCCATTGTACTTTTAATTATGTAGATAAGTTTTGTTTCTTTTTTAGTATTTTTATTTATTAAGGTGTACAATAAAGCATTTTCTATTCTATTCTATTCCTCGGTTTTTAAAATCACTTTTCATCACCGCTTTAAGCATGTGGTAAAGCCCACTACGGTATCCTCTATTATTTCTTGTGTTATTCGTTTCTACAGGTCCCTATAGGGCGATTGGCTGCATTGCAGTTGTATAACTAGTACCTAACTGCCAACACGCGACTTGTGAAAATTTCACTTTTTTTTTTAGTTTATCATCGTTAATGGCGGAACAAGCAGATGGCCCACCTGATGTTAAGGTGGTTGCTTTCGCTTGTGGCGCGAAATTCAATTTTTTTCGTGTTTTTTGCTCATCACAGCTCATCAACCCTTCCTCAGACAGCGAAAACTATGTTGCCGGTAATTATATGACCTAACACACAAGTTTTAATTTAAAGTATCAGATAAATATCATTAGTTTGGCTATGAATGTGCTTGAAACAAAATAACACTATAAAAACCATTGATGCACAACACGAAAAAATTTGAATTTCGCGCCACAAGCGAAAGCAACCACCTTAAGCGGTAACCTCTGCCTTTAACATTGCATTACCTCATAGGTCAAGTCCACCTAGGACGCACCCTATGTGGCATTGCACTGCGCGCGCCACCCTGAGACATAGAGATGAAAAGTCTCATGTGCCTTTAATTTCAGCGTCAAAAACCCGCTATTACTAGCTTATTTATAAAAAAACTAAATTGCAAGCTCAAGTATGATTGTACATTGTCAACAAATCTAGATTTTAAATTCTGATACTGTTTTAACGGTATTGTAGATATTCTCACAAACTATTCACAAGAGCACATTGTAGTGAGAGCGTGCTCAGTGGGTACATGTTTAGTGTATCACGTCCCGACCATTCTATCTCGGTTTTAATCTCGATTACATCTGCTCATTTCATTTAGCTCGAGCGAGTACTCATAGTCTAGTCGAAGGGACATCGACTACTGATCCTGAGGTCGTGGGTTCAAATCCCAGTCGTTACTAATGGATTTTTATACGCGAAAAATGTATGTGCGATATGACGTGCTTGAAAACGGTGAAGGAAAACATCATGAGGAAACTGGCATGTTTCCCCGAAAGGGTAGGCAGAGCATTAAATGGGCCCCTTTTCACCTTGGGTTTTCACTGGCATGTTTTAGGAACAAAAATTCGGTAACTAGGCTCTACTCAGCGCCACCATCCACAAGCTTCACTGACATAAGGGTCAGCGGTTTGTGGTCCATTGTGTGTGGCCCACAGTTTGTAGCCAATTGTTTGTGGCCTATTGTGTGTGGCCAGCGGTTTTTGGCCTAACGTTTGTGGCCCACTGTGTGTGGCCCATTGTTTTTGGCCCACTGTCACTGTTTCCATTTTAGATTATTTTCACGAAGGGTGTCCAAAAAAGAACCACTGCCATGAAGGAGCAGGTAGTATTCATTACAGTGTTATTGACTTTTATTTTTTATACAACTTTAGACGTCGTAAGAAGCAGATGGCGTGATGTTAAGTGGTACCCGCTGCCTATGAACAGTTACCTCTCATGTCCACCAAGTACGCGCCCTATGTGGCATTGCACTGCGCCCTGAGACATAAAGATGAAAAGTCTCATGTGCCTGTAATTTCACCGCCACCCTTCAAATACAGTAATGCGAGCACTACTACTTTGCGGCAGAAATAAGTATGGTGGTAGTACTTCCCTGGACGAACTCTTTCACAAAAAAGCTCTACTACTATCTATGACTAAAACTCATCCAAAACTTTCGTAATTATGCAGTAGGATAAGCTAACTCTTACTGCTGTATTAGCAGGTAAGCCATCATTTAGTTTTACGTTTATTCCAAAAAGTAGTTAACTCAGCGTTCAACTTCACTGGGATTTGGATAACAATGTCAGTTTTAACTCAGTTTTCGTATAGTCGCAGTTTCGTAATAGGGCCGTGAAGTAACAGATGCGAGATTTGTTTTATATCCGAACACTTTGTGAGTTATCTTACTGCTATTGTTATTCAGGGAATCGAGAATAGGCATGCAATTTATGCTTTTTTGATTTCGTATAGTTTTTTAAGGCCGATCCACACATATCAGTGAAGTCACAGTTCCGGCACAGTACCGCCACCGTGATAATTATTCTTTCATATTACTCTTTATGAACGCGTCCACACCTGAAGTGACGAGACAGTGCTCTCAGTGTCAGTGCCGGCGTCAGCAATCACAGACGTAATCGACGACGAATTTTTGTGGATTTTTAACCGGATCACAGACGCCTCAGTATTTCGCACACGTTTTGCCTGAAGATCCGTAGAGAACTGAGAACATGTGTGAATTGAAGCACTGCCGCATCACTGTAGCACTAATACGGACCTCTGCGGACGCGTTGCCGTAACTGTGACTTCACTGATATGTGTGAATCGGCCTTTAAAGCGTCTGTTTTAAAAGGTAACACAAGCTACACGGGCGTGTGATGTTAGTATGGACATTGGGGTTCCAATGGTGTACGCCATGGGCGCTTTTAAAATGTAACAAGCTACACGGGCGTGTGATTTTAGTATGGACATTGGGGTTCATATGGTATACGCCATGGGCGCTTTTAAAATGTTACAAGCTACACGGGCGTGTGATGTTAGTATGGACATTGGGGTTCATATGGTGTACGCCATGGGCGCTTTTAAAATGTTACAAGCTACACGGGCGTGTGATGTTAGTATGGACATTGGGGTTCATATGGTATACGCCATGGGCGCTTTTAAAATGTAACAAGCTACACGGGCGTGTGATGTTAGTATGGACATTGGGGTTCATATGGTATACGCCATGGGCGCTTTTAAAATGTTACAAGCTACACGGGCGTGTGATGTTAGTATGGACATTGGGGTTCATATGGTGTACGCCATGGGCGCTTTTAAAATGTTACAAGCTACACGGGCGTGTGATGTTAGTATGGACATTGGGGTTCCTAAGGTGTCCGCTAGGGGCGGATTTGCAGCACTAAAGCTAGGTTCATATTGTTGTGTCGGGGTGTGGCGTGGCGCGCCAGAACGCAATCGGTTACGTTTTTTTACCTATGACTAGGTTCACATTAGTAGGTTGTGTTGTGGCGCGTCACGACACACCCCGACACAGCAATATGAACCTATCTTAAAATTCGTGATAGTGTACACGTCCACTTCGACCAAAGTAAAATAAATGGACTGGCCTTACCCATACAAAACGTCCGTGAAAAATAAGACAATTCGGATTTAGGGTACGGTCAACAAATAAACTAACTATCTATCTATCTATCTATCTATCTATCCAGCCACTTCTGAGTAAAGGCCTCTTCTCTATAGCGCCACTCCTGGCGGTCTTGTAAATAAAAAGGTGAAATTAAATTATTGAACTTCTTAAAAACTGTATTTTTTTAATACTTAATACTTTAACAGATGCAATGTGTTTTCTAAAGTTATTTCAGTAGGTTTATAGTACAAAAAATCGCCGAAAAAAATGCAATTATTGAATGAAACTTTTACAAAAATACATGGTTCCCTTCTGTTTTATGTAGTTACGTATCTATTTTTCAGCTCTCAAACATACACAATATAAATCAATAGAAAAGCAAGTCCACCTAAGGTCATCAGCTCAATCAATTTGTGAAAAATATATTTTTCATCACTCAATAAACTAAGAAAATATCATAAAAATCGTACGGAAACATAAATGTATAAAAATTCCAGTATTTAAGAAACTGCAGATTGCAGTTTTAAGAATTTTGCACAATGAGTTTTTTTATACTACTTGGAATGACAGATCAAGAAGATGGCCCACCTGATGTTAAGTGGTACCCTCTGCCTATGAACAGTGCATTACCTCAGGTCACGTGCACCTAGGACGCGCCCTATGTGGCATTCCACTGCGCCCGCCACCCTGAAACATAAAGATGAAAAGTCCCATGTGGCCGTAATTTCATCGGCACCCTTACCCTTCAAACCGGAACACAGCAATGCGAGCACTACTGCTTTGCGGCAGAAACAGGTATGGTGGTAGTATTTCCCCGGACAAACTCTTTCACAAAAAAGCTCTACTACTACTAACCGTTTTTTGGCGTATAGAATTCATTGTGTAGAAAATGATCAGAGCTAATACGGGAAAATGTATTCCACTTCCAAAAGTCGTCTGTTCTTGCTCGTCTTATGACTTCTATCCATTTTTGTTTACCTTAGTTTTTTTTTGGAAAGCTATAAGGTTAATTAACATGCCATTACATATTATATGCAATTACCTAAAGCGACGTGCTTAGCAATGTTTTGACGTAAATAATGCAAATTACAATTCTAAATCAATACGATACCCCTTAGGCATCAGATTTTTTTGCAGTCTGTACCGGACCATCCGTCATGCGTGAAGTCTTGTCAAATATTTCGTCGCTGTAGTTGGAAAACTAAATAAGTAATAACAACAACAAAACCAACATCGCGAGAAAAACGCGATTTACTGTTTTATTGCGTCAAAAATGGCAATAACTTTTTTATCGTAACTAATTTTTCAGTCCGTGTTTTGATATGTTATAGATTGGTACTGTATCTATTTTCGAATTTAATGATATTAAATTTAAGATAATTTAAGAGAAAAAAGTTAAAAAACGACTATGTATTTTTCCCTCGCCAAAGTTTTGAATAATTGAAATGATCTATTATTTACTTTAAAAACTTTCGTGAATCATATCAATTATATGTCGGTGCTTACATCGATTTAACGGTACGTGAAAATTTCCCGTTTTTATAATATAATTATTATTTACTTATTTGAATATGACAATCCTTATCCATAGGTATAGATTTATATAATATTAAAATACATTTTAAAATAAAACCAACTTATAATCATTTCTTTTTATCAAGACTGAATATTAGAAAACTACTGAAACACCTACATTATTTTAGCAGACTTATAAATTCAAAGTAAGTGACATAACAAACTTATCATACGACTAATGCTTATAAAATAAAAAAAAATAAAAAAAATTGTGGAACACAATAATTCTAAGTATCAAAAAGAAAAAGGTATATCGACTAAAATTAAAACTATCTACGAGTATAAACTTGTGTCTATTAACTTTCATTCAGAGTGGGGAACATTGAGATAATGTCCTGGGGCGTAGTCCTCCTTGTCGCTCGTCCTCTAGAGCAAGACGTGTCCATCGACATGTATGGGCCATCATAACCATGCAATAAAGTCGATTTCGCAAAATGTGTTAGTTATGTAGTTTTCCTACCACACGACGATTTATAAGTTTTTTATCAATTGATGAAAATTATATTACAAAACCTTTACTTACGAATTAAATGCTATGCCTGAAGCTTTATTTGTATTTCTTGTGTTGTTTGCACTTGCAGAAAAGCACAGGAAGGCATTGTATTACCAAGGTATCTAATTTTGGTATTTTTCAGCATAGCTGTCACTCGTTGCCGTGACAAAGACTGACTGAAGCGAAGTATACTAGCTAGGTCTGTTTAGAAGCTTCAAAACTATCGTTCCCTAAGGCCCGTCCATTCATTTTATTTACGTCGATGCACGTCCACACGCCCGTCTAGTTGCTAGTTATGTTTGCAGATTCGAAGCTCAGACTCGAACAAATAACGCATGACAACATAACAGTAGCATCAAGCTACATTATATCAAAATGCTGTCAATTAAGTAGATATACGGCAAGTGAGATCTACCCTCATGAGGCTTACGGTTATGGGGTTACAATTCACCCCATGGAGGTAATGTACGGGGTCGGGATACATGGGAAATGGAAAGTACAGAAAAAATGGCAATAGTTTTTGTAAAGTTAAGGAATACAAAGATATTGTAAATACTTTTAACGAACTTCAAAAAAACGAGGATGTTCTCAATTCGGATGTTTTTAAGACTAGTCTATGCTATCTTTGTATGTATGCTGTGAGCTATAATAACTAAAGCTACCGTGTACTAGTGATTTGGATCAGTTGAATCTTTAGATCGTTGCAACGGTCAATGGTAGCTACTCGTAGTACAATGGTTTCATATTTTTTTTAAAAATTGAATTATTTTTGTATATTGTACTATTCTTTCCATAAATAAGGATATAAATATTATGACTAAAGTTAAATAATAGTAATCAAAGTTTATTATTTTTCAAGTGTATAACCACACTTTATGGATAACATTAAATTTATATTGGTAAAGGCATCACCAATCGCAGGCGAGCATGCGGGTTCGAGTCCCGCTGGAACGGAATTTTTGGGTTACATTTAAATTTAAATAGTAATATTACATTATTTGAAAACTGGTATTTAATAAGTTTACACATTACTTAATTTTTATTTTAAATCCTTTATTTCCCTGGTTAAAGTTTTTTTTATTATAAGTTACAAGCTTTTATATTTAAATTCATTGGCCTGCAATCTTGAAATCCGATTGAATTTTGCATATCTGTCAAGTTACGATTACAATAAAATATTATGGTGAAAGCGAGCTGATCTGATGATGTAGACGGAAGGTGCACAACGGAAGTTCTCGCTGGATAATAGTAGACTGGCCGTGTTTATGCTTATTTTGATCAGCACATGCACGGTTCCGATCACTAATTTTATAAAAGATATGAAAATCAATTTTTTCAGTAATTAAATATTTGGCACTTAATTTATTTTTATTTTTTTGTGGGCCTGTGTTTTACTTTATATGTACGATCAGGTGGGCGCTGCTATTACCTCCTCATTTACTTCCGGAAAGTATCCCATCTTAAAAGTAATTTATTCAGCCGTAACGAAATACAAACTTTTTGATGGTATCCGAAACATCATCTAAATGTAATCTGAATTAGTTTGCCCTGAAATTATTTAGAAGTAATAAGGTGTAACATTTTGATGACTATTCTTTTAGATATTTGGGATGAAATTACGATACGCTATAAATAAATTCAGTCAAGGGTAAGTCGGACTCGCGCACCGAGGGTTTTTGCGTGATTGACGTAACAGACTTTGTAGCCATATGAAAGGGGAGATAATCAAAATAGACATCTTGTTTGGTAAAGTAATGACCTTTTTTACCACAGCATTGCCGATATACTTTGAGTAACACATTTATATTCAGCAAAACAAAAGCATATGACGGCAAAATTTTACTATTTCTGAAATATTTCATAAAATATTTTATGGGAGAATTTTACGGGTTTTCTCATGGTATGTCGTTTTAAGTCGTTCTACTTGCAATCTGGAACATCAAGAGAAACATTTTGGAAGCACTTTACTTATATAATAACATAACACTTAACAGTCACATACATAGTCCTACTAATCCGATACGGATTCCCTGGGGTGCATCCGTATTGATCCCATGGATTCATCCCACGAATAGTTATTTCCGGATTCATACCAAAATGTAAGACTTATTCATCCCACGAAAAATAATATTGTATTTTTGTCCGTACTAATCCCAAAATGTAGTCCAGATTCATACCACTGCCTATAACAATGGATAGTGGTACGGTCAGAGAAAAATGCAAGATCCTCATCATCATTTTCTTATATTTTTGCTGCATGAAAATTATTAATAAGTTATTGAACGAGCATTTGTATCCTGTGTCCTGGGTATCAGGAACTACGAGCAACGTGTTACCACAACTCATATACCCTGAAAAGAAACATTTGTTCTGCAGCGGGATTCGAACCCGCAAACTAACGCATCTCAGTCGGCTACTCGCTCGCCGCGCCACAGAGTTCGTCTAAGATAATATACCTGTCTAGATGAAAAGTCAGGCAAAAGAAAACAGTCCCAAATTGGTTGGTATCTTGTCGCCCTAAACACACATTCACACGCTTCATACAGCGTGGTTGAGCGGTAGAATACAGCTGTCACGCGCACGGCTTCTTGACAAGTATGTATTCATTATTTTCACTAGAAACGGGATATATACCATGATTTAAATTATGTACATAACCATGATAGTTTCATAAGTTATATGTATTCATTTTTATTAAAATAAGTTTTTTTGCGAAAAATATTTTTTGACATACAAGTTTTTATAAAATTAGTGATCGTAACCGTGTGCTGATCAAAATGAGCCTAAACACGGCCAGTCTACTATCCATCGAGGAGTTCCGTTGTCCACCTTTCGTCTCCATAATCAGATCAGTTTGCTGTCACCATGATATTTTATTGTCGTCGGAACTTGACAGGTATGAAAAATTTCATCTCAATCGGTTGAGGATAACTGCTTTAAAATTCAGTTGCAAGATTCCACCCGGACAAACAACACTGCAAGTTAAATAAAAGCTTGTAAAAAAAAACAGCCGACCCCAAGCTTCCAATAATATATACAAACCTAAGGCTGCGTTTCCATTGACGCGGAGCTGTGCGGAGATGAGCGGAGAATAGCGGTGAAAAGTGGTAAGTGTTTCCACTGAAGCAGAAAGGAGAGGAGCGGAGCAGAGCGGAGAGGAGAGGAGAGGAGCGGAGCGGAGCTAACTTTGGAATTGCGCAATTTTGAGCTCAGTTTGTCTCCATCTTTCAGAAAGAGCATATGTCATGTTGTCGCTTAAAATGAAAAAAGCAATCCTTTTATATCTTTCCTTACTTGACGACGAAGATAACTGTTGCAACTTTTTTGGATATGAAGAGAATTTTCAACTTATTTCCAAACGTGTGACGCTATACGCTAAACGTGTGACTACTACGACGCACTGCGCGCGAGTCGTGGCGTCACACCCTCCCCCGCACCCCGGTCCGCACCTCGCCGCTTCGCTCTCCTAGCTACCCTCCGCAACGCACCGCCCCGCTGTCCCCCGCTCCGCATCACCTCGCTTATTTTATATGAATATCCGTTCAGCTCTGCCCCGCTCCGCTCGTGCTGTTTCCATTGAAGCGGAGCAGAGATTTCGAGCATAGTGATTGGTCAATTCATGCACCGCTAAGCACCGCTCCGCCCAACTCCGCGTCAATGGAAACGCAGCCAAAAACGCTTTAAGTGTGCCTTAAATTACCTAAAAAATTTAAGAGTTCCTTCGATTTCTCCAGGATCCCATCATCAGATCCGGACCATGGGACCACCTGGGAAGTATCAAGCTAAAAATAATTGTCCATATCGCTCCAGGCGTCCTCGAGTAATACCCGTAGTACCGCTGGGAGTAATACTGGTAGTAACTTACGGGAAGGGATTTCGTGCCGTCCCGCTGTCCACGTTAACGTGGACAAGATAACGTGGCCATCGGGAATATACCTAACTTACGGGCAATAAACGCATTCTAAGACGCAAAAAATATACAGGGCATCCCAAGACTATGCGACATGAAGGGAAAGTACCTTAAATATTATAGATAGTATATTTTGCTGAAAGGAGACTTTATTTTATTTTTAAAACATAGTAGCACTGCATTTATAGATTTTCTAAAAATTACTTACTTCGTTTTTTTTTTTTTTTTTTATACTACTGAATGACGGAACAAGCAGATGGCCCACCTGATGTTAAGCGGTAACCTCTGCCTATGAACAGTGCATTACCTCATAGGTCAAGTCCACCTAGGACGCACCCTATGTGGCATTGCACGCGCCCGTCATCCTGAGACATAAAGATGAAAAGTCTCATGTGCCTGTAATTTCACCGGCACCCTTACCCTTCAAACCGGAACACAGCAATGCGAGCACTACTGCTATGCGGCAGAAATAGGTATGGTGAATGAGGTTCGTCTGGGAATCGAACCGACTTAAATGTAAAAAGAAAACACTCCTTATTTTTATGATTATCTTGGGACGTCCTGTATATAATACAAGTAGGTACGCCTGAAAACACTAATATCGGGAATGTTTCTTGATTATTTTATTTTATTCCCGTGTCCACGTTAACATGGACAAGCTCAACGTGGACAATATTTATATATTTATAGACAATAGAACATATTTCTTGGCATTATATTGGCATAATATTCGTTTAGAAATATAATATGACCATACAATACCCGAAACAAACTAAAACCACATTTTTCAAATCGAATAAAGTAAAACCTCAAATCAGTAGCCTACAAAGAAAGTAAGCAGTGCAAAAGGCTGTACAAACAGAGTTATTTAGATAAAAGAATCGAACAAACCACAGAAAGGCGATGGAAGAAAAAAAAACACAAAGAATCACCGAGATCGTATGAAGAAATTCGCAGAAGTCCGAATTGGCGAAAAATTCTTTGGACGACGTTGTAGCCAAAACCTACAGAGGCTAAGTTAGGACAGGGGCAAAAACCTTTGAAAAAAAGAAATGGGGTCAGTCGTATCTTAGCCGTAAGAACGTCATTCACCGTTGCATAAAAAATATTGGCCTGGCTGCCAAACCGAAAAAACGTCAAATAAACTACAAATCAATAAATCTGAAGTGTAAATCGAACCGGAATTTCAAATGTTAATGTGTTATTTGCTTATTCAGGTTAACTCAGGTTTTGCTATCACAAGATGTGTTGATGACAACGCATCTGGAGATAGCAAAACCTGATTTTGCGGAAACTAAGAGACCTAACACGCCTGTTGCGATTAAAAGTGTTTAATAATTATCATTAATTTAGCAACGATATTCGCAGCTAAACGAATGATAATTATGACACAATTTCAATAACCGGGAGGGCAGAGGGGGGATGGCGGGGGCGCCATTCTACACTGCGTCGCGTCGTCCGGTTCGTGGTCACCACTCGAGAACCTTTTGCTTTATATCGAAGGTCGATATTTAACCTACACGTTAGTTCTGGTTGATAACTTAAGGCTAATTTCTCTTATGAATACCGGTCAAGGGCACATCATTTGCAATTCGAAACATCCGCTAGATACATGAATTGAAACGCAAGCGACCTCTATGACAAAGTAGGCTTGAAACAAGCTGATAATGAAAGGATGTGGGTTCAATATCAATGAACGGAAACCACAGAAAACGCAGAAAGACACTGTTTTTTCTTGTAAAGCGAGCACTGGCAATGTTATCGCTATCTACCTCGAAAATTGATAAGCCAAATTGTTGCCCTCGGATTTGCCCTAGACTAGATACAACTCTGCCGTTCAAAGTTTTATAGCGCTGAAAACCAATAAAATTGTATAAAGGATGAACCCAAAGTCGGACAATACCACTTACCGGATTGCCTTTGAGGACATTTGATATACTTCTTTAACTGTGGGCAATGTTAGATTCAATCTTAGATTTACGCAAAAATCACTCACGGATTTTGTTGTACATCACCTGTACTAATAGCATAATGAAGATGGATGAGTAATTATAATTTTTGAGAACAACAGAGAGAAAGAGCGAATATTTATAAGTCAGAAGAAATGTATCAGAGCCATAAGCAAACTTCATAAAACTGATAGCTGTAAGCAATACTTCACTGAACTGAGAATTCTAACATTACCTTGTTTGTATATTTATGAAACAGCTACTTTTGTAAAAACTAATAACTCTTTGTAAACCGGAAGAGCAAACGGCACATCAACAAAATCTGTTTTCCTCGTAATAAAACTGCCTTACACAACAAGAGTGTAATCTGTATGGCTGTACGTATATATAATCACCTTCCTAAATCTATATTGGATGCCCCTAGTTTGAATGTGTTTAAAGGGAAATTGAAAAAACTGCTTATAGAAAAGGCATATTATAACTCAAAAGAGTATTTAGATGATAAGAACTTGGACTAATGTAATTTTCTAATGTAATGTACTTTGTATAATAATATGGCAGGACTTCAACAGTTGCAATTAACATTCAGTAACAAACCCATATTATAGAATTGAAACTATCGTGGTTGGGAATCATATTAAAAGATAAACGGCTAATTACCACTATTATTCGTCACTTTGCTGACGTTTCGAGACTGAGTTCAGAAGCCTCTTCATCATGAGCACCGCCCGCGACCGCGTTCGACGGTGGACCAGCGGATACTGCGTGCAACCGCGCGCTCAGCTCGCTGGGACAGCGGCGGCGGCCCATATTACGCAATAAATTAAAAAAAAAAAAAAAAAAAAAAACATTTTATTGTGATCACTATTTTTTTATTCCATGGGAATTCAAATTAAAACATATAGTTTAAATAGCAAAATGAAAGTATAAAGCTTGTCTCCGAGACGAACTGTTAAAATATTAGTACGACAAGGACAAACCAACTCGGCAGAGCACCTCAGGGCAAAGTAATTACATTCAAACCTGCATTTTAAATTACCCAAATGAGCCAACGTTTGCAATTCAACAACGGCAGACATTTTGAAACATTGCCCCTAGATATCACGCTGACAGTTTTAAAATCTAGTAAAAACGAACACATTAACTGATTGAACAGTTAGGGTTGTCAGCTGAGGGTTCCCAACTTGTTTTAATTGATACGAGTATTTTTATATTGAACTAGCGGTCCGCTCGCGACTTCGCTCGCGTGGAACCGTTTTTTTTGAAACCTTCCACGGCTTGCGGGTAACACAAGTTACCAAGTTTCATCGCTATCGGCATAGTGGTTTAAGAATACATAAGGGACAAACATAAAAACATACTTTAATTTTTATTATGAATACAAGATTTGTTGCGTTTTTGTGAGTTTGTCTCTATTTCTGCAGCAAATCAGTACTTACATTACTGTGTTCCGGTTTGAAGGTGCCGGTGAAATTAAAGGCATATGAGACTCATCAACTTTATGTCTCAGGGTGGTGGGCGCAGTGCAATGCCACATAGGGTGCGTCCTAGGTGGACGTGACCTATGAGGTTAATGCGTTGTATAGGCAGAGGTTACCGCTTAGCATCAGGTGGACCATCAGCTTGTTCCGTCATTCACTCAAGTTAAACTCGATTTAGATGTAATGTAAACAGATAAGTTTATTCAACATTGAATTGTGTGATTTTTAATTTAAGTTTCATTGCTTTTTGAAAGCTTTAAAAATTATTGGCTTTTTAGGAAATATCCGGTTACCGGGAAATCAGAATATTGCAGGTTGTTTTTATAATTCATTGGCAGCCCAGGGACAGCAACCGCGAGTTATGTAAATTAAACCGGGAAAAACCGGGTGCGGATTTGAATTCAACATGGCCCCCTCAGGGATTTTCGGATGTCAGGACATTTCCCGCTAATTCTGTGACGCTTGATTAAAGGGACGAAACAAATTGACTGTTGTTTGTTTTTTAGGACGTAATTCTGTTTTTGAATTGAGATTATGACGGGAGCGACAACTTTCCGGCGGACATTTCTGCCGAACATTAACTCAATTTTAAACTTTTTGTTAGCTACGTAGAATTAAGTTGAAAAGAATTATACAATTTGTCGATATTTGTTCCCGAATCAAATTGTATTCTAAGAAATAAATATCTACAAAACTCTTTCTATAATTTCATTTACACGAAATTCCACTTCCACGAAGGTCTCTTTACAGGAAAACTCGCAATTTACTGCGACGATATGATTGTCGTGTTATTCAACTGAAAAATAAGGAAAATTGACTATATCCCGCATAAAAAATTAGAAAGTTATTTACGGCCTGGAATATTTACCCCGCAAAGAAAACAATCACGTTACTCAACACAAAAAGCATCATATTTGTGAAATCTATTACAATCGAGTCCAAAAGAGGGCCAATCAATCATTTGCGTTCATCCATCAAAAATATTCAACAAGTAAAAACAAAATGTTATCGGGCCCAACCCTAAAAGCAGTGACTGTCACACAATAGGGCAACACCCTACACGCATGGCGAGGTGCGAGTGTGTGCGTCCGGCGTCGCTGCGCTAGTGTGCGTGACCGTGTAGATACAGGGGCGAGGTGAGCGTGTGTGCGCGCTAGGGCTGGCAGATGTAGCATCGAGCGCAGCTGTCGTTTCCCCCTACAAGTACTTTATTCGGCACGCGTTTAGCTTTCACGTAATTATGAATTATTATTAGGGCCGCTTTTTAAGCTTATTATTAAATCGATTGTGTATGTTTTTTGTTGCGAATGCAGTTGCTATGCAGCGTTTCCGATTCGTGCGGCAGACGATATTGTCGTGCCCGATGTCGATGGAATCGTTACCTCAAGTAATAAAGCTGTTGCTTGGATAATGTGTCAAGTTATAAATTATTCAGTATGGTAGTTGGTAAGCGGCAATCTTTGTCGATAAAAAGTTGAGTGTATCATACTGTGTATTTATGAAGCATTAAAGCCACTGAAGGAAATTAAAACACATTTTTTTTAGGTACTTTAATGACAGAACAAGCAGATGGCCCACCTGATGTTAAGCCAATGCCCCACAGGTCACGTCCACCTAGGATGTACCCTATGTGGAATTGCAATGCACCCGCCACCCTGAGACATATAGATGAAAAGTCTCATGTGCCTGTAGTTTCACCGGCAACCATACCCTTCAAACCGGAACACAGCAATGCGAGCATTATTGCTTTGCGGCAGAAATAGGTATGGAGGTAGTGCTTCCTCGGACGAACTCTGTCACAAAAAAGCTCTACTACATAACATAACACCCAACAGTCACATACATAGTCCTAACCCCACACTACTAGGATTCCCTGTTTCGTGGGTATCAGAAACTACGAGTACCAAGATACCATAACACCCAAACCAGGAACACAGCAATGCAAGAGTTACTGCTTTGCGGCAGAAATAGGTATAGAGGGTAGTATTTCCTCGGACGAACTCTTTCACAATAAAACTCTAATACTAAAACCATCACTAACACATTGTGCATTTGTGGCATTTATCATTATTTTATACCTACAAATATCCATGAAGACATAAAGTTTTTTAAGGAAAGTAGTTTCATAGAGAAAAAGCCTCGCATATAGTGGCTCCTAAAACAATGATAATACGCAGAAGATTGTAGCTAACTAAACCAAAACGCACTCCCTACACACATAAATTTTGTTAATGTGTACATTTTATCATTCGTATACACTCCCTCTTGTAGTGCTATCCCTTTCTAAAATGAATGTCCGTAAGTCCCTCAGTCTATTCTCGCAAACAAGCGTTGAAAAATTACCTCCATATACACTTACGTGCGCGGTACAAGTTTTATGTGTATCATAGTGGTATATATAATATTAGTGTAAGTGCGTAAACGTGTAGGCAATATCTCTGGGTTATTGTGAGTTAATGACAAGAGTTATAACAACATACATTATTTCTGCATTTGTTTTACATACTTTATGGATTGATACAAGCCAAACGTACTCTCGAGATCCAATATGTTAACATACACAACTACAATACATTTTTTTTCTATTTGGCGACGCACGGCTTGTGCATTTCCAAGTATTATTAGTCTACTTTCAATATAATTTGCAACGTTACAATCCTTCCAAGTCGTCAAAGTCACAGTCAAGTCATGTTTTAATAAAACGGTGGCCGTTTTACTTGGCCATTGGCCACACGCAATTGTGATTCAGAAATAAACTAAATGGAAGTTTCAAAAATAAAAAACCTACCTATATTACAAATCATGTTCAAGGTGCCAAGAGATGACCTTAGTCATGACCTCAAATTGGATTTCTTTGTTATGTGAGCAATAAACGTAAGTACCTCTCCTGACTAGACAAAGAGTAATTGCTATTGCAAAACGAATCAGAACATTTTCGATCTAAGCGCGAGGTCGAAGCATGACCTTTCACTTCGCATTCGTCTACTCGGCCACTACGCTGAAGGCATTAACAAATATCACACATGGATTTGTATTTTTAGTAGTAGAGAGCTTTTTTGTGAAAGAGTTCGTCCGGGGAAATACTACCACCATGCCTATTTCTGCCGCAAAGCAGTAGTGCTTGCATTGTTGTGTTCCGGTTTGAAGGGTATGGGTGCCGGTGAAATTACAGGCACATCAGACTTTTCGTCTTTATGTCTCAGGGTGGCGGGCGCAGTGCAATGCCACATAGAGCACGTCCTAGGTGGACGTGACCTATGTGAGAATGCACTGTTCACAGGCAGAGGTTACCGCTTAACATCAGGTGGGCCATCTCCTTGTTACGTCATTCAAGTAGTACAAAAAAAAAAAACCTTTCACTTGGCATTCGTCTACTCGGCCACTACGCTGAAGGCTACAAATATCACACATGGATTTGTTTATTTCTCTTTCCATATCATAACACCTTTGTCTGTCGATTACTTTGTAAATTCACTCGAAACACGTTAACAGCTTTCAGTTGTCATATCACACGGTGAATTCATGCCGCGGTGTGTAAACAAGGCATGGCATTAAAGCGTGGGCAGACGCGCCCTAATGATCACGTTACAATCGATAATCGACTAGTCAGGGGACCGACCCTACGGTTTTATCGATAGAGTGCGCGCCCCACCTTACTCCTAACGTTTTCATTCGAAGCTATTGAAAACAGTCACTTTGAAGTTTGAATTTCGAATTGGCGAAGAACGCTTCGATTTGTTTTTAAATCCTTTTGAAGCGAGTGTTTGAATATAGAATCGTTTATTGTAACAATCGGCAACATAGCAACATTCAATGATTGAGTAATACAACTTTCTGTTGTGATAGCGAAGTTTATATCAAAGATCTTGGATTATAAAGTTTACATAACAGATCACAAGCAAAATGGATTGGTTGGGATGAATTTATTACAAACTTAGACGACTGCATGCATAAGCCCCAAGTTTAAGAGTATAAATTATTCATGACTACCCGAGCCCGCGGGTTAGCTCGTAGATTTCCTACTGATTTCGTTGAAAGTTTTCTCTAGTAAAGCGAAATATTAAATTAAGTAGTACAAGTGACGGAGATTAATGATATTTTCCTTTCCCGAAACAAATTGTTATGAAATATTAAAGATTATGTTTCTTATACACGTGGCACAGGACGTAATACAGAAAGACAAGGCTAGAAGCTTAGACTATTAGGTTTATTCCCGATGTCCACGTTATCTTGTCCACGTCAACGCGGACAGCGGGAAGTCAAAAAATCCCTTCCCGTTGTCCACGTTAGCTGTTCCCGCCAACGTGGAAATACAAACGCTAACAGAAGTTTTAGTGCGACGGGAGGTCGCGGGTTCGATTCCCGCCTCGGAACAAATATTTGTGCGATCTACAGATATTTGTTCAGGGTGTTCTGGGTTTTTCTATGTACTTATAATAATTTAAAAAAACTATGTAATGTTTTAATTAAGTATATCAGTTATCTAGAACCCATAACACAAGCTCTGCTAAGCTTGGGGCTAGATAATGTTGTGTGAAGTGTCCAGCATTAGGTATTTATTTATTTATTAGTTTTCATTTAAAATAGGTAGCGTTTAAATGAAAACTACGAAAACGCATACGCTGCGCCGAAACTGAGCTCAAAAATAAAATGCCAACGTACCAAGTCTTTCTTCTACCCTTATTTTCATTTAACCCTCATAGCGAGCATAATTACGTACACGTAAACGAAAAATTATAAAAAGCCAAGTTACATGCACTTTGCATAATACAGCTAATGCGCATATTTTAGTTGTGGAATATTGTAGTTTTTAGGCAATTCGTGTGGTTTAATTGTATAATTTTTATGTTTGAAAGATTAGCATTTTAGCTTTAATATGCTTCATTCGGTTTGTGTAATATTTACGAACATTTTAAGTCAGCTAGTCTGACCGAAGTAGGGTGCATACATGTTGATATGCCTATCGCAATTGTTGAATAATTATGATTACCTTCCACGAGTTAGAAACAATTCACCAATTATTAGTGTCTTGAAAAGATGGACAATTCAATGGAATATAAAAACCACAGCCCATTGCTTTCCATTTTTTTTATACTACTTAGATTGACGGAACTTGCAGATGGCCCACCTGATGATAAGCGGTATCCTCTGCCTATGAACAGTGCATTATCACATAGGTCACGTCCACCTAGGACGCGCTCTATGTGGCATTGCACTGCGCCCGCCACCCTGAGACATAATGATGAAAAGTCGCATGTGCCTGTAATTTCACCGGCAACCATACCCTTCAAACCGGAACATAGCAATGCCAGCACTACTGCTTTGCGACAGAAATAGGTATGGTGGTAGTACTTTTCCGGACGAACTCTTACACAAAAAAGCTCTACTACTACTAATCTACTATTTCCATTGCATACAACCAGGATTTAATCTTTTTAAAATGAATTTACCACTATTTTTCGTCGTTTTGCTGACGTTTCGAGACCATATATACTCAAGTTCAGAAAAACAAGGTAATAAGCCAATTATTCATTTTAAAATGATTCCCAACCACGATTGTTTCAATTCTAGGATTTAATCGCTTAAATTAGTTAAAAACATGTCAAGTCCGCCATGTTTTAATCTCGATCTGTCCATGATCTGTCATTTACACCGCGTATTTGACGACCAATTAGCTCGCGTTCTAAATTTGAATGTGTCCCTTAATAGAAACGAATGACAATCATAAACAAAAGAAATATGTTTGAATGTAATGAACGAATGACTAAACGAGTTCTAGCGACAGTAATACAGGATGCAATTTGCTTCGGCTATAATTTTGTGCTTACTCACCCATCAGGGTTGATCGGTTGTCGTCGGCTTTTGAGTAACCGTCCTCTTTTTTGTGCCTCCTTTATATAGAGTGAACCAATGAGTGAACATTGTCTGTGATAGACATTTAAATTTAGAAGAGGGTTTTTTAATGAAGTCTGTTCTCCCTTACTGATTATTCTTTTTATCCCTTACTGAATCAATAAAATGGTTTACTGCACTACATTTAGGGAGTATTCGTATTAGTAGCGCTCGCTCGCTTTGTCTGTATCGTGAGTGTGAAAGAGAGGGTAGGAAAGCTTGTAGAATACAAAGGCAAATTTCATGGCACCCCTCTCAATCTCATGGATTTGTATGACACGTGGCCGCTTGGGGATGAACAAGGGGATGTTGTGTGAGGGTGGACGGTTTGACCAGTTGGTAACAGACGCTTGGTGTATGTATCTTTTTGGTTCAGAGTTATATTTAATGTAATAATATACATAACAGCCCTTAGCTAAAATGAGGGTGGTACAAGACTTTTTTTTGTTTATGTTCGTTCAGTATTTAAACTATAGTAGTTCTGTTTGCTTGCTAGTAGTGCAGCTATAAAGGCCGTGACTCCTAACATATATATTTTTTAACCACCGTAGCTAAAAAACCACTGGTAAAATAGAAGGGTACTGTTTATAACTAGTTTAAGAACCCTTTAAACCTTATTTAGAAAATAAATGATTTGATTTGATTTGACCATATCATCTGTTGTGTTGGTAAGTGACGATGTGGCCGAAGATGCAATGGAGCACAAAGGTCTAGAAGGCACCTATTCACTCTAGACTTGAAGAGACCCAGATTATAGTTTTCAGGAAAGATAGACGGTAGTGTATTCAAAGTGAATGTAAAAAAAAGCCCACGCGCCGGACGAAAAATCAGTTTTTATTGAATATCTCGTAAAATATAGATAATTTTACAAAACCCCTACAGTAAACCCTCGGCTTTGTTGTATTGATTTTATTTAAATCTAATTTTTTACCCATGTTATGCACCATTTTAATAAACAATCGAATCTAGCTAAAAGTTAGAGGTAACTATGTGATTTTTTTCTATCGAGAAAATATTGTCCTATCGTGTTTACTGAGATACCTCGGAATTATAATGTAGTATCCATGCATATTTATAATTTGAATATTGTACTTGATTTAGGCAGTTAAAAATGAAATCTAAGATTGGTAATTTTGCGGCATACCCCACTTTAATAATAGCGTTTAATCAAGTGTGAGTCGAGTCACGCGCGCAGGGATCCTCACGGTTTATTACTGATAAACGCCGAAGTTTGTCCATTGTCCGGGTTTCTCCGGATGACTTTGATGATGATGACGGGTTATCTCATAGTTTAATGGAGGTTGCTTTATCAAAGTTAAATGTATGTTTTGGGTGTCGATAAACAGGTAAACATAGTTTAAATGTGTTTGAATAAGCGAACCTCGACTTTGGATGGTTATATTAAATTAAAACGTTATGCTTCCCACGACAATGGCGGCGATGAGCTCACCACTTGTCACGTTAGTAGTAGAGCTTTTTTGTGAGAGTACGTCCGCGGAAGTACTACCACTATACCTATTTCTGCCACAACGCAGTAGTGTTCGCATTACTGTGTTCCGGTTTGAAGGGTATGGGTGCCGACTATTATTTATTCTGTGGTGCCGGTGAAACTACAGTACTGGCACATGAGAATTTCCATCTTTATGTCTCAGGGTGACGGGCGCAGTGCAATGCATAGGGCGCGTCCTAGGTAGACGTGACCTATGTGATAATGCACTGTTCGTAGGCAGAGGGTACCGCTTAACATCAGGTTGGCCAACAGCTGGTTTCGACATCTAAACTTGTATTAAAAAAAAAAAAACGATCATGCAAGGTGCAACCATTGAGGCTCTGCCTACCCTTTCGGGGAAAAAGGCGTGTGTCTATGTATGTATGTAAAACATTATGCTTCCCATGACTGACTTGGCTAACGCTTTCTTCCAGTAATAACACATTCCTTAATAAGCTAGCAGCCAGGACAAATCTTATACCAACGAATCTTACAAAAAAGTCAATGAGCTCACCACTTGCCACGTCTATTGAAGAATAGTGTACGTTCAGGATTTGAACCCATGACCGCAGGATCAGAAGGTCACAATAGGTACCTACTTTCTAATATTTTGTATTTGATTGAGTTGCCTTTTAGTAGCAGGAGAGCTTTTGTGTGAAAGAGTTCGTCCGGGGAAGTACTATACCACCTATTTCAGCCGCAAAGCAGAAGTGCTCGCATTGTTCCGGTTTGAAGGGTGCCGTTGAAATTACAAGCACATGCGACTTTTCATCTTTATGTCTTAGGAAGCGGGCGCAGTGCAATGCCAGATAGGGTGCGTCCTAGGTGGACAAAAGAATAAGGGCACGATTAAATGTACTGAAAATATAATACATTTTGTTCATTTTGTTTTGATCACGACTAACATTTCAAAGAGAATGCTTCTTCGTTTTCAAAATTAACATCTAATTAACTAAACGAGTTAATAATTCAGTATTTATCCGGGAAAATCCGTGTATTTTCATATTTACCAGAGTACGGATTAATCCGCTCTTTTATAAACCGCGTACAGAAAAGAAGAATTCCGAGAGATGTATCAAAGAGGATATAAATTTTATGCTTAACAAAATTGATTCTGTTGGCGGCTGCGAAAGATTAAAGCGTTAAGCGTTTTTAAGATTAATTGTATGAAAGCGATACGTTGTGTTTGTCTGTATGTTAGTCAGATTGGTTATTAAGGTAATTACATACAGACACACGCCTTTTTCCCCGAAGGGGTAGGCAGAGCCTCAATGGGCATCGTTTCATAGTGTGTGGCAACATCGTGAAATATAAACGTGACAAGTGGTGAGCTCATCGCCGCCATTGCTACCCACGACTGACTCGGGTAACGATTTCTTCTAGTAATAACACATTCCATAATAAGCTAGCAGCCAGGACAAATCTTATCAACAAGTACGGGTAATCCCTTAGTCGGCTTTTTACGACATCCACGGGAGGAGACGGAGGGGTCTATTCTTAGGCCACGGCACTTGAACTCATGTATGATGAAGATTAACAGATAAACCAAAACCTGGATTATATACA
This sequence comes from Operophtera brumata, assembly GCA_932527175.1. Classification (NCBI taxonomy): domain Eukaryota; kingdom Metazoa; phylum Arthropoda; class Insecta; order Lepidoptera; family Geometridae; genus Operophtera; species Operophtera brumata. The sequence continues at coordinate 42,139,972 of OW052226.1, read as the reverse complement.
TAATATACTTTTACTCGAAGGTCAGTGCCCTCAGAAGAGAGCGGCCGAAACCGCGAGCGATCGTTAGTTATATTTGTTTGTCAAAACATAATGAAAAACAATTCAGTCATTATGAAAAAATGAAAAAAAATATGGTGTAAGGACAATGGATTCAATGAAAAAAAATATGGTGTAAGGACAATGGATTCAATGACTTTGGAAATATTAAATAAAATTGGTAAGTGAAGGTTTCTGTGTTCTTATAGTACTGGGACAGAACAAATATGGTACTGGGACGACTTTCCAAAACATGCAAGACAGCGAGATGTTGCATCACCTAAATTATGATGTCATGTCATACAATTTTGAGCCATTTCATTTGTCGTTTTAAGGTTATAGCACACGTATCAAATCGGAAAGGGATCGTCACCGAATCAACTCGAGCCGTTCAGTATTCTTTGTATGAAACTCCCTGCAACGCACACTGATCGGAATCTTACGGTGGATGGTCACACTTGCGGCGCGAATTTTTTTTTTTTTTTTTTTGCCCATTACTGCTCATCAACGCTTCTTCAGATAGCGAAAGTTTAGTTCGCGAGGACTAGGAGACTTAACACACATGTTTTAATTGATAAGTATCTCATAAATATCATCAGTTTAGCTATCACATTCGCTACCCCAAACACATTTTTACAGTGCTCTTTTTTTGTTTAGGGGTATCGTATCGTCTCCTAGTTCTCGCGAACTCAACTTTCGCTATCTGAAGAAGTGTTGATGAGCTGTAATGGGCAAAAAATACTTTGAAAAAAAACTCGCGCCGCCTTCACTCCTATTCAAACATAGCATTCACCTTACCGTTATCGCCTCGCATTGGGACAAGCACACGAAGCGCGGTGCGGTGCATGCTCAGCTTGCAGTTCCCGCGCTGACGGCTCGTCGTCCCCGCGCTTACGTTTCTCCGTCCACGCTTACCCCTCTCACCCCGCGGTCGGCGAGCCGTAAGCGCGGCGTCGCCTAGCCGTAGCCGAGTCAACGTACCGGAGGTGCTGGTCCGATTACGTGCTTACGTTAGGTTGACGCCTGGTTTACGGCGAGGCGAAAAGCGATACGGTTACCTCCTGATGTTACGTAACATCTGCCTATAACAATGCATTAAGTACCACACAGGTCACGTCAGCAAGAATGCGCACTATGTGGCATTTCACGCCCGTCACCCTGAGTAATAAGTAATAAGTCTCATGTGCCTGTAATAAAACCGGCACCATCCTTCAAACCGGAACACAGCAATGCGAGCACTACTGCTTTGCGGCAGAAATAAGTACGGTGGTAGTACTTCCCCGGACGAACTCTTTCACAAAAAAGTTCTACAAATAACAAAAGGTTTTTGTTATTTGTTATTGCACACAAGTAAACTCATAACCGAAAGTACATGCACAAAGGCGAGCTTAACCCAAAAAGAGTGATTTGATGTGATTTGTTATTTTTTATGTATTGCTAAAACCAGTTACGAATTTCCGCCATTTCTCTCCTTAAAGACCAAAGGATTACAACAATCCATTCTCCTAGCTAGACTTTGTCTATTCAATGTTTAAAGCACACAAATGAATTTAATAATGTAAACCGAACGGTTGCGCAGAAATAATTAATTTTCATTCAACAGATATGATAGAAATGGAGATGAGAACAAAATAAATAGGTAATTAAAAACGTAGCGTAATTTTGAACGCAGTGATTCCATAGACGTAGTTACTTTTTGTTATTTTCATTCTAAGAATTTCTTCTTGTAAAAAGAAGCTCCAAAAATTGTTTTAAAATTACAAGTCTGTTACGTAATAGGAATTTAGTATCCAAAATAAACAAGAGAATATTTAAAAACTTGAATAAACTTAGTATCTTGACTCGAAACAAAACTCCAACTTCGCAAAGAATTCGAATAACAAAATTTAATTAACGGTAATCGAATGCCAGTAACACCTTAGGTTTGAATTTTGAACGTTTATATAATTTCGAATTTGGAATTTCGTGTGGCGGGACGCCGCGATTATTTCCAATTTAGAATGCTGTTCTGGCAATAAAATAATGAGAAATTACGAATTGGCTCGTTCGATACAAAATATGGAGTCAGCTTTTTTTTATAATTGGATGTAGGGAGGTTTGTCGTATTCCATTATCATTTCAGAATATAAAAATAACATACCTACAGCTTTGCAAGTGGAGATTATTGAGTCAGCTACTTACCTGCAAAAAAAGTAAAATCACAATTAGGAAATAAGATCGTTACATAAAATTATAAATAATAGCCAGGATATTGAACAACAACTGTCAAAACAATGAAGCTCAAATTTCGCAGAACCAATAAAATCGAACGAGCAAGACAAATAGAAAATTAATAAAACATTCCTAAACCGAGAGCGAGAATTATTTGCGGGAAAAATTAATTACTTTTCGAAGAATTCCTATTACGGAGCAAAGAGAAAATTTGAGTTCTATTTGCGCCATAATAAAGAGAAAAAAATACTTTTTCTTTGGAAATTGTTAGGAGTTAGCGGATACCGCGTTTGGCGCACCGCCAGACATTTTGCAGTTAAAAGAAAAGGTAAAATAAGTGAATACAGAAATTCCCCCTATTCCCGCCTATAAAGGCTTTCCTTCCGTATCGAAAGGATCGATTTGCCGACATTCGGCTTAGCGAGAATTGAATTTGAAAGCACAAATTGCTAGTTCAATTTTGGCGAGACATTTCGTCTGTAGTGTTCCAGAGTCTAGGAGATTTGTGGGTTCCTAATGAATATTCAGCTTAGTCTATTCGATTTCAATAGGCCAGTTGCTTCGCAATTTGCTGGGATGCTGAGCCATCGCAAAAAGTAGAGGCAAGGTTCTCTGAATTTAGTACGTCTGTCTGTACATCTTGTTCAGTGTCACTAGTTTTTTCTTGGGCATACTTCATGACTAGAGGTGCCTTGAGAAAAGAACTAAATTAAATATTATGTACCTATACAATAGGGTGTTAAAGGGTTCAGCGCGTCACATAAGGAAGTTCCTTTCATGCAGAAATCTATTATTTTTTAGTTTTTTTGGGTATTCCCGTATTCATCCCGCAAGCTAAGAGTAACAATCATTATTTCGGATTCTACCCACGTAATTTTTGGAGTCCTAATTCTTCTCATCTAGAGTATTATTATCTATTATCTAAAATGGGTGGAAGAACGTCAGAGAAAATTAAGAATATAAATATTGGCAGTAGAAATAAGGCTATTTTTATTATTAATGCGGGGTGTTGAAGGGGGGGGGGGGGGGGGAGAGAGCTGCTTTTTATCCCGACACCACACGATCTAAGCCGCATGCAAAAGTCTAGAATGCAATACAATAGTGGAATGTTATTGTCGGAAGATCTCGAATATTGGACAAATTCGTAGTTCGCGATAAGTTTGGCAGTTGTCAACCTTGGCCCGACCCTTGCTCCAATATTGGGCATGCAAACAATTGAACGTGCCCAGTCCCCAGATAAGGTTTTATTTAAAGATCCTAACTCAGTCACAAAGGGAAATGTATTAAATACAATAAAGTGTGATCGGAACTTGCGATCGCCCGCGCCTTTGTCCACGTCTTTTAAAACTAGCTATTGATTAGAATGGTTCAGCCTTTACGCGGGAACTCTGATGTTTGATATTTGACGACCTCTGTGGCGCGGCGGGCGAAGGTTCGCCTGCGACGCAGGAGGTTGCGGGTTCCATTCCCGCCTCGGAACAAATATTTGTACGATCTGCAGATATTTAATCAGGGTGTTCTGGGTATTTTCTATATATAATAAAAAATATCCGTATATTATATACATAATAAGTATAAGTATCAGTTATAGGTTTAGTTAGCGGTGCCCGTTTTACTAAAACTTTGGTAGACAATTTCCACCATTTGAAAAGTCACGCAATTCACTTCCATATAATTTCACCACACTTATGCTCTACAAGCTACATTGGTTAAAATGCCACCAAAATAACACATCACTCAATATAACACTATGTAGGAAAATAAATAAAATAAAAGTAGACAACGTCTCTTTTCTAAAATGGCGGGAAGACTCATCCATTAATTTATTTAAAAAACGTCTTCATAATTTACATCCCATTGAAAACAAAACGAAATTAGCCAATAACATGTCTGTATTCGTTAGGCTAAAAAGCCGATATGTGTCTGTTTATACGTTGGTGAACTTTGGCCCTTAATTATTAAAACGACGCGTGCTTACCCCAATCACAAAAGCGGAAATGGCGGGAAAATACGGCCATTATCAGGTAATGTCACGGTAAAAGTCCATTAATTCCAACACCGGTTTTCGGACGAAATTAAAAAGAAACATGGCTTAGTTGTACCGTTCCGTTCCAAACAAAATGCCTAAATTAAAAAGAAACAACATGTTGCAGGGAAAATAAGTTGTCACCGCGTTCCGTTTAACTCGAGCAAGTTACCAACTTGTATGTCGAAGTTTGTGATGCAAATAATGATGGCTTTTCGAATTAATAAAAAAGTTGCTCGTTTTGGCTCGATAGATGGCGCTGACTCAACTATGGTTGTCAAAATTAACAAATGCATTGTCTGTGCTTTTGTGTAATAGTAAAAAAATACCACGAAAATATATCACTACGTTGTTGACTTTGACATTTCACTTTATTTTGACAGTTAAGTACAGAGCTGGCGCCATCTATTTTCAAGGGTCTACGCATGATGTGAAACGGCCGTGAAAACCCCTGATTACAAAGATGTATCCAATTTGTTTTCAGTTTAATAATCATTTATTCTCAAAAAGATAGTTATTATCACTTACATGAGAATCAAATAAGCATAGTTATTAAAATACTGTAGGAAGATAGGAGCTTAACGCATTATTTGTTAGGTAGATAGGTAATTATACATCTAATTAGTGAACATTTGATATATAAATAATAAATAAATAATGCTAGTCAGTTCACGCAACATTATCTAGCCCCAAGAGCAGAGCAGAGCTTGCATACTTTTTTTATTTTTTTATTATGCATTGAAAATACCCAGAACGCCCTGAACAAATATCTGCAGATCGTACAAGTATTTCGAAGTGCAGAAATTGGTATGGTGGTAGTACTTTCTTGAACGAACTCTTTCACAAAAAAGCTTGGCAAAATATCAAACTGAAGTTAGCAACGATTCACCGATTCAGTAATCAGTAGTGTCTTGAAAAGATGCAATAAAAGACAATTCAGTGGAAAAAAGTAACATTTGATATAACCAGGGCTTAATGGCTTAATTTCGTTGAAAACATGTCACGACCGCCATGTTAAATCTGGAACTTTTACCGCGCATTTGACGACCAATTAGAACGCGTTCCAAATTTGAAAGTGTCCCTTTAACTAATGTCTGTTTCTCGTGAGATTTAAAGTCCAGTCTACAGTTTTTTAATGAATTTCAAATTTCAATAACAAAGTGTCTTTTTGTAATAAAACACAATCCTGCAATATTAAAATTGAAAATCCAACTAACTGCACTTTACGGGACGTGAATTTAGAACATGGTTTGAAATAAAGACTGATTATTGTTTAGAAGTTGCGCATCATGCTTTGGAGAAAGCTATGCTCGGAGTTTCACTAAGTGATAGAATCCGAATCCTTACGTAAAAATATAAGCATATATTTATAAAGCGTATCCTAATAAAAATTTAAATGAACTCAACCAACGGTGATAAGATGCCTGTTGAGGCTCAGCCTATCCCTTCTGTGGTGGTGTGTATCTATGTATGTATAAAGTAGTCTTATGTCACCCGAACCATTTTTTTTTCTACTTGAATAACGGAACAAGCTGATGGCCCACCCGATGCCAAGCGGTACAGTGCATTACCTCATAGGTCACGTCCACCTAGGACGCGCCACCATAATAACGAATTGATTGACACCTCATTCATCCAATCAGATGAGTAGTTTATACATAGATCTAGTAAGCGTAGCGAAAATTCTACGTCTATGAGTTTATATTAGGCGCTACGCTGCGCGCATACACAGACTGCATATATGCATAAATAACCTTTTGGCTTCGCCGTAGTCGGGTAAAAATAAGATAGCTCAGAAAGTACCAAGCCCTCCGAAGTTCTTTTTCTCAGCCTTTTCCAAACGGTTTCACAAAAAGGCAATATGTTAGTACGAGTCGCTTATTCCCGCCCTCACCTTAATGCCCGACACGCAGGTGCGGCCCGATTCGAATCCAAATCGAATAAAAAACATTCGAATACGAATTTAAATCCTTCAGAGCCTGGATATTCAGATTATTAGGTTCCACTCACTTTTGCCGACTCGGAAAATAAATCTTTATTAACTTTGTTCTTACATGACAATACTTTCTTCGAACTATTGTAAAATTATATTGAAGATATAAAATCGAGTTGAATAATAAAGACAGATCTCGCCTTGAGTGTTTTAGAACCGCCGACGCAAAAACGACGGGGTGTTATAAGTTTGACGTGTCTGTGTGTGTGTGTGTGTGTGTGTGTGTCTGTTTGTGGCATCGTAGCTCCCGAACGGATGAACCGATTTAGTTTTTTTTGTTGGAAAGGTGAATTTGTCGGGAGTGTTCTTAGCTATGTTTGATCAAAATCGGTTCAGCCGTTTCATTGCGATGAGGTTTATTTTTAATTTTTACAAAATTAATTACTTTTTACTATGGTGCAACCCACTGTGAAAAGAGGCCCGTTGAGGCCCTGCCTACCCCTTCGGGGAAGAAGGCATTTGTCTATCTATGTATGTACAAGCTTTTATTTAACTTAAAATATAACTAAGTACGTACATATGTGTGTCTGGGTAGAATCTTGCAACTGAATTTTAAAGCAGTTAACCGATTGAGATGATATTTTTCATACCAGTCAAGTTCCGATGACAATACAATATGATGGTAACAGCGAGCTGATCTGATGATGGAGACGGAAGGTGTACAACGGAACTCTTCGATTGATAATAGTAGACTGACCGTGCTTAGGCTCATTTTGATCAGCGGTTTGAACACGGTTACGATCACTAATTTTATAAAAGCTTGTAGGTAAGTACCAATTGAAAAATATTAATATAAAATCTATAAATAAATATAAATCTTGTTTAGGGTATTTATATCGGTTCAACCCATTTTATTAAATTTCTAACTCTTTATTAAGAGCTCTTGGACTAAGAAATTGGAAATTATTACTTACACAAAGTAATTTTAGCCGCAAAAATAAATCGTGCCCATTTATGCCCTAGAGACCTAAGTATATGAAAATATTCAAAAACATGTCTGCAACAGGTATCACGTTCGAAGGTTGACTATTTATAGAATTATTTTAGTTTGTAAATAGTCAACCTTCGCTTGTGCTGTGGTGCCCGGCCTAAGAATAAACCCCTCCGTCTCCTCCCGTGGATGTCGTAAAAGCCGACTAAGGGACCCCGACTTGTTGATAAGATTCGTTGGTATAAGATTTGTCCTGGCTTCTAGGTTTGGAATGTGTTATTACTGGAAGAAAGCGTTAGCCGAGTCAGTTGTGGGATGCAATGGCGGCGATGAGTTCACCACTTGTCACGTCTATATTCCACGATGGTACAACCCACTGTGAAAAGAGGCCCATTATTTATTATTGTTTATTTATTTTAACAGAATATACAATAGGTGCAGTTAACATGGCATGCCCATATTGTGACATTTATAATTAAATTGTATGTTTCGATTATTTCGTAGAAAACCAATTTTCGGGAGTATTTCGGGACCGCCCGCGGTCAGAAATGAAATGGTTCGCATATCTGATATGATTTAATTGTTTGGTCTTTTATTCTGTAGTCATTATTAAAAATTTATTATTTTAGAACAAAACGTTCGGTACTTTACATATTACTGAATGAGCGCTACTTAGCTGTGATAAAATCTCGAAATAACAATTTAATTCTTTAAACAAATATTTAAATACCCATCCATTTTTCAGTTTTCTATTAATATTAGAAAAAGGAACACTTATGGACGCACATCGGTATCCAGCACGCATAAAGTAGGGTCCAAAGCTATTTTTTTTATACTACTTGGAATGGCGGATCAAGCAGATGGCCCACCTGATGATAAGCGGTTTTACTCTAATTAAGACTAGATGTCGCCACAGGAATAAACAGAACATGCTATCAGCGGTCATTCCATGCCCGAGTTCTCTTATTTTTTTTTATTGCGAGCTGATGATAACCTTAGAAACGTCTCCACCAATTTTCATCAAACATAGCTAAGACAATCCTCGGTCAATCCAATAAAAAAATAAAAATAAAATAGGTTCATCCGTTTTGGTGCTACGATGCCACCAGACAGATACACTGACACACGTCAAACTATTACACCCCTATTTTTGGTCGGGGGCTATAAAACGTTGAGGAGGCAATTCTCGGATTGAAGATATAATATAGAACCCGACATGCATGAAAATGTGTTCGATATCATATCTACCATCCGAGAATGACCTTTCACATTTAAAAAGTTACCAAAATAATCTATGAGCAAATTTTAAATCAAGTAATATTTTGGGGCAGCACGATTACCGTCAAAACGGTCGTGCTTAGCCGTTCCGTCACGTCGCAGATCCACAGATAAAACATGGCGACGCAGTATTTAAATCATGCCCCGTGAACGGACGCCGCGAATCGAGACTTCCCTCGCAAACGCGTCCAATTTAACTAGAAACACAGTCGCGGCGCCACTCGCTCTAAAATTACTCATGTGCGTACTATTGGCTGTTCACACGCAGCTCAACTTAGGATAGTCCGGTGACGCCACAGTGCGTTTACGAAGTTCATTAATTACTTTTTAAAGTTTTACCGGAAAGAGGGTGGTTATGCGGTAAAGTTGTGGTTTAGGTATGCAGCGTTGTCTTTGCTTTTGTCGACCGCACGACATTATAATGCCTTTTTCCTTGTTTTTGTGTATAAAGTTTTAATTGACATATTTAGATATGAATAGTAATTTTAACTGACGTTTTTGTTTGCTCACAAATCACAAGTGACGTGTTTGACATGTTTTGAATAAAGGTTTGCAGCAAACGAAATTATTTATTTTTGATGAAATTGTATAAAATAGGTGCAAAATAACAAACGACACATTTTTGAAATGGGTTTAGTAATAAAGTTGAAATTTATATAAATATTTAAAAAATGATTTAAATTCTAAAAAAGTTTATTGACTACATAAACCATATCTTGATGACGTTTGCTTGATTGCGTGATAGTCTGTATCTGATCTGAAAGCTTTGGGTTATTTTTTTGTTGGTAACCATGACAGGAATCATTTAAGCTGATGAATTTATAAGAATTTTAATTACAAAAAAAAAAGAAGTAAAATTAGTAAGTAGTAGTATTATTAATTAGTTTTTATAGTAAAATTTTAATTACTTTTTTTTTGAGTGTTGCTATCTTTTTTAGCTTAGTGTACTTTGTCTATGACATTGTTCTTTGCCTAAAAATCACTCTTGTTTGAACGTAGTTCATTACAAAAATTCCAAATCCGAATCAACAGATTTCAAATCCTCACTCTTGTTTGAACGTCGTTCATTACAAAAATTAGAAATCCGAATCAACAGATTTAAAATCCTCACTCTTGTTTGAACGTCGTTCATTACAAAACTTCTAAATTCGAATGAACAGATTTCAAACCCGATATCAACTATCCAAACTCTTTCACGGGAGTCACCGGACCGAGATCTTTCACTCCACTAAGCCACCGAGTTTACGCTCCATATAAGTTTTTCAATTCGGCAATCGGCGTAGATTGCGTGATAAGGAAGGCAGTTATCGAACATATTATCGAGTTTATCCGATTTATTATGGAGTTGGGCTTTTATGCCATTTGCAATTTCTCTCTCGATTTAGCATTGATTTCATTTCGTGTTTGTTCCAGAATAGGGGCTGGAATGGATGTTTTCTTTTGTATTTGGACGGTCAAACTTGTACTATGTACTAGGCAATGTAATTCATTTTAGTTTTAAAAATACGCTTTTTCTTCGTAGATGCTTTGCCTAAATACTGTCTCGCGTCCAGGCGTGTGTGCCTATCTAGCCATCTGGCAGTATGAGCTTAAGGTGGGGTATAACGCAAAACTACGAATCTTAGATCAGATTTTTAACTGACTAAATCAAGTACAATATTCAAATTTGATACTAAATTATAATACCGAGGGATCACCCAGACAGAAACACGATAGGAAAAAATATTCTCGATAAAAAAAAACACAAAGTTACTTTGTCTAGATTCGATTGTTTGTCAATATGGTACCTATTATTGGGTCAAAAATTGGATAAATAAGATCAATACAATAAAACGGAGGGATCACTCTAGGGGTCTAAAATTATCTATATTTGACGAGATATTAATAAAAACCGCTTTTTCGAGCGGCGGTGGCGTTTTTTTTGTATGAAGATTTCTGCCTGGTATTTGCGCAGTCTTAATATTACATATTTTGAATAAACTGTTTATTTCCCCATTAACTTTGGTAAAGCTATTTATACTTTATCAAGGAGTTACAACAACATTTCACTTTAATCTTCTGAGGATATCCTCCGGTGTCATTCATATCCGTGAGGGTTTCCTATAGGGAACTCTAAACTATAGGTAAGTAACTCTGCTATGGCACCTATAAACGTTTTTGGAAAAATTACTATATAAATGTAAATATTGGTGGGCGTCGTATGTGTCGTCTGAAGTTAATTCATGTCTGTTTATCTATAAAAACGGTGCTGTGGTGTGTCCGGCCTAAGAATAGACCCTTCCGTCTCCTCCCGTGGATGTCGTAAAAGCCGACTGAGGGATTACACGGACTTGTTGATAAGATTCGTTGGTATAAGATTTGTCCTGGCTGCTAGCTTATTATGGAATGTGTTATTACTGGAAGAAAGCGTTAGCCGATTCAGTCAATGGCGGCGATGAGCTCACCAGTTGTCATGTCTATATTCTACGATGGTGATACCCACTGTGAAAAGAGGCCCATTGAGGCTCTGCCTACCCTTTCGGGAAAAAGGCGTGTGTCTATGCATGTATGTATGTCTGTTTTTTCTTAGCAGTTACCTTTCCATCCTTGGCAAGACCATTGCTTATTGAAATTATTGAAATAGGTACTATAGGTAACCGTGAACCCATCTAACGAAAACCAGTAGCTATGTATCATCATGAGCCTATAGAAGTCCACTGCTGGACATAGGCCTCTCCCATAGAAAACGTCGAACGGTTTTGAGCGACATCAACCCACAGACTTCCTACCTTTAAAAAAATTTCAAACTCTCATTTAGGTATAGAATTCTCACTACAAACTAACTGGACTCGTCTGGTTTCTCGTAATATCTGTTTCCCACGGTTGGTTACATCATCACATCCTAAGATTATCTACCAAAATCCAGTTATGTATGTTGTATGATACAACATCTACTATTTTATTGTTTTTATGACAAAATATGATGGACTAGATCACGGTGTAGAAGATCGTACGAACATTAGCCAAAAAAAAAAATTTGATTTGATTCGAATGATGGAACATGCAAATGGCCCATTTGATGTTAAGCGGTAACTTCTGCCTAACAATACATTGCTTACTAACAGGTCACGTCCACCTAGGACGCACCCTAAGTGGCATTACACTGAACCGCCACCCTGAGACATAAAGATGAAAGGTCTCATGTGCCTGTAGTTTCACCGACACCCCGAACCAAGAAACCGGTAAACAGCAATTCGAGCACTACTGCTTTGCGACAGAAATAATTATGGAGGTAGTACTTCCCCGGACGAACTATTTCACAAAAAAGCTCTACTACTAACAACAAATATTCTATTTCCTTGTTTTTAATCACTATTCGATGATTTAAAATCATACAACTCTTAGGTAGATTTTCACCAACACATTAACGGACGTTTAAACGGCTGTTTAGCTTAAACAACTCTTTGACAGATGTTTTCATACGTTATCTGTCACTTTGACGATTGGTTACGGTAACCACTGATTTATTTGTTCGTGAACTTGGGTCTTAGATGAAGAACGCTACTGGGTCCCATAACCTATTTAAAAGACCTGTAGAATGTATGCATGTATTTCTACCTAATACTTTTTCATTTTTTTCAATAAATAAATAATGCTGGACAGTTCACACAACATTATCTAGCCCCAAGCTAAGCAGAACTTGTTTTATGGGTACTAGATAACTGATATACTTAATACAATATATTACCTACATAGATAGATATCTTTTATTATACATATAAAATACCCAGAACGCCCTGAACAAATATCTGCGATCGCACAAATATTTGTTCCGAGGCGGGAATCGAACCCGCAACCAACCGCAGGCCAAGCTTCGCCCGCCGCGCCACAGAGGTCGTCAATCAAGAGGAGTTCAATCATAGATGCTTCATTGTTCAGTGGAACATAGACACATAAGAGACACATGTTAAAATCAGACCAGTAGAATTAAAAGGGCCCATTGCCTCACTAATAACTAGACCTGTCAAACGTCAGCCAGAATAGAGAAGCCGCCGCTTGCCTCAAGACGGCCAAACACAACAGCATATTTACGAACACATGCCATAAATAGGCCGCGGCTAAAATTAGCTACGATATCAACAAGTGCGGCATTTGGTGCCCCCCGCGAGTAGGGTTGCTACGTCCTAGAAAATGGGACAAAACACTAAAGTGCTCTATTTATAATACACATGGGGTCTATGTTCCAGTTATCAATATTTATTAAGACTGCGACGCAGGAGGTTGCGGGTTCGATTCCCGCCTCGGAACAAATATTTGTGCGATCGCAGATATTTGTTCAGGGTGTTCTGGGTATTTACTATGCATAATAAAAAATATCTATCCATGTAAGATATTGTATTAAGTATATTAGTTATCTAGTACCCATAACACAAGCTCTGCTTAGCTTGGGGCTAGATAATGTTGTGTGAACTGTCCAGCATTTTTTTATTTTTTTTATTTATTCAGTGCAGGCTGCACGGCATACTTTCCATACAAACGCTCATGTTCAGCTCATACCTGATTCTGAAGTTCTAACAATTTCTTCGTTAGATGTTTTTAACAAATACGCATGAAGAATATATCTAGGTTCGTGGAGAAACATTTTTTTTCCATTAAATTTAGTATATGCCTTCAAAATCAGCTTATTTGCACAATTTTTACCTGAACTTTGCATGTTCATAATGTACTTATAAACTGTAAAAGTAAAAATAAGGCTTCCGGGAGACCTCGCCCTTATTTTGTAGATTCTAAATGACAGTCATTTTTGTCACAAACTAGTAAGGCTTTCTCAAAAACACGTACGTCCTGGAACAAGTTTTATGAATATATTGCGCATTTATTGACTTTACGCAAGTAGCGGAATTTTCCAAATTCCAACCAAGGGATCTGGCACTGACTCTCATTTATCACGGTGCCTCTCTTTCAAACACTAAGTTTGATGAAACAACAAGCTTTTAGACTACGCCTGCGATGTACTACGGTGCGTCACGCAGCGCGTGACTGACTGCTTAGAGGACTGAAATTTGGAGGGTAACTACATTCGTTAAGTGGTCTAAGCACTAAGTAAGGAATTTCTGAAGGTCACCCCTTACGGGGGTTTAGCGGGGTGTTGAAGTTTTTTTGGAAAAAAACCGCGCGGACGAAACCAGCGAGCGTTCCATTTTGTTGCCGCTGGGGATTAAAATTTTTCTGTATTTGTTTTTTTTAGTAACATTAAAATGCGATAAAACCATCCCAAAAATGAGACTCGACGGGAAACGGCCGGCGCAGCGGTTACCTCATCTTACATAACAAACGGTTGCAGGTTAGATGCGGATGTTATTAAAATGTAGCTATTTTATTATTTTCGGCTGGCTGCCAAAAAGCTTGCTGTACTTAACAGTGCGAAGCTGTACTTCACTGCGGGGCAAAGACCGCTTCTCTATATAAGTCGCCAGTCCGGCCGCACATGGAGTACTGCTGTCACCTCTGGGCAGGAGCACCTGGCTACCAGCTTGCACCTTTTGACTCGGTTCAAAGGCGTGCTGTTTATATGTTGAGAATTGTCGACAATCCCAAGCTCTCGAACGGTATTGAGCCCTTAAGTCTGAGGAGAGACTTTGCCTCTCGCTGCGTGTTCTACCGTTTATATAATGGGTTTTATTCCGAGGAATTGTTTGACATGATGCCTACAGCAACCTTTTTTCACCGCACCGCTCACCATCGGCAGAGGATTTATCCGCACACCTGAGAGCCAGGGTGGTCCCGGACTGTGCGGTTTCAGAGGAACTTCCTCCCGCGAACGCTCAGGTTGTGAAATGATCTATGCTGAGGTTTTCCCGAGCGACTACAGTATGGGGTTATTCAAAAAGGGTGTTTGGAATTTTTTAAAGGGTCTCGGCAACGCGCGTGTGATGCCTCTGGTATTGCAGGTTACCAACAGGTGAACCGTATGCTTGTTTGCTATACCTTGGTAGTATACAAATTATAATTATATAGCATAAACGCCATTTTTTAAAAGGATTTAAATTTATATTTTTATACCTAGTTACGCCTGACAACCCTGATATATATGACAGCCCTGTTTGTAGAAGGCGCGCTTCGACAGATAGTGTGACTCATAGGCAATTTAGTCATTCGGGATTAAAATGCTGAACAATTTGACATCTTGTAGCACAATAAAATAGATAACGCAACATCGAAAATAGATTTCTGTCGCTTAATATTGTAGAAGAAATAATTTTCATTTAATCGGAGTGTACCTTATCCCACAATCACATGCTCTGTGTCAAGAATACATAAATGTTTGTTGTTAATTTTCTCATGTCCGTGCTTCAACCGAGGTCCGTGCTGAAAACCAGCGCTACAGTTTACAGCAGCAGCATTATGCTGAGCATGGACCCTTTTTGACAGCACTATACACGGCACAGTTTATATCTATGTACCTATGTAAATTGTACCGTGTATGGTTTTGATCAAAATAAACGTTTACTTTACTTTACTTTATCAAAGTTTAAATTTACTTCCCACTCTATAAACAACGCTAAACTAAGCAAACATTTTACTAACTTTGGCTAAATTACTACAGAATTAAGTGAAATTTTCTAACTCGCGATAACACATCATAACATTTTGTTTACCTCCTTCCTCCATAGACTGTTCGTCAACTTAATTTTACTGCTCCTAAACACGTACAAAATTAAGGTTTATTGGGTGCTAGACGTCGGACCTAGAGTCCATAGAACGCGTTGCTTTATAATGTTGTAATAAACATTCGACGTAGGTTCGTTCTTTATCGTTTTGAAAAAGGCATGAGATTATTCATTCGAAATTTGTTAGTCGAGATTTTTGGTTCTCAATTATTCATTCGAGATTTTTAATTCACGTGGTATTTATTTGAGATTTTTCATTTGAAATCAATGAATCAATGTTTTTTTTGTTTAAATACTTAGTAATAACACTGTATACAAGTAGATATTTGTTGCTTGACTGTACCAAAGTTCTTTGAAAAATCCTTAATGGATCAAACAGGAATAAAAAACTAATTAAAATAATCATTTTAAATTGATCCATTGGACAATGGATCAGTCAGGAATAAAATTATAGGTATAATGGATCAAACAGGACAATAGATCAATCTCAATAGATAAAACAGGAACTGCTCTATTTAATAGCTATTGGCCCAAGTTCAGGAACAAATAAACGGGCGGTTAGCGTAAGTCGTAACCAATCGTGAAAGTGACAGATGATGTATGAAAACATCTGTCAAAAAGAGTTGTTTATGCTAATGAGCCGTGGTGACTAGAGGCCTAACCAGGTGCCACAGGTTTTTGAAATTGGAACTGGAAATTTTACTTTATTTTGTAAAAATCGTTACATTTGTTTATATATTTTTAGTGCTCAAATATTTTTTATTTACCATTTTTGAAATTGTAACATAAGTTATTATTTATTTTTAAAAGGCTTTACTTTTTTAGCAATGTGAGTCATCCTACCAGCAGATACAGTAACTTCAATAAAATATTTACAGCCACAAAAAAATGGGCTTGTATACTGAGACAGTCGTGAATACTTGATATTATCTGTACATTTTCGGGTACGTTTATACACCCCAAGATCACACTTCACCACTCACAATAAAACAAATCCACAACAAAGGTTATGAACAACAATAGTTCTCCAAAAACCGTTACGACGCCATCTTGGTTTCTTAGAAAAAGACAGGTCCCTAAATGCACCTGATCGTGAGAATAGCCACATGTCTAGGGGTTGCCTAGTTTATTATAGGGGTGGCAGTTTATTTTAATAGTTTTAACGGCTTTTGCAAGGGATACTACGTATTGCATTTTTATCTATTGTAAACGACACTAATTTGTGTTTGACACCGTATTGTGTCGCTAGATTCTCGTGAGATTTTACTAAACAATTGCGTTGAATTCCTTTTTAAAATCTGAGCATATCCACCATTTTTTTCATAATACTGGTTCTTATAAATTTAAATGACGTTTAGTTTAAAGTGACATGCATCTCGTTTATGCAAATATGAAAATGCATGCGAGAGTAGGATAGGTATACACTTGAGGGATCTCGCAAGTATTTGTGATAGTATGCACCATGTCAACGAAGAATGCAAGTGATTTCTATTGCATATTATAATATCTGTTACTACAGAACAACTAGTATCCACACACGTCTTCTCTCGCTTTGTCCCAGGATAAAGCCAGATAGCGGCAGGATTCGTTGGTATAAGATTTGTCCTGCCTGGCTGCAAGCTTATTTAAGGAATGTGTTATTACTGGAAGAAATCTTTGGCAGAGTCAGTCGTAGGAAGCAATGGCGGCTATGAGCTCACCACTTGTCACGTCTATATTCCACGATGGTGCAACCTATGGTGAAAAGATGTCCATTGAGGATTTGCCTACCTTCGGGGAAAAAGGCGTGTGTCTATGTATGTCAGCCGACGCCACGATCTCACCTACGACGATATGTAACGATCTCACCTGTTGGTAAGTGAGGATGTGGCCGAAGATGAATAAAGGTCTAGAAGACACCTTTTCACTCTAGCCTTGAAGCGACCCAGATTATAGTTTTCCGCTTAAAGTCCAGGTAATCTCTTAGTCGGCTCTTACGACATCCACGAGAGGAGACGGAGGGGTCTTCTTAGGGGGATTCTTAGGACGGAAACACTACGGAAGCACACTCAATCATAAAACCTTTCACTATATTAGAATGATTAAACGAACTTACACTAAGTAAAGTTGCATTGTTTTTTTTAAAACGTTAACTAAATGTTAACGTGGATGCTCACCCTTGAGGCGCGAACATCAAATTTTTTGCCCATTACCGCTCATCAACACTTCTTCTGATAGCGAAAGCTGAGTTCGCGAGAACTAGGATACTTAACACACATGTTTTAATTGATGCTATCTCATAAATATCATCAGTTTAGCTATGACGACCTCTGTGGCGGGGCGGGCGAACGTTCACCTGCGACGCCGGAGGTTGCGGGTTCGATTCCCGCCTCGGAACAAATATTTGCGCAATATGCAGATATTTGTTCAGGGTGTTCTGGGTATTTTCTATGTATAATAAAAAATATCTATCTATGTTATTATATTGTATTAAGTATATCAGTTATCTAGTACCCATAACACAAGCTCTGCTTAGCTTGGGGCTAGATAATGTTGTGTAAACTGTCAAGCATTATTTATTTATTTATTTTATTGATGATATCCCTAAACACATTTTTACAGTGTTTTTTTTGTTTAGGGGTATCGTAGCTAAACTGATGATATTTACGAGATACTATCAATTAAAACATGTGTGTTAAGTATCCTAGTTCTCGCGAACTCAACATTAGCTATCTTAAGAAGTGTTGATGAGCTGTAATGGGCAAAAAACACCAAAAAAAATGAATTTCTCGCCTCAAGGGTGAGCATTTACCTTAATGACGTCGAATAACAAGGACTTTTCCCGCAATTTCAGTAAAATGTGACATCGTCTATTTATTTTGTTTCCTCTTCTCTCATATCTACTCATATCTATCTACAAGTAGATACAGCCGAGAAAAAAGACTCCCATTACTCATCGCAGGAACGCCTCGAAGACATTCGAGATTAATCAAATTAATTACGTTTCCCTTCCGTGAGTGAACAGCTTTATATTGTGGTGCAAGGCGCGGGTACAAGCGATAATGCAATCTAACGTGCTAAGAATATAATCTTTTTTGCTTTGACTGTTGTGATAAAAACGAAATATATCGTAAAGTTTTTGGTATTCTCGGCACCAAGAAACCTTTTTAAGGTATCTTTTTTTTAGTAAACCCTCGAAATATCTATATATTTTTATAAAATTGTGTGAAAATTTAAGAAAAGACTACATTATCAATAGACTTTACGTACATACATAATATTATACATATACATCGTACATATACAACAGTCGCGTACATAGTCCTAATCCGACACTTGGATTCCCTGGAACTACGAGTACTATGGTACCACAACACCCAGACTCTGAATAAATATTGGCAGATCTGTCCCGCAGCGGGAAACGAACCCGAAACCTGTCGAATTTCAGCCGGCTACTCGCCCGACACGCCACAGAGGTTGTCATAATCTGCTAGACGTGGACCTCTCCATAGAATACCACAAAGAATGGTCTTGAGCCGTTTCCGTGCACCGACTTCCTGCGGCCTTTATAATGCCTTTACATATATACCTACCAGCAACATGCTACCGAGTATCATGGCTGCTGTGACGACAGCAACATTCTAAGGCGAGGCTGAAAAACAGCGTGGCTGAGCCCTGGACCTTTTCTCTTACACCACAGAATATATAATGTCTTACACTAGCCTACTATACTTACAACTTTTGTGCAGATACAAAATGCAGTTTTTTGTTTTTTAAGGATTCCGTACCCAAAGCGTAAAACGGGACCCTATTACTAAGGCTCGGCTGTCCGTCTGTCTGTCTGTCCGTCGGTCACCAGGCTGTATCTCATGAACCGTGATAGTTAGACAGTTGACATTTTCACAGATGATGTATTTCTGTTGCCGCTAATAACAACAAATACTAAAAAATATAATAAAATAAATATTTAAGAGGGCTCCCATACAACAAACGTGATTTTTTGACGTTTTTATAGATTATGGTAAGGAACCCTTCGTGCGCGAGTCCGACTCTCACTTGGCCGACTTTTTTTATGTGTTTATACAGTTGGAATTATATAAAATTATTAATGGCAACAAAAAAAAAAAAAAAGATCGCATGTTTTTGAACAAAAAGTTCGGTAAGTATCTTCTTGTCAGTTTTATCTACCGATAAAAAAAAAACAATTCAGCATTGTAATTCAGTCCAATTGTAAGATGTAACACCTATTTCCTTTGTCGCTGTAAGTAGAGAGTAGGCAGGATAACCCAATTAGTAGAACTTCGTTACCCGACACGGCAACATTACTGATAATAGAAGTGTTAATGTGAATTAAGTATTCTTATACTGAATAGCTTTAAGGCGATAATAGACACAAAACTGCAATATAGACCTTTCTTACAAAGCCTACTTCTAAATGGAGGGCCAAAATAATAAAAAAAAAATAACAGGTATGCAATATAGACCTATCTTACAAAGCCTAATTCTCCTAAACGGATGGCCAAAATAATAATAAAAAATATTACGGGTATAATATAGTCAAGAATAGAAATATAAGTTTAGTGGTTTCTTTTATTTTTACTTATAGGAACAGCATTTAGACTGCGCAAACCCCAGGCAGATATCTTCATTTTAAAAAAACGCCCCGCGCCGCACCAAATAGCGGTTTTTATTCAATATCTCGTAAAATAAAGATAACTTTACAAAACCCCTACAGTAAACCCTCGGCTTTGATTATCTAATTTTTTTTGTAGTTCCTGTTCGATCCCTTGATTTCGATCCCTTGTCCTGTTCGATCCCTTGTCCTGTTCGATCCCTTATACCTATAATTTTGTACCTGTTCGATCCTGTATCCAAGGGATCATTTTAAAATGATTATTTTAATTCGTTTTTTAACCATTAATATAATCCATTTTAATAAACAATCGAATCTAGACAACAAATAGACATGACTTTGTTTTTTTTTAAATCGAGAATATATTGTCCTATCGTGTTTCTGGTACAGTAAACCCTCGGAATTATAATGTAGTACCCATGCATATTTATAATTTGAATATTGTACTAGATTTAGTCAGTTGAAAATCAAATCTAAGATTGTTAATTTTGCGTTATACCACACCTTAATATCTATATGGATATCTGTGGCGGGCGCAGTGCAATGCCACATAGGACGCGTCCTAGGTTGACGTTAAGAGCGGGGGGGAGCCTCCAACACTGCGTCCGCAAAATAAGTACTCACAAAGACATAATCATAGTATTTCTTTCGAACGCAGTAGATTTGATATCTATATATATATATATATATATATATATAAAACAAAGTCGAGTTAGTTACACCACTTATAACTCAAGAACGGGTGAAACGATTTGGCTGAAAATTGGTAAGGAGGCAGCTTAGAACCAGGAGATTGATATAGGGGGGAGGGGGGAGGGAGGAGGGGGAGGGGGGGGGGGGAAGGGGGTTTCACCGGGGGCTGCCCATGCGAAGCCGGGGCGAGTCGCTAGTAGCATAAATATATGTTTGTATCCTATTTTGACCACCAATAAGGCCACAGACAGAACATTACAAATCCCGGCCGTTAACCTTTTATCTGATCTCAACTAATTACAATAAATTGCTTCACTTTATATGTTTTTAATTTTAAATGTCAGATGAAATGAGTCATTGCGCGGTCCGCAGACTGTAACACAACTAGGGCCCGTTCACTCTCGCCATTCAAAACAGTTTGTTACAATTTTGGATATTATCTCAACATAATTTTGAGTAGAGCTTTTTTGCGAAAGAGTTCGTCCGGGGAAGTACTACCACCTATTTCTGCCACAAAGCAGTAGTGCTCGCATTCTGTGTTCCAGTTTGAAGGGTAAGGGTGCCGGTGAAATTACAGGCACATGAGATTTCATCTTTATGTCTCAGGGTAACGGGCGCAGTGCAATGCCACATAGGGCGCGTCTTAGGTGGACATTAAGGCGGGGGTAACGCAGGGGGGGGGGGGGAGGAGCCTCCCACACTGCATCGTCCGCAAAAGATATTCTCACAAAGACATAATCATACTATTTCGACCTCTGTAGCGCGGCGGGCGAACGCCTGCGACGCAGGAGGTTGCGGGTTCGATTCCCGCCTCGGAACAAATATTTGTGCGATCTGCAGATATTCAGAATGTTCTGGGTATTTCCTATATATAATAAAAAATATCTATCTATGTAATATAATATATATGTATATTGTATTAAGTATATCAGTTATCTAGTACCCATAACACAAGCTCTGCTTAGCTTGGGGCTAGATAATGTTGTGTGAACTGTCCAGTATTATTATTTATTTATTTCATTTCAACGAAGTAGAGTTGGTTATATTATGAAGATATTACGACAAAAACTATTTTAAGATATTTTAACTAAGTTAATAAGATGCAAACAAAATAAACTTAATAAATGATATTACGAGTCGTTGCGTGTTGGAGGCTATTTTGGTTACTAAGATTATATAAGAACATCTCGTATAGGTTTACATAACTATTAAAGACTAGCTAGATACCCGTGCTTTTGACACGCATCACACCACTAAAAAAACTTTGTAACCCTTTTTTACCCCCTTTTAAGGCTTATATTGAAAAATCCTGAAATATGTGTAAAATTATTCTGTACAAGCAGCGCCCCGCGGTGTCACCCGCGTAAGTCTCGATCCCGTGGAAATATAAAAATATACCTATGTGTTATTCCGGGAGTCCAGTTATCTCCATTCCAAATTTCATCCAAATCCATCCAGTAGTTCTTACGTGAAAGAGTAACAAACATCCATCCATCCATCCATCCATCCATCCGTACTTACAAACTTTCGCGTTTATAATATTAGTAGGATTTTAAGTACCCATACCACAGATAAAATAATACTAAACTAGCCCATACCAAGTTACAAGCAAAAGGCACCACGCGATAAAAAGTTCCCAGAGGTTCCCAAAGGACAGAACAATATTATGGTGACAGCGAGCTGATCTGATGATGGAGGCGGAAGGTGGAACTAATCTTTTTTTTTTTAATTTCAATTTCTATATTATTTTAATGTTGATTGTGGGAATTAGATTGCTTCTCCGGTATGCTAATTTGGAAGAAAATTAAGCTTATACGCAATTATAAATTATAATATTCATATTAAAATAATCCGCTGAGAAAGCTAGGTGTATATTTTTTCAATGTCATTTTTCTTGATATATTTCATCTATATTATTTATGCTCAATATTATAACAAGCCTTTAGGACCATTCGGTTGACTTTACAAAATGTTGAAATCTCAAATGTATAATTACCAACAATGTTGATATTTTTTTGTTTCGCAATATGTTGAATTCTTAGAGTGTTGAATTATTTAATAGTTGTATTCCCTGATTAATTTTGTAAAAAATAAAAAAAAAACCTTCAACGCAATGAAACGGCTGAACCGATTTTAATCATACATAGCTAAGAACGCTCCCGACTAATTCACCTATCAAACAAAAAAAAACAAAGTCAAAATAGATTCATCCGTTCGGGAGCTACGATGCCACAGACAAACAGACACACACACACACATTGAGAGACACGTCAAACTTATAACACTTCGTTGTTTTTGCGTCGGGGGTTAAAAAGGTAAAACGTGAATGTTTGTTTGTTTGTAATGGATCAATTCAATTAATAATTAAACGAGTCCCAACCCCGAAAGGATCAAACAACATAACACACACCATAACACACAACATAACACCCAACAGTCACATACATAGTCCTGGTCCCACACTAGGATTCCCTGTGTCGCGGGTATCAGAAACTACGAGTACCATGGTACCATAACAACCAGACCCGGAACAAATATTGACAGATCATACAAAAATTGGTCCCATAGCGGGAATAGAACCCGCAACCTTTCGCATCTCAGCCGGCTACTCGCCCGACGCGCTACAGAGGTTGTCAAAAACAAACTCTGTCGATAAGAAAGCATGCTTAAAATGCATATTAGTAAAACAATAAATTTTGTAAAAATTAAAAAACCCTCAACGCGTTGAAACGGCTGAACCGATTTTGATCAAACATAGCTAAGAACACTCCCGACAAATAAACCATTAAAAAAAAAAAAAAACGGTTCACCCGTTCCGGAGCTACGATGCGACAGACAGACACACACACACACACGCACACAGACACGTCAAACTTATAACACCCCGTCGTTTTTGCGTAGGGGGTTAATAATAACAAACACATACATAACTAAAAGCTTTTCATAAGTTCCCAACTAAATATACTCATAAGTTGTGATCTTATGACGTACGTACACGAACTAAAAGTAGAACTAATCGGTGTCACACGCCTTATCAGCTAGGTACAGTGCACATAAATCAAGTTACGTAAGGTACACGCAATAAGAACTAGTGCGTAACTGCCGAGGAACTCCTAAAAGCAGGTAACATGTCTTCGTGTGTCGAAACCTATTAGCTGATAACCCAATTGGGTTAAAGTGATTAAATAAAACTTATTGACTTAGTAAAAAAGTGCTTTTGGAGTTCTTTTTAATAAACAACAAGAACATCTTATTTTTTTAATGTTATATTCGCATCACAGTCATTAAATTATGTGCGCGAAATATCTAGTGCGAATAGTCTTTCGCAACTGTACCACAGAATAAATATTAGTACTACAAGTAGCTGTACCATCAACAGAACAAGTGCATGTTCTAACGTCACAGAATAAATAATATGCTACCGCATTACCGTACTACCGAATAATGCAGAAATTAAGGAAGGATCATATTTACGCGACCAGGGTTTTCCACCAGGTTTTTGCTTGCAAGTACGCCGACCAGGTGCGGACCCCAAAGACTTGAAAGTAAAAAAATACTTGCGACTTGCAAGTAAAGTCGCTAGTTCCGCACGCAGAAACTTTATCGCCCTGTGCAGTCGAATTACTTAAAAGGTTTCGGAGTAATTTTTACCAGATGTTTTTTTATTATGCTCCTTATTTATAAGAAGGTTCGGTCCAAATTCCTATGCAAGTATTTTTCCACTTGCAAGTTTTTTTTTTCTAACTCGATTTTATGTTATTGCTCGGATCAATTATTTTAGTTACCGATGAGTTTTCTAGTATAGAAATTTCTGGAAATGTGTGATCAACGGCCATTTTATGCATAAAAATACCTTGAAGGTTTTATGAGCCCTGGGTTTTAGCTCTGCTGTCTTAAGGTGGGGTATAACGCAAAATTACCAATCTTAGATTAGATTTTAACTGACTAAATCAAGTACAATATTAAATTAAAAACATGCATGGATACTTCATTATAATACCGAGGGATCACCCTGACAGAAACACGATAGGAAATAATATATAGGAAAAAAAAAACTCGATAAAAAACACAATATATTTCACGAGATATTCAATAAAAACCGCTTTTTAGAGCGGCGCGTGGCGTTTTTTTTTGTATGAATATTTCTGCCTGGCGCAGTCTTAGGAGGACGAACTTGAAATACCTGGTACTCGATTTTGCAAGTACGACTCATACCTAGCAGAAATGCCGCTAGCATATTCGCCGTCTGTGTTTAGGAATTGTCTCTCGGGTTGCTAGAACACAATTCCAAGCAACAGACTATGTGGTCGAACGAAATCCCAGGAAGGCAGCACGTGATTGTTCAAATAGTTATTACAACAAGTTACGTCTCTGTGGTTAGGGAGAGGGTAGGAATAAAGCGGAGCGATAGGCGAGGCGATAAAACAAAATAATTATTTCAACTAGTAATAACAATTTAGACAGAATCTTTTGTTTTAGAAATAACATAATTTTTCTGTCAGAAATTTCTTACAATATGCGGCCGGCCTGGCCTATCTTTCCTGAAAACTATAATCTGGGTCTCTTCAAAGCTAGAGTGAATAGGTGCCTTCTAGACCTTTGTGCTTCATTTTCGGCCACATCGTCACTTACCAACAGGTGAGATCGTGGTCAATCAAAGGTATGTCATAGTTAAAAAAAATAACAAATTGAGTACTTTTTTTTGTCTATTTTAAATATACAAAATTTAAGCAATTTCATGTCATAAATGGTTGTTTACAAAATTTTAATTCGAGTGGCAGGAGGGAGGTACTCGTGTTGAAAGCATAGGTATGAGAATTTTAGTTAATAGAAACTTCTGGAAATCTGTGATCAACGGCCATTTTGATGATATTAACCCCCTTATTCATAATCAAATGTTAAACCTTTGACAGCTAAAATAGCTTTAGTTTTCTTTTTGCGTATGTCATTGAACGAACAAAACAAAATGACTATAAATCAATTAGTCATTGCTAAAAATAAAGGGGTTAGTATCTCTATGACATTCTAACCCCCTGAGGCCGTGTATTGCAGCTGCCATCGTAACGATTATGATTGTCCATGAATTATGTAGTAACTATCAAGTAATCTGTGCGCACGCTCGAATGAAACGGAACAGATTAATAGCTAGTTACTACCTAATCATTTACAAGTATTTTATTTGGATCGCTCATCGCTCCGCTAGCTCACCAGCTCTCTCCCTAACTCAGCCAGGGATTTGCTATTCAGATTTCAGTTAGCCGTTCGAGCTGATTTGATTAATAGTCGCGCCAAATATCGGAGTGCTTCGTTAGACTGTTCAGTTATACCGCCATCTAGTACGTGCGACAGTCATTAGCGGTACCGGGATTCTGTATCTGTGGAATCTGACCGGTTTGTATTTTGACTGGTCTTATGGAACTACATACATGCATACATAGACACACGCCTTTATCCCAGAAAGGGTAGACAGGCATGTTCCAATGGGCCACTTTTCACAGTGGGTTGCACCATCGTGGAATATAGACGTGATACATACATACATAGACACAAGCCTTTTTCCCGGAAGGAGGTAGGCAGAGCCTCAATGGGCCTCTTTTGCACAGTGGGTTGCACCATCGTGGAATATAGACGTGACAAGTGGTGAGCTCATCACCGCCATTGTTTCCCACGACTGACTCGCCTATCGCTTTCTTCCAGTAATAACACATTCCATAATAAGCTAGCAGCCAGGCAGTCGGCTTATACGACATCCACGGGAGGAGACAGAGGGCAAGCATGCGCACGGCTCAGTACCATCCTTACCTCATCAGTATACGCGCAGTTCGTACTAAGCGTTTCGGAACCGAAACGCTTAGTGCGAACTGCGCGTATACTATTACATCTTTGCTATTTTGTTAGTATAACGATATATTTACGAAAAAACTATTTTTAATTGAAATTTATGGCTTAAAACTTTTTGCAGATAAACTTTGTTTTGTTCGAGACTGGCTGCCAATAAAACTGGTTCGAAATTTTTAATTTTGGAGGTTAAAAACCTTATTTGGTAACCGAACGACATTTAAAGTATTAGATTTTTTTAAATATTAATTGTAAATAAATCTGCTAATTACGGATGATGTATTTATTTGGACAAAAGTTACATAATGAAACCAACCTTCAAGATATTCTTGAAGTTAAAACGTTAAGAAAGCAGGTGACAGAATACAAATTATGAGTTCTTTAAGATACGTATAATGCGAACTGTAAGGAGTGGAATACCCTACGGTCGTCTGTCTTTCCTGAAGACTATAATCTGGGTCTCTTCAAGGCTAGAGTGAATAGGTGCCTTCTAGACCTTTGTGCTCCATCTTCGGCCACATCGTCACTTACCAACAGGTGAGATCGTGGTCAAACAAAGGTCTATCAAAGTAAAAAAAAAAACATGAAAAAAAAAGTGTTTCCTAGTTAGTTAGTTAAAAATTAATCAAATCATAGTTAGTTGGTTCTAAGCCTGTCGGCATATTACGTTTTTATAGGTAACTTGCCAATAAAACCAGATAACGTCATAATAGTTAAAGGCTTTTTATGAATATTTTTTATATATTTAGATAAATATACGTAGGTACCATATAAGCTTCTTGCTCAAAAATAAATAATAAAAAAAAAGTGGGCCACAAAGTCATCCTCTCCACTAAACGCCTACGAAATATATATTAATATTCGATGTGCCAATAATCTATTCATACATAAATAAAGCAGATAAATTATGATTTTTTGCATAACAAGGGTATACTATAAACACGTCGTCATTTAAGTCTAAAAATAGAAATAACTATTAACTTACAATACCAGTCTAGTATAATTAATGGAGCCCCATTTAAACAGAACAGCAGATGTTCAAAACGTAACGGCTTTATGATAAATATGGTTTGGTATTATATCGCCATAATATTCTGAAGGCTAAGCCATAACACAGCGACAATTACTTGTAAACCGTAATATTTAATAAAGTTATCAATATTATGAACACCCTAAACAAAGTTTATTTTCTATGTATAATAAAATAATAAATAAATAATACTGGACAGTTCACACAACATTGTCTAGCCCCAAGCTAAGCAGAGTTTGTGTTATGGGAATAACTAACTACTTAATACAATACACTACATAGATAGATATGTTTTTAATACATAGAAAATACCCAGAACATCCTAAACAAATATCTGCAGATCGTACAAATATTTGTTCCAAGGCGGGAATCGAACCCGCAACCTTTGTCTCGCAGACGAACCTTCGAGGCCACCTCGCTAGACGTCGTCTAAAAATATATATCTATGTAATGTATTGTATTAAGTATATCAGTTATCTAGTACCCATAACAAAAGCTCTGCTTAGCTTGGGTCTAGACAATGTTGTGTGAACTGTCCAGTGTTATTTAATAATTAAAACAAAAGCAACTCACCAAAGCAATCCAAATCCGTTCATGAAATAAATCTTCACCAAACTTCAGAAAGAAAAAACTAAAATTAATACTACGCACGATACTACACTACCAATTACAACTAATTTGGACACAATGACTAGAGAAAATGAGAACGCGTAGGCACAACCGCTCGCGTTGACGGCCGACTCATAACTGAGGGTCAACTTACCGAAAAAAGTTGAGCTGCAGGCACCCATACTTTACGGTCGAGATCGGCACAACAAAAAAGAACCCTAAATATTATCAGCCCAAGCGAGGCGGCTCTCAAAGTTTAACGACCACCTGTACCCATTTTTTATTGTTTCATTTTTCGTGTTAAATTATATGACGCATAAACGGATTTTTGTGTTTAGGTATGTTTTTTGTAACGAAATCTTAATATTAAATATAAGATCAGGAACATGAACTGAATAATAATTACGTAAATAGGTAACTAAGTGTTTTTTGGTTGTTCGGGTATTTTCTATGTATAATAAAAAATATCTATCTATGTAATATATTGTATTAACATATATCAGTTATCTAGTACCCATAACACAAGCTCTGCTTAGCTTGGGGCTAGATAATGTTGTGTGAACTGCCCAGCATTTCTTTTTGTTTGGAATTATAAACATTGCCGCGGTGTGTCCAGCCTAAGAATAGACCCCTCCGTCTCCTCCTATGGATGTCGTAAAGCCGACTAAGAGATTACACAGACTTGTTAGTAAGATTTGTTGGTATAAGATTTGTCCTGGCTGCTAGCTTATTATAGAATGTATTATTACTGGAAGAAAACGTTAGTTGAGTCTGTCGTGGGAAGTAATAGCGGCGATGAGCTCACCACTTGTCACGTTTATGTTCCACGATGGTGCAACCCACAGTGAAATGGGGCCCATTGTGGCTATGCCTATCTCTCCGGGGAAAAAAGGCATGTCTATGTATGTATGTATGTATGTATGTATGTTTGTATGTATGTATGTTTGTATGTATGTATGTCACCAGTTTTTTATTTTCAACAGATACAACAGGGCAAGTTTAAACTTCAAAAAAGATTTTACAAAATGGATGATTTAACGTAACGCTACAAAGCATTCAATCACTTTTATTCTAATTTATCTTTGGAACTATGATATCATTCACGTTAAAGACCGTGAAATTATTATTTTTCTATGAATGATACGAGTTCTCAAGGCGATCGGGGTCCGTTCAATGTACTCGACTTTATTGCTCCCGTCGATATTAAATTATTATTGGAAACAAATAACCAGTTAGTGTAAATAGCATTAAGTACTCCTTTAGTTCTAGCCGACTGACTTCATCATGTTTAGTGAGCTTTTTATATTTATAACTTGCGAATACGACTAAGTTATGATTTTTATTGGTAATTAAGTCTTATACTAAGTAAATTTAATGCAGACCATAAACTTAACTATTCACTAAATGTAATAAATCTTATTATAGATACACAATGGACGGTTTTATCTCTGCAAGGCGATCTCTACTTGACAACCTTTGGATGGGATCAACTGTATATGTATCAAACAAGGGGTATTGATTATATATTAGAGGTGTCATCAGTAGTGTCCTTCAGATATCATAGTTATTTTGATATTTTATACCTCATTACCTTAAAAAAAACTTAATAACATCTGAATAAGTTTATTCGCCATACAAAATATTTAATTAAAATACAATAAAAACGATATTTAATTCCCTGTGCGTAAAAGTTTGGGATCCACAATCGGGCCCTGCAGCTGCCTTCCCTGCACACATTCTGAGCATGTGTGTGTAAATTGCGTCCGTGTGCGTTAATAGATGTGTGTTGTGCGTAGGGTTGAACGTAATTTATTATTTCTTTTTGTTCGATTAGTTTTTGTGAATGCAGTAAAAGTAACAGCTTGCGTTTAGATTATATAATCAAATGTTATCAATCGACAGTCTGTTAAGAAACCACAAAGAGGGTAAATATTAATTTTAAAAAATATACTGGAAGTTTTTTTTTATAAAAAAGTTACAATGCTCAGGTAACGTCAATTTTCAAACTAAAAAGTCACTAAAGCTGAGTTTTAGTCTAGTCCTTATCTAAAATCTGAAATCATTTTGATAAAATTAATGCAAATTCTGCTACCTGTCTGAGGTTAGGTATTTGTAAAGGTTAAACATAGGTTACTTCTAAAGAGTCAAAGCTTCGAATTTCTCAGAAACATGTCTTTGAGAACTAAATACCGACCTCCTGTAAACTAATAATACCTACAAGATTATTAATTTCGGTGTTCCTCAAACTAAAATTAAATTTTTCAAGTCCATATTCGGATAATTGTTGGTTCTCTATTTGGCTGGTCGAGACAGGTTACCGAAAAAGGACTATGCGGAAGTCCAATTATTAAAAGAACAGATAAAATCAGATAGAATTTATGATTTGATTCCTAGTAGGTATTTATATATGACTAGAGCTGTTTCACGACCTAACATGGTGTTAACCGGGTGTAAGAGATAGTCATGGCCGGATATTGCCATTGAAAAAGCCGGACATTTTGTTTCCAAGGGCGGATATGATAGTAGACACTAAGTGTAAGCACCGGTTTAACTTATACGGTTTTTCTTGACATGTTAGTTTTAATAAAAAAAAAGTAGACTATTTTACGTAGGCCGCGGTCATATATCAACAACAACAACAAGTGAAACAAGTTGTTGTTGCGGTCAACAAGTGGTTCTGCCGGAAGACCAGCGTTAGTTGCTAGCTTGCTGTCAACCAACTCATGCTGAGGCAGAGCCATTTTGTTACTTGAGTTACACCTCGTACCTTCGTATCTGTTTCTTCTGTGTTTAATACGTGTTTCTGTGTAGCTCATGTACACAAATAAATATAAATTATTTCTTCTTTTTCATTATAAATCGACAAGAGAGCAGCAAACAGTCATGTTAACAAATTAGTGAGTTGAGTGAGCCATAAAACATTCTATGGGTGTTTTTACCACTAGCCGTCACGGCAACGGTACCGGTGATGGTACGGTCGCAGAGACCGTTAAACCCACCGGCGTCGGGCCGGTTACGTCGCCGTTACCATTGCCGTGCTGGCTAGTGGAAAAGCACCCATTGTTATTTAGCAGAAATGAGTAACCAAACACAATAAACCACGTATCGCGAAATTCTAAATGAAAACTTGCGTCGTCAAAAAGTTGCAGAAAAGCCGGATTTTTTTGCCGGCCAAGCTGACAAAATGTCGGATGACTATCAACCCTAGTGACAAGATAGTCATGTTTACTTTGAAGATAGAAAACATATCTATGGATAAGTTTTCTTACACTTAATGTAGGTATAACTTGATTCTCCTTGCCTGCGTATTCTTCCGCGTGTCTAACTCTAGGTCATTTATATGCAATAGGTAGCTTTAAGTTAGGAAATGTTGCCACGGAGCCTTCTACGTGACTGTTGTTACGTCTGGTTCTTCTATTCTTAGTTGAACCTAGGCGTTTTTCGTGGGACGAATACGGCCTACATTTTGGTCAGAATCCGGAAATAAGTATTCGTGGGATGAATCCATGGGATCAATACGGATACACCCCCATCTACTCGTAGGCTGAGATAAATAGCTTACTTAGCACTTAATAATGCTTAGCACTATCCCAGTCACATTCACTCACATGTCACATCACCCGTGCTAGAGCGGGATGCTAAGCAGGAGTACATGCTAAGTTACGTGTATTTATCTCAGCCTTAGACTTAGGCTGAGGTACTCCTATTTTTACTACCTTTCAATTAACTTGCAAGTACAAAATTAAAGTTTTAAAGTAGTTTATTTATTTGGGAGCATAATAATAAATAAATAAATAAATAATGATGGACAGTTCACACAACATTATCTAGCCCCAAGCTAAGCAGAGCTTGTGTTATAACTGATATACTTAATACAATATAGATACATTACATAGATATATATTTTTGATTATACATAGAAAATACCCAGAACACCTAATAATAATAACTATAATAACATATTATTAACAAAAACAATAGAAACGATGATATGATGGTGACAGCGAGCTGATCCGATGATGGAGACGGAAGGTGGAACTCCTCGATTATTAAAAGTATTATTTAAAAAAAACGTGCATTTCAAATATTAATAGACCACTAATAGAACATTATACTAAGCGAACAGAACGGAGAAAAAAAACATGAAGAACGTGTAGTTCTAAGAGGAGTTCATACCCCATAAAAATAAATAAATAATGCTGGACAGTTCACACAACATTATCTAGCCCCAAGCTAAGCAGAGCTTGTGTAATGGGTACTAGATAACTGATATACTTAATACTATACGATACATAGATAGATATTTTTTATTATTGGAAAATACCCAGAACACCCTGAACAAATATCTGCAGATCGTACAAATATTTGTTCCGAGACGGGAATCGAACCCGCAACCTCCTGCGTCGCAGGCGAACCTTCGCCCGCCGCGCCACAGAGGTTGACTTCTTTCACTACATTGTTTTGGTTGCATAATTAAGTTTGCACTAATCTTGAACATTGAGGTAGGCCGGATGCTCAGGTACTAACTACCCTATTTATAGGTGTCCAAGGTGTTTAATGGCGGGTCGAGGACCGCGGGTCGACGACCTCGCATGACTTCATCTCGTAATTTAGACTTCAGTAATTGACGTTCTGAGAACTTGAAGACATTCCGTATAGGCACGTTTATTTATTGTTTGATGACCTCTGTGGCGCGGCGGGTGACGGTTCGCATGCGATGCAGGAGGTTGCTGGTTCGATTCCCGCCTCGGAACAAATAATTTGAACGATCTTTTTTTTTTTAACATTGATAGGCCTTTGTTTGACCACGATCTCACCTGTTGGTAAGCGACGATGTGGCCGAAGATGGAGCACAAAGGTCTAGAAGGCACCTATTCACTCTAGCCTTGAAGAGACCCAGATTATAGTTTTCAGGAAAGACAGACGACGGTAGTTTGTTCCACCTTAGCAGTTCGCATTATAAACGTAGAACTGAAACGCAGATATTTGTTCAGGGTATTCTGGGTATTTTATATGTATAACAAAAAGTATCTATGTAATGTATTGTACCTATGTATATCAGTTATCTAGTACCCATAACACAAGCTCTGCTTAGCTTGGGGATTGATAATGTTGTGTGAACTGTCCTGCATTATTAATTAATTTAAATATCGACTCACAATTCTGATTCATCCGCAAATATTTGTTCTCGGGTCTGGGTGTTATGGTACCATGGTAGAGACCATTCACCGTAAGATTGCACATGCCAAGGAGTATTTATTTTTCTATGGTTGGTACTATACCAAAGGCACGGACACAGACTAAGAGTATAACGCAGGTTTAATCTTAAGGTGAACGAGCTCTACTCGTAATTTTCTGATAACCACGACACAGGGAATCTTAGTGTGGAGTCAGGACTATGTGTGACTGTTGGGTGTTATAATTCGATAGTCGGAATCTCTTCTTCGTCGTTACACTCTTGGCAGAGTGGTCGTGGTCGTCACTTCAGGGCCTGTGGCTCGCTTCACAATCCTTCGCCACTCATCTCGCACCGCAGCTTTCCTGATGCATTCATGCAGTGGACATGTGTGTGCATCTCATGGGAATACCGAATGCGGAACTTAGACAAACCTGTACTAGGCACTCTGATCATACAAACATTTATCCCGGACACCGTATGTGCCATAGAACCGGAGTGCGTAAGTCAATAACCGATATTTCTCATACTGAACCCAGAAGTCGCGTCAGACTCACACTTGCCCATACGACGATATAATCCTTAGTTATGATTCATTCGAACGCCAAATAATAAAAAAACTGCAAACGTTGACCTCAGTATAACTACCTCGTCAAATTCTGATGGTGACAAGATGGCGGGTGAAAAATAAATGCATTTAATTTTGAAAAAATAATTGGACTTCTCTTTCGTTAGTTAAGACGCAGACAACAGCCAAATTACGTCACTATCTAACTCAATAAAGTTCAGGTAAGTTAGAAAGCCACAGAAAAGCGCTCATGCAACGAAAAGTGAACAAAATTCACGAAAAACATCATTATAAAAATGTTTGTTTTGGCTATATATCTCAAAAGAAGTCATTAGACTTAGTAATTTAAAATTTGGCTTCCTTTTGTACATACTTTTTACTAGAAACGGGATATTTACCATGATTATTGAGTTTTGTTTGTTCCCGATATTTCGGCACAGTTGCATGCGCCATGATCACGGGAGAACTAGCTAAAGTCATTGCAAGTAGATGTTATTGGCAGATATATCGATCTAACCTCTTTCTCACTTTTTTATACTAAGTAATTTGAACTTCCTTTTTAAACTAAGTATTCATAAAACAGTAATTTGGAATAATGGAACAAGGAACTCTCAATGCACGAGCCCGACTCGTTCTTGGCTTATTATTAAACTTTCCACCTGGTTTATGTTACCAAATATATTGCTAGTTTATTTTCTTGTTTAAGATTGCACTCCCGTCAGGCAGTTTTCATACCAAAAAAAACACCACGCGCCGCTCGAAAAAGCTGTTTTTATTGAATATCTCGTGATATATAGATAATTTAAAAAAACCCCGTGGGTGAACCCTCCGTTTTGTTGTATTGATTTTATTTATCCAAGTTTATGACCCAATAATCTGTACCAAATTGACAAACAATCGAATCTAGCCAAAAGTTACAGGTAACTTTGTGTTTTTTTTTATCAAGAAAATTATGTCCTGTCGTTTTTCCGTCATGGTGATCCCTCGGTGATCCATACATATTTTTAATTTGAATTTTGTACTTGATTTAGTCAGTTAAAAGTCTAATCTAAGATTGCTAATTTAGCGTTATACCCCACCTTAACGGTTGTCGATATATTTGAAGGTGGTGTAATAGCTGGCGGATGCCGCAGAAAGCTCCAATAACAAACGAGCTCGATCTAAACTAAGTAAGTCGGCGCTAAGCGATCATTACATCGGGGTGCCTATCAGCGCCGCCGTTACTCTCTGTCGCCGTCTGCTCATCTCGCGCCGGTCAGCTGATTCGCAAAGGAAATACCATTTCAAAACGAAAGAGCTTATACCAATTTTCACCAACCGTTCGGAACAGTCAACGCAAGTGATCACTAACGGCACTGAGACAGCGAACGACCTCCTTCGAAGGGTCTTCGACACAGGAGGTTGCGGGTTCGATTCCCGACTCGGAACAAATATTTGTACGATCTGCAGATATTTGTTCAGGGTGTTCTGGGTATTTTCTATATATAATAAAAA
The DNA here is from genome assembly GCA_932527175.1 of Operophtera brumata. Classification (NCBI taxonomy): domain Eukaryota; kingdom Metazoa; phylum Arthropoda; class Insecta; order Lepidoptera; family Geometridae; genus Operophtera; species Operophtera brumata. The sequence goes on along the minus strand of OW052226.1, from coordinate 42,104,827 downwards.
ATATCTATCTATGTAATGTATTGTATTAAGTATATATCAGTTATCTAGTACCCATAACACAAGCCCTGCTTAGCTTGGGGCTAGATAACGTTGTGTGAACTGTCCAGCATTATTTATTTATTATTATTATTGTTTTTTCATAGAAAACGAATTATAGGTTTACATGTAATATACTTTTACATAGGTTAAACCTATGTAAAAGTATATGACATGTAACAATTATCTGTTATTACGAGTAATTAATGAACTACTATGAATTATGTGGCATGGTCGCATATTAAGCTCAGAGATGGCGAAAGGCTATGGAGAGAGCTATGCTAGGAGTTTCACTACGTGATAGAATCCGAAATGAGGATATGCGTAGAAGAACCAAGATTAGCGACATAGGTCACAGAATTAGCAAGTTGAAATGGCAATGGGCAGGCCAGATAGCTCGCACAACTGACAACCGTTGGTAAATGAAGATTCGATAACTGCTAGCGAATAACATTTAGAGAAAAATAGTACGAACATAATAAATAAATATGTATTATTTTTAACTTTGTGATGTTTATCTAACAAATTCAATTCGTGTAAATGTTTTTTTGACTACACACATACTCGTAAATGCAAAAAAACAAACAAATAAAGTGCCTGGGCAAGCGATTGCTCAAATCCGATGATAGCAAAATAAACATATGTTAAAATAATATAACTGATATGGGTGATATATATAACTGTGCATTTAACATCAGTAACCTGAGTATTATTAAGTTATAGATATATTTTTGATAAATAAAAAAACACATTTAGAACCTCCACCTTTTTACTGAAGTCGGTTTATAAGTACTCAAGTATCTCCGAAACCTTAACTTAAGTTGATTCACCTAAAGAAGTAAGTAGGTATCAATATTGATACCTACCTTATGCGTACTAGGTACGCAATACTTGATGCGTACCTTTAGATACCTTATAGGTAGTTATTTTATTGATTTTATAAAAAATAACGAATAAATATAAGAGTAGGTAGACCTTTCAATTGAAAAATAAACTATGTCTGTGGCGGCGCGCGGTTGGCAAGTCCTTCCGTTTAGTGTTGTGTTACACCACGTTATCGATAACGGCAACTCGATACTTTGCATCACTACATATCGATATATCGATTGCACCTGCTTGTCGGTTCGAGGTTAGCGAATGGTTCTTAAGGTGGGGTATGCCGCAAAATTCCTAATCTTAGATTTGATTTATGTAGTACAATATTCAAATTAAAAATATGCATTGATACTACATTATAATTACAAGGGATCACTGTACCAGAAACACGATAGGGCAATATTTTTCACGATGGAAAAAAAAACAAAGTTACGTCAATTTTTTGCCCAGATTCGATTGTTTATTAAAATGGTGCATGTTATTGGGTAAAAAGTTATATAAATAAAATGAATGCAACAAAGCGAAGGGTTTACTGTAAAATTATCTATATTTTACGAGATATTCAATAAAAACCGCTTTTTCGAGCGGCGCGAGTCTTTTTTTATTTGTATGAAGATTTCTGCCTGGGGTTGGCCCAGTCTTAAAACTATGTATTGCTGGCTTCTTCGCTTGCCTACATAAGTATATAAGCAATTACATTATACTAACACTATATAGATCAAGCTTAACTAACACTACAATGAGAACACCCAAAATGCATTTTGTGTATGGGAATGTTGAACTAGGATCACACTCAAGATAGATCTCAGAATCAAGTTTGGTTTATTAGGAGCCTCAGGGTCAACGGCCCTTACATGTGTATCATAATGAATGAATAACATATTATTATGTAAATGTTTCATATCAAATATGAAAACGTACAAACGCAGACGCCGTAACAGTTCTAACAGAAAGTTTACAGCCACAAAAGAACAAGTTAAAGCCTTAAGTTAAACTGGTAATTAACTTAAGGCGCATACAGCAGCTCATTGATGTTGTTTGGAGGCTTTCTCTTCATAGAGGAGTCAATGTTATGTGCTGAAGAAAATATATGTCAGTCTTTGATCTGTAAAGTAAACGTATAAAAATGTTCTACCTGTTCATTAAACATGTGAAAACATAAGTGCGCTGTTTTCGACTGAAAATTTGATTCAACTTCTAAACTACTTACAAATTTGTACTTTTTATTTCACCTAAATGTCGAAAAATACTTTTTCTTCAAGTTGTACGTATGATTCTGTGATGCGACGGTTTTTCACGTGGCAAATAATTGTTTTCGTGATTTTCACTCACTTTTCGTTCCGCGAGCGCTAGTCTGAAACATTCTAACTTACCTGAACTTAATGAGTTAGAATGACGGAATTTCGCACTGGTGTAAGCCTTAACATACCGAAACGTTGGTACTTTACAAAGTCAACACACAGAGTTGCATGAAAACTATACAATATATAATATATACAAAATAATTCAATATAAAAAAAAAATGAAATGAAATGAAATATATTTATTTGACAATATCTGGCTCAACGAATTAGTATTGCCATTCAGCGTGGCAATCCAGCCAGCATCTTAGGGACGCTTCCGTCTGGTAGTGATTTGGATCAGTTGAGCTACCTTTAGATCGCTTGCAGCGGTCTTCAGGAAGCACAACTGTTTCATATGTATTTAGTACATACCTTGTATTATTCTTTCTGTAAATAAATGTATTCAATAAATATCATAGCGCTCAATTTTGTTGGACATTTTGCATGACAAAAAGTATTGGTTCAGTTTGGACTTGAAGACTCCCATGGAAGCGGTTAGAGAAGCCGCTTCGCTAGAACACTCGTTCTACAAGGGGATCGAAGTGACCGTAAAAGAGTAGGTGTTAAAAGAGGTCTTATGGGCAGGGATCATGAGTAAAAGACGTTGACAGAATCGAGATGGATGGTCAAAATAAAAAATGAGAGGGAAACGTACTTTTAAAAAGTTTGGAGAAAAAGGATTGTGGCGGATGTTGTAAAGACAGATTATAATATTTTAACACAGATTTTTTAGTAAGTGTGATTAGGAAACCATGTAGTTTAATAAAAAACTGACAAACCACGGCTCTGTCTTTTTTGTACTACTTTGAATGACGGCACAAGCTGATGGCCCATCTGATGATAAGCGGTACCCTCTGCCTATGAACAGTGCATTATCACATAGGTCACGTCCACCTAGGACGCGCCCTATGTTGCATTGCACTGCGCCCGCCACCCTGAGACATAAAGATGAAAAAGTCTCATGTGCCTGTAATTTCACCGGCAACCATACCCTTCAAACCGGAACACAGCAATGCGAGCACTACTGCTTTGCGGCAGAAATAGGTATAGTGGTAGGGACAAGCTCAACGTGGACAACGGGAATAAACCGGTATATTCATCATTGTCTACAAAATTTCATGGACTTTGTTTCATTTTTCATATAAAAATTGGAGCAAAGTTCGTTTTTGATCAAGCTCTCTAACTTGAGAAGCAGAATCAATTGGATTTCATCCAATACATTATCGATACAAATGTTACAAGAATATGTGTCTTTTTTATTTTGTGCTCTCTCCAGAGGCAGGCAAATGAAGTCGCGATTCTGAATTCCTCTGATAATACAATTGACGAAATATGTTTTGGAAATATATTTGGAAAAGAAACTTGATTGCGATCGTATTTGTAGAATTTCGTATCAGAATTCAGATGTTGATGTTTGAATAGTGAGAAAAACGTATTGCTAAGTACGAAAAGTATAATACATGATTTATTTGCATATCACTGAAAAATATTTCCCTCGTTTTCAAGCAATCAGCCGTGTTTTTATCATCTAATGCTAATTCTAATTTCCTTCGTTATCCATTTTTAACCCCCGACGCGAAAACTACGGGGTGTTATAAGTTTGACGTGTGTGTGTGTGTGTGCGTGTGTATATGTGTGTGTGTGTGTGTGTGTGTGTGTGTCTGTCTATCGCATCGTAGCTTCCGAACGGTTGAACTGTGTTTTTTTTTAAACGTGAATTTGTCGGGAGTGTTCTTAGCTATGTTTGATCAAAATCGGTTCAGCCGTTTCATTGCGTTGAGGGTATTTTTAATTTTTACAATATTAATTACTTGTTTATTTTTTTATTTATAAGCCGTAAGTTTCAGGGCTAAAACTTCCCTTCCCTCTTTCCAATCATTTCTATCCTGAGCTATTTGTGGCCAAGCTCGAGTCAAGCTCATCCGCCCATCGCCGCCTGGGTCTACCACGTAGTCGCCGCGCGTTCGGAACCCACTCTGTGGTTATCTTAGCCCAGAGGTCCCCGGGCATGCGGCTAACGTGTCCAGCCCAGTCGTTATCCATGGCCTTTAAAATTTTGTTCACTTCTGTTCACTTTTTTTTGTTATATTGAAGTTCCTCAATAAAATTCCAGATCACTAACCTATGTCTGCCAAATATTAGTTTTCAAGTAATAAGTCTTATAAGTAAAAAAATGGGTAGAACGTATAGCTCGCGAACTGATAATCGTTGGGGAATAAAGGTTCCCAAGTAGCGACCACAAACCGGAAGATGCAAAAGAGGATGGCGCTCTCGATGGAGCGAATACATCATAAAGGTTACAGGAAGTCGGTGGATGGAGGCGGCTCCAGACCGTTCATCCTGGCTTTCTATGGGGGAATGTCCAGCAGTGCCAGCAGCAACTTTTATGGTCTGACTTTTTTTTATTTTTTTTATTTTACTTGGAATGACGGATCAAGCAGATGGCTCACCTGATGTTAAGCGGTACCCTCTGCCTATGAACAGTGCATTACCTCATAGGTCACGTCCACCTTGGACGCACTCTATGTGGCATTGCACTGCGGCCGCCACGCTGAGACATAAAGATGAAAAGTCTCATGTGCCTGTAACTTAACCAGCAACCATACTCTTCAAACCAGAACACAGCAATGCGAGCACTGCTGCTTTGCGGCAGAAATAGGTATGGTGGTAGTACTTCCCAGGGCGAAAAAAGTTTTGTTCACAAAAAAAGCTCTACTACTACTAAATGATGAATGAATAATGATGAATCATCAGCCTATAGAAGTCCAGTGATCATCGATGATGATGATGATGACCTATCTCGAAAGTAGCTAACAAGTAGGGTAGTCATTCAGTCCGTTGATTCGTCGTTCTTTTGTTAGATAAATCCCCTTTGAGCTCCTACGGGTCTCCTTTGTAAGGTATTGGATCATGAGAGAATGCTTATTGAACTTCTTATTGGTTATACGATGTTCACACTTAGACCTTTTTTTGGTTAAGTTGATTGATGCGGATTTAAGGGGACTGTGTCGAGGACGCTCCATACAAACTAAGTTTGCTACAACATACATACATATATAGACACACATACAGAGCCTCAATGGGCCTCGTTTACACAGTGGGTTACACCATCGTGGATAAAAGACGTGACAATTCGTGGCCGCCATTGCTTCTCACGTCTGACTCGGCTAACGCTTTCTTCCAGTAATAGCACATTCCATAATAAGCTATCAGCCAGGACAAATCTTATACCAACGAATTTTATCAACAAGTCCTGGTAATCTCTTATTCGGCTTTTACAACATCCATGGGAGGAGACGGAGTATATTCTCAGGCCAGACACACTACAGTTTATTGTGCAAGTTTGCTCCTGTTATGTAATGTTCATAAACTAGCCTTCTGCCCGCGGTTTCGCCCGCGTGGTTTCGGGACAAAGAGCACTACACCTCCCCTGGGACTATTCTACACTCTGCCACCCCTGTCTTATCTTCTGCCCCCACCCCTCCCAGCATCCACCCCGCACTCGACATAAATTATAAAAAAATTGCAATAACTTACATTAAATTTTAATGTGACCCAAAAACTCCGTTCCTGCGGGACGATTTTTGGGTCACATTTGGATATGTGACGTTACTTCCACTCCTTACGTTTTAGATGAAGGTACTACTAGGTAGGATAAATACGGACTCCAAAAATTACGTGGTATGAATTCAGAATAATAATTATTACTTTTAGCTTGTGGGATGAATTCCTGGGATCAATACGGATGCAAAATGAATGTTATCCATAAAGTGTGGTTTACACTTGAAAAATAATATACTTTACATTGATACATATATGATTTTACAGCGACGCGTGACCCGAGAGCAGGCTCATATCTGGCTCAACGCGTTAGTATTGCCATTCAGCGTGGCAATGCAGCCAGCATCGACGCTTCCGTCTGGTAGTGATTTTGATCAATTGAGCTACCTTTAGATCGCTAACAGCGGTCATCAGGTAGCACAAATGTTTTTTTTTTGTAAACATAATTGTATGATTATATTTTCGTGAATATGAAATGGCCGAAAATCAAACTACATAAATTAAATCAGTAGAAAATACAAAACGTTTATACGATTAAAATTGGCGTGCCACCGCCGAACAAAGGAACCAAGAATTATCAAACAAAGGGAAACAAATAATTATGTTACTGGTTGATTGACAAAACTACTTTAATTACAGCGATAACTTAAATTAAACCAACGGTTTGCACGCTAACTGAGAATTCAAGCTAAGGTACAATAACATTAAACTTTTGAAACTCATGATTATGTGCAACGTCATTTTGTTGCTTGACTGTACCAAACTTCTTTGAAAAATCCTTAGTGGATCCATCAGGAAAAAAAAAACTAATTAAAATAATCATTTATATATGATCCATTGGAGATAGGATCGATCAGAAACAAAATTATAGGTATAATGGATCGAACAGGACAATGCATCGATCTCAATGGGTCGAACAGGAACTACTATGATGATTTTTTAGTTTTTATTGTTCCCGATATGTCGGCACAGTTGCATGCGCCATGATCACGGGAGAACTAACTAAAGTCTTTACTAGTAGACGTTATCGGCAGATGTATCGATCTACCCTCCTTCTCACTCTTTTATTACGAACGATACCACTACCATCTAACTGTGCCGAAATTTATGGAACAAATCGCGGCGGGCGAAGGTTCACTTGCGACGCAGGAGGTTGCGGGTTCGAAACCCGCCGCGGAACAAATATTTGTACGATGTGCAGATATTTATTTATGGTGTTCTGGGTATTTTCAATGCATAAAAAAATATATCTATCTATGTAATGTATTATCATCATATATCAGTTATATATTCCCATAACACATGCTCTGCTTAGCTTGGGGCTAGATATAGAATGTTGTGTGAACTGTCCAGCATTATTTATAAATTTATAACATACACGAATAAATGTATAATTGCATGTATCTTGTCCACGTTCACTTGGACAAGATAACGTGGACATCGGGAATATACCGGTATTTAGTCTAAATATTGTTACATATTAATTAAATTCTTTTAATGACATTGTAAATTGTATCATGTTATCTGTGTAAACGAAATTATAATATTAATGATAATAACCTAATAAAATGTAAGTTTGACATGATGCTACCTAATGAAACTACCATGATGAAATGTAGCCGGTCGTTCCGCTGCATCCAAGGAATGTAAACACCGCAAAGATCGATACGGCGGGGTAAACAGGCGGTTGCCATGGCAACGGGCGGGAGATTTCGCCGCTTCCCCCCGCCCCTGTCTGCCCCCCTCGGGAGCGCTGTCCGGAGCAGGCTGTGTTTGGGCACAGTGGCAATGATGCAGTGGGACTGCGGACTTAGGTGGTTGCTCTTTCATATTAATGTATTTTACGAAATATGGGCGAACAGGGTATAAATTTACACTGAAATTACTGTTGTTGGCTTTTATATTGGTCATTATATGCGGCAAATCCTGTTTGGCTAAAGAAAGTGAAAATAACATCTAAATTTGGCAAATTTCGATGTTATTTTCGCTATTAATCCAGTGTTTGCTCCAACCAAATATGATTTGAAGCAAATAATGACCAATATAAAGGCCAACAACAGTACTTTCAGTGTAAAATTATACTCAGTTCGCCCATAATGGTCGCCCGCAGTAATGGTCTAGAATACTCAGGTAGATATGCTGCTGCTTATCCCCTGGCATAATCCCCTAGTCGTCTTTTACGAAATCCACAGGAGGAGACCAAGGGTTCTATTCGTAGGCCGGCACACCACGGCAAAGACATTACAGACAAGTAGGTATAAGTTTTTTGTTAGTTAATATATTTTTCAATCTAAGCTTTTATTATATTAGTGACTGCAACCATGCCTAAGGAGCCAGGCTACCAACCCAGAATTACATAAACGTCTGTAATTCTGGGTTGGTAGCCACACTGGGTCACTGGTCTCTGGTCACTGGCCACACTGGGGTCTGGGTTGGTTAAACGTCAAAAATAATATTAAGTCCATGATCATCTCAACAAAAGTACAACTTCGTTAATTCAAAGTTTGCCTACTACATCATCTGAACTGTGACTTCACGGGGCTTCCGACGACTACGTCCGCACATCGAATTGTTTATTACTATGCATCGATACGTTACTATTAAGCTAGGCGTCCACTAGCTAAGGTTCGGGCTGCAACGGTGCGGCGAGCATTTCTGTCCGAGAACATTTTTCCGTCGCGCTCCGTCCGGTCCCACGCCACGTCTCTAAAGGCCAATTCTCTTTAAAACCACAATGAAAGTTAACCCTATCGAGACTGTTGTGAATTTACCTTATAATAACGGTTTAGTCTATCTTCGATTCATGGCGAACATATATTAGAGTAGGATAGTGCTATATATAATTGGAAAGAGTGAAAGAGAGACGCATCTATTAAGCTAACATTAACAGAAAAGCTTTTAAAGGTTCAAGTTTCGGTAAAATTTCGTTTTAGTCGCATTTCCGTGTTGTCTTGTCAGTTTTTGTGGAATACCGTTTGTTACATTTATGACATCGATATTAGATCGGAGCATGATACGAACTATATTTTACTACAGGAATTAGGTGCAGTTCTATACATATAAAAGAAACAAATGACAAGTAACACAAGTTAATTTTATAAAAAAATTAAAACCCCCGACTATTAGCAACAGACATAGCAAAGAACACTCTCGACCAAGTCACCTTTTTATACAAAACAAACTAAATCAAAATCGGGGCATTCGTTCAGGAGCTATGATGCCACATGGAGACATCCAGACACAGATAATTAACTACAAAACTATACCACCCCTCTTTTTTGATATGACAAGTATTTTTGCGATGCGGTGCGGCCCGACCCGGCCTGCCTGGTGGACGCTGAGCTTTACCGCGCACCTATTTACTCGTAGGGCAATCATTGCGATTACATAATAAATCGTATTCAGTACATCAGAGCGGTCAGTGTTCGGTTTCATGGTATTTGCATTTTCAAGTTGAAAACGCGCGGAATGTATTTTATGGACATGGTTATTTGAGTCCACTGCTGGACATTACCCTATCATAAGACAGTGGGTTCGAACTCTGCATCGTGCATAAATGTTAAATCTAAAATAGTGAATTAAATCATGAAATCATATCAGAAAAGTGTGAAAACGAACCTTTATCCTAACATTTAGTAGTAGTAGAGCTTTTTTTGTGAGAGAGTATTTATGCCGCAAAGTAGTAGTGCTCGAATTACTGTGTTCCGGTTTGAAGGGTGCCGGTGAAATTACAGACACATGAGACTTTTCATCTTTATGTCTCAGGGTGGCAAGCGCAGTGCAATGCTGCATAGGGTGCGTCCTAGGTGGACGTGACCTATGAGGTAATGCATTGTTAAAGGCAGAGGTTACTGCATCAGGCGGGCCATCTGCTTATTCCGCCATTCAAGACTCTCAATTCATTGTAGTTAGGTTAGATATAAGTACTAAGTTTTTGCCTTTTGTAGGTATTACCTTTTATGTTTTATATTTTTTATTTTAGTGTAATTTCGTGTATCCATGGGTGCCGTTCCAAATAAAAAATATATCTTTCTTTCTTTCTTTCAAGAAGTTAAAAAAATAAAATTCCTAAGCGATGCGGATGCGATGCCAACTGAATCCATTCACCACACTCGTTGTTTCACTACCTTTTACACCATACCTCATAATGTCCACAATCTTTACGCAGGGTGATACTACGAAGGAATGAAGTTATCTACACATGTAGTTTCATATCTTAAAATGCACACATAAATGAAAATCCCCTGCCTCAGCCCGTATTTTCAGCAAAATTGGCGCTTCCGGTAGAAACACGGCACTTGGCACAAAATATGAAATTGAATTTTCATGCATTTTACGCGATTTTTACCAATTTTTGATCCCTGGTTTGTTGATTTACGTGTATTTTGTGGATTTTATGTAAGTGGCCGTTACGTTATTTACAAACCTATTAACAATCAGACGTGCCGGTTCAAAACCTTTCGTCGTGGCGTTCTAAAGGCCTTTGACCAGCAGTGGACTTCTGCAACAAACACACACACACACACACACACACACACACACAAATACACACACACTAATGAAAGATTATGATATTTGAATGTTTTTTTTTTTAAATACAACTTGTGATGGCGGAATTATCATATGGCCCACCTTACCCTCAGCCTATGAACAGTGCATTATCTCATAGGTCACGTCCACCTAGGACGCGCCCTTTGTGGCATTGCACTGCGTCCGTCACCCTGAGACATAAAGATGGAAAGTCTCATGTGCCTGTAATTTCACCGGCACGCATACCCTTCAAACCGGGACACAGTAATGCGAGCACTACTGCTTTACGGCAGAAATAGGTATGGTGGTAGTACTTCCCCGGACGAACTTTTTCACAAAAAAGCTCTACTACTACCAAATGTCGTGCTTTCACGCCAAAATGGCTCAACAAACTATGATGAAAGGAAGTCCTAAGTCCTTCAAAAGGAAAACATGTGTGAAACGTGCGATGGCGACCGCTAGTTTAATAGTTTAAGTCTCTTTTCACGATGAACCATTAGTATACCTAGACCTACCCCCTTTAATATTTGGCATTGTAGCACCAACACACGACTTACCTGAAACAAAAAGCAGAAAATAATTAAATAATATATCAATTTAAACGTTAAATTGAAACAAAACCGTTGGCAACCGTTTAGGAGTACACAAAGGTTTCACAAAGGCACCCTTTCTATTCAATTGGGGTGTTATAAGGCTATATTCAAGGGTTGTATGATTATCCTCAAGATAAAATTGTTTCTTTTGTTCTAAATGGGCTTGTGAATTTGAGTAACTTTTTAATATGTGAAGTAGGGACGATTAACACCCTATTCAAACAAATAAGTTAATACTTTGTGTGGACTAAGAATATACCCCTCCGTCTCTTCCCGTGGATGTCGTAAAAGCCGACTAAGGGATTACCCGGACTTGTTGATAAGATTCGTTGGTATAAGATTTGTCCTGGCTGCTAGCTTATTATGGAATGTGTTATTACTGGAATATTACTGGAAGAAAACTTTAGCCGAGTCAGTCATGGAAAGCAATGGCGGCGATGAGCTCACCACTTGTCACATCTATATTCCACGATGACCCACTGTGAAAAGAGACTCATTGAGGCTCTGCCTACCCCTTCGGGGAAAAGGCGTATGTGTATGTATGTATGTATGTTTTATCTACTTTGGTTTTTTATTCAGCTTTTAAAGCCCTTGTAATAAAAATTGAAATGGAGAAAAATTCCGTCTTCAATTCTAAAACAAGCATGGACAAAAATATTTGTAAATTATTTTCCAAAAGGAAAAGCTGATTCTTATAAAAATAAGCCCCCATAGGAACCCGATATTTTCATCACCTAACATGATTTAAAGCCGACAAAGATGTCTGTTAACTCCCTTGTCAACAAAAACGCCGCTCGAATATAATTGGATGAGAATCTGGCTCGAGCCGTCGTGTAGGGTGTAGTATTACGAGTACATAATGGAAAGGAAAAGTAACCTTTGTAAGCACGTTACAGGAAAATTTGTCATCACTTTACTGAAACAAATGTCGCAGGGGAGCTCATTCCACTCAATATTCCTCACACCATCAAGGAAGAACTCTACGTAAACAACAAAATATTGTGTGCCAACTCCAACGTGCGACTGGAGTTTACTCCAGTCTAGTTCAGTATAAGATGCGAGAATATATTGAGCAGAGGGAAAACATAAATGACTTCACTTTTTGTCAACATTCGATTTTGCGATTTATTTGAGATCTATATGCGTAGAAAATAGATTCTTAAGGAGCAAAATCAACAATAACAATAAAGCGTCCGTTTTTGAAAATTGATAAGGACAAACGTGAGCCCTGCAGTTTTCAGTTCTATTGAACTAGACATATTTGTACGTAGCGTTCTATGTACACTGATAAAGGCCTTGTATACACTAGCCCAATAGTTACACCTATTATTTTATTATTATTTTGACGACCTCTGTGGCGGGGCGGGCGAACGTTCGCCTGCGACGCCGGAGGTTGCGGGTTCGATTCCCGCCTCGGAACAAATATTTGTGCGATATGCAGATATTTGTTCAGGGTGTTCTGGGTATTTTCTATGCATAATAAAAAATATCTATCTATGTTATATATTGTGTATTAAGTATATCAGTTATCTAGTACCCATAACACAAGCTCTGCTTAGCTTGGGGCTAGATAATGTTGTGTTAACTGTCCAGCATTATTTATTTATTTTATTTATTTATTATTTCAGTTTATTCAACGAGCGAAGCGAGTTCTCTGAGTCAACTTGGAAGAATCGGCGTATGTTTGTCTATATGTATGTATGTAAGTATGTATGTTTGTCCGAGCATAACTTGCGAACCGTTAATCCGATCTTCGTGAAATTTCATTGGGGGGTAGATAGTATTGGTACAATTTGTTAGTAAGGTTATGAGCTATATCGGTCGGGGGGTTGTTGAGATATTGGGGTCCAAGAGGAGGTAAAAAAAAAAAGTGAGAGTATCAGATCAAGTGGGGTGTCATATGAAAGCTCCTTGCTTCGAAACTGTTTTTTATAATTTTTTAACTTTTGTAGTTTTTGAGATATTAGGGTAAATCGAAAATGTAAAAAAAACAAAACCTCTAGGGTACTTCCACTAATCTTACATCGCTGAAATTTGGTATGGTTGTAGCTGTTATGACACAAATAATGAGAAAAATCTAAAATTTAAGAATTTCGAGGGGTGTTGCTGAGATATTGGGGTACAAGAGGGGGTAAAAAAAATAAAAGTGAGAATATCAGATCAAGTGGGGTGTCATACGAAAGCCCCCCTGTACAAACCCCAAATAATTTCAAGCGTTTTTGCCTTTACCCTAAAATCAAAAGCGTATGCGTGATACAATCAATTTTGAATTACATTTAATTGAAAAATTTACATAAATACAATTTCATTTATATATATTTATATATATATATTTGTCGGCGCGAGCTAGCATAATTGCCTTATTCATATTGCCTTAGTAATCATGAAGACGGTGATAATAAAGGTCCGCTTTCTCCCGTCTTACCTTCTGATTTCACACCTCACTCCGAAATATAATTCATTTAAATTTATAACACAAAGCTTGTCGCTTTAGGCATACTCCAGAAGAGCGATAAAAACATTTCAACAATCAATATAATTTATTCAAGGGACTCGCATCTTAAATTTTCTTCAGAAAGTAACAAATTTTACGCAACGGCTTAATAAAACTAGGAGTCTGATTGAATGAAAGTCGTTCGAAAAGCCTCCTCTTCAAGCGATTACAAAAGTACCTCTCAGTACCTCTCAAGTGTCTTTAACTATATAGCTGAGTATGTATAACCATAGGTTCACAAAAGCATTGGAGTGTCGTTTAACCGTCTACATTTTCTTAGCACTCAGACGAAGAAACGAACTCTTTGTGAGAGGATCTGGTAAATTTTATAGTGTACGAGACGGGAGAGGTACAACGGTCTTCTACGGCAAAAATGACTAAGTTCCCTTCAAACAAATTGTTGCGATCTTATTATCTTGGAAACGGATGCAATAATTTCCGCCAAAAAATATATGAAAAAAGAGTCCTTCAGGGCAGGCAACGCATTGGCAATACCCCTGGTGTTGCAGATGTCAATAGGCGACGTTAACCGCCTACCATCAGGCGGGCAGTGTGCCAGTTTGCCGAGCTCGATTACATAAAAAAAAAACACAGCTAAGAACCATCTCGCAACCTATGATACACCCTCGATCGACCGCGATCTCACCTGTTGGCAAGTGACGATGCGGCCGACGTTGGATCACGAAGGTCTAGAAGGCACTCACTTCACTCATTCACTCTTGCCTAAAAGAGACCCATTTATAGTTTTCAGGAAAGACAGACGATGGTAACTTGTTCCATTCCTTGGCAGTTCGCATTACAAAGGTGGAATCGAAACGCTTACCGCGAATTGCGGGTATACTGATTTGGTAAGGATGGTACTGAGCCGTGCGTTACTTGTCGTATGGTGAAAAGGAGATGGTGGGATTAGATCATGAACCTCCTGGGCGAGTTCCCCGAAATGTAACCTATAAAAGATCGAAACGCATGCAACTTTACGGCGGTGCTCGCGAGAGTCTAGGACAGCGAGCTGGTTTTTGGACGAGCCATTCCAAACATGGAGTGCTTTGAAAAGTACCTGTTCCGGAGCTACGTGCCAATATAAAAAACATGCATACAGAGATACAGACAGACAGAATAGAATAGAGTAGAATATTCTTTATTGCACAAAACAAACAATGTATATAGGCAAACTTAATGCTAAGAAGCATTCTCTACCAGCTAACCTTTGTGTATTGTGGATACATTTATGTAGGTGCACAACAGACAGACAGACAGTGCAGACAGACACATTATGGTCTCAATCTTGTAACACTCTGCTTTTTAGACGGGCTTATCTTTTAGCGTATTCGTAAATCTGCCGACGGATATTTTATCCGTGTCGCGTCCGTCCCGGCGGCGCAAAATTAACAATCTCGAGACGATAGAAGACCGTTTCTCTAGTTACAAGATCGTACGGAAAATTCGTCTTAAAACGTACTTACTGAATTCAAAAGCATTCTGAATTCAGCAGTGTGAAAAGGCTTATGTGTATTCACGCTGCAAAGTGTTTCATCCGATTTAAATCTGAATCAGAAACGCGGATAACATTTTAACATTTTAAATGAGAATTCATACAACATTTTATTTTTTTACATCCTTTGTCTGGGTGGAATCCGGGTGGAATCTTGCAACTGAATTTTAAAGCAGACCGATTGAGCTGAAATTTGGCATTGTTGTCAAGTTCCGATGACAATATAATATGATGGTGACAGCGAGCTGATCTTACGGTGGAGACGGAAGGTGGACAACGGAACTCCTCGATGGATAATAATAGACTGGCCGTGTTTAGGCTCATTTTGATCAGCACCCGGTTACGATTACTAATTTTATAAAAGCTTGTATTGAAAAACATATTTTACACAAAAAACTGATTTATTTGATGTTCAAGTCTTGTTGGTATTTTTTGATCCAGTTTCCGCTAGGTATCCGATAAGTTAATATGTTCTAAGGCTGCTGAAGATGTATGTCCGGCCTATGAATATACCGTCCGTCTCCTCCGTATGACGTTAAATCCAACCAATGATTTCGCCAGGGGATGGGCAGCTGCGTTTACCGGAGTACTCGACACACAACAATGCTATCACTAATCCACCAGCCAATTTTGTATGGAGGAGGCCTCGTTCAGTAGTGGACATCTAACCGCTGATGATGATGATGATGGATTTAAATTATGGCTATATTTTTGGTCTGTGGTTCCATCATACCATCACTAACCATTATTTATATCCTCGTGTTTTAATCCGTTTACTAAATAATTATCGCAATTTTCATAGTAACCGGTTGATTTAACGTTGTATTTGGGTCTGAGTGCGGTCTGCGGTCAGGTCGCACGAAACCAGAAAATCGCGGAATGCCTCGGTCTGCGCGTGACGTATGGGGTTGAATAAAGGCCAACGTCTTCTTATGCTACATTTTAGTAGAGCTTTTTTGTGAAAGAGTACGTCCGGGGAAGTACTACCACATACCACTACTGCTTTCTGCCGCAAAGGAGTAGTGCTCGCACTGCTGTGTTCCGGATTGAAGGGTATGGTTGCGCGTGAAATTACAGGCACATGAGATTTTTCATCTTTATGTCTCAGGGTGGCGGGCGCGGTGCAATGCCACATAGGGTGCGTCCTAGGTGGACGTGACCTATGAAATAATGCACGTTCATAGGCAGACGGTACCGTTTAATATCAGGTGGGCCATCTGCTTGATCCGTCATTCTAAGTTGTAAAAGAAAAATATGCGCAAGTACATCACGCGTATGTATCTGATGTTATGTTTGCCATAAGTTTGTTTGCTAAATACAAGACCACATATTATGTAGATAATGTTACTTTCGGCATATTGGATCTGTAGACTAATGTCATAAATTAAAAATGTCCAATACGAATAATGTCCAATATTAAAAATGTCCAATTCGAATAATGTCCAATAAAAAAAAGTCCAATTCGAATAATGTCCAATTATAATATAAAAAAACTGTTTTTCGGTTATTTTACGATTGAGGTTGCGTTCAACAATTGGATGCGTTGAGTCAATGGCGACGATGCTTCGGTGGGCAGTGAGCTTCACTGGATATTGTGATGCTATTCATGTAAAATTATTTGGCAGTAGATTATGTGTTTTTTACATAAACATACATACATAAACACACGCCTTTTTCAATGGCCACTCAATGGGCCTCTTTTCACCGTGGGTTGCACCATCGTCGGATATATACGTTACAAGTGGTGAGCTCATCGCCGCCTTTGCTTCCCAGACTGACTCGGCTAACGCTTTCTTCCAGTCTAGCAGCCATCATCTTATTATTTTATTTTATTTTATTTTACAGTTTTAGGAAAACTTACAGCTAGTACTAGAGTTGATTAAAAAACTAATTGGTAACTTAAGGCTAATTATAAGTTTCCACAAAAAAAAATATAAATTTACTCATTAAAAATAACAGTCATGCATAATTATACAAAAAAAAACTTACTTTCTAAATTTAAATCTACCTATTTATCAAAGAATTGATTACTCATCCAGCGTTTAAGACGCATGGAGGAGGTATTAAACAAGTCTAACTCGACATCCACATTGTTACTATCTGTGAACACAATATTCGCTAACACATCATTAAAGGATTTGCTTGCCCTTAAGACAAACGAGTTCTGCCTGTAATTCGTCCTCACCAGTGGTACATACAGAAGACTAGGTTTACGGAGAGAGGCCATGTTCGTGCGCAAACCAATCAGTTCCAGGAGCTCCGGACAGTCTACTGTCCCATTTGCTAAGTTCATTAGGTAGCACAAGTCAGCAATATCCCTTCGTTCTTTAAGCGGTAGGAAGTGGAACTTTTTACACCGTTCAGTGTAATCTGCGAGGTAAATTTTCGCTCTAAACTGTAGGTAGCGTAAAAATCGTTTCTGAATACCCTCGATTCGAGAGATGTAGGTGTCGTAACGCGGGTTCCATAACTGTGAGGCATACTCCAAGTGGCTGCGCACATAGGCACAGTAAAGAATTTTAAAGGTCTTAACACTGGTAAACTCTGATGACATCCTAAATACAAAACCCAATGAACGAGAGGCCTTCTTTACAATATTATCGACGTGTTGATCAAATAAAAGTTTATTGTCAAAATTTACACCCAAGTCACGGATGGTATTTACCCTGGTTAAGATTGTGTTACTAAACGTGTAGTCAAAATTCAGCACATGTATTTTACGCGTGTAAGAGGATACGTAGCACTTAGAGACGTTCAGATTTAGGTTGTTAATAGTACAATAGTATTGAAAGTTGTCTAGTTCACCTTGTAATCGGAGAGCATCATCCGTGCTACGGATGACACTTAAAATCTTCATATCGTCTGCGTAAAGAAGGATTTTAGAATGATCAAAACAATCCTGAACGTCATTTATGAAAATGAGGAACAGCAGAGGACCCAGCAGGGAACCTTGAGGTACACCGGAAGGAATACTCATGGGAGATGAAGAGTAACCACTGAGCACAACCGTTTGACACCTGTTCTGAACGTACGAAGTGAACCACCGGTAAAGGTTGCCTCTAATTCCAATAAGCTGTAATTTCTTAAGAAGTATCAGGTGATCAATGCGATCGAAGCACTTTGTATAGTCAGTGTAGATAACATCCACTTGGGACAGCTCAGACATGTGGCGTGAAATAAACTCACTACAAAGTAAAAGGTTAGAAATAGTGGACTTGCCTCTGACAAAGCCATGTTGGCTGAGGTTAAGACTATGCTTGACAGCAGAGTAAAGTTGTAAATGAATGATTTTTTCGAGAACTTTCGCAAAGAGACATAATTTAGAAATTGGTCTGTAGTTTTCTATGTTATTTTTAGGTCCTTTTTTATGTATTGGGGTAATATAAGCATTCTTCCATATATTAGGAACTATTCCTTCCGAAAGGGAGCGACGATATAAGATTGAGAGAGGCAAGGTGAGACTTCCAGCACACTTCACTATAAAAATAGGAGGAACGTTGTCCGGTCCAGCTGACTTAGTAAGATCTAGTGATTTAAGTAGTCTAAAAACCTCTTCATTCATGATATCCACATCACCAATATCCGTAGTGGATGTGCAGTATTCAGGCATCTCACCTTGTGCAACCGCGTAAATAGGTACGTCATTAAGGAATGTGGAGTGGAAAAACTCACCAAACATGTTCGCGATTTCTACGCCCTGGTCAGAAGAGCGGTCACCATAGTGAAGTACTGAGGGGTACGCATTAGACTGGTTTTTAGTCTTAACGTAAGACCAAAAAGCGCGTGGGTTTGTTTTAATATACTTTTCAATATTTTTTATGTAAGAGGTATAGTACTCGCTTTCTAAGACATTAGCCCGTTCCCTTAATATTCTAAACGAAGTAAGATCACCCAAGTTCCCATAATTCTTATATTTACGGTGATATTTATACTTTTCTCTAATAATTTTGATTAAAGGTTTTTTATACCATATCGGGTACTTAGTGGAAGGTGTGAACATTTTAGAAGGTATGTATGTGTCACGCAGGTTGTCTAGAGTGCAGTACATAAGTGATACTGCATCTTCAAGCGACTTATTATACAATACCGAGTACCAGTTTATAGCATCAAGATCATTGCAAATTGAATCGTAGTCACCATCTTTATAAATAAATTTCGTGTAGGAAAGTGGTTTAATAGTGTGATATTGCACAAAGTCAGCCACGCACACAATAGAACTATGATTGGGGTCTTCTGGTACTAGTGGGGACTCACAACGTTGAATAGAGACATCATGGTTAGAAAATACTAGGTCTAGAACATGATTGTTTATGTTTGAGAAAGAATTGTACTGAAGTAAGCTGCAAGTGTTTAGTTCATCAAATATTTGAATTTGGTGTGAACCTTGAATATTACTGGGTGAAAAAGAAAATCCGTCCACACACGGTGACCATAAAATATTAGGTAAATTAAAGTCGCCAAAGATCATGAATTTATCCAACGGATTTTGTATTACTACATTTGATAGACTTTGGATAAAGTTTTCTCATCTTATACCAACGAATCTTATAAACAAGTCCGGGTAATCCCTTAGTCGGCTTTTACGACATCCACGGGAGGAGATGGAGGGTGTCTAGTTTTCGGATAATATAAAGTATTTTTTGGAAGAACAGTAGGACAAAGAAGCTCCTCAAGCGTTTGTACAAACAAACGATAAGTACTCATAAATATAGGATAACAATTCTACGATTAAGATTTAGGGTTTTTTGCTGAACATACTATTGGTTTTACATCGTCCGGCCTAAGAATAGACCCCTCCGTCTCCTCCCGTGGATGTCGTAAAAGCCGACTAAGGGATTACCCGGACTTGTTGATAAGATTCGTTGGTATAAGATTTCCTTGATAAGATGTCCCGGCTGTTAGCTTATTATGGAATGTGTTATTACTGGGAGAAAGCGTTAGCCGAGTCAGTCGTGGGAAGCAATGGCCAGTTGTCACGTCTATATTCCACGATGGTGCAACCCACTGTGAATAGAGGCCCATTGAGGCTCTGCCTACCACTTCGAGGAAAATGTCGTGTGTCTATGTATGCATGTCTAAGTTTAGAAAGATATACTTTTCACTAGAAACGGGATATTTATCATGATTTTTGAGTTTTGATTGTTCCCGATATTTCGGCACAGTTGCATGTTGCAGTTGTTTTAGATAGATAGGTAGAAAATTATATATTGTTCAAAACAAAGAAAGACATGGTCAAACTTAATGTTAGTTAGCATTCGGCTAATCTTTGCATAGTGTTGAGCGGGTCAGCGCTTTAATAGTAGATTATGCACTGAGGGAATAAAGCAGTGTCTTACGTCGCGGGCTGCATATTGAACGAGTTATATAGAGTCCTGAGTGAAGCAAGTGATTCAAGCTGCCCAAGACGAAGACAGGCTTTATTCCAGAGTAGCACACTCTACTTTTCACACCTGTGAGACAATAAAAACTCACTGAAAATCACAGCACCAAACACCGTCTTTCATTTTCTTTGTAAACGCACATATTTTTTTTGAGTTCTGCTTATGGTGACCAATTCGATTTTCGAACAAACCTCTTTACAATGTCTTATGGATATTTATTCGGAGTTTTCCACGAGTTTCCACACGAATTTTAAGTTACAAATTCAAATCACTTTATTCCCTAGGGAGTTTCATACAACTTTATATCTCTTATGATTGACTTTACGTTGAGGTTGCATGATATGTAATTGGACATTGTCGAGCAGGTGGTGTGAAAAATTAATTACTTAAGTTTAAAATAAAAGTAAATTTACAGACAAGAAAAGGTAGGTATTTAGGTACTCACGTTCTATCCCTAGACTGAGATGTTTCTTCAGATGTTCGTAACTGAATCACGGACTGAAACGACGGTAGGAATAGGAAGCTAGACCATAAGTGCTTTCAATTATTATTACAGTACAGTTCAGTTTCAGTTATGATTATTTTGTATAGAACTTTATATCGGGTGTAATGTATTAGGTATTTAAATATTATTGTAACTTGACAAAGATCCATCTCATGAATCATTATTTAAATCAGCTCTACGATTTGAATTCCAAATTATTGTATCAAGTTCGTTGTCATTCCGAATTTGTTACACGTACATGCAAATCAAAGCCCCATAGTTTAAAGTGCAAATTTAGTACATACATTAATTAATACGTTTAATTGAGATTCGTGTAGTGTGGCATTAAGGTGCTTTTACATGAGCCGACACGACAGCGACAGTATGGCAACAGTTTTAAATAGTCCCAAAAATATAGTACTAGAGTCTGTTCAAAAAGAGAAGCGGCGTGGGATTGGAGGGCGTAGCTATGCTTATTTTTTTTTTTGTTTAGCGGGCAATACAATAGCGCTTCTGTTCCATTTTGATCATAACAAGCACATGAGACTTTTCATCTTTTTGTCTCAGGACGGCTGGCGCATCGCATTGCCATGTAGGGTGCGTCCTAGGTGGATGTGACCTATGTGGTAATGCACTGTTCATAGGCAGAGGGTACCGCTTAACATAAGGTGGGTCATCTGCTTGATCCGCCATACCAAGTAGTAAAAAAAAACTTCCCTGTGTTAAATTTGCCTGCGTGAATCGGTCCTGGTAGCGGGTACCCAATCTCTCTGTATGAGTCTACATCTGAGTCACGGCTGAGTGCTGATTTTTATACAGACATTGTTCTGAACTCTTCGCTAAACAGTTATACAAAATCTGATTTGATTAGCGCGCTCGACTATAAACATTAATAATTAACCTAAAATCCTAGTCCTGCCTGGTACTGTTACTGTATAACTGTTTAGCGAAGAGTTCAGAACAATGTCTGTATAATAATCAGCACTCACGTCCACCTAGGACGCACCCTACATGGCATTGCGATGCGCCAGCCGTCCTGAGACATAAAGATGAAAAGTCTCATGTGCTTGTTATTTCACCGGCAACCATACCCTTCAAACCGGAACACAGCAATGCGAGCACTACTGCTTTGTGGCAGAAATAAGTATTTGTGAAAGAGTTTGTCCGGGGAAAAAAAGCACAAAAAAGCTGTACTACTACTACATTTGTTACTTGATCAAGTATACATTGATTACTTTCCTTTGCAATAGGAGTAAGAAAATTCCGATTTGCCACCATATCAAGACTTGTACATATCACAGAAAAAACATTACACAGATCTCCATTTAGCTTCCCTCTGGTGGACACCGGCCCTAAGGCTCTAATTCTACGTTGGTGTTATCGTGTCGCCAAATATGAACCCGCCCTGAAGCCCTCATTTACATAACTCTCAGATGACGAAGTTTTGACGTGACAAGATTTACTTAACTCATTGGAGAATGAACTTTAATGTTTGACGATAAGATTTAAATTGTAACGAGCTTAATGCATGGATTTGTTAAGAGCCTCTCAGCTATGAAGTGGAGCAGTGAAAACGAATTATTAAAGATAAATGGGTAAATTTTAAGGATGAGTAACTGGAGCGAAACATTACAGAAATTAAGTAAAACCTTTCAAAATTAAGGACTTCCATACAGGTCTTTGATGTTGAAGTTACAGGAGTCCCAAATATTTGGTACCTGTTGTGCTGAGTGATTGCAAAGCTAATCTTCTTCTAGACTAGTCAATTCTCATTGCCGCTGAAGAGAAGGGAAGTTTCGCACACGCATTTTGAACGTTATGTCCATTGTGTAAAGTACAAATTGATATATTGATAAACGGGTAGCGCGTCTGCCCGAGAGTTCTCGAGCATTTTCGTGAATTCTCGCGACTGCCGTCTTGATGATGGAAGGCAGCGTGCCCACAATGACGGTGACATTACCACGTTGTATGGCAAACAACCTTCCTTATATACACATACATACATAGACACACGCCTTTATCCCCAAAGGGATAGGCAGAGCCTCAATGGGCCTCTTTTCACCGTGGGTTGTACTGTTGTGGATGATACGATGGCGTGACGCCGCCATTGCTTCCAACGACTGACTTAGCTAAAGCTTTCTTCCAGTAATAACACATACCACACTTCCACATACTTTTTTCTTCTCCTTATTACGTTTTTTGTGCACCACCTACATAAATGTATCCACAATACACAAAGGTTAGCTGGTAGAGAATGCTTCTTAGCATTAAGTTCGCCTATGTACATTGTTTGTTTTGTGCAATAAAGAATATTCTACTCTATTCTATTCTATACCATAGCAGTATACATGTTAAAGTGAAACGTTGTTTATTTATTTGTTTGGTTGTATGCCGTTCTTTAAAGCCAAAAAGGCTGGGCCCATGCTGATGGAATGTGGTATACTGATAGATCAAAACCTGCATTAAGCCAGTGCCTTTATTCAAACATTTATTCTAACGCGGGAGAAACCGCGGGCGATCTCTTATAAGGAAAATGTGTGAAAGTTTGACTAAAATAATCACTTAGATGTCCAAAGTGATTCAAGCAAATATAAAATTAAAATTCTGTAGTCTAGGTCCAAACATTTATTTATTAAACAATCGTAAAATAAATTGATATGTCAGAAAAATTGTTCATTTACCTGCGTTTTTAAATTTTTACGTGTTTGTTGTAAGCCAGGTGAACAGCTCGCAAACAAGATAGGGAGCTCTTAATCAACATAATACAATTTGGCTTGGCTATTCTACTAAGTCTAATTTCGTGACCTTATTTTTCTTAGTCTAATAACATAAACAATATCGTTGCGACAGAGCTTCGCCTGGTTTTACGAAATAAAAAAAAATTACTCGCAAAAGGTGGTGACCCTTCCAAAAACTGTCTCTGAAACTTAATTAATCTATCGTAGTTAATATATTTTGCTAAGGTTAAATGGTTGCGTCCGTATTAATACCATGGATTCATCCCACGAATATTTATTTCCGATATCGGTACTACCGCACTGATTTCCGACTTCGCAACCTAACTTACAAAGCCAGAGATAAGGCTACTTACGAGCGTCCTCTGCCGGATATCCAGCGAATCATATTACACGTTAGATTTGGCAAAACTACGGGAATATTATTCATCTGTCCTGTAATTAAAACGGATGCGGTGGCAGTAAGGCGCGAGCAGAACCGGTTTGTATCCGGTGTATCCGGGACTTGGTTTATGGCCCGTAATCCGCGCAGTAAAGTGCCTGCCACACGGTTGACGGCGGGCTCTGAGGAGAATATCGGTGAATATGCTCAGGAGCTGCACGATTTAATTCCCTCGTCTCCATTCCGCCACCTGACGACCAGACGTGGAGAGGCGTTTCACCCTTTTATGTCGACATACCACCGTCGTGTACAAACCGTTTCTCAAGCTCTTTCATAATGCGGACAGCAAAGGCCTGGAACTCTCTTCCGGCTTCTTTATTCCCGTTATCCTATTACTTGGGTATCTTCAAACGAAGAGTGAATAAGCACCTTCTAGGCGAGCGTGCTTAAGGTGGGGTATAACGCAAAATTACCTATTTTAGATTAGATTTTTAACTGACTAAATCACTTGATTTAGTCAGTTAAAAATCTAATCTAAAATAGGTAATTTTGTGGTACTTTACAATAATCAAATTAAAAATATGCACGGATACTAGATTATAATACCGAGGGATCACCTAGACAGAAACACGACATGTCAAAATTTTGTCGATAAAAAAAACACAAAGTTACCTCTAACTTTTGGCTAGATTCGATTGTTTGTCAATATGGTACAGATTATTGGATCAAAAATTTGATAAATTTAATCAATACAATAAAACGGAGGGTTCACCCACGGGGTTTTTTAAAATTATCTATATTTCACGAGATATTCAATAAAAATAGCTTTTTCGAACGGCGCGTGGCGTTTTTTTTTTGTATGAAGATTTCTGGCTGGCGGGGCGCAGTCTTAAATAGGCTTCATTGTCGCTTCCCATCAGGTGAGATGAAGCCTGATGCAAAACTAAATTAGATTTTAAAAAAAAAACAAGTTTGTGTCTTCGGACGGTCGAGACTGCACGATCGCCAAACTCGCCAACAAGGTATTCCGTCTGGACGTTGAGGAGTAATGACGTCTCACGGCGCCGTGTTTAGAAAAACATAAAAGAAGTTCGGTGGCTTTGGTATTATAGTAAGAGAATGATAAAAAAATGCCTACAAATCGAGAAGTATACGTTACTGACAGCTTCTTGAACCGTAATGGTTTTTTCGTGATGGTTAATAAAATTATGTTAATTTTAATGAAGAAAAATAACAGGACACAATATACAAAATTGTTCTTACATTCCTCGCAGCTTATATCACAGAGACACGATATCTCTATAGTAATCTTATTATTTACCTAACTATCATCTCTTCTTTAAGTCGCTCCGCCATCTTGCAAGATTGCGTCTCCGACGCTGATTGACAGCGAATGGAGTACGTCCCCTCTGCTATCTTCACGGTTGGCTCCTGATCCAAAGCCCTGTATTCGCCTTTTGCCGCTACAGCTGCTTTTTAAACCAAGGTAGGAACGTCACTACTAATTTGGTCGCAAACTGCAACCTACACGGTCCAAACCGACCAAGTCAACTTCGTCGAAAGCTCGTTGTCAACCGTGTAGCAGACGTTTAAGCTTGAGTGAATGTAGCCGGCCTTATCACTTAACTTTGAGTAAATGTAGCGGGTCTTATCACTTAACTTTGAAGATGTTCAAGGCTTTGGCGTGTGGTGGCACTCACTTGATATCTATAGACCGGCCGGTAAAATAAATAAAATAATAAATAAATAACAAGTTCACACAAAATTATCTAGCCCCAAGCTAAGCCAGAGCTTGTGTTATGGGTACTAAATAACTGATATACTTAATATAATACAATACATATAGATAGATATTTTTTATTATACATAGAAAACACCCAGAACACCCTGAACAGATATCTGCAGAACGCACAAATATTTGTTTCGAGGCAGGAATCGAATCCGCAACCTCCTGCGTCGCAGGCGAACCATCGCCAGCCGCGCCACAGAAGTCGTCAAAACACTTGGCAATCAAAACAGTCACTTATTTATTCACAATCAACTTCAATCATCAGTAAGACGTACAATGCTGAACGAAGCACCTCCCCAAAATAGCATACACTGGGCATTACTATAACCTTCGCGCTTGGCAGGCAGATTGGCCGGTTTTTACGACATCCACGGGGAGGACGTACATCCTAAGAGGACCCTTCGTGGTTTTATTCTTAGGACGTACGTCTTAAACACCACGGCACGTCTTCATAATATTCTAACATAAATGCCCACTATTCAAGAGTCGCTTTTTGGAAGCTTGATGCAGCAGCTGCAACCTACATCGTTGCCTTAAGGTTGCCTGGGAGAAATCGCTCTCAGCGATAAGGCCGCGCATTGTAATGTACTAATTGTTTATGTTTATTTTGTTATATTTTCGTTGTGTACAATAAAGTGTTCATCTATCTATCTATCTATCCTACACTCCGTACACATTCGAATGGCAGTCAGAGTTATTTAGTAAGACCACCACTATTTCTGCCGCAAAGCAGTAGTTCTCGCATTGCTGGGTTCCGGTTTGAAGGGTATGGATGCCGGTGAAATTACAGGCACATGAGACTTTTCATCTTTATGTCTCAGGGTGGCGGGCGCAGTGCAATGCCACATAGGATACGTCCTTTCGAACAAAAAGATAAAAGAAAGCGATATTCAAGACAGTTAGAAGGAAAGGAACAAAAAATCGTCCACACGTGCACGTCTCGTGTCGTGTCTAAATTAATTTCAAATATGAGTCGGGATTATAGAGAAATCTGTGCATCCGGTGGAACTGGGTGTCGTTTCGACTTATTGGAATTCGATAATGGTTAGCGGCAACGTTTTGAATAACACGCTAATAAGTAGGTATAATTTTTGAGAGTTTTCAAAATGGAATAGTATAGAAAAGAATAGAATAGAATAGAAAAAGCTTGATTGTACACCTTAATAAAAAAAAATACAAAAAAAAATAAACAAAACTAAACTACATAAATAAAAGTACAATATGCGGTCTTATCGCTTAGAAGCGATTTCTTCCAGACAACCTTTGGATGGAGATACATTTATAAGTTAGGAAGAATGGCCGGGGGATGGATTAAATGGATCGATTTAATTATGGGATAATCTCTTAAACAAATTCCACTGCAATTCTATGTCTCAGGTAGATTGGAGGCGGCTCAAGAACGTTCCCATATCCCATACCGTGGTGTCCGGCCTAAAATAGACCTTCGTTCTCCTTCCATGGTTGAAGTAAAAGCCGTACAAAGGGATCACCAGGATGGTGATGATTTCTAATTGATGAATTCGACAGCTAACTTAAACCTTAAGAGGCAGACAACAGCTAAATACCGCCACTACCTAACTCTGTAAAGCTGCTCAGGTATTTCATAACTTTGCTACGACGCCAAATTCTGTCACTACCTAACTCATTCAAGTTCAGGTAAGTCATAAAGTGACAGAACAGCGCTCGCGCTAGGAAATGTGAACGAAATTCACGAAAAACGGTATTTAAACAAATATTTGATGCTTAATCAAAAACAAATCGACTATACCCTCTAAAATAATATTATTTGTTTCTCTTATTAAATCCATCAATGTACGCTGATAGGCTAACACACATATATATTTACGTACTATAGATATTTACGTATAAGCGCATTGTAGAGGTAAGTTCACGATTTTTTACTATAGAGAAAATGTCTCGAAATCGTGTTTTGGGATCGATCATTCTCTTGTAAATATGAAGAAGTTTTTTTTTTAATTTTGATTTCTTAAACGGTGTAGATGTTGCTAAAAATACGTTTAAAAAAGCCTATTTGACTCTTGACATCCTCTTAACATGAAGCGGTAGTTAAGGAACTACTTGCTAACGTTACTTAACCCATCAAGTCAATATAAACCTGAGCAAAAACGAATCTCCAATATCCGTCGATCTATTAAAATCCGTCAGCCAATCCAGCTTACATATGGCGTATGAAAAGCGACCTAGATCGGGCAAATATTGCGTATTGGAATGCAAATCAGCCTGAAAGGATTGAAAGGGTCGCTTTAGGTTTTTAATTGTAAATGTGTATTGAAAAGTTTCAAATGTTTGCAGACCGATATCTGCCTATGTGATTTGGAATGCAGGTTATAAAACTACTAGAGTCTAACAAAAAAATAGCACTTGAAAGCGCAATATTTCGCAAACGGATCCCTGCATCGAACGACCTGGAGGGCAATTCTCGGATTGTAGAGATTATCTCTAAATTAGAGATAATGTCGTAGCATGAATGTCTACAAAAATGTCACGAAAATGTCACAATAACCATCAAAACGTATTCGATTTGAATGATTTTGGTCGACTTATGTCTATTTGTGACATCACGAGAATAGCAAATTAAGATTTTATTCGACATTCGCCATCTTTTTTCGACATATGTCGAATTCGACTTAATCTCTAAAGCACGAGAATTGCCCTCCTGCTGTGTTCCGGTCTGCTGGGTGCCGGTGAAATGACAGGCACATGAGACTTTCATCTTTATGTCTCAGGGTGGCGGGCGCAGTGCAATGCCACATAGGGTGCGTTCTAGGTGGACGTGACCTATGAGGCAATATATTGTTTAAAGGCAGAGGTTACCGCAAAACATCAGGTGGGCTATCGGTTTGTACCGTCATTCACAGAGTAAAAAAAAACCTATCAAACGACACACCACACCATGGGATAGACGAGAGAAAAAAACATTCCCACTTTACGTGAAGTAAGCCTTAAGATGAACTAATACAAATGTAAATGAAACTACAGACAAGTAAATATTTCACTTATGGACTTCCTATGCAATCTTACATACGCTGAAACAGAAAAACTCATGACAAACATCAGATAAAATGCAAAATATCTTCGCAACACAAATAATAAAAATATATTATTATATAAATAATATATAACTATGCTACTACTATATAACAGAAATATAAAATATAAGACTTTCAGTCACTCTCCTCACTTTCATATAAGTAGGTAGATAACTCACTAAAACACAACTCACAACCACACACCTGCATATTACTTACAAACACGAAACCCTAAATAATGTTATAGGAAATTTATGTTAGAATGTTGGACACTATATTTACTTTATTCGTAAAAATCGTTACCTACTTTTGTTTTTTATTTGTTTTTTTGTTTTCTCTTACTACTGTATTATTAGCTTTAAGATTTGTTAGCTCACTATACCTCATACTAATTTGTATAACTTTAACTTTAATTTTATGTTTACTAAGTACAAGTACCTACTATCTAAGACTAACGATAGAGAGTCCGGGGTGAGTCACTGTGACCTTTGCAACACAGGCTCTTTGAGACCTAGTGCAGGGAACAGCGCTCCTCGCGTACATTAATATTGTTTAAGTCATTACTTGATGATTCTAAACTGTACTATATTTTTGAAGGAACGAATAAATTTATCTTATCTTATCTTAAGATTTTATTACTTTGTCAACTTGATTAATATGTACATGTAAACCAAATTACAGCTTTCTAGTACTAAGTCTCTGAGCTAAGCCGCAGATAGACAGACGGACCGATGACATGGCGAAGCTGTAAGGGTTCCTTATCTTGCTGATTACGGAACCCTGAGAAAAGCTAAAATAAATCTTATTCATAAAAACGTACAGGCATGCCGATGTTAAATATATGTAACAGCACAAATAAAATAATAACAAGTAATTGATTTTGTAAAAATTAAAAAACCCTCAACGTAATGAAACGGCTGAACCGATTTTGATCAAACATAGCTAAGAACACTCCCGACAAATTCAAATTTCAAACAAAAAAAAACTAAATCGGTTCATCCGTTCGAGAGCTACGATGCCACAGACAGACACACACACACACACTCACAGATACCTCAAACTTATAGCACCCCGTCGTTTTTGCGTCGGGGGCTAAAAACGGGCGCCCGCATCGCCTCTTAAATGAGCTTTCAGTGTGGTGATGCCGTAGCTAATATACCGAAAGGCATGCTGAAAGTTCATATAGGTCACATTGAGACACTTGAGCGTATGGCTAAGTTGGACAAAGGGCTGACAGTAACAGAGTGAGTTTGATTAATCTAGGCATGGTTTTGTGTAAATAGTTGAAAAGTTACCTAAATCAAATGTTGGGGCACCTTTAGGAAAGGGGATCGTGGGTAGGTGTTTAATCAGAGGAGCGTATTGAAAACTGAAAAGTGTCAGGTGCCAATGTCATTTGGAATTATAATATTTCAATCTGAGGTTGAAAAGGATCCTGAATTAACTTGATTAAATCAGAGATGGGTGAAATGAGTTTTTTTATGCCAGAGATGGGTCAAACAGAATGTCTTTTTTAAACGCTACTACTTCGTGTAACCAGTTCTTTTTGCGTTAGCTCTGAGACCAGTTTGAGAGGTTATGGTGGAAGAAAAAGCCATGGACCCGTAGTGAAAGAACTAATGTGGTGAAAGGATTTAGTGCGCCTCGCAGAGGTTCCTTTCATGCACATGCCATATGTCATGGCTCAAGATGGCGTTTGTTTTTATTAGCATAAGTACATACATACTGTACAGAAACTTTACTGCTACCTTTAGATCGTTAGCATAGCGGTCTTCAGGTAGCACAACTGTTTCATATGCATATAATAATCATTCATATGTATAATTATTCATCTGTTTCATTTCATATAAAGTAATTACAGGCACATGAGACTTTTCATCTTTATGTCTCAGGGTGGCGGGCGCAGTGCAATGCCACATAGGCTTCGTCCTAGGTGGACGTGACCTATGAGGTAATGCACTGTCCATAGGCAGAGGGAGGTGGGCCATCTGCTTGATCCGCCATTCCGTATATTATATAAAATACTTTTTTTAAGTTTTTTACATACTTGTATTATCTGTATTATTCTTTCAGTAGGTATACATACTTTAAATTTGGCTTTTTTTAACATAACTATATCTCATAGGAATCTAGTTACAAATAGTTATCTTGGAGGGCTCCTATTTCGATTCCATACTGGAGTTGACGACCATCAACTTCATATACCTACATATACTACCACCATACCTATTTCTGCCGCAAAGCAGTAGTGCTCGCATTGCTGTGTTCCGGTTCGAAGGGTAAGGGTGCCGGTGAAATTACAGGCACATGAGACTTTTCATCTTTATGTCTCAGCGTGGCGGGCGCAGTGCAATGCCACATAGGGCGCGTCCTAGGTGGACGTGGCATATATGAGGTAATGCACTGTTCATAGGCAGAGGTTATCGCTTAACATCCGGTAAGCCATCTGCTTGTTCCGTCATCCAAACAGTATTAAAAAAAAAAAAACTTATACATATTTTTTATACATTTTTAATTCTAGGTTAAGCCGGTTTTCTTTGTTATTTCCTGATGATGGAGTTGTGTAGTTTGTAAGTTCAAACTGAAGGTATAATATAAACCACAAACGTGACCTTATGTAACCCACTACTCCAAAACCTCCGACGTAACGTAATGAATTAACCTACATAGCTTCCATCAGGCAACTCCCTCAGGACTCGCCTTGAACATACCCAGTTATGCACACAGCATGACGTCATTCAGTATTATATTAAAATTTTCAATACGGAGTTTCACGCCACGTTTTAAAGGCACATCGTGGCTATGTGAATGGATGACGGAACAAACAGATGGCCCACCTGATGTTGAACGGTAACCTCTGCCTTTAACAATGCATTATCCCATAGGTCATGTCCACCTAGGACGAACCCTATGTGGCATTGCACCGCGCCCTTCATCCTGAGACATAAAAGATGTAAAGTGTGCCTGTAATTTCACCGGCACCCAAACTTAACTGCCTTACTGTGTTGGGTATTTAAACGATCTCTAGGCTAAACTAAATTGTGATTTTTCTCATGTGTTCGTATCTGAAAAAAGAGATGTCGCTAGGCTTGCGTGATGAGGGTCCCGGCCCCCCTCTTATGAGCCCTCGGTTGGTGGCCACACAGGGTCCACTTCACACTGTTTTAGGGAGTGTTTGCGGTTGGCCTTTCAGCCAAACACGGTAAGGGCCCGTTTGGGCACCGCGCACAATGGGCACCGGTGCCCATCGGGGGGGTTTTAGTGAGTTATCAAATCCGAGTAAGTAACCTCACATAACCTTATCACCACCTCAATGTAATTGGGTATATTGTAGAAGATAAACACAAAAATATAATAAATAAAAACTATTTGGTGACTAAACATCTGTTTTATTTGCGTCATCAATAACTACGTCACTCGTTAGATGTTTCTCATTAAATTTAATCCAAACAGCCGTTTACCATGATGTATATAACTTGTAAACTCCAAGTTCACCCTGATTTATAACAAATTCCACTTAGGCTATGAATATTTGAATTTATACTGTTCTTGTAAAACTTTGTTATCTACCAGATAAATTTCTCGTTCGCGCGCGAAACTGTAGCGTTATTATGAATAAATTACGACGTAGGTAATGTTGTGACATACCAACGTTAAAATGTGCGAGAGTTAATATGATAATCGTAAAAACTTTGTGTTGTTAAACCAGTAATCTTATTAAGTCTGTGTACACTTGAGTACTTAGAAAACTTACTTAGGAAGATTCTAGACGTTTGAGTTAATTTTTAATTAGATATATGGAAATAAATTTTACTGAACTAGAAACATTAATACTTAGTTCTAAAATACGACCAGCCATGCCTTTTGACCTATTCAAATTCCCCGGCAATTTAAGTTATGATGGGCACAAATACAACTGAATTTAAAACTAGTACCAAAAGTTACAATCATATTCTAAGAAAAACAAACCACAACCCACAGAATCAGAGTCTCAAGCGCGTCGCAACCATTCATTAGTAGGTACAATCAAAGCCTAAACAAACATCAACTGTGAAATTTGAACAATTATTATTCCTGTTGAATTTTCCTAAACAACTCGGTACACGAATGGAAAACTCTTGTTCTGAATATGAAATCCAATTAAGTACGTAAAACGTATATTTCACCGTGAAAACCTCGAATTGCGAGACAAAACCCCTTTTTACTACGCTTTGGAGGAGGAGAGTCGAGAGTGGATCTAGTTACAGCCATATTAGCGGCTTTCGGTACAAGAAACCAGTTAAATTATTAAGGCTTTAATGCGAGTACTGTTATTAGGAATTTAGCTCCTTTATGGAACAATGGTATCCGACTAGGCAGCCTAAATCTGACTGAGAAAAATATAAATTGTAAACAACGCCATCTGTTAGTTACATAACTCAACTTTGCTGAAGAGAGTTAGCTCCTAATTTAAAAAAATAGTTCGACGTATATTTACTGAATTAAAAAAGCTACTTACGTTTCGATATCGTTTGGGCGATATCTAATGCATGGTTTGCGGCCACGGCGCCTCGTCTATCGTATCTGCAAACAAAGAAAGGAAACAGTCATTAAAAACTTGTTTTAGGTATAATAACATAACATAATATGTTAACATAACATGGTGTTATATAACACCCAACAGTCACGTACATAGTCCTGATCCCACGCTAGGATTCCCTTTGCCGTGGGTATCAAGTACTTACGAGTACCACGTTTACCACAACATCCAGACCCGGAACAAATATTTGCACATCATACAAACATTTGTACCACAGCGGGAATCGAACCCGAAAATATTTAAAACTCAAATATTTCCTCCGGACTTCAAACAAGATTATCATGCAAAATTAGACGAATAAGAACTTTTACATACTTGGAATGTCTTTCGAATAATTTGATAGTTGGTGGAAAATGCTGGAAACACATGCTGCAAAATTGAATCTTGATTACACCAGAAACACCTTTTCTTAATATTGGCTTCTGAGGAGTGCTCCAAACAATTTCGCCAATATCAAGTGATGTAATTATGTATTTTAAAGTCAAGTCGTAAAGAGTCTCCGTCAAGTCATAACCCAGTTTAAATGGTGGCAGAAAATCAGAGTTTCTACAGGGAAAAATCTACCATTTCGAAATGACACGCAATACACTTAAATTCACTACATAACTATTTTTTTTTATACTACTGAATGACGGAACAAACAGATGGCCCACCTGATGTTAAGCGGTAACCTCTGCCTATGAACAGTAAATTACCTCATAGGTCTCGTCCACCTAGGACGCACCCTATGTTGCATTGCACTGCGCCCGCCACCCTGAGACAAAGATGAAAAGTCTCATGTGCCTGTAATTTCACCGGCACCCTTACCCTTCAAACCGGAACACAGTAATGCGAGCACTACTGCTTTGCGGCAGAAATAGGTATGGTGGTAGTACTTCCCCGGACGAACTCTTTCACAAAAAAGCTCTACTACTACATGCTATTTATCCAAGTAACACCGGGTAAAATGCCACCAAAATTACACCAAATAACTGGAAAAAAATACGACGTTTCTTTCAAAAATGGCAGGTACGGAGGCCTGCAATGCTCTCTTTCTTCTGTTAATTACATAATTAATAATTGACAAGGTTACATACAATGTCAAGCCACTCATATATCACGTGACTTTCGTTGCCATTGGCGTCCATTATTCAATCAAGGCTTTTAATCAACCACCATTTTTAATATTAAAAGGTATTCATTCACCAGCTATAAAACCCAAACAATATTCAAAATATTAACAAAAGCGTTATTCCATTCGTCCGGGCACGTTCATAACCGTTTTGGTCTGCCGTTGACTGCCGTTGGCCTATTATACGACGGCCTTGGATGTTAAAAAAACAGCAGGTAGCAACGAGGAACGTGATTCAAGATTATTCATAAGAAAACGTTTTTTTTACACTTCTTTGGGTTCCCGAATTAGGTAAACATGGGTTTGATGTGCATTTTCAAGCAAGGTTTCGTTCAAGATAATGCTTATACTCTTTGTTTATGGACTTCCTCGTGATACCGACTATGCTTACTTATTGGTGCTCTTTTATATAAAAAAAAAGGTGAAATCATACCATACATTAAATAAATAAATAAATAAATAATGCTGGACAAGTTCACACAACATTATCTAGCCCCAAGCTAAGCCAGAGCTTGTGTTATGGGTACTAGTTAGCTGATATACTTAAGTACAATACATTACATAGATAGATATTTTTTATTATACATAGAAAACACACAGAACACCCTGAACAAATATCTGCAGATCTTACAAATATTTGTTCCAAGGCGGGAATCGAACCCGCAACCTCCTGCATCGCAGGCGAACCATCGCCAGCCGCGCCACAGAGGTCGTCATACATTAGATAGACACGCGCCTTTTCCCTCTTGGCCTCTTCACAGTGGGTTGCACCATCATGGAATATGGATGTGACAAGTGGTGAGCTCATCGCCGCCATTGCCTCCCACGACGACTCGGCTAACGCTTTCTTACAGTAATAACACATTCCCTTTGATTTATCAAAGCACATTCCATAATAAGCTAGCAGCCAGGACAACTTTTATACCGACGAAACTTATCAATAAGTCCATCTGCTTGAATCGTCATTCCAAGCTGCATAAACGACAGAAGAAAAAAACGCGGTGTACATAATGAAGTCCACTTTTAATAACGTCTTTGGAAGTCAGTGCATGTTAGGACATAGGATACTGCAGTATTCAAGCAGTGCGGTATTCCTCTAGATTATATTTATATTATTATATTTATTGATTAGAGTCACTAACATAGTATACACCGAAAAAAGTAAATACACACAAGATAGTTAAGTTATACATGCCAAGTGCTACCACAATTATAGATGACAAACAACATGCTATTAATAATAAAGAGCGAGAACAGATTAAAAAATTTAAATAAAACATTATCACAAATTAATTAAATAACTCAACATGTCCTACAAATTGAAATTAAATTTTAACAAAACAATATACTTATAAAACCTAAATTTTAAGTGAAAACATTACTTAGCGAGATTTTTCCTAAAATTGGGTAAGCTTCCGTAGAACAAATCAGCGCCTTCGACCTTAGACACGCAGTTATACTGGCGAACCATCCTGTTCAAACGAGCATTAAGCCCAAGGTTGGTCTTGCAACAATCGGCCTGAAAAACTTTAAAGCTAGACGCCCTGGGCAGCCTTGATGGAGCAGAAAAGCGAAGAGAAGCCAGCAACTCCGGGGCTTCCAAGACGTTATTAACAACCTTAAAGAGGAAAACGTTATCAAGCAAGTGCCTTCTAGGAAGGCTATCTTACCATAAGATAATGAAATAGCTAACATCCAACCAACAGATGGCGTTAGTATATTTAGAACGCCCGTAGGAATTTAAATAGAAGTTCATTATCACCCAGAGCCGACCCCTTTAAAAGGATTTCATTAAACGGATTCCTTCGGACAATTTGGCTCACGACGAAATAATCCCAAATTATATTTATTTTCTGATGATGTTTTAATGTGTTTCGTAGAAGGAAACATGTGATTTTCAAAAGGTTTGGGATAATATGCCTAGTGTTTGAGAATACAGAAATTAGATGAACGAACATTGTTCCTGATTTTGAACGAGTTTTTGTTAATGAACAAGATTTCTTGATAAGCGGGGTTTAGTACAAAATCTCGCTTTTGCGCGAAATTCTAATTTTATTGTGTTTTTGCTCATCACAGCTAATCAACACATTTTGAGATAGCGAAACCTGATTTTGCGGAAACTATAGTATTGCCTTTAGTATTGTGAAATAATTATTAAAATAGCTTCAGGCGCTTGGAACCAATGAGTTTTTTTTAGGATTTCTTTGCATAAATCATAGGAAACTTATAAGCATATGTTTTATTTTACTAAACAGTTTTTCGTTCACTTTTCGTTATGCGAGCGCTATTCTGTCACTTTCCAACTTACCTGAATTTTAAGGTGGATGCTCTCGCTTGCGGCGCGAAATTATTATTTTTTGGTGTTTTTTGCTCATTTCAGCTCATGAACACTTCTTCAGATAGCGAATGATGATTTCGCGAGAACTAGGAGACTAATTACATATGTTTTAATTGATAATATCTTATAAATATCATCAGTTTAGCTACGATCCCCCTAAACACATTTTTGCAGTGTTTTTTTTTGTTTAGGGGTTTTGTAGCTGAACTGATGATATTAATGAGATACTATCAATTAAAAAATGTGTGTTAAGTCTCCTAGTTCTCGCGAAATCAACTTTCGCTGTCTGAAGAAGTGTTCATAAGCAAAAATCACCAAAAAAAATAATTTCGCGGGGCATGCACCTTAATCAGTTTGATAGTGAAGTAATTTGGCTATAGTCTGCCTCCATATGGGTAAGACAGTAATACACCCTCATTGGCACAAGAATACCTCGGCCAATCAGAAAGCTCCACCATCTTCGAAGATATTCGTAACTGCCAGAAACAATCTGTGCCTCGTCTCGCAACAAAAGGACGATATTTTACTTTAATTATCCAACAACGTCATGTTCCGTCTACAACAGTGAACTCAAATATTTATTCATTTGTAATTAAAGCTGAGATCTGTACGAGATAAGTTGAGTCGGGTAACTACCACTCTTTGTTCGCAATGAATGGGCCCCTTTTCACAATATCCAAAACTGGGAAACTTGATAACAATGTTAAAACAGCTAAATTCTATTAGGCTGATAACAAAATTGTGATGTAAATGATGAAACAGAATGGTAGCGAATTAAGGGAAATTTAATTTGGGTAGCTTTAATTATAAGCTGAATGACGGAATACAAACGTAGTAATTAATAAAATAGACGTAAGAGCACGCAGACAGTGAACAAATATACTGCAAGCAGGTTCAAGTAACTGGTTTCTTTGGTCAAATAAAATTTTATAAGGTTTTGATGAAAAATATATTTTTCAATACAAGCTTTTATAAAATTAGTGATACTATTATCGATCGAGGAGTTCCGTTGTCCACCTTTCGTCTCCATCATCAGATCAGCTCGCTGTCACCATCATATTGTGTTGTCATCGGAACTTGACAGGTATGCCAAATTTCAGCTCAATCGGTAGAGGAATCTGCTTTAAAATTCAGTTGCAAGATTCCACCCGGAGATACATTGCTAGTTAATATAAAGCTTGTAAGAAAATTAAGTTTGAAAACGACAAATAGATAAGGACGTAAGAGCACGCAGGCATAAATACTGCACGCAGGACACTAGTTTCTTCGGTCAAATACATGTTAAAAAGTATTTTATTCAATTAAATCACAAGACTCAATTTGAATTGTCTTATAAACTAAATTAACCCTTTTCTCAACGCGACCAAACCTAGAACCCTCCGTCTCCTCCCGTGAATGTCGTAAAAGCCGACTAAGGGATTACCCGGACTTGGAACTCGGGGAGAACAGATCATGGGATGAACTGAACCTAACCCAGGTATTAAACCTACTTGTTCAGACTAGTAGAACTTCGTTCGCATGGTTCTTATTCCATAACCCACTTAGGGGATGATCTTTTTGGAAATTCCGTTCTCAGTGTGGCCCTACACAACAAAAGGATTTTACAGGTCTCTCCACGTGGACGTAGCGGCGGACGTTGCACTAGTTTTATATATATTGATACTCTAATAAACACTATCCGACTGACAAGGGTCAGGCGACATTTCGCTCCCCATTTCATTACATCGGCCGCTCAGTACTGATACTTCGGCCCTGATTAATTAAGCCGGAATTGGACGATACAGCGGGATGTGACTTCATAATCATAATGCCTTGGTCCTTATTACGGGTTACTAGCAAGACTACGGGTCGATTTCATCAGACCCTTAAGAACGGCTGATGGTCTCGAGATTCCAGAGTTTATTAAATATTTTCAGATAGTAAATAAGGTGGAAACCAAATTACTTGGCGAAAGTGGTATGATGGACTGGTCCATACATTCAATCGAGGGGTTTGGGGGATCATCTCCCCCCCAACCCTCCTAAATGTTCAAAATATTACATGAATATTATATCATGATATACATTTATTTACAAAAAGACTAATTACAAATATGAATGTAATTTTTTTTAAACTTTTTTTTTTCAGTCTGCTTTAGTTCTTGTAGTCTGCCTTTCCGGGCATTGAGCAAGAGTTTTGTGCTTCTTTCGTGCTTGACATGAATGGTATACGCCCAGTGGCATATCCATGACTCTAATTCAGTACATATTCTTTTAGATACTAGATGAGGTCACGAGGGGCTCTCCTCTTTATCCTTCTGAAAGTTGTGGACTTTTTCATGAGACTGTTTGCAAGCTGGTTAGGGTGTTGCTCCATTCGTTTGGCATAGGATTTGAGCTTGTTTCAAATATCGGGTTTATCATCTTTTTATGCTTGTGCTACCTGAAGACCGCTGCTAACGATCTAAAGGTAGCTCAATTTTTTTTGTTTTGTTTATAGTTACTATTTGAATGACGGAACAAGCAGATGGCCCACCTGATGTTAAGCGGTAACCTCTGCCTAGGAACAGTGCATTACCTCATAGGTCACGTCCACCTAGGACGCACCCTATGTAGCATTGCACTGCACCCGCCACCCTGAGACATAAAGATGAAAAGTCTCAT
Organism: Operophtera brumata; assembly: GCA_932527175.1. NCBI lineage: Eukaryota > Metazoa > Arthropoda > Insecta > Lepidoptera > Geometridae > Operophtera > Operophtera brumata. The sequence goes on along the minus strand of OW052226.1, from coordinate 42,065,411 downwards.
GTGCCTGTAATTTCACCGGCACCCTTGCCCTTCAAACCGGAACACAGCAATGCGAGCACTACTGCTTTGCAGCAGAAATAGGTATGGTGGTAGTACTTCCCCGGATGAACTCTCTCACAAAAAAGCTCTACTACTACTTAACTTATTTGTTAGTAGTGCTATCACACTAAACTAAACCACGCTTTTGATTAATAAAGCACCCGCACTTTTTAAGTTATAAGCCATTTTCCAGACAGCCTTTACCGTGAACTTAACATTTACAAAGTTAACAGAATTTTGAAGATAATATTCAAGGCATGTCACTAAACTGTAATAGAACACAAACAGTAGCTTAACTTAGTAACTTGGGTTAATGAATTGTTTGGGGATGATTACAGGGTCAAAATTTGTAAATGAGGTCAATAAAATTGTCACGAAAGCTTTTAGTCTTACAGAAATAGGACGAAGCGTAAACAAGTTTATTGTTAAATAAGTTTTTGTAAAAACAAATTTTTAACCCCCGACGCAAAAACGACGGGGTGTTATAAGTTTGACGTGTTTGTGTGAGTGTGTGTGTGTGTCTGTCGCCTCGTAGCTCCCGAACAGATGAACCGATTTCGTTTTTTTTTGTTTGTTTGAAAGGTGAATTTGTCGGGAGTGTTCTAAGCTACGTTTGACCAAAATCGGTTCAGCCGTTTCACTGCGTTGAGGGTTTTTTATTTTTTACAAAATTAATTACTGGTTCAATACAAGCTTTTATGAAATTAGTGTTGGTAACCGTGTGCTGATTAAAATGAGCCTAAACACGGCCAGTCTACTATTTATCCATCGAGGAGTTCCGTTGTCCACCTTCCGTCTCCATCATCAGATCAGCTCGCTGTCACCATCATATTGAATGAATTGTCATCGGAACTTGACAGGTATGCCAAATTTCAGCTCAATTGGTTGAGGATAACTGCTTTAAAATTTTGTTGCAAGATTCCACCCGGACAAACATATTCCATATACATTGCAAGTTAACATAAAAGCTTGTAAAATTATCTTTATCAAAACAACCTTTTTTAAAATTAGTGATCGGAACGATGTCCTGATCTAAATGAGCCCAAACACGGCAAATCTGGCCATCACGATCTGATCCCACCATCTCCTTTTCATCATATAACGAGCAGACGCACGACTCGTTACCATCCTTATCTCATTAGTATACCCTCTGATCGTACTAAACGTTTCAGTTCTATCTTTATAATGCAAACTGCTAAGGAGTGGAATACACTACTGTCGTCTGTCTTTCCTGAATACTTTAATCTGGGTCTCTTCAAGGCTAGAGTGAATAGGTACCATCTAGACCTTTGTGCTCCATCTTCGGCCACATCGTCACTTACCAAAAGGTGAGATCGTGGTCAAACAAAGGTTTATGAATGAAAAAAAAGACTTTTATCCATCGATTGCCGTTATCCCCCTTCCGTCTCCATCATCAGATCAGATCGCCGTCTATAATATAATATCGTTTAATAGAGTTGATGAGTCGGTAATTTCCCCCCGGACAAGGAACTTACAGTGACCTCAAAAGGATGCTTAGTAAAAACTACCCATTCAGGCTATCCTTCACGACTCTTTGTCACGAAGGACCACCCTAATTGCTTATTTTCACGAAAACAAAATTGCTTTTAAAACGTAAACGGATGAGGAATGGTCCGCAAAGCAAGGAAAGCATCCTGGGGTACTAGAATGGAGGCGAGTGTTTATAGTTCATAGTTTCTTTATTAATAACTGATATAGTAAATAATAATATACAATAATGTAATAAATTGGTGTGTTTCGTAATTAATTAACACAAACAGAAACCATGATCAATTTAAATTAATAATAGTAAGGTACCTATCTCATAACTTCTAATACGTAAAACCTAATGAAGTAAGCTCGTTTTGTGCAGAGCGATGATTTTATTTGTTTTCTATAATAAGTGTGTGTGTGTGTGCTACAAATAAACTTTATTGTTTGTTCTTCTTTACATAGTAAAGAAAGTAAAACCACCATACCTATTTCTGCCGCAAAGCAGTAGTGGTCGCATTGCTGTGTTCCGGTTTGAAGGGTATGGTTGCCGGTGAAATTACAGGCACATGAGACTTTTCATCTTTATGTCTCAGGGTGGCGGGCGCAGTGCAATGCCACATAGGGCGCGTCCTAGATGGACGTGACCTATGTGATAATGCACTGTTCATAGGCAGAGGTTACCGCTTATCATCAGGTGGGCCATCTGTTGTACCGTCATTCTAAACAGTATAAAAAAAAATAGGTAATCACTCACAAAGCCAGGGAAGAGTTCCATAATGAAACAATTAGTTGACTAGTGTGTTCCATTGAACTCCTGTGAATTAACCAGACAGTCACTTCACTTCTTAGTTTTTGGCCTCTGTGGATAGTACAATAGTATAATTGTGCCAATGTCTATGTAAGCTTGACTCATTAACCTTATTGCAGATAGTTTGGATAATAAGAATATGGTCGTTTATTTAAAAGAGAATCTACCAGAATTGTCTCAAATAGAATAGCGAAGACGTCACGAAGACGGTTCATCATGTTTGGGTTTACAAGATGTAAACAGCAATACTGGCAGACTTCGTTATACTCGTATATAATATATATATATATATAAACGCAGATCCTATAGACGCAACCGGATAAGAAAGGCGTATAGTTTAAGCTAAGCAGTGGGTTATTTATAAAGCAATGATAAGGATGGTGTCTCTAGTAGCAGCCTGAAAGTGGTCCGGTATTTCAATGCTCTGTGGCGTTACGTAATAGCCTCAACGTGAGAGGGTGAATTCACATAAATTTTAAATTACCCTGCGATATAGAAAGCTAATTAATTTTAAAATTGCAATCGTATGAGAATAATTCTCTGTATTAAAACATTCGAGAAGCTGTTCCCGAGTTAATTAATGAGCTATTATTTTTGATGGCAATGTACTCGAGAGTCGGGAATGAAGTTAATTTTGGTTTCTATATTAATTCTGCTGGAGCAATTCAATAGGTCAATAAATGCCTAGGTAGCAGTACTCCAGTAGAGCTAAAGGCCTCACACAAATTAGTATCTCATAAATATCATCAGTTTAGCTAAGATAGATACCCCTCCCCTAAAAAAATTTTAGAGTGTTTTTATTTTGTTTAGGGGGATCGTAGCTAAATTGTTGATATTTATTAGCGGGTTATATATATATATATATATACTTATATTTATCACATTTATTCTAAATCTAAGCAGACAAAATAAATGTACATAAATTTATCTGTACCTGACTGAACCTCCCTTCGCTTTCGCATATTCAGGTACCTAAATATAGAAAGTTGGGGATGATAGTTTCTAAATATACGAAGACGAAAGTGGAGAAATCGTTCGTTGCAAATAGATTCATGAATGAACCTCTACGCTTTCGAAGTCACGTAAAAATAGAGCAGTGAAATAGAAGGTATAGGCTGTTTTTATACATTTACATACATAAATAAACACACGCCTTTTTCCTCGAAGGGGTAGGCAGGGCCTCGATGGGCCTCTTTTCACAGTGGGTTGCACCATCGTGGAATATAGACGTAACGAGTGGTGAGCTCATCGCCGCCATTGCTTCCCACGACTGACTCGGTTAACCAAATTAACTATATTCTAAGATGGTGCAACCCACTGTGAAAAGTGGCCCATATGTATGTATGTATGTACGAAACATTTTTGTTGTAAAAATTATCCATCCTATTAACAACTCCCGTGCATAATTAAGCTTATCACACAACTTTTCTTATCTAATCTATTGTCTTCAAGTTCATGAATATCGTTGATTTCCCAAAAAATATTCCGACTTCATAATTCCCTCTTGCCGAAACTCCCAACTCCAGGATTTAATGGATGTCGGGAAAACTTCCCCGCTTTTATCATTAATTTGCCTTTTATAATACGATTTTGGATATTTCGCTTTCATGAGATCTGTTTATATTTTGGAGATAATGATGTAATGTTTACAAAGTTTTTAATCATAAACTGATGGCCTGATTTCAAAGGACTTCAAACGTTATGTTGAGTTGGCTTCCGTCAGCGTTATCCACGTCATTATGGGTAAAAGATAGAGAACTTAAAATTCGACTAAAACGGGATTGGAAGGAACACATTGCTCAATCCAAGCTGAAATTTATCTGCATATGCCCATACATAAAACACACGCTCGTATTCAAGAGGGGTAGGCAGAGAGACATCGGGTTTCCACTTTGCGTAATCTTTATGCCCATGGAAATCGATCTCTGCCTACCCCTCCGGGAAACAAGCATGAGTTTATGTAATGTATATGTTGCCGTGATGTGTCCGGCCTAAGAATCCCCTCGTCCTCCCGTGGATGTCGTAAAAGCCGACTAAGGGATTACCCTGACTTGATGATAAGATTAGTTGGTATAAGATTTGTCCAGGCTGCTATGTGTTATTACTGAAAAAAAAAACGTTAGCTGAGTCAGTCGTGGGAAGCAATGGCGGCGATGAGCTCACCACTTGTCACGTCTATATTCCACGATGGTGCAACCCACTGTAAAAAGAGGCCCATCGAGGCTCTACCTACCACCCTTCGGGGAATAAGGCGTGTGTCTATGTATGTATGTATGCATGGAGATTATGGCAAATTCCCCCAATGCACTCTATAGGCAAGGCCTCGTCCAACAGTGGACGTTAGAAGGCTGGTTGTTTAAGATATTTCTGGTTTAAGAAATTTATTCTCACAAAGAATTTAAAATTCACTGTACATGAGAATTACTTATGATTAACTAAATTTAATGCGCGTATACGAGCGTGCTATAGGTGCATATACCTACAAAGAAAAACATTTTAAAATAAACTTAGGTCTCCATGAAAAATGCAAAACAAATAACTAAAATATTCATAATCACAGATGCTTTCATTTAATAGATAGCGGGTAGATTTGAAAAAAAAAAAAACACTGAATGTATGAGCGACAAGACCAAGCCCACTGCACTGTTGACAAGTTTTAAAACTACGCAGATCGGCGATAACTAGATATGGCAAGCGTTTTTATTTTTCCTCAGTCGTTTATGCGAGATCACCGTAATTGTTGACGATTTGATATGTAGTTGTTTTATCGTTCCGAGAACAAGTATTTAAGCTGTGTAGTTTTTTGCAGGAGCAGTGACCATTCGAGGTACACCTTTAAAGTACTTTATCTGGAGATTATTCTCTCCGCCTAGTGTCCGGTGATTAAGTTCATCTTTTAGCTTCTTAAATCTTGTTTGCTGGTAGGGTGTCTGGTCACCAAAGATCTTTATGGTAGTGCTTTTTAGCTTGTTTTTGTTTTTGAGAATTTGTTTGGTTGTTTCTTCAGACTCAAACCTGACCTTAATAGCACGGCTGCCATCAGATTTATATTTACCAATTCCAGCAATTCGGGGTACATATATGTAAAATTACACGTTTTTCTTGATTCAGTTTCATTAAATTCATCGCTCATGCTTGTCAACTAAGGGTACTGTTAAAGACAAGAAAATATACATTAAAAATCTTTAGCCCGTCCATAACAGTTATTAGATCACATTACGAGCCACAATAATAGGCTTCAGACCCCAAAAACCCTCAGCCATATCGTGTGTGCACACATCAAAGGCTTGAACTAACGAGACAAGTCCTCGCCCCAATTATATTCATAGATGAGCGATCACCGATAGCTGAAGACATTTTCATGCCATCACGAACTTTGGCCACAGAGAACTTCCGCACAGAACACTTGGTTAACTCTATGGCACGCTTATGGAACATACAACCTTCAGTAGAATTATTTTTTGGGTATTTTCTATGTATAATAAAATATATCTATCTATGTAATGTATTGTATTAAGTATATCAGTTATCTAGTACCCATAACACAAGCTCTGCTTAGCTTGGGGCTAGATAATGTTGTGTGAACTGTCCAGCATTATTTATTTATTCTATATATTTTATAACAATAACATAAATAACAAGCTTTTATGATTCGATTTCTTGATATAAAATCTTGATTTCTTGACTGTGATGTGTCCGGCCTAAGAATATACCCCGCCGTCTCCTCTTGTGGATGTCGTAAAAGCCGACTAAGGGATAACCCGGACTTGTTGATAAGATTCGTTGGCATAAGATTTGTCCTGGGCCAGCTTATTACGGAATGTGTTATTACTGGAAGAAAGCGTTAGCCGAATCAGTCGTGGGAAGCAATGGCGGCGATGAGCTCACCACTTGCCACGTCTATATTCCACGATGCTGCAACGCACTCTGAAAAGAGGCCTATTGAGGTTCTGCCTACCCCTTCGGGGAAAAAGGCGTGTGTCTATGTATGTATGTGCGTGTGTGTATGTATGTATGTACGTATGTTATGATTAAGATTTACGTTTTCTACATTTCGTCTCAATCATCAATATCATTGGAACTTGACGGGTATGCAAAAGTCTATTGGACTAAAATTGTCTCACAAAACTTTTAACAACACGAACATACAAGGCAAGTTAAATAAAACAAAATTTGGACCACCTTATAAGGCAAATGTATGGATCTTAACTTAACACCCAACAGCTGTGTCGTGGGCTTCAGAAACTACTAGTGCATTACCATAACACCCAGACCCGAAACAAATATTTGCAGATCATACAAACATTTGTCCCGCAGCGGGAATCGAACCCGCAACCTTTCGCATCTCAGCCGGCTACCCGCCCGACGCGCTACAGAGGTCGCCGGATTTTTCTACCAACAACGCGCGATGGTCACAATTTAAGGTTTATCAAGGCAGTGTACCCAAAAAAATAACCATAGAAGAGAAGAATACTGACATAGAACATCCATAGACACATGAGAAGAATAATATTGAGATTCGTGTTTTTAATGTAACTAAACTAATTTAAAGTAAGAGCACCCTAAGCCCAGACGCAACCGCGCGCCAAGCGCAAAAATTGCCGAATCAAAGAACCCGAACGCCTCAACTCCATCGGAACATTGCGCCACACACGCACGATTCTAGCCGAACGGCGGAAAAATCTAACGAGAATGCACAGCGTCACCGACAAGCGCACTCGCCATACAGCCCAACACGTCCGGTTCAAGCGTATGATTTTGATTCCATGACGAACTGTAGCGAGTGACTGAGGGCCCTACAAACAGAACAAACGCAGTCAACCGCCGTGCAAGGCTCGCTCGGTCAGGTGGCCACACGGCGAACCGAATCGAAACCTTGCATGTGCATGTGCGGCCAGGCTAAAGCTGTTTTTAACCCCAGACTAAAACGAGGGCTGTTATAAGTTTGAGGAAAGGGCGCTTTAATATCAATGCGTTTTTTTTATTAAAGATTGTTTGATGGAAATTGGTTCAGCTGTTTCCATGATAATCCAGTTTCTTTTATGGAACACTGGTAATAGTCAGGTGTATTTAATTGTTATTAAAATTAACTTTTTACATAAGAGCTAACTTGGAGTGACACAGCCGGATCACGACCTTCAGCTAATGACGAGTATGAGAACTCTTCAAGGGCTGTCGAGCAAGGATCAAGGGATCGGGTATATGGGTTGAACTCAACAAGTGCGTAATTTGTGACTTTTTGAAATGATTAGGGGGTTCATTTGCAGTACAAAGGGTTTTACGGCCTTGCTAAAGGGGTATTATGCTCATATTATGGTTGTAAGTGAAACCCTCACTTTCATCTTTCTAATTCGGGTCCTTTTGTAGCGGCTATTAACTTAGCCGGACTTGCTTGTAAGATTCGTTGGTATAACATTTTTCCTGGCTGCTAGCTTATTTAAGTTTTTTTTTATACTACTTGAGTGACTGAACAAGCAGATGGCTCACCTGATTTTAACCAGTAACCTCTGCCTGTGAACAGTGCATCACCTCATAGGTCACGTCCACTTAGGACGCACCCTATGTGGCATTGCACTGCGCCCGCCACCCTGAGACAAATATGAAAAGTCTCATGTGCCTGTAATTTCACCGGCACCATTACCCTTCAAACTGGAACACAGCAATGCAACCACTATTACTTTGCGGCAGAAATAGGTATGGTGGTAGTACTTCCCCGGACGAACTCTTTCACAAAAAAGCTCTACTACTACTAATTAATGTGTTATTACTGGATGAAAGCGTTAGCAGAGTCAATCGTGGGAAGCAATGGCAGCGATGAGCTCACCACTTATCACGTCTATTTCCCACGATGGTCCAACCCACAGTGAAAAGAGGCCCAATTGAGGCTCTGCCTACCCTTTCGGGGAAATAGGCGTGTAAGTATTAACTTAGTTGATACGCGAGGCGCTCTGAATCCTTTCATCACTGGTCACTGGGCGCTTTTCAGGGCCATCATCCTCAGTCTAGTCTCTGATCTAACGCAGGGTGACCAGGAAAGAACCGGTTACAGGAAGTCGTAGTATAGCTGTTCAGATGAAAAACATTGAACGTTCATCCAACCCACTATGGAATATGCATAATAAAATAACGAAATTTTACTGTTACGCTATTACTTTGGTGTCACTTTATCCAAAATGAACAGACTCTGAAGAACCCGCAACATATAATATCTACTTGTCAGCTTCAAACTGCGACCAAAATTTTCGTCGAAGGCTTCAAAGAGCTTCTCGTCGTGTTCTTTCTTACTTAGCAGAATACTGATTACAAAAACTACAAACTTTCGATGCAAATTTTTTAGGCAAACATTTCAAATGGTTGGCTGCACTTTTCTACCCAGATTTACTTATCTTTTAAAAAAAAGGTCTTAATAAAACGCTGAAAGTATAGCCGACGAAACCATTCGGTATGAACCAAAAATGCCTTTGTCCACAATATTGGACCTGTCCGGGACTAAACGGGAAATTATGCTTAGTCCCGCTCGCTTCGCTCCACTCTATTTCGACGAATGAATGAATATTTATCTGATGTATCTTTTCTCAATGATTTATTTGAATAACTAAAGTACACGATTGGAAAATTTACATTGCGCTTGGAGTTTTTGTCTAAGACGTGATTCTTTTACATTTTTGTCTGAGTTTGTTCTTGAATTAATGACAAATCTGTTTTTTTTGGTCACCAAAATAACAATACAATTTTCTTCTATGCTTCGTTTCCGAGCGGTTCTTTTCCTAGTTACAGCCTGTCCAGAGTCTTAGTCGTAAGTTTTAAGACGGCGCCAACCCCAGGCAGAAACCTTAATAATAAAAAAACGCCACGCACCGCTCGAAAAAGCGTTTTTTTATTGAATATCTCGTTAAATATAGATAATTTTAAAAAACTCCATAGGTGTTTTTAACTCCCCCCGTTTTATTGTATTAATCTTATTTATCCAATTTTTGACCCAATAATCTGCACAGGACTTGTTGATAAGATTCGTTGGAATAAGATTTGTCCTGGATGCTAGCTTATTATATGGAATGTGTTATTACTGGAAGAAAGCGTTAGCCGAGTCAGTCGTGGGAAGCAATGGCGGCGATGAGCTCACCACTCGTCACGTCTATATTCCACGATGAACCACTGTGAACAGAGGTTCATTGAGGCTCTGCCTACCCCTTCGGGGAAAAAGGCGTGTGTCTATGTATGTAATCTGCACCATATTGACAAACAATCGAATCTTGCCAAAAGTTTGTGTTTTTTTTTATCGAGAAAATGTTGTCCTATCGTTTTTCTGTGTGGGTGATCCCTCGGTATTATAATGTAGTATCCATGCATATTTTTTATTTGAATATTGAACTTGGTTTAGTCAGTTATAAAAGTTTAGTAAGTTCATAAATGTCAGTGCCAAAACAGTCACGGAGTGATTTCAAATCGAGTGGAAAGAGGCACTCGTATTGATATCATAGTATGACAATTTTAGTCAGCGGTGATTTCCAAAAATACGAACTTTTGTAAATCGGTGACTAATAGTCACTTTCAAAAATCGGTCCCCAGGTAGAGTCTGGCAAAGGTTAGCTATATATGGGTAGTAGAGAATGCTATGTAGCATTAAGTTCGCATATTACAGTTGTGCGATCAATATTTTATAACAAACTTTTATTTAACTTGCAATTTATGTCCGGGTGGAATCTTGCAACTGAATTTTAAAGCAGTTATCCTCAACCGATTGAGCTGAAATTTGGCATACCTGTGAAGTTCCGATGACAATACAATATGATGGTGACAGCGAGCTGATCTGATGACGGAAGGTGGACAACGGAACTCCTCGATGGATAATAGTAGACTGGCCGTGTTTAGGCTCATTTTGATCAGCACACGGTTACGATCAGAAATTGTATAAAAGCTTGTATTGAAAAATATATAATTCACAAAAAACTTATTAATTATTTTATTCATTCCCGTTGTCCAAGGAAGCCAACGTGGACACCGGGAATGTTTTTTAATTATTTTACTATATTCCCGTTGTCCACGTTAACGTGGACAAGCTCAACGTAGGCAATAAATTATCGAATCAAATTTCATGATATTTGGTACACATGATTAGTTCACTAATATCTAGACCCCTGGTGCGTTAGTTTCTTATAAAATTACAATTGGTTAATTTGTTTCAATCATAATCCTTTGTTCTAAAATCTTATTCCATATTCCATCCCCACTCGGTGTGTTTATTTAGGCCTGGTTTGAGCCCTTTACGTATTCTTTTGTAGATCAATAACGGCCATGTTTGTTTTATTTTATAGTGCGGAGAGGTTTCCAAATATAGTTGAAAGCGGGATATTATTGAAGTTGTATTATTCATATAATACCATACAAAGTTGTAGGTATAATGGATCTATCAGTACAATGGATCAAAGCCAAGAGATCTATTAGTAACTACTCACATTGTTACCCGTTAGTAATCTACGTTATGTGAGATAAAGAGATTTTAGTTAATGTGGTTGCTTTCGTTTGTGGCGCGAAGTTCAAATTTTTTCGTGTTTTTTGCTCATCAGACCTCATCAACACTCATTCTGAGAGCGAAAACTAATTTAATTATATAATCTAACACACAAGTTTTTATTTATAGTATCACATAAATATCATTAATTTAGCTACGATTGTGCTTTATTGGTTGTTACAGTGTTTTTTTGTTTCAGGCACATTCATAGCCAAACTAATGGTATTTATGTGATACTATAAATTAAAACTTGTAGGTCATATAATTACAGGCAAATCAGTTTTCGATATCTGAAGAAGTTTTAATGAGCTGTGGAGCAAAAAACACAAAAAAAAAAGAATTTCGCGCCGCTAGCGAAAGGAACCACCTTAAGGCGCGATAGGTTCTCAAATGTCTCTAGAATTTTAAAGTTTTTGATAAGAATTTTCATAGTTTTCTATAAAGAAAAAAATATATGATATTCTTGAGCTTTTTATCTAGTGAAATCAATAATTCAATACAATATTTAAATTAGTTCACTGGATAAAAAAAAATAACAAAGATACCTCCTTTTTAAAATTTAAATGCTATTTTTCACTCACTTCTCTCACGTTTTAATTTTTGAAACATTTGGTTAAATGTTAGTTATTATTTGAGTTAGTGAATTCATCAATAAAATTAAACAAAACTTTGAACGATATTTTTATATAATGTTTTTATAGATAAAAACACGGTATCAGAGCGTGCGCTCGCCTTCTTCGCCTCATACAAAAATGTTCGTTGAACCTATAGCGCCTTTAAGAGATAATAAGAGGGCGCATTTAGCTAAATTCCATATAGTAGATTTGATAAGCACCTTTTCTGGTGGCTATCATAGGTACAATGAAACTAGTGAGGATAGGTATTAGATTCTGTTTACTGCACTAAACCTAGGTCTAGACAGGGACCTATTTGACCCCACATAACACATATTGATGCCTTCCTACCTACCTACTACTACCAGTATTTCTTTTAGTTTTTATTTGTTTTTAGTGAAATTACAGGCATGAGATTTTTCATCTTTATATCTCAGTGTGGCGGGCGCAGTGCAATGCCACATAGGGCGCGTCCTAGGTGGATGTGACCTATGAGATAATACACTGTTCAGAGACAGATGGTACCGCTTAACATCAGGTGGGCTATCTGCTTGACCCGTCATTACAAGTAGTATACAAAAAAAAACTGTATACCAGTTGTGCTTAGTACGATATTTTTGTTTTCATGTGCTGTGTGTGTTGTGTCTGTCTGTCATCAAAGAAATCCTACACAATTTTCGTTTCAATAGCGTTTTACAAATTTTCAACAACACAACGGGCTTCAATCCAGATTGAAGCCGGACGGACGCATAGCACCGATGCGCCAATTGGATTTCGCACTGAATGGACAGTGAAAAAACAGCAATAGACATCGAACACACAAAACAGGCAAAGAGAAGCGACGGACATCCATCGAACGAACAAAAAAGAAACGACAGGCGTCTATCAAACGCTCGTACATTGGTGTAAGGAATTCAACTATAAAATAAAATAATAGGGCATTTGTAAATTAATTAATTAATTCAAATAAGGGGCAATAGCTATTATGACAGTAACAAACAACCACAATTATTGAAAAATCTTAAATTGTTAATGAATTTTCTCATACTTGTTACTTTTGACACTTTTGGTATTGGGTTCACCGGGGGCTACCCGTGCGAAGCCGGGGCTTTTTTGGTGGATTCTTCTCCGCTCCGCTCCGAATAGCAGAATAAGTAATAAAATATCGGGGGGGGGGGGGGGGGGAGGGGGGTTCACCGGGGGCTACCCGTGCGAAGCCGGGGCAAGTCGCTAGTTTTTAATAAAATAAATAAAAAATACGACTATCCGCCATGTTATAGGTACGAAACGTCAATCAAAGCTCAGTCCATGCCGTGACGTCATCGTCATGCCTTCTAGCTCAAGAAAGTACAAATTTTAACTAAAACTACTGCCACGGATTTAATAATAGGTATAACACCGGTAACGCTGGCATAGATTAAATAAATTGGGAAATGTTCCCTTTGTGTCAAAAATACGTCCAATATTTCGATACAACGATACAATATCCATGGGAATCGAGACCTATCTCGCAAAATAAAAAACATGACGTTAAACTATGGGTGAAAATTGGTCCTTTAAAGTCCTTTGTTACACGATGCGCAGTTTTTAAAGCGTAGCATGAAACTACAAAGACCTTTGTAGATACAGGAATATTAAAACAATGTTCCGTAGAAAAGCACACCATTACTCGCATGACTACGTAACCTATACGTTGTTTTTCAGGTCTTTTCAGCGTTTTCTTGCCAAGATCTTTTCTACAGCCGTAAGCTTTTGTTTTAAAACAATAGCCACTCATTAGGTGTAATGAAAAAAAAACTGTTCCATTTTCAAATACATAAAGACTTGACTACACTGACATGACACAGATCCTGACATGTGTTACTTATCTTGAGCTTGAGTGCGCCCGCATGGCTATGGGCCCAGATTATAATAGTTGGAACTGTATGAGCCCTTATCTGTGTAACGCCATCTGGTGCCGTCAATGGGGACTATTGTGCGTCCTTTTACTAGTCAGTTGAATGACTGAATGTGGGTAGTTTGTTAGACTTCAATGTAAAAGAGTTTACTTTTGAAATGTAGCGCGTGGTCTTCAAGTCGCCGTTGTCTTTCTGTATTTGTTTTTTTCTTGGTCACGGTATTATGGTGGCCCTGAAAAGTGTGTGAACTTTGATAATTAAGGTGGTCGCTTTTCCATACTAATGTATTTTGAGTATTTGTTGTTATAGCGGCAACAGAAATACATCATCTGTGAAAATTTCAACTGTCTAACTATCACGGTTCATGGGATACAGCCTGGTGACAGACAGACGGACAGCGAAGTCTTAGTAATAGGGTCCCGTTTTACCATTTAGGTACGGAACCCTAAAAAAGGGTCTCAACATGCGCGTGTTACCCGGCCTCAATGAACTCAATTGCATCGTTCCAGTGCGAACAGGTTTCAACAGTATGAAAAGGCGTCACTAATAGACATTACAATATAGAGATGATCCCTTTCGATATTCACATGCTATATTTTATCTGTTTATTTAGGATATACTCGTACTATATAAAAGGTCATTATGATCTTAGGTGAGGGGTTACATTGATTATAGAGGTCATAATGATCTTAGGTTAGGGTCAGAGACTGGTTAATTTTGTCTCATCATAATCAGCTGCCTTTAGCCGTCAATATTAGACGAGGTTTTCCTCATAGAATGAGATGGTGATTTGCCATAATCAATCCGAGGAAAGCAACCTTTTTTCACCGCACCGCTCGCCATCGGCAGCGGATTCATCCGCACACCTTAGAGCCAGGGTGGGCCCGGACTGTGCGGTTTCAGAGAAACTTCCTCCCGCGAACACTCAGGTTGTGGAATGATCTCCCTGCTGAGGTTTTCCCTAATGACTACAGTATGGGGTTCTTCAAAAGGAGTTTTTGGAATTTTTTAAAGGGTCTGCAACGCGCGTGTTTTGCCTCTGGTATTGAAGGCGTCCATAGACTGCGGTAACCGCTTACCAACAGGTGGGCCGTAAGCTTGTTTGCTACCTTGGTAGTATAAAAAAAAACACTAAGCTTGGCAGGCTGATCGGTGCGCAGTATTACACCAGGGGATGGGCAGCAGCATTCCTCTGGTTCTTAACACCAATACTGCTATCACCAATCAAATGTCAAGCGAGGTGATCAGGCAAATGGCCCCATCTCATTCTATGGTGGGGAAGCCTCGTCGAGAGTCTCGAGTGAAGCAACTAAGCGCTTGGAGTACACGGATTTAGACCGAAAAGCGCCCCCTAGTAGAGACCTAGAGAACCTCGATTTTCATTCCGTGTAGTGTACACCGGTACACCACACGCCCATAATAGTTGCTTTTATATTTCCGTACCCAAAGGGTAAAACGGGACCCTATTACTAAGACTCCACTGTCTATATTTATATCACAAAAATAAATGATATCACAAGGATCATTTTATGCGGATTTATGTAACGGCTCAGATACCTAGTTAGTAGTAGAGCTTTTTGGTGAAAGAGTTCGTCCGGGGGAGTACTACCAATATACCTAATCCTGCCGCAAACCAGTAGTGCTCTCATTGCTGTGTTCCGGTTTAAAGGGTATGGGTGCCGGCGAAATTACAGGCACATAAGACTTTCATCTTTATGTCTATGGGTGGCGGGCGCAGTGCAGTGCCACATAGGGCGTGTCCTATGTGGATGTGACCTATGAGGTAATGCACTGTTCATAGGCAGAGGGTATCGCTTAACATCAGGTGCGCCGTCGGCTTGATACGTCATTCTAAGTAGTTAAAAAAAAAAGGTGTAAATGTAATACCTTATTAAGCTTTTAGAGACTAATATACACCACGCGGTGTTTTTCCATTACGGCTTACCAAAACTATCAATCTAAAGTACCACGATACTAAAAGCATTGACTAATGACAAGATAGCGAGTGTTCACACGTTTCAAAGTGTTCACGTAAAAGCTTCCAAGAATGTTCAGTTTTCAATGAAGGTGTAAACACAACATAGTTATTGATGTTCGTGGCATCATTTAATTAGGCCCTGTCTGAAAACCAGCGCTGCACTAAACTTAGGTCTGGTGCAGTATATTCTGAGACATCTCATGGGACCTGTTTGACCCCACACAACACACACAACCTATCAACTTACCAAAATTTATAAAAGTTTTTAAATCTTTTTATTTTTCTAAGATCTTGCAGTACCTACCTGATTAGTAGATTTTTGTTTTTGTTTTCTTGTTTTATGTGTGTGTTGTGTCGTAGGAAAAATAAATAAATTTTCTATCTTTCTTTTTCTTTTTTTGTTTTATAGTTAAAAAAAGCATGTTACATCATTTATTTTTACATTATTATATCCTAACTATAGTATATAGGTATGCCTTGGTATGTCCGGCCTATGAATAGACCCCCCCGTCTCCTCCTGTGGATGTCGTAAAAGCCGGCTAACTTTACGATGTCGATTTCATTCGGCAATTACTTTTTTACACAGAAATATCATTAATAAATATCTACTGGATTAGTGCCTGAAACAGTACACCAGCTTTCTCCAAGAAGCTGTGTCTAAAGACAAAATAATGTACATCAATTTCAGAAGTTTTAATTATAGCCCATTATACATTCAGGACGATTGTGATAAAGCCGTTAAAGGGTCTATATTGCGCGAAATTAATTCAAAAAATGTGATTTTGTAGGTAGACCAAATATGCAGAAAACTTTATGAAATTCAACGAAAGAAGAAGATAGTCATAAACATTCCGCCACCAACATTTTTCTGTGTAGCCATCTTTTTTATTTTTTATTTCTAGGTTTTATTTATTATTTCAGTGAAATTGTTACCTAAGTTAACATTAGCCCTAACATTAAGTGTTATTTAGATATTGTTACTGTCGTTCGCCACTTCGACGCGAATACGGGCTTAAGGTGGTTGCTTTTTCATACAAACGTATTTGCACAAATATGGGCGAACAGAGTAAAATTTTACACTGAAATGACTGTTGATGTCTTTTATATTGGTCATTATTTGCGGCAAATCATATTTGGTTGAAGAAAACTTGGTTGTTATTTTCGCTATTAGTCCACTGTTTTTTTCAACCAAATATGATTTGCCGCAAATAATGACCAATATAAAAGCCAACTTCAAGTGTCATTTCAGTGTAAAATTTTACTCTGTTCGCCCATATTTGTGCAAATACGTTTGTATGAAAAAGCAACCACCTTAAACCTACGCAACTTATTTTGGTCGAAGTACACAACGATTGAAAAGTTTACCGTTTGAATAATCACATTTATAAATCATAAAAAACAGTAGGTATTTTGGAAAGTTAATAAAAGTATTGGCATCGCCTTATTTTAAAACATAAGTAAAGGACATATAACTCAATTTCAAACGACCAAGAACATAGGGGTCCAAGTACTTATGCCAAGTACTGCATATGTGATGATAGGGGCGCCCTCTCTAGAACAATACCTTTTATACAAACTACTAAATTAGAATGGTCCTTATCTCGGTGGGTGATGTTTGAAACTCGTTCGATTGAACAACAAAGGAAGAGTTGAACAAAGAAAATCAACAGATGGCACTGTTGATAAAGAGAGATTCAAGTGCCTGTGAACGGGTAGATTAAATTTTAGCTAACTCACTCACTACATTAAAAAGTTTTATGTAAATGTTTTTGTTTTAATCGACATATTGGTTAGGTTATGTTAGCTTCACAAAATATTATGATAACTTAGTTTTTTTTTAGTTTTTGTCTTTGAATGATGGGTTTTCACGGATGTCTCGAAACAAGAATTCAGTATTGAAAATAGATGGCGCTGCTAAACTGTCAGAAGAAAGTTTAAGTTTGTGAATTTGAATAACAACAACAACAAACCAGCTCAGAATTTGTGACAGTGGATTTTGAGTCAGCGCCCTCTATCGAGCCAGTTCAAACTACTTTTTACTTTTTAATCTAAAATGAAAAGCCCTCATTCTAACACAAAGCCAACCATTCGTTTAGAATCGAGAGTGGAACCGATTTAAATACTTTGAATTAAAATCGATTTCCAAATGGGAGCATTTATCTCCTAGTTACGGCTCTGTACGTGGCTACAGGAATTATATAGTAGTAGAGGTATAGTTGAATTATGTAGTAGTAGAGGTATAGTTAAGTCATAAAAAAACAACCTTATTAGTGCGTTCATGTTACTCTCTTTCAGTCTAATAGCATTTTTTATTTATCCTATCCTCTCAAGGCGTCTTAAAATCAGACTTACTATCGTTGGCATCCAAAAACAAAATAACCAAGATACGTATAAAAGAACCGAGTTAGGTATAAAAAGGTCCAGGTTTATGTGAATGCCCACATTAATAATTCATTGGTAATCCCCCAACTGTGGTGGGATCTCAAACGTATTTTACGACACAATCGACCATGTTTTATATACAACTATGTACAGGGCCGTATTAAGGACGCCGAGGGACACTACATTTTATTAAGGATAGTGTAAAATAAAACGAAGCATTTTTATTTTTTGTTCATTCTGATTCTGCCGGTCCCAGATAGGCCTATTTAGCCACGAACGCAAATGCCTAACTGACTGATGATGATGATTCTTATAAAATGTAGTAATTGAGTGTAATTTATAATTTACTAAACTTATCTAATTATATGCTTTGATTATATATTGGCACCAGACATTTTTTTTTAATTCTCTAAGAATTAGATGTGAGACTTAATCAATCAAAGTCAATATTAACTTGAATATCAAGATATGAATAATAATAACGAAGTTTACGAAGTAGAAACTGCTCCTCGTTTGTATTCAAACAGAAAATAAAAATAAAACTGAACTAAAAACATGTGAATTTATTCGTCTGTACCTCTAAATTGGCTCAACCAATTTTTATTATGTTTTTATTAGTATTCATCCCTAAAAGTGCTTAACCGATTTGGATGCAATTTTTTGTAAACCTCAAAGAATGTTCTTAAATATATATAACAGTCGCATAATGTGCAGGAAACCAAATTGTTTCACGAAAAAAATCAAAATCGTCGATGTCAAAAGTCAAAGTCAGCGATACAAAGTTACGCTCTAAACACAAACCCAGACTGACCTGTCAGTCAGCCGGGAAACAGTTATCGCGAAGTTAGCCTTAGCTGCTCTGAATTTCTTATTCAATTTATGTCCACTTCTTGGACGCAAAATTGTATAAAACTCCTGTTTTTCACATACAAATTACAATATTAGAGGTTACAAGGCTCAAGGTGTATTAAGGCCCCCGAGGGGGGCACTAAACCATGACGACAAGGGGGTAAAGAGATTAGGGATGATGGCGCGAGAGATAAAGCAATAAAATATTTTGGAAGCAAATTTTAAACAGGGCGCACGTCAAAACAAATATCATTCTCGTACTTAATTATCGTAATGCGGGCACCCGGGTATGAAAGTTAATGAGGTTCTTCAAGATAAAATATGACAATATAGATGTAGACAGAGTATATGACAAAAACAGACGTAAAAAAACGCGGAAGCACGATTGGTCTGATTCAGAGGTCTGGTTGGGTGGCTACTGGGTTCCCGTAAGCCTAGTGCAATGATTCGACGCCTCTTAGCCTGTTCTCTGTTTTTAACTTTGTTTGTCCACGTTAACGTGGATAACGGGAATATTGCTCAGATTTTTGATGCATCCCTTTTAGTATTCTTCTGTTTTGGACGCGCCATGGCTATTAGCGAAACTTATACGACTCATAGTCTCCAAAACCCACAAAGATTTTTAAATTTATTATTTTAATAGATTCATTATTTAACGCACTTCACAACGATACCTCATTTATAACTGTAGCACAATATTTAACAAAGTTATCTGCGTTTGAATTTTTTTTCACCCATGATTAGACAAGGTATAGTCCGTACTTTTTTGGTCCGGAAAGCTACGTACTCAAACTCATACCTGAAAAAAAATAGGTGGACAATGGACAAGTTCTTATTATAATGGTTTGAGGATCGAATTCCAGAAGATAAATATGAGGTAAGTTCTGGAAAACGGGCCTCACCAGAAAAGTTTATGGTAATAAACCAAGTAAAGTGAATTACTTTGGGCTGATTCTCGGAAAAAGCTCTTGCGCGAGATGACGTTTAATCTCGGATAAAAATCATAACTGTATGGGCATCACACGAGATGTGATTATATCTTCGGACTAGATTTATTAGTGAATACGTGCCCAGGTACCAAACCAGCCAAAAAGCCAAAAAGGTGCCAAAAAGCCAGGTACCAAGGTGGCTCTAACGGAAGACCAGCGCAGATTGTTTACAACCTGCATATACTGAGTTAGGTGCTTTTTGCACCGACATTTTAATAACTGATTCTATTTTGTTTGTACCTGATGTATTGTTTTTTGAATGTTGTTGCAAATAAATATATATTCTATACAAACTTGGTAATATGTGTCTCAAAAGCAAAATGTCCATTTCGCAAAATGTCTACCATGCTCAAAACTTCTGTTCTCAATATGTCCACTCCCCAAATTATCTCTTTCGCATAACGTCTCTTTAAATATGTAATTACGTTCGAGTCTAAAACAGACTTCTAAGTTATTTTAGTAAAATAAAAGTCCTTGCCTACCCTTGTTCCAGCTCTGACTGACACAGTGCCCTTAACTGGAATTTAAGTCACCTCCCAACAGTAGATAAAACGGACTTTTTGCGGTGCGTCTAACTTTTTTCGTCTTGTATAAAATTCGTTGTAGAATTGCGTAAGGTTTTAGAAATACTCTAAGAGGAATATTCGGCATTATCTATATACATCCAAAATTAGAATCATACAAGTATTAACAATAAAACAACGGTTAAGTGCGAGTCGAAATCCCATGGACAGAGTTCCGTAGGTACAAGTAGGCTACCACAGCCGTTACATTCGGTACACGAGCCGGGCATAAGCGGGCGCGAGGCTTTTTCTAGTCCCTCAAGCGAAGAATTAAGCAAGACATGTATACGCATTTCCTCTTCAGGAATATTTTTCCGTTTCCCGTGGACATTTAAAGAACGCGCTTTTGCTTTCCTATTAACTATGACTGAAGCCTTATATTCTGTTTTTTTTATGAAAATTAGGCTCAGTAAGCCTTTTTTTATTTTCTAGTTTGTCCCCAAAGTTAATCTGCAAAATCAGAATTCATTCATTTACGCCATACGTCTGTGATTGGGTCATAATTCAATTTTAACTATTTTGTTAATTGGGTTCGGAGGAAATAGGCTGTGTCAGACAGACAGGGATGTGAATACAAAAACATTTATTTACCTATCTATATTTATAAAAGAAAGTCGTGTTAGTTACACTATTTATAACTCCAGAACGGCTGAACTGATTTGGCTGAAAATTGGTGGGGGAGGTAGCTTAGAACCAGGAGACAGACATGCGTTGGAGGGCGAGGAGGGGGGGGTTGTTTTTCATCCTGAAACTACCCGTGCGAAGCCCGTGCGAGTCGCTAGTTATCTATATATTTCATATGTACATGTTAAGTTTTTAACTTAGATACTACCGATTCCCGCACTAAGGCACGCATATATCGCGGGAGGCTAGTTACCGTAAAATACGATTTATATCTGGATATAATGGCTTCTTTGGTGCTGTTTGAGGCACGGAACCCTAATATGGTAGGTAAGCTAAAAAAGCTTGTAAAGTTGTAAGTAAATACCAGTTATCTGGTTTAGTCTTGATAATAAAACTAAAGATACCGAGTTCAAGCACGTATCAACTTTGGAAGGAACTCATAACGATGTTTGTACGACAATCCTAATCTTGCTTTCAAAACATTTACATGCCATAAAAAGTAATCAAGAGTATGTAGTTGTGACTAGTTCACCAATCAGAGGGGAGGGCCTCATGTGTGCGTCAAAGTAAAAATAGCTCCACCACAATTTTACGATTTTGAAGGATGGAGTAATAATGAGCAAGATATTTAGTGATCAAGACTAGATGCTTTAAAAGAGCCATATTTTAACATACCTACGTTGAAGATAGCCATGCGCTTCAGAGTATACAGATTTAATGTAAATCTGTGTTATTTTTAACCGACTTCACAAAAAAGGAAGAGGTTCTCAATTCGTGTGTATTTTTTTTTACAGTATAACTATCAGCTAAAGGGGCTGTTAGCTTATGTTAAAAGGTTCGATTCCCAGACGAAGCAAGTAATTTTTAGAAAATCTTTTAATGCAGTACTGATAAGTTTTAAAAATAAAATAATATCCTATCTACAATATTTAAGGTACTTTCCCTTCATGTCGCATAGTCTTGGGACGCCTGTTTATCGACGCGACCGTCACAGTGAGGGTGTTCATCTATGGCCACGGTTCAGACCGACAGCAAGTGATCCACAGTTAGCTCATTATTACCCTGTAGCTTCAGGGATGGCATTCATTACAGCTCGACACTGGGGGATAAAGTAAACACAACGAGAATTTTTTCATCAAAATTTGACTTACACCATCTGTTTCCTTGGTAATCTCGACTTGGCCAAATATTGGTTCGCGGCGTAGAATATATAATAGTACAAACGTGTAGAAGATTCACTCGCATTTCTTCCAACTGATCGACTGAGTTCGATTTTTGAAGTTATCACAATATAACCACAGATAAGGTAATTCAAAAAATGCTGGCAGGTTCAACACACAACACACAACATTTATCAAACAAAAAAAGGTCCCACAAATGACTCTGCCAACGCGTTCTTCCAGTAACAACAAATATCTTATAAAAACGAATCTTACTAACAGTCCGGGTAATCCCTTATTCGGCTTTTACGACATCCACGGGAGGAGACAGAGGGGTCTATTCTTAGGCCGGACACACCACACCAAAACCCGCTCAAGTTATCTAACAAAACACCAATGACAGTTATTTTGGTGCTACAATATTTCCAGCACCAAAGACTTAGTATTCCATACACTATGAACGCCAAAATAACCTTTGAAAATTCGATCGATGACAAATGAGTTCGATACACTAACGGTTCAAACTTCACTCTAGTCCTTAAAATCTGTTTAATAATCAAGCAACAATGGACCGATAAAACTAGTTACAATCGCCACTCTTTATGCGTTTTGTCTCTCTTTTGGTTCGGACATTGAGCGCTGACCTGAAGTCCATTTACTTCGAGGTCAATGACCAGGGTAATGAAACCCTCGATCACCCAACTCTGAGGTCTCAATATATCGCTCACCGTCTGAAACCATCTAATTATTTATTAAACCACAACCTGAGGTTTTCCCAAGTGACTACAGTATGGGGTTCTTCAAAAGGGGTGTTTGGAAGTTTTTAAAGGGTCGGTAACGCGCGTGAGGAACAAAATTATAGGTATGAGGGATAGAAAAGGACAAGGGATCCAACTCAAGGGATCCATCAGGATACTCGCGTGTGTTGCCTCTGGTATTGCAGGCGTACGCTACGATAGCCGCTTACCAACAGTTGGGCCGTATGCTTGTTTGCCAACATGGTAGAACAGAAAAAAACACCGGTGGAATTTATACCATAACACGCAACAAACACGACTACGCAGTTTTTTAAAGTTTTTTTTACCTATTTTGTTCTGCTTTCTTATACCTCTTATATTTCTTAGATCTTGTTTGAAGTTAGCCATCTATAACTGCGCAATGATTTTTTAGGATTAATTTTTCTATGCGCGTCGTAAGGGCCAACTTCAGGCCGGCCAAGATCCTTCTACAGCATGAATCGTGATATACGGAGGGGTATGCCGCAAAATTCCTAATTTTTGATTTGATTTTTAGCATACTAAAAATACAATATTCAAATTAAAAATATGCGTTTTTTTTATTATCCATGCATATTTTTAATTTGAATATTGTACTTGATATAGTCTGTTAAAAATAAAAATATGCATGGATACTACATTATAATTCCAAGGGATAACTGTACCAAAAACACTATAGGACAATATTTTCTCGATAGAAAAAAAAACAAAGTTAAGTCTATTTTTTTCCTAGATATTATTGCGTAAAAAGTTTGATAAATCAAATAAATACAACAAGGCCCAAGTTTTACTGTAGGGGTTTTGTAAAATTATCTATTTTTTACGAGATATTCAATAAAATCCGATTCTTCGAGCGGTGCGAGTCGTTTTTTTGTTAAACTTAAACCCTGCCACTCTTCGGCCACTACCTCGGCATGTTTCGCTCGGCTCGTGCATGGTATTTTGCTATTCTAACATAACCTAACCAACTGATTTCAATCTCTGCATAAAATAAATTAATTCTAGCAAAGGGTGTGCACGAAAAAAACTTCTCCTTTTTTGTTGCACTGTGGACAATATACATTTTCAATAAGAAGCTGTGGTATCAAACAAGAATAGCAATAAAGTAAAACGGGTTGAACCAAGATAAATTACTATTGGGATGAACATTAGTGGGATGAAACAATAAGCACTCAGTGCAGGCTATCGCCACAATGAATCTAAAATCAGTGCAATAGAGCTGAATTTACATCGCAAGCCGCTTTTGAGTGAAGCAGGCTTTAACGCTGTCTCTCCAAGATGGCCAACTTGATTATTATGCGTAGCTTTTTCTATTACGTTGTTAGCTTAAAATGTATTAGCATTTTCGCTTTTTTGGAAACATTAATTGTAGAAGTTCTTGGAGGTTGTTTGTACTACGGATTGAAATTTTCAGGGATTTAATTCTGAGTAAAAAATCGAATAAAGATTAATTTTTATTTTAGAACAGACGAGTGACGTCACATGAGTAATATTTATTTTGTATTTCGGCCGCAATCGACGGACTTATAAACAATGCATTACCTTAAAACATTCGAAAATGTTCTGTTTAATGTTTTTTTTTTTTTTTTTTTTATTTTATTTACCTCATAGATGACGTCCATCTAAGACGCGCCCTATACGGCATTGCAATACACCCGTCACCATGATACATAAAGATAAATAGTCTATGAGCCTGTAATTTCACCGGTATTATTTATCGAAGCCTGGACCAATACCTTCAAACCGGAAAACAACAGTGCGAGCACTACATCCAATGGAGACAGGATCGAATAGGAACAATATTATAGATATAAGGGATCGAATAGGACAAGGGATCGAACTGAAGGGATCGAACAGGAACTACTCTACTGCTTTGCGGCAGAAATAGGCATGGAGGCGGCGTATGTCCAGTCAAGCAGACTGGACTTCTACAGACTGATGATGATTATGATGATGATTATGATGATACTTTTCATTAGAAACGGGATATTTACCATGATTTTTGAGTTTTAATTGTTCCCGATATTTCGGCACAGTTGCATGCGCCATGATCACGGGAGAACATGATCATGGGTAAATATCCCGTTTCTAGTGAAAAGTATGTACATAACCATAATAGTTTCATAAGTTATATGACGATGATGATGATGACTGAGACCAGTTATTGTAGCTTGTCGCAATCGCCCAGCAATGATTCCCTTTCCGTAACTAGTGGGTATGTAAAGTTTGTTGTTACAACAAAGTTTCCCAACCAACACCTTGTCCTATATCCATCTGTGTACAATAACCACAAATATCTCTCGATACTGAATGATACCATCGACCATCGAACCCACAAAGAGCTTCGGTAGGCAAAGTAAACATGAGGAATAAACAGATGCGTTCACTCACCGGTCTGATTCTGTAACCAATTTTAACTTGGTTACAAAACTATTCCGTAATCGGCGCTGTTTAAATGTATTTGTATTATTAGATAATTTACTTCAGTTTCTAGGAAGCACTAATTTTATATCTTCTTCAAATGCGGCTAGTATATGTATAGATGATTGACCTCACCTTAAAAGTCCGTATAAGGAGCTATGTTAAAAAAAATAAGTCATTGCTTTACATGCTCACTCAGTAACAGTAAAGGTTACAAACTTGATGTTAATACAGTCATTCCTTAAGGATGTATTTCTAAATAAATCATAGACTAGAAACACGATTGGTGAAACTTTTATCGAAAGCTTTATTTTTTTAAATTGGCCCTCCTAAAACCAGTTTTAGGTCCCTCCTTCGACTAGAGAAAATATTAAGCGTAATTTTTTATACTATTCAGTAGGTAATCACATTACTTGGATTAATTAACGATAATTATTTTTATATTTGCTACTTTAGAAGCAATATAAAAATCATTTGTCGCTTACGTCAGTTACTTCCGAGCGGCAGAAATCTATACCTCATCTCTGCCGAGGTTCAAGTGAGTAATAACGCTGTCACTGTCTTGCAGCTGTTGTTTTCTTGATAGACTCCGCCCATTCGATATTTTAACATATCGCCTTAATCTTATTTTATTTGTAAATCCTTAAACTTTCTTCAGACTCTTGTCGCTATCTTTTACGTGTCGTTACCACTATGCTACAGTACTTTCTGGTTCTTCTTGCGTCTCACTGATTCTTTCTTGGTCTTGAGAGCATACAGGGAAGGGCTTTACTTTGCAAACTCGAAGGAAGATGCGACATTAAACAAAAAAGATAAAAATAAGCTAAGATACAGCTCGTTCACCGTAAGATGAGACCTGGCTGGGCCGCGAACCAAGGCAGGTGCCATCTTACGGTGAATTAGCTGTACCATCGAAAGCTCAGTCTCATTGTGTATGGTTACAGAATAAATAAATAAATAATAATAAATAAATAATACTGGACAGTTCACACAACATTATCTAGCCCCAAGCTAAGCAGAGCTTGTGTTATGGGTACTAGATAACTGATATACTTAATACAATATATTACATAGATAGATATTTTTTATTATACATAGAAAATACCCAGAACACCCTGAACAAATATCTGCGATCGCACAAATATTTGTTCCGAGGCGGGAATCGAACCCGCAACCTCCTGCGTGGCAGGCCAAGCTTCGCTCGCCGCGCCACAGAGGTCGTCAAAATAATAATAGTAGAATAAATAATAGTAGAAGGTATGGTTCTAAGTAAGTACCTTTGTTTGACTAAGTGACAGTTTGTAGAGGTTGATCGATATAATTGGCCAGCCTAGACACTGCTGTAACACTTCCATTGACAGCTTAATTTCATCTGAAATCAATCTGGAATTGCTTACAGAATAGGCCAGCCGTCCGTTTGAAGACCGAAGATTTACCTGGAAACGAAAATGATAATTTTAGTTCAACGTGAATGCAATCAGAATGTGTTAATTTGTAGAGTTCGTTTAAGGTGTAATGTTGTTAACTTTTCCGACAATAGATGGCGTTGTATGTAAGATAATAGTTTTACGGCATAGAGATTTACGGCCAACATGATCTATGTTTTACGAATAATTAAACTGAATAGTAAATGAATGGTTAGTTTTTTAAGTGTTTACCTCAAGTTGATGATGATATTATAAAAAATATAGAAAATAATCTTTCTATATTTTTTGTACTATACAACTAATACAAGTAAATACAAGTAGGTATGTACAAATGAAACAGCTGGGCTACCTGGAGACCGCTGCTAACGATCTAAAGGTAGCTCAACTGATCCAAATCACATCAAGACGGAAGCGTCCAAGATGCCGGCTGCATTTTAAGAGCCAGCTCTCAGGTCACGCGTCGCTTCGACCAGACGCCCTGAAAGAATCGAACTATTTCAAAAAGGATGGTATACACAGCAATATTAGTAATATGCTTGTAAGAATGTAAGAAATAAATATTATATGTAAAAACCAGAATTTTCCTAACCAAGGACCCGATCTGCGATGTTGACTTAGTTAACCAATTTGGCTCCCAAATTCTTGATTCGCAATTGCGCCTCTAATCCTCAATGCAATATTTTACCATGTTTCGGGTCAATTTTAAATTATAAATTCGATGGATTGGGGCGTCGCAAGACCGTTTGCCGTGGCATTCTGACTGATGTTGATGATTTAATTAAATTTAATCAGATTTTTTTGTGGCTTACTCTTTGTTTAATAACAATAGAGATAGATAGAAAACACTTTATTGCACAACACAGAAAATAAGCTATTTAAAAATATATTAAACTAAACACGGAAGCACAATGGGCGGTCTTATCGCTATAAGCGATCTACAACAAATCTGCAAAGAAATCACAGGGTTGTTAAAAGACGGCAAGTCATCGCGTCGCGTAGCGTCGTCTCTCGTCGCGTCGCGTCGGTCGCATCTGTGTTTCGCCCATAATAGGAATTTACTTTTTTCCAAAATCAAAGGCCAACACGTGGTACCCACAGCGTGTTCCAGAAATACGCGGCGTAAACACAGCAATATGTTGCTAACACTTGGTTACGAACTAGTATTATTCTGTGAGTTTACCCGGGTTATATTTGGATATAAATAAACTATATGCGGCACGGTCGTTTGGGTGTTTTTTTGTTTGTTTACGTTACTGTGTATTCGTTGTACACGGCAGTAAGTGAAAATAATAAATTTTAGGTTGGTTATTGGTTGATGTTTAACGAATCATTCCCTCATTATCTTATAGATTGTTCTCTATGTGAAAATCAAAAGTAGTGAAATCACAAGGATCATATTCTTATTATTATTATTGTGAGCCTGTAGTGTCCCACTGCAGGGCAAAGGCCTTCTTTCCTTCCGTTCGTCTGGGAGCATCCGTATTGATCCCATGGGTTCATCCCAAGAATATTTATTTCCGGATTCTATTGTTGACTATTTGGGACCAATCCTTAAACTAGGAGTATAGCTCATACCACCATCTGCGTCTGGGCACAGAATATATACAGGTCTAAGCCTGCCACGTGGCCGTCGTCTGTTAGGGATCATATATAATCTTATAATTTTATCTTATAATTATAACATAGACATTATAGAATTGAAATTACCGTGGCTTGGTATCATTTTAGTAAAATGATGACTATACACTTCGTACTTTACTATTCTCCTGCTGACGTTTCGTTGACCATTTAGAGGTCCTTCTTCATGAGCACCGACCGCGACATAGACATATCTCACCAGTGGGGTTAAAAAAAAATGTAAGTAACTTTGTAGCCATTAATTTTTCAAATTCAGCTGAAGAAAACTAGAATTATAGAAAGAAATAACGTTACCAAAACCTCAAATAGTGCTTACAACGTTTAAGTATTACAATAAAAAACCTTTACAAGCTCTAAAACCTAACAAGCCCTAAAAACAAACTAACTAGAGCTTACTCCGAGCGAATACATCTTCACAGAACAAATAGTAGTATGTTTACAATCTCCACGCACCTAAGTTTCACTTTGAGGTATTTATCAAGCAATTGATACAGATATTTATATGGTATGGGACATACCGTGGTGTGTCCGACCTAAGAACCCTCCATCTCCTCCCGTGGATGTCGTAAAAACCGACTAAGGGATTACACGGACTTGTTTGTAAGATTCTTATTGCTGCTAGCTTATTAAAGGAATGCATTATTACCTACTGGAAGACAGCTTTAGCAGAGTCAGTCTTTACACTATACAGTTTTTTTTCGTTTACCTTTGCTGTTTTGAAAGTAAAGCCATTTTTTTTTATGCTTCTTGAATGACGGAACGAGCAGATGGCCCACCTGAAGTTAAGCGGCAACCTCTGCCTATGAACAGTGCATCATCACATAGGTCACGTCGACCTAGGACGCACCCTATGTGGCAGTGCACTGCGCCCGCCAACCTAAGACATAAAGATGAAAAGTATCATGTGCCTGTAATTTCACCGGCACCCTTACCCTTCAAACCGGAACAAAGCAATGCGAGCACTACTGTTTTGCGGCAGAAATAGTTATGGTGGTAGTAACACAAGCTCTGCTTAGCTTGGGGCTAGATAATGTTGTGTAAACTGTCCAGCATTATTTATTTATTTATTTATTTATAGTACTTCCCCCGACGAACTCTTTCACAAAAAAGTTCTACTTCTGCTATTAAATTGAAGGCTAAGTTAGAGTGGCACAGGCCTGCAATTCGTGGGCGGGAGCGGCTAGGCGGGTGATTAACGCCGCCCGCCCTTCGGCAGACAGACGACCCCTCTCAATGTCGCGACCCCAGTCAGCCTGAGCTGAGTGCAGCCCTGTGTCATTGAGGCGAGCGGTGCCGTTTTGTTCATAGTTCAGCGGAAACTGTGTCATTGAGGAGATAGTTGGACTTTTGTACAACTGCGTCTGATGGAGTCTGTAGGATACCGATTTGGGCTCCCAAAAGTCTAAAATTGAATAATTTAGAAAATTGTACCCTATAAAACATTAACCAATATAAGATCCATTGTTGACCTCCCATATCAAGTAATTTGAACAACGGTATAGGTCTCATTTTTCGATACACGAAACTTTACAAAGATTTTCTTGCTATACTGCCATCATGACGAACTTACTAGATTATTTTGAGGTGATAACTGACTTCACAATAGGAGGTTATCAATTAATGTAGGAAATTATCTCGAGGTGGACCTGTGAAGGTTTGATCTCAGTAAATGTTTTTAGAAGTCGGTTAGAAACGTAAATAAAGTTGGTAACCTTCCTACATTACGTGTATTCGCGAGGTCTCAGTTCAGGGCGAACCACTAGTATCTCGCTGAAAGACAGATAGGGATCTGTTTGTTGGGGAAGGACACCGGGATTTAAAGTTCTAGTCATAAATTTCATGTACTGTGAATTTATTTAACTGACTGTACCTTCTCCAGTTTTCCATAATCATTATTAATTAATCTGTGTCTGTGGTAAATTTGGGCCAGGTTGTCCGGACGTTTTGCACGTCGGCCACGCTGTCGCAACAAGAATTTGGGACAAGAATTCGTGAGCCAGGCTGTCAACATCCCTCTTGAACGTATGCGGGACCCACGCGTCATCTCACTCGCACTAGCGGGTGTCGTGCACAAAAATGTAGTGATACGTAAGTAAAGTTAATATATTACGGCGAAAAAAACTTTTTTTAAATATTAGGAATTATAACGCCTTCTGTATACGTAGTTCAATTATCAAGTCTTAAGATCTTCTTTAGATTATTCATTGAATACTAGCGGCTTTTATAGTCAAAGGAGGCAACTTTGTGTTTTTTTTACAATCGAGAAAATTTTTGAGTCTTTTAGAAAAGAACCGCGTTAATTTTAGCCACGTGTAGCATTTATTTATTAGTTTATAATTAATTTATAGTTGGCTTGGATTTGTATTGTTTTGTTGTTTTTAATAACAAAACAACGAAGTTTTTGGTTTTAACTTGTAGAAAAGTTTTACATAAAATTGACCTTGTTAATTATGTTATAACTAGGTGTTATCAGCGTGATATTTTAATTAATGTAGTACAAAGCGCTCAGGATGGTTCAAGTATAAATTAATTTGTCTAGTACTTAGCCTAAATTATGTAGTTAGTTGAACAGCTTTCGCTCAAAGAACACGGGCAACTCACCATACATTGTTTGACCCAACTTTTTTGACTAACGTGACATAAACTTGAGATACTTTTGGTTATTGATAACATATGTTAAGATAATTAAAAAGCTAATTTAATTTCTTGCGTAGAAGTTGTGGGAAAGTAATGAAGCTTGTTGCGTTTTGTTTCACGCAATTGCAATGAGTTGATTTATCTAATTATTTAAAAATACAACTTTTGCTTCCCAACTTCTAAAAATATACGAGTAGTTTTTTTTTACAAAAAACTACATTTAGAACCGTACTAATTACTTACATGAAAGGTCCTGGTTCATTTATTTTTGACCTGGGTCAGCGGTTGCCCACCTCCTTTAAGATTTCGTAATTTTCTAAATATAGTCTGGATTTTTGTTGTTTTTTTAGATGCTTTACACAGACGACGGAACGCGGACAAGGCCGTGTCGCGGTAATTTTTCCACGTAAATTTGCGTCGTCTGTCGCACTCGCGTCACTGAGTAGATTTACAGGAAAAATTACTTTCAACTCGTATAACGCATACGGTCAAATCCCTCATCAATAAGGTGATACAGTTGTTCTATCTCACGAAGTTAGCTCTTTTTTCCTTCTTCTTCTTCATACAATGGTTTCTGAGGAGTGCTCTAAACAATTTCGCCAATATCGAGTGGTATAAATTTGTAATAAAATTAGTCAAGTCGTCAAGAGTCTCCGTCAAGTCATAACCCAGTTTAAATGGTGGCAGAAAAACCAAGTATTTGCAGGAGAAATACACCATTTCGAAAAGACACCCAAATCACGCAATACTCTTAACACCAAACATGTGCTATTTATCTGTCTTTGCGCTTAGTTCCTATGCTGACGGTACTCGCTGCCAAAATCACAAGCCGTGCGATGCCAATAATAAAAAAGCTCTGGTGACCCAGACCGCGTCACGTCCGAGACTAATTGCTCCTGAGCTTACGCACATTTAAACAATGTGCATGTACACAAACATAGGCAAAAGGACTTCGTAACATAGAATATCTCTGACGATCTCTGTAGGGCGTCGGGCTAGTAGCCAACTGAGATGCAAGGTTGCGGGTTCGATTCCCGCTGCGGGACAAATGTTTGCACCCACGAAAAAGGGAATCCTAGCGTGGGGTCAGGACTATTTGTGTGACAGTTGGGTGTTATGTTATGTTATATTGTTATATTTATAACAAACTGTAAAAAAAAATACACGTATTGAGTATTGAGTAACTAAGTAGCAAAACAATACTTAAGTGAGTACAGCTTTAGTTACTAACGAGCCTGTAACTAGATTATCTCAAGTGAAGCAATATCCCTAACAAAGAAGCCAGGCAGAGTGCCTCCAAGGCATTGCACTCGACAAAAAAAACCCAAGTCCGCCCAACCCACGGACTTTTGTTGTGATGGTCAGTGCCTTGCGCAAAACAAAAATAAAACAAAACCAGACGGAACGAGTCTGGCCGGGCTGCGACCAGTTTGACAACTTCGAACGGTGTGCTGCTCCCAGTCACCCACAACCTTAACTTTACTACATCCCTAGAAAACTACACTCTTAACCCAACCGAACAAGCCTCAACTTCGTCTGACTTTCCTTTCCCGGGTTAGAGGTTATCGCGGTCAGATATTGGGCTATGATTTAAAACCATTTCAATTTCTTTAGGAATTTCGGCTGTAAGACTAGCTGACGGAATTTGGGTCAGATAACAAATTTGACGATTGCAATGTAGACTTGGAATAAGATACCTTCTGTCTCCATCATCAGAGCGGCTCGCTGTCACCATATTGTATTGTCATCGGACTTGACAGGTATTTTAAATCTCAGTTCAATCGGTTGGGTGGAACTGGCTTCAAATTCAGCTGCAAGATTTAAAAGTGAAGGTTAAATTAAATAACAATAAGGTCAGACAAAGCCTCCGGCCGATAAAAACATTGAAATTAATTCCATAACTCTATGATAATCTCACAGGTAGCCGAAAAGTTCCCAAATATTCCATGACTACCAGGTAAGGTATACCTCTGGGGTTACCTACCTGAGCGAATGGCCAGTCATGATACCATCAGGTTGAATATATTTTGAAAAGTAGCAAAAGGGTTTTTGGAGATAGGCTGTTTTTGAATATCCCTAATTCATAGATAACGCCCAGTTTCCACCGAAGATGAGAGAATATGTCATCATCATCGTCATAAGACGTCTGTTGCTGGATCGTGGATCATAGCCCTCCCCCATAGAACGCCACGACGTGCAGTGTTTAGCTACTTTTATCCAGACTTCATTTCCAACGCCATCACTTTTTAACCCCCGACGCAAAAACGACGGGGTGTTATAAGTTGGACGTGTCTGTCTGTGTGTGTGTGTGTGTGTTCTGTGTGTGTGTCTTTGTGTGTGTCTGGCTGTCTGTGGCATCGTAGCTCACGTACGGATGAACCAACTTTGTTTGTTTTGTTTGAAAGGGGAATTAGTCGGGTGTGTTCTTAGCTATGTTTGATCAAAATCGGTTCAGCCGTTTCATTGCGTTGAGGGTTATTTTTTATTTTTATAAAATTAATTACTTGTTTTATATTCACAGACTTCTTTACCAAGGCCCCTGTCCAGCAATAAACGCCTAAACGATGAACAAGCCGGTCTCACTGTCTACCTATAACAATGCATTACCTCATTCACGTCCACCTAGGACGCGACCTATGCGGCATGGCACTGCTTTCGCTACCCTGAGAAAAAGATGAAGTCTCATGTGATTGTAATTTCACCGGCATCCATACCCTCAAAACGGAACACAGCAATTCGAGCACTACTGCTATGCAACAGAAATAGGTACGCAAGAAAGTACATCCCCGGACGAACTCCTTCATAAACAAGTAATTAATTTTGTAATAATTAAAAAACCCTCAACGCAATGAAACGGCTGAACCTATTTTGATCAAAAATAGCTAAGAACACTCCCGACAAATTCAACTTTCAAACAAAAAAAAAAACGAAATCGATTCATCCGTTCGGGAGCCACGATGCCACAGACAGACAGACACACACACACACACACACCAACAGACACGTCAAACTTATAACACCCCGTCGTTTTTGCGTCGGGGGTTAAAAATCACTGATGATGATGATACAAACGCAAAGTTACGTGACGTGCTTGTATCGAACTGTGATCTTCATAATTGTAGACACAAGGAAGACGATTAACCTATGATACCTAATCATACTCTTGAGACAGTTGGAATCTCCATAAATTGAGACACATTAGATGATAAATCTGATATAATAATACGCCTGAGACGGGAAACTACTTTGATATTACAATAAATCAGTGGTTCCAGTAACTGAATCATTGATGTGATGATACAAGGAACTATAGGTATGATAAATAAAGACATCATCGTAGAACTTCTACTACCACAAAATACATAGTACAGAAGGTCAGTCCTCGTCCAATTTGATTTTAATTTGCTAGAAGTGAGTTCTTGAGTGGAACCGCAGCTAGGCAAACGTTGATTTTAATTAGCTATTCTTGAGTGGAACCGCGTCTTGGCAAACGTAGTGTAGAGCACCCTCTGGATAGGTGGAGCGACGACTTGCGCGGGGTGGCTGGCAGAAACTGGATGAGGAGAGCCGAAAGCCGGGCTCAGTGGCATGCCATGGGAGAGACCTATGTCCAGCAGTGGACTGCAGTAGGTTGATAATGATGATGGCTGGCTAAAAAGTCAATTCTATTATGTTCTGTGGTGTGTTTAGACAATCAAATACAGAGCAATTCATGTACGATCGTTTATGCATTGCACAATTCAGTCCCAAAACAACAACAATACCTAAGTCACAAGACACAAAATATATAGGTACAAATAATTATGTCTATCGCTAAAGCGCGGGCACTCGCGAATGGAGTTTGACGGAGTTTCACTGAGATAGTCATGTATACGCGTATTATAGGTAGGTGCGCCTGTTATCGCTCGTTGTACTAAGCTGACCTTCTGTACTATGTATTTTGTGCTACTACGAACATAAATAAAATGCTGACGTGATCAAGTGACTCGCATACGACTCTTTAGAGAGCATGATTGAAAAACAAACTCAGCATTGTAGTTCTGAGAAAACTTCGATGATCACTTCAAATGTTGAAATGCTCCAGATATAACTAGGTAATTACCTACTTTATTTTTTGTTCTAGTTTCATTTGAAAGATTCCACTAAAATAAATGACAAAGCTTGTATGTCTGTGTCTCAGGGTGGCAAGCGCAGTGCAATGCCACATAGGATGCGTCCTAGGTGGACGTGACCTATGTGGTAATGCACTATTCATAGGCAGAGGATACCGCTTAAGATCAGGTGGGCCAAATGCTAGACGCGTCATACATAGATGTATTAAAAAAAACTCAATCACGCCGAAACAGCTAAGTCGAATTCGGTGTAATTTGCTATCTTCATGACCAGTTCACAGATTTCCACTGCTGGGCATAGGCCTGCCCCAAAGAATACCACGACGAACGATCTTGAACCGCTGGTAATTTGGTATAGGTACAGACAGATTATACCTGTTACTTGATAGGCTACTTTTTATCCCGGGAAGTGAAGTCGCGGGCGAACAATATTTTGTTGCACTCCTTAGATAAAAACAATACTTTATCAAACAAAAACAAATTTACAAAGGACGATCTTCGCTGAGTAGCATCATACATATATACATAGACGCAAGCCTTATTCCCCGAAAGGGTAGGCAGAGCCTCAAATGGGCCTCTTTTCACTGGGGGTGCACCATCGTGGGAAAAAGAGTCAACCGTGACAAGTGGTGAGCTCATCGTCGCTATTGGTTCCCACGACAGTAATAACATAAGCTAGCAGCCAGGACAAATCTTATACCAACGAATCTTATCAACAAGTCCGGGTAATCCCTTAGTCAGCTTTTACGACATCCACGGGAGGAGACAGAGGGGTTTATTCTTAGGCCGGGCACACTACCGAGTTAGTGGAAGATAATCCGGTCATCAGACCATCATTTTATTAATTAGAGTTCGTGATACCTAAACTTTTTATTATTTTGGGTGGTGTCGGGTCCATGACTCAATTGATGATTAAAATTCTCAGAACTCCATATTATTGGACAATGGAATGTAAAAGCCACAGGTTAAGGAACGCGTATAACATATCTGAGGGTATTTATAACGAGACGTCAACCCGTGGAGCAGCAACCAGACATCCACTCAAGGCCAACAAAACAACCAAACATATGGTAGAAAAAATAAAACTGGAAACATTCAAGCGCAACTTAACCAGCCAACGCAGACCTTAGCCATCCAGTCGACTTCCTTCAAATCCCGTTTTACATAACCATCCTTTTACACCAACGAGGGTCTTACACCACGGGCCAGGCGATATCCTTGCCCAGTTTATAGAGAACTGGTGTTGATCTCGAATAAGGTGAACAAGGGGTCTATTGTGGGTGGTGGAACAGTCACCCCAAGCAAAGGTCCCTTGTGGTCAGTGACCAAGACGAGAGCGCAAGTACCTCGACACACGCTCACAGTGCGTGTGACGTCACGAGACCAACTCGATTTATGGGAACTGATGGGGAAAGAATGTCGAAAGGAATTCAATTATGTTAATTATTGAGGAAAATTAGAGATTCAATTGAAATGGAGGATAGAGATTTAAATGTGAGGGAAAAGGCAAATTAAAATGGCTTGAAAGTTATTGGGGTCCTAATTGACACATAATTAACTCGCGATAAACAATTCATTTTATAAGATTCGAGCGTTGTTTAGTATTAAATTAATATTTAAGTGAAGACGAAACAAGAAAAAGGACCCCAGTGTTTCGGATGATTCGTGCATATCTTGAAGTACACTTTTATCTACGTACAGATACAAAAGACAAAGGCATTTACAAGTAAAGGCATTTACCCACTACACCGTACCATACCATGACCGTGCTATGAATGTATTAGACACGACTCATCATCATCATTGTCTTGGCCTTTTCCCAATTTATTTGTGGTCGGCGCAGTACGTCTTTTTCTTCTACTCTCCCCTGTCAGCCGTCTCCCCATCATTCATTCCCTTCTCACTCATATCATCTCTCACGCAATCTATCCATCTTTTCTTGGGTCTTCCTCTTCCTTTCCATCCACTAACATTCTTATTCATAACTTTCTTAGTTACATGCGTTTCATCCCTCCTCATAACATGCCCATACCAAGCTAAACGATTTCCTTTCAACTTTTCTGTCACCGGTGCAATTTTCAAACTTCCTCTTATATACTCATTCCATATTTTATCCATTCTTGTTACTCCACACATCCATCTCAACATTCTCATCTCTGCTGCATGCAATCTTCTTTCATCCTTCTTCTTCATGGCCCAGCATTCCGATCCATATTTAACGACAGGTCTTATTACGGATTTGTAAATTTTACCCTTCAACTTGAGTGGCATCCGTGGGTCACATGTTGTTGCTGTGACCAGTCGCCATTCCATCCACCCTGAGTTGATCCAATGCGTTACATCCCGGTCAATCTCACAGATCAGACACGACTAGTGGGCCTAAATAGTGTTCGTCGTACGGGCATGTAGTTGTTGATACAACAACCCGTACGCCTACAATGTTTTTGATGATTGTATGTTTCAAACCCGTTCAATAGGCGTACGAAACAGTCTGGTGGGCATTGTCTCATAATAATTCATCTATAGTATAGTAAATACGAACAATTTTTATTGCATATGACTGAACGGTTAGTGCCATGGTATGCTACGGTGTGGTGGACAATCTTGAGCGGCAAACCCTTGAGACATTGTTGTGATAAATTATGCCCTCTATACCGTGATTACCACCAAGTAAAGAAGGATTACAGATCTAAGTCCTCAACTGGATTCCACTCACGTTCGTAGTTATCAAGTGCCACCATCCTGTTCTGTCCCGAACAAACATGTCTAGGGTAGACTGAGGATGGTTCGCTCACTCTGCGGATACGAGTACACACAGCAATGCGGTTCCCTAAGAAAAACAATCTTGGTTTCATCTGTGAGTTCATCGTTTTAAGAGTTCCGTACCCAAAGGGTAAAACAGGACCCTATTACTAAAGCTCGGCTGTCCGTCTGTGTCTGTCTGTCTGTCCGTCTGTCACTAGGCTGTATCGCATGAACCGTGGTACTAGACAGTTGAAATTTTCACAGATGATGTATTTCTGTTGCTGCTATAACAACAGATACTAAAAAAATAGAATAAAATAAATATTTAAGGGGGCTCCCGTACCACAAACGTGATTTTTCCAAATGTAGGTTAAGCAACGATCTGCGGAGTCAGTTTTGGATGGGTGACCACTTTTTGCATGGAATTTTTATTTTGTTTTTTTACTAACGTTATTTTTTTTGCCGTTTTTATAGATAATGGTACGGAA
The DNA here is from genome assembly GCA_932527175.1 of Operophtera brumata. Lineage (NCBI taxonomy): Eukaryota > Metazoa > Arthropoda > Insecta > Lepidoptera > Geometridae > Operophtera > Operophtera brumata. The sequence continues at coordinate 42,027,257 of OW052226.1, read as the reverse complement.
CCCTTCGCGCGCGAGTCGGTCTCGCACTTGGCAGTTTTTTATTTTATTTGAAATGTTTGAGCTCAGAGAATTGCAATCTATACCTCAAACGTCGCAAACAAAAGTGTAATATAGTCAGATAATATCGACTTTCTGCAGCGTAAATACTTTTATGTGTGATCAGATACCAGTATGTGATAAAACTATAATAAGCGAACACTGACAGTTTGTCCGTTCACAAACGCTCGCCACAAGAAAGATCTATCCTGAACAAGTAATTAATTTTGTAAAAATTAAAAAAACCCTCAACGCAATGAAACGGCTGAACCGATTTTAATCAAACATAGCTAAGAACACTCCCGACTAATTCACCTTTCAAAAAAAAAACATAAAAAAACGGTTCATTCGTTCGGGAGCTACGATGCCACAGACAGACACACACACAGTCACGTCAAACTTATAACACTCCGTCGTTTTTGCGTCGGGTTTTAAAAATACACGATATTACGTTACGTTTAAGTCACGGGAATGTTTAAGTTCCGTGGGACACCTTATTTTTGTGTGAGATACTAATGAACGCTAATTCTAATTCTAATTCTAGGTGGGGGTGTTAAGACCTGCACTGACATCCCGCTGTGGGGTGTATAGTGCATTATCCCCCTGTGCTAACGCTATCTATCAGAATGTTCAAGGAATTGAAGATTAGTACAGCGCCATATCTATGTATAGTTATCTAATTTGAGAGTTTAACGCTATCATAATGTTCAGGGAATCGGGGATAAGTAGAGCACCTTCATTTTCGTTTGTGGGTGTCATGTGACATCCACGATCTTGTATAAGACAACAAAGAATACGCTCCACTAAAAGTCCGTCTGCCGTTTTATGAAGTAACGCAGATATTCATCTTCGTCTGTGACTAAGATCTTTAAGTAACCTGAAACGTCACAGGGGATTTATGCCCCAACGAAATTAACCTTTACACGTCGCGCCGAGATTTATAATGAAGGAAGGTATTTTTGAGGGCAGTTCAGGCCCGATTTACGAGGTGGGCTCTTAAAGGGTTAAATGAAGATGATATGGCTTAGTTAGAGGTGGTTTTAATCCCTTAACGGCGAGTATGTATCTTGGGTGGAGAGGTTTAGATGTCTTCAAGATTTGTATAGCTTTTGTTCGTTCTTTCGTCTCACATGTTCCTTCTTGTGGTATTGCTTCGCATATTTTTAACAGCGACTGTATTGGAACACTACATTCCATAAAATTTGATTCCTGTGACAGTAGTTATGGTGCTCATTTTGACAGTAAATGTAAACCGATTAGACAGAGATATTTCGTGTAATTTTAGTGGCATTTCATCCAGTGTAACGTGTATAAATGGCGCATGTGTGATGTAGTGTAATTGCGTGTCTTTTCGAAATGATGGATTTTTCCCTGTAAAAACTCGGTTTTTCTGCCACTATTTAAACTGGGTTATGAGTTGACGGAGAGTCTTGACGACTTGACTATAAAATATAATTAATTGTATCACTTGACATTGGCTAAATTGTTGCAAATAATGCACAGAAGCCATTACCTAAGATAAGAAGAAGATTGGGACCGAATGACACCTACGCTATCTATCTATCTATCTATCTATCCTTTAATCAAATTGTTATGCACTACCTACTATTGTTTTCCACATTACACAAAGGTTAGCTGGAAGACAATGCTATCTAGCATTAAGTTCGCCTATGAACAATACTTTTTAAGTTGTGCTATAAATAATTTTCTATCTATCTTACTTTATACACGGTAACGCGATAAATTCATAGGTTAGAGAGAAATGGCTAGATCTCGACTCCTTGGAAAGGGGATAGTGGGAGAGAGTGAGGACAGAGATAACTGGAGGTCCTTCGGAAGACTTTAGCCCAGTGGGAAGATAAAATTACATTATCAAACAAACGCTTTACGCCACTGCTGCATTGTATAAACACACTGACGAATTCCAAAAAAACGGAGAAGAAAAAACACACCGTGACGGGCACAGATGACTCATTTCTGTATGTAAATTTCGTTGAAAATTCAAACCCTTAGCTTAACTTTTGTTTTTGAAATTCAAATGATGTCTGGAGCGGCGGGACTTAAACGTCGACGGGATCCGAATTCTTAATGGATTTTTATTTCTGCTTAGTTTTTCGTAGTTTGGCATTGTTCTGCTGAAATGCTTTGCGGAGCTGAAGACACAGCGAATTCCAGTGTATTCCTATGTGATAAATCTCCTGGTGAAATAAAATTCACGGTTAGAAAGTGGCTGCTGTCACTATCATATTCAGAAACTGAGGATATTGTTGCTCGTAATTTTTTTATTTTTCCAATTTTTCATCTAATTTTAAGTACCTAGTAACTTGCTGTGACTCTATATTTGTACAGCTTCCTATCATCAGACAATTAAAAGTCCTACCTGAATATTTTCTGTAAACCGGACAGATCGACATAGATTGCGTCCTAGGTGGTCATGATCTATGAGGTAATGCACTGTTCATAGGCAGAGGTTACCGCTTAACATCAGGTCGGCCTCTTGCTTGATCCGTCATCCAAGTATGTAGTATAAAAAAAAAAAGAACTCCACGTTGCAGGCGTGCCTAGTGTGGAGATCAACAGAAATTGATTTAATTGGACTATAGCACCTCTGTATTAACACACAATTTGTTGTCATACCTAGTTTTATTAAGTAACGTAAGTATTCCAGTGTGTTTGTACTGTAAATAAATATATATATATATATATTTTTCATTTCATTCCGGCCTATGACTAGACCTCTTCGTCTACTCTCTGTGTATGTCGTGAAAGCAGTCTAAGAGGTTCTCCATGGGACGACCAGCATCAGCATAGTGAATTAAAGACAACTTACTCAGCTAGCAACTTCACATTAATATCTAGCTGAGTAAGTTGTCTTAAATTCAGAGACTCACATTAATATCTAGCTGAGTAAGTTGTCTTAAATTCAGAGACTCACATTAATATCTAGCTGAGTAAGTTGTCTTAAATTCAGAGACTCACTGTAATACCTAGCTGAGTAAGTTGTCTTAAATTCAGAGACTCACATTAATATCTAGCTGAGTAAGTTGTCTTAAATTCAGAGACTCACATTAATATCTAGCTGAGTAAGTTGTCTTAAATTCAGAGACTCACAATAATATCTAGCTGAGTAAGTTGTCTTAAATACAGAGACTCACATTAATACGAGTATCTAGCTGAGTAAGTTGTTTTAAATTCAGAGACTCACATTAATATCTAGCTGAGTAAGTTGTTTTAAATTCAGAGACTCACATTAATATCTAGCTGAGTAAGTTGTCTTAAATTCAGAGACTCACATTAATACGAGTATCTAGCTGAGTAAGTTGTTTTAAATTCAGAGACTCACATTAATATCTAGCTGAGTAAGTTGTCTTAAATACAGAGACTCACATTAATACGAGTATCTAGCTGAGTAAGTTGTTTTAAATACAGAGACTCACATTAATATCTAGCTGAGTAAGTTGTTTTAAATTCAGAGACTCACATTAATATCTAGCTGAGTAAGTTGTCTTAAATTCAGAGACTTACATTGGAGTCAGGCTAAGGGTAGAATCTAACTGGGACCCCGTGACCCTGTCAAGTGTTAGTGCATCTCTAAACCACTCGTCAGATGGTGAGTGGTTTGATGATGCACTAGCATTAAGGTGAAGGAAGGAATATCGATGGGTTTTTAGTCGGTATGTCGTTGGGTGCTATAGCCAACGGAGAGCCCGACAGACCCCCTCAGCTCTCCCCGGGCTGATGGACATGCGTAATGCATTTTCACATCGTAAAAAAAAGGCTTAGGGTATTTAAATAGATACCCTTATTTGGAGAATATACATGTCTTCCAAGATCAAGTTCCATCTAGACAGGTGTTTCATTAGTATACCAAACACATTAATTAGCTACATAATTAGACATAATCGCTCGACTATTTCCATCGCGTTCGGTTCAAGGCCCAGCGGACAGGTTATGGGCCCAAGACCACAGATCAAAAAATATCTGCGAAGTTACACATCACTCCAACTGTTCACTGTGTACTGTTTATTAAGATCACTTCAATATTCAATCATTATCACACCGCAGAAGTCCACTGGTGGACATAGGCCTTCCCATAGAATACCACGTCGAATGTTCTAGAACTGCCTCCATGCACCGAATGCATGAAGGGAAACCTTCCAACACTACGTGGTCTCGTTCGCGGTCACCACTCTAGAACCTTTTTTCCCGTAGATTTAAGCTAGTATATTATATCGATGAAGCTAGTAAATACCTACGTCTACGTTTGTTCCCGAACGGATGTCAGTCGCGAGTTATATGGCTTATCTATAGCCACTTCGTATATTAAACAATTATTGTGTATATATTAAAAACGCCCACAGCAACGTCCGCGTGGAGTTTCTTTCATACAAACTTCAACACCCGGCTGCACTCCCTTAGAGGGGGTTGCTAGACCACAAAAGTAATGTACCCTTCAATTTCAAGTCTAGACTCTGTTTAAGATGTGCGTTGATAGTCAGTCAGTCAGTCAGTCAGTCAGTCAGTTAGTCAGTTACACAATGATTGTATATCTTATCTATACTGATTTATCAACGCAGTGAGTACCTAAACTTTATATACTGACAAGACTAGACTACCAATAAAAAAAAACGCTCATCGCCGGCATTCCTCGAGTGCTTGGAAGCCATATTGAACGAGTGGAAGCGAAACAGATGCAAGCCATATTAAACCTAATACAAGCGTGATATAGCCCATTATACATTAAAAGCACATTAATAGTAGCACAGGGCTGTAAGCAGACAGGTTATGGGCCCATCGAGAACAGGTTTGAGCGTCTGCTCTTGAAAGAACCTTTGTGTCGGCTTGGAACTTGGATACAGCCTTGTCTAGGTCTTTTTAGTTCCTTCCTGTGTTTTATCGGTTTGTTCATTATGTCTCGAGGTTAACTGCCACGACTTACGACTTTTTTAATCAAGTCTACTTCCCAGTAATCGCAGTATTTTAAGTATTTTCTACGAAAAATAAATAAATAAATAATGCTGGACAGTTCACACAACATTATCTAGCCCCAAGCTAAGCAAAGCTTGTGTTATGGATACTAGATAACTGATATACTTAATACAATACATTACATAGAAAATACTCAGAACACCCTGAACAAATATCTGCAGATCGTACAAATATTTTTTCCGAGGCGGGAATCGAACCCGCAACCTCCTGCATCGCAGGCGAACCTCCGCCCGCCGCGCCACAGAGGTCGTCAAAAAACATATTAGACGGAAAACGGCCCGGTTGGTACTTTACATAGATTATGTATTCATTTGAGAGAATGGCCGGATATGGCAGTAGGTTTCTAGGTAAAGGATATGGTCATATCCTAAAATTATTATCTGATGTGAATGGTCACGGATTGGTGAAAATGTTTGTTTTGGAATAACATACGTAACACACAACATACCTAGTCCAGAGGCCAATTATCTTATTTATTTTAAAACGACACTGGAAGATAGTTGGTGCTTTATGTAATTGTAAATAGTCACTAAAATTCTCAGAAAAACTTAGAAATGTTCATGTTTTGGTTACATTTCGTTTTAGTCCCAATTCCATGTTGTGTTGTCAGTTGAACAGAATACTATATTTATGACATCGACACTAGATCGGAGAATGATCAAAACAATTTTTTTACTATTTTTGATTACTTATGGAATTGGAATTCTGATCCCACTCTTATACCACTGATACCCAAGACACAGGTCTTGGAACTTGACCCTGTGTCTTGGAAGGAACTATTGGAACCATGGTACCACAACACAGACCCGCTAGCTTATACGTATCTTGCAATAGCAATGCGATAGCAAGAATTGCGAGAGAATCGCGCGATTACTTATATTTCATGCAAACACTGCTCTGTCGCAAAACGTCCACTTCTCATAATGAACACCACACTTTTTCTCAATATGACCACTTCGCAAAACGTCCACTTCGTTAAATGTACACACGATTTTTTGCAAATCGTTGACTATACGTTTACTCAAAGTGACCACTTCGCAAAATTTACACTGGATTTTTCGCAAAACTACTTCATAGTTGACTTTTTTTTTCTTTTTTACATCTTTGCTTTTCTTTATTTATTTTTTTGCGTACACTTGTCCCGTATCTGGATTCGAACCTGCAACGCTCGCGTCTCAGTCGGCTACTCGCACGCAGCGCCAAGAACGACGATGTTTTAAAAACAAAAAACAGCCGGTTTATAGGTTTATATTCACCGGTAGAGGGCACTGCGGTAGCAGACGTAAAATGTAAAAGGTCGCGTTTTCTTAATTTTCTCTAAAGATTTACCTCACAGGTAAGATCCCGGAAACTTCGCATAGCAACCGCGGAAGCCCGCATCTTAAGTAGACATCTCAGAATTAAGTGTAAATAAATATTAATAGGCACTTCTCGGTTACCCGCGAACCTATCCAGAGGGTAGTCACTAAGAAAGCAGGTTGCCCGTAACCTGCTTACCGGCGCGAACAAGCGCACGTGTCCGTGTCGCCCTGCCCAGTACGTGGCTCTGAATGGAGTTACTGTATGTACATAACAAGAGTTGAAGGGGGAAGATTAAATGATATCTTGTGACGATAACTTTATTAAGAGGAGATACTGTCAGTTGTCTTCTGACCCTACACTACGCATGGTCCAATACGCACTTGGCTGGGAGTCATTAACTTTAAATACGCCTGTGCTATTTTAATGAGCAATAAACATTTGTTTATCTTTTTATGACCATTAGGGCACACGGAGAGTTACTCTTAAGGCGATATGTTAAAAAAATTAAGTCGTGCGTTACACGCTCACTCAATAACGGTAAAGGTTACAAACTTGATATTAACGCAATAATTACTTGAGGATGTAATCTAAATAAATCATAGACAAGAAACACGATTGGTGAAACTTTCTAGATAGATTTAGTTTTTGAAATAGGCCCTCCTAAAACTCGTACTTCGGTCACTCCTTCGATTAGAGAATATATTAAGCGTTAATTTGTATACTATTCAGTAGGTACATCACTTAGATTAGGTAATGTAGTTTTTTTTTATTTCCTACTTTAGAAGCAAAACGAAAATTTATCATTTGTTGCTTACGTCAGTTACTTCCGATCTTAAATCTATATCTCATCTCTTCCCGGGTTCAAGTTAGTAATATGGCTGTCACTTTCTTGCAGCTATTGTTTTCTTGCTAGACTCCACCCTTTCGGTATTTTAACATATCGTTTTTTTAAGACTCAGCGCGGCTCTCATAGCAAAATAAGCGCGACTCCACGCCGGTACCTGCTTTCTACATAAACTCGGCCAGAGGATCCATCTAGCTAATCCGCAAAGAAACCACTGAATATTTGAAGGTTTAAGAAGGTATTTAAAATCTTTTCGCGAATTCCCTGTACCACAAATTCAGGCTTTAAATAATAACGAAGGCTTTGAGATAAATTATAATATTTCTATGAAGACAATTTCCTGTTGCCGTCTTTCTTATTGGATAATGTGGATAGGACCCATGCATGCAAATATAAAACCCCTTTGCGTCGAAAGTACTTTTGATGCCTTCATTTTAAGAAAACTAGTGGAACGCTCGCTTCTATGTCTACGTGAAGTTTATCCATGCAAAATTTTAGGAGGGCCGCAAAATTCCTAATCGTAGATTTGTTTTTTTAACTAAATCAAGTACAATACATATTTTTAATTATTATAATTCCGAGGGATCACTGTACCAGAAACACGATACGACAATAATTTTTCGATAGGAAAAAACCCAAAGCTACCTCTAGCTTTTGGTTAGATTCGATTGTTTTAAATTGGTGCATTATTGGTTAAAAATAAGATAAATAAAATCAATACAACAAAGCCGAGGGGTTTACTGTGTGGTTTTGTTTAACATTTCCCAATGAGGAATGTCAACGACGAACCTATATTTTGTTCCGAATTACTATGGGAGCCATGGTAACCCCCCTGCACCTAAGTTTTGACACGCAATTGACACGGACGTATGGTGTATGTGTAACACGGATTTTTATTAGAAATTGAAGTTCGTAAGGTGTACGCTAGGGGCGCTTATCAGTTTCTCCATACAAAATGCGTGTTATAATACACCATAAAATGATGTCCGTGTCAAACTCTGACCCTAGGAAGATGGACTAAAGCATGGAACTAAGGCTAAAAACGAAACGGTATCGATTATACCAGTCTCATTCTATTATATGAATGTATTCATGTGTTGGAATGAGACAAGCATATATCTATCTGTTTTTATTTGTGTAACTCGTACCAGGTCAAATGTCAAATTACTACTACATTCATGGTAACAATCTAGGAAGATGTATATGCATGATGACAATATTCAGGGTACGGAACGGAAAAATCACTGTCGTGTGACAATATATTTGTTTCTCTCTAACATAGGATAGCAAGCCATCTTCTAGGATAGGAGTAAGAAGGAACACTATGCTATTTTAGCACTCACTCCATACTATTATACCTCCATGGTTTCTTTGACGACCTCTGTGGCGCGGCGGGCGAAGGTTCGCCTGCGACGCAGGAAGTAGCGGGTTCGATTCCCGCCTCGGAACAAATATTTGTGCGATCGCAGCTATTTGTTCAGGGTGTTCTGGGTATTTTCTATGTATAATAAAAAATATCTATCTATGTAATATATTGTATTAAGTATATCAGTTATCTAGTACCCATAACACAAGCTCTGCTTAGCTTGGGGCTAGATAATGTTGCGTGAACTGTCCAGCATTATTTATTTATTTATTTTGTTCTTCTAAGTTATGTTTATTTTATGATCTATGTTCTTATGTTATGTTCTCGCACGGCAAAACCGGTGCACCAACGCCAAACTACAGAAACATCTATGGAACGTTTCTGGCCCAACTTATGCTATCGTGCACATCGCCATAATATCGTACAATCAATCACACACATACCATGATCAATGACTGGTGCCTACCCTCGAATGAACGCGCCGTGAAGATATGTATCCAACGAATACCATCAAATACCATAGAATTTGACCGCCCACGTGCTCAACCGTATATTTTTTTACAGCCTTAACGCATCCTTTATTCCATATTGGAATTCCTTTTCCTTTCACGCTAATACACGCCTTATGTTTTGATACGTAAAGACCACATTCGTTAAAACTATTAGAAACTAGTTTAAAATTTCTGGTGGAATTGAACCTTGTGCCATGATCCATTAAACAAGAATGAACTTTACGCCCTAAAGAATAAGGTTTCGAATGATTGCTGAATGGAACCTGAATCAGGATGAGACGTGGGGTGATGGTTTTTGACGTGTCATGGATGATGCTATTGTGAGGGGTTTTTAGTGGTTCATGGTTTGAAGCCACAGAAAACACGATTTAAATAAATATTCGTCGTATATATACATAGATATACAGTAATATACTGCTGCGTATGATCTGATAATCGTAGTTTTTTTGTTGGGCAAGAATAAAAACCTTTTTTGCCGTGGCGTGTCCAGCCTAAGAATATACCCCTTCGTCTCTTCCCGTGGATGTTGTTAAGGGATTACACCAGGGGATGGATACCAGGATACACTTAACCGCCTAAGTGGTGATTATGGCAAATACCTCATTGTATTCAAAGATGGAGACCTTGTCCAAATGAAGCATCGTCGCAAATTGCACCTTGCGTGTCTTATGTTTGGAGTTATGAAGTCCGTCCGTGTTGTGTTTTGAGTTTGTCTCCGTCTTATCTCTACGAGAAGTTGTCATGGATATCCAGCGCCAGATATTGTGGCTCTCGCCAGTGTTCGAAGCAGCTCGAGACGCAGCGGCACAGCTCTGCCTGCTTCAGAGGCAGCTTTCGCTATGCAGCCTCAAAGTGCTGGAACAATATCCCGCCACCGATAAGGGACCTGCAAAGCTTATATTGTTTTAGATCTAAATTAAAGAAATTTTTGTTTGACCATCAAAAGGATCAGGAAAGTCTAAGACACGACACAAGTGCTCTGTAAAAGTTTCCTTTTCGGAAAGTTATTTTTTTTTCATTGGTATGATTATTGTAAAAAAAATCTTTCTTACCTTTTCTAAAAGTATGTCAGTGGTTTTTTGAAATTTGAGCATACCTTTTTTTTTCTTTACCTTATTCTTATTATTAGTTTTCTTTATGTTAGTTGTGTGTATAGTCGTTGCGAGTGGTTAGCCGTAACGCCAACAAGTGGTTCTGCCGGAAGACCAGCGTTGGTTGCTAGCTTGCTGTCAACCAACTCATGCTGAGGCAGAACCATTTTGTTACTTGAGTTACACCTAGTACCTTCATATCTGTTTCTTCTTAGTGTGTTCTGTGTTTCTGTGTAGCTCTTGTATACAAATAAATATATATTCATTCTTCTTTCTTTTTCCTTTTCCAACAGTGGACGACAAACCAAACCTGAACGGTATCTGAACCTGTCAAATAAATGAATGATATAACTTGCTTCGTTCGTTATTTCGGCCTTTGCAGTTCGTTCGTATGTCTGTCGGTCTTTGCGGTTCGTTTGTGTGTCTTTCCGGGTAAAATTTCAACCATAGCTGACATCCGATTGAGCTGAAAGGCATACCTGACAAGTTCTCATGACAATAGGATCTTATTTCACTGGTGACAGCGAGCTGATCTGATGATAGAGACGAAAGGTGGAAAACGGAACTCCTCGATGAGTAATAGTAGCCTGGCAGTGTTTAGGTTAATTATTCTTTGTACATAACCATGGTTAATTAATTAAATAAATAATGCTGGACAAGTTCACACATTACCTAGCCCCAAGATAAGCCAGAGCTTGTGTTATGGGTACTTAGTTAACTGATATACTTATATAGATAGATATTTTTTATTATACATAGAAAACACCCAGAACACCCCAAACAAATATCTGCAAATAACTGTGGTTTCGTAAAACGATGAATAATTCCTCCATCAAAACTAGTTATGCCCAAGGATAATAATTCCTTCATCGAAACCGGTTACGTAACTACAGTTTCGTAGGCGGCCGAAGGGTTTTGATCACGTTTCCGATCACAAATACCAGAAATAAAAAAAAAATAGTTTTCATACAAACATACATAGGCATAGGTATATAGCTTCGTGGCTTCCGTCTACAAGACTAGAAATATACGTTTTTCGAGATAGTTTCATGCGACTTTCAAATCCAACTATAGACAAATTCGACAAATCTTTTTTATTTTTTTTTATTATCTTTTTTTTTTCTTTGTTTATGTGTGTCTCATTTTGTGTGGAATTTTGTTTGTTGGCACAAATAAATGTTTTTCCTTTCTTTCTTTCTTTCAAATACATCAAGCGCCTTCCTTCTGGCTTTATAAGTTACATGGTTGTATATCTACGAACTGAAAAGTTCCGCAAAACTTTTCACACCATCCCTATTAAAGATACTACTACTTCGTGTCACCGGTTCTTTCTTGGTGAACCCTAGAATCAGAAGGGGATCGCATCCACACTCGAATATTTGTAGATACTATTATATATTCTGTGACTCGAGGCTAATCCAAGTAATAATCCAATGCTACTGTTATTACAAATACTGCTCCATATGTCAAAGGCGAAACAGTAATGTAACTACAGTATCTGAAATTTCAACAACGATTGTCATAATAAGCCACCTTCATATAAATATATACCGTATAGCCAGTACATAAAGGTTTATTTTAGATTGGATGGGCTGACAGGTAACTGGAGCAGATGTTTTTGAAATTCGAACGTTTCGTGACACAACACATATCGCAAGGTTATTAAACGACACAGTAACTTAATAATGAACTGTGGCATCACAGATGACCTAATAGTTTGTAACAGTTCAGTATGATTTATGATGTCATTGATATTATTGAGTAGCTAGAACATATGTACTTCAAGTTATTAGCTAAGTGATCTATGAGCTATCTCGAAGGTATGAAACGAGCTATAAAAGTGTCATACGACTTTTATCGTAACCTTTTAAAGTACCTAATTAATTGAAAACTGTAAAAAGTAGGGGGATTTTTTTTTACTACTAAGGTAGCGAACTAGATTACGGATTATATTACCCACCTGTTGGAAAGCGGTTACCGTAGCCTATGGACGCCTGCAATACCAGAGGCATCACACGCGCGTTGCTGACCCTTTAAACATTTCCAATCATCCCTTTTTAAGAACTCCATACTGTAGTCACTTGCTGTAGTACTGGGAAAACCTCAGCAGGGAGATCATTCCACAACCTGAGTGTTCGCGGGAGGAAGTTCCTCTGAAACCGCACAGTCCGGGACCACCCTGGGCTCTAAGGTGTGCGAATGAATCCTCTGCCGATGGCGAGCGGCGTTTCTAATTATTTCACCCACTGGTGCACTTATTAGTATCAAAATGTATTTTTGGTATTAAACCTGGGAAATTTTCATTGAATAAATCACTTAACAATGAATTCATTGGTTCCTCAAAGTTTGTATAGGAAATAGTTTTTGACTAGTGAGTTTATGATACGTACACGGGTACACAATAGTAGATTGTATCATAAGGGAGCAACATAATATTTTTACGGCGAGGGCGCTTTTTTGAATCCAGAGCGAAGTGAGGGATTCTAGAGTAGAATCCCGAGCGTAGCGAGGGATTCTTTAGTAGAATCCTGAACGTAGCGAGAGATTCAAAGTACGTCGCCCGAGCCAAAAATATATGTTGCGCCCGTGTGATACACTCTGCTTTTCATCAAAAACACAAAACAAAAAAAACACACAAAAAAACACAAAAAACATAAAACACAAAAAAACACAACACAAAAAACACAATACAAAAAAAAACACAAAAAAGCACAATACACACAAAAAACACAAAACACAAAAAAAACAAAAAAGCACAAAACACAAAAAAACACAAAACACAAAAAACACCCAAAAAAAAACACAAAAACACAAACACAACAAAAAACACAAAAACAAAAAAACAACCATTTGTTTTATTAAATAATAATATTGCAATAACATATGAGGCGCCTTTTATTTTCTCATAGTGGGTGATGACCCACAAAACAAATGGTTGTTTTTTTGTTTTTGTGTTTTTTGTTGTGTTTGTGTTTTTGTGTTTTTTTTTGGGTGTTTTTTTGTGTTTTGTGTTTTTTTGTGTTTTGTGCTTTTTTGTTTTTTTTTGTGTTTTGTGTTTTTTGTGTGTATTGTGCTTTTTTGTGTTTTTTTTTGTATTGTGTTTTTTGTGTTGTGTTTTTTTGTGTTTTATGTTTTTTGTGTTTTTTTGTGTGTTTTTTTTGTTTTGTGTTTTTTGTGTGTTTTGTATTTTTTGTGTTTTTGTGTTTTTTTTGTGTTTTGTGTTTTTTGTGTGTATCGTGCTTTTTTTTGTGTTTTTGTCCAGTCGTCCTTTTCGAATAGATGGGATGAAAAGACATTTTTTTTGTTTAAATCATCGTGAATGGCGGAACAAGCAGATGGCTCACCTGATGTTAAGCGGTAACCTCTGCCTTTAACAACGCATTACCTCATAGGTCACGTCCACCCAGAACGCACCCTATGTGGCATTGCACTGCGCCCGCCACCGAGACATAAAGGTGAAAAGTCTCAGCTGCCTGTAATTTCACCGGCTCTCATAAAACCGGAACACAGCAATGCGAGCAAGACTGCTTTGCGGCAGAAATAGGTATGGTGGTAGTACTTCCCCAGACGAACTCTCACAAAAAAGCTCTACTAGGTACTGCTTAAACATTTAAACAATCATCTCGAATGATACCTAAATCTCTAATGCCTAATCTCGACTGAAAACCTATACTCACAGTAACGACGCACGAATCGCGCCAATACCTATACTACACGTGCAAACTATTACGTGATCAGCAATTTAAGATTGGGACGTTCATCATACAATTCATACAACATACTGTTGCTTAAAAATTACTTACCAACTTAAAATTTGAACAAGTAATAAATTTTAGAAAATTTAAAAAAACCCTCAACTCAATTAAACGCCTGAACTGATTTTGATCAAACAAAGCTAAGAACAATCCCGACAAATTCACAGTCAAACAAAAAAAAAAAAACAGTTCATCCGTTCGGGAGCTTCGATGCCACAGCAGACACACACACACACACTCACACACACACACACAAACATGTCTAACACCCCGTCGTTTTTGCGTCGGGGGTAAAAAAGGAACACTTATGGACGCACATCGGTGTCTAGCGCGCATAATGTAGGGCCCCGAGGCTAATTACTCTATTCACGACTAGATGTCGCCACCGGAATAAACAGAACGCGCTATCAGCTGTCACTCCATGCCGGAGTTCTCTCCAAAATATGTATTGCGAACTGATGATGATCTTGGAAACGGCTCCACCAATTTTCACCAAACAAAGCTTAGACTTATTCTCACAAACACCATCTTTCATATATAGAAACATACATAGACAAGTCTTTTTCCCCGAAGGGGTAGGCATAGGCTGAGCCTCAATGGGCCTCTTTTCACAGTGGGTTGCATCATCGTGGAATATAGGGGTGACAAGTGGTGAGCTCATCGCCGTAATTGCTTCCCACGACTGACTCGGCTAACACTTTCTTCCAGTAATAACACATTCCATAGTAAGCTAGCAGCCAGGACAAATCTTATCAACAAGTCCGGGTAATCCCTTAGTTGGCTTTTACGACATCCACCTTTTCCATTCCGTCGGGGGTAAAAAATCGAAAAGATTCAGTCACGCTGAAGTCAACACGTTCGCTGCTGGAAAACACACACGTATGTGTTTTAAATTATATGTTTTGTATTGAAAATTAAATGAAGTACCTGCATACCTGCACTTGTTACTGCGTCAAGCCAAACCACAGTATAAGTAACATTTCCAGTAGGTGTTGTTCATGAGTAGCAAGTCACGTGGTCGTTAGGTAACCCTTGCAAAGTATTATTTTATCTGTGCCCTTGCATTGTACTGATACGTAAACTATGATGTTATACTGCAGGTGTCACTACTATGACAAATGCTTGATATCTTTTCTTTGTGATGTAAGACGGTCAGTTGAGCTTGTTTATACAACACGTGGATTCCAGTTTCAAGGGGAAAAAGAAGGGATGGGTCTAAGGTTGCCGGCCGGGACCTTCCGGGATTGTCCCGGAATGAGAGCAGATGTCCCGGGTCCAGAAATGACACAAATGCCCCGGGATTTCCAAAATCATAACATTATATCATTTTAACTTTTATAACACGCTTACAACACGGTCTGAGGTCAAAGTCCACGCCATCTAGCTAGCGAACCTAGAACTAGATAATCAGAAGCTTGTCGAAAAAAAAAAAAGGAAGCCAAACTTAAAAAAAAAAAAAAAAATTGTTTCTTTTTGTCCCGGATTGGATCCCAGAAAATCTGGCAATCCAACTTGGGCCACATCAGTCCATCCGTAACCACATTTTCCCGGAACTTTAGCCGTCTGTCGCGAGAACGGATGTCCGGGGAATATTCCAGAACTACCATCTATTTCTACCGCAAAGCAGTAGAACTCGCATTGCTGTGTTCCGGTTTGAAGGGTATGGGTGCCGGTGAAGTTACATGCACATGAGACTTTTCATCTTTATGTCGCATGGTGTTGGCGCAGTGCCATGCCGCGTAGGACGCGTCCTAGGTGGACGTGACCTGTTAGGTAATACTTTTTTATAGGCAGAGATACTGTTTAATATCAGATGGGTCATCTGCTTGTTCAGTCAATCAAATCAAATAAAAGCTGTAAGAAAATAATTCAATCTGTACAAGAAACTTACTGCATAGATCTGGATATATCTGGTGCTTACCTGTAAATAAATTAACATTTATTAGACAATTACATTATGCGACTAGTGTGTACTGTTGGTGATTACCGCTGAGGCGCCATTGAGGACCCTCACCTACCGAGAACGGTAATCATGAATACACACGTGTATCATACGACGTTTTTCAACACACTAGTGAAGAAAATAATAATAATAAAACAGAAATACACACTCTGTGGAAATGTTCAACTGTCTTTATAACTCACTAGTGAATAATAGCAATGAAAAAGTCACAGTTTGATTACAGGTGTAAAACAGAAATACACACTCTATGTAAATGTTCAACTGTCTCTGTAACTCACTTGTGAATAATAGCAATTAAAATGTCACAGTTTGATTACAGGTGCCATTATGTGCCTAATTGCGGTGAAATTAGAGCCACTTTATGAGCAAGTGTGTTGAAAAAGATTTTAAATAAATACAATTAATGAAGAAACTTTGACTTCTCTATGAGGAGAAAGCCTCCAAATAAGACCAATCAGCTGCTGTATTCTACTTTAGCTATAAGCTATTATACTATAGATTATTATAGCTATAAGCTGTATAGTTATATCCCAATAAAACGCGACCCAAGTATGAAAATAAATCTCGAATTTACATGGATATGCATTATTTTTTTTTACACAAAATAAACTTAAAAAGATGTAAATACATGGCCCCGACGGGTCCAAGTGACCTCCCAGCCTCCAAGTGACAACAAACGGTTATCTCAAAGATTAGCAAGTCGGTTAGGGCCTAAACACACACGACCACACGCGTCCTTTAATCTCCTGTACCCGGCACAGTCTAAACATAACAGCCCATTCACTGTACAGGGAGATCCACACATTTTAGTGTTAGCTTAGTGTGTTCAAATTACAAAATTCCATAAGAAAATAGTTTAAAGAATAAACATTATGAGAAAACTGACCATGTAAGGCTAAGGTCAGACCAACGCGTTCAGCCCGCGTCCTCAGTGGCGTGCACAGTGGCGACCAATGGCAAGACAATGGATCGCCACCGTACACGCCACGGCGGACGCGAGCTGAACGCGTTGGTCTGACCTTAGCATTAGGAACACCACGCTGCGTTCCCTGACTGGTATTCCCGACGTAGGTGACAAAACAGCCAGGCTCAAGTGAGACTGGGCGGGGCACGTCAGTCGAATGCTTCCCAACAGGTGGGCGAACATCAGCACACCCTGGATACCTGAAGGACGGTGACCTCGGGGTCGGACGAGACAGCGTTGGCGGGAAGATCTTGTTAATTTTGAGAAGGGAGACAGGACAGAGGACAGGAGTCCTTGGCAGTCTCCCTCAAATTCTTCCACTTGTCCCTACAAGTGGAAGAATTTGGGGGAGACCTTTGACCAGCAGTGGCCAATATAGGTTAAGAAAAAATTCCTTTCCCACTGTCCCATTCACGCTCGTCTTATGTACCCGTTTCCCCAATCTATCGTCCGTCCTTTCTAAATTCCCAAACCATCTAAGCATACCTTTCTCAAACCTAATCACTACGTGTTCTTTAATTTCACAACGCTCTCTTATCACACTATTCCACATTAGATATATCTCTCTAAGTCACACCACACTTCTCAAATCTCTCATATTTCGCTCCCGTCCAATCTAATTTGATTGAGCGATGGTTACCAGACAGGCCACTTAATGGATTTAGTCATAGGGGCACGCTATGGGCAGTACGGCACAGTACGTCTACCCATAGATATACAAACAGATAATTAGCATATTAACGACATGGCTGTGTCAGTAAAAACTAACCCAAGGCGAGTGACAAGCGGAAATGATGTAAGAAGGCGACCTTGAGGGCTGTCCGATTGTCTGGAAGACACCCCTATGGTGTCAACTGTCCAAGTGATTGTTGATTAGTTTGTTATAGAATTTAAATTACAGTGGCTTGGTATCTTTTTAGAAAAATTACGACTATACACCACGTACTCTAAATGGTCAACGAAACGTCAGCAGGAGAATAGTAAAGTACGTGGTGTATACAGTCGTAATTTTTTTAAGTTTGGTGTTGCGAATTTGCATAACTACAGAGATAATTTTTGATTTTTGAAATTATGGTTGTTCAGAGGTTAGGTTTGCCCGGACTTGTTAGAAAGATTCGTTGGTATAAAATTTGTCCTGGCTAGCTTATTAGGGAATGTGTTATTACTGGAAGAAAGCGTTAGCCGAGTCAGTCGTAGGAAGCAATGGCGGCGATTACTGTGTCAGTAAAAACTAACCCAAGGCGAGTGACAAGCGGAAATGATGTAAGAAGGCGACCTTGAGGGCTGTCCAATTGTCTGGCAGACACCCCTATGGTGTCAACTGTTAGGTGATTATTTATTAGTTTGTTATAGAATTGAATTACCGTGGCTTTGTATCATTTTGACGACCTCTGTGGCGCGGCGGGCGAAGCTTGGCCTACGACGCAGGAGGTTGCGGGTTCGATTCCCGCCTCGGAACAAATATTTGTGCGATCGCAGATATTTGTTCAGGGTGTTCTGGGTATTTTCTATGTATAATAAAAAATATCTATCTATGTAATATATTGTATTAAGTATATCAGTTACCTAGTACCCATAACACAAGCTTTGCTTAGCTTGGGGCTAGATAATGTTGTGTGAACTGTCCAGCATTATTTATTTATTTATTTAGAAAAATTACGACTGTATACCAGGTTTTTTTTAATACTATTTGAATGACGGAACAAGCAGTTGGCCCACCTGATGTTAAGCGGTAACCTCTGCCTATGAACAGTGCCTTCTCACATAGGTCACGTCCACCTAGGACGCGCCCTATGTTGCATTGCACTGCGCCCGCCACCCTGAGACATAAATATGAAAATTCTCATGTGCCTGTAATTTCACCGGCACCCATACCCTTCAAACCGGAACACAGCAATGCAAGCACTACTGCTTTGCGGCAGAAATAGGCATGGTGGTAGTACTTCACCGGACGAACTCTTTCACAAAAAAGCTCTACTACTACTAACTCCAAATGTTCCACACGTACTCTAAATGGAGCTCTAAATGGTCAACGAAACGTCAGCAGGAGAATAGTAAAACACGTGGTGGTATTGTCGTAATTTTTTTAAGATAAGTTTGCTTTTGCGAATTAACATAACTACAGAGATAATTTTTGATTTTTGAAATTATATTTGCCCAAAGATTAGGTTTGTCCGAACTTGTTAGTAAGATTTGTTGGTATAAAATTTGTCCTGGCTAGCTTATTATGGAATGTGTTATTACTGGAAGAGAGCGTTAGCCGAGTCAGTCGTGGAAAGCAATGGTGGCGATTAGCCACTTGCCACGTCTATATTCCCACGATGTTGCAACCCAAGGTAAAAAGAGGCCCATAGAGGTTCTGCCTAGCCTTTCGGGGAAAAAGGAGTGAGTAAAACAGTGGCTGTTTTACAAAAACTTTGGTAGACAATTTGAAAAGTCACGCAATAGGTACTCTTGCATTTCAATTCACTATACTTGTGCTTTATAGACGAGCTATTTTGGTTAAAAACCAACAAAATTACGCAAAATATGTATCTCAAAAAAAACAATTAGAAATAAAATAAAATAAAAGTAGGCGACGTCTCTTTTCGAAAATAGCGGAAAGACTTATTCTATCACCGTCTTTGGTTCCTCAAAGTTTTCTATGGGGCATGGTTTTTGACCATCTAACCACCTAAATCAAAATGGTTGTAGTCGTGACAACTTTTTTCAATTGCAGCTTGTCTTTCTATATGTGATGTGTGTTAGTAAAGTGAGTCAGCTAACTTCATATAGTCTGTGTCCCTAAGGCCCTAAGCTGCATGTCTTGTTTATAGGGCCATAACAAGAAATGGTGGTAGGCTTAAGGTAGAAGATTATCGTTGGGATTTTTCGGGAATTTTATGGTTTTCCTTCGTTAGCAACTCAGGGCCACTAGCGCGTGTGAAGTTACGTTACCTAATTTAGGTGGGATTTTCTACCAAGTTAAGAGACAGAAACAGCTAAATGCCGTCACTATCTAACTCAGTAAAGTTCAGGTAACTTAGAAAGTGACAAAACAGCGCTCGCGCTACGAAAAGTGAACAAAAATCACGGTAAACGGTATTTAAACAAATATTTGCTGCGTAATCGAAACATAAATCGACAATGCTCTCTAAAATAATATTATTTGTAAGTCATAAATTTTTTATCAATGTGAAAAATGAAAATGAAAATGAAAAACAACACGTTACGTTGACACGTAATAGAGATACTCGTATTTACGTGTTAAGCGTATTGTAGAGGTTATTTCATGTTTTCTTTTGTCGTGGGAAGCAATGGCGGCGATGAGCTCACCACTTGTCACGCCTATTTCCCACGATGGTGCAACCCACAGTGAAAAGAGGCCCATTTGAGGCTCTGCCCGATATTCCCACGGGATTGAAACCTATGCGGGTAACACCGCGGAGCGCTGCTAGTCAATAATAATGTTCGCAAGAGTTTGGATGTTTTGATCTAATCATGCCGTAACGGCTAAGCTAATTTCGATAAAAAGTAGAGATTGAATTACATTCATATGACGGAGGTGGTACTGCTTTTTTACCGTTACCACACATGCAACGCCGCGGGAAGAAGGCTAGTACATCTATTAATTACGTCATGTGTAATGTTGTGACGTAAACCGACAAAGATGACCCAAATTCCTTAACTCCTTAAAATGTTCACGTTAGCTAAGAAGCGCCGAGTTACGGAAGTACACGTTAACAGGAATTAATATTAAGAAGTAATTAATCATCAGGGAGTTTCTCCGTAATCCGACGCTTAATATGCAAGCTCGCATAAACTGAGCTAAGAAAGTTAACATGAGCTAGTAAATCAAAAAACGATAGCAGTAAGTGAGGATCATCATCATCATCATCCTAACTCAGCCGTGGCATGAGTGCATATCGGCTGTGGAATGTTTTATCCGAATCAACTGTGTAAGATATATTGTGTATGAAAATAAATTGAAAAAGTTAAAAATAAAAAAAACTTCGTCATCATCATCATCAGCACAGAATTCCACTGCTGGACATAGGCCCTTAGAAGCCACGACGAACAGTCATTACCATGTTTAGCAGGCATGAATAACACATAGGCACATCGACGCGAAAATATGGCACCTTTGAAACCGATAACATGAGTTTGACACACTGTCGGTTCACAGTCTAGTCCGTCAAATGTTTTTTTTTGAGCGTTGACCCGAAGTCCTTTTAATTTGAGTCATTGGATTCACAACGCAAGCCTAAGGTGGTTTTTGAGCGCTGACCCGAAGTCCTTTTAATTTGAAGTCATTGGATTCACAACGCAAGCCTGAGGTGGTTTTTGAGCGCTGACCCGAAGTCCTTTTAATTTGAAGTCATTGAATTCACAACGCAAGCCTAAGGTGGTTTTTGAGCGCTGACCCGAAGTCCTTTTAATTTGAAGTCATTGGATTCACAACGCAAGCCTAAGGTGGTTTTTGAGCGCTGACCCGAAGTCCTTTTAATTTGAAGTCATTGGATTCACAACGCAAGCCTTAGGCGGTTTTTGAGCGCTGACCCGAAGTTCTTTTATTTTGAAGTCATTGGATTCACAACGCAAGCCTAAGGTGGTTTTTGAGCGCTGACCCGAAGTCCTTTTAATTTGAAGTCATTGAATTCACAACGCAAGCCTAAGGTGGTTTTTGAGCGCTGACCCGAAGTCCTTTTAATTTGAAGTCATTGGATTCACAACGCAAGCCTAAGGTGGTTTTTGAGCGCTGACCCGAAGTCCTTTTAATTTGAAGTCATTGGATTCACAACGCAAGCCTTAGGCGGTTTTTGAGCGCTGACCCGAAGTTCTTTTATTTTGAAGTCATTGGATTCACAACGCAAGCCTTAGGCGGTTTTTGAGCGCTGACCCGAAGTTCTTTTAATTTGAAGTCATTGGATTCACAACGCAAGTCTAAGGTGGTTTTTGAGCGCTGACCCGAAGTCCTTTTAATTTGAAGTCATTGAATTCACAACGCAAGCCTAAGGTGGATGCTCTCACTTGCGGCGCGAAATTATTTTTTTTTGTGTTTTTTGCTCATTATAGCTCATGAACACTTCTTCAGATAGCGAAAGTAAATTTCGCGAGAACTAGGAGACTTAACACACATGTTTTAATTGATAGCTCATAAATATCATCAGTTTCAAAACACTATAAAAATGTGTTTAGGGGATCGCAGCTAAACTGATGATTTTTATGAGATACTACCAATTAAAATATGTGTGTTAAGTCTTTTAATTCTCGCGAAATCAACTTTCGCTATCTTAAGAAGTATTCATGAGCTATAAATGAGCAAAAAACACCAACAAAATTGAATTTCGTGCCGCAAGCGAAATCATCCATCTTAAGTTTCTTTGACAACGAATGAAATATTTAAAATCAAAGAAGAAAGGATCGTGGATTATATAACTTTGAGGCAAATAAAATTGTATATTTAGCAAAATCGATAACACTACACTACATTTTATCGACCACCCTAGCAATGGGGTCGGGTTATCCATTGTTTAAGCCAGACGTTTATTTAAATGCGACGGAAGGTTCCGTCTGGATCCACAGACAGCAACAAAATTTTTTTTTTTGTTAAAGTTCGGTTGACGCGTTTCCAAAAGAAACATTAATTTCAAACTTTATTTTTAATAAAGTGAGAACTGCATTGGAGCGGTATCCTTTGTGGAATAATAAATCTCATATCAACAAGTATGGGACCGATAGTATATTTACACACATATAAATCTTCCTGAAGAAATGTTCTATTAAAAAATGATATTGAAAAACGCATCAAAATCCGTTGCGCTTTTTTTTAGCTTCTTAATGACGGAACTATCAGATTGCCCACCTGATTTTAAGGTACCTAGTTGCTTTTTAATAATAAATAAATAAATAAATAAATAATGCTGGACAGTTCACACAACATTGTCTAGCCCCAAGCTAAGCAGAGCTTGTGTTATGGGTACTAGACAACTGATATACTTAATACAATATATTTCATAGATAGATATTTTTTATTATATATAGAAAATACCCAGAACACCCTGAACAAATATCTGCAGATCGCACAAATATTTGCTCCGAGGCGGGAATCGAACCCGCAACCTCCTGCGTCGCAGGCGAACGTTCGCCCGCCGCGTCACAGAGGTCGTCGACAAATACAAACGTATTTGCACAAATATGGGCGAAGAGAGTATAATTTTACACTGAAATAACTGTTGTTGGCTTTTATATTTGTCATTATTAGCGGAAAATCATATTTGGTTGAAGAAAACAGTGGATTAATAGCGAAAATAACATCGAAATTTTAGTCCATACTTACAAGTAATTTAAGTAATTTAATATGATTTGCCGCAAATAATGACCAATATAAAAGCCAACAACAGTCATTTCAGTGTAAAATTATACTCTGTTCGCCCATATTTGTGCTAATACGTTTGTATGAAAAAGCACCTTAAGTGGTAAGTGTGGTAACCTCTGCCTTTAACAACGATTACTTCATAGGTCACGTCCACCTTATGTGGCATTGCACTGCGCCCTGATACATAAAGATGAAAAGTCTCATGTGCCTGTAATTTCACCGGCACCCATATTCTTCAAACCGGAACACAGCAATGCGAACATTACTGCTTTGCGGCAGAAATAGGTAGAAGAACTGAGCAGACAAACAGACAGACGCGGATAGTGACATTGTTTTGTACTATGTATAATGATGACTATATAATCAAAGTACCTACACCCACATAACTTGCTTCTGCGAATAATGATTTTCGTTATCACGTCACCTTTTCCGGCCCCGTGTGTATCTCACTTCACGTTATCTGACAATAAAAAAAACATATTTCGACAAACGATGTGTTCAGTCGCTTCACGTCATAAAATAAATACATTTTCATACTTTACTGACACATTTTCTTTCATATTCCTTCAGCATTTTATTTTGATAAAACAAGCTGTCGCTTCAATTATGCGAATAAAAATGACGTCTTAGCATAAATCAATATCTGGGATATTAAACTTAGCTAGGCACGGCATGATGGTAAATTGTGTGACGTCACGATATTACAGTATGCCTGTTATCGCTAATATCCGTTGGTACATTGGTAGTTGGTACCTACTGCGTTCACGATAAAGGCACGTGTAAGCACTAACAACTCAAAATATTGTATGCAACATAGCAAATACTGATATGAGATTTGCATTTTTTTGTGTTATTGGAAATCCAGGTTCAACTCTATTATTGTGTTTAATGTAATAATGAAATTAATAGTAATTATTTTTTTTTTATTTTTAATATTACATTTTTGATTATGATTTATAATATTATGGTTGCACCTAAAAATTTTAACTGGCTCCAAACCTTTTTAACCCCCACCGTAAAAACGACGGGGTGTTATAAGTTTGAAGTGTCTGTGTGTGTGTGTGTGTGTGTGTGTGTGTGTGTGTGTGTGTGTCTGTATGTCCCATCGTGGGAGCTACGGAATGGAAAGGATGAACCGATTTTTTATTTTATTTTTTGAAAGTTGAGTTTGTCGGGTGTGTTCTTAGCTATGTTTGATCAAAATCGGTACAGCCGTTTCATAGCGTTGAGGGTTTTTTTTATTTTTTACAAAATTAATTACTTCTTAAACGTTTTTAAAATAAAAATAATAATTTTATCGATAATTAAACATATGCACAAAGCGCATCACTAATTGAAAAACAAAATAAGGGATTCCATCCAGTTTCGTCGCCCACCCCATATATTGCCAAAATATGCCGATTTTTATTACTTATTGCCTTGACATACGGTTCAAAATGTAACTTATTGTCAAAATCTAATCTTATTCTTGATCCTTATTGCGATGAAGTAAGGTTTGAAGTCGCGTTTGAATTGTTTAAGAATGCAAATAAGAACAGTGTTTTTGTTCGGGACCAGACGAAATGTTTTGACAAAGGAGTCAACACGTGCCGTGACGTGACGTTATCAAATATTATAATTATGGTAATTAGCATTTACTGTATGTATTCCGTGCGTAGGTACTACATAATTTGATCCGAAACGACACAATATGACTTATATAAGACCTTTTGTGTTAGTATTTCTTTTGTGTTTGTCTAGACTTATACCTCGAACAGTTCAAATCAAAACACAATGACTTTGTAACATTTGATGGACAACATTGAAACATTTTCAAACTTGATTGAATCATCATTTTTAGGGTTCCGTACCCAAAGGGTAAAAAGGGCCCTATTACTAAGGCTCGGCTGTCCGTCTGTCTGTCTGTCCGTCCGTCTGTCACCAGGCTGTATCTCATGAACCGTGATAGTTAGACAGTTGAATTTTTCACAGATGATGTATATCTGTTGCCGCTATAACAAAAAGTACTAAAAAAAAATAAGGGGGCTCCTATACAACAAACGTGATTTTTCTAAATGTAGGTTAAGCAATGATCTGCGAGGCCAGTTTTTGGATGGGTGACCACTTTTTGCTTTCAATTTTTATTTGTATTTTTTTACAAACGTGTTTTTTGCCGTTTTTATAGATAACTAGCAGCGCCTCGCGGTTTCACCCGCGTAAGTCTCGATCTCTTGGGAATATCGGGATAAAAATGTGCCTATGTGTCATTCCGGGAGTCCAGTTATCTCCATTCCAAATTTCATGCAAATCCGTCCAGCCGTTTCAGCGTGAAGAAGTAACAAACACACTACACACACACACACAAACTTTCGCTTTTATAATATTAGTGTGATGGTACGGAATGCGGTGCGCGAGTCAGACTCGCACTTGGCCGGTTTATTTTTTGGTTGATTAGCACTACTTTTGTAAAAATAGGTATTTTTTATGATAAGTATATATATAATGAATAACTGCTAGATTGTATGCAAGCTGTATGCATTCAATGTAGTGATTTTCACAATTATTATAAACAGTATGAATTCATTTTATTTTGCATTAATTAGATTTACTCTGAAAATATAATAATAAAAAAAAAAAAAAAAAAAATGATGGACAAGTTTACACAACATTATCTAGCCCCAAGCTAAGCCAGAGCTTGTGTTATGGGTACTAGGTAACTGATATACATAATACAATACATTACATAAATAGATATTTTTTATTATACATAGAAAACACCCAGAACACCCGGAACAAATATCTGCAGATCGCACAAATTATTTGTTCCGAGGCGGGAATCGAACCCGCAACCTCCTGCGACGCAGGCGAACCATCGCCAGCCGCGCCACAGAGGTGGTCGATAATACACAAATTAACAGTATCTAAAGACTTTTTGAAAACGATCTAAAGATTTAAAAAAAATGGAGTAGACGAAAAACATTATGTAGATCACCCAAATTATCTGTAGAACCATTTACCTACATTTTTCTATCATCTACATACATTTTACATGTCGGAAGATCTATGGCCAAAATCCACTACTGATTGGGTTCCTAACGCGAGACGCCCGCGCGGCAGGGATGTTGACAGCCTGGCCCACGGTACGCGGCCCATTGACAGAGCGTCCCATTTTTCCGACAGACCAGCACGGAGATGGCGTGACGAGTTGAATGTGCACCGTGCACCTACCAGACTGGCCCACTGCAGTAAGGGACAGAGAGAACTGGAAAAAAGCGAGGGAGGCCTTTTCCCTGCAGTGGGACAAAATGGGCTGAAAATAAAAATAAATAAATCAATTTATACATTTAATTCTACAGATAAGTTGGTAGATCTCTATATTAGAAAGTCGCAAGGTTCCATAATTATAAATCAATTTTTTCATACTAAAAAGGTATCTCGCCTGTCACTCGAAGTGCCAGAATCGCCTACACTCAAACTGAATTTGTCATTGGACCTTTCTGTCATGTACACGACTTCGCTTTGAGCATTGTGATTTAAATTTCGAATCCTCACTTGAATTTAGAATGATTTTAGAATATACGGGCCTGTTGGCGAGCCACAAGAAGTTTTATAATAGGTTTTGTTAGTAACAAGAGTAGGTAATTTTGTAACACCCCCCCTACCTTCTCTACTCTTGTACCTAATAATCTAACTACCTATTATACCGCGCGCACTCACCGACTTCCTACTTTACTCTGTGGAGTTACGATAACTTTAATCTTACCTACTTCTTTAAACACTATAAATTGGCCATATGATCGTCTAGATATATACCTACGTTGTGTCTTGTAATAACTCGAGTTCTTTATTTGTTAATATTGTCGAGTCTTAACGTATCCTAACTACATAAAATATTTTACCTTTTTATCGATATTCTCGTAATAGTTGCTACTAATTCTAATAGGAAAGATACCTATTTAAATTTTATTTTACTTCAGTACACATCGGAACAATTAATTAAAAGATTACTCCAGAGATTTATTTCCATTATAGTTTGTTATTCCTTTGTAAAAGAATAAGCTACAATTAAAGTTCCTAGTAATATTTTGAACATTCTGATTTTACAATTTCTGAGGTTTATTGATTTTGACTCTAGGGCTTCAATACAGACATGTTTGTATTGTGCTATTTCAAGATACTTTTACGTGACAGGTTTGCATCTGTAAAAGATCCATTAGGGAAATGACAAGGAAATTACTTGTATAAATTATTTGCTTCTCAGATATAATTTTTAAGTTATTTCTTTAATTATTTGAAGGATGAACCAAATTTGATAAGGTTCATATCCAGAGATAAGCGACTTTTGGAGAACAGCCCCGTCCGCGCTGCCCTCGGTGGATTTCTTCCAATGCTTTTGGTCAATCCTCCCTCGCTTGGACATAGGTAGATTACCTAATATTGTCCGAGAATTTTATCCAAATGATATTCTAATTCAAATAAATTCCGTTTTACTTTAATACAAGGGATTTTAGAGGATCGCGAACCTATTTCCGTCGGAGTAAGTTTGTTAGTCATTTTCAAACATTCCAGGGAATTTTACATTTAATCAATAACGCAAAATCAACCACATACATCCTTCACCTTTGGTTAACTTTGGGATTTATCTAGGCTTCCTGAAGCCTAGGAAAATCCCTACTTGATTCATACCCCTACTTACAAATAATTCTAAATATTCTCTGTAGGATAAATAGAATTCCTAGTTGGATTATCCAGGTAGGAATAATCGCTTGTGAAAATTCTAGACTATATTTAAATGAAATTTTCCTTCCGAGAATGATAATATTCAATTACAAGATTCTCCTTTTATCTAGTATTTTAATACGTTTGATAATTATTTTGCCCGTTCCTTTATGAAAGAATAATAGTAAACTAAATTAAATCACCGGTTAAATTTTAGAAAATGCCAATTTGTAAGATTGGTCTACATACGCACTAATACAATGCCTATATAAGTGTGCCTAATTACCTGGCTAAATTGGGTGTGTGCGATTCAAACTTTGAGAAAACCGTTCTCATTTTGTTTTAAATGTGCAGTTAAAAGTGTATGTCTTCTGACGAGGTGCAAGGTCAGAATACCTAGATTGAACTATTAAGGATAGGATATCTGTCGCTGTGTAACCTAAAAACGACAGACGGAGCCTAGGGGTCAGGAACAAGGTATAAGGAGGGATGAGATTTTGCCTTTCTAGCGGACTCACTAGAAAACCTTTTCAGGCGGATAGAGGTTTCCTGTCCAGCAAAAAATGGAGACCTGAAACATTAAAATAGAAGATATTTTATAGACTACGACAGTCTAACAAATATCTTCCCTCGAAGATCGTTCACTTTTTCACTAGCTAAACATGACATTGACTTTAAATACCCAAGAACACTTGAAAAACATCACCAAAAAGAAACTAGTTAATTTCTTTTATTTTGGACGGCTTTTCAAATTAATTTTATATTTCACAAAAATTTAAACTTTCACTAAATTATATTCAATTTCACTTATTATGGTCTACTTCCCAGAATCAATCCTAATATTTCAAAGTATAAATTTCTAGCTTTTAAACGAACTTTAAAATCACTTCGTAATTAATTAACACAATTTAATATTTTACCCCAGCGTTACCACGCAAACGTGATACTACTTCCAGAATTATCCAGCACTGACCTCCCTTCAGCTGTTACATTTCTATTTAAAGTCGCCAACCAAGATAAAACATTTCATTCAATTTTGAATCTTATTCATACGATTCCTAAATAGGAATTGGTGTGTTCCTTCAAAGTATTCTGAAAATCGGATGTTTATATTTTTTGTATATAAACATTCTCACAGCCCATTTCTCTGAAAAAACGACAGAACAAACCCTCTATTGTTTCCGACCTCATTATTCAAGTATCGCTCGATTTATTTGATAACAAGATATAATAATTTTATTAATAATTTTATTTGAGAATTTGTGAGATACTAATGAATCCAGCACAGATGGTTCGTTACAATTTGTAAAATAAAATACACATTCGATAAGAAAATTACAATACAAATAAAAATACAATAAAAATTCATATAGATAAGTAGTAGGTAAGTACTATATTAGCGTAATTCACAATTAAACAATAGATCTTTCACCACACGGGAACCAATGCAAATGCTTCAAGGAGATTTTTTTCAGAACATTTATTTTTTATTTGGTCTGCTGTTACGATCTAGGGTTTGGGATAAAATAATCAGGTTTATTCCCGTTGTCCACGTTGAGCTTGTCCACGTTAACGTGGTCAACGGGAATATAATAAAACTATTAAAAAACATTCCCGATGTCCACTAATAATCACACATATCTAGATGATATATCGTCTACTCGTCAGCAGATAGCGCTAGAAACTCTACATTTACATCTATAGTGCGTCTATTCGTTCACAGGTGACACTACGAGGCGCTAAATACGTTTACGCCAGTCAGCCGGCGTCACACTGCAATCTGCATCCTATAACTTTACTAGCGACCCGCCATCACACGAATATATAAATTCAATTGATTTATTCAGAAACAATTTACAATCGTGTTTGAAATGGAAAACGTAATAAAATAACATACTTATACTTAAAATAACAGTAAGAAACGTAAACCTTTCGGAACCAATTCTATAAATGATAGTGAAAAGCGCAAATCCGTTGTTTAGAAGAACCGAAGAACTAAGCGGACCAACAGGCGGACGCATATATAGCGACTTTGTTTTCAGAAAGAATTGTTTTTTTTTAAACACAAATTGAGAACCTCCTCGTCTTTTTTGAAGTCGGTTAATTAACTAACAGTCTGTATTAAATAAGTCTGTTCTAAAATTGAAACTTTTACAACCACTATAATGCTCTCCCCTATTCTGAGCTCACCCCACTAAAGCAACACAGATAAAAACGTCTATTCCTGTTGTCCACGTTGAGCTTTTCGACATTAACGTGGACAACGGGAATTAAACAAGTAATATTTTTTGTAAAAATTAAAAAAATCCTTAACGCAATGAAACGGCTGTACCGATTTTAATCAAACATAGCTAAGAACACTCTCGACTAATTCACCTTTCAAACAAAAACAAAATCGAAATCGGTTCATCCTTTCGAGAGCTACGATGCTACATACATACACACACACACACACACACACACACACACACACACACACACACACACACACAGACACAGACACGTCAAACTTATAACAACCCTTCGTTTTTGCGTCGGGGGTTAGAAAAATAATTAAAAAAACATTCCCGGTGTCCACGTTAATCATAACATTGATAGATCGAATCATTTGTATAGCAAATGTATATCAAAAGCACCTCGAATATTTTGGAAGAATGAAATACAGCTCGCTCGACTAAAACGTCCTTTTAAACGTCCGTTGGTCGATGCAAGACATCGATCTTCAATACTTTAGTGACTAATGCTTCTCCGGTTACCTGATGGACGTGATAAAAAATACGGCAGCTTAATTTTAAGAGCATTTTGGGTTTAAGGCTCTTTTGAGAACGTCATTGGTTGATGTTCTGTGGGAACTTAATGATCTTGAGGTAGCCTGTTTGAATTCGATCCTATGATGCATTTTTAGGGTTACACAGCCAAATAGTTTAAGGTAGTTGCTTTTCCATACAAACGTATTAGCACAAATATGGGCGAACAGAGTATAATTTTACAATGAAATGACTGTTGTTGGCTTTTATATTGGAAATTATTTGCAGCAAATCATATTTGGTTGAAGAAAACAGTGAACTAATAGCGAAAGTAACATCGAAATGACTTGTATGGACTAAAATTTCTGTTATTTTCGCTATTAACTCACTGAATTCTAACTGAATAGTTTGCGCGAGAGACACTTCCAAAGTGGTAAAATGTGTGTCGCCCCCCGTAACTTCTAAAATAAGAGAATGATAAAACTACAAAAAAATATATGATGTACATTATTACCATGTAAACTTCCAACGAAAATTGGTTTGAACGAGATCTAGTAAGTAGTTTTTTTAATACGTCATAAATCGTAAACGATCCTAGAACTTTTATATTACGTTACTTGCTGCTACGGAACCCTTCATGGGCGAGTCCGACTCGCACTTGGACGCTTTTTTTTATTTTGGTCGAAACATTTATCATCAAGTCGTTTTCAGAAGTGTGATGATAACACAAAACTAGAAATGATAAAATTTGAGTTCTAATAAAAAAAATGTGACAAAACTGTAGTCCCAGGAAGTAGGTGGATAGAAGTAGATAGAAGCCAAAGACCGTTCATCGTGACATTCCATGGAGGGGGGAAAAATACCAGTAGTCGCCTACCGTGTAGCTTCTGACATCTCACCTTCTTGGTAAAAAGCAACATGGCTAATAGTACCAACCTCTCGGAAAAATGCGCGGTTCCTGTTACACATTTCCGTCCTTTTTCACGAACCCACTCGCATAGATTGCAGGAGAGCGAGAGGAAAATTTGTATTACTGTATTGTATTTGTATTGTATACATGTTATAAAAGATGTCAAATATTATTATTAGTATCAATGTATTCCTACCTGAGGCATGCAATATATTTATGAACAGTACAATCATTAAAAAAAAAAACAAGAATTAATTAATTATTAAAATGTCAAAATGTCGTAACTATATGAAATTGAGAGAACTTTGCCTCCCGTGCTAATTAAAAAACTGGATAACGCTTCTCACCTCACCAGGATATTAGAATAGGCAGAATGAAAATATATAATAGTAACAAACAAATGGAACAGGCGTATGTCCACCAGCAGTCTTCTACAGTCTGATTATGATGATGAATCTGTCTTCCCTCCATTATTTATAGCCCTCGTTAAATATTGTTCTATTATTAACCCTCCAAGAAGCTAATTTTGACAAACAGACCCGACCAAACAAACTCTAATAAGGCAAGCAAACATTCGGTCCCTTCGTAACGGAAGCTTAGTTATTTCAGTAGTTAAAATAAATTGAACGAAAGACTTTACCGACTAGGGATGCGGATTGAACTTAACCTAACAGGTTTAGCTGACACACCATTATCGTATGCCAGTCTCATTGGCAAGGTCATACAAAAGTCAACGTCAAATTAAAAAAAAAAACGGACGGAAGCACAATCGGGTTTAGTCTAACTTTTTAACAATCAATTAACACGGACGGACTAGTGTAACACGTATCTTGTACGACACTGATGACACTTTGGGGACCTCAATTTCCATACAAGTCCATATATTTCACAGCACCATAATGTCCTTATCAAAAACTCGGACTACAGCGTCAGGTGATAACTCCCACAAAACTTTCTTAGAGCACGCTAAGTAAAAATAAATTATAATTTATATTATTAGCCCATACTGTCCCATTGTTGGGCAAAGGCCCCCCCCCCATTTCCGCCAGTCACTACGGTTTTGTGCAACCCCTTCCCATTCCCTCTTATAGGCGTCCAGTTCATCCCGCCACCTCACGCGTGGTCTGCCGCGGCGCCGCCTGGCTGTATCAGGGCTCCATGCCGTGGTAACTTTGGCCCAAATATCGTCGGGCATGCGGCAAATGTGACCGGACCAATTCTACAATCCCCAATAACAAAAAAAAATAACATCCTACTAATATTATAAACGCGAAAGTTTGTAAGTATGGATGGATGGATGTATGTTTGTCACTCTTTCATGTAAAAACTACTAGATGGATTTGGATGAAATTTGGAATAGAGATAACTGGACTCCCGGAATAACACATAGGCCCTTTTTTCCCGTTATTCCCACGGGATCGAGACGTACGCGGGTGAAACCGCGGGGCGCTGCTTGTTATAAATATTGTCGATACCAGCCCGTCTCTATAGAGCAGAGTTTACTGTTAGCCACATTTTATTACTCTTTCCGTCCGTCCGGGACAACTCCTTTGATCGGAGTTATGGTTCTGTAAAACTCTACGTTACATTTTACGGCTTTGTATTTAGTAGATGAACTGTTTTGGTAACAGACCCGTAATGGACGGTTAAATTTTTCGAGTAACATCCTTTACGTCCCATTAGATAGACCGACGGTAGTGGAAAGGTCACAGGAACACGGTGGTTGAAGGCGGCTCATGTTCATTGGTCGTGAGTCGTGACCATAGAAATCTTAAGTAAAGTGAATTGTCGTTTTGCTAGGGTTTGATCAACATGCTCAAACGCTTTTGCTTGCGGTCTATAGTGGATTTATTGTCAGGTATTTAACTCAGTATTTTATGATAAATGTGGAAGATATTTGGTAACTTTTCAGTTATTTTCCACTTCCTTTATTTAACCAGGAGAATAAGCATGCTTTCATCTATTTTCCTCGTTAAATAATGGGGGATGTAGCAGGAAAGCTAGAAATAAAGCTGGAAAATTGCCGAAACATCCTTACTTCAGTTTTAAAAGAAGCAAGCTGTTTGATTTAAAGCCCGGTTACCAGCAGCCCACCTGCTATGAGAATAAATTGTCGGGAATACCGGCGACCCGGATATTAGGCCGCGTTCACGTGTAAAGCCGGTTGCCACTGGCCACCTACTGCCGGCGCTTACGAAGCCGAGTAAGTGAGGGAACTGGCAGGTGGCCCACACTACAGCACTCTCATGTCCACCTTAAAGGGCCTTGAACCCAATAGCTGGACCAGTAGTTCAGCCAGCATTGGCGGTACCGTTTTCCTCCAAGGACCGTTTTCATCCAAGGACCGTTTGGACCAGGTATTGGGCCAAACCACTGCTCGTAAAGAAAAGGAAAGAAAGAAAGAAATATAGAAAGTTTATTTTCCCCAACGCACACAAATAACACAAAAACAATAAACAAACAAAAAAACAAGTAACTAGGTAGAAGGTATAAAAAAATAAAAAAAAATAAAAAACTAATATAAACTACTTGGTAAGTTGAAATGAAAGGCAAGAATACAGAATGAAAGGTATCAATAAGTGTTGTGTGGGGTCAAACAGGTCCCTGTCTCAGGAAACAATTAATTCTCACAGACAATACAATACTGCGCAGCTAAACGGATAACTTCAACTCGTCTGAGAACATCGGCCGGTACCTGTTGGTACACTTGGTACCGATAGGCGCAGGTAGCAATTCGCCCGTCTGTTTGAAGGGGGCCTTAGGTTAAAATAATATAGCGCAACACGAGGTAATTTTCAAGTTAATTTCGTTCTGGCAGAAAATACAGTGGCGACTGGCGCACGTACTGGATTCGGCAGAAATAAATAGGGTAGTTTATTACTAGAGTTGAACCGTCGTATTAGGGAATTTTATATAAATTACTTGCCGTTTTTAAAAAACCGTTTTTAGTTAACGATGCAAGTATTATTAGGCAGGCATAAATGTTGAACGGATGCTAGCAACACCCGATTTCAACAGTCGGCGAGAATCGGTCGCTGTCGGTGGCCAGCCAACGCGATGGCTGGACTGTGTGAGCGAGACAGCCAACGACAACATAGATAGTGTTCTAGAGTGTGTTCAGAAAGAGACCCGTCGCGGGATTTGAGGGCGCATCTTGTACTATTATTTATTCTGTGACGCAGCTGTGCTTATTTACCTGTTTTGTTTCGCGGGCAATACAATAGCGCTTCTTTTCTGTTTTGATCCTTTTACAACTGTAACTACCTATTTCATAAGTTTATGATTCAAAATGACGGTCTGAATCATAAACCAAAGCAATCCTACTAATATTATAAATGCGAAAGTTTGTGTGTGCGTGTGTTTGTTACTTCTTCACGCTGAAACGGCTGGGCGGATTAGAATGAATTTTCGAATGGAGATAGCTTGACTCCCGGAATAACACATAGGCACATTTTAATCCCGATATTCCCACGGGAATCACGGGATTGAGACATATGCGGGTAACATCGCGTGGCACTGCTACTAGTTATATAAACAAAAATACGTTAGTTCACAATTTGCCCACGACGGCTCTCTTTCTGAACAGACTGTACCCAATATTAGAATGTCTTTGGTTCTACTGTACCATCCAATTTAAGAAGTCTCGCGCAAAGTTATAGAGCTTCGTTTTATGGTTAGGTATGAGTGTTTATGTGCCATTGGCGCATTTTCTAGACTTAAAAGGCAACATGATTCAATGGCAATGTAATCAACAATGACAAGCATACAATTTAGAGGCTGTTGAACCCATTTTATGAAGATTTATTCTACGTAAACAACGCTGGTAATAAAATTAGCTATGACATTTTGATACTTTTACCATTGATACTATTAATTGTTGTAATAGTGGTGGACGAAGGTTTCATGCCGACTAAACATATACTAAACCTTCGTCCAGTACTATTACAACTAATAAATGGTTTCAAT
Organism: Operophtera brumata; assembly: GCA_932527175.1. Lineage (NCBI taxonomy): Eukaryota > Metazoa > Arthropoda > Insecta > Lepidoptera > Geometridae > Operophtera > Operophtera brumata. The sequence goes on along the minus strand of OW052226.1, from coordinate 41,991,756 downwards.
GGTAAGTGTCAAAATTAGGGGTGAAAACCATTGTGTGAAAAACCGTATTTCTTGAATTTACAAACTTGAAACTTTGCATAGGTATGCTTCAATACAAATCATACATACATACATAGACACACGCCTCTTTCCCCGAAGGGGTAGGCGGAGCCTCAATGGGCCTCTTTTCACAGTGGGTTGCACCATCGTGGAATATAGACGTGACAAGTGGTGAGCTCATCGCCATCATTGCTTCCCAAGACTGACTCCGCTAACGCTTTCTTGCAGTAATAACACATTCTATAATAAGCTAGCAACCAGGACAAATCTTATACCAACGAATCTTATCAACAAGTCCGGGTAATCCCTTAATCGGCTTTTACGACATCCACGGGAAGAGACGGTAAAAAAAAGGTAATAAAAGGGTAAAATATATTTTCTCCAAACTACCCCCAAAAGCGGGTGCAATGGAGTGTTAAATTTTGCATGGGAACTTTTTATCGCGTGGAACCTTTAGCTTGAAACTTGGTACGGGTACTTAAAATACAGAATAATTGAACACATATTTCAGGATTTTTCCAATTAACCCTTTAAGAGGGGTAAGCAGGGGCTATTATTTATAGTACTGGGCAGGGGGACAACATTTTAGTTTTTTTGTGAGTTAATCATAAAATCGTAACTCTTTGGGGTTAACTACTGTAGTATACTTGTACGGAACCCTCTCCACGCAAGGCCGACTCGCGCTTGGCCGTTTTGTTTTATTATTTACCCCAACCAATTGTGTAATCTCGAGCAAACGAACTCCATGACAAAAGCCTCAACGTACCACGAAATTTTGTATGTGTACAAAATTCAATAGGTATTTATGAATATTTTTCCGGGTCAACCACCCAGGTATCAACGCTCTCATATTATTAGGTTTCATTGCTTGTTTTAGGTTACATTTCAGATGCAAGGTAATTTATCCACCGCCTGTGGGGTCAAAACACCCACTATAAGCCTTTAAAGCTGTAATAATGTACAGGCGAGAGGAAAATGGCGTAGAAGTTCAGTTTAGAGACCAATTGCGCTTGGGTTAGGAAGAAATATGGCCGTCATCGCCCCCCGCCCCTGTCCTGGCTTTGTCGTAGTTGGGAAAGGAAAAGGTCAGTCAATCAATTTGATACCTGACTAGTTAAGAGTTTAGACCCAACACTAACATCTCAAATTCACTTAGAATAATAGGTATTAAGAAATTTGCTAAATATTATGTAATACTAGCAGCGCCCCGCGGTGTTACACGCTAGGTCTCAATCCCGTGGGAATATCGTGATAAAAATATGCCTATGTGTTATTCCGGGAATCAAGCTATATCCATTCCAAATTACATCCAAATCCGTCAAGCCGTTTCAGCGTGAAGAAGTAACAAACACACGCACACACCCACAAACTTTTGTATTTATAATATTAGTAGCATACCTTATCAAATTATTCTTGGCTTTTGTAAATTTATACAGCAACCTTCGCTTTCTATAATCAAATACCTCACACAGTTATATGAATTTAAACTCAAGACGATCAAATTTCAATCAAACCTGTTAGTACCACTTCTGCCCTCCACAGTACACAATGAGTCAGACGATCAGGTAACAAACAATCCATAAGACGATCAGGTAGAATGTGCGAGCGAGATAACAGGGATGATTCTGCGTCTCTGTCACCTGTTTTATAAATCTAAATTCTTTGTTGTCCGGAATGTCTAAGATTGTATGGTGGGGTCTTGAGATGTTTCTGGAAATACAGGATTATATTGGTAGCATTTATCAGTTAAACCTTGTAAGGAGATGAGGGTTATTTTAAAGGGTCCCCGAGACGGTCATTAGCGAATGTCAATATTTACATGAATGATACCAATTGATGCAACAAATGATCGTTAACTCTAGATAATTGAAGCGATTGTCAATACTATAACCCGTACGAATTAACTTGAGGCTCCGCTGAATGCGACCCCCTTCCAGAAAGACGTCCACTGCTGGACTAAGGCCTCCCCTTTCTTATTAACAATCTCAAGCAAATCCCAAAACATTCAAATTAAAAAAATACTAAGACACATCATTTTGCACACCGTCCATTGAAAATGACGTCATCGGCCCAGGTTTCAAGTTAATTCGTACGGGTACTACGGTATTGACAGCAAATGATAATTCGCTATCATTCGCGTCGATTGATTGCAAATGACACGCCTGCATTGACGGCTAATGATAACAAATGACAATCGTTTTCAGTATTCCTGATCGCGCCCTCAAATATGGCAACACGTCTTTACGAATTACAGTCCAACAAGCGACTGAAGCATGCGCGAATGATACGCCTTCAATCGGAGCTTCAATTGCCAGTCAATTGATCAATCACGTAAACATTGTCATTCGCAAATGACCGTCTCGGGGACCCCTAAGTTTTTTTTTTTACAAATATAACGAAGGCTACCTTGAAACATTTTCTTTGACTGGGTTCCTCGCGTCTAAGAAAGCCTGAGTTTTTTTCGAAATCAAAGATCTTATATACACATTTGACAGTAACAACTCGCCCCGGCTTCGCACGGGTTGAGGTTCGGGGCTTTCGATCTTCTATGGGTTACATTTCGGGGAATGCTCCCAGGAACTTCATGATCTGATCCCACCATCTACTTTTCATTCGCTGTTTTTTTGCATCATAGGACGAGCAGACGCACAGCTCGGTACCATCCTTACATCATTAGTATTCCCTCTATTCGTACTAAACGTTTCAGTTCTACCTTTATAATGCGAACTGCTAAGGAGTGGAATACACTACCGTCGTCTGTCTTTCCTGAAAACTATAATCTGGGTCTCTATATAGAAGGCTAGAGTGAATAGGTGCCTTCTAGACCTTTGTGCTCCATCTTGGGCGTGAGATCGTGGTCAAACAATGTGGAAAAATGGGTCGTTTCTGGACCGGAACGTGATACGAACTTTATTTTGAATATTTTTGAGAATTAGACTTCAGACATAATCTAGTACCTACCGCAGTACCTGTGAGAAAAAGTGAAGTGAAAATTTTGCGAATAATCCAGTGTACATTTTGTGAAGTGGTAATTTTGAGAAAACGCACAGTGTACGTTATGAGACAAAATCGAGTACATTTTGCGAAGTTGAAGTGGTCATATTGAGAAAAAGTACGGTGTACATTATGAGAAGTGGACGTTTTGCAACTGAGCACTGATAAGTAGTCCCGGCCTTCCTTGTCACCAAACACGGCGTAGTCATTGGCTGTGCTAATGAATGGCGGCCATGGCAGTCTGAATAAATAGTCCTAATGAGATTACGTGGATCTGTGCGTAACTGCCGACGTGATCACGACACGTGTGCTCATCGCACGAATAGATATAGTATTGATACATACATACATAAACTCACATCTGTTTCCCGGAGGGGTAGGCAGAGACCACGGATTTCCACTTGCTACGATCCTTTGCTTCATTCACTCTCATCACATTCTTCATACATGCTCGTCGGTTAAGGGTACTCTTGACCTGGCATTTTTCCAGAACGTCTTACGTTCGTCGAGGTCTTCCACTTCCCACTGTCCCATTGTCGCTCGACTTATGTACCCGTTTCGTATATCTAAAGTATTGATATCTATAGGCAATAAGGCATTAATAAACTATTTTTTTGTATAAAATCGTATATCGCTAAAAACGGTTTTTAACTTTAAATTAAAAAAGACGATTAATTTAAAAAATCCTACTACTTACTTCGATTTGTTTGTAAGATTCGTTGATATAAGATTTGTCCTGGCTGCTAGCTTATTATGGAATGTGTTATTACTGGAAGTAAGCGTTAGCCGAGTCAGTTGTGAAAAGCAATGGCGGCGATGAGCTCACTACTTGTCACGTCTATATTCCACGATGGTGAAACCCAATGTGAAAAGAGGCCCATTGAGGCTCTGCCTACCCCTAAGGGGAAAAAGGCATGTGTCTCTGTATGCATGTGTATGTATATTGAAAATCATCGGATTGTTTGTTGTTTATTTGTTTAATTGTATTTGCACAGCACAGCTGTTCTATTTGTATTTTTTGTATTGTTTGGAACTTACTTGTATTACATCGTGTGTATTATTATTTATGTAAATAAACATATTTATTTATTTCCAATGTTGTTCAACTGAAGAGCTAGGTTGGTAGCATTACACTTGTGTCATTCTTGATGACCTCTGTGGCGCGGCGGGCGAAGGTTCACCTGCGACGCAGGAGGTTGCGGGTTCGATTGTCGCCTCGGAACAAATATTTGTGCGATCGCAGATATTTGTTCAGGGTGTTATGGGTATGTATGTTCTATGTATAATAAATAATATCTATCTATGTAATGTATTGTATTAAGTATATCAGTTATCTAGTACCCATAACACAAGCTCTGCTTAGCTTGGGGCTAGATAATGTTGTATAATTGTCACGCATTATTTATTTTTGATCGAACGCAGAGCTTTTAGGCTTATTGGTTAGCAAGCATATGGCGGAGACCAAGATCAAGAGTCTCGAGCACCGCCGTAAGGTCGCGTGCCTTTCGATCTTCTATAGGTTACATTTCGGGGAATGCTCCCAGGAACTTCATGATCTGATCCCACCACCTCCTTTTCATCATAGGACGAGCAGACGTACGGCTCGGTACCACCCTTACCTCATTAGTATACCCTCTATTCGTACTAAACGTTTCAGTTCCACCTTTATAATGCGAACTGCTGCAGCTAAGGAGTGGAATACACTACCGTCGTCTGTCTTTCCTGAAAACTATAATTTGGGTCTCTTCAAGGCTAGAGTGAATAGCTAAAAAAAAATAAAAACTTTTTAACCGACTTCAGAAAAGGAGGAGGATACATACATAAAAAATAAATTTAATTTACGTCTCCTCCCGTGGATGTCGTAAGAGCCGACTAAGGGATTACCCGGACTTGTTTGTAAGATTCGTTGGTATAAAATTTGACCTGGCTGAAGGAATGTGTTATTACTGAAACAAAGCGTTAGCAGAGTCGGTCATGGTAAGCAATGGCGGCGATGAGCTCACCACTTGTCACATATATTTCCAACGATGGTGTAACCCACGTGAAAAGAGGCCCAATTGTGGCTCTGCCTGTCTATACTCTTTCGGGGAAAAAGGCGTGTGTCGCGTCTATGTATGGGGTTCTTCAATAGGCGTGTTTGGAATTTTTTAAAGGGTCGGCAACGCGCTTGTTTTGCCTCTGGTATTGCAGGCGTCCATAGGCTACGGTAACCGCTTACCAACAGGTGGGCCGTATGCTTGTTTGCTACCATGGTAGTATTAAAAAAGTCATTTTAAGAATATCTCATTATAAAACCTCGTTACAAAGCTGGGCTGTTATTCGCTATGACCATAGGAGATTACTTGACAATAACGTGTGACGTCACAATGTATTCTGAACGATGATTCCACGCCACTATCGTAACGAGCCCGCGTTATGTCACGTTTTGTCATAGCGAATAAGGGGGCAGAGTTAAATCTAGTTTAGCCGGACTACTAGGAAGGCTTACGATTCAGGAAATAATGTTAATAAGATGTTTTTTTGCTCTATCTCGTAAGAAATGGTAATTAGGCAGGACTTACCTGACCTAGCTAGCAGGTTCTTATATATAGTCTTGATATACATGTACTACTGGTATACCTAGTGTTATTTTATCTGTGCATATACTAAAATCCTATCTGGACGGCTAATTATCTAAGACCAGGGGATCGATTTTTGAAAGTCACTAAGTGACTAGAAGTCACGAATGACAAAACGTCATCGATGACTTTGAAATCACTTTTTACCAAATGTCGTATTTTTGAAAGTCATACCCTGTCTACCAACTTGCAAATATTTCACTGTCGTTGTCTTTGACATACTACGTATCTGTCCATTATTAGTTTGTCTGTTCCGCTATACTAAGTCCATGGTTCCACTCACCACAGACAAAACAGTGTACTACGTTCGGACCATAGATAATAACTATGTGTGGGTGGAATAGGAAAGCCACAAGATAAAGAGTAAAATTAAGTAAATACTATTCATAAATGTCAGTGCCAAAACAGTCACGGAGTGATTTCAAATCGAGTGGAAAGAGGCACTCTTATTGATATCATAGTATGACAATTTTAGTCAGCGGTGATTTCCAAAAATACGAACTTTTGTAAATCGGTGACTAATAGTCACTTTCAAAAATCGGTCCCCAGGTAGAGTCTGGCAAAGGTTAGCTATATATGGGTAGAAGAGAATGCTATGTAGCATTAAGTTCGCATATTACAGTTGTGCGATCAATATTTTATAACAAACTTTTATTTAACTTGCAATTTATGTCCGGGTGGAATCTTGCAACTGAATTTTAAAGCAGTTATCCTCAACCGATTGAGCTGAAATTTGGCAAACCTGTTAAGTTCCGATGACAATACAATATGATGGTGACAGCGAGCTGATCTGATGATTAAGGCGGAAGGTGGACAACGGTACTCCTCGATGGATAATAGTAGACTGGCCGTGTTTAGGCTCATTTTGATCAGCACACGGTTACGATCACTAATTTTATTATTCAAGCTTGTATTATAAATATATTTATCACAAAAAACTTATTTATAACACTACTGCGTTAAAATTCAGTTGCAATAATCCACCCGGATTCCACCCGGACAAACATACATACATTGCAAGTAAAATAAAAGGTTTTAAAAAATGCATACCATTTTTATATCGTTATGGGATAAGGTATTCTAATTATAATTAGCCCTTCAGTTAGTGTATGTAACTGGTTTCCTCTTGGTCACCTTGCGCAAGATCAGTGACCAGGGTTAGGTATCAGTTCGCATTGTATAGTACGTATTGTTTGCGTAACATCCTCCCACAATCGGTGTGACCGTGGAACCGTCAAGCAAATACACACGGTCAATACTCTGTAGTCAGTACAATAACACACTACAACAACAACGAGGCTCTGACGAGTGGAGGTCGATGACCCCGCGTGTTTTTTATGTAATTAGTTTTTTTGTTTTTTGTACTAAGAATGACGGAACAAGCAGATAGCCCACCTGATGATAAAGCGGTAACCTCTGCCTATGAACAGTGCAGTATCACATAGGTTACGTCCACCTAGGACGCGCCCTATGTGGCATTGCACTGCGCCCGCCACCCTGAGACATAAAGAAAGTCTCATGTGCCTGTAATTTCACCGGCAACCATACACTTCCAGCCGGAACACAGCTATGCGAGCACTACTGCTTTGCGGCAGAAATAGTTATGGTGGTAGTACTTCCCCAGACGAACTCTTTCACAAAAGAGCTCTTCTACTACTATGCAATCCCACTAATATAACATACTTATAACATCTTCGACCAAAGTAAAAACTAACATAACATAACAGTAACATACATAGTCCAGATCCATAATAAGCTAGCAGCCAGGACAAATCTTATACCAACGAATCTTATCAACAAGTACGGGTAATCTCTTAGTCGGCTTTTACGACATCCACGGGAGGAGACGGAGGGGTCCACTTTTAGTCCGGCGGACACACCACAGCAAATCTACAAATATATGTATTCTACGGCATACCTAAGTCTGAGTAAGTACTATGTTTAGCTACCTAGTAGGTAGTTGGTAGGTAGGTAGGTATTATCTATCTAGAAGAAACATGACCAGCCCGACACAGAATCTGACGGCGCGGAAACCAACTGGGCCAGGTTCTACATCAGCATGAAAATGGGAAATGCAGGCCAGATAAAATGCTGATACGATATATTGTGATTGTGACCTTAATTCAAGTTTCAAGAGCATTACCTACCACCACTATTAGTAGTAGAACTTTTTTGTGAAAGAGTTCGTCCGGGGAAGTACTATCAAAATACCTATTTCTGCCGCAAAGCAGTAGTGCTCGCATAGCTGTGTTCCGGTTTGAAGGGTAGGGTGCCGGTGAAATTAAAGGCACATGAGACTTTTTAACTCAATGTCTCAGGGTGGCGGGCGCATTGTATGCCACATAGGGCGCGTCCTAGGTGGACGTAACCTATGTGATAATGTTCATAGGCAGAGGGTACCGCTTAACATCAGGTGGTCCATCTGCTTGATCCGCCATCAAGAGAAGTATAAGAAAACAGATGAAAAAGAGCAACGATGTTACTGACAATATTACAAATTACGACATTCTATAGAATACCTGGGATTTCTTAGATGGTTTGGGCATTTAGAAAGGGAGGACGATAGTAGATTGACGAAACGGGTAGATAAGACGAGCGTGAACGGGACAGTGGGAAGGGGAAGACCTCGGCGAACGTATTCATACCAGATCGGAGACGTTCTGTAAAAAGGCCAGGCCAAGAGTACCCTTATCCGACGAGCATGTATGAAGAATGTGATGTCATTTTCTTTAAAACCAAGTGCAACACACAAACATATTGAATATATTGATTGGGCCCTGTAAAAACGGCCCATCGATGAACATACAGTAATTTTTATTATTGAAATCGTATATACTAAATACTTACGTTTTATTTTCATAATTTCGAACATAATATATTTAACTGTTGCCTAGTATTGACTTAAATTCAGTGGTAAGGTCATTTTAATTCTTGTTTTTCGTTCAATCCAAATTCGTGGACAGACAGGAACTACTCGCATTATTGAGCTTTTTCAAAAAATCATTTGTTTTTTCCCGTGGTTTGGTACAAAAACTGATAATGGACAACCATGACGACCACTGTGGCGGGGCGGGCAAACTTTCGCCTGCGACGCCGCAGGTTGCGGGTTCCATTCCCGCCTCGGAACAAATATTTGTGCGATCTACAGATATTTGTTGGGGGTGTTCTGGGTATTTTCTAAATATCTATCTATGTTAAATATTGTATTAAGTATATCAGTTATCTAGTACCCATAACACAAGCTCTGCTTAGCTTGGGGCTAGATAATGTTGTGTAAACTGTCCAGCATAATTTATTTATTTATTTTTATTTTATATTTAAAATAATCTAAAAGTACCTAATTACCAGTGTACTGCAATTCTAATTTTGAGTACACAAATGTTGCCAGTTCCGCCATTATTCTTTGTAATACAATAAATAGTGCTCTCTTGAAACGCGCTGATAAAACAATAGTATTAACGCATAGAGATGGAATCTAGAAACGTTCTCATACCAAGAATTTCGTATTTACATTATTCATTTCATACAAATTTTGGATCCCATGATTCATAATGACTCACAGTTCTTTATTTTATCTAATCTGTATTTGTTATTAGTGTGATATTGTAGATAGGAGACACGTTATTTTTAAGTTTTCATGTTTTTATGACAATCTTATCTTTGACATGAACCAGCTTAAATTATTTAGATAATAAATTTTAAATCTTCCAATTAATTAAACGATGAACGATAAGCGATAATATCTTATTGGGATACAAACGGACTGGGATTAAGTTTAATATATATATATGAAGACCTCAGCGAACGTATTCAGATCAGGGGGGCGATTCTCGGACTGTAGACAAAGATGTCAAAGAGATATGTCGAAACATGAAAGATTGTCCAGACCGTATGGTATCTCGACGTGTCACGTGTCCAACATTTATCTTGAGACAGAGGTCATAAAAGGTCATGAAATAAATATCATCATAATCCAGATAATTCGCAGAATCCTCAACGTGATCAGGGTCACGTAGACACATTACACAACTGTCGTAACTTCACACCTATCAAATTAATCATACGTTGTCGTACACTTTACTACATACTGTGCTAACTACCTACCTACAGCTTGTCTCATTATAATACTAATAGCCTTTATTTAACAATAAAAATCAAATTGCAAATTGCAGAATTACTAAGAAAATTCATCATATTTTAAGTAACCTAAATAAACTTCTAAACAAATACGTTTTCGCTTATGGAAACAAAGCCTTTCATGTCTTTTTTAATAGATGACCTATTATTATAGTTATAAAAATACTTTGTATAAAAGAAAACAATTTAATAATATGACTACGTACATCTTAGTTCCACGAAAATGATAATAATCGTTCCTACTAAATAGAACTACTAAAATTCCGAAACGAGTCATGCGTTAAAAGTTCTGAATAATCAAGACACCCCATCGGTACACGGAAACAGCATAAAAACCTAAAACCATCTTTATGCCCATGATAAAACATTGGTCCCTCCAAATTGAGACATTTTATTATTAGAAATACGATTTTGAGAGTCATAAAAGAACGCTTCAGAGTTATTCTATCTGGGTTTACGATTTGGAAATATCACAATACGTAGATTTTGTGAACGAAGTATTTCAAAATAATCCCGTGTTGAAGTTACGCTTGAAATTGTGTCACTGCGCCTTCCGCGTGAAGCAATGTCAATGTCACTCTTTCGCAAGGCTGCAGCATGCGACAGCGCGCGTACTAAATTCGTCAACTGCGAAAACGTCTAATCGACAATCGACCAAGCAATCGACTGAGCAACCAATCGGCCATTTTTGAAAGAAATGTCGTCATTTTTATTTAATTACATTTTAAAGTGTTTTGTGAGTTATTTCGTATAATTTTGGTGATATTTTATCCAGTGTAACTTGGATAAATAGCACATGTGTGATGTAGTGTAATTTAAGTGTATTGCGTGTCTTTTCGAAATGGTGTTTTTTTCCCGCAAAAGCTTCGATTTTCTTTCACTATTTAAACTGGGTATGACTTGACGGAGACTCTCGATAAAATATAATTATTTGGTGAAATTGTTTGGAGCTCTCCTCAGAAGCCATTTTATGAAGAGAAGGAAGGAAGGGCAACCGACTCCGAAACGCACAACTAGATGGCAGCACAAGCGCGCGCGTGAGTCACGTTTTTTTCGTCTGTTGCGTTTTCCTGTCGCTCGCTGCGTACGGCCGTGACATTTGGTTTTGTGACCGATTGTACGGCCTTCGCTGGCGGTCATCAACTCCGTGCGTGAGTGTACCTTACCTTTGGTTTTCACTAGCCGGAACATCGTGCATCTCGCTCGCTCGTCAAACAATAGTGGAGATAAAGAGCGTTTGTTCTGTTGGAGCATAAAAAATGGTTGCGCATACATGTAAAACGGCTTCGAGTGTGGTCATTGCCATGTAATGTTACTAGGTATGTTAAGAAATCGTTACCTATGTGGCTGGTTTTGTAATAGTTTGGCGCTGAGCGGAATTCGAATTGTGCCTGACAGGAAATGTCTGACAATTGAAATTCATTTGATCTATCCGATAATGTTAAACAAAAAACGTTACAAGTGAACAATAGAATTACATAATTATATATTTGGTTTGAGTATAAACCTAAACTTTTTATAGATAACCTGTCTAAAATCAAACGTTTTCCTCGTCGGCGAATAGAATGCTCCATTTCCAAAATCCTACTAATTTTATAATTGCGAAAGCTTGGATCTGTTACTCATCAATATCGATTAAATGTGGTACAAGGATACAAGTAACCATTCCGTAATCTTGTTTGGGGCCAACATGGGGCCCATGGAACTTAAGCCTAGATTTAAACCTGCATTTACACAGGAAACCTATTATTTCGATACCATGCAAGCACAGCCACGAGCGATACTTGTTAATTATAAAATACGTACCTAATGATTAGTGTATTATTTATAGTATTCATACAATTGTATATTATTTTGTTTAGTTGCATGACACAGAAACAGGTGACCTTAATAATGCAGACGACAAAATGAGTTGCAGTTTTCAATTCAACGAGTTGGACATTTGACAAAATTAATGAACACGAAAACAACATTTTTTAACAAAATATTTAATTTTGTTTATTACTTGCTGCTTTTGTTTATTAATTACATGCTGCATTACTTTCTCAGTAGGTACTCCTTGTGAAACTGTTTTAATTGAACATTATCGTTTACACTGAGAAAGGAAGGCAACAAGGATATGAACATTACCTGAAGGTTACCGACAAGGCGGTTCGGATACCTAGTTAAGAAATTCTGAGGCTGCATTTAGACGAGTTGGTACTACGCAGTCAATGACATTTGTAAGATGCGGTTTGACGTCTATTTGTCTATTTTATAGAGGTTATGTCTACCACAAAATTCAATTGAAACCTTCGATCAAGAATGCAACATTGAAACTATTATTCGGTATTCAGCCAAATCACTATTCGTTGTACCTTACGACCAAAGTATTTTTTATTTTGGTCGTTTTTTTTTTGGCGTCTTTATTGACCACGCTTTATCTCATGAACCGTGATAGCTAGACAGTTGAAATTTTCACAGATGATGTTTATCTGTTGCCGCTATAACAACGTGATTGTGATGTAAATGTGAATGTGTTTTTTTTTTCGTTTTTATACATAACTAGCAGCGCCCCGCGGTTTCATCCGCGTAAGTCTTTATCCCGTGGGAATATCGGGATAAAAATGTGCCTATGTGTTATTCCGGTTATCTCCATTCCAAGTTTCATGCAAATCCGTCCAGCCGTTTCAGCGTGAAGAAGTAACAAACACACACACAAACTTTCACATTTATAATATTAGTAGGATCGTACGGAACCCTTCGTGCGCGAGTCCAACTCGCACTTGGCCGGTTTTTGACTTTACATGAGTTGGTGCAGTATCAGCAATACAACAATACTGGAATCCTAAATCAAGGACTAGTGGTTTAGAAATCTAGTACAAACACCATTTCAATATTCAAAACAGATTTGTAGGTTACGATAGGTATTTATTTTTTACTAGTAACCTAAAGCGGCTTCGTCTGAACCGAATCTCTCAGAACTTAGGTTTGATATAGGCCTCAGCTGAGACCACCATTAGATACGACCCTGAGGGTATACCTCTTTTGCTTCATCACTCTCATCAGTCTTCATACACGCTCGTCAGTTCAATTTGAATGTAGGTATTCCGAGACGTTATAACCAGTCTAGATAAGAACTGCACGTGCAAGATTTCGCGAAATATATTGAGGTAAAGTCTGCTTAAGATTATTAGTTTTTTCGTGACTTTACTCAGAAAGTAGGTACATTTTTTGTTGATACTTAAAGTGCGTCACCGGTTGGAAAAAAACCGGTCAAGTGCGAATCGGACAATCTCACGAAGGGTTCCGTACAAAAAAAAAAAAGTCCTAGTAAAAAGTTAAAAACGGTAAAAAAACACATTTGTTGTATGTTTGTAACACCTTAAACATTTGTTTTATTTTGATTTAAAATATTTTTATCAAATATTCTGTGAATATTTCAAGCTTCTACCTGTTGCCGTCATCAATATCGAGCAAAAAAATCACCTTTTTTGCAAAGGAGCCCCCTTAATTTTTTTTTTAATTCTGTTTTTTAGTATTTGTTGTTATAGCGGCAACAGAAATACATCATCTGTGAAAATTTCAACTGACTAACTATCACAGTTCATGAGATACAGCTTGGTGACAGACGGACAGACAGACAGACAGCGGAGTGTAAGTAATGGGGTCCCGTTTTAACCTTTGGGTACGGAACCCTAAAATGCACAGCTAAACCGCGTTTGTTGCTTGATTCATCTAGGTTTGGTCGGGTTGGAACAGGAGTACTAAGACGATAATCCTTGTAATTTCCATGAATACAATACTTTTAGAAGTAGTAGAGCTTTTTTAGGAAAGTGTTCGTCCGGGGAAGTACTACCACCATACCTATTTCGACCGCAAAGCAGTAGTGGTTTCATAGCTGTCCAGTTTGAAGGGTATGGTTGCCGGTGAAATTATTAGGCACATGAGACTTTTCATCTTTATGTCTCAGGGTGGCGGGCGCAGTGCAATGCCACATAGGGCGCGTCCTAGGTGGCCGTGACCTATGTGATAATGCACTGTTCATAGGCAGAGGGTACTGCTTATCATCAGGTGGGCCATCTGCTTGATCCGCCATTCCAAGTAGCATAAAAAAAAACTTTTTTTTTTCTACTTTGAAGTCATATCAGCCGATACAGCACCATGGTTTAACAACCCTCACATAAACACATAACCCTCTTTTCTTGACGGAGGTAAAAATAGGTTATTTCTTTACAAAATACATTAATTACTAACAGCTTACCCAACCTGAGAAACGGAGTGATCAGCCAAGAAAGTTTTTATTCTCCCTGTTTGAACCCACCAGTTTCCCAAGACCCTTGAACCTTCACCAATTATCTCTTTACTGTTGCTGTTAAAGATCTGAGGGACCGGCACGGTGGGTCAAGTTAAACTGGGCTGTTGAATTCTCTGAGAACTTAAGAACATAGTCATTGGTCCCTACATCCCCCTTTTTTCTATGTTTAAGGAGCGGAACGCCACGCAACCACGCAAACTGGTTCTCATGCTGGGGTACCGTGCGTCTGACATTTCCGCTTTATACCATGCTCCATCTAATAATAGAATTTAACGTTAGGCCCTCCACACGTGTGACTATATGACAGAATTTTCACCAAAAACTTTTTTTAAATATATAACACCTAACACTTAGTCTTGTTATTATAACATAATAACATAACATCCAACAGTCACATACATAGTCCTGACCCCACACTAGGATTCCCTGTGTCGTGGGTATCAGAAACTATGAGTACCGCGGTACCATAACACACAGACCAGTCGGGGTTATTGCGTAGTACACTGACGTTTGATTTCGATGTCCAGTTTGCTATTCATTGCGCAGCGTGCTTTAAATATTTCTGTTCTTGTAAAAAAGCCAAAACACGCTGCGCAATGAACAGCAAACTGGTAATCTACATCAAACTTCAGTCTACTACGCAATACACCGGCCGGAACAAATATTTACAAATACAAATACAAATACAAATCATTTATTGATAACGCCAAGTTACAGGTCAGAAAAGAACAATATACAAAAAATCATATATTAATTTAATATAACGGTATAAAATATAAATATAATAAGAATTGCATAACATTAATAGTATTTGATACAATTTAAATAATTGGCAATTCGTAGAACTCTGCTACAGAATAAAATATACTGTCTAAAAGCCATTTCTTCAGTCGATTTTTAAAAACTATTGTGGAAGTTGCATCCTTAATCGTGTCCGGCAGCCTGTTGTAGACCGAGGGACCCATTATGTAAACGGACCTCTCCGACTTGCAGAACATACACAAACATTTTGCCCTCAGCCGCAGGAATCGAACCCGCAACCTTTCGCATCTCAGCCGGCTACTCGCCCGACGCGCTACAAAGGTCGTCTATTACTATACTATTATTTTTGAGTTTTGTTAGTTCCCTATATTTCGGCACAGTTGCATGCGCCATGATCACGGGAGAACTCGTGTTTCATCATGGCGCATGCAAAAAAACTAGAAAACCATAATAAATATCTCGTTTTTAGAGAAAATTATCCATAATTAGTTTCAAAAATTATATAATGGCATTGTTTGGCAACGCCAAGCGCAACCGTGAAACAAGACACGGCTTTTTCCCTGAAGGGGTAGGCAGTTGGGTTTTTGACCGTGGGTTGCACCATCGCGAAAATATAGACGTGACAAGTGCTGAGCTCATCGCCGCCATTGCTTCCCATGAACCGTGGCAACTGGTCCACTTATTACGAAAGCACATAAAATGCCCTAACCATCGCATATTAACGAACAAACATCAACAAAGGTTTTATTTAAAAAAACTTTTTTTTTATTTAATGCATTGAAGACTACGGTCGATCTAAGAGGCAATTCAATTAAGATTATTTCAATGCCTTTTTCCAGAAAGCCTGCTTTTCTAAACTTCATGCATCTGTATTTCAGGCCCATACTCCGTTTGTACCGATTTAGGGCCAGCGCAGACCTGAGTCTAGACAGTTTTAAGTCAGACTAGTCTTAAGGTGGGGTATAACGCAAAATTACCAATCTTAGACTAGATTTTTAACTAACTAAATCAAGTACAATATTCAAATTAAAAATGTGCATTGATACTACATTATATTACCGAGAGATCACCCAGACAAAAACAAGATAAGGTAAAAAAAACACAAAGTTACCTCTAACTTTTGGCTAGATTCGATTGTTCATCAATTTTATATTGACGAAAGAAAGAAAGAAAGAAAGAAAGGAATTTATTCAACAAAACTGCACACAGAATCAATAAAAAACTAAAACAGATGTAAGTACGTGTACAGCTGTACAGTAGCGTAGCGTGTGTAGCTGTGTACAGTACCGTCAAAAAAAGGTTCGCGCTCAGCATAAGGGTGACAAATCAACATCGAGCTATGCTGCGCTGTACTATGTTTGGTCAACTCGCTCGTCTAATATTTTAATGAGGATACAAACAAACCATGCTGTGCTGCGCTGTGTGAGGCTACGCTCTGTTTAATAGTAAGTAATTAGTACAGCGCAGCATAGCTCGATGTGGATTTGTCACCCTAATGCTGCAGTTACCTGCAGCGCTGATTTTCAGCGCGAACCACACAGATTATTGGAGCAAAAATTGGATAAATAAGATCAATACAATAAAACGGAGCGTTCACACGGGTTTTTTTAAAATTATCACTAAGCAACTGCGATACAACTCAGTATTAAAATGGACTGACTGAGGCGGTTGAAGGCACCTTAGTATTGTTATTATATAGTTTTTACCCGGACTTGTTAGTAAGATTCGTTGGTATAATAAGATTTGTCCTGGTTGCTAAGTGCTAGCTTATTATACATACATACATACATAAACTCACGCCTGTTTTCCGGAGAGGTAGGCAGAGACCACGGATTTCCACATGATACGATGCTGACACACCTCTTTAGCTTCATTCACTCATCTCTTTCTTCATACATGCTCCTTGACCTGGCATTTTTCCAGAACGTCTCCGATCTGGTCTGGATAAATTCTAGCTAGCTAGCTAACGTGCCAGCTTATTATGGAATGTGTTATTTACTGGAAAAAAGTGTTAGCTGAGTCAGTCATGGGAAGCAATGGGGGCGATGAGCTCACCACATGTCACGTCTATATTTCCACGATGGTACAACCCACGGTGAGAGAGCCCTTGCAAAGAGGACTTTCGAGGCTCTGCCTGCGCCTTCAGGCAAAAGGCCGTGTGTCTATGTATTATGTTTCACTGTTGCGCTTGGCGTTGTCAAATAATGTCATATTAAATACCTAATAAATAAATAATGCTGGACAGTTCACACAACATTAACTAGTCCCAAGCTAAGCAGAGCTAAAATTATAGGTAATATTTGAAAAACAAAAAATAATAATTGGGAATAAATGGCTTGCCTATGTATGTATGTATGTATACGTGATCGTTCCCAATAGTGAAGACGTGGTTTGCACGACCACAAAAATCAAAGGGGAGTCGACAGTCGCCAGACTAGTCGCGGAACAGTCACGTAGACCACGTAGACCTTGAGTCAACTTTGTCTATGAGACGTTTAGTCGGAAGTGTGCGCGTCATCGTGTTTTCTTACAGCGATAGTCAGATTTAAGACTGTGTTGCCTCAGGTTTGCGCTTGCCCTTATTCGACTGAGTCACTACACAAATTAGTCATACGCTGCTCTTTGTTTCAGTTGTTTTACTCGCCTTTAGCTTCCGACTCCGTTCTTTGTTTCGATGGTATTCTTGTAGTTATTTACAGCGTATTTTAAAAGCGATACACACGCGCGTAGGCACTTTCCTAACATTTAAAAAAAATAGTAACGTGAGAAATATTAATAACTAACGACTCGCCCCGGCTTCGCACGGGTAGCCCCCGGTGAACCCCCTACCCCTTCCCCCTATGACAATCTCCTGGTTGTAAGCTACCTCCCCACCAATTTTCAGCTATATAGGTTCACCCGTTCTTGAGTTATAAGTGGTGTAACTAACACGACTTTGTTTATATATAAACTTTTAACTAACTTAACTTAACTTTTTTTTGTTTTGTTTCCTCTGCCTTTAACAATGCATTACCTCATAGGTCACATCCACCTTGAACGCGCTCTATGTGGCATTGCACTGCGCCCGCCACTTTGAGACATGAAGATGAAAAATCTCATGTGCCTGTAATTTCGCCGGCACCCGTACTTCAAACCGGAACACATTAATACGAGCACTACTGCTTTGCAGCAGAAATAGGTATGGTGGTAGTACTTCCCCGGACGAACTCCACAAAAAAGCTGTACTACTCTATATAGGCAGATGATGAGGATGGTGATGATGATGATGAAGAAACTGACGCGCGTTCTAAAAATGGGAGGCTCAACTTACCCCGAAAGAGATTACCAAATAGTTACAACGACGCCAGTTGCCAGTACTAGCAGGGAAGTCTGTAGGAAGATACTCGAAGGTTTTTTTTCCCTGACCACTGGTTTTTTCTTGGTGTGCATTAGGCACACTTACTCGTACTAGCAATCGCCACACACTTAATTTGCGTATTTAGAGCATGGGCTTAGTACACTAAGTCCATTAGAGATACTTTCTACCTACTTTTTACATCTTGATACAGATTAAAAAGTACCAAGCTACTACATAAAATAGATGATTGATTATTTGGGTTTAGCTTGGATTTATTTACTTTATTTCAGAGAGTACTCTACTCTCAAACCGCTGCCAAGTTTTTTAAATGTAAACATTGCGTATACACCGTCCTACTAATATTACAAATGCGAAAGTTTGTATGTTTGTTACTCAATAGCCGCCGTAAAGGGGTGTGTTTTGGACCAACTATTGGTCAGACTCTGGCCAACGTTGGCAAACTTTGGTCGGGCAAAAACACAACATCATCGTCGACACACCCCTGCCCACAGAGGGCCTAGTACAAGTTTGTCTAGGTTTTGCATTCAGTATCCCGACTGTGGAATTGCGAGTCGATATTTGTTTTTTGGTTTTAAAGAGTTTCTCAACAAGTCCGCTAGGGCACTTATCATTTTCTGCATACAAAAATGACATTCTGACACACAATTCGGTTTTCGTTATTCCGAGTGGTTCCAAATTAGGTACAAACCTCCTGTACAAAGTAAAGAAAATTCACCTGTGTAAAGTTCCTGGACAAACCCTCTGAGCACTTGGCATTGGCACATTGGCGCCAAGATCTTTTCATGTGCGGATGGAAAGACACTGCCAAAACAGCGCCAAGCACCTTGAGCACCATTGGCACCATTGGGCCAGCTGTACATACTGGCCTCGTAACGACTGGGCCGATTTCGATGAAATTTGGAACATAGAATGATGACCTGAATTGAGACATAGGTTACTTTTTATCGCGGTGCCTACCGAAAAACGCCGCGGCGGATACTAGTCTAGGAGCTTTGATTTTTAAGTCTAGGAGCTACGTTGCTAAGCTACAGGATGTGTCAAACCCAGAAATCTATAGGAAATATTGATTTGCATTGCTTAGCTCAAGAGATGTAAAAGCTGAGGTGGAAAAGCAGCCTTATCCTATCCCCGAGTGATAGACCTATGCTTTTGATCCCGACACTAAGAGTGCGAAGTCAAGGCAAAAGTTTTTTTTTTAAATTACTATAGACCCTCGATTAACCCGCAATCTGTTGGTAAGTGACGATGCGGCCGACGCGGACGTTGGAGCACGAAGGTCTAGAAGGCACCTATTCACTCTTGCCTCAAAGAGACCCATATTATAGTTTTCAGGAAAAACAGACGGCATCTTGTTTTATTCCTTAGCAGTTCGCATTACAAACCGAAACGATAAGTGCGAATTGCGAGTATACTGATGAGGTAAGGACATAAGTTTAGCTTGGTATGGGCATGTTATGAGGAGGGATGAAACGCATGTAACTAAGAAAGTTATGAATATGAATGTTAGTGGATGGAAGGGAGAGGAAGGTCTAAGAAAAGATGGATGGATTGCGTGAGAGATGATATGAATGAGAAGGGAGTGACTGATGAGGTGACGGCTGACAGGGGAGAGTGGAAGAAAAAGACGTACTGCGCCGACCACAAATCAATTGGGAAAAGGGCAAGACAATGATGATGATGTGATGAGGTAAGGACATCGAGCAACCCGGAGGCCTGCAATGCTCTAAGGGTAAGGATGGTACTCATTCGTGCGTCTACTTGTCGTATGAGATCATGAAGCTAAACACACATTCCCTGAAACGTAACCTATAGAAGAGCGAAAGGCATGCACCTTTACGGCGATGCTTGAGACTCTGGATCCTAGTCTCCGCCATATGTTGCTCACCACAAAACACACGCAGTTAAATATGTAATGAAAACTAAGCACTAATACCTACGTTCCTTACTAACTTATTAACCAATGATTTTAGTTTGTAGAAACATAATCATATGCCGGTCACGTAACATTTTCTAGAATATTCTAATAGATATAAATCAGAGAGCGTTGACTCTCCAAAAAAACCTTTGTTTTTTGAGGCATGACGAACTTTAGACTTGTCACGTTTTTGTAATAAGGCTATAATCGTCTAAGAACAAGTTTTATTCGAGTTGAGACGACAATCAGTAGGTAGGTAAGGCACCATGAAGGAAAATTTAATGTTGACCCGTTTACGTCTCCACGATTTGGTCGCATAATACATTCACAGTATAACGTCTAATTTGGAATATGGTAAATGTATTACACAACCAAATCACGGCTGACAAATAAAGTCAACGTGGATTTGTTGATAAGATTCGTTGGTATAACATTTGTCCTGGCTGCTAGCTTATTATGAAATGTGTTGTTACTGGAAAAAAGCGTTATCCGAGTCAGTCGTTGGAAGCAATGGCGGCGATGAGCTCACCACTTGTCACCTCTATATTCCACGATGGTGCAACCCACTGTGAAAAGAGGCCCATGAAGGCTATGCCTACCCCTTCGGGGAAAAAGGCGTGACTGTGTCTATATATATGTATGCATGTAAAAATCCCTTGATCGTATCTATTTGTTTACCATTGATGGTCCTTACTCCTTAGATGCTTTCTAATGCAAAAAGTCTGAAAAATCACGGGATACTGTGGTGTGGTGTGCCCAGCCTAAGAATGAGCCCTCCGTCTCCGCCCGTGGATGTTGTCAGATACCGCGATCACCAGTCCATCTGCCAAGCGTGGTGATTAAATGGCAAATCCCTCCATTGCAATTCTATGGGAGGCCTCGTCCAGCAGTGGACGTCTAGAGGCTGATGATGATGATGATGAAGCATTTAAATAGACCTAACCAAAGACCTCAAAGCAAACGGAATTCAGATCAGCGTTTTAATAAAAAACACAAGTGATACAAAACGCATAAAGAGGGACAATGCACTGAGAAAAATTTCGACATGTAGCCGGAACATGCTTCACGGAGAGCAGAAAAGGTACGTACTACGTAGCCGGCAACATTATTCTTGTTGCGAGCTACGTAATTTGGTAGCGGGATATGTAGTTTTTGAATTGTGAATGTAGGCGGCAACATGTCCTGTACGGGTATTCCCGCCACAACAGTATAATGTAAAAACAACAATATAATGTAGGAAAGTCGTTAGTGTAATGACTTTCCTACATTATTAGTATCCAGGATACGTATATAAGTGTGACCTGTAACATTACGTTCGTATACGGCAAACGATCATTTTAAGTAGCTGATGTCATGTAACCGCAACATGAAGTAAGTACCTAGGTACGTATGAAATGTATGTATGGCAGGTAATCATAATGTATCTTGGAATTAATTACATGACAAGTTCGAGATTGCAAAACGTGAAATAAATAAAAATAGGCCTAAGTATGTATAGGTCTATACTTGTTTACAAAAATAAGATAAAAAAAAAGAAGTTTACTTAGTTGAAATAATAGTTTGTATTTTAGAAACGTAAGTAGGTAATATATATATATATCTAAATATAGGTATTTTTAAAATAATATTATATTATAATATATATATCTCATATTTTTTTAAATACACATTACGTAATATACGTGACTGGACACCATGCTGTACTGTACCAGAGCCTAGAGAGTACGTTGGGCGCAGCAGTACGTACGTGACGGACACCATGTTGTACTGTACCAGAGCCTAGTATGTACGTGAGGGGAGCACCATGCTGTACTGTGCTAGACCCAAGGCAGTTCGTAGAGTGCAGCAGTACGTACGTGAGGGACACCATTTTGTACTGTACCAGAGCCTAGAGAGTACGTAGGGCGCAACAGTACGTACGTGAGGTACACCATGATGTACTGTACCAGAGCCTAGTATGTACGTGAGGGGGGCACCATGCTGTACTGTGCTAGACCCAAGGCAGTTCGTAGAGTGCAGCAGTACGTACGTGAGGGGCACCATGTTATACTGTACCAGAGCCTAGTATGTACGTGAGGGGGGCACCATGTTGTACTGTGCTAAACCAAAGGCAGTACGTAAAGTGCAGCAGTACATACGTGAGGGACACCATTTTGTACTGTACCAGAGCCTAGAGAGTACGTATGGCGCAGCAGTACGTACGTGAGGGACACCATGTTGTACTGTACTAGAGCCTGGTATGTACGTGAGGGGGGAACCATGCTGTACTGTGCTAGAACCAAGGCAGTACGTAGAGTGCAGCAGTACATACATGAGTGACACCATTTTGTACTGTACCAGAGCCTAGAGAGTACGTAGGGCGCAGCATTACGTACGTGAGGGATACCATGTTGTACAGTACCAGAGCTTGGACAGTACGTAGGGTGCATCAATGTGTACGTGCAGGGCTACCATACCGTACTGTGCTGGTGCTCTTACGGTACATAGAGCGCAGCGGTACGTACGTGTGGGACACCATGTTGTACTGTACTAGAGCCTGGTATGTACGTGAGGGGGGAACCATGCTGTACCGTGCTAGAACCAAGGCAGTACGTAGAGTGCAGCAGAGTGTACATACGTGAGGGACACCATTTTGTACTGTACCAGAGTCTAGAGAGTACGTAGGGCGCAACAGTACGTACGTGAGGGACACCATGTTGTACTGTACCAGAGCTTGGACAGTACGTAAGGTGCAGCAGCACGTACGACAGGGACAGCAAAAAAAAACAAGTCACACTTTTTATAATGCGTGTCCTTAAACTTGACATTTTTTACCTCAATTTACTAATATGCATTGACATTAAACTCAATCTCTATACACTTATGTAAAACTAATAATTATTGACAAATATTTGCAGACCAACTTGTATGGTAGAATGTACCTATACGGACCAACAAATATAACTATGATCTTACTATGTACATTCTTACATACCTACATTCTAGCAAATAAATTAATATGAATTATGAACTTTGATAAATCTTATCATCGATATAAATATATTGACAACCGATGTAGCCCGGTGGGCGAAGGTCCGCCTGCAACGCAGGAGGTTGCGGGTTCGATTCCCGCCGTGGGATAAATGTTTGTACGATCTGCAAATATTTGTTCTGGGTGTTCTGGGTATTTTCTATGTATAATAAAAAATATCTATCTATGTAATGTATTGTATTATGTAAATCAGTCATCTAGTACCCAAAGCACAAGCTCTGCTTACCTTGGGGCTAGGTGATGCTGTGTGGATTGTCCAGCATTATTTATTGTTTGTTTATTTATTTAATATATAAAGTCGTTGCGTGATTTGACTGACTGAGAGACCATCAACGCGCAGCCTAAACCTTAAGTCCTAGAGACCTGAAATTTGGAGGGTTTGTTCCTTTAGTAGTCTGAGGGTGTACGAAGAAAGGAATACCCGAAATTCACTCCTGACGGGGTGTTGATGTTTTTATGTTCACGCTCAACGCGGACGAAGTCGCAGGTATTCCACTTGTCCAATTATATCTGACTTGTGTAGTTAGTAGTTTATAAATCAAATTGAAACTAGAGCTTGAGATTTCGGTGAAATTTTGTAACTAAGTAGAATAACTAACTAACTGGTAGAATGCGAGTGAAGCTGCGGGCGGACACTAGTTTATCAACAGGCGAGCAGCAGTATGCAAGAGTAGCTGATGCGGTAAACCTACGTACTGTCTAGATTCTGCATCTGCATCAGTCAGTACAGCATGAGGCGTCGTACGTCAGACGTAAGAGTCCTATCTCTTAGACGTAGGCTACCTCATGCTGTACGCAACGGTTCGTCACAGATTATATACTAGGGTTGGTTCTTTCTCCAGCAACTCTAATGAGTGATGCCAACTTAACAACTTTTTAGCAACATGCTAATATTTTTGGCTACTTTTTGTAGCAACATTTTGATGCGGTTTATTCTTATTTTGAAAATAGCTACCTTCAAATAACTCAGGACGGTGACGCTTTAGGGCACAATATTTTTAATGTGAAACATTTATTGGCGTGCCTTGGCAGTAGAACCAATGTATAGATACAATGAAAAACTAATGCCACCACATTTTGTTTTAATTGTATCTATAGGCAGGGCATCATCACTCGCTCAAGGTCGCGCTATATTTACCTACAGCTCGGCCGTTCTTCAGACGTAACAAGTGACAGTCGGTTGTCGGATGCACGCCTGAGCGCTCGCGCAACACGTTTCCCGCGCAAATATGCCGTCGCGTACATATTGTGCTGTATATGGATGCAATAGTCAAAAAACAAATAAAGAATTATAATTTTTTGCATTGCTGAAGGACGAAGAAATTTAAGTTATTTGATTGATGTAGGTACATCAGTTATTTTCTGTAGGTACATATCGAAGTAATGCCCTTCATAGGTGTGATTTCTTGTGCATACAGCATAGATTTCAAAGATCTAGGTTGTAATATAAGTATAAGTAATTACTTGAATTTAGGTACCTACCTACTTACCGATCTACTTACGTGCTTAATTAGACTTTACTTCTGAATCGCTCTAAATTAGCAGTAGAAGAGCTTTTTTGTAAAAGAGTTCGGCCGGGGAAGTACTACCACCATACCTATTTCTTCCGCAAAGCAGTAGTGCTCGCACTGCTGTGTTCCGGTTTGAAGGGTAAGGGTGCCGGTGAAATAACAGGCACATGAGACTTTTCATCTTTATGTCTCAGGGTGGCGGGTGCAGTGCAATGCCACATAAGGCGCGTCCTAGGTGGACGTGACCTATGTGATAATGCACTGTTCATAGGCAGAGGTTACCGCTTATCAACAGGTGGGCTGCTGTCAGGTGGTGGTGGTGCTTGTTCCGTCATTCTTAGTTCTTATAAAAATAAATAACATAAATAAGTCTTTATTTCTACATAATAACAATATTGATAATAACATGTGGTACTTACGTAATTCGTAGGTAAATAATATGTACCTAATATGTACCTATTTGAATATGAAAAAAGGTACTCGCGAGGTACTTTATGTAGGTTAGGTAATTTAGAGCGAGTTCAGTTCATAATAATAATATGTTTTGGTCATCGACGGTTTTGGTAAACCTACTGATGTTTTTAAATTAAATCGTAGCTTGTTAACTTCATAAGCAGAGGAAAACTATACTTACCTACCAACTTAATATCTCATCGTTATAATATACATATAACTTTGTAACTATTTAATTTACCTACAAGTAATTAATTTTGTAAAAATGAATAAAAACCCTCAACGCAATGAAACGGCTGAACCGATTTTGATCAAACATAGCTAAGAACAATCCCGACAAATTCACCTTTCAAACAAAAAAACATCTAATTCGATTCATCCGTTCGGGAGCTACGATGCCACAGACAGACACACACACAGACAAATACACACACACACCTACACACACACACACACACACACGCGCGCGCGCGCACAGACACCTCAAACTTATAACACCCCGACGTTTTTCCGTCGGGGGTTAAAAATACCTACCTGCTTTTGATCTTTTTTTTTATACTACTTGAATGACGGAAAAAGCCGATGGCCCAACTGATGTTAAGCGGTAACCTCTGCCTATGAACAGTGCATTACCTCATAGGTCACGGCCACCTAGGACGCGCCCTATGTGGCATTGCACTGCGCCCGCCACCCTGAGACATAAAGCTCCGACCCTATGTTACGGCTTCTTTTAGCTGTCTTGCGCGTTACGAAGTAACTAATACCTACATAATCTGTGCTACAATGTTGACTACCTACCTACATAACGGAAGGTTATTTTTTTTTAATTAGATATGTCGACAACCCTTTCGATGCGCATCACTGCGCGCCAGACAGCGACAGAGTTACGCGTTAGAAGAGAGAGCAAAAGTTTAGATGAATATCGCGATAGGAATTGAGCGCTAATGCGAGCTGAATTGCACTTTGTTGCATCCCAGCAAGAGTCGCTATTTATATAATTTTTTTCGCTAAGTGAGTCTTCTGTTCTTGTACCTACCTTCTGTGCTATAGGTACGATCCCTAGTGTGGGCTCGTAACTAAGTACAATATAATATAGGTAATAGAGTAGAATTTGCTTTATTGTACGCCCTATAAAATAAAAACAAAACGAAACTTAGATTTTTGAAGTACAATAGGGGGTCTCATCGCTTAGGAGCGATTTCTTCCAGGCAACCAATGTATGGAGATACATTTTTATAAGTATGAAATAATAGCCGGGTGTATATGTTTTAACAGAATAAGTGTACAAAAGAAGTGAAAAAGTAATACTCAGTAACTAATGACATATATTAATTATGTAAAATCTACTTATAATAATACTATAAATACATATCTTAGGGCAAATACATACGTACTTACCATTATATTATATACATACGTACATACCATAATATATACACACATACATACCATATACATATACCTAATAAATAATACATAACGATAAATAAATGTATACCAATGTACTCATACTGATAAGTTGAAAGGTATGTAACTGTTGGGTGTTTTGTTGTATAATCTGTTGTTTTTCCAATTTTCGTAGATTTTTATGATGTTAAATATTTTTTGATTATTTGTTTCTATTTTTATTTATATAAACTTGGGCCATATTTTTTGTGACTTTTTTTAACGGATATTTCTCCAGTTTGATTCAGATTTAGGAACTCATTAAAGAATACTTACTTACGAAGAATTACTACAACACTACGTTAATAATCTGCCCCGCCGCCGCCGCTTTTTTGCCAGCCGTGGTCGTGCTTACGCCCTTTTTAAAATCAGAGTTGGCAACGCTGCATCTAAGACCGAGACGCGACGGCGACGTGCGTGTTTGTTAAGTTTATTTTTCTTGTGCGACTCGGCTTGTACTCTTAGCTGATTCATCTGAATTCTAACATTAATTTAAGGTGTGTGGTATAATATTATTAACTGTGAAGTTATGTGAAATAATCATAATCATGTCGTCTACTGATGCTGAAGACGTAGTTAACTCAGACTCACTCGCCGAAAATCGTGATAATTTCGTAGCAGTGGAAAGAATATTGATAATTTGTGGCCTACAGAAGTACAAAGATAAGTTTTACGGTCAGTATTTAGCTCTATAGTTGTAGGCCCACGATTCTCGTTTGTTTTAAGAACTAATAATGCTAAAAAGTATCTAACCTCAAAAAATCAAGCGTGCATTTTGCAAAGTGCTTTTTTAAAGCCTCGTCTGGTCAACTCTCTCCGTCAGGGTGAGTATCCCCTTATCTACACCCCAACCCCTATCTCCTTCCACTGGACGGTAAGCGAGGGTTAAGTTCCTTCCTACTCTATGATGTAAAAGCCGATTGGTGACCGCCGGTGTCGTGAAGTCGGATTGCACCTGGGAATGGGCAGCAGAATCCACCAGAGTACCTACTCTGCACCGTTACCGCGTACACCAATCCGCCTGCCAAGCGTGGTGTTCATGGCTTTTATTTTCCTCTCATTGCATTCTATCAGGAGGCCTTACCACCATCTCTCAAGAGCCTGCAGAAATTTCGTCAAGTTAGATTTATCTGTTTTAGAAAATGACATAATTGATTTGACTCTTCCGATGCTCGATGACGATGCATTGAAAGAACTCATTCCATCAATTGGACATCGACTACAGTTTAAACGCGAGTTGGAAAAATACCTACTAAAAGACAATCACAAAGACATTGGACTGGATATCAGTGTAAGTTCTATTATTTATATATTTATTGTTCTTATTAGGTAGATACATTTTACTTTTATCAAAACTAGTACTTATATGAAATCGTTACGGGACTCACTAACTCGCTCACTCACCAACTGACTCTCAATGCACAGCCTAAACTTTAAACCTCGCATTCATAAACAATTATTAAACCTAAAATAGCTTTTGCCTTTTTTGACGTATGCCTTTTACATTGGACAAGTCAAAAGCTATTTTAACTAAAATAGGTTTATAAAATGTTTATGAATAAGGGGGTAAATATTCTGAAGCTTCTCATCATAAGCACAGTAGTATTCAGAAGCTTTTATTTTACTTGCGTTGTTTGGTATCTGATTGCGCTGAAATCTATGCATCCATCTACCTATCAAGGTACAAAATAAATAAAAACTAGGTATTTACTATTTCCTAAAATTAAACTATTACATTAGGTATGAGTACCCCAGAAAAACTTGTCTTAGATTGGTTAGCATTATCTCAAATAACCTAATTTCAATTGCTCCAATTACCATAGATAAGTTTTTTTGTTGAAATTTCGTTTTACAAAACAATCTTTTATAAAATTAGTAGGTAATTGGAACCATGTGCTGATCAAATTGAGCCTAAACACAGTTTGTTTACTATAATCGAGGAGTTCCGTTGTGACATTCCATCTCCATCATCAGATCATTAAATAATCACCATTCTGACGACGTGTCTCTTCACCTTCCCTCTCTGTCACCATAATATTGTATTGTCATCAGAACTTAAACAGTTATGCATCATTTCAGCTGCATCGGATGTCAAGAAGTGGTTCTAATTCAGCTTGCAAGTTTTGTCCTACACTAACTAACTTACTAACTAACATACAGTCAGTGAGTAAGTGAGAGTGTTTTAGTAGTAGTAGTAGAGCTTTTTTGTGAAAGAGTTCGTCTGGGGAAGTACTACCACCATACCTATTTCTGCCGCAAAGCAGTAGTGCTCGCATTGCTGTGTTCCGGTGTGAAGGGTAAGGGTGCCGGTGAAATTACAGGCACATGAGACTTTTCATCTTTATGTCTCAGGGTGGCGGGCTCAGTGCAATACCACATAGGGTGCGTCCTAGGTGGACGTGACCTATGAGGTAATGCACTGTTCATAGGCAGAGGTTACCGCTTAACATCAGATGGGCCATCTGCTTGATCCGTCATTCCAGTAGTATAAAAAAAAAAAAAAAACACTGACTCTGTTCAACCAAAGTTGCCTGACGGAAATTCTGACTAAGAAGCCATACTCAGTTTTTTTTATCCATGATGGCGGATGGGTTCTTAATGAAATTTATGAAATTCATTAACTTAAACTGTGGGCAGCACTTGACCGAGATAGTTTGTGTGGGGCGATTATATAGTAGGATTGCTTTGCTTCAACAAATGCAAAGAAATTATGTGTTATGTGACTTTTTTCCGAACGACAACTTGCAGAGTGTTGATGAGCGGGCACTGTGGAAAAAATACTTAACTTAACTTAACACGAACAATCCGAAAAGTTTGGAAGGTATTCGGATTGGGATTTTTATTTAATTGTATTGTATTCACCATTTATTTCATTATTTTGTTTCTAGTATGACGATATCGATGACATCGTGCCCACAATACCTATAGAGGTAATTTAAGCTTGTTTATTTTTTAATTTCATTATTATAAGCCAAAAAATACAAAAATTAGATATCCAATCTCCCGAATTTACGGGGGAGGGCATTATCATTATCAAGTGGGTGAAGCAACATTTAGGGGCGACCTTTCGAGAGTACTGGCAAGGGCCCATAAAAATCTCACCGACATTTCCAATTTTAGAATTTCATACTCCACGTCATGCTTTTCTTTTTTATTCTCGAAATCTACAAGTTTCGGCGTTTTCCCTCCCACATGGGTATATATATATACATACCATCGCCCCGTCCCCACGCCCCTCATCATTCTTTCCAACACTTCCAATTTTCAAATTTCATACAGTATATTTTAACCTCAAAAATTTCTTAATTTTGTCTCTAAAACTGAACGTTTAATACATTTTCCTTCTTATTGGCAGGTATAATAATAAAGTTTGTTTTCACAATCTACAGTTTTTGCCGGACCAGCCTCAACACAAAGTCACAACAACGGAAGAAAAGGATACAGTTATTGGTACCCGAAACACGTCATGTACAACCTCTGATGTTAACGCAGTCTCGAACTCAAGCCCTGAACTCCCGCTGCGTACCTTTAAAGTAAGTGTGGTCAGTTGTGAAGAAAGTGTTTTTTTTTTTTTTAACTCACACTTCTATGATACTTTGACGATTACGATCTTGATGATGATTATGAAATAACTAAGCAGAACCAACAGCTGATCATTATGAACCCAAGCACCTGTCAGTCTATTTTTTTAACACACACTTCTATGATACTTTGACGATTATGATCTTGATGATGTTTATGATGATGATGAAATAAGTAAGCAGAACCAACAGCTGATCATTATGAACCCAAGCACCTACTACTAGGTATTAACTATCATGTAGTTCCCTTATCCACATTCCGTCACCATCAGATTAGATTGCTGTTACTACCTATAATATTGTATTGTCTATTGTATTGTTCAGCCCAAACCATAAGACCTAGAGACCTGAAAGTGGGAGGCTACATGCCTTTCGTGGTTATAATTTAAATTCATTCTATTATTTTTTCTTTAGCTTCAACTGTTCAGTTACCTAGCTGTCCTTACTTACTGCTCTGTCTCAAATTTCCAGCCAGAATATCTTGATTGATGAAATGTTTTTTGGTTTCAGGTGCACACAGTGCTCCAAGTAATTATTTTTAGATCAAGTCGTTCAGTAGTTTAGTGTAATAGATTTTATGAAATGAATTTTGCTTTCAGGTGCACACAGAGCTCCAAGTATCTAATACCCATTGAGTTTTTCAGTAGTTTAGTGTAATTTAGAGATACTCACATGTAAGTATTTAAAGTAATATATCATTAGTTAAAGTAACATGTCATAGTCAGACGGGTTCACATTCTACTTTGGAACATTTTTATTAAACGGTTTTATTTAGTTTGCCCTGTTTGTTTTTGGGTCAAATTTAGTCATTGAAATTTTACCCCTTTCCTGTTGACAGATATTTGGTACACACCTTTTGTTCTGGTCATTGTAAATCCAAGATGGCCGCTGCAATGGCTGACACAACCCCCTCATTATGGGTATTAAATGATAGAACTTGACAAGAAAAATACAGTACACTATTAATAAAAAACAAATCCGATATGGCTGCTAATAAAATGGCCCATTACATATTTTACACTACCCCCCCTGGGGGATTCATCTGATACCTACCCCAATTGGTAGGTATCAAATGAAAAGGCTTTACAAGTAGAAAACAGTGCATGGCGGATCATAGAGTTTAGACAGTCTTTTGTAGAGTTTAGATAGTTGTTAGATTTTATTTCGTTACTTAATAAAGTTAAACGGTTTTATAGAAATTAAAGAAAACAGACTCAAAAATAAAATCGTAGCGTAACTTGAGTTGATAATAGCATTTATAATGATATGGCGGTTGACTGTTGATGGAAATTTTAAGCGGATCACTAGTTTATTTATGAATCTGATCAATGCCCTAGATTGATGAGGAGATTGATGTGCTGGCTGATACCTAGGACTGGTACTGGTACCTAATAATTTTTTAAATTTTAGTACATTATCTGTATCATTATTATCTTTATTTTCTATAAAACCGTTTAACTTAAGAATACATTTTTCCCATTTACATTTTTTAATTAATACATTGTTAAAACAGGGTTGTTCCGATGGTAGAGCAGTTATCAAAGAGGGTCGTGCAAATGGAGGTTTGCTAAATGAAAGCAATCGCAGAAAAATAAGTCAAATAATTATATTTAACTTATTAGAAGATAACAGTTCGAGGAAAATAAGCACTGAAGAATTTACTAATCTGGCTTCTGAAATATGTGAAATATTTAAAAAAGAGAGCTCTGTCGTATATTATTCAGCATACTGTTCTGCTACAAGTCAGAAAGCTAAAAAAAATGCGTCTGGCAAGCTTTACGAAACCTATATTGCCAGAAGAAGGACATTAAGAAAACGAGGGGACTTACCTCTGTCTGATCGCTCTTCACCATCACTGGCCTCTTCAATATCGCGCACAAGTTCTACCGCTACTACTCTCTCAGGTATGCAAAACTTTTGTATTCAGGCATTCCGATCTTCAATATGTGAAATATTGAAATGTGGACTGGTCCAGCAGTGTAGTGTGAAGGATGGTGATGATGATGATGATAATAATTTTTGTGTTTTTAATTGTAGTTGAAGATGAAAATGCTGTCGGTGAGCAATTAACTTGGCTAAAGAGTAATGTTGATCCATGGGAAACCGTGGATCAAAAGTGGACAGAAACTACAGCCGCTCGCTTAAAACCGATAACTGCAGGCCAAGGTGATATAGCAGTGTATTATCGGAATTTCCCTGCATTACGACAACAGGCTGGATATTCACTCGTAAGTCATGATGTTTTGACCAACAATTAAATAACTTGTCAAGCAGTGATGGCAGCGGCTTCAAATCCCGCCTGGTTGTTCGTTCTTGGGATATTATTAAATCATAAATAATACTTGATAACTTCACTATACGACGTGTATCTTCCAACCTGGACATTAATTCAATCCGTATGTTTTGTATCGTCATCAGCCGATTACGTTCCCACTGCTGGGCTTGGCTCACTGGGACGGCCTTCTCTTATAATTATATTGTAGTTGAAGATGAAAATGCTGTCGGATTAAATAGAGGAGAGTATGATCCACCACGTGCGCATACAATGTCACCACAGTAGGCCCATTGCGGCATGGTGGATGTCACAGGTTCTCGATTTTTTGATGTGATAGCGTCTTATTAATCGATGAACGCCGGCAGCACGCACGAAAAAGTATGACTCATTCTCACGTTCCGCCGCCTGAGCCGAGCGTGCAAGCGTGCAATCAAACTTTACTTACGTTTGTATGGAGGGATCTTGGTTGATTTGGCTTGAGAATTTAAGAAATAAACAAGTAAAAAAAAAAATTGGTTGTGTGTAAAGTCGGTTTTGTAAAGTCTGTTTACGTACGATAATTTTACGTGATAGCGTCATAAGAAGCCGATCGTGCCTCTATCGCTTGTTTCGCGCTCTCGCTTGCACGATCGGCTCAGGCGGTGGAACGTGACAATGAGTCATACTTTTACGTGCGTGCTGCCGGCGTTCATCGATTTATAAGACGATATCACGTCGAAAAAAATATATATACAAAAAACTGATATCGCATTAATTTCTTCACAAGTATTTTTAAAATTTTAAGATTGATTTTTCAACGTAATGGAGTAAACTCATCTTCTTCAATAGGACATTTTCATTCACACATTTAGGATCTTTATTTATTAAAATAAACAGGTAGCTTACAGTTTAGACCAAACCGGTAATTATCTATAATTACAAGTAGGCACAGTACAATAAAATTTAATAATAATTAATAGTCCTGATGTTTACACTGATCCCTTTTGAGTTTTAGCAACGTCAACAGTCAAACGTTCAGTAAATTATGAAATACAATTTTTTTAACATCAGGTAAACCAAATCTACACCAACACCAAAAACGTTATGTTGGAAGTTGGAACATACCGTTAACCTAACGCGTGACTGGGCCCGAGTTTTATTAATAAATACGTGAGGACGATATGTGACTGTTGGGTATTATGTTTTTTTATTTGATGTCCTTTTACAGCTCCTAAAAGACTTCGCGCAGCTGCACCCAGATCGAGACAATCTATTATTTTCAAACACAACTTTGCACAAGGAGACTATAATCGAGCATGCAAAAACCAAATTACAAAAAACGAAAGACAAAGATATCAAGAGAACGATAGCCGCTTATATAGCACTGGTTGATGGTAAGTTAAGCATGATATCACTAATATTTATTCTGTGATGATATATTTTTTATTTCGGTATGTATGTTAGCCACGTGTGGCCAACGCTATAATGTTATTTTTACTATTTTATCTCTCATCATCATCAGCAACCTTTCGACCTCCAATACTCGATGAGGCTTCCCCATACCAATGAGTGATTTGCCATAATCACCACGCTTGGCAGGCGGATTGGTGATCTCAGTATTGTTGTTGCATACTCAGGTGGCTACTGCTGCCCATCCCCTGGTGTAATTCCCCTAGTCGGTTTTAACGACATCCACGGGAGGAAACGGAGGTGTCTATACCCGGGTGCACCCGTTGAAATAATTGTTATTTTTGTATATATATATTTATATATTTTGTTTAAATCCTCTAAATTAAACAAAAACATAATTTTCAGATGATAATCCAGAAACGAGTACGAATGTTGCTCTAATACTGTTGGTGTACATCATCAACATAGCTCCGTCGCGGAAACGAAGCGTGAAATCCATTTCAAAACCATCACGTGCGGAAATACGAGACAGTTATATTGCTCAGGCTGCAACAGACAGTGACCTCAACGCCGTCATCGAAAGCCAACGAAGGAGATCATCGAAATTAGGAAAAACGTTACAACCTTTTGTTATTTATGTAGGCGAGTCCATAGCTGACATTAAAGCCGCCTATGTAGTAATAAACAATACCAATTATAAATTCACAAAACTGATAACAGCAATAGACGCCGCGTTTAAAATATTTCAGGCAACTGGTGCTTGCTACCCGGAAGAATCTGAACAAATTTGGCTGTTTATACAGTTAGGATTCTACAAGATTCAAACAAACTTTGACAGACCTTCCCAAGGAGTGCGCTCATTTTTATGTGATCTTGGGTTGAGTACTAGTTTATAAATTTGAACACGATGTATTCGTGTTATTATTGTAAAAAAACAATGGCATCCCCGTCGTTATTAATAAAGCACATTCGTGTTTTATGTGTTCAATACGACGGCATTGGTGATTCTGAATTTCACTGTGGTCAGCAAGGATGTCTGAGACATTATTGCTCAGCATTATCGTTTAAAAAACATTTGTTAAAAGAGCACACGCTGGAGTTTCAAGTTTCATCTGCATCGATGACTGTTCCTGTAGAAGCAGGAATTCCAAATTCTTGTACATTGATTGAATCTGTAATTCTTCACGAAGGTACAAGTGAAAATAATGTAATTCCCAACTGCATTCCTGAATCTGAAATACACGATTCCCCCGAATACCATGAAAATATTGAAAACATTCTTGTCCACCACATGTCAACTTTAATATCATGTCTTTATGCTAACCCTGCATTGCCGCGTAAAATGGTGCAGATACTTGTCGAAAGCCTAGAAACATATTTATGTAATTCAGAGGATGTGTTATTGCGTCGATTTTTCGATATTGTATCTTCTGAGCAAATTGATCCCAATATTAGGGAATCTCTTGAGGATGTCCTTTCTTTGAACAGAAATATTTTACAAAACTTTAAGTCCGAACATATTCGCCTAAAATATTTTAAACGAGTAGGTACGTATTTGGAGCCTTCTGAAGTAGTTATTGGGCAGCGAATGGAAATAAAAAAAAAAAGATCAGAGGTGTCATTGACTCCTGTTCCTTCTACGATGCAAATAATGCCTTTAAAAGAAATGCTCGAAAAATTCTTTTCATTAAAAAATGTCTTGAAGGACACTTTGGATTACATACATGATTTAGAAAGTAGGCCATTTGGGTTAGAAAATATTGTACAAGGCTCAGTGTGGAAAGAAATTTTCAGTGAAACTGAAATCATTTTGCCCATAGTTATATATTTTGATGATTTCGAAATAGGGAACCCACTAGGATCCCACGCTGGTATACACAAGCTTGGAGGTGTGTATGTATCTTTGCCATGTCTACCTCAACACTATGTCTCTCGTTTACAAAATATTTTTATTCTAGCTCTTTTTCATTCTTCAGATAGAGTACGTTTTGGAAACAACATAATATTTCAGAAAATAACAGATTTGCTTACTATTTTGAAAACGAAAGGTATCAGTGTCAAGACTGATGTTTATGAAGGAATTATTAAATTTCATGTCGCGGCCGTAACAGGCGATAATTTGGGTTTGAATGGCATGTTGGGTTTCGTTGAAAGTTTCAGTGCAAATTACTCGTGCAGAATTTGCCATGCGAATAGAGAACAAATTGGATCGCTGTTATTCGAAGATAGTAGCTTACTCAGAGATGAATCTACTTATGCCAATGATTTACTGTTAAATGATGTGTCTCGCACAGGTATTAAAGAAAAATGCGTTTGGCTGTCTCTGGAAGGGTTTAGTTTATTTAAAAATGTCGCAGTAGATATTTTACACGATTATCTTGAAGGTTGTTGCCGTTATGTTATGTTATTTGTCATAAAGTACATTGTGCAAACGCAAAAGCTTATTTCATTAGATAATTTGATATCAAAGGTAACTTTTTTCGATTACGGACCAGATTCAAGTTCAAAACCTCTAAATGCTGTGTCATTGGATAGGTCAGCTATAAAACTCAAATGCTCTGCGTCTGAAATGCTAATTCTCGTTCGCTATTTTGGTCTTATGGTCGGATATTATATACCAGACGAAAACGAGGTCTGGCGATTGTACACCAAACTACGACAACTGTTAGATAAACTATTGAGTCGTAGAATTCATGATGATACTATTGAGCAAGTAACATTTTTAGTAGCTGAGCTTAATGAACTTTATTCCAGTTTGGCGGAGACAAATCTTAAACCCAAATTCCATTTCCTCACACACTATCCAGCTATGTTGAAAAAATTTGGTCCCTTGATTCAAATGTGGACTATGAGATTTGAGGCAAAACACCGAATATCAAAATTTGCAGCGAGAGCATCTTTTAACAGAGTTAATATTTGTAAGACTATTGCTATAAAAAATCAATTAATATTAAACGACTTGTTTTTAAAAAATACTCCACTTGTCGTTTTTGAAACTGGTAAAAGAAAGAAAATTACACAAGCCGAAATAGACATTCTAAAACAAGATTCTCGGCTTCAAAACTTTGACACTGCATTTGCAGTGTTTTGGGTTAGAGTAAGAGGAGTAAAGTTTGACATTTCATCTATTCTTTGTTTAGACTTGACAGAGCAAACGCATTTGCCACAATTCACTCAAGTTCAAAAAATATTCATAACTGATAATAAAGATATTTGGTTTTCGTGCTTGTCTCTGGAATGTGTCGATTTTGACCAACATTATTTTGCATTTGAAGTAATGAGAACGAAAGACCATTTGCTATGCCATTATGATGACCTTATTGCTCCGGTCCCTCATACACAAACTGCAATGCCAAATTGTAAATCATATGTTACTCTAAGATGGACATTAGATTAAGAAAATGTAACATTTTTATGTTTGTATTATTAACAGTGGACTTGAAATAAAATGATGTAAATCTAAATAAATTCGTTTACTATAAGCACACCCCAAAACATACCTATTCCTCCGAACACAAAATTATCTATTTTAGGTAGGTACATTAAGTTACAGGTATAGCGTTTAACTTAGTAGCCTCCTGAGGTATGGGAGCGGCACGGGAGGGTGGTGATTATCTTATGTCACATGTCAGTTCTTACCCCTCCCGTGCCGCTCCCATACCTCACAAGGCTACTGAGTTAAGCGCTAGGCCTATAGTACTATTTATGCAACAGCTCTTACTATGTTCGTTCGTATTGTCTAATTGTCAATTTGTAATGTCATGGTGTCTTTCATTTATGTTTTGATATGGTTTGTTCATGGGTTTGTTACGTGATGTATAAATGGTACCACTTTTCTCTGTTTTTGTTGTTTTTTTTTCTCAGTGCATTTTGCCCCTCATATTGTATGCATGCTCATGCCGACGCCCTGGAGCGATATACTTACTGTGAAGACTCGAATGCTGTACATCATGGTGTGTGTCACGTGAGAAACTGAGGGTGCGCATGCAGTAGGCGCAGCAGTAGGTACTGCCTCTACCTACAGTCGTACGCCGCACCAGTAACGTACGTGAGGGACACCATGCTGTACTGTGTTATAGCCTAGACGGCATGCAGGGCGCTGCAGTACGTACTTGAGGGACACCATGCTTTACTGTGCTAGAGTCTATTCAATACGTAGGGCACTGCAGTACATACGTGAGGCACACCGTGCTGTACTGGGCTTGAGCCTAGACGGTACGTAGGCCACAACAGTACGTACGTGAGGGACACCATGCTGTACTGTGTTATAGCCTAGACGGCGCGCAGGGCGCTGCAGTACGTACTTGAGGGACACCATGCTTTACTGTGCTAGAGTCTATTCAATACGTAGGGCACTGCAGTACATACGTGGGGCACACCGTGCTGTACTGGGCTTGAGCCTAGACGGTACGTAGGCCACAACAGTACGAACGTGAGGGACACCGTGCTGTACTATGTTATAGCCTAGACGGCGCGCAGGGCGCTGCAGTACGTACTTGAGGGACACCATGCTTTACTGTGCTAGAGTCTATTCAATACGTAGGGCACTGCAGTACATACGTGGGGCACACCGTGCTGTACTGGGCTTGAGCCTAGACGGTACGTAGGCCACAACAGTACGTACGTGAGGGACACCGTGCTGTACTGGGCTTGAGCCTAGTCGGTACGTAGGCCACAACAGTACGTACGTGAGGCACACCGTGCTGTACTGGGCTTGAGCCTAGACGGTACATAGGCCACAGCAGTACGTACGCGAGGGACACTATGCTGTACTGTGTTAAAGCCTAGACGGCACGTAGGGCGCTGCAGTACGTACTTGAGGGACACCATGCTTTTCTGTGCTAGAGTCTATTCAATACGTAGGGCACTGCAGTACATACGTGAGGAAAACCGTGCTGTACTGGGCTTGAGGCTAGACGGTACGTAGGCCACAGCAGTACGTACGTGAGGCACACCGTGCTGTACTGGGCTTGAGCCTAGACGGTACATAGGCCACAGCAGTACGTACGCGAGGGACACTATGCTGTACTGTGTTAAAGCCTAGACGGCACGTAGGGCGCTGCAGTACGTACTTGAGGGACACCATGCTTTTCTGTGCTAGAGTCTATTCAATACGTAGGGCACTGCAGTACATACGTGAGGCACACCGTGCTGTACTGGGCTTGAGCCTAGACGGTACATAGGCCACAGCAGTACGTACGCGAGGGACACTATGCTGTACTGTGTTAAAGCCTAGACGGCACGTAGGGCGCTGCAGTACGTACTTGGGGGACACCATGCTTTACTGTGCTAGAGTCTATTCAATACGTAGGGCACTGCAGTACATACGTGGGGCACACCGTGATGTACTGTGCTGGAAACTCGACGGTACGTAGAGCATGTAAAAAATATCATATTGTACACCTAAAACATTCGTATAGAAGACCATGATGTACTGCACTAGAATCTAGGGAGTACGTAGGAGACATACGTAAAAGTGTAATGTAGCGGCATCATTACTCCCTTACCCGTACGCGTCATGTAGCCGCCTACGTTTGTACTCCTGGTAGCTTTTGCTACGTCAATACGTATGTGCAAACAAGATTTACGCACGGCAGATACGTATATTTTTCTCAGTGTGGGGAGACACACTGCTTATTTATCACGCTAGGTGGCGCTTAATCGCTGGTGTTGTTTCGTAGCCAAACAAAGGCATATCAATATTAAAAAAAACTGTCAAAAGTGTCAAATATCAATGGATAATTTTAGTAAATAAACATTAAATAATAGTCTGGTATAAAACATGCCTCTGTTTAGTGCATTTCAGTGTTAAATAAAGGTACACACCGTTTCCCTTCTGATGAGAAAAAGACAAGACCACTAAATGACAAGCACCAGCGAGGGTTGCGCCATCTGAGATTAGTTTTGCCTGTGGCTCCCCATTACGTAATTTGGACCCGTCCATTGCTGCTTGATTACTGACCACATATGAAGGACTAGAGTGTGAACCGGCAGTGTATCTAACACATTTGTCATCGTTTGAATTTTCTAAGGTGCCATATTGAAAGCTAAGTCCATCGTAGCGTTATTAGAATTTCTTTGGCCGGAAATGAGTATACGGAATGTATATAACCTAAGATACAGATGAGAGAGAGACAAAAAATTGCGACTTATATAACCTAAGATACAGATGAGAGCGAGACAAAAAATTGCGACTTACGAATACCTACCTAAGGATTACGGATATACTGTTTGCCAACTACACCTGAGTAATAGGTACCTACTATTGAGTCACCGTTTGACATTAGTAAAGGGTCAGAACTCAGAACAGAAATGTCAACAGATTTATTGAGTAGTATCGTTTGTTAGGTTTTTCCATGAATTTATTATTAGATTGTAAAAGTCGGAGTTGGACTGTGTGTATTTCAACAAACATAATCTAGGACTCTCTGCCATTTTTGAAAAGGGAGTCTACTTATATTTTATTTAAATTCCTAGTGTTTATTAAGGGATCGAACAGGACAAGGGATCGATCTCAAGGGATCGAACAGGAACTACTCGTTTTTTGAGTTACATACATACATAGACACACGCCTTTTCCCCGAAGGGGTACGCAAAGCCTCAATGGGGCCTCTTTTCACAGTGGGTTGCACCATCGTGGAATATAGACGTGACGACTGGTGAGCTCATTGCCGTCATTGCTTCCCACGACTGACTCGGCTAACGCTTTCTTCCAGTAATAACACATTTTTTGAGTTAAGTAGGTACTTTGTGTAAATTTAGTGGCATTTTACCAAATGTAGCTCGTCTATAGAGCACAAGTGTCGTGAAATGTAATGGAAGTGTGAATTTACAAATTGGTGGAAATTGTCTATACCAAAGTTTTTGTAAAACGGCCGCCGTTTTACTAAAACATAACATGACTGTGACTTTGACGACTTGGAAGTTTGTAACGTTTCAAAATACAACGTAAAATTATACTTGAAATGGGCAAATACAAGCCTTGCGACGCCAATTATAAAGAAAAAAAAACGTAATGTAATTTAAACCTATTCACAACATAAACTAGATCTGTTTTTGACTAAAAACCAACCTATTTATTTATATTCCGAAGTAAGTAGATATACAGTAAACACAGATAAGCGGCCAATGACCTTTCTTCACAAACATTTATTTAATTTAATGTTATCTAGTATTAATAACCGCGCGGCGGTTTTCATCTGCTTGTCGCCGGGTCATGCCGAAAGGCAGGCCGTGCGCCCGCGCACCAGAAAAACCAGAATTTCTCGCGTTTTTTCTATGAAACCTATGCTAAACCTGATATATTTCTCATGTAGATGAAATTGTCTATCTAAGTCACTAATTTATGTTTATTTTCAGTTACCTTTGAATATGATATGGTGAGTCAAACTCGAGAATATCTTATTTTAGTAGGATGTGTGAAACAAAATGCAAGAACTATGTCTTATTTATACCTCACAATATTATACAATTAGGTATATAAACTTTAACCATGGTAGATTTATGTAATTATACCTTTATCCTTATTATTTAAACTACACAAATTATAATATTAATTGAATTTAACCACTAAAAATAATGTAAGTAATGGATCAAAACCAATGGATCTATTAGTCACCTTTCGCGTCTGTCTGTATATCCGCGAACTCCTAAACCACGCAACAGATTTTGATGAGGTCTTCACCATAAGTTAGATGATTTTTCACGGAAGGTTTATATATATAACTAGCAATCTGCCCCGGCTTCGCACGGGCAGTAACTTAATTTTTCTAAATTTCACCCGTGTGACCGTGGTAATGCCGTGGTGAGTCCGGCTCAAGAATATACCCCTCCATCTCCTCCCGTGGATGTTGTAAACCGATTAAGGGATTAGCTGGACTTGTTTGTAAGATTTGTTGGTATAAGATTTGTCCTGGCTGCTAGATTATTTAAGGAATGTGTTATTACTCGAAGAAAGCGTTAGCAGTCAGTCGTGGGAAGCAATGGCGGCGATTAGCTCACCACTTGTCACGTGTATTTCCCACGATGGTGCAACCCACAGTGAAAAGAGGCCCATTTGAAAATGGGTCTGCCTATGTATGTATGTGTTGCCTGTACATTACATAGACACACGCCTTTTTCCGTGTCTATGTAATGTTTGTATGTTCACCCGTTTGAAGCCGGGGCGGGTCGCTAGTTGATAATCAAAATATGCGGTTTACGAAGCTCTTAGAACCCTGAAACAAACCCAAGATAATCAATCAAACCTTGACAAGGGTTCTGCATCTTCAGAAGTGTATCAAGTAAGTGACGTCAAGTTAAACAATGGGAGACTTTTAGAATATTTAGTGCTTAAATGGTAACTAAACTCAACCTTTTCAATGTAGGTTGATTATAAAGTTCAGCTTTAATTTGAGCACTGAACTTATCCCAATTTATCTTCAGGGTGAACTGTTGGGAATAAATAGTTTACCTATTTATCCCAGAAGTTCACCCTTTAAAAAAATAAGGTTCAGGTGAATAAAA
This sequence comes from Operophtera brumata, assembly GCA_932527175.1. NCBI lineage: Eukaryota > Metazoa > Arthropoda > Insecta > Lepidoptera > Geometridae > Operophtera > Operophtera brumata. The sequence continues at coordinate 41,949,445 of OW052226.1, read as the reverse complement.
TTTAAGTTCAGCTTTAATTTGAGTACTGAACTTATCCCTATTTTTGTTCAGGGTGAACTGCTGGGAATAAATAGTTTACCTATTTGTCCCAGAAGTTCGCCCTTTAAAAATAATATCGCTCAGGTCAAAAAAAAATAAGTTCAGCTTTAATTTGAGTACTGAACTGATCCCTATTTATGTTTATGGTGAACTGTTGGGAATAAATAGTTTACCTATTTGTCCCAGAAGTTCGCCCTTTAAAAAATATAAGGCTCAGGTCAACAAAATTTAATTTCAGCTTTAATTTGAATACCGAATACTCTCAATTTAGAATCGAAGGGTTCCCAGTAGTTCCGTGTAGCTAGTTCCACATGGAACGTTTGAAACCCTATTTTTTTTTTATTTTGTACCATTACTTCCACGTCATTTGAAACTAGTTTTTTAGGTGGCATTTCTTTCATATGGAACTACTGCAACTGTTTATTCCCATGTAATTATAGTTAAGTTCCATATACATAGTAGTATTCCAACCTCGTCCCATGTAATTATAGTTGAGTACCTTAAAGTACTATTCCAACCTCGGGGCGATTTCATTTGAAGACGTAATGCTGCGCGGCGCGGCGGGTTCGGCCTAGGGAGCGTTGACAAGATGATCTCGACGCCTCTTCGAGAGGGGGTGGTGGGAGTGAGCGAAGAATAGGGTTAGATGGAAGGATTTGGGGGACATCTTTGCCCAGCAGTAGCACGAGACAGGTTAAAATGATTTACATACATACATAGACACACGCCTTTTTCCCCGAAAGTGTAGGCAGAGCCTCAAATGGGCCTCTTTTCACTATGGGTTGAACCATCGTGGGAAATAGACGTGACGAGTGGTGAGCTCATCGCCGCCGTTGATTGCCACGACTGACTCTGCTAAGGCTTTCTTCCAGTAATAACACATTCCGTAATAAGCTATAGCAGCCAGGAAAATCTTATACCAAAGATAGTATGGGAATAAATAGTTTACCTATTTGTCTCAGAATTTAGCTTTTTAGAAATATAAAGCATAAGGTTTTTAACGGGAAGTTACCCTACTACCTACCTAGCTGCATCCCTAGTAGGTATAGACGTAAGTACGCAGATGACATCGTAGATGATTCCTCTCCTTGTACTGGGAATAAATAGTTTACCTATTTGTCTCAGTAGTTCACCCAGTAAAAATAATGCGTTCGAGTGGGAAGCTAGACCTTCCTACTCAGCTGCAGCCGTAGTATAGGTACCTAGACCCTAGACTAGACCTAGTTAGCTCTTCATACATAAGTACTTACTAAGTACCTAATATGAATACTTTTATTTACAGAAAGAACTACTAATAATAATGCAAGGTATGTACAAGATACATATGAAACAATTGTGCTACCTGAAGACGAAGCGACGCGTGACCCGAGAGCTGGCTCTTATCTGGCTCAACGCATTAGTATTGCTATTCAGCGTGGCAATGCAGCCAGCATCTTAAGGACGCTTTGGTCTGGTAGAGATTTGGATCATTTGAGCTCAACAAGTTGTTTCATATGTATTTTTTATTTTATTTTGTACATACATACTTACTTACTTTTATTAGTTGTATTATTCTACTCGATAAAGACTAAATTCCCAGGAGATGATGATATAGAACAAGTAGAGAAATTTAAAAAAAACATTGTATGTATACTTACCACATATTAATTAGTAGTATGTATTGTAATATTCAATCAATATCGACATCACAAACCTTTAGATCGCTAACAGCGGTCTTCAGGTAGCACAACTGTTTCATATGTATTTTGTACATACCTTGTTTAGTATTAGTACCTAATAATAGTTGTAGGTAATGGTATTTTATTGTACCTACTCCATCAGTCAGCAGCCTTCAGACGTGTGCTGGACGAGGCTTCTACCACAGAATGCAAATTGTGCAATGTGCGATGCAATGGGGGGATTTGTCATAATCACCACGCTTCGCAGATGGATTCGCGATGCAGAATTGGTGTTTAGTACTCAGGTGGATTCTGCTGGCCCTTGTTTAATCCCTTGGTGGTGGCAAAGAGGTTTATTCTTAGACTGGACACACCACGGTAGTTTACAAACTTTTATTACACTTGCAATGTTTTCATATATAAGTAGGTATGTAGGTCAGGTCAAATCTTGCAACTGAATTCTTCAAATCTTGCAACTGAATTTTAAAGCAGTTATCTTCAACTGATTGAGATGAGATTGCATACCTGTCAAGTTCCGATGACAATACAGTATTATGGTGACAGCGAGCTGATCTGATGATGGAGACGGAAGGTGGACAACGGAACTCCTCGATGGATAAATAGTAGACTGGCCGTGTTTAGGCTCATTTCGATCAGCACACGGTTCCGATCACAATTTCACAAAAGCTTGTAATTGAAAAATATATTTTACATAAAAAACTTATTGAAAATAAATGTTTACAGTTTAGGTATTTTAATTAGGTATTTCAATTACATTAAAATGAAAAATATATTTTTCAAAAAAACCTATTATGTAATTCAACATATCCAAATACCTAACTTATCTATATGTAGAGATGAACCTACTATGGGTATCGTAGCTATGTAAGTCCGATTGACATACACTACATATTACCATAAGTAATACTGGCACGTACTGTGTAGGCACGTAGATAACATTGCAAAACTATACTATTGCGCACTTCATAGCAACTGTTAACTTATCTGTGTGTAACCAGGTAGTAACTCCTTGGTACCTAACCTGTATACCATTACAAGGGGTTCAAGTGAGATTTGCTGCAAAGAGCATAGGAATTACTTAAGTAATTGTAATTAGTAATGTTACAGGTAACTTAAGTTACAGTCCTTTTAACTGCTACCAGTTTTGCTCAACGTTTTGGTCTGTCTTGAAAACCCATAGCCAAGAAAATAAAGGTGATAAATCTCCTGGTGAACTAAAATTCACGGATAGAAAATGGCTGCAGTCATTGTCATATTCAGAAACTGAGGACATTCTTGCTCGTCTAATACAGGCACATGAGACTTTTCATCTTTATGTCTCAGGGTGGCAGGCGCAGTACAATGCCACATAGGGCGCGTCCTAGGTGGCCGTGACCTATGAGGTAATGCACTGTTCATAGGCAGAGGTTACCGCTTAACATCAGGTGGGCCATCTGCTTGTTGCGTCATTCAAGTAGTATAAGAAAAAAATTGTTTAGTTTATTTTACTTTTTCAATTGTCACATAATTTAAGTAGTAACCTGTTGTGACTCTGTATTTGGAGTAGTTCCTGTTAGATAGATAGTTAGTAACGCTTTATTGTACTCATCTTAATAACAAAATAACAAAATACATATCTATGTAACATATTGTATTAAGTATATCAGTTATCTAGTACCCATAACACAAGCTCTGTTTAGCTTGGGGCTAGATAATGTTGTATGAACTGTCCAGCATTTTTTTTTACTTATATTATTTTACAAACTAGTTCACGGTGGTACAATGGGCGGCCTTATCGCTAAGAGCAAACTCAACCAGGCAACCTGTTCGATCCATTGAGAATGATCCATTGTACTTTCCTGTTCGATCCCTTAACTTTTTTTGTACCTATCATCAGACAATTAAAAGTCCTTACAAAATGTTTTTCGTAAACATCTTTCTCAAAAAAGCTCTACTTCTACTAAAACAAGTAATTAATATTGTAAAAATTAAAAGAACCCCCAACGCTGAACGGCTGAACCGATTTTGATCAAACAAAGCTAAGAAAACTCCCGACAAATACACCTTTCAAACAAAAAAAAACGAAATTGGTTCATCAATTTCATTGGTCCGTCCGGGAGCTACGATGGGACAGCAGACAGACACACACACACACACACACACACACACACACACACACACACACACACACATACACAGACAGAAACGTCAAACTTATAACACCCCTTCGTTTTTCGTCGGGGGTTAATAACATCGACACAACAATTCAAGTTATCAACAGCTGTTTCCCGTTTACCCTAAAGCTATGAGAACAAGAACTTTTTTATTCAGGCCTACCACCTACTCATGCTAGGTGGAAAAGAGACAAGTGGAAATCGAAAAGCTTTACCTACGCAGGAAGCGTGGATTCAGTAGTTACTAGTTACATAGGTGGGGCGTTATTTTCTTCGAAATTAGTCCTTGAATGAACCCTGGTCGTTCAACTATCAAAATCAATACGGCCCAGCCCAGGGGTCGTCTGCCGAAGACATGTGGAATGGGACAAAAACTTTCGCAAATGACATTACTTATAATGAAAATGGTGAACCAACCAACCTACCTAGCACCATCAAGTCGTAGAAATCAAGTATCAAGAAGTAGTAGAGTAGTAGAAGAGCTTTTTTGTGAGAGTTCGTCTGGGGAAGTACTACCACCTTACCTATTTCTGCCGCAAAGCAATAGTGCACACATTGCTGTGTTCCGGTTGGAAGGGAAATTACAGGCACATGAGACTTTTCATCTTTATGTCTCAGGATGGCGGGCGCAGTGCAATGCCACATAGGGCGCGTCCTAGGTGGACGTGACCTATGTGATAATGCACTGTTCATAGGCAGAAGTTACCGCTTATCATCAGGTGGGCCATCAGCAAGTTCCGTCATTCTTAGAATAAAAAAAATAAAAAAAACATGGCTGTACATTATATACCCGCTTTCCTAGAAATATTATTTCAAACATAGAATAATAGCCCTAAAGCACCGGCTAAGGTATGTTATATTTATATAGGTAGGTACCTACTAAATAAGCAGTAAGGTAAGCGGACCTACTATCTAAGTTGGAACATTATTTTGACAGATGGCATAACTTTATGTCGCCTGGTTTACGTGTAGGTGTTTGAATTATAATGTGGGTAGGTAGGCTAGCTCTCTTGCAACATTTTCGAACTAAAGATATCGGTGAAGTAACAGCAGTTACACGGTTATTCAACACGAATAGGCAATTAATCAGCTGTTGTGTCAATGTCAAAAACAAATCCTTGTATAGGCAGCGATAGTGTTACAAAAATATATTTTGTTTGGAAACAAACGGACGAAAATACATCTTACTAGGTAGGCTACACCGCGGCGTTCGGGTTATTCAAATCGAAGCAACAAGTAAACCGATATCCAGAAGGCGATTCGAAAGGTTTCAAATCATAATGTCGAATTAAAAGGTTACAACATTATGTAAGTCACACGAGGCTCGGTTCCACGCTTAGACATGCAATACAATAGTTTAATTACATACAAGAACACGGATAAACGTTACGTAAGGTACACGCAAGTTGCACAAAAAATAGCAAGCTACCTACTTACCACGAACATCGAGGTCAATAACACAAAATCGGATTGGTTTTCCGTGCGACAGACACATTGTAGGCATTACAAATTCATAATTAGTCATGCGGCGAGTAATCTATGACCATGAATCCAAATTTGAAATTTGAAATTTAAAAAGGTTCGTTTCTGTTCTACCAACCGTCGCAGACCTCAGTGCGGTATGTATGAATGAATGAATGAATATCTTGTTCAAACATACCTGTATGTAGCGAGTCGAATGAAGATCGTTCACCTTCCACAATGTAAACCTTTGTTACCACACAAGTCAACGGCTCCCAATCAATTCCACAACAGTTTATCTGGAAATAGAAACGACTTTCAATGTGGGTACCGCCATGATTCATACCCGTAAACTATTTGAGTATTAATAAACCCCTAAGCAGAGGGCAAGGGAAAAACGAAACACATGCCTACAACTACAGATGTAAACAACAAACATGTGTTATTTAAACGCTTATTCCACACGAAATACTGACCGTTTATAGAAGCAAATCACAATTCACAGGTATAGTCCACAAGCACGGTAATAATAACAGAGTAGCACAAGGATTCGGTGGTGCCGGAACAAAACTAGTTTATTTTTCCGATGAATTCGAGTTGAGCGACAAACGGCCGGCTCCTGCGATGGTCCGCGCGAGACTGAGCGATCGCAGCGCCCTCTCGCTCGGCCGCCCTGCGGCGCGTGCGTGTGTGTGGGTGAGGTGAGTGCGCGTGTGTGTGTGCCGCCCTCCTGCGCCCTCCCTATTCGACGGTTTTCATTTATTTCGAGGGTGTCCGTACGATGCATCCGTCTAGAGTGCGTTTGTGTGCGACGCACCAAAGATTAATTTACGACAGATAGGTTATAATCGCCCGCTCAAGAAACGGCCGTGAACCGATCGTCAGCGGCGGTCATTGCCACGGCCGTATTATATATTCAAGTCATTATAATTGTGTTGTATTCTTTACAAAACTATATGAGAGTAATAATTAGTAGGTACGTATGAATAGGTAAGCCTGTGCGAGTGTGCGTCATTGATTTTCGCGTTTAGGTAGGTAATACTCGGTAGTTACCTAGGTACGTCTACTCAGAGCATTTATAACCTAGGTTGTTATAATGCCTTGTTATTATGTAGGAGTTGTCTGTCGATTTGCTTGCGCAATGAATCAATTTTTGAATTCGTTGTAGGTAGGTACCGGTCGGTAGTATAGTGCCTAAGTTGGTCTAGGTACTGTCACAGAATAAATAAGTACAGTTACCTATTTTCCTGAGGGGGTCAAGGATGACTGAATAAAATAATATAAGTACCTACCTATGCTGTTTGAACGCAACATTTTTAGGGTTCCGTACACAAAGGGTAAAACGGGACCCTATTACTAAGACTCCGCTGTCCGTCCGTCTGTCTGTCTATCTGTCTGTCTGTCCGTCCGTCTGTCACCAGGCTTTATCCCATGAACTGCGATAATTATTAAGATAAATATAGGTTCATAATTATCTTGATAAGAATGATAGATACTTATAATAAAGCAGATTAAAGATGGATTTTGAATTTCGATTGTTCAGATACAGACAACCCCCGTCCAGTTAACGCAGTTGAGGTTGATGATGATGATATTCCACACATCAATTTAATTAAGTAAGTAGTGTGTATTTGATTAACTTCTCGTATTTTGGTTCGCAAGTTTTTATTCACGCAATAATAAACAAAAAAAAAAGAAAGATTACCTTGATTGATAAATGTGTATAATTTATTTACAACTACTTGCTTCTAACATAAATGTTGATAATATCAACATTTATGTTAGAATAATGTTCAGTTAATGTTGATAATATCAACATTTATGTTAGAATATCAGTTAATAATGGATTCATAGGCATCTGTTTGATAATTATCGGATAATTATCTGATAATTATATATTTATCTTGATAATTTCAAACCCTGAGTAAAATACAATTTTTGACGTTTGTGACATCGATACTAGATCGTAACATGATCCGAACTTTAACTTGACTATTTTTATTTTGAGAATTTGTCTTCAGGATATTACTTCTCAAAACTGCATTTATGTGACAGACAGTAATGAGTAGAACAGACCAATAAAACCCGTCGTATCCATTACGTTATCTGCACAGCGTCCCCGTGATTTCATTACCGCACCTCCCTGTCTCGTCGTCTAGCCGTCTGGTTGCGGAAGGGTACCTAGCCTGAGTATGTTATAAATGCACATTTCAGCAAAATCGATCCCGCCCGGGATTGAGAGACAATATTCCAGGACTATGTAAATATGGGGTTATTGAAGTGCTAGAGTATGACGTGCTGCTAGCTGCTGTGCTCCAGGTAATGCCTGCCGTTTTAAACGTTTATGCGGTCTTCCAGGCCGTCTCTTTTTGTCCATGGGGTACCAGTTAGTTATCGTTTTCGACCGCCTATCGTCTGTCGCTCGCTGTACTTTTTCGAAGAACTTTGTTCACAGCTTCTTTTGCCTTTGTCTTTTTTCTAATTACGGTATTTTTGATTTTGCCCTTCAGCTTATGACCTGTGTAGCTTATCTCGAGACCGCTTTGACATAGTCTTATTTTTTCCAGTGTCTTCTTCGTGAGTGGCCACTCTGATATATCATGTCTGATATGCATACGTGAGGCATGGCAACAGAGCAGCTAGAGTTAGAGAGAGATGGAGGCAGATGGAGGAGGGTTTTACCGCTCAAAGTGGTACTTACACTGGTAACCGAAAAACGGAATAACTAATTATTTATAAGATATTAGGATAAGTCAATAAATTGTAAATTTTTAAATATTAGAGTGTAAGAGTATTCAAAGATTATATATAAGTATATTTTTTTTGTGTGACGTGCTGGGAGATGTTGATATTTCGACGGTAAATTGAATAGTGTGAGGGGATCTCGCTCACTTTTGTTGCTTAGAACACTCAATAGAGCCTGGCCATTGTCTGTGCATGCCTCCTTAACAATTTATACGTAGGTACCATACATACATACACAGACACACGCCTTTTTTCCCGAAAGGGTAGGCAGAGCCTCAATGGGCCTCTTTTCACAGTGGGTTGCACCATCCTGTAATATTTATGGACGTGACAAGTGGTGAGCTCATCGCTGCCATTTCCTTCCACGACTGACTCGGCTAACGCTTTCTTCCAGTAATAACACATGTAATACACAATCTACACTAATCCTAACTTTTATATATTTTTGTAATAATATAAATGCGAAAGTGAGTTTATTTGTTTGTCCAGGCAGAAATCTTCATACAACAAAAGACGCCTCGCACCCCTCGAAAGAGCGGTTTTTATTGAATATCTCGTAAAATATAGATAATTTTACAAAACCCCTACAGTAAACCCTCGGCTTTGTTGTTTTGATTTTATGTATCGAATTTTGACCCAAAAATATGAACCAATTGAATCGAATCTAGCCAAAAGTTAGAAGTAACTTAGTTTTTTTTGTATATCGAGAAAATATTGTCCTATCGTGTTTCTGGCAGAGTGATCCCTCGGAATTATAATATAGTATCCATGCATATTTTTAATTTGAATATTGTACTTGAAATCTAAGAGTACGAATTTTAGGGCATACCCCACCTTAATAACATCGGACATGCATGCACCCCAAATCGTTAGGGTCACTACACCCCTCGTCTAGCCATCACACAGCATCAGGGGTGTTGCTAGGCGATGGAGCTTTGTCTGTCTGTCTGTGCCTAGCTTCGTTGATTGAGCTGTAGGTATATTGCTTTTGGGTTTATTTTGATTGCAAACGCTGTAGGGGTGATCACGGATAGACGTCGCGTTCATTTTTAACCCCCGACGCAAAAACGACGGGGTGTTATAAGTTTGACGTGTCTGTGTGTGTCTGTCTGTCGCCTCGTAGCTCCCAAACGGCTGAACCGATTTCGATGTTTTTTAGTTTGAAATGTGAATTTGTCGGGAGTATTCTTAGCTATGTTTGATCAAAATCGGTACAGCCGTTTCATTGCGTTGATGGTTTTTTTATTTTTTTACAAAATTAATTGCTTGTACTATATGTTGGTGCTTTCATCATTTTGGAGCTAAGACCCCTGTAGCACGTCGGAAGATTGTGGTTTCGGATTCCATCAGGAAATGAAAATAGCTCTCTCCATAGCCCACCACGCGACTTTGAGCTTATGTATGAGGCCAATTAGCGGTAAGTCGTCACTGACAACACGCACTGATTAACTGACGTAACTGACTGGATGACCTCTGTGGCGCGGCGGCAAGTATATCAGTTATCTAGTAGCCATAAAACAAGCTCTGCTTAGCTAGGGGCTATATAATGTTGTGTGAACTGTCCAGCATTTTTTATTTATTTATTTATTATAGAGTTCCTCTTGAGGCTCTGCGGTATCTTCACGAGAAGATATGGCGTAGTTTCCCAAACGCTTACTATCTTTTTTTTTTACATTGATAGACCTTTGTTTGACCACGATCTCACCTGTTGGTAAGTGACGATGTGGCTGAAGATGGAGCACAAATGTCTAGAAGGCACCTATTCACTCTAGGATTGAAGAGACCCAGATTATAGTTTTCAGGAAAGACAGACGACGGTAGTTTGTTCCACTCCTTAGCAGTTCGCATTATAAAGGTAGAACTGAAACGTTTTGTACGAATAGAGGGTATACTAATGAGGTAAGGATCTATATCTGAGTTGGATTCGCCGACTGATCTCTTTATGGAAGCTTATTGATATTGCAACCAAAATTCAAGCAGTTTTGAATAACAAAGTTATTTCACGCGTGGCGATAAGGGCGACAGTTCGATATCTGATTGAGCTGAAATTTGGCATACCTGTCAAGTTCCGATGACAATACAACATGATACAGACAGCAAGCTGATCTGATGAAGGAGACGGAAGGTGGATAAGGTACCTAACATTATTTTCTATCTTTTCCATTGCATTCCCAGACGCATAGATCAATAGTAGCCGCATAGACTAGACGGCTCGACTGTCGAGAAGATTTATTGCCTAACCTTACAACCTTTTTACGATTTCAATCGGTCGAAATACTTCTGTTGAAGTTGCAATACAATTTATTTCACAAATTACACTCACAATGTAGATGCTAATTTACGTACATACTTAAAGCTCTCTGATCGTCTAAGTTTTTGACCTTGTCGATTTGAACCCATAGTTACTGCTAAGTTGGTTACGCTTCTGTTGGTTTTTAGGGTATGGGTGCCGGTGAAATTACAGGTTAGGAGTTTCATCTGATGGCGGGCGCAGTGCAATGCCACGAAGGGCGCGTCCTAGGTAGACTTCACCTATTTGGTAGTGCATTGTTAAAGGCAGAGGTTACCGCTTAACATCAGGTGGGCTTAGATCAGTAGGTGTTTCTGCTAGTTCCGCCATTCATGCAGTTTATTTTTATTTTTACTACAAAATTTTACTAATTTATTGCTTTCTGTGAATGTAGAGCCAGACCAAATGAAAAAACCATTGACTCATATACATTTTAATAAGATTAATAATATTTTAGTACTAAAAATCATTGTTTAATAAGGTTTTTTAGGTATAATATGAATTATCAAGGTCCGTCGAGTTCTAGATTTAAAAAACATTAGGAAAGAGATAGATTAGATAGATTAACACTTTATTATACACCAAAAAAAACACAAAAAGGATTATCTAAATCAAATTACAGTACAATGGGCGGCCTTACCGATGAAAGCGATGTCTTCCAGGTTTCGAAGGTTGCCACCTTTAAAGAAATAACCTAAAATTTAGCAGAAAAGTTCAACCAGGTGTACATGGTTGTACAAGTGTGGAATCAAGACTGTATGTGACTATTTAATTAATAAATAAATAATGCTGGACAGTTCACACAACGTTATCTAGCCCCGAGCTAAGCAGGGCTTGTGTTATGGGAATTAGATAACTCATAAAGCGCGGAAATTGTTTTTTTTTTTTTTTTTTTTTTATTTATTTGAGCGGTAAATTGTATGTTTTTTTTCTCTTTCGTATTCAGGCTCCCTCGATACAGGCTTGGCCTAGTGAGGAAGCCAACAATAACTCTTTCTAGATATTAAGTTCTCAGCATAACAATGTGTTTCCTTATAATTAGCTTAAGATGTTATGTTCCATTTGAAATCTGATACTTTGTTTTGGATGTAATATATTTTTTTTTTTTGCAATATATAAAAAATATAGATATTTTTTAATATTTATAGAAAATACCCAGAACACCCTGAACAAATATCTGCAGATCGCACAAATATTTGTTCAGAGAATGGAATCGAACCCGCAACCTCCTGTGTCACAGGTGAACCTTCGCCCGCCGCGCCACTGAGGTCATCAATTATACAATTGGGCGCCATTTGGTTTTATCTTATGCCTTTCCTTTTGTGGAGTCAGGTGTACCGTGTAAAATTAGGTATGATCACAATAACCCGCGTCACAATATTCAAAGAATGTCTCGCCGCGGTTCCAAACAGACGGACGGTACAAAAACGAACATAAAGAAAATCCCAATTATGTTAAACGTATGCGAGCGCATTTGTTTGATGCGTCTATTACGAATGCATAGAATAAATTAAGTCTCATCTGTTTTATTTTTGTTCTTTGTACCTTGACCGTTCAAAAAATGAAATATTTTTTAAATTATTTTACTTACAGGTCTAGCGCATACCGTACCACCATACCTATTTCTGCCGCAAAGCAGTAGTGCTCGCATTGCTGTGTTCCGGTTTGAAGGGTAAGTGTGTTGGTGAAATTACAGGCACATGAGACTTTTCATCTTTATGTCTCAGGGTGCCGGTGAAATTACAGGCACATGAGACTTTCATATTTATGTCTCAGGGTGGCGGGCACACTGCAATGCCACATAGGGCGCATCCTAGGTGGACAAGTCAGTCCCTGAGGTATGGGAGCGGTACGGGAGGGGTGTTTTCGTTACATTATGTCACATGTCCTCTGATAATTTCAGAGACGAAAAACCCCTCCCGTACCGCTCCCATACCTCAGGGACTGACTCAGTTAACCGCTAACTCACCCGGTTTCGCCCAAATGTTTTTTTTTTTAATAATTTGTATTATAAATAAGAAAGTATTATTAAAAATTGACAATTCGACACCTTTCGAATAATTGCCGTACCTTATCAGGGTTCATGTTGCAGCCATACCACTTATGTTATGTGGCATGTGCCTGTAATTTCACCGGCACCCATACCCTTCAAACCGGAACATAGCAATTGGAGGTAGGCAACCTATGAACCAGGTCAAAAATAAATAAGTAAGTAAGTAAGTAAAGTTTATAAAATTGGTACAAAAAATATGTAACAAGTGTTTTACAAATATTGTCTAAAACTAATTAAGTACTATGCACGTACTAAATAAGTTGTAACAGTAAGTTGTAAGTTGACAAACATTTGTAAGTGCACTGGAGACCTTAGGAAAACCTGTGTTGTGGGTAGCTAGTTCTCTTTCGTAGTGCGACAATTGTGTTCGTAACTGAGGAGAACGTACGCTAAATAATATTGCTACAGTTGCGAAGTAAAAAAAAACAAAACATATTCCAGATTTGTAAAACAAAATAAGAAGTAAAATGTATGGTAAGTTTGTGAATACACTAACAAACAGTAATTGGGTAAGCAAATTGAGTTTAAATTTTTATCAAAAACATAAAATAATTAATATTAGAGAAAAATATAGTTAAAAAAAAAAGATATAAAAGGAAACTATAACCAGTAGGTGAATAAAAAATAATAATAATTATAAAGTATTAAGACGAGATTGAGTATTAGTTATGATGTGATAATCATGTCATACGATAGTGTGTGTGTGTGTGTAGACGTGTAAGTGAATAAGAGTAGGTAAAGCGTTAGAAAAAATAAAAAAAAATACTTAGGGTTACGTGGGTCATTTACGTTTTTAAAGATAGTAGTTCCTCCGTTTCGCTGTAAGTACGAGTCATCAGCCAGTCAGTCAATACCTTTCTACACTTGTTTCTAGGAAATTTTAATAAGTTTAGGACGTTGTTCATTTTGGAATAAATGTAAGGACCCAGAAAACTATAACATCTTTGACCGAACCTGGTTCGCATTTTGGGGGTCTTCCATACTAACCTTCGATTGCCATAGGTGTTGCTTATGGCTTCTAGTGCATTCTTGTGAAATTTTAATGTAGTGTTTACTAAGTAAAGTTGTCTAACCGTGAGATGCTTGACGTCTTTGTATAAGGTTTCCGTGGGGTGCCGGTAGGGTTTTTTATAAGCGACTTTTAGAACTGCACGCTGGGCTCGTTCAAGTTGTAGCATGTGAGTTTTGCAGGCTGAGCCCCAAGCAGTCACGCAGTACGTCAACACAGACTGGCATAGTGCTTGATACACTAGTTTTACTGTTAGTAAATCAGCACAGGATCTTAACTGTTTCATAATATATAGCAACTTCCTTAGTCTAGAACGAAGAGCTGCAATTTGTTTAGTCCACGACAGGTGTTCGTCTATAAGTACGCCTAAATACTTGATCGTGTCAACTTTGTCTAAAGTAGGACAGTTGCATTTTGTATTATTCAATAGACTATGACCGTTGTGCAGTTGTATCTGTAGAATGAATGTAGTAATAGCATGGAAGTAATTAGTACGGTTCTAAATGTTGTTTTTTTGTCCAATTTTCCTAAACAACCTGTATATTTTTAGAAGTTGGGAAGCAAAAGTTGCATTTTTAAATAATTGGATAAATCAACTCATTGCATTTGTGTGAATAAAAACGCAACAAGCTTCACAATTTTCCCAGAACTTCTACGCAAGAAATTAAATAAGTTTTTCACTATCTTTCATACATTATCAATAACTAAAAGTATCTCAACTGTACGTTACGTAAGTCAAAAAAGTTGGGTCAAACAATACATGGGGAGTTCCCAATGTTCTTTGAAAAGCGAAAAGAGGCTCAGTGAGGGTACCGAGAGGGTAGGCAGAAGCCTACCCTCTCGGTGAAAAACGCGTCTGCCTATGTGTGTACAGACAGACAAACAAAGTGTTTCTCGCTGCGCTAGCCCCTAGGGTTCGAGTTTAATTACGTAATCTGGGGCTACATTGCTTGCAATACGCAAACAGCGCTTTTATTAAGAACTTGGACACAGTCATTGGAGAATAGCTGAATCACAACGTTTCATTCGTGCGTTCATGCACAAGTTACATGCGCTGTACCAAGCTCAAGTGAGGTCGTGCATGGTATACTGCAGCCACCTAAGGGATGGTTTCGCAAAATATCGATCAGCTTGCTGCTTTGGACTCAATAGAGCACCGTGCTAAAAAACTAATTAATGACGAGGCACTGGTTGCGAAAAGGTTGTAGAGCTTAGAACATCGTCGAAGAGTTGCTAGTTTGTAACTAAGCGTTGACGACGTACGAGGCAATGTTGCCCAAAGGCGCGTATCTAAAATGTTATGTATGAGTTATTTATGTTTTTATTACATAAAGTAACTATAATTAGATTAGCAATTGCCAAGCCAAAGTGCTCTCAAACTAACAGAAGTCCTCAGACGGAATTCAACGGTCATGCCATTCAGCAGTAAATGAAAAACCAGTCTTACAAAATGGATAAAGGTAAGATATTGTGTTTTACTGGACATATTAGAAGGTCCTTCAAATGTTTTTAATAACCAAGTAGCAATGAACGGACAAAACTTGTCAGAATTGTTTATTTTTATGTGTTTTGTTTCTCTTTTGGCACAGAATAAATAACAGCTTTTGGTTCGAATGTTTTTGAGCGCTGATCCGAAGTCCATTTACTCGTCATTCAAATTAAACCTCAGAATTTATTAAGACTTTTGTTTCAATTCGGCTGATTTGTGCTTTATTTCTGTGTTCTGTGATAAGACGATTCTGATAGTCAAAGAAAACTTCGATGTATTTGGTAGTTTTCAAAAACAAGATCTATATTATTACTATGACTATAATTAAACGTCTAACTGTTTATTTAGTTCGAGTGAAATTATATTTTCTTTGCAGATATTTGATATTTTTATATTAAAACATCTCGTTACATATCATAACATTTGCATGTCGAATTTGTACATAATAATTAATACTACTTAGATAACAGTATAACCATAAAGCATAACATACAGAAATTCCATGCATTAAATTACATGCAATCATGAAATGCAGTTCACTACTGTACGTAGGTATCTCCCATTGACTTTCCGGCTTTCCCCAACCAGTTGCTGCTAGCCACCCTAAGTCTTAGCTCCATCTAGCCAGAGGGCGCCACTGCGCTTCGTTTCTACGGAGTAAACTAGCTATAGATCTGTATGGACTGTGCCCTATTCGTGTGCAGCGAGAGTAATTCGCTTAATAGTTCGGTGGGTTTTGTAATGCATACAAATATATTAATTTACTTAGCGTTTCATTTATTTAGTTTAACAAAGTTGCGGAGTACTGCTTTTATAATAAAGACTTTGGAATGAAAATCAGTTGGTTTTGATCTGATCTTGTGATATTTGACGACCTCTGTGGCGCAGCGGGCGAAGCTTCGCCTGCGACGCAGGAGGTTGCTGTTTCGATTCCCGCCTCGGAACAAATATTTGTGCGATCTGCAGATATTTGTTTAGGGTGTTCTGGGTATTTTCTATGTATAATAAAAAAAAACTATCTATGTAATGTATTGCATTAAGTGTATCAGTTATCTAGTACCCATAACACAAGCTCTGCTTAGCTTGGGGCTAAATAATGTTGTGTGAACTGTCCAGCATTATTTATTAATTTATTTATTTGTTCGCTAGATAAAATATATCGAGATATAAGATTAATATTTTAGTAGTTGTAGAGCTTTTTTGTGTTAGTTTTCGTCCGGGGAAGTACTACCACCATACCTACCTATTTCTGCCGCAAAGCAGTAGTGTTCGCATTGCTGTGTTTCGGTATGAAGGGTATGGTTGCCGGTGAAATTATGCACATGAGACTTTGCATCTTTGTCTCAGGGTGGTGGGCGCAGTGCAATGCCGCATAGGGTGCGTCCTAGGTGGACGTGACCTATGTGATAATGCACTGTTCACAGGCACAGGGTACCGCTTAACATCAGGTGAGCCATCTGCTTGATACGTCATTCAAAGTTGTATACAAAAAAAAACTCGGTTCTCTCTATTCACACTAAGCGTTTCGGTTCTACCTCTAAAATGCCCCAATGTCGTCTGTCTTTCCTGAAAACTATAATCTGGGTCTCTTCAAGGCTAGAGTGAATAGGTCCCTTCTAGACCTTTGTGCTCCATCTTCGGCCACATCGTCACTTACCAACAGGTGAGATCGTGGTCAAACATCGAGCACTCCGGTACGGAGGCCTGCAATGCTCTAAGTGGTCAAACAAAGGTCTATCAAAGTAAAAACAAGTACCTAATTAACTTTGTAAAAATTAAAAAAACCATCAAAGCAATGAAACAGTTGAACCGATTTTGATCAAACAAAGCTAAGAACACTCCCGACAAATTCACCTTTCAAACTTTTTTTTTATCGAAATAGATTCATCCGTTCGGGAGCTACGATGCCACAGACAGACACACACACACACAAGACACGTCAAACTTATAACAACCCGTCGTTTTTGCGTCGGGGCTTAAAAAAACCTTCGCTCACAACTTGAAGTTAATAACTGTGTTTCATGACGTTGAATTAAGTATACTCGTAAAGAACCCACAATGAAATAGCTGTGGCAGTTCTAGGAATGGATGAGTCAACGGAATTCACTAACTATTACATATTTAATAAGTACCTACTTTAATGCGGGCAAAGAAAACGGGTTATTATTTATTTGATACGGGATAGTGACGTTGTGGCCCACTCATTATGTGGCCCAAATTATTGATGACAGTTTGGCCTATAGATACGGGTATGAACTTGCTATAAATATGAAAAAATAATAAATAAATAATGCTGGACAGTGCACTCAACATTATCTAGCCCCAAGCTAAGCAGAGCTTGTTTAATGGATACTAGACAACTGATATACTTAATACAATATACTAGATAGATAGATATTTTTTATTATATATAGAAAATATCCAGAACACCCTGAACAAATATCTGCAGATCGCACAAATATTTGTTCCGAGGCGGGAATCTAACCAGCAACCTCCTGCGTCGTAGGCGAACGTTCGCCCGCCGCGCCACAGCGGTTGTCATAAAGCATTTAGCTTCAAACCAACGAGTATTTAATATGAGAAGATACTCAGTAGTGCACTTGAGAAACTGAGCATAAAGCCGTTTTTAACTAAGGGTATTACAAGTTTTTTTAATGGCTCGACAATCTGGTATACGGGCCCCTGTTGATAAGCGGTTAGCGTTGCCTCTTGACATCTGCAACACCAGAGGCATTGCCAATGCGTTGCCTGCCCTGAAGGACTCTTTTTAGTTTATTTTTGAAGAGGCTCATGTTGTAGTTTAGCGGAAACACCCCAAGAGGGAGCTCATTCCACAACTTGCACGTATGTGGGAGAAAAGATCTCGTAAAGCGAGCTGTACGAGATACCCACGAGTCGATGATGTCCTTGCGTTGTCGAGAAGTGCGATGATAGAACCTGGATGCGGTGATGAGATTGAACAGCTTTATATTCGTAGCTGTGGTGTGTCCGGCCTAAGAATAGGCCCCTCCGTCTCCTCCCGTGGATGTCGTAAAAGCCGACTAAGGGATTACCCGGACTTGTTGATAAGATTCGTTGGTATAAGATTTGTCCTGGCTGGTAGCTTATTATGGAATGTGTTATTACTGAAAGAAAACGTTAGCTGAGTCAGTCGTGGGAAGCAATGGCGGCGATGCGCTCACCACTTGTCACGTCTATATTCCACGATGGTGCAACCCACTGTGAAAAGAGGCCTATTGTGGCTCTGCCTACCCCTTCGGGGAAAAAGGCGTGTGTCTATGTATGTATGTATGTATGTATATTCGTAGTGTGTATCATGTGTATGTGTATTTCTAGTGTGTGTGTATTTCTAGTTTGTGTGTGTGTGTGTGTGTGCATGTTTATTTGCTGCTACGTACCTCGGGAACGGATGCTTTAAGGGTCCAAGTTTTGATAGTTTTCAAACCTATACTGAAGTTTCGTTTCCTTCCGTACATTTACTATTGTAGCAAGTATTTAGTTGTTGTGGTCTAATCATACCACAGTCATCGTTTCCTCCTAGCATTATCTAAACACGATCAAGAAATAATTATAGCTGCTGGTATTACAAATAGGATGCATCTGTATTGATCCCATGGATTCATCCCACGAATATTTATTTCCGGATTCTGACCAAAATGTAAGCCGTATTCATCCCACGAAAAATAATATTGTATTTTTTTCCGTATTAATCCTTTAATGTTGTCCGGATTAATCCCACAGCCTAAAACAATGGACGGTGAGACAGAAAAATGCAAGATCCTTAGTATCATTTTAATTTACATATTTTTGTTGGATGCAAATTATTAATAACTAGCGACTCGTCCTGGCTTCGCACGGGTAGTTTCAGGATGAAAAACACCCCCCCCCCCCCCCTCATCCTATCCCCTCTAGTAGCCTATGTCACTCAGGGTGAATGTAGCTTTCCAATGGTCAAATAATTTTTGAAATCGGCACAGTAGTTTTTGAGTTTGTTCAATACAAATATACAAAAATACAAATCTTTCCTCTTTATAATATTAGTGTAGATGTAGATTGGCGTGTATGTATGTATGTTTGTCCGAGGATAACTTTCGAACTATAGATATATTCTTGAAAAAAATTGGTTGATGGGTGTGTAGTATAAATCAAGCCAAGTTTGTCCAATCATTTAGCCCCCAATAAAAGCTTGTGTACTGAACTTCCTGCTTCATCACTGGGTGGGCCGTGAGCCGTCACTTTGTATTTTTATGCGGGTCGAACTAAATATGGGCATTGTTTAGTTCCGACGGTCTAAGTGAAATGGGGGTTGATAATAGCAGCCCGCCTCAAAGTAACAAAATAAGTTATAGCGTAGACTGAAGCGTAAGCAAAAAGTATATTAAATAGTAGTAGAGCTTTTTTGTGTAAGCACATACCTAGGTGCATAAAAAAGTGGCTCTAGTTTTCTAAAGGGCATGTTCCGTCTCAACTTTCTGCTGTCTGAGTTAAGGCTGCGTCAACCCCAGACAGAAAACATCATACAATAATATCTCTTAATATATAGATAATTTTACAAAACCCCTACAGTAAACCATCGGCTTTGTTGTATTGATTTTATTAATCGAATTAGTTACCCAAAAATATGCACCATTTTAATAAACAATCTAATCTGGCCATAAATTAACCTGAACCGCCTACCTAACAGATACTGATGGAATTTCTTTACGCAGTATACTATAGCTAGCGCCTCACGATGTATCTGCGCGTAGCCCTGTTCCGTTTTAGTAAGTTTCCTAGACACGTACGCGACAGCGCGCTCTTCACCGCCGCGATCGCTATGTGACAATACGCAGCTGATACCTACAGAGCTCGCGTCGCACGTCAGCACCAGCTCGCACGCTGGGTCATAGTGCGCCAGCACACGGCTGCTTATCAGCAGCTGCTTCACGCGCTCGAACACCCGCTGGTGCTGGCTGTCCCACTGCCACCGCGAGCCTTTACGGAGTAACTAGAGCAGCGGGTGCAGAATGCCGCTGAGATTTTTAACGAAATTAGCATAAAAATTGACCAATCCTAAGAATGATCTTAGTTCGGAAATTCCTTCCGGGCTCGGCATATCCTTAATAGCGCGAGTTTCTCTGGTTTGGGTCTGATCCCGTTCCTATCTACAATGAAGCCTAAGTACTTTACTTCCTTAGCTAAAAATGAGCATTTTTCGAGGTTTATCTTTAGACCTACTGAACCAAGCTTATTCAAAAGTGTCTCCAGCGATTTTAAATGCGAAGACCTATCTGGTGCGGTGATTATTAAAGGTAACTTTTTTTTCTGTCTACAAAATATAGTCCTGTTGTGTTTCTGGTACCTACAGTGATATCTCGGAATTATAAGGTATTTATAATTTGAATATTGTTCTTGATTTAGTCGTTAAAAAACAAATCTGAGGTTAGTAATTTTGCGCTCTCGTCGGCGTCAGGTATATTCCAATATGATTTTTGAGATAAATATATTTCTCAATGCAAGCTTTTATACAATTAGTGATCTTAACCGTGTGCTGATCAAAATGAGCCTAAACACGGCCAGTCTACTATTATCCATCGAGGAGTTCCGTTGTCCACCTTCCGTCTCCATCATCAGATCAGCTCGCTGTCCCCATCATATTGCATTGTCATCGGTACTTGACAGGTATACCAAATTTCAGCTAAACGGTTGAGGATAACTGCTTTAAAATTCATTTGCAAGATTCCACCCGGACATACATTATTGAAAGCTTCGATCAAGAATATCTTGATCAAAGATATAAATAAAAGCTTGCAAAATACAGTTTCGTCACAAATAAAATAAACTATGTTTCCGTCAAAGTTAATACAAATTCAATCAATTCAATCATTTATTTCTGGTAAGTGATTTACAAATATAGCAAAGGTAAAATACACATTTTTACAATGTCATGAAGTTAACAATTTTATAACAAATAGACACAAAGCTAGATAAAGCTAAGTACCTAAAGTAAAAACTAAATAATAAGTAAAAAATATAATAATAATACTGGACACAGTTCACGCAGAACGCCCCAAGCTAGAGAATACCTAAATAAAATCGCTAAAATGTAACCATTTTTTTCATAACTTATATACACTTGTCCGCTGTAAAACTCAAACAAACGCGTCCGTTTAGTTACACGTGTGCGCTGCACGCTGCGCGTTCATAGTTGAGTGCGCGTGTATCGGCGCCGGCCTTCCGTGACGGCAGGACCAACTGCCGGAAGCATTGTTTTTTGAATATCGAACGTTCGCGTTTGAATGTTGAATTTAAAGAGCTTATTTTTAAAAGTTCGTTGAGTTTTTATATTGGGTCTTTGAAACAAAATAAAATGTGTGCCCACGTGATTTGTTTTTAGGGTTCCGTACCTCAAAAGGTAAAAATGAACCATTATAGGATCACATTGTTGTCTGTCTGTCTGTCTGTCAAGACCCTTTTTCTCAGGAACGCGTGAAGGTATCCAGCTGAAATTCATATCAAATACTCAGATCTACATTCCCTTGGAGCTGTGAAAAAATCAAACTTCTAAGCCAACGCAATCAAAAGATACAGCCGTTTATGCTGCAAATTTTTGACACTCGCAATAGCAAGGGAATCAAAACCTACAGGGTACTTCCCGTGAACTCAGACTCTTGAAAATTTGGTACGAAGCAACGTCTTATAGCACAGATAAAGGATAAATAGCGAAAAGCATAAATTTTTAGTTACATCATATAATAAAAATATTTTTAATTATTTTAAACTTGCTGCCCCTTTCCTTACGATGATTTCATTAAACAATACAAATACCATAACTTTTACTTATATACCTACAGGTTTGTACAGTACCCTCGGTGCGCGAGTCTGACTCGCACTTGGCCGTTTTTTTTTAACCGTGTCTGTCTATTCTTAGGCCGGACACACCATGGCAACGGTTATATCTACCTAGATATAACCTACAACGAAATTGAATAACTTACCCGGACTTGTTTGTAAGATTCGTTGGTATAAGATTTGTCCTGGCTGCTAGCTTATTATGGAATGTGTTATTACTGGAAGAAAGCGATAGCAGAGTCAGACGTGGGAAGAAATGGCGGCGATGAGCTCACCACTTGTCACGTCTATATCCCACGATGGTGCAACCCACTGTGAAAAGAGGCCCATTTAAGGCTCTGCCTACCCCTTCGGGGAAAGAGGCGTGTGTCTATGTATGTATGTATATCTACTGGATTTGTTCAACTAATAGACAGCCCGAAGCATATCCATCAACTACACTTTCTGTTCAAATCACAGCAGCATACCGATACGTCATATTGTGGACATGCGACTACCTCGACCTAGCCCAACAAAACCTACTATCAAAAACTCAACCTTATCCCACGGACTTAAAGCCTACGTAAAGTTTAAACTTGATTTATTATGAAGTTCTAAGGGTATGTGATATTGTGACTTACGAACCGTGAAATGAAGAAATAGTTTTTATTCAGTGAGTTAGGTGAGGTGATGTAAAATAAATGAGTGTTTTTGAAAAGGTAATGAGACTGGGAAGGATTTTTAAAGAAATAGGCCGTATAATGGACAAAACAGAGTAAAATTAAAAAGTTTTGACGACGTCTGTAGCGCGAGCACCGGGACATTTAAAAAAAAACTACCTACTTGATTGACGGAACAAGCAGATGGCCCACCTGATGTTAAGCGGTAACCTTTACCCAAAGCATTACTTCATAAGTCTCGTCCACCTAGAACGCGCCCTATGTGGCATTGGACTGCGCCCTGAGACATTAAGATGAAAAGTCTCATGTGCTTGTGATTTCATCGGCACCCATCAAACCCTTCAAACCGTAACACAGCAATGCGAAAAAATGCGGCAGAAATAGGTATGGAGGTATTACTTTCCTGGACGAATTCTTTCACATAAAAGTGGCCAAGTGTGAGTCGGACTCGCCCATGAAGGGTTCCGTAGCAGCAAGTAACATAATATAAAAGTTATTAGAAGGATTACGATTTATGACGTATTAAAAAAAAACTACTAAGTAGATCTCATTCAAACCAATTTTTGTTGGAAGTAATGTTCATCATATTTTTTTTTAATTTTATCATTCTCTTATTTTAGAAGTTACAGACACACACACACACACACACACACACACACATTTTACCACTTTGAAAGTGTCTCTCGCGCAACTATTTAGTTTAGACAAAAATGATATTAGACACCTCAATATAATTTTTGAAGACCTATCCATAGATACCCCACAGGTATGGGTTTTATGAAAAAAAAATGAGTTTCAGTTCTAAGTATAAGTAACCCTAAAAATTTATTGTTTTTTTTCTATTTTTGTGTCAAAATCTTAATGCGGTTCACAGAATACATCTACTTACCAAGTTTCAACAGCATAGCTCTTATAGTTTCGGAAAAAAGTGGCTGTGACATACAAGGACAGACAGACAGACAGACATGACGAATCTATAAGGGTTCCGTAATTTGGTTACGGAACCCTAAAAAGCTATACTACTACTAAACTATTGCTGGTATACGAAACTGTTTGTATGACCTGTAGATCATACAATATTTGTTCCGTGTCAGTGTTTTATGGTACCATGGTACTCGTAGTTCCTGATACTTACAATACAGGGGATCCTAGTGGGACTATCATATGTATGTGACAGCTGGGAAAAAGGCCCTCTCTCGATGGACGATATTTCTAAGGAAGTGGACTTCTACAGGCTCATAGTGATGACGATCATACTAAAAAAAAGAACTCAATTGTTTTTTTCTGGTAAAGGTCGATTCACACATATCTGGTACCGCCAAGTTGATAATTATTCTTTCAAATAAAACAATTCAATTCATTTTTTTGTAATGTCTTGGATTGGTGTTGCCTGTAGTTCGCCAATGTCGGGTAAAAAAATTGTCGGTGAAAGTTTTTTTCATATAATTCTCTTTGAGCGCGCCCACACCTGTCAGTGTATTTGACAAGACAGTGCTCTCAGTGTCAGTGCCGGGGCGCCGGTGCTGCGGCGCGGCGCCCCAGCAATCACGGACGTAGGTAATCGGCAACGACGTTTTTTTTTTTTTATACTACTTGAATGACGGAACAAGCAGATGGCCCACCTGATGTTAAGCGGTAACCTCTACCTACGAACAGTGCATTACCTCATAGATCACGTCTCCGGTACGGAGGCCTGCGTTGCTCGATGGATCACGTCCACCTAGGACGAGCCCTATGTGGCATTGCACTGCGCCCGCCACCCTGAGACACAAAGATGAAAAATCTCATGTGCCTGTAATTTCACCGGCACCCTTACCCTTCAAACCGGAACACAGCAATGCGAGCACTACTGCTTTGCGGCAGAAATAGGTATGGTGGTAGTACTTCCCCGGACGAACTCTCACAAAAAAGCTCTATTACTGCCTAAATTTTTGTGAATTTACTCACTGATATGTGTGAATTGCCCTTATTGGTAACTTTGAACAAAGAATGTCAATATAATTCCAACATCTTATATAATTTATACTCTCTAACATTAAAATGGTACTCACTGGCTCGAGACGCCTTCCTGCGTCCTTATAAAATCGACGTACCTAAATGCGTTAAATTATGTAAGTACGATATACCTACGTAATTACGAGTACGTGTGTAATATAGGGACAAAAGGTCCCACGGTATGTACATTTAGAAGCAGTGAAGCGGCGAAAGAGATTGTAGGTCTCTATAGTAAGTTTTTTTTTTCTTTCTCGCTTTATAAAGTTGTTTCAGTAAATGGACTTTTTGTCAAAATACATAATGCATGACACCCAATGATAGTTTTGATAATACCCCAAAATAATACCAAATTCACGGTAACTATTATATTATTATCTACGATAAAATCAGCACCAAACAATGACATTTGTCTATAAAAAAGCAGCCAAGTGCGAGTCGGACTCGCCCATGAATAGTTCCGTAGCAGCAAGTAACATAATATAAAAGTTCTTGGATGGTTTACGATTTATGACGTAAAAAAAAGTACTTACTTCTCGTTCAAACCAATTTTCGGTGGAAGTTTACATGGTTACATCATATATATTTTTCAGTTTTATCATTGTTTTAGAAGTTACGGGGGGGGGGGGGGGGGGGGGGGGTGTCACATTTTACCACTTTGGAAGTGTCTCCCGCGCAAACTATTCAGTTTAGAAAAATATATATTAGAAACCTCAATATTATTTTTGAAGACCTATCCATAGATAACCCACACGATAAATCAATTTTCGAGTTACGGAATGCAAATTAGAACGAGACAAAGTACTATTTAGGGTGCCTCTCGCTCGGCTCGTTTCTTATCACAGCAGTGCGTCTCTTTGGGTACCTAGTGGCACAGAATAAATAAGATCAATCAGCCATTTTTTAAAGAAACGTCGTCATTTTTTTATAATTTAATTTTAATGTGTTTTTTCGACTTAGTTCTTTTAATTTTGGTAGCATTTTAACTGGTGTAACTTGGATAAAGATAGCAGCCAAAAAAAGATTTCGTGAAATTTAAGTGTATCGTGTCTTTTCGAAATGGTCGATTTTTCTCTGTATGTAAAAACTTTTTTCTGCCACTATTTAAACTGGGTTATGACTTGAAAGAGACTCTTAACGACTTTTTGGACCATCGTTCCACTCAGGGGGTCAGTGGCTCGCTTGCGAAATTGTTTGGAGCACTCCTCAGAAGCCACTATATGAAGAAGAAGAAGAAGAAGAAGTAGTATTATAAAGTAGGTCCACGGTCGTATTAGGTACTTACTACCTACAATACATCGAGCAACACGGTACGGAGGCCTGCAATGCTCTAAGCTACAATATAATAAGTATGTCGTTTTATTATTCACATTTATCGCTCCATAATGACATTCCGTCAATTTGGAAGGCACAGGAAGGCGTTCCGTCCGAGTGCGTGTTACATTAACGTTGGTTCAGAGGGAGACAGCTAGTAAATGTATGTATGGACTATGGATAAGACCCCACAAATTACAACTTGTTGGTAAGATTTCGTTGGTATAAGATTGGCCCTGGCTGCTAAGGTCAGACCAACGCGTTCAACCCGCGTCCTCAGTGGCGGGCACGGTGGCGATCAATGGTAAGACAATGGATCGCCACCGTGCACGCCACCGCGGACGCGGGCTGATTGCGTTGGTCTGACGGAGTGTGTTATTACTGGAAGAAAGTGTTAGCAGAGTGATTCGTGTCGGCGATTAGCTTATATACTTAGTTTAATAGTAGTAGAGCTTTTTTGTGAAAGAGTTCGTCCGGGGAAGTACTACCACCATACCTATTTCTGCCGCAAAGCAGTAGTGCTCGCATTGCTGTGTTCCGGTTTGAAGGGTAAGGGTGCCGGTGAAATTACAGGCACATGAGACTTTTCATCTTTAATGTCTCAGGGTGGCGGGTGCAGTGCAATGCCACATAGGGCGCGTCCTAGGTGGACGTGACCTATGAGGTAATGCACTGTTCATAGGCAGAGGATACCGCTTAACATCAGGTGGGCCATCTGCTTGCTCCGCCATTCCAGTAGTATAAAAAAAAAAAACTTATACCGTTTGTTACATCCATATTCCCACGGTGGTGCAACCTACAGTGAAAAGAGGCCCATTGAGGCTCTGCCTACACTTTTGGGGAAAAAGGCGTTTATCTATCTATGTATATAAATTACAATGGAAACTTTATTCTAAGTAGTTCCTTTAGCGGTTTTTTGAGAGTACTACCGCAGATTAAATAATAGCCACGTTCGACTATCGAACTACTGGTAGGACTGGATGGAATAAACCACAACGCCAGCGTAACATATGCATCACTCACGTACAAAATAAATATAATAAATAATATAATATAATAATAATTATTAACGAAAAGAAAAGAAAAATAGAAAAAACATTTATTTCTGTCAACAAACCATGGAAACAATATTCCACACAAAATGACACACACACAGGTATGGATGATAATGTGACAAAAATCCATATTCACATAAATCCACGCCTTAAAACATTGTTACAATTCTCAGATATATTAAACTTATTCTTATGTCAATGACACTATGTTTTAATCTTGCAATCTTTAAACACAAACATCTCATTTGTCGAATGCTATCGAAATTCAGCTTATCCATTCCGGTGTCAAACTACAATGTATCAAAAACATCACCCCCGCGACCTCTTATCAACATGATTCACCACACATGTGTTATCAAGAATAACATCCAATACAGTAGTGTAATGACCTGTCTTATCTCTACAAATCCAACGTGACCAGGGACCTTTACCAGATAAAGTGACAATAAAAAAAAAACTAACAAACCAGTGGCTTAATTCTACTAACCAATTGTATTAAAATTGTTAATGAATTGTCTCATACCTGTCACTTTTGACACTTTTGGTATTCTTCTAACTTCAATGTTTTTTCAATTGCATTATAATTGTGACCAATGGGGAGCCACAGGAAAAACTAATCTCAGATGGCGCCACCATCGCTGGTGCTTGTCATTTAGTGGTCTTGTCTTTTTCTCATCAGAAGGGAAACGGTGTGTACCTTTATTTTTACACTGAAATGCACTAAACAGAGGCATGTTTTATGCCAGACTATTATTTAATGTTTATTTACTAAAATTATCCATTGACATTTGACACTTTTGACAGTTTTTTTTAAGCCTTTGTTTGGCTACGAAACAACACCAGCGATTATGCGCCACCTAGCGTGATAAACAAGCAGTGTGCCTCCCCATTAGAAACAATCGTAAAATCTTTCCACGTAAAAATTCGTAAAATCATAAATCTAGCAACTGCAATGAATTGTATTGTAATTGTATAGTACACGAAAGGGTTATCTTTAAAAAAAAAATAGAATTAGGCCCCTGTTCCATCGCTTTCATGAAGTAAAGTAGTATTTAACGCACTAGCCTTTTTCCCGTGGCTTCACGCACGCATGGTGTCAGATAAAAAAACAGCTTTTCTAGAGCTTTTTTGTGAAAAAGTTCGTACGTGGAAGTACCACTACTATTTCTGCCACAAAGCAGTAGTGCTCGCATTGCTGTGTTCCGGTTTGAAGGGTATGGTTGCCAGCACACAGGTTGGTTGCCGAAATTACAAGCACATGAGACTTTTTATGTTTATGTCTCAGGGTGGCTGGCGCAGTGCAATGCCATAAAGGGTGCGTCCTAGGTGGACGTGACTTATGCTGTCTCAGCTCCCTAGGATCGAATTATTTTTTTTACAAATATTTCGATATCGTCATTACAATAAATATTCGCCGCTCCGTCAGAGTATTTCCTGTTCGATCCACTGAGATCGAACCATTCTCCAGTTTGATCCATTATACCTATAATTTTGTTCCTGATCGATCCTGTCTCCAATGGATCATTTTGAAATTATTTATTTAATTAGTTTTTTGTTCCTGATGGATCCATCACGCATTAACCACAGAAACAATAAACTACCGAGAGAAGTAATCGAATTATGAATATTGTTGTTAATTGTAAATTTAATGAATGAATGAATGAATGAAAATACTTTATTGCACACCTTAAAAACTAGTTAAAATCAACACATAACAATTAAACAAGAAACTAAATGTACAATGGGTGGTCTTATCGCTAAAAAGCGAATGTCAGTTCAATGGTACAGGCCCCAGTTCATTTCAAGTTCAATGTTGTGGCACAGATTATATAAATAGCTACAAAGTGGTCATTATTTTAATGAATGCAGGTCTATAGATAGTGTATTATTGAATACTGGCTATACAGAGAAGACTCTGTTACTTAAAAGCCACAGATAATCACTTAAAAAGTAAGATCAAGCTTGTAGAAGCTTTAAAAGATCGGATGGCTTTGTTCAACTTTTAAAGAAGTATGTTCACCGTACAAAGATCCAAGTACCTAGCACACGGATGTTTCTTTAGAGTACTGACATACTTACATACAACATACTTTACATACTTGTTTGTACGATTCGTTGGTATAAGATTTGTCCTGGCTGCTAGCTTGTTTATGGTGGGGTGTAATGTAACGCAACATAATCAATCTTAGATTTGATTTTTAACTGCTTAAATCAAGTAAAATATTCAATTAAAAAATATGCATTGAATTATGCATTATAATTCCGAGGGATCATTTTACATGAAATAAGATAGGACAATATTTTCTCTATAGAAAAAAACCCAAAGGTACCTCTAACTTTTGGCTAGATTCGATTGTTTATTAAAATGGAGCATATTATTGGGTAATAAATTAGATAAATAAATTCAATACAACAAAGCCGAGGGTTTACTGTAGGAGTTTTGTAAAATTATCTATATTTTACGAGATATTCAATATAAACTGCTTTTTCGTGCAGCGAGAGTAGTTTTTTTTGTATGAAGATTTCTGCCTGGTGTTGGCGCAAACTTAACCAAGAATATTGTGCTCTTGCCAAGTAGGTACTACTATACTTCTACTTGTTGTCGCTAGTTCGTTCTTGGTCACCCTGTGAGAGGTATGGTGAACCTAAAATTTGTCTAATGACCGATGTTTGAAGAACCATTGTGTGGAAAGACTCAGTGGCGCCTTCCAGAGTCCCCATTTATGGAAATATCACATGTCTTCGAGTTTTTGGTTCTAGAGCATGGCAGTTTTCGATATTTTAGTAAGAAGCAATGGCGGCGATGAGTTCACCACTTGTCACGTCTATATTTCACGATGGTGCAACCCACTGTGAAAAGAGGCCCATTGAGGCTCTCTCACTCAGACAAAGGCGTGTGTCTATGTATGTATCCATTATTTTTGCAGTCTCAAATCATTTTTCCATTACATTTTTTCAAAGGCGACAAAGCAGCCACAGTTTCGGATATTGTGTCTCTTATTCCCACAAAGCTATAGATAATTCATCCATGATTACAACGCTTTCGGTGGGAATGCCGAAATGAGGCATTTTTTCCTTTCGGTTTAATTCACCGCCTTTATGGGCATTGTCCTTTATTTACGCGGAAACGGAACAATGAGATCGCAAAATGGTAAATTTAACAGGAAATATGAAGTGTATTTTACTTATTTATATCCCACGTCTTAAATGAATGTTCTTTCTCGTAAAAGATATTGCTTTGGGCCCACCAGTGGGAAGATCAAATAAAAAATCTTTATTTCAGGCTTATTGAGAATTGCACTAAACCTAAACAATAAGCCCATAGAAACATAAATACTTTAGAAACTAACATTATATAAAAAAACACTTTATTTATAATCTAACACACGTGAGATCGCCGAAGCGTCGCGGCCCGGGGGATCACGTGACAGAAGAACCTTGAACCGCCGTAACTTTTTTTGTATACTACTTGAATGGCGGAATAAGGATATGGCCCACCTGATGTTAAGCGGTAACCTCTGCCTATGAACAGTGCATTACACCCCCCCCCCCCCCCCAACTTCACCCCTTTCGGCCAGATTTCAGGGCTCAAGTAGGTCTTCAGACTTCCCGTAGGGACCCTCACCATAAATGAGCTAAAGCTCACATTAAGATGCTGTTATCCATCACCTCATTATCATCGTTGCAGCTGGCTGAGGTCCACTGCTGGATAAAGGCCTCCTCATAGAACTCCACGATAAACGTCTTCGTATTCTTATTCAAAATGGAGCATAACAGAGCTCAAGAATTGATTTCGGAAAACAAACGAATTTGATTTGGATGACTTGAAAGGAGGTAACGTTGCAAATTATATTGGAAATACACAAAAATTACTTGAAAATGGCGCCAATTAGAAGGAAAATAAAATGTTTCAAACTTAAATGAGCCATATTAGATATCTGTCTGACCTAAATATCAACTGAATTTAGAAATCCAAGTCAAATTAATCTCCCAGACTATTTTTACAAATTTTCTTGATTTGATTTGAAATATTTGTAGAAACAGAACTTTGATGTTAAAGTAAATAACTCAATACATCAAAGCTGTATTAAATTGCTCCAAACTTGTCATTCAGTGCTGTTTACAGGTCAGAGGGCTCGGTACTGTCGACGATAAAAGTGTACAGCGGTGTCTGAAGATTGCTGGATATCCTTCAAAACGATAAAGTTCAAAAATGTCATCAAAAAGA
Source organism: Operophtera brumata (assembly GCA_932527175.1). Taxonomy (NCBI): domain Eukaryota; kingdom Metazoa; phylum Arthropoda; class Insecta; order Lepidoptera; family Geometridae; genus Operophtera; species Operophtera brumata. The sequence continues at coordinate 41,918,448 of OW052226.1, read as the reverse complement.
ATCAATGTATCAATGTGTTCATGATGCCATCTCTTTTAAGATTAATTGAATTAATTAATTCTATAATAGTAAAGTACCGTGAAAATAATCATTTTAAAATGATCCCTTGGAGACAGGATCGAACAGGAACAAAATTACAGGTATAAAGGATCGAACAGGACAAGGGATCGATCTCAAGGGATCTAACAGGAAGTACTCAGTGTCTGGCCTAAGAATATACCTTCCGTATCCTCCCGTGGATTTCGATAGCAATACTAAAAACATAGCACCAATACTGCGATTACTACATCGCTGTATTGGTACAGGTGAGATCGTGGACAAACAAAGGTCTGTAATTGTAAAAAGAAAAAGAAAAAAGTAATCTGAAGGAGGACAATAGTGGCAGATATTGGACACCGTATTGAAAGACTAAAGTGGCGCTGGGCAGGACACTTGGCTAGATTTGGTGACGGCAGGTGGCGTAAAGCCCTGACTGAGTGGCAGACCATCAGCCAGGTGGGCGGATGGTTAAGAGGCCGTAGAGGGAAAGACCGAATGCGGATGCGAATTGCACGGAACTGTTTGGAGTTGCGTTTGAGGGAGAAGACTTATAATACCCAGCAGTGGGCTATTATTCGAGCTGCCAATGATGATGATGATAAGGAATAAGTAAAACCATTTGATATTAAATTCCCTTTGTGCCTTTCTGCACCTTGCTAGAGGACTACTTCATTATGTTCAATTATATTTTTTTAATCTAACAAAAACAGTAAAACTTGCTGGCAGCAGTTGCTGCATTTAGAATTCGAATTTTTCAGCGATTTTAATATATTATTTCTTGAAATCGAATATAAAAATCTCTGGCTCATTCTGTGAGTGCCTGTACCGACCTCATTTGGCAGCCGGGAACTCATTATGTCGCCTCACCGCTTAATTTTTAACTTAAGTGAAAAAAGTTTTGTTAAAAAAGTTCTGCTTTGTATGTCGTAGTTTGTTCGCAATTTTGTTTAGATGAGTTTTGTCTTTGTAGGTAATAAGAGTGTTGGAAATTTAAAATTAAACGACTTGCTTCATCGGTTCCTATCAGAAAGTTAGACATAGGAAGTTGTTCTTACTGTATTTTGGCAATTTCAGAAGACAGCTGAAAATTGAGTTCAAACTTGTTTGTTACGGCGCATTCACATAGAACGTCCGTTTTACAGGTCCGTTTAAACGTATATGTTATTAGAGTATGTAGTTGTATGAGCGAGTTCACAATACAGAATATAGAATACAGTATTCCGGATCCAGTAATCGATCCGGAATACTGTCATGGGTGTGAACTCGCTCATACAACTACATACGCGGTCCTGTAAAACAGACGTTCTATGTGAACGCGCCCTTACCCGACTACGGCAACGCCAAAAAGAAGGTATGTTTTAAGCAGTCTGTGTATGTTTGTATTTACGTATGTTCCACCGTCGTGCCAAAACTAATCATCTGATTTTAATGAATGAGGAGTCAACCAATTCGTTAGTATGGTCCGGGTGACACAGGCTACATTTTATACGAATAAAATCAATACGACGGATGTTACAGCCAATAAAAAGTAATAAATTTTGTAAAAATTAAAAAACCCAATGAAACGGCTGAACTGATTTTGATCAAACATAGCTAAGGACACTCCCGACAAATTCAACTTATAAACAAAAACAAATAAACTAAATCGGTTCATCCGTTCGGGAGCTACGATGCCACAGACAGACACACACACACCCACACACACACACACACAGACAGACACGTCAAACTTACAACACCCCGTCGTTTTTGCGTTGGGGGTTAAAAATAGGTTTTATGTGAAAAAGTCTGTTAATTTCGATTACAAGATTTGATTTTAGACAGCGAAAAGCTTGTAATCATGATTACTTCGCAATTTGATGATTTATTTTCAACTGAGCCAGATAATCGAGTCTCCTCAGAGATCGTTTACTTCGAGAGGCCATCGACATCAATGCCTCGTTTGACACGCTTGACTTTTGTTCTGGAATGTTTAATAATAAAATATTAAACTAAGGTCTGCAAATGTATACAAAATAACAAACTGAAGCATTGGTTCTGAAGAACAATTCCCGTAATAAAAAATTGTCTAGTCGATGGCAATTACCATTTTGCTGTTCATTGCGCTGCTTTTTTACAAGTGCGAAAATATTTCAAACACAGCGCAATGAACAGCAAAATGGTAATCAAAATCGAACTTCAGTCTGTTAGACAATATGACCGCATGTAACGATCGAGTGTTGATGCCAGATACGTCAAAAAAAAATTATTTTCACCCTAGGAAGTTGTACTTACTACTACATTCATGTTCTCACCCGACATACAATATGGAATTTTGTTTCATTGAAATGTGACTGTATATTGAATGTTTCAAACATAGACGTAGAATTTTCGCTTCAAAGTGAGAATTGACACTTTCACTCTTTACAATTATTATATAGCACTATCCTACTCTAATATAATATGGTCGCAAGAATCGAAAGTACAGTCGGACCAGTATAACATGGCGCGACTTGTGGCCGCCGTTGTGGCGCTGTTTGATACAGATTATGGTGATTATAGATATACGCCACGTGCTAAATTATCCTTGCAGCACTTGTGTATTATATTGTTGTTATGAGGGAGCAGAATACCATTTTTTCTGTCAATTCACAATAGTCTCGATTCGGTCAACTTTCGGTGTTGTTATAAAATAATTAAGAGAATTGGGCTACTGAATATGCCTGTTTACATTGACTGTCGTGTGTACTGCTCACATTTATGCGCCAATAAAGTAAAGTGAAAGATGTAACAACCCAAATTCAATTTGGTGTAACAGCCCCTTAAATCGAACGCGGTCCCTACGCATCTTAAAAGTGCTGGGAACATATTGGGGTTGTAGAGGTATTTTTGGTTAAATGTTACACTGCCGATAGATGTTAGTGAATATTGAGGTTGACTGAATTAGGTTTATAATATCGTATTCTTTGGTAAAAACATGTAGCGTTCTGGAATTGGAAATCTATTTATTTTGTTATATTTGTAATATATGAAAAATATTAAATAAAACAAAAACACACAAGTAGTGGTCACCCATTCAAAAACTGATCTCGCAGATAATTCCTTTTTCTAAACTTAGATAAACGCGTTTTCCTCGGAAAAAATCTTTTTCCCAGATAAGACCAAGCTAGATCAAATTTTCGCCACTATAAATAATATAGCAAATGCTATTGAAATGTTAGAGCCGTTTTCGAGAACGTGATTACAAATAAACATATGTGTTATGGTACCATGGTCCTCGAAGTTCCTGATACCCATGACACAGGTAATCCTAGTGAGGGATCAGGTCTATGTATGTGACTGTTGGGTGCTATGTTATATTGCTCTTGTAATAGTATAGTTTTTGTTAAACAACTTTAGATGGCGGAACTAGCAGATGGCCCACCTGATGTTCAGCGGTACCCTCTGCCTATGAACAGTGAATTATCTCATAGATCACGTCCACCAAGTACGCGCCCTATGTGGCATTGCACTGCACCCGTCACCCTCAGACATAAAGATGGAATGTCTCATGTGCCTGTAATTTCACCGGCACCGAGACCCTTCAATCTGGAACACAGTAATGTGAGCACTACTGTTTTGCTTAATATTTATAATAATTTGAAATGTATACAGGGTGTAAAATAATATCCCTATAAGCCCGGGGAGGGGGTATTCTACACATCAAGGCGAATTACTTTAGTTCTACAAACTTTTTTTTTAAACTTCGCAGTTTTTAATTCATGAAAATATCATGTAAATATCCTGAAATTTCTCAAGAAATGTGTATATAATGTTTTATGTATGGTATTTTTTTTTAATAATTTTCCTTCTTGATCAGTATCGTTATGATTTTATTTAAATGACCATAATGAATCCAACATTCAACCCACTAGGACTTTCATAAACAATTATTACCACACACTGAAGTCACTGTCCATAAAAAATCTTGATGGTATTATTAGAAAACCCATAGTAATAAAAGGTTCATCAGTACACCTCTAACGGGGACTACATTCATCTAACTGGAACATCGGCACTAAGTAACACAGCATCTCTCATGAAGTGCCACCACATAAACATCTCTCGCGACTTTCCAAAACATCTTAAAACGTAATCTGAGCGTCGTCACGTACGGGGGAAATAAATCATTGCCGTCATAACGAGATAAGTAGATGTCTACGCGTGATGCTACGGCGCTACGGCGTAGCGCGTAGGCGTAGCAGAAAATGTATTTTGTTGGAGAATGTTTTTGTATTCCGTACTTTAAGAATTTCAGTAGAAGATTTCTTGATAGAGCTTGGATTTCTAAGAAAAAGTTTTTACTTAACTTCTCCTGTTAGTATGTGGTAATGTCTTGCCTGTTAGTATAAAATGCTATAGTATCCTGTGGTGTGCCCGGTTTAAGAATAGACCCCTCCGTCTCCTCTCGTGGATGTCGTAAAAGCCGACTAAGGGGATTACCCGGACTCGTTGATAAGATTCGTTGGTATAAGATTTGTCATGGCTGCTAACTTATTATGGAACGTGTTATTTATTACTGGAAGAAAGTGCTAGCCGAGTCAGTCGTGGGAAGCAATGGCGGCGAGGAGCTCAACACGTCACGTCTCTAATTCACGATGGTGCAATGCACAGTGAAAAGAGGCCCATTGAGGCTCTGCCCATCATTTCGGGGAAAAAAACGTGTGTCCTGTTTGTATGTATGTAGTATAAAATATGACCAAATCTTGAAACTGAATTGTAAACTACTTCCACCCGTCCAATTGAGCTGAAACTTTCTGCAACTGTCATTACAATATTATGGTGACAACGAGCTGATCTGATGATGCAGACAACGGAATCCAGGCATTTGTTTGGGCTCATTTTCATCAGCTCATGATCTCACTTACTAATTTAAAAGTGAATATATTTTCAACAAAAATACTTACTCAAATTTAAAATACTTTGTGAAATGTTGTGACAGTTAAAGTGCCTAAAACCTAGACTAGAAGAGTGATGAACAGATGGACGTCCTTCCCCCCTCTAATACACCCAGTAATAGGGGCTAGTAACTTATGTAACTTAGGTTTATGAACTTTACAATACCGGGGCACGTTCGCATGTCCTCCAAATTATTACTGTTGTAATAGGTACAAATGTGGACCATCTTAAAGTTCCGTCACATCAAAAATCATATCGTTAACGATCTTTCAAGTTATATCAAACACTAGCAATTCGCCCCGGCTTGCTACGGGTAGTATCGGGATCCCCCTACCCCTCCCAACCCCCACCAATCCAATCCACACACAAAATATCATCTTAATCTGCTAAAGCAATTTCCCGCCCCTTAAACCTAATTTTTCAGCGAGTAACATTTACCCCCATTCATTGACCCCTAATCTTACTCGCTGAAAAATTTGCTTTATATAAGTGAAATAATTTTTAAAATCGGTCTTATTGTTTTTGAGTTTATCCATTACAAATACAAACAAACAAACTTGTTTTAATGACTTAGTTTTAATTGAATAAATGAATACAAAATAGCACATAGCACAAAATATTATTATTAAATTAATAATAACATTATTATTTATTAAATATTATTTTTATGTAATTATATAATACACTTCTCTATGTGATTAAAAATAAACTTTTTGATGTCACAATCAAACAAAGTTACCTCATTAAACTATTAGTAGTAGATAATTAAACAACAAGCAGTTAATAATATTGCTAATACTGCACGTCCCATAAAGCAGCTACATTGTACAGTTTACAAGGAAGACTAACTACGGAGGCACTTGAGGAATTTTCATAGCGCTCTATAATGAACTTTCAGAAAGGCTAATTTAGCGCTCAACGGACGTGATTGCATTTTTCACAGCAAAAAAACTTTAGGACTACCAAGTTTTTACAGTGTTTTTTACGTGATCAATTTAGGAAAACTACTTACTTTTAAGCTTTATAGCAGCGATGCGATTTTCCTAATTCCGGGATCAACAGCGTCAGCACAAAGGTTTATTTTAAAGACAGAATTTTGATGTTTGATTTAAAACATTGAACTCAAACCGCCATTTTTAATAAAAAACATTTTATTTTTAAAAAATTACATTTTAATGTGTTTTTTTCGAGTTCTAAGCCATATTGCTTATTACCAATTAGGTGAGATGTCAGATGTTACACATCATATCCGACTACTGTAAAGCTCACTCGTTTATTACCAGAATTGATCTTATGTCCTTTAGCAGTGTTTCATTGAAGTTGCATGACGTTGCATGTTCTGTGCCAGGCACGTTGGTAGCATAATACAAGTATGCAGATGATGCTAATATTAATATTACCTTCATAATATCACTGTACGTGTCAAATATGAATATAGCCTCGGTTGGCTGACGCCGCCTTCGCTACTTGTTACGTAATTACAAAGAGTAACGGTAACTGGAAGGGCGAAGCTTTGTAGAAACAAATTCAGTTACTGAGCTTTTAGCAAACTTCCGGTGGATCGAAGTTGTTTACTCTATTTGTTTACGTCGTTTTACTGTCGAGGAGTAAGGAGTGCAAGACAGGTTTGTGTGGGTGTTTTAATGCTCGGCAATTATCCGACATTTCGGCATATAGAATTGAAAATACCGTGGCATGGTATCATTTTAGTAAAATTACGACAATACACCACGTACTTTACTATTCTCCTGCTGACGTTTCGTTGACCATTTAGAGGTCCTTCTTCATGAGCACCGACCACGACCACGCTCGAAGGCCGTGAGATGGGAACTAGCTTGGCTCCGCCGTTCTGCACGCTCTGCCCGCGGTGGTCGCACGCAGAAAAATTTAGGCATATTTTTAGGTTGAGCGAAGCGAGTCCTCTACTATCCCAAAACTTATGCAATTTTGGGGTGCACTTTACGAAAATACTATCAAACCTCTAGATTTGTAATTAAACGTAGTAATTTAAGTTCATCTATTATAGATGTGTTATAAAAAAACATGTAAAAATAATCATGTTTAGATGTGTTTAAAAAATCTTGCGAGCCCTAAAAAAACTGTGCTTTTTGCTAGTTTTTAATTCAATATACACGCATTATACTTATGATGACTATCAGTCATCACATAGGACTCAAGTAGCATGAATTACAGTGGCACATAAGGAGTGTACTGGTAGGGTGTTTGATCCCTCTGCATACAAACTAAGTTTCAAAAACTTTGTGTATTACCTCATCAGAGTCCATGAAATTGTATAGATATGATAGCTAGATCCGTGGCTGCGCGGCTTGTTATAAATTTATTTGGTTTTCATATCACACTGACTTCAATATTTGTACGGAAATATTATACTACCCATGCTAGTTTAATTCAATACAATTTAATGGAAAATTTACAAAACACAGGTCTAGATATTAGACACTAGATTTTATATACAAAATTAAACTAACCAATGGCCTCACGTAAAAGCTCAAAATTACAGCGAATATCATACACAAGCGTGTGTAGTGGAGTCGAAGTGGAGAGAATGTCATAGAATCCGAAATGGGGAGATCCATTCAGGAACAAAGATCACCGACATAGCTCCCAGTAGTAGCAAGTTGAAGCGGCAATGGGCAGGCCATATAGTTCGAAGAACTTTTAGAGTACGCGTCATGTAAAAAGAACGCTGGAACGTATGAAGAAGTATGACCGCCAGCGTTCTTTTTACATGACGCGCATTATAACCGTCGGGAATAAAGGTTGGTACCCACAAACCGGACGACGTAGAAGAGGAAGGCACGCTCTTGATGGACCAAAGACATTATGAAGGCCGTAAATCGTTAGATGGAGGCGGCTCTAGACTGTTCGTCGTAGCATTCTATGTAGCCTATGTCCAGCAGTGAGCTTTTATAGGCTGGCGATGAGGTATTGCCACATCTAGCATCTCTACCTCTATATTACAGCAATATAATTAGTATACAGCTTCAAATATTACCTCTTGGGAAGTGTAGCACTGGGCTAATGGATTCTACGCCAGTGCATCTCCTCTGCAGCGTGAATAAATGGAAAAATGGATTATGAACAGTGTGTTTGGTTGCATTTTTTAACTCTTTTTTCTTTTTAACTAACTTTAAAAAGACGGAGGTTATAAATTCGTAGTTATAATAGTATTGCCGTGGTATATCCGGCCTAAGAAAAAACCCCTCTGTCTCCTCCGTGGATTTCGTTAAGTAGGGGAAAAACGCAAAATAAAACCTGTGGTTTGAATGTTTCTGTCAAATATCATCAAAATCAGCCGCTAAATAGCAGTACAGCAAACTTCCCCCCCTTTTTGGGGGAAATAAACCACCAAACAAAAATAGGCGTAGAAAAAAATTATGAAATTGTAGAACCTCCGTATCAAGTTTCGTCAAGATTCGTTGAAAAATACGAACTTTGGTGAGTACCAACATACATACATACATACAATACATCCGGACAGATGAAAGCAAAATTTTGACCGAAACCACAGAATAAATATTAGTACAAGTACCGAAACACAACACACTCACAAGTGAAGTTAAAAAAACGCTAACCGCAACCCAAAATCCATAAAATATCCCAAATAAAATCCACAATGTAAAAACACAACATGTTTTCAATTCACTGTGAATATTTATTTCATCAGCCAATTTGTACACAATTTAGCGAATCACAGTCTGAATAATTCCACGAACAAACAATATTCCGATACATTTGCAATAATGTTTATTTATAGTGTTGAAATTAACAACAGTTGTAGCGAATTAAATCATAGAACCGTATCAACAAAACACAACAAGCTTCATTACTTTCCCACAACTTCAACGCAACAAATTAAATTAGTTTTTCACTATCTTCGTTATATTATCAATTACCAAAAGTATCTCAACTGTACGTTACGTTAGTCAAAAAAGTTGGGTCAGACAATTTATGGGGCGTTGCCCGTGTTCTTTAAATAATTTTCGATATTTCATAGATAGTAGTATTTCCTTTTGAAAGAGTGCATCTGGGGAGGGGTGGGGAGGGGTGAGGAGGGGGTATTACCATACCTGTATTGCTGTTATTGCTGTGTTTCAGTTTGACGACACACGAGGCTTTTTTCTTTGTCTCAAGATGGTGGGCACAGTGCCATGCTTAGGTGGTCCTTATGTTAGACGTATTATAATAACTGTTACAGGCAGAGGTTGTCACTAACAGTAAAAATAGCCGGTCAAGCGTGAGTCGGGCTCGCGTGGAGAGGGTTCAGTACAAGTAGGCTAACATTAGTAACCACTAGACCAAATGAATTTATTAATCCTCAGTGATTTAAAGCAACACATTTTATAGTTAAAAGTAAGATGTGGTGTGTCCGGCCTAAGAATAGACCCATCTGTCTCCTCCCGTGGATGTCGTAAAAGCCGACTAAGAGATTACCCGGACTTGTTGATAAGATTCAGTGGTATAAGATTTGTCCTGGCTGCTAGCTTATTATGGAATGTGTTATTACTGTAAGAAAACGTTAGCTGAGTCAGTCGTGGGAAGCAATGGTTGATCACTTGTCACGTCTATATTCCACGATGGTGCAACCCACTGTGATTGAGGCTCTGCCTACCCCTCCGGTGAAAAAGGCGTGGGTCGATGTAACAGTATTATTATATACTAATTTTCTATTTATGTTGATTGTAATATTTTTCCTTTCTTCTGTTTTGTGAATTTGTGTGTTGTTGAAATGTATTCAATTTCGTTAATTTCATTTATAATGGTTCCGTTGGAACCTTTTGTGGTACGAAACCCTAAAATATAAAAGAGATCAAAGCTGAGTACCCAATAAACGACGCGTCAAACTTTTATACTGAAGGCAACAATCAACTCAAGTTTGTCACGGGGAACTTTGTGGAAAGTAAGTCGTAGAAAGCACTCATTTTGTGAACTTAATTACTACTCTTTCTCACAGTCGGGTATAGCCGCAGGTGGAACAGAAGTTGAGAACCGTAAAGCTGTACTTAATGAGTGAGCAATGAAGATGTATGGACCGTTAATGGAGTTAATAGTAGAAAACATTTGAAACTACTAATGTGGTAGATTGCTTCGGGAGTAGAAATAAAATCCTTATTTCTTTACATGGAGTTGAGAACTCGTCTTTAAATTCAACCATTAATTAGGTAAACAAGATCATTTTGACACAGGTACAACTATAAACACTAGGCAATTCGTCGTGGCATTCCATGTGAGACCTATTGTACTTCTAACCAGAGATGATGTTTATGATAAAACACAGGCATGAGAAACCACAAAAAAAAACTTAAACACAAAAAAATACACTTTTATTCGTCTGGTTGAAGCGACGCGTGACCCGAGAGCTGGCTCTTATCTGGCTCAACGCATTAGTATTGCCATTCAGCGTGGCAATGCAGCCAGCATCTTAGGGACGCTTCCGTCTGGTAGTGATTTGGATTACTTGAGCTCAACAAGTTGTTTCATATGTATTTTTTATTTTATTTTGTACATACTTACTTTTATTAGTTGTATTATTCTACTCGATAAAGACTAAATTCCCAGTAGATGATGATTTAGAACAAGTAGAGAAATTTAAAAAAATAAATTATGTATACCTACCACATATTAATTAGTAGTGTATTGTAATATTCAATCAATATCGACATCACAAATTCCAAAATAAAATCGTAATAATTCATTATTTTGTTATAGTTTCATTGATACACACTATTATTATTATTATTTATTATTCTACCACATAATTTATTATTACATAATGTTTTCCAACGAATAGCACCTAAAAACCACAAAAGTTTGTGCTCTAGTGAGTCTATACATCAATAATTACTTAGTAGGTACTTATTATACTTATTAATCAACCTTTAGCTTCTTGTTTGCATTATCAACTGAATTGTCTCATTTATCTGCAGAATCTCGAAGTGAAATGGAAAATTCGTCAAAAACCGCGCTGAGAAACCCAATAATATACCGAATAATGTGAACACTAAGAAACTTAAGCAAAAACTTATAGTGAAGGTATTAGGAATTCAAAAGCCAAGCCAAGCCAGGCAATCCTCTTACAGCACTACACCTAATAATCCAAGGATTAGCGCTGCGACCGGGCGTAGCCAGTTCTAAACCGGATCAGAGCGGATTTTTCCGGATATCCGATGCAAACCTGAGTGCACAATAGATTCTTTAGTATATAAACCCTGATCGTTTTAAAGAAATAAAGAAAATATGTATAATTGTATTGACGATAAAAAAAATATAAAACAGGACACGTCATCATTATCAGCCTATAGAAGTCCACTGCTGGACATAAACCAACAGAAATAATGAAAAAATAAAAAATATGTTAAGGGTATTCCTAGCTAAACTCATTAGTTTATGAGATACTATCAATTAAAAGATGTGTGTTAAGTCTCCTATAGTTTCCGCGAAATCAACTTTCGTTATCTGAAGAAGCTGTTAATGAGCTGTAACGAGCAAAAAACACAAAAAAAAAGAATTTCGCGCTACAAGCGAGAACATCCACCTTAAGTAACAAGAACCTCTATTAGAGGTCCCATTATTAAGGTGGTCTATATCTTATTACTAGCGGCTCGCACGCGACTTCGTTTTCGTGGTCCCGGTGATTCGAAGGTTTTTTTTTAAATTTTCTTTTATAAGAAACTTCTCCAGACAATAACAAACACAACGAAAAAAGAATAAGTGAAATAGGTCCAGTAGATCTGGAGTTATAGCGTGACCAGGAGAAATAAGGGTTAATTTTTATATTATAGAGATATAGATTACTTTTGTACTAGAATTAATGAATAAGAATAATAGTATGTAGAATGCCACGACGAACGGTCTTAAGCCACCTCCATCCAACGACTTCCTGCAACCTTCATGATGTCCTTGGTCCATCTCCTGTCGCTGGACGATGCAGGGCCCTTCCTGCAATGCGTCATCCGATTCCTGGTAGGTGCTGCGAGCTATATGACCAGGGCCCTTATTCGGTATGAGCCCAGGAGATTCCTTGCCAACATCATTCCTTTTCATCAAAACCAGATTTTGATGAAAATGGGACCAATCTGGAAGTACTTATATCGTATCAAATAAAAAAATAATTTTCCAATGGAAGTCAGTTTAAAAGAAAGATTCATGAAAAGAGTTTTTGCAGTTTTTAATGAAACGTCACTGTTTACAGATCCATCAACTTATCTGTAGAATGAAATGTATGTAGGTAGATGATAGAAAACTACATACATTTCATTCTACAGATAAGTTGATGCATCTGTACTTCACTTTTACTGATCAATGACATCGCCACATCAATCGAAATGATCTTTTTAACCGATTTCAAAAAAGGAGGAGGTTCTCAAGTCGTCTGTATTTTTTTCTGTAAGTAAAATTAAATATCGATGACCAGACATATGACCCCAGGGTTTGTTTTTAAGAATCGGCCTCTAAAAATATTTACTTTGCGTGAAAATGTTGGACATAGGAAAGTAGGTATATGTTTGTCCAACCTGTCAGTGTTTCAGTTGAAGGACATGTTCGTTCTATTGCTGTGTTTTTCTACACTGATAAGAACACTATTATTACGGGACACTGTGATTTATTTCAAAGGATTTAGTCCCATCTGCTCGATGGCCCCGGTACCGGAGTATGATTTAGTCCCATCTGCTCGATGGCCCCGGTACCGGAGTATGATTTAGTCCCATCTGCTCGATGGCCCCGGTACCGGAGTATGATGGAAAAAAAGTTTTTTTTTTTTTTACTTTTTTGCAGATGACACTTTTTTGTGTCATGTGCCCGGTGTCTGGAGAGGTTGGGAGAACAAGTGATTAATTTTGAAAAATTAAAAAACCCTCAACGCGGTGAAACGGCTGAACCGATATTGATCAAACATAGTTAAAAACACTACCAAAAATTCAAATTAAAAAAAAAAACAACGTTTCATCCGTTCGGAAGCTACGATGGGACAGACGGACAGACAGACACACTCACACACACACACACACATACACAGACACGTCAAACTTATAACACCCCGTCGTTTGTGCGTCGGGCGTTAAAAAGTAACATCGTCATAAATTAATGAATGGCCAAGTACTATCAACCACAATTTATTGAAGTAACATCACGGACAGTGAACTATGTGTCTGATATTATTATCGTTGTTATTAAATAGTCTTCGAAGGTATCGCATGAACCTAAATCTCAAATAAAGTGGATAAGGCGGAGCTCCACCAGGTAAACCGATTCACAGCGCTGCAACCACTAGGGCTCCAAGGAAGGACCCTATGACGCAGAGGGATGTGGCGAGGTGAAAAAGGAAGAAACGGAAGCCCTCTAGCCGGAACCAGTGTGGTACTCATCTATCCAGTGAGCAGCACTTCCGAGCGGAGGTACCCACTACGCAGATTTACGTGTCCCACGTCTACTTCGACGTGAAGGCCGCAGAGGTGGTGGAGTACATCAGGAAGAAAGCTGGAGTGGGATTGAGGGTCATGAAGTTGGACTCTCGTCATAATGTGAGCTTTATAGCTCATTTATGGTGAGGGCCCCTACGGAAAGTTTGAAGACCTTCTTGAGCCCTGACTTTGGCCGAAAGGGGTGAAGTTCCGGCGGTTCAAGGGCCACTCGTGATCAGGTCGGCAATCACACGTTATTATAAGTATGTTAGTTGTAAGGTATATATTACTATGGGCCTTTGTTTCGTCTATTACCAACCGACCATCCACGCTCCACGCCTAGTTGGACGGTTAGTAAAATATATACTAACCGTCCAACTAGGTGGACAGTGTGGTTAGTCGGTTGGTAATAGACGGTTCCGTCTAGGTATAATGTAAATTTTTCACTGTTGCCTAAAATAATAAATGAATTATTATTATTATAACTACTAAAATTGCTCAGGTATTTTGTGAAGCAATTTATACATTTTTCATCAAGTTTTTTCGTCGTATCATGTCATATTTTGTAAGCACGACCTATTCTGATATAACCTACATTAAGGTCTCGTAATATCACATCAGGCCGATACTTATCTCACAAAAACTTTTTACGGTCGCGTTCTAGACTCTGTCATATTACCTCTTATCGCAAACAGCCTATACAGATACATATCTAGAATAGAGCCTTCATGCCGCCATCAAAAGTTAATAGTTATTGAAGCTTAGGGATCCTGATGAAATGTTTTTGTTCGAGATTATATTTTTTGTTAAAAAGTTGATTTGGCAACGCGTCATCGATTTAAGGTAATTATATCACGCACTTTCTACTAACAGTTTTTATTTTGATTTCATTTTATGTATGTGTACCTAATTGTTCTTCGTACTAGATTTTTGTTTTTTTTGTTTTCTTGTGTTATGTGTAACACTCACACACATATCAGTGTCCTGTTGGGGAAAAATAAAAAATAAATCTTTCTTTCTTTCTTCACTATGGGAAATATGGATCGCATGCTTTAAGCACGAAGCAAACGAGGTGTTTTATAATGTTAAAATTTTGTACCCGAACTTGTTGATAAGATTCGTTGGTATAAGATTTGCCCTGGCTGCTAGCTTATTATGGAAAGTGTTATTACTGGAGGAAAGCGTTAACTGAGCCAGTTCTGGGAAGCACTGGCGGCGTTGAGCTCACCACTTGTCACGTCTATATTCCACGATGGTACAAACCATTGTGAAAAGAAGCCCATTGAGGCTCTTTCTACCTCTTCGGGGAAAAAGGTGTGTGTCTATGTAATGTATGTATGCAACAATTGTGAAGTCGATGCAATACACGCTCACTCAATAACGGTAAAACTTGATATTAACACAGTAATTACTGGAGCTTAAGTCCTTTTCCACGCGAAGTTTGCTTCTATGAACTCATAAAATTTTGTTCACATGATATATTCTGTATTTCCAACCCTGATGCATTCTGAATTTCTAATTTAAACCAAAGTGCAACGCCATAACAACAAACACTTGGCAGTCCGCAAAACTGACGCAGGGGCGGTTGGGTGGCGCTACGGCGATACGGTGGGACCTTGGATGAGAAGCCGAAGGCACTCGAAGCGTAGGTGGTACTTAGTGCCCGCCTGATTTATGAGTTCCTGCACTGCTGTCTGGAGTGGGTATCCGAGAGACAGGGAGGTAGATGACCTCCAGGGGCTTGTAAGGCCCCGAGCCATAGTTCAACAGCCTGCCTACGATCGAAGGGGACGGGGGGTATCCTCGTCAAAGAAACGATAACTTCCTTTTTAACCCCCGACGAAAAACGAAGGGGTGCTATAAGTTTGATGTGTCTGTGTTGTGTGTGTGTGTGTGTCTGTCTGTCCCATCATAGCTCCCGAATGGAAGAACCGTTTTTTTTTTTTAAATGTGTATTTGTCTGGAGTGTTCTTAGCTTTATTTGATCAAAATCGGTTGAGCCGTTCAGAGTTAGGGGTTTTTTTATTTTTCAAAATTAATTACTTGTGAATGGTGCAGTGCCATGCATTCGTCAGGCCTGACCAGCTACTAAGGGAAGTCCTTGTGTTGAAACTCAATGGGCTCCACCTCATACTATTTCTTTCTTGCTGACTTCTTCCTATTTCCTTCTCTTTCTTGCACATATAAAAACACAGTTCATAAAACTCATAAAAGAAGCTCAAGTGAATTTAAGTAAATGGAATCGACGGAATTATTGAAACAAAATTGATCAAAATCGTCGACCATTCCCTTACTGTAAGAGTTATTTTCGAGTGACAGTCCAGTCCAAACCACACTGGCCAAGAGCTTAAGCTTTAAGGGTTGTTTTCGAGTGACAATATACTGGTTTTAATCCAGTGGGATTACAATGCAAGTGGACGGAATGAATTCGGTGTAATATTTCAGAGCTTTTGAGTGTTTTATATTGGCTTGGATCAGTTTGAGTGGTTCATTTGTATCAAACTACCATCAGTCGTCTCAACTGATTCATCATAGTGGAGTACACTACCGTCGTCTGTCTTTCCTGAAAACTATAATCTGGCTCTCTTCAAGGCTAATATGAATAGGTGCCTTCTAGACCTTTAGTTTGTGCTCATCTTCGGCCACATCGTCACTTACCAGCAGGTGAGATGGTGGACAAACAGAGTGGAAAACATCATCATTAGCAGCCTTAAGAAGTCCATTGCTAGACGAGGCCTCCCCACAGAATGCAATGATAATATTTACCATAATCACCACGCTTGGCAGGTGGATTGGCGATACTCAGGAGGATGCCGCGGCCCATCCCCGGGTGGAGTCCCTTAGGCCGGCTTTTATGACACCCACGGGAGGAGATGGAGGTGAATACATGGGAAAATTATCTTGAACTGGAAATCGAATGATTGATTTACCGACCGACGAATCGCCAGGGTTGGTATAGCACGTGCAACGCGTGTTATTCTTTGTAAATAAAGACTCAGACTGAGTCTTTATTTAAATGCCGCCCTTTCTGTTTTGTATTCCGAAGATTTTTGAAAACTACAAAATTGTGAAATATCTAAATAGATTTATTTCGATGTAACCAGCTCGTTATTTAAAATGATGGATTCACCAGAATCCATGCAGGATTATACGGCGATGGAATTGGCGGCTAGAATAATCCAGTGCTTAGTTGGCAGATTATGCAAGCGTATAATCTGCTAGAGTTTGCTATTAATTAGTATTTATAATATAAAATTTGGATTACTGATTTATGGTTATTTTGTTTTAACAATATTGTGTATTTTATGTCCGATAGTAATGTAATACCATGATGCGGCTAAAATGTGTAATTCCTGAATCAGGTTTTAGTACTGTTTTTAGTCTAAAGCACCGCCGTAAAGTTTTTCTTTTTTCTATAGGTTACGTTTAAGGGAGTGTGCCCAGGAGCTACATGATCTGATCCCACCAGTATCATCAGTATCAATATCATCAGTACCATCCTTACCTCATCAGTATACGCGCAATTCGCACTAAGCGTGTCGGTTCCACCTTTGTAATGTGAGCTGCTAAGGAATGGAAGGTCGCCTGTCTCCTGAAAACTATAATTTGAGAATGAATAGGTGCCTTCTAGACCTTCGTGCTCCAACGTCGGCCGCATCGTCACTTACCAACCGTCACGGTCCATAGAGGGTTACAAAAGATTAAAAAAAGTTTATCTCTTGGGTTTGCAATCTTCACTGGCTGCATATAAGTATGTACCTAAGTAAACATATGTAACCTTGTATCTATGACTTTTATAAAACTATACAAATGATAGTTTTCACTAAAAACGGGATATATACCAAGATTATTGATTTTTGTTTGTTCCCAAAACCCAATAAGCATGATAAATATCCCGTTTTTAGTGAAAAGTATGTACTATAGCCGTGGTGTGTCCGGCCCAAGAATAAACCCCTCCATCTCCTCCAGTGGATGTCGTAAAAGCCGACTAAGGGATTGCCTGGACTTGTTTGTAAGATTCGTTAGTATAAGATTTGTCATGGCTGCTAGCTTATTTAAGGAAAGTGTTATTACAAGAAGAAAGCGTTAGCAGAGTCAGTCGTGGGAGCAGTGATGAGCTCACCACTTGTCACGTCTATAATTCACCCACAGCAAAAAGAGGGCCATTTGAGGATCTGCCTACCCTTACGGGGAAAAAGGCGTGCGTCTATGTATGTATGTATGTAGGTATAACTATGTCAGTTTCAAAAGTTATATACGAATGATGTATTTTCTCTGTATCTCATAAAGGTGCAAGACCACTGCCGTACTTGAACGCATTACCTTCTAAAAGCCTGGCGCTGTAACCACTGGGTCCGCTACAGATTAATTTAAAAACCTACCCCATTCGCGATTTCTTTAAATGTAATTTGCATCCCAAATACAAAAATGCAAAGCATCCAGCCTCCGCGCTAAAATGGGGTTGGACCCATGTTTAATTTTATAATTAAGTTCGTACACCGTGGAGAATGCTGACCCACAGGTTTTATTTTCTTCCTGGACCCTGTTTCAGAGTTGTGTGTCCTGAATTAACTTTTGTTTTAGCATTCTATTTTGTTTTTACGTCATATTTCCTCTTTAGCTTGCTTTGATGGTACATTAGGTGGATGGAAACGGATTTATTATATACAAAACTTTGAGGAACTAATGACGGTGATAGAATAGATATCATTTCATCATTATTTTATTTCAGCAGGACAGACAGCAAAGCTCAAGTGGAAATGGGCTGGCCACGTAAGACGGATGCACCCCGAGAAGTGGGCGAACCTAGTAACTCCTTGGGTGCCTGAAGACGGAAGGTGACGACGGGGCCGGCCGAGAAGGCGTTGGCGGGACGATCTCGAGGCTTACGAGGAGTGGTGGGAAACAGCCAAAGGTCGGGATGGCTGGAAAACTTTGGGGGAGACCTTTGCCCAGCAGTGGAACACAATAGGATATCAAATAAATAAAAAAAAAAAGTAAAAACTAATTAATAATTAGTTAATTTATTATCTGAACATCGAGATTTCATGGTTTTCAAATCCCGATGAACAAGCAATATCTTGAACACCGAGATCAACCCTGGCATAGTATAATTGTATTAAATCAAATGACGTAATAAGACATTAATTAACTCTGAAAAACTTTCATAAAAATAAAATAAGAATATCTAAAGTTTACAAGTTTAATTAGATCTTTAAATATTACCTGAAATATTTTCCGCGAGGAGATTAAAATTTACCTGTAACAGAAAAAGATAAAATTAGTTATGCTGGAAAATCTTTAGTAATTTCAATGGTTACCTCGTTACCTACACTATTTTATCAGCATTTTTATGATAATATATATTAAATCAGTGGCTAGATGTTTTTTGCTAAGCTACTAGACTATGCACACCCGGACTACAATCACCCGGACTTGTTTGTAAGATTCGTAGGTATAAGATTTGTCCTGGCTGCTATGTGTATGTGTGTACTGGAAGAAAGCGTTAGTCGAGTTAGCCGTGGGAAGCAATGGCGGCGATGAGCTCACCACTTGTCACGTCTATATTCCCATGATGATGCAACCCACCGTGAAAAGAGGCCCATTTAGGCTCTGCCTACCCTTTCGCGGAAAAAGGCGTGTGTATGTATGTATGTATTTAGGTAACACGCAATAAATATCACTAAATATATTAAATATTTTAGTGCTTAAAGTGCTTTGTTTCTTCTCCACACACGTTTTGTGCACCACCTACATAAATGTATCTACAATACACAAAATTTAGCTGGTAGAGAATGCTTCTTAGCGTTAAGTTTGCCTATGTACATTGTTTGTTTTGAATTGAATTTGAATAAAGAATATTCTATTCTATTCTATTCTAAATAGATTTTAGATGTTTCCATAAGTTTTTTAACGGAAATCCAACAGACTAATTCGGAAAGCGAATCACGGCAGAATTTGTCCACCGTGTCCGTGGATTGTGTAACACAACAATTATTCATTTTTAACGACACACAACCCCATTTAATTAGGATAACAACCCTTTATTGCCGCTCGCAAACCTAACGAACGGTGACAATTGAGTCGGCGGAAATTGGGTGACCCCACCGACAAATCGGACTAGTGATTCAATGTTAAGGCAATTTTAAGTGACAAGGCTAGAGTTCTGAAATATACGGTTTGCAAATATTAAAATCAAAGAGGCATAATTAAAAAAATGTGGCGTGGTTCGCCAACACCAGGCAGAAATCTCCACACAAAAAAAAGTCTCAAGCCGCACGGAAAAGCAGTTTTTATTGACTATCTATAAAAAGCGATGGTAGCCTAACGGTTCAATAGTGCAACTCAGAATCCAACGATACCGGGTTCGATCCTAGGCTCCGCACCAATGACTTTTCTAAGTTATGTGCGGATTTCCATCGCTCTGTGCTTCGGAGGGCACGTTAAGCTGTCGGTCCCGGCTGTTATTGATTAATAGCAGTCGATAAGCCATGTCAGAGGCCCTCGGGCGGCTTGACAAACTCCGACACCAGAGGCCAGCACTACCTCATACGAAACGAAACGATTGACTATCTCGTAAAATATAGAGAATTTTACAAAACCCCTACAGTAAGCCCTCGGCTTTGTTGTATCAAGATTTTATTTATCTAATTATTTACTCAATAATAATGCTCCATTATAATAAACAATCGTATCTAGCCAAAAGTTAGAGGTAACTTTGTGTTTTTTTTTCTATCTATAAAATATTGTCCTATCGTGTTTCTGGTACAGAGACTGAGGGCATATTCTTGGCCGGACACACCACAGCTAGTGTTTCATAATGTTAGTTCTGAATGTTTCAAAACATCTAAAGGAACCACTCTAACATCTTCCTTCTATCTCATTAACGCATTCTAAGGGAAAACATTTTACAGAGAAATAAAACAGACGAAGAGCGTAACGAATCGGAATGGAAACAAATGGCGGACTAGGAGGAATAATTAGTTTTTGTTCCGATGGAAGTGTTTACAATAAATAGCTGGGGCTTTTCAAATAAAAGGAAGAACGCTGCAATAATGACGGAATGGCTGGCCCGATTTCAATACAGTTTATTTACGGTATTGGTCATCAATCACTGCGGATCCTTTTAAAGTTTATATACAAATCTGTTGAGTACTTTTATTAAAATTGAAGGGAAACTACTAATATCCGGGTCAGCCCGGGGTATATGTATGTAGCCGGGGTATGCGCGTTTCTTTGAATGTGTATTTGTACGTATTTGCAAGAAACAAACTTTTTTACTGCGTTGCACCCAAACGGCTGGATGTATTTTGATGTATGAGTTATCATTAGAATAATTTGAGCGACTAGGTAATTTTGAAAAAATAATCCCTTTTGTTTGTTTTTTCATACGGAACGATCTAAGAACTTTCTTTGAGGTTGTAGGATGTTACAAAACTTCATCAAAATCGGTTAAGCAATTTTAGAGATAAATACTAATAAACTATTACTGTTAGCCTGAATCATCCCATTGTTGGGCAAATACCTCCCCCCATATCCTCCAGTCACTACGATCCTGTGCTGTGTGTGTGTGTGTGCTGTGTGATTGTTTGCCAATCTGTGTTAAAAGTGTCTATTTCATCGCGCCATAAAACACCACATAATCAAAATTGGTTAAGCCATATTGGAGGTTCAGAAGAATGAATACAGAAATTTTTAGTTCAGTTAGTTGGATTTTTGTTTTTTTAAGTACTACTTGTTTTTAACCCCTGACGTAAAAACGAAGGGGTGTTTTAAGTTTGACGTGTCTGTGTGTGTGTGTGTGTGTGTATATGTCTGTCTGTCTGTCCCATCGTAGCTCCCGAGCGGATAAACCGATTTCGTTTTTTTTTGTTTCGAAGGTGTAATTGTCGGGAGTGTTCTTAGCTTTGTTTGATCAAAATCGGTACAGCCGTTTTCCGATGGAGATTTTTTTAATTTTTTCAAAATTAATTACTTGTTATCGAGCTATTTCCATAGGTTTTTTCCACATAGCATATAGCAAATAGTATTTATAAGTTTATATTTTTTAATTATTCCAAAGGTTCAGTGTTCACGTCTTCATGTAACCTTTGTAAAAACGAATCTTACAAATGTTCTACTACTGTCCAACCAACACAATGTTCTTAGTAAGAAATAATTCACAGTATCTGGATAACTTTGTAAGCCAATGATAAAATATAATTGAGAGGAGATAAAACAAGGCGCGAACAATTTATTACGAGAAGGAAGCGAAAAATATTTTTTATTGGCTTCTGTAAAACATTTTACAAGATATGTAATGTAAAGTAAAGTAAAAGTTTATTTTGATTAAAACCATACGCGGTATAATTTACATGCTAATGCATTGATTACACCTAACGAGTACAGTGGCGAGAGAGTCACTAGAATCCCAATCTGTTTACTAGGCCGAGTACCCACCTTTCCTGACTCGCCACTGTACTTGTTAGGTGTAATCAATGCTTATGATATAAACTGTGTCGTGTATAGTGCTGTCAAAAAGGGTCCGTACTCAGCATAATGCTGCAGTAAACTGCAGCGTTGGTTTTCAGCACGGACCTCGGTTGACGCACGGACATGACACGATTTAAAAAAAAAAAAAAACAATAAGTATTCTTTATACAGAGACACATATGTACAATATGCACACTTATACATATGCACAATATGTATGACCTCTCTGGCAAGCCGGGCGCACGTTCGCCTGTGACCCAAGGTTGCGGGTTCGATTCCCGCCTCGGAACAAATATTTGTGCGATCCACAGATATTTGCTCAGGGTATTCTGTGTATTTTCTATAAATAATAAAAAATATCTATCTATGTAATGTATTGTATTAAGTATATCAGTTATCTAGTAATAATCAGGAATAATCAGGAATAATCAATTTATTAGTAAATACAAATTTATAGGTCAGGTACCCACAACACAAGCTCTGCTAAGCTTGGGGCTAGATAATGTTGTGTGAACTGTCCAGCAATATTTATTTATTATTTATATGTATGTAAACAGATATATATGTGTCTGTACATATGTATGTTTCAGACACATATGTATCTGTTGTCGTCGTTTCGTATGAGGTAGCGCTGGCCACTGGTGTCAGAGTTTGTCAAGCCGCCCGAGGGCCTCTGACATGTATCTGTTTACCGACATAAACTTAAAACCTTTGAAAACTGGTACCTAGAATGATAAACATCAAAGATATATTATTTCTACTATCTTCGATGCTTACTATTTTTACCAGCTCGATCAGAACCAACGGTCATTGGTAAACAGTCTCTGACCAACTTTTCTGTACCCAGTTCTTGGGAGCCATTCAGTTAGCAACTTACTCCACCTATCGTCACCTCGTCTTGCCAGGTGTCCTGCCCAACTACATTTTAGTTCCGTTATACGATTCCCAACATCTTTCAGCTTCGTTCAACTTCGTATTTCGACGTTGGAAACACGGTCTATAGCTTGATGCCGGGCATGGCGCGTTCCATGGCTCTCTGTGCAACTCGCATCCTGTACACAGCCTCCTGCGTGAGCGTCCATGTCTCGGCACCGTAAATCATGGTAGGCGGAACACACTGGTTATAAAGTCGGGTCTTCAGACCTTTTGGAATTTTAACAGACTTAAGGCGGCCGCAAAATTCCAAATCTTAGATTTGATTTTTAATTGACTAAATCAAGTACAATATTCATATCAAAAATATGCATGGATACTACATTATAATTCCGAGGGATCACTGTACCAGAAACACAATAAAAAATATTTACTCGTAAAAAAAAGTTAAGTAATTTTTTTTGCCTATATTCGATTATTTATTAAAATAGTGCATATTATTGGGTAACAAATTTGATAACTAAAATCAATACAACGAAGCCGAGGTTACTAAAATTATCTATATTTTACGAGATATTCAATAAAAACCGCTCTTTCGAACGGCGCGAGGCGTTTTTTGTATGAAGATTTGTGCCTGGTGTTGGCGCAGTCTTAAGAATGTCTTCCAGTTTGCTGAACGAAAGAATGAATGAACGTAGTTTCGCACTCGCCTGCGCGCTGTAAATTCATAATTAGTGACAGATTTCGTGCTCGTTTCTGGACGTACTGCTTTTTTTTCTGTTCCCGCACTTCACTGTACCAACAAGTAACAAGGTCGTATGCTGAGGTCGTCGAAAGTACTGTAGAGGTCGCAAATCAAGAAAGCTAAGGTCAGTGGCGCGAGGTCACCGGTGTAAACAAATTCACGTAACAACAGGTGGGCGTTGGCGCGACTTTTGATCCAAATTGGATGTATATTTATATTCTTACTGCGCTCACACAAAATAAAAATAAACATACAAAAATACGCCGCACGCTCGAAAAAGGCATTTAAATTGAATATCTCGTAAACTATTGATAATTTATAAAAAATTCCCAGTAAATCATCAGTTTTATAGTTTTAATTATATTTATAAAAAATAGGCCCAATAATCTGTATCATATTGAGAAACAACACCTCTACAGGTCGTATTATACAACCGATCTGGACGAACCTTATACGGGTTCCAAAACTTCTTAGTTTTTTTTTGATGTTGGTGATTTTTATTAAATGGGTATTTCCTCCAAAAAGGTGGAAGTTTTCTGCGGCGCCAGTTACTGGCCAATTTTGATAATATTTGCCAGAAGCATTTGGTAGTCAGGTCTTAACAAGAATTTCGAATATTATGCGTAAAATCGCGTACTAACATTCATACTAACATTGGCGTCCTAGGCTGGCAAGGTCGATTTATCATAAAGAAGATTCTCGAAAAAAAATATGAATCAGTATGGCTAAGAAAATAATATTAAATCAAGAAGATTCTTGTTGAAAATATATTTTTCAATACAAGCTTTTATAAAATTAGTGATTGGAATCGTGTGCTGATCAAAATGAGCCTTAACACGGCCAGACTACTATTATCCATCGAAGAGTTCCGTTGTCCATCTTCCGTCTCCGTCATCAGATATGCTCTCTGTCACCATAATATTGTATTTTCATTGGAACTTGACAGGTTTAAAAAAAAAACAGCTTAATCGGTCGAAGTTAATTGGTACAAAATTCGGTTTCAAGATAATTATGTCCCACACATAGTAACATACTAACAAACTAAACTAACAGGACAAGTTATATAAAAGCTTTTAAAAAGGTATTTTAATCACAAAATCACAATTACATACCAGAAGGAAACATCCAATTCCATCACAAAATTAAACCAAGCTTAACCTCTTTACGACGTGATTTATTCTAATCCTCGCGTGTAAAAGTTAACGACTGTGTATTCAAGGGTTAAATATCTACCTCACTTTCATTGAGATTGTTTATTTTAAGTACAAATGAGGTGAATTTATCCTAGACTAGCTCTACACGTGGCTCTGACCGCGGGACACCTTGGTCACATCATTATCAATACATGATTATAATAAAACATTAGAACCCTGTGTCTGTACATAGAAAGAAAGTAAATCAAATGAAAGGGGTTGACTAAAGAAGAGTAATAGAACCAGTGTTTCCACTTACGATTTTGGTTAATCCCTATATTTGGTTTAAATGTTATTATCCCTAAAATAACCTAAAAAGGTCGTTCTTAAGAATGGCACAATATATTTTGCAAACGAAAATTAGCATGGAATTACATTTAATAGGAGTTTTGGGGGAATCCCCTTTGATAAATCGGTGGAGCAATATAAATTTTATACAGTGTTTTAAGGCTCTGGTAAATAGGTAATAGAGTAAATAATAGGCTTACCATACACCACCTTTGATTTTTCCCAAAGGGGGTGGGCAAGCGCTGACCCAGGTCAAAAATAAACGAACCATATACGAACGCCGTCATGGAAGTAATTAGTACGGTTCTAAATGTTGTTTTTTGTCCAATTTTTCTAAAGAACTTGTATATTTTTAAAAGTTGGGAAGCAACAGTTGTATTTCTAAATAATTAGATAAATCAACTTTTAAATTATCTTAATATATATTATCAATAACCAAAAGTATCTCGACTGTACGTCACGCTAGACAAAAAAAGTTTGGTCAAACAATGTATGGGAAGTTGCCGATGTTCTTTGCCTAATTCCTAGAATACTAGAATTGTTAGAAGTTTTTTTTTATAATGCTGGACATTTCACACAACATTATCTAGCCCCAAGCTAAGCAGAGCTTGTGTTATGGGTACTAGATTACTGATATACTTAATACAATATAATACATAGATCGATATTTTTTTATTATACATAGAAAATACCCAGAACACCCTGAACAAATATCTGCGATCGCACAAATATTTGTTCCAAGGCGGGAATCGAACCCGCAACCTCCTACCGCTACCTCCTGTAGTTAAAAGTTACATAGCAAATAAGTCCCACAACCATGCAACACGAAGGACAAGTACTTATATATTGAAGTTAGGAAGTTTTACATTATGGAGACTGTCCTTAATTTTTTGAAGTTAGTAAAGAAAGAAAGAAAGCAAGAAAGACAATTTATTTATTTTACCACACGCACAACACACACATAAAACAAGAAGACAAACACAAAAATCTACTAAGTAGGTAGGTACTACAAGTAAGTTGATAGGTTGTGTGTGTTGTGTGGGGTAAAACAGGTCCCTGTCTCAGAATATGCTGCACCAGACCTAGGTTTAGTGCAGCGCTGGTTTTCAGACAGGGCCTAATTAAATGATGCCACGAACATCAATAAACCACATTGGGGGGAGGATAGGCAATAAATAAATAAATATGTCAGTGTGTAAAAACAAACAAGTACATAAATATTATAAGGCAACTGCAAAATAATGAGGCAGTAATTTAATTCATTATCTGTGGGGTCCGGTACGGACATCCATCTTCCTTGGGTACGGAGGCCTGCAATGCAAGTAATATACTGTATTACATACATACATACACACGCCTTTTTTTTCGAAGGGGTAGGTAGAGCCTCAATGGGTCTCTTTTCACAGTGGGTTGCACCATCGTGGAATATAGACGTGACAAGTGGTGAGCTCATCGCCGCCATTGCTTCCATTGACTCGCCCACGACTGACTCGGCTAACGCTTTCTTCCAGTAACAGCACATTACATAATAAGCTGGCAGCCAGGACAAATCTTATTCTTATCAACAAGTCCGAGTAATCACTGAAAAATATTTGTTAAAAAACGCAAAATATTTAATGTTTCTTGAAATATATGTAAGCATAATGCTCGATAGAGGCGAAACTGGGAACCACTTATTTGAAGTTGGCTAAAGATTTTTAAAAACGAATAAACTGGCATTTAGTGTAACGCCAGGAAAGAAACCAACCCACAAACCATCCAACACATGATAACACATAATGATAGTTCAACCCTCCATCGCCACGGGTAAAACGGCTACATAAAAACAAATGGGGTCAAAAGTACCGCGCATTAGTTGGGTGGGTAGATAGGCCAATGTGTGCTAACATGTAGATGTTAAGAGTTGATTTAGTTTCTTGGGAGGAACGTTTTCCCGGTCGTAAAGTAGGAAGTTTCTTCTGAACTTGTGTATATTGTTACATAGGGACCATCCAAACATTACGTGACACGATTACATGGGTTTTTTTGACTCCCTCATCATTAATATCCTCATCATATATAGGATATACAACTTTAGATGACGGAACAAACGGATGGCCCACTGAACAATGCATTATCTCATAGGTCACGTCCACCAAGTAAGTGTCCTATGTGGCATTGCACTGCGCCCGCCATCCTGAGATATAAAGATGAAAAGTCTCATGTGCCTGTAATTTCAGCGGCACCCATACCCTTCAAACCGGAACATAGTAATGCGAGCACTACTGCTTTGCGGCTGAAATAGGTATAGTGGTAGTACATCCCCAGACGAACTCTTTTACAAAAAAGCTCTACTACTAACAACACCTCTGACCTCTGAGGATGACCTCTGTGGCATCTCAGAATGAGTCGCTTCCATAATGCATTCGCATCCTAGTAGTCTGTGCTTATAGTTTCGACGCGAAGTCACTGACCGAATAAATGATTGAACGATAGGTGAAACTTGTAAGTGTAAGCTGTGCTGGCGTCAGTATTTATGTGATTATAAACCAAGTCCCAAGCACCTGATATCAAAACTTGAGAGTAACTTAGATAAGCGCGGCTTAGCTCTGCTATTCATAGCCCAAGTTTCGGGTGGCGATACAAACCTAGCCAGTTACGTTTATGTTTAATATCAGTCTGAGATATGTTACGTTTAAGTTATTTAGGCTTTGTTTCACAATCAATAAGTAAAGGTTTAGGTATAACTTTAGAAACTATCATAATTATGCACATACTTTTCACTAGAAACTTTTCACTATTAACCATGATTTTAAAGTTTAGATTTTTGCCGATATTTCGGCACAGTTGGCAATATCAGGAACAAAAAAACTCGAAAATCATGGTAAATATCCCGTTTCTAGTGAAACTAAGGCTTAGGTAGTTACTAAGCGAGTTAACTACTTAGAGGTTAAATCCTTTCTTGACCTTTCCTTTCCTTTTATTAAAGTCTTTCCTTTTAAACTTACTGAGCAGATAAAGTGGTGATTAACACTACTGAGGGATTGCGAAACGCAAATACTTGTTTACTGAGCTGTTATATTTGAAGTAGCTTACTTAGAACTGTACATATTGATTGTGAAACAAAGCCTAAAAGTTATTATCAAAGTCAATTATACTTAAGAGAGCTCCTATTTGAAGAAAATCTTGTAAATTATGGTCTTTATTGATGTTTCTGTTTCTTTTTTACAAGCTTTTATTTAACTTGCAATGTTTGTTTGTCCGTTAAGAATCTTGCAACTGAATTTTAAAGCAGTTATCCTCAACAGATTGAGCTGAATACCTGTGAAGTTCCGATGACAATACAGTATGATGATGACAACCAGCTGATCTGATGGACAACGGAACTCCTCGATGGATAATGGTAGAATTGCCGTTCTTAGGTTCATTTTGATCAGCACACGGCTACGATCACAAATTTTATAAAAGCTTGTTTGTATTTAATTTTTTTTTTTACAAAAAACTTATTACATGTTTAACTACTAGGTGATATTGTTTCTAGAACAGGTGTCGTGTGAAAAAGAGTTGTAGAGCTGTTCTCCGAATGGGCCACGGGCCTGAGTTTAAGTACTGGTACTAATATCATAGATGTTAAAGTTCATATGTTTGCATGTTTGACCTACAGTTGCACGAAAACACGCGCTGATAAGTCGCGTGTATAAACATCCCCTAACGACTTCGACTAGACACTCAAAGTACTCATAACCGAAGACTTAGCAGCTACATATTATAAGGCTGCGTGCCCAGTTGGCAAACTGTTCGCCGCCGACTGAGTTAGCGGAGCGGTGTATCGGATTATTACGCCCTTCATATATTTGAAATGGAGTTTTTTTTTATACTACTTGGAATGACGTGTCAAGCAGATGGCCCACCTGATGTTAAGCGGTACCCTCTGCCTATGAACAGTGCATTACCTCATAGGTAAAATCCACCTAGGACGCGCCCTATGTGGAATTGCACTGCGCCTGCCACCCTGACATATAAAAATAAAAAGACACATATGCCTGTAATTGCACCGGCAACCTACCTTTCAAACAGGAACACATCAATGCGAGCACTTCTGCTTTGCGGCAGAAATAGGTATGGTGGTAGTACTTCCCCGGACGAACTCTCTCACAAATAAGCTCTACTACTACTAAAAACAGTGACACAGTGAGTGTTCACAGTTTGCTAGTTTTGCGCTCACTCTAAGTAGTTTGCAGCGTTGCGCGCGCCTACTGCCTCAGTACGGCTCACACAGTTGGTGGCGCACAGTTTGACTACTGGGGACGCAGCCTAAGGCGTTGTCTTCATTTCAAGTTCATTAGTTGTTGTCAACCGGCAGACCGACCGACATTAGCCTGATGACAGCAATAATGAGTTTATAACTAACTTGGGGCATCACAGACTCCCAACTTGCGCTGACATTCATAGATGAATTGCAGTCGCACGAGAGTTCACTTGATAACAATTAATTAAATAAATAAAATAAAAAATGCTGGAAAGTTCACACAACATTGCCTAGTCTAAGCAGAGCTTGTGTTATGGGTACTTGATTACTGATATACTTATAGATAGATATTTTTTATTATACATAGAAAATACCCAGAACACCTTGAACAAATATCTGCAGACCGTGCAAATATTTGTTCCGAGGCGGGAATCGAACCTCCTGCGGGAATCCTGCGTCTCAGGCAAACCTTCGCCCGCCGCGCCGCAGAGGTCGTCAATATAATATATACGGAGGTGTCCGATAAATACATAGTCCTCTTCGTTGGGGAATAAAGATTTGAGTGGTGACAATATAATCAGACGACGCAGTGTACAGATCGTTCACCGTAAGTTGGCACCTGCCATGGGGTATTTACAGGTGCTATCTTACGGTGAACGAGCTGTTAGAAAGCCTCCGATGGGGCGATGTCATTGTAATGGTCGAGGTAAAAGCATAGAGGTTTTTCTCTCAGACATAGCGTCATTTGATACCGGGACGAACGTGTCAATACTCAAGGAACTCAAGATAACTACTAGGCTTTCCTCCATCTGCTTCCAGCGAGTCCTTGAGTAATTTGGTCATATAGCACGGAAAGGCAGTGACAACGCAGATAAGCTGATTATCACTGGCAAAATCGAGGGAAAGAAGCCACGAGGCCGTAGCCCGTTACGTTGGTCAGACCAGATCTGCACCACTTTTGATTCAAAACTCCACGAAGCCGTGCAGCTCGCTGGCAACAGATCTCATTGGTGCAACATCTTCCGGCAGAAGGTGATCCATGGAGGGGGTCACGACCCTCAGCATTGAGGAATACGACGCGAGGAGGAGGATACCGGGAACCTTACCAATCCTGTCAGTTCGGAATTTTTGCGATGGCATAATTTTGTATGCCCGTATTCTCTGTAATGCAAGTCACATGTAGGTACATACATACATACACATGGATCTCATTGCCAGCGTCTGATTGCCTCGGTATATACATAAAGGGGTCTTATATTCATTTTCATCAACCATTACGGAATACCTAATGCTTGTGGGACACGCAACGCATGTTTATTTATATTTATATGTTTCCGGGTATTGTCTACCTTCGTCAAACATCTCGGAGCCACAGTCGCAGTGGAATAGATCGTTAGATGGGTTGGGTGAAATCATGAATCATCATCTCAA
Source organism: Operophtera brumata (assembly GCA_932527175.1). NCBI lineage: Eukaryota > Metazoa > Arthropoda > Insecta > Lepidoptera > Geometridae > Operophtera > Operophtera brumata. The sequence goes on along the minus strand of OW052226.1, from coordinate 41,887,839 downwards.
TAATCTGTGCCACTGGCGTGTACATTCGCGGTACAAGGCATCCATTTAAACCAAGTGTGTAATATCTGTGGTGTGTGTCCCCCCGTCCCCTCCGTCTCCTCCCGTGGATGTCTTACAAGCCGACTAAGGGATTACCCAGACTTGTTGATAAGATTCGTTAGGATATGATTTCAGGTCCTGGTTGCTATCTTATTATAGAATGTGTTATTACTGGAAGAAAATGTTAGCGGAGTCAGTCGTGGGAAGCAATGGCGGCGATGAGCTCACCTCTTGTCACTTCTATATTCCACGATGGTGCACACTGTGAAGAGAGGCCCATTGAGGCTCTGCCAACCCCTTCGGGGAAAGAGGCGTCTGTCTATGTATGTTACCAAGTTATTCGGCGTGGAGCCTCTAGGTTTTCTTAGATATCAATTTGATATGCGGTAAATGACCAGTTAAATAAGTACTGGTTGGCAAAAATATCCATTAGTGGAAGGTAATATATATGCTCTGGACAAATGTGCTCCATTCTCAACCGCATCTCCAACATACCATCAGGTAAAATAGTGGTTATTAACATTGCCATCAGGGCTAACATACAAAATACGCAATGAGAAACCTATCCAATTTTGAGAGCAGCAAAAGCGGAACTACACTGAATAAAGTATGCAACTCAGGAGCTAAGCAGACAACGATTAATTACATCCAGCGCGAGTGCCGACTCGTCACTGCAATATAATCTCTACCCGTCTGAGAGGTCACAGCGCCGCAGAGCATGTGACAAGGCTCTCGGATATTTGAGGAAAGTCTCACTTATAGTCATTTATTTATAGAAAGAATAATACAACTAATACTAGGTATGTACAAAATACATATGAAACAGTTGTGCTACCTGAAGACCGCTGCTAACGATCTAAAGGTAGCACAACTGATCAAAATCACTTTTTTTTATACTAAGAATGCCGGAACAAGCAGATGGCCCACCTGATGATAAGCGGTACCCTCTGCCTATGAACAGTGCATTATAATATAGGTCACGTCCACCTAGGACGCGCTATGGTGCACCTATGTGGCATTACACTGCGCCCGCCATCCTGAGACATAAAGATGAAAAGTCTCATGTGCCTGTAATTACTACCAGACGGAAGCGTCCCTCAGATGCTGGCTGCATTGCCAAGCTGAATGGCAATATCTTATGGGTCACAAGTCGCTTCGACCAGACGCCCTGAAAGAATTTTGAAAACGCGAAGGGCCCTGGTACCCGATGCAGAGTCTCGGCTCCGAATGGCTCAAATAATAATTATAGTTATTTATTTATTAAAAACCTTCACACAAAAACAATAGTGCTAGGTGCACTTCATGCTTACAGCATTATCTGCAAGTCATCATCATCAACATCAGCCTGCAGAAGCCGCAGGAGTTCCTTACGATGTACTCACGTCTGCGCTCAGGCCAGTACGCCGGAAATGATTCTTGATCTCTGGCAAAAAAACTTTCAAATAGGTAAGTTTGCCATTCATACATAGACACACGCCTTTTTCCCCGAAAGGCCTCTTTTCAATGTGGGTTGCACCATCGTGGAATATAGACGTGACAAGTGGTGAGCTCATCGCCGCCATTGCCTCACGACTGACTCGGCTAACGCTTTCTTCCAGTAATAACACATTCCATAATAAGCTAAAAGCCAGGACAAATCTTATGTTAACGAATCTTATCAACAAGTCCGCGTAATTCCTTAGTTGGCTTTTACGACATCCACGGGAGGAGACAGGGGGGTCTATTCTTAGGCCGGACACACCACAGCACTGGTAGGTTTAAATGGTGTAGTCCTTCTCTATATAACTCCACGGTGGATAGTCTAGAGCCGTCTCTATCCACTGACTTCCATTGATGTCCCCATTACACTACGTCCGGTTTCAGTTACCACTCTGGCACCTTTAGTGTTGGTTCTAGGTTTTTTATTTTAATAAATTTCGGAGCTGATGTTACCCGGTAATAATTCGAATTCAAAATTCAAAATCTTTTTTTAGGCTTATTGAGAATTGCACTAAGCTCATAGCAACATAAAACCTTAGAAAGTAACATATCTATAAAAACACTTTATTTATAACTTAATTTAACACACGTATCGCCGACGCGTCTCGTCGCGGCCCAGGGATCACGTGACATTAAACCGGCCCTTGAACCGCCGGAACTTCACCCCTTTATGCATTTCCTCACAAGCCACGTCACCTAGGACGCGACCTACGTGGTATAGCACTGCGCCCGACACCTTGAGACATAACGATAAAACGATAAACGATAAAAGTCTCGTGTATTTACCCGCTGCGGTCGAGTATGTGGTGTAGTGCATCGTTTCGGTACCTTTACCACTACTGCGTCATAAATAGGTATGGTTGTAGTACCTACTTCCCCGGACGAACTCTTTCTTCACAAAAAATATCTACTTCTTTTATACTTGGTGCAGCGGTAATCCGTTCTACATGCTATAATGGCCTGCTTAGGCTGCGTTTCCATTGACGCGGAGCTGGGCGGAGCGGAGCTTAGCGGTGCATGAATTGACCAATCACTATGCTCGAAATCTCTGCTCCGCTTCAATGGAAACAGCACGAGCGGAGCGGGGCAGAGCTGAACGGATATTCATATAAAATAAGCGAGGTGATGCGGAGCGGAGGACAGCGGAGCGGTGCGTAGCGAGGTGATGCGGAGCGGAGGACAGCGAAGCGGTGCGTAGCGAGGTGATGCGGAGCGGAGGACAGCGGGGCGGTGCGTGATTCGTTATCTTCGTCGTCAAGTAACGAAAGATATAAAAGGATTGCTTTTTTCTTTTTAAGCGACAACATGACATATGCTCTTTCTGAAAGATGGAGACAAACTGAGCTCAAAATTGCGCAATTCCAAAGTTAGCTCCACTCCGCTCCGCTCCTCTCCTCTCCGCTCCGCTCCGCTCCGCTCCTCTCCTCTCTGCTTCAGTGGAAACACTTACCACTTTTCACCGCTAATCTCCGCTCATCTCCGCACAGCTCCGCGTCAATGGAAACGCAGCCTTATTCCTAGTTTTCGATTTGTGAGTCCTAAGAGCTACGTTACCTAAGACTTGGTCACAGCGCGGTATCTAACCCCGAGAGGCGTGCAGCTTCTCTGCGCGTTTAACTTTTCATTGTAGTTTCTGTTTGAATTTCCTTTTCCTTGTTCCCACGAAAATATAACAGCTGCTTTGTACAAATAATATTAGTTCCTTTATGCCTGGATTTTACTGTAGACAAGGGATTTGTGTTCTTAATATACAGAGATACTGGAAGCAAGCAGTTTTAAAATTACTCATTTTTAAACCCCGTCGCAAAAACGACGGGGTGTTATAAGTTTGACGTGTCTTTGTATGTGTCTGTGTGTGTGTTTCTGTATGTGTGTATGTGTGTGTGTGTATATGTGTGTGTGTGTGTGTGTGTGTCTGTGTGTGTGTCTGGCTGTGGCATCATAGCTCCCAAACGGATAAACCGATTTTGTTTTTTTTTGTGGTGGAAAAAAAAAGGTGAATTAGTCTGGAGTGTCCTAAGCTATGTTTGATCAAAATCGGTTCAGCCTTTTCATTGCGTTGAGGGTTTTTTAAATTTTTACAAAATTAAGTACTTGTTTCAGTGCTATCATGTTTGAATCGATGAAATCTCTGTACGAGGAGTTCTTAAATTTTCTCAGCAGTGGGATCTACCAAGCTCTTAATTAATTAAAAAAAAAAAAAAAAAATATGCTGGACAGTTCACACAACATTACTTATCCCCAAGCTAAGCAGAGCTTATAAGTGAATTGTAAGTGCCAACTCGAACAATTGAAATTCTACCGAAATGGTACAAGATGGGACCTTGAAAATAGATGAAAATGACGGTTCCTTAAGCCATAAATAATCCGAAAGATGTACAAAGTCATAATTTGTATAGAAAATAACTGCAATCTACACCTAAAGTCCTCTCACCTTTGGTCCCCCTTTCGATGGACCAAAGACATTATAGAGGTCGCAGGAAGTCGGTGGATGAAGGCGGTTCATCCTTGAATTCTATGGGGAGGTCAATGTCCAGTAGTGGACTAATGTAGGTACAAAAAAAAATACAAAAAATTATGATGACTTAGACTTAAGAGAAGATGATGAAAACGTGGGTTAAAACTGCCGTATTTATAAGTAAACTACCTTAGAGCTCGTTATCTCCGCGGAAGATATGTTTTTTTTTTTCTTTATAATTGGCGCCGCACGGCTTGTGCATTTGCCATTTTTAAGTATCTGTATTTTCAATATATTTTGCAACGTTACACTCCTTCCAAGTCGTCAAAGTCACAGTCGAGTCATGTTTTAGTAAAACGGTGGCCAATTTTACTAAAACTTTGGTAGACAATTTCCACTAATTTCAAAAGTCACGCAATTCACTTCCATTTCATTTCACTACACTTGTGCTTTTTAAACGAGCTAAATTCGTTAAAATGCCACCAAAATAACACAAAATAACCAAGAAAACACTAGGAAAAGAAATAAAATAAAAGTAGACAACGTCTCTTTTCGAAAGTGGCGGGAAGAGTCTCGAAGATATGGTTCCATCTAGATTACTTTATCAAGTTTGGTTATCTGGATGGAACAAAGGGATTATTACACCTCAACCTATCTTAAATACTACTTAAACTCACCCAAACAGTACTTCCAATTTAATTTAAGCCTTAATCGATATGTCTGAGCTATTAACAAAGAATGCAAAGCCCGCGACACACTAGTGACTTCCCAAATTGATAGTCACAATTAAATGAACGCCCGTGTACTTACCCCTTAATTACCGAAACATCTAAGACGAATTTCATTACTTGAGCGGGCTATTAGTCAAGTACACGGAACATTTAGAGGGGTTTGTTACAAACGGGTATTAAATAAAGCTCTTTAAGGAATGTATAAACTGTTAATATACAGATAATAATAATATACTGTTAATATATCTAAATGATATCTTTGTGAAGAAAGAAATATAATCTCGTGGCCTCCAACGAGGGCTTTTTATTTTGGAATTTAAAAAAAAGTAGTTATATTTGGCTCGATAGATGGCGCTGACTCAAATGTGCTTGTCAAAATTAACAAATGCGTTGTCTGTGCTTTTGTGTGATAGTAACAAAATACCACGAAAATATATCACTACGTTGTTGACATTTTACTTTATTTTGATAGTGAAGTACAGAGCTGGCGCCATCTATTTTCAAGGGTTTAAGTATGATGTAAAACGGCCGTGAAAACCGTATACTCTCAGCGTCCCCCACCTGTCTGGCCCCACTGGGGGACGTTGGGAGAAAAAAGTGCCAACGTCCCCGCTCATGACAACGCGCAGAAATTTCATATTTAAACAGTAGCAGAACTTTTTTTTCACGTATCACCCCCTGATTAAAACTGGCTCGAGATCCTATCAACGCACTTGTTGCACATCACTTCTTCAGTAACAGAGTGGTCCACAATTGGAACATACTACCAGATGATGTTGTTTCTGCCACGCCTGTAAATGCATTCAAAAACAAGCTCGACAACTGGCTACGAAAGGACAATTCAGAACTTGAAAAAGTGACTCAAAATTAGACATTCTACACTGTTTTCATGTAAATATATCAGCGAAAGTTGCTCGTCTATAAATAAATAAATAATATGAACTCTATATACCGTCTAGAATCCATTTTATGGAAGAACTCCCTCGACCATCTAAGGACCAGGTTATCAGGTAGAACATGTTTTTTTTTATTCTACTTTGAATGGCCCACCTGATGTTAAGTGGTACCCTGTGCCTATGAACAGTGCATTACCTCATAGGTCACGTCCACCTAGGACGCACCCTATGTGGCATTGCACTGCGCCCGCCACCCTGAGACATAAAGATGAAAAGTCTCATGTGCCTGTAATTTCACTGGCACCCTTACCGTTCAAACCGGAACACAGCAATGCGATCACTAATACTGGTTTGCGGCAGAAATTGGTATGGTGGTAGTACTTCCCCGCTTTGAGCATAGAAACCAGGGCCCTAGCCATGATGGTAACGGGTTGAAAGTAACATTGACTTGATTGGTTGTAGCAAATGTCAAGAGAAAAATCCGCACATCATAGAACTCTGGACTTCACCACTACCGGTCCGCTGAAAACGCCAAAAAAAAGAAGAAGAAGAAGAACTCTGGGCTTTTCGATCGACTCGTTTCTCGAGATCATTTCTTCCTCATACCTACAAACAATGGAATGAGCTTCCATCTGAGGTTTTCCCGCTTGGTTACGACATGTGTCGCATCAAGAAAAATGTTTATAAATTTCTACAGGGTAAAACCGCACTGACAATACCCCCGTGTCTATAAGCAACGGTGACCACTTTACATCAGGTGGGCCATAAGATAGTATTGTTAGGTACGGAGGCCTGCGTTGCTCGATGATTGTTAGCGTTTTAGCTATAGATACCTACGTGCACATCTTTATATTTACTATTTTGCTTGAAGTTTGTTCTGACGCGACAGAGCGTGACGCGCGAGCGGGCAAGCATTCTGGATTGAAACGTCAGACTGGCTAGTCGATTGTTAGATAGATATAGGATCTTGGGCTTGATATGACAATATAATATGGGTGGAAATTGTATAAGAGAATAAAGGCATTGTAATTACAGCTACAGAGTATCATTTCACGAGGTATGTATTACAGTATGTCTAAAGGTTTCATAAAAAAATAATGCTGCAGTGATTATGGTTATGTCCAGCTGTGGCATTCTACCGGATGATGATGATGATGATGTAGATGATGATGATGATGATGATGAACACCCCTTGTACGTACTCACCAATCAAAAACAGACATACACACCTTTCATTATAACTCTATTACACCATTACGGTCACGTCTGACCTCGGGCATTACAGACAGACAAACTCTCTTATTAAGTTTTGTGTTAGTCTGACCATGTCTCTTATTACTTGTTACATGATACACAGAAAAGAAAACTCGAGGGAGACAAAAAAGTAGCCAAGGGTGTGTTGGACCACGCACAACGAAGGCTTCCATCAGTATGGCTTACTCAATTACAAACTAGATAATTTTATCGGAAACTATTAAAGCCTTCATATCTGTGATATTACATTACACTAATTTGTAATCAGCTCAGCGAGTGAAACTAAGACATTTCAACACTCTGAAATAAGCACATTAGCGAATTGTACATCCATAATTTTAAATAATAAATAGTAATATTTATAATAATTGCAGCCCTAGTCGTGACCATTTGGGCTGTTGCTCCACGGGCGGTGGTTCCCCGTTTTCATTTATATTTGTAACTATAATGTTTTTATACTATTTATGTTTTGTAGATAGTATTCCTTTATAGTTTTTTTTGTAATTTTATAAAACTTATACGCTACTATTTGAAATAGATTTTAGGTATTCCCAATTAGCAGTTTACCCTGTTAGGGGGAGGGGTGGGGGGGACGACGACATTAGACTCTAACAATAACGACCACTTCGAAGCTTCTTATTTATAACACAGATCTCTGTATTGCAATGTTCATGAAACTTCCTCATAACTTTTGAAAGACATATTTAATGATAAGACTCATCCAACGATAATAGTAGTTTATGCAACCGTCATATAAGAAGGGGTAGTGTTTTAATACCTAAGTTATATGCAGTTTCATACACTACTTTATCTTCACTCATAGGAAAAATTTAAATTAAACAAAGAAAAACACGATCGGCAAAAAAATTTATGGGAAGCGCGGGAAATTAAGTTCAAACTACGCATGCGTGCGCCATTTTTTCACAGTTCGAACTGCGCATGCGTGCGCCTTTTTTTCATATTCAGGCTATAACCATAGACTAGTTTAATGAATTAATAAAAAAAAAGATAGTGGTACTATAATGCCGTCTTTGAATTCGTAATTCGAATTTTTCGATTTGAGTGTTGATAAAAGAGTCTTATCGTATGACTTATCCTATACGATGTGGTATATTGGACTCCATGTAGAGGGTATAACCGAAAGAACATTTCTTCAATGTTTTTAGTTTTGAACTTAGTAGGTGTCACCAATGTTAGCTTCATAGTACTAACTAGTCTACGAGAAAAACCACCTTAAATAAATAAGCTTTAAAAAGGAAACAAACTGCTGATAAAGGCCAAAATATAACAGCATCAGTACACAAGTAATTAATTTTGTAAAAATTCAAAAAACCCTCAACGCAATGAAACGGCTGAACCGATTTTTATCAAACTTAACTAAGATCACTCCCGACAAATTCACCTTTCAAATAAACAAAAAAACCATATCGGTTCATCCGTTCGGGAGCTACGATGCCACAGACAGACACACACACACACACACACACACACACACACACACACACAAACACACACCAACACACACACACACACACACACAGACACGTCAAACTTATAACACCCCGTCGTTTTTGCGTCGGGGGTTAATAAGAAAGTGTATCAGAGAGAATTCGAGGTGACGACCTCTGTGGCGCGACGGGCGAACGTTCGCCTGCGACGCAGGAGGTTGCGGGTTTGAAACCCGCCCCGGAACAAATATGTTTGCAATCTGCAGATATTTGTTCAGGGTGTTCTGTGTATTTTCTATATATAATAAAAAATATCTATCTATGTAATATATTGTATTAAGTATATCAGTTGTTTAGTACCCATAACACAAGCGCTGCTTAACTTGGGGCTAGATAATGTTGTGTGAACTGTCTAGCATTATTTATTTATTTATTTAATTCAAGTCAAGACTGTCTAAATAAAGCAAATCAAATTACTTGCTGCTAAAAACAGACCCTGTAGCCTGTTGCTCGAATTAATTCGTGGAACAGCCAAGTTTAAATATTTACCTTAGGTCACCTTGGACTGCCTGATACGATGGTTTAAGTTAAACATGCTGGGCTGAATTTGGACAAAGTCATTATTATCATTTTAGTACCAGTAGACCTTTTTTGTGAAAGAGTTCGTCCGGCGAAGTACTACCACCATACATATTTCTGCCGCAAAGCAGTAGTGTTCGCATTGCTTTGTTCCGGTTTGAAAGGTATGGTTGCCGGTGAAATTACAGGTACATGAGACTTTTTATCTTTATGTCTCAGGGTGGCGGGTGCAATGCAACGCCACAGGCGCGTCCTAGGTGGACGTGACCTATGAGGTAATGCATTGTTCATATAGGCAGAGGGTACCGCTTAACATCAGGTGGGCCATCTGCTTGAGACGTCATACCAAGTTGTATAAAAAAAAAACAAAAAAAAACGTAGAACAGTCAAGTTTAAATATGTACCTTAGGTCACCTTGGACTGCCTGATATAGTGCGCGTCATGTAAAAAGAACGCTGGCGGTTAAGCTTCTACTGGCGTTCCAGCGTTCTTTTTACACGACGCGTACTATAATTGTACATTATTTGTAGTAAACTAGGTAGGCACTCATTCAATGCATAGGTATACATCTCTTAAATAAGTAGGTATAGTACGCGTCATGTAAAAATAACGCTGGAACGCCTGAAGAAGCTGGACCGCCAGCGTTCTATTTACATGACGCGCATTATACGATGGTGTAAGTTAAACAGAGCCGGGCTGAATGTGGACATATCATCATCATCTCAGCCGGCTATGTCGGTGATCTTTGTTCTACTAAAAATTATTTTTCGGATGGTATTACGCAGTGAAATTCGGAGCTTAGCTATCTACATAGCCTACTGCACGAGTTTCGGCTTATGTACGAGGCCAATATAGCAGCCACTTCTTAGAGCCGTTAGTCAATCATTACTGACATCACGCACTGATCTCTGCGGTTTCAACCATCAGTGCTTCTTCATCAGTGCTTCTTCAACGCAATCCTTCAAAAGCAAACGAAAGTTCTGGCTTATTGAATTTTTTTATTACAAATTTGATGAATTATTTGATTGAATTTAATTTAATTTTTATGAACATGATATTTAATTGGACATCAATGTTTTTTTTTTAAATAAATTTTTAATTATTATTACTAGGTATTTTATTTTGTAATACGACCACTGTGGCGACGCCGAGGTTGCAGGTTCGATTCCCGCCTCGGAACAAATATTTGTGGGATATACAGATATTTGTTCAGGGTGTTCTGGGTATTTTCTAATGTATAATAAAAAATATCTATCTATGTTATATATTGTATTAAGTATATCAGTTATCTAGTACCCATAACACAAGCTCTGCTTAGCTTGGGGCTAGATAATGTTGTGGAAACTGTCCAGCATTATTTATTTATTTATTTTATTTATTTAATACCCATGTATTAATGTACTTATACAATTAATTGTAAATTATATTTAAGACCTGACATGTAATCTACAACGTCATTATTATATGAAATGAACTGAACTGAACTGTCTCTGAAGACATGGCGTATAGTTTCTCGTATTTAACCCATCCAAGTTCTTTAACTTTAACTTTTTTTAAATATGGATGATTAAATTTTCGACTAAATAAGAACACGGTAAGAAGTATGTCGCTATAGGCAGTGCTATCACACCCTTGGCTGCAATATGCCTCGACGTAATCAGAGAGTTTGATTAAACTCTCTGATCTCTTCTCTTCTTCTGACTCTCTTCGTTAAGTTGGTCCCAGACTTGTGATCAACTTAACGAAGTTCATTCGTACCTAAAGCCAACGCGTTCAGCCCGCGTACGCTTATCATTGATTACCACCGTGCACGCTACTGAGGACGCGGGCTAAAAGCGTTGGTTAGTAAAATTGATGATATTGTTATGATGGTTGTTGTGCTTTCAGACTAAAATGGCTTAGCCAATATTGTTGAAATTTGGCATATAGATAGATTACAATCTGAATTAAAGCAAAGAGTACTTTTAATCCCGAAATTCAGTTCTAACGCGAGAGCAATGTGGGTGAAACCACAGACAACCGCTGACTTTGTATAAATGAGAATTTTCACGTCCCGGTCACCGAAAGACCGATACGGGACCGATAGATGAATGATATAATTCACGATAGTTGTAAACCCGAAGTTCCATCCAATCTTCAATGAACATAAAGGCCAAATAAACTAGTAGGCCGCTCTGCCCGCTGAAAAAACACAAAGACAGACCTTTGGTACCCTAAATTGAAATCGCAACATCCCTCACACAGAGCTAAGGGAATGACGTACGCAATTGTCGGAACACCTTGGCTCGTTCCGTTTCGTACGTGATCGCAATACGGGACGAGATGGGAACCAAATAAGTCCATTACACATTCGTATGTAAATATGAGGGTCCGTATCCGTTTGGTGACTTTTTGTCTTCGCCTAAATTTGAGTCAGCTATCACAATTCTTGATAGCAGATAGTTGACGTCAAGAATCGTAAGTTCTTAGGTACAATTATATTGATTATCTGGTTAAACTTACGTTGGTATTAATCGAGTACTAAATGACAGTAATTTAGGTGACCGTTTCTTAAAATCCTTTTTATACCAATTGCGGTGCTCGCATCTACTAAAATCTAGCAACAATTTACATACATAAACTAACGCCTGTTTCCCGGTTGTTTGTTTTGTGTTTAGGCAGAGACCACGAATTTCCACTTTGCTATGATCCTGACACACCTCTTTTGCTTCATTCACTCTCATCACATTCTTTATACATGCTTGTCGGTTAGGTATAGGTACTCTTGACCTGGCTTATTTCCAGAACGTCTCCGATCTGGTCTGAATACGTTCGCCGAGGTCTTCCCCTTCCCACTCCCCACTGTCCCATTCACGCTCATATTATGTACCCGTTACACACTATTCTTTATTCTATCTCTTAAAGTCAACCACACATACTTCTCAAAGTTCTCATCTCCACTGTATTTATTCTACTTTCATGTTTCATAAGCCATACCCAACATTCAGGAAAAATTTAAATAAATGGAAATTTGTGTCATTAATTATTCTTTGTTCAATATTTAATAGTGGTAATATAACAAATGTACTTACCAGTGGGGTTATTGCGTAGTAGGCTGACGTTTCATTTCGATGTCCAGTTAGCTATTCATTGCGCAGCGTGCTTTAAATATTTATGTGCTTGTAAAAAAGCTTAAACACGCTGCACAACGAACAGCAAACTGATAATCGACATCAAACGCCAGTCTACTACGCAATACCCCGGCAGGTTAGTACTTATTTAGTTTATTATTTAGTATAAATTCTATCTATACCTGTCTCCAAGAGTCAGACGGTTAAATAAGTAGAAATACTAAAATATCAATCATAGGGCTTCGGTTAGACTTAGCTATTTTTAGAAAGAAAGAAAGAAAGAACCGTTTATTCGTGACTATACAAACAAAGACACACACGAACAAAAAAGCAAACAAGATAAGAACTAAATAAAACTAAAACAAAAGCAAATTACATAGAAACAAAAAAAATGGGAATTTGTGTGTGTGCCTGACGTAAGCTACAAAAGGTGCCCAACTCAGCGTTTGCTAGGCTGCGTTGGCCACACAGCGCTGATCTTCCGTTGAGGCCCAGAGTGAACCACGGATATCAGCTTAGGTTCCAATTGAGCGTCGTTTAATATAGGCAATTTAAAATTAAATAATTTTTTAATTTTAAATTGTGATAACGAAAGCATTACCCGCTTACTCAAGAGTTAATCTTTTAGCCTCAAGTGATTCGTAAAGTCACAAATTCGCAAGGTAGCAGTTAGTTCGTGGATGGAGACGGCTCAACACCATTCGTCATTGCGTTCTATGAGAGAGGCCTCGTCCAGCAGTGGACATCTAAAGGCTTGAGGAAACAAAAGTAACGACGACGTAAGTTTGACGACCTCTGTGGCGGGGCGGGCGAACGTTCGCCTGTGACGCCGGAGGTTGCGGGTTCGATTCCCGCCTCGGAACAAATATTTGTGCGATATGCAGATATTTGTTCAGGGTGTTCTGGGTATTTTCTATGTATAATAAAAAATATCTATCTATGTTATTATATTGTATTAAGTATATCAGTTATCTAGTACCCATAACACAAGCTCTGCTTAGCTTGGGGCTAGACAATGTTGTGTAAACTGTCCAGCATTTATTTATTTATTAAAGTAAGTATTTAGTTGCATTGCAATTCCAAAAACACAAGCGATCGGTATTTAACAATTTAACTTTCCGAGGTCGAGATTAATCCGTAAATGAAATCATCGGTAAATATTAATCCACGCTTATCTTAACGTGCGGTCCTATTCGTTAATATCGGAAAGCGATTTACGGAACATTATCGAGGCGATAACGTCGCAGTTACGTCGCTGTTACGTTCCGATTACGTCGGCAGTCGTATGCAAACTCAGGGCTATTAGGTAGCTACGATTTTTTCGTCAGCCTGATGTTTTTTTTTATACCACTTGGTATGACAGATCAAGTAGATGGCCCGCCTGATGTTGAGCGGTACCCACTACCTATGAACAGTGCATTACCACATAGGTCACGTCCACCTAGGAGGCACCCTGAGGCATTGCACTGCGCCCGCCACCCTGAGACATAAAGATGAAAAGTCTCGCATGTGCCTGTTATTTCACCGGCACCCATACCCTTCAAACCGCAACACAGCAATGCGAGCACTACTGCTTTGCAGCAGAAATAGTTATGGTTTCTCTACTGCTACTCAGAAAGTAACTATCTCTCCAAAAAAAAACAGTTCTCTCTGTGAGTTGGAAATCCGCAGTCCACACAAAAACATTTATAAGGACCTGTCATGAACGTGATGTAAATTGAACTTCATCATCATTATCATCAGCATTTAGACGTCCACTGCTGGACGTGGTCTCCCCAATGGGATGATTTGCCATAATCACCATGCGTCGCGGGCTTTGTGACCGCAGTATTTTCGCGAGCTGGGGCTAGTGGGATACAGATGGGGCCTGAGCCGTTCTGTGATATACCAAAAAACCTTGCTCAAAGAACCCTGACGAACTCCTGTTTCAAAGAATTGGGCAAGCTGTGGATTGAGTCCACTGGCTTGACCCATTCCAAAGCACTTAAAAAAGCCTTTTATGAGCGGAACACCAACCGTATCTTAGCGCTGAATAGGAACAACCTTCGCATTATAGTCAGAGCCTTGGCTGGACACTGTCGCCTTAACAAGCACATGTTCAAGTTAAAGTTATGCGAAACGCAATCCTGCAGACTCTGTGAAGAGGCGGATGAAACGCCCCTTCATCTGCTAGATGAGTGTGGACCACTAATGCACAAACGCAGCATTCATCTGGGCAAACACATCCTCAGCCCGGATGAAATGAAATCACCTCTAAGAAAATCCTACAGTTCCTAGCAGCTGTAGGTCTTAGCGGTGAACTGTAAACATCCTCTCCAGTGTTACTCAGGTAGATGCTGCTGCACATGCTCTAGTGTAATCCCTTTGTCAGCTTTTATGACATCCACGCGAGGAGACGGGGTCAATTTTGAGACCAGATACGACACAGCGCACTTATTCATTTAATTGCTGTTATAGTTATAGTTTAGTTATTTATAACAGATTATTGTTGCATGTCCAGTGTTTACAACGCATTTAGGTCTTATGCTCCTGCCTATCCTCAGGTCCTTACGTCAGCTTTTACGACATCCACGGGAGGAGACGGAGGCATCTATTGACATAATCTATCAACAATCATACTTATCTGTCCCTAACAAGTTCTACAACAAAACAAAAATACGCAATACCATCCGTCACCCAAAAGAACAACAAAAATTCTACCTTAATTACATCTGTCATGAAACAATGAACAGCTGTCAGAAATATAACGAATCCTCGCTTCAAGGGGTAGCCAGGCGGCCATTATTTAGTTTCCACCCTGCATTGAACAATGGGAATGGGAAAAACTATTACAAGCTTGGGAATAGCCAGGTGTGGTGGCAGTTGGAGCGACAACGGTGTACATGACAGCAAAAATCCCACTATCCTATGAGTATCTATATACCTATATATAAAACAAAGTCGTGTTAGTTACACCACTTATAACTCAAGATCGGCTGGACCGATGTTAGTTATCTCTTTTTTGGTGGATTCTTCTCCGCTCCGAATAGCAGAATAAGTAATAAAATATCGGGGGTGGGGGGGGGGGGCTGTTTTTCACCGGGGGCTACCCGTGCGAATCCGGGGCGAGTCGCTAGTAATAAATACAATGTAGTGTTTGTTAATCATCGCGTCGTAACGGCCACACCTCTAAAGGGTTAGGCAGGCGCCTAATTGACCTCTCTTTACTGTGACTCACACAAACGTGGAAACTTTTTTTTTTTTTTTTTTTTTTTTTTTTTTTTTATTATTTATAGACGTGACCAGTGGAAAACACAATGTTCTCATTGCTTTCCCATACAACTAACTCGGCCATTACTTTCTTCCAGTAATACTAACAAGCAAGAAATAATCTTGTGCCAACGAAAATTTTCCAAGAAGTTTTTTTCTAATGATATCTGATCATCATCAATGTCAAAAGTCCACTGATGGACATAGGCCTGTTCCATATAATGCCACGATGAAAACTATAAAGCTACCTCCATCCGCCGACTTTCTGAGACCTTTTTAATATCGTCGGTCACTGTATAATGCATGACTGTATCTTCAAGTACACATAGACACACGCCTTTTTCCCCGAAAGGATAGGCACAGCCACAAATGAGCCTCTTTTCACTGTGGGTTGCACCAACGTGGGAAATAGACGTGACAAGTGGTGAGCTCATCGCCGCCGTTGCTTCCCACGACTGACTCGGCTAACGCTCTCTTCCAGTAACAACACATTCCATGATAAGCTAGCAGCCAGGACAAAATTCTTATACCAACGAATCTTACAAACAAGTCCGGGTAATCCCTTAGTCGGCTTTTACGACATCCACGGGAGGGGACACTTGACTCTATTCTATTCTTGGGCCGGACACGCCACGGTTATAAATCTAATTTTATTTTCTACTGAATTAACCACAGTTCTGTGGCAGGACGGAATTCGCTATCAGTAAGACCAAGCAGACGGAAAAGAAAATATAAGCTGCCGGACTATCTCTAGGGGCCTTATCTCTCACAGGGTTGACACTCGCCACTCTTTCTTTTGATTTGTAGCACCTAAGGGTCACCCCTGACTGAGAATCATGAAATACAAACTTTTGTTTGTGGCTCCACTCGTGTGAAGCAGATTTTATGTATTTACTGGGTTCAATTGCCCAACTTTCTTTGTATGAAAGAAAGAAACAAACATTCTTTATTTGGAACGGCACACATGGATAGAATAAATTACACTCAACGAATAAAATATACAAAACATAAAAGTTAATACCTACAAAAGGCAAAAACTAAGTACTTATAACTAACTTAACTACAATTAATGAATGACGGAACAAGTTTTCTCCTGATGTTAAGCGGTAACCTCTGCCTATAACAATATTACAACCTCACAGATCATGTCCACCTAGGTCGCGCCCTACATGGCATGCACTGTGCCCGCAACCCCGAGACATAAAGCTTTCATAGTCTGTAATTTCACCAGCACCCTTCAAACCGGAGCATAGCAATGCAAGCGCTACCAATGCTTAGTAATAAGTATGGTAGTAGTACTTCCCCAGACAAGCTCTCTAACAAAAAACCTCTACTACTAACCACTATATATATAGAACTGTCTACGAGGTTCGCCATCCCTCATAAATAGAGTTTACTCAAGAGTCAAGACCGAAAAGGCCAATGCCTTAGTGTGAGAGTCGGGGGTAAAAATGAGTATGCAGTGTAGAGAATAGAATGGCCCTTTCTCGCCAGGAAGTCACTGCCTATATACTAGAGATGCAGCGAATATACGGCAACTATTCGGAATTCGGCCTATTCGGGCATTTTTAAAAGATTTGGTGTTCGGCCGAATAGTAGCCAGTATTCGGCTAAATATCTAACACTAATACCGAATACCTAATAATGAAAATAAGAACACATTTGAATTAGAACGTATAAATTAGGGTAGCTGGTACAGAATGCTTCTTAGCATTAAGTTCGCCTATGTACATTGTTTGTTTTGTGCAATAAAGAATATTCTATTCTATTCTATTCTTTTCTATTCTATAAATATTAAGATGGCAGAAAAAACCTGTTTTTATTCACCTATTCACTACAATCTGCTAACTATATAAATAAATGAAAATAAAAACATATTTTAATCAGAGAGTAATATTTGGTAAGATGGCAGAAATACATGTTATTATTAACTCATTCACTACAATCTGCTACTTAAATAAACGTTTAAGTATTATGAACATTTAAAATTAATCAGAGGCAGATTATGGCGATTGAAAACAAGTTTTTCTGCATTTATTTGGCCACCGAATATTCGGCGCTTCGACGTAAAGCGCCGCCGAATATTCGGTATTCGGCCAAGTAATTATTCGCTGCATCTCTACTATTTACCCTTTGAAGAATTAACATAAATTTGTGTGTAATGAGTTAATTTTACAGTTGTCAAATAAGAGTTCATCGAGCCAGATGGGCACTGTTTATTCAACTTTGCAATACGCAAACTGCCAATAACCTCATGAAAAGACATCATTTTCCACACCCAAATTAGCCACACCATTACGAAAACAAACACTATAGAAAAACAAACCATATCTCATTACAATACAGCACGTTTTGAATTGTGTTGTTTTTTAATAGGAAAATCGTCTTGCGTAAGAAATAGGTATGTGACCCCTCCAAGGTCAATCCATTCTTTCGACTCTAAAAAGTCATTGCTCTTGGAATAATAGCGTAATTAATGTAGAATAGAAGTGAGGTCAACGACCAAGGCTTTTGCGCAAAAACATTGATAGGTGGGTGGTTTCCGGGTTATAGTTGACATAGCAACAATTTTGGAGCAAAAGATCAGAAATCAGTCCTTCTTCAAAATCTATTGCTTGGATAAGGTGATGTAACTCTACTATGTATTTTCACAACATATTTATTCAGTGCTAAAAAAATAGGCTATCGGCAATCGACACCTAATTTAACGTAAAAGTAAAAAAAAAAGCTCAAAACTTAACATAAAATGCATACAGCACCAACACTGTACATAATATTGACTACAAATAACATTCAAGTGTAATAATAATTGAAGATTATTTTATTTGTACTACTTGGAATGACGGGTCAAGTAGATGGTCCACCTGATGTTAAGCGGTAACCTCTGCCTATGAACAGTGCATTATCACATAGGTCACGTCTACCTAGGACGCGCCCTATGTGGCATTGCACTGCGCCTGCCATCCTGAGACAAAAAGTTGAAAAGTATCATGTGCCTGTAATTTCACCGGCAACCATACCCTTCACCGGAACACAGCAATGCGAGCACTACTTCTTTGCGGCAGAAATACGTATGGTGGGTGGTAGTACTTCTCCGGACGAACTATCTCACAAAAAACTAAGTCAAGTAATTAATCGTTAGCAGCGGTCTTCAGGTAGCACAACTGTTAAATAATATGTTTTTTTTTTAATTTTGTACATAAGTACAAAAAAAAAAACTACTAACACAAGTAGATATCTACTTGTGTTAGTTGTATTATTATTTCTGGAAATAAATGTAGTAATGAATAATTATAACATAATTTACTCTAATAATTTCTCGTCATACTATTAATCGTACATAAAAAGCTTGCAAGCAAACAAGCAAGCATTCAAGCATGTATGATAGCAATCACACTTGCAAGCGAGCAAGATAGATAGATAGATAGAAAACACTTTATTGTACAACACAGAAAATAAGCTATTTAAAAAAATTATATATAAGCTAAACACGGAAGTACAATGGGCGGTCTTATCGCTATAAGGGATCTCTGCCAGACAACCTTGGAATGTACTGGAGCAAGCATGCAAGCAAGCAATTTTCAACAACCTATAACGTAACATAAGTTTCATTTTTATTTTGTGAATAAACTTATGCATCAGTTACTTTATATACAAAAAACATATTACCATAAACTTAGATTTGTGAGTACTTTTTAATACAAACTTCAACACCAGCTGCCCTCAATAGGGGTTGAATTTTTGGAATTCCTTTCTTAGTGCACCCCTAGACCACAAACTTTATATTGTGGTGAACAGCAAACTCATTTAAAATGATAAGGAGCAACTGAACATCCAAAATATGCAACATTTGGAACCAGATATGACGTAATGATACAATCATTGGATTCAGAGCGACAAGCCAGCAATCGTTACCGCGTGCCTTGATGTGCACGTAATAATGTGGTGTCATTATGGTCTGGTATTTTGGAGATGATGAATGTTTTTGTGATAAAAATAAATAAGTAATACCTTATACTCATTTATTAAAACTATGGGAAAAGTTTGGGCACTTGCTTACGCTCTTAGAATATAAACTGTTGTGTTAGCTAAGGTTACGCCATACATTTTAGTGATGTATAGTAGCAATTACCGTTCTCGCATTCTCACAAGCCTACCATACCATACATTTTGTCTGTCGCAAAGCAGTAGTGCTCGCATTGCTGTGTTCCGGTTTGAAGGTTGCCGGTGAAATTACAGGCACATGAGACTTCTCATCTTTATGTCTCAGGGTGGCGGGCGCAGTGCAATGCCACAATGGACGCGACCTATGAGGCATTTAAAGGCAGAGGTTACCGCTTAACATCAGGTGGGCCATCTGCTTGTTCTGTAATTAACGCAAGTAAAAAAAAAGTTGTTATTTCTGTGTTATTATTTCATGTTTATCTAGTTATTAATATATAAAATCGTTGCATGACTGACTGACTGACTGACTATCAAGTCCTAGAGACCTGAAATTTGGAGAGTACGTTCCTTTTGAGGTCTAGGGGTGCACTAAGAAAGGGATTCCAGAAATTTATTCACCCCTAAGGGGGTGCAGCGGGGTGTTGAAGTTTGTATGGAAAAGTACACGCGGACGAAGTCTCGGGTATTCCATTAGTTTTTAGGGTTCCGTACCCAAAGGGTAAAATGTTTTTTATATTTACGTGTTTAACATTGTTATCTTTTATACTTTTTAAGTAGTACAATGCTTATAACAAACCCAGCCCTGTTTCTCTGAGAAGTAGGTAACAATATAAACCACAAATTTCCCGTTGCTACGATCCTGAGGCACATCGTTCGTGAAGATTGGAGATATCAGGATTTTTCGTTCAGTCTGATCGTTTTTAGCTTGAATATACAGTATTTTTGGAGAAAACTTTCTTTTTCAGCGTTCTATTTCCACATGGCGTGGCCGGTCTACGAATATGCCTCCTCCGTCTCCTCCCGTGGATGTCGTAATTGCCGACTAAAGGATTACCCGGATTTGTTAGTAAGATTAGTTTGTATAAGATTTGTCCTGGCTGCTAGGAATATGTTATTACTGGAAGAAAGCGTTAGCAGAGTCAGTCGTGGGAAGCAATGGCGGCGATGATCTCACCACTTGGAACGTCTATTTCCCATTATGGTGCAACCCTCAGTGAAAAGAGGCCCATTTGAGGCTCTGCCTACCCTTACGGGGAAAAAGGCGTGTGTCTATGTACGTATCTATTTCCTCAGTTTCAGAAAACAAAATAGAAAAGCTTGGTGAAACCGGATACACGCTCAGTGGGCGGTGCACTTTGCTGATGTCCTATCCGGTGACCGCTACCGGATAATTCACGTCGCCAGCTATCAAGTAGGAAAACTTGAATAAAATAATGTTTTACAAAATATTTTCAACAAAAAAAAAACGAGAACTTTCTTCGAGTTAATACGACCTTGCCGGCCGAAGACAAGGTCCAAGAAGGCCGGCCCCGCCTGATGAAAAGTGGTTCCCGTCTCCTATAGACATCTTCAACACCAGAGGTATTGCCAATGCGTTGCCTGCCCTGAAGGACTCTTTTTACATTTGTTTTTTGAAGAGGCTCATGTTGATGTTTAGCGGAAACACCTCAGGAGGGAGCTCATTCCATAACTTGCACGTATGTGGGAGAAAAGATCTCGTAAAGCGAGCTGTACGAGATACCCACGAGTCGATGATATGTGGATGAGCTCCCTTGCGTTGTCGAGAAGTGCGATGATAGAACCTGGATGCGCGGGAATGAGATTGAACAGTTCTTCAGAGCACTCCCAAGTATAGAAAAAAAAAATCCTCAACTCAATGAAGAAGCTGAACCGATTTTGATCAGACATAACTAAGAACACTCCCGACAAAATCACCTTTCAAACAATAAAAAAAATTAAATCGGTACATCCGTTCACGAGCTACGATGCGACAGACAGACACACACAACACACACACACACACACACAGACACGTCAAACTTATAACACCCCGTCGCTTTTGCGTCGGGGGTTAAAAATGCATATCTGTCGTGTTATCACAAAAGCAGTTTCACTATATAATCTGTGTAACGTTGTATGTATTGAGTACTTGAGTACCTAGGTACATGATGCATCTATGCAAGCGAGCAATTTCTCACGGTAAGACCAGTGCAACCCGATATTACAAGCCATATGGCTGTGGAATTTCGCATCGCTGATTCGGAACGAGTAATTACATGTCGCAGTACTATGGTTAGTTTAGTAACATTGTCAGTTGACTAGAAAAAACGCTTTTTAGCAACGGAATAAAGTATACATGTCTCTGGCAAGGCACAAAATTAAATATTTACGGTGGTCTAGACGTGGTGCCGTGAAAGTTATAGCAATTTTTTTTTTTGAGTTTTTTCGACTTGTGTTTTTTGCGAGGTTTTAGTTTAGGGCGTATGTAATAGCAAGAGAAAAATGAAAATGTATAGTAGAGCTTTTTTGTGAAACAGTTCGTCCGGGGAAGTACTACCACCATACCCATTTCTGCCGAAAAAGAGTAGCACTCGCGTTACTGTGTTCGGGTTTGAAGGGTGAAATTACAGATACAATACATGAGATTTTTATCTTTATGTTTCAGGGTGGCGGGCGCAGTGCAGAGCCACATAGGGCGCGTCCTTGGAGGATGTGGCCTATATCAATGCATTGCTAAAGGCAGAGGTTACCACAACATCAGGTGGGCCATCAGCTTGTACCGTCATTCATGTAAAAAATAACTACATGATCCGTGAACATATGAAAACTTACAAATGTAGTGCGGAGCGATTCCACAGACGAAGCAGCAACACACCTTTATTTACATAGTAAATTGATATCTCGTTACTTAACTCGGTTGGATCTATTATATGAAGGCCATCCACCACAACTTTACATGATGGTCAATGACCCTTCAAACCCCAAACATAGTTTTACGAGGCCCAAAAGAACCTCTATAAAATATACATCCCATACTTACTGTAATCCCTTAAATAAGCCATGAAATCTGCCAAAGCAAATTCAGTTTTATTTTGAAAGCCGTAATGGTTAATTTGACATGTAAAAGGAAGTATGTGGCTAGCCGTACTTATTGCTAGTAAGATGGCCATATGTTCACCGCATATTATGGTATGGAAAGTAAAGTTTTATGTAGTTTATTTAATGTTTGTTGTTAAAATTAAGTGTAATTATTGGGTCATTGGGTAACTACTGCCTTGCGTTCTGTCTACAAATAGACCCTCGGTCTCCTCCCGTGGATGTCGTAAAACCTGACGGAAGCGGGGAGCTTAGCATATCCTGAGTACTCAGCACTGATACGGTGGTCGCCTGCCAAGCGTGGTGGTTATGGCACATCCCCTCTATTCTATGGGATCCTCGTGCTGCATATCGGCCGGGTGGTGAAGAAGACGTCTCAGGTGGAAAGCCCAGTGCAATCCCACATAGAGTGTGCCCTAGGTGGGTGTCACCTGTGATGCTTTGTTATGGGCAGGTGTCTCATTCTGCTAAAGTCCAAAACTGTTTCCCATACAAAACTGTTTCCTATACAAAATTGTTTCCCATATTTTAAACTGTTTCCTATACAAAACTGTTTCGCATACAAAACTGTTTCCTATACAAAACTGTTTCCCATACAAAACTTTGGGGGACCAATAAAATTCCATCACTAGTGTTTTATTTTAAGTAGAAACTAATAAAAAAGGGTAGAAATTTACAAAAAATATATTTGAAAACCATTTAAAATGTATTTTTTGTCATACAACCAGAAATTTTAAAATTAATAAATAGGGAAAGTGGCATTTTTTAATTGGCTTTTACTCAAAATAACACTAATGTTCAAATTACATATTATTTATTCTATCCAAAGACCTCGAAGTAAATGGACAGCGTATAATAGTGTGTATTTGCGGAGTTCCCTCAATTCCTCATGGATCCCATCATCAGAACCAGATTTTGATAAAAATGGGATCAATCTGGAAGCAAACAGAGTCAAATAAAAATAAAAAAAAATCGGTTCATAAATGACGGATGTATGAGGTAAAAAACATAACAAAAAAAAAACACACGACTTAAGAACCCCCTACTTTTTTTTAGAGTCGGTTAATTAAAAACTCTAGCTCCCATATAATTTGAACAAGTCTGTCTGCCCTTTAAAAATCCTCTGTGTCGATTGGATCACTGATTTCACTAAACATTATTTACAGAATAACTGATGTGGAATTTTTTAATGATCGTCTGCTTTCAATAATTATTTATTCTATATTGAAATAATGAAGATATTACTCAACACTCAGCAGTTCGAATTTACCTGAAAATGTTATAAAATATATAAAAACACGTTTAAAATGGATTATTTGTATGCAAAAGGATAAATTAATTATTATATCCAAACAAGGGTTAAAAGTTCGTGAATTTGTTAAAAGAAGGGTGAGGGGAGAGAACAATATTAATTGAATTATTTAGGGTAGATAAAATACTATCTAATATATCCAAAACGTGTGGATGATGACAAATTGATTCTCGTAGAAACTTTGCGGAACCATTGTCAGTGATAGAATAGATATAGCACCATCACAAGCATTTTATTTTATATATTTTTCAATACAAGCTTTTATAAAATTAGTGATCGTAACCGTGTACTGATAAAATGAGCCTAAACACGGCCAGTCTACTATTATCCATCGAGGAGTTCCGTTGTCCACCTTCAGTCTCCATCATCAGATCAGCTCGCTGTCACCATCATATTGTGTTGTCATCGGAATTTAACAGGTATGCCAAGTTTCAGCTCAATCAGTTTAGGATAACTGCTTTAAAATTCAGTTGCAAGATTCCACCCGAATTTCACCCGGACAAACATACATACACTGCATGTTAAAATAAAAGCTTGTTATAAAAGCTTGTAAAATAATGATATTTAGTCGATTTTTTAGCTCCAAATACCTATCGTTTAAAAAAATAAAACTCTGAAGTGAGTCGAACCGCGTTTCGGCAGATCGTGAATGGGTAAAATAGGGTTAAATTATCGACTGGAAATGGGCAAACGCCCAATTAGTCCACAGTTTCAGCACGGAATAGTATCTAAGCATTACAAAAGCAGCAAAGCAGTAAAGTTGAATAATGTTAAAAAGAGCTTTTCTGTGAAAGAGTTCGTCCGGGGAAGTACCACCATACCTACTACTGCCGCAAAGCAGTAGTGCTCGCATTGCTGTGGTCCGGTGTGAAGAGTTATGGGTGCCAATGAAATTTTAGGCACATGAGACTTTTCATCTTTATGTCTCAGGCTGGCGAGTGCAGTGCAATGCCACATAGGCTGCGTCCTAGGTGGACGTGACCTTTGTGGTAATGCATTGTTATAGGCAGAGGTTACCGCTGGGCTAACTGCTTGTTATGTCATTCATGATACATGAAATTCATTAAAAAAAAACCTACATATTGAACGTTTTTTTGTATTCAATTGTCTGTACCTCCATAATGGCTCAACCAATTTTGATTATGCGTTTATTGCTATTTAACTCGTTTGGGAGATGCCTATTTGAGTCTTCACAGTCTCTTAATTAGCTGTTAAGCCTTTTTCCCATTACGATACGCACAGGCGATTCAAGTATCCTGCGAGTCTCGGATACTAGTCGCCGCCAAGTATCTCACATACATTTGAATGCAGGCTCGCACACTAGCCTGCATTTAAATGTATGTGAGATACTTGCAGGATACCTTCAGGATACTTGAATCGCCTGTGTGTATCGTAATGGGAGAAGGTGCTAACGGCGCGCGTGGCAGGGCGGATACCTTAGAGAATAGCGGCTAGTTGTGTATTTACTGCATGTAATGCTTTCCATACCGTGATTACAGTGCGGAAATGAATTCTCCAGTAACGAATGGACGGTGTGTAAATAAATAATCTTTTCGCTGATGATGCGAGTGTAAGCGTACTTGTTCGTGGCGTCAGGTGAAAAAGATTTTTGCATGTTGTTTACTATAGTAATTGAGAAGTATTTTCAACTGATTTGAAAAAAGAGTTCTCAATACGCATGTTTTTTTTTGTTTGGTACCTCATATCTCCGTCATTTATGAGCTGTTTTTTTTAGTAGACTATACCTTCGATCAAGTTGTTCTTGATCGAAGCTATACACATACACTTCCAGATTGGTCAAAATTTCATCAAAATCTGGTTCTGATGATGGAATCTATGAGGAATTGAGGGAACTCCTCAAATGTTATAGGCACGCATATAGCGATTTCGGTATTTTCAGCAACATGTCAAGCATGTGCATTCTGAAAGTGCCATTTGGTCTGAACTGAGAGAACTGATGAGAACTGATTAAGAAGACCAGAGATGGCCACTGGAACTACTCAATGATAAGTATTTCACATGTGGCAATAAGGATGACTTTCCGATATCTGATTGAGCTTAAATTTGGCATACCTGTCTAGTTCCGATGACAATACAACATATGGTGGCAGCAAACTGATCTGATGATGGAGATGGAAGGTGGACAGCGGAACTCCTCGATGGATAATAGTAGACTGGCCGTGTTTAGGCTCAATGATGTGATCAGCACACGGTTCTGATCACTAATATTATAAAATCTTGTATTGGAGATAAATTCCTAGAATCAAAGTCCGTTTTTTTCGAAAAGAATTATTTAATACATAGTCAATGCCTCCTTTTTGGTGGACCAAATACATAATAGAGGTTGTAGGAAGGCGGTGGATGGAGGATGCTCAAGATCGTTCGTCGTGGCATTCTATGGGCGAGGCCTATGTCCAGCAGTGGACTTCTATAGGCTGATAATGATGATAATGATTTAAATAAATAACATTTTTGACGTTTTCAGTTTATAATTTCGGTTTAAAAGATTTGATGAAAAATCACTGAGTCCATTTCTTTTTCTAATTTTATTGAGATTCTCACTATTTTATAAAACTTTTGAGGTTATAATACTAGTAATAAATACCTAGATTTTATAATCAGCGGAGGTGTGGCCAGTCTGTACTATATGCTTCGACAAAATTAAAATACTTTGGTCGAAGACTATATGTATATATATTCTGTGGTTATGTTGTGGTACAATATGTGCCATCTTCATTCCGACGCAGATAAAAATGCAATAAAAGACTACTTGGAAGTAACTCGTAAAAGTAGGGATAAGAGGCTCCTAACATCTGGTAGAGGTATAACAAACCGACTGAATTCGATCATATTAAACATTCAGGAAGCGTTTTGCG
Organism: Operophtera brumata; assembly: GCA_932527175.1. Lineage (NCBI taxonomy): Eukaryota > Metazoa > Arthropoda > Insecta > Lepidoptera > Geometridae > Operophtera > Operophtera brumata. The sequence continues at coordinate 41,861,367 of OW052226.1, read as the reverse complement.
AAGTTTCTGGTTAGTTGTGGTTCAGGGCAGAAGCAGAAGCAAATTTACTTCTAGTTCTAATTCTTAGTATAGTGGTGTTTAGGGGCAACGTTTAGCTTGTGGCGCGAAACTCAAATTTGATTGTGTTTTTCACGTATTCATCTTCATCTTCATGTTGTTCATCTTGTGGTTGGCACTCGAGAACTTTAATTCCCTAACGATTATCTGAAATACTATAAAGACGACGAGGTCAACGGTTTTGAAAGAGTTGAAGAAGGTTTTTAAATAAATAAATAAATAATGCTGGACAGTTCACACAACAATATCTAGCCCCAAGCTAAGCAGAGCTTGTGTTATGGGTACTAGATTACTGATATACTTAATACAATATAATATTACATGGATAGATATTTTTTATTATACCTAGAAAATACCCAGAACACCCTGAACAAATATCTGCAGATTAAACAAATATTTGTTCCGAGGCGGGAATCGAACCCGCAGCCTCCTGCGTCGCAGGTGAATCTTCACCCGCCGCGCCACAGAGGTTGTCATGGTGGTGTTAAGGTGGATGCTCACGCATTCCCCAACGGTTATCACAAATACTATAAAGACGTCGAGGTCAACGGTTTTGAAAGAGATGAGTCACCGAAATAGAATCGCCTAAACGAAACGCGACTTTTAAGAAGTTGTCGCCGCTAGCTTATGGCTTGTACCGAAGAAAATGTAAGAGCGGCGTATCCACTTACGGGTAATATGTTTATTTACTAAACAACACTGAAGTGAGTGATGGAAAATAGAATATGTAGGTATAGGCATCTTATCTACCACAACACCTACCTATATACCTATTTCTGCCGCAAAGCAGTAGTGCTCGCGTTGCTGTGTTCTGGTTTTTAGGGTAAGGGTGCCGGTGAAATTACAGGCACATGAGACTTTTCATCTTTATGTCTCAGGGTGGCGGGCGCAGTGCAATACCACATAGAGTGCGTCCTAGGTGGTCGTGACCTATGAGTTAATGCACTGTTCATAGGCAGAGGTTACCGTTTAACATCAGGTGGGCAATCTGCTTGTTCCGTCATTCAAGTAGTATAAAATAAAACTTACTCATTTTATATTATGAGGTGAACCTCCATGCGGGCACACCCTGTATATACTTTCATATTCATATCACAGAATAAATAATAGTACATGTCATAGTACAAGTCATAGTAAAACGCAATTTTACTTACTTATCTGTGTTGTGTATAGTTTTTTGTCAAAATAAAAGTTTTACTTACTTACTAGTAGTCATAGTAATTAATTGATAAATAAAACGGTTAAAAGTCACAAAATATTCATAAGTAATTCATAGTAGTAGTTCATTCAGTGTAATTTTTTTTTTATCTTTGTGAATGACGGTTCTAGTAGATGTCCCACCTGATGTTAAGCGGTAACCTCTGCCTTTAACAATATATTGTCTCACAGGTCACGTCCACCTAGGACGCACCCTTGTGGCATTGCACTACGCCCGCCACCCTGAGACATGAAGATGAAAGTCTCATGTCTCAAACTCGATACAAGTGCTATATAATTATTATTATTATTAATACTTATATATCTTATTATTATACCTATTTAAATAATTATTTATTTATTATAAAATTTATTATAAATAATTGTTAATTATTTTCTTGTAATTCTTATCCTAGTAATTTTGTTCATTACCATTTTTGCCAATAACTACTATTTTTTATATTGTATATTTTTTATTTTTGAACTACCTACTGCTAAATTAATATATTGTTATTATTTCATTCAGATAGACGTGTATCTATTTTTGATGTTTTCTTGGTTAGAAAAAGGCTCTAACGGAAGACCAGCGCAGGTTTTTTACAACTTGCATATGCTGAGTTAGAGACCTTTTCGTAACAGCAAATCTAACTGTAATTTTGTGTATTTTCATGTTTTATATTGTTTATATCTGTGTTTTTACAAATAAAAGTTATTCTATTCTATTCTATTCTGTGTGCCTGTGACTTCACCGGCACCCATACCCTTCAAACCGGAACACAGCAATATGCAAGCACTATCCTTTGCGGCTGAAATAGGTATGGTGGTAGTACTTCCCGGACGAACACTTTCACAAAAAAGCTCTACTACTACTTGCAGCAATGACAGTAAACTAGGTCCGCCCAGCGGTGTTACAATAAACAATGCGTATATTGTATGGCCGCCGGTGTCCAAAATTTGTTATGGTAGTGCCCACAGATTACTTAATAGTCACTACGTAAGTAGTGCCCGAAATACTAAGCTTCTATTGGTGTTAAAAAGGCCTTAGGGGGCCTATCGTCACTAGGAGTAGTCAATTTTCACCCCAAATTCACCCTTAGCATGGTCATGCAGAAGCGTTAGTGACTGTACATACAGCTTGTGATCGGCTCAATACCCAACTTATGTATAATTAAGTAGTAGTAGAGCTTTTTGTGGAAGAGTTCGTCCGGGGAAGTACTACCACCATACCTATTTATGCCGCAAAGCAGTAGTGCTCGCATTGCTGTGTTCCGGTTGATTTTCCATCTTTATGTCTCAGGGTGGCGGGCGCAGTGCAACGCCACATAGGGTGCGTCCTAGGTGGACGTGACCTAGGTGTTAATGCGTTGTTAAAGGCAGAGGCAACCGCTTAACATCAGATGGGCCATCTACTTGTTCCATCATTCACGTAGATCAAAAAAAAAACACCATACCTATTTCTTTTGCAAAGCAATAGTGCTCGCATTGCTAGGCTTCATACACTGCGTTGCCGGGTTAGTGTTCGCCACTCACGAACCTTTTTCTCCAGCGATTATCGGTTCGGCGAGCTATATGGCCTGCCCATTGCCACGAGTACTTGACAACACTGACAACTTCGACTGCACCATCTCTCTTGTACTAATATTTATTCTGTGCTATAGTAATGATGTGTGGTGCAATTTTGTCTGTGTATTTTACAGTTACAATGGGCAGTTATCGCCAAATTGAATCTAAGAACAGCGTGATAAAGTTCATATTACATTATAACCTGTTTTCCAAGTTAACAAACTACAGTATAACACACCTAATGGATTCCTTGTGGTTGGATCCGACCTCCGGATACAAACTAACAACCTAACAACTATTATAACTAAGTACTAGGTAGCTATCGTTACCAGACAGGTGGTCAGGGGAGCTGGTAACTTTGAAGGGTAGCTATACTTGCTGGTAAGTTAGAATCGACCTTAGAATATAGAATGAAGTTTTTTTATTATACTACTTAGATGACGGAACAAGCAAGAAGCCCACCTGATGTTAAGCGGTAACCTCTGCCTATGAACAGTGCATTACCGATTATTTATTAGTGCAGTAAGACCGACGTAAGGCTTTTAAGTTGGTTTTCCATTTTTCTTTGAATCAGCTTCCACTTTTTCTCGAGGCACCATACAGGCGCTGCCCACCTAGTAGTAAGAAGAATCATCACAAAAATAACAGATCGTGTTTGTTGCCTGATTCTTCTAGGTCTGGTTGCGTTGGAACAGGAGTAAATGTAAATTTATTTTTTAAGACGATTCAAAATGATCCTTATGGTTTCAATGAATAAAGTACTTTTTGACTTAGACTTTGAATGAATAAAGCAGAAGCCGTGTCATGCGTAAAACTATCACCACGCAAACTAGTCTCAATGAGAATAGTTTCACCCGTCTGTCTGTGGTCGGCCGTGCGGCTACTCGTGTCGAACTTGAAAATTTTCTTGTGCATATGCCATCGTGTGTCGTTCCCACATGTAAACATTCTGCTAGGCGTCAAAAGAAAAAGGATAGAATCACACTTCATACGTAAGTATTTCATTTAAATACCTATCTTTTTGGTTAAAATTATGAATTTAATTTACCAAAACCACAGAATAAATGAGAGTATAACCAAAACCCACCGTGAAAAGACGCCCGTTTGAGGTTCTGTCTACCCTTTCGGGGAAAAAGGCGTGTGTCATTGTATGTATGTATTTATTCTTTGTTGCAATGTACTTTACCTGGATTCATAATGATTTATGATTTAAATAAGTCAAGCGTCCATTTTATCATTGTTGAGGATTAACATTATTGTTTTGTTGTCACAAACTGTAGATTTTGCTAAAAATACGTTTACTATTTGACTCTTAACAACCCCGACTGTCATGTCTGAAGCTTAATTATTCCTTTTAAGCAAGGCTTTTGTAATTAGGGGTGCAGCTCGTTGATAGACAGAAAATAATGCCCTTATAACGTTATGCATCTTGCCGAGATATTGAAGGTTTGGTTCAATTGTAAGCCTTCCGAAGCGTTGATACGAAGCTTCGGCACGCAGGGAGAGGCTTTATATTCATGTTTGTTGGAGACCACTGTAGACCACGACACGTTCTTGGTGATCCCGATGACCCTATCACTGCCGCTAATGCGGAGTGACGTCATCCAGACAACACAGACAACACTCCACCTCCTCATTTATGGTGAGGGTCCATACGGAAAATGTGAAGACTTACTTGAGGCCTGACTTCTGGCCGAAAGGGGTGAAGTTCCGGCGGTTCAAGGGACGCCTGTCACGTGATCCCCCGGGCCGCGACGCGTCGGCGATCACACGTGTGTTAGATTAAGTAACAAATAAAGTGTTTTTTATGTGTATGTTAGTTTCTAAGGTATTTATGTTGATATTATGTACTCGTTAGGTTTATAATTTTCACTAGAAACGGGATATTTACCATGATTTTTGAGTTCTAGTGAAAATTATGTACATAACCATGATAGTTTCAAAAGTTATATCGTTAGGTTTAGTTCATTTCTCAGTAAGCCTTAATAAAGATTTTGTATTTGAATTTGAATTTGCACCGACCTCGCCGGCGAGGTCAACGAACCTTCTAAGTACCTTCTGTACCTTACGCCTAAACCGGTACAAGCATGTTCCGGGCGTACTGTCCGATACTTCCAACCTGATAACATCCCAGGCCGTGGTCCATACCTAAGTGGTGCCCTTGTGCTCGTTGCCCCAACCTAACTTTGCAGGTTGACCGCCATCTGCGCTCACCAAAAGCCTGGTAAAGCAGTTATGACCCCGGAGGTCAACTACATATTATAAATCTTTCGGGAAAAAAAACAATTTAGTTGGTATCTAAAGTGAGTAAAAAAAACCATATTTATTACTTCAGTATTAACTTTTACTTAGACTCGTTCCGCCATTATGAAAAGAGATTATTTACTTCGTCTACTTTGATTTTATTTTAATTTGTGTTTTTTTTAGTTATTCTGTGTAATTTTAGTGGAATTTGAACCAATGCAGCTCGTCTATAGAGCACAAGTGTAGTGAAATGAAATGGAAGTGTATTGCGTGACTTTTCAAATTGGTGGAAATTGCCTACCAAAGTTTTTTGTAAAACGGCCACCGTTTTATTAAAACATCACTTGACTGTGACTTTGATGACTTGGAAAGATATTTCGTGGCAATATACGTTCGATAGACGTTGCAAATTATATAGAAAATGCATCAAATTAAAATTATACTTAAATTTATGATTGACTTTTCACAAATTGTACTCAAATTTTTCTTCTTCCTGTTATGTTGACTCCTGCTATTCTGACCTCACGGCGTACAGCTGAATAAACTTAAATATCTCCAAAAATACTGTATCAGATTTACCTTTGGATTACGTAAAGACCACATCTCTAAATTTATCATGATTTTTGAATTTTGTTTCAAAAATGTATGTTGTACGTTTATTCAACTTTTTATGAATTTATATTAATTTCCAAGCCATTCCTTCAAACTCATAAATTTATCTTCATCCAAAGGTAAAGAATAGAAAAAAAAATGGAAGAAATCGTTTCTAAGCAATAAGACCACCCATTTGACTTAGTTTTTTTTCTTTTTTATTTCATAAGGTGTACGGCCAAGTACGGTCATAAGACGACGGCCACGTGGAAGGCCCAGACGCAGATGGCGGGATGAGTTAGACTACTACTTGAAAAATTGGTCCCAAATAGCCAACAATAAATAAATAAATAAATAAATAATGCTGGACAAGTTCACACAACATTATCTAGCCTCAAGCTAAGCCAGAGCTTGTGTTATGGGTACTAGGTAACTGATATACATAATACAATACATTACATAGATAGATATTTTTTATTATACATAGAAAACACCCAGAACACCCGGAACAAATATCTGCAGATCGCACAAATTATTTGTTCCGAGGCGGGAATCGAACCCGCAACCTCCTGCGACGCAGGCGAACCATCGCCAGCCGCGCCACAGAGGTCGTCGAGACGATAGAGACGATTGCAAGGAGGGAAGGGAGGCCTTTACGCTGCTGTGGGATACAACATGCTCATAATAATAAAAAATAAATAATAAATAAGGTAAGTGTACAATAAAGTGTAATATTCTAATCTATTCAATTTATCTTAACGCCAACACTAGGATCGCACCTTTCGCTCTCGTTAGTAGCAAAGCGCGTCTCATCGGCGGCGCTTATTGCTTTCCGGGAACTTATTAAATTAGGGATATTGTTGTCGGGACATCTTCAGTAACCGTTCCGAGAAATTCTGGCGAAGTGCTGGAATTGCAGGGTCTGTAATTCCGCTGTTATTGCTTCGCTGTGCATCCAATAATGTTGCTTTCGTAAGATTGAGTTGGTTTTGTAGTGTCTCTCAAGTACAATTGCTGAGTTGTTTATAAAATATAATATCATCTAAAATATATCTATTTTGACAGTAGACATTTGAGACCATTGACCTGCAATGCTCTAAGTTTGAGACTGAAAAGGAAAACGAAATGGAAATGCATAGTAAATTAACTAGTCGTACAGTTTTTTTTTGTGAAAGATTCTTCCTGGGAAGGTCTACCACCATATCTATTTCTGCCGCAAAGCAGTAGTGCTCGCATTGCTGTGTTCCGGTATGGAGGTGCCGGTGAAATTACGGGCACATGATACTTTTCATCTTTATCTTTATTTGACGACCTCTGTAGCGCGTCGGGCGAGTAGCCGGCTTAGACGCAAAAGGTTGCGGGTTCGATTCCCGCTGCGGTACAAATGCTTGTATGATCCGCAGAGAAATAAACGGGTCTGGGGTGTTATGGTACCACGGTACTGGTAGTTTGTGATACCCACGACACAGGGAATCCTAGTGTGGGATCAGGGCTAGGTAGGTATGTGACTGCTGGGTGTTGGGTGTTATGTTATGTCTCAGGGTGGCGGGCGCAGTGCAATGCCACATAGATAGATAGATAGAAAATTATTTATTGCTCAAGACAAAAAGCAGTACATAGGCGAACTTAATGCTAATTAGCATTTTCTTCCAGCTAACCACCACATAGGGCCACATAGGGCGCGTCCTAGGTGGACGTGACCTATGAGGATGCATATGACCGTTCCGTCACTCACACATTAAAAAAAAACACTAAAGGGATAAACAGCAGCATCCACCTGCGTTAAGGTGGTCGCTTTCGCTCATGGCGCGAAATTCAATTTTTTTCGTGTTTTTTGCTCATTACATCTTATCAATACTTCTTCAGATAGCTAATACTATGTTGCCGCAAATTATGTGACCTAACACACAAGTTTTAATTTATAGTATCACAAAAAACTGGTGATTGTGGCTAATCTATGGGGTTCTATGGGGGACGCCTCGTCCAGCAGTGGACGTCTACTTCTGACGATGATGGCGAACCTACGTACACCGTTCCGGTAACTATCATCATCATCATTGGCAGCTTAAATATTAGCCCACTGCTGGGTATAAGCCTCCTCTCTCAAACGCTACTTCAAACGGTTCTGTGCGATTCGCATCCAGGTGTTTCCCTCTACGGCCTTTATATCATCCGCCCACCTGGCTGATGGTCTGCCACAGCCTCTAGTGCTCCCTCTCGGCCACCACTCGGTCAGGGCCTTACACCACCTGCTGTCACCATATCCGGTCAAGTGTCCTGCCCAGTGCCACTGTAGTCTCGCAATGCTGTCTCCAATATCTGCCACTTTTGTCCTCCTTCGGATTTCGTTCGTGTTGCGGACACGGTCCAGTAGAGATATTCCAAGCATGACACGCTCCATAGCCCTTTGGGTGACTCTCATTCTATGCACAGCTTCCTTAGCGAGCGTCCATGCTTCGGCGCCGTACGTCATTGGTTATTCAGTTTTGTTTTCGAGAATTGTTGCATTTTGGGGTCCCTGAATATCATGTAACTAGCATTTAAGTAATTAATAATTACACATACTAAATAAACATATACTAAACAATTTATCGCAATAACAGGATGAGTTAATGTGAAATTCGGGCAATAATTTACGGAATAATCCCAGGTATGTATTTAATATTCCCTCTTACGCCAGATGTGTGAACTTCAAAACACACATTTATGCTGCAGTTCATAAAGGAAACGCGTAACTGGGAAGTCTTAAAATTCTCGTAGTAGAGCTTTTTTGTGAAAGAGTTCGTCCGGGGTAGTACTACCACCATACCTATTTCTGCCGCAAAACAGTAGTGCCCGTACTGCTGTGTTCTGATTTGAAGAGTATTGATATGGAGTATGGGAGTCGATATATGTTTTTATATATGGTTTCTCAACAAGTCCGCTAGGGGCGCTTATCATTTTCTGCATTCAATGACGACATTTCGACTCGCGATTAACGACTGACTCGTTTAAAAAAACATGTAAAAAGTCTCGACTGCCACGTTAAAAAAAAATGAAACCAGTCTTCTGCTTCACACCGCGGGAAAATTCAAACACTTGAAAAAAACAATCCCGGGCTTTGTAAAAACTATCGTAATATGTGCCTACATGCTGTTTTTTGTTTTATTTCAACAGTACATACACATATCCTGATAATTACGTAAAAATATTGATATGATTTCATACAAAAAGTTTCCAGAAAAACCGTAAGAATAGTAGGGAAATTGTACCAAATTGAACGCCTTGACTTGAACTGAATTTTCAAACTTTGTTTTATTTGTGTTTTCGGGCATTTACTATCATCAGACCGGTGTTAATACGTGAAGAAATTATTCTATTATCAAATATAATCGCAGGATAAATCCATAGTCGTATAAAATTCAAAAATGGAACTAAATAACAAAATAGTTCAAATTTGGTCCAAAAAGGTGCCTCGGCAGACAAAAACTCAAAGAAATCTACCCTCAAAATTGAAAAATTGCTTGAGTTTTTTTTTTGTATAGTTATTTTCGTTATTCCGAAACCAATTCCGATTTTTGTTATTTGATATTCCATATTACAAACCTGTATTAAGCTCTCTGAACCCGCCACCCTGAGACATAAAGATGAAAAGTCTCATGTGCCTGTAATTTCACCGGCACCCTTCGAACCAGAATACAGCAACGCGAGCACTGCTTTGTGGCAGAAGTAGGTATGGGGATAGTACATCCCCGGACGAACTTTTTAACAAAAAAAGCTCTACTACTACTAAAAATAAATACTTCCATGAACGGCACCGGATCATTTATTATTTGGTCTGGGTCAACTGTCACTATCCCTCTTGAATACAGACTAAAACCTACTTAAGTGTATTTCTGTCATTACTGCAGCTACTAACAAGTTAGCTAACTTTACTAACCATTACGTACCTAGTTTTGAATCTCACTGGAGTCTGTTTGGTCGGGATTCGGATGGGAGTTTTCGCTTAAACTTCCACCTGTAACTGATTTATTTATTACATAGATTTTAAGAACTAACAATAATAGATATACTAACAAATAATGGACCTATAAAGTCTGACATAATAAATGAATTATAAAATATGTATTATAATTACACATACTGTCTGATTTCCCACTATGACAGCGGCATAGTATGGCTTCAAATTCCGCAAAGCCTCTGTGAGCCATTTTACTTACATTAATAATGAAAGTTCGCAGCAAGTTGGCCTGTGTGATTATAGTGCTGTGACGTCACCTTAGCTACTAACTTCCAGGTGTAGGGGAAGGGTGTACATATATAGTAATACATACATAGACACACGCCTTTTCCGGTAGGCAGAGCTTCAATGCGTCTCTTTTTACAGTGGGTTACATCATCGTGGAATATAGACGTGACAAGTGGTGAGCTCATTGCCGCTATTGCTTCCCACGACTGCCTCGGCTAAAGCTTTCTTCCAGTAATAACAAATTCCATAATAAGCTAGCAGCCAGGACAATCTCATACCAACGAATCTTATCAACAAGTCCAGGTAATCCCTAAGTCGGATCCTACTAATATTATAAATGTGAATGTTCGTATGTTTGTAGCTCAATCACGACATCAACTCATCAACTCATCGTAAAATGCCGTTACGGCTGAACATTTTACGATGGGGTCAATTCTCGGATAGACATAAATGTCGAATTCTACACAATTTGTCTACCATACTTTTCACTAGAAACGGGATATTTATCATCATTTTTGAGTTTTATTTGTTTTTAACCATGATGCTTCTTAGCATTAAGTTCACCTATGTACATTGTTTGTTTTGTGAAATAAAGAATATTCTATAGTTTCAAAAGTTTTTGTGTACCATTTGAGAATTGACCTGGAGAGCGAAGCCAGCTATATAGGCTTCGAGATACTATACGCATACATAGCTACCATACGCATTCGCATACATAGCATACGCTTGTTAGCGGTATTCTAAATATTTTATGGTCAAATAAATGAGTCATTATTTTGGTGTAAAAATAGGGCATCTTACAGTAAATAACGGTGAATACGAAATGTTTACTGTAATTCTACAAGTTATTTCGGAAATTACGGGAAATGTATCCATTTCACAATGATGCATCGTAGAGCTTAGTGCAGATCAGTGCAGATCAGTTCAGATTGGTGCACGTGCACTGAGATAATAGCGTTTCGGTGTCGCTCGCTAGGGGTCACTGATTTCGGTAATCCTTGTTAGGGTTAGGGTTGTCAATGATGAAATTGAAATTCTACGTATTTTTTTTGGAAATATTACTACTATACACCATGTACTTTACTATTCTCCTGCTGACGTTGCGTTGACCATACTGATCCACCAACTCATCTTTACAACCATTTATCTACATTTTTTATCGCCATTTTACCTACAGATTTTTAGAGTTTTCATTCTAAATTTTCATTCTACATGTACAATTACATCTACATTATGCAATTTAGAATGAAAACTCTAAAAATCTGTAGATAAAATGGCGATAAAAAATGTAGATCAATGGTTCTACAGATAAGTTGCTGGATCTATAAGAGGAGATGAAGAAGATACATAACTCTGGTGCGTGTGACAACCATGGATAATTAAATTAAACACATTGTATATTAATACAGATGCCTTTGCCTGTATGCTACCAATTATGCGTAAATATATAGTTCGTTGAGATTCATAACGGTATTGTCTAGACATATGGTAATTATGTATTTTGGTAGACATCACAGTCACAGAACCATTTGTCAAAAGTAATTATTATACGAGTGTTAGCAGAGGTTCTTGTGACAGAACGACTTGTATTTCGTTTTTTTAGGCGCTTTTGTGGAATATGGCCAACAATTTAGCCAGTGTCAAGTAATATGACCACTGTGGCGCGGCGAACGAAGGTTCGCCTGCGACGCAGGAGGTTGCGGGTTCGATTCCCGCATTGGAACAAATATATGTAAGATCTGCAGATATTTTTTCAGTGTGTTCAGGGTATGTTCTATGTAAGGGCATATAATACAAAATATCTATCTACATGTAATTTATTAAGTACTTATATCAGTTGTCTAGTACCTTCCCATAACACAAGCTCTGGTTAGCTTAGGGCTAGATAGTGTAGTGTGAACTGTCCAGCATTATTTATTTATTTTATTAATTATAAATAAATTCAAGTGATGACCCTGGTTAAAATGGTGGCAGAGAAACCAAGGTTTGGAGGAAAAAATCCACCATTCCGAAAAGACACGCAATACACTTCTATCTATCTACACCACAAATATGCTCTTAATACATGTAACACCGGTTAAAATGCCACCAAAATTACAAACTTACTTTAAAAAAACCATAGATTTAGAAGTTTAATAGATCTATGAAAAAAACAAAAAAAAAATATCCAAAAATGTCCTTTCGATTCTTTATATATATATAATTGAAAAAATTCACAGAACAAAAAACAAATTGACGGTGAGACGTCCGATCTTCGATAATGATTTCAAACCATGTTTTTTTTAAATATTTGAAATATTTGTTGAAACATTATCATTTTTGTCAAATACTTGCAAGGCAGGACAATTTTGATGTGATCATAGGGTACGGTACAAGCTTCGAGTATCAAAATTTTAATTTCTGCTCATAAACAATAGTGAAATTCTCTATACTTATGTCATGAACATAACACTTTCCACGCCCTCAAGATCTGTCCAATCCAGAATCTGTCGTACACCGAACAAGCGAGCATAACCACCGCAACTTGACCCACCTATGAGAACATACAGAGAACTCAGGTCTAACTAATTAAGAGCTGTTCTAGACTTGGGAGTTTGATGTACCGGGTCGGACAGTTTGCACTTTGGAATAGCTTAGAGAGAGCAGCTGGTCCATAGTCATCATCAGGCTGTAGAAGTTCACTGCTGGACATATAGCAATACCACGACGAATGGTCTCGAGCCGTCACACTTTCTGCGTCCTTTGAAATTTCGTCGGTTCATCAAAATCCCTTGGCATGTTTAATTTTATAGACTTATTTGGCTTTAACTTTTAATTTTCATACGCCTGTAAAGGCAGGTTTTGTTAGACCAAACTAGATTTCAGACCTATTTGTACCTAAAACCTTTTGGATAAATGATTATGATTATAAAAGTATGGATGTTAAAAGCAGGGTCTTCATACGCTGCACCCTTCGGTTCATGGTCGCTACTCGAGAACCTACCTTCAACGATTGTCGGTTCTGCGAGCTATATGGCCTGCGCATTGCCACTTCAACTTGCTAACTCTGATTATGTCTGTGATCTTGGTTCTTTTACGGATCTCTTCAGCTGTGTAACTCCACGTAAAAGCGTTAAAAGACAAAAATATATAGAACTAAAAAATAATCCAAAACCACGATTGTATGCACCTTAAAAAATTATGAAATAACCCTCCGGGGTCTCGTGCAAAATAAAAATAAAAAATACACTCAACAAACAAACCTCCACCGCCACAAACATGCTTACAGATGAACTCGAAAAACGTGGGGCGCTTCTTTCTACTAAGATATTCAAACTACGTAGTAAAACTTTTGAAACTATCATGGTTATGTACATACTTTTCACTAGAAACGGGATATTTACCATGTTTTATGAGTTTTAAATGTTCCCGATATTTCGGCACAGTTGCATGCGCCATGATCAAGGGAGAACTAACTAAAGTCTTTGCGAGTAGATGTTGACCTCTGTGGCGCGTCGGGCGAAGGTTGGCCTGCAACGCAGGAGGTTGCGGGTTCGATTCCCGCCTCGGAACAAATATTTGTGCGATCGCAGATATTTGTTAAGGGTGTTCTGGGTATTTTCTATGTATAATAAAAAATATCTATCTATTTAATATATTGTATTAATTATATCAGTTATCAGTTGTCAGTACCCATAACACAAGCTCTACTTAGCTTGGGGCTAGATAATATTGTATTGAACTGTCCAGCATTATTTATTTATTTATTTATTGGCAGATATATCGATCTACCCTCTTTCTCACTCTTTTATTACGAACGATACCACTACGATCGGTTTCATTGTCACACTTCACCCCAACTCGACAAACAACACTAACGGTATCCGGTCGCGTAGCAGGTACCACACTTTTATGATTCTTACACATTCTCACCTCACATCATACTCCAGATAATTGAAAACCATCGTCTCTATAGAAATTTCTGTAATTAGCTATCTCAATTGCCTCTTTCTTTAGTTAGTTCTCCCGTGATCATGGCGCAAGCAACTGTGCCGAAATATGGGGAACATTTAAAACTCAAAAATCATGGTCAATATCCCGTTTCTAGTGAAAACTAAGTAGTAAAGCCTATAACTATTAGGTAAAGGACGCACCGAGTATATTATCTCATTTTAAACTAAAGCTAAAAAACTACTCGGCTGTACAGTTTGGTGAATTCCGAGAACACATGAGTTTAGAATGATAAAAAAGTACCTTTTTATTTTATAATATGTAGGCACTAATTATTATAATGATGGTTTTTGTAAATTAATCTAATAATGTAATAATGTATTTATAATGTGACGTATTATTGTCAAATTATCAATTTATTGTTAATATTGTTTATATCTGTTTATATCTAGTATACATTTATTGTGTATGATCTGCTGGTGAATTTAAGTTTTTAAAAAAAGTTTATTTTTTTAGCTCTTGGTTCTTACTTGGAGTGACGGATTAAATAGATAAACCTGAAGTTAAGCGGTACCCTCTGCCTATGAACAGTGCATCATCACATAGGTCACGTCCACCTAGGACGCACCTTATGTAGCATTGCACCGCGCCCGCCACCCTGAAACACAAAGATGAAAAGTCTCATGTACCTATAACTTCACTGACACGCATACCCTTCAAACTGGAACACAGCAATGCGAGCACTACTCTTTGCGGCAGAAATAGGTATGGTGGTAGTACTTCCCCGGACGAACTCTTTCACAAAAAAGCTCTACTACTACTGAAACTGCTACTGCTTAAGTATAGACAGTGGTCACTAGACTTGGTACTCGAGGCAATGAGTTCCGCAGCTGTTCTCATCACCTACACCTTTAGTTACCGTATGCCGAGTTCCCTCCAAATTGGTGTAAGCGTCTTAAGTCAGCTATTATGTCAAGAAGTTAGGACACTTTTTGGTTAGTAGTTAGAACTAAACTTGAGAACTAAACGGGTTGCTGTTTTCAAGTCAAAGCAACTTCACAATTTAGGCATAATATCTACCAATGTAAATTAATATTTTATGATTATTCTGTCATTAATAACTATTTGACAGTACTATTAAGTTTACTTACATAAATTATAATTTTTATATGATTGTTAATTGTATACTGATGTATATTAAAAAAATATAGAAAAAAAGGATAGATGCTCTTGAGATGTGGTGCTTGGAGAAGAATGCTTGGGGTTTCGTGGACTGAGTTTCGTACCAATCAGTCCATACTCCAAGAACTCGGCGTCAAGCAGCGACTATCAGCTACTGTGTAATCTCGCATCCTCACTTTCTTCGGAAACGTGTCGCGACGCGGAGAGGTGTCCTTTGTACAGGGTAGAGTTGACGGCACACAAGCACGGGGCAGATCGCCCATGAGATGGACTGACCAAATCAAGGCAGCTTTGGACGGTCCACTGCATGAATGCACCAGGAAAGCTGCGGTGCGAGATGAGTGGCGAAGGATTGTGGAGCGAGCCACAGACCCTGAAGTGTCGACCGCGACCACTCTGCCAAGAGTGTAACGACGAAGAAGAAGATATATTAAAATTGTTATAATTTATATTGTGGAGTATTGTAATGAATGTTCATTGTCTGTACTTATGAATTTATGTATTTTTTTTACTTGTTACCGTTTTTCGTTATTAATAAATGACTATGACTATGACTAATCAATCTGGGTACAAATTTTTATCGAAATCAGTTCTGCCGGATCGGCGTGATTTAGTAACAAATATTCAAACATACAAACATCGTAACTTTGACATTTATGCTATTAGTGGAATAGACAGAGCGAGCCATAATTGAACTTCATTACAAAGTTGCTCCCTTACAAATGTATTCGATACGATGTGATGTGAAATTACTGCATTGTTCATGTGGAAGTTCCTTTGAGTTGTGAACTAGACAAGAGATAAGTTGTTACAAGTTACAATATAAAATTCATGCACTATCGAATCCACTGCGAGTCTATCTAGTTTTCATGCTTCGTGTCTTCGACTAAAATGAACTTTTTACTTTGGTCGAAGCTTCGTGTCACCGGTTTGAGGGCTTTTCAAGAACGAATTGAAAAAAAAAGTAGTTCGATTTGGCTCGATAGATGGCGCTGACTCAGGTATACTTATCAAAATAACAAATGCATTGTCTGTGCTTTTGTGTGAATATCACGAAAATATATCACTACGTTGTTGACGTTGACATTTCACTTTATTTTTAACCCCCGACGTAAAAACGAAGGGTTGTTATAAGTTTGACGTTTCTGTGTGTGTGTGTGTGTGCGTGTGTGTGTGTGTGTGTGTGTGTGTGTGTCTGTCTGTCCCATCGTAGCTCCCGAACGGATGAACCGATTTCGTTTTTTTTTTGTTTGATAGGTGTATTTGTCGGGAGTGTTCTTAGCTTTGTTTGATCAAAATCGGTTCAGCCGTTTTCCGTTGGGAGTTTTATAATTTTTACAAAGTTAATTACTTGTGACAGAGCTACTTTAACTTGTACAGAGCTGGCGCCATCTATTTTCAAGGCTATAAGCATGAAGTGAAACGGCCGTGAAAACCCCTCATTAGCCTATAATTACGGGAATTTATACTTTGATAAGTGCGAGTTCGAGTGTTTAGTCAATAATGCAAGTGATAAGTGCGTGCAAAACTTGTATTGCGAGTAATGTCCAATACTGTTTAGTACTAACCAATAAAAACCTGCACTAATCAATGTGTGAACTGTGGCTAGGTCCGACCCGTTTCTATAGGTTAAAGAAATGTCTAAACTTTAAAGAAATCTTATTTTAGCATTATTTCTGAGTAGTTCCTGTTTGTCCCCGAATCTGTCCCCGAATGGGGACAGGAATTGTCAATTCCTGTTTGTACCCGAAGTTGCTAGCCATGACACGAGTCATCAAAATAATCGAGATAAGTGCAGGATGTTAGTTCACAGTAGTCGCATATGATGTGCAACATCTGACAGCTCACATCCTTGGTAATAAGCAATATGGCTGATAGTAACAACCTCTCGGAAAAATGAGCGATTTCATACTTACGTCTCTTTTCAAGAAATGACTCCCACAGATTGAAGAAAGCGAGACAAAGATGTTACACATAAAAGAACGGGCGAGCCCTACAGTAGTCGCATATGATGTGTACCTCCTCGGCTGACAGTACAAACCTCTTGGAAAAAATGCGAGATACCAACTCTCGACTTGCTTTTACACACGCGCCTCCTGCCATACTTCCGTCCAACTTCCGTCCCTTTTCGCAAAATTACTCCCACAGATTTGCAGGAAAGCGAGAGGAAAGATGTTACACATCAAAAATTTTATCCTGTGAAGTTTGATTCCATTTTCATACTAAAGGTCATAGCACACATATCTCGTAAAGGGATCGTAGCCGTATCAATGGGGAGCCGCAGGCAAAACTAATCTCAGATGGCGCCACCATCGCTGGTACTTGTCATTTAGTGGTCTTGCCTTTTTCTCATCAGAAGGGAAACGGTGTGTACCTTTATTTGTACACTGAAATGCACTACACAGAGGCATGTTTTATACCAGACTATTATTTAATGTTTATTTATTAAAATTATCCATTGATATTTGACACTTTTGACAGATTTTTTTTAAAAATTAATAGACCTTTGTTTGGCTACGAAACAACACCAGCGATTATGCGTCACCTAGCGTGATAAATAAGCAGTGTGTCTCCCCATTAGAGCCCTTCAGTATTTTTTGTATGAAACTCCATGCAAAGCACTCTAATCGGAATCGAAACGTCATCGCTTTGCCTCGGGACAAGCTCACGAACCGCAGTGTGGTGCGTGCTCAACTTGCAGGACCCACGCTTACGGCTCGTCTTCTCCGTGTTTACGTCTCTCCGTCAACGCTTGCCCCTCTCACCCCTACCGCGGTCGGCGAGCCGTAAGCGCGGTGTCGCCTGGTTGACGCGAGCGGCGCGGGCGAGGCGAAAGGCAATACGGTTACGACTCACGATCCTTTTCCGAGTTGATATAATGTGTCATAGTCAGTCATTGTGGTAGTCATCCAATATGTTCAACTGGTTGAACCTCCGGTACGGAGGCCTGCAATGCTGTAAGGGTTGAACAGATAGTTGAACATATTGGAGTAAAGGACATTTAACGTCAAAGTTGCGTTGTCATTTGGTCCAACGATGTATGCAATAACGGGCGTTAAACGCTGATCTAGGTAGGTACACGCGTAGGTAAAGTTCGATCATTACCAAGTAGATAAGCTACACTACGTAGATAAGTAGGTACACACATTGTGTTTGCATAAACAGGTTGTATTGCAGTGCTATCTGGAGGGCGGGTCATTGTGTAACGGCTGATCGGGCTTACGTAAAGCTTATCGTATATCCTGCTTGGGACACACAGGACGGAAGAACTTTTATGAATAGTTATCTCACATTTTGTCTGTACCAACCCGGGAGCTGGCTCTTATCTGGCTCAACGCATTAGTACCAGTACTAGTTTAGGTAGTAGTGTTAATGATCCACAATCACAGGCAATATTTTCAATACATTTTTGTGTCATTTTTTTTTTACATATTTACTTGGTATATTTTTTGTTGTTGTTTCGTGCCATGTCCGTGCGTCAACCGAGGTCCGTGCTGAAAACCAGCGCTGCAGTTTACTGCAGCATTATGCTTAGCATGGCCCTTTTTGACAGCACTATATTGTAAATTGTACCGTGTATGGTTTTATCAAAATAAACTTTTATTTTACTTTACTTTACTTTACTTTACTTTACTTTACGTTACTTTACTTTACTTTACTTTACTTTACTTTACTTTACTTTACTTTACTTTACTTTACTTTACTTTACTTTACTTTACTTTACTTTACGTTACTTTACTTTACTTTACTTTACTTTACTTTACGTTACTTTACTTTACTTTACTTTACTTTACTTTACTTTACTTTACTTTACTTTACTTTACTTTACTTTACTTTACTTTACTTTACTTTACTTTACTTTACTTTACTTTACTTTACTTTACTTTACTTTACTTTACTTTACTTTACTTTACTTTACTTTACTTTACACTTTACTTTACTTTACTTTACTTTACTTTACTTTACTTTACTTTACTTTACTTTACTTTACGTTACTTTACTTTACTTTACGTTACTTTACTTTACTTTACTTTACTTTACGTTACTTTACTTTACTTTACTTTACTTTACTTTACTTTACTTTACTTTACTTTACTTTACTTTACTTTACTTTACTTTACTTTACTTTACTTTACTTTACTTTACTTTACTTTACTTTACTTTACTTTACTTTACTTTACTTTACTTTACTTTACTTTACTTTACTTTACTTTACTTTACTTTACTTTACTTTACTTTACTTTACTTTACTTTACTTTACTTTACTTTACTTTACTTTACTTTACTTTACTTTACTTTACTTTACTTTACTTTACTTTACTTTACTTTACTTTACTTTACTTTACTTTACTTTACTTTACTTTACTTTACTTTACTTTACTTTACTTTACTTTACTTTACTTTACTTTACTTTACTTTACTTTACTTTACTTTACTGTACTTTACTTTACTTTACTTTACTTTACTTTACTTTACTTTACTTTACTTTACTTTACTTTACTTTACTTTACTTTACTGTACTTTACTTTACTTTACTTTACTTTACTTTACTTTACTTTACTTTACTTTACTTTACTTTACTTTACTTTACTTTACTTTACTTTACTTTACTTTACTTTACTTTACTTTACTTTACTTTACTTTACTTTACTTTACTTTACTTTACTTTACTTTACTTTACTTTACTTTACTTTACTTTACTTTACTTTACTTTACATTACTTTACTACCATTCAGCGTAGCAATGCAGCCAGCATCTTAGGGACGCTCTGTCGTGTAGTGATTTGGATCAGTTTATCTATATTCAGATCGTTTGCAATGGTCTTTAACAACCGCGTTTAAATGTTTTTAGGCTTCCGCACCCAAAGGGTAAAACAGGACCCTAATACTAAGACTCCGTTGTGCGTCCGTCTGTCACCAGGCTGTATCTCATGAACCGTGATAGTTAGACAGTTGAATTTTTCACAAATGATATATTTCTGTTGCCCCTATAACAACAAATACTAAGAAATAGAATAAAATAAATATTTAAGGAGGCTCCTATACAACAAACTTTTTTTTTTGCTCGTTTTTGTTCGATATTGATAATGGCAACAGGTATACATATGTTTAAAATATTCACAGAATATTAAGATATTAAAAACTTAAAAAAAAGGAATTAAATTTAATTAAAACAAATATTTAAGGGGGCGTCCCATACAACAAACGTGCCGTTTTTATAGATAATGGTACGGATAATGGTGTGCGCGAGTCCGACTCGCACTTGGCTGGTTTTATCTTAATTATTGTATAAGTATACTTGTATTATTTGTACAATTTGTTGTGACGGTAATTAGCTGTTGTCTGCCTCTTAAGACTAGTCAGTATATCATTCAATGGGGGAGGAACTATGTCCTGGGAATGCACTTATTACTCAGGTTGATGCTGCTGCGCATAACCTAGTGTTATGTAGTCAAATAGGATCACTAAAGTAATAAACTTCGTATTGTAAACACTTATATTTTTTCTAAGTAAAATGCTTATCATATCTATAAAACAAAGTCGTGTTAGTTACACCTCTTATTACTCAAGAACGGGTGAACCGATTTGCCTGAAAATTGGCGGGGAGGTAGCTTAGAACCAGGAAAAGCACATGGGGGGGGGGGGGGGGGGGGGGGCACCGGGGGCTACCCGTGCGAAGCCGGGGCGTGTCGCTAGTTATTATTATGTCTAGAAGAGGACACCTTTCGACTGATGATGATGATGTAACGTTAGTCAGGGTAGTGTACGTACTCATAAACATCAACACTAGCGATCTGGAAGTTCTGTAGTTTACCAGTGTACTCTCTTGCGCATAAAATGAGCCGCTCGGTTCTTTCGTGCTCACCCTGTGACCTTAGTGAGGTGTGGTGTCCCTGAAAGAGGCCCACGACCGATGGTGAAAGAACCAGTGTGATGAAAGGCCACACCTCACTCAGGTGACAGAGTAACCAAGAAAGAACCATTGACACGACAAAAAATAACTCGTATAAAAATTTAACATCCTTTCCAGCCATGTGTCAGCTTATCAAACATTACGCAAGTTCATTCGGAGATGCGTTTGTCCAAAGTCTGTTAAGGGCTAATGTTGGCAGGTACTGATTCGAACATGGACATTGTTAGTTCTGAACAAACCCACTTCGCTGAACAGTCGTACAAAATAAGTTTTGAATCAGCGCCCTGGTCAAAATACCAACAACCTACCATCATCCACCATTAGTCATTAGGTTAGTTTAATTAGTAGGGCTTTTTTCGTTCGTCCGGAGAAGTACTCCCACCATACCTAATTCTGCCGCAAAGCAGTAGTGCTCGCATTGCTATGTTCCGGTTTGAAGGGTAAGGGTGCCGGTGAAATTACAGGCACATGAGACTTTTCACCTTTGTCTCAGGGTGGCGGGCGCAGTGCAATGCCACATAGGGCGCGTCCTTGGTGGACGTGACCTATGAAGTAATGCACTGTTCATAGGCAGGAGTTACAGCTTAACATCAGGTGGGCCATCTGCCAGTTCCGTCATACTAGTAGAATTTTAAAAAAAAAACTTACTATTATAGATGTCCAATTCTATGTTATGAGCCAAATACTTCTAAAATCTATCATTCCATAAACTATGAACACCAAAATATGGCACCTTTGAAAGTCAAACTATGACAAATGAGTTCGAGCTGCCTGCCGGTTCACACTCTAGTCCTTCTTTTATGTCTTTTCTTTTTTTAACTTCAAAAATGGCGCACCTCATACTTGAGTTATGTATTCATATGTGTCCTTCATAAGTATGTGTTAAATAATCAAGCAGCAGTAGACGGATAAAACTTGTCAAAAGTGACCCTCTTTATGCGTTTTGTTTGGTTCGGAAACTTTTTGAGCGCTGGCCCAAAGTCCATTTACTTTGAGATCAATGTTCTGAGCATAGTTTTTTTGGCTTCAATCGTATAGTGCTCTCTCGCTCTCTCTGAACTTCTCTATTTGTCTGAGACATACACCTACTACAATTCATTTTGGGCTGACAGACTTTGGATACACGCTTCCGGGATGTAATCTAGCCTGTTGCCTAACCCTGGTTATGTCATCTCTTTCACACGAATTGTTTATGCGATCTTCTATCTCGGTTTGATAATTATGATAGTTGGTTGGAAAACGCGAAGTTTGTTAGTTCACTTCATCTATTTTTGAACACAGAATCCACATCATCGTCGCCTTTAGCCTACAGAAGTCCACTGCTGGACTTGCTGCCCCATAGAATGCCATGACGGACGGCCTTGAGTGGCCTCCACCCACCGACTTCCTGCGAGTTCTATAAGATCTTTGGTCCAGGATCTACACTTCCTGCTTGATATTTGTGTGTTTGTTTGTGTATTACTCAATCACGACGAAACTGGGTTTTTTTTTCTTTTGTTTTTATACAACGTGGTATGACAGATTAAGCAGATTAAGCAGACCTGATGTTAAGCGGTACCCCCTGCCTATGAACAGTGCATTACCACATAGGTCACGTCCACCTAGAACGCATCCTATGTGGCATTGCACTGCGCCTGCCACCCTGAGACATAAAGGTGAAAAGTCTCATGTGCTTGTAATTTCACCGGCAACCATACCCTTCACACCGGAACGCATCAGCAGTGCCAGCACTATTGCTTTGCGGCAGAAATAGGTATGGTGGTAGTACTTCCCCGGACGAACTCTTACACAAAAAAGCTCTATTACTACTCAACTGAACTGATATAGAGAGATTTTTACCTGGATACATAGGCCTTTTTTTGTCATGATAGCACACGAGTGAAGCAGCAGTTAGAAGCTAGTACATACTGAGTACGCATTAGTGCAGATTTCATGTGACATGATTGTGTATGAACTACTAGTATAGTATTATTTTATCTGTGGTATGAACGGACCCTCTGAGAAGCGCATTGGATCATTGACTCCTGCAGGAAGGAGCAGGACCGAACCGAAAAAAAAAAAAAAAAACCTTGGGTCTCAACCTTGAATCCTATTGGTCAAAATGGCTTTGAATGAGACACCGACACTAACGAAGAAGAATTGGATCATTTCACCACACTGATTATTTCTACGTTAGTCACTAAGCACATTTTTAGGGCCACCATACCTCAAGCTGATCTCTGACCTAACGCAGGGTGACCAAGAAAGAATTAGCGACTCGAAGTATTAAAAGTACCTGTATTATTACACTGAAGTTATAATAATATCCCAATATCCTGAAAACGTTTGCACCAATTTTAACTTAACATAGCTAAGAACACAAAGTCAAAGTCTAAGTCAGAAGTCCATATTTGAAATCAAAAGGATCATTGTGAATCATCTTAAAAAATAAATTCACTCCACGCCTAAAACCAAACCTAAAACCACAGACCATATTATATCAAGACACCGATAGACACCGCAAGTGCATGTACTTTGCGTGTCACTTTGCCTGTCTGAAAGCTTGCGCAATATACCTATTAGCAATTTAGCAAACTTCAAATCAGTTCGCTCTCGGCCGTCTTCGCGATAGCACGTCGGATGTTAATAGAAAAATACCTAATTGCGCCAGTGAACTGTAAATATTCTTCGAAATCAGCTCGAATCAGCCGTGCAAATGGGGATATTTCGTAGCAAAGTAGGTTTAAAATAAAACGACACGCTTGTTTTCACACAAATTTACGTGTTATATAAAAAAAAACCCGCATTGTATTAAGAACGCCCCTTCCAGAGCTACTTGTCAACAAAGAAACATGCGACGTACGTAAAAATATCTTAAAATTTAAAATGATTTAATAGAAACAGATCATCATTACAGACGGAAAATTACAACAAGAATACATTAAAAAAATTAAAATCCGCAATAAAACGTCTTAACCTATTTTGATAAAATATGTCTAAGAACCATCGCTAGAAAACCTGCTTTCAAATAAAAAAACCGCATTCAAATCGTGTCACCCGTTTAAGGACTACGGTGCCACATACAGACAGACAGACACAAATAGCGGTCAAATTTATAACACCCATATTTTTGTGTCGGGGTTATATACACAGTGCAACAAACCACCAACATACACTTGAGACAAGTTTTACTTCAATTTACAAGAGAAACGAAGAAGATTAAGAATTCCGGGCCAAAAGCAAATGGACCATTCCTCCAAACCTCAGACCCTTCACAATGGCGTTTTGTCGAATAACTGGAGTCGGCGATAACAATACTAGCTCCCTTAGGAAGACCCTTCCAGAGAAACAAGACAGCCAGCTCACTCATTTTCAGACATTATGAAAATAAAACCAACTTAGGCTATCTAAATGACGAATACTAAAAAAAAAACTTAATATTTTGACGACCTCTGTATCGAGGCGGGCGAAGGTTGCCTGCGACGCAGGAGGTTGCGGGTTTGATTCCCGCCTCGGAACAAATACTTGTGCGATCTGCAAATATTTGTTCAGGATGTTCTGGGTATTTTCTATGTATAATAAAAAATATGTAATGTATATTAGTTATCTAGTACCCATAACACAAGCTCTGCTTAGCTTGTGGCTAGATAATGTTGTGTGAACTGTCCAGCATTATTTATTTATTTATTTAACTAGCTCCTCTTGGCGTTGTGTTATTGAATATACTGAAGGCAATTAAAACATCTTATGATTGATAGTTTAGGAGAAAAATGGTTGTAACTACTAAAACAGAGGCTACTTTTCTTTACTTATTACGTTTTAAGGTGGATTTTGAAAAAAAAAAGAGATCATGATTTATATGTTGTAGATAAACATATTTATATAACAAATAACATATTAAAATTTAGATTTTTCGTTAAATATCGTGGAGAAAAAAGGTTTCAATGCATCACATTTCACGTATATAGTGTTATTTACCGCAAGAAAGTGTTAGCCGAATCAGTCGTAGGAAGCAGTGGCAGCGATGAGCTCACCACTTGTCACGTCTACTATATGAAACGATGGTGCAGGTAACGGTGAAGAATCACACAAAATAGACCTTTTGAGGCTCTGCCTACCCGGGGAAACTCCGGAGAAAAAGGCTATGTATGTATGTATGAAATGCTCGAAGGGCGGGAAGTGATATGGTTTTGTATAGAGTGGACTAACTGCTCAGCTATGAATCAGGTCCCTCAGGATACCTAAGTTATCTAGGTTCCTTTACTCAGACAGAGCGGTAATAGCATTTTCTTGTCTACCTAATTTATTTTCTTTGTATTGTCTGGAAAAGGTTCGGTTCGTTTATATATAGATACTCGGATTATAATGTAAGTTCTACTGGCCAGTGCGGCCCAATGCCAATCGTAGATTTAATTTTAAACTAAGTAAGAATGTACATTTATTTCAGAAAGAAAAATATAAAAAATACAACAGCAATACTAGCAGGTACGTAAAAAAAAAAACACATGAAAAATAACGATCTAAAGGTAACTCAACTGCCCAAATGACTACCAGACGGTAGCGTCCCTTATATGCTGGCTGCATTGCCACGCTGAATGGCAATACTAATGCGTTGAGCCAGATAAGAGCCAGCTATCGGGTCACGCGTCGCTAACTAAGTTAATCACGGGCCTAAGTAAATCCTATCCTACTAATATTATAAATGCGAAAATTTGTGTGTGTGTTTGTTACTTCTTCACGCTGAAACGGCTGGATGCATTTGCATGAAATTTGGAATGGAGATAACTGTACTCCCGGAATAACACATAGGCACATTTTTATCCCGATATTCTTACGGGATCGAGACTTACGCGGGTGAAACCGCGGGGCGCTGCTAGTCAAGTATAATATTCAGATAAAAAATATGCATGAATTCTACTTCTCAGGCCGATTACACCATGAGTACTTGTTATTTATTCCTAAGAATATACCCCTCCTTCTCCTCCCATGGATGTCGTTAAAGCCGACTATGTGATTACCCGGACTTGTTAGCAAGATTCATTGGTATAAGATTTATTTTGTCCTGGTGGCTAGCAGCAGTGTTGGCAATGAGGTCACCACTTGTTATCTATATTCCCACGATGGTGCAACCCACTGTAAAAAGGGGCTCGTTGAGGCTATGCTAACCCTTTCATGGAAAAAGGCATGTGTCTATGTATGCATGCACTAACCAACACGCAATAGAACAATATTTTCTCGATAGAAAAAAATCTCGAGTCTAACTTTTGGCTAAATAAGATTGTTTCTCAAGCTGCCGTCATAATGCCAGTCACCACAGACCTATATTGAGATAGACTCCGCAAATAAGTAAATTTGTATGAAACCAAGCGTGCCGTTTTATTGTGCGCCAACTGTGCTACGAAATATCTCCATTCGCACAACTAGCTGAATTAGAAGAATTTTTACAGGTCACTATGGCGCAATTAGGCATTTTACGATTAACATCCGACGTGATATAGCAAAGACAGCCGAGAGCGAACTGATTTAACATGGGGTATGCCGCAAAATTAAAAATCTTAGATTTGATTTTTAACTGACTAAATCAAGTGCAACATTCAAATTATAAATATGCATAGATACTACATTATAATTCCGAGGGACACTGTACTAGAAACACGATAGGATAATATATTCTCGATAGAAAAAAAACAAAGTTACCTCTAACTTTTGGCTAGATTCGATTGTTTATTAAAATGGTGCATTTTATTAGCTAAAAAATAAACAAATTAAATCAATACAACAAAAACGAGGGTTTACTGCAGGGGTTTTGTAAAATTATCTATATTTTACGAGTTAATCAATAAAAACTGCTTTATCGTGCGGTGCGAGGCTTTTTTTTTTTGTATGAAGATTTCTGAAACCTTAAGGCTTGCATAAAGGTACATTGCGTTAGCTTTCGGATGGGCAGTGTGACACGCAAAGGTGCACTTGCGGTGTCTATCTTGATATAGGTCTGCGTCAGTCACCGTATTTTCAGAATCTATGGCTTGGTGATGTTTGTACATTCAAACAGGATGTTTTCAGTCTTGAGTATAA
This sequence comes from Operophtera brumata, assembly GCA_932527175.1. NCBI lineage: Eukaryota > Metazoa > Arthropoda > Insecta > Lepidoptera > Geometridae > Operophtera > Operophtera brumata. Next base: position 41,834,408 of record OW052226.1, on the reverse strand, counting down.
GAGTTTCTCAGTAATGCACAAATACCTAAGTATTTCAAGAATAACTAAGTATTTCAAGAAACTTTGATGTGGTGCAAGGGCAGAATTATTAGAAGAATGTTGTAATGTCTAATATAGCCCACATCAATAGAGTTTTTATTGAAAAATATTTATTTTACAATTAGTGATCAGAATCGTGATCTGACCAAAATGAACTCAAAGCTCTCTGCCAGACTATTAATCGAGGAGTTCAGTTGCCTACCTTCTGTCTTCATCATTAAAGTCGCTATCATCATAATATTATTTTGTCTTCGGAAACAATTGCGATGAAATTTGGTATGGAGATAGCTGGACCCCTGGAATAACATATAAGCTAATTTATATGCAGATATTCCCACAGAATCAAGACTTACGCGGTTGAAACCGCGAGGCCCTGCTAGTATAGGTACAATAAAATAAAATAAAAAAAATATAATAACAAAGAGTGTTAAATAAAATGAGGGGCAGTTTTAGGCATTCGATAGTTTTTTTTTAAGCGGTACCCTCTTCCTATGGACAGTGCATTACCTCACAGGTCATGTCCACCTAGGACGCACTCTATGTGGCATTGCACTGCGCCCGCCACCCTAAGATAAATATGAAAAGTCTCATGTGCCTGTAATTTCACCGGCACCCATAAATCGGAACACAGCAATAAATAAATAAATAAATAATGCTGGACAGTTCACACAACATAATCTAGCCCCAAGCTAAGCAGAGCTTGTGTTATGGGTACTAGATAACTGATATACTTAATAAAATATATTACATGGATAGATATTTTTTATTATACGTAGAAAATACCCAGAACACCCTGAACAAATATCTGCGATCGCACAAATATTTGTTCCGAGGCGGGAATCGAACCCGCAACCTCCTGCGTCGCAGGCCAACCTATGCCCGCCGCGCCACAGAGGTCGTCAATGCAATGCGAGCACTACTGCTTTGCCTCAGAAATAGGTATGGTTGTAGTACTTCCCCAGACGAAGAGTTTCACAAAAAAGCTCTACTACTAACAATTGGGTACCTACATAGTCGGTTTTCTTAGCATGTTGTTCAGCTTAAGTTTCTAGTCTGTCGTAATCCATAGTAAACAAACCCCAGTAACTCAATTACTAACATTTAGTTTGAATAGACAGAAATCCCTACAGCGGAATTAATTTCCATGCATATATTAAAATTAACAATTTACTAGGCGCAGGTATATCCTGAGGGATTTGTTGTAGCCCGGACAAATTGAAAAGACGTTACGAATTCATAGACTGAAAGTCCAAACAAATGCACAGCACATTTGTATCGCACATTGTAATTTAAGAGAAAGAACTGCTTTCTTAAATTCCCTTAAAGATTTTAGGGAATAGAACCTCAAAGAAAATATTAGGTACTGCAAAGAGGCCATTGACCTTTCCAAAGCGATCAACGAATAGGTCACTGTGCACTTGGTATTGACGTCACGCTGTGTAGAAACGGCATCCCACTCGATGGATTGTGACGTTGTATTGGTCGCAATAAGTTAGTGGATGCAGGCGACTTGAGGTTGTTCATCGTGGCATTATATGGGGTGACATATGTCCTTCAGTGGACGAGTACAAGCTGATAATGTTGACTTATAATCATCTGTATTCATATTCTTTAAAAACGCACACTTATGAATTGTCTGTCTGTGAATTGACATTTGAAACCTACATTAATTTATTATTGACAAGCACTGCCCCGCGGTTTCACCCGCGTAATCTCGATCCCATGGGAATATCGGGATAAAAATGTGCCTATGTTGTTTGCTATCTCGCACTCTTCAACAAACTATGCACAGTATTCGATAGTTAATAAACTACATAAAGTTTATAACGAGGAATTAAACTTATGTGATAGATTTCATAATAGTAAGGGAACTTTTAAAGGAGAAATTTTAAAAATAATGGAGGATGGTCATGCTATGTTAATGCAACACTCTTAAACCCCCTTTAATTTTTCATTTTAATAATTTGTTGTTAATTTTATATGTTATCGTTATTTTTATATATTCTTATTAATTTTGATATGTACTTAGGATATGTATTTAATTGTAGGTAATTAATAATATATTACTATGTTAGGTCAATATTATTTTTCACACTTTGTCTGTTTGTTCAAAATTTGTATTATATAAAATGTAAATCCGTTATTGGCCTTAAGATTAGCTTAGTAAAAGTTACTGTTTTTATATTAAGGGCTGTGGAATTTGTTCAATAAATAAAATAAAATAAAATAAAGTAAATGTATTATTCCGGGAGTCCAGTTATCTCCATTCCAAATTTCATCCAAATCCATCTAGTAGTTTTTACGTGAAAGAGTAACAAACATTCATCCATCCATCCGTACTTACAAACTTTCGCGTTTATAATATTAGTATGATAGTAGGATATATGTTATTTATGAGTTGACGTAGACTCTTGACGACCTGACTTTTACTGGAAGTTATTATTACTTGATATATATTTAAAATTAAATATAATAACATAACATAACACCACACAGTCACACACATAGTACTGATTCCACACTAGGGTTCCCTGTGTCGGGAGTATCAGAAACTACGAGTACCATGGTACCGTAGCACCCAAACCAGGAGTAAATATTTGCAGATCATACAAACATTTGTTCCGCAGTGGGAATCGAACCCGCAACCTTTCGCATCTCAGCCGGCTACTCGCCCAACGCGCTACAGAGGTCGTTAAGTTACTTGACATTGGCTAAATTGTAGAAAGTAATCGAAAAGAGTCATTAATAAACAAGTAATTAAGTTTGTATAAAATAAAAAAAACCCTCAACGCAATGAAATAGCTGAACCGATTTTGATCAAACATATATAGCTAAGAACACTCCCGACAGATTCACCTTTCCAACAAAGAAATAAAAACGACATCGGTTCATCCGTTCGGTAGCTACGATGCCACAGACACACACACACACACACACACACAGACACGTCAAACTTAATAATAAATAATAATAATAATAATAAATCTTTATTGACATAATACAGTGTTACTAATGTTAATGAATCCATAGGCTCCCAAACTAGTTATAACTAACTACTTATAACACCCCGTCGTTTTTGCGTCGGTTATGCCATTACTGAATACAGACGGTGGACAGTACCTACTTACTTCTGAATTTTGCCGCGTAATGGTAGTATTACGATATCAATTTACGAGGGATCAAGGATGGTAATGTTCTGACAGAGGTTTCCACTGAAATTATATCCATAAATTGGTAATGTAATTGTTAATAGTACTACGAAGTTAGGTATATAGATATTACTTTATTGCACACCTCATACAAATTAACACGCTAAAAACACAATCAAAATATAAGTATGGAAGTACAATGGACGGTCTTATCGCTGAGAACGATCTCTTCCAGACAACTTTGGCCTTGCAACTTGCACCTTGCATGCAAGTCGAGTTGGCATTCAGTTGTTAATTAAATTAAACCTGTCAAAATCCATTTCCGAGCATGTCGTGAAGTATTCGCTTCAATTCCATCTAGGCTCGGTTTCCACCAAAGCGGAGAGGAGAGTAGACGAGAGGAGATAAAAAATATAACGGGCAAATTTTCTTTGAACGCGTTCTAGCATAATGCTATATTTTTGGTCGTGTGGGTCCCATCGAGAGAGCAACTCCTCACGAACGCGTAGTAGAGAGTTATAATGGCATTCCTATCATGGACTCTAGATGTATGTCGCGTAACGAATCCCAAGGATTTGAATACATACTTACATAAAAATGTTGCAAGTTTAATAAATGTTTGTAAAACATAATACGTCGCTGCTTACTAAATAGCCATCCAATTTAATTTATCATGGCTAAACAAACTGATCGTTTCCAGTATCCAAAATAATTGGGAGCTTTTAAATGATAATAACTCTTAATTAATGCAAATTACAATGTTGGGAGTAGCTATATCAATCCAGTTTTAGGTATCATTATAGTTGATAGTCCACTGGTAAGAAGAATAGCTGGCACACTCTATGCTTTTAGAAACCTGTAGACCAATTTTTACCTGACTGAAATGGTTTAAGTGGGTTTTTTTTTTTTTTTTTTTAAAACTATGATAGACCTTTTTTTGACCACGACAAACATGTTTGCATACCGCAAAATTACCAATCATAGATGTGATTTTTATCTGACTAAATCAAGTACAATATTCAAATTATAAATATGCATGGATACTACGTTATAACTCCGAGGGATCACTGTACCAGAAACACGATAGGACAATATTTTCTCGATAGACAAAAAAAAGTTATCTCTAACTTTTGGCTAGATCGATTGTATATTAAAATGGAGCATTTCATGGATACAAAATTAGATAGATCAAATCAAAACAACAAAGCCGACGGATTACTGTAGGGGTTTTGTAAAATTATCTATATTTAAAGAGATATTCAATACAAACTGTTCACTGTTTATTCCTTTCTTTCTGTTGCAAGCTTACTTTCTATCTGTGGGGACAAATCTGACGATCAAATTTTCGACCACTTCCCATACCCGATCGTGCTGAAATTTTGCACACACACTTGGTTTAGAAGACATTACAATATAGTATATTAATTTTTATGGTTTAAGTATCTAAAATTTTTATGAAACAATGTTTTTAAACTGGTATTTTACAACAAAAAAAAGCACAATGAAGTACTTATGCGGCTGCTTCGGTTGTTGTTTACTACTCACTCACACTGTCAAGGCTCACACTGTCAAGGCTGAACAAATTTTAATGAAATTTGCTACAGAGTTAGGTTGTGACTTGAATTTACACATAGGCTACATTTATCCCAGGTATCACGCGAGGAAAGCCGTGGATGGATGCTTGTTTTTATTTTAAATATGACCCAGTGATGTAATTGTACGAGTATGTTATTGGGAAGTAAGGTCAATTAACTGTGAAGAACAAAATACTCAAGACAGTTTCTTGAGTTTACATAATTATCAGTATTTTCAAAGATATGAGCATCCGCGATGATACACGTACTCGTACCTAGAAATTGTCGTCACAAAAATACGTGTTAGTTTTTAACCCCCGACGCAAAGACGACGGGGTGTTATAAGTTTGTCGTGTCTCTGTGTGTGTGTGTCTGTCTGTGGCATCGTAGCTCCCGAACGGATGAACCGATTTCTATATTTTATTTTTGTTTGAAAGGTTAATTTGTCGGGTGTGTTCTTAGCTGTGTTTGATCAAAATTGGTTCAGCCGTTTCATTTCACTGAGGGTTTTTTTTTATTTTTACATAATAAATTACTTGTCATTGAACACCCGTTTGCGTAAAATGAGCCAGTTATCCTAGTTTCACTGTGATTTGGATTTCATTTATCGACACGGCTAGGATTATTTTATGGACAAATTGGTATCGTGTTTGGTAAAATTACAAGTTGCTTTCAATTTGTTGATGCAAAATAATTAATTTGTCTACGGGGAAAGTTATAAATATTTTTTCAGTGTCCCTGATTTTCATATTGGAATAGTCTACAATCGTTCACACATTCATATTCACAGTTTGGATTATTACTGTATTACAATAATTTCAAAACATTAAAACTTATACGTCACTCGCAGTCACCTGCGGTTTCACTTGCGTTATTCAAGAAAACTGAATTTCCCTACATTGCCTTTGGTACATTAAAATTAGGTACATACAGACATGTTCCTCTAGCTAGATAATCCAGTTGACCACGGCAATATCGTATTTTAATGTGCCAAAATATGTTGGGTTTAAGAACATACCCTTCCGTCTCCTCCCGTGAATGTCTTAAAAGCCGACTAGGGGATAACACCAGATGATGGGTAGCAGCATCACCCTGAGTTGGTACTATACACTAATACTGCGATCACCAATCAGCATGCCAAGCATGGTGGTTAAGGCGAATCCTCCCGTTCTATTGGGGACTCGTTCAGCTGTGTACCTACATCTAACGGCTGATGATGATTATGATGACGATTGCAAAGCTGTTTAATGTAGATTTATTGTAGTTGGTAACAGGATCTAAGATGCAACGGGTTCTGATTTAGTCTAGAGTGAATAGGTGCCTTCTAGACCTTTGTGCTCCATCTTCGGCCACATCGTCACTTACCAACAGGTGAGATCGTGGTCACACAAAGGTCTATCAATGTTAAAAAAAAAAAAAAACGAGTGGAATGCCTGAAAATTGTTGGTTTATTTTGTTATATATGTATTTGTTTTTGTTACATTATGGAATGGTGCCCCTAGAAAAGGGGAAAGACAAAGAGGACGTCAAATAAAGAGATGGGCAGATGATTTACCATAAGGATTGAGTAGATTAGCTCGAGATAGAAATGTGTGGAAGGAACTACGGGAGCCCTATTTTGAAAGAAACCCTAAAAAACAAACTGGTCGCTAAAAAATTATACAATGTTGGTAATAATTATTGAATTTTATATTTCATTCATTCTTAATTATTGAGTTAGATACTAATAATGGTCAGTGATTAAAGGCTTTTTTATCTATCTATGTCAAGCAGCACCCCGCGGTTTCACCTGCATAAGTCTCGATCCCATGGGTATATCGGGATAAAAATGTACATATGTGCTATACCGGTAGTCCAAATTTCTTCCAAATCTGTCCAGCCGTTTCAGCGTGTAGAAGTAACAAACACACAAACTTTCGCATTTATAATATTAGTGTGATTTTGCTACGTCGTCGTGGCGTGTATGAAAATACCAATATAATTCTTACCAATGTCAAATATATCGTCAACTCGACCGAATTTAACTCACCCGAGAAGTAAGAGATGGCTCCTAAAGTTCCGTACAGAAATCCGTGTTATAACTTTTTGTAAGTCACTACAAAGACAAATTCACCGTGAAACATAAGAATTGAAATAACGACCCAAAGAGTACTAACTTCGATAGGTTATCTAACTTTTAATGGCTGAAAGAAAACTGTTAACAAAGAGATATAAGAAAGAAGACGACATGAAAACTAGCTGTTAACTTCACGGTTCTTAGATATGTTAGATTTATAAGGGTATCGACCAAGAATTGGGAAAACGTAGAACTCTGATTGAAATAATATGTAGGTACTTAGAAAGAGAAAAAAAAGCAAACAAGAAAATACTATACTAACTTGTAACAATGGTAAAAGTAAAAATTCAGTTATCTCCCTGAACAATATTTTCCAGACTGTAAACTTAACCATATACCATATAGGTATCAAGACAGACTGCAAACACGTAAATTTTTATGAAACGAAGCGAGCTGTTATATTTTGTACCTACTATGCTACGAAATATCTGCATACGCATGCTTCGTTTCCGCTGACAAAGTTCTATGAGACTAAACTAAGTGAAAGCTTAGCGAAAGTTTACAAAAACTATTTTAAATAATCACTAGAACACAATTTGGTTAAATAATTGGGAACTAATTCAATAACTTTGAAACCAATCGTAATAATCAATTAAAAAAAAACCTGTACATTTGGTGTTTTGCAAGAGTGACTCTGTTTCTAGGATACGACGATTTAGGAAAATCTTAATATCTCTAATATACTGAGCTCGGCCATTGCTTGACCACTCGCATTAATATGTTGCCGTGTATGGAACGTTTCTATCTTAACCAAATTCTGAGGCCATGAATAAACATTTCAGAAGAATGGAATAAGGAGGAGAGCGTAAAGTTGACACTTAAGGGATCTGAATGATAAAAAATTGTAAGGGAATTTTCATAAATCTTTAACAGGTGGTTTATTATCTCCGAGAGGAAGGTCAGGCTAAGTTATTGAAGCCTTTTCTTTATCGGCATTGTTTAAGAGATAATTTAGCTGTAGGATAATTAATGGGCATTTTTAAGTTTCATGAAGTTATTAGAAATTTATGAGTTTAATATTTTTTAAGAGATAACTAAGCTATAAGATTATTTATGGCCTTTCTAGGGTTCCAACAAATGGACCCTATTACTAAGCCAACGCTGTATGTTTGTCTGTCTGTATTCTGTCACAGGGATATATCTCACTTGCTAGCCGTATGAGGTAGCCCGGTGAAAGTGTGTTGAGCATGAATCATGTGCAAATAATACCAAAAAAACAATCCCTGGGATTCCCCGTACAAAAAAATCCAAAAAAATCGATTGCGCCTTCTAATCTACTAGTGGCGTCATCTAGTCTTGAGTTGAGTAAACTTTTTCGTTTGCTTGATAAAATTTTGTGATTTTCATCAAAAACTTCTCAGACTTTCATCATCATCATCATCATCACTATAAGCCTATAAAAGTCCACTGCTGGACATAGGCCCCTCTCATAATGCCACGACAAACGGTCTTGAGCCTCCTCCATCCACCGATTTCCTGAGACCTTTCAACCTTTTTTTTTTAATTGAAAAAAGTAATTGTAGAGATTATGGATTTGATTAAGACTGCGATACCGCCGCCAGATATCTTCATAAAAAAAAACACCACGCGCCGCTCCGTCCATGCGCCGGTTTTTATTGAATATCCCGTGAAATATTGAAAAACCCTCTGTTTTATTGTATTGATCTTATTTATCAAATTTTTAACCCAATAATCTGTATCATATTGACAAACAATCGAATCTAACCAAAAGTTAGAGGTAATTTTGGGACTTTTTTTTTATCGATAAATTTTTATCTTATCGTGTTTCTGTCTGCGTGATCCCTTGGTATTATAATGTAGTATCCATGCATATTTTTAATTTGAATATTTTAATTGATTTAGTCAGTTAAAAACCTAATCTAAGATTGGTAATTTTGCGTTACACCCCACCTCAACATAGGTACCTATGGATAGGTTATTTTTTATCCCAATGCGGGAAACTACGGCTAATCTAGTTGTATTATAAATTGCAATCACTACGCCTGATTTGAAACCAATTAATTTAATTTATCATCGCAACCGGACAGTGGACCGGACAGTGCACCGTCCAACCATACGTCCATTACAAAATGGAATCCCGCGGGATTTCAGCAAGACATTTATTGGACGGCCACCGAAGTTTATGACATCCACAATATCATTACCGATGCACTGACATCAATTTGGTTTTAGCCTGTTTGGGAGTAATTTGATTATGCGGCGGTATCGATAAAGTGTCAAGCTTTTGGGTTGGCTGATTAGTATTTAATGACAGCATTTTATTTTACACCTAACGTTCACATACATAGTCCAGGAGGGCAATTCTCGGATTGTAGAGATTATCTCTAAATTAGAGATAAAGTCGAAGCATGAATGTCTACAAAAAATGTCACGAAAATGTCACAATAACCATCAAATCGTATTCGATTTGAATGATTTTGGTCGACTTATGTCTATTTGTGACATCACGAGAATAGCAAATTAAGATTTTATTCGACATTAGCCATCTTTTTTCGACATATGTCAAATTCGACTTAATCTCTAAAGCACGAGAATTGCCCTCCTGATCCCACACTAGGATTCCACGTCTCGTGGATATTACTATTCTTAGGCTGGACACACTATGTCACTGTGTTTAAGGCACCTACAAGCAATAGTTGATATTCTGAACTACCATAATTTTTTTTCTGAATTTAATTCACTTTATTTACTAAAATTATGAACGTTTTGGTTACTAATTACCTAAAAAGATATGGGTACTAAAGAATCATTGCACTGTTTACATTCTATCTTGATAACTGACAGAACCCAGTCCACTTGAACTGGGAGGAGTTCAGAAAACAAGGTCTTTGAATCACAATTTATTTCCAATAAATATACAATACTTCCAGATAAAATGCGTGCAGTAAATAGGTACATAAAAGGCAGTGTAAGATTAATAAAACCAATACCTTTCACATACGACAGCTTTATAAATAAGAGGAGCTTTATCCATGTGACCAAATAGCCTGTTTTTAGCTACTTGAATGACGTAACAAGCAGATAGCCCACCTGATGTAAAGCGGTAACCTCTGCCTTGAACAACGCATTGCCAAACAGGTCACGTCCACCTAGGACACGCACTCTATGTGGCACTGCACTGCGCCCGCCACCCTGAGTCATAAAGATGAAAAGTCGCATGTGACTGTAATTTCACCGGCACCCATACCCTTCAAACCGGAACACAACAATGCGAGCACTACTCTTTGCGTCAGAAATAGGTATGGAGGTAGTACTTCCCCGGAAGACCACAATACAAAAAAAGCTCTACTACTACAAAAAAATAGCTTTATTGTAATAGTTTTGTCGTAATAGCTATAGTTTATTTTCGGAAACTTACCTTACTCATGATGACAGACAAAAGGCAATTTTTTCGACAGAGATATGAACCACAAACCTGCAACAAAAAAATATTTTATAGTCGACGCACAATAGAGTAAATCCTCTAGATTGTCCATCATCAGGAGCACTATGGATTTGATCAATCCTTCAATTTTTCCGCCAAAATCCAAGGAATTCCCGAAGATTTAGTCGAAGCGTCAACGGTAATCCGACCCAAAAATTGAGATGGAATTTTCCCCATGGGGCGATTCGACCTCATTCCTTAGCTATTACAGTGCAGTTAGGTCACTCTGCTAAATATTTACCTATATTGTCAAGTGCCAAGATATCTTAAGCAAAGATTAAAAACTCCTATCATCTTTAACAACTTTGTATTTGTAGGCCACTAAGAGATTATACCTTTATATGTATATGTTTGATGACCTGTGTGGCGAGGGGGGCGAAGGTTCGCCTGCGACGCAGGAGGATGCGGGTTTGATGCCCGCCTCAGAACAAATATTTGAACGATCTGCAGATATTTGTTCAGGGTGTTTTGGGTATTTTTCTATGTACTTATAAAAAATATCTATCTATGTAATGTATTGTATTAAGTTTTCAAGTACCCATAACACAAGCTCTGCTAAGCTTGGGGCTAGATAATGTTGTGTGAACTGTCCAGCATTATTTATTTATTTAGGGGTTTCTGACAAAAATGGTCTTGACAGACAGACGGACAACAAAGTGATCTTGGGGGTTACCATGAGTCTTATAGCCATTCAGTTAAAAAACTGCGACAGTACCTTTAAATATAGTTGCGGATATCTCGGGACCGATATTTTCTACTGAATAGTTTTTTAACTGAATGGCTAAGCAAAAAATAAGCCTGTGTTGCCGCATACTAGACTATCAAAACTCAACAAATCTTTCTTAATGAACTGTGTCAGATTTTACAATGTGTTACCAGCCTGTATAACTAGATTAAATGAGAGAAATTTCAAAAATACAATTAAAAAGCAACTGACATTCAAAGCATAATATTATGACATAGATTAATTTTTCACTGATCACAAAGCATGGAAAAATATTAATTTTTAAAATTTGACATTATTCTGCATACTATTCATACTATTAGGTAAATCGATTTAATATGTACAAAATATTTTTATTTTAGTAGGTACCTACTAAGTTTAGCTATAGTATTTTTTTTTGTAAATATTTTTTTTTATTTAATTAATTTTTAAATTAAGTTTTGATTTTTCTCTGTTATGTTTTGATCATTATTGTAAGTACCTATTTTTAATTATTTTTGTTTTACCAAAGACTTCTGTAATATGCCGTTTGTATGTAGTTAATGACTTTTCTTAATGTGCACCTTGAAATAAATGGAATTACATACATGCATACCCCAAAGGGGTAGGCAGAGCCTCAATGGGCCTCTTTTCACAGTGGATTGCACCATCGTGGAATATAGACATGACGAGTGGTGAGCTCATCGCGGCCATTGCTTCCCACGACTGACTCAGCTAACGCTTTCTTCCAGTATGGAATATAATTGAATTAAGCTCATGGTAACCCAGCACAGATCCTAAAAACAAAACAAAAGCTGATAAAGATTGTACCAGCTGTTTCCTTGCTACACCATGGGGGCAATTCGTCCCCCATTGTCTGGAGTGCCGGGACAAATTGGAGGGAAAATTACAGGGTATCTATAACCTGGCGACGGTGCAAATCATTATCACGTTACATCAATCTCGCGGCGTTTATATTGCCAAATTAAGAAGCCGCTTTGAGAGTTGTCTGTCTTCGAAGACGTTTATTTTTAACCCCGACTAAAGTGAGGGGTGTAATAAATCTAAGTTTAAGTTTATGTATTGTATGTTGTGTATGTATCTTTGTCCGTAGCCCGAAAGCTCGGGAACGGAAGCCATGTTTTTTTTTTTTTTTTTTTTTTTTTTTTTTATTAATGTCACACATGTAATTCAGCATTTACCCTTTTTTCAGGGAGAAGGGAATTCAGGCATTTTTACCTTCACTTTGAACTCAAAATTTAATACTTTACCATCTGACCCTGTAGCCTGAAGTCTAGACTTCAGGCTACAGACTCGTACTAGGTTCGGTCTTGTCGGCAGCGACAAGTCCGGCGGATGGGCGCGCCTGTGGTAGCCTGAACACTACACTTTTTTTTTGTATATGGCGTTGCACCGCTTCTGCATTTGCCATTTTCAAGTATATAATGTATTTTTAATAAAATTTGCAACGTTACACTCCTTTCAAGTCGTCAAAGTAACAGTCAAGTCATGTTTTAGTAAAACGGTGACCGTTTTACTACAACAGTTTTTGGTCGAAAATTTCCACCAATTTGAAAAGTCACGCAATTCACTTCCGTTTAATTTCATCACACTTTGCGAGTCACATTGGTTAAAATGCCACCAAAATAACTCAAAAACACACTTATAGGAAAAATAATAAAAAATTAATAAAAATAATAAAAATGTTTGGCACGCAACAAAAAACAATCAGAACAAACAGAATACGAGTAATACAGTAGGACAAAAGCAGAAAAATAAATTTAAAATAACAACAAAAACATAAAAAACTGATACAAAAACATAATTTAGACACTTAAGTTATAAATAAAACACATTCATAAATTTAAAAAGAAAAATAATGTTTACGAAATGAAAAAAAGTCCCAAGCATCCATTCTGCATCATGCATCCATGAATAAAAGTAGACGACGTCTCTTTTAAAATATGGCGGAAAGAGTCCCTCTACAGACCGTTTACCGTAAGATGGCACCTGCGTTATACTCTTAGTCTGTGTCCCATTGCCTTGGGAATAGTCACAGGAATAGTGCCAACCATAGAAAAACAAATACTCCAGGGCAGGTGCCATATTACGGTGAACGTTCCAGTACACGTTCACTAGCCCTAAACGTCAAAAATTTACAGAATTTGTTCATCTCGTTCGACCACGTAAACTTATGTCATGGGGGAATTGCTTGGAAACTTTTCATTCACTTGATTCTTAAGATCGCCATCCTTTAGAGAGCACAAATCTTGTCTGTCTACATCCAAATGCAATTTATCTCTTATCTTCTGTCGACAATCTGCTGGGGCTTTCTCGAGATTGAAGGCAAAATAATTATTAAGAAAAAAAGGTGTGTCAGTTCTGACGTGCGACCAGAGGTTACTCCGGTACAATAAGTTACAAGATGTGCGAATATGTTGCGCAGAAGGAAACTTATACGAATTCACTTTTTGTTAAGACTGCGCCAAAACCAGGCAGACATCTACATACAAAAACAACGCCTCGCGCCGCTCGAAAAAGCGGTTTTTATTGAATATCTCTTAAAATATAGATAATTTTACAAACCCCCTACTATAAACTCTATGTTTTGTTGTAGTGATTTTATTTATCTAATTTTGTACCCAATAATACGTACCATTTTAATATAAACAATCTAATTTAGGCAAAAAATAGACGTAACTTTGTTTTTTTTTTCCATCGAGAAAATATTGTCCTATCGTGTTTCTGGTACAGTGATCCTTCGGAATTATTATGTAGTATCCATTTATTTTTAAAATTTATTTATCCATAAATATATTTAACTACAATATAGTACTAGTCTGTTAAAAAATAAATCTAAGATTACGAATTTTGCGGCATACCTGTTCGATTTTATGATTTTACTCCCCATCTATTTGCGTACCGTGGGCCTTATTATATGTTAATTGATTCTTATGGAGTAAACCAAAAACAACTCCAATACTCTGAGGGCATCTAAAACATCAAGTCGTATATCGAAGAAAAAACAACTATGCACAATTTCATACAAGATCAAAATTATCTTTTTATTTAGATAATGAAGGTTTCCCAACGAACCCCAGTGTAACAGGTAACAGCGTGACTCGATGGGAAAATATCCCAACGAATCACACTGCAACTCTTTTGGGTGGTGTTCGTTGGGAAACCTCCAATAAAATAAATAATGATGGACAGTTCACACCACATTAACTAGCCCCAAGCTAAGCAGAGTACCTACTAGTGTATGGATATGGTAGAGTGTTAAGGGTACTAGATAACTAATATACTTAATACAATACATTACACAGATAGATATTTTTTATTATACATAGATAATATCCAGAACACCCTGAACAAATATCTGCAGATTGCACAAATATTTGTTCCGAGGCGGAAATCGAACCCGCAACCTCCTGCGTCGCAGGCGATCCTACGCCCGCAGCGCTACAGAGGTCGTCAAAAAGCTAAGTCAAAGAGTCGTCAATAAAATATCGTTTAATTTTATAACCCTGGCTGACTCCCATTTCCTAAGTTCCCGAAACTTCAGCCGCAATTATAATCTGAGAGCAACTTAAATTAATTTCAACCTGCCCTCCGATTAAAGACCGCTCGATTCGGCCAAACTTATAGAAAAGAAAAAAGAATTATTTTTTGACTTTGTACATATATTTTTACAATATTATGTATTTATTTATGCAATAATTTAATTAATAATTTAATTTAATTATTTAATTTAAATATTTAATTTAATTGATAATAAATAATTTAATTATACAATAATGCAATAATTTGTACAATACATTTATTTACAGAAATAATAATACAACTAACACAAGTAGGTATATGCAAAATAAAAAAATAAAAAAAACATTTGTGCTACCTGAAGACCGCTGCTAACAATCTAAAGGTAGCGCAACTGATCCAAATCACTACCAGACGGAAGCGTCCCTAAGATGCTGGCTGCATTGCCACGCTGAATGGCAATACTAATGCGTTGAGCCAGATAAGATACAGCAGCCAAAGAAACAGCTTTGTACTTATTTGCGTTATTAAAAGTATTCATAGTCTGGAAGAGATCGCTCTTAGCAATAAGGCCGCCCATTATACCACCGCGAACTGGTTTGTAAGATAATATAAGTACCTATGTTGTTATTTTATTTAAGGTTAGTAGGTTAAAGAGTTATCTATCTATCTATAGTCGTTATGTCAGTCGCATCGAGCGGTCTCCAATCGGGAGCCAGAATACCAATTTAAATTCACCCGGTTATATTCAATCCATCGTAGTGGGATTACGTCACGTCCTGACTTAACCCTAGACCCCATACTGGGGTAAATTTTACCCCTGACATTGTGATACAGGCGGCTTTATGTAACTTTAGTATGCGATCGTATTGATTTAAACAAATTAAATCGCTATATAAAAAGCTAAGTCTGTTCGTTGGTATAAGATTTGTCCTGGCTCCTAGCTTATTTGAAAAATGTGTTATTGCTAAAAGAAAGCGTTAGCAGAGTCAGTCGTGAGACGCAATGGCGGCGATGGGCTCACCACTTGTCACGTCTATTTCCCACGGTGGTGCAACCCACGGTGAAAGGAGGCCCATTTGAGGCTCTGCCTACCTTTTCGGGGAAAAAAGCGTGTGTCTATGTATGTATGTATTCACAAAAAACAAGGCATAATATATGGAGGAATTAGTTTGCTAACCCAAAATTGGGTTACCCACCAACATGAACACATTTTTTAACCCCCGACACAAAAACGACGGTTTGTTATAAGTTTAACGAGTCCGAGTGTGTGTGTGAGTGTGTGTGTCTGTGTGTCTGTCTGTGGCATCGTAGCTCCCGAACGGATAAACCGAATTTGTTTTTGTTTTTTTATTTGAGACTAGCGACTCGTCCCGGCTTTGCACGGGTAGTTTCAGATGAAAAACAGCCCCCCCTCGTATCCCCCCCCCCCCCCTGGTAGCCTATGTCACTCAGGGTGAACGTAGCTTTGGTGAAAGAATTTTTTAAATCGGCCCAGTACTTTTTGAGCCTATTCATTACAAACATACAAACATACAAAAATAGGTACAAATCTTTCCTCTTTATAATATTAGTATAGATGTGAATTAGTTCTTAGGTATGTTTGATCAAAATCGGTTCAGCCGTTTCATTGCGATGAGGGTTTTTTGATTTTTTTCAAAATTAATTACAGGTT
This sequence comes from Operophtera brumata, assembly GCA_932527175.1. Classification (NCBI taxonomy): domain Eukaryota; kingdom Metazoa; phylum Arthropoda; class Insecta; order Lepidoptera; family Geometridae; genus Operophtera; species Operophtera brumata. The sequence continues at coordinate 41,818,167 of OW052226.1, read as the reverse complement.
GTTACAGGTTTTTTTGGTAATTCTTCCTCGAAGCAAAGCATTAGTGCTTGCAATGCCGTGTTCTGGTTTGAAATGGATGCCGGTGAAATTACAGGCACATGAGAGCGGTGTGAAGGTGAGTCGGTCGCGGACTTTTTAGGGTTCCGTAACCAAATTACGGATCCCTTATAGATTCGTCATGACTGTCTGTCTGTTTGTCCGTGTATGTCAAAGCCACTTTTTTCCGAAACTATAAGAGCTATGCTGTTGAAACTTGGTAAGTAGATGTATTCTGTGAACCGCATTAAGATTTTCACACAAAAATAGAAAAAAGACAATAAACTTTTGGGGTTCCCCATACTTAGAACTGAAACTCAAATTATTATTTTTCATCAAACCTATATGTGTTTGGTATTTATGGAAAGGTCTTCAAAAATGATGTTGAGGTTTCTAATATTATTTTTTTCTAAACTGAATAGTTTGCGCGGGAGACACTTCCAATGTGGTAAAAGTGTGTGTAATAACCCCCCATAACTTCTTAAATAAGAGAATGATAAAACTAATAAAATATATGATGTACCATATACATCATCATCGTTTACCATGTAAACTTTCAACGAAAATTGGTTTGAACGAGATCTAGGAAGTAGTTTTTTTTAATACTTAATAATCGTATTAAACCATCCAAAAACTTTTATATTATGTTACTTGCTGCTACGGAACCCTTCATGGGCGAGTCGGACTCGCACTTGGCCGCTTTTTTATCTTTATGTGTCGGGGTGGCCGGCGCTGTCCATTGCCACGTAGGGCGCGTCCTAGGTGGACGTGACCTGTGAAGTAATGTATTGTTAGAGGCAGAGGTTACCGCTTAACATCAGGAGGGTCATCTACTCGTTCTAGTCATTCTAAAAATAAAAATATAAAAATTTAGATGAGCTCAGTGTGTCCGAGCCTTAGATGTATCATTTTAAACGTCATTTCTATGCATCCGTTGCATCAAAAATGTTAGCCTGGCAACCGACCCAAAATTACAAACATTTTAACTTAAAGTTAGCAAAAGTTTTAAGTTTTTTGCCGTTATCCTTCTACTATTATTATAAATGAGAAAGTTTGTATTTGTAAGTGTGTTTGTTACTTCTTCACGGTGATACGGCTCGACGGATTTGGATGAAATTTGGAAAGGGCACATATTTATCCCGATATTCCCACGGGATCTAGACCTATGCGGGTAACACCGCGGTGCGCTGCTAGTTATTAATAAAAATCGTGTTGCTTACGAATCAACGTTTTTAAAAAATAACTTCATAATTTTTAATCATATGCTAAATACTCGCTTGATAATAAATGTTTTGTTTTCTGATAAATTTCGCTATCCAAAAATTCTTAAAGCAACTATGTCTTCGTGAGCAGAATGATCCACAAGGACGCACAAGGATAACAATTCTGGAGCACTGTAAAGTATCCTTATCTTAAAACCTATCTATTGAGCTTTTCTTTGTGCGATCTGCAGATATTTGTTCAGGGTGTTCTGGGTATTTTCTATGGATCATAAAAAATATCTATCTATGTAATGTATTGTATTAAGTATATCAGTTATCTAGTACCCATAAAACATGCTCTGCTTAGCTTGGGGCTAGATAATTTTGTGTGAACTATCCAGTATTATTTATTATTTATTATTATACATATTTATTATAATACAAAAATATACATCAAGCAGAAAAAAGTTAAAACTGAGGGGTTATTTAATGAACAAGATACTGATCAAAATGAGACAACGGACTTGGATGCTTTAGAAGTTTAGATAATTGGGTATTCTGTGAATAAACATAAGCTTACCTTTTATCTTCAGACTGAAAAATAATGTACCTACCTACTACATTAAAGCAAAGTTAACCCGTTGCTTTCTATTTAGTTATGCTACGGCAGACTTTAATAAATATATAGTATAATAAATCCAGGTTATCATTCAACCTGTAAACCTTTTAACCCTTAGTTTAAAATTAGTCTCATTAGGAACACAAACTCCATAAAACAATGGCAGGACACACAAGGCAAGCACACAGAAAGCAGGTTACCTGTTTTACGACCGTGCTAGCTGGAAGTTCGATTCCCGTTGCGAGAGAATCTTGCATGATATTTTGTGGTAACCATAGCACGGACGACTGTGCGGCTACAAAATAATTGTGCGGTCACAAAATAATTGTGCGGCCACAAAATAATTGTGCGGCCGCAAAAGTATTGCGCGCTCACAAAAGAATTGTGTGTCCACAATATAAAATTGCGCGGCCACTAAATAATTATGCGGCCACAAAGGTATTGTGCGCTCACACAAGAATTGTGTGGCCACAATATAAAATTGTGCGGCCGAACAATAATGGTGCGGCCACAAAATAATTGTGTGGCCATAAAATAATTGTGCGGCCACAAAAGAGGCCAGGGCTAAGACGGGTATGCAGGAGCTACTTGGATCCTGATCTCCATCATCGACGTCTTCGGACACACTTAACAGCGTTGCCACCAACCCAGCTGGTTGTGGTAGGATTAGCAGGGGTAGGGTTAGGGAGAGTGGTGTGGGTATATAATACACAATAAACTCTACAGCGGGACGGCAGTGGCAATTATAACAAGATAAAAAAAAGCGGCCACGTGCGAGTCGGACTCGCCCATGAAGGGTTCCGTAGCAGCAAGTAACATAATATAAAAGTTCTTGTATGGCTTACGATTAATGACGTATTAAAAAAAAACTACTTACTAGATCTCGTTCAAATCAATTTTGAGTGAAAGTTTACATGGTAATTACATCATATATTTTTTTTAGTTTTATCATTCTCTTATTTTAGAAGTTATGGGGGGGGGGGGGGGGGGACACACTTTTTACCACTTTGGAAGTGTCTCTCGTGCAAACTATTCAGTTTAGAAAAAAATGACATTAGAAACTTCAAAATCATTTTTGAAGACCTATCCATAGATACCCCACACGTATGGGTATGATGAAAAAAAGTTTTTTGAGTTTCAGTTCTAGTATGGGAAACCCCAAAAAAAAAACTACTTACTAGATCTCGTTCAAACCAATTTTGAGTGAAAGTTTACATGGTAATGTACATTTTTTTTTTTTTAGTTTTATCATTCTTTTATTTTAGAAGTTACGTGGGGGGGGGGGGGGGACACACTTTTGACCACTTTGGAAGTGTCTCTCGCGCAAACTATTAAGTTTAGAAAAAAAATATATTAGAAACCTCAACATCATTTTTGAAGACCTATCCATAGATACACCACACGTATAGGTTTAACGAAAAAAAATTTTTTTAGTTTCAGTTCTAAGTATGGGGAACCCCAAAATAATTGTTTTTTTTCAATTTTTGTGTAAAAATCTTAATGCGGTTCACAGAATACATCTATCTACCAAGTTTCAACAGTATAGCTCTTATAGTTTCGGAAAAAAAAAGGCTGTGACATACACGGACAGACAGACAGACATGACGAATCTATAAGGGTTCCTTGTCTTTGACTACGGAACCCTAAAAACAAGGAACAGCATGATATCCACCGAGAACTCGTTACAGATAGTTACTAGCCAGCTAGCAAAGTAGTGATAAAAGAAAATTTATTAACACTAAAGAGTGATATAAATGTTATACAAAAGCAACGCGGTGACTGCTTGACATAGCATTGCTGTATATTGGTGATTCGGGACATCATTTTGCTGTAAAGGCTTCTATCATCAAATAGCTGTAAAACTGGGGCCACTTTCCAATGATAGAAACGTCTCTATCATGGATATACAACTGCTCGTATCATTGATATACAGCTATTTCTGATCACTTTTTGCTAGCTGACGTACCTAAAGGTAGGTACACACACAAGCTTATATTCAAATACAAAATGGTAAGTTGTAGGTATTTAGTATATTCAGACAAGATAAGAAGGGGTGGTTCTATAACCTAACATAATAATAACAATTATGTTGTTATGGTAGGATGACATTGAATTAGTTATCAATACACTGTCACAATTAAAATACGTTACTCGTAGTTCCTGACACCCATGACATACGGAATCATGTCTATTATGTAGGTAACTGCGGGGTGTATCTTATGAAGTCGCTGAGTCACACTGTTTTTTACTAATTTCATGCTAAAACTGACATCGTAATGTATAAATAAGTATTATATAATTTGTAATTTTGTATACTTGTATTATGAAGTATTTATTTGTTAGGTATATTATTTATGTTGTGATAATTTATTTTATTATAGTTTACTAGTTTTTAACCCCCGACGCAAAAACGACGGGGTGTTATAAGTTTTACGTGTCTGTGTGTGTGTGTGTCTGTCTGTCGCCTCGTGCGTCTTATTCGACGTGAAGGCCGCAGAAGTGGTGGAGTACATCAAGAGGAAAGTCGGAGTGGGATTGAGGGTCATGAAGTTGGACTCTCGTCATAATGTGGGCTTTAGCTCATTTATGGTGAGGGTCCCTACGGAAGATCTGAAGAACTACTTGAGCCCTGACTTCTGGCCGAAAGGGGTGAAGTTCCGGCGGTTCAAGGGCCGTCTGTCACGTGATCCCCGGGCCGCGACGCGTCCGCGATGACACGTGTGTTAGATTAAGTTATAAATATATTTAATTATGTATGTTAGTTGTAAGGTATATATTACTAAGGGCCTTTGTCTAGGTACAATGTACATTTTTCACTGTTGCCTGAAATAAATAAATTGAATTGAATTATAGCTCCCGAACGGATGAACCGATTTCGATTTTTGTTTCTTTTGAAAGGTGAATTTGTCGGGAATGTGTTTAGCTATGTTTGATCAAAATCGGTTCAGCCGTTTCAATGCGATGAGGGTTTATAATTTTTTTCAAAATTAATTACTTGTCTTTACAAAGGTGTAATTATGTGTATTTTGACGTTCAAAAGTGCACTTTTGTGCCTATTTTATAAATAAATATTGTTTTTTTTTTAATGTTAATAAAGTACGCGGTGTTGTGCCGGTTAACGCCGGTAAAAATCAGCAGTCACCTGCTTTTTACGCAAATACGTCCTAAGTATGTACTCGCTTTTTTCAGAAGGTTATCTAACCCGCGAACTGCCGAGGGGTCACTCTGACCCCCTCATTAGCCAGATAGATGGCGCCGTCAGCGCATGAGTTCATTAATTTCGAGCCACCAAGGGAATCTAAACCTTTCTGTAAGTCTGTAAGGTTTATTACAATATAGCAAGGTTCTTTGTCTTGTTAGATTCTGGAGAACGCCTGTTACAATCTTATAAAAGTGGGTAGTACAAATCTTACAGCGGTCTAATTATTGCAGGACAAGAACAACTATGTTCAGCAAAAATTATTTATAAAAAGCGGCCAAGTGCGAGTCTGACTCGCCCATGAAGGGTTACGTAGCAGCAAGTAACATAATATAAATGTTTTTGTAGTTCGTTGTAACTTTGATCGATGATTTAATAATAGTGTATAAAAAAAAACTACTTACAAGATCTCGTTCAAACCAATTTTCAGTGGAAGTTTACCGAATATCATCATATATATTTTTAGTTTTATCATTCTCTTATTTTAAAATCACATTTTACCACTTTGGAAGTGTCTCTCGCGCAAACTATTCAGTTTAGAAATAAATGATATTAGAAACCTCAATAGCATTATTGAAGACCTATCCATATATAACAAACACGGGTTTGATGAAAAAAAAAATGAGTTTCAGATCTAAGTATGGGGAACCCCCAAAATTTATTGTTTTTTTTGTATTTTTGTGTGAAAATCAATGCGGTTCACAGAATACATCTACTTACCAAGTTCCTATAGTTTCGGAAAAAGTGTCTGACATCCGGATGGACAGACATGACAAATCCGTTTTTTGCCATTTGGCTACGGAACCCTAAAAATCCGCAATGAGACTGCAGTAGAGAGCTCTTTGTGAAATAATTCTTCCGGGGTATTCCTACCCCTATACCTATTTCTCCAGCAATGCTTACGTTGCTGTGCTCAAGTTTCAAGGTTGCCGATGACATGAAAGGCACACTTGACTTTGCCGTACTTAAAAGTGAAATACCGTAAAATATACGTAAGTACACAATTATGATGTACCTAAATATACTGTTATAAATATTCCATAGAAAAGAGGGGACTCTTCTAACACAGGTTAGCAAGAGATCTCAACTTAATTGATTGTACAACCAGTAAACACTTTTTTTTTATATTTCCAGCTCTATCTATTGGTCCGACATTACTCGGCGTCACTCGGCTTTCTTCGGCTATTGACTCTACAATTGACTCGCTGTTTACTAGCAATAACATTAGCTATATAATTTAACTAGTGACTCGTCCCGGCTTAGCACGGGTAATTTTAGGATGAAAAACAGCCCCCCCTCCTATCCCCCCCTGGTAGCCTATGTCACTCAGGGTGAATGTAGCTTTCCAAATAGTGAAAGAATTTTTGAAATCGGCACAGCAGTTTTTGAGTTTATATTCATTATAAATATACACATACAGAAAAATACAAATCTTTCCTCTTTAAAAAAAAAAAGACTGATCCCTGGAGACAGGATCGAATAGGAACAAAATTATAGATATAAGGGATCGAACAGGACAAGGGATCGAAATGGAACTTCTCAAATAAAGTTTTACGTTAGGAAGTATTAGCAGCTGTGGCGCAGTTGCAACCAGGCATGTCTTAAACAACTTATTTTATTAATTACTCAATCCAAAACCAATCGAATCCAAGCACATTCGAGAAAAAACTTTAAATTACCTGCAATTAATTAAGTTTTTTCTCCCCATAAAATAAGTTGTTTAAGACATGCCTGGTTGCAAACTTGCAACTGCGTCACAGCTGCTAATACTTCCTAACGTACAACTTTATTTGAGAAGTTCCAGTTTGATCCCTTGTCCTGTTCGATCCCTTATATCTATAATTTTGTTCCTATTCGACCCAGTCTCCAGGGATCAGTTTTTTTTTTAAACATTGATAGACCTTTGTTTGGCCACGATCTCACCTGTTGGTAAGTGACGATGTGGCCGAAGATGGAGCACAAATGTCTAGAAGGCACCTATTCACTCTAGACTTGAAGAGACCCAGATTATAGTTTTCAGGAAAGACTAACGACGGTAGTGTATTCCACTCCTTAGCAGTTCGCATTATAAAGGTAGAACTGAAACGTTTTGTGCGAATAGAAGGTATGCTATATTGAGGTAAGGATTAAGTTAAGTTTAAAATATTTAAAGTAGTAGCAAGAAATATAGTTGTATACATAGTATCTAAGTGATATAGCTAGATTATCTAGATAGGTATCTTGTTTTTTAAAGTTGAGTAATAATCAAGATCAGTACCTAATAATATTTCAGGAATGTGTTATTACTGGAAGAAAGCGTTAGCAGAGTCAGTCGTGGGAAGCAAAAGTGGCGATGAGCTCACCACTTGTCACGTCTTTTCCCCACGATAATGTAACTTCCAGTGAAAAACGGCCCATTGAGGCTCTGCCTATCCCTTCGGGGAAAAAGGCGTGTGTATGTATCTATGTAAGTATTCTCATATTTCTTTTCCTAAATTTTACCACACATAAAATAATACTATAGATTTTACTATGTATCCCTGTAATAAGCTGTTAATGTTGTATTTCTTGCGCACGCTGGGATGCCCTATATATAATTACGGGAACAGTAAGATTAAGACCTTGTTTTGTTTTGTTTTATGAATGTAAATGTAATGTAAATTTTTAGTGTAAATCTGTGTTGGGTGTCCTATTTAATATAACAAGTTATTAATTTTGTAAAAATTCGGTTCATCCGTTCGGGAGCTACGATGGGACAGACAGACACACACACACACAGACACGTCAAACTTATAACACAACTTCGTTTTTCGTCGGGGGTTAAAAATAAAATAAAAGTAAGTATGTTTGTAACGAAATAAAGAAAATATTTTTTTACCTACGAATCCCCACTTGTATCCAATCACTGTCTGTTTTTTTAGTAAACCTGTCTTTGTCTACAAACACAATTCCCGCAACCCGCCTCAAAGCAATCTAGTTAACGTCTGCGCCAATAAAAGAAATAGCAAAAAACCCACAAAACAATAAGGTTGTAAGTGCGTTTTCTATAAAAATATTCGATCGAAGCCGCCGATAGCTTATGACGTGTCCTATCGCGTTTAATAAAGCTATGCGCTTTCAGATGAGCCTCGAGGAAAAAGTTGACAACAACGATGAGATTTTCCAAAATTAAAAAAATAGCGTAGCGTTGCTAGAAAACAAATTAACCTGAATTAGCCGTAGAATAACTATTTCGTGTCTATTATATATTTAAATTTATTTATATTTATTTAGTAGGAAAACCAACAGCTATCTATAAATACATAAAAAAACTGAGTAAAAAAACAAAAAGCCAATTACATGTTTTCACGTAGAGAGAGCTTAATAGAACAAACTAGTCAACAGTAACGATGATAGATATAAATCATCATCATTATCTTGCCCTTTTCCCAAATTATTTGTGGTCGGCGCAGTACGTCTTTTTCTTCCACTCTCCCCTGTCAGCTGTCACCTTATCATTCACTCCCTTCTCATTCATATCATCTCTCACGCAATCCATCCATCTTTTCTTAGACCTTCCTCTCCCTTCCATCCACTAACATTCATATTCATAACTTTCTTAGTTACATGCGTTTCATACCTCCTCATAACATGTCCATACCAAGCTAAACGATTTCCTTTCAATTTCTCTGTCACTGGTGCAATTTTTAAACTTCCGCTTATATACTACTTATATGATAGATAAATACATACATATATGTATATAGGGCGTCCCAAGACTATGCGACGTGAAGGGAAAGTACCTTAAATATTGTAGACAGGATGTTTTGCTGAAAGGAGACTTTGTTTTATTTTTAAAACTTACTGATACTGCATTCAAATATTTTCTCAAAATTAATTGCTTCGTCTGGGAATCGATATTAAATCGACCACCATTTACTTGTTTTTAGGGTTCCGTAGTCAAAGACAAGGAACCCTTATGGATTCGTCATGTCTGTCTGTCTGTCTGTCTGTCTGTCTGTCTGTCTGTCTGTCTGTCTGTCTGTCCGTGTATGTCACAGTCTTTTTTTTCCGAAACTATAAGAGCTATACTGTTGAAACTTGGTAGGAAGATGTATTCTGTGAACCGCATTAAGATTTTTACACAAATATTGAAAAAAAACAATTATTTTTGGGGTTCTCCATACTTAGAACTGAAACTCAAATTTTTTTTTTTCATCGAACCTATACGTGTGTGAGTTATCTATGGATAGGTCTTCAAAAATGATGTTGAGGTTTCTAATATATTTTTTTCTAAACTAAATAGTTTGCGCGAGAGACACTTCCAGAGTGGTAAAAATTGTCCCCCCCCCATAACTTCTAAAATAAGAGAATGATAAAACTAAAAAAAAAATATGATGTACATTACCATGTAAAATTTCACTAAAAATTGGTTTAAACGAGATCTAGTAAGTAGTTTTTTATTTTTGGGGTTCCCCATACTTAGAACTGAAACTCAAAAAACTTTTTTTCATCATACCCATACGTGTGGGGTATCTATGGATAGGTCTTCAAAAATGATATTGAGGTTTCTAATATCATTCAAAAATAATCTATCCAAAAACTTTTATATTATGTTACTTGCTGCTACGGAACCCTTCATGGGCGAGTCCGACTCGCACTTGGCCGTTTTTTTTTTAATGTAATGGCTCGACAAACTGGCATACGGCCCACCTGATAGTAAGCGGTTACCGTCGCCTATTGACATCTGCAACACCAGGGGCATTGCTAATGCGTTGCCTGCCAACGATCCATTTATTTGATGGGCCAATTTGCGCCCTATCGATGCTTTATTCACTCTCCTTTATCTATCGTCTTCATACCTGTATTCGATATTTCAATTTTCGGTAGATGTCAGATTCGCTCTCAACTTGGGCCCTTTATAGAACCCCCTCGACCCAAGTCTTGTCGGCACCCTTGCTGTTCCAATATCAATCAACATCAATAATCAAATTTGAAGGCTTCGGGTAGGCGTTAAATCTTTTTATAACTCGATAATTTAGTTTCTTTCAGCGATTGATTTTTACTTTTATGTTCTAATGGAATTTCTGGTGGACATTTTTAAGGTTCTGTCGAAAAAGTATTTGGATTTGGAAAGTACCTATCCAATGGAAAGTGTAACTGTTAGTTGCTAAGCATAGTATTTGCAAGCACATTTGTGTTTTTTTGTACTGTAACTAGATAAAACTATGAAGATGAAAACTTACAGTTGGTTTGTAAGCAATAACAATAGCGAGAGGTGTATAACATCAAAATAACTTTGCAGGGCTGTTATTCGCTATGACCATAGCAAATTACTTGCCAATAACGTGTGACGTCACAATGTATTCTGAACGATGATTCCACACAGATATCGTAACGAGCCCGCGTTATGTACGTTTGGTCATAGCGAATAAGGGGGCAGAGGATGTATTCGGAAGCCGAGACAAATAGATCGTACTTAGCACGTACTAATGCTTAGCACTATTCCTGTCACTTTCACACACATGTCAAATCACAGGTGCTAGAGAGGGACACGTGCTAAGTTACGTCTATTTATCTCGGCCTGAGATTTGATAAGCAATTGACACGAACATACGATGGTACACGGATTATTTTACCGAAATGGAGGTTCACAAAGTGTACGTAAGGAGTGCTCCATATAAAATCCTTGTTACAGCCTTCATTCACCTTCCTTCACGTCAAATAGGTAGGTACCTTTTAGGGTTCCGTAGCCAAATGGCAAAATACGGAACCCTTATAGATTCGTCATGTCTGTCTGTCTGTCTGTCTGTCCGTGTGTGTCAAAACCACTTTTTTCCGAAACTATAAGAGCTATGCTGTTGAAACTTGGTAAGTAGATGTAAACAGCATTAAGATTTTCACACAAAAACAGAAAAAAAAATAACAAGTTTTTGGGGTTCCCCATACTTAGAACTGAAACTCAAAAAAATTGGTATTGAGGATTCCAGTATATTTTTTTTCTAAACTGAATAGTTTGCGCGAGAGACTCCTCCAAAGTGGTAAAATGTGTGCCCCGTAACTTCTAAAATAAGAGAACGATAAAACTAAAAAAGAAATATGATGTACATTACTATGAAAACTTCCAACGAAAATTGGTTCGAATGAGATCTAGTAAGTAGTTTTGTTTTAATTTGTCATCAATCGTAAACCATCCAAGAACTTTTATATTATGTTACTTGCTGCTAAGGAACCCTTCATGGGCGAGTCCAAGTCGCACTTGGCCGGTTTTATTTATCTCTGTTAATATAATTTTTACCTTCAAATTACTCAGTTGACAGTTGCCAAAATGTTTTAGGTATATTTCCATAGTAAATGTCCTAAAAACTCAATGGTTAACATAAAATCTGTCATCACCATCACATACCAATTTCCTCCATAAAATATACGGCAAAATACAATAACTCCATTAGACGTTCAAAGGGAAATTCCGAGCGCAATAAAAACGTTACGGCTTAAACTAATTATGGCGGCACTCATGGGGAATTCGATATTCGATATACATGACGAAGGAGAATTCGATATTCGATATACATGACGAATGAAACAGAATAGTACAGATATACGACTATACGTACACGAAACTGTACGGATATATGAGGGAATTGAAAAGGAACCAGAACTTACCAGAACAATGGATATAATTAGCCGTGGTGTCAAGAAAAGACCCCTTCATCTACTCCCGTGGAAGTGGTAAAAGCAGACTAAACGTGAGTATAGACTAGAGCATTTTACTGAGCATTTCCATGTAATGTAACGTACCTGCGAGTGCTCGACGCTGTGTTCGACGTAATGCTCAAGGCAAGTGAGCATTACCTGTAACATTCCTTTCTATTTTATTGGATTTAATTGGGAGAGAACTATTTCCTGGGCTTACGCTTTTCCGGGAGACAGGGCTTCAATTTTATCTGTGTAACTTTAATTGGTCAAATAAATGATTATGATTATGATTATTTTATATCGATGGTGCCACAGTGCAAAGAGGCACATTTGAGGCTCTGCCTATCTTTTCGGGGAAAAAGGCGTGTGTCTATGTATGTAGGTATAGTTACCAGAAGATAGGTAGTATTCCAATAAGCAGTGATCTTGAGTTCCTGCGCGGATCTACTCGTTTCTTGTCTATATTATTAATAGTACAACATTTATGGTACATGTGTGTAATGTTGGTGATTAGGTGAGGGTCTTAAGAGAGCCGAGGACGGTAATCATCAATACACACGTTATCATACGACGTTTTTCAACACACTAGTGAAGAAAATAATAATACAACTGAAATACACACTCTGTGTAAGTGTTCAACTGTCTCTATAACTCACTTCTGCATAATAGCAATGAAAAAGTCACAGTTTGATTACAGGTGTAAAACAGAAATACACACTATGTGTAAATGTTCAACTGTCTCTATAACTCACTAGTGAATAATAGCAATAAAAAAGTCACAGTTTGATTACAGGTGTCTTTTATGTGCCTAATTGCGGTGAAATTAGAGCCACTTTATGAGAAAGTGTGTTGAAAAGGTTTTTTATTAAGTTGAGAATTGTAACTCAATAACTCGCACCTTACTATAAAATCACTATCCCACCCTTAAAAATAAGCGTCACAAAACACAGCCAATTTCTCACAGTGCCAAGCGAGCGGATTTTCGTAAGCCCTCGAAGAAAATGTGCCTACCCAAGCCATTTTGGTGAGCAATTTTCGTAGCCAACTCAGTTTTTACAATTTTGTTGGGCTCTTTAATTAAGATACGCGATAAATAATTTGCAGTGTACATTTCAACATCAAAACTTTTTTTTTGATTGATTAAACATTATGTCGTAACTACGTACATTTCAATGAAAGGAGGTGGGAAACCGCTGACCCAGGTCAAAAATAAATGAACCAGGGCCCCTTCATGGAAGTAATTAGCACGGCTCTAAATGTTGTTTTTTGGCCAATTTTTCTAAAAAACTTGTAAATTTTTAGAAGTTGGGAAGCCAAATTTGTATTTCTAAATAATTAAATAAATCAACTGATTGCATTTGCGTGAAACAAAACGCAACAAGCTTCATTACTTTCCCACAACTTCTACGCAAGAAATTTAATTAACTTTTTCATTATCTTAACATATATTATCAATAACCAAAAGTACCTCCGAACAAAAGTAGTAAAAGTAGTAGTAAGTAGTAGCAGAGATTTTTTGTGAAAGAGTTCGTCCGGGGATGTACTACCACCATACCTATTTCTGCCGCAAAGCAGTAGTGCTCGCATTGCTGTGTTCCGGTTTGAAGGGTAAGGGTGCCGGTGAAATTACAGGCACATGAGACATTTCATCTTTATGTCTCAGGGTGGCGGGCGCAGTGCAATGCCACATAGGTTGCGTCCTAGGTGGACGTGATCTATGAGGTAATGCACTGTACATAGGCAGAGGTTACCGCTAAACATCAGGTGGGCCTCTTGCTTGATCCGTCATCAAAGTAGTATAAAAAAAAAAAAAAAAAGTACGTTACGTTAGGCAAAAGAGTTGGGTCAAACAATGTATGGGGAGTTGCCCGTGTTCTTTGGTCGGTGACAAATTATGATATTAGTTAACACATGCGTACTTCTGAGTGATTTTTAACCCCCGACGCAAAAACGACGGGGTGTTATAAGTTTGACGTGACTGTGTGTGTGTGTGTGTGTGTGTGTGTGTGTCTGTCTCTGGCTTCGTAGCTCCTGAACGGAAGAACCGATTTCTTTTTTTTTTTTTTAAAGTTGAATTTGTCGGGATTGTTCTTAGCTATGTTTGATCAAAATCGGTTCAGCCGTTTCATTGAGTTGAGGGTTTTTTTTAATTTTTACAAAATTAATAACTTGTTACACTGTTACTACATGAGCAAAGCCACGGGTAGATGCTAGTTTATTATTATTATCCATTTAATTCAACGCACAAAAGTAATAAAACCAGGCGTCTTCAGGACGTCACTACAACCCCACGTCGAGCCCAATCTCCCAACAAGGACATTTCCCCAGTAATTCGATTCATCCTCAGTGCCTCGTGTCTTCGTAAATGAATAAGCAAGATATAGCGTCCTGATTTGGCCATTCATAGTATGAATTGAGCAATTTATGTGGGGTCGATTTGACCCCGGCGATTGTGGGGAAACTTTCGCGACCGCAGCGATAGGGTTAGATATGCGTGGTTTTATTTATTTGGTTGCGTTTTAAAGGAAATACTGGTGTATACTCTTCAGCTTTTTCTTTTGCATAACTTTTACTCTTAAATTTTTAACCCCCGTTGCTAAAACGACGGGGTGTTATAAGTTTGACGTGTCTGTTTGTATGCCTGTGTGGGTGTCTGTCTGTATCATAGCTCCCAAACGGATGAACAGTTTTATTTATTTTTGTTTTAAAGGTGTATTAGTCGTGAGTGTTCTTAGCTATGTTTGATCAAAATCGGTTCAGCCGTTTCATTGCGTAGAGGGTTTTTTAATTTTTACAAAATTAATTACTTGGTACTTACTTTTTATTTACTTGTGATTTGTCCTGGCTGCTGGAAGCGTTAGCCAAGCCAGTGGTGTGAAGCAATGGCGGCGATAAGCTCACCACTTGTCACGTCTATATTCCACTTTGGTGCAACCCACTGTGAGAAGAGGCCCATTGAGGCTCTGCCTACCCCCCATCGGGGAAAAAGGCGTGTGTCTATGTAAGTATGTATGAATGCTTAAAAGATTATCTGCTTCTTACATATAAACAAAGATTAAAAATAATTAAACGAGCGAAGCAATTTCTTTAAGTTACCTTTAAATATTTTTCTGAAGTAACTTTTGAACAGTTAATCTGATCTTCATTAAATTTAGTAGATTGGTAGCTTGTTGGTAGATTATCGGTACAATTTGTAGCTTCAGTTATGAGCTACATTGGTTTGGGTGTGTTGGTATATTGGGGTACAAGAGGGGGGTAACCTCTAGGAGACTTACCGTAATCCCACAATGCTGATATTTGGTATGCTAGTAGCATCTTAGATAAAGAACAAGTAATTAATGTTGTAAAAATTATAAAACCCCAAACGCAATGAAATGGCTGAACCGATTTTGATCAAACAAAGCTAAGAAAACTCCCGACAAATACTTCTTTCAAACAAAAAACAAGAAAACGAAATCGGTTCGTCCGTTCGGGAGCTACGATGGGACAGACAGACACACACAGACACGTCAAACTTATAAACTTATAACAACTTACCCCTTCGTTTTTCATCCGGGGTCAAAAATAGAACAATTTCTAAATTTTCAGAATTTTCTTTTTTTTCTTCTTCAGTTTTCTAAAGCCTTTGTTCAAGTTGTCTGAGACGTGGGAGGCCTCGTCCAACAGTGTACGTCTAATGACTTATAATGATTTTGTAATATTTGATAAGTTTGATGGCATTACAATTATAGGTAGGTAGGTACTTTGGTAGGTAACTATTTTTGGGTTAGAAATGTGAGAATTATTCAAGAAAACGTACCTTGCACAAATAAACGGCACAAATCCTGCCTAATCATAATATATTACCAAATAACCTTGTTTAGGCGTATATTTTCCTCAACACCGCTGTGCGACATTTTCTTTCGTCGAGTTTCTAATAAATTGTGGATACGATACGATCACGTGCACTATTATTTATTCTGTGGTACAGGCTGATACATTTACCATCCATATGTATAAGGAGTAGATTTATCGTCAAAGCTACTACTATATAAATATATAAATAATTAAATAAGGCTGGACAGTTCACACTACATTATCTAGCTCCAAGCTAAGCAGAGCTTGTGTTATGGGTACTAGATAACTGATAAATTAATACAATACATTACATAGAAAATACCCAGAACACCCAATCAAATATCTGCAGGTCGTACAAATATTTGTTCCGAGGCGGGAATCGAATCCGCAACCTCCTGCGTCGCAGGCCAACCTTGGCCCGCAACGCTACAGAGGTCGTCTTTTCCACATCTACCGTGATTTCGTGATATCCCTAAGCATTTCTTGAAATCCTCAATTTCCCAACGACGTATATTAATTACCTCACGTGAAACAGATGTGAGTGTAAAACCTACGTACTTCGTTTAGTAGTAGTAGAGCTTTTTAGTGATAGAGTTCGTCTGGGGAAGTACTACCACCATACCTATTTCTGCCGCAAAGCAGTAGTGCTCGCATTGCTGTGTTCTGGTTTGAAGGGTAAGGGTGCCGGTGAAATTACAGGCACATGAGACTTTTCATCTTTATGTCTCAAGGTGGCGGGCGCAATGCAATGCCGCAAAGGGTGCGTCCTAGGTGGACGTGACCTATGAGGTAATGCACTGCTCAAAGGCAGAGTTTACCATTTAACATCAGGTGGGCCATCAGCTTTTTCCGCCATTCCAAGTAGTATACAAAAAATAAATAATAAAAACTTCCCTATAGCTACGACAGTGCCACATTTCCTTTCCATCTATTAAATAGTCGATACGGTCCGGTCAAAGGAAATACATCCACTTTTATGATACTCGTAAACTAACTCGAATGCTCTTTGAGACCTTCGGGTATTGGGGCTATCTGCAGATGCACTTTATTTACTCAGAACTTTAGGCAACTTTAATATCTCAACTAGCGGTCGCCCGTAGTTTCACTCGCGTTATTCTCCCGGCAGAACTGAACTTAGGGACAAAAAGTACCTAATCTATAAATAAATAATGCTAAACGGTTCACACAACATTATCTAGCCCCAAGCTAAGCAGAGCTTGTGTTATGTGTACTAGATAACTGATATACTTAATACAATACATTACTAGTATTATTTTATATGTGATGTATAGATATTTTTTATTTAAAAAGAAAATGCCCAGAACACCCTGAACAAATATCTGCAGATCTTACAAATATTTGTTCCAAGGTGGGAATCGAACCCGCAACCCCCTACGTCGCAGGCGAACCTTTGCCCGCCACGCCAGAGAGGTCGTTATTAGCTTTGCCACCTGTATATACATCGTGTGTATTCGCGAGATCTCAGTTGTACGTCGGTAACCTCACAGCTGAGGGTCGTGACCTTTATGACGTTGGACTTGATGATCTGTCTTCACTGGCTTCTATCCTCACAGAGTCGCTCTCGCTGGAATCGAGCGCAGAGCGAATTTGATCGCTCCAGCGCATGGTGCTTCGTCTCCGCGGTCTCTTACCTTCCAATTTACCACTGACAACAAACTTTTCAAGATTGCCACCTTCTTTCTTGACAATGTGGACAAGAAACTCGAGGACCCTGCGGATAAATGTGGAGGAAAGTCTGGTATTTGAGTTCGTGGAAAACTGAAGCGTTGGTGTGATGAGCCTTCCATGCAGGATTCGGTGCATATTCCGCGAGCACCAACGTATTCGTATGTATTGAATTAGAACAAATTTTAACGTTCCACATGTCCTAGAAAAGCAAGTGTGCTACTACAAGCAATAATAGCTTCCGTCGACTTATCGCGTCGGCAATAAAGTGCAAATGTCGCGCCTCATATACTGCGACGTAAAACCACAGCGCAAACTTCATTACAAACAGAATGCTAACTGCTGCCGCAAACCAGTAATGCTCGCATTGCTGTGTTCCGGTTTGAAGAACTTATAAAGTGCATTGCCTCATAGTTACCTTAAGTGACCTATGAGGTAATGCATTGTTAAACGCAGAGGTTACCATCGGCTTGTGCCGTCGTTCAAGTAGCTGTTTGGTTTTCTTAATCAGCGCAGTTGGCGCTGTTGACTGATTCGTCTGAAGATATTAATATTAACCCCACACTACCTATATATTTATATGAGCTTAACGTTTAGGGATAATTTTACTTATTATTGTCCAAAGGACTATTCTATATGGGGTGAGAAGCGTTACCTTGCCGTAACACAGTTTTTGAACTAGCACGGAAGGCAAAGTTATCTTATTTCATATACTTGTTGTACCTATTCTAAGTGAAATAAACTTATTTATCTCTTAACTAAAACGTGTTTTTTTTTAAATATGGTGTTTACGATTTGGGTGTAGTGGTTTGGTAGAAATTGGTGCAGACATTTCGTGGATCACCAATTCGCATTTTTTTTTTTAAGACATGATTACCTCTCGAGCCATTTATAATGAAGGATTCCAAAGTATACTCAAGTAAGAGCCAGATGTCGCCGTTAGTATAGAACGCACTATATAGTAACTATATAGTAGCTAACTTTTTAAGCTCAAACTGAAAGTCACAGATGCAATAAAGCAAGTTCCCTTCAAAAAAATTGTTACGAATTGATGATTCAGGTAATGTCTGCACCAATTTCTAAAAAAAAACCACTTCACCCAACTCTTCAACTACATATTTAAAAAAAAACGTTTAGTTTGGGGTTAATATTAATATCATCAGACGAATCAGTCAACAGCGCCAACCGCGCTGATTTAGAACGATAATATAAAACGGCTACTTGAATGACGGAACAAGCAGATGAACCAAACCTCTGCCTTTAACAATGCATAACCTCATAAGTCACGTCCACCTAGGACGCGCCCTATGTGGCATTGCACTACGTCCGCCACCCTGACACATAAAGAGAAAAGTTTCACGTGCCTGTAATTTTACCGGCACCCACCCATACCCTTCAAACCGGAACCCAGCAATGCGAGCACTAGTGCATTGCGGCAGAAATAGGTACGGTGGTAGTACTTCCATGGATGAACTCTTTCATAAAAACGCTCTACTACTATCAAATTCCTAAGATGTGGCCGTTTTTGGGAAAATAAAGCAACTAGGTACAAAAATACGCTACGCCAAGCGAAGTGCCGCTGGCATAACGGTTTTGGCTGTAGTTTTGTTTGATATTTGTTGGTAGCTTTCATCCTTCCTTTTCCTCATACGAAAAGAAGAAGAAGCTTTCAGGCTTATAGGTGAGCAACATAATGCGGAGACTAAGATCCAGAGTCTCGAGCACCGCCATATGGTTGCATGCCTTTCGATCTTCTATAGATTACATTTCGGGGAATGCTCCCAGGAACTGCACGATCTGATCCCACCATCTCCTTTTCATCATAGGACGAGCAGGCCTAGGGCTCAGTACCATCCTTACCTCATTGGTAAACCTTCTATTCGCACAAAACGTTTCGGTTCTACCTTTATAATGCGAACTGCTAAGGTGTGGAATACACTACCGTCGTCTGTCTTTCCTGAAAACTATAATCTGCGTCTCTTCAAGTCTAGAGTGAATAGGTGCCTTCTAGACCTTTGTGCTCCATTTTCCGCCACATCGTCACTTACCAACAGGTGAGATCGTGGTCAAACTAAGGTCAATCAACGTTAAAAAAAAATGCTTTCCTTCTGGGTTGTCTATTAGCTGTGACAGGTTTTACACACCTTGCACCCGCGCTATCGTGTGTCGAGTTCTGGCGTTGCACCGTGTTTATTTGTCACAATATTGTGTAAAACAGTAACACAAATGTGTTGGAGATTGTTTTACTTTTTGAAAAAGTCGACATCAGTCGATTACCTACTTATTAAAGTACCTAAGAGTCGTTCGGAGTTTAGTCCTGAAATGCGTTAGTAGTCTGTGCATCATATAAGGCACAATATATACAAATTGATGAGGAGTTAAATCGAGCATTAACAAAAAGTTTTTTGTTTTGTGAATGACCGGTAATTTTTTTTTTATTTATTATTTTGGTAATAACAGCGATTTATACAATATATTTATGTTAAACATTTACAAAATTATGGCCAAAAAAGGTATACACAGCTTAAAATTAACAAAAGATTCTACTTAGTACGATATATCATACAAAACTTACTAGTGGCTACAAACAGTTTGATCACGATGATAAAAGTGCAGTCATGCAGGCATCCCACCTGATGTTAAGCTGTAACCTCTGCCTTTAACAATGCATTACCTAATAGGTCGCGTCCACCTAGGACGCACCCTATGTGACATTGCACTGCGCCCGCCACCCTGAGACATAAAGATGAAAAGTCTCATGTGCCTGTAATTTCACCGGCAACCATACCCTTCAAACCGGAACACATTAATGCGAGCACTGCTGCTTTGCGGCAGAAATAGGTATGGTGGTAGTACTTCCCCGGACTAACTCTTACACAAAAAAAAGCTTCCATCTGAGGTTTTCCCGCTTGGTTACGACATGTGTCGCTTCAAGAAATTTTTTCATAAATTCCTTCAGGGCAGGCAGCGCATCGACAATACCCTGGGTGTTGCCGGTGTCTATAAGCGACGGTGACCACTTCACATCAGGTGTGCCGTATGCTGGTTTGCCCATATATTTCATAAAAAAAAAAAAAACTACTACTACTAAAATCTTATGAACGATATGTACAAAGTTTAATGGAATTTGATGTTCACTTTTTGTTGGGCGAGCGCTATTCTGTCACTTCCTTACCTGAACTTTACTAACTTAGATAGTGAAGTATTTTGGGTGCATCCGTATTGATCTCAGAATTTCATCCCACAAGCTAAAAGTAATAATAATTATTCCGGATTCATACTATTCATATTCATTTAATTTTTGGAGTTCTTATTTATCCCATTTAGTAATTTGGC
Source organism: Operophtera brumata (assembly GCA_932527175.1). Lineage (NCBI taxonomy): Eukaryota > Metazoa > Arthropoda > Insecta > Lepidoptera > Geometridae > Operophtera > Operophtera brumata. The sequence continues at coordinate 41,797,595 of OW052226.1, read as the reverse complement.
TGTTGTCTTCCTCTTAATTGTAGATTTATTTCTGTAAATTAGGCAATGGATGTTTTCATCAAATCACAAGAGAATCGATTTAAAAAAATCCGGAATTACTTTGTCTTACACGTTTTTGTATGAATATTTCGTTATACAAAACGGATTTTAGTTCCACCAAATCAAATTACGTATGATTGAATACAACTTCAGTCCCTAGTAATAAAATGTGTTAATGTAAAGCAGCACGCAAGCAAACGTTAAATTTTACGCGTAGTTAATAGCAGTTGCAGTTAAACCAACTGGTACCTACATTATGTTCTTGTAGTTCTGAGGTTAGTTACATTTCAAAGTGTAGGCATAGTTTACAGTGGGACTGAGGCAAAAATAATTACTTTGGTTGTATTGAGGTAATTATTTTTTTCACACCACCTGCTCGACAATGTCCAATTACATATCATGCAACCTCAATATAAAGTAAAGCATTACCTAGGGAGGTAAAGTTGTATGAGTTGTAAGTTGTTGTCCCTAGGGAGTAAATTGATTTGAATTTGGAATGTCAAATTCATGTGGTAACTGTTGGAAAACTCTAAGTCTAAGCGTTTTGGGGAGCGTTTTGAGGAACAACGGCTTCCAAACGACGACCTCTGTGGCGTGGCGGGTGAAGGGTTTTTCTGCGAAACAGGAGGTTGCGGGTTTTATTCCCGCCTCGGAACAAATATTTTTACGATCTGCAGATATTTGTTCAAGGTGTACTGGGTATTTTCTATGTATAATAACAAATATCTATCTATGTAATGTATTGTATGAAGTATATCAGTTATCTACTTATTACTCATAACTTTTATATGTATAATAAAAAAATATCTATGTATGTTATGTATTGTATGAAGTATATCAGTTATCTAGTACCCATAACACAAGCGCTGCTTAGCTTGGGGCTACATAATGTTGTAAGAACTGTCCATTATTTATTTATTTATTTATACACCCACTCAATCGTCCTATATCCCCAATCTAAGGCCGTGATTCAATAACCTTATTTCGCGTTATCCCGGTATAAATAATGTCCTTCCGTTATCCAGGATAACTGGCAAATACGAATTTTATTACACAAATATAAAGAGTATACATATAGCGTGCGGTCGGTAAGTAAAATAAATAAAAGCTGGTGGAGGTGTAATCACGGATTTATAAGTTCTAGATAGGACCAGTGCTTCTGGGTTCAACCCATAAAGTTTCATCCCATTTAGGTTTGTATATTGGTTGTAGTTTAAGACCCGGGCTTGTTTGCTTGAATAAGATTTGAAGAAGTTTGTATAAGATTTATCCTGGCTGACAGCATAGTAGCGAGTCGTTCTTGGGAAGCAATGGCGGCGATGAGCTCACAACTTTTTCTGATATATAAAGTTTATATCAAAAAATGCCGTTTTGGGTTCTTTGTTTGATAATTATTGGATTTAAATGATGCATAGCTATATAAAAATGTGTACTCACGTGGCAGAAATACTAGTAGTAAGATCTAATACCTGGCTGTTTTTAGGGATCCGTACCCAAAGGGTAAAACGGGACCCTATTACTAAGACTCCGCTGTCCGTCCATCTGTCCATCTGTCACCAGGCTGTATCTATTGAACCGTGATAGTAAGACAGTTAAAAAAATTATGTTGCCGCTATAACAACAAATACTAAAAAACAGATTAAAATAAATATTTAAGGGGGCTCCCATACAACAAACGTGATTTTTTTGCCGTGTATGGAACCCTTCGTGCGCGAATCTGACTCGCACTGGGCCGGTTTTTATTTGGAATAGAGTAGAGTCTGCTACATATGTATTTTTGGTTAGCAATCCTATATGTGGCGATTGACTTGTGTAGACATAATACACCCAGTTTGGAATTATCCCTGGCTACCCCTAATTTGATGTGCTCAAAGATCTGAGTGAGATTTGGGAAAGTCATCAATTATACTGTAATGAGTTGAGTATGTTTCCGTTGGGAACAAAAGTTGTAGCGACCACAAATCGGACGCCGCAGTTGACTAGGGCATTACAGAAGTCCCAGGAAATCGGTGGATGAAGGCGGCTCAAGACAGTTTGTCGTGGCTTTCTATGTCGGAGGCCTATGTCCAGTAGTGAACTTCTACCAGCTGATGAGAAAGACAGGAAGAAAAAAATATGTGTGTACAAATTCAGATACAAAACGACACACACATACACAGAAACAAAGAGTGATAAAACTAATTTGTGCCTCTCAGTCCCAGTCACGCATCACTGACACAAATGACGATGATGTTTATTGCACCACGCTGGTTTTTCCATAAAAACTACGCCCATGCCACTTCTAGTTTGTCCCATCTGTACTCAGCGTTCGGGTCGTAAAATTTTGAACAGTAGAGCTATAGAGCCTAGCGCTGTAAATAAGACTTTACAACGCCCCCTTTATCCCCCCTTTACACCCTTAGGAAGTACGGATGACGTAATAGATTACTTTAGTTGTTACCGACTAATTAAAAAGTTGGTATCAGGTGTTATAAGGCTTAGGTTGATGGTATTTAAGCACGAAATAGGAAAATAAATTTTTGGCTTTTCTAATAAGGTTAGTATTGCCTCATCATTATCATCAGCCTATATAAGTCTTCTGAGATATGCCTCCATCAAAAAATTCCACGACGGATATTCTTGAGGCGCCATCATCCACCGACTTCTGATGCGACCGTAAAAATTAAACATCGGGGGGGTCTTCCTACACCAGTGTTGCCTTTTTGAACCATTCCAATTTTTTTATTTAACATTAGGGAGGTAATTGTCCCATAAAAAATTTTTTTTTTTTGTATAAAATTATAAACCTATTATGTAAATCAAATAGGATTAATTAATAGTTCGCCCCGAACCTTGTACTTTTATTTATTCTGTGCCCGAAGGTGAGCTTGCGTGGACCCGTAGCTCAAAACCCCTGCACCGATCAAGCTCATATTCGAACTGAAAAATTATATTCACATAACCTACCTACCTGCATCAAGATCATCAAGATTGGATCAACGGCACTGCAGTTATCGTCGGACAAACACACATACACAAAAACACACAAACACCGCATCCTGCAAATCAATTTTGAGGTAACGCTATACGCTAACTAAGTTGATTCGTGATTCATGCATGCCCAGCGAATCACATGCGAATAGCATAAAAAAATAGCAAACTAAAAAAATATACGTAAATTTAAAGTTATTTTCCTTACCAACTAGTTGCTTCAAATGATCTCATTCTTAAAAACGAATGTTCAAAAAATAAATATGTACACCTTTTATTTTTCACTCATTCCTTGTTAGGTACCCCTCTTTGGGTATAGGCCTCCTACAATTTACTCCATGTTTACTCGGACTTGTTGAAGAGATTCGTTGGTATACGATTTGTCCTGGCTGCTAGCTTATTATGGAATGTGTTATTACTGGAAGAAAGCGTTAGTCGAGTCAGTCGCAGGAAGCAATGGCAGCGATGAGCTCACCACTATATACATCACGTCTATATACCGCGATGGTGCAACCCATACTGTGAAAAGAGACCCACTGAGGCTCTGCCTACATCTTCGGGGAAAACGGCGTGTGTCTATGTATGTATGTATTTTATCTATCGCTATGGCGATCCACTGTTTTCCAGCGGTTTTTATGACATTTGCAGTTAGCTACTCTAAAACTAACTACTCAATTCCTTAAAGTTCAATAGTATATAAAAACAACTTCAACAATCAAATGGGTCAGAAATGGGCATTAACAGCCCTAGGGCACAGATAAGGGGAATGGCACGTGGTTGTACTACATGCTGTCACGCGATGCTTAGCCTGTAATTAAGCTTTACGTGGTATATGAATTAATGTGTTTTTTTATTATACTAAATTTCTAACTTCATGGATCGACTGAGTTATCTAGGGCAGTAATCCTACGCTAGTAATATGTTCTTATGTATATGTTTGTCATTATAGATAGTTCAGTTGACAATGAGATTGTTTAACAAGGGACTAAAACGAGTCATTTCATACACATCAAGGGAGGGTTTAGAATCGAGTATGAATGGGTTAAGCACCCGTGCTAAAACACTCTACTTTTCAGTTCGATTGCGATAAAATAAAAACATTGTAAAATAGGTTTTAATGTCTTCTTGTTGACAAACACACTGACGCATACATCTAACGACCGCCAATAAATGCAAGTGCAGCAGAGTACGTTTCAGTTCCATAATCAGAAGTAAATTTAAAGGGGGTGATCCATTGGCGAGTAAAACCGCTGGTACGCCAGCGAGCCTGCGAGTCAGAGGTATAGGCCGTCAATGGAGCACCTACAAAAACGCGGTTTTAATAAGTACCGCGGTTTGGCTCGTTGGCTCTTCGTGCATGCTTGCAATCCTGAGACTGCGGTATAACTACCGGTATAATAAACTGTTTAGTGTGCCAATGGATCACCAACGCGAGTCGACAACCCAACGAGCCAACAGTTTATACCGTTAACTAGCCGGCTCGCAAATGGATCAGCCCCTTTAAAAAAAAAAAAAATGGAACATCAAAAGTTGAGTCGCTATTCATTAATTTTGTAGGGAACTTTTTTCTGTAATAATAATGAAAAATGGTAAAAAAACCTTTAGTCCCTAGAGGCTAACTAATACATGCTATGTTTGGTGGAAATTGGTGCAGCCGTTTCCAGGATCATCACTGGAACAAATTGATTGCAGGGAACATGAGAGTCATTTTTGCAGTTATATAGAACATTCAGTTTGGGCTCTTAATTTTCATTTTCGACGACATCAGGCGCCAAGGTCCGAAGATGATCAGCATAGAATGAACAAGATCTTATGGTAGGTACTACAGATTGACAGATTGACAATATGGTAACTATGCAAGTGAAATCAATATATATAAAATCGTTGAGTGACTGACTGACTAACTGACTGACTATCAACGCACAGCCTAAACCATAATGACTATAGAGACCTGAAATTTGGAGGGTACGTTCCTTTTGTGGTCTAGGGTTGCACTAAGAAAGGAATTCCAGAAATTCCAACCCTAGGGGGTGCAGGAGTTTGTATGGAAAAGTACACGTGGACGAAGTCGCGGGCATTCCACTAGTCAATAATAATACGTCTTTTACCATATCCCTACGACAGACACATCATACTCCAACGTAATCTATTTTTTTTAGAAATTTCAAGCATAATTTATTACCTATTTTATTTTAAGTATAGTTTTAACTTTACAATCCTTCCAAGTCGTAAAAGTCACAGTCAAGTCATGTTTTAGTAAAATGGTGGCCGTTTTACTAAAACTTTTGTCGACAAATTCCACCAATTTGAACAGCCACGCAATACACTTCCATTACATTTCACTACACTTGTGCTCTTAGACGAGCTATATTGGTTAAAATGCCACCAAAATTACACAAAATGTCTCAAAAAAGCACTAAGAAATGAAATAAAATAAAAGTAGACAGTAAAGAGTAAAGTACATCTTAGTATATCAATCGCCAAAAAGTTGAATTCAAAATAAGAACCTGATAAGAATTCGAACACGTTCCACGTGCTAATCAGACGTTGTGTAACGTCTGACAGAAACAGCTGACATTGGCCTTACTCAGTGAAAGTAACCTAGAACTTGGCACCAATGGATTATCAACCTTAACCCACATAATCTACGATGCGAATTTCTTCGAATGGTTTCTAAGTTGAGCTCTTGCCGAATTGACTGTCATTTTATTATGACATCTGTAACCATAGACAATGCCAATGTATATAAATAACGCACATAATTAGGTGTGCGATCAATGTGCTATACATTTCACATTGCCCTACATCACAGTCATTTCTTATTATCGTTATTCATTAGAAATATCCTACAATAAGTAGGTTTCTAGGTACAGATAACATTGCGTCAAACGCACCGGCATAGTTGCGTAACTATTGCAGCTGTGGTTCTGAGAACATAATCTTGTGAATTAGGTACTATTTATACTACTAAAAAGCAATTGAATTAAACCCAGGTATTACAAGATAGCTATTTGTCTATTATTTTATTGAAATTTACATTTTATAACCCAAAATCAATCAGCCAAAGTATTTTCTTGTAAAATTTAATATTGGTCGTGTACTCCTACTCCATATTCTTGTAAATAATGTAACTTATTAGGTAACATTCAGGTAGATTAGGTAACATTTTGTTTTCAAATGTCACATTAATTCGAAAATAGAATCATATTCAAATGTTCTCATTTTGATTGACACACAAACGTAGCAATTAGGACTAACGAGTTCTGAATTCAAATTTAAATTTCAATTACAGCCATTTGAGAGTCGAGATAGTTTAATCATACGCCAATCAGAGATGGAGATAGTAGCGTGGTTAGACGCCAATCGGTTGGTAAAATTATTACCTACTGCTTTTAGTTGAAGGGCACTTTGGATATGTTATCTAATTCAAAAAGACATAAGCAAGTTTGTTTTTCGATGTTCTCTGACGGATGCGTAAACATATCAATCTTCTAGTGTTCATATAACACGTTTGTAACCCCCGACGCAAAAATGACGGGGTGTTATAAGGTTGACGTGTCTGTCTGTGTGTGTGTGTGTGTGTGTGTGTGTGTGTGTGTGTGTGTGTCTGACCGCTCGTAGCTCCCGAATGGATGAAAAGATTTCGTTTTTTTTTGTTTGAAAGGTGAATTTGTCGGGAGTGTTCTTAGTTATGTTTGATCAAAATCGGTTCAGCCGTTTCATTGCGTTGAGGGTTTTTTTAATGTTTACAAAATTAATTACTTGTAAATATTATATTCGTGTGAGTTGTTGATAGAGCGATTACTCAGGTATTAAGTATTATTTCAGTTATCTAGTACCCAAGCTCTGCTTAGCTATATAACGTTGGTGAACTGTCCAGTCCTTTTTTTTTATTAGTTTGTTCTATTATCTCTTGAAAATTAAAAACAGTAAATAATTATCTACAGTATTGTCGATAAACATTAAATTACTGTACATTCTGAACAAAACAAATTATCAAACTTGACCGAAAACAATAGAAACACCGAAATTTTCCGCTCACAAAAACAATGATACACGATATGAACAACCGGACACCTTTTTATGGCAATTGCCATTTGCAATCCGGTGTCAATAACTTCTTCGGTCGCTTTTCGAATTTACCAATTGTTTTTTTTTTATTTGTCTGCGCCAATATCAACGAATTACTTTTTTGTTATTCACGAGATAAAAACTTTTTGTGTTCGCTTTTCGAACTATAATAAAACTTTTTTGCTCAAATTCTAACAAATTCAAACATTTTTAAAAATAAAAATCTTATCTAATTCAAAATTAGATTGTATTAAATTCCAAGCAGCGCACCCTATTTTGAATGCAAATTGTGATTCTAAATTCGAATGAGGTTCAGATAAGTCCACCACCAATCTTCATCCAGTTGAATTTATAAAGGGTACAAGAAGTATTTTATTCTGTGCCTACATAAAATTACCAATGAATCGCCAATGTCACGTACAAGGTCAGGGCTGACACGCAATCCCCTAAAGTCCTTAACTGAAGGATGGTCGGCACAAGGCGACAATTATAATTGACGGACAACCCTGGAATAATTATACGGGGTTAAGTTTAGTTGGGTAAATTTGACCTAGATTTTGACTTTTGTTTCAAGTTTTTGTAAAAATTAACGACTATCGAACTCTTATAGAAGTCCCCTGCTGGACATAGGCCTCCCTCATAGAATGCCACGTCGAACAGTATTGAGCCGCCTCCATCCACCGAATACCCGCGGCCTTTAAAATATCGGTATCTAGAGGACCTAATAGATAATCTTAGAGAATTGGGCATGGAAATTAACGGCCATTTTCAATTTACATAGGTAGGTAGGTACTTAACTACTTACCAGTTATTGTACAGTGCTTGCAACCTCTCGATTTCGACTGGACGATATCGAATACGGTTTTTACTATCATGTAGGGTACTTATCTAGGCAGGTTTAAGTATATAATACATTCTAAATACTTAACTTAGTCAGTGAGCTAGAGCGATATTTGTGAGCCGCAGGGAAAGCAACCTTCAGCGAGGCCAATACTTGGATGGGTGACCGCAGCCTTCGATGACTTTTTGCGTGTAACTATTTTTAGCTCATGAATTCAGTTTGATACTTTCACTGCCTTGTAGGAAACTATTACCTACTGTTTTATATGTCATGATTTTATGTAATTTATGGCCGAAAAGCGAGAGGACGTCCCATACGTTGGACTGATTAGATCAGCACCACAGGTTTTGTGAAGATGATCTTGTGTGATTTCAGATGTTGTGAAGCTGTTGTTATTTTTTATTTATTTTTCTGCTTTTGTTCTACTGTATTCCTTGTATTCTGTTTGTTCTGATTGTTTTTTGTTGCGTGCCAAATAAATGTTTTTCATTTTCTTTCCATTTTTTTTCATTTTAATTTCATTTTCATTTAGAAGTTGGAAAAAAGAAAAAGAGAAAAGAAAATAAATAAAAGAGAAAAAAGAAAAAATACCCTTCTTGGTCTTTTTGTTGAAAAGAGTCCTACAGGGCAGGCAACGCATTGGCGATGCCCATCGAGCAACACGGAATGGAGACGCCATGCAAAAGCATTCCCCTCTGAGGCCCTAGTCGGAGTTTTGCAAACACCATCGTAACGATGATTGTAGCGACGATCGGAAGTATATAACATAATAACTAGCTATTAATCTGTGCCAAATTACACACATTAATAAATAAATATAAATAATATAATATGTCAATAAGCGACGGTAACCGCTTACCGAGACATAACATTAAAAAAAAGTTGGATACCCAACTTCGCAACGCGATTCGTTCCGCCCGTGATAGAGATCAGTGGAAGAATTTAAGAAAATCATGCAAAGAGGTCGCTACCTTTTGCCTTGGAGGAAACGATGCACCTCTGTGCATCATTTCCTCCAAGGCTCTTTCTCTCTCTCTCTCTAGAGAGAGAGAGAGAGAGAGATGCCACCTCTACAGCCGATATTTTACAGCCGATAATGGTAGAAATCTTATTTTTTTGATATGGCAACAAACAATTATGATTTAACTTGATGTTTGATGTTTTTTTTATTTGCTTGCTTGATTGAAATGGACTGATAAAATACGTGCTCTTTAGAATTATTGTTTTTTTTTTTCGTTTGATGTTAAAGTTTGTTTTTGTAATAATTTTGTAAAAAACATTCTGACAAGACCTATATGTATACAGCCACTAAAGTATACTATTTATTACAAAACCAAGTGTTCCATGTGTTCAGAAGGTGAATGATGAATATTGAATATGAATAATTTAATAAGGAAGGTTTTAGTATCTAGAACATCTGTGTAAGTACCTACTTAGTTTGACCCGGGCGGAACCGCAAGAAAATGCTAGTAATAAATATCTATCACGTGGAAATAACGAAGCGTAACATTTTAACAAACAAAAAACACGTATTTTTCCGGCTTACGTATTCAAAAGGTTAACGTACTGAGAAAATCTTCGAAGCATTTCCGATGGCAAATAGCAGATAACTAGCATTTTATGGCACTTATGTCGATAAGATAGAGTTTATTATTGCGTGGGATAGTGAAGTAAGCTAGTTTTGATCCTTGAACCGATTGCTTAATTTCAATGTCGACGGTCGATTCGGTAAATGCGCATCTGAAGGCTGTTTGTGGTTGCGTCAGTCTCTCAGTCATCATCAGTCATCATCAGTCATTATCAGTCATCATCCGAAGATCGTCTGAAACCTTCACCATAAATGCCACTATGAATAAATAAATAAAAATAAAATAAATAATGCTGGACAGTTCACACAACATTATCTAGCTATATAGCTTGGGTAGCTAAAGTACTTGTGTTATGGGTACTAGATAACTGATATATTTAATAACGCAATACATTACAGAGATAGTTTTTTTTTTGACGACCTCTGTGGCGCGGCGCCGGCGGGCGAGCGTTCGCCTGCGACGCAGGAGGTTGCGGGTTCGATGCCCGCCTCGGAACAAATATTTGTGCAATCTGCAGATATTTGTTCAAGGTGTTCTGGGTATTTTCTATGTATAATAAAAAATATATATCTATGTAATATACTATTGTATTAAGTATATCAGTTGTCTAGTACCCATAACACAAGCTCTGCTTAGCTTGGGGCTAGATAATGTTGTGTGAACTATCCAGCAATATTTATTTTAATTTTATTTTATACTTAGAAAATACCCAGAACGCCCTGAACAATTATCTGCAGATCGTAGAAATGTTAGTTCGGCAGCGGGAATCGAACCCGCAACCTCCTGCGTCGCAGGCGAACCTTCGCTCGCCGCGCCACAGAGGTCGTCATAGAAGAGAATGATTTTGAGCTGCCTCCATCCACCGACTTCCTGCGGTTCACTGCGTCGTCAGGTTCGTGGTGGCCAACCCAGAATCTTATTTCCCAGTGGCTGTCAGTTCTTTGAACTAGTATATGGCCTGCCCATTGCCACTTCAACTGGCTGATTCTGATCGCTATACTACGCATTTCTTCATTTCGGAGTTCACGTATTGATACTCCAAGCGTAGCGCTGTCCATAAACCGTTGCGCGACTTAACATGGTGGTTGTAGGTGGTAGGTACCTAACTCTTTATCATCAGCATTTGGTGTCATAATTGTAAAACGGCCACCGTTTTACTAAAGCATGATTTGACTGTGACTTTGACGACTTAGAAGAATTGTAACTTTGCAAATTATATAGAAAATACAATTTATAATTCAAAATTGCAAATGCAAAAGACAAGCGACCCAAATGAGGGGTTTTCACGGACGATTCAAATCATGCGCTAATAGATGGCGCTGCTTTGAACCCAGCTTTCAAAATAAAGTGAAATGTCAAAGTCAACAACGTAGTGATATATTTTCTTGGTGTTTTGTTACTATCACACAAAAGCACAGACAATGCATTTGTTAATTTTGACAAGCATACTTGAGTCAGCGCCATCTATCGAGCCAAATAGAACTACTTTTTTTTTACTCGAAAATGAAAAGCCCTCATTATAAAAAAAAATGAGTTAGGCTTATCTGGGTATTATTACTATACCACGCGACCGAAGCCGCGAGGCAGATACTATTTTAAGTATAAAATACTGTCGTGACAAACGATCCGGTTTTAGTATGTATTAGCAATTAGAACCCATATCATTACAATAATGTCAATGTGGCTGGTCACGCTTCAGGTCACTGAACTAGGCAATCAATAGGCTTATTACGTCACTTTATAATACTACCTAAGCTTTGATTGTATACCAGACAAAAAAAAAACTCTGATTACCTATGGCCAATCGTGAGTCGTAGCGTATGACAACAGCCAAATTCCGTCACTGTCTTATTAGTTCAAGTAAGTTAAAAAGTGACAGAATAGCGCTATAAAAAGTGACTGAAAAATCAACAAAAACAGAATTCGAACCATAGATCTACAAAAGGTAGATGTTCTATGATTTTAACAAATATTTGCTGCGTAATTGAAACACACAAATATTTGCTTTATTGCACAACACAGAAAATAAGCTATTTAAAAATTAATATTAAACTAAACACGGAAGTACAATGGGCGGTCTTATCGCTATAAGCGATCTCTGCCAGACAACCTTGGGATGGACTGGAATTATTTGCACGACATAGAACGGTGGCTTAAAATCTGCAACACAATCTCTTAAATTAAAAATAAACAAATATAACAAATGACTAAGTACCTAATTTATAAATTTAAACTATGGCTACACCAATTTAACAGCTTCCTAGGTGTTTATAAAATTTATATCTATCTTCCTATCTTTCTATTTTTTAATACAAACATAAATTTTAACACCAAATGGGTAATGAAAATGGGATTTAGCCGTTTTGTAATCAGTTTTTATTTTACTAAAAAAAACATTAGTTGAGAGTATAGAAAAAATAAATACTACTTAGAGAGAGGGAGGCCAATCAACGAAGGGTTGTTTGGAAACAAACAATAAGAACTTTGTCTTTTGAAGTCATTAGCAGCCTGCGTTTTCGTAAACGCGATTTAGGATTCGAGCACTTTTACTAGCGCCCTCTAGTTATGAAAAGGCACACTATATAGATTCGTGCACTTTTACTAGCGCCCTCTAGTTATGAAAAGGCACACTATATAGATTCGTGCACTTTTACTAGCGCCCTCTAGTTATGAAAAGGCACACTATATAGATTCGTGCACTTTTACTAGCGCCCTCTAGTTATGAAAAGGCACACTAATTAGTTTCGTGCACGTTACTAGCGCCCTCTAGTTATGAAAAGGCACACTAATTAGTCACAGTGATGAAATTATATCTATTCTATTGCTAACATTGGTTCCTCGAAGTTTGTACGGTAATCGGTTTTAGACCATCCAATCAAGATATGCTTTGCTGAGACATAAACAGTAAGGGCTCGTACACATAGAACTTCCGTTTTACAGGTCCGTTTAAACGTATATGTTATTAATTAGCGTATGTAGTTGTATGAGCGAGTTCACAGAGAATACAGTATTCCGGATCCAGTACAAAATACCGATCCGACAAAATAAGCTGCAATCCGTTTTACAGGTCCGTTTTTAAACGTACATGTTATAAGCATATGTAGTTGCATGAGCCAGTTCACACACATGACAGTATTCGGGATCCTGTAAAAAAACCCACACACAACGGAAATACTGATCCGTTTTATCGGAAGAACGAACGTTCTGTTATTTTTTGTTATTGAGTTATGTTTTGTATTTCTGTGTGTTATTTGTGTACAATCTATCTGTCCTGTAGCGTCGGATCTGTTAAAATCTGTCCTGTAAATGCTGTGTGAATATTGTGTAGCTCCAGTAGCGAGTTTTTATAATTTTATTATTCATTATAATCACAAGGATCGTTTTGAATCGTCTTATAAAATAAATTTACATTTACTCCTGTTCCAACGCAACCAGACCTAGAAGAATCAGGCAACAAACACGGTCTGTTTTTTTGTATGATCCTTCTTACTTCTAGGTGGAAAGCGCCTGTGTGGTGCCTCGAGAACAAGTGGAAGCTGATTCAAAGAAAAAAGGAAAACCAACTTAAAAGCCTTACTTAAGTAGGCAGTCAAAAGTAAGAGAATAGAGAGAATCAGCAAAAAATCATAAGGCAGCACACTCTACGCTTGATATACTCATAAATAACACATCAATAATAAATTATATGTAGGTACAGACATTGCAAATTGACTAACTAGGTGTCGAGGGGCAGAGCGACATCAGGCCACCCGGCTTTATCAGTAACATAGTCATGTAGTGTGTAATCAGTTAAAACGGATCCTGTAAAAACTGACGTTCTATGTGTACGCGCCGTAATAGTAACTCGCTTAGTAGTTAACGAACCGCCTAAGAATGTTAATTTGATGCATTTCGTAGTGCTGTGTAGTTGGCGCCGATCTATTCTCGGCGTAGAGTACGACGTATTTTGGTCTGAGGTGACCTGAGGCATAAACAAACAGACGAATACATTATTATAGACTGTAGGTAATTCTTGACGATCTCCGTGGTTTAGCGGCACTATGACGCATTGACGCGAGAAAAGCGGTTCGATTCACGCTGCCAGAATATGTTTCTAGAATTGTTTCCGAAAGGGTACACAGAGCCACAAATGGGCCCCTTTTCACTGTGGGTTGCACCATCGTAGTATAAAATAGTAGTAGTAGAGCTTTTTCGTGAAAGTGTTGTTCCGGGGAAGTACTTTTATTTTATTTTATTTATTTTTAAAAAACACGCACGTCATACATATAACACATTCAAAAAAATTACAAGGAAAAAATAAATTCTGGTATGTACAACAATAATGGTGTTCTAAGTACTACCACTAGCGAGAGTTTAAATATTCAGAATTTTTGTTGCTATCTATAGGCACCATAATATGTATATTTTTCGAAATGTTTGAGTTACATAATCTTAAAAAAGGTGTAAAAAGTTGTATATCACATTAGCAAAATCTTTCACATTAAATTTCGTTCATAAAACATTTGAACTCGCATCTGGTAGAACTTGCAGAATGATTAAGGCGCTATAGGGCCAACGAAAATTTTTATGTCAGGGTGTGAAGCACGCGGGGTCGCCCCGCCCACTGAGCGGGACGCAGGATGCGCCGAGTTCAATGACCCGAATTCTATCGGCGGGTAAGAGCGTTTTCACACTTTCCGATCCGATATCCTTATCGGAACACATTTCCATACATTTTGTCGGTATCTGATATTGGAGACCGATAAAATGTATGAAAATTACGGCCGATAACGGTATCGCATCGGATAGTGTGGAAACTCTCTAAGGCGCCTTGCTATTATTTTCGCACATACGGTCATAAAGTAGTAAAATATGCGCACAAAAAATAATAAGTTTTAGTGCTAGTAATAAATAAATAATAAAGAATTTTTACGTAAGTTTTTTTATTATTTCTGTTGGATATTTGGATAATCACATTACCTATAAAAATGGATCGTCAGGAAGGTATCTAGTTGTGGCAGAAAATCAGATGTTCCATAAACAAAATAAGTACCTCATGATTCGATCCTAAGAAATTACCTCTCTGTCTCCTCCAGTGGATGTGTGCAGTGGTCTGTCCGACCTAAGAGTAGGCCCTCCGTCTCTTTCTGAGGAAGAGTGCAGGGGTGTGTGTCCGGCCTAAGAAATTACCTCTCCGTCTACTCCAGTGGATGTGTGCAGTGGTCTGTCCGACCTAAGAGTAGGCCCTCCGTCTCTTTCTGAGGAAGAGTGCAAAGGTGTGTGTCCAGCCTAAGAAATTACCTCTCCGTCTCCTCCAGTGGATGTGTGCAGTGGTCTGTCTGACCTAACAGTATACCCTCCGTCTCTTCCCGTGGAAGAGTGTCGTGGTGTGTGTCTGGCCTAAAAAAATCCCTCTCCGTCTCCTCCAGTGGATGTTTATAGTGGTCTGTCCGAACAAAGAGTAGCCCCTCCGTCTCTTCCCGTGGAAGAGTGTCGTGGTGTGTCTGGCCTAAAAAATTACCTCTCCGTCTCCTCCAGTGGATGTTTACAGTGGTCTGTCCGACCTAACAGTATACCCTCTATCTCTTCCCGTGGAAGAGTGTCGTGGTGTCTAGCCTAAAAAATTACCTCTCCGTCTCCTCCAGTGGATGTTTACAGTGGTCTGTCCAAACAAAGAGTAGCACCTACGTCTCTTCCTGTGAAAGAATGCCGTGATGTGTTTCCGGCCTCAGAAAATACTTCTCCGTCTCCTCACGTGGATGTGTGAAGTGGTATGTCCGGCCTAAGAGTTACCCTCCGGTTTTTCCTATGGAAGAGTGCTGTGGTGTTTTTCGGGCCTAAGAAGATACCTGTACGTCACCTCACGTGGATGTGTGCAGTGGTCTGTCTGGCCTAAGGGAAGACTCTCCGTGTCTTTCCATGAAAGTGTGCCGAGGTGTGTGTCCGGCCTAAGAAAATACCTGTCCGTCACCTCACGTGGATGTGTACAGTGGTCTGTCTGGCCTAAGGGAAGACCCTTCGTGTCTTCCCGTGGAAGAGTGTCGTGGTGTGTGTTCGACCTAAGAAAATACCTGTGCGTCACCTCACGTGGATGTGTGCAGTGGTCTGTCTTGCCTAAGAGTAGACCCTCCGTCTGTTCCCGTGGAATAGTGCCGTGATGTGTGTCCGGCCTAAGAAAATACCTGTCCGCCTCCTTCCGTGGATGCATTGAGCATCACATCAATCTACAAATTCTACCTATATCATTCTACAATTTTCAATGTAATAACTACTCATTTTGATTTCTAGCACAGATAATGTATGGTAGTAAATGTGTTACTACCATACATAACATACATACCATACCACCCATCCAAAGGGCGTCGACGATTTTGGCATAGTCGTCAGCCGCCATTTAGTTTTATTTTTAAGTTAGAGGCGCACTTTAAAAAAATTACATTTTCTAGAGGGTACTGGTCATTCGCAAAACATCCACTTCTCATAATGTACACCGCACTTTTCTAACTATATTTTTTTTTTCATAAAAGCTGGATATGGGTTACTGGCTCACTGACTCATTGATATCGTTATTCTCCTAGAAGGAGTCGTTTTAGTGATGGGTCATGTTCTAGGAAAGTGTTTAGTTTTTTAATCAGACTCGGGAAAAAATCTGTCATTTCAAAAATCCAAGCTGACCAAAACCTTTCTTCGAAATGGTGACCGATCGGATCCGTTCAAACGACGCATCCTACTGTTTTTTGGGATAGATTAAAGAATAAAATAAAAAAAATAAAAAAATAGATTGCTGCTCTAAAATGGGTTTTTTAAACAGACTTGTCCGACTAGACTTTGGTGAATTAAAGTTTTTTACCAAAGTTAACACTCGAAAATTTGGTTTATATAGAAATGTTGTAAGTATCTTGGTGTATATAGGGTGCAAAATCACAACTTTTTTAAAAACCATGATGGCGCATGGCGGATTGTTTGGTGGTCATTTTGTAGAATCGTAAAGATTTCAATTTTCAAATTGAAAAAAGAGACTGCGGGCATGGCCGGAGCTTGATGACTAGTAAAGGGCTATCGTGTGGGAGAACAAGTGGTGTTGCCTGGTGGAAATTGCAACTTTTTTACTTTTCGTTACATTTTACTTGTATTTATATTTTACTTTTAAAACCAAGAAGTCAAAATGTAATCATATGAAAAAAGAAAAAAGTATAAAATAAAAAAACACAAAAAAAAAAAAAAAAAACATTTTATGAAAAGTCCAGTGTACATATTGCGAATAATGGAGATGTCCAGAAGTGGTATAATATTCTGAGAAAATTTCAGAAGTTATGAAATATATCTAAAAAAGCTTATTTATTGGGCTACTCGATTATATAAATTTTATATATTATAAAACCTCCGTTTCCGAGAAAATAATAAAATTGTTCTTGAAGGGAAAACATAATGAAACAAACATGCCAAAACCACACGTGTGTAATAAATAAATAAATAAATAATGCTGGACAGTTCACATTACACATTTCACATTTTTTATCTAGCCCCAAGCTAAGCAGAGCTTGTGTTATGTGTACTAGATAACTAATATACTTAATACAATATATTACATAGATAGATATTTTTTATTATACATAAAAATACCCAAAACACCCTAAACAAATATCTGCGATCGCACATAAAATAAATTATTCTATTTCGTCTTCTTCTGCCTGTACCCAAAGATATGATGACTAAAATATTATCTAACACGAAAATATGCTATTTCGTCTTCTTCTTCCTGTGCCCAAAGATATGATGACTAAAATATTCTTCTTGAATGGAATACGTGCTAACACACAATTTACAATAAATTTATCTGTGCCCTGAGCTACCTGAAAAATACATATGTTTATAAGGAGGCGAGGAATGTAGGTACCTATGCATATTGCTAAAGGTACTATTATCATTACAGGCAGCTCCTATCTATTAGTGAACTCTCCAACAGTGTAGGTAGGTATCTACTTAGAATGTATCCTGAACCTACACAGAACAGAAAAACTAATAAGTGAAGTATTAGTAATAACGCGACAACATGGAACGAAGGTAGGATAGTCGTATGAAAAGTTCTTTGTGGTTGTCTGTCTGCGGCCTGTCTCGCTAGCTAGAGAGTATCAAAATTCCTTAGTCTGCCTTCCAAAGAGCGTCAAGTTCACCTTTTGGGAGTGTTACAAGTTCTAACTTTATTTTGAAAAACACAACATTTGAATCAAGTTTAAAAAAATTGAGGTACATTTATTATTTTTCATTAGCTGAAAAATAGCCAAATAAATGCCCTTTATCCGTAAATAACTATTATGTTGCTTAGAATTTCTAGTTATTTTTATACCGGCCTTCATATATTTTTTGGACATCTCCTTTAGTCTATTTGAGCAAAAAAATTGAGTGTATATTTTGCGAAGTGGAGGTTATGCGAAGTGGTCATATTGAGAATAAGTGCGGTGTACATTACAAGAAGTGGACGTTTTGCGAATGAGTTGTATCCTCTAGCCATAGCACAATAACTAGTGGGCCGGTGGTGAGTGAGGTGCGAGCAGCTGGCGTACAGTTTTCCTTTGCCGCTTACTCGCGTGTATGCACAAACCTCTACAAACCCCTGCAAACCCTACCAACACTACAAACCCCTACAAAATCCTACAAACCCTACAAACTCCTTCCAACGCCTACGAACCTCTATAAATCTACTTTGATTTTGACCCTTAACCTTGACCTTGACCTGTACCTGTACCTGTAACTGTACCTGTACCTGTACCTGTACCTGTACCTGTACCTGTGTCTGTACCTGTACCTGTAATTATACCTGTACCTGTACATGCTCCTGCACTAATTAATACGAATGTCGCCTCTTCGTTTATCTCACTCACTCGACCATCGTTCCACTCAGTGGAATCGTTCCACTTCGTGTCACGCTGGTCTCGTTAGCTCGATAAGCTACAGCAAAGTTAATTTGAAGAGAGAAAACTAACGTAATATTCGTAATCAGCAACCACAAATTACTTGAAAACGACACCCATATTAGTTTTTTTCTGATCTTACCATTTTATAGGGTTACCAGCTTACCTACTAACTTACCCACGTAACCGAAAAATTTAAGTAATATTCGTAATCAGCAACTACAAATTACTCAAAAACGACACCCATATTAGTTTTTTCTTATATTACCTTTACGCAGGGTTGCCAGGTTACCTTCCTACTCACTTACATACGTACCTGACTGCAAATTTGATGATTTATTCGCAATCAGCACCTCCAAATTTCTCGAAAACGCCACCCATATCGTTTTTTTCAGTCTCTCGATTATACAAGCACCGTTTCCTCCCAGGGTTACCAACAATATACAAATTTATATAGGCAAAGGTTATTTTTAAGGGTTTCCTTCATAATACCACATACATTTTATTATCAAAAACTTAATTTTTTATATATATTTGGAGAAAATCTAAGAAATTGCCCTAAAAACGGGGAAAATATTTCCACCTGGCAACACCACTTGTCCTCCCACTCAACAGCCCTATACAAGCAATCAAGCTAAGTGTTGCACACAGTCTCTTTTTTTCAATTTGTAAATTTTATATTCCACCATTTAACAAAATGGCCGCCACACCATCTGCCATCTTGGTTTTGAAAAAAGTTAGGATTTTCGTATATTCACCGAGATGCTGGCAACATTTCTGCATAAACAAAATTTTCGAGTGTTAACTTTGGTACAAGACTTTAATTAACCAAAGTCTAGTCGGACAAGTCTGTTTAAAAAAGCCATTATAGAGCAGCCTTCTATTTTTTTTTGTTTGTAACATTTTTCTTTAATCTTTCCCATAAAACAGTAGGACGCGTCGTTTGAACGGATCCGATCGGTCACCGTTTCAAAGAACTGTTTTGGTCAGGACCAAAAGTGCGGTGTAAATTATGAAAAGTGGACGTTTTGCGAATAAGCCGTATCCTCTAGCCATTTATGTACAGTTTTCAAAGTGCGCCACTAACTTGAAAATAAAACTAAATGGTGGCTGACGACTATGCCAAAATCGTCGACGCCCTTTGGATGGTGGTAGCCGGTAACACATTTACTACCATACATTTTCTGTCCTAGTAATCAAAATGTAGTTAACATTGAAAATCGTATCCTAATGCAATAGGTGGAATTGGTACATTGATGTGATGCTCATTGCATCCACGGGAGGAGACGTAGAGGTTTTTTTTTTGGCTGGACACACACCACAGCCCTCTTCCATGGGAAAAAACGGAGGGTTACTCTTAGGTCGGACATACCACGTTACATATCCACGTGAGGTGACGGACAGGTATTTTCTTAGGCCGGACAAACACCACAGCACTCTTCCATAGGAAAACACGGAGAGTTACTCTTAGGCCGGACATACCACTTCACACATCCACTTGAGGAGACGGAGAGGTATTTTCTTAGGCCGGACACACATCACGGCACTCTTCCACGGGAACAGACGGAGGGTCTACTCCTAGGCCAGATAGACCACTGCACACATTCACGTGAGGTGACGCACAGGTATTTTCTTAGGCTGGACAAACAACACAGCACTCTTCCATAGGAAAAAACGGAGGGTTACTCTTAGGCCGGACATACCACTTCATACATCCACTTGAGGAGACGGAGAGGTATTTTCTTAGGCCAGACAAACACCACAATACTCTTCCATAGGAAAAAACGGAGGGTTACTCTGAGGCCGGACATACCACTTCACACATCCACTTGAGGAGACGGAGAGGTATTTTCTTAGGCCAGACAAACACCACAACACTCTTCCATAGGAAAAAACGGAGGGTTACTCTTAGGCCGGACATACCACTTCACACATCCACTTGAGGAGACGGAGAGGTATTTTCTTAGGCCGGACACACATCACGGCACTCTTCCACGGGAACAGACGGAGGGTCTACTCCTAGGCCAGATAGACCATTGCACACATCCACGTGAGGTGACGCACAGGTATTTTCTTAGGCTGGACAAACAACACAGCACTCTTCCATAGGAAAAAACGGAGGGTTACTCTTAGGCCGGACATACCACTTCATACATCCACTTGAGGAGACGGAGAGGTATTTTCTTAGGCCAGACAAACACCACAATACTCTTCCATAGAAAAAAACGGAGGGTTACTCTTAGGCCGGACATACCACTTCACACATCCACTTGAGGAGACGGAGAGGTATTTTCTTTGGCCAGACAAACACCACAGCACTCTTCCATAGGAAAAAACGGAGGGTTACTCTTAGGCCGGACATACCACTTCACACATCCACTTGAGGAGACGGAGAGGTATTTTCGTAGGCCGGACACACATCACGGCACTCTTCCACGGGAACAGACGGAGGGTCTACTCCTAGGCCAGATAGACCACTGCACACATCCACGTGAGGTGACGCACAGGTATTTTCTTAGGCTGGACAAACAACATAGCACTCTTCCATAGGAAAAAACGGAGGGTTACTCTTAGGCTGGACATACCACTTCACACATCCACTTGAGGAGACGGAGAGGTATTTTCTTAGGCCAGACAAACACCACAACACTCTTCCATAGGAAAAAACGGAGGGTTACTCTTAGGCCGGACATACCACTTCACACATCCACTTGAGGAGACGGAGAGGTATTTTCGTAGGCCGGACACACATCACGGCACTCTTCCACGGGAACAGACGGAGGGTCTACTCCTAGGCCAGATAGACCACTGCACACATCCACGTGAGGTGACGCACAGGTATTTTCTTAGGCTGGACAAACAACACAGCACTCTTCCATAGGAAAAAACGGAGGGTTACTCTTAGGCTGGACATACCACTTCACACATCCACTTGAGGAGACGGAGAGGTATTTTCTTAGGCCAGACAAACACCACAACACTCTTCCATAGGAAAAAACGGAGGGTTACTCTTAGGCCGGACATACCACTTCACACATCCACTTGAGGAGACGGAGAGGTATTTTCGTAGGCCGGACACACATCACGGCACTCTTCCACGGGAACAGACGGAGGGTCTACTTCTAGGCCAGATAGACCACTGCACACATCCACGTGAGGTGACGCACAGGTATTTTCTTAGGCTGGACAAACAACATAGCACTCTTCCATAGGAAAAAACGGAGGGTTACTCTTAGGCTGGACATACCACTTCACACATCCACTTGAGGAGACGGAGAGGTATTTTCTTAGGCCAGACAAACACCACAACACTCTTCCATAGGAAAAAACGGAGGGTTACTCTTAGGCCGGACATACCACTTCACACATCCACTTGAGGAGACGGAGAGGTATTTTCGTAGGCCGGACACACATCACGGCACTCTTCCACGGGAACAGACGGAGGGTCTACTCCTAGGCCAGATAGACCACTGCACACATCCACGTGAGGTGACGCACAGGTATTTTCTTAGGCTGGACAAACAACACAGCACTCTTCCATAGGAAAAAACGGAGGGTTACTCTTAGGCCGGACATACCACTTCACACATCCACTTGAGGAGACGGAGAGGTATTTTCTTAGGCCGGACACACATCACGGCACTCTTCCACGGGAACAGACGGAGGGTCTACTCCTAGGCTAGATAGACCATTGCACACATCCACGTGAGGTGACGCACAGGTATTTTCTTAGGCTGGACAAACAACACAGCACTCTTCCATAGGAAAAAACGGAGGGTTACTCTTAGGCCGGACATACCACTTCATACATCCACTTGAGGAGACGGAGAGGTATTTTCTTAGGCCAGACAAACACCACAATACTCTTCCATAGGAAAAAACGGAGGGTTACTCTTAGGCCGGACATACCACTTCACACATCCACTTGAGGAGACGGAGAGGTATTTTCTTTGGCCAGACAAACACCACAGCACTCTTCCATAGGAAAAAACCGAGGGTTACTCTTAGGCCGGACATACCACTTCACACATCCACTTGAGGAGACGCAGAGGTATTTTCTTAGGCCAGACAAACACCACAACACTCTTCCATAGGAAAAAACGGAGGGTTACTCTTAGGCCGGACATACCACTTCACACATCCACTTGAGGAGACGGAGAGGTATTTTCTTAGGCCAGACAAACACCACAGCTCTCTCTTCCACGGGAAGAAACGGAGAGTCAACTCTTTGGTCAGACAGACCACAGCACATCCCACATCCACTAGAGGGGACGGAGAGGTAATTTCTTTGGCCAGATCTCTACTCCTACTAGGCTTGTAGCTATCTAAAGTAACAGTATGAAGTCAGAGTTTATTCGCAAAACAAATCGGATAATGTATTTGTTTACCTAGGTTTACTTTTACTTACCTTTGTCACAGAATAAATAATAGTAGAAGTACCTATGTTGGCTCTTTTCATAAATTATGATTTGCGAGTAGCCTGACTTGATAGTTTCCATTTCATCCGTAGTCACGTGACCGATGGCGGGAAAATTGACACAGATCCTACCTCGATGCGGTCTGCGACCGGTCTGAGCAAGCCGAGCGCACGCTCTGGTACTTATATTTGTGTTTAAAAAAATATTTAAAAAAATCCCTTTTGGTTTTGCTAAATTTTGTTATTGACTTCACTAATTTAAATAAAAATGAACATGACACCAAGTGTTTCATAAGTTAAAACGTGAAAGAAGTAAGTCAAAAATATGATTTCAATTTTAAAAAGGTGGTATCTTTGTGTTTTTTTTTTATTGAGTGAAGTAATCCAAATAGTGTATTGAATTATTGATTTCACTAGATAAAATGATCAAGAATATCATATATTTTTTTCTTCATAGAAAACTATAAGAATTCTTATCAAAAACTTTAAAATTCTAGAGACATTTGAGAACCTATGGCGTCTTAATGTGTTTTCGCAACTTTTGTATGTAAAATGTATAAACTAAGTATTAAACAACATATGTGTTCAAGCCGAAGAAACTCACCTACTGTTGGCGAACAAGTTTCAGGAAAGGTACCTATTGTACAGCAAAGGTTTTTTATTAATCATAATATAGTCTTTTATAAAGTTTTTTTTTGTCTAACTTAGGCTTCCGTTTGGCTACATTTCACCTGATGGGAAGCGATGATGAGGCCTATTTAAGCACGCTCGCCTAGAAGATGCCCATTAACTCTTCGTTTGAAGATGCCCAAGTTGTATAATAAAGGGAATAAAGAAGCCGGAAGAGAGTTCCACGCCTTTCCAGGGTTTTCTAATTGTTGCTGTTCAAAGCTGAACATGCGTCTCCAACAAAATGCGACCGAGGTCGGTGGCATCAGCAGTTAACGCCCGTCCATCAGACAACCTCAAACCTAAGCAAAACGTGACAATAGGAAATAGGCACACTAGAGTAGTGTGTGTAACAAGTAATTAATTTTGTAAAAATTCAAAAACCCTCAACGCAATGAAACGGCTGAACCGATTTTGATCAAACATTGCTAAGAAAACTCCCGACTACTTCATCTTATATAAAAAAAAATGTTTTATCCGTTCGGGAGCTACGATGCCACAGACACACACACACAGACACGTCAAACTTTGTCGTTTGAAACCCCGTCGTTTTTGCTTCGAAATTCAGAGCATAAATAAGTGTTAATTATGAAAATACATCAGACGTTACCGAGCAATTGGTTGTCTCATTTCCACCGGCACGGTCGGAGCTACTCTCTAACGGCCGGACCTTATTACTAAGGCTTATATACCCTGCTGAAACGCTGAGGCTCTGCCTTACCGCTGATGCATCCTACTTCACCATACACCTCTCACGTGGCGAAGATACCCTTCAGCCCTTAATCAATCTTGTGAGTCTGCCTGACTGGCGTGAGAAAACAATCTATCCATATACCTGGATCCTACCAACAACCCGTCTGCTACCTTAGGTCTCCTGGTAGCGGATGTCCCGTACTTATTCTATCTATTTATTCATCATCACTTTATGGTCAGGGCTAGGGCTTTAGAGCCATCAGGGACACTAGGGGACTGAGACGCTAGGAACGTAGGGTTCAAAAAATGCAAAAATAACACGTGTTTTGTATGGGAGCCCCCTTAAATATTTATTTTATTCTGTTTATTAGTATTTGTTATAGCGGCAATAGAAATACATCATCTGTGAATATTGCAACTGTCTTACTATCACAGTTCATGAGATACAGCCTGGTGACAAGCGGAAAGACATAAGACAGACGGACAGCCGAGCCTTAGTAATAGGGTCCCGTTTTACACTTTGGGTACGGAACAACAAGATTTTTAGATATTATCAAATGGTTTTGCTATTATGTTAGCATGGGATATGTAGTGTATGTACTATATTCAGTGTAGGTCTGGGCGGAATGATTAAGCCGTCCGGTGCCATGTTTCTCGGTAAGACGGTGTGACAACAGATATACGTTAGTCTGTGGGGCATTGGGATAGCTGCCCGGACGGGAGTGTTCTGGAACGTGATAAACAGTGTTGGTCTGCCATGAGCCGCTTACAAGGAGAACCAGGAGCTACTTACTTACATGGTGGAGTACGACATTACAGGATACATTTGCAATCTAATCAAGAAGCCTTTTCATTTGAGTATGTTATTATTTTCACTTTTTTGGCGGCCATCTTGGATTTGAGGGATTTGAATGTGCTAATAGCAATTTTTGTGATTTAGTGATGGCCAAAACCTATTTGTAACATATTTTGCTAATCTACATTTACACTATCTACATTTCTACACTATGTACATCTACACTATCTACATCTACCTACATCTACATGTAGGTACACTAATATTATAAAGAGGAAAGATTTGTATTTTTGTGTGTGTATGTTTGTAATGAATAAACTCAAAAACTAATGTGCCGATTTCAAAAATTCTTTCACCATTGGTAAGCTACTTTCACCCTGAGTGACATCGGCTACCAGGGGGGTGATAGGAGGGGGCTGATTTTCATCCTGAAACTACCAGTGCGAAGCCGAGACGAGTCGCTAGTCACTAATAAAAGTAGAGCAAAATTTATATTTGTATACCCATCTATAAGTCTAAATTACGCGTTATACAGCTTCTGCATACACAAGTTTGTATTTGAAAGATTCCGATCAAAATTGACAAGACAGGGGTGTATAAATATAACAAATGGGAACACGAAGGGATCAAAGGTTACATTTTCATATAAAGTTGAGCTCTGAAGGTTTTGGGGGTAGTCAATGTTCGAAGATATTATGAAGAGTTATGTACAGAAGGGTGCATAATGCATAAATTCAGGTTTGCAATAAATTATATAAAGTGCTGTTAGCAGGCTAGACTGTCGTATGAAGGGTTTCCTTGTATATGGGATTTCATGGTAGTTTTTAGGGTTCCGTACCCAAAGGGTAAAACGGGACCCTATTACTAAGACTACGTTGACCGTCCGTCCGTCTGTAACCAGGCTGTATCTCATGAACCGTGATAGTCAGACAGTTGAAATTTTAACAGATTATGTATTTTTGTTGCCGCCTATAACAGAAAATACTAAAAAATAGAATCAAATAAATATTTAAGGGGGCTTCCATACAACAAACTTGTTTTTTTGCCATTTTTATAGATAATGGTACAGAACCCGTCGTGCGCGAGTCCGACTCGCACTTGGCCGGTTTTTTATGGTATTTTAATCACTGGAGTGTAGTACTGATTGGATATCCTTGATGTATAATCACAATCATCATCATCAGCCAGTTGAAGTCCACTGCTGGACATAGGCATCCCCAAAATGCCACTACCAATCATGAGCACCATATTTAGAAGCAAACTAAGTCTATTTATAGTAAGTACCTATTTTGTTTTATTAAGTTTAAAAGTCAACCTATAATAAACTTTATGAAAATGTAATCAAATATTTTATTTGGTACGTGTTAAGAGTCTGTAGGCTTGTGTATGAGGAGATCCGTAGAAGAACAAAGGTCACTGACATAGCTCTCAGAATCAACAAATTGAAATGGCAATGGGCAGGCCATATAGCTCGCAAAACTTATTACTTATTACAGTTTCAGCATGGCAATGCAGCCAGCGTCTTAGGTACGCGCTTAGGTAGTGATTTAGATCAGTTGAGCTACCTTTAGATCGTTAGAAAGCGGTATTCAGGTAGCACAAACTCTTTCATTTGTATTTTTTTACTTTTGTACTTTTTTTTTTTGTCTTTAGAGTAGACAAATCATTTACGAATAAACCGGTCCGGGGAGGACCGGAATTATTACAGATTCACTGCCCTGAAAAGGACAGAATACCTGAATAAAAAAACTTGTATTAGTTGTATTATTCTTTCTATAAATAAATGCTTTATTACAAAGTAAATGCTGTTGTAATGTTGAGATTAATGTGAGTAATGTTAGGCATTACAGACCCTTTAAACATTAAGAAATTGAAATTTGGTTGATACTAGCCTGAAGAGGCTGTCTAGAGTCAAATAAGCTTTTAAAGTATTTTTAGCAAAATCTACCCAGTTTAAGACAACAAAACAAATTAACGTTAATCTTCAACATATTTCCAAGGGCATGATCGAGCACAAAACAAAATTAACGTTAATCTTCAACATATTTCCAAGGGCATGATCGAGCCCAAAACAAAATTAACGTTAATCTTCAACATATTTCCAAGGGCATGATCGAGCCCAAAACAAAATTAACGTTAATCTTCAACATATTTCCAAGGGCATGATCGAGCCCAAAACAAAATTAACGTTAATCTTCAACATATTTCCAAGGGCATGATCGAGCCCAAAACAAAATTAACGTTAATCTTCAACATATTTCCAAGGGCATGATCGAGCCCAAAACAAAATTAACGTCAATCTTCAACATATTTCCAAGGGCATGATCGAGCCCAAAACAAAATTAACGTTAATCTTCAACATATTTCCAAGGGCATGATCGAGCCCAAAACAAAATTAACGTTAATCTTCAACATATTTCCAAGGGTATGATCGAGCCCAAAACAAAATTAACGTTAATCTTCAACATATTTCCAAGGGCATGATCGAGCCCAAAACAAAATTAACGTTAATCTTCAACATATTTCCAAGGGCATGATCGAGCCCAAAACAAAATTAACGTTAATCTTCAACATATTTCCAAGGGCATGATCGAGCCCAAAACAAAATTAACGTTAATCTTCAACATATTTCCAAGGGCATGATCGAGCCCAAAACAAAATTAACGTTAATCTTCAACATATTTCCAAGGGCATGATCGAGCCCAAAACAAAATTAACGTCAATCTTCAACATATTTCCAAGGGCATGATCGAGCCCAAAACAAAATTAACGTTAATCTTCAACATATTTCCAAGGGCATGATCGAGCCCAAAACAAAATTAACGTTAATCTTCAACATATTTCCAAGGGTATGATCGAGCCCAAAACAAAATTAACGTTAATCTTCAACATATTTCCAAGGGCATGATCGAGCCCAAAACAAAATTAACGTTAATCTTCAACATATTTCCAAGGGCATGATCGAGCCCAAAACAAAATTAACGTCAATCTTCAACATATTTCCAAGGGCATGATCGAGCCCAAAACAAAATTAACGTTAATCTTCAACATATTTCCAAGGGCATGATCGAGCCCAAAACAAAATTAACGTTAATCTTCAACATATTTCCAAGGGCATGATCGAGCCCAAAACAAAATTCTTATACATTTTCTCGATAAAAATATATCCTTAATTTACACTACAATGCGCGTATAACGTAAATAGTAAGCAGATGGCTCACCTGATGTTAAGCGGTAACCTCTGCCTATGAACAGTGCATTACCTCATAGGTCACGTCCACCTAGGACGCGCCCTATGTGGTATTGCACTGCGCCCGCCACCCTGAGACATAAAGGTGAAAAGTAAAATATTTTTCTAGGTTTCCTGCAGCAAACTTGTGACGTTTGTCACTTAATGTTAATTTATAGGCTGAAAATGACCTTTCGACGTCAACTGACGTTATCTATATTATCTATCATAATTAACAGCGTACATTGATAAATATAATAAAAGCAACAAATAAATAATAATAGTATTCTAGAGGGCATGTCGATTTATATATTTGATTACGCAACAAATATTTGTTTAATTTTAATTTTCGTTTTTTGTAATTTTCGTTACTTTTCGTAGCGCGAGCGCTGAACTGTCGCTTTTTAACTTACCTGAACTTTACTGAGTTAAATAGTGTCAGAATTTAGTTGTTGCTGCCTCTTGCGTCTCAACTGTCCAAACACCTTTTAGGACTATTTTTACTTATCCTCTAACAGTCCAACAACCTAAATAGGACGATTTTGGCATCTGACGCGCGCGACGCGCGGCGTATAAATACGCGTAGCTACGTAGATAAGCCCGCGGGCCCGATAGATGGAATTCTTAGTTGTCTTAGGGGTTACATAATCAGAGTTCATTGTACTGTCTCTCTGTGATGTCTGAAGGTCAATAGAGATTGATATCACACAGACGCAGTATAAATTTAAGAAACAGAAAAAACTTGAGATTCATTCATCGAAATTTCGCACAAAATGGCACTTTAGTAAATGAGATGTTTTTTTTAGCTTCGTGAATGACGCAACGAGAATTGGGGATCTAGATTTTTCTCATTCATACAAAACATATGAAAGTGATATTTGGTGACCCTTCAAATCACTGACTTATTGTTTTTTTAGTAGCATTTCACGATTGGTTTACTTTTATAACAGATCAAAAATTATCAAACAGATTTACATATTACGCGCAGGCGGGAGCGATTTTCTCACTTTTTTTAGGTAGATTTTCTCACTAAATTTTCTAGGTAGATTTTATCACTAATTTTATAGGTAGATTTTCTCACTATATTTTCTAGGTAGATTCGTCCAAACACACATTTGAATACTTTAATAGGATTTTTAAAATTAATCATCGTAACATTTTTGTTTTTTCGATTTGCACGACCCTTGTGTAAGTCAACGCTTTGCAAACACGCGTTCCGATACATGCAATATATAGCCAGAAATTGAGTGGTGGCAAACTTAATAGTTTGAATCATATTTATCAACCTCTATTTATCTTGTTTACTATCTTCATCATAGTAGACGGACTTTGTTAGTCTTCACTTACGGAACCAAGACCATGTCGCTTACCAAACGGTCACTGAGAGATTCAGAGTCGCGCAAAGGGCGATGGAGAGAGCTTTGATCGGAATAACTTAGCGGGACCGCAGACGGAATGAATGGATACGGCGGACAACTAAGTTGAGAGACGTGGTCACCGTTATTATAATAATAATAATAATAAAGAGTATTTATTTCTAAAAAGGTTTACAATGTTAAAAATTTTCAGAGAGCATTTAAATTTTTAAATCTATATTTAAGACCGCATTTTAATGTACAGCCAGTGAAAAACTTTGACACCTTGCTCTAACTAAGTAAAACTTGTGTTTAGACGCAAGGGATCTCTGCTTCGGCTTGGTCAGATTGATATTAACTAATCTAGTTTCATATTTTAGAGGTTATAAAAAGCCCAATTATCTTTAATTTTAAGTACTGAGATACTTACAGAAGTATAGCAGTGTATTGTGTAGATTAGTGTATTGTGTAAATAATGTATGTGTGGAAAGTGTGTATGGTGTGATGTGTATTTATGAGTTGTGTGTGTATGTGTGTGTTGTGTATGCGTGTTGGTATTGCTGAGCGAAAGTGGAGTTAGGCAGGTCTACTAAAAATAGTTCGGAGTGGTAGGGCGAATCTAAATCTGCCACCAATTACCTACTAATAGCTACCTTTGCAGTGTAGACTAAACATAATGTTATTTTCAAATATTTCTGCCTAGAAACCTGCCTATAAATAGATAAATGCATTAGAATAGTGATTTGATTTGTTGCCTACCTAATTTTATCTATTTTAATTAGTCCCTTTAGAGGCAGCTAAGCAGTGTTTAGTTAGTAAGTTGTAATTAGTGGTATGTATAAGTTTTTTCTATAGAAATAAATATTTGATATTTGATTTGATATTTGATATTGCTAGGCTTGACAGAAGTCGCTGGAAGAGACGGATCCTTGAATTAAGACCGTGGGCAAACAGAAGACCCAGAGGTGATCCAGCAAGACGATGGATGGATGACATAAAAGGCTACGCACGTTATCGCTGGATGGCGAAAGCAACTGATCGAGTCTAGTGGAAGAAATTGGGAGAGGCCTACGGCCAAAAATGGACATTTAATGTCTCGTGATGGTGATGATGATGACTATCTTCTTTTTTTTTATACAACTTGGTATGACGGGTCAAGAAATCACACTAATATTATAAATGTGAAAGTTTGTGTGTGTGTAGTGTGTTTGTTACTTCTTCACGCTGAAACGGCTGGACGGATTTGGATGAAATTTGGAATGGAGATAACTGGACTCCCGGGATAACACATAGGCACATATTTATCCCGATATTCCCACGGGATCGAGACTTACGCGGGTAACACCACGGGGCGCAGCTAGTATTTTAATAAATTTAAGAATTATTTTATAGTTTTTCTTGTATCCACGTTAACTACCAACTAGGTAGGTGTAAGTGTAAGTGGGTATTTATATTGTAATGATTATGTCACTAAGTTGTTTAAAATCTCGTTATTACTATTGTTTTTTTTGTAGAAAACTAATTAAAGGTGCTTATGTTAAGTATATGACATGTAACAATTATCTGTTACTAGCAGCGCCCCGCGGTTTCACCCGCGTAAGTCTCGATCCCGTGAGCGTATCGGGATAAAAAAGTGCCTCTGTGTCATTCCGGGAGTCCAGTTATCTCCATTCCAAATTTCATGCAAATCCGTCCAGCCGTTTCAGCGTGAAGAAGAAACAAACACACTACACACACAAACTTTCGCTTTTATTATATTAGTGTGATGAATAAATGAACTATGGACTATGAACTATGGGCGGTACCGTCTGCCTATGAACAGTGCATTATCACATAGGTCACGTCCACCTAGGACGCTTCCTATGTGGCATTTCACTGCGCCCGCCACCACATAAAGATGAAAAGTCTCAAAAGTCTCAAAGTCTCTTCATATATATCCTGATATACCTATCTCTTGCATGTACTCTGTAATTTGCAATTTCGTGAAGGTTATATTCACGGTTGAATGATCCGTTGACACACTAAGGTTAGAGCGAATTAGGGGTAATTCAGGCTTTGTGAAACGTTCCTAGAACGCTTATTACCTAGGTATTATGGTAATGCGGCTGTATAACCGCTTTTGTGTTAAATTCAAGTAAATGAGCTGTTTATGAGACCGAGTTTAGGATAAGGGACCGGGCATAAAAATTATCCAAAAGTTTTGCCACGAAAAGCGAAATTATGAAGAAAATAATGGTACGATAAATACCGGCCAAATACGTATGGGAAAGCAGACTGTAGGGTTCCGGTTTTACCTCCTTGGCAGATCTAGATATTTAGTCTCTAGATTGTGCCTACAAAATTTCATTAACATGCGTTCATTAATATCCAAATGAGAGAAATCTTCGTTTTTTTTTTTTTTTTTTAACATTGATAGACCACCACCATTGTTTGACCACGATCTCACCTGTTGGTAAGTGACGATGTGGCCGAAGATGGAGCACAAAGGTCTAGAAGGCACCTATTCACTCTAGACTTGAAGAGACCCAGATTATAGTTATCAGGAAAGACAGACGACGGTAGTGTATTCCTTCCTTCCTTCGTTTTGTAAGAAGCGGGCGTTCTCTCAGTTCTCGATAATATTTGCCTAAAGTACACGATTGTATTTTTTTTACCTATTAGTTTCCATGAAAACAAAAATAACCGAAAAGTAGAAATCATTTTGTTTTTGGAGAAAAATATTCTATTTTATTTTCGAATACTTTTCTTATTGAGACTAGTTTTCGTGGTGACAGTTTTTACGCGTGACGCGGGTTCTGGTTTATTCTTTATTCTAAGGTCAGGACTTCAAGAAGTCTTCAAGGAGAGGTCAGTATTTTTTTACTTTGATAAAATTCAATTCTTCACTCTTGATCCAACCTATTACAGTTCCTTCAAAGTTGCAAAGTCCATAAAACCTGTCTACTCTCGTTCAATATTCAATACACTCTGCACGAATTACCATAGTGAATATTCAGACGATTATTCATGAACCTATAGAGTGATTCAATCTGATAATCAAATAACATTAGATGATACTCGTATGGTCATTTGAGGAGATTGGCTATCCATGCGTAGCTACGCTATGCTATTCATTTGAACCACTGCCCTCAAACTTACTAGGATATCATGTATGATTACATGGTCAATAGAAGGAATTACTTGATAAGAGACGCAAGATTCTAGAAAGAATGGTGTATAATTAAAAAAAACCGGCCAAGTGCAAGTCGGACTCGCGCACGAAGATTTCCGTACCATCATCAATAAAAACGGCAAAAAAACACGTTTGTTGTATGGGAGCCCCCTTAAATATTTATTTTATTCTGTTTTTAGTATTTTTTGTTATAGCGGCAACAGAAATACATAATCTGTGAAATTTCAACTATCTAACTATCACGGCTCATGAGATACAGCCTGGTGACAGATGGAGATACAGAGAGCTTTTAACAGCGAGCACGAAAACCTACTTTACTTTTTATTATAGGTTATGTAAATTTGATTAAAACCTATCAATGCCTGAAACATTGAAATTGTACTGTGTAGGCAATTAAAGCCTAGAATCTCGGGCTACGGTCTAGTTCATCTAGGCCCAAGCTATATGAACTAGACCAATATTTAGCTTGACAAGGATCACAATCCTAATTCTATGCCAATGTTTACAGAGTAAATAATGCATTATACCAATGTACAAAGCACAACGTACAAACATGTTAATTACTGATCTAGTTATAGCTTCATTGACTCTGCGGTGACTTATTCGTGTGTGTGTTACAAGGCTAATGACTTTATTATATTTAGACTATTTGGATTGTAGAAATTAGTGCTTCTTGGTTCAACTTAATAATGTTCTACCTATTTAGGTCATTTAGCGTCTTAGACAAGCCTTTAATGTTTTTAAGATGTTTAAGTTATTTATTGGAAATGTTCTTGAATAATAAATTTAAAAAAAAAAAGAATTTATAACCTAGAATTCTTCCACCATTCCCATTTTCCCATTTTCTTTCCACCCTAATCTTAAGCTTACTAACACTGTGGACTATGTTGTCTGAATAAAAACTTTATTTATTTTTATTTGTTATAACGTTTATATGTCTCATTTTATCAAATTTATATTCTTCTTTCATCCGACACCTACTTATTGCTATTCTTCTACTTTTTTGTCTATGGGTAAAAAGTTGTAACTTTTTATAAGGTGCATCCGTATTCATCCCAGGAATTCAACCCACAAGCTAAAAGTAATAACAATTATTCCGGATTCTGACCTCGTAATATTTGGAGTCCATTTTCTTCCCACCTTGAGTACCTATTTGACGACCTCTGTGGCGCGGCGGGCGAACGTTCACCTGCGACGCAGGAGGTTGCAGGTTTGATTCCCGCCTCGGAACAAATATTTGTGCAATCTGCAGATATTTGTTTAGGGTGTTCTGGGTATTTTCTATGTATAATAAAAAATATCTATCCATGTAATATATTGTATTACCTAAGTATATCAGTTATCTAGTACCCATAACACAAGCTCTGCTTAGCTTGGGGCTAGCTAATGTTGTGTGACCTGTCCAGCATTATTTATTCATTATTTATTTATTTATTATCTAATGGCCATAACAATACACTGTTGTTAAACTGTGGTTTAATTATGCCTAGTTCTCTTAATTTCAGCACGGTCTGACTGTCTGTACCAATATCCAATGTTACCTGTGGGACGAAATCGGAATACATAAGATAAGAACGAAAAAATTATTATTTTATTTTCTTGGAAACAGGATACTATACATTAGGGATGAAGACTGAGATAAAAATACATGGGATAAAAACATGAAATAAACAGAAGCGCCCCATCTACAGACTTCAAACGAACGTTTTAAATGTGGGTCGCAGTGTCGCATCAAGAATTTAGGGGTTCAAAGTAGGGCACAAAGTCAACAACCCACTGTTATCATGTCATCCGTCCGTCGAGTGTGGTCCGTCGTACGCTCGAGGCACCACAGGACACTTCCTACCTAGTAGTAAGAAGGATCATCAAATAAAGCGCGCGCCGTTTTTGTTGCCTGATTCTTTTAGGTTTGGTCGCGTTATAACAGGAGTAA
Organism: Operophtera brumata; assembly: GCA_932527175.1. Lineage (NCBI taxonomy): Eukaryota > Metazoa > Arthropoda > Insecta > Lepidoptera > Geometridae > Operophtera > Operophtera brumata. The sequence goes on along the minus strand of OW052226.1, from coordinate 41,762,930 downwards.
TCAATCAATCAATCAATCAAAATCTTTATTTCAGGCTTACTGAGAAATGCACTAAACCTAAACAGTAAGCCCATATTAACATAAATACCTTAGAAACTAACATACACATAAAAAAACACTTTATTTATTACTTAATCTAACACACGTGTGATCACGTGTGTAATGAACATGGGCAACCCCATACATTATGTAACCCAACTTTTATTACTAACGTAACGTACAGTTGAGCTACTTTTGGTTAATGATAATCTTATATGTTAAGATAATGAAAAAGCTAATTTAATATCTTGCGTAAAAGTTGTGGGATAGTAATGAAGCTTGTTGCGTTTTGTTTCACACAAATGCAATGAGTTGATTTATCTAATTATTCAGAAATACAACTTTTGCTTCCCAACTTCTAAAAAGATACAAGTTCTTTAGAAATACTGGACAAAAACCAACATTTAGAATCGTACTAGGTACTTCTATGAAGGGAACCTGGTTCATTTATTTTTGAACTGGTTCAGGGGTTGCCTACCTCCTTTAGTTTATAAGATTCAAAATTATATTTGTGATTTAAATGAATAAAATACTTATGATGGTTTTAGGTCGTTGTAGATTCGGAATTAAGTTATTATTGACACACCTGTCCGGATCAACTAATAATATTCAAATGATTTCAGATTCTCAAAGGATAATGACAGGATGCCATAGTTTAGAGGATTCGGACAACTTAGACTTTATTGGTTCGTGGAAGGAACTGCATTTTTGATTGCTGATGAATATCAATGTCATTTTTGGAACTAGTTATTTTGATAGGTATGTGACTGTGGGCGTTATGTTATGTATTGCCCAGGAGACTCAATCCGCCATTTTGGAAAATAAATGTAGTCGTTTTATTTTATTTTATTTTATAAAATAACATAGAAGGGCATTTATTATTTTCACTATTCTAACAAGCAAAGGATATATGTATAAATATAATATATTTAGTCTAGTGTAAGGGAAAAGGTCGAGGGCTCAGCCACGCTGTTTTTCAGCCTACTGGTTGAGTCCACCATCAGGTTGATTCTAACAACGCAACTTCTCAACAATTGTATCCCCATACACCGTGTCGTATTTGTTTCTTTAGTACAACAAACAGATTTACTATCTAATTCAACAGGCCAACAACGCAATAAAAAACTTCGGTTAACAGAGGCGTGTTTTGTTTTTACACAACTCGTTGAGAGGGCAGGAAGCGCACTGAATGGAGTTGTCACCGTGCCAAGAAGCTTTATGAAGAACTTCAAGATCTCTGTGGCGCGGCGGCCGAGTAGCCGGCTGATGCGAAAGGATGCGGGTTCGATTTCCGCTGCGGGAAAAATAATAATAATAAAAAAATCATTTACTTCTCTTTCCATAGGTAAACTTACATAAATTACAATTTATGTAACTTATTTAATTACGCTTCCATCTGGTAGTGATTTGGATCAGTTGAGCTACCTTTTGATCGCTTGCAGCGGTCTTCAGGTACCTAGCACAACTGATTCATATGTATTTTGTACATACCTTGTATTATTCTTTCTGTAAATAAATGTACTATGTATTGTATTAAGTGGTTATTTCTATTCTATTCTATTCTATTCTATATCTGTTATACACATAACACAAGCTCTGCTTAGCTTGGGGCTAGATAATGTTGTGTGTGTCTTTGATATGTCTTAATATTTGATCCGGGTATGTATGTTGTGTTATTAAGCATAAGTAGTAGAGCTTTTTTATGAGAGTTCGTCCGGGGGAGTACCTTCTCCATACCTATTTCTGCCGTAACGCAGTAGTGCTCGCATTGCTGTGTTCTGGTTTGAAGGGTATGGGTGCCGGTGAAGTTACAGGCATATTTTCATCTTTATGTCTCAGGGTGGCGCGCGCAGTGCAATGCCACAGGGTGCTTCCTAGGTTGCCGGAACCAGCCGATGGCCCACCTGATGTTAAGCTGTAACCTCTGCCTTTAACAATGCAACAACCTCACGTCCACCTAGGAGGCACCCTATGTTGCATTGCACTGCGCCCGCCACCCTGAGACATAAAGATGAAAAGTCTCATGTGCATGTAATTTCACATGTATTTGTCACTTGAGAACCTTTATTCCCCAACGGTTATAGGCCTCCCCCATATTATGGCTTGAAGATATCTCCGCTATTTACATGTGCGTATTGTTTATTTGTGCGTATGATCGTTTATTCTGGCCTCCTTGCTGCCCTAAGACAAGCCGAGGATAGAACAGCGTGGAAAAAGCTCGTCCGCATTTCTACTAAATCCTTTCAAGACGGGCACGACCTTCAGTAATGAAGAATAAGACGAAGAAGAAGAAGATTGTTTATAAACAAGTCACTGCGAGACAGTGACTGGGCGAGTTGACAGCGTGCCAAGACCGAGAGAACTCTTGTGAATGAATGTGACCTATGGGCGCCACATATTTGACTGTCTGTGCTGAACTTCTTCAAGGTCTCCGCGTGTGGGTGTGTCAGGGTGCGATGTGATATTTGGTGCCGTGTTTTTGTGGCAACTCATGGTTGTATAATAGTATGGATTGAGTGCTTAAATAGCATAGAGTGTTCCTTCTTACTCCTATCCTAGCAGATAGCTTGCTATCCTATGTGGCTTGCTATCAACGGTGGTAACCAGGTCTTGAGTGCCTCAGCCCAGCAATGCAAAAGAAATTGCAGACGATGTTTATTATTAAAATGAGGGCTTTTCATTTTCGAATAAAAAAAAAGGAGTTCGATTTGGCTCGATATATGGCGCTGACCACAGATGAAGTAGTACATGGATAGAGTGCTAAAATAGCATAGAGTGTTCCTTCTTACTCCTATCCTAGAAGATAGCTTGCTATCCTTTGTTAGAGAGAAACAAATATATTGTCACACGACAGTCGTTTTTCCGTTCCATACCCTGAATATCGGTAACATGAATGTACATCTCCCTAGATTGGTACCATGAATGTAGTAGTAATTGGTACCTAGTTTGACATTTGGCCTGGTACGAGTTACAAAAATAAAAACAGATAGATATATGCTTGTCTCATTCCAACACATGAATACATTCATATAAAAGAATGAGACTGGTATAATCGATACCGGTTCGTTTTTAGCCTCAGTTCCATGCTTTAGTTCTTCTTCTGAGGGCTAACTACAACTAACTGTCATTATTTTGTTGGTTGTCACTTTTTATTGTTTTGTTTTTCTTAGGTGTACAATAAAGAGTTTATCTATCTATCTTTATCTAATCTGAGACAACTGAACGGTTTAGTTAGCAAAGTAATGTACATTATTTTGAACCTACAATGGCTGTTTTCTAGTTCTACTTACCATAGTTATAGGCCGCATATGTTATGACATGTATGTATACCTATACATAATATGTAACACTTAATAACTAGCAATTATTAAGTATTATTAAGGCTATTCGCTTTTGTTCGCACAAATGTTAACACCATCTTGTAAATATAATGATTTATGTATGTGCTTACTCTGATTGCTAGTTTATATCTACTATTATCTGTAAGTGTTAGACAATGGACTATTAATAATTACTAGGTATGTAAGCGGTAATACGTTACAGTGACCTGTTTACATAACATTATCACTTTGTTTATTACCCTCATTACATTTGTAAGGATGATCGAGCACGAGTACCTAGTTGTAGTAGAGCCTTATTGTGAAAGAGTTCGTCCGGGGAAGTACTACCACCATACCTATTTCTGCCGCAAAGCAGTAGTGCTCGCATTGCTGTGTTCCGGTTTGAAGAGTGCCGGTGAAATTACAGGCACATTCATTCTGAGACTTTTCATCTTTATGTCTCAGGGTGGCGGGCGCAGTGCAATGCCACATAGGGCGCGTCCTAGGTGGACGTGACCTTTGTAATGCACTGTTCGTAGGCAGAGGTTACCGCTTAACATCAGATGGGCCATCTGCTTGTTCCGTCATTCAAGTAGTATTAAAAAAAAACAGGTCTAGCGCTTAACTGAGTCAATCCCTGAGGTATGGGAGCGGTACGGGAGGGGTGTTCGTCTCTCAAATTATCAGATGACATGTGACATAATGTAACAAAAACACCCCTGATGCAGTACCGCTCCCATACCTCAGGGACTGACACAGTTAAGCGCTAGACCTACAGACCTTAAGATGGCGCCATGGAGTATTTACAGGTGCCATGTTACGGTGAACGGTCCGGCTCGTTCACCTTAAGATGGCGCCATGGAGTATTTACAGGTGCCATCTTACGGTGAACGGTCCAGCTCGTTCACCTTAAGATGGCGCCATGGAGTATTTACAGGTGCCATCTTACGGTGAACGGTCCGGCTCGTTCACCTAAAGATGGCGCCATGGAGTATTTACAGGTGCCATCTTACGGTGAACGGTTCGGCTCGTTCACCTTAAGATGGCGCCATGGAGTATTTACAGATGCCATCTTACGGTGAACGGTCTGGCTCGTTCACCTTAAGATGGCGCCATGGAGTATTTACAGGTGCCATCTTACGGTGAACGGTCCGGCTCGTTCACCTTAAGATGGCGCCATGGTGTATTTATAGGTGCCATCTTACGGTGAACGAGCCGGACTGTTCACCGTAAGTTGGCACCTGCAAGGGAGTATTTACAGGTGCCATCTTAAAGTGAACGAGCATTTTGAACTGACAGTACACGTTTGAAGTGTCAGTTGAAGTTTTTTTTTATAATGGTTTCTGTTCATTATTTGCATCAATTAGCCAATGTCAAGTATTAATAATTAATTTTATTTTTATGAATTACGAGTATTAATAAATAGTAAAGTCGTCAAGAGTCTCCGTCAAGTCATAACCCAGTTTAAATGGTGGCAGAAAAGCAAGGTTTTAAAAATTCGCCATTTCGAAAAGACACGCGAAATGCCACCAAAATACACGAAATAACTCGAAAAACACATTAAAATGTAATTAGATAAAAATGAGGACAGTTTTAGACAATATTTTAAAGCATTATCATTACAATCCGGGAACAGTTCCCTTCGAGACAGGCGAACAACGCCACAAGGAACGGTCTTGAGCCGCCCTCATCCACCGACTATCCCTGGACGGCACAATGTCATCCACTGAACATCCCTGGACGGCACAATGTCATCCACCGACCATCCCTGGACGTCACAATGTCATCCACCGACCATCCCTGCACGCCACAATATCATCCACCGACCATCCCTGGGCGCCACAATGTCATTCACCGACCATCCCTGGACGCCACAATGCCATCCACCGACCATCCCTGGACGGCACAATGTCATCCACCGACCATCCCTGGACGCCACAATGTCATCTACCGACTATCCCTGGACGGCACAATGTCATCCACTGAACATCCCTGGACGGCACAATGTCATCCACCAATCATCCCTGGGCGCCACAATGTCATTCACCGACCATCCCTGGACGCCACAATGACATCCACCGACCATCCCTGGACGCCACAATGCCATCCACCGACCATCCCTGGACGCCACAATGTCATCCACCGACCATCCCTAGACGCCACAATGTCATCCACCGACCATTCCTGTACGCCACAACGCGCAACGTCATCGGTCGACCGGACCATACTACGTCTTCGGCTTCGTAAGCATTCCAGCAATTCCACGTCGGCACTGAGAACTAACATCTTCCCTTTGTCACCTTCCCCTTCATCATCTTTCAAATGCTCTCCGCTATCTCTCCCTCGCACCCGCTGCTACCCGCTATCTCTCCCTCCCACCCGCTGCTTATCACGAAATTACAAGATACATTACGTTCGCGCATAAAGAAAATAATTTACGCCGCAAATCCCTTTTGGGTGGTCCGCGGTATGGCCGAAGGCGATTGACGTTTTATTTTAAAACTGATAGATCTTCAAGGTTCGAGAATTTCGAATGTTCTTAAATAATATGAGGGTTAGTAAAAGTCAATGTTAAAAGATTTATATTTATTAAAATCACAAGGAGCATTGAGAATGGTGTTATAAAATATAATTAGGTTCATATGTTCCAACGCGACCACACCTAGGATAATCGGCCAACAAACACTGCTTGCCTTTTTCTAATGTATGTGAGAAGCACCTTTATTAAACAGTTATCTACTTAGTTATCACTTCACTGATTTTATCGCGATTTATTCAGACCTGTTGATAAGATTCGTTGGTTTAAGATTTGTCCTGGCTGCTAGCTTATTATGGAATGTGTTATAACTGGAAGAAAGCGTTAGCCGAGTCATTCGTGGCAAGCAATGGCGGCGATGAGCTCACCACTTGTCACGTCTTTATTCCACGATGGTGCAACCCACTGTGAAAAGCAACCAGAGAGCCCATTGAGGCTCTGTCTACCCTTTTGAGGAAAAAGGCGTGTATGTATGTATTCTAAATCAAAAATTAAGTTAAATGCTTTTATCGCTACTTTTCCTCGCTTATACCAAAAAGTGAAGTAGCGTGGAAAAAATTACGGAGTTACCACCGACAGCTAGTTAGGTGAGACGTGATCGAGTGCCGTGACTGTCGAGATGCAGCACTCAAGATGTGCTTAGGGGTTCTACTGACAGCGAACTACAATAATAATGATTCAATTAAAAGTGACGTGGCGTGTCCATATTAAGAATAAACACCCCTCCCCCTCCTCGCCACCCTCCCCGCCCCATCCTCTTATACACGAGGATAGCAGCATCCACCTGAGTACTTACAGCGATCACTAGCTCGAGCCAACCGTGATGATAATGGCATTCTAAGGAGGATTCGACCAGCAGTGGATTTCTAAAGGTTGATAATGATGATGAAGATGAATAAAGTTATTTTTATCCACAATTTAAATAAACTAAGAATCCCACGAAATACTTTGTTACTCAATCGACTCCACGACTATATAGATTTCGATGAAATTTTGTAAACAGATGGATTATGGAATGAGCTGTGGGCTACTTTTGTCATGGTAAAACGCAAGAGAAGCAGCGGGCACACACTAGAAAATAAATAATCAAATTAAAATAAAATAAAAAAAATACGCTTGTCAAAATGGTAGCGTGAGTTACTTAGTAACTTATATTTAACCTGTGTAACTTACAACAAATCTGTGGCAATTGTAAGCTCTCGCTTTCGCTTCGTAGCTACAAGCTCGTCAGAAAACCAATGCGTCGCTGCTCATCCCAGCACGCCCGCTACGCGTATCAATCCGCTCCGCTCTCCGCTGACACCCGCACCGGCCCCACTAGTGTAGCTTCCTCATCAGCACCGGAAACGGAAATTATATTAATTTGTCTGGTGCCAGCTCGGAAGTAACAAAATTGTTATTTTTCTCCGAGGTGATTTTGTCGTGCTAATTAAATTAAATGCGTAGAACTGCTTGGACACAAGATTTTTGCTTCCTGAGATAGCGGTACCATTTTATTTCTTGTCCAATCTTCTATTGTTTTTCATGTTTGAACCTTTCTTCATGGAAAATGTCACATGGGCATTTTTTTACCTTGAGTTTTCCGTTTATTGCCCGTGGTACTACCAGTATTACTACCAGTAGTACCACGGATAGAAAAAACCCCGTAGAACTACCAAGCAGTTCAGTAGTACCACGGGAAGTTTTTTTTACCCGTGTTACAACTGTTAGTCGACATTTCATAGTTCGACACCGTCACTTTGACACATGTCCCTTTGACACTAAAACTTGTCACATTTACTTAAGCAATTTTCGTAATATTTTAGCATATAATATGGACACCAGTCCATCATTGCCAATGAGAACAGTGTCACCTTTTCTTTGGATAAATATGAGTTCGTTTTCCACGAGTTTCCACGAATTTGCCGTTCCAAATTCAAATCCCTTTAAGCAGATGGCCCACCTGATGTTAAGCGGTAACCTCTGCCTTTTACAACGCATTATCAAAACTAGCATTACCATTAAAAAAACTCCCAAGGTAGCTAAAGTTAGGTAGGTTTTAGTAGTAGTAGAGCTTTTTTGTGAAGAGTTCGTCCGGGGAAGTAATGCTATTTCTGTCTATTAGACCTACTAGGTCACGTCCACCTAGGACGCACCCTATGTGGGATTGCACTGCGCCCGCCACCCTGAGACATAAAGATGAAAGTCTCATGTCCTGTTATTTCACCGGCACCCATACCTTTCAAACCGGAACACTGCAATGCGTTCTAGGTGGACGTGACCTATGAGGTAATGCACTGTTCCTAGGCAGAGGTTACCGCTTAACATCAGGTGGGCCATCTGCTAGTTCCGTCAATCTAGTAGTATAAAAAAAAAAACAACTATTGCTTTGCGGCAGAAATAGTAGTACTTCCCCGGACGAACTCTTTCACAAAAAAGCTCTACTACTACTAAAACCTACCTAACTTTACCTAACTCGGGAGTTTTTTTTTAACTGTGATTGGCCCTCGATCAATCGAGGATCGATTCACGCGATTCTAGATCGCGGTCAACTGCGATCTCACCTGTTGGTAAGTGACGATGCGGCCGACGTAGAATGTTTGATTGGTGTTGTGTTGTTTCATACAACTTTAGCTCCCTGCTTTACTTTACGTTGAGGTTCATGGTTATGTAGTTGGACATTGTCGAGCAGGTAGTGTGAAAAGGATATCCGTAACAGTAGATCCGTGCGCGAAAGGCCAAGTTGAAAAAAAAGTTAGATTTCGTTAGATGTTACTTTTTAGGGTTCCGTACCCAAAGGGTAAAACGGGACCCTATTACTAAGACTTCGCTTTCCGTCCGTCTGTCTGTCTGTCTGTGACCAAGCTGTATCTTATGAACCATGATAGTTAGACAGTTGAAATTTTCACAGATGATGATGTCCATAGGCGGCGGGGACTGCTTTACATCAGGCGGGCCGTCTGCTTGTTTGCCACCGTATAATATTTTTAAAAAAAAGTTTGAGGGTGCTTCCATACAACAAAAGATAGATAATGGTACGGAACCCTTCGTGCGCGAGTCTGACTCGCACTTGGCCGGTTTTTTCCCCGTGATGCGTGTCACGCGCACGATAGCATATTTACGTTTAGGTGGGGTACCCTATTCCGCAAAATTTATAATCTTATCCCCCTGTGACTAAATTTTTAACCCTGTTATTTCGAATCGCTCGTTTCGGCTAACTTGCTGAAATAATACGTCAAAATAGATAGAATATAAAATAAAATAAAATGGCCATTATTCCTTACATTATCACGTCACTATATATATTATATATAAATAATATATATTAATATTTATAATATATATTATTATATATATATAAATATATAATATATATATAATAATATATATTATAAACCTATCTTTCTTTCAAATAACTTACAAAACGATCGGCCATTAGTTGTCTACTTACTTGTACGGTTATATCCGCATAATTCGCAACGCAGGGTACGTACTTTTATTCGCCGATTTCATATCGTAGGGAGTGCGTACGTTCTTTTATTCGCCTATTTCTTATCTTAGGGAGTGCGTATGTAATTTTATTCACCGATTTCATATCGTAGGGAGTGCGTACGTTCTTTTATTCGCCGATTTCTTATCTTAGGGAATGCGTATGTAATTTTATTCACCGATTTCATATGTTAGAGACTGAGTACGTAGTTTTATTTGTTGAATTCGCATCGTTAAACATGTGTACGTACTTTTATTTGTTGATTGTGCGTTATCGGCCGATAAAAATAAAGTCAGCAGTTACCCGGCATAAAATGGAGTACAGTTGTCTATCGTAAGAAAGCTGAATCGAGTGGTCCCGGATCAGGGCTCGGAAGTAGATTCGAAGCTTTGTGCTAAAGTAAACCGTTTGAACCGACTTGAAACTTGAATTTATTCATTTCATCCCGAGTGCACTCTAGAGGTTCTCAGTCGAATTTCAAAGATCTTACTTGGATTTCCTAGGATCAGATGCCTTACCTGAAAAAGAAAGGTTTCATTAGATTTTGTAAATAGACTCTGATAATAAGAAACGTAAAATACCTAAATTTAACTAAAACTATTGACTTGTTGATAAGCTTCGTTGGTATAAGCACAGATAAAATTAGTATAAGATTTGTCCTGGCTGTTAGCTTATTATGGAATGTGTTATTAATACTGCAAGAAAGCATTAGCCGAGTCAGTCGTGGGAAGCAATGGCGGCGATGAGCTCACCACTTGGCACGTCAAAACCGCCAAAAAAACAACAAAACCGCCACAATTTTTAAATTGAAATTTTATTAAAATTTAAATTTGACCATCTTTTTCGAAGTTACGTGTACTATTATTTATTCTGTGATAAAACCCTATCTAATAAAGAATGTGTCATCAAAATCAGGCTACTCTGTAATGCATGGAAATTACCACAGAATCAATAATAGTACCTACACGTAACTTCGAAAGATACTTAAAATAAAAACGGTTTAAACAACTTGAAAGAAAGAAAGAAAGAAAACTTCTTTATTTTTAACCACGCCACAACTTGAGAAATTCCTCCTATTTTGGTCGGTAAAAAAGTTTGGCCTCAGATTCAAATCCGTAGGTAGATTCCCACGGACTCCTACCACGATTACTCCATTCGTCCTAGATCGATAGACGTCGTATAATTCTTAGAAACCGTACGTTATTTACACTGCTACCCTATTTCGTGACTTATTTTGGGCATTAAATTAGATCATAAAAATAATCACTCATCACACATTCCAAAACACCACTTTCAGGCGTTGATATAAAGGCTATTTTAGCTTGTAGAAGCAAGTCTTTGTGTGGTCTCTCAATGTCAAGGATGTGACATTGGCGGCGGTCGGAACCCGCATTGAGTAATTGCGTAAAATAAATTGTATTTTAACGTGAAATCGATGGTAATTATATTGTGCGCTAGTAAATAGGTATTTTTACAAGAAAACTCCATAGGAAAGTCCAGGCTGGTATGGAGTACAGCTGCCTGCATGTTTGGGATGACTCAGCCAAACACCAGCTTGCTGCCTTGGATTCGATTGAACGCAGATCTTTCAGGCTTATATAGGTGAGCAACATAATATGGCGGACACCAAGATCCAGAGTCTCGAGCACCGCCGTAAAGTCGCATGCCTTTCGATCTTCTACAGGTTACATTTCGGGGAATGCTCCCAGGAACTGCACGATCTGAACCCACCATCTCCTTTTCATCATAGCACGGCTCGGTATCCTTACCTCATTAGTATACCCTCTATTCGTCGTACTAAACGTTTCAGTTCCACCTTTATAATGCAATCTGCTAAGCAGTGGAATACACTAGTCGTCTGTCTTTCCTGAAAACTATAATCTGGATCTCTTCAAGGCTAGAGTGAATAAGTGCCTTCTAGACCTTTGTGCTCCATATTCGGCCACATCGTCACTTACCAACAGGTGAGATCGCGGCCAAATAAATGACTATCATTGTTAAACAAAACAATGTTAATTGAATTTATGATTTCACTAGATAAAAAGCTTAAGAACACTATATTTTTTTTTCTTGGATCTATAAGATCTCTTTTCAACAAGTAACAAATATTGTAAAAATTAAAAAAAAAAACTCAACACAATGTAACGCCTGAACCGATTTTGATCAAACATAGCTAAGAACACTCACGACTAGTACACCATTCAAACAAAAAAAATAAAATCAAAATCGGTTCATCCGTTCGGGAGCTATGATGCCACAGACAGACACACACTTAGACACGTCAAACTTATAACATCACGTGATTTTGCGTCGGGGGTTAAAAACATACAATTTTTAGAGTTCTTTGCAGACATTTCTTTAACCTATAGCGCTTTAAAGATAAACCATCAAAGGACCTCCAGAAATATTTATTTTACAATTCCATATTCATGTCCATTCATCCCATACCGCGAACCCATATAAAACATATACCTACAAAAAGGAAAAACTCATAACATTGTTCCTGTTGTATTATTTATAGGGAACTGTTTCTGAGAACAGAAAACACTTCACGGTCGGCAGGCTGACGACCTTTGGGAGGGGAAAGATGAAATATTTAGCCGGAAACTTTAATAGAAGAACCTATCTCCTCTCGAGCCACGTATAGTGTACGCTTTCGAAGTCAAGTGACTCCCTCTGAGCGCTCCCTCCAATACTCGAAAAGAGACTGTTGTCACAGATTACATAATAGTACAGGTACAGAAGGTTGAGTCCGCATAATCATTTAAATAAATAGTGACTCTTGCCCCCACACAATAAAGTATCATTCAGGTCGCTAATTACCTATAGCTAAAGTCGCCTACAAGTTACCTCTCTTTCTATTGCTTAACTGCTTAACTGCTAACTATTATTTATCTTGTCTGATTGACTCAAATGACTCGACAAATCGAGCCCGCCGGGTATTTATAGCTTAATACCTAAAGTGCGGAGTGCGCCACTTCAGTTAAGGTACAGTTCACCCCGAAAACGATCACACTCTAGTCCTTCAATTGTGTTCAATAATCAAGCAGCAATGCACGGATAAAACTTGTCAGATTTTTATTTTATGCGTTTTGTTTCTTTTTACTTAGGACACTTTTTAAGCGCTGACCGTCCATTTGCTTTGAGGTCTATGATCACAGGATAAACGAGGTTATTTTAAATGAAAATCACAATTTTATCAGACATCGGGAAAAGTTTACTCAACTCAATACTTAGATGTGAACGAGCTATCGGTAATATTATTTGTAAATGGATCTGTCAGGATAAGATGACGAAGATGACGACGTATCCGGCTAAAAAGTCGGAGTCATCCGGCTAAATGGTAAAGCTACATACAACCTTAGTCGTTGTACGTAGTAGGTATATTAATGTTTCAAGCGTTACCACGGGTAGATACTTACTTGAAATAAAGTAGCAGAAATATCGGGAGGAACTGGATAAACAGGGGTCCGGATGCCTTTAAAGAATATTTGGATATATAAAAAGATTACCAGTATAAAAAAAAGGATTTTTAATAAGACAGAAATTTACATATTCAGTTGGCCAAACACGCTAATTTAGGAAAATACGATAAGAATTTGAACCAAAATAAAACACCAGCCAAAAAGCACATTTCATGCATTGGTGTATCGGCACATAATAAATAATAGCACAAGTATCGGTCGATCAAAATTTCACTATTTTTTAACCTTTGACGCAAAAACGATGGGGTGTTATAAGTTTGTCGTGTCTGTATGTATGTGTGCGTGTGTGTCTGTCTGTGGCATCGTAGCTCACGAACGAATTAATCGATTTTGATTTATTTATTTTTGTTTGGTAGGTGAATTTGTCGGGAGTGTTCTTAGCTATGTTTGATCAAAATCAGTTCAGCCGTTTCATAGCGTTGAGGGTTTTTTTTTAATTTTTATAAAATTAATTACTTGTATAAGTGAATTATTGAGTTACTACTAGAAAATACTTCTTCAAACAAAGGAGAAAGTAAGCAGATATTTATAAAGTTTATGATCAAGTTCACGGCGAATGAACGAATAAAATAAAAATACTGTTGCGCACACGCCGAGCTAAATATAATAATTGTGTAAACAGAACGCGCGGTATTTGTAATAATTAGGTATTTATTAGCTGCAAATAATGTACAGGCGATGGGCTGTTAGAGAATTCCTAGTATAATTGTAATACATTTTGGAAAAATACCAAATGTTTACTATTACTAATTAAATCTTTTCGAAACACAGATAGGTAAGTACAGTCGGGCCTAATCTCACTAATATTATAAATGCAAAAATTTGTGTGTGTGTGAGTTAGTGTGTTTGTTACTTCTTCACGCTGAGGCGGCTGGATGGATTTGGATAATGGAATGGAGATAACTGGACTCCCGGAATAACACATAGGCACATATTTATCCCGATATTCCGAAAAGCGATACCCTCCGCCTATGAACAGTGTATTATCTCATAAGTCACGTCCACCTAGTACGCGCCCTATCCGGCATTGCACTGCGCCCGTACCCTGAGACGAAGTCCCAAAGTCTCATGAGCTTGTAATTTAACCGGCACCACCGGAACACAGCAATGCTATTACTGCTGCTTTGCAGCAGATATACGAAAGATGGTGGTACTTCCCCGAACGAACTCTTTCACATACAAGCTCTACCTACTATTCCAACACAGACCTGCGAGTATGGATCACTGATTCCACATTATGGATTTTATCACGCTGTGAAACGCCTGGCATTGCTCTCTACATAGCCATTTACTAACAAAACACGGAACTCTTTAAAACTCAATATTTTTTATACCAAGCTTATAAAATCTGTTTACTTGAATAGCTTATTGGGTATAAAAATAAGGAAAGCAAACAAACCAATGAAAAGTGATTTTCAGACTGACATCAAAGTAGGTACCTACCGGTTTTCATACAAATCCCAAATCCTTAGAAATTCTTTGACGATAAAAGAATCCTAAATGCCAATTTGGCTAATTAAACATTTTCTACGCAGACATTTCTGGAATCATTTATACATAATTAAACCGACCAAGTGCGAGTCGGACTCACTCACGAAGGGTTCCGTAACATTAACTACAAAAAAGAAAAAAAAATGCACGTAAATGTGGTCGCCCATCCAAAAACTGACCCAGCAGAGCATCACTTAACCTACATTTGGAGAAATCACGCTTGTTGTATGTTTTTAGTATATGTTGTTATAGCCTTCGACCAAAGTAAGTTATAGCGGCAACAGAAATACATCATCTGTGAAAATTTCAACTGTCTAACTATCTCCGTTACAGTCTGGTGACAGACGGACAGACAGCAGACAGACAGACAGTCAGACAGTCAGACAGACAGACAGACAGAATGACAGACAGAATGACAGACAGAATGACAGACAGAAAGAGAGACAGACAGACAGACAGACAGACAGACGGACAGACAGGCAGACGGACAGACAGACAGACAGACAGACAGACGGACAGCCGACCCTTAGTAATAGGGTCCCGTTTTACAGTTTGGGTACGGAACCCTGAATAAAGTAGGGTTTTCTGGCTCTTGCCGGTACGGACTCCAATATGGCAGATACAGCCGCTATATTGGATATCTTGAAATTATCTATGAATGACACAATTTAATTTTTTTATTTTTAACCAACCCATGTGTCCTGCCCACAATGACCTCCGGCGCCAAAGCATGGACACTCACTAAGGAAGCTGTGCATAGAATGAGAGTTGCCCAAGGCTATGGAGCGTGCCATGCTTGGAATATCTTCACTGGACTGATATTCGCTATGACCATAAGAGATTACTTAAAAATAACGTGTGACGTCACAATGTATTCTGAACGGTGAATCCACGTAGATATCGTAACGAGCCCGCGTTACGTCACGTTTGGTCATAGCGAATAAAGGGGCTGGTCCCAAAGACTTCTTGAGTGACGAAACAAGCAGATGGCCCACCTGATGTTAAGCGGTAACCTCTGCCTATGAACAGTGCATTACCTTATAGGTCACGTCCACCTAGGACGCGCCCTATGTGGCATTGCACTGCGCCCGCCACCTTGGGACATAAAGATGAAAAGTCTCATGTGCCTGTAATTACACCGGCACCCTTGCCCTTCAAACTGGAACACAGCAATGCGAGCACTACTGCTTTGTGGCAGAAATAGGTATGGTGGTAGTACTTCCCCGGATGAACTCTTTCACAAAAAAGCTCTACTACTTCTACTGTTCAGGGTGTTCTGAGTATTTTACATACATAGACACACGCTTTTTTCCCCGAAGGGGGGTAGGCAGAGCCTCAATGGGCCTCTTTTCACAGTGGGTTGCACCATCGTGGAATATAGACGTGACAAGTGGTGAGCTCATCGCCGCCATTGCTTTCCACGACTGACTCGGCTAACGATTTCTTCCAGTAATAACACATTCCATAATAAGCTAGCAGCCAGGACAAATCTTATACCAACGAATCTTATCAGCAAGTCCGGGTAATCCCTTAGTCGGCTTTTACGACATCCACGGGAGGAGACGGAGGGGTCTATTCTTAGGCCGGACACACCAAATGTATAATAAAAAATATCTATTTATGTAATCAGTTATCTAGTACCCATGACACAAGCTCCGCTTAGCTTGGGGCTAAATAATTTTGTGTGAACTGTCGAGCATTATTTATTATTTATTTATTTAGTTTTGTCAAGATTAGTTTCCTCTAGTAGTCGGGTAAAAAGTTGGGTGCATCAGCTTTCTACGTAAATAAGAGCAGGAAAGGCCTATGACCCTACCACAATAAAAACTGCATAAAACCATCCGGGCTAATATTGTAATGTCGACGCACTCCGACTCGTCATGACCTTAAAAACACTAATCAAAAACCAACCTTCTCACCTTAAACTAAAACTTAAAATCCAATCAAAATCAAACTTCACTTACAACCTTTTGGTACAAGATTTCTGAAACCATTGAAGACCACACAGTGCAATATACGACGTAACTAAAATTCTATATCGCACTAAAATAGACATTACCACATAGGGAGTAGGACATCAATTTAAATGGAGCGAATCGCAGGTCTGCAGGAATCGGATAACCCTTTTGTAAGAGTGAGCAATTTTTGAAATTCGACTTTTTGCTTGTATATTACCGTTCATATTTCTTTGGAACTGCCTTTTTATTTCACTCACAGAACGTAACAAGTCGCTTCGTGGAATTTATGGTAAAGTGGACTCTATATTTGAAAGGAGGAGGTTTAATTATGCGTGTAACGTTGGTTGGTAGTACCAATGCAGCCAGGACATTGCATTACGGTGATGCGAATGACTCTTGTATGACATTGACCAGACAAGGGCAAAGACTTGCCTCATGCATGAGGTATCTATGGAAATTGTGAAATAAATATTTGTTCAAGCATTTTCAATTTATACATGAGATTGGGTCCTTTTTGGATCTTGCGATGGTGTGTGCGGCGTAGTATTAGACTCTTCCGTCTGCTCCCATGGATGAAGTAAAAGCTGCATAAAGTATTACACCAGGGGATGAACATCAATACTACGATCACCAACCACCAGAAGCGTGGTGATTATGGAAAATCTTATTTGAGTAGTAGTAGTAGAGCTTTTTTGGGAGTAGTAATTGAGCTTTCTTGTGAAATAGATCGTCCGGGAAAGTACTACCGCCATACCTATTTCTGCCGCAAAGCAGTAGTGCTCTCAATGCTGTGTTCCGGTTTGAAGGGTGTGGGTGCTGGTGAAATTACAGGCACATGAGACTTTTCATCGTTATGTATCAGGGTGGCGGGCGCAGTGCAATGCCACATAGGACGCGCCCTAGGTGGACGTGACCTATGTAATAATGCGTTGTTAAAGGCAGAGGTTACCGCATACCATAAAACCTTTTTTTACCTATTTTATTCTTGTATGAAAATTTCTGCCCGGGGTTGGCGCAGCCTTAGTTTTTTTTTATTGTCTTCATTTTAAACGCATTTCAATGGTCATTCAACGGCCCGTATCTTTCGAACATGATTATATTAGATGCGCCACCCACGCCGAAGAATTGACCCGGACATTTTTATTAGAGGAACTCAATTCAATTTAAATAATGTTGACATTGACAATGACATTCTTACAGAGAGTGAATAACCGAATGACATACGTTTGTCACTCTAACAAGTTGTTTGCTCACGCTTGTGATGCGAAATTATTATTTTTTGGTGTTTTTTGCGCATTACAGCACTTCAAGACTTTTTTAGATAGCGAAAGTTGATTTCGCGAGAACTGGAAAACACACACATATTTTTATTCATAGTATCTCATAAATATCAATAAGTTTCCTAGTTAAATTTAAATGAAACCCAAAAATTCCGTTCCAGCGGGACTCGAACCCGCATCGGCGCTATAGCCGAGTTGATAGTGCCCACAAATTTCGTCGTCAGCGTCATAGTGTTCTATGGCCGAACTGGTAAAGGCATTGCCGATCACAGGCAAGGTTGCGGGTTCGAGTCCCGCTGGAACGGAATTTTTGGGTTACATTTAAATTTAATGATATCCATAAAGTGTGGTTTACACTTGAAAAATAATAAACTAAGTTTCCTAGTTCTCGAGAAATCAACTTTCGCTATCTGAAGAAGTGTTGATGAGTTTTAAAGAGCAAAAAACACAAAAAAAAAGAATTTCACGCCTCAACCGAGTGCATTCACCTTAAACAAAATGTTGGGATGGGTGAATCAATCTGCTATTTTATTAAATAGGATTATGACTCGAACATTATATTTAAACAGAATTTTATGAAAATATACTAGTTATTATTCAAAACAAAGTACTACATACATACATAGAAACACGCCTTTTTCCCCGAAGGGGGGTCGTCAGAACCACAATGGGGCTGTTTTCACAATGGGTTGTGCCATAGTGGAATTGAGACGTGACAAGTGGTGAGCTCATCGCCGCCATTGCTTCTCACGAATGACTCGGCTAACGCTTTCTTCCAGTAATAATACATTCCACAATAAGCTAGTAGCCAGGACAAATCTTATACCAACGAATCTTATCAACAAGTTCGGGTAATTCCTTAGTCGGCTTTTACGACATCCACGGGAGGAGACGGAGGGGTCTATTCTTAGGACAAGAAACAATATGAGACCCTGTACATCGTAAGGCTGGTAATACCCGTTGTCTTGAGGTGACTAATATACAGACCGGCCTTTAAATGTCGTCGTTCATTGATACAAAATTGAAGTATCAGTCAACAGAGTTGTATCAATTATACAGCTCGTTGATATCAAATGATCCGCAACCAATGCTTCATAGACTCTACGAGCGGGTATTTGCCGACTTGGCCGCGCTCCAATGTAGTACCTACGTACAAGTGAATTCACAATGAGCTGCACACGGGAACACTACAACCTGAGCATATAGTTTTAAGGGCGGATTGGGGCTTGGGGGTGGGGGGGGTTGAAGGCACGTGCCCCCCCCCCCCCCCCCCCCTCAGATGGTATTTTTGTGTACTGTGGAGATATCTTTATTACTGCACTCTCTTTGAGCAAAAATACAGAATTTTTCGCGGCTCGCTCTGCTCGCTGTTATATGTTCTAATAATAGATATGTTTATTACTGAAATCTCTTCGAGCTAAAAATACAGAATTTTTCGCAGCTCGCTCTGCTCGCTGTTATATGTTCTCATAATAGATGTGTTTATTACTGCACTCTCCTCTAGCTAAAAGTACATAAATTTTCGCGGCTCGGTCTGCTCGCCTTTTTTTTTTTTACTACTTTTATGACGGAACAAGCAGATGGCCCACCTGATGTTAAGCGCCCTATGAACAGTGCATTACCTCATAGGTCACGTCCACCGAGGACGGGCCTTATGTAGCATTGCACTGCGCCCGCGACCCTGGGACATAAAGGTGAAAAGTCTCATGTGCCCGTAATTTCACCGGCACCCTTACCCTTCATATCGGAACACAACAATGCGAGCACTACTGCTTTGCGGCAGAAAAAGGTATGGTGGTAGTACTTCCCCGGACGAACCCTTCCACAAAAAAGCTCTACTACTACTAAAATGTTCACTACTAAATTATTTATGTTCTCATAATAGATGCTTAATACTGCACTCTCCTACAGCTAAAATACCGAATTTTCAAGTATCTTTAAGTTTATTTCTAACAGTTATTGTTGTCTTTTTTGCCCGTCTGCCCCTTGTACCCCTCCCAGAAAAAGTCCTGAATCCGCCCTTGTATAGTTTATTGGGCTGATTACACTCTAAGAACAGACAGACTAGATTTTACAATGAAAATCCTTTCCAGCTTGGAATTTTTGAAAAGCGTAAAAGGAGTTTCATAAATGAAAATATTACTTCGTCTTCTTTTCTTATTCATAATGTAGTTTTACAATGTAGGAAGACATGATGTAGTTTTAGTAGTAGTAGAGCTTTTTTGTGAAAGAGTTCGTCCGGAGAAATACTATCACCATACCTATTTCTGCCGCAAAGCAGTAGTGCTCGCAATGCTGTGTTCTGGTTTGCCGGTGAAATTGAAATAATGAAATGAAATAATAATTTATTGCATGAAATATGGTACAAGATGAAAAATAATAATAAGACCAACATATTTCGCCATGAGTTAGCATGCAATTTTAATAATAATGTTAGTCTCTAGCCTACAGTTTAATAGTATTTATTCTTACAATATAATTCAACAAGCAGCGACCCGCGGTTTCGCCCGCGTGAGTCTCGATCTCGTGGGAATATCGGGATAAAAATGTGCCTATGTGTTATTCCGGGAGTCCAGTTATCTCCATTCCAAATTACAGACACATGAGACTTTTCATTTTTATGTCTCAGGGTGGCGGGCGCAGTGCAATGCTACATAGGGCGCGTCCTAGGTGGACGTGACCTATGAGGTAATGCATTGAGGTTACCGCTTCTTGGTATCGAATGTTGATAGTGTATCAGCCTCGTAGTATTCCGGATGAGATACGGATAACTTTTCAAATTCCGTTGAAGTTTCCTCCGGTACACCCTATTGAATCTCTCTGATGAACTAAATGTTTGATTGGACTGGTATTGAAAAACTTTTCTTGTTTCATGTTCCGAAATGGATTTAAAGAAATTGTGTTGTATTGTATGTATGTTATATTTTTAAGATAGTTGAGGCAAACTTAAAGTCATCATCGTCATCATCATCATCATTATCATCATCAGAAGCAGCAAAACAGCAAAAATAAAAAATAAAAACAAGGATTACACCAAGGGGTGGGCAACTGCATAGCTGCCCACCCCTTGGTGTAATACCATGCTTTTATTACATTATATTCATATAAATCTGAAATAAGGAGAATTGACAAGGAGGCGCGTCTGCGTGTCGGCAGAGTTTGAGCAAATTGCTCATAATCTCTCACTCGCTGTCTAGTGAGTTTATTGACAAGTATTTATGACGTAAAATCATTAAATCAATATGATGATAAAATGACAGAGGTAACTGGTGACTTTTATTCCTGACTACAGGCACAAGAGACTTTTCATGTTATGTTTTATTTAAAGGAGGTGGGCAACAGCTGATCCAGGCCAAAAATAAATGAACCAGGACCCCTTCATGGAAGTAATTAATACGGTACTAAATGTTGTTTTTTGTCCAATTTTTCTAAAGAACTAGTATATTTTTAAAAGTTGGATAGCAAAAGTTGTATTTCTAAATAATTAGATAAATCAACTCACTGCATTTGCGTGAAACAAAACGCAGTTAGCTTCACTACTTTCCCACAACCTCTACGCAAGAAATTAAATTAGATTTTTCATTATCTTTTTCTTTAGTATTAGTAGAGCTTTTTTTGTGAAAGAGTTCGTCCGGGGAAGTACTACCACCATACCTATTTCTGCCGCAAAGCAGTAGTGCTCGCATTGCTGTGTTCCGGTTTGAAGGGTAAGGGTGCCGGTGAAATTACAGGCACATGAGACTTTTCATCTTTATGTCTCAGGGTGGCGGGCGCAGTGCAATGCCACATAGGGTGCGTCCTAGGTGGACGTGACCTTTGAGGTAATGCACTGTTCATAGGCAGAGGTTACCGCTTAATATCAGGTGGGACTCTTGCTTGTTCCGTCATCCAAGTAGTATAAAAAAAAAAAAAAAACATACATTACCAAAATCCAAAAGTATCTCAACTGTAAGTTACGTTAGTCAACAAAATTGGTTCAAACAATGTATGGGGAGTTGCCCATGTTCTTTAAATACTTATACCTTTTGAAACTATCATGGTTATGCACATACTTTTCACTAGGAACGGGATATTTACCATGATTTTCGAGTTATTATTTTTCCCGATATTTCAGCGCAGTTGCATGCGCCATGATCACTGGAGGGCATGCAACTGCCGAAATATCAGAAACAATCAAAGTTCGAAAATCATGGTAAATATCCCGTTTCTAGTGAAAAGTATATCCAAGTATGTTTGTGAAAATAGTTTTACTCCTTCAAGTATGTTTGGTTTTTTGCTGATAGAGACAGAGAAGTATTTAATTTACAATAAAATTAAATCTAATTTAGCAACAAAATTTAGTCGAAAAAAGGAAACTGAACAAAATATTTGCTCTTTGCACAGCCACATAACACAGAACTATCAATCGATAGAGGCGACACTCCGCACAAATGCAGTTTGCATATTAATGACCCGTTCTTGGATCTCGGACGTGACCGATGTCCGCTCATTCCAGTCTATTGTCTATAGTTTGGTGTGGACTTGCGTTACTGACAGTAACTTTAATATTTGCTGCTAAAACTACCACAAATAAAGCTATGCAAAACTTCCCGCAATATAGGAGGCAGAGGAAGGGTTGATTGGGGAGATCATTCCTATACTTCCGATTCTCGATAGATTGAGATCACAGGAGAAGTTAGGGGGCTTAGTACGAGTTTGGATAGTTTTCGAAACATTATGAAGTTTCGTTTCCGTCCATGCATTTACTAGCAGCGCCCCTAGCGGAAACGAGGAGGAAACTAAGGACGCTGTCAGAAAATGTATTGAAGGAAACGAAACTTCATATAGTTTCGAATACTATAAAATTCTCGTACTAAGCCCCCTGATTGCGGTTGCTCAGGGCTTTAATTTTATAAAAAAAGCGGCCAAGTGCGTATCGGACTCGCCCATGAAGGGTTCCGTAGCAGCAAGTAACATAATATAAAAGTTCTTGGATGGATTACGATTAATGACGTATTAAAAAAAAAACTACTTACTAGATCTCGTTCAAACCAATTTTGAGTGAAAGTTTACATGGTAATGTACATTATATTTTTTTTTTAGTTTTATCATTCTCTTATTTTAGAAGTTATGGGGGGGGGGGGGGGGGGACACACTTTTTACCACTTTGGAAGCGTCTCTCGCGCAAACTATTCAGTTTAAAAAAAAATGATATTAGAAACCTCAATATCATTTTTGAAGACCTATTCATAGATACCCCACAGGTACAGGTTTGATGAAATTTTTTTTATTGAGTTTCAGTTCTTAGTATGGGGAACCCCAAAAATTATTGTTTTTTTTTTATTTTTGTGTAAAAATCTTAATGCTGTTCACAGAATACATCTACCTACCAAGTTTCAACAGTATAGCTCTTATAGTTTCGGAAAAAAAAGGCTGTGACATACACGGACAGACAGACAGACAGACAGACAGACACGACGAATCTATAAGGGTTCCGTAGTTTTTTTACGGAACCCTAAAAACGAGGCATTCTTTATGGGGCAGGCTTATGTCCAGCGATGATGATGATGAGAGCTAAACAACGGTGACTTTTAGACTTTCAATGCATCGTTTCTTCATCGCTACTTGCACGTTTCGTTGAACCGAAATAAAATACACTGGCTGATTTGCTGCTGGCGCACGACTGCTTTTCTGCTAAGAGCCGTTTTTTAACTTCATGAGTGACGGAACAAGCTGAAGGCCCACCTGATGTTAAGACTGCACCAACCCCAGGCAGAAATCTTCATACAAAAAAATAAACACCTGGCGCCGCTTGGAAAAGCGGTTTATATTGAATATCTCGTAAAATACAGATAATTTTACAAAACCCCTACAGTAAACCCGACAGTAAGGCTTTGTTGTATTGATTTTATTTATCGAATTTTTTACTCAATAATATACACCATTTTAATAAACAATCGAATCCAGAAAAAAAATTGACTAAACTTTGTTTTTTTTTTAGTATCGAGAAAATATTGTCCTATCGTGTTTCTGGTACAGTGATCTCTCGGAATTATAATGTAGTATATCCACGCATTTTTTTACGGTAGGGGTTTTATAAAATTATATATATTTGTAGGGATATTCAATAAAAAACGCTTTATCAAGCGGTGTGTGGCGTTTTTTTTTGTATGAAGATTTGTACCTGGTTTTGGCGCAGCCTTTATGATAATTTTGGTGCTGCTTTTTATCACGACACACATTTTTGGCTACATTTTTTTATTCACATTGAATATTAAAAAATTAAAAGGTTCAAAAGTAAGGCGACTCTTGCCGAGTTGAGTGTAAATCAAGAGCAGCTTTTCAAAGGAGTATCAAATGTAAAGTCATTGATGCGAGTGCCCGTTTATGCATCGTCTGCACATCGGTCCCTGCAATTACGTTGTACATTGTCTTCAGCTGTATCAGACGATAATTATTGGCATTGTCTCAATTTTGGTCTCAAATCTCTGTTGATACATACATACATTAGACACACGCCTTTTTCCCCGAAGGGGGTAGGCAGAGACTCAATGGGCCTCTTTTCATAGTGGGTTGCACCATCGTGGAATATAGACGTGACAAGTGATGAACTCATCGCCGGCATTGCCAAGACTTACAATGCTAACGCTTTCTTCAAGTAATAACACATTCCATAATAAGCTAACAGCCCGGACAAATCTTATACCAAAGAATCTTATCAAGAACCGTTCACGTGACTTTTTACGTCTGGATTAAGGGATCGTTGCTTGAGTTGAGCTGTTCCGCTGAGTTTCAGGCCAATTCAGTCCCAACTTGAAATGACGGAACAAGCAGGTGGGCCACACCTGATGTTAAAAGCGATACCCTTTGCCTATGAACAGTGCATTATCTCATAGGTCGCGTCCATCTAGAACGCGTCCTAAGCGGCATTGCACTGCGGCCGCCACCCTGGGACGAAGTCACAAAGTCTCATGTCTGCTCCCTCATAACAACAATACAATCTACAGTGCTACAATTATCTTTTGGCACGTGGCGCTTTAGAGGAACTAAATCTATAATCACCATACTCCGTAGCAAACAGCGCCACTTAAGATTCTTGCGACCTATATTAGAGTAGGATAGTGCTATATAATAATTGTAAAGAGTGAAAGAGAGAATTCTCAGAACTTTGAAACGTTCAAGTTTCAGTCACATTTCGATATAATCACATTCCGCGTTGTATTGTGTGTGTTTTATGCGTGGTTCACTCTGGTCCTCAAAGGTAGATCAGCGCTAGGTTGCCAGCGCGTCCTAGCAAACGCTGAGTTGGGAACCCGTTTGTGGCTTACGTCAGGCACACACACAAATTGCCTTATTTTTTTTAATTTGTGTTTGTTTTAGTTTTTATTTAGTTCTTATCTTTTTAGCTTTTTGTTGGTGTGTGTCTTTGTTTGTATAGTCACGAATAAACGTTTATTTCTTTCTTTATTGTCAGGTGAGCAGAATACCGTTTTTAGGGTTCCGTACCCAAAGGGTAAAACGGGACCCTATTACTAAGGCTCGGCTGTCCGTCTGTCTGTCTATCTGTCCGTCTGTCACCAGGCTGTATCTCATGAACCGTGATAGATACGACATTTGAAATTTTCATAGATGATGTATTTCTGTTGCCGCTATAACAACAAATACTAAAAAACAGAAAATTAATAAATATTTAAGGGGGCTCCCATACAACAAACGTGATTTCTCCCAATGTAGGTTAAGCGATGCTCTGCGAGGTCAGTTTTTGGATGGATGTTTGCTCATTTTTTCTTTTTACAAACCTTTGTTTTTTTTGCTGTTTTTTAGATAATGGTAGGGAACACTTCGTGCGCGAGTCTGACTCGCACTTGGCCGGTTTTTTTGACGTTTGTGAGATCGATAATCAATCGTAACATGATCTGAACTTTAATTTGACTATTTTTTATTCGGAGAATTGGGCTTCTGATACCAAAATCACACTGTATAATACGTACCAACGTAAAACTCTGTTTAATAAATGCTCTCACATTAAGGAGAGTCGGCACTCGAGAACCAATCTTGGGTCCGAGTGTTCCACGCTCACCTCTTATGCTGTGGGGTGTGGTCTATGCTACAAGAACTTTTTAACTTATTGTATGCAAAGACCGAGGTAAGTCCGGCTTAAAATAGACCCCACCTCTCTCGAGGTGGTCGAAAAAGCAGTCTTTTAAATTAAATAAAATTTATTTTATTCACAAACAAGGAATACATTTTTTTACATAATTTATAATGTTTTTTTCCACATTTGAGTTGGTTCCATTCCCAGACGAAGCAAGTCCGACTTGGCCGCGCTCCAATGTAGTACCTACGTACAAGTGAATTCACAATGAGCTGCACACGGGAACACTACAACCTGAGCATATAGTTTTAAGGGCGGATTGGGGCTTGGGGGTGGGGGGGTTGAAGGCACGTGCCCCCCCCCCCCTCAGATGGTATTTTTGTGTACTGTGGAGATATCTTTATTACTGCATTCTCTTTGAGCAAAAATACAGAATTTTTCGCGGCTCGCTCTGCTCGCTGTTATATGTTCTAATAATAGATATGTTTATTACTGAAATCTCTTCGAGCTAAAAATACAGAATTTTTCGCAGCTCGCTCTGCTCGCTGTTATATGTTCTCATAATAGATGTGTTTATTACTGCACTCTCCTCTAGCTAAAAGTACATAAATTTTCGCGGCTCGGTCTGCTCGCCTTTTTTTTTTTTACTACTTTTATGACGGAACAAGCAGATGGCCCACCTGATGTTAAGCGCCCTATGAACAGTGCATTACCTCATAGGTCACGTCCACCGAGGACGGGCCTTATGTAGCATTGCACTGCGCCCGCGACCCTGGGACATAAAGGTGAAAAGTCTCATGTGCCCGTAATTTCACCGGCACCCTTACCCTTCATATCGGAACACAACAATGCGAGCACTACTGCTTTGCGGCAGAAAAAGGTATGGTGGTAGTACTTCCCCGGACGAACCCTTCCACAAAAAAGCTCTACTACTACTAAAATGTTCACTACTAAATTATTTATGTTCTCATAATAGATGCTTAATACTGCACTCTCCTACAGCTAAAATACCGAATTTTCAAGTATCTTTAAGTTTATTTCTAACAGTTATTGTTGTCTTTTTTGCCCGTCTGCCCCTTGTACCCCTCCCAGAAAAAGTCCTGAATCCGCCCTTGTATAGTTTATTGGGCTGATTACACTCTAAGAACAGACAGACTAGATTTTACAATGAAAATCCTTTCCAGCTTGGAATTTTTGAAAAGCGTAAAAGGAGTTTCATAAATGAAAATATTACTTCGTCTTCTTTTCTTATTCATAATGTAGTTTTACAATGTAGGAAGACATGATGTAGTTTTAGTAGTAGTAGAGCTTTTTTGTGAAAGAGTTCGTCCGGAGAAATACTATCACCATACCTATTTCTGCCGCAAAGCAGTAGTGCTCGCAATGCTGTGTTCTGGTTTGCCGGTGAAATTGAAATAATGAAATGAAATAATAATTTATTGCATGAAATATGGTACAAGATGAAAAATAATAATAAGACCAACATATTTCGCCATGAGTTAGCATGCAATTTTAATAATAATGTTAGTCTCTAGCCTACAGTTTAATAGTATTTATTCTTACAATATAATTCAACAAGCAGCGACCCGCGGTTTCGCCCGCGTGAGTCTCGATCTCGTGGGAATATCGGGATAAAAATGTGCCTATGTGTTATTCCGGGAGTCCAGTTATCTCCATTCCAAATTACAGACACATGAGACTTTTCATTTTTATGTCTCAGGGTGGCGGGCGCAGTGCAATGCTACATAGGGCGCGTCCTAGGTGGACGTGACCTATGAGGTAATGCATTGAGGTTACCGCTTCTTGGTATCGAATGTTGATAGTGTATCAGCCTCGTAGTATTCCGGATGAGATACGGATAACTTTTCAAATTCCGTTGAAGTTTCCTCCGGTACACCCTATTGAATCTCTCTGATGAACTAAATGTTTGATTGGACTGGTATTGAAAAACTTTTCTTGTTTCATGTTCCGAAATGGATTTAAAGAAATTGTGTTGTATTGTATGTATGTTATATTTTTAAGATAGTTGAGGCAAACTTAAAGTCATCATCGTCATCATCATCATCATTATCATCATCAGAAGCAGCAAAACAGCAAAAATAAAAAATAAAAACAAGGATTACACCAAGGGGTGGGCAACTGCATAGCTGCCCACCCCTTGGTGTAATACCATGCTTTTATTACATTATATTCATATAAATCTGAAATAAGGAGAATTGACAAGGAGGCGCGTCTGCGTGTCGGCAGAGTTTGAGCAAATTGCTCATAATCTCTCACTCGCTGTCTAGTGAGTTTATTGACAAGTATTTATGACGTAAAATCATTAAATCAATATGATGATAAAATGACAGAGGTAACTGGTGACTTTTA
The DNA here is from genome assembly GCA_932527175.1 of Operophtera brumata. NCBI lineage: Eukaryota > Metazoa > Arthropoda > Insecta > Lepidoptera > Geometridae > Operophtera > Operophtera brumata. The sequence goes on along the minus strand of OW052226.1, from coordinate 41,734,908 downwards.
TTCCTGACTACAGGCACAAGAGACTTTTCATGTTATGTTTTATTTAAAGGAGGTGGGCAACAGCTGATCCAGGCCAAAAATAAATGAACCAGGACCCCTTCATGGAAGTAATTAATACGGTACTAAATGTTGTTTTTTGTCCAATTTTTCTAAAGAACTAGTATATTTTTAAAAGTTGGATAGCAAAAGTTGTATTTCTAAATAATTAGATAAATCAACTCACTGCATTTGCGTGAAACAAAACGCAGTTAGCTTCACTACTTTCCCACAACCTCTACGCAAGAAATTAAATTAGATTTTTCATTATCTTTTTCTTTAGTATTAGTAGAGCTTTTTTTGTGAAAGAGTTCGTCCGGGGAAGTACTACCACCATACCTATTTCTGCCGCAAAGCAGTAGTGCTCGCATTGCTGTGTTCCGGTTTGAAGGGTAAGGGTGCCGGTGAAATTACAGGCACATGAGACTTTTCATCTTTATGTCTCAGGGTGGCGGGCGCAGTGCAATGCCACATAGGGTGCGTCCTAGGTGGACGTGACCTTTGAGGTAATGCACTGTTCATAGGCAGAGGTTACCGCTTAATATCAGGTGGGACTCTTGCTTGTTCCGTCATCCAAGTAGTATAAAAAAAAAAAAAAACATACATTACCAAAATCCAAAAGTATCTCAACTGTAAGTTACGTTAGTCAACAAAATTGGTTCAAACAATGTATGGGGAGTTGCCCATGTTCTTTAAATACTTATACCTTTTGAAACTATCATGGTTATGCACATACTTTTCACTAGGAACGGGATATTTACCATGATTTTCGAGTTATTATTTTTCCCGATATTTCAGCGCAGTTGCATGCGCCATGATCACTGGAGGGCATGCAACTGCCGAAATATCAGAAACAATCAAAGTTCGAAAATCATGGTAAATATCCCGTTTCTAGTGAAAAGTATATCCAAGTATGTTTGTGAAAATAGTTTTACTCCTTCAAGTATGTTTGGTTTTTTGCTGATAGAGACAGAGAAGTATTTAATTTACAATAAAATTAAATCTAATTTAGCAACAAAATTTAGTCGAAAAAAGGAAACTGAACAAAATATTTGCTCTTTGCACAGCCACATAACACAGAACTATCAATCGATAGAGGCGACACTCCGCACAAATGCAGTTTGCATATTAATGACCCGTTCTTGGATCTCGGACGTGACCGATGTCCGCTCATTCCAGTCTATTGTCTATAGTTTGGTGTGGACTTGCGTTACTGACAGTAACTTTAATATTTGCTGCTAAAACTACCACAAATAAAGCTATGCAAAACTTCCCGCAATATAGGAGGCAGAGGAAGGGTTGATTGGGGAGATCATTCCTATACTTCCGATTCTCGATAGATTGAGATCACAGGAGAAGTTAGGGGGCTTAGTACGAGTTTGGATAGTTTTCGAAACATTATGAAGTTTCGTTTCCGTCCATGCATTTACTAGCAGCGCCCCTAGCGGAAACGAGGAGGAAACTAAGGACGCTGTCAGAAAATGTATTGAAGGAAACGAAACTTCATATAGTTTCGAATACTATAAAATTCTCGTACTAAGCCCCCTGATTGCGGTTGCTCAGGGCTTTAATTTTATAAAAAAAGCGGCCAAGTGCGTATCGGACTCGCCCATGAAGGGTTCCGTAGCAGCAAGTAACATAATATAAAAGTTCTTGGATGGATTACGATTAATGACGTATTAAAAAAAAAACTACTTACTAGATCTCGTTCAAACCAATTTTGAGTGAAAGTTTACATGGTAATGTACATTATATTTTTTTTTTAGTTTTATCATTCTCTTATTTTAGAAGTTATGGGGGGGGGGGGGGGGACACACTTTTTACCACTTTGGAAGCGTCTCTCGCGCAAACTATTCAGTTTAAAAAAAAATGATATTAGAAACCTCAATATCATTTTTGAAGACCTATTCATAGATACCCCACAGGTACAGGTTTGATGAAATTTTTTTTATTGAGTTTCAGTTCTTAGTATGGGGAACCCCAAAAATTATTGTTTTTTTTTTATTTTTGAGTAAAAATCTTAATGCTGTTCACAGAATACATCTACCTACCAAGTTTCAACAGTATAGCTCTTATAGTTTCGGAAAAAAAAGGCTGTGACATACACGGACAGACAGACAGACAGACAGACAGACACGACGAATCTATAAGGGTTCCGTAGTTTTTTTACGGAACCCTAAAAACGAGGCATTCTTTATGGGGCAGGCTTATGTCCAGCGATGATGATGATGAGAGCTAAACAACGGTGACTTTTAGACTTTCAATGCATCGTTTCTTCATCGCTACTTGCACGTTTCGTTGAACCGAAATAAAATACACTGGCTGATTTGCTGCTGGCGCACGACTGCTTTTCTGCTAAGAGCCGTTTTTTAACTTCATGAGTGACGGAACAAGCTGAAGGCCCACCTGATGTTAAGACTGCACCAACCCCAGGCAGAAATCTTCATACAAAAAAATAAACACCTGGCGCCGCTTGGAAAAGCGGTTTATATTGAATATCTCGTAAAATACAGATAATTTTACAAAACCCCTACAGTAAACCCGACAGTAAGGCTTTGTTGTATTGATTTTATTTATCGAATTTTTTACTCAATAATATACACCATTTTAATAAACAATCGAATCCAGAAAAAAAATTGACTAAACTTTGTTTTTTTTTTAGTATCGAGAAAATATTGTCCTATCGTGTTTCTGGTACAGTGATCTCTCGGAATTATAATGTAGTATATCCACGCATTTTTTTACGGTAGGGGTTTTATAAAATTATATATATTTGTAGGGATATTCAATAAAAAACGCTTTATCAAGCGGTGTGTGGCGTTTTTTTTTGTATGAAGATTTGTACCTGGTTTTGGCGCAGCCTTTATGATAATTTTGGTGCTGCTTTTTATCACGACACACATATTTTTGGCTACATTTTTTTATTCACATTGAATATTAAAAAATTAAAAGGTTCAAAAGTAAGGCGACTCTTGCCGAGTTGAGTGTAAATCAAGAGCAGCTTTTCAAAGGAGTATCAAATGTAAAGTCATTGATGCGAGTGCCCGTTTATGCATCGTCTGCACATCGGTCCCTGCAATTACGTTGTACATTGTCTTCAGCTGTATCAGACGATAATTATTGGCATTGTCTCAATTTTGGTCTCAAATCTCTGTTGATACATACATACATTAGACACACGCCTTTTTCCCCGAAGGGGGTAGGCAGAGACTCAATGGGCCTCTTTTCATAGTGGGTTGCACCATCGTGGAATATAGACGTGACAAGTGATGAACTCATCGCCGGCATTGCCAAGACTTACAATGCTAACGCTTTCTTCAAGTAATAACACATTCCATAATAAGCTAACAGCCCGGACAAATCTTATACCAAAGAATCTTATCAAGAACCGTTCACGTGACTTTTTACGTCTGGATTAAGGGATCGTTGCTTGAGTTGAGCTGTTCCGCTGAGTTTCAGGCCAATTCAGTCCCAACTTGAAATGACGGAACAAGCAGGTGGGCCACACCTGATGTTAAAAGCGATACCCTTTGCCTATGAACAGTGCATTATCTCATAGGTCGCGTCCATCTAGAACGCGTCCTAAGCGGCATTGCACTGCGGCCGCCACCCTGGGACGAAGTCACAAAGTCTCATGTCTGCTCCCTCATAACAACAATACAATCTACAGTGCTACAATTATCTTTTGGCACGTGGCGCTTTAGAGGAACTAAATCTATAATCACCATACTCCGTAGCAAACAGCGCCACTTAAGATTCTTGCGACCTATATTAGAGTAGGATAGTGCTATATAATAATTGTAAAGAGTGAAAGAGAGAATTCTCAGAACTTTGAAACGTTCAAGTTTCAGTCACATTTCGATATAATCACATTCCGCGTTGTATTGTGTGTGTTTTATGCGTGGTTCACTCTGGTCCTCAAAGGTAGATCAGCGCTAGGTTGCCAGCGCGTCCTAGCAAACGCTGAGTTGGGAACCCGTTTGTGGCTTACGTCAGGCACACACACAAATTGCCTTATTTTTTTTAATTTGTGTTTGTTTTAGTTTTTATTTAGTTCTTATCTTTTTAGCTTTTTGTTGGTGTGTGTCTTTGTTTGTATAGTCACGAATAAACGTTTATTTCTTTCTTTATTGTCAGGTGAGCAGAATACCGTTTTTAGGGTTCCGTACCCAAAGGGTAAAACGGGACCCTATTACTAAGGCTCGGCTGTCCGTCTGTCTGTCTATCTGTCCGTCTGTCACCAGGCTGTATCTCATGAACCGTGATAGATACGACATTTGAAATTTTCATAGATGATGTATTTCTGTTGCCGCTATAACAACAAATACTAAAAAACAGAAAATTAATAAATATTTAAGGGGGCTCCCATACAACAAACGTGATTTCTCCCAATGTAGGTTAAGCGATGCTCTGCGAGGTCAGTTTTTGGATGGATGTTTGCTCATTTTTTCTTTTTACAAACCTTTGTTTTTTTTGCTGTTTTTTAGATAATGGTAGGGAACACTTCGTGCGCGAGTCTGACTCGCACTTGGCCGGTTTTTTTGACGTTTGTGAGATCGATAATCAATCGTAACATGATCTGAACTTTAATTTGACTATTTTTTATTCGGAGAATTGGGCTTCTGATACCAAAATCACACTGTATAATACGTACCAACGTAAAACTCTGTTTAATAAATGCTCTCACATTAAGGAGAGTCGGCACTCGAGAACCAATCTTGGGTCCGAGTGTTCCACGCTCACCTCTTATGCTGTGGGGTGTGGTCTATGCTACAAGAACTTTTTAACTTATTGTATGCAAAGACCGAGGTAAGTCCGGCTTAAAATAGACCCCACCTCTCTCGAGGTGGTCGAAAAAGCAGTCTTTTAAATTAAATAAAATTTATTTTATTCACAAACAAGGAATACATTTTTTTACATAATTTATAATGTTTTTTTCCACATTTGAGTTGGTTCCATTCCCAGACGAAGCAAGTCATTTTTAGAAAATCTTTGAATTCAGTATTACCACAGATTAAATAATACTATACGTACTACTAAGCGTATTTCAAGTTTTAAAAATAAAATATTGTCACCTTTAGCAAAATATCCTAACTGCAATATTTAAGGTACTTTCCTTTCATGTCGCATAGTATTGGAACGTCCTGTATATGAAGTGGTGCTTGCATTGCTGTGTTCCGGTTTGAAGGGTATGGGTGCCGGTGAAATAACAGGCAAATGAGACTTTTCATCTTTGTCTCAGGGTGGCGGGTGCAGTGCAATGCCACATAGGGCGCGGCCTAGGTGGACGTGACCTATGTGAGAATGCACTGTTCATAGGCAGAGGTTACCGCTTAACATCAGGAGGGCCATCTGCTTGGTCAGTCATTCAAGTAGCAAAAAAAAATAAAAAAAATTGATTGGGTTCTTTCAGAGCTTCGTTCAGGTAAAAACTTATTCCCGAATTTTTGGAATATTGCCATTTCAGCTTTCATAAAAGCGGTAATAATCTCATCAAATAAGACGGACGCTCTTGCTTGAGGCCCAAAATATTTTTTTTAGTGTTTTTCGCCCATTACAGCTCATGAACACTTCTTCAGATAGCGAAAGTTGATTTCACGCGAACTAGCAACCCACTGTGAAAGGAGGCCTATTGTGGCTCTGCCTACCCCTTCGGGGGAAAAAGGCGTGTGTCTCTGTATGTATGTATGTAGGAGACTTAACACACATGTTTTAATTGATAGTATCTCATAAATATCATCAGTCTACTATACCCTTAACACATTTTTAAACTGTTTTTTTTTTGTTTAGGGATAACGTAGCTAAACTGCTAATATTTTCTATTTTTTTATTTTTTTTATACTACTGAATGACGGAACAAGCAGATGGCCCACCTGATGTTAAGCGGTAACCTCTGCCTAGGAACAGTGCATTACCTCATAGGTCACGTCCACCTAGGACGCGCCCTATGTGGCATTGCACTGCGCCCGCCACCCTTAGACATAAAGATGAAAAGTCTCATGTGCCTGTTATTTCCCCGGCACCCTTACCCTTCAACGGTTTGCACCAGTTGCACATACACAATAATAATGTATACTAGATATAAACAAATATAAACAAAATAAAAAAATTATTTATTTATTTATATATTTATTTATTTATAAACAAATAAACTGGAAAACAGCAATGCAAGCACTACTGCTTTGCGGCAGAAATAGGTATGGTGGCAGTACTTCCCCGGACGAACTCTTTCACAAAAAAGCTCTACTACTACTAAAAATCCACCAACACCCATCACTTACACCACGGGGTTGGGAGCCCCCACCAATCGCTTTGGGTTGTGAGTGCGGACGTCACGTGTTAAGGGTTTTCCGTTTAATTGATTAAAAGGAACCCTTTTTATGTTGTGCGGCTTACGGATCGTATTACAATTGTTACGTACTAATTGGCCTTGAGGGTAGGCTTAGCTAATCATTGGATTGGTTTAATAGAAAGTATCCTTTTTAACCCCCGACGCAAAAACGAAGGGTAGTTATAAGTTTGAAGTGTCTCTGTGTGTGTGTGTGTGTGCGTGTGTCTGTCTGTCCCAACGTAGCTCCCGAACGGATGAACCGTTTTCGTTTTTTTTTGTTTGAAAGGTGAATTTGTCGTGATTGTTCTTAGCTATGGTTGATCAAAATCGGTTCAGCCGTTTCATTGCGTTGCGGGTTTTTTTAATATTTACAAAATTAATTACTTGTAGTTAATATAGACTCGCATAGATTCGATCTGAACATCTAGTCCACTGCCAGAAACCGAAAAACAAGCTTTAGTACAACGAAAAACCCGTGATAATTTTACAAGCTTTATATTAACATGCAATGAATGTCCGGGTGGAATATGTTTGTCTGGGTGGAATCTTGTAACTGAATTTTAAATCAGTTATCCTCAACCGATTGAGCTGAAATTTGGCATACCTGTCAAGTTCCGACAATACAGGATGGTGATAGCGAGCATCTGATGATGGAGACGGAAGGTGGACAGCGGAACTCCTCGATGGATAGTAGTAGAATGGCCGTGTTTAGGCTCATTTTGATCAGCACACGGTTGCAATCACAAATTTTGTAAAAGCTTGTATTGTAAAATATATTTTTCACAAAAAACTTATTTCAAATCTTTTTACGAAAATCTCATAGGAAATTGACACTTCATGCAGTTCCACTTAATTTACTGAGCGAAGTCTCAGTTATTTGTAAGTAGTTGACTTTTATTCAGTGTAGTATATTTTTAAGTATAGCTATAGTTTTATTTAAAGAACCGGATTTGTTGGTAAGATTCGTTTATAGGTATAAGATTTGTCCTGGCGGCTCTTATAAGGTACTGGTTGAAAGCGTTATCCGAGTCTGTCGTGGGAAGCAATGGCGGCGAAGAGTTCACCACTTGTCACTTCTATAGTCATACGATGGTTCAACATCAGAAACATGATACATATCTAGTATAAATAAATACCATTAGACACGGAAGTCTTTCTGTTTGTCCACGTAAGTTCTTTATGCGACGCAGGAGGTTGCGGGTTCGATTCCCGCCTCGGAACAAATATTTGTGCGATCGCAGATATTTGTTCAGGGTGTTCTGGGTATTTTCTATGTATAATAAAAAATATCTATCTACGTACTATATTGTATTAAGTATATCAGTTATTCTAGTACCCATAATACAAGCTCTGCTTAGCTTGGGGCTAGACAATGTTGTGTGAACTGTCCAGCATTGTTTATTTATTTTATTTTTATTTTATGGAGGTTGCTTTCGCTTGTGGCGCGAAATTCATTTTTTTTCGTGTTTTTTGCTCATCACAGCTCATCAATACTTCTTCAGATAGCGAAAACTATGTTGCCGGTAATTATATGACCTAACACACAAGTTTAAATTTAAAGTATCACATAAATAGCATTAGTTTGGCTACGATTGTGCTTCAATGGTTTTTATACAGTGTCTTTTGTTTCAAGATTTTGTTGCGGATTTTGATGCGGTTTCAACTAACATTTAGATTATTTCTTCTGGAAGGTTTAAATGTACTTAATGTAAAATAATGTACAATAATGCACTTAATGTACTTAAAATAACTTTTCGTGAGCAGCCGGCCGGATCGCTTGTACATTAATAAAAATCCGAATGTAGAAAATACTATTACAAGTTGTCATGACTTACAGAATTGCCTTGTGTCCAGAATGCTGGCTTCATTACCACGTCGACAGAAGTAAAAACCAGCATTCCGGTCATACGTGGTCTAGAAAAGTCACTCTGCCAATCTTTCAACAGATATTAGACTTGGTCTCTACGGGCCTAGAGCCACCCCTCATAGGGCCCAAAGGTACCCTCTGTCGAGTTCGTACTTATTGTTTGAGGGGTGTGGCTTGTAGGTTGGCAATAGACTACTCCGATGATGTTGCTACGTCTTAGTTTGTTATCTCACATCCAAAGTCCCCAAGTTATGTCATCTGGGAGTACGCCATCTTGGTCAGCCATATTGGCTCGGCTCGCCACTTCCTGTCGGCGCCGGAAGCAAAGCTGGGACATCTTACATAAATCAAATGTGAAGTTAAGCCAATAATTCTACTTTGGAGTCGACATATCAAATGAATAATATTATTTTGTCTGTTCTACGAATCCTTGTCCCGAGAATTGGGTTGATATCCCGAAGGGGATGAAGGATTTCGTATATTTTTCGAAAATGTTTATCAAGTAAGTTTCTATCATGAGAAATGACATAGGATACTTTTTGTAGGAAAAATAAAATATTTGTTGGAAAATGAATTTTTCAAAACAAGCTTATAAGGAGTATACTTCCGACTGATGATGATGATGATGAAATTATTAAGTAGAACCGTGAGCCGGTCAGTCTACTATTAACATCGAGAAGTTCCGTTGTTCTCATATTATGGTGACAGTGAGCTCATCATTGGATCAGCTTGCTGTCATCATAATATTGTATTGTCATCAGAACTTGATAAGTATGCAAAATTTCAGCTCAATCGAATGTCAAGAAATTGTTCTAATTTGCAAGATTCGACTCGAAAATACATTGCAAGTTAACTTGCAATATCTTTGCAATAGCTTGTAATTTTTTTTTTGTAATATCATTATCAAACGCTGACGAGCAGAGTGCGCTAATAATAGAATAATCATTACTCAACCGTGTACTCGGCTAGTAATATAATAAGCAACAGCAGGTACCCAGACTAGCAAATACTCGGTACAAACGGAAGAAACACCATTTACAGACTAATGCGTAGCGCAAACTTGTCTAGCTTATTAGACCTCTGCTAATAGAGAGAGTCCGTTCACATCTGCTCTTGTTGTACAACTGAAACAGTGTCTGATTGTGGTTTCATGTTCGTACTGCACTGACTTGTGTCATACTGTGGTTGGTAACGATTATATCTATCATATTATATACCTGTGACTTCCTGTGACTTTGTACGCGTAATAATATACTATACATTTACAACTATATGTCTAGACGGGGGTTATCTATGACAACTCTGCGTGATAGCAAAAACTATATTATCTTTTTACACTGTCGTAATACGATGATCTTTCTATTTTTAACTTTTTTGAATGGCAAAGAAGTGATTTTCATTGTGTGTTAGCGGTATCTGTGGTGCGATCAGCTAAATATGTTGCAAACGATTTCTATCGTCCGCTTGATGCTAACAAAATAATATTTCTATCGATGTTTTCCGATCAGCTATCTTTTCGTGCTCCGATTTCTATGGACTTCTATCGATGTGTTACAATCTGAAGTTTGTACGAATTATGGATAACCCGACCACTTTACAAAGTACGATTACGCTATGAACCGTGTATCAACGTACTAACCATTTTTAATCAACCGAATAATACGATTCTTATATGCTTTGTCTATGATAGAAACATATTTTTACTCTGTGCTGTGTGACTTGTGCGATGCGTAGTATCCTATTAGTCAATCCTTGTGAGAAAAGTTTGTTTACATTCTAACAAATATACGAATTATCAAATAATTAAGGTTTGGAAGGAAATAAATTAACCACATTGAAGTAAAATGTATATACCCAAGACCCAAAGACCCAAGACCCAAGTTGTGTTGATTCGTTCGACTACAATTTAATATTTTTAACAAAATAGCGCAATACCGCTAAATAGTAGTAAAAGTGTTTTGTACGTACTGAATGTTTTAATTTGATTTGGAATGTAATTAAAACCATGTTCAAACAATAAAAAAAAAACACTTTTATGGCTTACCTTTTAGATTTCTATTGTTTGAAATAACCATTTACTTGTTACTATTGCAATAGGTTGTGTTGCGATCAAATGCTGTCATTATTCATTGAAACAGCGGTACATAATCGCTACTTCATACTATCGATAGAAACACTACATATCAAAAGGCTTTTTGTTGCAATTAAGCTTTGTTAGCAACAGGGAGAGTTGCATGATCGCTAAAACGTCATTTTCAATAGAAACAGCATTGAAACAGCGCAATGCTGATAGAAAGAAAAGATAGCTAATCGCTCGGCTGGTAATGTTTTAATTGTTGTGGCTGGTATGATAGGAGTTATAAGTCAAGTATTGAGTTTATTTGCTAAACCTGTGTGTAATTTTTTAATGCTATTTTTGCGTTACTATTGCACATAAGTGCCTCTACTTTTTTGAGTGTCAGTATTCATAGAGTGAGTTGCAGTCTCCGCAGTATCCGGTTTTTTACACGTACCTTTTCTAAGTCGTTCCTCTCGTTTCAGCCTCACTCAAGGAAATTTTGTATTAAATTTTCAAAATCGTCATTGAAATGGAATACCAAATTTCCTTGAGCAAGGTTCAGTGGATTGCAGGAAGGTTCGAAGAACGACTAATTAAATGGGTGTAAATGAAGTTTGAGGTAAGTAAATACATTTTATTCGTTTTTTTCACATTCCTAGTAGACATTGGGTAAATAATACAACAGGTAGGTACGTAGCTATCATACAAACTTAGGTAGGTAAACGGCGCGAGTAAAACCACGCGCCTACAGCTAGTTTTTCTTACGTAATGCAAGTAGGTACTTCTTTAACGTAATAGCCACTTACTTTGTCATATGGAATGCTTTGGTTTAATAGGAAGCGATTTGATTCTCATGCGTCCTTAACGCACTCGAGGGTTCCAGATCTAAGAGTGGAACTCCCTTTCGCCTGACCACAGATTAAAGAGAATCGTTAGACCACTTAATAAAAAAATATATTTGAAAAAAGTTTTATTTGAAAATATATTTTCAATACAAGCTTTTATAAAACTAGTGATCGTAACCGTGTGCTGATCTAAATGAGCTTATACACGGCCAGTCTACTATTATCCATCGAGGAGTTCCGTTGTCCACCTTCCGTCTCCATCATCACACCAGCTAGCTGTCACCATCATATTATACTGCCATCGGAACTTGATAGGTATGCTAAATTTCAGCTCAATCGGTTGAGGATAACTGCTTTAAAATTCAGTTGCAAGATTCCATCCGGATTCCACCCGGACAAACATACAGAGCAAGTTAAATAAAAATTATAAAATATACTCTCTTGGCATAGTAATTAGCATTCAATAACACGCGACAGATTTTATAACATTATGTTTTTAAAATTAAGAAATGGCTTAGTATTTACTGTTTTTCTTCTGAACTCAGCAAAACAACGAAAACAATGTTAATAAGCCGTTTACACACATACTTACCATAAAATATCCAAGAGGTAATTTAAAATGGTCATTAATAGCATTTAATAAGAGAACGTATGCTTCAGAAGCCAAAGATGGGGAATCTTCAGAACGGCCACTGCCCATGTCGACATATCCATAATTCTTTTTCCCATCCCATAAACTTTGTTGTCTAATAGACATCTCATCAGCAATCAGATAACAAATAATTTTACATACTTAGACACGCGCCTTTTTCCTTGAAGTAGTAGGCACAGCCTCAATGGGCCTCTTTTCACAGTGGGTTGCACCATCGTGGAATACCTATAGACGCGACAAGTGGTGAACTCGTCGCCGCCATTGCTTCCCATAACTGACTCGGCTAACGCTTTGTTCCAGTAATAACACATTCCATAATAAGCTAGCAAATCTTATACCAACGAATCTTATCAACAAGTCCGGGGTTAATTTTTTATTTATTTTTATTTTATTTTTATTTAAAGGGAAACCAACAGCGGTACAGAAAACTTGAATGAAATACGTCAACTTTTTTTTTTTTACTTTGTTAGACTTTTGTTTGACCACGATCTCACCTGTTGGTAAGTGATGATGTGGCCGAAAATGGAGCACAAAGAACTAGAAGGCACCTATTCACTCTAGCCAAATCTGTGAAAATTTAAACTGCCTGACTATCACCACAGAATATATATTAGTGCTATCACGGTTCATGAGATACAGCCTGGTGACAGACGGACAGACAGACGGACAGCCTAGCCTCAGTAATGGGGTCCCGTTTTACCCTTTGGGTACGGAACCCTAAAAAATACTAAGGCGTTAAGGGGGTTAAAGGGTGTCTAAACCAGCAGTTTTCTTTTAGCTGTGGCTTGGCCTTTTAAGATCACTCGTTTCTTTGAAGTGATAAATCTTTGGAGTTTTCGCGAATGGAATTTCCTGTAGGGTCTGATTCGGAGCGAATTGATTACTAAGTGAATGTTGTATTTGACGTTCTCTGATTTTACTCTCTCTACTGATGGCATATACATCACAAAAGACAGATTTTTTGGAGTTTACTCCAATCCGCAGCAGGAATCGTACCAAAAATATAATTATGAAGATAAAGTCTATGCCGACAACAAGGTGAAAAAAAAAAACTTCTAAAAGTCGTTTAGAAGTTGAATCAAATTTTCAACAGATGCATTTTTTTTTATTTGGTTATTGAACAGGTAGAACATTTTATACGTTCAAATCTAATACTAACGAATCTTACGAGTACAGACAAGTCCAAGTCAACTCTGCCCACGTTACTAATAAACGTAAAAAAAACATTAAATACATAGTTGCCTTTTTCACCACAGAGAAGCCGAAACCGGTCACACTGGTTCCTCCCCGACAAAGTGACTACGCTTCTGTAGCGGCTAGCAAATCTGCTGCCTCTCTGAAAAAGAGGAAGAAGCGGAGCTGTGAACCTGTTCGCAGCGCAGCAACCGCTAGTTCTACAAGGAAGGAGCCCTGAGATGCAGAGGGCTTTATCGAGGTGATAAGGAAGAAACGGAAGACCTCTAGCTGGAACCAGCGTGGTACTCACCATCTATCCAGTGAACAGCACTTCCGAGCGGAGGTACCCACTACGCAGATCTACGTGTCCCGCGTCTACGTGTCCGACGTGATGGCCGCAGAAGTGGTGGAGTAAATCAAGAGGAAAGTCGGAGTGGGATTGAGGGTCATGAAGTTGGACTCTCGTCATAATGTGGGCTTTAGGTCATTTATGGCGAGGGTCCCTACGGAGGATCTGAAGATATACTTGAGCCCTGACTTCTGGCCGAAAGGGGTGAAGTTCCGGCGGTTCAAGCGTCGTCTGTCACGTGACCCCACGGGCCGCCACGCGTCGGCGATCACACGTGTGTTAGATTAAGTTATAAATATCTTTATGTGTATGTTAGTTGTAAGGCATATATTACTATGGGCCTTAGTTTGTCTAGGTACAATGTACATTTTTCACTGTTGCCTGAAATAAATGAATTGAAATGAATTGATTTGAATAGTTGTTATTTAATACTTGTTTTCTAGACGAGTTCACACCGAGCCGCGTTTATTCAAACTCAATATTTTCACTTCAAGCATTATTTCTAATTTTTACAAGTAAACAAAGTATTTAGTTATTTTGGTAAAATGTTCTCCATTTGCATTTCACAAAGGGACAATCTGTCATAAACAAATGACAGATTAATTGAGTTGTCTGTCCTTTTAACGAAAATGTTTTGTCAAAACTTTGTAGAGTCTAACTCTGGAGAGTTGTCTCATTAACTCGTCGGAAAGACGCAAATAGAAAGATTAGGGGTTAGATTTTCTGACGGTGTTTTACCTGTAGGGAAAATACGGTAGGTGGTTTGCCCTTTTGTGTCTTACGCAAATATGCTTAGCTCCAAAACATAGTTCCAGAGTTTTTCAAGCAAGAAAAAAGTATTTCCTATTTTTGCCGTCAAACATCATTTCTGTATTCTTCCAGTATGAACACAGCCGGGCTGATTTGCAGGTCACACTAATCAAACTAATATTATAAATGCGAAAGTTTGTGTGCGAGTGTGTTTGTTACTTCTTCACGCTGAACCGGCTAGACGGATTTGGATGAAATTTGGAATGGAGATAGCTGGACTCCCGAAATAACACATAGGAACATTTTTATCACGATTATTCCACGGGATCGCGACCTATGCGGGTAACACCGCGAGGCGCAGCACTAATACTTGTTATCCAATGTACCAGGCGAGCAGCAGACTGCAGGAGTAATCTAGTAACCGAATATCTGGAAACCTCTGGGGCGACCGCTCTCCAGTATTTGCACCGGTATTCTAGATATCCGGTTAACAGATAACTCCTACAGTCTGCTGCTCACCTGGTATATGTACAATGGAATTTATATTGGAATTTATCCAATACCAACACCAGGGAAGCAGCAGGCTGCAGGAGTATTTTTGTTGTTAGGCTTGCTTTTGATGAAATTTGGTAGGTATATAGATAGATCAAAACCTGCTCTAAAGGAGAATAACGCAGTTGAAACCGCGGGCGACAGCTAGTATTAAATAATATTAAAGTGACAGTTACAGTTGTGCGAGCTTTGTGACATAAGAAGAATGTAGCTGTAATTCATTTCTTCAAAGAGAAGGTTTTAATATTTCAGGCAGTTGTACCGGAATCAAAGTGAGACACTCTTTCGTTTGAATTGGAAACGAGTCCTCTTTGATTTTTTTATGAATTCAAATTGACTGATTCAATTCTAATCGAATTTCCGTTTGATGAATATTAAATCCGAATATTTTCAGTTTTTTCATTCGTTTGGGTCATCTAAAATTTACTTATAGCCCGTTAAATGAAGTCGACGAACCATAACATAATATGTACAATAGACAATCTAATCGTATGTTTACATTCGATAGTTAATCGCTCGGTACTTGACCTACTCACATCAGAGTAGTGGTAGCCGGTATTTTTGCAAAAAAGTGCTAACCTCATTGCTTAGCATCCTCTGTTATGACAACAATACTGCAGCATGAATTTGTCTGGCAACTTTTACGAGTATTTGGCACTTATTATACAGGGATACAGACCACACAGATATGCCACATGGAGGGAAAGTACCTTGAATATTGTAGATGGAACATTTGACTAAAAGAAGACATTATTTGAATTTAAAAAACAATTTAAACTGCATTCATAGATATTTAAATAATTACATAGTTGAACCGGGAATCGAACCCGTTACACGAGAAAAATAATAATTCTGTAGTTTTATCATACCGATCGAAAGGCTTCATCATAAGGATTATTTTTTGCTAAATAACATAGTGTCAGAAATAAAAGGAAGAACATGAAATTTAACATTTTTATTACAAAAATAATCAATTTATCAAATGCTCAAAATGAGTCCCTTCCTGTTGAATACAAAGTCGCAAGTCGCTTTTGATTATTTCGCTCCCTGTCGATTTTTTGATCTTGTTGTGGTAAATATTTAGAATAATACGTTTAACTTCTGCTTGTAGCTCGTGGACACTTTCATACTGGTTCTTGTAAACTAAATTTTTTACATAACCCCCTAGAAAAAAATCTAACGGGGTTAGATCTGAGGATCTCGGCGGCCATCTTATTTGTCCATATGTCCCGATCCAGGGATGAAAGTGTTCATTGAGATAGTCCCTTGTTCTGTGACTGTTATGAGCCGGAGCCCCATCTTGCTGAAAAGTTAGGTTTTGTCGTTCAGCAACCGGAAGATTATTTATCTCATTTTTCAAAATCTCAAGTATTTCTAAATACCTTTGCGTATTCAGATGCCGTAGAGATGGTGTATTTCTATCAAGATATCTTTCGCGGTGCCATTGTAAGGCTAACGTTATGTTTTTGTGGTTCAAAAAGTATGCTTCCATTAAATAAACATTATTTTGATACGCCATGGTTATGTAAAAATTTCACAATACAATGCAAAAATTCTACAATGAAAATCACAGATACAAAAGAATAAAAGTTTG
Source organism: Operophtera brumata (assembly GCA_932527175.1). NCBI lineage: Eukaryota > Metazoa > Arthropoda > Insecta > Lepidoptera > Geometridae > Operophtera > Operophtera brumata. Next base: position 41,718,697 of record OW052226.1, on the reverse strand, counting down.
AAAATGGAACACATTTTTGAATTATTTCTTTATAATCAGCCTGCCGCATTGCGATGGACAAAATAATTTACGTGTCTTTCGGCTCAGGATACGGCTCTATTTGTTGCATACAACCAGGCACCTACTAATTACGTATGTCTTTATCATTTTATCATGAACTTAAATTATTAATAGGGAAATGATGCGTACTTCTCAAGTGGGTACATTTATTAGTAATAGGTACTTATGACAATGTCAGTTGTATGTCCTTACGGCAATGGAACGGGCTGTTTTTAATAATGAAACTACCAGTGCCAACTGTACCAAGCCGGGACGAGTCGCTAGTAATAAATATTTCTATAAAATTGGCGTCGTACGGCTTGTGCATGCTTCCTGTTGGAGCTGACTAGCTGAAACTGACTTTTGATATACTTTTTGACAACTTCTCAACGAACCCCTTTGTAATAGAAGCTATTGTACCATCCAATAAAATGCTACGAAGAAGTTTTACTACTACATTCATGATAAAATTATAGGTTATATCCGTAGAGGTGTTAAATTCCAATGAGATGCCAACTGTCACGCCTTTTTCCCTGAAAGGGTAGGCAAAGCCTCAATGGGCCTCTATTCACCGTGGATTGCACCATCGTGGGAATATAGACGTGACAAGGGATGAGCTTATCGCCACCATTGCTTCCCACTACTGACTTGACTAACGCTTTCCTCCACTAATAACACATTTCTTAATAGGCCGTATCCGTGTCCGTAATTTGATTGCGTAACATAGTGATGTGCATCATTCGCAACATCGCCATTATCGATAACCGACTTACTTAACATTCGATATCTGGGATCTAGTGCTCCAAACGATCTGGTTTCCTAACGACGTATGTGTGCACACCTGGCTGTGGCAATGGTTCTAACGTTACAAGATATTGGGACCCTAGGGTTGTCAAATTCAACCTGAAATAGTGCAAAGTCCACTTAAAAACCTTCATGATTTTCTATAGTGTTTAAATAGTGGTTATTAATATGTACTACTAGTTTGCGTCGTTTTCTGAGGAAAATGGATAATGTTTATGCTCCCACGCAAAATATAATTTACAGGTAAATTGTACATAAATTATAGGATTTTTGAACACAGTAATAAAATCAAATACCTGCCTTATTTGTAATTATTTAATTTTGGACATATTTGTATGTATTAGTTGCATTATTATTTGTCTAGAAAAATGTATTTAGCTTAATAAAGAAAAGTAGCTTATCAAATCAAATAAATTTATTTCGAGCGAAACTCATAAAGGAAGGTAACATAACATACTTAAACAATAAAAACCTTAAAAAGTAATTGGATTGCTGGGCAGGTGTCGCTCGCAGCAGTGCCTAGTATAAGGACAATCAACCCTAGCAGCGTAGCAGCAATCATTGCCAGCACGGTGTTGGAGCTGGACCGCAACCTCCGCACCAGGGACGTGATGATTTAGAGGGCACTTATGATTTAGAGTTTTTTTTTTACAAAAATGTAAATATTATATTATCCACTTTTTGACAACCCTTATTCACCAAATGCATTTGTAATGACGTTTTGCAGCACGAGTATCTGAGGAGCTGTTTTCAAACAGATCAGGAAAAGAAATCCACTTTTAAACTAAGTAAGTAATCCATTTTTTCCCTTTCATAAGTAGAAGCAATTCCCTTAAACTGGACCAAATAAAGACCTAGTGATGGGACATACTCAAATGTTATTTTTATCGATGTCTCAGGTTTTTTTTTTGGTGAGTGTTTGCCTGGTGTCTGGAATTAAGCCGCAGACACAAACCTTACTTTAACTGGTCGACGAAACAGATAATTCTGGAGTAGGTGGTCAGATATATTTATTCGTGTATCTGTGAGGCCTTATACCTCAACTTAAGAAGTAAACACCATTCTTCTTAAGTTTAATAAGAATAGAATATAATATAATATAATATTTTTTTATTTGTAACAACACAGATAGGTAAACAAGAGAAAAAATGAAAAAAACACAAAATGATAGTTAGATATGCTGTTACAAAAAGGTCTCTAACTCAGCATAATGCAGGTTGTAAACAACCTAGTTGGTCTTCCGTTAGAGCCTTTTTCTAGCCAAGAGAACAAAAAATTGCAGACGTGTATCTGAGTGATACGAACAATAACAATATATTAATTTAGCAGTAGGTAGAACAAAAATGAAAAATATACAATAATTTACCATTTTTACCTATAAGTACTACAAGAATACGAATTACAAGAAAATAACAAAGTATATCTACAAATAACGTAAGTGTTATATTAAATATAATAATTATTTAAATAGGGATAATAATAATAATAAATATATTAACAAAAATATAAATTATATATCACTTGTTTTTTGTTTGAGACATTCCTGCGTCTTCTGCCAATCGACGAAACCTTTGAACGCTATGCAGGTTCCTTATCGCCTTTGTTCATATCATTCTTTGTCGCAATTTTTGAGATACCTATGCCGCAAAATTCCTAATCGTAGATTTGATTTTTAACAGACTAAATCATGTACAATATTCAAATGGATACTACATTATAATTCCGTTCCGAGGGATCACTGTACCAGAAAAACGATACGACACATTTTCTTGATAGTTTTATCGTGCATTATACGCGATAGATCTTACAAGTTTGAAAGTTTCAAACGAATTATCAGGCAAGTGGGTCATGATTCAATTGGTTCGATTGTACATAGCCATGATAGTTTTAAAAGTTATATATAAATTTAAAGTTTCTAAGCCGGTACAATTTAATTTAAGAGTATTTCCACTACATATTTGTAGTTAGCGTGTGAAAATTAAATGTAAATGCAGCTAAGAGGAATGCATTACAGCGAATGGGTTTCTAAATGCAATTGTCTCGAGTCGAGACCAATGTTCGTAGTTCGAGCTGGCTCCAGGATATCCTTTTAGTTCCATATAGTGTGATTCAGAGATGGTTATCGTATGAGCAGCCTCCACACTCACGCCAGGAACTCACAAAGCAGCAGACCTTGCCATCTTTTTTACAAGCTTTTATTTAACTTGCAATGTATGTATGTTTGTCCGGGTGGAATCTTGCAACTGCGACAAGGGATCCATCAGGAATTTGAAAGTTACCTAAAAATGTTAATGGATCAAACAGGACGATCAAAGTACAATGGATCATTCTCAATGGGTCGAACAGGAACTAATCGAATTTTAAAGCAGTTATCCTCAACCGATTGAGATGATATTTTGCATACCTGTCAAGTTCCGATGACAATACAATATTATGGTGACAGAGAGCTGATCTGATGATGGAGACGGAAGGTGGACAACGGAACTCCTCGAGGGATAATAGTAGACTGTCCGTGTTTAGGCTCATTTTGATCAGCACACGGTTACGAACACTAATTTTATAAAAGCTTTTATTGAAAAATATATTTTTCACAAAAAACTTATTGATAAAAAGCTTGCATTTTCAATTTTACTCCCCATCTAGATTTCATATAAGGCCTACGGTACACAAATAATCGCAAAAAAATGAGCGTTAACATAAAGTGAAGTCGTTACGTTTTATAATTCCACTCATGCGTAGAAGCTGACACAATTTTTGTTATTTTAATGACGGAAAAAATGAAAAAAAACGTACTACACACCCACCGTGTACCCACTTGAAATGATATTAAGCGGTAACCTCTGCCTATATACCAATGCATTACTTCACAGGTCAAGTCCACCAAGGACGCGCCCTATATATTGCACTACGCTCGCAACTCTGAGACATACAGATGCAAGCAGCCATGCGAGCACTACTGCTTTGCGGCAGAAATAGGTATGGCGGCAGTACTTCCCGAGATGAACAAAGCCCTACTAATAACAAAAGCCAAAAACGGAAAAGCCGTGATTGTGGAGTAGCCTTTATAAGTATTATAGTGACCATAGTAGTTTTTTTTTAATTTTATTACTCTGTTAACATTCTCCAACAAGCTATTGGAGTTCACTATTGGTGTACGCGTGCCAAAAGTGTACGCGTCATTATATGAAATGGCTATAATTGGAGCTGAAATTCAAGGACCCAGTTTCAGATGGAAAGGACTAAATACAGCAAAACTTTTGTGACTGTTCAAATGATACAAACATAAGTAAGTAGAGGTTTAGCAGTGGTAGAGCTTTTTTGTGCAAGAGTTAGTCCGGGGAAGTTTTACCACCATACCTATTTCTGCCGCAAAGCAGTAGTGCTCGCATTGCTGTGTTGCCGGTGAAATTACAGGCACATGAGATTTTTATCTTTATGCCTCTGGGTGGCGGGCGCAGTGCAATGCCACATAGGGCGCGTCCTAAGTGAACGTGACCTATGTATTGTTAAAAGCAGAGGTTACCGCTTAATATCAGGTAGGCCATCTACATGTTCCGCCATTTAAACAGATAACAAGTAATTAATTTTGAAAAATTACAAAAACCCTCAACGCTATGAAACGGCTGAACCGATTTTGATCAAACATAGAAGAACACTCAATACATAGCTAAGAACACTCCCGACTAATTCAACTTTCAAACAAATAAAAACAAAAACAAAACCGGTTCATCTGTTCGGGAGCTACGATAAATAAATAAATAATAAATAAATAAATAATGCTGGACAGTTCACACAACATTATCTAGCCCCAAGCTAAGCAGAGCTTGTGTTATGGGTACTAGATAACTGATATACTTAATACAATATATAACAGAGATAGATATTTTTTATTATACATAGAAAATACACAGAACACCCTGAACAAACATCTGCGATCGCACAAATATTTGTTCCGAGGCGGGAATCGAACCCGCAACCACAGACACGTCAAACTTATAAAACGAAGTCGTTTTTGCGTCAGGGGTTAAAAAAAAAAGAACTAAGTTTTTAAACCAGCTCACGCGAACACAATATTGTTGTTCTTTACAAAAAGTCCTTAACGCACACTGCCCTTTTTCAGCGTGACAAGTGTGTCATGCTTTGCATAAAATATTGTGTAGTATTGTGTAGGATGCAAAATAGGCGTGCTTTCCCGTTAAAAACAGCCTTTGTTGAATTTCTGCACGGCTTATTGCGTTTTATTAGATGCTAGGGATGTGAAAAAACAAAATGACAATTAGTTTTTGCTTTTAAGGGTTCCGTACCTCAAAAGGTAAAACGGAACCATTATAAGATCACTTTTTTGTCCGTCTGTCTGTCTGTCAAGACCCTTTTTCTCAGGAACGCGTGGAGGGGAGGTATCAAGCTGAAATTCATATCAATATACTCAAGTCTACTGTCCCTTGGAGCATAATCTTGAAATTTGGTACGAAGCAACGTCTTATAGTACATATAAAGGAAAAATTGCGAAAAGCATAAATTTTTAGTTACATCATATAATCAAATTATTTTTAATAATTTTAAGCTTACTACCCCTTTCCTCGTGATGATTTCATTTAGCAATAAAAATACCATAACTGTTACTTATATACCTACAGGTTTGTACGGAACCCTCGGTGCACGAAACCGACTCGTACTTGGCAGTTTTTTTTTTACCATCGATACCTACTTTAATTTTTACATTGAACTGTACAGGCCATCCTACTTGATGACCCAATGGAAGTTTTGGTGGGATCAACAATTTTCTCAGCAATAACAAAATATATGAAAGTGAATTTGCTGACCTGATTCTTCATATCAGTGACTCATTTTTTGTAGTAGCATTGCACGATTAGCTAAAAATTTCCTGCATAATAAGGGACTATCATACATTAAACGTACTAAGAACCTTCTTTGAGGTACTAATGGCTTACAAAAAACTGCACCCATGGGTTAGGCAATTTAGAGACCAATAAACACATACCTAATCAAAATTAGTTGTTCCATTTTGCTGGTACAAACGAAAAATAAAAAAAAATTTAGTTCAGTCAATCAGTTTTTTATTAGTTACTAGCGACTCACCCCGTCTTCGCATGAGTAGCCCCCCGGTGAACTCCGCCCTATGCTATGCTTCTCCTGGTTTTAAGCTACCTCCCCACCAATTTTCAGCCAAATCGGTTAACCCGTTCTTGAGTTATAAGTGGTGTAACTAACACGACTTTGTTTTATATATAGAGACTTGTCTATATGAAAGTTTATGTCAAGTGTTGGCATAGCCTTAACAACGTCCATCCCTAACGCCGCTAATCCCTGGATATTATTGGGCATTATATTCATCTATCCATTATCCTAAGCACCTGTTTGCACCCTTCACCCCTCTAATGCTTTTATTAAACTTCGTTAATTTCTCTCGACCATCCACATTCTGCGTACCTATTGTGCTTTTACAGGCGTAATTAAGTAAAGTAAGTAAGTAAAGTAAGTAAAACTTTGATTTTGACAAAAAACTATACAAAACACAAATAAGTAAGTAAAACAGATAACATTGACATTGGCTTTGACAGCGTTTGTGTTGTGTATAGCGCTGTCAAAAAAACGGACCACGCTCCAATGACTTGACGGAGACTCTTGACGACTTTACTATAAAAATACTATTAAAAGATAAACGGCTAATTACCACTAATTTCGTCACTTTGCTGACGTTTTGAGTTTGAATTCAGAAGCACCGCCCGCGACCGCGTTCGATGATGGACCGGCGAATACTGCGTAAGGCCGCGCGCTCCGCTCGCTGGGCCAGCGGCGGCGGCGGCGGCGGCAGGTTCGTTGCGCGTGCGTCGAAAACTAGTTCATCTACGTCACTGCCTACATCGTCCGTATAAGGCTGCGTACACACTGCACTCACGGTATCACTCTCCAGACCGATTACAGTACTAAAACCAGGAGTGGTGGAGTAAAAGTTGCAACGGCTGGCGAAATACCCCATCCCCGATCGCGATTGAAATTTGAATATGATTCCCAACCACGATAGTTTCAATTCTATAAAAATACTCGTATAATTAATTAAATCACTTGACATTGGCTAAATTGTTTAGAGCACTCATCAAAAGCCATTATATGAAGAAGAAGAAGATTTTAAACATAATGCTGCAGTAAACTTCAGCACGGACCTCGGTTGACGCACGATTACGTGTTTAACTACAAGTCAGTTTCCGATTAAATATGAGCTTTAATTGTGATACCTATGGGTTCAATATTGCAATGTAAGCTAGCGTTTATTGGGATATTAACCTCTGCCTATAACAATGCATTATCTCATAGGCGTTAGGGTGAGGTTTGTGTGCAAATACGTTTTTTTTTCTTTTTTCTTTTTTTGAATACTCTTGAATGACGGAACAAGCAGATGGCCCACCTGATGTTAAGCGGTAACCTCTGCCTATGAACAGTGTATTACCTCTTAGGTCACGTCCACCTAGGACGCGCCCTAGTGGCATTGCAATGCATCCGCCACCCTGAGACATAAAGATGAAAAGTCTCATGTGCCTCTAATTACACCGGCACACATACCCTTCAAACCGGAACACAGTAATGCGAGCACTACTGTCTTACTGGAGGTAAGTACTTCCCGGGACGAACTCTTTCACAAAATAAGCTCTACTACTACTCAAAATAATCATATAATCAGATTCCGTGTCTTTGGAGTGAGACTTCTATACGCAGTACTTTTATTTACTCTGTGGTAAAAGGCTTATTTCGCCTTTGATAGGATGGGATGTAATAATGGCCGCGGGATTTTAAATTTTTAATAAGCTGTGGTTTGGAATTAAACCTGGGCTTCATGAGACCGCAATTATCAACCTTAGACGCATTATCATTATCATTATCATCAACATCATCAGCCTGTAGACATCATCGAATAACATAACAAGCAGTGGGACTTTGTCGTAATCACCTCGTTGGCAGGTGGATTGTAGGTCGCAGTATTGGTGTTAAGTACTCAGGTGGATGCTGCTGCCCAGCCCCTGGTGTAGTCTTTTAGTTGGCTAAGGTTGCGCAAACTCCAAGCAGAAATCTTCATACAAAAAAAACGCCTAGCACCGCATCAGAAAACAGTTTTTGTTGAATAAATATCTCGTAAAATATAGATAGTTTTACAAATGCCCTACAGTAAACCCTTTATTGTATTGATTTTATTACAGACTACCCGTGCGAAGCCGGAGTGAACCACCAGCTTGTAATAAAAATATTATATTTCAAATCTTGATATGACAAAAGCGGTTATAAAATAAATCCAACTGCAGACAGCCCTTAAAACCAACGAGACATGACATAAACAGCATCGCATCACTATTAAGCCATTCACTCACTAGGCGACAACTGTTCTGCAACAATATAGTTGCTTGCAACTTCGCGCAACTTTTTGAGTCATGTTACGCAACTGTCTGAACTATTTATTTCCAAAATTAGGTCGCAACGAATATACTAGCAGCGTTGAAGATTACTTTGTCATTCATGTTTTTGGCGAAAGATTGCCTATTTTCCATACACGCAAATACCTGTCAATCTTATATTTTGTCATGTTTTTGGCGAAAGAATGCCCATTTTCCATACACGCAAATACCTGTCAATCTTATATTTTGTCATGTTTTTGGCGAAAGAATGCCCATTTCCCATACACGCAAATACCTGTCAATCTTATATTTTGTCATGTTTTTGGCGAAAGAATGCCCATTTCCCATACACGCAAATACCTGTCAATCTTATATTTTTTTGAGATGACGTTTCGTGCCTTAATTTAACTATTGGTGTTTCTAAAAACCATTATTAAAATATGTTTTAATTTGCCAGTCAGATTTTTTTTACAACGAAATCAATATTTGAGGTTGTATTAACTGTCAAACGGACGGGGACCATATCACGATCATATTTACCTTCGTGAAATAAGTGAAGTGCGGTTTTTAGAGCCTGTCAAGTATGGAATGCTAACTACCCACTAAGCAAAAAGTGGCCAAAGTACGCGGAGGTCTGCAACGCAGTGGAAAATATACATATTTCATCGTGGTATAGATCTTTTTTCTTTGATGACGTATAGAAAAAAACGTTCCATTATACAACAACAAAACACAACTTTTACTTCACCATAACAAAACAGTTTTTTTTCTCAAATTACCTACAAATTTCAATTTAAGTTAATAAATAAATAATAAATAATGCTGGACAGTTCACACAACATTATCTAGCCCCAAGCTAAGCAGAGCTTGTGTTATGGGTACTAGATAACTGATATACTTAATACAATAATATTACATAGATATATATTTTTTATTACATATAAAATACCCAGAACACCCTGAACAAATATCTGCGATCGCAAAAATATGTACGTAAGTACAACAGTGTACATAGTACGTAAGTGGGGAAATAAAACCTATTTGTTATAAGTTTATCATAAATAATATACAAAACGACTCATGTAAAAATGTTTAACAGGTCAAGTATGTTAATGATTCTTTACGACACATATATTTTATTTGTTTTAACAAACTTTTAATTTCAATATCATGTAGGTATGTTCGCAGAAAGCCGGTGAATGGAGGCGGCTCAAGGCCTTGATGGTGATGATGATTTATAAGTTGGGAAACATGTAAATAAAAAACGTCGCCTAGTGAATACACAGCCTAAAACTTATCGTGCAGTATGCTTCGATTCAAGCACGTGATATTATGACATACAACATTATGTATGACATATAATATTTTATGCGGCATAAAGCTCAGAAGCTACATCTGAGTAGACGTTATTAATGCCTTTAGGAAACAGATACTTGTGCAGGTCTGCATACTTCGAGTCTGTAGTGATGTGATTTATCGACATGCGAGGATTTATCGATGTTGCACAGGTTGGGAATCTAAACACAATGGATAGTAGGTATTTGAAAAGATGAGGTAACTATGAACCTTTAACATCATGATTGAAAGAGAAATCTCTTTATCAAGAGTATCGTTTTTATGATTTGTATTGAACCATTCTCATGCAAAGTTTCAAGTTTGTAAGTTCAAGAAATACTGTTTTTCATATAATGGTTTTCACACCTATTCATCCCCTTAGGGTATGAATTTACAAATATGCCTTCTTAGTGGGTGGTTTTGCTATAAAAAGAACCTACGCTCCAAGTTTCAGCTTTCAAGGTCCAGCGGTTTCGGCTCGGCGATGATGAATCAATAAGACAGTCAGTCAGTCAGGTGAAGCTCTTATATAGGTATAGATTGATAAACATACTACTCCGGAAAGCTACAAACCTTGCAAGTTTGTCCTTAAGCTTGTCACACACAAAATACATAACTCAATAGTAAAAAGACATGTCTTGATATACGAACTATCCCAATACCAAACGTATAATGAATTCTAACCAATACCACAGAATATTATAATAGAATAACAACTCTCCGCCCCGCGTAATCTGAGTCGCAGTTCAGGTGTCAATGATGGCTTTTCATTTTCGAATTAAAAAAAGTTGTTCAATTAGGCTCGATAGATGGCGCTGACTCAAGTATGCTTGTCAAAATTAACAAATGTATTGTCTGTGCTTTTATGTGATAGTAACAAAATACCAAGAAAATATATCACTAAGTTGTTGACTTTGACATTTCACTTTATGTTGAAAGCTAGGTTCAAAGCAGCGCCATCTATTAGCGCATGATTTGAAACGTCTGTTAAATCCCCTCATTTGGAAGTTTATCATACTTTTCGGGTTGTCTACTGTTTTTGTCATGCACGTAATTAAGGGCACAGTTTATCAGGTGAAGCAGTTTGCGGGGTAGGTATGCCAATGCTGAAAATTCAAAATTTTGCAATAAATGCGCCAGGTTTTATAGACACCCAGGTTTCCAGTCTTGGAAAATTACGGCATTTCATCGATAACCGTTAACTAAACTACCCCATCACTAGAGTTGCAAATCTTGCAAGATTGGCTCGGGGTTATGCAGCAAACAAGACTGGCTACGTGTGTAGCGCCTCGGGAAATACATACGCAAATACTACGAGTAATTAGGTGCTTACCATGTAGTCTCTATACATTTAGCTAAAGCTATGTTAGTGAGCACTGATGATAGTTATAGTTATAGTTTATTTAGTTATAACGGATTATTGTTACATGTCAAGTAGGTTTATAAAGCATTTAGGTCATAGGTATAGGTGCATACTGACAAATTAATACAAAAAAATACCAGAAATTTAGTACTTAGCTCACAAGTTTGTCAATTATAAAATTCAATAAAATTATTATATAAAACACAAAAAAGTCATAAATCTAAACATTTTTTAAAAATCACTAATTTCATTAAATTAAATTGTCAGTAAATTTCATATTACATTAATTAAAGTCTATTACAACCTAATAATGATTTTAATATTCTTAACATACAGGATTCATCGAAGTAAGCTCAGCACAGTCATAGAAACACTGCTGTAATAGCCATTTTTAGGGTTCCGTAAAAAAATTACGGAACCCTTATGGATTCGTCATGTCTGTCTGTCTGTCTGTCCTAGTATGTCACAGCCACTTTTTTCCGAAACTATAAGAGCTATGCTGTTGAAACTTGGTAAATAGATGTACTCTGAGAACCGCAATAAGATTTTCAAACAAAAATAGAAAAAAAACAATAAATTTTTGGGGTTCCCCATACTTAGAACTGAAACTCAAAAAACTTTTTTTCATCATACCCATACGTGTGGGGTGTCTATGGATAGGTCTTTAAAAATGGTATTGAGGTTTCTAATTTCTAAACTGAATAGTTTGCGCGAGGGACACTTCCAAAGTGGTAAAAAGTGTGCCCCCCCCCCCCGTAACTTCTAAAATAAGAGAATGATAAAACTAAAAAAAATATATGATGTACATTACCATGTAAACTTTCACTCAAAATTGGTTTGAACGAGATCTAGTAAGTAGTTTTTTTTTAATACGTCATAAATCGTAATCCATCCAAGAACTTTTATATTATGTTACTTGCTGCTACGGAACCCTTCATGGGCGAGTCCTACTCGCCCTTGGCCGCTTTTTTTTTAGCTTAGTTTTGAATGATCGCGTCGATGGAGCGTCAGCGATAACAGTCGGTAAGCGATTGTATACCGTCGGTCCCATGACGTGAATCAGCTTTGACGTTTTTGTGAGCCGCCGTGGAAGCGCCCGCAGCATAGGGGATGTTGAGATAATTATTATAGTCCAGTCAAGTTAACAAGAAAAGGCGGTCGTGCTTATTATAGATTCAACTTATTTGGCCCCAACTATGTATATCTCAAAAAATATTAATTAAGTAAATAAAATCTTACATAAAAATATAGTTTTTTTTCAACTGTGTGTATGACAGAACAAGCTGATGGCCCGCCTGATTGTGTTTTTTTATCTGCGTTAATGACGGGACAAGCAGAAGGCCCACCTGATGTTAAGCGGTAACCTCTGCCTACCTTATAGGTCACGTCCACCTAGGGCGCACGCCTGTAACTTCATCGGCACATACCCTTACAAACGGAACACAGCAACACGTTACTGCTTTGTGGCAGAAATAGTTACTTCCCTGCACGGACAATTTCACAAAAAAGCTCTACTACTAACAAAAATGGTAAAGAGATGACGGTTTAATGACCTCTAAATACACTAGGTAGCAATATCAATTTAATATTGACGGTTTTTGGGTGTTGTACGAGCCAACATAGATAGATAGTTAGATATACTTTATAGCATACCACATACAAAGAAACACATTAAAAACAATCAGAAAAACAATATGGACGTAACATGGGCTGTCTTATCGCTGAGAGCGAGCTCTACACACATAGTTCAGGCGGCAAGATCCATTTAAATCTATTAGGAATCACTATTTTTTTTATTAATATCTTTATTTTAGTCTCACGTTCCAGATCTAAATTAATACTACCTAATATGAAACGATGGACGCTCTTTTACGATCTACCAATTAAACCCGTACCTTTCCAAATGCCCAATAATTTTCATTTTCATAATAATGGCAACACTGATTATCCATTCCAATTCCTAATTTGAAATTTACGGTGTTTCCTGTTACGACCGGTCGTTTCGCACCCAATGGCGGCATTTAGTCGCAAGTACATTCACGTTTATTTGGATTTCAAATTAAGAACACCTGTTGAACGGGATGGTCATGATGGGGAAAGTTCGGACGCGACTTGTAAAGGCGACTATTGGTCAAGCCTCTATTTGACGATTGGAGTAAGTCTTTAGAAGAATAAAAGTGTTGACTTCATTTAAAGAAATTACGGCAAGTATAGGCTAGAAAAGACGCGTAATGCATATTAAAATAAGGTGTTTCTACCAAGAAAAAGAAACGCCTTCAAAGAGTAGTAAACACTTTGTTTAGATGGAAGACAAAATGCATAAACCTAATAAAAGCAAATTTAGGTAATGATATCCCAGAAAAGGGCCTTGTGGGTCTGATGGTGATTGGATATTAACGTTCTCAAGTCACCTATTTTATTTGAATGCATTTACATGAAGTTAAGTTTAGATTTGGAGCCTAGAGGTCCTCCCCATAGTCCTCCCAATAGTCCTCCCCACCAAAGGCCACGATAAACGGCCCTGACCCACAGAATAAATATTATGCCTGAGCAGCCTCAATCCAATCACTTCCTGCGACCATAAAAAACCTTTTAGATTGTGACCTTCAAAATGTCGTCTTTCATCGAAAAGAGACACTTATTCGCAAAAACTTGAAAATAACAGGACTTTGAAGGCATCTTCTGATGGATATAGGCCCTCACAATCGAACGCTGAAATCAGATTACTGGAGGGAGGCGACCTTGTGTCTGTCTGTTCTGAAAATATGTCGAAGATTTCGCTTATTTGGCAGCTATTGCAAAATCTGATCATCAGAAAACGAAGACTAAAGATAAATATTTTCGGGGCTCCAGCGACCAAAAGTCGGGCCCTAAAAAGTTTTCTACCTTCGGATAGAAGGTACAGATAATTTGTTTATTAATGTAAATTGCATGGCACCATTTGTACGGGTTGGTTCTAATGAAGTACTTTGTTCGTGACGTTCTTAGCGGCCATTGGGTGGATGTTACATTTTAATGACCAGGATTGGAGGAATCAGAAATTGGCAAGTGTTAGATTATAGAAGTTTAGATTAAGAATTTCAGATACCTATAATATTTTTTATCTGGCCGACCATCGTTATTTTATAAAGTACCTGTGTAGTTCTTTCGATAGGTTTTTTATACGCTGTCTTAACCTACCAGAGTCTAGGAAAGTAATGGGTGTGTGGTGTAACACTATACGGAAATGTTGTATGGAATCACTATTAAGCGCACCAACGGACACATAAATTGAACAAAAAATGTGATATAAAACGCACGGGAGTGCTTATATGCATAAACCCAGCTAGTGGGATGCCCGGGACTTCGTCCGAGTAGAGTTTTTTTTAATCATACAAATTCAACACCCCCATAGCGGTTTAATTTTAGGAATTCCTTTTTTAGTGCAGCCCTAGGACAAAAAAGAATTTGACCCTCCGATTTTCATGTATCTAGGACTTATGTCTAGGCTGTGCGTTGATAGTCAGTCAGTGAGTGAGTCAGTCACGTAACGATTTTATATTATTGATATAACTTGATTTAACGTATCGCTAAGTACCCCTTATTAGGTTATTTTCATAGATCTGAGACTTGAGTTGTACATGTACATACATGGACGTATGGAAATGAATGACGGCCCCTAGCGTACACTTCGTGAAACTCACGGACCGTACGCCCATCTCATTTGCTTGTCAAAACTCAGAAGCCCAACTCTCGTAATCAAAAATAGTAAAATTAAAGTTCGGTTCATGAAAGAGTCCGCGACACGACTGAAGTTCGGTGGCTGGAACGCTAGTTTCTATGCGCAAAAGTGCAAAAGCGAAAATCTACCTCTGTTATCTGTTAGTTCCTCAAAAGGCCGTCGGACTTCATAATCAGTCGTGGCGCGGATTCTACGACCAAGTACCGGTGTCAAATACGTCAAAAAATTTATTCTGCTCACCTGACAATACATCGCGGAATGTGATTATATCGAAATGTGACTGTAACTTGAATGATTCAAAGTTCTGAGAATTATCTATTAACTCTTTACAATTATTATATAGCACTATCGTACCTACTCTAAAGGTCGCAAGAATCGAAACTAGATTATATTGTTGTTATGAGTGAAATACCAATTTTTCAGTCAATTCACAATACAGTCTCGATTCGGTCAACTAGCAGTGTGCCTATAAGAATTTGGCTTCAGACTATGGCTTGTGAAATTACATGGCAAAGAAAAACATCAAAAGACATTCAGTAAAATTAAAAAACAATAAAAAGTCTAAAAACAATTTGTATCGTTTTAAATATCTATGATTAAAATTCGTGTAACAAGCAGATATTTAATTATTATTTAATTATTTTCTCTGCCGTTTCTCATTCCGTTTATAAATTGTATCCAATCCCAGCGCACAATGGACGACAGAAATCACAACAATTACACTTCTGTGAGATCAAAGTGTAGAATACATTTGGACAGCTAGGTCACTTCAGGCTGGATTTGAATGATACACTCAATCCACACTTTACATTTTTAACAGACTTAAGAGGAAACACAAGGGCAGTTTTCCCATACAAACGTAGTCCCCTGTTTTCTCCCTGGATAATGCCAGTAGATAATTTTTTTTTTTCCAAAAAATCTATGGCCACCACGGCATGTCCCTATATTTCCTTTTTTTCATAAATTAATTATTAAAGGAGATATGAACATTCAAAAACCTAACATAAATACCTATTTTTAAATTCTCTAGTCCTTGGTGTTTCCTCTTAAGGCGGATGCTTGCTCACGCTTGAGGCGCGAAGTTCAATGTTTTTTGGTGTTTTTTTGCCCATTATAGCTCATCAACACTTCCTCAGTTAGCAAAAGTTGATTTCGCGAGAATTAGGAGATTATAACACAAGTTATAATTAACATTCACCTAAAAAAAGGAGGAGGTTCTCAATTCGTGTATTTTTTTATGTTTGTTACTTACCTCATATCTCCGTCATTTATGAACCGATTTAGTTTTTTTTATATTTGACTCTATATGCTTCCAGATTGGTCCCATTTTCATCAAAATCTGGTTATGTTGATGGGATCCATGAGGAATTGAGGGAACTCCTCAAATATTAGCACACGTATAGTGATTTTGGTATTTTCAGCAACAAGTCAAGCATGTGCATTCAGAATGTGCCATTTGATGAAGTGGAAATGATAAAGCAAAAAAAAAAGTACTATACCGAGCAGCACCTCGATTGCCTCGCTTCCGATTTTCAGTTTGCAACACACTGCGCTGTATGGTTGGAATATTTATAAAAAGCTAAAACACGCCGCCCAATGTACTGCAAAATTGAAGAAAGAAAAGAAAGAAAGAAAGAAAAAACATTTATTTGTGTCATCAAACAATATTCCATACAAAATGACACACACAAACACAGAAACAGAAATATGAATCTAATTTGTGCCTCTTAGTACCAGTCACGCATCTCTGACACACTTTGGCGTCCAGCTGAGCAATTGTAGCAACACAACGCTGATCGTCCGCTGAAACCATGCAAGTGAAAAACACGGATGTCTGCTTCACAATAAATAATTATACACAATTCATAAACAAATAATAAAATAAATATTAAAAGACGTGTTAAAATTGTACGTCAAGTTGTACTGCGCAATCTACTGAAAGCGATTACCAGCTTGATGAAAATGTCCCAGCTTTAATCTTTTCAACTGTGTTCAAAGAGAATTGCTTTATCCGTCGAGAAACATTCATTGTGTCGTTTTAAAATATGTCTTTTTGACGGAAACCGGGAAATGTTCAGAACTGTTTGAGTGTTGTTTGTTTGTTTGTTTTATTTTAGGGACTTTGTGAGTGGTTTTGGAAAGTTTTGACTGGACATTCAGGTTCTTATGGGAAGGAGAAGTTATACGTCATGGAAGCTTTAATTTAAGAGTATATATTATACTACAGTTAAAGTGAAAATTTATAAGTTTTAAGTTATATTAATATTGTGGTAGTAGAGCTTCTTTGTGAAAGAGTTCGTCCAGGGAAGTACTACCACCATACCTATTTCTGCCGCAAAGCAGTAGTGCTCGCATTGCTGTGTTTCGGTTTGAAGGGTAAGGGTGCCAGTGAAATTACAGGCACATGAGACTTTTCATCATTATGTCTCAGGGTGGCGGGAGCATTGCAATGCCACATAGGGTGCGTCCTAGGTGGGCGTGACCTATGAGGTAATGCGCTGTTCATAGGCAGAGGGTACCACTTCACATCAGGTGGGCCATCTGCTTGACCCGCCATTCAAAGTATTAAACAAAAAAACACTTACAATCTTATTTAGCAATGAATGTCTTTATTTTTTTGGTTATTACTTACTTTTATTTAACTTGCAATGTATGTATGTTTGTCTGGGTGGAATCCGGCTGGAATCTTGCAACTGAATAATGAAAATGTAATATAATGGTGACAGCGAGCTGATCTTATGACGGAAGGTGGACAACGGAACTCCTCGATGGATAATAGTAGACTGGCCGTGTTTAGGCTCATTTTGATCAGCACACGGTTATGATCACTAATTTCATAAAAGCTTGTATTGAAAAATATATTTTTCACAAAAAACTTTTTATCTATTTACAATATTATAAAATCGTTGCGTGACTGACTGACTGACTGACTGACTGACAACGCACAGCCTAAACCATAAGTCTTAGAGACCTGAAATTCAGAGGGTACGTTCCATTTGTAGGCTAGGTGTGCACTAAGAAGGGAATTCAACCCCTAAGAGGGTGCAGCGGGGTATTTAAGTTTGTATGGAAAAGTACACGTGGACGTAGTCACGGGCATTTATATATTCAAACTCTTACCTTGTATTCAGCTTCGTTCTTGAAATATCCTGGGCAAATGCTGCAACAAAAAAATACAATCAATTTCCGTATTAGAAATATTAGTAGTTCTGCGAACAGTAGACCTTGCGAACACTAACTTGTATGTCATGCATCATGTCGATCCATAATGATCAAACAAAGAACCCAAAAAGGCATCTATTTTGGGGAAACTGTACTGTTAGGGAAAGGGTGTTTATAGCCCAAAAACGTTGTATACGGTCAGTAGCCAGGCTTCAACCAATGTAGTCATGTAAACCCACGTAAGAATATAAAGCATAAAATATTGACATTCCCATGTATTTTCATTTTTGTAATTGCATTATTTGTGAGAAAACATATGCAAAGTAGACGTTTAGAGAACAGAATAAAGATACCACCTCATAAATCAGCGCTGCTCCACAAAAGTGTATTCTGTATGGCTCCCATAATATATAATAAGCTGCCTAGAGAAATTGAAGAACAAGAGAGTTTTCAAATGTTTAAGAATAAATTGAAGTTTTTCTTGACTTCTAAGGCTTATTACTCGATTAACGAATATTTGGCAGACAAAAAACATGTTATTTGAATTATTAATTATTTTATATGAAAATTCTATTCTAATATATATTCAAATTAATGTTTAATTTACTACTTTATAATCATATTGCATGAATTAATTAATTACTTCCTAATCTACTCATTGTGTTAAAATTAATAGTTGTATTTTTTTTATTTGTATGCCTTGACAAGGCGAAATATGGTGATACTTTCTTTTTTATAACATCATTTATTTATTTATTTACTTGTGTTTCGGACAAATAAATAATCTGATCATATCATATTTTACAAAAACTTAATTTTCCCGAAAAAGTAAATATAAATATCATCTTAGTAGTACAATTGAAAAAAGCGGTAATAACTCACGTAGGTACTTGTTCTGAGTAAAAACACCCGACTCGAGTTTCTGGGATTTGTATTCAATTCAATTCAATTCAATTCATTTATTTCAGGCAACAGCGAAAAATGTACATTGTACCTAGACAAAGGCCCATAGTAATGTATTACATACATACATAGACACACGCCTTTTTCCCCGAAAGGGTAGGCAGAGCCACAATAGGCCTCTTTTCACAGTGGGTTGCACCATCGTGGAATATAGACGTGACAAGTGGTGAGCTCATCGCCGCCATTGCTTCCCACGACTGACTCAGCTAACGCTTTCTTCCAGTAATAACACATTCGATAATAAGCTACCAGCCAGGACAAATCTTATACCAACGAATCTTATCAACAAGTCCGGGTATTGCTGACTTGATACCGACCTACTTGAAATCAAGAAACGGAATCTGAAGGAGGCAGAACAAAGTTCACAAAACAGCCACATCAATTTCAAAAAGCCACATTCACAGCCAAGTATAGTACACTCAGATCATTTAATACTTTTGGTACAGTGAAAGAAGCATTAGGGCATCGTTTATCACCGGGACATATCATCCCGGGACAGATCATCCCGGGGGCTTTTAGCAATGACAAATGCTCGGTCAGGTAAAAGAGTTTCGTTTCAGTTAGTGGTTTCCTATTTAGGATTATAAAAGATTTTCTTTCATATGATAATACTGCGACTTTCGATATCATTTTCTATTACGAGGTAAGTACGCCGACCACTTGTCGATACAATATAAAAAGAGAAAACGTTTTTCTACCTTAAATACAATCTCGATGAATTTCTTTGTGTGTTATTGACATGAAAACAAATTAGGCTTAAAGGTTTTCCTGTTTACTTTAACGAATACCTACGGAACATATGTATACGTACCTTCTGTAAATCTATAACCGTATTATATTACAAATGTATTGAATGAATTGTTATTATATTACTCACTTTCATACACCCACCCACCTACATACACACACACACACACATACACACACACACACACACACACACACACATACACATACACACATACACACATACACACACCCACACATACACACACGCACTCACATTCACTCATCAGAGTTTCTCCTGTGATACCCAGACTCTTAAGAGACTGGTGGTAGCAGGAGAGCCTGTACTTACATTTACCCACACCGCCTCACACACCACACACCCACATACACTTCCTCATACTTGGTTACAATTATAAGGTTACAATAATTGGCAAACATTTTCTCTGCGCTGTCTGTTTGTTGTTTGGATCTCTGTTTTCTTCCTAAAAAAATTATTGTTTTGTTTATGTACAATTACTACTTAACATTTCAAACGATGGATATGGAAGAGCGGTATCTCCTAACACAAGCATATTTTTTTACTTAAAAGGAGTGTCCAAACCCTTTTTAAATTGTAGACCTTAAGTTAATGAAATAAACATTCGTATTTGTATTTAGTATATAATAAAAATTAAGTGATTGAGTAAGTGAGTAAAAAGTAAAAAAAAGTCACACAAAAAGTCACTTAAAAAGTGAGCGAGGCTGTCTAGAGTCAAATAAGCTATTTTTAGTAAAATCTATACAGTTTATGAGGGGTTCTAATTCAGCTTGTAAAATGTAACCCGAGTAGTAGTAGTGCTTTTTTGTGAAAGAGTTCGACCATACCTATTTCTGCCGCAAAGCAGTAGTGCTCGCATTGCTGTGTTCCGGTTTGAAGGGTAAGGGTGCCGGTGAAATTACAGGCACATGAGACTTTTCATCTTTATGTCTCAGGGTAGCGGACGCAGTGCAATGCCACATAGGGCGCATCCTAGGTGGACGTGATCTATGTGAGAAAGCACTGTTCACAGGCAGAGGTTAGGTGGGCCATCTGCTAGTTCCGTCCTTCAAGTAGTATAAAAAAAAGAGGCTTTCTAGAGTCAAATAAGCTACTTTTAGTAAAATATATAGTTTATGAGTGGTTCTAATAATTCAGCTCGCAAGATTCAACCCGAACATAGAAAAACATAGCAACTAAAAAAAAAGGTGTACTTGAAAAGCTTGTAAAAAATAAGCTAAAAGTTCTGAAGCATGCTCAATAGCTTTAGTAAGCAATTATATTTACTATCACCAGCATATTTTACCCACAAAAAGCGGGAAATAAATGACTCAAATCCATTGAAGACTAGTCATTTATCAAAGCCCACTGACATTGAATAGGCTATCAGGGACTTTTATTAGGGTCCAATAAAAATGACGTAACGGGAACTGACCTAAATCTGACGCCATTACTAAGTCGTAAAGGTTTTGATGTTGTGGACATTGCAAATGAAATAGACAGCCTAATTGGGAAAATCATTCAATACATACATACATCATCATCATCAGCCGATGAAAGTCCACTGCTGGACATAAGCCTACCATAGAGACCATATACCATATATCAAGATAGACACCACAAACACGTAAAGAACATGAGCAACTCCCCATACATTGTTTGACTCAACTTTTTTCGACTAACGTAACGTACCGGTACGGAGGCCTGCAATGCTCTAAGTAACGTACGGTTGAGATACTTTTGGTTATTGATAATATATATTAAGATAATGAAAAACTAATTTAATTTCTGGCGTAGAAATTGTGGGAAAGTACTGAAGCTTGTTGTGTTTTGTTTCACGCAAATGCAATGAGTTGATTTATCAAATTATTTAGATACAACTTTTGATTCCCAACTTCTAAAAATATAGTTACAAGTTCTTTAAAAAAAATGGACAAAAATCTACATTTGGAACCGTACTAATTACTTCTATGAAGAGGCCCTGGTTCATTTATTTTTGACCTGGGTCCGTGGTTGGTCTCTTCCTTTGTATGAAACCAAGCTTGCCGCTTTATTTTGTACCTACTATGCTACAAAATATCTCAATTTGTACAGCTAGCTGATTTCGAAGAATTTGTACAATTCACTATGGCGCAATTAAGCATTTTTCTATTAACATCCAACGTACTATCGCGAAGACGGCCGAGAGCGAACTGATTTGAGGTTTGCTAATAGGTGCATTGCACCTACTTCGGTCAGGCAAAGTTAAATGCAAAGTAACGCATCTCGCGTTATCTAGTGTAAATTATAGGTCTGTGAGAGAGATCCTGACATAGAATATTGTAATAATACTGAAACTTACAAAACATATTTTGCCATAACCACCATGTAACCACCACGCTTGGCAGACGGATTGGTGAGCGCAGTAATTGATTGGCGTTAAGTACCTACCAGGTGCGTAGCTCCATAGACTAACTAAACACAATAGACTGCCAATCTCATACAAGAAAACGGGCATCGATAAATGATTGCCTACAATGATCCTAGATGTCGCTGAGTGCTTTGAATCTGCTATAAACGATTGTAATGCTTATTACATGTATCCATAGACCATAGTTTCATAATTAAAAAATAACATATAAATTTAAATGTTTATTTTTAAAGAATTAAGAGATATTAGGTAATTGGTTTAAAATGCTGGTTGAATGATTCCTAGGCTATTTGCTAGCGCTATCTAGAAATAGCCTGGAATTTGTCCTTTTTTGAGTCACAAAATTTTGTTCTTTGTTAGCGGTCTATTGTGTTTAGTTAGTCTACGGTAGCACGCACTTTTTTCGCGATGACCGTGCGAGGCCTCTTTTTTACAAGTGTGTCAGCACCATGTCAGCACACTGTGTTAACACAATAGAGGCGAGGCTCACAAGCACATTGAGGGAGGAGACCGAGAGGCTCGCGAGTTGACATCGACACGCACGTGTGTGGTGTGTTCTGTGCGACAAGCTGCCTCGCCTCGCGTGCCGCCTGTCTCCCTCTCGCACCAAGTACACACGCACATGATTAGACCTTATTATACATACATACATACATACATACATAGAAACACGCCTTTTTCCCCGAAAGGGTAGGCTGAGTGCCGCAAGTAGCCTCAATGGGCCTCTTTTCACAGTGGGGAATATGGACGTGACAAGTGGTGAGCCCATCGCCGCCATTGCTTCCCATGACTGACTTTGCTAACGCTTTCTTCCAGTAATAATACATTCCTTAAATAAGATAGCAGCCAGGACAAATCTTATACCAACGAATCTAATAAACAAGTCCGGGTAATCCCTTAGTCAGCTTTTACGACATCAACGGGAGGAGATAGAAACCTTATTATGTAAAGATTAAAGACCTTATACATCAAACACGAAGGCACAGTGAATGAGTTTGCCTGCACACTGTGCTAGCACGATTAGAAAAATTGAGCGAGAGCCTCTTTTAAGCAATTGTGCTAGAACACGTGCTGAGGACCCACCACGGGATGCTTCTGCCCACCTCGTGATGTAATTTACTCAGTAAGGTTTTTACTACATCCAAGGGAGGAGACGGGGAATTATATTCTAAGCCTAGACACCACAGCCTCTACACTATACGTCCGCGTCAATCCTACTAATATTATAAATCCGAAAGTTTGTGAGTGTGTGCGTGTGTTTGTTACTTCTTCACGCTGAAACGGCTCGACGGATTTAGATGAAATTTGAAATGGAGATAGCTTAACTCCCGGAATAACACATAGGCACATTTTTATTCCGATATTACCATGGAATCGCGACCTATGCGGGTAACACCGCGGGGCGCTTCTAGTTGTACTAAAAGTCACTTCCGCGTTGCCTCTGAGCTCCATCCAAATCGTTAGATCATCACCTCCCCTATGCATATAAAAAGTGCGCGTCGTATGTCAACTAAACCCTATCTCTGGCGAAGCGTAGTCTCCGATAAGTGAGTGGGGCATTAAGTTCATCCCCGAGACTATTTATTTCGCGACTTCCACCCCATCGCGCTGAAAGCCTTTAAGGGAGGCTCAAATTGAATGAACGATTGCCTGAAGATATGGCCGAGTATGAGACATTTTAGTTAACGCCAGTTAATGCGAATTTAATTAACTTTTAATTATGTAATCATGATTTTGTGGTATTCGTTGAAGGTAGGCGTATCGATGGAAATTGGGTTACAAGATTTATCAGCGAGTAACTAATTGTGTTTATGCTAGCTGATGTAGATCATCAGCTTTATTGGCACAAATTGCTTCAATGGAAGCTATTAGTCGGCTACGTTAACTATTAATAAGTACTAAATAATTTTGAGAAGGAGTAGTGGGAGACTGCCAAAGACAGGGGCAAGTGGAAGAATTTGGCGGAGGCCTTTGCCCAGCAGTGGGACAATATAGGTTAAGGAAAAAAACGATACAACACTGTCATAATTTTTTTCTGTCTCAACTTATATAGATAGACATAATTAGAGCGTTCGAAGTCTTAACAAGGCAATTGCCACGGATGTATGGTGTAGTTTAACACTGATTTTTGTATGGGAAATAAGATTCTTAAAGTGTCTCCTAGGATTGCTCATCAGTGTCTACATACAAAATCCTTTTTACACTACACTACACCATACGGCCGTGCCGATAGCTTGTTACAAACTTACTGTACCGTCACGTTGGTCGTGTCAGGTTAGACCATATAGATTGCCCATCTTGCTCAGCTCCTGCACTTTAAAAGTCTTAATTAAGGTTGCCGGCTACATCGATTGCGCCAGTCGATTGATTGATTGTCAGAATATTAATAATAATATTCAATCGAAAAAGCACGAAACACCAAAAAAGATCGCTTATCTGTAAGTAAAAAAACGCTTAAGTGTTACTTTCTAATATTTTAAGAATCAGTGTCCATCTAGTATGACTATATAGTTTATCTAGTCTACTCACCTATACAAATTCTTTAGTGGTAAGTTTATTTGTGAGTTCTGATATAGGAGGTAATCTCAGAAACGACTAATTCAATTCTGTAAATTCTTTAACTAATAGAAAGTTACGTATCACTGAGTACCACCAGGCTATTTTATTACAAGCTTTTATTTAACTTGCAATCTATGTATGTTTGTCCGGGTGGAATCTTGCAACTGAATTTTAAAGCAGTTATCCTCAACCGATTGATATGATACGAGTATTTTGCATACTTGTCAAGTTTAGATGAAAATAATAGTATTGTCATCGGTGATGGTGACAGCGAGCTGATCTGATAATGGAGACGGAAGTTGGACAACATTGGATAATAGTAGACTGGCCGTGTTTAGGCTTATTTTGATCAGCATACGGTTTCGATCACTAATTTTATAAAAGCTTGTATTGAAAAATATATTTTTAACAAAAACTTAATTTTATTCTGATGCGGACTACGGGCGAACGAAGTCGCAGGAAAGACAGCTAGTCTACTATAAAGTATTTTTTACAAAACACACAAATAAGCAACAAAATCTGCAATAAAATCCGCCAATTACTTTAAATCGTCCCCTAATCCCCACTGTCAGATACCCGCTTCCACGTTCAATCAAACACTTCCCTACAAAAAGAAAACTGAGTTTGCAGGCACTTTTAAATGGTCCTTGGATAATACAGCCTTTGTCGTTCAAATTGCGAATTATTATGGTTTAGTGCGAAAGAATCGTGGGTAATAATTTACGCAGGTTTATGATGTCACATTTGTCATGATTTTCTTTGGCACAAACACGGAAATATATTAAGAGGGAGTATGTTTGGATAATAATGGGGCTTGCGTGAAGAAAATTTAATAAAACTTGTCTCAGGTCGTACCTACATGTTATTGAACCCTTACTAGTTTGTGAAAAAAATCGTTGTCATTTAGAATCTCATTTTTAAAAGCTTTTATTTAACTTGCAATGTATGTATGTTGTCTGTGGGAGGATTTCGGGTGGAATCTTGGAACTGAATTTTAAAGCAGTTATCCTCAACCGATTGAAGTTCCAATGACAACACAAATTATGATGGTGACAGCGACCTGATCTGATGATGGAGACAGAAGGTGGGCAACGGAATTTCTCGATGGATAATAGTAAGACTCGCCGTGTTTAGGTTCATATTGATCAGCACACGTTACGATCACTAATTTTATAAAAGCTTGTAGGTATTGAAAAATATATTTTTCACAAAAAACTTATTATGTGGAAAGTTTTAATTCCAATGATTACCTCATAAGTATGTGCAAAAAACAGATTTTCGGAGGCCTTTACTGAATGTGTTTCTTAAATGTTGTAAATATTGTTACCATATTGCACGAGATACATATTTGTTGGAAAGCACCTTAAGAAATATCTGTTACATTGCCTTAATCACGTAGGAGATACGTACGAGCTACGTACGAGCTACGTACGAGCGTTTGTATGGAAAGTATGGCGGGTTGGTTGCTCTTCACATGTCAGTCAAAGCAAATATTTTATCTTAGGTCATGGATGCAAGTTCACTATGTAGGTTGTCTATCAATTACCTAAGTCTACATAAGAGTGGGAATATTGGGGGTTTTGTTTTACTGGTAGGTTAGTCTACTGGGTACAATGTTCCCAGTGGTCTTACTTACTAAGTATGATAGGAAGAAAATTACCAGTAGTTCAACTGGTAAGATTACTCGGTAAAACTACTGGGAATAGCCGACAGTTTCCTTATGTATTAGGATTCGCGTCGAGTGTCGCGACTATTCGCCGGTCGTAAAAAATAGTGACTCATACGCGTCAGTTATTTGGCATGCTTCCTTATCGCCTCTTTAGCTCAGTGGTAGAGCACTGGTCTCGTAAACCAGGGGTCGTGAGTTCAATCCTCACAGGAGGCACTGATTCGCGTCTTTTTTGTTCATTATAATTCCAACTTAGTCCATTTTAGAATTGAAACTATCGTGGGTGGGAATCATTTTAAATAAATAATTACAGTGGTAATAAGCCGTTATTTATTTAAATTTGTCCATTTTATTTTATATATTGTTATCAGCAATCGTTATCATCGTACTTGTCTTTAATTTTAATAGTTAGAAACTCCGGACTTGTTGTTAAGATAGATTTATGACCTAGTTTATTAAGAAATGTGTTATACTGGAACAAAACGTTAGCTGAGTCAGTCAGATTTGTCCTGGCTACTAGCTTATTTAAGGAATGTGTTATTACTGGAAGAAAGTGTCAGTTATTATTATTATTAACCTATAGTGAAGAGAAGCCCATTGAGGCTCTGTCTACCCTTTAGGGTAAAAAGGGTTGTGTGTCTATGTACCTTCCTATATATACAAGTTCTGTAGTTTTTTTTAACCCCCTACGCAAAAAGAGGGGTTTTATAAGTTTGACCGCTATGTGTGTACGACTGTCTGTCTGTGGCACCATAGCTCTTAAACGGGTGAACCGATTTTAATGCGGTTTTCTTATTTGAAAGCAGGGTTTTTAGCAATGGTTCGTAGACATGTTCTATTAAAATCTAATTTGGTTAATTTATACCTTTGGATTCGATGGACCAAGCATGCTATAAAGGTAGCAGGAAATCGTTGAAAATGGAGCCAGCCCAAGACCATTCGCCGTGGTATTCTAAAGGGGCTGATGATGATGATAATATTCAGGTGGGGTACAACGCAAAATTACCAATCTTAGATTTAATTTTTAATTTTTAACTAAATCAAGTGCAATATTCAAATTTCAACTATGCATGGATACTACTTAATAATTCCGAGAGATCACTGTACCAGAAACACAATAGGGTAATATTTTCTCGATATAAAAAAAAACCCAAAGTTACCTCTATCTATTGGGTAGATTCGATTGTTTATTAAAATGGGGCATAATAATGGGTAAACAATTCGATAAATAAAATCAATACAATAAAGCCGAGGGTTTAATGCAGGGGTTGTGTAAAATTATCTATATTTTACGAGAAAAACTGCTTTTACATGCAACGCGAGGTGTTGTTTTTTTGTATGAAGATGCTGCCTGGGGAATGTCTTAATACTTTAGTAAGTCTCGGTGTACAGTATTAAACAGTAAGTACTTTGTACATACGGATCGCCCAAAGTAACCTTGTAACTTCTGTTAAAATCAATTCCCTTTACTCAATGACTTATAATTCTAGTAGTAATTTACGCTAGTACAATGTTATGAATACACACGTAATATCTGCGAACAGAAAGGAAGCGTACTTGGCCTAGTTGGTGTCGAAACTGCAATCACGCCGATAGAAGTGAGCGGTCCAAGGATGTTGGAGTTAACAGTGGCTGCTGGGTTTTTGTACAAAAACTTCATCAATATCATCAACAGCGCTCAGACGTCTACTTCTGGATGAGGCCATAATGCAATAGGGGGGATTTGCCATAATCGGCACGCTGACGTGATCGCAGGGTGTTAATTACTTAGGTGGACGCTGCTGCATATCCCCTGTAAACCCTTAAAACTGCGCTCCCGCCAGGCAGGAATATTCATACAAAAAAACGCCACGCGCCGCTCGAAAAAGCGGTTTTTATTTAATATCTCGTGAAATATAGATAATTTTAAAAAATCCCATTGGTAAACCCTCCGTTTTATTGTATTAAAATATTTGTCCAATTTTTGACCCAATTATCTGTGCCATATTGACAAACAATCGAATCTAGCCAAAAGTTAGAGGTGTGTGTTTTATATTTATCGAGAAATTTTTGTCCTATCTTGTTTCTGTCTGGGTGATCCCTCGGTATTGTCGGTATTATAATGTAGTATCCATGCATATTTTTTATTTGAATATTGTACTTGATTTAGTCAATTAAAAATCTAATCTAAGATTGGTAATTTTGCGTTATATTCCACCAAGCTTGATTCATATTGTTGTGTCGGGGTGTGTCGTGGCGCGCCTGAACGCAATCGGTTACGTTTATTACCTATGAGTAGTCACTAAGAGTTGACATACAAGTCCTTTTAAAAAAAAATAAAAAACATTGAATTATCTCGTAAAATCTGCGATCACAGAATCTTTTATCGAAGCGTAATTTTACTAAATCCCTATTGTCAGCCTTCACTTGTGAGCGGCTGTATGTGTCTGTTTGACCTAATAATTTGCATTATTAATGTTGTAAGCAAAACGAAAATAGCGGAAAATTAATGTTCACTGTAAATTAATTTAATTTTATACGGATTCATCGCGTATTTTAATCGTATTTATTGTTGGTACCTGCCCGGAACTTTGTGATTCAGTTTGCAGTCAATCGCACACACACACCCTCATGCAATACTCTCCTCCGAAATAAACCTTGTTGCACTCTCGTTCAGAGGTACTTTTAGAAACTATATTCATGTATTTATATAAACAAATATACAAACATTTAAATATTCAAACATGCAAAAATTCATATATTCAAATATAAAAATATTCATATATACTCATCTCTAATACTCATCTATACATTTATTCATTTATTTTTGATTTATTTAAATACTTAATGATTTATCCAACGAATTATTGGTTTAATCAGTTTTTTCAATAAATATTTATGAAATTTTCAAGTATTTAAATAAATCTTTAACCATTTATTCATTTATATTCACTAATGTTCAATGATGTAAATCATGTATTGATAAACTTTTAAATGGTTTATTCATATATTAATTTATATATTATTCAATTATTTATTTAGGCCACGCTGGAAATTCTGGGGCTGGTGAAAAGTGCGTGTTATAAAGCACAGGTTCTTCTAATGTGTTTTTCCATTAAGGCGATATGTTAAAATATCGAATGGGCTGAGTCTAGCAATGAACAATAGCTGCATGAAAGTGACAGCGCTATTACTCACTTAAACCTGGGAAGAGAGGAGGTATTGATTTTTGCCGCTGGGAAGTTTCTTACGTAAGCGACAACTGATAAAACTTAGTTTTACTTCTAAAATAGCAAAAATAAAAAATAAATTATCTATAATTAGTCTAATAATGTGATTACCTACTGAATAGTATAAATATTTTCTCTAATCGAAGGAGGGACCTAAAACGGGATTGAGGAGGGCCAATTTCAGAAAATAAAGCTATCCAGAAATGTTTCACCAATCGAGTTTCTTGTCTATGATTTATTTAGATTACTTTGTCAAGTAATTACTGTATTAACATCAAGTTTGTAACCTTTACTGTGACTGAGTGAGCATGTAATGCAACGACTCCAAATTTGTAACATATCGTCTTAAATGGCTACTATAGTACCGCTACCAAATCCTGAATTAATCTGATTTTTAACCCCCGACGCGAAAATGACAGGGTGTTATAAGTTTGTCGTGTCTGTATGTGTGTGTGTGTGTGTGTCTGTCTGTGGCATCGTAGCTCCCGAACGGATGAACCGATTTAGTTTTTTTTTTTGAAAGGTTTGTTTCTCGGGATCGTTCTTAGCTATGTTTGATCAAAATGGGTTCAGCTGTTTCACAGCGTCGAGGGTTTTTTAAATTTTTACAAAATTAATTACTTGTATTCAATTGGTTCCTATAGAATCAATTTAAATGA
Organism: Operophtera brumata; assembly: GCA_932527175.1. Taxonomy (NCBI): domain Eukaryota; kingdom Metazoa; phylum Arthropoda; class Insecta; order Lepidoptera; family Geometridae; genus Operophtera; species Operophtera brumata. The sequence continues at coordinate 41,688,653 of OW052226.1, read as the reverse complement.
ATGTATGAATTCACAGTCTCGTTTCATGCACAAGTATAATCTTTATCTAAGACTACTGCGCGACCTGACACTATATTTCTAAGGCCTTTGAGAAAGCTTTAAAAATAATTTCACTTAGATAAAGTTAAGTCCATTATATGGGCCCATATTTCCTCTCTGAAGCAGGCGGCAGTTACGAGATTAATGATAAGATTTCACGGGGCGTTAGGACGAATAATTCAGTGGAGATTTTTAACGTTTTTTGGCTTATTTTCACCACCCATTAAGTACTTAAGCCGGGAAGTTAACGCATAGAAAATTTCATAGGTTTCTTGAATGGTTTATGTTTATAGGGACACGATATTTATTGATATACAACCGAAGACTATTATATATTTTCTTTTAGTGCTGAATACATATACCCCCATACTGACCAGTATGGGGGTATATTTATTTATCTCTTTTCATACATCAAAAGTAAAGTTGCGCGGAATACTGAGGTCAGTTTCCAAAAGTATTTGCGACGTGACGCTCAACATTTAGACGCAATATTTTTTAATAATTTTATTTCTAATAATTTTTGTTATTTATATTATATCCTTTGTAGTTTTTAGGGTTCCGTACCTCAATAGGAAAAACGGAACCATTATAGGTTCACTTTGTTGTCCGTCTGTCTGTCTGTCAAGACCCTTTTTCTCAGGAACGCGTGGAGGTATCAAGCTGAAATTCATATCAAATACTCAGGTCTACCGTGCCTTGAAGCTGAGCCCTTGGATTTTAAACTTTTTTTTTTTTTTTTTTTTTTTATTCTACTTGGATGACGGAACAAGCAAGAGGCCCACCTGATGTTAAGCGGTAACCTCTGCCTATGAACAGTGCATTACCTCAAAGGTCACGTCCACCAAGGACGCACCCTATGTGGCATTGCACTGCGCCCGCCACCCTGAGACAAAAAGATGAAAAGTCTCATGTGCCTGTAATTTCACCGGCACCCTTACCCTTCAAACTGGAACACAGCAATGCGAGCACTACTGCTTTGCGGCAGAAATAGGTATGGTGGTAGTACTTCCCCGGACGAACTCTTTCACAAAAAAGCTCTACTACTACTAAACATAAAACGTTAGTACATTATGGTACGAGTGTGTAATGTTGGTGATTACCGCTGACGCACCATTGAGGACGGTAATCATCAATACACACGTGTATCATACGACGTTTATCAACACACTTGCGAAGAAAATAATAATAAAACAGAAATACACACTCTGTGTAAATGTTCAACCATCTCTATAACTCACTAGTGAATAATAGCAAAGAAAAAGTCACAGTTTGATTACAGGTGTCATTATGTTCCTAATTGCGGTGTAATTAGAGCTACTTTATGAGCAAGTGTGTTGAAAAATATTTTACTTATCGTATTGTATTGCACTGTACAACCAAACCACGGTACAACACTAGGAGCTACACTTGAGCTACGAGTATAGTTACCTACCAACGTGGGTTTGTTTGTAGCTCTAGCTGTTGTTAGAGGAGGGCGCATTATCATTACTCTTTGGATTTTTCGAGATAAAGGGCTCATAAAGAGTGTTCGAAATAATAATAAAAAAACGGCCAAGTGCGAGTTGGACTCGCGCACCGAGGGTTCCGTACAAACCTGTAGGTATATAAGTATAAGTTATGGTATTTTTATTGCTAAATGAAATCATGATGAGGAAAGGGTTTTAGGTTTAGGGTTTAGTAGTAGTAGAGCTTTTTTGTGAAAGAGTTCGTCCGGGGAAGCACTACCACCATACCTATTTCTGCTGCAAAGCAGTAGTGCTCGCATTGCTGTGTTCCGGTTTGAAGGGTAAGGGTGCCGGTGAAATTACAGGCACATGAGACTTTTCATCTTTATGTCTCAGGGTGGCGGGTGCGGTGCAATGCCACATACGGTGCGTCCCAGGTGGACGTGTCCAATTAGGTAATGCACTGTTCATAGGCAGAAGTTACCGCTTAACATCAGGTGGGCCATCTGCTAGTTCCGTCATTCAGAAGTATAAAATAAAAATAAAAGATTGTAGTAGTGTTTGTAAATGTGAATTACTATTGGTTCGACATACCGCCAAACAGATTCGGTCGACAATAATATGGTAATACGCCAAACACAATATTCATATTTGCTTGTGAGAACCTACGCTTAGACAAAACATTTAAAAGTGTGCCTGAGGTACGAACTGTAGGCACAGAGAATGAGCATACTGTTAACTTCGACCAAAATAAAAAAGTGTGGATTACCCATATAAAAAGTCCGTGAAAAATAAGTCACAATTACAACACACGTACGTTACGTCACTCGTTGCCGTCACAAGACCGACTGAAGCGAAGTGAGTGAGCTCACTCACTTTATAAACTTCAAAACTATCGTTCTCTGAGGCCCGTCCATATATTTTTATTTTGTTGAAGACCGTCAATGAAAATCAAATTTTATTTATTCTTGATACATTATTTTACGTAAGTAACGCCCGTAATATCCTTCCCAATAGCAGTTTGATCTATAATTGTCAGTTAAAACCATTTCCGTCCATTACGGTTTGAGATTCAACTAAGAATCATGTCTTAAACTGCTATTGATATACGGGCCTAAGTGTTATCTTTATGTGGACAAAGAAATGGTTTTTAGGGTTCAGTACCCAAAGGGTAAAATGGGACCCTATTACTAAGACTCGGCTGTCCGTCAGTCCGTCTGTCACTAGACTGTATCTCATGAACCGTGATAGTTAGACAGTTGTCATTTTCACAGATTTCTGCTGCCGGTATATTAACAAATACTAAAAAATAGAATAAAATAAATGTTGAAGGGGGCTCCCATACAACAAACGTGATATATTGCCGTTTTTATAGATAAGAATAACAATATAATTGTTAATATAGAACCACCCCTTCTTATCTTATCTGAATATACTTGTCTAAATACCTACAACTTACCATTTTGTATTTGAACATTAGCTTGTGTGGGTACCTGTGCTTATTAGGTACCTAGTATCTATCTGTAACGAGTTCTCGGTGGTTGTCCTGCTGTTCCTTGTTTTTTCAATCTTGTTACATAGTTTCTCTTTTGTTTGGGAACAGCGGATAGCTACCGAGTATCATGCTGTGACGACAGCAGCATTCTAAGGCGAGGCTGAAACACAGCGTAGCTAAGCCCTCGACCTTTTCTCTTACACTGGACTAAATATGTTATTTTTATACCTATATCCTTTGTTTATTAATGTAGTGTAAATAATAAATGCCTTTTTTTATAATGGTACGGAACCCTTCGTGCACGAGTCCGACTCGCACTTGGCCAGTTTTTATTAATTAAAATTATGTTGTTTATACTTCGAATTGGGCTTCAGCATATATGAATGAGTGCTCTGTAGTTTATCTCCTCTCTACGCTTGTACGTTTACAATTTCCGCTCGAGGGCGGGGACGTAATAAAAAAACTTGCACAAAGAAAATTGTATTTGTGAGTCTGTGATAAAAACGCTCTTCATAATACCACGATTACTGGAAGAAATGGGGTTTTCCTTACTTTGAAGGAAAATTGTATGTTAAGGCTATTTATTTTGATGGACTGGCAGATGGGTTGGCATCATAGGAGGTACAAAGGGTTTTTTTAACTGCGTGAATGGCGGATGGCTTTGTATGGCTTTTATATGGCTGACTATGCATACCATCGAATACGAGTAGTAGTAGAGCTTTTTTATGAAAGAATTCGTCCGGGGAAGTACTACCACCATACCTTTTTCTGCCGCAAAGCAGTAGTGCTTGCATTGCTGTATTCCGGTTTGAAGTATGGTTGCCGGTGAAATTACAGGCACATGAGACTTTATGTCTCAAGGTGGCGAGCGCAGTGCAATGCCACATAGAGTGCGTCCTAGGTGGACGTGACCTATGTGATAATGTACTGTTCATAGGCAGAGGGTACCATTTAACATCAGGTGGGCCATCTGCTTGATCCGTCATTCCAACGTACTTTTAATTATACATACAGGGTGTAACATAATATCCCTATAAGCCCGGGGAGGGGGATTCTACACATCAGTGCGAATAACTTTAATTCTACGACTCTTAAAATTTTGAAGTTTTTCATTCATGAAATGCCTTGTAAGAATCCTGAAATTCCTCCAAAACCGTACGTAAAACAACATGAGGACGTTACGGTACGCTAGGGTACCTTGCGTGGGGCTGCCTCATGTTCTGTTAGGTACATTTTATGGAGTAATTTCAGGAATTTCAGGATTTTTATGAGGCACTTCATGAATGAAAAACTTCGAAATTTAAAAAGTCGTAGAACTAAAGTTATTCGCCATGATGTGTAGAATACCCACTCCTCGGGCTTATAGGGATATTATGTTTTCTTTTTTTTCGTATTTTTATTAATTAAGGTGTACAATAAAGTATTTTCTATCTATCTATCTATCCAAGTAGTATAATAAAACCTAATCAAGTCGCAAGGCTCCTTACCCTTACCTCATTAGTATACCCTCTATTCGTACTATACGATTCAGTTCTACCTTTATATTCATGCGAACTGCTAAGGAGTGCAAAACATTACCGTCGTCTGTCTTCCCTGAAAACTATAATCTGGGTCTCTTCAAGGCTAGAGTGAATAGATGCCTTCTAGACCTTTGGTGCTTCATCTTCGGCCACACCGTTACTTACCAACACGCGAGATTGTGGTCAAACAGAGGTATATCATAGTAAAAAAAAACGCATCCATGCAAAAAACAACTACGTGAAACAAAGCCAGATATACTCCTGGTTCAACGACATCACATTGTCCATGGCCTTTATTGCTGTGATTAGTGTGATTGCAGACTCGGTCTCTGTGACGGGTCGTTCACTCATTCAATTCTGAGTGATGTGCTTGTCATGTGCTTGCAAAATAAAGGGCTTTTTAATTTTTTTCAAAAAGGACGTCATCAATATTTATTTAGTTAGTTTTTTATTTATTTATTTAGAATCCTGAGCTACGCGAGTGATTCATGGCCCTCGATATAAATCCGTTTTATGCAAGAGTTGCATTATTGCATTTGAGTTACTTTATATCATGACTACTTATCATTATTATTATGATTATTTATTCCATGACTACGAGAAAAAGAAAGATTTAAGCGAAAATAGGCATCTACTTCATCAGTTGAATACATTTTGAATCGATTTATTATAAGTACCACTAAACTTTGTGTTCGTACAACTTACAGTTTTCATAATAGTGCCAATTTACTAATCACAGCAAAGAACACAAAACAGTTTTTATTCTAATGCTAAACTCCTTGACGAAAATGTCGACCAATCAAATCTCGAGGAGCTATTTGCACAAGAAGTTTGTATGTCGAGTTTTCTTTGCACATGGATTTTATATCGAGTATATTTTGCGCAAGGATATTGTATAGTAGTTGTTATTTGAGGGTGTTGCATTGAGATAGAGGCTCGAGTATGTCGGTGAGTTCTAAATTCAAACACCAAAATCGTGATTAAAAGTGTTTTTTATTCACTGAAACTACTTACACTTTTTATTTGTTTTCAGTGAATAAAATAAGCTTTTTAGAGGGAGAATGTTATAAATATTGTTTTCTTTAAATAACGTGTTCGACGAACTGATATAGTAATTTTATTCACGTTACAAATAAAATGATTACAGCTTTTAGGCCCATTATTTTTCCATCAGCATGAATCAGATTAAATGATTAAACGATCTATTATTGCCTTTTTGGGACTGTTAATACGGATAGAGTGAGGCATCAAGTATGAGAGAACCATATTTTTTACGATTAATTGTATGCTAAAACACTATAAACTAAAATCAATAGCAGTGAGATTAAACTGCTATTGATATATAAATAAATTTTTGAAATCGGCGCAGTAGTTTTTGAGTTTATTCATTACAAACATACACATACACAAAAATACAAATCTTTCCTCTTTATAATATTAGTGTAGATAGTGTAGATGTAGATGTAGATAAATTAGTATGTAGTTACATAATTACATCTTGGATCAGTTGAGCTACCTTTAGATCGTTGGCTGTTTTCAGGTGGCACAACTGTTTCATTTCTTTCTTTTGTATTTTGTAATTTTTATGCATACCTACTTTTATTCGTTGTATTATTATTTCTGTAAATAACGGTATTGCATCTTTATTTGTCTGAGGATTGCTACCTACAAATTACCTATACCTAATATGTCTATCAATATATATAAAATCGTTGCGTGACTGACTGACCGACTGACTGACTGACTGACTGACTGACTGACTGACTGACTGACTGACTGACTGACTGACTGACTGACTGACTATCAACGCACAGCCTAAACCGTAAGTCCTAGGGACCTGAAATTTGGAGGGTACGTTCCTTTTGTAGTCTAGGGGTGCACTAAGTAAGTAATTGAAGAAATTCAACCCCTAAGGGGGTGCAGTGGGGTGTTGAAGTTTGTATGGAAAAGTGTAAGCGGACGAAGTCGCGGGCATTCCACTAGTTGTTATATACAAATTCACTTAAGAGCCTCTAGTGGAGCTTTTTTATTTTCTTGTATTTTTGTATCTTGTCCAATGCTGTAAACTACTATGTGGATAATGCAGTGGGCTACAATTGTTTACTACATTATATTTAAAACTGGTAAAAATGGTAAATCGGACTCACGCACGAAGGGTTGCGTACCATTATCTATAAAAATAGCAAAATAATACATTTGTTGTATGGGAGCCCACTTAAACATTTATTTTATTCTGTTTTTTTGAATTTGTTGTTATATCGGCAAAAGAAATAAAAAACTGAATGAACTAATAGAAAATTTCAACTGTCTAACTATCACGGTTCATGAGAAACAGCCTGGTGACAGACGGACAGACAAACGGACGGATAGCGGAGTCTTAGTAATAGGGTCCCGTTTTACCCTGTGGGTAATTATCATCTAAAAGCCATACCTAATTCTAGTTAGGGCGCTATGGGTTCACCAGTTTCAACGAACAGTTTTGTATGAGGCGAAAAAGGCAAACGCACGCTCTGATACAGTGTAGTAAACTGTAGTAAAGTGTAGTACACTGAATAGTGTATAAAAATTTAATATAAAATGCCCATTAGAGTTTTGTTAAATGTTGTTGATGACTTCATTAACTCAATTAATAATGAGTTACCAAATGTTTTAAAACTTAAAACGTGTAAGAATTAAGTCTAAAGTGGTATTTTAATTTAAAAAAGTAGTAGGTACCTTTGCTTTTTTTTTAACGAGTGAAGTAATTCAAATAATTTATTGAATTTATGATATTACTAGATGAAAAGCTTAAGAATACCATATATATTTTTCTTCTTGAAAACTGGAAGAACTGATATCAAAAACTGGTAGTGCTATCGTTCGTAGTAAAAGAGTGAGAAAGAGGGTAGATCGTTATATCTGCCAATAACATCTACTCGCAAAGACTTTAATTAGTTCTCCCGTGATCATGGCGCATGCAACATGCCCAAATATCGGGAACAATTAAAACACAAAAATCATGGTAAATATCCCGTTTCAGTGAAAAGTATGTTATCAAAATCTTAAATATTCTAGAGCTCATTATAGACATGCTGTGACAGAATTGCGCCTGAATAACAAAATAGAGCTAAGTAGATTGGAACTATTTAGCGCCATCCGTCCGACTGATCAAAGCCATTACTGCCGCTTCAGTTGTTCTCAAAGTCGGTGGTTTTCAGTGTGCGAATTCGGAATGCTTTGTTTTCGATGCAATTTCATTCCAATTTTCCTTAAACATGGTCACGGACGTTTATTGGGGCCATAAATTGGGGACTAGTTTTGTAAAATCATATTTTAGAATTTTTAATATAGATACCTAAATTTAAAAAAAAATGCATTTTCAACACTATTTTTTTTTCTTTAATAATTAGTGGCTTGTGCATTTGCCTTTTATTAAGTTATTTTTAATTTTCGTTTGTGTATTTTCAATATAGTTTGCAACGTTACACGTCCTTCCATGTAGTCAAAGTTAAGTCAAGTTTTAGTAAAACGGTGGCCATTTTACTAAAACTTTGGAAGACAATTTCCACCAATTTAAAAAGTCATGCAATTCACTTCCATTTCATTTCACTACACTTGTGCTATTTAAACGAGCTACATTGGTTAAATGCCACCAAAATAACAAAAAATAACTACTAAAATATACTAAGAAAATAAATAAAGTAAAAGTAGACGACGACTTTTTTCGAAAATAGCGTGAAGAGCCTTTACTACCTACTTATTTTTCGTTGAAAGCGGTGTGTTACGTTTAATCCAATCTAGGCCCATTCATTCATAAATGAACGAAATATTCGAATCTGATAAAAACCGTTGATATAAAAGGTTCTAATTTAATGGCGCAAATCTTTTTAAATTTAGAACCCAGTCGGCTGCGTTCCAGAGATACCGCGTTTTGTTCGGACGTCGTTCATTTCGTTCATTCATTCGGTCAGCAGTACCGATTGGCCGCCATTGTTGCTTTTCAAAATGGTTTTTCTTTAGGAATTTTATGGCGAGGATTCAGATAACATTTTCATGATGGACTTGTGATGTGACTAGCTGCATACGACTTATAGAAAACTAGAAAAAACTTAATTTCAGCGGCCTATTTATCGAAGATTTGCCCGTCTGATTTTATCGGGTCAATAGGTCAGTAAATGTTACGTTTAGATTATTTCATCTCATCTCTCTGTAATTGGCATCTTTAACGTATTTTAATTAAGATAGTGTATTGATAACTGATTCAATATCATCCTACCATAACAACATAATTGTTAACATAGAACCACCCCCTTCTTATCTCATCTGAATATACTTGTCTAAATACCTACAACTTACCATTTTGTATTTGAATATTAGCTTGTGTGGGTACCTGTGCTTATTAGGTACCTAGTATCTATCTGTAACGAGTTCTCGGTGGTTATCCTGCTGTTCCTTGTTTTTTCAATCATTGTTACATAGTTTCTCTTTTGTTTGGGAACAGCGGATAGCTACCGAGTATCATGGCTGCTGTGACTACAGCAGCATTCTAAGGCGAGACTGAAAAACAGCGTGGCTGAGTCCTCGACCTTTTCTCTTACACTAGATTAAATATGTTATTTTATACCTATATCCTTTGTTTGTTTATTAATGTAGTGTAAAGAATAAATGCCCTTTTATTAATATTTTTATTTTTTAAGGTACAAGCTAAAAATTACGAGTGTTTAGCTATGGTCACGTAACGTTACTACTGCTCATTCGCGGCTTGTCTTGTATCTTTTGAGAAATACGCCCCAAGTATATATAGGTCGCACAACGAGTTATGAGAGCTGACCTTCAATGCGCAGAAGTAATTTTTGGGTCTGTATAGCGAATGCGCAAATGTAAACATGCGCAGTCAACCCCACCACTTCATTTTTATTTATTTATTTTTTATTTATTTATTATTATCTTTCAAGCACACAAGTTCCAAATAATTTAACAATCAAATTTTAATTTTAAAAATACATTATGGCTTGGTTTTCTTTTCAATATGCTATACAGCACCTACACTTGTGTTGTAGGTACTGATATCCTTCAGGTATTAAAAACAAGCGTAGCCATATCATCACCATCGTACAAATTTCTGGTAAGTGTGCACATTAATTTCCCTCTACTATACAATATTCCTTTTAAATTATTTTAATTTTATAGGTAAATAACATCAATTCATAGTTAAATAAATAAATTAAATGATTAATTAATTAAGCATGCATTACTAAATTGAAATTAATATTATAATATTTCTAAACAAATTAAATTAAATGAGAATTATACTAACATAAATATATGATTTTTTACAGTGCATTTGAATGAGATAGTTAGATAGATGTGGGTATAAGTGTTGCATGGATATTTGGGTGTATTATGTATCTATTAATTCATACTGCAACTTTATAATTAATACCCAATATTAATGCAAAACCTTTAATAACTCCTCAGTCTCAGTGTTATCAGCCAATTATTTATTAAATATTTACAGTCAGCCTTATTATAGCTGACCAAGTCCTGGATCGCATTGTTTGCTTTTTTATAAAGAAATGGACCAAGAAAGATTTGCTGACGCTGCACAGATGCAGAGTGTAATTTAGGGGTCCTGATAATAATATCTTTTCTCCTTCTCCCTGTTGATAGGTTATACTTAGGATCGACAGTTTTGTGCTGAGAGAGTATTATATTAAGGATATATAATTTTCGCACCGATTGTACTTCACACTCATTATACAAGAACGAAGTGAGAAACCTGTAAGGTTTGAACGTAGCTACTTTGAGGACAGCGCGTTGTGCACGTTCAAGTTTCATCATGTACGTAATGCAGGCGCCACCCCAGGTAACATTACAGTATGAAAGTATTGACTTACAAAGAGCATCATAAATATTTAACAAAAGTTTACGGTCAGCTACCTCCCTTAAATACTTAAAAATATAAATTAATTTACGAACTCTCTTGGCTAGTGACTCTATATGTTTTTTCCAGTTAATTTTATCATCAATAATAAGTCCCAAATATTTAATATGGTCGACTCTTTCCAAGACGCGGCAGTTACAATTATTAGAATTATAGTTTATAAGATGCTTGTACCATCATCATTGTCTTGCCCTTTTCCCAATGTATTTTTCTTCCAATCTCCCCTATCAGCTGTCACCTATGACAAGGTATATGAGCTTAACGTTTAGGTATAATTTTACTTGATAATATCCAAAGGACTAATATGAGGGGTGAAAAGCGTTATCTTGCCGTAACACAGTTTTTTAACTAGCACGGAAGGCAAAGTTCTCGTATTTCATATACTTACGAACATCTTTGAAATTAATGCAAATGTTAATTATGACTTGTTGTACCTATTCTAAGTGAAATAAACTTATCTCTTATCTTATATTATCTTACCTAATCATCCACTACCTTCTCATTCATATAATCTCTCTCGCAATCCATCAATTTTTTCCGTAGGTCTTCCTCTTTCCTTCCATCCACTAACATTCATATTCATAACTTTCTTAGGTGCATGCGTTTCATCCCTCCTTATATCATGCCCATACCAAGCTAAACGATTTCCTTTCAACTTTTAAACTCAAATTAACAAAAATACTTGTTGCATGATCTACAACATTTCTGGTGGAAATTTGATTTCAGTGTTGGAATTGTTTGTCTGTCTGTCTATTTTTAACCCCCGACGCAAAAACGACGGGGTGTTATAAGTGTGTGTGTGTGTGTGTATGTGTGTATGAATGTGTGTGTGTGTGTGTGTGTGTGTGGGTGTATGTGTGTGTGTCTGTTTGTGGCATCGTAGCTCCCGAATGGATGAAACAATATAGTTTTTTTTTGTTGTTTGAAAGTTGAAGTTGTCGGGAGTGTTCTTAGCTATGTTTGATCAAAATCGGTTCAGCCGTTTCATTGGGCTGAGGATTTTTTTAATTTTTACAAAATTAATTATTTGTTTAATTTTTCTGTTAAAAAGAAGACGCAGGCGTATGTTAGCAAACCATAAAAAAAACACTGTACAAAAGGCCATATCCGGGCAACAATATAGCACATAAAAACAAGTGGCTATTTAGATTCAATGAGCGTCTCGTACGCCATAACATTACATCATTTCTTTGTTCCGTGGTTATAGACCAAATTAAAAATTTACCTTTATAGCCTGTGGAGGCTTTGTTTAACGGTTGAGCTCCATTTCATTGCATGCTTCAGCACAGTGCGGCTATAATAACATACAATAAGAGTGGGTTTTGTGCGGGATGAGTTCTGGAAGCACGCGCGTTGCTAGTGACATTTCGGAAGGGGCACGCTTCGTTTCTCTTGAGGCGCCAAATTCAAATTTTATTGTGTTTTTTGCTAATAACAGCTCATCAACACATCTTGGGATAGCAAAACCTGATTTTGCGGAAACTATGAGGCGTAAGACGCATGTTTTGATTGAAAAGGTCTCAACAAATATCATTAGTGTAGCCCTACAATTACAGGCTCAGTGGAGACCTAGTGTGGAGTTTTTTTTTTTGTTAGTATCGCTGTATAAAATGTAAAGCTACTTAATTAAGCTATTGAAAGTATACATTTATTTACAGAAAGAATAATACAACTAATACAAGGTATGTACAAAATACATATGAAACAGTTGTGCTACCTGAAGACCGCTGCTAGTGATCTAAAGGTAGCACAAATGATCCAAATCACTACCAGACGGAAGCGTCCCTAAGATGCTAGATGCATTGCCACGCTGAATGGCAATACTAATGCGTTGAGCCAGATAAGAGCCAGCTCTTGGGTCACGCGTCGCTTCGACCAGATGCCCTGAAAGAATTTTGAAAACGCGAAGGGCCCCGGAACCCCACGGACCCAGAGTCTCGACCCCGAAAGGCTCAACTAAGTAAGCTCTGTTGAGACTTGCATATTTGCGTCTTTTGACGTCCTTAGCGGAATCTGCCGCCGCACCGGCCCTAACTGATGTCCCGGACAGATGAGATGGCTCAAGGGTATCAACGCATGTAGCGTCCCACATTAAGCTATTTGTATTTGTTTATGTAAACCTTAATAATGTACCGCCAACTATTTAAGCAAATAAACATTACTTTACTTTTTACTTTACTTTAGCTACCAATGTCAATGAACACAAAAACCACTGTCAAAATCATTGAATGAAATTCGTAGCTAAACTAGTGATATTTAAACATGTGTTAGTTCTCTTAATTTCCGCAAAATCAGGTTTCGCTATCTCAAGATGTGTTGATGAGCAGTGATGAGCAAAAAACACAATAAAATCTGAATTTCGCGTATGAGCGAGATGCTGATAAACGCTTGCGTAATAGCGTTTGACCCTAGTAGAATAGATAGATTAAATCTTTATTGTATATAACAATAGAAACGTAAAGTAGGTAAGTATGTATACCAGTTTCAAATCAGAGATTCATTTAACGAAATTAGTAATTGGTTTTCGAAAAAAATACAAAAATGTTGGTTAAAAGAGATAAGGGGGAGGCCTTTGCCCAACAATGGGGCAGTAGGCTTATAGTAACAGCAAAGGTATATCTAGAAATATTGATATGTACGAAAGTCCCAGTAACCTACTTATTTTTTATCTTCAAACACACATACCCACTATGAATAAAATCATGCAATTCAAATGATATCAGTTTTCGAGTAAAAATCAATACGAACAGATAGCCAAATACGACCTTATCGTGATTACGATATTTACATACACTCCTTTTATGATACCTCTCGTACCTATAGTTGAGTGGAAACTTTATAAAAAGTACTTAATTATGTAAAAAATTAAAAAAACCCAACGCAATGAAACGGCTCAACCGATTTTGATCAAACATAGCTAAGAACAATCCCGACTAATTCACATATCAAACAAAAAAAAAACTAGGAGCGTTTACGTGGAGCTACGATCCCACAACACACACACACACAGAGGCACGTCAAACTTATAACACCCCGTCGTTTTTGCGTCGGGGGTTAAAAATCGTTACCTATGTGAACAAGTGCCGTGCTGTGGTGTGTCCGGCCGAAGAATAGACTCCTCCGTCTCCTCCCATGTATTTCGAAAAGCCGACGGGATAACCCGGACTTCTTGATAAGATTTGTCCTGGCTGCTAGCTTATTAAAGAATGCGTTATTACTGGAGGAAAGCGTTAGCCGAGTCAGTAGCGGGAAGCAATGGCAGCGATGAGCTCACCACGTGTCACGTCTGTATTCCACGATGAAAAGTGAAAAGAGGCCCATTGAGGCTCTGCGTACAAAAAAAGGCCTGTAAAAAGGCGTGTGTCTGTTTATGTATGTATATACAGATTAACGTTCATATTGTACTTTGAGCCTTTCGGGGTCGAGACCCTGGGCCCGTGGGGTACCGGGGCCCTTAGCGTTTACAGAATTCACTCAGGGCATCTATTCGTTGCAACGCTTGACCCGAGAGCTGGCCCTTATCTAGATCAAAGCATTAGTATTGCCATTAAGCGTGGTAATGCAGCCTTAGGGATGATTCCGTCTGGTAGTGATTCGAATGAGTTGAGCTACCTTTAGATCATTTGCAACGGTCTTTAGGTAGCTCAACAGTTTGATTAGTACATTTGAAATGTTGTACATACCTATTTGTATAAGTTGTAGTAAAATTTATAAATATTCTGTATTAAATTTTCTTTTGTTCATTATTTTATACCAATGCGATCACAAATATTCACATCCATATCCCCTCATCCATAGTCCCTGATCCCACACTAGGATTACCTGTGTCGTGGGTATCAGGAACAACGAGCACCATGGTACCATCACACAAACCCGGAACAATATTTGCAGATCATATACAAACATTTGTCGCGTGGCGGTAATTGAATCCGCAACCTCTCGCATCTCAGCCGGCTATTCGCCCGCCGTGCCACAGAGGTCATCCAAACCCGCTTGGCAAGCGTGTTCAACAATATTTTATTCATTTTTATCACAAGGATCATTTTGAATCGTCATATAAACTAAATTTACTCCTGTTCCAACGCGACCAAACCTAGAAGAGAGATATATAAAGGGTTTAGTAGTAGTAGAGTTTCGGGAGTTTCGTTCGGGGAAGTACTACCTTCATAGGTACCTACTTCTGCTGCAAGGCAGTGGTGCTCGCATTGCTGTGTTCCAGTTTAAAGGGTACGGGTGCCGGTGAAATTACAGGCACATGAGACTTTTCATCTCAATGTGTCAGGGTGGCGAGCGCAGTGTAATGCCACATAAGGCGCGCAGGTGGGCTAAATGCTTGCTACGTCATTCCCGTAGTTAACAAGTAATTAATTTTGTAAAAATTATAAAACACTCAACGCAATGAAACGGCTGAACCGATTTTGATTAAACATAGCTAAGAAAACTCCCGACAAATGTACATTTAAAACAAAACAAAAACTAAATCGGTTCATCCGCTCGGGCGCTACGATGCCACAGACACACACAAACACACACACACACACACACACAGACATGTCAAACTTATAACAACCTGTAGTTTATGCGTCGGGGGTTAAAAAAAAATAGGCAACAAACAGTACTCTGCTTATTTGATGTATCTTCTAACAACTAGGTGGGAAGCGCCTGTGTGGCAAGGATTAGGCAAATTTCTCCTATTGCATACAGGAGCGGAGACTTCTTCCTGCAGTTCTTCTAGGGGCTAGTGATGATGATGAGTGGGCTTAGAGCTCCAGTAGCTGTGTGAACATCGTGTGCTGAATATCCGATGCTCATGGTAAAGCTAAGTAAATGGTGATTGCGTTTCCATTGCGCCACAGTCCCGTCGATCCAGCGGTTTCGCAAACTTACACAATACGCGGTGAACAATGGAACGTAATCTCAGCGCTGATGTTGAGGTTCGAGAATACATCGACTTTAAGCTTTCAATGATAATCTGGAAAAACCAGGAGTGAAAGTAACCCCCCGGAACACTGACCTCAAAGTAAATGGACTTGGGGTCAGCACTCAAAAAGTGTCCGAACGTAAAGAGAAACAAAACGCATAAAAATAAATAATTTTGTCAAGTTTTATCCGTCCATTGCTGCTCTTGGATACGTTAGACTTGAGGCGTTAATTACAGCTGTTCACTACTGCGTTAAAGAGTTAACAATCCAACCATATTGAGCAGTATCACACTATAATGTCCCTAATAATTATTTCGCCACCGGCCGGCGTCGAAGTGGCTGTTCGCTTTTAAAATCATTCTTACACGAGTTCAACATATTGATGACAGCCTACTTTTGCTGTAGGTATATTTGTACTTATGTAGGTGCCTATTTACCTATAAATGTTATTATCGACTTTTTATTGTTTTACACTATGTTTTTGACGTATAATGATAATTTATCAATAAATGACTATAAATGACTATAAATGACAGCCTTTATTGTATTTTCAACACATCATGAGTATTTTTATGTTATTATTTAAGTTAGTTAGCATTTTGGTGTAAACTGTAAGCGTACCTACTATCTTTCTGAAAATTATTAATTCTTATTCTAAGTGATTTGAACACATTTGAAGGACTAGACTGTGACCCGGCAGTATCGAACTCATTTGTCATCGTTCGAATTTTCAAAGGAGCTATATTTTGGTGTTGATAGTGTATGTAATGCTAAGTCTATTGTAGAGTTGTAATAAAGACTTTGCTTCGGAGTGACCAAATGGCATGGCCAATTTTATTTATTTATACGAAGACTAACATCAGATAGAACTATCGAAGTTATTGATTGTTTGATTAGTTTTCAAAATAGGTCTGTAGCGAGAAATGCTCAAAGGTGATAATGATGATACCCAATAAGTGATATTATTTGTCAAGGTGATAACACCACTGCTTGTACTTTTATTTATTCTGTGACCACTGTCCCATTCTTCCATATAGACCTCTCCATCCTAAGGTTGTCTGGAAGAAATCGCTATAAGCGATATGACCGCCCATTGTGCATTTCTGTTATTTTTTGTTATTTTGTTATTTAGTATTTCAGTTTTGTATTTCAGTGTGTGTAATCGTACAATAAGCAGTTAATCTATATTTATATAATATATCTATCGATCGTTTTAACATAGTACCATTTTATTCTCGATCTTCATTTTATTCGCCTCCTCACCCACAATGATTGATGAAGTCTTTTCTACTTGACGGATGCTTTGTAATTATGTTACGCATTATTCTTTTTTAAAGTAACTTAACTTATTTTAGCTCCTTTTAATATCACGTCATCGTTATAAGCATTTTGATTTTAAGGCGAGACTGGCTCAGTACACAAGGCACAGTTTTGTCTTGTGTTTTTTTCTTAAATGATAAGAGTTTAAATTTTATAAAATATATATTATATGTAATTTCACTCTCCTTTTTTCCTTTAGCACTCTTTGATGTTAATAAGTATTTTTTTGAAAAAAATATTTTTCAGAACAAGCTTTTGTAAAATTAGTGATCGTAACCGTGTGCTGATCAAAATGAGCCTAAACACGACCAGTCTACTATTATCATATTATATCATATCATATTCATAGGCAGAGGCTACCGCTTAACATCAGCTGGGCCATCTGCTTGTTCCGTCATTCAAGTAGTATACAAAAATCCATCCAGGAGTTCCGTTGTCCAACTTTCGTCTCCATCATCAGATCAGCTCGCTGTCACCATCATATTGTATTGTCATCGGAACATGACAGGTGTGACATCAGCTCGCTGTCACCATCATATTGTATTGTCATCGGAACATGACAGGTGTGACATCAGCTCGCTGTCACCATCATATTGTATTGTCATCGGAACATGACAGGTGTGACGAACTTCAGCTCAATCGGTTGAGGATAACTGCTTTAAAATTCCACATTTTAAAGATTCCAACCCGGATTTTACCCAGACAAACAAGTTAAATAAAGCTTGTTAAAAACGACCTTTCAATACACGATTACTAACATTTTGCTGAATCAAAAATAATCGCAAAGATTAATTATCGATTTAATTGGTGTTTTATTTGAGTTATATTAGTTTTGGACGATAAAACTTATACCAAAACAAATGAGAGATAAAACGGCGGCTACAAAAAGAATTTTAAAAAAGCCTTTTCCAAAATAAAATGATTTTATACCCTACGAACGTGCTTGCCGCGGATTCAGTTCCGAGCGGAACGTATATTTTTACAAATAGACTTATTTTTTAAAATAATAGACGTCGATTTGAAACTGACACACCACGCACGGGTCTAGATATTAATAAACTGATCTCTTGTACAAAATTTCATGGAGTTTGGTGTGATAATAGCCAAAATAGACGCAAACTTCTTTCGAAAGCAAAAGGGTCGTATAAGCGCTCTAACGGTACACGATTTTCAGAAAAGCAATGCGTTCCAAAGCCGTATCAGTAAGTGGGGTTTACGACTCAGCTAGAAGTCTCAGGAACAGATGAGCAATAATATAGGTATTTAAAGTAGGTATTATAGGTATTTACACAGCACGTCTCACGAACGGTCGGAGGTGAGTCGTGACGTCACGACCGTCGCACTCTGCCATCAAGCGACGGTCAAAACAATTATAGTGGTTATAGTTAGGGGGTACTTAGCTATTATAAACGCTTGGAATTGCCACTTTATGTGGCGTGCTGCAGGACATTGCTCCGACAAGACCGTGGTCTTTCTGTGTTAAGTGCATCCTTCCTTTATAAAGTGGGACACACAAAGAATGAAAGAAAAAAGAAAAATTATAAAGAAAATGACTTCGATGTGAGCCGGACACAAAAAAAAACACAAAACTAACTCTTTCCGCCATTTTTGAAAAGAGACGTCGTCTACTTTTATTTTATTTCTTCTCCTAGTGTTTTTAACCCCCGACGCAAAAATGAAGGGGTATTATAAGTTTGAAGTGTATGTGTGTGTGTGTGTGTGTGTGTGTGTGTTTGTCTGTCCCATCGTAGCTCCCGAACGGATGAACCGTTTTCGTTTTTTTTTTGTTTGCAAGTTGAATTTGTCGTGAGTGTTCTTAGCTATGTTTGATCAAAATCGGTTCAGCCGTTTCATTGCGTTGAGGGTTTATTTTTTAATTTAACATAATTAATTACTTGTTTTGAGTTATTTTCTGTTATTTTGGTAGAAAATTAACCAATATAGCTCTCTAGAGCACAAGTGTAGTGAAATGAAACAGAAGGGAATTGCGTGACTTTTCAAAAAGTTTTAGTAAAACAACCACCGTTGAATGTAGAATTGACGACCTCTGTGGCGCGGCTGGCGATGGTTCGCCTGCGACGCTGGAGGTTGCGGGTTCGATCCCCGCCTCGGAACAAATATTTGTGCGATCTGCAGATGTTTGTTCAGGGTGTTCTGGATGTATTCTATGTAAAATAAAAAATATCTATCTATGTAATATATTGTATTAAGTATATCAGTTAATTAGTACCCATAACACAAGCTCTGGCTTAGCTTGGGGCTAGATAATGTTTTGTGAATTTGTCCAGCATTATTTATTTATTTTATTTATTTTATTTAATGTAGAAATTCAGAAAGCTCATTACAGAACAGAAACTACAGCTATAAAAGCACACGATCGTACACAAAGCTTTGTGACAAGTATCTTGCGAGATTTCTACAGAGGCTGCTTATCGGCCGCGTAATGATATGCAAACTTTTGCCTCGTCTGAGAACAGCTTTATTCTGGAAATGTTTGCTGTTACCAAGTTAGAATAGAATATAATAGTTTTATTTCAGAACTTAAGGATATTTTACATAGTGCATATAATATATTTAAGGTTAAAACAACTATTAAGAACTAAGATTAGTGTAGGCACTATGAGATAGGTATAGGAACATACCTCCCGTGCTAGTTGAAAACTGTGTTACGGCGAGGTAACACAGTTTTCAAAGTTGATACTTTATTTACACAAAAAAACACTATGCGTACACATTTAAGGCGCATACAACATCCAAATTCCGTCACTTACTAACTCATTAAAGTTCAGCTTTCTTCCAGTTACACATTCCTTAAATAAGCCAGTAGCAAGGACGAATCTTACAAATAAGTCCGGGTATCCCTAAGTTGGCTGTTACGACATCCACGGGAGGAGATAGAGGGATCTATTCTTGGGCCGGACACACCACGGCAGATCATAGAGTACTATTTTGTTTCTAGAAATCACAGAGTTAATATCTTTTTATAGAACATCATATCATCTAGGTCACATTGCACAGAATAGGGAGGTCTTATTAGCAGAGTGTCTAGAGGGCTACTCCCTTATAATGAGGGTGGCGAGCTTAACGAGTGTAGCGAGCTTGTGTTCTGTTATAAAACATTAATTACATGACGCCCTACATGTACATTTCCCCTTATATTACTTTCCTCTATGACATACATAGTCTTGTCCACTATTATATTGAGGCCAAGTATTTAATGTTGTATATTATTGTTTACTAGCTGCGCCCCGCGGTGTTACCCGCATAAGTCTCGAATATCGGGATCAAAAATAGCCTATGTGTTAATATAGGAGTTCAGCTAACTCTATTCCAAATTTCATCCAAATCCTTCCAGCCGTTTTATTGTGAAGAGGTAAGAAACACACTCACAGACTTCCGCATTTATAATATTAGTGCTTATAGTGATAGTTTACTTTACAAGCTTCTTCGATTTAACTTGAATGTTTGTGGAATCAGGGTGGAATCTTGCAACTGAAATTTAGAGCAGTTATCCTCAACCGATTCAGATGTAATTTGGCATACCTGTCAAGTTCCGATGACAATACAGGATGGTGACAGCGATCTGATCTGATGATGGAGACGGAAGGTGGACAACGGAACTCCTCGATGGATATAGTAGACTGGCCGTGTTTAGGCTCATTTTGTCCAGCACAAGGTTACAATCACTATGATATTTATCTGATACTATTATTAAAAACTTGTGTGCATGGTCATATAATTACTGGCAACATATTTCTCGCTATCTGAAGAAGTGTTGACGAGCTGTTATGAGCAAAAACCCTGAAAAAAAAAGAATTTCGCGCCACAAGCGAAAGCAACCACCTGAACCTAAAAAACATATAATGCAAGTTAATTAAAACTAAGGTAACCAGCAAGAAGCTTGAAGTTTTTAACTTCATGGTAACCAGGTACTAAGATTACAAGTACCATAGTATTTGTTACATTCTTCAAAACAATAACCATGGCAGTTGAGTAAATAAACATAACCCTCCTTCGACTGTCGGATAAAATAAAAACAGCGCGACCTGCCTCAACGCGGCGCAGATAGGGCAAGGGCATCGGACGCAGGGCGTGGGTGCAACGCCACTCATTGTCCAAAGAGTTCATACAGTTATAGATAGGCTATGCCTTCGACTTTCGGGTAAAATAAAAACAGCACGACCTGCCTCAACGCGGCGCAGATAGGGCAAGGGCATCGGACGCAGGGCGTGGGTGCAACGCCACTCATTGTCCAAAGAGTTCATACAGTTATAGATAGGCTATGCCTTCGACTTTCGGGTAAAATAAAAACAGCACGACCTGCCTCAACGCGGCGCAGATAGGGCAAGGGTATCGGACGCAGGGCGTGGGTGCAATGCCTCTCATTGTCCAAAGAGTTCATACAGTTATAGATAGGCTATGCCTTCGACTGTCGGGTAAAATAAAAACAGCACGACCTGCCTCAACGCGGCGCAGATAGGGCAAGGGCATCGCACGCAGGGCGTGGGTGCAATGCCTCTCATTGTCCAAAGAGTTGATACAGCTATAGATAGGCTATGCCTTGGACTGTCGGGTAAAATAAAAACAACACGACCTGCCTCAACGCGGCGCAGATATGGCAAGGGCATCGCACGCAGGGCGTGGGTGCAATGCCTCTCATTGTCCAAAGAGTTGATACAGCTATAGATAGGCTATGCCTTGGACTGTCGGGTAAAATAAAAACAACACGACCTGCCTCAACGCGGCGCAGATATGGCAAGGGCATCGCACGCAGGGCGTGGGTGCAACGCCACTCATTGTCTAAAGAGTTGATACAGTTATAGATAGGCTTTGTTTATATACTGTTGTTTTATATAATTTTTCTATACTGTTGACGAATATTTAATAGAAAAATAATGACCGTTTGCCAAATTTAGCTACCTAAATTACCTTTTATACCTATGTTTACATTTCCAAATTGATGAATGTACCTAGTAACTTTGTAATATTAGTATTTTTTTTTTATATTGTGTTTAAAATTTTAGTAGTTAGTTGTTTTACCTATACCTATGTAATAACTTAGTAAACTAAGTAGCAGTTTACGCCATCGAAAATTTGTCGATGCCTGCAGAGGGCAAATAAGTCATAAGTGCTCACTATTTTATAAGAACAAATTGTTACACTTATTTATGTATCTTGTATCTTGTATCTTTGCCTTGGACTTCCTTACCTAACATCTATTTTGTATCCTCTCATTGTTTCCATTGTTTTTAAAAGTAATTGTAATTTGTATCATTAACTTTTTAATTAAAATTTTGCAAAGCTTTTATTATATGTATATTTATTTATGAATATATTTATGTTCAGACTATCTGGTGAACACTGTGTATGAATATCAGGATTTGACTTATGATTATCGTCATAAACTCTGTGAGCTATTCTATTAAAAATGTCGTAATATTTGTATTGTTAGTGTATCTGTTAATAAATAAAATTAAATAACTAAAATAAAAATAAACATCGGGTCACTGAAGAAACGTAGCCAAAATCAAAGCTTAACAAAGCTGTGATTTTTGCTACTTCTATTCACAAGTTCTCAAGGTTTTTACTTGTTTTTTTTTTAAATATTTGTTCACATCTAGACAATTTAATTAAAAATCATAGAAAAATATCATTGAAATATTTGTAAAAATCATTGAATGACATTTGTAGTTAATGTAATTATATTTATCAGCCACTTTCAATCAAAATATGCGTGTTAATCAGGTTTTACTATCTCAAGATCAGTTGATGAGCTGTGATTAGCAAAAAAACCACATTACAATTAAATTTCGCGCCACAACAGAAACGTTGCACACACAGCTGGTGTATTTAAACTTTTCAACGAACTAAGAAACAATTGTACGTCGCCTCTGTGCTCTGTACTCTATGAGATTGTTGACCCCGGCTCGTGACCACTGCGCGATCGTTGCCACTGAGCTCAATTGGAAGCTATCTGTATGTAGGTAAGTATGTGTACAACGAGTTCCGCATCTGTATTGTATGTAATCTATGATTATGGAATTCTCCCGATAGGATGCGTGTAATTGTTATTGGAATGCGAAATAGGAATAGAATAAGTAGTCAGGATGGTCTCGGTTTGAAGGAAGAGTAGTAAGATCTGGATACGTGGCTGATAAATTTATTTTCGACACCCTGGCTCATAAAGTGGCTCTAATTTCACCGCTATTAGGCACATAATGACACCTGTAATCAAACTGTAACTTTTTCATTGCTGTTATTCACTAGTGTGTTATAGAGACAGTTGAACATTTAGACACAGTGTGTATTTCTGTTTTACACCTGTAATCAAACTGTGTCTTTTCATTGTGGTTATTCACAAGTGAGTTATAGAGACAGTTGAACATTTACACAGAGTGTGTATTTCTGTTTTATTATTATTTTCTTCACTAGTGTGTTGAAAAACGTCGTATAATACACGTGTGTATTATTGACCATTATTGTACGACCCACCTGATGTTAGGTGGTACCCTCTGCCTATGAACAATGCATTATTACATAGGTCACGTCCACCTAGGACGCACCCTATGTGGCATTGCACTGCGCCCGCCACCCTGAGACATAAAGATGAAAAGTCTCATGTGCCTGTAACTTCACCGGCAACCATACCCTTCGAACCAGAACACAGCAATGCGAGCACTTCTGCTTTGTGGCAGAAATAGGTATGATATTAGTGTCCGCCCGCGGTTTCGCTAGCGTTTTACCAGGATAAATGTAGCCTATAGCTCACTCCAGGACATAATCTATATGTGTACCAAATTTCATCGAAGTCGGTTGAGCCGTTTTGTCGTGATTGAGTAATAAATATCCAGACATACAAATATCGCAACTTTGACATTTATGATATAACTGCGATGGTAGTGCTCAAACAAACATCCAAGAATCATATACTTAACTTTTTCATTTCATTACTTTGATTTTTCATCAGGTGGGCCATCTACTTGCTTCGTCATTCAAGTAGTATAAAAAAAAAGTATTAAAATATATTAGTGGGACACCGGTCTAGATAGGTATTATTAGTTTATACTTACTGTGTACCTGTACTTATGTATTCTGTGTCAATGTATACAAAATTTTATGGAGTTTCATGACATAATATCCAAAACAGGAGGACATTTCGATGGGGTACAAAAAGGCCCAGCTCTAGCTGTACACTCCTTTTTAACAGAGTATTCGTAGTGGGATGATTCGTGGTAGTGTTATTTCAAAGATACGAGATTCGTGGTAGCGTTATTTCGAGGTTACGTGATTCGTGGTAGCGTTATTTCGAGGTTCCGTGATTCGTGGTAGCGTTATTTCGAGGTTCCGTGATTCGTGATAGCGTTATTTCGAGGTTACGTGATTCGTGGTAGCGTTATTTAGAGGTTACGTGATTTTGGGCAGCGTTATTTTGAGGTTGGATTTTGACTAAATTCTTATCCGTAAAACACAATGCATCAGAAACTCGAGAAGAAAATATTTCTAAACTGTCTAGCCAGATCACAACTTGCAATTTTCGAGACAGGACTGAAATGTGGGTAATATGAGTTTATATTTCGAAGTTGCGAGGAAAAGCTAGCAAGCCCGAAATTGTTTGGGTTATATAACGTACGGATAGCAAACTACGGGAGGAAAAATTGGAATTCCTATAAAGGGTGTACACGACGCAGCAGACTGGTTGAATCAGCCGTTTAATAGAACGGCCAGCCGTTTCAATTAAGAACGCCATTCACTACATAAAAAA
Source organism: Operophtera brumata (assembly GCA_932527175.1). Lineage (NCBI taxonomy): Eukaryota > Metazoa > Arthropoda > Insecta > Lepidoptera > Geometridae > Operophtera > Operophtera brumata. The sequence goes on along the minus strand of OW052226.1, from coordinate 41,664,227 downwards.
ATCATGGGGATGGATTAAAAGAAAACAACTGGAAAAACACACACATGAACGAACCGGAAACATGATTTAATACAAGTTTTTTGTACAAGCTTTTATAAAATTAGTGATCGTAACCGTGTGCTGATCAAAATGAGCCTACACGCCCAGTCTGCTATTATCCCCCGAGGAGTTCCGTTGTCCATCCGTCTCCATCATAAGATCAGCTCGCTGTCACCATCATATTGTATTGCCATCGGAACTTGACAGGTATGCCAAATTTCAGCTCACTGCTTTAAAATTCAGTTGCAAGATTCCACCCGGTCAACTATATTCCACCCGGACACACATTGCAAGTTAATATACCCTACCCTACCCTATATAAAGGTTGTAAAATGGAATTGAAATCTGGACTAGATTTTATTTGCGAACGCTACGTTATAGAATTTTACCGGTTCAATAGGACGACAAAGTTGTACAATGGCCCCGGAAGTAAACAAAACTCGATATTGTATTGTACCTGGACTTGGACCTTCCTTTAAATGGAGCCACTCTAAGCTTGCTACAGCTGGAGTTTAAACCTCGGTAGATGCTTCACTTACTGTTTTATTTCTTTGTGCTTAAATGGTAGAAAATAATTAATTGAATACAAAACAAAAATATTAAACTGGCGGAGACAAGGATCCAGAGTCTCGAGCACCGCCGTAAGGTTGCATGCCTTTCGGTCTTCTATAGGTTACATTTCGGAGAATGTCCCCAGGAGCTACATAATCTGATCCCATTATCTTCGATCTTCTATAGGTTACCTACATTTCTGGGAATGCTCCCAGGAACTTCACGATCTAAGGGAGAAAATTACACGAGAACGAGAAATTGACAGTATTTGAAACTATATGAAGTTTCGTTTGCTACAATACATTTTCTGACAGCCTCCTTAGTTTTCTCCTCGTTTCCGTTTGGGGCGCTGCTAGTAAATGTATGGAAGGAAACGAAACTTCATATAGTTTCAAAAACTATCAAAACTCGTACTAACCCCCCTGATCCCATCATCTCCTTTTCCTCATTGGACGAGCAGGCGCACGGCTTGGTACCAACCTTAACTCATTTCATTAGTATGTCCCTCTATTCGTACTAAACGATTCAGTTCTACCTTTATAATGCGAACTTCTAAGGAGTGGAATACACTACCGTCGTCTGTCTATCCTAAAAACCATAATCTGGCTCTACACCAATATATGGGTATACAGGGCGTCCCAAGACTATGCGACATGAAGAGAAAGTACCTTAAATATTTTAGATAGGATATTTTGCTAAAAGGGAACATTATTTTGTTTTGAAAACTTAGTAATACAGTATACAAAGGTTTTTAAAAAATAATTAATAAATTAATGAATTAATTTCAAGTGTGTTTTTAATTTGATTAAAATGATTAAGTTTACGTTATTCCTTTGTTCTAAGATACTATGTTACTTAGAGGAATTATTATGTTATGCTCATTCTTTCGATTGACGTCATAAAAAAAGGGATGTTTTTGTTTTCCCACTTAAGTCGGTTCGATTCCCAGACCAAGCAAGTAATTTTTAGAACATCGTTGAAAGCAGTATTACTAACTTTTAAAAATAAAATAAAATCTCCTCTCAGCAAAATATCCTATCTACAATATTTAATGTACTTTCCCTTCATGTCGCATAGTCATGGGACGCCCTATATACCAATTAATAAAATTTAAGTGTGTGTCTGTGAATTAAAAATAATGTCAATATATAAGTGAAAACTGCTGTCTACACGATACCTAATCATATATATTAGAACAGTTTTTAGAATTTTTGTCTTTCTGTCTGAAGGTTTGTCTCGAATATGCTCCGAATGAATGTACCGCTTGTATAAAAGGCAACCCATAGTAGGTACTATAGTCCTATAGTAGACACTTAGTACCTATATGTGCTATTGATTGCAATTCGGTCCTAGCCTAGCCCACGTGGCCGCACAATGGTTTCCTGGTCGACAAGCTTACCACACCGAGGTGGGGCTGTAGTGGTAGCGAGCATTACGGTGGGGTATAACGGTATAACGCAAAATTACCAATCCTAGACTTGATATTTACCTGAAAAATTCAAGTTCAATATTCAAATTATAAATATGCATGAATACTGCATTATATGTAATTGCGAGGGATCACTGTACCAGAAACACGATAGGACAATAATTTATCGATAGAAAAAATAACAAAGTTACGTCTATTTTTTGCCTAGATTCGATTGTTTATTAAAATGGTGCATATTATTGGGTAAAAATTAGAAATAAAATAAATACAACAAAGCAGAGGGTTTATTGTAGGGGTTTTGTAAAATTAACTATATTTTACGAGATATTCAATAAAAACTCTTTCGAGCGGCACGAGACATTTTTCTTCTATGAAGATTTCTGCCTGGGGTTGCCACCAGCTAATAATGTGCATGTTTTTACAAACTTTATATAAACTTGAAATGTATGACCAGATGGAATCTTGCAACTGAATTTTGAAGCAGTTATCCTCAACCGATTCAGCTAAATTTGGCATACCTGTCAAATTCCAATGACAATACAATATGATGGTGACAGCGAGCTGATCTGATGATGGAGACGGAAGGTGGACAACGTAACTCCTCGATGGATAATAGTAGACTGGCCGTGTTTAGGCTCATTTTGATCAGCACACGGTTACAATCACTAATTTTATAAAAGCTTGGATTGAAAATATATTTTTCACAAAAAACTTATTATTTTTCGTCAAGCGCGCTCTCTTCAGCCGCTATCAGTACCACTCGACCCCAATCAGTTGCATCACATCCCAGGATCCTGTCATTATTAGCTTCCAACTGATTACGCAACGAAAGCGCTCACAAGTTTAGCCAAAGCTCCCTTTATTAGGGTTCCGCAAAGTTTTGGGACCTTGAACAAAGGTTACTTCGACAATTTGAATTTTAAGAAGCAACTTTTCGTTTGATTTTCTAGAGATGGTTGAAGTTTCGAGACTTTCAAAGTACGGAAAAGGGTTGAAAGTAAGTATTAACTTGATTTTATGGCTGTTGGCAGTTCATTATTATATTCCTACCCTTATCCCACATTATGGGGAGTTGGCTCAACGTGATTTCATCTTCCCCTTCTATTGACCGTCATATTGGTTCTCATTTTTTTTCCATGTTTCAAGCTCTTATTTACTTTGCAATGTATGTATGTTTGTCCGGATGGAATCTTTAACCTGAATTTTAAAGCAGTTATCCTCAACTGATTGAGCTGAAATTTGGCATACCTGTCAAGTTCCGATGACAATACAATATGATGGTGTCAGCGAGCTGATCTGATGATGGAAACAGAAGGTGGACAACGGAACTCCTCGATGGATAATAGTAGACTGGCCGTGTTTGGCTGATTTTGATCAGCACACGGTTACGATTACTAATTTTATAAAAGCTTGTATTGAAAATTTTATTTTTCACATAATCTTATTATTTGATCGATTGATTGTATTATACTTACTTATAGTTTCCATATATCTTAGTCTCTTTCATTATAGCATTTGATTTCATCAACTCTTTTAAGACGGCCGTTATCTAGCACAGTTATTGCTTTGAAGTAAGGTACATGCATACATACATATATAGACACACGCCTTTTCCCCTGAAAGGGTAGACAGAGCCTCAATGGGCTTTTCATATAGAGGGTTGCACCATCGCGGAATATAGACATGAAAAGTGGTGAACTTATATTTTGGATTTCAAGCATCAAACCCTTCAAATTACTTGCTAAAAGACGACGCAACGGGAGAGAACACAAAAACACATATTTTCGGCCCGGAAATGTATTCAAACGACTTGCGGAACCTCTGTCAGTATTATAGTGCCTTAAGCGATTTACTGTTTCCTTATTGGGGATAAAGTGGCTTCGTCGGCTTTTCGAACTACCTTGGGAACCCGAAAACCTGACGGAAGGCTGTTTACCCGACTGCCCAGGCGGAGGGTTATGTTTTCAAGCATGGTGGTGAGTTTGTAGGTTTGTTAGTAGTAGAGCTTTTTTGTGAAATAGTTCGTCCGGGTGTGTACTACAACCATACCTATTTCTGCCACAAATCAGTGGTTCTCGCATTGCTGTGATCCGGTTTGAAGGTTATGGGTGCCGGTGAAATTGCAGGCACATGAGAATTTCCACCTTTATGTCTCAGGGTGACGGGAGCAGTGCAATGCCACATAGGGTGTGTCCTAGGTGGACGTGACCTATGTGGTAGGTACTTAATGCATTGAGGCAGAGGATACCACTCAACATCAGGTGGGCCATATGCTTGATCCGCCATAATGATATTAAAAAAAATGTGTATCTATGTAAGTAGGTATGTCTGTTCCTTTGCTACTTATTAAATTGATTCGAGCATGTCCATAGTTCGGAACTATGGTGAGCCGGGCCGCGTCCCTTTGTTCCCTCTTGTAGCTTAATCGGCTTGATCAATTTTGATAAATTAGGTGTCGTTGGATTCTTCTTATCCACGCCAGGTTCAAACAATATACTATTGTCTTAAAAAATCACAATTTGATTAATTATAAGCTTTTATTTAACTTGCAATGTATAAACGTTGGTCTGGGTGGAATCCGGCTGGAATCATGCAAGTAATTATCCTCAACCGATTGAGATAAAATTTGGCAAACCTATATGATGATGGAGATGGAAGATAGACAACTGCACTCCTCAATAGACTATAAAATAGTGGTAGTGTTTAGGCTCATTTTGATCGGCACACAGAAAGCTTGTATTTAAAACAAAAAAAACATGTTTTTACAGGGTGGACTTTTGAGACGGGATAGTAAGGGCAGGTACCTTAACCGTTATATTTATAGGAAAACGTTCCTAGGAGACCATCCATAACTTTTTGAGATATTCTGATCTGCATTCACAGATTTTGGAAAAAAACGGTAAGGTAACTATAAAGGTTAAGGTACCTGCCCTTACCGAACCCGTCTCAAAAATCTACCCTGTATACAGAGCCTAATGCCACGCTGTTAGTTCAACCAAACCTTAAGATTTCAACAGTTAATCCAAACCCTGTAGCAACCCGAGCTGAATCACCCACCAGATGTCCGATGTCGTAATACCTCATTTATACCGGCACCGCTGTACACCGGTAGTAGGTACTGGTTTGGTACTGCGCAATATTCGCTAAGTATTTAGCCTATTTGAGCTTAGAATCGTTGCTAACACTGGTTTATCTCCTTTGTTATTAGCGGCCCATATCGCACCATGTTTCCTGTTCGCGAAAAACTAATCCTCAGGAGTTGTGGGCACCTCAGGGGTCACAAAATCAAAATGCATGAAATTATGTAGGAATCTATTTTGAAAACTATTTTGACCACGGCAAAAAGAGGCCTTTTGAGGCTCTAATCAATCAATCAATACTTTTATTTCAGGCTTAATGGAAAATGTACTAAACCTAAACAATAAGCCCATAGCAATAAATACCTTAAAACTAACATACATATATAAAATACTTACTTTCTTACTTAACTTATACTTACTAATGCCTACCTCTTCGGGGAAAAAGGCGTGAGTCTATGTAAGTATATCTGTAAGGAAACTTATTGATGTTTCCTTAAAGATATAGGTAGGTACATAAGGTTTAGATAATAAATATAAGAAAATAAAAGTGATTAAGTATATATTAATTTTAAGCATGTAAAGTGAATAATGATAATAAGAATGATTTCATTCTGAACCGCTTCTCTCCGGCTCCTCCCGAGGATATCGTAAAGGGAGAGCAATGGCAGCGATACGCTCACCACTTATCACGTCTATATTCCTACGATTGTGCAGCCCACGGTGAAGAGGCTCTGCCTACCCTTTTGGGGAAAAAGGCGTATATGTATGTATAGGCAGCTCCCACCATTGTTACTTCCCCATGTATCGCCTGTAACATAATACACCACGATTCCAAATATACATCTACATAAATATTATAAAGAGGAAAGATTTTTATTTTTGTGTGTGTGTATGTTTGTAATGAATAAACTCAAAAACTACTGTGCCGATTTCAAAAATTCTTTCAACATTGGAAAGCTACGTTCACCCTGAGTGACATAGGCGATCAGGGGGAGGGGGGTAGGAGGGGGTGGGGGGGGGGGGGCTGTTTTCCATCCTGAAACTACCCGTGCGAAGCCGGGACGAGTCGCTAATATACCATAAAACAAGAACTTGGATAATCAGTATTCGATAAAGATTCAATCTACGCAATAAATGTAACCAAATAACAATTTCTAGGAATATCCAAAAAACTGGGAACAATTAGTCAAAACTAATTAATAGTACATACGCCATAGATTAATACAAAGTTATTATTACACCGCTCTGACACACGATTGTCAGAGAAGCACACGAGTATTATGTACATTTTTAACCCCCGACGCAAAAACGACGGGGTGTTATAGGTGTCTGTGAATGTGTGAGTGTGTGTCTCTGTGTGTGAGTGTGTGTCTCTGTGTGTGTGTCTGTGTGTCTCTGTGTGTGTATGTCTGTGGCATCGTAGCTCCCGAACGGATGAACCTATGTAGTTTTTTTGTTTTGTTTATTAAAAGGTATATTTTTCGAGAGTGTTTTTAGCTATGTATCATAATTAGTTTAGCCGTTTCATTGCGTTGACGTTTTTTTAGAATTTTTACAAAATTAATTACTTTTTTTATGGTATATTTGGAATAGTGGTGTTTTATGTTAAGTAATACCAGCTTAATGTAATTCGAGTACATTCTAGATTATGTTTTAGTAGAACAAAGGATGAACTATTTGAGAAACTCGTAAAAAGACACTCAAATTTTCAGAGGGAATTGAATATCGATCGTTATTATCAAGGGCATAAAAATTTCTTAGAAATCATTAAAGCTGTTATCATATTTTATTTTGAGCAAAACATCAAAAATGTAGAATAATGTTTACGGTAGAAAAACATCCGGACTGATTTTCAGCTTAGTGCTGTACCCATATCCTTAATAGTTAGTGTTATCGATATACAGTGTGAGTCTTCATAATGTGCACATATTAAAATGTCGGTAACTTTGGTTAATTTTATCGACGGAAAAAACTACAAAAAAACTACCATTTCTTTTATTATTATTTGACGCTTTTAAAATTTTTGTTTGCTACAATGGTTTCCATCTAAGAAAAACGGTGTAACTTTTAAACTAAACGATCGATTTCAATTAAACAAACTGATCAATGATTAAAAATAACAGAAACTGCTCATAAAATAAAAAAATATAGGAAAAACAGCCCTCAATTGAAAATTAAGATGTTATTTCACAAGAATCAGCTTAACTTTCAATAATTTTTCCAGTAATTTTTAAATTTTGCATTAAAAGCCCCACTTTACCCACATTTTTTATTACTTTAAATTATTCTACATTGTATTATCTATCTAATATCAAAAATCACAAGTTAATAACTAAATCACAACATTTCTTATCAACTGTTAAAGTAAGGCACTCGGGACGCGCCATTCATTATTTTCCTAAGGAGGTTTAATTTGGGGTGATAAAAACAAAAAAAAAAGTCAATAAAAAATCATTTATTCCACGTAAAAGCTAGTGCATAAGGTTCTCAAAATGTCCACCTCTTTTTTGCAAGCACATACTCGCGCGAAGCACTATTTGTTGAGCAACCAGTGAGCAAGGCCTTTCTTTAACAGTTGATAAGAAATGTTGTGATTTAGTTATAAGCTTGCGATTTTTATTATCAGATAGATAATACAATTTAGAATAACTTAAACTAATAAAAAGTGTAGGTAAAGTAGGGATTTTATTGCAAAATTTTAAAATTACTGGAAAAATTATTGAAAATTAAGCTGATTCTTGTGAAAAACTTAATTTTCAATTGAGGGCTGTTTTTCCTATAATTTTTTATTTTATGAGCAGCTTCTGTTATTTTTAATCCTTAATCAGTTTGTTTCATTGAAATAGATCGTTTAGTTTAAAAGTTACACCGTTTTGTTTAGATGGAGGCCATTTAGCAAACAAAAATTTAAAAAGCGTCTTAAAATAATAAAAAAAATTATAGATATTTTTGTAGTTTTTTCCGTCGATAAAATTAATTAAAGTTACCGACATTTTAATATGTGCACATTATTAAGACTCATACTGTATATTTGAAACTATAAGATAATTTTATTTCACTTAGAATAGCTACAACAAGTCATAATTAACATCAAAAATGTTCGTAAGTATATGAAATAAGAGAAATATCGTGGTTGTGAATTAATTTAAAATGAATAAACGGCTTATTACCGCTGTTTTTCGTCGTTTTGCTGACGTTTCTGGAGTTCAGAAGCCTCTTCATCATGAGCACCGCCCAAAAAAACGACAAAAACAGTGGTAAAAAGCCGTTTATTAATTTCAAAAAGTTAAGAGAATGTAAATAACACTAACCCTTCCTAACTTCAGAGAAGAATTACTTACTTTGATTCCAAGATAAAAAATAATAAGGAAAGTAACGGGCGAGGCGACGCTCAGCGGCGCAGCACACACCACATAATATGTACCACGTATGCGCCGCATTTGTTTATGCTGCGGTCGTGTGTTTGGTGTAGTACATCGCTTCGCCCCTGATATCGTGGACGATATCGTGTCGTGCGTGTCGTTATCGTTCAATGTGAAAGCACCCAATGTAAATGACAAAACACTGTGTTAATATTCCAAGGATAATCTGAAGTTTTATAGTATACTATAAAAAAATATTTAATTTCGATATACATACTTTATTTCGTGTATCTTGTTACACTGACATTCACACTGGTTTTATTACGATGGCTCACTAATAACCGTCAGTGCGGTGTGGCCAGTTAGATTTATCGATAAACCTAGAACGTCACTATTAACAGGCTATAAATACTATCGTAAAACTAGCATAACCCGACTAATAATATTGGTTTTCGTACTCCCCACGATACGCTCAAATTGAACCCTAGACACCTAGACATAAAGAACATTGTTGGTAAGGTTCGGTTCACCTTAAAATTGCAATTTTCACGGTAATGGTTTTACGTGAGAACGTAAGAACTAGTTTACACGTGCATTAGATTGTTAACTATTGGAAACTAATTCTGTTGTTATTACTTGTGTATAATCGCCTGTTATAATCTGAACTTTATTGTTAGCCTACTTTGATACTGCTTTGTTAGGGCCGAAACACATAACCGCGTTGCGGCGCCGCGCCGTGCTGCTAGAATCGCCAATGACAGTTTCAAAAGAGGAAGACGAGTGACAAACTTTCTGGGCTGGTCCTACTCAACTATGTCTGCTGACACACCCGTACTTTAGTCGCACTTGGAACATCGTCGAGAACGCTTGTGTTCTACTATAGACCTATAACGCATCAAAATGCCTTCTTGTGTATTTAAAAAGTGCTTCATTCACTCCGGGCAGAAAAATAAATCTCATGGAGTTACTTTCCACTCGTAAGTATGTTTAACAACTTTATTTATCTGAAAAATATAGACTCTGTTGATTAAATATCGACCACATCGCCATATTTTAGAGAGCGATATAGACAATACGGGGACTACAGTCGACTACTGCAGTCGGAGAGTTCCGAACCAGACATTCGTGCGACGCCGTGCCACCGAGCCGGCCCGAGGCAACCAGAGCCCAAGTATAATGACTGCTATGTTCCGGCGCCGCAACGCGGTTATGTATTTCGGCCCTTAGCCACAGAATAAACAGAATAATAGTACAAGTCCTTAGCCTGGGTTCCCAAAATAGTGAAGACTGACGGCGGCATTATAGCAAAGAGCAACACAGCTTCAGTTACGTGATTGCCTTGAAATTGTACTTCACGTATGTATGTTTTTTTTAACTGCTTGATTGGTGGTACAAACAGTTGGCCCACCTGATGTTAAGCGTAAACCTCTGCCTTTAACAATGCATTACCTCACAGGTCACATCCACCTAGGACGCACCCTATGAGGCATTGCACTGCGCCCGCCACCCTGAGACAAAGATAAAAAGTCTCATGTGCCTGCAATTTCACCGGCGACTTCAAACCGGAATACGAGCACTACTGCTTAGCGGCAGAAATAGGTATGGAGGTAGTACTTCCCCGGGCGAACTCTTTAACAAACATGCTCTACTACTACTATGTAAATACTCTACTACTATTACTATGTAATTAGTCGAGTGCAGTGATACCAATAATAGAATATGATCCAAACTACCTACCTGTATTCAAGCAAATAAATTATTCATTTCATTTCAAGGTACTACTACTATGTTGTTTGAAGTGGTGTGTTTGACGACCTCTAGGGTGTAGTGGGCGAGCAGTCAGCTGAGATGCGTAAGGTTACAGGTTCTCGATTCCCGCTGCGGGACAAATGTTTGTATATGATCTGCAAATATTTGTTCTGGGTCTGGGTGTACCATGGGACTCGTAATTCCTGATACTTTACGGGTCAACAGTGGGTGACTATGAACAGACTTGCCTAGGTATATACTTATCGCCTTCTGTAGGTTATATACAATGTCTAGAATGTTATTAGTAATGCGAGGAAGTCTAGAATAATAACATTGAACGAACGTGTCGGTCACATCCTTCAACGGTCGATGACTGGTACAATATTTCTATTTATAGGTCTTGTATTGCAAATCGTACGAGTATGGTAGGTAGTCGGCGTCTACTAAGAATATCGAAGTTTCCGGTACATTATAATAATTATTGTATTTGTCAACTTAGACGTTTTAATTTAGAATTGGTAGTCTGGTCAAAGTTTTAAATAGCAACGTAGTTTCACCCATCGACGTAAATACTTTGGTCGAAGGTTTCACCTATGTAAGAACCGGCGTAATCAAATCTTACAAGTTCAATTTGACCCACTTACCGGTGTTCAAATGAGCTGAAATATGACATTCCTCTCAAGTTCTGCTAACAATTCAATATTATGGTGGCAGCGCGCTGATCTGATGATGGATTCGGAAGTTTGACAACGGCACTCCTCGATAGATGTCACATATCTTCGAATTGTAACGTCTAGGACATGTATGAAGTTCCATACCTTCAACGGTTTATTGAATCGTAACAAACTTGGATTCAGCAAAAGCCACGTACCTGTAAATGGAAAAAAAAAATTAGGCTTCGAAAATAAAAATAAAAAACTTGAATGTTCATGGTGGATAACAGCGTTTTTTTTAACATTTATAGGCCTTTTTTTGACCACGATCTCACCTGTTGGTAAGTGACGATGTGGCTGAAGATGGAGCTTATAGGTCTAGAAGGCACCTATTCACTCTAGACTTGAAGAGACCCAGATTATAGTTTTCAGGAAAGACAGACGATGGCAGTGTATTCCACTCCTTAGCAGTTTGCATTATAAAGGTAGAACTGAAACGTTTTGTGCGAATAGAAGGTATACTAATGAGGTATGGATGGTACTGAGCCGTACGCCTGCTCGTCCTATGTCGTAGCGTAATTGTTTATTTTAGTAAGGTAGGTACCTACTTTTTGCCAACAGTGTTTACCAACATACATACATAGACACACGCCTTTTTCCCCGAAAGGGTAGGCTGAGCCTCAGAGGGCCTCTTTTCACTGTGGGTTGCACCAAATATAGACGTGACGAGTGGTGAGCCCATTGTCACCATTGCTTCCCACGACATACTCAGCTAACGCTTTCTTCCAGTAATAACACATTCCTTAAATAAGCTTGCAGCCAGGACAAATCTTATACTTTCGAATCTTACCTACCCATTTCGGAAAAACCTGGCAAGGGCACGGACAATGCAAGGAATCCCCCAAACGTGTAATTGGGCAAAAGAAGCGCGGCGGACGGAGTTATTAGTAACAACCACTTCGCAATTATCTTCTTTCATACATTCAAAACCGCATGGAAATCAGTGCATCCGTTCCAGAGCTACGAAACCATTAACATACATAGGTGCAGACAAAAACACTATCGCCTCAAACTTACAAACATAATATATTAACACCCCTTTTAGGGTTCCGTAGTCATTTATTCTAGGGTTATAAAGATATTGAGTAACGTACCGCAGGGATCTTATGACTGTAGGTACCAAACACAATAGGTACAAGAATTATTAAAAAAAAAACAGTTTTACAATAAAATTATTTAGTTAAACTCGTATTTATGTCGAAGAGATTCATAGACACGAAATCCTAAAAAACAAAGTTTTTAATGATCTTAAGAATCCTTTTGATTTTGAATGGAATTTATGTGATTTAAAGTCTTTTCATAATGTCTTAGCATATTCTTTGGTATTCATCGTTATGATTTAAAAAAGTCTAGAACATCAAAAACGTTGAGTTGCTTGAATTAAACTAGCTTGAAGTTTGTAAAAAAGCTTGTAAGTCATAAGTCATAGTTTAAATATCAGTAACAACTTATTATATATGTCTACGGGTCATTGATCTCAAAGTAAATGGACTTCGGGTCAAAAGTGTCCGACCCCAATGAGAGACAAAACTCATAAAGAGGGACAATTTTGGTAAGTTTAATTCATCAATTGCTGCTTGATTATTTAACATATTTGAAGGACTAGCGCAGGGTAGGCGGACCAATGGCACGCGAGACAATATTTTGGGCACGTCGCCGATCATAAAAAATGTGTAAAAAATGTGTTAAGTAGTAGGTATTTTTTATTAAATTTAATTTATGCGTGTAATAAAAACATTCCAAAATGTACTTCTTTTGTTTACTTTACTTAATAAAGAGTTTTGATAGATAGTATTTATTATTATTATTTTCCAAATAAACAGAAAGTCAAAATTATTTGATGGCACGTCAATGACCCCATTAAACATTTTTCAGAAAAAATGGCACGTTGATGCATAAAGGTTCGCCTTATACCCTGGACTAGAGTGTGAGTTAACCGACAGTGTATCGAACACATTTGTCATCGTACGAATTTTCAAAGGTGCCATATTTTGACATTTTTAGTGTAAAGAACATCATAAATTTCATAGAAGTCTTTGCTATGTGTAGGTAATATAATAATAGCCGTAGGAAAAAGCCAAAATCTCGATAGAACTCGGTCACATTATTATAACATACATTAATAATCGGTGTCCGTCAGTACCTATGTTATATCCATTTCCGTTGAATGACGTAATGTACTCATAGCTGCACTGTATGACATCACTGTGAGCGGGAGTTATTTAAATTAGCTGCTGATTGAGTGTGATGACCTGAAGCTATAGTATTATATTATATATGTCTGAAGTGAAGAGTTGTATTATAGTGTACTTCCAGCTGTCACAACAAAGGTTGGAATTATATTTGACTAGCTCTTAGGCTTGGTAATGCTAGCATTTATTACGCTTAAGACTGCGCCACTTGCCAGGCAGAAATCTTCATTAAAAAAAAACGCCACGCGCTACTCGAAAAAGCGGTTTTTATTGAATATCTCGTGAAATATAGATAATTTTAAAAAACCCCGTGTGTTAGCGCTCCGTTTTATTGTATTGATTTTATTTATAAAAAATTTGACCCAATATTCTGTACCATATTGACAAACAATCGAATCTAGCCAAAAGTTAGAGGTAACTATGTGATTTTGTATTATCGAGTAAATTTTGTCCTATCGTGTCTCTGTCTGGGTGATCCCTCGGTGATATTATAATTAAGTATCCATCCAATTTTTTTGATTTTTTGAATATTGTTCTTGATTTAGTCAGTTAAAAATCTTATCTAAGATTGGTAATTTTGCGTAATAAAAAGCAAAGCCACCTTAAGCAAAGCTAGTTGGAACGGCTTAACTTTTCAAAATAGCACGATTGAGGCCCAGGTACGTATGCTCAGACTACATCTACATACACAGTGGAAACTATTCAGTACCCCTTGACTGATAAAAAAAAGACAAATAAACAAAAATTGTGCATTGTGTATCAAGCACGCTGATTACCATTAAGTAACCAAACTCCAGCTTGCCTACAGATATCTTGAAGATCTCCTCATACGAAAATCCAGCTAAATTCTCCATCCGCCAATCTATCTGTTCGGAATCCTATAAACCCACTAGAGAGTTCTAGCACAAACACGAGCATAATGCGGGTAACATACGAATAATTCCCAGTATGCATGAGAGACGACACTTGAAGAACACTTGGAAGCTGGTGTTCATAGCCGTCTGTTCCAGTATGTAAGTGTTTCGAAATAACAGATCCAATTACTATTTGAACGTATATACAATAAGGGCACTTTACAAGCAAGTGTGTTGAAAATAATAATAATTCATTATATAATTGTTCATAATTGTTTTATTTTGTTATAATTTATATTTTGATATCTAAATGCGTAAATGTTGATGTTGTTTGTTACGAGTAGTAACTCAATCACGCTGTAACTGCTGAATAGATTGTCATGAAATTAAGTAGAGAAATCTACATCTACACTACATTTATATTATAAAGAGGAAAGATTTGTATTTTTGTGTGTGTGTATGTTTGTAATGAATAAACTCAAAACTACTGTGCCGATTTCAAAAATTCTTTCACCATAGCAAAGCTACATTCACCCTGAGTGACATAGACTACCAAGGAGGGGTAAGAGGGGGGGGGGGGGAGGGCTGTTTTTCATCCTGAAACTACCCGTGCGAAGCCGGGACGAGTCGCTAGTAATATATATTTTGATACCTAAATGCGAAAATGTTGCGATGCTGTTTTTAGTCACTCAATCATTCTGTAACTGCTGAACAGATGGTGATGAAATTAAGTAGAGAAATATATTATATCCTAGATACACACATGTAAGTTTTATCCTTGTAACACGCAAGCTAATCCCATAAATAAATATGTCTAGTAAATAAATAAATCTTATCTCGCAATCTCCGCCTGTCTGAATATTCTAGAATAAACCCCATCTTTTTACACATCACTTGAGGAAATAAGATAAATGTAAGTACAGGAGTGTAGCTGACAATCCAATTTCATCGAAGTCCCGCCGAGTCCCTCGAGCGCCGGTGGAATACCGGTACACAGGTAGACTACCGGTATTCAATACGAGCGAGATGTTCCTGAGTGGACTGGGGGTCTGAGGTTGCAATTAAAATTGACATACTCGTATTGACAGCATCGAACCTTTCCCACAGGGTGCTAAACGGAATCCTATTCCTAAACCTAAATTACACATTCTAGTATGGGGAGCCCAAGAGTGTTTTTTTTTCCTCCAGTCTATTTCTTCCAGGCAACCTTTGGATGGACAGTAATGAGCGAAGCAATAACGAACGGTGATTCACATACATACATAGACACACGCCTTTTTCCCCAAAGGGGTAGGCAGAGTCTCAATGGGCCGCTTTTACAGTGGGTTGCACCATCGTGGAATAAAGACGTGACAAGTGGTGAGCTCATCGCCGCCATTGCTTCCCACGCTTAAGTATATACTAATACATAGCAATGAAGTTAAATACTAAATTATGTGCACTATTCAAAGAAAAGAGAAAAAAGGGAGTATATTCTAATAATATAGGTACTTAGTAGGTGTAGGTAGGTTTAAGTGTAGGTGTATGTGTAGGTTTTAGTAGTAGTAGAGCTTTTCTGTGAAAGAGTTCGTCCGGGGAAGTACTACCACCATACCTATTTCTGCCGCAAAGCTGTAGTGCTCGCATTGCTTTGTTCCGGTTTGAAGGGTAAGGGTGCCGGTGAAATTACAGGCACATGAGACTTTTCATCTTTATGTCTCAGGTTGGCGGGCGCAGTGCAATGCAACATAGGGCGCGTCTCAGGTGGACGTGACCTAATGACGTAAAGCACTGTTCATAGGCAGAGGTGGGCCATCTGCTTGTTCCGTCATTCAGTAGTATAAAAAAAAAACGGTCCGATAGATAATGATTTCTGAGCTTCAGCCTGAATAGTAGGGGAGGCCTGAAGGCTGAATGAGGATTTACTCGAGCGTCGTAGGAACCTATTGGATCAAAATAATTTAAAAAAAGCGGCCAAGTGCGAGTCAAACTCGCCCATGAAGGGTTCCGTAGCAGCAAGTAACATAAGATAAAAGTTCTTGGATGGCTTACGATTTATGAAGTATTAAAAAAAAAACTATTTACTAGATCTTAATCAAACAATTTTCGGTGGAAGTTTACATGGTAATGTACATCATATATTTTTTGAGTTTTATCATTTTCTTATTTTAAAAGTTACGAGGGGGTATTCCCACATTTTATCACTTTGGAAGTGTCTCTCGCGCAAACTATTAAGTTTATAAAAAAATGATTTTAGAAACCTCAATATCATTTTTGAAGACCTATCCATAGATACCCCGTAAGGGTTTGATGAAATACACATACTGAAACTCAAAAAATATTTTTTTGAGTTACAGTTCTAAGTTTATTTTTGTGTGAAAATCTTAATGCGGTTCACAGAATACATCTACTTACCAAGTTTCAACAGCATAGCTCTTACAGTTTCGGAAAAAATTGGCTGTGGCACGGACAGACAGAACATGACGAATCCATAAGGGTTCCTTTTTTGTAATTTGGCTACGGAACCCTAAAAAAGAGCGATGTTTGAAGTCACATATATTCCGACACATCCATTTTTCAATATAATACTTCCTAGAAACCTTGTTATAAAATAAAATGCTGAGATGCAGTTGTCGCGAGTCCAGGACATATTTTATGTGTAGTGCCCTCCGTAGAGACCTCTATTGGAGCTATGTACCCGTATTTACTGCACAGGTACCCTATTTACTTGCTTCGTCGTGGGTTCAGGATTTTATTATTACGAACTTAGGTGTAGAGTTGACACTATTGTATAAGACAAGAATACTTGGTCTCAAATATATTAAATTAAACAGAAATGGTACAACAAATATTACTTGTTTTTGTTGTGAATAATCTTCATGATAATTATCATAAATTACCTTAGATTTCTATTTAAAATACATGAAAATTTCGTGTCTAAATGTCCTCAGACCCAGAATAGTAGTAGTTTTAGTAGTAGTAGAGCTTTTTTGTGACAGCGTTCGTCCGGGGAATTACACCACAATTATCTATTTACGCCGCAAAACAGTAGTGCTCGCATTGCTGTGTTTCGGTTTGAAGGGTATGAGTGCCGGTGAAATTACAGACACATGAGACTTTTCATCGTTATATCTCAGGGTGGCGGCGCAGTGCAATGCCACATAGGGTGCGTCCTAGGTAGACGTGACCTATGTGATAATCAGGGGTTACCGCTTAACATCAGGTGGGCCATCTGCTTGTTCCGCCATTCACGTAGTAAAAAAAAACAATATTTATATTTCAGCAAGGAAATGTTTTTGTACAAAGAAAACGATTACTCTTGGTTTATTCCCGTTGTCCACGTTGAGCTTGTCCATGTCAACGTGGACAATGGGAATAAAATAAAATAATTAAAAAACATTTACGATTACTCTTGGTTTATTCCCGTTGTCCACGTTGAGCTTGTCCATGTCAACGTGGACAATGGGAATAAAATAAAATAATTAAAAAACATTTCCGATGTCCACGTTGGCTTCGTCCACGGGACAACGGGAATTAACAAAATCTAAACATAGAAAAAATAAAATTTGACTTGTGTTTAAAATTACCTGCTGCAAAATAGCTTTTAACCTTTCTGAATACAATTTCATGTACGTATAACATAGTCAGGAAGCTTGTTCTTTGCTAACCTTTACAGAAAATAAATGTGATTGTATAAGATCAATAGGCACAGATAGTTCACATGGATATCAGTAAGTACTCCATGTAAGTGAAGCACGCTCTACTCTACATAGCAACCGGTTCGCGATTAGCGACAACGCATCAACACGCAATGGTTGTGCAACTGCGTCTGATTGTACGTAGCCAGTTATAGGATAACGATACATACGGCCAGATAAGCTAGCATACGTGAGAGTTTTTTTTTCTTTATAATGAGGGTTTTTTTTGACCGTTTCACATCATGTTTATAGCCTTGAAAATAGATGGCGCCAGCTCTGTACAAGCTAAAGTAGCTTTGTCAAAATAAAGTAAAATGTCAACGTCAACAACGTGGTTATATATTTTCGTGATATTTACACAAAAGCACAGACAATGCATTTTTTTTTATTTTGACCAGTTTACTTGAGTCAGCGCCATCTATCGAGCCAAATCGAACTACTTTTTTTTATCGTTAATGAAAATCCCGCATTGGCGGTGCACGGCTTGTGCATTTGCCATTTTAAAGTATAGTTATTGTATAATTATCCAATTTGTGACTTCACTGCGTGGATGGCACTGAGAGACACTTAATTAATTTAAGTTAGATACTTATGCTTAGTTTTTCCTTTTGTATTATTATGTTTTATCTATTTTATTTTTGTTTTTATATGTCGAGTATCATTCCGTGCGTGCCGTTCCAAATAAATATTTTTTCTTTCTCTCTTTCTTATTTTCAATATAATTTGCAACGTTACTATCCTTCCAAGTCGTCAAAGTCACAGTAAAGTTAGGTTTTAGTAAAACGGTGGCCATTTACAAAAACTTCGGTAGACAAATTCCACCAATTTGAAAAGTCACGCAATACACTTCCAATTTATTTCACTACACTTGTGCTCTTATAGATGAGCTACATTTGTCAAAATGCCACCATAATAACATAAAATAACTCCAAAAAAATGCTTCGCTCGTTCTAATAAGCCGATAACCATCCAGCTGATTGTAGGTCTTCACAATTCTCTCCAATTCTTAAACGTTTTCTGTTATCCTCTTACTCCCTCAGACAAATATACAAAGTAAAGATGGAACATTGACTTATAGCAAACTTACGCCAGTTTATATACGTGTAAACGTGTTACACAGATAACACACTAACACACCGACAGACTAAGGAGTGATTAGCGTAATTTGGATGCATATGTCCCCGATCGCTATGACCTGCCAGTAATGAAGACTTTTATCCGGGTCCTGATCAGGTAGGTTGCCTTGCTGGAGTCTGTTTGGTCGGGGTTCGGATGGGAGTTTTCATTTAAACTTATAGCTGTAACTGATGTATTTATAACATAGTTTATACTAACATATAATAGATCTATAATGTCTGATTTAATCAATGAATTATATTATATTATTATATGTCTGTGTGAGTGCATGTATTTAAGTGTCAATGTCTATGAGCATAGTTTTTGGTTTCATTTGTTTCGTACGCCGTGTTCTGTCTGAACGTTATCTACTTGTCTGAGGTTACTCAATATGCCCTCCCATCACCTTTCTTGCTAACTCCACATCCTACAATGTCTAAGGACACGTTATACAACATGCAACCACATACAAACCCAATAAAATACCTGAACTCGCTCGGAAATAGATTGACAAATAACTAGAGACACATTGTCACGCTATCAAGCGAATTTGATTCGTCAGCCATAAACAGGAAAGTGAAATTAGATGTTAACCTCAGTATCAGCTGTCACGCGAGCATGCAAATTGGATGGCATTATTGACGTATTCTGAAAAATTGGGGTTTTGTAATGTTGCTCCAATTTTAGTTATTTTAATGTCCTTTGAGCAAATAAGTATCCTTCTGTATGTATGTATTTTTGAATGTGTTAACATTTTATTATAATAACATACCTAATTAAGAAGGTAAGTGTACGAAGCCGATACATTACATATATACATTTGCCACACCCCTTTTCCCCGAAGAAATTAAATTTTGTTTTCTTCGGAGAAATGGCGTGTGGCAAATGTAGAAATGGCAGAGCCTCAATGGGCCACTTTTCACAGTGCGTTGCACCATCGTAGAATATAGACGTGACAAGTGGTGACCTCATTGCCACCATTGCTTCCCATGACTGACTCGGCTAACGCTTTCTTCCAATAATAACACATTCCATAATAAACTAGCAGCCAGGATAAATCTTATACCAACGAATCTTATCAACAAGTCCAGGTAATCCCTTAGTCGGCTTTTACGACACCCACAAGAGGAGACGGAGGGGTATATTCTTAGGCCGGACACACCACAACCAATAATCCCACTAATATACATAAGTGCCAAAGTTACTATGTTTGGATGTTTGTTACACAATCACGCCGAAACGGCTGAACTGATTTCGATGAAATTTAATATACAGATTATGACCTAGATTGAGATATGGGCTACTTTTTACCTTGGTTAAGCGCGAGCAAAGTCGTGGCGGACACTAGTTTTACATATTTGCTATTTCTTTCAAGTTATTTGTAAATTATGAAAAAAAACAGTACAAACACACTGGAATACTAACGTTACTAAATAAAACTAGGTTTGACAACAAATTATGTGTTAATACAGAGGAGCTATAGTCCAATTAAATCCAATTCTAATGATCTCCGCACTAGGCACGCCTGTATAGTGGAGATCTGTTACCGGTTTACAGGAAACATTTCGGTAGGACTTTTAATTGTCTGTTGATAGGAAATTTTAGAAATACAAGCAAGTTACTAAGTACTTAAAGTTAAGTGAAAAATAAAAAAATAAAAAAGATCTATTTTAAACTAGCAACAATATCCTCAGTTTCTGAATATGACTGTGACAGCAGAACCGTGAATTTTATTATTTTAGTATTTATTTTAAACGCAAAAACAAATAGTATCAGTAGGTAATTAATATTTTATTTTGCTGATGGATTGTCTTCGCCAATATCTGTACCCGTATGTCGCCTGTCGGCTAGTCCTGTACTCAGCACGTGTAGAATACATCGAAAACACACTTTCGTAGTTTGACAGCAAGTTGGACAAAAAGTTCCCTATCCTTCACATCCCTGTGTCACCTGTCACCAAGTCGTGTGCGGCTCACGTGACAGGCCGGCGCGTGCGCCGGACTCGCACTTTCTTTGTGTTGGCTTAACCGTGCTGAGTAAGCTGTGGTTGTGTCACACAGTTCAACACAGCTTTTTTGATGTCTCTAAGAATGTGCCTAAAGATTTGCTCGATCGTAGTTGACGCTCGATGTGTTAGTTTGATAACACACTGTCATCATCTGTTTTCATCTTTATGTCTCAAGGTGGCGGGTGCAGTGCAATGCCACAAAGGGCGCGTCCTAGGTGGATGTGACCTATGTGATAATGCACTGTTCGTAGGCAGATGTTGCCGCTTAACATCAGGTGGGCCATCTGCTTGATCCGTCATTACAAGTTGTATATAAAAGACTGTCGATCGTCAAAAATCTCGATGGACT
Organism: Operophtera brumata; assembly: GCA_932527175.1. Taxonomy (NCBI): domain Eukaryota; kingdom Metazoa; phylum Arthropoda; class Insecta; order Lepidoptera; family Geometridae; genus Operophtera; species Operophtera brumata. The sequence goes on along the minus strand of OW052226.1, from coordinate 41,643,107 downwards.
GAAGATAATGCTACGGTCGCAGGAAATAGGTGAATTGAGGCAGCTTAACCAACCGCCATGGCACTCTACGGGAGAAGCCTATGTCCAGCACTTAACCGACCGCCATGGCACTCTACGGGAGAAGCCTATGTCCAGCACTTAACCGACCGCCATGGCACTCTACGGGAGAAGCCTATGTCCAGCACTTAACCGACCGCCATGGCACTCTACGGGAGAAGCCTATGTCCAGCACTTAACCGACCGCCATGGCACTCTACGGGAGAAGCCTATGTCCAGCACTTAACCGACCGCCATGGCACTCTACGGGAGAAGCCTATGTCCAAAACTGGTTTTACCAGCTGATGATGTTGAACTCTTTATTTCTGGAATATAACAGTTATTATTTTATTGAAAAAGATTTTTTCAAAACACACTTTTCTAAAATTAGTAATCGGAACCGTGAGACAAAATGAGCACTAAAGGTCAACACATATCAACTCATAAGGATCGTAACCGTATCGCTTTTCGCCTCGCCGTCAACCAGGCGTCAACCTAACGTAAGCACATAACCAAAACGGATCAGCAGCTCCGGTACGTCGACTCGGCTACGGCTAGGCGACGACGCGCTTACGGCTCGCCGACCGGTAGACAAGGCAAGGGCAAGCGTGGACGAAGAGACGTAAGCTCGGGGACGGAGAGACGTAAGCGCGGGGACGACGAGCCGTAAGCGCGGGAACTGCAAGTTGACCACGCACCGCACCGCGGCTCGTACAAATGACGTTACGATTCCGATCAGTGTGCGTTTCAGGGAGTTTCATACAAAGAATACTGAACGGCTCGAGTTGATACGGTGACGATCACTTTCCGAGTTGATATGTATGCTGTAAGAGTAATAAAAATAAGAAAGCCAGGCTACTATTAATCATCGAGGAATTCTATTGTCCACCTTCCGTCTCCACCATTGTGCAATGTCATCAAAACTTGACAGATACCTATGAAAATTTCAGTTCAATCTGATATCGGGAAATGGTCGAGAATTCGAATCCAAGATTTGATTACATTGTTAGTTAGTTTGTCACAAGTGAAGCTAATAAAAGCATATTAAAAAAGCCATTTTGTGCATCACAGACCTATCGACATTAAAATACTATCGACAATCTAAAGAGTGATGCGCAGAGACAAGTTGGCTATACTCCAAAGAGGTTAATCGAGATCAGGCGGATTATGTCGCGATGGTCGCGATGTTTCAAATGGGCTTCCATTATTTTATAAGTTATCAACTAAAAACCATGGTGTCTTTGACTTTGACTTTTGACTTTATCTGGCCTAAGAATAAACCCTTCCGTCTCCTCCCGGGGATGTCGTAAAAGCCGACTAGTGATTACCCGGTCTTGTTAGCAAGATTCGTGGGTATAAGATTTGTCCTGGCTGCTAGGTTATTAAGGAATGTGTACTGGAAGAAAGCGTTAGCGGAGTCCAAAGGCTTTGTAATAACTCTATGATGGACTTAGCTTAGCGCCAGACAATTTTTTGTAATTCTCAATGGACTTAACAATCAACTGGATTTGATTTTGGATTGAATTGGACAATAATCAAGCAGCAATGGACGGATAAAACATTACAGTTTTTTTTTTTTTTTTATACTACTTGTATGACGGAACAAGCTGATGGCCCACCTGATGTTAAGCGGTAACCTCTGCCTATGAACAGTGCATTACCTCATAGGTCACATCCACCTTGGACGCGCCCTATGTGGCATTGCACTGCGCCCGCCACCCTGAGACATAAAGATATAAAGTCTCATAGTCGTAGTCGTAGAACTGTCGCTTTTTATGCGTTTCTTCACTATTTTGGTTCAGATACTTTTGGAGCGCTGACCCTTAGTCCATTTACTTAGAGGTCAACAATTCTGCGATCACCAATCCGCCTGACAAGCTTGGTGACAAAATCCTGGTCAACCAGCTTGATGTGATGATAATATGCAATGGTTTTTTTTTTACAACTTTTTATGACGGACCAAGCAGATGGCCTACCCGATATTAAGCGGTACCCTCTGCCTATGAACAGTGCATTACCTCACAGGTCACGCCCACCTAGGACGCACCTTATGTGGCCTTGCACTGTGCCCGCCACCCTGAGACAAAGATGAAATGTCTCATGTGCCTGTAATTACACCGACAACCAAACCCTTCAATCCGGAACACAGCAATGCGAGCACTACTGCTTTGCGGTAGTAATAAGTATGATGGTAGTACTTCCCCGGACGAACTCTTTCACAATAAAGCTCTACTACTACTACTAAAAGTTCTTGTTTTGTCTCTTTTGAAAATCAAACGACAAAAAAAAATGTATTCATGTTCAACAATGTCTACCACTCTCATTTATTATTATCAATCCGTTATCTCCTCGGCCGTGTATTCTTAGCCCTCGATAGAAGGCAAGGCAAGGTCAGTAGTAGAAACTGTTACAGAGTCTACAGTAGCCTCTCGGGTTTCTTCGACGTGTTCTGAGTAATCAGAAGGCACTCGTGTTACAAGAGATAACATTCTGTTATTGATTGCAATAGGCTCATGTGGTGGATTGCTTTCAAGAATACAAAATATTAAGGTTGCTGCTCACGCTTGCGGCGCGAAATTAAAATTTGTTGGTGTTTTTTGCCCATTACAGCTCATCAACCCTTCTTCTGATAGCGAAAATTGATTGCACGAGAACTATGAGACTTAACACACATGTTTTAATTGATAGTATCTCATAAATATCATCAGTTTAGCTACGATACCCCTAACACAATTTTACAGTGTTTTTTTTTGTTTAGGGGTATCGTAGCTAAACAGATATTATGAGTGATATGAATATTTATGAGATACTGTCAATTAAAACATATGTATTAAGTCTTCTAGTTCTCGGGAAATCAACTTTCGCTACCTGAAGAAGTGTTGATGAGCAGTAATGGGCAAAAAACACCAAAAAATTTGAATTTCGCGCCGCAAGTGTGAGCATTCACCTTAAGTGTTAAATTATCGGATGGGCAGAGTCTAGCAAGTAAATAATCAAATATATTTATTTCAGGCTTATTGGAAAATGTACAAAAACCTAAACAACAAATACTGCCCATAGAAACAAATATCTTAAAAACTAACATACATACATACCTATAAAAAACACTTTTGTACTTTTCGACGGCGAAGTATGATGCAACTCCGCGGTGTCTCGTGTCAGGCGTCCGAAAAACCTCCTGAACTTGACACCTTTCTACCAGAACTCTCCTTTCATGAAGGTCGATAGACGGTCAGTCGGCCACCTCACCATAAAGGAAACAAAATTGACATCATGGCGAGATTACAACTGCTCGATCCTCATGGTTAGCCCTGTTTTCGGCTTGAGGTACTCCACCACCGCTGCAATAGCTGCAATAAAGTGACAGCGAACCCGGGAAGAGATGAGGTATTGCTTTCTGCCGCTCGGAAGTAGCTGACATGATAAAACTTCGTTTTGTTTCTAAAGTTCCAAATGTACAAATAAATCCTTCTCCTTTAACCTAAGTAATGTGATTACCTACTGAATAGTATACAAATTAACGCTTAATATTTTCTCTAATCGAAGGAAGGACCTAAAACGGGATTTAGGAGAGCCAATTGCAAAAATAAATCTATAAAAAAGGTGGGTATATGTGTATTATTTGTCACTGTATTTCTTCATAACTCATTACTCATGCAGGTCTGTATTTGTGGCCAGTGGACGTCCGAAACAGGCGGTCGTGCCAGGAATGGGGAATCCGCCGAATATCATGGTTTCACTTTCAAATTTGACATTGTTATTCGTAGAGAAGTTCATAATCCACGCTCTTAGTTTAATTCTTTAGTTTAGTTGAATTCCTTATTGTACAAAAAACACAAGAAATATGTACAAACGGAGGACTTAATGCTAAGCAGCATTTTCTGCCAGTAATCCATGAGGATGAAACATAAAGGCTGGCGTGCTCAAAACTAATTACAAAAGAAAGAGCTGAGCTCTTGAAAAATGCTTTCGAAATTATCTGGACTCGAATTATCACAGGAAATCTAATTATCGAATCAAAATCAAGTTCTAAGCTAACAACTGCTAAGGAGTGGCATACACTACCGTCGTCTGTCTTTCCTGAAAACTATAATCTGGGTCTCTTCAAGGCTAGAGTGAATAGGTGCCTTCTAGACCTTTGTGCTCCATCTTCGGCCACATCGTCACTTACCAACAGGTGAGATCGAGGTCAAACAAAGGTCTATCAATGTGAAAAAACAAAAAAAAAGTATTTTATTAATTGAAGTCAGAAGAATCATTATTAGTCTTAAACCGTACTTTTATCATAAAAACTTTGAGGAACCAATGTTCATGAAATTACAAGCATTCCTTTATTAAATTACATGCAGCGCCCCACGGTTTCACCCGCGTAAGTCTCGATCCCGGGAAATATCGGGATAAAAATGTGCTATGTGTTATTCCGGGAGTCCAGTTATCTCCATCCCAAATTTCATCCAAATCCATCCAGTAGTTATTACGTGAAAGAGTAACAAACATCCATCCATCCATCCATCCATACATACAAAATTTTGCGTTAATAATATTAGTAGGAAGGATATTGGTCCCTCAGTTTGTATGATTTTTAATATTATTTTAATTCAGCCTTTCCCAGTTGCATTAATTACAAGGTCAGAAACCAGTTACGTACAAGGAAGAATATTTATTGCATCGAAAACCCAACAATAATTCTTTATAAGCAACCATGGTAAATAACCTTGGTTTCGTAAAACGAAGAATAATTCCTCCATCGAAACCGGTTACGAAACTACGGTTCCGTAGGCAGCCGAAGGGTGATTACACTGATTACGGTTTTGGACCATCCATCGTATGTATGTTGGGTGTTACTTTCCAAACTCAAGAAAGAATTTTCATCACCTAGATTTGGTGTTCATCACCGTAGATTTTCATCACCGTGGTGTGTCCGGCTTAAGAATAGACCCCTCCATCTCGTCCCATGGATGTTGTAAAAGCCGACTAAGGGATTATCCGGACTTGTTAGTAAGATTTGTTGGTATAAGTTTTGTCCTGGCTGCTAGCTTATATATTATGGATTTTGTCCTGGCTGCTAGCTTATATATTATGGAATGTGTTATTACTGGAAGAAAGCGTTAGTTGAGTCAGTCGTGGGAAGCAATGGCGGCGATGAGCTCACCACTTGTCACGTCTATATTCCACGATGGTGCAACCCACTGTGAAAAGCGGCCCATTGAGGCTCTGCCTACCCCTTCGGGGAAAAATGCGTGTGTCTATGTATGTATGTATGTAGATTGTATATTAGGTCATTCCATCAGTGACAGTCACGAATGTAACGCTAAGCCTCATAAATCACTGACTGCCAGAGAGTCATCATTGAATTAGGCACCTATTAAAGCATCTTTCGAAGTTTTAGAAGGAATGATAAATTCGGGGCTTAGTTTCATAAATTACTGTTTTGTGTATAAGAAGCAAAAGATTAGAAAACAAAAAGTTTGCATAGCTTGATTAATTGGCTTGTCGTAAACAAATAATTATGACTGGCGCTTGTTTAATGAGAACGAAAATTAATTAAAAAGAAATAAGGAGCCATGCAGAATAATATTAGAAAATTGTATTTGCCTTTTCACCTGTATGTCTCAGGGTGCAGGGTACAATGCAATGCCGCGTTTACTCCCATATTCACAAAATAACTAGTGGTTCGCCCGAACTGAGACCTCGCGAATACACGCGATTTAGGTAGGTTACCTGTTTTTTTTTTTTTTTTTTTATTCTACTTGCATGACGGAACAAGCAGATAGCCTACCTGATGTTAAGTGGTACCCTCTGCCTATGAACAGTGCATTTACCTCACAGGTCACGCCCACCTAGGACGCGCCCTATATGGCATTGCACTGCGCCCGCCACCCTGAGACATAAAGATGAAAAGTCTCATGTGTCTGTAATTTCACCGGCACCCTTACCGTTCAAACCGGAACAAAGCAATGCGAGCAATACTGCTTTGCGGCAGAAATAGGTATGGTGGTAGTACTTCCCCGGAAGAACTCTTTCACAAAGAAGCTCTTCTACTAATAAAATATATGTGTCGTAAAGAATCATTAACAGACTTTACCTGTTAAACATTTTTACATAAGTAGTTTCGTATTTGTTTTTTTTTTTTACCTTAAATTGGCTTGCGTTTGGCTACATCTCACCTGATGGGAAGCGACGATGAGGCCTATTTAAGCACGCTCGCCTAGAAGATGCCTATTAACTCTTCGTTTGAAGACGCCCAAGTTGTATGATAAAGGGAACAAAGAAGCCGGAAGAGAGTTCCAGGCCTTTGATGTCCGCATGATGAAAGAGCTTGAGAAACGGTTTGTACGCGACGGTGGTATGTCAACAACAAAAGGGTGAAACGCCTCTCCACGTCTGGTCGTCAGGTGGCGGAATGGAGAAGAGGGGATCAAATCGTGCAGCTCCTGAGCACACTCACCGAAATGTATGCGGTAGAAAATACACAAACACGCAACTCTTCGATGACGCTCTAAGCTTTGTAACCTTTTCGCAACCAGTGCCTCGTCATTACTTATGATAAACTTATAATAAATAGGATTTATTTCCCCACTACTACTAGTATCAGGGTCTCAGGTGTCTCAGGGTTGTGTCTATCAGGGCACAATGCAATGCAGCGTTTATTCCCATATTCATTCACAAAATAATTATAACCCTCTTATGTATAAATCCTCTTAATTATAACGGGTTAGGTTCATGTCACCCCAGGTTCAATTCACCCCGAAAAAGATTACAATATAGTTACTACAGCGCCAGTCGACGGTACTAGCAGCGATACTTCACTTGGTATAATTGGGCAAACATTTGATTTATTTTGACAAGCTTAATAGCACCATGTGTAGTTGGACACATGGTTGATTTTGCCTTGGAAAAATAACGCAAACATTTGCGCCAATACACCAAGTGAAGTGCCGCCATTAGGTATTATTATTGACGACCTCTGTGGCGCGGCGGGCGAAGGTTCGCCTGCGACGCTGGAGGTTGCGGGTTTGATTCCCGCCTCGGAACAAATAGATATTTATACGATCTGCAGATATTTGTTCAGGGTGTTCTGGGTATTTTCTATGTATAATAAAAATATCTATCTATGTAATGTATCATATTAAGTAGATATTTTTATACACATAGCACAAGCTCTGCTTAGCTTGGGGCTAGATAATGTTGTGTGAATTGTCCAGCATTATTTATTTAATTATTTATAGGAGACCTAGTTGAGTGGAGTGTATATGGAAGGTTCGAAAAACTACTAAGAATATGGGTTTAGGTAAATCTAGTTTGAGGTAAGAAATACATTATATACCTAACTTTTTTGATGTGCAATATCTTTCCTCTCGCTTTCTTGCAATCTTTTCTTTCAATCAATCTGAATATGGGTAACACCTCATTCATTGTTTGACCTAAATTTTTGACTAACGTAACGTACAGTTGAAATACTATTGGCTATTGATAATATTATATGTTAAGATAATGAAAAAGCTAATTTAATTTCTTGCGTAGAAGCTGTGGGAAAGTAATGAAGCTTGTTGCGTTTTGTTTCACGCAAATGCAATGAGTTGATTTATTTAATTATTTAGAAATACAACTTTTTGCTTCCCAACTTTTTCCCAAAATTTTCTAAAGAACGCATATTTATTAATATTTATTAGTATTTATTATATTTTTAGTAATATGCGTTCTTTAGAAAAATTTGACAAAAAACAACATTTAGAACCGTACTAATTACTTCCATGAAGGGCCCTGAGGGGCTAGTCTGTAAATTTGACAAGCAACTTACACGGCCGTGTGGTGTACACTACACGGATTTTAGTATGGAGGTATCGAAGAGCGCCCCTAGCACTTGAGCTTGAGAACCTCGAATTCCATACAAAAATCCGTGTAGTGTACACCACACACCCGTGTAAGTTGCTTGTCAAATATGCAGACTAGCCCCTCTGGTTCATTTATTTTTGATCTGAGTCAGCGGTTCCCCACCTCCTTTGTCCGTCATGTCACGTCATGGAATGTTTTAAAGAAGTGGATGAGAACGTTGAGATACATTGTATGACTCTGATAAGAAGAAACACAAGACGAGAACCCACCATCTCCATTCATCATAGGACGAGCAGGCGTACGGCTCAGTACCAACCTTACCTCATTAGTATACCTTCTATACGCACAAAACGTTTCAGTTCAACCTTTATAATGCGAACTGCTAAGGAGTGAAATACACTACCGTCGTCTGTCTTTCCTGAAAACTATAATCTGGGTCTCTTCAAGTCTAGAGTGAATAGGTGCCTTCTAGACCTTTGTGCTCCATCTTCGGCCACATCGTCACCAACAGGTGAGATCGTGGTCAAACAAAGGTCTATCAGTGTTAAAAAAAAAAAAAAAAAACTGATATTACCAAAACTGTCGGCAACGCCATCTAGAGAAAGATAAATAATGCAAAAATGTCACTAGGAAAACTTCTCATTGGACTAGAATAGAAAGAATAGAAATCCCCCTGACAATTTGACGGTGAAGAGACGCCTTTCGGGGCCCTGCCTATCCCTTCGGGGAAAAAGGCATGTATCTATGCATATATATATATATATATATTACTAAATTAACCAGTGTTATTAATTAAACCTTATCTTATCTTCAAAAATTAATAAATATTAATAAATTATAATAGTTAAAAGTAATATTTAGACGAACCAAGAGAAAACCAGTATCACAATAGAAAAAGAAAATAACTCGTGATATATTTATAAGATTAATTTCACTCGCAAATTTAAAGAAAACATATTCTTCAACCTTATCCACCAATTCAGTCCAACGTTTACCTACACGCGACATTTTGTTTGATAAGACTTGTAACAAGATAAAAGCCAGACCTCATAATGCGAGAGCTTGGGGTAGGCTTTATCAGTTACAAATGAGGTCACCATGCCTTCTCGTTCTATCACACGCCCTTATCAAAACGAGTGACAGGGATAGGGAATAACTGGATGTGGTATCAAAATATATCTAGAAAATTAAAAACTTACTCTCTGATATTTTAAACGTCTGCAATTCTGGCTAGCTGGCTAGGCTAAAAATTTTAATGCCACGCTAGAAAATAACTTCGAAAATTAGTTTTTAAAACGAAAAACTTGATAAATTACAATTAAGTTATTTTCAAAATACGAATTCAATAACAATTACAAAATTAATACTTGCTTTGTATGTGTCCACTTAAACTGAGTAGGTACTTGGCGAAACCCGGTCTTGTTGGTAAAAGTTAGTTTTGCCCTGGCTGCTAGCTTAATATGGAATGTGTGGAAGAAAGTGCTAGCCGAGTCAGTCGTGGGAAGCAATGGCAGCGATGAGCTCACCACTTGTCACGTCTAAATTCCTACGATGGTGCAACCCACGGTGAAGAGGGCCATTGAGGCTCTGCCTACTCTTTCGGGGAAAAAAACGTGTGTCTATGTATGTGTAGTCTATTTCAAAATAAGGATTCAATTTAAAATTAATGCTTTCTTTGTATGTGACCACTTAAACTGGGTACTTAGCAATACTTGCAATCACAGCCACCATGGACCGCTTTTTTAACTTTGACGTTTGTCATAGTGACTTTACTCGTAAAGAAGGAAGCAAAAAAAGGGTTATTCTACACATTATACATTATATATTACGATTGTTTTACTCGAACTTTTAATTAGGCAAGTAAAATAAAAATAAAACAATCATGTGAACAACAATCAAAAAATCGATCATTGCAAGAGTATAGAAACACTCACACCATGTCTAGTGAGAATTATTTTTGTTCCCATCTCGTCATACTTTAGTTATGCGCAAGTACGCATAATTACCACACACGCATGATCATCGCATACCACTTCCACTGTAGGTACAAATAAGTTCTTCCTTGTAAAACTCTTTAAAATACATTGCCGCTTTCAAACCGTCAGATACGACAAGTCAGCTCTCGGAAACAGTTATGGGTAATAATTCTGCGATATCTAAGGTCGCAGGTAGCATCCCTTTTGGTTCAAAGATCGTGGGTTTGAATCCGGTTACATCATACATCATGATCATCAGCATGTAGTATTTAGTAGTAGTAGAGCTTTTTTGTGAAAGAGTTTGTCCGGGGAATTACTACCTCCATATCTATTTCTACCGCAAAGCAGTACCGCTCGCATTGCTGTGTTCCATGTTTGAAGAGTATGGGTGCCGGTGAAATTACAGGCACATGAGATTTTCATCTTTATGTCTCAGGGTGGCGGGTGCAGTGCAATGCCACATAGGGCGCGTCCTATGTGGATTTCTACTTGCTACGATCCTGACACACCTCTTTTGCTTGATTCACTCTCATCACATTCTTCATACATGCTCGTCACTCGTTGCCGTCGCATATTGACATCTGCAACACCAGGAGCATTGCCAATGCCGTTGCCTGCCCTGAAAGACCTATTAACATTTTTTTTGAAGCGGCTCTTGTTTTAGTTTAGCGGAAACACCTCAGGAGGGAGCCCATTCCACAACTTGCACGTATGGGGGAGAAAAGACCTCGTAAAGCGAGCAGTACGAGACACCCAAGTGTCGATGATGTGTGGATGAGTTCCCTTGCGTTGTCGAGAAGTGCGATGGTAGAACCTGGATGCGGGTATGAGATTGAACAGCTCCTCAGAGCACTCCTCATTATAGAGTCGATAGAACACACAGAGCGAGCCGATGTCTCGGCGCAGGCTCAGCGGCTCTAGTGAATCGGCGAGCTTGGGGTCGTTGACGGTTCTGGCAGCTCTCCTTTGTAGGGAGTCAAAGCGAAGCAGCTGGTACATAGACCAAGGGGGTTCAATTTCCACCAATTTGAAAATCCATGCAATTCATATCCGTTTCATTTCACTACACTACAGTGGTTAAAATGCCACCGAAATAACACAAAATAACTCAGAAAAACAGTGGGAAAAATAAAAGTACCTAGACGACGTCTCCTTTCGAAAGACTTAAAAAACTGTTTTTTCATACTTTGTAGTCTTTTTTTATACTTTTATACTTGTGTTATATAGAGGAAGCGCAATAAATATACCTACAAAATAATGTAAGCCCAGACTAGACTATAGATTCAATGAATCACCGCTCTGAAGTCAACCGGATATCTTTATGTCTAGACATACATTAGATCGTTTAGCTTTAATTATTGCTTCGTGTGCAGCTGTCACGTGACTCGTTGACTACTAACAGGGCCATAGGTCAAAACTTTTTTTTTTTGTTATACTACTTGGATGACGTAACAAGCAAGCGGCCAACATATTAGGAATGTTGCGATACGGATCAGCCGAAATTATTATCTAAGGCGCGAGCCAGATAGAAGAGACGTAAGGTGAGGACGCGTCGCGGACAGGGCGGAGACGAGACACGGACGCGACTTTTTAAATTATATAGAAGAGATGGGGCGCAGACGCGTCGGTACACGTTGACCGTGCGAGCGAGAGAGACCCGCCCGGCAGGCATGCCACCCCGCACCCCGTCCTCGCCCCCGCCGCGTTTGCGCCCCGTCTCTCCTATGTGTTTTGAACAAAAGGCGCGGACGTAAAAGCGTCGCGCCCGCGTCCCGTCTCTCCTGTGTGTTTTAAACAAAAGGCGCGGTTGTAAAAGCGTCGCACGCGCGCCCCGTCTCTCCTGTGTGTTTTGAACAAAAGGCGCGGTCGTAAAAGCGTCGCACGCGCGCCCCGTCTCTCCTGTGTGTTTTAAACAAAAGGCGCGGTCGTAAAAGCGTCGCACGCGCGCCCCGTCTCTCCTGTGTGTTTTGAACAAAAGGCACGGACGTAAAAGCGTCGCACGCGCGCCCCGTCTCTCCTGTGTGTTTTAAAACAAAAGGCGCGGTCGTAAAAGCGTCGCACGCGCGCCCCGTCTCTCCTGTGTGTTTTAAACAAAAGTCACGGACGTAAAAGCGTCGCGCACGCGCCCCTTCTATTCTGTATGTTTTGCGCGACGTTTCTATATTTTTTTTATGAAAGGGACGCGGAAGGGACAAATGTCCGCGACGCGTCCTCGCCCGTCTCTTGTGTCTGGCTCGCGCCTAACTCACAGTAAACTTACAATATCTATACAGAGTTTTATGACTTACTAGAAACTCGCCCCGGCTTCGCACGTGTAGTGTCGGGATCCCCCCTCCCTCCCGTCCCCCTAACCCTCCCCCCTTCCCAACCCCGCCATCTATCCACACACCAGATACAAAAACCTGCTAAAGTTATTCCCCTTATGTTACTCGCTGATGACACCTTGGGTTACATTATTAGAGTTTTAGTAAGGATCCCTATTTTTTTTGAAAATATAATATAGCCTATGTCGCCAGGGCATAGTGTAGCTTCCCACCAGTGAAATAATTTTTCAAATCGGTGCAGTAGTTTCGGAGCCTATTCAATGCAAACAAACAAACAATCAAAACAATGCTCTTTAAAATTAGTATTGACACGAGACTTTTTAACCGACTTCATAAAAAAGGTTTATTACCTCATTATCTCTGTCATTTATGAACCGATTTGGTTTATTTTTTTTAGTTGACACGATATACTTCCAGCTTGTTCCCATTTTCATCAAAATGTGGTTCTGATGATGGGATCAATTAGGAATTGAGGGAAATCCTCAAATATTATAGACACACATATAGTGATTTTTGTATTTTCAGCAACAAGTCAAGCATGTGCGTTCAGAAAGTGCCATTTGGTGAACTGGACCAGAGATTGCCATTGGAACTACTCAATGTTATGTATTTCACGGGTGGTGATAAGGGTGACTTTCCGATATCCGATTGAGCTGAAATTGGGCATACCTGTCAAGATCCGATGACAATACAATATGATGGTGACAGCGAGCTGATCTTATGACGGAGACGGAAGGTGAACAACGGAACTCCTCGATGGATAATAGTAGACTGGCTGTATTTAGGCTCGTTGTGATCAGCACACGGTTCCGATCACTATTACCTTACCTTATCTTGTTATGTTGGGGATAAATTCCTAATTGTTTTTTTCTTTCGATTTTTTTTACCATACCTATGTCTCAGGGAGCCTCCTAAAACATCCCTGAGACATAGAGATGGTAAAACTTTGGCGATGTCACTGCCTAGGTACGTGAACTATGACGTATTATAGCTTATGCATTGTTTTAGGCACAGGTTACCGCTTTGACATGACTTGATCAGTCACTCCTAAAAAAACAGTGTGGTGAAAGGTGCTAGAGGCCAAATTCACAATATTACTCATTTTACTTCAACAGCGTCGTCGAGTAATCATTAACCGGAAACCATCATTAGAATTTCGTAGGACGGCGTTCCACACGAGCGAACATTGCAGGAAAACAAAAACAGGTTAGGTCACCCAGTCCTTGTGACCTTGTGGAGTCAGACCACTGAATAAATAGCAGTAGCCGAGGCTTGGGCTTTGTTTGGGGCACGCGCTGATGAGTTATTGAGGTATGGAAGTCCCGTGGGAACTGGCCCCATTTTGATCACAATCTATGTGTTCCTTAACCCTCGTTTGATAAAACTAGATACTTAAAGCTTGTTTGGCCACGCTGTCAGTGTCAGTTGGCCACGCTGTCAGTGACAGTTGGCCACGCTGTCAGTGTCAGTTGCCTCAAATCTCATAAAAAGAGTGCTTCTTGTTTCTACCCAATAAGTTTTAACCCATTTAGGTAATTATATAGTTTCAACACAACAAAAATCATTAGAAGTCTGTCGAAATGATCATGATTAAGTACCTACTGTTTTTATCAAATGCTTTAATTATCTATGTATATCATAACACCCAACAGTCACATACTTAGTACCGTCACAGATAAAAGAATACTATACTAGTAGTACCGTAGACTAACTAGACACTATAGACTGCCAATCTCATACAAGAAAACGTGCATCGATAAATGATTGCCTACAATGACGCTAGATGTCGCTGAGTGTTTTGAATCTGCTATAAACGATTGTAATGCTTTTTTTGTTTTCGAAACACCATATTTTCATAATTAAAAAATAAAATATAAATTTAAATGTTTATTTTTAAAGAATTAAAAGAGATTACGAAATTGGTTTAAAATGCTGGTTGAATGATTCCCAGGCTATTTGCTAGCGCCATCAAGAAATAGCCAGGAATTTGTCCTTTTCTGAGTCAAAAAATTTTGTTCTATGTTAGCGGTCTATTGTGTTTAGTTAGTCTATGATAGTACTGACCCCACACTAGGAGTTTCCCTGTGTCGTTGGTATCAGGAACTACGAGTCCCATGGTACCCGGAACAAATATTTGCAGATCATACAAACATTTGTACCGCAGCGAGGTACGAACTCGCAACACAGATCTCGCATCACAGCCGGCTACGCGCCTGACGCGCTACAGGAAGTACTACAATGTTTTAATTTTATTTTATAGATCTTTGTTTCACCACGATCTCACCTGTTGGTAAGTGACGATGTGGCTGAAGATGGAGCACAAAGGTCTAGAAGGCACATATTCACTCTAGCCTTGAAGAGACCCAGATTTTAGTTTTCAGGAAAGACAGACGACGGTATAGTTTGTTGATTTTATAGTAATCGGTCAAGTAGATATACTATTACCTACCTAGTAGGTATAGTATTATTTTATCTGTGCTATATGTACAATTTTATCAGTGCTACTAGTTACTACGCACTAAAATATCTTGCTGGCAAAATTCTGGGCAGCAAATACTTGTTGGAACGTTGCAGAGACAAAGCGCGTTCGTGCATTGTTCAACATAGCATCGGTTGTCTCAGACCATACTACTGTTTCTCGATCACAAGTAATCACAAATATGTATGAATGTAAATAATAAAATAACATGGTAATAGTGAACAGAAGGTTTTCAAATTAAACATATTATGTATACCCTGGTTCAGAGTTAGAGATATTTTTTGTAAACAAACATATGTCACCGTCTAAGAGACAAGCCAGTTGTAATAGTAGTTTATGCAACTGTCATATAAGAAGGGGTATTAAAACACGAGAGTCTGTTTATCGCATGAGGCGAAGCTGAATTGATAGTGATAGTTGATAGTGCCCACAAATTTCGTCTCTCAGCGTCATAGCTCGTTATATGGCCAAATTGGTAAAGGCGTCGCAGATCTCAGGCGAGGATGCGGATTCGAGTCCTGCTGGAACGGAATTTTTGGGTTACATAATGTTATCCATAAAGTGTGGTTTACACTTGAAAAATAATAAACTTTAATGTAAGTAGGTAATGTGTAGAAGTATTGCTTTTTTAGGGATCCGCACCCAAGCGGTGCCAACGGGACCCTATTACTAAGCTTACGCCGCCGGCGCCGCTGGCGCGCCATGCGCCAGTGCCGTCCGTCTGTATGTCCCGAACACTGCCCCCGAGATACAGTTCACAATATAGTTCGGGGGACGGTGAATGTCTAATGCATGCACCAAGCACTGTGCTCAAAAGCATAGATTTTGTCTGGTCCTAGGTTAGTCAGGTCGTCTGGAAGAAATCGTTTTCTCTATAAGACCGCCTTCTTTGAATGTCATATTATAGGGGGTCGTAAGCGGTAGAACAGTGGTTTTTTTTTATTTGTTTTTTTCCGAATACACATTCTTTAAAAATGGTTTTCCCATATTTGTAGTTTAAAGTTGTTTTCTAAAACTAGTGGTAGTGTCCAGTTTTCGTATCACTAACGAATCTCCACTATTGTTCATCCGTGGACAATGCGTTCTTGTTTAATGCTCATAGCTTTTGTGTGGAATATTAAACACTATTTATATGTATACAAGTGTTTATCTAACACTTAGATGCTTTCCGTGACCGTGGTGCGTTCGGCCTGAGAAAAAACCCCTTCAAAAACTGTGCCGAGATATGGGCAGCAGCATCCACCTCAACAACTCACAAACATTAAAATCTAGCAATGGCACCGATGAGCTCACCACTTATCACGTCTATTTCCCTCGTTGTGCTTGCATCCACGGTGAAAAGAGGCCCATTGAGGCTCTGCCTGCCCCTTCAGGGAAAAAGTCGTGTCTATGTACACACATAGACATACATAATACATGTATGTATTTATGACCTGAAGTAGTTACTACACATTACTACGTCTAAAACCAGTCTTTCAAAGTGACCTTGTCTTTACATATGCCCAAAAAGTTCGGAATCAAACCGGTCCCAAGGAAGTGTCCTAGAATAGGACACAGTACACATCCCATGTAGTAAGAAAACCGTTTATGGCCCTCTTGAGATATTCGTTAGTTTGGCTCTCAGAAAATTGGAATAAGATTGAACTCACAGACCTATATTACACTAGATAATGCAAAAGCACCTCCTTTGCGGGTCACTTTGCCTGTCTGTTATAGGTGCAATGCACCTATTAGCAATCCTCAAATCAGTTCGCTCTCGTCTCTACGGTAGCACGTCGGATGTTAATAGAAAAATGCCTTATTGCGCCATAGTGAACCATAAAAATTGCGTGCGTAGGTATTATGTAGTAGGTACATACATACATACATGTATACATACATACATAGACACACAACTTTTTTCCCCGAAAGGGTAGACCGAGGCACAATAGTGCTTGTACTAATATTTATTCTGTGACAATAGCCTCTTTTCACCGTGGGTTGCACCATCGTGGTAATGTTGACGTGAAAAGTGGTGAGCTCATCGCCGTCATTGCTTCTCACTTGGCTTACGCTCTCTTCCAGTAATAACACATTCCTTATTATTCCTTACTCAGGGCACATGTTTACCAACCAATCTTATTAACAAGTCCGGGTAAATATATAAACATTGTCAGCAAAACTTAAATGAATCATATAGGTACATACAGGAAACAATAATCTAAGTAACAAACCTAACCTACAATTCATAAAATATACATAATCTATACTAGGTATAAGGGTCAACGTGCTATGGAGCGTAGTATCCTAGGAGTGAAACTCACGGACCGAATGGAACTCGAGAATACGCTCCCAAACACAGATAGATAGCTGACGTCGCTCAGAAAGCTGACTAGGCTGGCCATGTGTGCCGTATGTCAGAAGAACTACCTATGGGCAAAGACCATGACAGATTGGATCCCAAACAGATGACGGCCACGTGGAAGGCCATGACGGAGATGGCGGGATGAGCTAGACTCCTACTTGAAAGATTGGTCCCAAATAGCCAACAATAGAGACGAATGGAAGGAAGGAAGGGAGGCCTTTGACCTGCAGTGGGACACCACAGGCTCATAATAATATAACAAATGAAATAAATAATAATGAAATGAGAGCTTTGAGAAGTAGGTATATGTGTGGTGTGACATTGAGAGATAGAATGAGGAATAGTGTGATAAGAGAGCGTTGTGAAATTAAAGAAGACTTAGTGACTAGGATTGAGAATGGGCATTTTGAAAGGATGGGCAATAGTAGATTGACGAAACGGTTACACAGGACGAGCGTGACTGGGACAGTGGGAAAGGGGTAAATCCGTATGCACTAACACCCCACTGCACTTAGAATGTACCCTATACAATTCCTCTTGTGACGAATGAAACCAATGTCTAGTGTTCCGTATTGACTTACGTAATAACTTAACACTCGTTTGTCGCAGAATACTCGCGGATCCCGGAATGTCACTGCGTGATTTAATCCGCACGCACAGAGGTATTAGGTCTGCGTCACGACACTTCACTAAGAAGTTCACAGACTCACGCAGGCACTCACACTTTTTCCGCAAGCGTTCTAGCTCTTTCACCACTATGACGATATCCGGCCCGTACCGGTTCGCGATATAACTTTTGAAACTATCATGGTTATGTACATAATTTTCACTAGAAACGGGATATTTACCATGATTTTTGAGTTTTATATGTTCCCGATATTTCGGCACAGTTGCATGCGCCATGATCACGGGAGAACTGACTAAAGTCTTTGCGAGTAGATGTTATTGGCAGATATATCGATCTACCCTCTTTCTCACTCTTTTATTACGAACGATACCACTACCATCGGTTTCATTGTCACAATTCACACCAACTCGACACACAACACTAACGGTGTCCGGACGCGTAGCAGGTACCACACTTTTTTGATTCTTACACATTCTTACCACAGGCTTCCATACTCCAGATAATTGAAAACCATCTTCTCTATTGAAGTTTCTGTACTTAGTAATCTCAATTGCCTCTTGTACCATTCTCGGTATTTAATGTCGCTCTGTCGAGATTACCTGCGGACTGTGTAGCTCGATCCAATGATTTGAGCCAGATTCCAAAAGGTGTTCTGCTATGGCTGACTTATGTATGTCCCTGTTCTTGACCGCTCGTATGTGCTCGTATGTGAACCGAACATCACAGACGAGGAACTAGTCGCGTTAAGGGATTTGCGCCAGGATACAGACTTGATGATCCTGAAGGCGGATAAAGGGAATGCGACAGTGGTTATGGACGTCACACAATACGAGGAGAAAATCCTTAGTTTGTTGGAAGATGGCAGTATATACAAACCGGTGAACTATAACCCGACAGCCCGAACACATCGTAGTACCCAGAAAATTATAAAGGAGAGCCTACATGCTATCGGAGAGGAAGTAACGAAATACCTGTTGCGTCCTAGAAACATCCAGCCACCTAAACTATATGGTCTACCAAAAGTGCATAAGCAGCATGTTCCGGTGAGACCCATTGTGAGTCAAATTGACTCACCGACTTATGAGTTAGCTAAGCATGTAGCAGGAGTACTGCAACAAACGGTGGGAAACACTTCTTCTTTCGTGAAGGATTCGCGTCACTTCATAGATATTCTGAAGCAGACAAAGGTGGATGACAGCGAGAAGATGGTGAGTTTCGATGTGGAATCCCTCTTCACAAACGTCCCCTTAGCTGACTGTATGAAGGTGATTGAGAAGAGCATACAGGAAAATGACATCCCTGCAGAGTTCGCCAAGCTTGTGCATCATATACTCTCCACAAATTATTTTGTATACAAGGGAAATTACTATCTCCAAATAGATGGGGTAGCTATGGGAAGTCCAGTTGCTCCCGTAGTGGCAAATATTTGGATGGAGTATTTCGAGAATATGGCTATCTCGACTGCCCCCTTACCGATTAAATTGTGGAAGAGGTATGTTGATGACATTGTCTGTATTTTGGAAGGAAGGAATGAAGAAATAGAACTACTTTTGGCACATCTTAATGGAGTACATACGAAGATGAGGTTTACGTATGAGATGGAATGTGATCGACGTTTGGCTTTCTTAGACGTATTGGTACAGGTCCGAGAAGATGGTGGGCTAGGCCACTCTGTTTACAGAAAACCTACACACACGGACCGATATCTTCATGCTGATTCGCACCACCACCCTCGGCAGCTCAATTCAGTGGTAACATCTCTCACCAACCGAGCAGTTGACCTGTGTGATGAGAATCACATTGAAAGTGAGCTAGCTCATGTCCAGCATGTGTTGCGTAAGAATGGATATAAGCTTCGGTCATTACCATCCCGACCTAGGCCAAGACCCCACAGATGCAGAGTAGAACGTAGGCCAGCGTTTCTGCCATAAGTTAAGGGGGTGACGGACAAAATTGCGAAAGTCCTGCAAAAGTTTTCCGTAAAGACCATCTTCACTTCCTTAAAGAAGATATCGCACTACTTGCGTTCACCAAAAGACAGTTTTCCACTTGAAAAGCCAGGGGTGTATAAAATTGATTGTAGCTGTGGGAGTTCGTACATTGGCCAAACGAAACGTACGATAGCGTGTCGGGTTAAGGAGCACATACGAGCGGTCAAGAACAGGGACATACATAAGTCAGCCATAGCAGAACACCTTTTGGAATCTGGCTCAAATCATTGGATCGAGCTACACAGTCCGCAGGTAATCTCGACAGAGCGACATTACATACCGAGAATGGTACATGAGGCAATTGAGATTACTAAGTACAGAAACTTCAATAGAGAAGATGGTTTTCAATTATCTGGAGTATGGAAGCCTGTGGTAAGAATGTGTAAGAATCAAAAAAGTGTGGTACCTGCTACGCGTCCGGACACCGTTAGTGTTGTGTGTCGAGTTGGTGTGAATTGTGACAATGAAACCGATGGTAGTGGTATCGTTCGTAATAAAAGAGTGAGAAAGAGGGTAGATCGATATATCTGCCAATAACATCTACTCGCAAAGACTTTAGTCAGTTCTCCCGTGATCATGGCGCATGCAACTGTGCCGAAATATCGGGAACATATAAAACTCAAAAATCATGGTAAATATCCCGTTTCTAGTGAAAATTATATAGGTATAGTATTATGTTATCTGTGACTATAGTAATAAGTGGGAAAGATTATGTAAGAATCAAGCAATAGGTAAACAAAGAATGTGACGTAAAAAAAAACAAAAAAAAATAACAAAAGAGAGTCGCATCGTCTACAGCAGTAAAGTTGAGGACAAATTCCTCGTTGCACTGTGACCACAAGGGTCTAACTTCTCGGCCGGAGCCATTAACTACGAACGCTTACGCGCCGTCACGAGTACGCCTAAAGAGGCGATTTCAAAGACCAACCGGCTTCGGGTAACCACCATAACCCGAAACGCCGGGGGCACTTTCAATAGCGGTATGAACCGTACAAATAGGTACAAACAATGCTAAGTTAGCAATTGCTGACCATCCCTCACAGTGAAGGGTGAATTAGAACGGCTCACCCCTCAAAACCGTTTCACTGTGTAGACACGGACTCCCCAAGAAACAACTTTTTAATGTTCTATGTACGTCTACGGGCGAAGAAATAACGTAAGCGCGATCTAGGGATATTGTTCATTTTCCTCTATAACTCGCAAAGCTACTCATTTTTTTCACTTTTTGCACTGCGGAAATTACTTCTAGTATTTATCGAATATTATCTTATTTAAATAATATTTTTATTGGTCAAATTCCAGAAGTTGCAAAAAAACATTTTGGATTGCAAAAGATAAAACATGTGGTATCGCTCAGGCGTGCAAAGGACAGGACATTTTGTAGATTCACCATCGCTTCAGTGATGCCCTCTCTTGACCGGTTATAGGACTAACTAACCTATATTAAAATTAACTCTATTTTTAAAACAATTTAGTAATTTAAAGTGGTAATAGGATGAACATGAAAAATATTGATATGCGTACTTTTAAATCAAGTTTTGTAAAGTGTATACCCATTATTATCTTATCTGTGGCAAAGTATTATAAGAAGCATCATTCAAGGGTTTTGTACATACATAGACACACGTCTTTTTAGGCAGAGCCACAATGGGCCTATTTCACAGTAGATCGCACCATCGTGGATTATAGACGTGACAAGTGGTGAGCTCATCGCCACCATTGCTTCCAATAATTCGCATTTTTGGACTAATAGCATATAAATAATAATAACAATAATTAATTAATTAATTAACAATAGTACCTATGTCAATTTTAAGCAACAGATTAAAAATGTTTTTTTTACCTAGACATTAGCCCTTAGTTAATATATACCTACATATACGGTTATAGGGTGTTCTGGGTATAATAAAATAATATAATATGTAATCTATTGTACTTAATACAATAGATTACATATCTATGTATATCAGTTATCTAATACCCATAACACAAGCTCTGCTTAGCTTGGGGCTAGATAATGTTGTGTGAACTGTCCCGCGTTATTTATTTTATTTATTTATTTAATTTATAAAGTAGGTACCTACTAATCAGAGGAACTTATTGTTTGCGTAACATATGCGCGGCGTCTCGTGTCAGGCGTACGATGAACCTCCTCTAATAACTAACATAACATAACATAACATAGCATAACATAACATAACATAACATAACATAACACAACACCCAACAGCATACTGATACCACACTAGGATTCCCTGTGAAACTACGAGTACTAGTATAGTATTATTTTATCTGTGACCATGGTAACATAACCCAGATCCAGAACAAATATTTGCTGATTATGCAAACATTGTTGCCCGATTCTTCTAGGTTTGGCTGAAAACTATAACCTGGGTCTCTTCAAGGCTATAGTGAATAGGTGCCTTCTACACCTCTGTGCTCCATCATCGGCCACATCGTCACTTACCAACAGGTGAGACCGTGGTCAACAAACAAAGGTATATCAATGTTAAAATAAAAAGGTTTGGTCGCTTTGGAACAGGAATAAAGACGATTCAAAATGATACTTGTGATTTCAATGAATAATATACTTATGTCTTTGACTTTTGACTTTGACTTTAAACATTTGCTCCGCAGCGGGAATCGAACCCGCAACCCTTCGTATCTCAACCGGCTACTCGCCCGACACGCTATAGGGGTCGTCATTAATACAATGAGTTATCTTATAAGGAACACAGTTTCCTTTCACCACACTGGTTTTCTCCATCGGTACTTGTGCTATTAGTTATTCTGTGCTCAAGCTGGCTATTGACCGAAAGCAAAGAGAGAACCAAGAAAAACCAGTGGGACGATGAAGAATAATACTCACTGATTTTATCTCTGTATCTTTGGGTGTTTGCTTGTAATGTAAGTATGTGGCAAAAATAAATATGTTTTGTGTGAAAAATATTTTTTTCAGTACAAACTTTTATAAAATTTGTGATCGTAACCGTGTGCTGATCAAAATGAGCCTAAACACGGCCAGTCTACTATTATTCATCGACGAGCGTTGTCCACCTTCCGATTCCATCATCAGATCATCTCGCTGTCACCATCATTTTGTATTGTCATCGGAACTTGACAGGTATGCCTAATTTCAGCTCAGTCGGTTGAGGATAACTTCTTTAAAATTCAGTTGCAAGATTCCACCCGGACAAACATATTCCACATTGCAAGCTTGTAAAAACACCGCGTCGCACCCAAACGGCTGGATGGATTTTGATGCATGAGGCATTCTAGACACTGACAGTGCTATACGGTACCTACCTATTACAAATGTTGAAAAATCTATATAGTGATATAACTTATGAAACTATCATGGTTATGTAATCTTGGCTACCAAATGCGGAGCTTTCTTTGAGATCGCACTAATGCTTAGCAAAAAACTGCATCCAAATCGGCTAAGCACTTTTAGAGATAAATACTAATAGGCACATAATTAAAATTGGTTGTAACTACGAAAAAAGAGGCTATTTTGCATTTTTCTTGAAACTAGATGACATGCTCTATGTGATGTAGTTTAACATATTTTTTTTTAGATTTTTCGACAAATATCGTGGAGAAAAAATATTTCACATATATCTAGCTGCGCCCCGCGGTGTTACCCGCTTAGTCTCAAACCCGTGGGAATATCGGTTTTTCAAAAAATAGCCTATGTTATTCCATGAGTCCAGCTATATTGCGATTTTTATCAAAATCCGTCTAGTCATTTCAGCGTGAAGTAAACAAACAAACAAACATACAAAGTTTATCATATAGAATATTAAGTGGGATCGGATGATTATATTTTTCTAACAAGTAATTAATTTTGTAAAAATTAAAAAACGCAACGCAATGAAACGGCTGAACCGATTTTGATCAAACATAGCTAAGAACACTCCCGACAAACTCACCTGTCAAACAAAAAAAAACGAAATCGGTTCCTCCGTTCGGGAGCTACGATGCCACAGACAGACACACAGACACACACATACACACACACACACTCACACAGCCACGTCAAACTTATAACACCCCGTCGTTTTTGCGTCGGGGGTTAAAAACTATTTCGACTACATAAAGTGATTTTGGCCACCGAATTTGTAGGAACGAACTATTATATTTTACTACGGTTTACTAAATGACCCGAATCATACGTAAACCCACAAATCTGGACCTCTAATAAGGGTAACCTAATATAAACGGAACCCCAATTTTTCAGCGGTACCTCCTAACATAAATATACTGTTGAGAGGTCTATTTATAACAACGGGACGGACAAGGGACGGAGAAGAGCTTTGATTAATACAGACAACTTTTTTTTATTCTATAAGGAGAAGAGGTACCTTTAACACTAATTTCTTAACTGAAGGCGATATGTTAAAATATCGAATGGGCGGAGTCTAGTAAGAAAACAATAGATAGAAGAAAGTGACAGCGCTATAACTCACTTGAACCCGGGAAGAGATAGGTATAGATTTCTGCCGCTTGGAAGTAACTGACGTAAGCGACAAATGATAATACTTCGTTTTGCTTCTAAAGTAGCAAATATACGAATAAATCTTTCTAATTTAATCTAAGTAATGTGATTACCTGCTGAATAGTACAAAAATTAACGCTTAATATTTTAGCTAATCGAAGGAAGGTCGACGAACTTGATACAAAATAATCGTATCCATTTGGTTATACTGCTCAGTATTCGTTTGTTTTTGTTCATTTTGTTATATAGTATAACTAGATAGACTAACCCCCTTAAACGGGTTTTATGAAGGCCAATTATTTCAAGAAATAAATCTACCAATCGTGTTTAAGTTCTTGTTTTATTTCGATTGCATCCTCAAATAATTACTGTGATAATATCAAGTTTGTAACTTTTACCGTTAGTGAGCGAGCGTGTAACGCAATTACTCTAAAATATTAACATATCGCCATAAGTTACCGATTTTCTCCATTGTACTTCCTAAAAACATGGCATCACCTGCGCCTGAAGCAAAGTGCTGATCCTAGATTTAATTTTTACCTGGGAAGGAGGGGGTAGAATAGGAGGAGGGAAACTGCTTTTAATCCCGACACGTTCGAATTTACTGGAAAAAGGCTAGTATTAATAAAAATAAAAGTCTTGATTGGTTTGTGTAATGGTTTTTATTCACAAAAAATAATAATTTAATGACCACACGAAATTCGCTCATTTCCAGTTGATAAAAAAATTCGCACTTTTGTGTCAAGGGTTGACAAGACAAACAATTGTGGAGTTTTCCTTTTGTCATTTTAGCATTATTTATCTCTCGCTAGATGGCGTTGGCGGCCATATTTGGTAACAGTAAATATTTTAAAATACGTAACTGTCACAAACATATTAATAAAAAAAAAAAAAATATAAATGATTAAATAAAATAATTAAATTAATAGTTAATTTAATAATTAGTTTCATATTAATTAAATTAAACATATTAACATTTTACAGAACTTTGTATTTATTAAAACTTTATTAAAACATTGGCTGAACGAAGTTGCCACTGACATGATAAAATTTAAAAAGTAGGTAAAAATACCAATAGTTCCACTAGTCATCTCTTGACGATGAAATAACTAAACTGACAATTACACTTAGAGTTTATTTTTAACCTCCGACGCGAAAACGACGGGGTGTTATAAGTTTGACGTGTCTCTCTGTGTGTGTGTGTGTGTGTGTGTGTGTCTCTGTCTGTGGCATCGTAGCTCCCGAACGGATGAACCGATTACGTTTTTGTTTTGTTTGAAATGTGAATTTGTTGGCTATGTGTCGGTATTTGTGTATTTGTTCTTAGCTATGTTTGATCAAAATCGGTTCAACCGTTTCATTGCGTTGGGGGTTTTTTGTAATTTTTACAAAATTAATTACTTGTCTATTTATTCTCAGTAATTTTTCAGAGGATGGTACTAAATTCAAACTTTGATAGTTATCCATTGAAGGATGGCTGTTGTCACAAGAGCATTTTTTTTACCAAGTCACGAATTTATTATCCAACAACGTATATTTTTTTGACCCGTCCGTCCCGCAGTGAGAAAACAGATAGCTAAAGTCAGCGGGCAGGCCCGTAGGTATAGTTTCTGGTTAGTTGGGCCCGTTTATTGGCAATAAATGCACGAACCACTTAAAGGAAGAGGTCAGTTGAGGGTACGGGCTGTGGTTCAAGGGGAAATATATATTTTGATGCTCGGATATCGAAAATCATGCCTCGGTGTGTCTCTTCTAAGACAAGTAATTAATTTTGTAATAATTAAAAATACCCTCAACGCAATGAAACGGCTGAACCGATTTTGATCAAACATAGCTAAGACAACTCCTGACAAATACACTTTTCAAACGAACAAAAAAAACTAAATCGGTTTATCCGTTCGGGAGCTACGATGCCACAGACAGACACACTCACAGACACACACACAGACACGTCAAACTTATAACACCCCGTCGTTTTTGCGTCGGGGGTTAAAACCTACCTCTGTTTTCTCCCGAGAATGTCGTGACTATCGATTTTCACGAAACGCCTTACATTACATGGTTTTTTTAGGGTTCCGTACCCAAAGGGTAAAACGGGACCCTATTACTAAGGCTCCGCTGTCTGTCCGTCCGTCTGTCTCCAGGCTGTATCTAATGAACCGAGATAGTTTGACGATTTAAATTTTCACAGATGATGTATTTCTGTTGCCGCTATAAAAACAACAAAAAAACTGAATAAAATAAATATTTAAGGGGGCTCCCATACAACAAACGTGTTTTTTTGCCGTTTTTATAAATGATGGTACAGAACCCTTCGTGCGTGAGTCCGACACGCACTTGGCCGTTTTTTTTTAAAAGTCTTTTACAAAGCACACTATGAGTTTAAACTCCCCTGACTTGGGCCACAGTCGCCCAATAAATTAGTGCAGCAACCCCGAGCCGGCACTTAAGGCTATGGTACCCGCAATTTGATTGCTCGTCCTTCGATCAATAGGCACATCAAAGGCGGAAAACTTTATGAAAAAAAAAACTAGCTTCTGTCCGCAATTTTACTCGCTCAGGGTATCGGGCATTTGTGTCCGTCATTGCCATCATCTTCTATCTAGAGCCTAGATAAAACTTGCTTAGCTGGTTTTTAGGGTTCCGTACCCAAAGGGTAAAACTGAACTGAACGAGATTTTTACTAAGACTCCGCTGTCTGTCCGCCTCATTGTCTATCCGTCTGTCACCAGGCTGTATCTCATGAACCGTATATAGTTAGACAGTTGAAATTTTCACAGATGATGTATTTCTGTTGCTGCTATTAACAAGATATACTAAAAAACAGAATAAAGTAAATATTTAAGGGGGCTCAAACGAGATTTTTTTGCTGTTTTTATAAATAAGGGTATGGAACCTTTCGTGCGCGAGTCCAACTTGCACTTAGCCGGGTTTTTGTTTGTTGGAAAGGTTTACTAATCGGATGCTATAATTACTTGAAGAAATAAATCTATCACGGATCTACCTTTATAAAATTGCAATTATTTGAGCTGGGACGAACTCACCCCAATATTTTATCGATGATAAAATTACCCCGTGACGAAAAACCCCTAACTTTCAAAAATAAGTTTCTCAATTCAGCTGTTTTTAGGGTTCCGTAGCCAAATGGCAAAAAACGGAACCCTTATGGATTCGTCATGTCTGTCTGTCTGTCTGTCCGTCCGTATGTCACAGCCACTTTCTTCCGAAACTATAAGAACTATGCTGTTGAAACTTGGTAAGTAGATGTATTCTGTGAACCGCATTAAGATTTTCAAACAAAAATTTAAAAAAACCAATAAATTTTGGGGCATCCCCATACTTTGAACTGAAACTAATTGATTTTTTAGTAAAAACCATTACGTGTATACCCATTACCCATCTATGGATAGGTCTCCAAAAATTATATTGAGGTTTTTCATTTAAAAAAAATCTAAACTGAATAGTTTGCGCGAGAGACACTTCCAAAGTGGTAAAATGTGCGTGTCCCCTCCCCCCTGTAACTTCTAAAATAAGAGAATTATAAAACTAAAAAAAAAATAATGATGTACATTACCATGTAAACTTCCACCGAAAATAGGTTTGAACGAGATCTAGTAAGTTTTTTTTAATACGTCATAAATTGTTAACCGCAATATACGTTTCATTTAATCAACTTAAATATAAAAATAAAAAAACCTGCAAGCAAGTAATATTATGTTACGTAGCTGCTACGGAACCCTTCACGGGCGAGTCCGGCTCGCACTTGGTCGCTTTTTTTTAATTATTTTTGTATCTTACCTACTTTATTTGTAAAGTTCTGCTGATTTTGGCTTTCATACCTGGAACAAAAAATATGGAAATATATATATAACAAATATCTCTTAAAAATAATTTACGTAACATCAGATGATTTACAATATATAACACATTACACACCCAACAGTCACACATACAGTTGTGGTCATATAATTAAGAACGATTTGAAGTTCTAGAAGTTTTTTATTTAAATCGTATCATACACAGAGATGTGTACCTTCTGAGAAGCAACTAGTTATGTTATATAATAGTCACATTAATAGAGCAACCTGACTTAAGAATAAAGTATGAAATCGCTAACTATTTTTTGCACTTTTTATTGATTTTATCAAAGTAACACATTCAAATAGTACTGAAACTGGACAAATAATTAAGAACGATTTATTTAAGTGCTCGGGAATTGTTTTGTATGACACTTAGATTTAAAAAATCACAATATTATGTAGCACAGGAAACATAAAAAGAAATTTAATAAATATTTAACTAAAATTAATAGTTAATAGCATATCCACGGCTTTTAATTATAGCTTTACACCGGCGAGGCATTGACTCTATTAAATTTTGTCATTTCGCAAGAGAAATAGAGTTCCATTCTTCTAAAACAACGTCATACAGCTCTCTTAAATTTCCACACTTTGTATTTGAAACCTTTTTCTTTACTTCAAACCACAGATTCTCTATTGGGTTTAGATCTGGACTGTTAGCAGGCCAGTCTAAGACAGAAACTATTTGCGCTGTAAGAAATTCCTTTACGGTGCGTGCAGTGTGCTTTGGATCATTGTCATGCTGGAATGTCCAAATGACCGGTAGAACGTCTTCAGCGTATGGTAACATTGTTTCTTCCAGTATATTTTTGTATTGGAACTGATCCATGTTACCTTCTATCAACTTTACAGGTCCTACACCATGTCCAGAAAAGCAACCCCATAATTTTCACATTTCCACCACCGTGCTTTAATGTAACTTTCGTGTACTTTGGGTCGAATGCTGTATTCGGGGGACGTCGTACATATCGTTTTCCATCAGAACATACTCTGTTTATTTTCGTCTCGTCAGAAAAAAGTACATTTTTCCACTGTTGCACAGTCCAGTTTTCATACTTTCTCGCAAATGCAAGCCGGGCTTGCCTGTGGCAAAGTTTTAACATGGGTACCTTTCTTGCTATCCTACCGTGCAATTTTTCTTCTACCAAACGTCTTCGAATAGTGCGTGCTGAGATTGCTGAAGGGTTGTTTTCACCAAAATATTCTTTTCTAAGCTCATTGGACCCTTTA
Organism: Operophtera brumata; assembly: GCA_932527175.1. NCBI lineage: Eukaryota > Metazoa > Arthropoda > Insecta > Lepidoptera > Geometridae > Operophtera > Operophtera brumata. The sequence goes on along the minus strand of OW052226.1, from coordinate 41,613,905 downwards.
AAAGGATTTTGTTTTGCCATACGAACGATGTTTCGGTCATCTCGAGGAGTTGTTTTTCTCTGTTTAGGTACACGTGGAACATTCGAAGTAGTTTGATACGTAGCAAAATGCTTTACAGCGTGGAAAACCATCGTTTTTGAACATTGCAGATGGTCGGCTATCTTTTTATAAGACCAATTCTTCCGGCGAAGTTTTATTATTACTTCCCTTGTAGATTTATCAGAACTTTTATTTTTTCCCATTGTTTTTTCTAAAGAAGCAATCACCTTTAATCTTTTACAGCACGTAATGGCGCCAAAATTATACAAACAGTAACAAATCGACTGAGTGTTCTCTATTTAAATTTGAATAAAGGTATAAACTACTTAGCGTTCTTAATTACGTGACCAGCCAGTAATAAGGAATACTTTGTTTAAAAGTAGTGTAAAAAGTTTGCCTATTGATTTTTAGCCAATCATGTGTATCAATGAATACAGTGGTAATATGGAAATGTTTTACGATACCGAGAGAAATAAAAACAAATGCATACAATTAGTTTTGCATCTTAGTTGGAAAAAATCTTCCCTTTATATCAGCGTTCTTAATTATATGGCCACCACTGTACATAGTCCCGAGTCCTGATCCCACACTAGGATCCCCGGTGTCGTGAGTATCAGGAACTACGAGTACCATGTTATCGCAACACCCAAGACAACTGCTGATCATACAATCATTTTTTCCGCAGCGGGAATCGAACCCACAATTGAGCTAGATGCAAGGCTCAGGTAGTACCAATCAAAATACATAATGAGTGGGATTAAAACAGTAGCACAACAAAAACCAGCTGTCTGTCACATACATACACGCCTTTTTCCCCGGAAGGTTAGGCAGAGCCTCAATAGGCCTCTTCACTGTGGGGTGCACCATCGTGGAATATAGAAGTGACAAGTAGTGAGCTTATCGCCGCCATTGCTTCCCACGACTGACTCGGCTAACGCTTTCTTCCAGTAATAACACATTCCTTTAGGCTTGCTTGTATGTACTGTCTAGTATAGTATTATTGTATCCGTGGTACTGTGGATAAATGTAAGATTGTGTTAGGTATATAAGTTATTATTGTGTAACCTGTGTGTAATGTGTAATTGTGTAATCCTGATGACCCTATATTGGTTGTTTTTTTTTTTTTAATTTGAATTTAGTAATCTTGCATCCAGGATACCAACATATCTTACTAACAGGTCCGGGTAATCCCTCAGTCAGCTTTTACAACATCCACGGGAGGAGACGGAGGGGTCTATTCTTAGGCCGGACACATCAGTCGCAAATTTTGTGAATACACCTACGTTTAATTGTTGTCTACAATACTGTGGAAATAATATTCCCATTGTAAGAATGCAGTATCGGGACCAATATAGTAGTTCCACGTGTGCTTTGAACCGGGAACCATCACACGTGACCTGGGGCTAGTAAAATAAGGCCACGGAGACAGCTAGAAGCGATTTCTTTTCCCTTTGAGGAATTTATCAGCAGCATTTAGATGTGGACTGCTGAACGAAGCGAATCGAATTTCGAACAGACTTATTCTGAATTCGAATAGACAATACTGGATGAAGCGGAACATTAGAGATTTCAAGGGTCACGATACACTTAGTAGTAGTAGAGCTTTTTTGTGAAAGAGTTCGTCCGGGGAAGTACTACCACCATACCTATTTCTGCCGCAAAGCAGTAGTGCTCGCATGGCTGTGTTCCGGTTTGAAGGGTATGGTTGCCGGTGAAATTACAGGCACATGAGACTTTTCATCTTTATGTCTCAGGGTGGCGGGAGCAGTGCAATTCCACATAGGATGCGTGCTAGGTGGACGTGACCTATGTGGTAAATGTGGTAATGCACTGTTCATAGGCAGAGGGTACCGCTTAATATCAGGCGGGCCATCTGCTTGATCCGCCAAACCAAGTTTTATAAAAAACTAGCGACTCGCCCCGGCTTTCCACGGGTATCCCCCGGTGAACCCCCGCCCCCTCGTCCTACCCCTCCCACTATGTCCTATCTCCTGGTTCTAAGCTACCTCCCTACCAATTTTCAGCCAAATCGGTTCACCCATTCTTGAGTTATAGGTGGTGTAACTAACACGAATTGAAAAAAAAAAAAAAAAAAAAAAAACGTATAGACCTCACGGAGCCCGAGACCTTTCCAACGAATGCAAAACCGTGGAAATCGGTTCGTTCGTTCTGGAGTTATAGCGTCAGGAAGGAAAACCCGACTTATTTTTATGTAATAGAAGAATAAGAAATACAATTTTAAGGTTTATAAAGGTTTTTTTTAGAACTAAAAATTACCACGAAAATCAAGTACAATATTAAAATTATAAATATGCATGAATACTACATTATAATTACGAGGGATCACCCAGACAGAAACACGATAAGACAATATTTTCTCGAATGAAAAAAAAAAAAGTTACGTCTATTTTTTGCCTAGATTCGATTGTTTATTAAAATGGAGCATATTATTTAGTAAAAAATAGATAAAATAATCAATACAACACAGCTGAGGGTTTACTGCAGGGGTTTTGTAAAATTATATATATTTTACGAGATATTCAATAAAAACAGCTTTTTCGATGCGTACAAGATTTCTGCCTGTGGTTGGCAAAGTCTTAACGAACGTAAAATTTACAAATCGTCGTTATGGTGCGAGAAGTCACTAGTGACATTTTTGGCCAAAATGAGTTTAAGATGCCAAAGTGTATTTATACCCATTATGAACCTTATTAGAAGGTAAAAAGAGCTGTTTTTATAGATTCGTCATGTCTGTCTGTCTGTCCGTATAAGTCACAGCCACTTTTTTCCGAAACTATAAGAGCTATGCTGTTGCAACTTGGTAAGTAGATGTATTATGTGAACCGCAATAAGATTTTCAAACAAAAATAGAAAAAAAAACAATAAATTTTTGGGGTTCCCCATACTTAGAACTGAAACTCAAAAAACTTTTTTCATCATACCCATACGTGTGGGTCTTCAAAAATGATATTGAGGTTTCTAGTATATTTTTTTTCTAAACTGAATAGTTTGCGCGATGGACACTTCCAAAGTGGTAAAAAGTGTGTCCCATATAAGTGGTAAAAAGTGTGCCCCCCATAACTTCTAAAATAAGAGAATGATAAAACTAAACAAAAAATATGCTGTACATTACCATGTAAACTCCCAACGAAAATTGGTTTGAACGAGATCTAGTAAGTAGTTTTTTTTTTATACGTCATAAACCGTAATCCATCCAAGAACTTTTATATTATGTTACTTGAAGCTACGGAACCCTTCATGGGCGAGTCCGACTCACACTTGGCCGCTTTAATTTAGTATTTTAGATAATACAATAATGTCAGAAGTACCTAACTGAATGTTGAAGCAAAAATCTGTCTATGAAAATTAACTAATAAGGTACTTAAGTTGTTTATTTCATTCATTTTACTCACACTTTTCAATTACTAGGGCTGCACTCCTCATTAAACTCACTTAGATATCTCTTCCCGCCATTTTCGAAAAGAGACGTTGTCTACTTTTATTTTATTTCTTTTCCTAGTGTTTTCTTGAGTTATTTTGTGTTATTTTGGTGGCATTTTAACTAATGTAGCTCGTTTAAAAAGCACAAGTGTAGTGAAATGAAATGGAAGCGAATTGCGTGACTTTTGAAATTGGTGGAAATTGTCTACCAAAGTTTTAGTAAAATTGGCCACCGTTTTACTAAAATATGACTCGACTGTGACTTTGACGACTTGGAAGGAGTGTAACGTTGCAAAATATATTGATAATAGAATATAGTGAAAATACAGATACTTTAAAACGGCAAATGCACAAGCCGTGCGGCGCCAATTATAAAGAAAAAAAAAAGTCACTAGTTACTTTTTGAATGCAATAATTTGACTCAACCCACTACCAATGCCTCTTAGGTATTTCTTGTAGAGGAAAAGCTATGAATATTAATATGAATACCTTGTTATTAATTAAGAATAATAACAAGGTATTCGCACATTCTTCTGTCTTTAAGTTTTACAAAAACAATTACTTAACTTCTCTAGCTGCGAGAAATCGCAATGTCGCGTACTGGGCGCATCTTTAGAACGCGTATTGCAAAAATAAAAATGGCGGCAGGAGATGTCTCTTCAATTAATTGTAAAATTCGAACTAATTACTAAAGCTAGCATAAAACTGTGACTACCAATAGAATCAATGTGAAATTTCCTTGAAGAACCTTGTAATCACAAGTTGTAATCTATTTAGAACTTTTGAGATTGGTATTGGAAAATTACGATCAATTTGTTACCGCAGAGCAAATCGACATAGGGAGAGTGAACTCCCATAGTAAAATCAAACTACGTTAGCACAGAGCAAATATTATTGTCAATGGGTAGCTTGATTCAAGGAGACCAGACTAGAAAAATACGGTTAGATTTGGCGTAATAATTAGTACGTTAGATCCATTTTTCTAGCGCAATATATATTAAGCCCGATCGGACTTGGTTAGTATAGATAGCACAGCTATGTTAAAAGTCGCCGAGCCCGATCGGGCTTGGTTACGTGAGGCCGAAACAGAAAAGTTAATTAACTATCAAATAACATCTTATCGAGTATGCCAGAATAAATTAACTTACTTTTTATTATGTATCTCAGTAATCGTAAAAATATTTACATACATTTTTATACGTCAGGGTGCAGGGTAAAATTATCTATATTTTGTTAATAAAACCATTTTTATAAGTTCAAGTGTTGATGAGTTACACCGATTATAAGAACAACAAACTTTAAAACGTGATTATCTCAAAACTAACTTTTTGTACTTAGTGATTTCTCGCACCAAAACGACGAAATTTTTATGAAAAACTGTGAGATAATCCTCTACTATTAAAGGAAATAAAATACAGCATATTATTTTGAATACATTCGGTTTCGTTGCCTCATTTTAAGCTTCAATTGGTTCAATTTTTAGCGGAACATAGTAGAATGCATAGAAGTGCGCTTTTGAGCCACTTATTGTGCTGCATCAAAAGCCAACGTGCGGCTCTCAATGTAAATAATACTAGCGTATTTCATTCTCCATTTAAAAAAATAATAGTACCCGGACTTGTTTGTAAGATTCGTTGGTATAAGATTTGTCCTGGCTGCTAACTTATTTAAGGAATGTGTTATTACTGGACGAAAGCGTTAGCAAAGTCAGTCGTGGGAAGCAATGGCGGCGACGAGCTCAACCTTTTTTTTAATTTTATTTTATTAATTCTACACATAAAATATTGTTACATAATGTTTGCCATTGAATAGCACCTAAAAACCACACAGGTTTGTGCTGGTGCTACTTTGAGTCTTCACATCAATAACATAAAGTAGGTACTTATTATAAATAATTTTTGACCATCACACTGACACTTGTCAGTCATTAGTCACTTATGTTGTTGACACTTGACACGTCTATTTGTCAACCCACAATAAAATAGGTCCATTTGAGCTCTGCCTACCCTTTCGGGGTAAAAGGCATGTGTCTATGTATGTATGTATAGCTAGTCTTATTTACTGTGACCTCGAAAATACACCCGATTTAGATTACCTTTCTAATCAACTTCAAAAACATTTATTTAGAAGTGTCAAAGGATCAACTCGTACTACTACTACTACAACACACTTGTTTCGTACGCCGTGTCTGTCTGAACTTTATATATTCACTACGAAACAACCTGCGAATCGGACTAACCAACAGACGCGGCGTAAACACTACATAGGTACCTATATGTAGGTTACATTGTTGACAAATAAAATTGATTAGAGTCTGTTCGGAAAGAGAGCCGTCATGGGATTTGATTATCAGTCAGATGTAGGTAAATTTTAACAAAGCATTTTTTGAAAAATAAGTTTTTCGAACGTCTTATTTTAGCATACTTACGAATTTCGCCAAAAGGCAGGCTAAAGCGAATGAAATCTAACTGTGTTTGGCAAAACTCCGACTCAAAAGCTAAAAATAAAAGCATAGTGACAAAGGACTGCGGGTGAGCGTTTAGAAAATAAATGCAAAAACTTGGGTGCTTTTTAGAAAAAGGTTTACAAAGGAACTTTGGATGTTGCTTGCCGCCGGCGTCCCATTTTGATACTTCAAGTAAGCTTTGTAGTTCTATTGTGAGGACTACACATCATCATCAGCCGCGATGTCCACTGTTGGACGTGGCCTCCCCCAACGGGGGATTTGACATAATCGGAACAAGCAGATGGCACACCTGATGTTAAGCGGTAACCTCTGCCTATAACAATCCATTACCTCATAGGTCACGCCCACCTAGGACGCATTGTGTGGCATTGCTGCTGGTGAAAAGTGTCATATGCCTGTAATTTCACCGGCACCTTTACCCTTCAAACCGGAACACTGCAATGCGAGCACTACTGCTTTGCAGCAGAAATAGGTATGGTGGTAGTACTTCCCCGGACGAACTCTTTCACAAAAAAGCTCTACTACTACTAAAACACACTTGTTTCGTACGCCGTGTCTGTCTGAACTTTATATATTTGTCTAAGACTGCAGCTTTGTTTCAGCTGTGATCGTGTACAAACTGAAGCCATCATACCTTAAATAAATCCTTAATATTTCCTTAAGTCCAATCTCAATTAACTTCCAAATATTTACATTTAAAGGATGACTGAAAGACCCTAAGCCAAAACAATCAACTACGAAAAATTAACTTTCTAAAGTGAATTCGGAGAAAAATAAAGGGTTCGGGAGTGAGAAAGGGTGAAGGAACCCTAAATAATTGCTGTCGAGCAACCCCTGGGGTTTTTTTAAGATTAATTTCGCGAAACCCTTTGAATTTTACAAAAAAATTGTTTGTTTGGTACTCCAGCAAACGGATTACGTATTTCTGTTGCTACCAGTTTCAATCAGTTGCAATGCTGAATCTATCTGAAATAATGCTGTTGCGATTACCCATGTACAAAAGTACAGCCTTCCAAACCGATCGTGTAGGTGTATCAAAAATAAAACCAGCTTATTCTGTTATAAGTCAAATATATTTAAAAATACTGAGCCACTTCATACAAGCCCGTGAGTTTTCGTCAGCGCGTTCTAGCGGCCGGACATTTTTACTAGCTCCGCCTAGTTACGAAAGACCAAAACTCACGGCGCATACTTATTGCATTGAACATTCCGCCCACCAAGAACGCTATGAAACGTTCTTCATCATCCGCCCACCATGAAAATGGTGTGCCTTGGGCATAAACTATACATTAAGAACACAAATTTATCTTAGGACCTAAGTATAATAACAATAAGTAACATTAACCAGTAATTGGTAAGATGCACAGTTTAGAGGCTGGTCCTTTTAACATAGACTGACCACACCTTGAAGTTACAACTCTAGTTACATTATCTGCACCAGGATGCTTCGCGACCACTCTGCCCAACAACCAACGAGCTGGGGGGAAGTTGTCCTCCTTAATTAACACGACATGACCAATTTCAGGTTCGGGAGTAAATTTAAACCACATATATCTATGTAAGTAATTATGTAAGTACTCATTAGACCACCTTCGCCAGAAATCTTGCACCATTCTTTGGTTCAAACGCCATCGTTTCAGAGTGCTAATGTCATGAAAAGGACCCAGTGACTTCAGGCGATGTCTGGCTTCCCCAAGTTCTATAAGTTGGCACTGTCTTATGCAAACATCCATGGTATCTCTCAGTTCACTACTTGTAAGGTAGGGTTCTAACTTGCGTTTTCTTTTATACCTCAAGAATCTGTAACAGTATGCGACAACACGAACAAGCCTTGTTATTGACAAATATCTCAACCACAGAGGATTGCTGGTAGCCGAATCTGTTGCCACATGAAACTTTAAGTGCCTTTGTCCCAGATCAGTGGAGATTGATCTTGGTATTTGGTAAGCAATGGTTGCTTTCTTAAGCCATGCTGGGCCCTGCAGCCACAAGCTGTGTTCAGCTAGTTCCAAAGGTGTGCAGCCTTGGGATGCAACATCTGCAGGGTTTTGACCTTGAAGTTCCATGCACTTGTCATCAGCTTTAGCTTCTATCCTTCGGGGTACGGATATCGCATGAATATGAGTGAGATTGGATTCATAGGATTGCTATTCTTTGAGCAGTTCCGTAAGAAGTTCTTGTTCCCAATCCATTCCGGCTAACCACAACTTCTGGATCATCACCTTTGCAACGATGTCACAAGGCGAGACCCATCCACGAGGGTTGAAAAGACGGGATATGTTGGACACTACCTTCCTCTTTGTGACTGCACTTTGAAGAGCCGGAAGCTGCGTGGTGTAATGGAATGCATCGGACTCCTTATCCCAGGAAAGACCTAGAACTCTAACTACTTCATCCATTTTTATGTCAATCTTTCCTTGCTTATTTCCTTGTTCCTTCATCACTATGGCTGCCAAATCCGTATTATTAGTTACCCATTTTTGTAGTTCAAATCCTTCTTTGCTTAGTAACCCTTTCATGTTTTCATAACCTTCTACAGTTTGACAACCTGTTAAAAGATCACCTACGTTAAAATCTGTCTTTATAATTTCAGCTTCATCGGGATACTCCTGGCTTTCATCAATTGCAAGCTGCTGCAGTGTTTTCACAGCCAGGTAAGGCGCCGACGCTGTTCCGAAGGTGACCCTGACTAATTTATATTTTTTTGTTTCAGATTTGGGATCATCTCTCCAGACCAGCCTCTGGAAGTCTGCATCTTCATCTGCGACGTCAACTTGGGGATATACTTTAATTATATCCGCACTAAGACATATCGGATGCAAGCGCCATCTCATAATGTTATGACTATGACGTAAGTCTTGTTGAAGGCGAGGACCGATCATAAACGAGTCGTTGAGAGAAACTCCGTTCATTCCCTTACAAGAAGCGTCGAACACTACTCTGACCTTGGTCGTAGATTTATCGTCGCGTATAATAGCGTGATGCGGTGGATAAACTGACTCCGCTTTCTTCTTGTCACTGCTAGTTATACGATCTGCGTGATCAAGGTCCAAGTATTCTTCCATGACTTCAGAATATTTCGCCATGATTTCCAGGTTCTTCTCGAATCTGTAGTCGAGAAGATGAAATCTCTTGAGTGCAATGTCTCTCAAATTCCCGTTTTTGCATTGTGGGTTTTCGTCTTTGAACGGAAGTCTTACAACATACCGGCCTGTTGAATCCCTTTGAGTCGTTTTTCTGTAAAATTCCTTTACATCGTCGTTCATCTTGAGTGAGAATTTTACTTTCGATTGAGTCTGACTCAATTTGCCAAAATTTATTTAGCCTCTCATTGTCATCAAGTTGCGCATGCAAAACTATCGCATTGTGACAATGTGATGAATAGGGTTGATCATTATCAGACTTGTGAGTGGAACCTGACAGGATCCATCCTAGCGCCGTTCGCTGAGCGGTTGGCGTTCCGCAAGGACCTTTAATCAGACCACTTCTTATCACTTATCCATAAATGTCAGCCCCGAGTAATATATCTACCTTATTGGGGGTGTGATATTGAGGATCGGCGAGTACAATTTTATCTAACTCTGGCCAATCTATGCTCATAATCTCCTCCGTCGGAAGGAGACTTGTGATGGCACTTATAACATGCGCAAGTACTGGTATCTTAAAGTCTGGTTCATGACGAGATTGTATGTCTACTGTCACTACATACTTAGAAGCCAAAGAATTCTTGTTACCGCCTATTCCGGTGATATTGCTTTGGCTGGGAATCTTCTTGAGACCAAGTAGCTGTACCACTGACTCCGTGACAAACGACGCCTGCGAGCCCTGGTCCAACAGAGCTCTTAGCAGGTGTCTCTGACCGTTTCTTGCCTTTGATTGGACAAGTGCGGTTGCCAACAGAATCTGACTCTGTGCCGTTTGTTGAGAGAAGTGCGCTGTGACATTCGATGTCGATCCAGGCTCCTCTAATGATGTTTGGACTGTTTGAACCGCTGATTTTACTTCCAATGCCAAATCTGGCTTGGAAACCGCAGAATGTGTTTCTGAAGTTGGTTTTGGGTGGAGTAATGAGTGGTGTTTATGTTTGCAAATTCTACATTTTAGAAAAGAACGACATGTTTCGGCAGAATGGTTGTGACCTAAGCAGTTAAAACAAAGGCTGCTGTTATGCACGAACTTGTGCCGAGCATTGTAATCGGTTGCCGAAAAACCTTTGCAATTCGCTAGTTTGTGCTCCTCTTTGCAGAATGGACAGGACAATTTTAACCCAGCGTTGGACCCGGCGATCGCGTGCAACACTTTGGGCTTCGGGGTTGATCTATTTGCATTGACTTTAGGTTCTGAGTCCAAAAACTCTAACGAACGAAATCTTGACTGTAGGAAATCACGCAATTGGTTCAAAGTAGGTAGTTCGTCTGAGGTACTTATTTTCGCTTCCCATAACTTTCGCGACTTTGAATCCAATTTTGAACCAATTACGTAGATAACGATCGCGTCCCAGGAATCAACGCTTATTCCCAAATTGTTTAACCCCTGTAGTGTGTAATTTGTAACATCCAATATTTCCTTAACTGCAGAGCACGATTCGGTTCCAATGCTGGGTTGGTTCATGAACCTCTTCAATAGACACCCGACTAAGTGCTTTTTATTATTAAAACGATTGTTAAGCGTTTTCCACGACCCTTCATAGTTCGCAAATGTTATAGGCACATGTCTCAAAAGCTGCTCGTCTTCTCCCGTGAGATGCCCTTTTAAGTAATGCATCTTCTGAACGTTGTCTATTGAAGGGTTGTCATGAATTAATGACACAATTAAATCCCGAAATGTCGTCCATTCCGAGTACAATCCTGAAAAGGTGGGTATGCTGATCTTAGGTAACTTAAGACTTGTATTTTCAGCCCTTGAAGTTGTCTGAAGGTGATAAGCTGAACTAGCAGCTTCCTGCTTTAACATTTCCAATGTCTCTCTAATATCTGATTTATAATCTATGTATGTTTCCTCAACCTCATCATAAACATTTTCTAAATTTTCAGTTGGTTGAGAGGGACCACCTTCAGGCGACTCCAATGACAACTGTCTATGAGTCTCGGAAAATATTTTCCACTTTTCTTCTAAGGATTCTAATCTAGTTAGTAAATATGACTCTTTGCGTAAACATTCTTTAGGCGATTTTTTGTATGTTTCCTAAGCCTTATTTATCGAACCTTTGTATTTGTACTGACTCTTTACTAACGCAGAGAACGACATTATGAACAAATAAGTAATTATACTACAAGTTCCAAAGTACAATTTTTACAAAGTGCTAAAAGCGTACAAATTTTCTAAGTTTAAAATATCGCTAAAATTTTACAAGTGTTTGAAGATTTAAGAACTCTGACATAAATCGGGCGTGGATTCCCCGTCTGTTCACTTATTGACAAACTATTCTAAGTCCACAACCAACATGCAAAACTTTACAAGTCCTTAATCTTCTTGCCAAATTGTTCCAGTACGAAAGTCCGAACTTTACTAACTGATTGAACTGCACTCACTTCTTTAGGATCACAAAATGTACTCACGGTTTTCCTAATGCAAACCCCACTGGATATGACGTCTCACAGACGCTGCTCTTCAAGACGTCACTAGGTGTGACGTACTTGTCTCCCGGCAGGTACCTTCCGTCTCCGTGTGTCGTCCACACGTCACGGTTGTGACGTCACCGTAGGCCCGTTGAAGCGCCCCGGATTCGACGTCACTGCTGCTGCCCCTCGGTTGCGGCAGGACTGCCCACAACCACCCGATACGACACTTATGTCGTAAGGTGTAAAAGCACTCCAGTGGCGATCCACCACTGATACCCAAGTGCGCGGTTATACTTCCGACTCGATAGGACCATGTATAAAAGTACAGCCTTCCAAACCGATCGTGTAGGTGTATCAAAAATAAAACCAGCTTATTCTGTTTCAAGTCAAATATATTTAAAAATACTGAGCCACTTCATACAAGCCCGTGAGTTTTCGTCAGCGCGTTCTAGCGGCCGGACATTGAACAACCCAAATAACGCAGTTTATCTACAAAGCTTGATTGCAACTAGGCTGCGTAAAATAGATACGCACAGACACACGCCTTTTTATTGCCCGACGCAAAAACGACGGGGTGCTATAAGTTTGACGTGTCTGTGTGTGTGTCTGTCTGTGGTATCGTAGCTCCTGAACGGATGAATCGATTTTGTTTTTTTTTTGTTTGGAAGGTGAATTAGTCGGAAGTGTTCTTAGCTATGTTTGATCAAAATCGGTTCAGCCTTAACATTGACGACCTCTGTGGCGCGGCTGGCGATGGTTCGCCTGTGACGCAGGAGGTTGCGGGTTTGATTCCCGCCTCGGATTAAATATTTGTGCGTTCTGCAGATATTTATTCAGGGTGTTCTGGGTGTTTTCTATGTATAATAAAAAATATCTATCTATGTAATGTATTATATTAAGTATATCAGTTATCTAGTACCCATAACACAAGCTCTGGCTTAGCTTGGGGCTAGATAATGTTGTGTGAACTTGACCAGCATTATTTATTTATTTATTTATTTATTGCATTGTGTTTTTTTTTAATTTTTACAAAATTAATTACTTGTTCTCTAAAGTGGTAGGCAGAGTGTCAATAGGCCTCTTGTGGTTTTTTAATTGGACTTTAATGCAGCTGACCTCAGATTGCTCATGACTGCTCAAGTCAAGCTGCCCAAGCTGTCATGGCTGCTAAGTCATGACTGCTTTACCGCTAGCTTATTACGTATCTTGCAATAGCAATGAGATAGCAAGAATTGCGCGAGAATTGCGCGGTTATCGCATCCAAATTGCAAATTCGTATTACGGATCGCTGATACGTAATACGAATTTGCAATTTGGATGCGATAATCGCGCAATTCTTGCTATCGCATTGCTATTGCAAGATACGTAATAAGCTAGCACAGCTTTTGGAGACCGCAGATGACGCTGAACCGGTTATACCTATATAAGATTGGGACAATGATCGCAAGAGCACCACTTAGGTACGGACCTTGGCTTGAGCTGTTGTAGTTGTCGCAAGAATGCCATTTCAAATAGAATCAACATCGAAACCAGTTGAAACCCATAGCAATAGAGTTACGTTAGCGCCACATATAATAAATAGTGACACAGAAGTGAATTTTAAACCTAATTTATTGAAGTTACTCACGTAAGATAATATGTAATATTTTTTTAACAGTTCGTGCCGCGCACATTTTAATAGATAGATAGATAGATAAAACGTTTATTTGCATCTCCAATCACACACGTACCTACATTCTAAACAAATAAAAGACAGTGCACTAAAAACTAGATAATACAACCATCGTTACACAAAAACAAAGCAATGCACTAAAATTAAAAACCATATAAATAATAACCATTTAACCATAACCATATAATAGCCACTGGTATCACACAAAGTTAAAGTTAAAATTATTTTAAAGCGCTTGCGTAACATTTTCCACATTGTTTCAATATTCCAAAAAATAGTTTTAACGAAAAGCAATTCGAATTACGGGAATAAAATGCAAAAGCCTCAATTGAAAAGTCCAGCTCGAAAGTTTTTAACGAAACCAAAATTTACGCGGAGCTTCCAATTCTGTTTTATTAGGACTGAAAATAATCCACTTTATTCGCGTTGAAACTGTGCAACTTTTTACAAGCTAAAGGGAAGTGCCTGCTAGCACGCTCCTTACAAAACGAAGTTATGGCTTAAGATATTTATTTCTTATAAGAAATACATTTCACTTACAATGAGAAATCTAAAAACTAAAAGTAATTAAATTGGGCGTGATACGTTACAAGTCTGTATCTACGTATCCGTTAAGGATTTTTTTTCTTTTTATACTACTTGTATGACGGAACAAGCAGATGGCCCACCTGATGTCAAGCGGTAACCTCTGCCTATGAACAGTGCATTACCTCATAGGTCACGTCCACCTAGGACGCGCCACCCTGAGACTAAAGGTGAAAAGTCTCATGTGCCTGTAATTTCAAGGTGGGGTAAGGTTAAGGTGGGGTATAACGCAAAATTACCAATCTTAGATTAGATTTTTAATTGACTAAATCAAGTACAATATTCAAATTAAAAATATAAATAAAAACAAATAAAAAAAAATAAAAAAAATAATGCTGGACACAGTTCACACAACATTATCTAGCCCCAAGCTAAGCAGAGCTTGTGTTATGGGTACTAGATAACTGATATACTTAATACAATACATTAAATAGATAGATATTTTTTATTATACATAGAAAATACCCAGAACACCCTGAACAAATATCTGCGATCGCACAAATATACACATACATATATATATACATATAAATATACATGGATACTGATGATAAATACATTTATTTACAGAAAGAATAATACAAGGTATGTACAAAATACATATGAAACAGTTGTGCCACCTGAAGACCGCTGCAAGCGATCTAAAGGTAGCTCAACTGATCCAAATCACTACCAGACGGAAGCGTCCCTAAGATGCTGGCTGCATTGCCACGCTGAATGGCAATACTAATGCGTTGAGCCAGATAAGAGCCAGCTCTCGGGTCACGCGTCGCTTCGACCAGATGCCCTGAATGGATACTTATACTTATATTATAATACCAAGGGATCACCCAGATATAAACAAGACAGGACAACATTTTCTCGATAAAAAAACATCACAAAGTACCTCTAACTTTTGGCTAGATTCGATTGTTTGTCAATATGGTACATATTAAGGGGTCAAAAATTGGATAAATAAAATCAATACAACAGTACGGAGGGTTTACCCAAGGGGTTTTTAAAATTATCTATATTTCACGAGATATTCAATAAAAACCGCTTTTTCGAGCGGTGCGTGGCGTTTTTTTTGTATGAAGATTTCTGCCTGGCTGTCTTAAATACACACAAAGTTTGTTATATTAAATACAAAAAAAAACGTGAAAACTGTGGGTATGTTTGATGCGGGGATGGGTTTGTTGGCTGGTTGAAGTTTGATCTTAATTTGGGTACAATCAAGTCATTGATTTTTTGTGGATACAATCTAGGGACTAATATGTAATTTGTCAATTTCCCATTTAATTGTGTTTTAGTGTATCTAACCGAGGCGGGAATAGAACCCGCAACCTCCTGCGTCACCTCGTTAACTCGCTTATTTGCAATAAACTTCATTAACTTCCAGTCAAACGAAAATCCTCAAAATAGTCCGAAAAAGACTTACTTAGAGCAAGTTAGGGGCCGAAAACAAGCAGCAAACATCGCTGTGTTTAATTCAGTTCTCATTTACAGTTTCGTAAAACGGAAGTTTCCAAACAAGCTGGAAACTCTTTTGAGCGTTCGCGCATGACCGAACCGAACGGCTTTATGTATTCCAAGTTGGGCTTTATGTGATTTTGGATTTACTGTTTCTGCCTGTTACACCTTATTTATAGGTATTAATGTCTTCTTCTTAGCTTAGGTAATGGCTTCTGTGCATTATTTGCAACAATTTAGCCAATGTCAAGTGATATAATTGTTATAGTTTTATAGTCAAGTCGTCAAGAGTCTCCGTCAAGTCCTAACCCAGTTTAAATGGTGGCCGAAAAACTGAGTTTTTACAGGAAAAAATCCACCAATTCGAAAAGACTCGCAATACACTTAAATTTCACTACATCACACATGTGCCATTTATCCAAGTTACACCGGTTAAAATGCCACTAAAATTACACGAAATAACTCGAAAAAACACAATAAAATGTAATAAAATAAAAATGACGACGTTTCTTTCAAAAATGGCAGATTTAAATTTCCCGGTATTAATGTCATACAGTTGATTATTACCAATTTATTACACGGTGTACCAAAAACAAGATACGATATTTATTTACAGAAAGAATAATACAACTAATACAAGAAGGTATGTATACAATTCAAAAAATACTCACATAATGAAACAGTTGTGCTTCCTGAAGACCGCTGCCTACAATCTAAAGGTAGCACAACTGGCCCAAATCACTACCAGACGGAAGCGTCCCTAAGATGCTGGCTGCATTGCCACGCTGAATTCAGTGGCAACAGGTAATTTTAATTCTTGTATTTCCTTTAATCCGAATTCGGGGACAGACAGGAACTACACAATGGCAATACTAATGCGTTGAGCCAGATAAGAGCCAGCTCTCGGGTCACGCGTCTTCGACCAGACGCCCTGTTTTTTTTTTTGAAAATGCGAAGTGCCCCGGTACCCCGCGGACCCAGAGTGTCAACCCCAAAAGGCTCAAATAAGTAAGCTCTGTCGAGACTTGGATATTTGCGTCTTTTGAGGTCCTCCGCTGAATCTGCCGCCGCACCGGCGGCCCAATATTAAGATACGGTAATCGATCTGGTCTGAATACGTTCGCCGGGTCTTCCCCTTCCCGCTGTCCCATTCACGCTCGTCTTATGTACCCGTTTCGTCAATCTACTATCATCCATCCTTTCTAAATGCCCAAACCATCTAAGCATACCTTTCTCAATCCTAGTCACTTCGTCTTCTTTAATTTCACAGCGCTCTCTTATCACACTATTCCTTATTCTATCTCTCAAAGTCACACCACACATACTTCTCAAAGCTCTCATCTCCACTGCATTTATTCTACTTTCATGTTTCTTCTGGCATACCCAACTTTCGCTACCATACATAAGTGTCGGTACAGACGGTACAGACGCACGGACGGTGAGGTTTGCGTTTAGAAGTAGGGTTCCATTGGCCACCCTTCGGGTAACGGAACTAAAAACAATAAGAAAATGAGAAATATACACCAAACCTTACCAACCCTAAATTAAAACGTAAATGGCCACCCGCAAGGGAAGTCTTGTCGACAAATTGTCAATCAAGAGGCGAGACGCGACTAAATGTCTCGGACGTGGTTTCAGCTTTAATGATGGCTTATTAAACCTTGGAAGTTGGGGACTCGCTGGCGGAAAGAATGGCCCATAACTCATTTCCTCCTGTTTGGTCACGTTTACAGTTTAAAACAATTCATGTCAAAAATTGGTGCGTGACTGAAGCTAGGTTCATATTGCTGTGTCGGGATGTGTCGTGGCGCGCCAGAACGCAATCGGTTACGTTTATTACCTATGACTAGATTCACATTAGTAGGTTGTGTTGTGTTGTGGCGCGTTCTGTCGCGGTGACAATCGCTCGACGCTCGGTCGCACCGGAGAGGTGGTGGGGGATCTGTCGCGCCACAACACGCCACACCAATGTTAATCTGAAATGACGATGGCATAACGAAAGTTTCCTCAGAGGCCATAATTAAAAGAAGTCATCCCCGCATCGAGATTTTACCATCGCTCTTCCCGGCACCGTGACAAAGCTCATCCACACATCATAGATCCCTGGGTTTCTCGTACGACTCCTTTCTCGAGATCATTTCTTCCGCATACCTATAAACTATGGAATGAGCTTCCATCTGAGTTTTCCCGCTTGGTTACGACATGTGTCGCTTCAAGAAAAATTTTCATTAATTCCTTCAGGGTAGGCAGCGCATCGACAATACCTCCGGTGTTGCCGGTGTCTATAAGCGACGGTGACCACTTTACATCAGGTGGGCCGTAAGCTAGTTTGCATATTAGTTTCATATAAAAAAATTAAAAAAAGAAGGAGTGGACCCTAGAAGACAGTGTAGGTACCTACAATATATTATGTGCCCGTCGCTCATGGGGGGTTCAAAGAGGGCGTCCAAGTGGAACGCTCGCGGCTATCTGTTTACTATCAGAATACGGCAAATAGATGCGCTACAAAATAGGTACCTACTACAAAGGCGTAACTAAATAGATTTCTACTGGCGTTTTGGGGTATAATACAAAACACCCCGAACAAATATCTGCAGATCGTACAAATATTTGTTCCGAGGCGGGAATCGAACCCGCAGCCTCCTGTGTCGCAGGCGAACTTTCGCCCGCCGCGCCACAGAGGTCGTCGTATTGGCACCACGCAGCTAACACAGCATGCATCAAAGTACTTAAATACCTCTATCTTCTTAAATTTTCTTACTAAAAACCTACCTATAAACTTAGTTAACGCTGAAAACCAACTTAATTTTGTTCGAGCCAACTTAAATATATAAAATTGCCTTGGAAGTTAGAAAACTAGAGCGAACCGTGTTAAGCTCTAACATTTAAGATAATGTTCAACTAAATAGTAGTTCAGAAACTTGGAAGCAGCGGGTAAAAACTACTGTAGTTACTCCTCGGGCTTGAAATACCTACATACGTGAGAATGTAAGCTTAACTAATTCAAATTTATTTTCAACAAGTCTTGGAAAAAATCTGTTGATAGATTTAAAGAAATTTTCAGCGTACTAATGTCATCATGGATGTAGTATTTGTGAATATATTATATACATTACACCAATAAATAAACTTACATCGTACTCGAAGAAGTAGAAGTCGAGACAGTGAATTGTATGTAAGTACATACAATTCACTGTCTCGACTTCTCGAGCGCACCGCGTCAGACACGAGAGCCTAGTAGGTCGTGCTGTGTTGTGCGTGCCGAGCCTGTGTACACTATACAGATGTTGTGCGTGCCGAGCCTGTGTACACTATACAGATGTTGTGCGTGCCGAGCCTGTGTACGCTATACAGATGTTGTGCGTGCCGAGCCTGTGTACACTATACAGATGTTGTGCGTGCCGAGCCTGTGTACACTATACAGATGTTGTGCGTGCCGAGCCTGTGTACACTATACAGATGTTGTGCGTGCCGAGCCTGTGTACACTATACAGATGTTGTGCGTGCCGAGCCTGTGTACACTATACAGATGTTGTGCGTGCCGAGCCTGTGTACACTATACAGATGTTGTGCGTGCCGAGCCTGTGTACACTATACAGATGTTGTGCGTGCCGAGCCTGTGTACATTATACAGATGTTGTGCGTGCCGAGCCTGTGTACACTATGCAGATGTTAAACACAACAATCATCATGATCATTATCAGCCTGTAGAAGTCTGCTGGCCTACACCATAGAATACAGCGACGATCAGTTTTAAAAATTAAATAAAAAGACTTTTTTTCTGACTCACAGATCCATAATTTGGTTAGTAAACAAAATACTGCA